>OW386166.1:50000000-52947500 GCA_936431705.1 Cheilosia pagana | reverse complement strand
TAAAATCGGATGGCAAGCTTCGTTCATTTTCGTCAACTACAACTACTTCTGTTTCAGGGAGGGTTTTTGACGTTGATGGAATTATTTGGCTGTCACAACTACTATCAGCTGAATAATTTGGATCAGCTCTTGAATCATCACCTTTCGGAAAAATAGCAGTTAGTAGTAAGTATAGTATTGAAATAAATGAGTAAGTTTTAATTACTTGAAAAGTCTCCCGATGATGAAGAGGTAGAACTATCCTTGGGCAAGAACTGGTCATCAAACATACTTTATTTGAAAAAAACAAAAAAAAATATATTATTAAAAAAATATAATCTTTATATATATAATTCTACTGTACGTGTGTATGTCACTGAACTCCTCCTAAACGGCTGGACCAATTTGAATAATTTTTTTTGTATGCGTTTGGGTAGCGCCCTGGATGGTTTAGAAGCCGATTGGTCAAAATTGGACAAAGGGGCGTGGTATCGCCCCTACAAAAGTAACATTCAAAATCTTATATCTTGAAAACCACCGAATCGATCGAGTTCAAATTTACACATAATCTTAGGTATTAGCCCAGGAGTATTCCTGTGATAATTGGTCAAAATTGGACAAAGGGGCGTGAAACCGCCCATACAAAAAATACATTCAAAATCTTATATCTCGAAAACCACCAAATCGATCGAGTTAAAATTTACACGTAATCTTAGGTATTAGCCCAGGAATATTCCTGTGAAGATTGGTCAAAATTGGACAAAGGGGCGTGGCACTGCCCATACAAAAATGATATCCAAAAATCTTATATGTATTTCAAAACCAACTAAATCGTGACTGAGAGTTATTAAGTAAAATACAAAATTGATATATTTATTTGGAATAAACCTATAAGACAAAAAAAGTTGAAACAATATCACACTCCACTGTTCATACGGAACATACAAACACAGTGCCCCAAAAATCGATGCATTATTAAAAAACAAAATTGTAAAAAACACGCCTTTTTGTACGGAGCCTTTTATTATTTTCGGTGTCGCATTTCAGTGAATATTAAGTGCATTATATTCACATATACATACAACAATGCCACGTCTCCGGAAACGAGGAGGAAATATTGGTCGACGTACTCCGAATTCACAAATAGTCCAGAACCGTCGGTTAAATAGATCGGCAGAAGATAAATTGGCGGACAATGAAGATTTAAGAAACCAGGCTGTCTTCGAGCCAATGCATTAAGACAAAGACTGGCCCGTCAAAGAGTCACCGATGCATTCAGAACACGTGAACAAGAGCGTTTGCAAATGTATCGCGCATTGACCCGTGCATCACTTCTTCGCCTTGCGTTTGAATATGAGTCGGACATCGACTATTCGTCACATTCACAAATTGTAATCGGTGCCAAACAAACAATGCCAACACTGTCATGCACTCAAATACAAAGGTGAATCGGCCGGTTTCTGCTGCGCGTCTGGAAAATTTGTATTGCCACCATTGAATTCGCCGCCAGAACCATTGAAAGCACTATTGGCTGGAGCTACATCACAATCCAAATTGTTTTTGCGTAAAATTCGCAAATTCAATTTCTAATGACCTCATTTGGAGCAACAAAGATCGTTCAGAACGCGGATGGTCGCAATTTTCAATCAACGTTTAAGATTCAGGGCCAAGTGTATCATCTAATTCGTTCTTTAATGCCGATGCCTAATACCGATTCAAAATTTCTCCAAATTTACTTCATGGGTGATGAGGAACAGCAAGTAAACGCACGCTGCCAGTACAACCATATCGAGCAGATGGAGGAGCGACAAATTGTGGGTATTTTAGAACCGTTTTTTTTTTGTAAAAATGCCAAAATATTATCTGGGAAGAATGCACAATGGCACACAAGCATTCACTTGAAGCTCTCGATAGAATGATGAAAGATTTAAATAATAGCACCAGGCTTTTCGGTGGTGCTTTACTGCTGCTGTCCGGTGATTTTAGACAGACATTGCCGGTCATTCCACGCGCTAATGCGGACGAAATTAACGCATGTATAAAACAATCATCTATGGCGAAATGTCTGTACATTACGTCTTAACACAAATGTAAGAGTTCAACTACAAAACGATCCATTGGCAATTGGCACTATCATTCTCCGAGCAATTGCTCAACATTGGAAATCGAGCAATACCATTGCATGGAGACACACAATGCATCAAATTGCCGGACAACTTCTGCAACATGGTAAATACGAAAGATGCTTTGATTGAAAGCATATTTCCCGATTTACTAAGCTAATTATATTAATCATACGTGGCTTCAAAAAGCATGCAGGACAACGTCTGTCGGGTCCGCTAGTATATTATAAATAAATTGTAAGAATAACTATAGCAGATACCTACTTTAGGACGGCGCTGGCCACAGAATCAGCTTCGGATGACATAGCGTTTATTGCAAAAACAAAAAATATATAAACTTCACCGACCGCGCACGCCCTTCCACTTTGGCAGCCAAGCCACGACTAACTGATTTCATACAATTGTCTCGGGATATCTACACAATTGTAATGGATATGGCACAAACCAATACTAAAATTTTGTTTGCGATCATTGTCCCATAAACATAGCATTTCTTTAACACAAGTGCACGTAGGACAAACCAATTCTCAACATTCTTAGTATTTTTTCTATCCCTTGTCACCGTGATATGCACGTGGAACAAAACAATTCTGACAAAAAACTTGACAAAAATTATATGGAAAAAATGTCCCAAACGCCAAAAAATGGTTTATGGCACAAAACAATTCTAGAAAATGTTGATTTTGGTGGATATGGAACAAAATTGATGTTGGATATCTCGGGATTGAAAAGACGTAGCGCAAATCTGATCACATATTTAGAAAGAGCATACAAAATTACCATAGAATCCATTCCTAACTCAAAACCGACAAAAGTGGCGTATGGAACAAACCAATTCTCGGGCGACGATATTATAAACTATTTCTAATGGATAAACTTGTTGAATTGGATTTTCCATTTTAGTTTTATTCAACGTTTTCGCTTATCGAAAGAGGCATTTCTACTAGTTTTGGAAACAGCTAACCTAAGGAGCGGCTCGAGGTCAACATATATTCCCCCGATTTTGAGACTTGGTGCTACCTTGGAGGTTCTAGCTGGAGGTGGCTACCAATGGTTGACTGGTAACGACTTTGGGATTTCTGTTGGCCAAAGTACCCTTTCGGAGATAGTTTGCGAGACCGTAAAAGCGTTGGAACTGAAGCTATGTCCAATCTGGATTACGTGGGATATGGGCAATGAGACAAAAAAGGAAGAGACAAAGCTGTGGTTCTATCAGAAGTATGAAATACCAGGAAGTAAGTATAGACATCCATTTTTTCGATTCTACGAGTAATATCTACTAGCGATTTTGATTCCATAGTTATCGGATGCATAGACGGTACCCACCTATATTTCCAAAGGCCGCGAGAAAATGAGGAAATTTTCTTTAATAGAAAGGGAAGACACAGCTTAAATGCGATGATTGTGAGTATTATCTTAAAACTTGTAAAATCCGTTCATTCAATTGATTTATTAAAGGTTTGTGACCACAAAATGCATATAACTGCAATAAATGCTAGATACGCTGGATCCGCACATGACTCGTTGGTTTGGAAGCATTCCAACGAAAGAGCCTTTTTTGTTAGAAGCTTCACCGAACGCAACCATAATTATTGGCTTTTGGGAAAGTACACAAAAAAATTGTATCCTTACATGGGTATAACATTGTAGGTGACAGTGGATATCCTCTTGAGCCTTGGTTGCTCACACCCTATAGAACATCTAATGACCAAGCTAAGATTCATTTCAACGAAATTCATTCTAAGGCAAGAGACTTAATAGAAAGATGTATTGGAGTTTATAAAGGTATGTATAGTATAACAATTGCTTCTGTTTTGCTAATTGTATTTTTGACTTTTCGTAATATAGGTCGATGGAGAATCTTAATGGAGGAAAGGAAGAGCAGGTACCAACCTATCAAAGTTGCTGTTTTTGCTAATGTATGCGCCGCATTGAACAACATATGTATCTTCCACAATATGGACAACAATTTTGCAGATACCGAATCCGAATCCAGCGATGGCCATTTGTTGGAAAATGCAACTGTAATAAAATAGAGACATTTCGAATAGTCATATGAAGGAGTTTGCAGAAAGAACTAGAAATTCAATAAAAGACTCGCTCTTCGAATAATTTTGGAACACAAAACAAAAACCATTTATTTTAAGAACATAAATAACACATTAAATAAAATATCAATAAGCCAAAGACTTATTCATCAGTCAGATAAAAAATAAGTTAATACAGAAGGGACAAGCTTTCATGCGCAAGTAATAAACAAGACTAAATATGCAAAAAATAGAGAAAGCTTCATCCTAATTGTTGTTATTGTGCATTAAATGCAAAACAAATAAAAACAAATTTTGTTTAGTCAATTCAAGTTGCTTTGCTGCAATTTCGTTTCTTTTCTCAAGAAGGTTTATTACTTGCACATGAAAGTTTGCTTCTTCACTATTGCGCTGTTCCAACAGTTTCAATACTCCGCTTCGGAAATTGTTGTCTGCTTCCACCTGTGTTTTGAGCAAATTTAATTTCGGGTCGTTTTCCTTAGCAAGTCGTTTTGGTGCGCTGGTAGTTGCGTGCGGTTGTATCTTTCTGTAAGGTAAAATTAATAACATATATTTTCATATATCTTACGACTATCTGTATGATATTACCTCTTACCCAGCTCAGTCAGTTCTTTGACGGTTTTTTTTGGGATTTTCTGTAATCACATCGAGCTCATCGTCATCCTCATCCTTATCCTCATAGATCCCAAATTTGTTATCTTCTGGCTCTGTGGCATGCACTTCGATTGCACCATAGCAATTCGAGCTACTTCCTGCAACAGCACTCCGTAGGGAGGCCATCTGAATTGCTTTTTCCTCAAGGTCGGAAATTGGAATTTGATCAGATGGCCCACCCCCAGTTTTTTTAATTGAGAGCAAATTTTGGCTGCATTTTTTTTTCGCACGGTATTTGAAATCTATCCATACCTAAAATAAATAAATTGATTTTATAACTATCAAACTAAGTATTTGTTATATTTTGACTTACTTTCCTCCAAGCAGATACAGACTTAGTGGGCAGCCCAATGGCATTAAGTTTCCCAGCCAAATCTGACCACAGCTTGTTTTTAATGATCCTGCCTTGTGTGGTTTTCGGGATATAATTTTTAGCCATATCAGGGTGCTAGTCCATGAAATTTACTAGACATTCTATTTGCCTTTGCGACGCTGACCTAGTTTGTTAATTAATAAATTAATTAGTTAACTAAAAGATATTTAATACTTACATGTTTTTGAATTTTGATTTAAAATATTTTAACCAAACAACGGTGAAAGCACAAATGTCTTTTTCGATATGACATTTAATGTGTTCAGTAGTTCTCAAACTGATTCTCAAACTGTCTGCAGTTTGAACGATGGACGACACGACTGAACGATGCAATTGAAGTGTTACACGAAGCAAACTTTTGACGACGTCGTTTAGTACAATCGTTTGGACGATGATCGTCTTAAAAGTTACGCGATTAGAGCCCTGTTTCCATAGATCGATCGAAGAGCTTTTTGAGCTTTCGCTTCCATTGATGATGTTGACAAGGTTGTCCAAATTTTCAACGGCAAGAGATTTTCCATTTGCATTCGGCTTAACACACTGTCTCCACCTGCTATAAATTTAAAGCAAAAAGCAACAGCAAACAAAAAAGCACGTAGCAGAGCAGCTGTCAAATTTCGTTTGATGGTCATTTTATAGCATACTTTTTTGGTGCAGCAGAGAATGGCAGCGTGCTCGCACATAATTCAATCTGTCATTTTGAAGCGATTAGGTGCTGAATAATTCAAAACTATTTGAGTTTCAAAGGCACACTACGATTTCAAAATTATATGACAGCTTAATGACAGCTTTTCTTGTGTTTATAGTATGCGATAGATGGTATACTTTAAATTATGCTTTCTATCGCTAAATACGAAAATAAAGCTGCTATATTGGTCTCCACTTGCGATATTGAAAGCATGCTCTATCGCATACTCTGAATTCATCACAAGTGGAGACACCGTATAACGTACACAATTCCCCGCCAAGAATACACAGCCACCAACTTCTTTTCTTTTTTGTGGGCGAGAGGCGAGAACACGTTGCATTAACAGATGATTGTGTTTAGTAAGAGCTTCGTGAATGTGTATGTAAACGTCAGATTTTCTTCCAATGTCTCAATGTGCACAGTCAGCCAAAGACAATCCATTGGCGCGGTTATCGCTCCAATTCCTTGGGCAATATTCAGAATTTGCATTGGTCAGTAGAAGTCACACTCTCTTATTGATGGGAAAAGCATGAGTACCCGAATGATAGAATGATAGTACCGTTTGGTAGTGTACGTTAAACATCGATAGTTTAACTTTTCGATAGTATCGATGTTTTCTTAAGAACTATCGGTAAACTATCGATAGTATCGATAGTCTGCAAAATTTAAAAAAATGGAAAAACGATATAAATAAAACAAACATTCTTATTACAGTTATATATGGAAAAGAATTTTAGTTGCTTTTATTGTCGAAATATTTTGAATTTTGCTTCAAAAAGAGCAGCATATTAAGATTTTTGGCTTTTAAACGATTCCGTTTCTCATTATGTATGATTCCAGCCTTTGAAAATATCCGTTCACTTGGAACTGAAGTCGCAGGTATACATAAATAGATTTCCGCAAACTTTTTAAGCCCGTGTAAATCGGAATTCGCCCAATATTCCGCCGCACATTTGTCACTGTCTATAGGATTTTTTTCAATATATTGACGGATATCAATAATTGAATCTGTAAGCGGTGTTCGGTTTCTGCATTTTTCTGTCACCACTTCAGACGGAAATAACAGTTCTTTCGATTTTTGTTTCTTAAGCTCCGCTTCAGAGGTAGCGTGTTGTTCCCTTTGAGTCTTTGTTGTACTTGTTCTGCATTCATCGGTACTAAAATACACTATTGGAGCACTTATCAAAGAACTCCCACACACGCGATTTCTTGTTCATTTTAATTTAATTTATAAATAAAAATAACTGAAACTAATATCAAAATCCACTGCAAAGGAGAATCAAACACAATTTTTTGAGCACAACGGCACGGCCACCTACATCGACTGAATGATAAAATCTGTCACCAGAATATTTCCAAAAAAAAAATGTGATTACCATAGTAACGCTAGTACATTACCTTTTTTTGCAACTAAATGGGGACTCCCCAAGTATCTATAGGATAGGACACAGAAGACAGGACAAGGACAGGGGAATTCCACTTCCATCTTATTGGAAAGTTGAAATGAAAATTCTCAAGTAGATATAGATAGATACATAAAAAAACTATCGATATAAAAAAAACATCGAGGTTTTCGATAGTTCATAACTATCGATACTATCGATAGTACTATCGATGTTTAACGTACACTACCGTTCGGGGAGACTTGTCGAATTGTGATTCGTAACAATCTGCTTTACCAGATAAGGCTACCGCTTGGAAAAAGGACTTCGCACTTCGGTCTTTGTTTCCTAAATTTTTGGTGCCTGAATTCTCTCTGGGGGATCCGGTCTTAATTAAGCAGTGTCGGCATTCCCCGCCGTCGGCATTCCCCGCCGTCGGCATTCCCCCCCTCCCTGTCGTAGGGCCACATCATTACTGATGTGATTTACCATACATTTTCGTGATCACTAATTACGTGGTTTGTATTTGTACCTGTTTAATTTTTAATTACGTGCAAATCCACAAAAAATAAAATCGAACATACACAAAATAGAATCGAACAGACACAAATAAAATCAAACAGGCCTATTATCGGCATCAGCTGTTAACACAAAAACAAACTGTCAAAAAATTTAAAATAAAAATGCAGATAATGATTGTTTACATCATTTTTGGATTTATTCTGGTAGATATAAATTATATCCAAAGCATTTGAACTCATTTTTAATTGTTGCGGGTAATTTTCCTTTTGCACTTTTATATGTACGATATTGAAAGTTTGCCAACTAATTTAAAATGTCAAACTTAAACACTTAAAATTTCGGTGGGAACGCCTATCGTGATTTGTAAATTACTTCAGCTAAATCACGTTGGTGGGAACATGGTATTAGACCGTATTGAACTTTTGTTAAAATATATTGTAGATTGTGTAGATTATATGAAAATATTGTAACAAGCCTAAGTAAAGTACTGCGAATAAATAGTACCTCTTAAGCAGAGTTTTATGTGTTCTTTGGGTAAACCCTGGATCCCGCGAGCAAAACCTTGGCCTGAGAAAAAGCGCATTACAATGTATGGCTCTTTTATAAATATCGGCAATACTTCGCTTGATGGCATCAACTTCTTTCTCGATTTTGTTAAAAATCCTCTGTTCTGACTCCACCAGCTTTTAAGACAGCAGATTTACGATGAACTCGCTTTTGTTTTAGTCGGATTGCAAGAGTTTCATTGTGGTTGTTCGGACATGGTAAAGAGCGGCGATACAAGGGGAAGTTGCACTTGACACTCGGTGGTTACTTAATATAGTTTTGGTGAGGCATTGGGGGTGAACAATGGGCGATGACACTTTGCACTGACGAGCTTTTGGCGAACGGAGCATTATTAAGTTCTATCGGTTTTTATGTTTTTGGTTAGACAAAAGAAAAAGTGATATGAAATTTCTGAAGAAAGGTATTAATGAATGATGAATGAATGATTAAATAATGATGAATTTGGCAATACACTTGCTGGTGACCATCGATATAAATATAAGCAGATATATAAGAAATAACATTAATCAACGGAGAAGCGGAAAAAATAAATAGATTTCATTGACGTTGACGCTTTTGTAACTACTACAGAACAAACTTCATAAAAACAAAAGTTGGAAAAAGTACAAAAAAGTTAAAGTCTTGAACTTCACACCCATATTATTTTATGAAACCCCAGAGACTTTTTGTTTACATTTAAAATTTCCGGAAGCAAAAGGAGAAAAATTATGAAATGAAGAGGTGACCTAGATGAAATTCTTTGAGTGTATTTTTATTTATTTGTTAAATATAGATAATTTTGTAAAATTACATTGCTAACAACACGTACCGTTACAGGGTGATTTTGCCTTTGTATTAAGTTCATATTTAGCTCAAAGTTAAGAATATGCGGTATCGGATGGCTGATGAATTGGGCAACGAAAGCATGTGGATGGTACCGACTGCTGAGTGGGATGTATCTGTGGGAATTGCTGTCGACGATTTTGACGGTGTTTGGCAAGCGGGTTTTTTTATTTTTATTCTACATAAATACTTAAATTTGTTGCAGGCCATTCAGTCATTTTGAAAACTTTTAAAGTTACATTATCATCACTACGTAATAATTGCACGTTTAAAGTGAACAAAAAATCATATCAATTGGAAGCTAAATCGCTATATTTTTTATTTATTAATTGAAGGTTACGTAACTTATTTACAAAGCAATAATATAGCTGCCTAAGTACATTAATACAAATCTATTAAAAAAGTCTGCCAACATATTCTAATACTTAAGTATCTAATTGATGCATTTGTATTTTTTATTTATTACAGCTATAAAAATGTTGTCCAATACACTATATTCAAAATAAAAAAAGAAAACGGAAAAAAAAATCTTGAAAATTTGTCGATGTAAATTGCTGTTGCGTGTCCGTGGCATGAAGTATCATACTGGGGTTCAATCATGGATTCCCGGTGTATCTTATTCTGTAAATATAGAATTTAAGTCTTATAAACAATAGATTTTTATAACAAGATGTGCTTTTAGTTGGTAACAAATATACTTTTATTTAAAATGCAATTCTGGTGTAACGGTCAGCACGCATGCTCGTGCCAAGACCGTGCAATTTTAAAACTAAAATCAGCGGTGAAAACTAAAAATTTAAACTATTTATCACTTTTTAGATTTAAATATTACCCCAAGGAGTGGTATGTGAGCATTACCCAATTTTGTACATTTGGGGAATATTTACAGATCGTATTTATGTAACACGTAGCAGCGTTTTAATAAAGGCTGTGTAATATTCAACAACTGGATACGCAACAGACAGGTGTTAATACGTTAAATACTGCGAAATACAATCTGTTTGTGTTCATATTACATTGTATTACGTATGAGCTTTGCTCCCAACCTTTGTCGGCCAATATCATATTCGTCTCAGCGCTAGAAAAATCGTTCACCGTTTTGCCAAATAACCACAAATAGATGAATGCGTTAAGCGACAAATTTTGAAAAATAATTTGTTTTCTAGGTGGTACAATTACACCTACGTTATTGCAAAATAAAAATAAATTAAATCAAATTGTTGTATCGGTATATAATTCATTTTATTAGTAAAGACTTAGAATAGTAAATAAAATATAACGGGGTTACTTAATATTAATAATAAAATTAGTGTCGACTGACTGCATAATTGATGATGGTCAGCTTAGCTAGCGATATGGTACATGCTTTTTCTTGCTGTCATCTTAGCTCAGAAAAGCTAAACGGCATCCTTCATCGAACTCACTTGGGTCAATCGTCTTACGAATTTGATTTTGATGTATTCTTATTGCACCTTTCGATGTCTTCACCTCATACATTCTCCTCCCTACTTAGCCAAGTTAAGAAAGTACACATCTTCTTCAGTAGCAAATTTAAATGTGCTAATTTTTGACGTAGCTTCAGTTGGGGCCAAAGTGCGAGGTTTTCTAGCATGAAGCTGCTCAGCGGGTTGCTTCCCCGTAGAGTTAGGCAGACTTCTGTAAGAAATTAAAAAAATCAACATAGCTTTGCGTATATCATTACCATGTTGAAACAGCTTTTTTATTGCGGTTTTCTCTCCTTCAATATTGGACGCCGGATGGAAGAGAGGGTGGTTGGGTGTTGTTTGAATAGGGATGGGCATCTGATTGGCATCAACTTGGCGATGTCCAGTGTCGCAACTATCTCACACTCACCAATTGTGCTTATTTTACCTCCCCGTGGTCACCACCGGGTACTGGTCTATGTCCACCCGGACTTGACTTACTCACTTACTTACTTAAGGTGGCGCTACAGTCCGGGGTGGACCTGGGCCTCAACCAATACGCCTCTCCAGTTAGCGCGATCTTTTGCTAACTGCCTCCAGTTGCGCACTCCAAGTTGGTTGAGGTCCCCTTCCACTTGTGCGCGGAATCGAAGACTCTTCGGGCCGGAGCGTTGGTGTCCATTCGCTCTACATGTCCTAGCCATCTTAGACGACAGATGCGTATTTTTCTGACCAGGTCGGTGTCGTTGTACAGCTCGTAGAGTTCGCTGTTAAATCTTCTCCTCCAAAGCCCGTCAACGCAAACGGGACCAAAAATCATTCGAAGAATCTTGCGTTCGAAACGGCCAAGAAGATCTTCATCCGCCTTTGTTAGGGTCCATGCTTCTGCGCCATAGAGCAGGACTGGGATGATGAGGGTCTTATATAGAATCGACTTAGTGTTTCTTGACAAGGCCTTTCTAGTCAATTGCCGTTTTAGTCCAAAGAAACAGCGATTGGCAAGTGTTATTCTTCGTTTGATTTCTGCTGTGGTGTCATTATCAGAGTCTATAGCGGAGCCGAGGTAGACAAAGTCCCTAACTACCTCAAAATTATAGCTGTCTATCGTGACGTTCTGTCCGATTCGTCGATGTTGTGCGTCCCTTCTTGTTGACAGCATATATTTTGTCTTGCCCTCATCCACCACTAAACCCATTCTTGCCGCTTCCGTACTAATACTTGCAAACGCGCCAGTGACAGCTCGCTGTGTTCTGCCAATAATGTCAATATCGTCCGCGTATGCAAGCAGTTGCACAGACTTATGGAAAATGGTGCCTCTGGTGTTGGCTTGTGAGTTGCGCACAATTTTCTCAAGAATGATGTTAAAGAAGTCACATGACAGCGCATCACCTTGTCTAAATCCTTTTCTGACATCAAAGGTCTCGGTGAGATTGTTTCCGACCTTAATGGAGCAGCGAGCGTTCTCCATCGTCATTCTGCACAATCTGATGAGTTTGGCAGGGATGCCAAAACTAGACATGGCTCTGTATAGCTCGTCTCTATAAATGCTGTCATATGCGGCCTTAAAATCGATGAACAGATGGTGGGTATCGATTTGAACTTCTTGGGTTTTCTCCAGGATCTGCCGTAGTGTGAAAATTTGGTCGGTTGTGGACTTTCCGGGCCTAAAACCGCACTGATAGGGACCTATCAGATCGTTGACGAATGGTTTCAGGCGTTCACACAGTATAGCAGATATGATCTTATACGCAGTGTTAAGGAGACTGATGCCTCTATAGTTGGCGCAGTTTAGACGGTCTCCTTTCTTGTGGATCGGGCAAACGATGCTGAGGTTCTGACCAAATCTTGGAAACGAGTTTGTGTATGCTCTCCACCAAGCCATCTCCCGCTGCCTTAAAAAGCTCGGCAGTTAAGCCGTCCGGTCCAGCAGCCTTGTTGGACTTTAGCTTAGATATTGCTATCCTCACTTCACTTTGGTCAGGTGGACGGAAGTCTTGGCTGTCATCGTCCAGGTTTAATGATTCATTCTGCCTGACAGCGGAATTTGTGTCGTCTTCGCCGTTTAACAGTCTGCAGAAATGGTTTTTCCATATCCTCAGCACCGACTGTGATTCTACTACAAGGTTTCCTTCTTCGTCTCTACAGGCTTCTGTTCGGGTTTTGTTGCCCTGACACGTTCTTTTTACCTTTTGGTAAAACTTCCGAACATTATTCCTGGAGTAGCACCTCTCTATATCCTCGATCGCGCGCTTCTCATGCTCTCTCTTCTTTCTCCGGAGAAGCCGGTTCTTCCCTCCTTTTTTGCTCGTAGGCTGACGAGCTGCTCTCGTCCTTCTGTGCAGCGCCGCTTCATAGGCACGTTGTTTTGCTGCATGCGCTTGCCGGCATTCCTCGTCAAACCAGGGGTTTCGAGGGGGTGGACTGGTGAAACCGAGCACATCAGTTGCGGCATTTTTGATGGCTTCTTGGCATCGGCGCCACTGGTCTTCGGCACTTGATGCTGGCAGCGTAGGACTTCTCGAGAGGTTTAGGGATACGCGATCGGCAAAGGCTCTGGCAGTTTGTTGCGTTTGTAGCCGTCCAACGTTAAATCTCCTCACAGTATTATCTCGTTGTTTTGGCGTTTGGGATATCCGCATCCGTACCTTGGCTACAACCAGGTAGTGGTCCGAGTCAATGTTGGCCCCTCGGAAAGTTCGGACATCTAGAATACTGGAGGAGTGCCTTACGTCGATCGCAACATGATCAATTTGGTTGACGGTTTGATGATCTGGTGACCGCCATGTTCCTTTATGTATATCGAGGTGAGGAAACCGTGAGCTAGCTATGGTAACATTACTTCCCGCAGCAAAATCAATCAGCCTTAGTCCGTTTTCAGACGTGGTGTCATGTAGGCTGTATTTTCCGATTGTGCTACCAAAGAGGTCCTCCTTTCCTATTTTGGCGTTAAAATCACCTAAGACGATTTTAACGTCATATTTAGGACATTGCTCCTATGTTTTGTCGAGGAGCTCGTAGAAACAATCTTTGGTAGCATCGTCTTTATCTTCTGTGGGGGCGTGAGCGCATATTAGGCTGATGTTGGCGAATTTAGCCTTGATGCGAATAGTTGTAAGGCGTTCACTCACGTGTCGAAAGCTCAAGACTTCTTGCCTAAGTCTGCCGCTTACAACAAATCCGCATCCGAATAAACGCTGCTTTTGTTCCCTGTAGCAATCACCATAGTAGATGTCACAGTTTTTCATCTTCCTTTTGCCCGGCCCATCCCACCGCACTTCCTGGATGGCGGTGATATCTGCTTTGTAGCAGTCTAGGGCCTCCGCTAGTTGTTCGGCTGCACGCGGTCTGTTCAGGGTTCGAACATTCCATGTGCAGATCCAAACGTCATTGTCCTTATTTCGTTTGTCCGGGTCGTCAACAGTAAATCCATTCTTATCCGAGGCTATTGGTCGCTTCGTAACCGATGCTTTTTTTCCGCGGTAGGGTTGTTAGCCCCACGCACAACCCCCAACCTGGAGGACCATGCCCTTTCTGCGACCCCTTGGACAAAAGGAGCCGGAATACTCCGGAGTCAGTAACCCGCTGCGGGGATGTGAGAGCTCCCGTTGACCCATTAAGGGCTCTTCCGCCACCATCTCTATTTCAACACCCTGACTAGTGTTGAAAATCCTCAATGACCTCAGCTCCAAATACGTCAGAGTAGCCCATTGAGGTATCTGTCATGTCGACTGTTGACGTAACCGTTGATTCAGCCATGTGAATTCATCCGCCGTACGTCCTCTTTCTGAGGGGCTCATGTTAGACTTCTGAGACTCGAGCAGACAGTCAATCCGACAGAGCATTATAGTGTTGCTATTTTCTTCGTGTTCAACACTCGCGCTTATAAGTTTAGCAAGTCAAGTCCGGGTGGACATAGACCAGTACCCGGTGGTGACCACGGGAAGGTAAAATAAGCACAATTGGTGAGTGTGAGATAGTTGCGACACTGGACATCGCCAAGTTGATGCCTATCAGATGCCCATCCCTATTCACACAACACCCAACCACCGGACTTGACTTGCTAAACTTATAAGCGCGAGTGTTGAACACGAAGAAAATAGCAACACTATAATGCTCTGTCGGATTGACTGTCTGCTCGAGTCTCAGAAGTCTAACATGAGCCCCTAAGAAAGAGGACGTACGGCGGATGAATTTACATAGCTGAATCAACGGTGGCGTCAACAGTCAACATGGCAGATACCTCAATGGGCTACTCTGACGTATTTGGAGCTGAGGTCATTGAGGATTTTCAGCACTAGTCAGGGCGTTGAAATAGAGATGGTGGCGGAAGAGCCCTTAATAGGTCAACGGCAGCTCTCACATCCCCGCAGCGGTTTACTGACACCGGAATATTCCGGCTCCTTTTGTCCAAGGGTACGCAAAAAGGGCCTGGTCCTCCAGGTTGGGGTTGTACGCCGGGGTAACTGCCCGACTACGTAAAAATGATATACTTGCGAAGCATCAACAAGCCTCGGATACGGATGATCTTACTGTTGACGAACCTGGCAAACGATTAAAGGACAACGAATTTCGGATCTGTACGTGGAATGTTAGGTCCCTTAACAGACCGCGTGCAGCCGAAATATTAGCGGAAGCCCTGAACCACTATAAAGCAGATCTAACCGCCATCCAAGAAGTGCGATGGGATGGCCCGGGCAAAAAGAGGATGAAAAACTGCGATATTTATTACGGCGACTGCTATCGGCAACAAAAACAGCGCTTATTCGGATGTGGATTCGTCGTTGGCGCCAGACTTAGGCAAGAAGTCTTAAGTTTCAACTATGTAAACGAGCGCATCACGACAATCCGCATCAAGGCTAAATTCGGCAACATTAGCTTAATATGCGCGCACGCCCCCACGGAGGAGAAAGAGTTCTACGAGCTCTTGGACCACACTTACGAGCAATGCCCTAGCTATGACATTAAAATTGTCTTAGGCGATTTTAACGCCAAGCTAGGAAGAGAGGGCATCTTTGGTAGTACTGTCGGAAAGTACAGCCTACACGACACCACCTCCGACAACGGATTTAGGCTGATCGATTTCGCGGCGAGGCGAAATGTTGTCATAGCTAGCACACGGTTCCCGCATCTCGATATTCACAAAGGCACATGGAGATCTCCTGATCAATCAACCGTCAACCAGATTGACCACTTTGCGATCGACGCAAGGCACTCCTCCAGTATTATGGATGTCCGAACGTTCCGAGCGGCCAACATTGACTCGGACCACTACCTTGTTGTAGCCAAGGTACGACTCCGGATATCCCGAACGCCGCCAAGACAAGTAAATACTGTGAGGAAGTTTGACGTCGGACGGCTACAATCGCAAGAGATCACCAGATCCTTTTCCGATCGAGCCTCTCTCAATCTCTCAAGAGGTCCTATGCAGCCAGCATCAAGTATTGAAGACCAGTGGCAACATTGCCAAATAGCCATCAGAGACGTTTCACCCGACCACCACAACGAAACCCCTGGTATGACGACGAGTGCCGGCAAGCACATGCAGCGAAGCAAGAGGCATACAAAGCGGCGCTGCAAAGGAGGACAAGAGCTGCTCGTGAGCTCTACGCGCAGAAGAGAAGAGACGAACACCGGCTTCTAAGGAGAAAAAAGAAAGAGCATGAGAAGCGCGCGATCGAGGAAATAGAGAGATGTTACAACAGGAATGAGGTTCGGAAGTTCTACCAGAGGGTAAAAAGAACTTCACAAGGCTACAGAACCCGAACCGAAGCCTGCAAGGACGAACAAGGGAACATCGTAGTAAAATCGCAGTCGATGATGAGGATATGGAAGAACTACTTCTGCAGACTGTTTAACGGCGATGACGACTTACATTCCGCTGTCAGGCAGAATGAACCGTTCAACCTGGACGATGAGGATCAACAATACCGTCCACCCGACTTGGACGAGGTTAAGATAGCTATATCTAAACTGAAGTCCAACAAAGCCGCTGGAGCAGATGGCCTAGCCGCCGAGCTGTTCAAAGCGGCAGGCGATGACTTGGTTAGGAGCATGCACCAACTCATCTGTAAAATATGGTCGGAGGAAAGTATGCCCGATGAATGGAACCTCAGCATTGTTTGCCCGATCCTCAAGAAAGGAGACCCTCTGAACTGCGCCGATTACAGAGGTATCAGTCTTCTAAACATTGCCTACAAGATCTTATCTGCCGTTTTGTGTGAACGCCTGAAGCCTTTTGTAAACAACCTGATTGGTCCATATCAGTGTGGCTTCAGGCCAGGAAAGTCCACCATAGACCAAATATTCACACTGCGGCAGATCTTGGAGAAAACCCAGGAACTTCAAATCGATACCCACCACCTTTTCATCGACTTTAAGGCCGCCTATGACAGCATTTATAGGGACGAACTATACTATACAGAGCAATGTCTAGTTTTGGCATCCCTGCCAAACTCGTCCGTTTGTGCAGGATGACGATGGAGAATGCACGCTGCTCCATCAAGGTCGGTAAAGAACTTACCGAGACCTTCGATGTCAAAAAAGGATTTAGACAAGGCGATGCGCTGTCATGTGACTTCTTTAACATCGTTCTTGAAAGAATAGTGCAAAACTCAAACGCCAACACCAGAGGCACTATCTTTCAAAAGTCCGTCCAATTACTCGCATACGCCGATGACATTGACATAATTGGCAGAACGCAGCGTGATGTTAATGGCGCGTTTGTGAGTATTGAGACTGAGGCGGCGAAGATGGGTTTGGCGGTTAATGAAGGCAAGACGAAGTATATGCTGTCAACTAAAAAGGACACCCAACACCGACGGCTCGGACAGAACGTCGCAATAGACAGATATAACTTTGAGGTGGTTAAGGACTTTGTCTACCTAGGCTCCGCTATGAACTCAGACAACGACACCATCGCTGAGGTTAAACATAGAATTACTCATGCCAATCGCTGTTTCTTTGGGCTAAGAAGGCAATTGAGTAGCAAAGCCCTCTCTCGAACAACTAGAGTGACCCTTTATAAGACCCTTATCATCCCAGTTCTACTATATGGCGCAGAGGCATGGACGCTATTAAAAGCGGATGAGGTAACTCTCGGTTGTTTCGAGAGAAAAATTCTTCGTGTTATTTTTGGTCCCGTCTGCATTGACGGTGAATGGAGAAGGAGATTTAACGACGAACTGTACGGGCTGTACAGCGACATCGACCTAGTCAGAAGGGTGAAGGTCCAATGACTGAGGTGGCTGGGTCATGTAGAGCGAATGGACACGAATGCTCCGGCCCGGAAGATCTTCGAATCCATACCCGAGGGAAGGCGCAGTAGAGGAAGACCGCGACTCAGATGGCGCACGCAAGTGGAAGGGGACCTTAACCAACTTAGCGTGCGAAACTGGAGACAGCTAGCTAAAGATCGCGCTGGCTGGAGACGCTTGTTGGTTGAGGCCCAGGTCCACCCCGGACTGTAGCGCCACCTTAAGTAAGTAAGTAAGTAAGGATGGAAGAGAGCTGAACGAAGATGTTGAATATCTCTCTGGCTGCAGACTGCTGGAACTTGTCTGAAGAAAACTGTGGGCCGTTATTGGATATCAGCAGTTCGGGCAATCCTTCAATAGCGAAGACATTCTCTAGTGCGTTAACAATTGCTTCTGCTGTGGTACTGGACATCTCGATAACGTAGGAGAATTTGGAGTAGGCACCCTCACCTATGAGATACATGTGATTTAGAAAAGGACCAGCAAAGTCCGAATGAATCCTCTCCCACGGCTTAGCCACACTTCGAGGAAGCGTCATAGGGCCAAATCGGGAAAGTGACATAAAGCCAAATGGTACTCAAATCAGCTATGCGAAATGAAATATGGCCCAAAAAAAATTAAATAAGGCCTTAAAAACTTTTCTTATATGTAGGTGTACGTACAAAAGTACGTTTTAAAATTAGTTCAGTGATAGGTTTTTATTTTTGAAGACCAAAAACATGAGTTTTGTATATTTTCGTCCTTAAAAATAATATGCAAAATATACCACCGCCGAATAGGAAATATTTAATTTTCCGAACTTTTAAAATAGTTCCCAATCGCGCGATATTTTGTACCAAATTTTCTTTATTTATTAATTTATAGATAGGTTATTTTACTAAAAATCCAAATTTTAAAATATCAAATCAAATCTTTATGTTACCTAGTCTACCTAATCCAAACTACCTATAATCACGGTGGTGAGCAATCTCACCAATTGGTCACCATCCTGATCGCGTTCATGGTTGCCTGGCAGTCGCCAACAGGTTTCACCTGCGCCGCCGGGACTCGAGCGAGGCCATAAGCATCGGTCATGTCTCGGAAGCACTCATTCACGACTCCGAACCCCCAACTCTAAGCCTAATTAACTTAAATCTAGCTTAAAACAAAGGAGTAGCCCACCGGCCCGGGAGAGCGTAACCACCCTCACCCCTTTCTCAAGCCACCAAAATTCGGTGAATTGCTTTTTCGTAACAATAATGACCCGATCCGCAACTGCGGTTCTTAAACGGAGGAGCTCCTGAGCATTGCCGGCGTACCCGTCATGGATGAGCCGCTTATCTCTAGTACCGCGTTGGCTGTGGTACAATACTGTCACACCATCTTTTGTCTGGACTAACCCTTTCATTCCAACATGAAGAAATGCTCAGCCGGGATAAAGCCGGACCGAAGCGTACTCTCTTGGTACATTAAATTGGGGTATTTAGATATTAGATTATTATCACTGGCGATCGCCCTTGCAACGTGCCCTAGAATCATCTTAATAAGGAAATTGTCAATCCTATTCAGTCGATCGTCATTCATATGGGAACACCAAGTCTAAAGCGCAGATGGCAAAATGCAAAAACAAAGACGTATTACCTTCAAACATATACCATGGTCGGTGCATGTAAGCATTAATGGTTTTGTTGTTCTGTTCGCAATAGGCTGGTACATTATCCCCTTAGCAAAGCAGCGATACCATTCGAATTTCTTTAGAATGAGTATATGGCATGGATGGAGAACCTTTTTTTTTGGTGCGACGTGTCAATAATATTATTGTCGCGTGCCACCATTGGCCCGCGTGCATGGGGTTCGCTATCGCTGGTATATGGGGTATTGCGATTGCTATTGGCAGATGACATCACGCCATACATAGGATGTACGGCATGCAAGTTTTTTTTTGTTTTCGAATGCATTATGTACCCAGTACTTTTCCACTAACTTTTGTTGGCGAGACATTCTGCGATCATCGTAGGTAGTTTTTCGTTTTTGGAAAAGAGAGTCTTGTTTTGGCAGTGGAAGGAGTCGGACCTCCTCAAGAATTGTCCGTAGTAATTAATCGTTTACGGGGTGTGCGCGTGCGGTTGTATGTGGAACCACGTGCAATGTGGCCACTGTTGTAATCCACGCAACATTACCCAAACCATGACCTACCTTCATTCAAATCATACGAATCATACCTTATATCATTCCCAAGCGCTACGGCTATTAATCGGTCACTCGCTTTGTTTTCGTTCTCCGAATGCACACCCAAGCATAATTGGATCGAGTGTCACGGGTACACACATAATACAAATCCGATTCCTCAGCGGCACGCCAACATATGGCAAAAGTGCAACGAGTGCATATCGGAGGAATATTACGATGTGCAACCACTTAAATCGTTTTACGATTTATGAATGGGTGACATGTGATACCAGTGCAGAGGCAATTGACACCAAGATGTCAATTGGGCATTTCTTAAATAGGAACGGAAACAATTAAGCAATACCTAGAATTGCTATGTATGCACATATGGGAAATATTAAGGAAAAGTATGGTATATGGAGGGGAAAGTCAGGAGTCGGGTCATGCCCAAAATATTGTATAAAAGGGAATGGTTTTGGAAGGAAAAAGCAGAGTTAATTTAGCATTCAAATAGGATACAAGGTTGCAGCCCAGCTTAAGACAGCGGACCTAGTTATTCCAAAGAAACAATTAAAATAAATAAATAAAGAAACTCAGAGTCGCAGCCCTGCCTAAGACAGCGGGCTCTGTTGTTCAATTCAATAAATAAAAAACGTTGTTTTAACTCTCCGTTCGGTACTCTTCCCTCGTTTCACTGAGGAAGCACGGGCTGAGACGTAACATTGGTGGCAGCGGTGGGATCCACGTAAAAACGGTCCCAACTACCAAAACAGAAGCAAAATACTTCTGAGGCGTTCTCTGGGGCTACACACCAGAGAAGTATAAAAAAAAAAGTGTTAGTGAAAAGTCCCATACAAGTAAGACCTGGTGAATTCCTTTCACGGACACCGGAGGCAAAGTTTGGGCAGTGATAAATAAAAACAAAAAAAAAAAAAGACCAGGAGACCTCAGCTTTAAGGCGCGAAGCCTGCCTGGCACAGAAGGAGAGAAGAAGCAGCAACAGCAACACACGCAGCAGAACAATCGCAGGAGAGCAGCAAGAAAAAAAATTTATATTTAAAGTAAATATTATTTCTATATATATATTTTATTTTTTCACACTTTTACACACTCATACCCAGCCGTCTATTTTACATCCCCAACATTTTTACCCGACGCAACGTCCACACTTTAGAGCTTTTTAAAGCCCTACCCTTCTCAGACTTTCCGACTCGACCAGACCCCACACCACAAAACTCACCCACTATGAGCATCAAACTCTCGTTGAACGATGTCTATAGCATCGTCCCCTTGTTCGACGGTAGACCCGACGAACTATGTAAGTTCATTTCGTGTGGCAACACACTATTCTGCTTCATCACTGATGACGCGCAGCACAAATTATTTCTCAGCATTGTGAAAACCAGACTCCAAGGTCCCGCCTTTGAGCTGACTCAGCACAAGGACCTGGCCACTTGGAAAGACTTGGTGACGGAGCTGGAATCCCAGTTTAAAGAAAATAGGTCCCGCACTTCGGCACAGAACCAGCTTTTGGCAGCCAAACAAAATACTCGGGAAACCATCAACGAGTACGGCGACAGGCTATCCCATCTACTTCTTGCGCTCGATTCAGCTACGTACGATAGCTCCAAAGAGAAAGCTGTACAAAACTTTCTTATACAAGAAAATCATAAACTTGCGTTACAAACATTTGAGGATGGAATTAGGAATTCCAGTTTAAGGTTATTAGTAAAAGCCCACAGCGCAAGCCAACTCAAAGAGGCTATATCCTACGCCATCGACCAGTCCCTTCGTGTAGATTGTAACTACCCTCTCTCAAACCCTTCCACATCTTCGGCGAGAAATAACACACCTCGACCCATCTGCCAAACCTGCAATAAGGTAGGCCACACTTCGGTGACGTGTTACCAAAACACAAGGCTGCCAAACTTTGTTCCCAATCCGATCAAACGTGAAGCGCAATGTAACCTACAAGTTGTCAGATGCGGATACTGCAACAAGCGCTATCACACAGAAAATGAGTGTCGGCTCAAGATGTCTCATTGGAGACAAAACCAGCAGCCAACCCAAAATCAAAACCATTATCAACCTACAAAGATCAAAATAATTGCCAGTCCCCATCTGGTAATCAAAACGATAATAATTTCCAAACTACATCTAGAAATAGAAATAACTACCCACCTAATCAAGGCCGACAAGTCAATTTGCACCATGTGCAACAAAACACTCCTCCACTAAATAACAATGTGGGAAACGACTCTCGTCGGGAGGAAATAGACGGCAATTCCCCTCGACGGATTGTTCAAGCCGAAGTTCACAGACAGTAAAATTTTCAATTCACTTACCTATCGTTCCCAATAATAATCTATCAATGATTCAAATCCCCTTCAAAGATGGAAAATATAGGGATCTAGTCATAGATACCGGAGCGGAAATCAGTATCATACTAAGCTCCACCAATTCACCGTTGCTTAATAGGGATATGATTATATCCACTATGAGTGGCGAAAAGGTGGTAAGTTCCAATATGACAACAGAAACCTTGTTTGTCCAAATGGAGGAAGATTCTATCTTGATACCACACCCTTTTCACATTTTGGACCAACAGGCCCAACAAAACTTTGACGGTATTATTGGGAATGACTTTTTAAAACAATATGATTGTCACATCGACTATAGAAATAATTACTTAGTAATAAATCCCTTTGTACCTAACTCACCAGCTATTATATCCGGGTTAGGAAAATTATTTAACAAATATCCACCTCCCAAGAATATCGAAAGACAAACCTATGATACCAACCAAGTTATTTTCACAAGAAAACGTCAAGAAGCTACACCTTCCGGGGTGTCACCTACGGGTTCTGCTGAGAATAGTAATAGTGCAACACGGTACGACTTAAGGCGACCTAACGCTATTACCGGTGAGCAAAATCCTGCTATCGATGGGTCCAAACGTATTGATCCTTGTTCTACCAAAACCATGTGTCATAGAGACACTGGGGTAATAAAAGAATCAACACGGGAACTGAGGTCTGAATCCGCATCTCAAAACGGCAGCACAGTAGTTCCACAAATATACCCCAAACAGGTCAAGAGCAAACCAATTCTCAGGAAGCTTCAACAAAAGACCGAAAATCTAGACGAAATAATTTTGGTATCATCAGAGGAAATCGAATTTGAAAACCCAGACAATAGTAAGACCAGTTTAAACGGAAACCTGGCAGAAATTGAAACTGAGGTTACACACTCTCCGGCAGACAAAAAGACTAAGATGACAAAACCCTTAGCAGAGCATAAGACCGAGAACGAAAAATGTATCACGTTAAAACAAAGAAGTAAACAAATAGTCGAAATCCCTTTTTATCAAGTAACCCCTGCAGAAATAATAACTAAGAAAAAACAAATTATCCCAGGGGTTTACCTAGGCGAAACGTTAGCCAAACCTAACGACGGAAAAATTAAAGTACTTCTAATGAACACATTAGAACAAGATCAGAAAATTAATATACACGCAATAAACTTAGAATGGGATGATGTTAATAATTTTAATATAGTCACAGGGGACAACTTCACAAATCCAGTAAGGAAACGATTAAACAAACTTAATACACTAATTGACCTGGACCACTGTAACCTCGAAGAGAAAGAATCCATTCTTAATATTTGTCGTGAATACAACGACCTTTTCTATATTGAAGGAGATCACCTTACACATACAGACTCCATAAGACATAGGATAATAACAGAAGAAAGCAAGCCCCCGTTATTCACAAGACCCTATCGCCTCCCTGAAAGTCAAAGAGAGGAAATTCATAAACAAATCAAAGAAATGTTGGAAGATGGTATAGTGCAGCCAAGCTATAGCCCTTGGAATTCGCCTTTGCTTTTAGTTCCTAAGAAATCCGCTAAGGATGGAACAAAACGTTGGAGAGTAGTGGTAGACTTCAGGAAACTGAACGAGCTGACCATTGGAGACGCTTACCCACTACCAAACATAACTGACATCCTTGACCAGCTCGGTAAGTCGAAGTACTTTAGTACGCTCGACCTGGCCAAAGGTTTCCACCAAATCCTCATAGACGAAAAAGACAAAAGCAAAACGGCCTTCAGCACTCCGTTCGGACATTACGAATACAATCGTATGCCATTCGGATTAAAAAATGCACCCGCAACATTTCAGAGGTTGATGAATAACGTATTAATGGGACTACAAGGCATCGAATGCTTTGTCTACGTTGATGACATAGTCATTTATGGTTACGATCTACACGATCACAACAAACGGTTAATCCAGATTCTCAAACGTCTTCGAGAACACAATCTCAAATTGCAACCCGACAAGTGTCACTTTGTCCGCAAAGAGCTTACCTACCTTGGACACGTTATTTCTGAAGAAGGAATAAGACCAGACCCAGAAAAAATCAAGGCAGTAAAAACCTTCCCAGTACCAAAAAAAACCAAAGGATATTAAATCATTCCTCGGTTTTGTAGGATACTACAGGAAATTTATTCCTAATTTCGCGGATTTGGCCAAACCCTTAACCAAACTATTAAAGAAAAACGCCGTTTTGTGACGAGTCATTTAGAAAATTAAAAGAAAACATTATAAAACCCCCTATTCTTGTCTACCCCGACTTCAACCAGGAATTTATTGTCACCACTGATGCAAGTGACATAGCTCTAGGGGCAGTACTTTCTCAAGGTCCAATAGGAGAAGATAAACCAATCTCTTTCTCTAGCCGAACTCTTAACGACGCCGAGACAAGGTATACAACTTCTGAAAAGGAGTTACTCGCCATCACTTACGCCCTGCAACAATTTCGACCGTACATTTTCGGAAGAAAATTTACGATCTGCACCGACCACAATAATTTATTATGGTTAATTGGACAAAAGAATCCTACCTCGAGACTTTTACGCTGGCGTATCTTAATGGAGGAATATGAGTTCAAAATTGTGCACAAGTCCGGGAAAAGTAATGTCATCGCTGACGCTCTCAGTCGCGTTCGCTTAAATAATGAAAAGGACACTAAAGTACTGGTAACTACAAGAAGTCAACAACAAGTTCTTAACCAAGACATCGAAACAAATAGGGAAGAACAAAACCCAATAAACTCCCAACCAACTTCAAGCTTAACGGTTATTGAAAAAATGGATTCAATATTTTCAAACAACTCAGTCTCATTGAAAGCTATACTCCTCCCTCTAATAGAATCTCCTGACGAAGAGCTACTACAAAAACAGTTCAACAATTTCGTAAAACCTGAGATAGGGCAAATCCTAAACCTTCCACAAACAAAACCCAAATGCCATTTCTGTATTGTCACATTACCGATTCCTTTGAGAAGTACCACTGATCAACAAACCTTAACTAATTGCTTACAAAACATCCATAAAGAATGCAAAGAACGAAAATTAAAAGCGATAGCAATTTCCTTGCCACTTAGCGGTGACAACCAAGATAAACTCAAGATGATAATACACGACATTTTCAAACAAGAAGACTTGACCATTTACATATACAGCAACAGAAGAATAATAATAGATAATACAGATGACATACTACGAATACTGCACGAAAATCATGAGTCCCCTTTTGGAGGACATCAAGGAATAACTCGCACTATCAAACGAATAAAACAGAGTTACTACTGGCCAACCATAGCTAAGGATACGGCGGAATACATCCGCAAATGCGAATCATGCCAAAAGAACAAACCATCGAAAGATCCGAAAATACCCTTAAAAATAACAACTACCAGTAGGACTCCATTCGAACGAGTAGCATTGGACATTGTGGGTCCCTTACCTGTCAGTTACGACAACAACAAATACATACTGACTTTCCAGGATGACCTAACAAAATTTAGCGAAGCAATCGCAATCCCCAATGCAGAAGCCAACACAATAGCCCGAATGCTAATAGAACGAATAGTCTGTCGATTCGGAATTCCGGATGCAATATTAACAGATCAAGGCACAAACTTCCTCAGTGCCCTCTTTAAAGAAGTCTGTAAAACACTAAAAACAAAAAAATTGCAAACTACCCCGTATCATCCGCAGACTAACGGCGCATTAGAACGCAGCCACAAAACGTTAGCAGAATACTTGAGACACTATGTAAACCAAGACCCACTAACTTGGGACACATGGCTCCCATACTCCATGTTCGTCTATAACACAACTCCACACACCAGTACGACTTTTAGTCCACATGAATTATTATACGGTTTTCCCCCTAAAATACCAAGCTCACTAAATAGAAACCCACAGATCTCCTACAACTACGACAATTACGCCAACGAACTAAAAGCTCGACTACAACATGGCTACAAAATCGCCAGGGAACAGTTGTACGAAAGAAAACAGAAAACAAAACTAAATTACGACAAAAGGAGCAAGACAAAACAATTTAACGTAGGAGACAAGGTCCTAATAAAGAACCAGACAAGACAAAACAAACTTGCTACCCTATGGGAAGGACCATACGAGGTAATCAAAATCCATTCAGAAGAAAACACAGTAATACAAGTTGGCAGAAAATCCAAACTCATACATAACAATAATCTACGGTTATACCTCGAATAACACACCACATTTCCACACTTTACAAGAATAAACCTTGTCAAAATATCTCATTTTTTCCTATTCTCTAAAAAAAAAAAAAAAGGAATGGAATCTATATACTACAGACCTGATTCAAAATGGACATTGGTAAATACAATAACACGAACCGAAATCTACTTGCGCCGCGGATCCATCAGAATAGGCAACGGTTACCCGAATGACTTAGACCTGGATAGTCCCCTTGTGTCAACCAGGCAATCATTTATATACATACAGCCCGATGATAAGAGATTATATATAGGAGAACACTGCTATTCCCGGGGGACCTACATAAACGGAGAACGACTATCCCCTGAAATAATAAAAGAACTCTACTTCGGGGATACAGTAAGCTTCGGGATACAAGAAGAAGATTTCGACCTACATTTCTGTCCCACCTACGTCCTTAAAGGTCCCTTGCCACGACGATGGAACCCCGTGGTACATACTCCACCACACCAAACAACATACGTTGATGAATCCAATGACGGTTACGAGTCCACCGATACTGTAGTATGGGAACCATTAAAAAATTATTATAAAGAAAAAAAAAAAAAAAAAAACAACCCCTTTATTTTCGCTACACACACACACGCACACACATATATGTATTCAGACTTTTGGACAAAAGGTAATCAAAACCACTTTCCAGATCATGCTACATACGCTGACATTTACTCTGATCATGACCATCGCCCAAGGTAGTCTACGAATCGATCCCATAAATCCTAACCCAGGCATATATTTCGAGGAGATGGGAAACGCTGAAATATACTATCACGAATGGAAACTCGTAGTATACTACGACCTGGAACAACTTACAAAAGCATTAGCACATGCTACCGGGTACGTAGAAGAAATCAACACCCTATGCCAACAACTTAAAGACCATGCAGACTTTGGAATAATATGCAACGGTGCAGTTACCGAGATGAACCATCTCATGACGGACATACAAACCAAATACAGACTACTAAATCCAAGGTATAGAAGCAAAAGAGCCCTACTCAATGTAATAGGTACCATTAGCAAATCTCTATTTGGAACATTAGACGAAGACGACGCTAGGTTTTACGACAAACAAATTGAACTGTCCAAAATTAACGAAAAACACTTATTATCACTACTACAGAAACAAACAGTACTATTAGAAACGACTAAAAACGTTTTCAGCAAATCTGAGCAAACCATAGAGAATCAAATGACAGCAATCAACACAAAATTAGAGAACGCAAAACACATAATAAACATCCTGGCTAACACTACACACGATCAGAAGGTATTCCTCGAAATAGAATCTTTAACCTCCCTGGTCACTTTAATCATTATACGATACCAAAATACTCTTAATGATATATTAGACTTGGTAACAGACGTCAAACATGGTAAACCCCATCCAGCAATAATATCTCCAGACCAAGTAAAAACCGCTCTTGTTCAAATCAAGCAAGAAATACCAAACGGTATGAGATTACCTTTCTTAGTTAACGACGAAAATTTCCTGTATCTTTATCAAACATGTACCACTAGCGTAGCTATCCGAACAGGAAAAATCATCTACGAAATTAAATTGCCTCTCCCATTAATAGACAATTTCCGAATTTACAAAATTATACCACTTCCAACCCGATACAACAACCAATTTTTATTTATACAACCTTCAACCCAATACCTAATCATAAATTTTAGAAAAGATCGGTTTTCAAATTTGAACAAGGATGATTTAGCAAGGTGCAAATCCTTGAACGAAAAATTCATTTGCCCTCTAACACACCCCTTATTTAATACAGACACTGATGACCTGCAATGCGAGGTCCAATTGTTAAAAGAAAACACAATTCTCCCGAACACTTGTGAGATAAAGCACTCAAAACCCTCGACAATATGGATCCAACTCTCCCAACCAAACAAATGGTTATTTTCATCCCTCGACAAATACATAGTCGACATAATATGTTGAGAAAACACAACCGTATATACACTAATAAATACCTTAAAAGTGGAATTACAGAAAAACTGCTACCTAAAATCAAAAGAACTCACAATACAAGCAGTTAGTGAGATTCCATCAACTCTTACCAACTCCTACGTACCTCGCTTAAACATTTCACACATCATATCCAACAGTTTACCAAACTATACATCGAACATAGCAGTCGTAAAATTCTCAAGCCAGAATGACTTGAAACTGATTTCCCAAGACATAAACTCCCTCAAAATTGAAGAGTCAAAACCTATGCTTACACTAGACAATCATAATCTTCACCATTACACATTAATTTATCTGATAGTAGCATTAACACTAGTTCTATTTTGCTATAAACGCTATCGAACTTACATAGTTAATAAAGACAAAACACCTGACAACCACAGAGATGACAAAGACATGACAACCTCACAAATACCAAACCCCGAATTTAGACTGAGCATTTCGACTGACGGCTAGGTGTGTATTTAAAAAAAAAAAAAAAAAAAAAAAAAACACAAAACACAAAACATATATATAATAATATAAAATAAAAATATAAATATAGCCAACAAACTATGTTTTAGACATTGTATTTACTACAAGCTGTATTATGAACATTGCAAATTTATCAAATAAGACAAAAAATCTTTGTACTAATTGTTTAAAGTTAGAGTAAGAATATTATTTCTTTTTTTTTGCATATATAAAAATATTTGTTCTCTTTTACACTATAATAATCATTTAAACATTGTACTTAGTTTAAGCATTTTTTGTAAACAATTTATTATTCATGATAACCTATTTCAATCGTACACTATAATAATCATTCAAACATTGTACTTAGTCTAAGCATTTTTGAAAACTATTCCTTCCACAACCAACCCGCATACAGAAAATTCTAACCCTTAAGAATTTTCTTTTTCCAAGGGGGGTGGGATGTTGTAATCCACGCAACATTACCCAAACCATGACCTACCTTCATTCAAATCATACGAATCATACCTTATATCATTCCCAAGCGCTACGGCTATTAATCGGTCACTCGCTTTGTTTTCGTTCTCCGAATGCACACCCAAGCATAATTGGATCGAGTGTCACGGGTACACACATAATACAAATCCGATTCCTCAGCGGCACGCCAACATATGGCAAAAGTGCAACGAGTGCATATCGGAGGAATATTACGATGTGCAACCACTTAAATCGTTTTACGATTTATGAATGGGTGACATGTGATACCAGTGCAGAGGCAATTGACACCAAGATGTCAATTGGGCATTTCTTAAATAGGAACGGAAACAATTAAGCAATACCTAGAATTGCTATGTATGCACATATGGGAAATATTAAGGAAAAGTATGGTATATGGAGGGGAAAGTCAGGAGTCGGGTCATGCCCAAAATATTGTATAAAAGGGAATGGTTTTGGAAGGAAAAAGCAGAGTTAATTTAGCATTCAAATAGGATACAAGGTTGCAGCCCAGCTTAAGACAGCGGACCTAGTTATTCCAAAGAAACAATTAAAATAAATAAATAAAGAAACTCAGAGTCGCAGCCCTGCCTAAGACAGTGGGCTCTGTTGTTCAATTCAATAAATAAAAAACGTTGTTTTAACTCTCCGTTCGGTACTCTTCCCTCGTTTCACTGAGGAAGCACGGGCTGAGACGTAACACCACAAATTAATATATCGCGTAGTTAACAAGGGCATTAAGTCCCATCTGTCCCTGCTCGTTTTTTTTAATTCGTCAGTTCGTGCGATGAACTAGTGTGAACCAATATAAACCCAAAAAGTGACCAACTCAACTCCCGTTCGTCCCTTGAGGCGAGGAGTTCTTTTTGTTCCGCGAAACCACCGCGTCAAACTATATATATAAATAATATATTAAACCTTTTTTCGTGTAATTTAAATAAAATAAAAAGATAAGAAATAAAATAAAAAAAAAAAATTTTTGTATTATGTAAATTGAAATTTGAAATTAATTGAAAGTATCTATTTAGATTTTAGTGCGTTAGATTAGCTATATATCAAAAAGAAAATCAATAATAGGTTAGTTTTGTAGCCGTACTCTGCGGCATGTATCTTTCGTTCTCTTCTTTCCCCGCTTTAGTGAACGGTTCAACACTCAGGAGATGCTGTGCACAACATTCCCCCTGCAGTCAACAACGCTTGTCCCAGACATTCTTGGGGTAAGTGTGAAAGTTTTTTTATGGTAAAATTTATTGATTTGCTTTTTATAGAGTAGTGAAACATATCTATTTGATTATCTTGATTTGTTATAATTATCCACAACTAATTGCCCCTCTGGCAGAATCAAGATCATTTGCGTTTTATTTGGTATTAGTAGACGATACCTAACACCGAATAATTTGGTAGAAAAACTTAATTAATAATTAAGAAACGTATGATACGGAGACGCTGCTTTTGCATAGGTCCCTTTTATATTCCCCTAATACGTTAAGCTTAGTGTTAAGTAAGTTAGGTTTATTGTTTCAATAAAATGAAGGTATTGAAATGTATATGATAAATCTTGCTTTTTTTTTGTGTAATTGGTTCATTAGAAACATTTCCGGTTCTTTTAGCATTAGTACGAGTGTCCCGAATATGGATATGGAGTAGCGTATGTAACTGGATGTGATGATCATCGTGATCTAGATGGAATAGGTACAGACAAGAGAGGTTCTACTCTCTCTCTTTTAACAAGGGGTAACTATGGAGTATGTTAGAAGTGGCATAGTTACCAATGGTGATGGTCATTGGGACGATTGTCCTGTGTCATCATAGGGGTGGGTAAACACTTCGTGGGAGCCTACCACCTTGCTCTCACCCTACGCGTATATCGGTGGCAACTCAAGACGACTTAGCTAACGAAAGTTGGCTAACAATCAACTTCTTTACTACCTTCAGACAACTTCGTGTTCCGCTCTCACTTCCGGTTTAATATTTCTCTCAAATAACATCTCGAGATAGGCATGAAAAATAATGTAACACCGTTCGGCATTTTTTTAGTAGCAAGAACCCCCCCATTCCGACGAGCTTAGGACGGAGCTAAAATTAGCATGCCTAACGCTGCTGAAGGTCCGAACACCCTCTGACCGGCAGCCTGGATTGACCATAGAGGTTCCTGTGGTGATATGGTCATAAGGGTTGTCCCAGGTTGGAGGTTATTAGAAGTAAACGCCGTGTGAATTTTATTAAAACAGTTTAGTTACATACACGGTCCCCTGTCACAGGTCATATAGTGGTAGCATTTCCTGGTTCATAATGGTTCTTCTAGGTGAGTTATGGTGAGGAACTTAGGACGCTTGTGGGTATTTTTGAGTCTGAAATTCAAGAAAATATCTAAACCGTGGATAGGACCTTATCTACGTGTGGTTAAAGGATAGGATATGCTATACCCGGAAATATGATCAGTGACAGGGAGGAAAGAGATAGCAATAATAACTATATAGTTCGTCAGCGACTCTAGCGATAAACTTAATGTTACGTTACAGGATGGTGATGGTTGTAGGTATCTTTCCGTTCATCTTCCCGTTCGTTACAGGATGGCGATTGTTGTTAGTATCTTTCTTTCCACTCGCATTACGTTCGTTACAAATGGTGTGAAAAATGTATAGTGAATCATCAATTGAGAACGGCTGGGCCGATTTGGCTCAAATTTATTTTTTGTTGTTCGTATATGGCAGGAGAATATTGTTATGAAAGAAAATTTTGGGAAAACACTCCGGAAAAGTCGGGAAACTGGAAAAATCGAAATTTGAGTTTTTGTATGGAATTTTTTATGGAGCTGTTCCGAAAAGGCTTTTCGAATGCAAATTAAAATATTCTTAGTGGAAAATTTGTAAAATTCGGGAAAAACCCGAAAAAATAGAATTTTTAATTTTATCGCATGATTTGATGATTTATAGCTTTTGGTGCACATTACAGGCCTTACATCCTTCGATTCCCTGGGAACTATAGATGGTGTGCTGTGCGCCACTTTTCGGGAGGTTCACCAATGTTTAAATTTGCTCGAAAACGATACACATTGGAATTCAACGCTCGCCGATGCAACTACTCCAGTGAATCAAATTTGTACACTGTTTGCGATCATCATAGCGACAATTCATGCCTCGAACCAGTGTTGCCAGATTGGGCGCTTTATCGTATTTTGGGCTATCTTTTTTCTTAAAAAACGATAGAAATTTTGTTCCAGGGCACCAACATTGTTTTGCGATATATCATTTTACAAATTTGGTGTTAATTTCGTTTGTTTTATTCCTTCACAAAACTAAAACAATATATATATTTTAAAACTAACCTGAATTTTTATATTTGGCAGCACTTTTGCCTTCATGTGACAACTTATGGGCTGTCAACTTGCATGGACACCAATTTCTTTTGCATGACATTTGGATTTGACAGTTTTTTTTTAGTTTTATTTTAAACGATATTTGGGCTACATTCAGAGCAACGATATTGGGCTATACTTTTTCAAAGTTTGGGCGCCTAAAGCCAATCAACTTCTGGCAACCCTGCCTCGAACCCGACCACGAAGTGGCTGACGACATTTTGCACAGAGTTCGCACGATAACTTCTAATTTGGATGTTGCATCTTCTGGGATTGCTGCCACACTGTTGGAAGGCGGTCGAACTGCACATTCCGCTTTGAAGCTGCCTATGAATCTTCTCACGGTTGACAAGCCAATGTGCACAATGGCTAAGAATTCAGCGATAGCGGAATTGATGCGAGAATGCAAAATTATTATTTGGCAGTTGACGGAACAATGAAGGATTTACGAGGTAATTTGAGACGATTTGGTAGGGCTATGATATTGCTCCGGAATTTTCGTCAAACGCTTCCCGTCATCTTTTTTGTGGAGGCGTATCATGAAGTTGAAATTGACCACGAACATGAGGTTTTAATTGCAGAACGACCAATCGGCTGCTGAGTTCTCGAGACAACTGCTGGCAATTGGCAATGGCCAAATTCCTGTTCATGTTTCGACTGGATTGACATCGTTCCATGCAAATTTTTGCAAGTTCACATCATCGCAGGAGGAACTCATCACCAAAGTGTTCCCCGGCATTGCACAAAATTATAAAAATCTCGATTGGATTAGTATACGGGCAATACTAGCAGCGAGGAATAAGGACGTCGATAGGTTGAATTTGATTATGCAAAGTCAAATTGCTAGAGAATTGATGTGCCAGGAACTCCGCCGCATAATTTATAGCTGAAGGTCGGATCGATTGTTATTATGTTGCCGAATCTAAATCATTCGAAATTGTGCAACGGTACGCGGTTGTCCGTCAAAAAACTGATGAAAAATTTGATTCCTTATCCCACGAATCTCGATTATTCCAACTAATCTTCCCTTCCATTTCAACCTGATTCAGTTTCCCGGTCGATTGGCTTTTGTGAAGACAATCAATTAATCGCGAAGCCAATCATTGAAAGTCTGTGGGATTAATCTCGAATTTCCCTATTGTCAGCTGTACGTTGCCTGTTCGCGTGTTGGCAAACCGTCTTTGTTGTTTGTGTTTGCCCCGGAAAACACATGAAAAAACATTGTTTATCTTTTATCATATCGTTAAATTGAAATTTTAGCTGTGTTTAATTATCACTCTGGAGTTAAACTGAAGGCGCTAAATTGGGGCGAGACGAAGTTCGTCGGGTCCGCTAGTTTCCTAATAAAAATTGGGTTCTTATTTCATTTTTCTTATTTTTGCCAAACTATGAAATATAATCTAAGAACTCCATTAACAGTTAAGTTTCTTATCTGTATTTAGACTAAGTATTTTATTCGCGGATTTTTTGTACCGATGTACAAAAGTACCGTTTTAAAATTAGTTCAGTGATAGGTTTGTATTTTTTAAGACCAAAAACATGCTTTTTGTATATTTTCGTCCCTAAAAATATTAAGCGAAAGAAGAAAAAGATATTTATCTAATGGACTGAACTTTTAAAATAGTTACCAAAGGTTGTTCAACCAGCTTCTAGTCATCTATATTTAATATTGAATATTGAAGAGGTAATAACGTTATTTATTGCGCGATTTTTTGTACCAAATTTTCATTATTCTTAATGTTTAGTTTATTTTGTTAAAAATCAAAATTTAAAAATATTTTCAAATTTGTGTTTAGGTACCTATTTCCGTTAATTTTAATTTTAATGAATGAAAATGTTACAAAGAAATTTTGCAATATATAAAAGAAAATGCAAGTCCTTTTTTAATTAAAAATATATACATAAAGATTGTAAATTTATTTCTAAAAAGACGATATATTGAAAAAGCTATGAAATATCAAAAAAAAAAGCAACAGAAAATTGGGGTGTTATTTCATTATGAAGAACAGCCCAAATTTGGGGCCTTATTTCATTTCTTTTTTTTCTCAAATTCTCAAAAGAAAGGAACTTATAAAATTTTAGCTTTTGAAAATTTGCGAAAATAAAACTAAAAAATCTTAAATTCTCAAAAACAAAATAAAATTCCTTTGCTTGAGTAAAGAAATACGAAAATTTGGGACTTATATCCCATCTTCGACAGCAAAATGTTGGAACTTATGTCCCGATGGTGTGGGACGTAAGTCCCAAATTCGATTAGGGACTTATATCTCACTTAAGTGGATTAAATTACAAATTGGGAGTTATGTCCCGGAGACTTATGTCCCTGCGCTCACTAGACATTGAAAATATGTATGTCGTACCCCACAACTAGGACAAGACCTTTTGCTTCTTTCTTCATATGCATAGCATTAGAAGCATATGGTTTTTCAAATAATGTGAATGTTGTGAGCGTTAACGAAGTCTATGATTGTCCACTCCATGCACTACCTGAGGAACCATACTGTCACCTTTAATAGCAAGCACAAATTTTTGCGTCGATTCATAAATTTCCGCAATTTTAACAACATCGCCTAAACTATTTACGTGAGAAATCTATTTACGTGAGAGTTGAGACAAAAAACTATATCTGTTTTTTTTTATTATTATTAAATAGGTACCTATAAGGGAACATAGAAAAAGATGTTATGTCATTGAGAGTGGAAATACAACTGATGAAATCTGTTTGAGAATAATCGAAAAAGAAAAAAAAAACGATGGAAGGACCAGCACTCAGACCTCGTCGAATGAGCAGAAAAATACCCAAAGAAATAACACAATACGAAAGTTTAGTAGGTATATTTTATGTTGAGTACTTATCTCGCAGGCGATTGAAATCCAAGTGGACGAGAATACAAATTGTATAAACGATCGTGGACTAAACTGTTATACATTTAAAAAGAGCGCAAGTGCAGCAAAAAACAAGTTTATGAGAACAAGAGAGTGACAAAAGCATGAACAGAATAACTTAATTATGATTTGCATCAAATAGAAATAATAGAAATAGGGTAAATGTAGACTGTTAGGCAAATTAACAAGGAAAATTATTTAAGTATGTTATTTATACGATTTTACCAAATTAACAAAATATTTTCAAACAAAATCAAAGTACATAATCTTAAACTTTGGCTTCGATATATAAATGAGTCGTCAATCCGAACATTGTGTTTGCTTACACAAGTGTTCAACAAAGCGACGCAGAAGAATATTAATTATGGTTAAGACAGTATTTTATAGTATCGACCTAGATCGTCCATCCAAGTATCCGACAAACCGACGCCGATTAATTGTTATTCGAGATCACAAAATATTGCGTCTCAAATGCAGAAGGCAATTATAAGAATTGTTATTAGGTATGTTTTTTTATAAATGGTTTTCCAATAAGAGGTGTTATTTTGATATTCAAAGAAAAATTCCATTTTTTAAAATAAATGATCCGATATTTATTTCATAAAAAAGAGGAAGGTATGCCGTTAATAATAAAAAATAAAATCAGCCAAATGGCCACCACGACCACGATTACAGGACCATATCCTTTTCATGAAATTTTCCATAACAAAATCGCAAAGTGGCTGCCCTGTGTCCTCGATAGACTCATGAATTCCATCTTTGAGGTCTTGAATCGACGCTGGGCTGTTGGCGTAGACCTTATCTATCACGTGGCCCCAAAGGAAGAAGTCGCAAAGTGTTAAATCACAAGATCTCGGTGGCCAATTGCGAACACCTCTTCGAGAGATAACACGGTCCGGAAAGTTTTCCCGTAAAAGATCAAACGTTGTCCAGATCAATACCATCCAACTCCGGCCATAAAGAATCATTAATCACGTTTGTGGAATGCCCAATTCTCTCAATTGTTCTTGAGCGACGTGATTGGGTTTTATTCTTCATATTACTTACTTGTCCCAAAAGCTTGAATTTTTCCATTTTTCTGTATTGCGGTCCAACAAAGTGCGACTGCAAAATTTTCACAATTTTTGTATCGAATTTTTATAATTTAAATCCGTTGTTGAAGCGTGTATTGTTCCATTTTAGTAATGGCGTAGTTTCTACTTGTCAAATGTCAAAAAATATCAGCTTTAAAAGTGACAGCTACCGAAAAAGCGCGCTATTCAATATAACACCTCTTATTGGAAAACCCTTTATAGCGCTACACTTTAGCCAAATTACAAAACCCTTGCTAAGTTATTGAAAGAATTACTCGAGTACAAAACCCGTGTAAGTTATTATTATTTTTACTCCTATTTATATGATTACAATTATTATGCTTAGAATCGAATTGCGCTATCGCATCGACGCTACTGAAATCTTATGGGTATGCGCGTGCACCTGTGGGAACGTTGGGAATCGTTGGATGGAATTGAAATAGGTACGATTATAGTTGTGGGAAAATAAAGTTATGGGAACAAGTTAAGGAATGTGGAGTGATTGAATTGTAATGGGAAAAAAAAAACTTTGAACTTAAGATAAAAGTTATATGTACATAGGTATATAACTTAACGTCCTCCCCCTTCTTGAGCTATAGTGCTCAAACGTATTTCTTCTGAGGTGATTTTTCTAGGTTTTGGGGTGGGGGCCTTCCTTTTTTTTGATTTCCTTATTTTAGTTATTAACAAACAAATTATAACGGATATTGCTAAAATAAGGCTTAAATATGCTATGATAAAATGGTGAACATCCAATGAAAGCCGGTCCTTGTGAAGCTGCTCTTTAGCCTTTAAGTCGCTCATACGGCTTCTCAGCTCTTGCAACTCTTCTATGGTTGATCGCTCTGTTATTGGTTGGGCCTGGAAAAACTTTGTTATTGATACTTGTATATTGTAAATAGTAAATTGCTAATGCTTTTGGAGAGCTACTGACAAAAGTAGGCAAAACATCATGCGCTTGTATTGTTGTTGACGGCTCCTTAATTGCGCAATGGTTTTTAAGCTGCACTATTGCAGTGTTCCTTAATATACCTTCGAAAACAGAGGCTTTACAGATTATATTAATAGTAGTTTCTTCTTTTACGAAGTAAATCCACTGGTTGTTCGATAGCTGAGTGTATCTCGGCGGCTCTAAAATAGCTCAAAGAGTGCAAGTTTCGTGTTGTGAACTCGGAATGATAAAACTAAGCTCGCAGGTGTTTTCTCTTGAACCAGTTCGATGAAGTGGATGATTTTCTTTGCAAATAAATTTTTTTTTGGGACCAGCAATTCATGCTACAAGCTCTTGCTCTGTTAGAGCGTATTTCTACTGTCATCGCTGAACCATTGTTTATTACCGGTACAGGAACCACATGCAGCAATTCGAAGCGGTCACGAGTTACTAAAGGTATTTTTAGTTGGAATATTATCCGATCTAGCGACATGTGACTTTATCATGACATCATGGTCTTGTATATGTCCAGCAAGTTATCATGTGCTATGGGAAGGTAGATAATCCTTTATCATTTTAACTTGCGTTTGTAGTTGTTGTGGGGAGAGTATATGTAGGTCCAGAAAATCCGATTGGGTGCGTTGGTATTCACGGGTTATCATTACGGATTGCATTTCCATAGCTAATAATGCTTGAAACATCTTTTGCTCACTAAGGAGCTGAGGTATCTTGTTACTGTTATCTGTCCTTTGATTCATAAAATTATTAAATATTTTCAACTGCTCGTTCATCTCTATCTCAGATCTTTGTATTATGTTTATCGTAGCATCAACTATAGATGTTTGATTTTTTATAAGTTGAATCAGACTGTCGTCATTTTCCTTCAATATGGAAATAGTGGCCACCAGCGTTCTCAGAGTCTAGTACACCAAATTTCCTATAATGTTAAGTGCTCCTCTTTTTGATCTTCGCTAATGCTGCTCTATGGAGTGGAGGAAAAGTTTATTGCTGTCATCAAATTCTGCATGAAGATTTGTAAGTTGCGATATTATAGGGGAGCAAAGATTTTCCACCTGTAATATCAATAATATGATCAAAGATCAGAACCGGGGTAAATGGATTTCCTATTTTCTATTTTGAACGAACTCCTTTAAAACTTTTTTGTTTGGGCTACTTGCCTGTTTTTATAGTTTTTTTTTTTGCGATTGATTGATATTTAAGTAATAATTTGGTAATTGGAAAAGCACCGTAATGATCGACTTGTGATATACAAGATTGACGCAATAAAGTAGGGTTGTAACGTAAAGAAAGAGTTTGATTACACACACAAGTGACTTTGGTCATAGACACATTATTACTATACTCTGTCCAACAAAAATTGTCAGTACAGGAAAGATAGGATGTTGGTCTCTCAGTCTGGTTGCAATGACTTACATAAATCTGTCCCTCTTTAAAGCTCTCACAGGGTTGCCGTAGTTTGTATGAAAATTCACCATAACTCAGAGAGAAAAGCTGTTAGGGTTACCACCTTGCAATTTAAAATAAAAATATTGCTGAACGAAATAAATTCAGTTTATCTTTTTCCTTTTCCTGTGAGGGTTTTTCTAGGGTATTCCCAGTAGGCCTAATCACTTTAGTTTGTTTTGGTAAAACCCAACGATCGACAATACGTACGTAGTAACTTGACAAATATGCAAAAATATAACAAAAATGCTAAAATATGCCAAAAATGCGTGCTCTACCCGTGTGCTTATTTATACCCAACTATGCAGAAATTTGCCCTCACGACTAGAACTGAAAATGTGTAGGAACTTAGAGTTGTATATTAAAATATTTAATACGATATCGCAAAAAAAAACAATATCACTACAACGCACTTATGATCACTTGTTGCGTGAATGAAATGAATGCATTAAAACACTTCACGAATAAACCTTTTTCTAAAAGACAACATTGAAAAAAATATTTTAACTGAATATTATTTGATCCTTCAGAAAAACAAACAAATTAAAGCCGAATGGTAACACCCCGCATACAAATTCGTTCTCAAAAGCACGAAAACCGAAAGTTCTTTGACAAAATCCATAGAAAAACCCTTGGTGATATCCTTTCATTGTACACATGGTAACACTCTTCTGATGTGCTTCAGTCACACACACTGCAAGCGAACACAAGCGATCATTCATTCATTCTGCCTGCAGTTTTGTGGCAGAGTGGTTGCAGTGAGCTCCTTGCCAAATTTTAGGAAAATGACAACAACAATTCCTTGGTATGACAGTGGTTTGGTTTTTATTCCAGTGGCAATTCTTGTGTTTGAGTGCCGTGAGAGCATCTACAGGCACCATTGGTAGAAAAAAAGCTCCTCCATAAGGCCTGTACTGACAATTTTTGTTGGACTGAGTATAGATGGTGCATTTCATATAAAGGAAATGGTTATTCCCAAACACCCCAATATGTAGATGGCACAACCGTGAAAATATACCTCAAACTCGGATACATGCTGCAAAGCACTTTATCTGACGTGTACTGTTGAGAAACATTTCCGATTATCGTGAACCGTGGACTTTGTTGGCTTCTCAGCGGAGTTCGTACCTGATTCTACTTTATTTTCCTTTTTCGCAAAACAAAACAAACAAAAAAAATTTCCCTTTGGTTTTTACGGCATCATGTATCTTAATGAGACTTTTGATATTGATTTTGATTGTCATTGAATAACTACAAATAGAAGTGGACACCACTTATTTTGAAGCGACATACGGACCTTCAACGCGGCGGAAATTTTAACTAACTTAGTGTATGCATATACCATCATTTCTAGGTTCGTTTCATAAGGAAAACTAATTTCCCAAAATAATCCCATGTTTATTTCATGACAAACTACCCCCTTATTTTTTTCTTATTTCTCTCATTGACAACATGCAAATGAAAGAGAAAGAACAATTACTTTTGTTATCTTTATTCTCAACTGTTTGTGTACTCTTGATTGTGGCTGTGGAGTGGAAGTTATGCAAAGGAAAACTAAATCAGGTACTTTTCGCATATTGCAAGTAGGCATTACAAAACTGATGGATTTTTTTATGAGGATAACAATATGGAAAGAGGGAATATGAAATGAAGATCGGATAGATTCTTTTCCCATATAGGTAGTATGCGTTTTTTATTTTACGCCAATGATCCATATAGATCACTGATTTACATGATCTACAAGAACAGTATAAATATATATCGAGAAACCAAATGGGCATCATATTAAACTCACAGGATTTCGTTAGATGGATATTGTCATGGAAGAGGGACAGAAAAGTTCCGGTGTATTGTTTTAACGGTCTTTGCCAAACAATAAATGGAATACTGCAATTGTGGGACTATATAAAAGGGGAACAACAGGAGTACCTACCTAATAACATCCCACTTAATTACTGATTGCCTGGAGAATACTAGGTATATCAGTCGTAGAAACAGAGCTTCATATAAAAGAAATCCTTCTGCATTTCGCCTACACAAGAATTTAAAACAGATGAGTTTATATAATATAGGTAGTTGCTCCTAATACAACTTCATATGAAACATCAGATTCATCAGTTCTTTTAAATATGGCAAATGTTAAAAGTACGTTTACTGAGACATAATTTGTAGATACAACTTACAAATTGAATAGAGTTATATTAAAGAGTTCTTGGATCCGGATGGTAGTTATATGTTTACAGATGTAGTACCTATATCAAGATGAAGCACTAGCATTGAAGCTAGTTCCGGTATTGCAAAGTAAGAATGTTTGCGTCGTAGTTTTTGTCTTAATATGTGTCTTGGTTTCTGTATCCATCAAAAAAATGTTTTCTCCCTTTGATTAGGTACCTACGTACTTAATATATATATTACATAGGGGGTGTTGATATTGTCTATCATGGCGAAACCGAATTCAATGAAGATTCCAATGCTTGCGAGTTTGACGATGTGGACGACTTATCAGAATGAGAGACAGTTCCAATTATGCAAAACATGGCTACACATTAGTATTCGGGATATATTTTTCATGCCATATTAATTTTTCTGCACCTGAGTGCAGAGTCGATCGTCAATATGAGGATATGAGGCTACAATTAATGTTGTTTTAGTCATTCCGACTACATATTTTGTAGAGTTATACCATGTTCCCACCAACGTGATTTAGCTAAATCATCTCATTCGTGATCACTAATTACGTGAATTATACCTGTTTAATTTTTAATTACGTGCAAATCCACACAAAATAGAATCAAATAGACACAAATAAAATCAAACCAACCTGTTATCGACTTTAGCTGTCCACACAAAAACAAACTGTCAAAAAATTAAAATTAAAATTTAGATATTAATTGTTTTAATCATATTTGGATTTATTCTGGTAGAAATAAATTATATCCAAAGCATTTGAACTCATTTTAAATTGTTGCAGGTCATTTTTCTTTTGCACTTTTATATATGTACGATATTGAAAGTTTACCAACTAATTTCAAATGTCACACTTAAACGCTTAAAAGTTCGGTGGGAACGCCTGTCGTGATTTATAAATCACTTCAGCTTAGTCACGTTGGTGGGAACATGGTATTATTGAAAAAAATAATCAAGTGTTTTGAGGAACGTTTTGAAACGCAATGCTTCGAACAAAATGTACTTAATATTCTTTTAAATTTGTGTATACGAATAGCAACCAATTTGAGCTTCCATGTTCCTTTGAACAGCACAATCAAAAATTATTCAAGCACACCATGCGGGTTCTTTTACGTGCGAGAATAATTAACCCCAAAGCAAAATGTACGAAAAGAAAGAAATGGAACAGAAGTGGTTCTCAGCTCAATTTGCATTTATTTGGCCATGTTTAACTTCAAAATAAGAATTTGAAATCAGGTATGCACCACATTTTATTTTCCTATATATTTTAATTTTACATGAACTTGTGTTATGATTTTAATTAACGGCAGAGTAAAAAGAAGTCGCAAAATGATGCATGCACCTACATAGGTATGTACATGTACATTATACACATACATATCTACCCTACCTATGCACCTACATTACATACTCTGAAAAACAAAATAATATCTATCTAGAATTATTCAAATCTGCAATCATCTGCCAGGCCAGTAGCAAATACAAAAAAAAAAACACCGCAATAAACCACTAACAAAAATTCGAAAAGTAACAAGGAAATAAGGACAATCGAAGCGTATCGACAGAAAGATAGGCATGAAATATCGTACCTGCTTCAAACTGGTTTACAACAAAAAATTACCCAGACAGCATTCCCCAGAGGGATATTTTTTTGGGATATTATACATTTTCGTGTTTTCGTTTTTATGCCCGGATCCATTTCACAAACCCGCACAAGCGATCGCAGCGACGTATGGACCGCGGAGCGGACGTCGTCTTCGGTGCCGATTCTATCTGTAGTTATTCAATGGCATTGTAGGTATAAAGAAAATCAAAGAAACAAAACCAAAAACAAACTACTAGTTTGCCTCTTTTCTTTCTTCATTCATTATCGCCATCCCCAACCGTCAGTAACAGGGTAGGGAACTGGTTTTGGTTTGGTTTTTTTTTTTTGAAGAAATGAAGAGGGGAACAAATAAAAGGAGATGCAATATTATGAATAAGTGTCAATCAATAGCAAGGTGAGGGAGGATGATGCTAGGGATGATGTCTTCACACAGAAAAGAATTTAAGAATAGGTATGATGTATGAATGAAGCTTTCACAGTCACCACAATATCAGGTGCAAAAAATTATATGGTTTTGTGAATGTATGCTTTGGGATTTTCGCACCAAATTGTATATGAATAGGTATGGATACATTTCCTCAGATTTCATTTCTTGATTCTTTCGAAATTTACATAGCAGTGAAAAGATTATAGTTTACTTGTGCTTTTAATTAAAGCAATACACCTACCAAGGTATTAACAGTATGAGAAAAAAAGTAAGTTAAATGTGTTGTGTGCAGTGCAAAATCGAAAGATTTTCCCGAGAGGCAATTTTTTTCGATCCCGAAAAAAAACAAAAGAAAGGGAAGTATGGTTAAACATATTGGGAATTACTACTAGTACTAGTACTTATAACAATTTTGTTTGTGCAAATCATTTTGAAAAGGAAATGTTAGGTACAAAATTAAGGAAAAGTGCATTGCCTATTTTGAATCAGGTGATTCAAGTTTCAGCTATTGAATATGGTAGAACATATTCCAATAACAAGGAAAACTATCTATGTTGGTATCTTAAATTTTCTTCCATTCACCTCCCAGCATCAGCAATCAAGGATGTATACCTACCTCTTTATTTTAAATAATTTAGTATAGGTAATATTCTTCAACATGACCTATCCCAATAAATATCGGAAATAAACACACATAGCTACCTAATTATTTCACATTCCCATAGATACATTTGTTCCACATACCTTCATAAGATACTCCATCCCCATCGTGATGAACTCATGAGTATTGTCACGCTAGAAGTACGTTAGCCCTACCACACACACCATGCAACTGCATAGCTATATGCAATATACTATATCATGCAAAAAGTACTCGATCTCTTGATTTCCATCATCGATTTCATTTGCTATTTTCCATCCTCCATTCTCTGCAGCCTGTTTGTGTATCTTACCATAGATTAAAACCACGGCTCGAATGTTATAAATAATTATTTTGGTATACATTTCCTATGTCCGTTGCATATTCTTCGGGAATTTTGGAAAAAAATATTTACAATAGGATAGTTGTTAGTGGATCAAAGTAGTTAGTTACCTATGCAATAAATACTCTTTCATATAATTTTTGAAAACAATTTCGTATTTTGAATTTAAAGGTTCCTGTTCCGCTCGAATTGTCTTGTATTCGAAAGTGGCCGTTGTTTTCTATTTTTTTTTATTTCTGAGTGCTAAATCGTGAACTGAAGTGTTAAAATTTTTAGGAGGGGGATGTGTGTGACAAGGAGAAGAATAATTATACCGCGAGGATGGACGACGCTGACTTATCGGGCTCTTGTTTTGGAGTTAAGTATCGATAAGCTTACTCGAAGTTACCATTTGGTGTTGTAAGCAGGAATACATAGTCGTCGTAGGGGCTGTCGCAATAAAGCGCCGCGATAGCCAAGGTTGCTGTTCAGGATTGCGCAGATGATAATAATTTTGAATCTAAAATTGTCTAAGCTAACTTCAATTATCTAATTAATTAACTTTAAATTTGTTAAAAAACTAAATTAATTTGATTTACATTTGGTTTTCTATTTACCAAAGATGTCATATGTTACCTTATACGTTCTTCCGTTTTTCTTGCTGTATTTTCTTTGCTTTGGCTATTCGCATCTTATTTAAACAACTTAGGTAACCCGTAATACTCAAACGCACTTGCAATGCATTTTGGCAACGGGAATAATTATGTACATTGATTTGATGCTTCGTGCGATGGGGCATTGTAATGTCGTGCTCTCTTAGCTAGCAGCCACCAACCGCGAAACATCATCCAACTACATCCCAATAAATATCGGAAATAAACACACATAGCTACCTAATTATTTCACATTCCCATAGATACATTTGTTCCACATACCTTCATAAGATACTCCATCCCCATCGTGATGAACTCATGCGTATTGTCACGCTAGAAGTACGCTAGCCCTACCACACACACCATGCAACTGCATAGCTATATGCAATATACCATTGAATAACTACAAATAGAAGTGGACACCGCTCATTTTGAAGCGACATACGGACCTTCAACGCGGCGGAAATTTGAACTAACTTAGTGTATGCAAATACCATCATTTCTAGGTTCGTTTCATAAGGAAAATTAATTTCCCAAACTAATCCCATGTTTATTTCATGACAAACTACCCCCTTCTTTTTTTTTCTTATTCCTCTCATTGACAACATGCAAATGAAAGAGAAAGAACAATTACTTTTGTTATCTTTATTCTCAACTGTGTGCGTACTCATGATTGTGGCTGTGGAGTGGAAGTTATGCAAAGGAAAACTAAATCGGGTACTTTTCGCATATTGCAAGTAGGTAGGCATAACAAAACCGATGCGGTTTTTTATGAGGATAACAATATGGAAAGAGGGAATATGAAATGAAGATCGGATAGATTCTTTTCGCATACAGTAGGCGTTTTTTATTTTACGCCAATGATCCATATAGATCACTGATTTACATGATCTACAAGAACAATCCCCTGATTGTCTGGAGAATACTAGGTAGGTATATCAGTCGTTAGAAACAGAGCTTCATATGAAAGAAATCTTTCTGCATTTCGCCTACACAAAAATTTAAAACAGATGAGTTTATATAATATATAGTTGCTCCTAATATAACTTCATGTGAAACATCAGATTCATCAGTTCTTTTAAATATTGCAGATGTTGAAAGTACGTTTACTGAGACATAATTTTTTGTAGATACAACTTACAAATTGAATATAATTATAGAGTTCTTGGATCCGAATGGTAGTTATATGTTTACAGATGTAGTATACCTATCAATATGAAGTACTGGCATTGAAGCTAGTTCCGGTATTGCAAAGTAAGAATGTTTGCGTCGTAGTTTTTGTCTTAATATGTGTCTTGGTTTCTGTATCCATCAAAAACATTTACTCCCTTTGATTACCTACGTACTTAATATTATATATATTACATAGGTGGTGTTGATATTGTCTATCATGGCGAAACCGAATTCAATGAAGATTCCAATGCTTGCGAGTTTGGCGATGTGGAGGATTTATCAGAATCAGAGACAGTTCCAATTATGCAAAACATGGCTACACATTATTATTCGGGATATATTTCTCATGCCATATTAAAGTTTTCTGCACCTGATCAAAATGAGTCGATCGTCAATATGAGGATATGGGGCAACAATTAATGGTGGTTTAGTCATTCCGACTACACATTTTGTAGAGTTATACCATGTTCCCACCAACGTGATTTAGCTAAATCCACTTGATTTAGCTAAATCATCTCATTAATAATGTGATTTACTATACATTTTCGTGATTTGTACCTGTTTCATTTTTAACTACGCACAAATCCACACAAAATAGAATCAAACAGACACAAATAAAATCAAACCAACCTGTTATCGACTTTAGATGTCCACACAAAAACAAACTGTCAAAAAATTAAAATTAAAAATTTAGATATTAATTGTTTTAATCATTTTTGGATTTATTCTGGTAGAAATAAATTATATCCAAAGCATTTGAACTCATTTTAAATTGTTGCAAGTCATTTTTCTTTTGCACCTTTATAGGTACCTATGTACGATATTGAAAGTTTGCCAACTAATTTCAAATGTCACACTTAAACGCTTAAAAGTTCGGTGGGAACGCCTGTCGTGATTTATAAATCACTTCAGCTAAATCACGTTGGTGGGAACATGGTATTATTGAAAAAAATAATCAAGTGTTTTGAGGAACGTTTTGAAACGCAATGCTTCGAACAAAATGTACTTAATATTCTTTTAAATTTGTGTATACGAATAGCAACCAATTTGAGCTTCCCTGTTCCTTTGAACAGCACAATCAAAAATTATTCAAGCACACCATGCGGGTTCTTTTACGTGCGAAAATAATTAACCCCAAAGCAAAATGCACGAAAGAAATGGAACAGAAGTGGTTCTCAGCTCAATTTGCATTTATTTGGCCATGTTTAACTTCAAAATAAGAATTTGAAATCAGGTATGCACCACATATTATTTTCCTATATATTTTAATTTTACATGAACTTGTGTGATTATTTTAATTAACGGCAGAGTAAAAAGAAGTCGCAAAATGATGCATGCACCTACATAGGTATGTACTTGTACATGTACATTATACACATACATCTACCCTACCTATGCACCTACATTACATACTCTGAAAAACAAAATCATATCTAGCTACAATTATTCAAATCTGCAATCATCTGCCAGGACAGTAGCAAATACAAAAAAAACACCGCAATAAACCACTAACAAAAATTCCAAAAGTAACAAGGAAATAAGGACAATCGAAGCGTACCGACAGAAAGATAAGCATGAAATGTCGTACCTGCTTCAAACTGGTTTACAACAACAAATTACCCAGACAGCATTCTTCAGAGGGATATTTTTTTGGGATATTATACATTTTCGTGTTTTCGTTTTTATGCCAGGATCCATTTCACAAACCCGCACAAGCGATCGCAGCGACGTATGGACCGCGTAGCGGTCGTCGTCGGTGATGCCGATTCTATGTGTAGTTATTCAATGAATATACTATATCATGCAAAAAGTACTCGATCTCTTGATTTCCATCATCGATTTCATTTGCTATTTTCCATCCTCCATTCTCTGCAGCATGTTTGTGTATCTTACCATAGATTAAAACCACGGCTCGAATGTTATAAATAATTATTTTGGTATACATTTCCTATGTCCGTTGCATATTCTTCGGGAATTTTGGAAAAAAATATTTACAATAGGATAGTTGTTAGTGGATCAAAGTAGTTAGTTACCTATGCAATAAATACTCTTTCATATAATTTTTGAAAACAATTTCGTATTTTGAATTTAAAGGTTCCTGTTCCGCTCGAATTGTCTTGTATTCGGAAGTGGCCGTTGTTTTCTATTTTTTTTTATTTCTGAGTGCTAAATCGTGAACTGAAGTGTTAAAATTTTTAGGAGGGGGATGTGTGTGACCAGGAGAAGAATATACCGCGAGGATGGACGACGCTGACTTATCGGGCTCTTGTTTTGGAGTTAAGTATCGATAAGCTTACTCGAAGTTACCATTTGGTGTTGTAAGCAGGAATACATAGTCGTCGTAGGGGCTGTCGCAATAAAGCGCCGCGATAGCCAAGGTTGCTGTTCAGGATTGCGCAGATGATAATAATTTTGAATCTAAAATTGTCTAAGCTAACTTCAATTATCTAATTAATTAACTTCAAATTTGTTAAAAAACTAAATTAATTTGATTTACATTTGGTTTTCTATTTACCAAAGATGTCATATGTTACCTTATACGTTCTTCCGTTTTTCTTGCTGTATTTTCTTTGCTTTGGCTATTCGCATCTTATTTAAACAACTTAGGTAATCCGTAATACTCAAACGCACTTGCAATGCATTTTGGCAACGGGAATAATTATGTACATTGATTTGATGCTTCGTGCGATGGGGCATTGTAATGTCGTGCTCTCTTAGCTAGCAGCCACCAACCGCGAAACATCATCCAACTACATCCCAATAAATATCGGAAATAAACACACATAGCTACCTAATTATTTCACATTCCCATAGATACATTTGTTCCACATACCTTCATAAGATACTCCATCCCCATCGTGATGAACTCATGAGTATTGTCACGCTAGAAGTACGCTAGCCCTACCACACACACCATGCAACTGCATAGCTATATGCAATATACTATATCATGCAAAAAGTACTCGATCTCTTGATTTCCATCATCGATTTCATTTGCTATTTTCCATCCTCCATTCTCTGCAGCATGTTTGTGTATCTTACCATAGATTAAAACCACGGCTCGAATGTTATAAATAATTATTTTGGTATACATTTCCTATGTCCGTTGCATATTCTTCGGGAATTTTGGAAAAAAATATTTACAATAGGATAGTTGTTAGTGGATCAAAGTAGTTAGTTACCTATGCAATAAATACTCTTTCATATAATTTTTGAAAACAATTTCGTATTTTGAATTTAAAGGTTCCTGTTCCGCTCGAATTGTCTTGTATTCGGAAGTGGCCGTTGTTTTCTATTTTTTTTTATTTCTGAGTGCTAAATCGTGAACTGAAGTGTTAAAATTTTTAGGAGGGGGATGTGTGTGACCAGGAGAAGAATATACCGCGAGGATGGACGACGCTGACTTATCGGGCTCTTGTTTTGGAGTTAAGTATCGATAAGCTTACTCGAAGTTACCATTTGGTGTTGTAAGCAGGAATACATAGTCGTCGTAGGGGCTGTCGCAATAAAGCGCCGCGATAGCCAAGGTTGCTGTTCAGGATTGCGCAGATGATAATAATTTTGAATCTAAAATTGTCTAAGCTAACTTCAATTATCTAATTAATTAACTTCAAATTTGTTAAAAAACTAAATTAATTTGATTTACATTTGGTTTTCTATTTACCAAAGATGTCATATGTTACCTTATACGTTCTTCCGTTTTTCTTGCTGTATTTTCTTTGCTTTGGCTATTCGCATCTTATTTAAACAACTTAGGTAATCCGTAATACTCAAACGCACTTGCAATGCATTTTGGCAACGGGAATAATTATGTACATTGATTTGATGCTTCGTGCGATGGGGCATTGTAATGTCGTGCTCTCTTAGCTAGCAGCCACCAACCGCGAAACATCATCCAACTACATTCCGCGTTAATCATTCTTTTTTTTGTCTTGATCGCGTTTGGGAAATAAATAAATTAATTTATAACGTTCTTTGAAAATTGGTATTTTTTTCCCCCTCAATTGCTAATCAAAGTTGGTCCTTCGAGCCGGATTTTTTATTGAATTGGTATCGCATTTGAAACTGCGTGGTGGTTGCTGAATTAAAGTCAAATACATATTTGGAATCGAATTTGGATAAAAGTAAAACTGTATAAAAAACATTTTATTGGTTTTGCTGGTTTGCTGTTTGTAAGGCTGTTGGGGAGTGCGGTTACGGATCGGTTTTGATCGAATTTTGATATTGCGGTCTAAAAGGAATTGGTTGGTGAAATTGTGTTCCGTTGCTCTCACGTGATCGTGAGATAAATAGATAAATACAATGAATGTGTTAAAGCAATCACGTGGGCATTTGAAGAGTGCTAAAACACGTGCGCATACCTTTAGCATGGAGGTAGGCGATGAGGATATAGACAGCTTAAATACGGGTTTAGAGCGATTAGAAGAAACGTGGAAGGCCTTTTGTGTTAATCGTAATGAACTTTTTCAATATTTCGAAGAAGAGGGATCCGGCAATCCCGAGATTGATTTCGAGGCGACCGAAATAAAATATATCGAGGCGAAAAGTGCATTCATGAAAGCTATTCGTAAAATCACACATCACACATCCACACATCCATAACGTTAATTCTTTCAATGAACTGTTAAAGCAACAAGCCGCCTTGTTGGAGAACTTTCTCACGATTCCGTCCGCTAGTTCACCGTCAATTATATCCGCTAAAATTGAACTACCGCAATTAAAAATATCTCCGTTTGGTGGCGATTATCGCGAATGGCCAGAATTTCGGGACATGTTCTTAAGGAGCATTGATTGCAAGCGTAAACTTCCCGGTGCTAAAAAAATGCGTTATTTAAAATCGTTTTTGCGGGATGATGCTCCAAAATTGTTAAACGGTATCGAAATTGCTGATTCCAACTAAGAACTAGCGCGGGAAAAGCAAGAGCGCCGCTATGATAACCCAAGTTGAGTTGAGTTGAGCGATATGATAGACGTGTTTTTGGATTGATCTGTATTAAAAGTGTTTGGAATTTGTAAATCGAACATATTATACGGCAATTTGCCCATGCGCAGGCAGTTAAGCCCACGCAAGCGCTTTTGAACAAAAATAAAAGATAATAATAACACAGAGTTATAATAATCTATATATATAAAAATGAAACCCGTTTTCCGTTGTCACGACATCACGCGTGAATGGCTGGACCGATTTCGTTAATTCTTTTTTTGTTGTGTTTGTTATTGTCAGCAGAAGGTTCTTATGAAAGAAAAAATTAAGAAAATTGCGCGAAAAATTAGAAAATTTAAGAATACTTAACCACCATATTAAATTTCTACTGTATTATTCTAGAGAAAAAATAAAAAAGTATTTGCAGGGCTGTCATTCATTTCTATTTTATAAAAAAATATATCCCTAAGCCTACCATTTGAATTTAATATTCACAAAATGGTGCAAATACGTAAGCCATCAACTAAATATTGTATGTGTATTCATTTTCATCCATCATCGTCATTGTCACGGCAAAGCAAAGGTAACCCCAAATATATCGGGTTATTAAAGCGCTCACTGTCAAAGAATAGTTGATTTTGAGAGATCACTTATTTGTATCACTTTTGTCCTTTCCTAAGTGAGTACCACCTCTTTGTTGAAGTTCAACCCGATTGGTCATGTCATGCGCAATCACAGTACAGCGGGTGCAGGTATGTAATATGAGGTATGTGGGCCGCTTCCATTTCATTTTATTCATCCAATGCTCCTGGTGGAACAGGCATTTCGTTGATTCTGGTAACATTTCGGTCAAGATCGGAGATTGCGTTGGCTGTTGCATCCTCTGGCATTGCTGCCACACTGTTGGAAGGCGGTCGAACTGCACATTCCGCTCTGAATCTTCTCACGGTTGACAAGCCAAAACAAATCAATCAATTGAGTTCAAATTTACAAACAATCTTAGGTATTGGCCCATGAGTATTCCTGTGAAGATTGGTCAAAATTGGACAAAGAGGCGTGGCACCGTCAATACAAAAAATACGTTGAAAATCTTATATCTCGAAAGCCACCTGTTAAAGCTTTGGAAAGAACAATGAAAGATGCTCGAGATAACTCAGAGTTATTTGGTGTTGCATTGTTTTTATTGTCAGTAGATTTCAGACAAACATTGCCCGTCATCCCTAGATCGACAACTGATTTTTGCGGTTTTGTACTGTCAAAACGAGAATTGATTGAGAGTGTTTTCCCTAAGAAAGCAAAACAGTATAAATGCCATGCGTGGTTGAGTGACAGAGCAATTTTAGCTGCTAAGAACAAATATGTCATTTTTGTTTCGTACAAGTCTGTGGATGCAGTTACTAATGAAGAAGATGTTGTGAATTATCCAACAGAATTTTTGAATTCGTTGGATTTACCAGGATTGCGTCCGCATAATCTCCAATTGAAAGTTAGAGTCCCTATTATTATGCTTCGGAATAATAATTAACCCCGTTTGTGTAATGGTACAAGACTTTCTGTAAAAAGAAATAGGTTACTATTAATAAGGCGCAAGGGCAAACGTTAGGAATTTGTGGAGTGAATTTAGAGTAGGTATTCAGTTTTCTCACATATGTACAGTTATTAAGTAGCCTGTTCGCGTGTTGGCAAACCATCGGTTTTGTACATTTAAACCGAAAATGGAAAAACCAAAAGTATTGTGTACAAAGTATTACAATAAAAACTATTAATCACTGATTTAAATCAATTTGAATTTTATTTTTTAATTTTTCTATTTTGCACTACGAAGTGTGCAGGGGTCCGCTAGTATAAAATAAAAATCATGAACAATTGCAGTAAATGCACAAATGCAATTCGTGGAGAATCTGGCATTAGATGTGCGGGAGTATGCGGGAAGATATACCACTATACACTCAAATGTAGTGGTTTAGACTCGTATAGTAGTGGAATTTTTGATTCGTGTGCGAGAGTGCGGTATAGTTGTGAGAACTGTATAATGTACATAGAAAACATTGATGCAGTTGTGAAGGAAATGCATGAAACGGTGTAAAAAAACAATAAGTATTTAAAAGAGTACAAACAAGAATTTGATGAATCCATGAAAAAAAAATGGGAGGGAAATAAAAACCTTATTGGAAGCTATTGTTAGCCAAATTCATTCTATGAAAGTTGCGCAGCAAGCTTGCGAAAGTGGTGTGAAAGAGATTTAAAAAATAAATGAATAAAGTGTGGCTTTTAAAAAGCAAAGTGAACAAATCTGTGATGGTGTAAAGGAGATAACAAAACAAGTGAGCAAAAGCAATGAGTGTAAGGGTGATGATCAGCTGAAAGAGAGTGTCAAACATATTTCTAAGTCCGTAGTGGCACTCACACATGAAATAAAAAAGAAAAACAACGGTTCCATAAACCAAAACAAAAACACAAGTTTGTATTCAGATGTGGTGAAAAACGAATCGTCTGTCCTTATTTACCCAAAAAATAAACAAAAATCAGCTGAAACGCGGAAACAAATAAAAGAAAACATCGACCCAACTAATATAAACATAAATAATGTGGTGAAAAAATCGACCCAACTAATATAAACATAAATAATGTGGTGAATAAAAATGATGGTGTTGTAGCAATAAAGTGTGGTGATAAAATTTCGTCTGAAAAATTAAAAAATGAAATTGAATCGAAATTTAAAGAAGAATTTAAAGTCATAGTCCCTACAAAGTCCAACCCTAAAATATGTGTAATGAATATAGAAAACGATGAAGTTAAAGAGGAAATCGTTGACAAAATTAAAAACAGAATGCTGAGCTAACTGGCTGCGAAATTAAAATTGTTCATCTTTTTAAGAACAAAAACAAATATAGAAACCTAAGTGCAATTCTAGAAGTTGATAGTGAGGGCTTTAATAAAATAATTAAATTAGAAAGTTTAAAAATAGGTTGGGTCAAATGCCCAATTAGAGAATACTTCAATATTACACGGTGCTTTAAGTGTCAGGGATTCAACCACAAATCAAGTGCATGCAAAAACAAAATTGCATGTATGAAATGTGGATGCGATCACCAAGTTAAAGACTGCAACAGTCAAGAATTATCCTGTGTTAACTGCAAAGAACTGAATCAAGCAATGGGAATGAATATTAAAATTGATCACTCAGCTAATGACAGAATGTGTCCTGTATTGCAAAGAAAAATAAAAGTGTATAAAGAAAGAACTCAATACTAGCAGCCAACCCGGTTGAGCTATTGGTGTGTAAATGTCCAAGGACTTATTAATAATTTTAACGAAATTGAATTTTTAGTGCAAAGTAACTCATTTGAAATACTTGCTTTTTCTGAAACGTGTCTAACTTATGCAGGGCCGTCTTTAACCTATTGGAGGCCCTGGGCATATAAGCTAATGGGGCCCCTGTGACAGAACACTATTTTGTTAGAATAGACATAGAAAGTAGATAAACTAGGTTAAATACTTATTTCTATTCACAATCACATTCACATGAAACGAATATATAAATGTAATATAGTCCACAAAAGTAACTCTACAAATAAAGGGGAATTCCCGACCGCCGAGTTTTTTTTCTTAAGTCGTTCGGTCACGTTCAGTTTTACGTCGTTGTAGGGTGGTTTTTAAACGCACGTTTTTATGTAAAATATACGGAAGTAAAAATAAAACTGTAAATAAATAATAAATAAATATAATATGTACCAATTATTAGCATATTTATGTCATAATTTGTCGCAGTGGCTTAGTGGTAGTGTGTTGGGCTACTAAGCGAGGGGCTCAGGTTCGAATCCCGAGAGGGCCAAATTACATCTTAAGGTTTTTTTCCACTGCGCCACCTCTCGCGAACGTCTGACAAACATCCGAGAGTAAAACTGTCATGAATGAGCTTCTCAATTAGCCGTTTGGACTCGGCGTAAAATTGTAGATCCCTTCCATTCGTCCCAAAAATTGAAAACCCACACAAAGCGAATGGTTGCGAGAAGCTAGGCCTTGGGTCCCATAGACCTGTCGCGCCAAAATATTTATTTATTTATTTATGTCATAATTTATGTCACATTAGTTAGGTATATAAACTAATGTGACATAAATTATTCTTGGACATATTGTTGTTCGTCACGTGGCGAAGTCCCTTCCCTTGGACTCGTCTTACGCCACAATGAAATTATAAGGCGAACACAATTTTCATTTAAAATAAGTTTATTTCACAATCACGTTAATCTACGTTAATATAAAAATGAACTACTCAACAAGTGACGCACCACGATCTCGATCCACCTCTCTGACTATCGACGCTGACTACTGAAAACTGACTATCGCCGATCTAGGCCTATTCTATTTCAAAATGGCTGCCGGCCTATTAAATTTGAACATGGTTGCCTTTCCTACCTTTTCCTTTTCTTTCAATTGCTGCTACGCCCTCTGCTTGGGGCAATCGCCCTCTGTGTTACATTAGCTGCACTAGATTCTAACTAGGCGCTGGTCGCTACATCACCCCCTTCCCAGCGTAGCGTAGTATAATATCGAGTAATTGGTCAGCTGTTAGTTGTCAAATGCTTTCCATCTGTCAATCGCAACTGATATTGATTTACCCTGTTTGTCGATCACAAAATATTTCCGTAATTTTCTAATTACTTTGTAGGGTCCCTCGTATGGAGAATCTAGGCTTCGTTTCACCTCATCGCTTCTCACCAGGACCTGGCTGCAGCTGTGGAGATTACTCGGCATGTGGACAGTTTTGGAGGTTTTTCTTGTTTGAAGTTCGGTGCGCGGAATTTTGTTGAAAAATAGTTTTAATTGTTCTACTAAACAGTGTTCGTCTGAAGTTTCGTTGGCTGGGGACAAATCTGATGGTATTCGGATGTTTTCTCCGTACAGGAGTTCAGACGGTGTGTGATTGATATCTTCTTTCAAAGATGTGCGGATACCAAGCAGTATCAAAGGCAATTGTTGAGTCCAATTGACTCTATCTCCCGATGCTCGAATGGATGTTTTTAGTTGTCGGTGAAACCTCTCTACCATTCCATTGGCCTGTGGGTGGTAAGCCGTCGTACGGATGCGCGTTGTGCCAAGGAATTTGGTCAATTCGTTAAAGAGCTTTGACTCAAATTGGGATCCACGATCTGTGGTGATAACGTTTGTTACACCAAATCGTGAAACGTGTTCGTGTACATATGTGCGCGCAATCGTTTCGGCAGTAATATCCCGAATGGGATAAGCTTCTGGCCACCTAGAGAATCTGTCTACTATAGTAAGTAGATATTTGTACTCGTTTGACGGGGGCAACGGACCAACTATGTCCATGTGGATGTGCTGAAATCGCCCGGCCGGGATGTGTATTCGATCGCATGGAGATTTTGTGTGTGTTTGGACTTTTTCTTTTTGACATGCAACACAACTTTTTGCCCAAGCGTTGATGTCTTGGTTCATTTTGGGCCAGAAATATATTTTGCTTATTTTCTTTCTGGTTGCGCGAATGCCGGGATGATCCAGTGAGTGGATTGAAAGAAAAATTGCTTGTCGCATTTTGGTGGGTACGTAGGGCCGAGTGTTTTGGGTGGACGTTTCACACCATAAGGATATGTCATAGGCAGGTATTTTTATGAATTCGAGTCTGGTTTTGGAATTGGTTGGTATGTTGTGTTGGAAAAGCTTGAGTTCGCAATCGACTTCTTGCGCTTTGGCTAGATCCTCGATTCCTGGCAAGGTGAGTTCTATCGCGTCTGTGTTTGGCCGTGATAGCATGTCGGCCACTACATTTAACGAACCTTTAACATATCTAATGTCGTTGGTGAATTGCGATATGAAATCGAGTTGTCGTTCCTGTCTAGGGTTACGCTTGGTTTTGGTTGTTAACGCTGTTGTCAACGGTTTATGATCGGTAAAGATGCAAAAGTCTTGTCCTTCGACAAAGTTTTGGAAATGGTTTATGGCCAAATAGATTGCCAATAACTCTCTATCGAACGCTGAATACCTTGACTGCGTGGGTGACAGTTTCTTGCTGAAGAAAGCAATTGGTTCCCAGTGGTCTCCTTTTAACTGTTCGATGACAGCCCCAATGTCTGTGTTAGAGGCATCAGTTGTGATGCTTAGCTTGGCGCCTTCTTGGGGGTGGTTTAGGAGTGTTGCTTTTGCTAGTGCGCGTTTTGCTTGTGCAAATGCGTCTTGGCATTCTGGGGGCCACGTGAAATCTTTGGGTTTGTTTTTCTTGTTTCGAGTGAAGTTGGCTAAATGGTCATAGATTGGTGTTAGGATTTTTGCTAAATGGGGTATGCAACGGTGGTAGTAATTTACCATACCGATAAATCGTTGAGCATTTTTCACAGATTTTGGTTCAGGGATATTGTCGATGTACGTTACTCGTGTCTGAGATGGTTTTATCCCGTCTTTGGTGATATCGAATCCCAAGAATTGCAGTGTTTGTGTGCCGAATACGAATTTCGATGCTTTTATTCTAAGACCGTACTCGGACAACCGAAGGAACAGTAACTTGAGATGTTGCTCATGTTCCTGTTCACTTTTGCTCGCTATCAAGATGTCGTCTACATAAACGAAGATAAAATTCAGACCCCTTGTGACCTGGTGCATGAAACGTTGAAACGTTTGACCCGCGTTTCGAAGACCAAACGGCATGCGAATGAATTCGAAGAGGCCGAAGGGTGTGGTTACGGCGGTTTTGAGAATATCTTCTGGTGCCATGGGGATATGGTGATATGCGCGTACCAGATCAACTTTAGAAAAAATTGTGCATCCGTGTAGGAGAGCGGTGAAATCATGAATGTGCGGTAGTGGATACCGGTCCGGGGTTGTAATGGCGTTTAGCATTCTGTAGTCTCCGCATGGCCTCCAATCATTGGCCTCTCTTTTCGAAGCCATGTGAAGGGGAGCTGCGCATGGTGATGCGGATGGCCTACAAATCCCGATTTGCACCATGTACTCGAATTCGTCTCTTGCGACTTTAAGTTTCGCTGTATTTAATCGTCTGGGACGTGAGTGTGGAAGAGGTCCCTTTGTAACGATGTGGTGTTGTACCGAATGGTTAACGGGGAAATTAAAATCGGGCGGTTCCATCAGTTGAGGAAATTCTTTTAAGATTGTGTTGTATTTGTCTTCTACCGCAAAGAAACGTGGGGTTGCAACGTTTTGTAGGCATGGTGTACCTTTCACTGTTGTGTTAGTGAGTGGGTCGATGAGCCTAGCGTTCTTGACATCGATTACTAAACCGGTGTGTCTTAAGAAGTCTGCGCCGATAATTGGTTTAGTAACCGCTGCTATTAAGAACGTGTGATTGAAAATTCTGCGAAATCCAAGACTAGTTCGAATGTACTTTGTACCAAAGACATTGATTGCAGACCCGTTGGCTGCAGAAACTGATTGGTCGGGTTTAGCATTTGGTGGTTTGAAAAGAGACGAAGGAATAGCTGATATATCGGATCCGGAATCTATTAAAAATGTGATATTGGATATGGGGTCTTTAATGAAAAGGCGGCTTTGTAAATCTTGGACCGTACTGTTGCTTGCCGCGGTAGCAACAGTGGGTTTTAGTTTGGGTGTTGGTTTCTGAACCCGCAAGGCTTAGAACATTTTCGTGCGTTTTCACCGTATTTGGTGTGAAACCAACAAGATTTAGTGCTGTTGCCGCGGTTGTTGTTTCTTGAGTCCTTACTTCTCGATCGAGATCGGTTGCATCTTTGATAATTTGAGGATTGAGGACTACTTCGGAAACGAGAGTTCTGTCTATCAAGATTCAAGTTTGAAAGCATCGATTTGATTTCATTTATTTCCGCTTTCAACGTTTGGGTGATACCTGCCCCTTCACCTATTGATTTGTCTGGGCGGGATGAAATGGAAAATGAAGAACAACTTTGTTGTTGTTGATAGACTTCGAAAATGTCGTCTGCTATTTCAAGGAGTTCCTCCGTTTTGGACTTTGAACTTGACTTGATTGAGACTTGAACGAGTGTGGGAAGACGGCGCTTCCACAGTTCTAGAATTAGACTATCGGTCACAATCATTGATTGTCCCGCTAACGTTTGAAGTCTTCGATAAAATTCGGAAGGTTTTCTGTCGCCCAATTCCTCTCCAGACAAAAGTGCTTCGATCCGCTTTCCCTCGCTCATTGTGTGACGTTCTATTAACGCTTTTTTTAGGTTAGTATACGGGGTAGCTGAGTCTTGCGTGAGTATATCATACACAGTTGCAGCCACGTCTTGGGGTAGCGATTGTACTACGTAGTGGAATTTAGACTGTTCGACCGTAATGTTGCGAATCACGAATTGTGACTCGACTTGGATAAACCATATACCAGGCATTTTTGTCCAAAATTCAGGCAGTTTAATAGCGACTGCGTGGACTGCATTATCCGCGTGAGGTGCCGGAAAGGCTGCCTCTGAATTTGAGACCGAACCGCTTGGCCTGGGTTGGGGGTGATTTTCGTTGCCAGTAGGTTCATTCAAAATTTTTCAAAAAAATTTAAACTCGTAATCGCGATTGAAAGAAAAGGGGTGGGTTTACAAAAATAAATTGTTGTTCTACTTGGAGTTTTTAAGATTGTACGCTATTGAAATCGTATATATATATATGTGTACAAAATATAGATAACCTACAAATAATCTATGGATACATAATTATATATTTATGTGTACCAGGAAACGTGGTGCAATTTGGAAAACAAATTTTGAAAATACTTGCTAGGTACTTGATTGATGAGTTATAGGTGATGATGATGAACTGCTGGTGTTCTTGCCATGCGTGATGAAGACGATGCAGGCGTAGTTGTTGGAAGGCTGATGGTTAAGCTGGCTGCTGTTGTTTCTGCTGCGACTTGGACAGTGGTGCTACCGCTTCCACGTGTTGGGGTGATTGTTGCTGGTGATGATGCTGTGGTGATGAGCGTGGTGCTGTTGGAGCTCTTGGTGCTGGGCGGTGATCGATTGTGATGGCACTGGTGTTATACTGCGCTTGATGTGAGGTTATGACGTTTGTGTGCAGGTTTTTTTTTTTTAGCTGCGCCTCCAATTTTGGTATTTTGGACGCCGGTAGTGGTGGCGTGTGTTGCTGCAGCTTGTCGGCGTGCTATTCAGCAAAAGGTGTATGTGGGGCGTGCAATTTTTGGCGTATGCACGTGGTTCTGATGCAGTGGTGATGCGTCGTCACAACTTCGTCGTGCTTGATTTTTTGCCGCGTGTGTTGAGGATTCTTCTCCTGTGCTTGTGCTGCTGAGATAGCATGCGGTTTTGGCGGCGTGCGTTGGGCGTGCTTTTGTGCGTCGGGGTCACCAATATTGTTGTTCGTCACGTGGCGAAGTCCCTTCCCTTGGACTCGTCTTACGCCACAATGAAATTATAAGGCGAACACAATTTTCATTTAAAATAAGTTTATTTCACAATCACGTTAATCTACGTTAATATAAAAATGAACTACTCAACAAGTGACGCACCACGATCTCGATCCACCTCTCTGACTATCGACGCTGACTACTGAAAACTGACTATCGCCGATCTAGGCCTATTCTATTTCAAAATGGCTGCCGGCCTATTAAATTTGAACATGGTTGCCTTTCCTACCTTTTCCTTTTCTTTCAATTGCTGCTACGCCCTCTGCTTGGGGCAATCGCCCTCTGTGTTACATTAGCTGCACTAGATTCTAACTAGGCGCTGGTCGCTACAGACATCGATATTCAAACCAGGGCCAAACTTTTATGGGATTCCATTCCACCATCTCCTTATATATAAAGTCAAACACATTTTGTTTCAATTTTTTCTATGTAATTTCTCAATAAAAGTAATTGCTCAACTTAAATGGAGCGAGTCACACTGATGAGTGTACTACTGATGATTTTTCCTTAAAATGTGTATGTGCTTACTATATCTAAGCATGCTGAAGTTGGAAAGCCAAATTTTTGGGCAAGAGCAGAATGTAAAAGCTAGTAAGCTAGTAAGTTGGTATTGTAGTCAGTAATTTCTTCGAATTATCCCGAATTTATTATCGAATATACCCTTTACGATCGCGGGGCCCTGGGCACTTGCCCAAAGTGCCCACTGGGAAAGAGGGGTCTGAAGTGAAAGACTCAGAAATAAACCTACCGGGATACATTTCTTTACGCTGTAATAGCACCAGTAGTCACACAGGCGGTGTAGTACTTTATGTCAAAAACGGACTTCAGTACAATATTATAAGTGAAATAAATATTCCTATGAAAATGTGGTGTTTGTGCTATGATATATTCCATACGAATTTTAGAGAAACAGTTGCAATTTTCTATAGATCACCAAGTAGCTCAGATCGGGAATTCTGTACAATTTTTTCGAATTGGCTGGATAATATTAGATACAAAATATAATATAGTGATTTTTGGGGATTTTAACATTGACTTATTTAATGTAAACTATACATACACAAAGGTTATCAATGAAATCTTAACTCAAAATAATCTGAAACAAACTATATCCAAACCAACAAGAATAATGGAAAACTCAAAAACTTTAATTAACTTTGTTATATCTCCCATGGAAAAAAATATTTGGGCTGATACTGAACCAAATCTAAAAGTTAGCGAACACGAATCAATTGTGGTTAAAATTGCTGTTAGAAATAAACAAATAAAACACGACAATAAATACATCGACCGTTTCAAATATAATAAGATTCAGTTTAGAGCTATACTAAGTGAGAAATGTGAACAAATAAATTACAACACAATTACAATTTGGTGGTAAGGTCCTGACTGGCTTTTGATGGATACCTGCTCCTGGCCGATTGCCGCGGAAAAGATTGAATTGGACAAAGTGCCCGAAAGGAACCTGTTGTTGCCCATGTATTATCTACAGAGGATAGAGTTTTAGATAAATTGGTAAAAGGAGTATCTTCTTGTCTATTGTGGGCTCAGGAGGAGTTTACCGAAGAGATACAAGCTCTAAGGTCTGACAAATGTGTCTCGAGTAGATCTAAACTTTCGTGCTTATCGCCATTCCTTAACAATGTTGGGTTGCTTCGAGTTGGAGGAAGACTTTCCAACGCAATTGATGTTCCATTCAGTATAAAACATCCTATAATACTGCCCAAGGTTCATCCGGTCACACAACTGATTCTTCGAGGGGCTCATTTGAAATTTATTCAAATTTATTATGTATCGGAACTTTTCTCCTTTGTGCGTCAGGAGTTTTGAATTCTTGGAAGCAGAAATCTAATTAGGAAAATTGTTCACGACTGCATGCATTGTTTTCGTCAACGTCAAGTCACCTCGTCGCAACTCATGGGAAACTTGCCTTCTTCACGACTTTCGCCATCTTTCGCATTCGCTCACACTGGTTGCGACTACGCTGGACCAATAACACTTCGCCTAGCCAAAGGAAGAAAACCGAAGCTGGTAAAAGGATACTTCGCGTTGTTTATTTGCATGGTGACAAAGGCTTTGCACCTGGAGGTCGTAAGTGACCTGTCCACCGATGCCTTTTTGGCATCTACTCAGATAACGGTACCAATTTTCAAGGAGCGGCGAGAACTTTATCCGAATGGTATGCGTTAGCACGATCCAAGGAACACAATGAACATATGTCAACGACATTGGCGGCTGAAAACATCAAGTGGGAGTTTATTCCGCCGCATAGCCCTCATTTCGGTGGGCTGTGGGAAGCGGGATTCAAATGCGTGAAACAGCACCTCCGCCGAGTTGTAGGAAATAACATTTTGACTTTTGAGGAGATGTCCACTTTGCTTTCCCAAATTGAAGCACTATTAAATTCTAGGCGTCTTTGTGCTCTATCCGATTCAGATTTGAACCCTCTCACACCTTCTCATTTCCCCATACCGGAGCCAAGCTGTCTAGAGGTCCTACTTAATCGACTTAGACGATGGGAGCTCATACAGAACATGTTGCAGGGGTTTTGGCGTCGATGGCACTCTGACTACCTCACATCACTACAGCAGATCCCCAAGTGGAAAAATGAGATATATGATAATGAGATATGTTACCTTATACGTTCTTGCCTATATCGTTTTCCTTGCTGTATTTTCTTTGCTTTGGCTATTCGCATCTTATGTAAACAACTTAGGTAACCCGTAATACTCAAACGCACTTGCAATGCATTTTGGCAACGGGAATAATTATGTACATTGATTTGATGCTTCGTGCGATGGGGCATTGTAATGTCGTGCTCTCTTAGCTAGCAGCCACCAACCGCGAAACATCATCCAATTACATTCCGCGTTAATCATTCTTTTTTTTTGTCTTGATCGCGTTTGGGAAATAAATAAATTAATTTATAACGTTCTTTGAAAATAGGTATTTTTTTTCCCCTCAATTGCTAATCAGTTGCTAAATTTGCATTTAGCTAGGGGTGGGCCAGCTCAAGGAGAGATCTACCATCTAACTCTCCTCCTCATTTCCGCTATGGAGGCACCTGTCCGAGGGCAAGTTATACAGAATTCGGGCCTCGCAATTTTTCGTTTTGTTTTTTGGTTTGGTTACGGTTGCGTTTGTGCTAGTCTTTTTATTCGCAAGTTCTCAGGCAAGTAATAATAATGTAACCCCCGTCCAGGACTTGTGGCAAGATCCCATAACCTACGTTGAGCTACCGTGTGGAAGATTATGCCTGAGCCGCAAGTGGCCTGAACACCCCTCCTTCTAGTCTGCCCGGACTGACCCAAAGGTCCTGTTAGTTTGGGTCATAAGGGTGGAGGTTTTTTTTCCAGAAGTCACAAGAAGGATGAAAAACTTTGCGGCGAGTGCCGCAAAGAGCAGAGTCAGCGGATATTTGGATGTGGATTTGTGATTAGAGGAAGACTTAGGCAAGAACTTGGGATTTCGCAATGTTAGCGATCGCCTAGTTACAATCCGCATCAGTGCCAAATTTTAAAATATCACGCTGATCTGTGCTCACGCCCCGACAGAGGAGAAAGACGATACATCCAAAGAAGCATTTTACGATCTTCTTGAGAAGACGTATAATAAGTACCCAAAGTACGACGTCAAGATAGTTCTTGGCGACTTTAACGTCAAAATGGGAAAGAAGGGCATCTTTGGCTCTACAGTCGGAAAGCACAGCCTGCACGACAACACCTCCGGAAACGGACTCAGGCTAATCGATTTTGCGGCGGGGCGAAATGTCATCATTATGAGCACACGATTCCCACACCTCAACATACACAAGGGGACTTGGCGGTCTCCAGATCAACAAACCGTCAACCAAATCGATCATGTTGCGATCGATGCCAGACATGCCTCCAGTATCTTGGATGTCCGAACGTTCCGAGCGGCCAACATAGACTCGGACCATTACTTGGTAGTAGCCAAAGTACGGATGCGTGCCAGCGTGCCATCAGAAGTGCCGCCACCGAAGTGCTGAGTTTCACTAGGCGACCACAACGAAACCCTTCGTTTGATGAGGAATGCCGCCAGGCACATGCAGCCAAGAACGAGGCCTACTAAATATAGCTGAAGACAAGAACCAGAGCGGCTAAGAGAGCTGCCAGTGAGCTCTACGGGCAAAAAAGAAGGGAACCCCGACTTCTTAGAAGGAAAAAGAAAGAGCACGAGAAGCGAGCGGTCGAATCAATTGAGGGATGGTACTGCAGAAGCAATGTTCGAAAGTTCTAACAAAGGGTAAAACGATCCACCCAAGGATACAAGGCCCGAACAGAAGCCTTGTGGTGTACCTTCTCCAAGATAATTTTTTTTTGAATTGCTTAAACTGCATTACCGAAGTGTTTCGCAACAAATTTCCAATCGAACATATTTAATTTTTCTTTGAACGAACCCTCTTGACGAACTAATCCGCCATATTTTATTTGAACGAAACTTCATCAGAGCAAAAGCTTCTTTTACCGGTGCCCTGCTGGTTAGCGTTCTTTTCCATCTTACCACTCAAGCAGAAAGCAAGTGCACCAGCAGAACTGGAAGGTAACGACCTGTAATTTCACTAAGTGCTTTTAAAATTGCTTGCTTATTCTCCTTAACACTGCGTATAAGATCATATCTGCTATACTGTGTGAACGCCTTAAACCATTCGTCAACGATCTGATAGGTCCCTATCAGTGCGGTTTTAGGCCCGGAAAGTCCACAACCGACCAAATTTTCACACTACGGCAGATCCTGGAGAAAACTCAAGAAGTCCAAATCGATACCCACCATCTGTTTATCGATTTTAAGGCCGCATATGACAGCATTTATAGAGACGAGCTATACAGAGCCATGTCTAGTTTTGGCATCCCTGCCAAACTCGTCAGATTGTGCAGAATGACGATGGAGAACGCTCGCTGCTCCATTAAGGTCGGAAACAATCTCACCGAGACCTTTGATGTCAGAAAAGGATTTAGACAAGGTGATGCGCTGTCATGTGACTTCTTTAACATCATTCTTGAGAAAATTGTGCGCAACTCACAAGCCAACACCAGAGGCACAATTTTCCATAAGTCTGTGCAACTGCTTGCATACGCGGACGATATTGACATTATTGGCAGAACACAGCGAGCTGTCACTGGCGCGTTTGCAAGTATTAGTACGGAAGCGGCAAGAATGGGTTTAGTGGTGAATGAGGGCAAGACAAAATATATGCTGTCAACAAGAAGGGACACACAACATCGACGAATCGGACAGAACGTCACGATAGACAGCTATAATTTTGAGGTAGTTAGGGACTTTGTCTACCTCGGCTCCGCTATAAACTCTGATAATGACACCACAGCAGAAATCAAACGAAGAATTACACTTGCCAATCGCTGTTTCTTTGGTCTAAGACGGCAATTGACTAGTAAGGCCTTGTCAAGAAACACTAAGTCGATTCTATATAAGACCCTCATCATCCCAGTCCTGCTCTATGGCGCAGAAGCATGGACCCTAACAAAGGCGGATGAAGATCTTCTTGGCCGTTTCGAACGCAAGATTCTTCGAGTGATTTTTGGTCCCGTTTGCGTTGACGGGCTTTGGAGGAGAAGATTTAACAGCGAACTCTACGAGCTGTACAACGACACCGACCTGGTCAGAAAAATACGCATCTGTCGTCTAAGATGGCTAGGACATGTAGAGCGAATGGACACCAACGCTCCGGCCCGAAGAGTCTTCGATTCCAACCCGGAGGGACAACGCAGTAGAGGAAGACCTCGCCTTAGGTGGCGCGCACAAGTGGAAGGGGACCTCAACCAACTTGGAGTGCGCAACTGGAGGCAGTTAGCAAAAGATCGCGCTAACTGGAGAGGCGTATTGGTTGAGGCCCAGGTCCACCCCGGACTGTAGCGCCACCTTAAGTAAGTAAGTAAGCTTATTCGTAAACTAGGCTTTACCTCTATAAATAGTTACATATTATATAACCTGGAAGAGAAGTTTCTTTCCAAGAAACCCAAATTGGAACTTGATTTTCCAAGCGGCTAATATCCATCAAAAGGTGTGTAGTGGTAATTGCTAATTAATTTTTTTTTGAATAAAGCCATTGTCTTTTCACAGAAAATCGGCGGATGAGCTGTTGGTAATGGCCTAGTGCTGCTCCCATAAATCAAAAACAGGGGGATTGACGATAAATATCCACCTGCTGATCAGACACGTTGTCCGTTACCACACCATCCGTACCGTTTTTTTTAGCGTGACTTGGAAAACCCTTGTTCTCCACATCAAACGAGGACATAACCTCATATCTCAATTCTTCGGCCAACCATACCTGCTACACAAATCATCACCGAACACAAATCATCTGAAAACCAGCATTAAACGAGCATAAAATTAAAAGTGACAAGTGTTTGTGACAAATCCATGAAATATTTCATTGACTACCTAATTACATACGTTTACTTTTAAATTACCTAGTTAAAATATTAAAAAAATTGCGAATTTCATATAAAAAAATCGATACGGATAATCGACTGACCAAAATTATTCTAATTAAAATTCTTGATTTTGAAGTCTAAATTCTAAAACCTACCTTAAATTCTAATCACAAAAAAAAAAAAAAGAAAAAAAAAAAAAAGAGATTAAAACCTACTTAGCCTAAGAAGTGATTTAATTAAAACTTAACTACAAAAATTGAAACAGAAGAAGCGGAACTTTGTGCACAAATTTCAGCGCTGGACATTAATGTGAGTACAAAACTATAACATATATTCTTTATTTATCATTTCTTTGGCTATATTATAATATTCGTTATATACATAATTTGCTTTACATATTATAACATCGGGTCATAAATTTACTTAAAGTTGTACCAGGCACTATTAAAAGCTTCGATTATCCTACAATACCGTATATAAACTTACCGTCAGTATAAATAACGTTACATATATAAACAACATTCAAAATGAAACACTTATGAATCAATTTTGTCTTAAATGAACTAAACAATAAAATAATCATGTGTTAAGTTACATAACATTAGTTGAGATGAGTCATTTTTGATCTGTACGTGGTCTTATTTAGGGACGATCCCAACAGAAGTTGAGGAGGGATTCGTCATGGAGCATGGCAGCGGCCAGGTGCAGAGGGGAGGGTTTCTCGGGGTAAAATAACATCCAACACCCCACCAATGCTGATAAGCCTTTCATATATATTTAGAACTAGTTTCGTCCCTTTCTCAGTTCCCTTTCTTTCGTGAAACTCCTTTGGTGTGCAAGGATCGTTTTTCGCTTACAGTTATACACAATTTCTACCATTTACTTCCGTCAATCTTATAACCAATAGCAATATACAAGATGTATATTCCTTTCCATTCGTTGTAAGCTCTTTACAACCTATTGGAGCTTTCTTCTGGCACGATAATTTTTGATAGCTAAGGGTAGCAAGCAGCAAGATCCCACCCCACCGTCGAGCGAACGCCGTGCAACCGCAAGCGTGCCAATAGCTGCTTTGTGTGAAGAATCATACCACCCGATTTCAGTCGCATTTGCTATGAACAAATAACACACCCCCCTGAAATGCTACAATGGCGCCCAAAACGTGGTACCTGAAATGCCAGGAACAATATAACATACTGTTCCAAAATGACATTTAAATATACCACAACCAGCTTTCTTGCGGAAGCTAGGATAAATTAACTTGTGTTCTGTTAACCAAAACACAATTTTCTCTTACATAGATTAGTTCAAGCTTCGTTTAGTAGTAATGAACATCTTAGAGACGAAGCATACACATATCAGCTTATATGTAACCTAAGATAGTTGTCTGCTTTAAATTCACATTAATGTCGACTTCCTGAGTCGCTAATGATTAGCTTAGCAGTCCAGAAAGGCGAAATTAATACAACTTGGAACTAATCGATCTGCACATCATTTTACTCTTCGGTATTCTTTTTATTTTTTCTCCAAATTCAACATGAAATTCTTATCAGCAACATCATTCCCGTACATTTCAATTTGACAGAAATCTCAACGTCACTACATAAATATTTTTGAAAACAACTACATAGATAGTTAATTTCCCATTCAGCTAGTTAATTAGCAATATCAATGTACTTCATATCTTTTGTTAAAATTCACGAAACAGAATCAGACAAACATGAAGAAAAATAATACAAATAATGGTGCAGTTCCCAAACGAGTAATACCAACACGCTCACAGACACTGCATCACGATGACAACACACCTAATCATAGGAATCCGGTTATGCATTCTCCGCACCGATTGGCGGCAAGGTCTCCTAACCGTTCGTCATATGATTCAAATTTAAGCTTTGATAATTTTGTCAACACTTCCATCGGCTCGGTTCGACCGAATGTGGTTACAACAGCTACCGCTACTCTGACAACAACGACAACTGTAACAAGTATGTCAAATCCAATGGTGTCATCAGTAGTTGCAGATGTTAGAGAAAGGAATACAAGCAACTCGTTCTCATATGTTGCACCCAACAAAAATGTTGATAATTTTCTCAATGTTGCCCATGCCAATATATCAAATGCTGCTAACAACAGAGTGCTTGATGATTCTCTTTCCCATATTCTCCCTCTCCCAAGTCTTGGTGTTAATAATCTCCAACAAGCTGATTATTTACCAAATAATTATTTACAAAATAATCAACAAACTCATTTCGAAGCAAGCAATGCACAAGAGACAAATCAGATGGACGATCATATTCGGAAAATTGTTATCGATGCATTAGGGGAATTGTTACCTTCGACAGTCAAAAATAATATTAAGAAGCCAATCCAACCTCCCGTTAGTAGGCAACAGACCAATCGTGATTATATTCCACTTCAGAATCACCAACCTAGTCAGCGAAATGTAAACAATAACCTTGTCAGCAACTCTAATATGGATGATTATTTAAATAACGATTACAACAACAGCATTGGTTCTAACAGAGTTTTTCCACCAGACAGAGAGTGCCATTCACGATCAAATGACAATTTTGCCTTTCAGTTAGATCGTTGGGGTCTTAAGTTTGACGGAACATGTAAAGGAATGTCCGTCGAAGACTTTGCGTTCAGAGTAGACATGCTAAAAGAAAATTATAATTGCACTTGGAACGATGTTTTGATGAATTTCCATCACCTTTTGACAGGGGTAGCGCAGGACTGGTATTGGCAATTTCTACGCGGAAACCCTCGAGGAGATTGGCCAAGTCTTCGTCGTGCATTAATAAAGCAATTTCGAAATCACGAAAATGATTTCGAGATCATTAAACAACTGATGGATAGGAAACAACTTCCAAGAGAGAGCTTTGAAGATTTCTTTAATGCGATCATGCAATTAAGAAGCCAATTGCGGCAACAAATTCGAGATCAAGATCTTATTGAAATTTTACGAACTAATATTAACTCAAAACTTATGAGCTTCATTTATCCAATGAAAATTTATACGTTGGAACATTTCAAAGATGAGTGCAAAAGAACTGAAAGGATGATACAAGCACGATTTCCGATTGTCAGTCGAAATATTCCGTATCAGACAGTTCATGAGATCGAAGACTTTAATGATACACTTAACTTTGATAACGATAGTTATAATGTTTCTGCAATAGCAAATTCATGCAGAGCAAATTCCAACTCTCAAAAGAAAGTTTTCCCTGCCAAGGTACTCACCTGTTATAATTGTAAATGTGCAGGACATTTGTTTATTGACTGTCCATCACCAATCAATCGATTGTTTTGCTATCGATGTGGGTCAGATGGGGTCACAGTCCTAACTTGTGTTCGATGCAATAGTCAAGTGGAAAACCAAAAGACGAACGAGATGAACACCGGGGAGTCTCGTTCAACTCAAACCTACCCGGAGTTGTAATGGTTGATGCGTGTACCAACACGAACCTGGACTATGGTACATCCTTTGTCTGTAGCCCCCATAATACCCAAACCTTGAATCGTTATATAAAGCATAAACAAAATTGTTTTCGAAACTTACCTTATGATGAAAGACTAAAACAATACAACGAGCTTCGATACAAAATCCTTAAGTTGGAAGAGATTAAAAACAAGAAGGAGTCAAACAAATTTTGTAAAACACGTTTACGCTACAAAAAACGAAAGATTTTTAAACAAATTATTAGTGAAACAATTGTTAACAGCAGTTTGGATTCTCGGCCATATGCCACAATCCAGATTAAGAGCACGAAGATAACTGGATTATTAGACAGTGGAGCGAGCATTTCTTGCCTCGGTAAAGATTGTTTGCAAGTAGTCAGTGAGTTAGGTATCCCTATTTTAGAATTCGCTTCTTTTATTAGAACGGCAGATGGGAAACAACAGTCGATTATAGGACGTATTAACACTGAAATTACTTACAACAATCGGCAAGAAAAACTAGACCTATACCTCATTCCATCGCTCACGCAGTCATTGTATTTGGGCATTGATTTTTGGCAAAAGTTTCAAATTGCTCCAAACATTGTCAGTGAATTGGCTGAGAACTCAGATGTAACACGGATCACTGACGGCAAACAGCAAATTGATTTAAATGACTCGGAAAAAAAACTATTGTCGGATGTAATAGCAAAATTTCCATCTTTTGCAAAACGTGGCTTAGGTAAAACTTCGCTAGAAAAACATTCCATCGATACGGGGTCAGCGGAGCCTATCAAACAGCGGCATTATCCGGTGTCACCGGCAATCCAAAAATTGATTTTCAGCGAATTAGATCGCATGCTTTCTTTGGGAGTGATCGAAGAGAGTATGAGTTCATGGAGTTCACCCGTCGTTCTCATCAGGAAGCCTGGAAAGAACCGGCTTTGCCTTGACTCTCGGAAAGTGAACTCACTCACAAAGAAAGATGCGTATCCTCTTCCTCATATAGAGGGCATGTTGAGCCGTCTGCAAGATACACGTTACATCAGTAACAAAAGGCGAATTTGACAATCAATGTCGAAAAGTCAAACTTTTGCTTCAGAGAACTAAGGTACTTAGGGTACATCGTAGGAGATGGCCACATCAAACCGGATCCTAACAAAGTATCAGCAGTAAAAAGCTTTCCAGTGCCAACTTCTCAAAAGCAAGTACGGCGGTTTTTAGGACTTTGTGGGTGGTATCGACGTTTTATCCGAAACTTCGCTTCAATTGCTAGTCCCTTGTCTGATACTTTGAAGAAAAATAAGCCATTTGTTATGAACCCTGATGCCCTGTTGGCCTTTGATTCTCTGAAAAATGCTCTGATATCTGCTCCTATATTGTCTAACCCGGATTTTACGAAGCATTTCACTATTCAGTGCGATTCCTCAAGCTACGGTATTGGAGGCGTTCTCTTCCAGCTGGATGAAGAAAAAAATTAAAAGCCCATAGCATTCTTTTCAGAAAAACTAAACGCTGCCCAACGTAACTATAGCGTTACTGAACAGGAGTGCTATGCGGCTGTCCAAGCAGTAAAAAAATTCCGTCCATACGTTGAAGGCTTGAGTTTCACCATCGTGACTGACCACGCAAGCTTGAAGTGGCTAATGAACCTAAAAGATTTAAGTGGTAGGTTGGCACGATGGTCGCTTAAACTACAATCCTTTACCTTCGACATTCAGCATAGGAAAGGTTCGCAAAATATAGTACCAGACGTTCTTTCTCGCTCTTTTTGTGAAGAATTATCACCCGAACTAAAACTTAGCAGTAGCCTTGATCTTCAATCAGCGGAGTTTCAGTCACCGTCTTATCTTGATTTGGTTGCAACTTTTTCTAAAAGTCCTGATAATTTTCCAGATATAAAAATCGAAAATGGTGTAGTTTACAAAAAAGCTCCAACGAAAAACACAGAAGAACTCATCGCTGAATTTGACTGGAAAATATGGGTACCCGAAAAACTAAGAAAGTGTTTAATTGAAAATTGTCACAATCCTCCCAACTGCTCACATTTTGGGATGGTTAAGACAATAAATAAGTTAAGAGAGCTTTATTATTGGCCAGGTTTGGCTAATGAAGTTCGCGAATTTATAGGACAGTGTTCTGATTGCAAGCAGAACAAGCCACCTAACATCACTTTGCGAGCTCCCATGGGCTTACAACATGAGATCGATAGACCTTTCCAAAAGGTGTATATTGATTTTATGGGTCCTTATCCTCGATCCAGACGAGGAAACGCTTTTATCTTTGTGTTGTTAGATAGCTTTTCAAAGTTTGTGCTCCTAAAGCCTTTGCGCAAAGCAAACACCAAGGCTGTGATCGAATTTTTGAAACAGAATGTTTTTCACCTATTTGGAGTCCCCGAATTCATTCACAGCGACAACGGAAAGCAGTTCGTATCCAAGGAATTCCAAAGCTTTCTGGCAGATTATAATTGCACTCATATTAAAAATGCCGTTTACTCTCCTCAGGCAAATGCGTCAGAGAGAGTAAATCAGTCAATTCTGTCAGCTATTAGGAGTTATATCGGAACTGATCAGAAAGATTGGGACAGGTATCTCTCTGAGATTCAACAAGCTCTGTGTACTAGTGTGCATCAATCTATCGGAGTCACCCCATACTACTGCCTCTTTGGTCAGCAAATGAGCACCAATGGCAGCATGTATACAATTTTTCGTAAGCTTAGATCACTTAGTGACAGTGACCTACAATATTTGCCGAAGGGTAGTAGGCTAGAAATCGTACGGAGTAAGGTTAAAGAAAACCTTATGCTAGCGCACCAGAAAAATGAAAAAACGTACAACTTGCGAAGTCATAAGCGGACCTTTGTTCCAGGAGAGGTAGCATATAGACGTAACTTTGTGTTAAGTGACGCATCAAAGCACCTGAGCTCAAAACTATGTGCAAAGTTTGTAAAGTGTAGGATTGTCAAGCCTATTGGAAATTCTCTCTACGAGATTGAGAATTTAGATGGTAAAAGAATCGGCGTATACCATACTAAAGATTTGCGAAAGTGACTCCTTTAAAATCCTTTCTGCAGTCAGGGTCATGGGTCGAGCTGATCTTTTTTTTTGGTGAAGGTAATTTTCTTCGCATCTTTCAGCAACCATAAAGGTGTTTGAAAATCCGCGATTTTGTGGTGTACCTTCTCCAAGATAATTTTTTTTTGAATTGCTTAAACTGCATTACCGAAGTGTTTCGCAACAAATTTCCAATCGAACATATTTAATTTTTCTTTGAACGAACCCTCTTGACGAACTAATCCGCCATATTTTATTTGAACGAAACTTCATCAGAGCAAAAGCTTCTTTTACCGGTGCCCTGCTGGTTAGCGTTCTTTTCCATCTTACCACTCAAGCAGAAAGCAAGTGCACCAGCAGAACTGGAAGGTAACGACCTGTAATTTCACTAAGTGCTTTTAAAATTGCTTGCTTCGTAAACTAGGCTTTACCTCTATAAATAGTTACATATTATATAACCTGGAAGAGAAGTTTCTTTCCAAGAAACCCAAATTGGAACTTGATTTTCCAAGCGGCTAATATCCATCAAAAGGTGTGTAGTGGTAATTGCTAATTAATTTTTTTTTGAATAAAGCCATTGTCTTTTCACAGAAAATCGGCGGATGAGCTGTTGGTAATGGCCTAGTGCTGCTCCCATAAATCAAAAACAGGGGGATTGACGATAAATATCCACCTGCTGATCAGACACGTTGTACGTTACCACACCATCCGTACCGTTTTTTTTAGCGTGACTTGGAAAACCCTTGTTCTCCACATCAAACGAGGACATAACCTCATATCTCAATTCTTCGGCCAACCATACCTGCTACACAAATCATCTGAAAACCAGCATTAAACGAGCATAAAATTAAAAGTGACAAGTGTTTGTGACAAATCCATGAAATATTTCATTGACTACCTAATTACATACGTTTACTTTTAAATTACCTAGTTAAAATATTAAAAAAATTGCGAATTTCATATAAAAAAATCGATACGGATAATCGACTGACCAAAATTATTCTAATTAAAATTCTTGATTTTGAAGTCTAAATTCTAAAACCTACCTTAAATTCTAATCACAAAAAAAAAAAAAAAAAGAAAAAAAAAAAAAAGAGATTAAAACCTACTTAGCCTAAGAAGTGATTTAATTAAAACTTAACTACAAAAATTGAAACAGAAGAAGCGGAACTTTGTGCACAAATTTCAGCGCTGGACATTAATGTGAGTACAAAATTATAACATATATTCTTTATTTATCATTTCTTTGGCTATATTATAATATTCGTTATATACATAATTTGCTTTACATATTATTACATCGGGTCATAAATTTACTTAAAGTTGTACCAGGCACTATTAAAAGCTTCGATTATCCTACAATACCGTATATAAACTTACCGTCAGTATAAATAACGTTACATATATAAACAACATTCAAAATGAAACACTTATGAATCAATTTTCTCTTAAATGAACTAAACAATAAAATAATCATGTGTTAAGTTACATAACATTAGTTGAGATGAGTCATTTTTGATCTGTACGTGGTCTTATTTAGGGACGATCCCAACAGAAGTTGAGGAGGGATTCGTCATGGAGCATGGCAGCGGCCAGGTGCAGAGGGGAGGGTTTCTCGGGGTAAAATAACATCCAACACCCCACCAATGCTGATAAGCCTTTCATATATATTTAGAACTAGTTTCGTCCCTTTCTCAGTTCCCTTTCTTTCGTGAAACTCCTTTGGTGTGCAAGGATCGTTTTTCGCTTACAGTTATACACAATTTCTACCATTTACTTCCGTCAATCTTATAACCAATAGCAATATACAAGATGTATATTCCTTTCCATTCGTTGTAAGCTCTTTACAACCTATTGGAGCTTTCTTCTGGCACGATAATTTTTGATAGCTAAGGGTAGCAAGCAGCAAAATTCCACCCCACCGTCGAGCGAACGCCGTGCAACCGCAAGCGTGCCAATAGCTGCTTTGTGTGAAGAATCATACCACCCGATTTCAGTCGCATTTGCTATGAACAAATAACACACCCCCCTGAAATGCTACAGCCTGCAGAGATGAGCATGGGAATACAGTAGCAAATTCACAGTCGGTGCTGAGGATTTGGAAAGAACACTTCTGCAGACTGTTAAACGGCGAAGACAGCCAACAACCCACTGTCAGGCAGAATGATCTGTTCAGCTTGGACGATGATAGCCTAAACTTCCGTCCACCCGACCTCCATGAAGTGAGGATAGCGATATCCAAACTTAAGTCCAACAAATCTGCTGGAGCGGATGGCCTTCCAGCCGAGCTTTTCAAAGCAGCGGGAGATGGCTTGGTAAGGAGCATGCGCCAACTCATCTGTAAAATATGATCCGATGAAAGCATGCCCGATGAATGGAACCTCAGCATCGTGTGCCCCATCCACAAGAAAGGAGATACTCTGAACTGCGCCAACTAAAACAATTTAGCCGAAATGAAGGAACGAAAGAGTTCCTTTGTAGGTAGGAAAAAAAATATATATTTAGTAGTCTAATGTATGTCCCTTTCTAATAAAATTTCTTAAATCCCAATCCGATATAAAACCCAGCGAATCTTTGTACTCCCTGATTCTAATAGCCCTATTATTTTCTGGAACTACGAATAGATACTAATTTTTTCCCAATTAAATTTCTTTTCTTTCTAAGTTAATTGCAGTCATCGGCACATCCGATTCATGATTTACAAATGCACAATTATTTCCATAGCACACTATATTAATTTCCCTTACACTGCATTTCCGTCACATTGACCTACCTAACCGCTCTATCAGCACTTGCCAACACACTTAGCATGAACACAACAAAACACAGCTCATTCACCCATTATATTGACCTACCTTTATAAAATTTGCAACTAAGCAATTAGCAATGTAATGTAGATTTAAGAATGAAACCGAATAAACAGAATTGATTCACACACCGAAGTAATCGGTCATATTTATTCACTGGCGCCCAACGTAAATTCCGCGAAGTATTGTGTGCTCCAAAAATCTTCATAGGAGATAATAGAGTAATAAAAACTCGTAGCAGTCTTTAACACAAAAAAACGCGACGGACATCAAAACGCCCAACGTAAATTCCGCGAAGTATTGTGTGCTCCAAAAATCTTCATAGAAGATAATAGAGTAATAAAAACTCGTAGCAGTCTTTAACACAAAAAACGCGACGGACATCAAAACACCCAACGTAAATTCCGCTAAGTGGTGTGTGCTCCAAAAATCTTCATAGAAGATAATAGAGTAATAAAAACTCGTAAGCAGTCTTTAACACAAAAAACGCGACGGACATCAAAACGCCCAACTAAAATTCCGCGAAGAACAATGCAGATCGTATTAGTGCTGTAAGAATAAATTTAAGCATAGCTTAAGAACATTAAAAAAAAAAGTAATAGTGCATAATATAGTTAATAGTGAAGATTGTGATTCTCGTCATCTCATTCATCTAGTTTTCTAAAATATCTTTATAAAAGAATAAAAACTATGGCTTCACCTTCGCAAAATAACGCAGTACCAACTAGTGTCCTTTCAACTGCCATAGAAGTCGCAGTGGAAAGCGCTTGTGAGAATGTACTCAAACAAATGGTCCAAATATCTTCCGGAAATGCTCTTAAACAAAACGAATTATTAGCACAGGTAAACGCCCTGGCAGATAGATTGAAAAACCTAGAACCTACTGGTGAAACAATCAACAGTTATCAACCCATTACGGTTACATCCACTGCCGATTGTTCGGTCACTTTAGATTTAGTAAAATCACTCCCAGAATTTGCAGGTGAACAAATGCGTTATCTTTCGTGGCGACAAGCAGCGCACACCGCAATTGAATTATTTAAGCAATATGTTGGTACCGAGAAATATTACCAAGCAGTTGCAATCATTAAAAACAAAATAACCGGACCTGCTGATTTGATAATTTCCTCTTTTAATACTGTCCTAAACTTTGACGCAATTATAGCTAGATTAGATCACACATATTGCGACAAAAGGCCTTTACATGTGCTGGAAAGCCAAATGAGCATTTCGCACCTCCGGTGGAACAACGACGTAATTGCAAATATTAAATTTTCTGAGTTAAGAATGACACAATTCTACAAAAAGGTATCTCATTCCAATAAAACAAAGACCCAATTGAAAATAATCTATTTGTCTCCAGGGGGCAGATATGTCTTTGTACCGTTACACTCTTTTTAAACTAATGTATCGGGAATGCATTGGCTTATCTGTCACTTGTGTTTCAAATCGCCAAAAGACAACACTCCGATTAGTAAGTCAACGACATATTTGTGAATTCTGACATTTTTTGTTTAATATTATTATATTTTCGGTTAAACAAAGACGTAAGTGCAAGTAATGGCAGTTTTCTATTGTAATTTTTAAGTATTTTAGTAATATTTTAGTGCGACATCGACAGAAGTGTGGGTTGCGTCATAGTTTGTGGAAAAAAAATTCTGTTTAAGCGACGTAAGTATAGTTTGTGTCATTATTCAACCAAATATTAGCATCACTTTCTGTATTTAGGACGTTATTACAAAATGTCGGAACGTGGAAAAATGCTTGCAAAACTTGCAATCTCAATGACAAAAGTTGAAGCTGTCCAACCCAAAGTTTCTCCAGTCATGTCAGGTATTTGCGAATCCCAACCAAGTACTTCAGCAGCCGCAAATAATGAAGTCAACGAAAATGAGCAATGCTATTTCGCTGCGACAATAACTAGTGAAACAAAAATGAATTTGAGAAAGGTTTCCCAAAAAACATTCAGTGAAATCACCGATTCGGAAGACGAGGACTTTTCTGCGGATGAAAGTGCTTACTCTCCTACAGAAGGTCAAAGTTCGGAGAGTGACAGTGGTTCATCGAATATTTCCATTAATGACACGACTGATCAACAACCAGAAGTCTCGGAAGTCAATTTACCTATAAAGAATGGGAAGAAAAGATCTCGAAACCCAGACAGTTGGAAGCAGAATGTCACAAAACACTTACGTAACTCAGGACAAAGTTATGTTTCGAAAAGGGGTAAGTTTGTTAAAGAAAAAGTTATGGGACCCCATTGCTCTAATCGTTGTAAGTTGGCATGCTCAACAAAATTTGATGAAAATTTAAGAGCAGAACTGTTCAAAGATTATTGGAGTCTCGCTTCTTTTCAACGTCAACGCGATTTCTTAAACTCGTGCGTCGAACCACTGCAGTTGAAATACCGTCGTATATCTTTATCTAAAGAAACACCAAGGAGGAGAAACTGTGCCTTTTTCTTAATGATTAACGGAAACAGAGTTCGAGTCTGCAAGCAATTATTGACAAGCACTTTGGCCATCTCCGAAAGAGTACTTCGTTCAATTATTAAGAATAAGGCTTTAGGTGAAGTCATCAACAAAGAAGATAAACGCGGCAAGCATTCCAATCATCCGAAAACCGACAGCGAAATACTGGATTCTATAAGGGCACACATAAACTCTATTCCACGAATCGAAAGTCATTATTTGAGAGCTCAGACTTCAAGAGAATATATAGACGGCGGGCTGTCTATTGCTGAAATGTATAGGCATTATAAATCGGAAAGAAATTCTCTCCAAAGAAACGTGTCGAGTTATGATGCATACGCAAGAATCTTCAATAATGAATTTAACATTGGATTCTTTGTACCAAAAAAGGATCAGTGCGATACTTGTGAAGCTTATAAAAATGCAATAGGAGAGGAAAAGGAGCAGTTGGAAAGCTCTTACAAGCTACACCAGGAAGAAAAAAGATTGAGTCGTGATGAAAAGACCAAAGATAAAGAAAACACATCCGACATTGTATTAGCAACGTACGACTTACAAGCTGTTCTTCCAGTTCCTGTTGGACAAACATCTGCATTCTTTTATAAATCGAGGCTTAACTGCTACAATTTAACTGTAAGTAAATTAACTGATACATACATAATTTTACTCTAAGGTCTTAAGTTCAATGAAGCTAATATTTCTTTGATTTAAAATTTGCAGATATCCGAGATGAAAAATGACCACACAGTGTGTTATTTCTGGCACGAGGCTTTAGGGAACAGAGGTTCGAACGAGATAGGATCTTGTGTACTAATGTTTCTTCAAGACCTATCAGTCACTCGTCCAGGTGCAGACGTTGTGTTTTACACTGACAATTGTGGTGGTCAGCAGAAGAATAGGTGAAACAATTACTTAAACTTGGTAATAAGAGTAAAGATTTAACGAGACTTTGATTTCAGATTCATAATTGGAATGTATTTGTATGCTGTGGAGAATCTCAAAATAAACTCCATAACACACAAATTCCTTATTCGTGGTCACACACAGAATGAAGGTGATGCCGTACACAGTGTAATTGAAAAGACACTTAAGAAAGCAAAAAAATCTGGACCTATATACATTCCCGACCAATATGTTTCTCTCATAAGAACCGCTAAAAAGAAAGGAAATGCGTTTATAGTAAAAGAATTAAGCTTTAAGGATTTCTTTGATTTAAAGTTGCTTTCTGAGGAAATCTGTTTAAATAACTCAAAAAACATAAACGGAGACCCAATAAAAATATCAGAGATGAAACTGTTACGCTTTGAAAAAAGCAGCAATGTGTACTTTTACAAAACAAGTTATAAGGAGATAACATGGCAACAAGTACAGTTTAAAACGGTTAAAAGGCGCTCTTCTGCGGCAAAGGAGTTACAAAGTATCAATTTAAAGCCAGCATACTCATCCAAAATACCATTGGCACCAAGGAAAAAAACAGATATATTAAGCCTGCTCAAAAATAATATCATTCCAAGCTACTATGAACCTTTTTTTACTAACATTTTTTAAGTTTCTTTAATATAAAATGACTGTTACTTTTATTCATACTAATGTTAGTATTAATAATTATTAATACTGCTTGAAGCACAAAAAAATAACTAAACTGCCAAAAACTATGCTTTATTCCCTTTTTAAAAATTGTTTGTTTCATTAAAAAAAAAAATATATTCTATGTTTTTTTTAATAAAAAAGGTTTTAAAAATCTTAAATCGCGTTTTCTGAAGAACCGACTTTTTTGCACTTACGTCGTTGTTCCACCGGAGGTGCGATTTTATGTCAGGGCCGAATGTCGATTTCTGATTATTAGATCAAATTGAAAAGAATTTAACATTAATTGTGAGCAAAATAACCATGGAATACTCAGAAAATGATCAGATTATTACTTCATTAGCAACAAAATACCGAACAGACGCATTGCGTATTTTTATTTCAGGCCTTAACAAGCAAATATGCACTATTCTTTTCTCAGCTGGTTGTGAAGACTTACCCTCTGCATTAGCCAAAGCTCAAGAACTCGAAGCAAATCAACATAGATATGAATTTGCAAGAGCTTTCGATAATCAATATACCAAAATATCCGACGTTTACCCCCGAAGCACTCCCCATTATAGAAGAGTTGTTCACAAGACTCCTATATCTATTCAAGCGAAAAATAATCTTCAACAAGAAGACGATCATATAAGTGTAGACCCTTCATCCTCCAAATTCAGATACAATTCAAGACGTATTCCACAAGTTCAAGTACAAAATCAATACCCACCGAACCCCCTTAAAGCACCCAGCAATAGGCAAGAACATCAACAATTTCAATCCAACAATTCCAATAGACCTCCGAAGCGCTCCTATGAATCAGATAGAGCTAACATGCCAAAAATTCAGCGTATAAATTGTATGCAACAAGAAAATATCTCAATAGTACCAAAGGCAGTGACGACTCTGACAAAGACTATGAAACTGAATCTAACCCCGAATACGATGACGAAATTAATTTTTTAGAATAACTTCGGCTCTACCCTACGTTGAAAAGAGACTCAATAAATCAACAACAATTAGAATCTTAATTGATACGGGTACAGCCAAAAATTATATAAAAGATATACCTTACTTAAAAAACGTCGTTCAAAGTAATAAACACTTCAATGTTAAAACCCTTAACGGCCAAAATAAAATTTCACGAAAATGCAAAATAAATTTTTGTGGAATAACTACTGAATTTTTTATTCTCCCCCAACTCAAAACATTTGACGCAATAATCGGATACGATTTCCTCTCCCAAATAAAAGCTAAAATCGATACAACCTGTTCGCTACTGACATTCGAAAATGGACACTTAGAAATAAAATTTCACAAATGTGAGCAGGTAAATAACATTGAAATTGATACAGCATCAGTTCCCGATAGCATCAGAGATGAATTTCAAAATTTAATAAAAGCCTACTCAGAAGTTTTCGCTTAACCTGATGAAAGATTGCCATTTAACACAAATATAAAAGCATCCATTAGAACCTTAAATTCAGAAGCAATTTACCCAAGGCCACGAGCATACAATATGTCTGCTGCTCCATTTGTTAACAAAGAAATTAAAAGATTGTTGAACGATGGAATCATACAGCCATCACACTCTCCATATAATAGCCCCATATTAATAGTTGGCAAGAAAGGAACGAATGAAGATGGTACTTCCAAATCTAGATTAGTGTTTGATTACAGGAAACTAAATGAACACACAGTCTCAGATCGATACCCAATCCCTGAAACTTCTTTTATCTTATCTAATTTAGGCCAATCTAAATACTTCACAACAATAGATCTAAAGTCAGGGTTTCACCAGATACTCCTAGATGAAAAGGATAGAGAGAAAACCGCATTTTCTATTAATAATGGAAAATATGAGTTCTGCAGATTGCCTTTTGGGTTGAAGAATGCTCCCAGCATATTTCAAAGAGCAATCGATGATGTGCTAAGAAGTGAAATAGGTAAAAGGTGCCACGTATATATCGAGGACGTGATTATTTTTTCTCAAACAGAAGAAAATCACCTAGAAGATATTGGCATAATATTTTCCAAACTCTTCGAGGCTAATATGCGAATTTCCCCCGAAAAGTGCAAGTTCTATAAAAGTGACGTAGAATTCCTAGGATTTCTTATATCCAGTGAAGGCATTAAAACTTGTCCCAGCAAAGTTAAAGATATTGTTAACTACGAAATACCAAAACCACTTCGAAGCTTAAGATCTTTTCTTGGACTTTCTGGTTACTATCGTAGATTTATAAAAGACTACGCACAGATAGCAAAACCATTAACCAAATACCTTAGAGGAGAAAATGGTAATATAGGAACAAATAGATCAAAGAATGTGAAAATCCAACTTGATTCTGAAGCCATATGTGCCTTCAATAGAATTAAACATATCTTAGCATCAGAAGATGTTTTATTATTATATCCTGATTTCCGTAAGCCCCTTGATCTGACCACCGATGCGTCATCACAAGCAATAGGAGCTGTTCTCTCTCAAGGAGGTAGACCTATCACAATGATATCTAGAACTTTGAGTAAAACTGAAGAGAACTATGCCACAAACGAGCGCGAAATGTTAGCTATAGTTTGGGCATTGCAAACGCTTAAAAACTATTTATATGGCGCGCCTTCTATTAACATATTTACTGATCATCAGCCATTGACTTTTGCGATATCTGATAAAAATCCAAACACCAAACTCAAAAGATGGAGAGCATTTATTGAGGAATACTCACCGAATTTTCACTATAAGCCAGGTAAAGAAAATAAAGTGGCAGATGCACTATCCCGTCAATACATTAACACCTTATCCACTTCAGAAGGAACTGTTCACAGCGAAGAATCATTAACAAAAATAATTCCATCAGTTGGAAATCCTATCAATTGCTTCAAGAACCAAATCTTTATTTTTCCAAGCGTAGAAAACAGTAAAAAAAATAAAATTACTTTTCCAAAAGCAAGTTAGACATACATTAACTTTTGCATCAATACCAGGGCTTATAAAACTTCTGAAGAACGTTCTTAATACCGACATAACCAATGGAATTTATTGCGATCATGAAACATTAGGACAAATACAGAACAAGATAATGGATTCATTTCCAAAAGTTAAAATAAAATATACTAACAAACTTGTACAGGACATATAACAAAAACGACCAAGACGAGATAATAATAACCGAACACAACAGAGCACACAGAGGACCAAATGAGAACTATAACCAAATAATTTCTGAATATTATTTTCCCGATTTAAAAAAACTATGCAAAGCAACATCCAATCGGTGCAACACCAATTCCAACTAATGTAGGAGAAATTCTTCATTTAGATATTTACAATACAGGACAAAAATATTTTATTACATGTGTCGACAAATTCTCCAAGTTTGCTATCATAAAACACATCGCTTCTAGAAACTCTACTGATATCAGAAAGCCCTTAATAGAAATCATCTCTCAATTTAGAAATCCGAAAGTAATAGTCACAGATAACGAAGGAGCTTTTACATCCATTTCAACTCAGGCTCTACCTATTAGCAAATGAGTTCAATATCTCAACTCACACAGTACCAGCACTTCATAGTCAAAGTAACGGCCAGGTTGAACGATTTCACTCAACCCTTGCTGAAATTGCTCGCTGTACAAAAGACACAACTACAGATGTTGCTGAAGTTATGCTTCTTTCAACCCACAAATACAATAACACTATCCATACCGTCACTGGTTATAAACCTGTAGATATTTTTCATAGTATTTCTGAGCAACTAAAAAACGAAATCGCTTTAAAACTCAAAACAAAACATGCCAAAGATCTAAAATATCCCAACAAAAATTCTTCATCTAAAGAATTCAGACCAGGCGATAAAGTTTATTTAAAAACAAATAGAAGAATCGGAAATAAGTTCTCCAAAATTTACAATGAAAAAACAGTTCAAGCAGACTTGCGAACACTGTAGTAATTGATGGAAGACAGGCGCATAAAAATAATTTGAGATAAATTTTCTTATTTCCAGATTAACTATTTTTCGTCTAGTCCATACAAAAATAATGGACTATTCGAACGCAGAATTCATCCCAATACCTGCGGGCGACGTCGCAATTTTCGAATATTCCTTTTATTTGAAACATTCAACCAATTTTTCCAAGCTCGATGACATCATTGCTGATAATACCAACATAATAAACACTCTTGAAGATGTAAGAGACAGGGAGATACTGCAAGAGGATGTTAAAGGAATTGAGCGCTTACTTCGAGTCTTAAAAACTCCTATAAAAATTCGTAGATCTATTGATTTCATTGGATCCGCAATAAAATTTGTCGCAGGAGTACCAGATCATCAAGATTTCGAAATCCTTAGAATGCGTTAAGTAAATGAATTAGTCAGATGAAATAATAGGCAAATAAAAATTAATAAAGAAATAGAAAATAAATTAGATGAAATTACTGACAGAATTAATAAAATAAATAATATCAACCATAATCAAGTTACAATGGATTATTAAATATTAACAATGTTGGTGACGAGAAGAAACAGAATAGTTATTGATAGCTTAAAAAACAATCTGTATGCTCTTGTACTAGCAAAACACAATATTGTAAATCCTCTAATGTTAAACATAGAAGAAATTGAACTAATTAATTTTAAAGAAAACACCGCAACATCCATACGTGAACTGTTAATAATTGCGGATGTTAAAATGTATTACCAAAATGAAACACTTGTATATCTAATTAAGACACCTAAAGTTAATGAAAATTGTAAACTTTATGAAATAGCTCCAGTAATTCATAATAATAAGATATTAGACCTAAAAAACAATTTAACTGCGAATTGCAATGAACATTATTTTCCCCTACACAATTGCAAAAAATCTCTGTCCTACACATACTGCAAAATTAATAACGAAGACACCTGCCTTTCCGAACTCCTGATCAATCATACAGCCAACTGCCCAACAACATCAGCCGACCACTTGGATAAAATTCAATTGCTTGACGATGGATTAATTATAGCACGTGACGATAGCCTACTAATAGAACAAAATGGCCAACGTATTTGTGTAAACGGAACCTTTCTAGTGACCTTCCAGGACCGAATCGTAATTAATGGAAAACAATTTCACTCAACTCATCCGAATCCAAGTGAAGTACAGTTACCAGCATACAGGAAGATAATTTTGAACGAGACTCAATTCCAACAGAAAGTTTCTTTACCTTATCTACATACACTTCATATTCGTAACAATGAACGAATTGAAGAATTTAAAGTTACACTGGAAAGTAGCAAATGGACCTGGTATGGAGTTAGTGGAACCCTCCTCTTGATAATTTTGGTTATATTGTACGTCAAAATAAAGCCCAAAAATATTACAATAACGACTACGCAACCCAAAGCAGAAACGCCACTTGATACTGAAGCAATCCGGATGCAAGTCCACAAAATATTGAACAGAGACGTTCAAACTTAACAGAGGGAGGAGTTAATTGCAGTCATCGGCACATCCGATTCATGATTCACAAATGCACAATTATTTCCATAGCACACTATATTAATTTCCCTTACACTGCATTTCCGTCACATTGACCTACCTAACCGCTCTATCAGCACTTGCCAACACACTTAACATGAACACAACAAAACACAGCTCATTCACCCATTATATTGACCTACCTTTATAAAATTTGCAACTAAGCAATTAGCAATGTAATGTAGATTTAAGAATGAAACCGAATAAACAGAATTGATTCACACACCGAAGTAATCGGTCATATTTATTCATTTCTACGCCTGATTTTTATTTCTTTACCCGCGAAGAAATGTACATACACACGACCGTTAGATATATGAAAGGTGTTTGGAATACTTTATATACTATATAGAATTTCTTTCCGTTTCTACAATTTATAATCTTGTACCCCCAAAAAATAGTTAAGTGCGGTTACCGCCCGATTCTATGTATGTTCTCTGTTACTTAAGTATATATATATTACCTATTTGTAGTGATTTAAGACCAATTAAAATGTTACGTTGTTCAAATATGTATGTGTATGTATGTAATCAATTATAACAACAACAAAAATTGAGCTTTAGGTAACTTACTTACTTACTTAAGGTGGCGCTACAGTCCGGGGTGGACCTGGGCCTCAACCAATACGCCTCTCCAGTTAGCGCGATCTTTTGCTAACTGCCTCCAGTTGCGCACTCCAAGTTGGTTGAGGTCCCCTTCCACTTGTGCGCGCCACCTAAGGCGAGGTCTTCCTCTACTGCGTTGTCCCTCCGGGTTGGAATCGAAGACTCTTCGGGCCGGAGCGTTGGTGTCCATTCGCTCTACATGTCCTAGCCATCTTAGACGACAGATGCGTATTTTTCTGACCAGGTCGGTGTCGTTGTACAGCTCGTAGAGTTCGCTGTTAAATCTTCTCCTCCAAAGCCCGTCAACGCAAACGGGACCAAAAATCACTCGAAGAATCTTGCGTTCGAAACGGCCAAGAAGATCTTCATCCGCCTTTGTTAGGGTCCATGCTTCTGCGCCATAGAGCAGGACTGGGATGATGAGGGTCTTATATAGAATCGACTTAGTGTTTCTTGACAAGGCCTTACTAGTCAATTGCCGTCTTAGACCAAAGAAACAGCGATTGGCAAGTGTAATTCTTCGTTTGATTTCTGCTGTGGTGTCATTATCAGAGTTTATAGCGGAGCCGAGGTAGACAAAGTCCCTAACTACCTCAAAATTATAGCTGTCTATCGTGACGTTCTGTCCGATTCGTCGATGTTGTGTGTCCCTTCTTGTTGACAGCATATATTTTGTCTTGCCCTCATTCACCACTAAACCCATTCTTGCCGCTTCCGTACTAATACTTGCAAACGCGCCAGTGACAGCTCGCTGTGTTCTGCCAATAATGTCAATATCGTCCGCGTATGCAAGCAGTTGCACAGACTTATGGAAAATTGTGCCTCTGGTGTTGGCTTGTGAGTTGCGCACAATTTTCTCAAGAATGATGTTAAAGAAGTCACATGACAGCGCATCACCTTGTCTAAATCCTTTTAGCTTTAGGTAACTAGTATAACTTTTATTTAATATCCCTATATATAAGGTATGTATAAAATGAAGGATTGTAATGCAGAAAATGTTTGACTATATTAAATATGGTTTTAACAATTGCCTGTTTTCCGTTTCCACGTTTGCGTAACACGTCTTATGTAGACGAAATTCTGGAGACGTGTGTGAACTTGCTGGTAATCGATATCTAATATAGATATGTGTTCCTCAAGCCAGGCAATATTGCAGGACAGCGGTTAGTTAATCACCCTTTACACGAGGTAAGCGTTCCTCTTCTTAAACACTTCAAAGGCGGTTGTATTTTCTTTAAACAGGCACTAATTCCGTATGATAGAAAGAAAATCCCGGTTCAAGCGATATGTATGCTAAGGTGATGACAACGCGCAGACTTAAATATTCCCACTTGGTCAAAAAAAAACTTTAATATGGGAGCACAATCCAAAACTAGTTATTTTCACATGACACTATAACACAGCACTTATGCAAATCTTATTTTTAATTTGGCACTATTTAAACATTTCTTGAAGTGAGTAAACTTCTCTTATCTCCAGCGACAACTAACTTATGTCTGAACACGTTCGCAGCTTGATTGTCTTTGGGCCTCAGGAAATGTAAGTCTTAGACAAGTAAGTACCGAATTTTTAACAGAACAAGTATATCATGCCATTGGTACCGTACGGATTGCTTTCTGAGCATATATTTCGCCAGGTTGCTGACAATGCGATTTGCGGTATTCTAGATGTATGCAAAATGAGAGCAACTTAGTTTGTGTATACTTACTAAATTATCGGGCTCCCGACCCGTGAAGAGTCTTTGCTTGAGACACTGCAGCCTCCCATCCTCTACGATCCCGGGCACGTTGCTTCCAGCAGACCAAGCGCTCTGGCATCCGCAATGGCTTGGTCTTTGAAACGGAGGTTCGGTCTTCCTTGTCTTCTCGAACCTGGGGGCTAGGATTCGAAGATTATTTTGGCCGAAGCACTATTGTCCATTCGCTTCATGTGGCCGAGCTAATGTAGTCGACGTGTTTTGGCTTTTTGGACTACATCCACATCTTGGTACAGCTCATAGAGTTCGCGGTTGTATTTCTCCTCCATTCGCCCTCCTCGAACACAGGACCAAAAATCCGCCGAAGGATTTTTCTTTCGAAGGAGCACAGTATTAGCTCTCCCTTCTTGCCTATGGTCCAGCACTAGGCGGCATAAAGAAGAACTGCCTGTTTTGCCAAACCGAAGTAGCAACGGTTTTTTAGGGTAATTCTTCTGCGGTTCTCCACTATGGTGTCATTCGTGGAGTTTATGTTTACTCCGAGGTAGATAAATTCCCTAACTACCTCGAAATTTTTGCTATCAACAATGACGTTTTGTCCTAGGCGGTGGACAGTTGCTTGTGGTCTTGCCCTCATTTACTTCAAGGCCACGGATTTCGCCTGTTCTTCAATCGCCGTGAACGCTTCTATCACGGCACGCTGGGAGCGCCCGATGATGTCAATATCGTCCGCATAGCCCAGCAGCTGGACGGACCTATTGAAGATAGTGCCTTCGAAGAAGTCGCATGAAAGCGCGTCTCCTTGCCGAAATTCGGTGCATGTTTGAAATAGTTCGGAGGAGCTACTTCCGCTGCACGCTGCAGCGCATGTTCTCCAGCGTCACGCGACACAGCTGAATCAGTTTTGCCGGGATTCCAAATTCGGTCATCGCGATATAGAGCTCCTGATGAGGTATGCTATCATACGCGGCTTTGAAGTCGATGAATAGGTGGTGAGTTTCGACTTGAAATTTATTGGTCTTTTCCAGGATTTCCCTCAGTGTGAAGAATTGGTCTATATTCGATCTGCCGGGCCGAAAGCCACACTAGTACGTGCCGATTAGTGTGTTGCAGAACGGTTTTAGACGTTCACACAGTTGGATAGGATCTTGTATGTGACATTAAGCAGGGATATGCCTCGATAGTTCTTGCAAGATATAGGATCGCCTTTTTTGTGGATGGGACATATAGAGCTGATAGTCCAGTCATCGGGCATGTTTTCTTCCACCCATACTTGGTTGATGATTCGGTGCATGCACCCTACCAAAACATCACCTCCGTATTTGAAGAGATCCGCTGGTTAGCTATAAGCTAAGCTGTTAGTTTTTTTTTATAGCTAAGCGCACTTCTTTTATATTGGGTGATGGAACTGGTTCTTCATTGACTAGGCGTGGGTTCCTCTTCTTGCCCTATCACTCTCTGGTCTCGAAGAGCCTGAGTTCCGATTTTGTAACCAGCAGCCAGTTGCTTGGTTTTTTTATAAAACCTCCGGATGTTATTACGATCGCGCGACTCTTCGATCTCCTTGATCTGAGAAGCTGCTTAAGGCCTCTTCTTTCTACGCAGGATCTTCTTTTCCTCCCTTCTCCTGACTCGATACTCTTCTCCCGCTACCCTTGTTGTGCGCTGCAGTGCTTTCTTGTGTGCATCTTCGGTCACCTTTTTCCTGTATTCTCGGATGTCTGTCAGACGTTCGCGAGAGGTGGCGCAGTGGAAAAAAAATTTAAGATGTAATTTGGCCCTTTCGGGATTCGAACCTGGCACCCCTCGCTTAGTAGCCCAACACACTACCACTAAGCCACTGCGCATACCAGTTTGGGCCAATAAAAATATCTTCTCAGTCGTTCAGTTGTTTTTGCAATGCTTGCGTGATTGTGGTTGGTAGGATTATGGAAACGTTCTATTAAGTCATGTACCATTTGCGAAGGGATCCATAACTTTCAGTTGGTTCACTTAGGGAATCTCCCGTGAAAAAATCTGATCGTCGATAAACGAACTTATCCACAAATTGAAGATCTGGAAGATGGACTCCTTCTCTATCACATGCGACATCAATTGTTTGTATTCATCTGAGTCAAAATACTTTAAGTCTAAGTCGATACCGGATTCAATTTCGTCAATAGCCGAAATATCATTCTCGTTTACTTGTGACGGTGCATCAGGGACAATGTTATCTGCGCCGCCACGTCGGTGATCTATGCTAAATTTATAGCACTGCAATTTAAGAGACCATCTTGCTAGTCGACACCTGACTTGCGTGGTCGTTAATAATTTAAAATGGTTGTCCTTCCACATATTTACGAAATTTCTTAAGCCTTAGTATGGCTGCCAAACATTCGAGCTCGGTCACGCTATATTTTTATTGGGCTGAATTTAGCTTCTGGGAAAAATATGCGATCGGAGCCTGGAAACCTTCCTCATCTGTTTGTACAAGAACACCACCTACGCCAAACTGACTAGCGGCACAGTATGGAAGGAAGCTTAAAGTTCGGATTCGAGAAGACTGGTGCGGTTGACAGTAGTGTTTTAAGGGCCTCGAATGCAGTATGCGCCTCGTCTGTCCACTTAAAAGATGTGCCTTTCTTCAGCAGGTCGGTCATCGTTGCTGTAACCCAAGCGAAGTCCTTTATAAATCTTCGGTACCAACCAGACATTCCAAGTCAAAGTTGGCGAGCTGTTGCTGGTTGAGGGCAGTTATTTATGGCTTCAACCTTATCCGGATCGGTTCGAAGAGTACCATATCCGATGATATAACCGAGATATTTGACCTCCTTCAAACAAAACCTGTTCTTTTCGATATTGACCGTTAAACCAGCCTTTCGTATCCTTTGCGCTATATCAGCTAGTAGCAGCATATGTTGTGGACAAAAGAAGGAGGTCGACACATACAAAGACTCGTTCACGCAAAGACGGAGGTATTACTCGGTCCATAAGTCGGCACATGGTTTGCGAAGCGTTGCAAAGTCCGAATGGCATCACCTTGTAGTGGTAAAGCGGCCGATTTGGCACGGTAAAGGCAGTCATTTGCCTCGAATTCTCACTTAAAGGAATTTGGCAAAAGGCATCTTTTAAATTGTTGGAAACGATTCGGTCGTTATTTTATTTTCAAAATAGGTATGTTAGTTATTTATAGTTTAAGAGCCTATGGTATTAAGTGGTTTCATCTGGTTCTTGTATTAGACAAGCTCTTATTAATTGACAGAGAAATGAATTGTGGATGATGGTTCACGATGAGATCTGGTCGATAATGGTTGGTGTACATACTCTGGTGCGGATATTGAATGCGAAGTGGTGAATTTCAGTTCAGGAATCCGGTAAGAACAAAATAAAAAAAAAACAATAAATTAAAAGAAACGGCGTGGTCCAGTTTCGAACCCACTCAATCGGGATCGAAAAGGAACAAAAAGTAAGAGATCACTATTCTTGACCACTACGCCAATCTTTATCATGTGATCTGTCTGCAAAGTATTCGGGACGAGTAACTATTCAGCTACGAGGAAAAAAAATGTAAACGAACGTGCAGTATATTACACACATACTGTTACGATTTTAAATGACGAACAAGCATGGACGATTTCCTGTTGCTTGTAATTAACAAAATTTAATTCGAATAATTACTCATTGGTCACACCTATTTTCGAAAAATTCTTATTTGAATTTTAAGATAAAAATAATAATTTTCTAAGGAAAAATAAGCTATTCAGCTAAGACGCGGAAATAGGTGTGCAACCATCATGCGATCTGGCATTTATCTACTCCGAGGTAGATAAATTCCCTAACTACCTCGAAATTTTTGCTATCAACAGTGACGTTTTGTCCTAGGCGGTGGACAGTTGCTTGTGGTCTTGCCCTCATTTACTTCAAGGCCACGGATTTCGCCTGTTCTTCAATCGCCGTGAACGCTTCTATCACGGCACGCTGGGAGCGCCCGATGATGTCAATATCGTCCGCATAGCCCAGCAGCTGGACGGACCTATTGAAGATAGTGCCTTCGAAGAAGTCGCATGAAAGCGCGTCTCCTTGCCGAAATTCGGTGCATGTTTGAAATAGTTCGGAGGAGCTACTTCCGCTGCACGCTGAAGCGCATGTTCTCCAGCGTCACGCGACACAGCTGAATAAGTTTTGCCGGGATTCCAAATTCGGCCATCGCGATATAGAGCTCCTGATGAGGTATGCTATCATACGCAGCTTTGAAGTCGATGAATAGGTGGTGAGTTTCGACTTGAAATTTATTGGTCTTTTCCAGGATTTCCCTCAGTGTGAAGAATTGGTCTATAGTCGATCTGCCGGGCCGAAAGCCACACTGGTACGTGCCGATTTGTGTGTTGCAGAACGGTTTTAGACGTTCACACAGTTAGATAGGATCTTGTATGTGACATTAAGCAGGGATATGCCTCGATAGTTCTTGCAAGATATAGGATCGCCTTTTTTGTGGATGGGACATATAGAGCTGATAGTCCAGTCATCGGACATGTTTTCTTCCACCCATACTTGGTTGATGATTCGGCGCATGCACCCTACCAAAACATCACCTCCGTATTTGAAGAGATCCGCAGGTTAGCTATAAGCTAAGCTGTTAGTTTTTTTTATAGCTAAGCGCACTTCTTTTATATTGGGTGATGGAACTGGTTCTTCATTGACTGGGCGTGGGTTCCTCTTCTTACCCTATCACTCTCTGGTCTCGAAGAGCCTGCGTTCCAATTTTGTAACCAGCAGCCAGTTGCTTGGTTTTTTTATAAAACCTCCGGATGTTATTACGATCGCGCGACTCTTCGATCTCCTTGATCTGAGAAGCTGCGTAAGACCTCTTCTTTCTACGCAGGATCTTCTTTTCCTCCCTTCTCCTGACTCGATACTCTTCTCCCGCTACCCTTGTTGTGCGCTGCAGTGCTTTCTTGTGTGCATCTTCGGTCACCTTTTTCCTCTATTCTCGGATGTCTGTCAGACGTTCGCGAGAGGTGGCGCAGTGGAAAAAAAACTTAAGATGTAATTTGGCCCTTTCGGGATTCGAACCTGGCACCCCTCGCTTAGTAGCCCAACAAACTACCACTAAGCCACTGCGCATACCAGTTTGGGCCAATAAAAATATCTTCTCAGTCGTTCAGTTGTTTTTGCAATGCTTGCGTGATTGTGGTTGGTAGGATTATGGAAACGTTCTATTAAGTCATGTACCATTTGCGAAGGGATCCATAACTTTCAGTTGGTTCACTTAGGGAATCTCCCGTGAAAAAATCTGATCGTCGATAAACGAACTTATCCACAAATTGAAGATCTGGAAGATGGACTCCTTCTCTATCACATGCGACATCAATTGTTTGTATTCATCTGAGTCAAAATACTTTAAGTCTAAGTCGATACCGGATTCAATTTCGTCAATAGCCGAAATATCATTCTCGTTTACTTGTGACGGTGCATCAGGGACAATGTTATCTGCGCCGCCACGTCGGTGATCTATGCTAAAATTATAGCACTGCAATTTAAGAGACCATCTTGCTAGTCGACACCTGACTTGCGTGGTCGTTAATAATTTAAAATGGTTGTCCTTCCACATATTGACGAAATTTCTTAAGCCTTAGTATGGCTGCCAAACATTCGAGCTCGGTCACGCTATATTTTTATTGGGCTGAATTTAGCTTCTGGGAAAAATATGCGATCGGAGCCTGGAAACCTTCCTCATCTGTTTGTACAAGAACACCACCTACGCCAAACTGACTAGCGGCACAGTATGGAAGGAAGCTTAGAGTTCGGATTCGAGAGGACTGGTGCGGTTGACAGTAGTGTTTTAAGGGCCTCGAATGCAGTATGCGCCTCGTCTGTCCACTTAAAAGATGTGCCTTTCTTCAGCAGGTCGGTCATCGTTGCTGTAACCCAAGCGAAGTCCTTTATAAATCTTCGGTACCAACCAGACATTCCAAGTCAAAGTTGGCGAGCTGTTGCTGGTTGAGGGCAGTTATTTATGGCTTCAACCTTATCCGGATCGGTTCGAAGAGTACCATATCCGATGATATAACCGAGATATTTGACCTCCTTCAAACAAAACCTGTTCTTTTCGATATTGACCGTTAAACCAGCCTTTCGTATCCTTTGCGCTATATCAGCTAGTAGCAGCATATGTTGTGGACAAAAGAAGGAGGTCGACACATACAAAGACTCGTTCACGCAAAGACGGAGGTATTACTCGGTCCATAAGTCGGCGCATGGTTTGCGAAGCGTTGCAAAGTCCGAATGGCATTACCTTGTAGTGGTAAAGCGGCCGATTTGGCACGGTAAAGGCAGTCATTTGCCTCGAATTCTCACTTAAAGGAATTTGGCAAAAGGCATCTTTTAAATTGTTGGAAACGATTCGGTCGTTATTTTATTTTCAAAATAGGTATGTTAGTTATTTATAGTTTAAGAGCCTATGGTATTAACCCTCTACCGCATACGAAGCCATTTATGGCTTTGCATCTTCTTGGCGTATCTTTACTTCCCCTGTAATTCGAAATGAACAAGTTGCAACGCGATTTGTTAGCGTAACCTATCTATCACACACAACGATAAATATTCTAGGTATCTGCCAAACAACGACGACAGGACTATTCGTGTTTGCAATTCAGTCTACCGATCGAGTGCTTGCAATAGAGTGCAGGAATAATTCTTATTTTAAGTGCTAGTTAGAGTGATTAATTGGTAAGTAAATTGAATAAAGAAATACATTTTGTGAAAAGTGTTGAGTTCTGATTGTTACTAATGCATTTTGAAAGAAAAAAATATATTAGTATAGATTTGTGAGCGTTTTTATTACTAACGCCATATATGGCTTCGTATGCATTGGTGGCTGTTTCTTTCTTTAATTTCTATCCTTTTGGTGTCGTGTTCAAAATTTTTTTGTCTGCTTCAGCAATGGATCCTCTTCAATTCTATGGTAAATCGTTGCATGTAAATTGCATACCTGGGGATGGATCAATGAGTGATGACGATCTAGCACCAGATTCTGATATGGAATTTGAAGACCAACTAAATCCTGTCAATGGTGATAGTGATTGCTTTACAGTGGATGAAACCGACACAGAGTCTGAACTCGACAATGAAGCCGTCGTTGCCTCAACATCAAAGCAAAAAAAAGGAAAGAAAACAAGTATGAAGAAAACTAAAGTTTTTTGGAAAAAAGGACACTTGGCCCCATTCGACGAACACAACTTCAAATTTATGGGAGTTCCTGAATTGCCGGAAACTGTAAAAGCCTTGAAGACACCAGCAGATTTTTTTTCGTTCTTCTTTACTGATGATGTGATTACATTTATTGTAGAGCAATCAAATATTAAAGCACTTCAAGACGACATAAATAAGCCTGTAAATATTAAAAAACCCGAAATAGAGCAATTTATCGGCATTGTAATTTATATGTCATGTGTCCAGCTACCTTCATCGAGGCATCACTGGGGCAAGGTTGTTGGTCAGCGGAATGTTTTCGGGACGATGACATGCAATAGATGGGAAACCATTAAAAGATTCCTTCATCTCAACAACAATAACGATTTTAAGCCAATTGGGACAGAGGGATATGACAAACTTTTTAAGGTAAGACCCCTTTTAGACAAATTAAGGGAACGGATGCTGCTCATTCCAAAGGAGGAGTTCCTAGCCGTGGATGAACAAATAATACCCACTAAGTGCCGCCACGAACTTAAACAATACAATCCAGCCAAGCCTCATAAGTCATAAGTGGGGTTACAAAAACCAAGTTCTCAGTGGGGTATCTGGATTCAGTTACGACTTCGATATATTTGCTGGAGAACAGAGCAATACATTTCCTGAAGATGCGCCGGACTTAGGTGTAAGCGGAAACGTCGTAACAAGGCTAACATCCACAGTAGTACGGAATGTAAACCATAAAATATTTTTTGATAATTGGTATAATAGTCCAAATTTAGAAGTCCATCTATTTAAAAATGGACTGCTACCTTTGGGTACAGTTAGGCTCAATCGAGTTCCCAATTCTAAAATGCCATCAGAAAAGGAAATGAAGAAACAGGGACGGGGAAGTATGACTGAAAAAGTGGCAACCGCCGAGGGTGTTAAACTTAGTTTGGTAACTTGGTTTGACAACAAACTTGTAAACATGCTGTCGCCTTATGTTGGAAGTGAACCGGTTACCAGCAAACGCCGATACTTCAGAAAGGATAAGCAATATAAAACAATTCCTGCTCCCCAAGCTGTAGAAATCTACAATAAATACATGGGTGGTGTGGATTTACTGGATTCGATGCTTGGACTGTATAGAATCCCACTGAGATCTAAAAAATGGTACAAAAGGATATTTTTCCATATGATAGATCTGTGTGTAACAAACGCTTGGATTCTTTGGCGCCGCGAGAACGATTTCCATATGCCTCTCTATGACTTCAAATTGGCAATATCTGAGCATTTACGCCGCAAAGCGGACAAAGCACCTAGAAAACGTGGACGGCCACCTACTGGATCTATTACAGGAACGCCAATATCAGTCTGCAGTAGATCCGATCGAGGAACGGATACGGAATCGATTAGTACGCCAAAAAAAAAGCGTCCCGCAAGACATCAAGATCTTCCCCTGCAATCCGTAAGAAGGGATAATTTGGGCCATTTTCCCAAATGGCAGAAGAATCGGCAAATATGCCAAAATAATTGCCCATTTCGATCATATACTTTCTGTGAGAAATGTGAAGTATATTTATGTTACAACGAAAAAAGAAACTGTTTTACTCAGTTCCATCTAAAATAGACAAAGTGTCTTTCTTTTTTTGCAATTTTTTATGTGATATTATGAATTATGTTGTTTTTGTTTTTAATAATTTTTATGTGATATTTACTCGAATTGAGTTGTTTTTGTGTACCTACCTACTTTTTTTTTTAATTTAATATGCTTTCGAATAGCGTTAATTTTTTCTTTAATTTCTTTTTTCAGAACTTTTTTCTTTATAATTATGAAATGAACTATTGCGTTTTTGTTTTTTATTTATTGTTATGAAATATGATGCATTTTTTCAATCATCAAAAGTGACAAAAAATGATACTAATTAAGTCTTAATATTCCCATTTTCAGTTATACAATGTAACCCTTAATGCATACGAAGCCATATATGGCTTAGTTTTTTATTTTTTTAAGTTTTTTCAATAAAAATTGTTTGAGAATAGCAGAATAAATCTAAAACAATCGATTATTAATTTTGTTTTCAATTCGGGAAGTTTCATGCAGTAGAGGGTTAAGTGGTCTCATCTGGTTCTTGTATTAGACAAGCTCTTATTAATTGTCAGAGAAATGAATTGTGGATGATGGTTCACGATGAGATCTGGTCGATAATGGTTGGTGTACATACTCTGGTGCGGATATTGAATGCGGAGTGGTGAATTTCAGTTCAGGAATCCGGTAAGAACAAAATAAAAAAAAACAATAAATTAAAAGAAACGGCGTGGTCCAGTTTCGAACCCACTCAATCGGGATCGAAAAGGAACAAAAAGTAAGAGATCACTATTCTTGACCACTACGCCAATCTTTATCATGTGATCTGTCTGCAAAGTATTCGGGACGAGTAACTATTCAGCTACGAGGAAAAAAAATGTAAACGAACGTGCAGTATATTACACACATACTGTTACGATTTTAAATGACGAACAAGCATGGACGATTTCCTGTTGCTTGTAATTAACAAAATTTAATTCGAATAATTACTCCTTGGTCACACCTATTTTCGAAAAATTCTTATTTGAATTTTAAGATAAAAATAATAATTTTCTAAGGAAAAATAAGCTATTCAGCTAAGACGCGGAAATAGGTGTGCAACCATCAGGCGATCTGGCTGTGGCTGTGTGATTAGAAAGGCGTCCTCTCTTGTTGTTTGGTTTGGCTTTGAAGACACTTAACGTGACGGAATTTTAAAACGGGCTGTGCGTATGGCGAAGTGCCAAGTCGCGAAAAAAAGTTACATTTTTTCTGAAAAAAAAATGTTAAGTGACACGATAAATGTGTAAAGGTGTGAAGTTTTGAAACACCAAGTGCACAAAGTGGAAATAAAAAAAAAAGAGGAAAAAAATAATTAAGTGGATTTAAATCCTAGTGGCGATATTTTTAATAATATCATTAGTGAACAAAAATGTTAACTGTCCCTACATTAAGTGCCCAGTGAAAGCCACGAACTAATATAATCTTTCACCACTAAACCCTTATTCCGCCCCCGCTTGCTTTTAAATTCTCACTCGTAGCACGTTGCTGAGCCGTCGAAACAGAAAAAAACAGGAAATCCCTGAAAAAGACCTCAATCCATCGCGACCACAATTTTCACATTTCCAAAAGAAAGAAAAAAAAATCCAATCCCATCCCATGAAATTCGTCAATAAATGCACCTCACACCCACGTGCTTAAAAATCGCTACTACTCATGAGAGAGACGATCATTCTCGTCCAATAATTCGCAAACGACCAACGCTTTTTTTTATTTTTTTTTTTTATTTCTTAGTTTGGGTTACTTGTTGTTTTTCTAGTTTTTAACTTTCTCGCATTACGTAGTAAGAGAAAGGTATTGTAATCGTACAAAAAATCGAACTCGAGATTTTAATGAAATCTGACATTACGATGATAGAGGAACTCGAAAAAGTGGGTCTCGCAATTCTGTCCGTCTATCCGTCCTTCCTGAGCTCCACAGCGCAAACGGCTGGACGGATTTCTTTCAAACTTCGGATTTGGAGTTGGTGGGCTTACAGTTCGGGGCCTTTTTTTTGCACGTTAAGAGTTGCCGTTGTGACGGTATTCAGCAATTTTGAGTTTCTCGAAAACGGCTCCAACGATTTCAACCAAAATTGACATTTGGGCTTAAATAGGTGTAACTAAGATGGCTGCATACCCAGTTTTTCGCAGAAAAATCGAATAACGGTAATTTTGAAAATTGGTCATATCTCAAAAACGGTTAAAACTATTTCGACAAAAATTCATATTTAAGGTAATGCGATCATTCCAAACATGATGGCAAACTCAGTTTTTCACTAAATTATCGTTCAACGGACTGTTTTGCAAAAATGTCGTTTTTTAAGACTTTATTAACTATGGTTTACTTGAAAACGGCTTTAACGATTTTAACCAAAATGTATACTTGCACTACCATATATGGGGTTAACATGGCTGCATACCCAATTTTTGGCTAAAAAGTCGAATAACGGTACTTTTGAAAAGTGGCCTTATCTCGAAAACGGTCAATACGATTGCAACAAAAATGTATTTTTAAGGTAATATGGTCATTCCTAACATGATAGCAAACTCAGTTTTTCTTTAAATTGTCTATAATAGATTTTTGAAAAAAGTCATATTTTGTGAATTTGGTTTTCTTTTGTTTTACCAACACGAAAACGGCTAAAGTGATTTTGACCAAAATGCATACTTGGAGTATATTTTCGATTTGGACAAAACTTTAAAAACCAAGTGATACTATCATCCTGAACAATACCCTATACTCAGTTTTTAGCTAAATAGTTGAGCAAGATTATTTTTCGAACTCAAAATTTCCATATTTGTTGCTATTTTGTACGCATTATTTTCCAAAATCAGCTTTAAAGATTTTGACTGAAATGCTTATTTACGATAACATAAGTATTGTTAATAAAACCCTGTACTTGGTTTTTCTTAGAAAAATGCAAATAATGCCGTCTTATAAACATTACCGCACTACCAGTTAAAATGTAATCACAACTACTCGAAACTCCTTTTTAGCAAATATTTCCCACTTCTTCTTTTTCAACCATATTAATCATGAACCTTAAAATAATTCCAACCAATTGGAGTTTACACTATCAGAAACCCGCACTTCATTTACCCCCCAACACGTGTAAATTCAAAAACAAATCTCTGAATTCTTACATCACAAACCCTACTTCGAGTCATGGCCACCTACCAGCATCACCAATTTGAAAAATCTGGTTTTATAGCCTATCTATATATATAAAAATGGTGTGAAAAATGTATAGTGAATCATCAATTGAGAACGGCTGGGCCGATTTGGCTTGAATTTTTTTTCTGTTGTTCTATATGGCAGGAGAATATTGTTATGAAAGAAAATTTTGGGAAAACCCTCCGGAAAAGTCGGGAAATCGGAAAAATCGCAATTTGATTTTTCGTATGGAATTTGTCGAGGAATTGTTTCGACATGACTTTTCGCATGGAAAAATAGAAAATTCTTAGTGCAAAATTTGGAAAATTCCGGAAAAACACGAAAAATTTGAATTTTTTTCGATAATTTTTTGCTTTTTACCGCAAGATTTGATAATTTATAGCTTTTCGTGATGGTGTGCTGTTTGGCATTTTTCGGGAGGTTTACCAATGATTAAATTTGCTTGAAAACGAAACTTTAAAATCGCCGATGCAACTTTTTCTACGCCAGTCAATCAAATTTGTACATTGTTTGCGATCATCATAGCCACATGTCATCCGGCGAACCCGACCGCATTGTGGGACAAATACAAGGACGAGATGGTTGAGGACATTTTGCACAGAGTTCGCACGACAACTTAGAATTTCGATCTTGAAAATAACGACGAGATGCGCAGCGAGGCGTTAGTTTTGATCAAAGACATGTGCGTACTGCGGCAGTCTGCTGTCGAAATCGTTCGATGTACGATGCATTCAATCGCGAATTGCAGAGGGAGGAAGACTATGATCGGGATGAGCTGGCCGAAAGAGTCCAAACAAATGTGCCGCTTTTGAATGCCGAACAGAAGAACGTGTGCAATTCGCTGATGAGGGTTGTTGACGATGAAACGGGAGGCATTTACTTTCCCGATGCCCCCGGTGGGACAGGTAAGACATTCGTCATTTAGTTGATTCTGGCAACAATTCTGTCAAGATCTTAAAATCCGCTTTGACGCTGACGATGAATCTTCTCACGCAATGATCAATAATTCAGCGACAGCGAAATTGATGCGAGAATGCAAAACAATCATTTGGGATGAATGCACGATGGCGCATAAAATGAGCTTTGGAGGCAGTTGACCGAACAATAAAGGATTTACGAATTCGAGACGATTTGGCGGGGCTATGATATTGCTCTCCGGAGATTTTCGCAAATGCTTCCCGTCATCCCGAAATCTACTGCTGCCGATGAACTCAATGAATGCCTGAAATTGTCTTTTTTGTGGAGGGTGGAGGCATATCAAGAAGTTAAAATTGACCACGAACATGAGAGTCGCATTGCTGCTGAATTCCCGAGATAACTTGGTACTTGGTATACTTGGCAATGGTCAAATTTCTGTTGGTATTTGAACGGGATTGATATCGTTCCCTGCAAATTTTTGCGAGTTCACATCATCGAAGAACCTCATCACCAAAGTTTTCCCCGGCATTGCACAAAATTATAAAGATCTCGATTGGATTAGTGAACGGGCATACTGGCAGCGAAGAATAAGGACGTCGATAGCTTGAATTTGGTTATTCAAAGTCAAATCGCTGGAGAATTGCATTCGTACAAATCTGTTGACTGTGTGACCGACGAGGATGAAGCGACCAACTATCCGACGTAATTTTTGAACTCGCTTGATGTGCCAGGAACTCCGCCGTATAATTTACGGGTGAAGGTGGGATCGATTATAATTACTTACGTTGTGGCATCTAAATCATCCTAAATTGTGCAATGGTACGCGGTTGTCCGTCAAGAAACTGATGAACAATTTGATTTAAGCGACGATCATCAAGGGAAAAAAGGAGAGGAAGTTCTTATCCCATGAATTCCGATTATTCCAGCTGATCTTCCATTCCAGTTCAAGCGGATTCAGTTTCAATAAATCGCAAGGCCAATCTTTGAAAGTCTGTGGGATTAATCTCGAATTTCCCTGTTTTCGCATGGTCAGCTGTACGCTGCCTGTTCGCGTGTTGACAAACCGTATTCGTTGTTTGAAAACAAATCAAAAACATTGTTTATCATAGGTCCCTCTTCTCTCTACTGACTAAACATTGAAATTTTATCTATTTGTGTTTTATTATAACTCTGGAGTTTATCTGAAGGCGTTAAATTGGGGCGAGACGAAGTTCGCCGGGTCCGCTAGTGAACAATAATAAAAGAAAACTTAACCAACCAAACTGATGATATGAACGAGAAAGTTTCGTGCGATCCAGTCGTGCACTTTATTTTTGATTGAGCTCGAAATATTTAAATTGAATATTTAATTGATAATTGAAAGTCGTAATATACAAGATGTACAAGATTGACGCAATAAAGTAAGCGTTTGATACTTCCAACAGTAACTTTGGTTTAGCTCGGGTGCTATTTTAAACTTGCCTAAAAGTATGCCACAACTGTATATGTAATTTGATTGTGCTAATTGTGAATTAAGCATTTGTTTTGTTTTTACTTTTGGAATTTTTTTGCTAGCGTCACAAACTTCATTGTTAATTGAAAAGTAAATATTGTACCACCCAAGGGCAAAATATGCTAATATGCACCTATATTATATTTATATTTAAGAAAATTGTATACCGGATGAATCCATTTAAAACCACGGCTCGAATGTAATGATTATATTTCCGTTGCATACTCTTCTAATTAGTGGATAGAAGTAGTAGTTACCTATGCAATAAATACTCTTTTATTTTTGAAAAGAAACAATTTTGCATTTTAAATTTGAAGGTTCCTGTTCCGCTCGAATTGTCATGTTTTCGATATTGGTCGTTGTTTTCTCAATTATTATTTCTGGGTGCTAAATGGTGAAATTAAGTTTTAGAATTTTAGGAGGGGGATGTGTGTGACCAGGCGGAGGATATACCACGAGGATGGACGACGATCATGATAGGTAGTTACCGGACTTATCGAGCTCTTGTTCTGGAGTTGGGTATTGAACGGTAAGCTTACTCGGAATTACTATGTAGTGCAATAAGCTGGAGTTTACATAGTCGTCTTAGGGGCTATCGCAATAGAGCGCCGCGATAGCCAAGGTTGCTAAATTTGCATTTAGCTAGGGGTGGGCCAGCTCAAGGAGAGATCTGCCATCTAACTCTCCGCCTCATTTCCGCTATGGAGGCACCTATCCGAGGGCAAGTTAGACAGAATTCGGGCCTCGCAATTTTTTCGGTTTTTTTTGGTTACGGTTGCGGTTGTTATAGTTTTTTTTTCGCAAGTTTTCAGGCATGTAAACATAATATAACCCCAGTCCAGGACTTGTGGCAAGATCCCATACCCTACGGTGAGCTACCGGGTGGAAGATTATGCCTGAGCCGCAAGTGGCCTACACACCCCTCCTTCTAGTCTGCCCGGACTGACCCAAAGGTCCTGTTAGCTTGGGTCATAAGGGTGGAGGTAGTGGTAGTGGGAGGGTAGTACTCGGACTCAAGCTGTAGTGGTAGAGTCCACCATCAGCGGCTTAGGTCTTCGCCGGCACGGGTGATAGTGCCGGAGTAGATCTTTGCCGATTTTATTGAGCTTATGCTCAGAAAAATCATCCCTTCTACATATGGCTGAGTTCGGGGTTCGTTACAAAGTCAAGACTGGAAATATATTTAGTCTTTGGCAGTTTACTTAAAATTCCTTCAACGTGAGGTAAAGGACACGCATCCTTCCAATAGTGAGTTTTCGAGAATCGTGACAAAGCCTGTCTTTACCTGAAGGCTTATGAATGAATACCACTGGGCTGCTCCACGGACTATTCGATTCCTCTATGACATCAAAAAATAGCATCCTGTCGATTTGCGCATGAACAAGCTTTTCTATAGCAGGAGAAATAGAGAAATATCGTTGTTTAATTGGCTGGGACCCTGCCTCAACTTCAATGCTATGCACCACAAGTTTTGTCCTTAAAAGCTTTTCGATATCACACGATGGAAACAATGCTACCGCTCTTTCCAAACTTTTTCTTTGGCACTCGGACAGGGTGTGAACGTTACACTCATTTCTGGAGGAGCCGAAATTCCGCTGATGATACTAGGCGCAATGTCAAAAGCCGACCAGAAGTTTATGCCAAGATAAAGGCCTTGAGCTAAAGCTGGAATGATAAATAACTTTAGCTTTTTAACACTATTTCGAGATGTTACTTTGGTTTCTAGACAGCCTTTTATTCATTGTTCCTTCCCATCAGGTGTGGTTGCAAAGGTCTTAAAACTGCATAGTCCACGATTTTGGGTAAGTAATTCTTTTGCTTCTAAACCTCCGAAACAATAAATGGCAGCACCGCCGTCCAGTAAACCTAGATAATCTTTTTCGAAAATATGCACGATATAGGTCGTATATCTTAAGAGCCAATGTGTAAAGCCGATACAGATTTCGTAATTAGTTTCCTACTAGTGCTAACTTTCTTCCAAAAAGTTCTTAGTCGCCGAGTAGCACGCTTAGGCTGCTTTGGAGGATCATTTGAGTAAGCAGATTTAAATATTTTTTGTTTGTTTTTATTATAAGCAGCAAGACGCTGATTGTACGGAATAATGATGATGTATCTGTTCTCTTATTGGAAATCGTGGAGGAGAATGGTGTTGGAAAATAGATATATTTTTGCCGTTACAAGCATGTGATAAAATCGAATTGGTAGTTGTACTCTGCGTTGAACCATCGGTGGGAGATGAATTACCTCCTTGCTTTTGAATAAATTCGAACGTAGGTAAGCGGGAGGGTTCAATCACGATTTCTATATGCTTATTAAGCTCTTGAACTGGGCGGATCCAGTAATGAGCGGTCTGGCTGATTTTGAAAATAATTTTTGAAGCTGGTTTGCCCCAACTCTCCTGCCCTAAAGGGTTCTTTGCAAATTTTGCAAGTATTAATGGAAAGGGTAGATATATTTGTAGGTAGTTGTTCTGTACTTCTTAGTTCAGAAATGGTATTATAAGGTACTTAATATCATGTTTATATATATAATTCTACTGTACGTGTGTATGTCACTGAACTCCTCCTAAACGGCCGGACCAATTTGAATAAATTTTTTTGTATGCGTTTGGGTGGCGCCCTGGATGGTTTAGAATCCGATTGGTCAAAATTGGACGAAGGGGCGTGTTATCGCCCAAACAAAAACAACACTCAAAATCTTATATCTTGAAAAAGCCAAGGAGTATTCCTGTGAAGATTGGTCAAAATTCGACAAAGGGGCGTGGCACCGCCCATACCAAAATTACATTCAAAATCTTATATGTATTTCAAAAGCAACCGAATGGTGACTGCGAGTTATTAAGTAAAATACAAAATTGAAATATTTATTTGGAATATATAAGACAAAAAAAATTTTAACAATATCACACTCCACTGTTCATACGGAACATACAAACACAGTGCCCCAAAAATTGATGTATTATTAAAAAAAAAAATTGTAAAAAAACGCCTTTTTGTACGAAGCCTTTTGATATTTCCGGTGTCGTATTTCAGTGAATATTAAGTGAATTATATTCACATATACATACAACAATGCAACGTCTTCGTGAACGAGGAGGAAATATTGGTCGACATACTCCAAATTCACAAATAGTCCAGAACCGTCGGTTAAATAGATCGGCAGAAGATAAATTGACGGACAATGCAAATTTAAGAAACCAGGCTGTAATCAAACGTGTAAATGAAAATCAAGAGCATCGGTGGTGTTTTACTGCTGCTGTCCGGTGATTTTAGACAGACATTGCCGGTCATTCCACGCGCTACATATGCGGACGAAATTAACGCATGTATAAAACAATCATATCTATGGCGAAATGTCTGTACATTACGTCTTACCACAAATATAAGAGTTCAACTGCAAAACGATCCACTGGCACTATCATTCTCCGAGCAATTGCTCAACATTGGAAATGGAGCAATATCATTGCATGGAGATACACAATGCATCAAATTGCCGGACAACTTCTGCAACATGGTAAATACGAAAGATGCTTTGATTGAAAGCATATTTCCCGATTTACAAGCTTATTATATTAATCATACGTGGCTTAAAAAAGCATGCAGGACAACGTCTGTCGGGTCCGCTAGTATATATATAAGTATCGACAGTTTTTTCCGAAACTATCGATACTATCCAAACAATTAAACTATCGATGTTTAAGGAACACTACCACCGTCCTCGTTTCGCCACATTCCAAGGGGATCGCGTGACGACGACTTTGCGAGGGCGGTGACTGCGAAGTGTATTGGGCGTCATCCAATGCCTTGGACACAGATAAGTAGCTAAATAAAAGCCCAACGACGACCGTGAGGAGGACAAATTGGAAATAACAATCATGGAAGATTGGAGGGCAGTCGCACTAATCATTATTGGAATGTGCGGAGTTGCATTCGTTTGGACTTGGATAAGCAAAGCCTGGGCATGGTATGGAATGTTGAACCGCCTGGACGTGTGGTCGTTGTGGTGACGGGAAGATGGAAAAACGATGGAAGGATGGCAATATAAAGGAGAGTCTGTTTGGAACCTTCAACGCGTTCGGGTCGGTAGTGGTCGGTTGTCTGGAAATATTTTGTAATAACTTTTGTATGGAAATATTTTGTAATAACTTGTATATACGTAAAAATAAACTGTAATTACTACATATATTACCTATTTGTAGTGGTTTTAGACGAATTTAGTATGTGTGAAGAAAAAAATGTTGCGTTATTCAAATATGTATGTGTATGTATGTAATCAATTATAACAACAACAAAAAATTAGCTTAAAGTAACTAGTATAACTTTTATATAATATGCCTATATATAAGGTATGTATTGTATATGTGCGTAATGATGGTGTAGATTATTAGAAGTTGGTTGTTGCGTGTTGTAAAAACTAGGTCTCTGCTGTCTTGTATCTACTTGTAAATATTGTTGAGTATTTTTTTAGTAAGTACAACGAAGCAACGAGCAACGAAGGAGCAGCAGAGGAGTGTAGGCGGACCGCCAAGTTAAAAGACACGTTTTGCTTTTCCCAAAATAAAGTAACTTAGTAGTTTGATCGCGGAATATTAGAGTAAATATATTTGCAACAACAGGATTACAATCAGCTTAACGCACTCGAATCAGAAATCAATTCGGTGGCTTTCGAAATTTAAGATTTTTTTTTTGGTAGTCGGATAGCATATTCTGCTTTGAAATTGCCATTGAATTACCAAGTTAATGTAACTCAAACATGTAACATTTCAAGAACATCTGGAACGGCAAAACCGTTGGGGTATCATTATTTTGGATAAATGCATTATGGCAAAAAAGAAATCTGTTAAATCTTTAAAAAGAACAATTAAAGATGTTAGAGAAAATACAGAGATATTTGGTGGTGCATTGATTTTATTGTCAGTCGATTTCAGGCAAACATTGCCCGTCATTCCTAGATCGATTGTTGCTGATGAAATTTACGGTTACTTAAAGTCTTCATATTTATGGAGATTTGTTAGGTCAATGAAATTTACTATCAACGTTCGTGTTCAGTGGCAGAATGATCCATCTGCTGAAAAATTCTCTAAGCAATTGATAAAAATTGGTGATACTGGGCTCTAATCGCGTAAGACGATGATCGTCTGACGACGTCGTTTCGACGATTGTATTGCTTCGTGTAACACTAAAATAGTTGGATCGTCTGGACGACGTCGTTTTGGACGTATAACTCGTATAACTCGTCCAACTGTCAAACGACTGAACGATTGCGATTGAACGATTGCTATTTTGCAATCGTTTGATCGTTTTTGGTGCATTTTCTCAGTTTGATTCGGGCTGAGAGAAATATCATTTTTTTGCAAAAAAAAAATTGTGATACAATGGACACATCTTTTTTAGAATTTTAAATGCATTTTGTTTTATAATGGCATACAGTAATGCAATCAGAAACCAAATGCAGTTATGAAATTGCATTCATTGAATCCTTTTTTAACAATAAAAATTCTCATGATAATTGATTTCCGTAAACATCCTCCCACACTTTTGCATGTTGTTGCAATTTTTTCCTCTAGTTCATGAACAGTTCACCATCAAGGTTGAAGAATTGGGTCCATTTCACCCAATTCTTCAGCCCAATTTACAACGGAAAAAAAATTCCATACATTTTCTGTTGTCAGAGTGTGTTTACAGTAATGTTCAAACTGTTCAAAATTGAAACGATGAACGATTCGATTGAACGATGCTACGATGATGTTACGCGAAGCAAACTTAAAACGACGTAGTTAAGTTCGATCGTTTTGACGATGATCGTTCAATGAATTACGCGTTGAGAGCCCTGGAGTGATAACATCCAAACGATTTTTGCCGTTTTATACTGTCAAAAGAAGTATTGATTGAAAGTGTTTTCCCTAACATATCACAACAGTATAAATGCCATGCGTGTGTTACGAATGTTAACAACAAAAATAAATTAATTATAAATATCCTACCTTACCCACCAAGACTAGTTCTATGTTTTGAGCACGCTGTATTATCCTGTACTAAATGCTCACGCATAAGACCTACATTTTGTGCTAAACTTTAAGCGGAAGCGAAAAAAGGCTAGAAAGAGTAGGTAGCTAGCTAGAAAGTTTTCACTCGACATTTCTTTTCCATTGTGACGATCACCGAGACCAGTTGCTGGCAGTGCAAACATAAATTGTTAGACTGTAGATCCCAAGCAATTTAAATTTTCTTTGGTTTTACCTTACCTCTTAATAATAAAGTCAAGTGATTTTAGTTTTTAATTAAAATATAATAAGACTAAGAAGTTAAGGCTCATATTACTAGGTAAGTCAATATGAATAATTAATTCCCTTTCGCGTGACATTATTGCCAAGTCAATTTCTTTAGCCGGCTGTAGGCGTTCATTTCGCTGATTTTGGATAAGCAGACATTTTCTGCTTATCGCCTCTTCCCCCCCAGACTGCTCCACTGTATATTACTGGATTTTATCGATCAGTGCCACTGAAGAAGTCTGGCCACGTGTCAGACCGACACACAGTAAAAAAAACACCTCGAGAGAGTCTTAACTCTCCCAAACACTCAAGGCCAGCTCATCAACCAGCTCTGCATCAGAGCAGGTCAATCAACACCTTCAGTGGAACACATCTACATAACCACATAACCAAGCACACAATCAAAACAGACCAACATAGAAGAGAACGGAAAAAAATAGCTCTTCACTGCAGCGGCGAAGTCATTTCGCCACGTTGATAGCCACGGCACCTCACCAAGCAACATATTGCGGAAGCAAATACCCGTGCCGACAATCACCAAGCTTTCATCTCTACCAAGCTACCAGCAGCTACAACACGAACCGGCAAGCCAAGTCGCATGTTTCAAGCGGTTCGTAGTCGAGCCCCCTTAGCCCAGCATCATCACCATTATCTCCTGCATTGCATGCAGTAAGCAGTAATATTTAGCTGTCTCCACAGCCCATGACGTTGGCAAGGCAATAGCGAGAACAGAAGACGGCTAGTCGTCGAAGTGGATAGCACTTAGGGCGAGTAACCCGCGATCGATCGGTATGGTAAAATCTACGTGTATTCTATGTCCCATCTGGTCAAATTTTGATTTGGTAACGTTTTGTGAATTTTCATTGTAAGTAATATAGAATAGATAATGTACTTTCTATTTAATTGCCATTGTACTTAGAGATTTTCACTTAGAAGTATTAGCTACATCTTTATAAAATTAAAGTAATCGAAGATTTACTAAATACATATACACTAAACTATTTCTAATTACATCTAAACAGATTCCAACGAAGGATTGTGCGCACAACACTTCAACAAAAGAAAACATATATTGGAATACAATTACACGAACACTGACATCACAGATACACGATTAAACTAAATTAAAATTTCAACAAGCAATATCCTTAAAGAGGATCAAGAAAAGTAAGTCTTTTGTTACCCAATTTCTAAAATTTACTTATATAGAAGCATACCGAGAAGTACATATAGTCGTATCTTAAAAAGCTAACATTTAATTAAAAAGGCAATCTCTAAATACAAAACAAAGAAAAATTATATCATAAAAGTAAATATTGGCTAAAATTTAAAATTTCTTTTCCATCTTACATCTACTTTTGTAATTAATATCTACTACATCAATATATCTTAGATTAAGAATTGATACTTAGTTACGTAGGTACCTATTTAGAACACTATACATGGAATCTATCTTAGCGTTACAATTTACCATACCCATTCATGAATTTTGATATCCATTATTAGTTTTTTTAAATGAAAACTTTTAGATTAAGCACAGATATGAATAAATTTGTTATGTTAGATTGAACTAATATGATGGTCTAATTTTTAATTTACTTGGGGCTGGAAACATGCTGACTTTGCTGACAATTGGTTAGGTTCTATTCGTTTTACATTAGGGGCAGCTAAGTTAAATTGCGGGTATTTTAGTTGCCAATGGTGAGTCACATTGTGTGATTTGGGAGGGTAAAAGTATACCCAATGCGGCATATCATCCGCCGAGCATAGACACTATAATTTTGATTGATTGATTCTTATCTGTACTGTTTAGTTGTACTTCATAGGTACTGTAGATATGAATCTTGGCATGAGAATTTTTGTTCTTCGAGTTGCTTTTGGTATTAACAGCATTAAGAATCCCCCCCACATCCGGCGAGTTAGACCGAGCCTTGCCGCAAGCATGCCAAGTACAATGCTTTGTTAATACGGTAGATAAATTGATCTGATATCCTTATCATCCTTCAGATACGCAACAAGAAGAAATGGCGCCCAACAACGTGGGGCTCGTTGCTTTCAGCAATAAGCTATAATAAGAAATTTTACTCTGATTTAGAGAAGATAGCAAAGCAGGATAGTCCCGGTATTTTACATTTAAGTTGCAATCCGCGTTGCGCTTGTTTTGTTATCTGATTAGAATCAAAAACTAGTACGATAGCATTTGTCCATATGTGTGATTTAAGTTCGACATAGTGTTGCATGCTACAAATAACACCTTTCATTTCAACTATTCATTCATTTCATTCTAGTAAGTCCAAGCCTGATCTATTTATTGATCGGCCCTTTAGTTGCTACTTTAGATACATTTTCGGGAGTTTGTCCTTTCATTCTATGAAAGTTGCACTTCCAATGACAGTTTAGTTCGTAGAGTTAGTCAATCATTAATTTAAGTCAGTGCGTTTAGTAACCTAACTTAACGATAGAAGTCAGCTTTGTTATACCAGCCCCTAGTCATCATATATAAAGATAGTAAGACAGCAAGTTAAAACACTTTAGAAGACAGTTTTATTGGAGTAGAATATAGTATGGATAGATCTCTAAGGAGTAATCGCGGAAAACCAAGAAATTTGAAAACCATTAAAACCACCACATTTGAAAGATCGAGTTCCTTATCGCAACTAAACCATTCGCTAGAAACAGAAACCCCATTAATAACTAGACCCCGAATTCTAAGAACACCTGATAGACCAACAACATCAACTATCAATACTAGATCGAAACAAGGTAACACGCAACAGCCTAGTACCAAACTTTATAGTTCTCAATCTCAATTAAACAAGTCACAAAGAGAAACTATGGAGCAAAGCAGTCATATTCTGACGTCTGAAGCTGGTACATCTTCTGGGTCTGTTACTATTCCCGAAGCCAGTTCAAACAATGTCTCTGTCCCAATTCCTGGTTCAAGCCATAGTAGGCCCACTGAAAATGCAAACGAAATCGTAACCTTACCCCAAACTAGTAGCCTAAGTGCAGAATCAATTGCTGCTGCTTTTCAGCGAATTCAAGAGGCCAATCAAAGAGTTTACCTGAATGAACTAAAATCTATTAGGGACACTCTTGTTGAAAGACTGGACAATTTAAACCTAAATAATAGAATGCCTAGACCAATCGAAGAACGTGTGCTAAACCAAGCTCCATTAACTGAGTTTGAACAATTTTTAAATGCGTCAGTCTCGAGTCATAATCGACAACCAGAAAATCCACCTGCGTGTAGTATTCATTCGAATCCCAACTCATCATCGTCTAGTCAAATAGTTAAAATAGATAAATGGCAGATATCATTTGATGGGAGTGGTAACGTTGATGACTTCTTATTTAAAGTGGAAACACTAAAAGAAAAGTCACAGTGTTCATGGAATGATGTCTTAGCTAATTTTCATGTACTTCTGAAAGGAAAGGCCGAGACATGGTTTTGGTTCTTTCTTAGAAAGAATCCCACTGCTTCCTACGGACCACTCAAATATGCCTTAATAAAAGAGTTTGGTAAAACCGAAAATGACCACGATACAATAATTAAAATGCTAGGTCGTCGTCAAGCTTATAAGGAATCATTCGATGATTATTATACGGCATTGATAACTTTAAATTCAAGGTTGCATGAACCAATGAATGACTTCAAAATTATAGACTTGATAAAGAAAAATGCGAAGGAAAGTTTAGGACCCCTACTATTTCCCTACCAAATCAATAGTTTGGAACATTTACGTGATGTGGCACGTAAAGCCGAAACATTCCTACAGCATCAAGCATCGCAGAGATATCTACCTAAGCGGTCGATATCTGAAATTGAAGATTCGAATTTGATTGACAAAGATAGCAATGAAATCTGTGACGAGCAAGATATTTCAGCCTTAACACAAACTCGCAGATCATTTAATTCTAGGTATCCCATGGATACATCAAGATTCAGATGCTGGAATTGTGATCAAACGGGTCATTCATTCTACGATTGCCCATCAGATAAAAGAAATCTTTTTTGTTTTCGATGCGGCGAAAAAGACACTGCAACACCAAACTGCAAGAAGCATCCGGAAAACAAGGATGTGAGCGAGATGGCTACCGGGGAATCTCGTTCGTTTACACAACTCCCGAGTCAACAGAACCAATTCAGTCATTAGAAACGCATAGCGGATCTAATGACTTAAACACCCCTGACAGACCTAAAACCAGTAATATTGAATTATCACGCGTAGTTATCGCTCGACGAGTCACTGATAAAACTAACACCTCGATGCAGACAGATGCCCCAAATCTTTCATTTCATCAGAGAATGATCAACTACCAAAAAGTCAGAGCAAATATTTTTGGAACTAATCCTAAACCCGTTCTTTCCAGTAAGATTTTAAAATGTAGAAACAGATATATTTGCCGACAGAAACACAGAAAAAACTTAGAAAGTACATTCCTAAACGACAATCAAGACCTTAGACCTTTTGTTAACATTAAACTAGGATCCGAAATGGTATATGCTCTGCTAGATTCTGGAGCTTCTGTAAGTGCGCTTGGCAAGGATTGTTTAGAATTTGTTAAACGTAATGCAATTCCTATAAAGCCAATCAAATCGCATCTAAGAACTGCCGATGGAACCAAGCAAGCTATCCATGGTTTTTGTAAGATACCGATTTCGTTTAATAATCTAACAAAAACAATAGACTTTTACATCGTACCTAGCCTTCAGCAAAAAGCCTACCTAGGTATAAATTTCTGGAAGGAGTTTAACGTGGCTCCTCAAATCGTTTCTGAGCTAAGTGTAGTTGACAATTCTCTTAAATTATCAGAAAATCTTCATAACTTGAACCCACTTCAATTATACGAACTCGAGGAAGTTATATCTCTTTTTCCATCATTTGCGAAACTCGGATTAGGAAAAACTCATGTAGAAACACACTTTATAGATACAGGAGATGCTGTGCCTATTAAGGCTAAACATTTTCCCCTCTCACCCCCGAGACAAGCAGAGGCTTTCATTGAACTTGACAGGATGCTTTCACTTGGCGTTATTGAGGAAAGCAACAGTCCTTGGTGCTCACCAATAGTCCTCGTTAGAAAACCAGGAAAAATTCGTCTGTGCTTAGACTCCCGCAAGTTAAACAGCGTGACAAAGAAAGATGCTTATCCGTTGCCACACATAGGTGGATTGTTGAGTAGGCTGAAGGATACACATTTTATAACAGGGATTGACTTAAAGGATGCATTTTGGCAAATCCCGCTTGAAATGTCATCCAAAGAAAAAACGGCATTTGCTGTGCCGGGAAGGCCACTGTACCACTTTACAGTTATGCCTTTCGGGCTATGCAACGCCGCACAAAGAATGAGCCGTCTCATGGATCGCGTGATTCCTTCACGCATCCGTGAGAACGTGTTTATATATTTGGACGATCTACTTGTGTGTTCAGCAACATATGATGAGCATCTTAATTTGTTGAAAGAGGTAGCAAAATGTCTTTGCGACGCAAAATTAACAATAAATGTCGAGAAAAGTAAATTTTGCCAAAAGGAGATTAAGTACCTTGGCTACATTGTTGGTCAAGGGTGTTTAAAGACCGACCCTTGCAAAGTAGAGGCGATAACAAAGTTCCCAGTACCAAAAACAGCTAGGCAAATACGACGCTTTATAGGAATGACTGGCTGGTATCGTCAGTTCATTCCGAACTTCTCTGATCTTTCTGCTCCACTGACCGATTGCCTTCGAAAATCAAAAAACTTCACGTTAACCAATGAAGCTACTGTTGCTTTCGAAAAGCTGAAAGAGGCTTTAACATCTGCTCCTGTGCTGGCTCAACCAGACTTTACGAAAGAATTCACAATTCAATGCGATGCGTCATCCACTGGAGTAGGTGGTGTTTTATACCAAGTGGACAATGATGGCCAAGAGCGACCGATAGCTTATGTCTCGCAGAAGTTAAATAGTGCTCAGAAGAATTATACCGTTTCTGAATTGGAATGTTTAGCAGCTGTAGTTTGCGTTCGAAAATTCCGACCGTATGTCGAGGGACTACCATTTAAGATCGTAACCGATCACTCAAGCTTAAAGTGGCTCATGTCACAAAAAGACCTGACAGGTAGGCTTGCTAGATGGAGCCTTTAGTTACAATGTTACGATTTTAAAATGGAACATCGTAAAGGATCCCTCAATATTGTCCCAGATGCCTTATCCCGTGTCAATATGGACGAATTAGTAGTAGCAAAAGAACCCTTTGAAATCGATTTGAAATCAATTCATTTTTCTTCAGGAAAGTACGAAAAATTGATAAAAGATGTATCTGAAAATGAAGACAAACTGCCAGATATTTGTGTATCAGAGAATTATGTATATAAACGCGTGAGATTTAGGAATGGTATAGAAGATGAAGAGACAGATTTGTGGCGACTTTGGGTACCAGAAGCATTAGCTGCGGAGGTTATTCAAAAAGCACACAATTCTGTAGGTTGTCACGGAGGTTTTACTAAGACCCTTTTCCGAATCAGACAGAAATATTTCTGGCCAGGAATGGCGAAACAAGTCAAGGAGTATGTAAGCGCTTGCGATGTGTGCAAGGGTATAAAAGCACCTAATACTACCCTTCGTCCTAAAATGGGTAATCGATTCATAACAGAAAGAACAATGCAGCGCTTATACATAGATTTCCTGGGGCCATATCCTCGGACAAAACAAGGAAATTCCATGATTTTTATCGTCGTTGACCATTTAAGTAAATTCATATTCCTAAAACCTATGAAAAAAGCTAATTCATTTGAAGTCGGAAAGTATTTAGAATCAGAGATTTTTCATCTCTTCGGTACTCCCCAGTTTATACATAGTGATAACGGCAAGCAATTCACGTCCAAAGAATTTGCAAAGCTCCTAAGTGTCTATGACATTAAACATATTAGAACTGGAAGATATAGCCCACAATCCAACGCTTCTGAAAGGGCTAACAGGGAAATCTTGGCTAAGTTAAGAGTCTTAATAAAAAATGAACATATTGAATGGGATAGACATCTTTCACTGATTGCATCGATTCTCCGAAGCGATTATCATTCCGCAATCAAATGTTCCCCTTATTTTGCGATGTTTGGCCAAAATATGATTCAGAATGGCTCGGAGTATAAAATTTTGGAAATGCTTAACTGTTTGGATGAATCCGATGTACATACCCTACCTAAGACTGATAGATTGAACCAAATTAAAGCTAGAATCAAAACAAATCTTGTAAAGGCACACGAAAAAGGTGAAAGAATTTATAATTTACGAGCAAAAGAAAGACAATTTTCGGAAGGGCAAGAAGTCTATCGGCGGAATTTTGAGCACAGCTCATTCGCTAATGCTAAAAATGCAAAATTTCTTCCGAAGTTTTTGAAATGCCGAATTAGAAAGAGAGTAGGCAACTGCCTCTATCAGCTGGAAGATTTGAAAGGAAAAGTGATAGGAATATACCACGCAAAAGATATCCGCCAATAACAAGATAAGCGGTTCACATTTCGTCTTCCTTTTTTGTTTCCTTCGGGATCCGTCGTAAACAAAAAAAGGTTTGTTACGAATGTTAACAACAAAAATAAATTAATTATAAATATCCTACCTTACCCACCAAGACTAGTTCTATGTTTTGAGCACGCTGTATTATCCTGTACTAAATGCTCACGCATAAGACCTACATTTTGTGCTAAACTTTAAGCGGAAGCGAAAAAAGGCTAGAAAGAGTAGGTAGCTAGCTAGAAAGTTTTCACTCGACATTTCTTTTCCATTGTGACGATCACCGAGACCAGTTGCTGGCAGTGCAAACATAAATTGTTAGACTGTAGATCCCAAGCAATTTAAATTTTCTTTGGTTTTACCTTACCTCTTAATAATAAAGTCAAGTGATTTTAGTTTTTAATTAAAATATAATAAGACTAAGAAGTTAAGGCTCATATTACTAGGTAAGTCAATATGAATAATTAATTCCCTTTCGCGTGACATTATTGCCAAGTCAATTTCTTTAGCCGGCTGTAGGCGTTCATTTCGCTGATTTTGGATAAGCAGACATTTTCTGCTTATCGCCTCTTCCCCCCCAGACTGCTCCACTGTATATTACTGGATTTTATCGATCAGTGCCACTGAAGAAGTCTGGCCACGTGTCAGACCGACACACAGTAAAAAAAACACCTCGAGAGAGTCTTAACTCTCCCAAACACTCAAGGCCAGCTCATCAACCAGCTCTGCATCAGAGCAGGTCAATCAACACCTTCAGTGGAACACATCTACATAACCACATAACCAAGCACACAATCAAAACAGACCAACATAGAAGAGAACGGAAAAAAATAGCTCTTCACTGCAGCGGCGAAGTCATTTCGCCACGTTGATAGCCACGGCACCTCACCAAGCAACATATTGCGGAAGCAAATACCCGTGCCGACAATCACCAAGCTTTCATCTCTACCAAGCTACCAGCAGCTACAACACGAACCGGCAAGCCAAGTCGCATGTTTCAAGCGGTTCGTAGTCGAGCCCCCTTAGCCCAGCATCATCACCATTATCTCCTGCATTGCATGCAGTAAGCAGTAATATTTAGCTGTCTCCACAGCCCATGACGTTGGCAAGGCAATAGCGAGAACAGAAGACGGCTAGTCGTCGAAGTGGATAGCACTTAGGGCGAGTAACCCGCGATCGATCGGTATGGTAAAATCTACGTGTATTCTATGTCCCATCTGGTCAAATTTTGATTTGGTAACGTTTTGTGAATTTTCATTGTAAGTAATATAGAATAGATAATGTACTTTCTATTTAATTGCCATTGTACTTAGAGATTTTCACTTAGAAGTATTAGCTACATCTTTATAAAATTAAAGTAATCGAAGATTTACTAAATACATATACACTAAACTATTTCTAATTACATCTAAACAGATTCCAACGAAGGATTGTGCGCACAACACTTCAACAAAAGAAAACATATATTGGAATACAATTACACGAACACTGACATCACAGATACACGATTAAACTAAATTAAAATTTCAACAAGCAATATCCTTAAAGAGGATCAAGAAAAGTAAGTCTTTTGTTACCCAATTTCTAAAATTTACTTATATAGAAGCATACCGAGAAGTACATATAGTCGTATCTTAAAAAGCTAACATTTAATTAAAAAGGCAATCTCTAAATACAAAACAAAGAAAAATTATATCATAAAAGTAAATATTGGCTAAAATTTAAAATTTCTTTTCCATCTTACATCTACTTTTGTAATTAATATCTACTACATCAATATATCTTAGATTAAGAATTGATACTTAGTTACGTAGGTACCTATTTAGAACACTATACATGGAATCTATCTTAGCGTTACAATTTACCATACCCATTCATGAATTTTGATATCCATTATTAGTTTTTTTAAATGAAAACTTTTAGATTAAGCACAGATATGAATAAATTTGTTATGTTAGATTGAACTAATATGATGGTCTAATTTTTAATTTACTTGGGGCTGGAAACATGCTGACTTTGCTGACAATTGGTTAGGTTCTATTCGTTTTACATTAGGGGCAGCTAAGTTAAATTGCGGGTATTTTAGTTGCCAATGGTGAGTCACATTGTGTGATTTGGGAGGGTAAAAGTATACCCAATGCGGCATATCATCCGCCGAGCATAGACACTATAATTTTGATTGATTGATTCTTATCTGTACTGTTTAGTTGTACTTCATAGGTACTGTAGATATGAATCTTGGCATGAGAATTTTTGTTCTTCGAGTTGCTTTTGGTATTAACAGCATTAAGAATCCCCCCCACATCCGGCGAGTTAGACCGAGCCTTGCCGCAAGCATGCCAAGTACAATGCTTTGTTAATACGGTAGATAAATTGATCTGATATCCTTATCATCCTTCAGATACGCAACACGTGGTTGAGTGATAGAGCAATTTTAGCTGCTAAGAACGAATATGTCAGTGAATTAAACATGGCTATACAATCCAAAATTCCCGGCGACTTGGTTTCGTACAAGTCTGTGGAAGAAGATGTTGTGAATTATCCAACGGAATTTGTGAATTCGTTGGATTTACCAGGATTGCGTCCGCATAATCTCCAATTGAAAGTTGGAGTAACTATTCGTATATTCGTCAAAGCCGTTTGTGTAATGGTACAAGACTTTCTGTTCAAAGATTAATGGCTTATGTAATTGAAGCTACTATTTTAACTGGAAAACTTAAAGGCGAAGATGTATTCATACCACGCGTCCCAATGATTCTATCTGATTCCATTTGAATTTAAACGACAGTTTCCGGTTCGCCTTGCGTTTGCGGTTACTATTAAAAGGGCGCAAGGGCAAACGTTAGGAATTTGTGTAGTGAATATAGAGTATCAAGTTTTCTCACACGGACAGTTATATGTAGCTTGTTTCCGAGTTCCCAAACCATCGGTTGTGTATCCAAGGAATATCCATAAGTATAAAAACTAGCAGTGAGCAGATATCGGTTGCATTAGTGTATTGCTCTCCTAGCTATAGACTAAAGATAAATGATTTTAAAAGTATTTTCCCAACATTTCACAAGAGATTAATCGCGGGAGGGGATTTTAATGCTAAGAATAAATATTGGGGATCTAGATTAGCAAATACTAGATGTAGAGAGTTATATAAATGTATTAAAGAAGATGGTAAAATAAAACCCCAGATCTTGTCGACTTCTTTATATCCAAAAATATATCCTCAAATAAAATAAATGTGGAAGAAGGCCCAGATCTTCAATCAGATCACTCCTCAGTACTTCTTACACTTGGCGATAAAATAATGATTAAAGAGCAAAGCCCAAAACTAGTAAATAGACTGACTGACTGGAATACTTTAGACAGAAGTTAGAAGAAAGTATTCAACTATCTTCAGCTGTTCAAACAGCAGACCAACTAGAAGAAGCAGTGCAAATATTAACACTTAACATACAAAAAGCTGCATGGGCTGCAACTCCTAAAACAACAAGATTAAGCAAAACTCGTACCCTCGCGAAATATGTGAAATCATTACAGAAAAGAAGAAGGCTAGAAAGCGTTGGCAACAGACAAGGGCGCCAAGCGACAAAACCACACTTAACAATTTAAACAATAAGCTCAGGAAATCTGTGAGCGAATTCAATAATGAGTCTATAAAAACTTGCATTAGCAATCTTACGAATGATTCTTGTACCGACTACTCACTCTGGAAGACAGCAAGGACAATTAACAGACCAATAGCTCACATTCCTCCAGTAAAAACCAAAGACGGTTACTGGGCAAAAAACAGCCAAGAGAAAGCAAACACTTTTGCAGAGTATCTGTTGTGAGCCAGGGTCGAGCCACAGGGGCAACTTCGGTATAGGCAAGGAAGGCATGGCATGCTAGTGGTTGCTCGGCTAAAGCTCGTCGGACGGGGGGTATTCTTGCCAGCTCGCCACATACCACCTGCTCAACAAACATTTAAATTTCATGCCAAAAAAGTAAAAAAAAGAAAAAAAAGAAAGAAGAAAGAAAGCTACTCCTTTTAGACCTCGGACGGACTTCAAAAGGATAGAACAGAAGAGAAGAGAGAAAGAGATAAAAAATGCTTCAAGGACTTATGCCAATACCCCTAAGGGGGGACGGTATAAACTAACTCTTAAGCTAAGCCCTATACTACTACTACAATAACTTAAAACTAGGCTAAGCTAACCCTAAACGCTACTTCCTTTCCCATTGTCCCTCGAGGGTAAAGGTTCATCATGAACCCGAGACTTGCCGATGTTGATGGCACGGAATGGCCAGCCCACCTTTATGTTCGCGATACATGGAGACCAGTCAAGATCAGATACAACAGATCCGATCCGTCAGTTATTAACTATTATATTAGAAAAACTTGAGCAGCAAAGCAAGATTAATCAAGTTTTATTTGACAAATTGAGCAAGCCCGAGTTCAAACCTCGGAAGCCTAATAACAAAACATGAATATGATAGAGTTTCGTAAAATGCTGACATGGAACGCAAACGGCCTCCTAAACAAAATTAACGAACTAGAAATATTTCTACGGAAAAACAATACTGATATATGCTTGATATCGGAAACCCACTTAAAAAAGGAACATGGACCCAAAATAAAAGGTTACAGAGAGGCGGAAAATGCCAGAGGCGGATCCTCTCTTTACATTAAAGATTGTATTAAGCACTCAACAGAAATAAAAATAGAACTCGATTCTATGCAAATAAGTTCAGTCTCCGTTGAAGTAAACCATTTAGACTATCTTATCAGATCTTGCTACTTCCCCCCGGGATATAGACTGATAGACGACGACCTTGACCACCTCTTTGACTCATCTGGGTCTAATTTTATTATCGGTGGGGACTTTAATGCGAAACACACTTTTTGGGGTTCAAGATGCAACTCAACGAAAGGCAGACTACTGTACAAAGCCAGTATGAAGCGTGGTGTGGACTTTTATTCGACGGGAAAGCCAACATTTTGGCCAACTGACAAAAATAAAATCCCTGACCTCGTCGACTTCTTTATTGCAAAAGGGCTAAACAAAACTCTGACGGAAGTCGAAGAATGCTACGATCTATGCTCAGACCACTCAGCAGTCACCCTGAAAATGGGTGGAAGTGTAGCAACGAATGTAGGACCGCCCAAGTTAAGTAGTAACAAAACCAACTGGGACGTTTTCCGAAAAGACTGTAAAGAAAATGTTGCTTTAAATATGCCACTAAAGACACCGCTAGAAATAGAAGATGAAGTTGACAACCTCGTGGAAGCCATTCAGAGCGCAGCGTGGAAAAACACTCCCTTCCGGAAGACAGCTACACAGAACAATAAAGTCAAATACACTCCTGAAATAGAAGACCTCATACGAGAAAAGAGGAGAGCGCGTAAGAGATGGCAACAATCCCGCGCACCCCCTGATAAAACTTATCTGAACCATCTTTGCAACAAACTTAAAAATGAGCTACAGGATCTAAGAAATCTCGAAACTTCTACTTACCTAGAGGGCTTGACTGCTGAAAAGAGCTCAAACTACTCACTTTGGAAAGCCTTGAAGTCCATAAGGAAACCAAAAATGCACTCGCCACCAATAAGAAAAGCTAACGGTGAATGGGCAAAAGGAGACAAGGAGAAAGCGGATCTATTTGCCGAACATCTAGAAGAAACATTCAGGCCGTTCGACGGAAGACCTTTAAACGAAGAACCGATGTTAATACGGGATCCGACAACTATAAAGTAAAATCCGTATCTCTGTCCGAGCTTCGAATGACAATAAGAAAGTTGAAAAATAACAAAGCTCCAGGATACAATCTTATTACTGCCGAAGTTCTAAAGGAGCTACCGAAAAGAGCACTAGTTAAGCTGCTGTACATTATAAATGCTTCTCTGAGACTTTCATATGTTCCAAGACAATGGAAAGTAGCCGAAGTCATTATGGTTCCTAAACCAGGGAAGAATACAAATGATAAGAAATCATATAGACCTATTTCGCAACTGCCGATAATATCTAAGGTTTATGGGAAACTTCTGCTAAAACGATTACAACCAGTAATTGAAGAAAGACGCTTGATACCAGATCATCAATTCGGCTTCCGGGTTCAACATTCCACAATCGATCAGGTGTATCGAATAACAAATGAAATTGAAAAAGCTCTAGACGTATCGCAAGCCTTCGACAAGGTATGGCACGAAGGCCTCATGTATAAGCTAAGGACAATCCTACCGGAAAAATTATACAAAATATTGAAATCCTACCTTGAGAACAGACTCTTTCGTGTTAGACATGAGACTGAATTCTCGGAATTCAAAGAAATCCACGCCGGTGTTCCTCAATGAAGCGTTATCGGCCCAATCTTATTCCTGCTCTACACAAGAGATATACCACAGGATGAAGGGACCATCGTAGCAACGTTCGCAGACGGCTACGGCTATCCTCGCAATCGATGAGTCAGTCGAATCATCAACTGGAAAACTCCAACGGGCTCTTAATAAAGTATGCGAGTGGACAAAGACCTGGCGAATTGCCCTTAACGAGACCAAGTCGACGCATGTCAATTTCACGTACAAAAGGATAAACAACTTACCTGTTTTCATTAACTCGGTACAAATACCATACGCAAACGAGGCGAAATATCTAGGAATGACCCTAGACGCTAAACTTAAGTGGAAGCCACACGTAAAGAAAAAGCGCGACGAGCTCGCAATCAGAGTTAGAGAAATGTATTGGCTACTCGGAAGATATTCAAAGCTAAGCGTATACAACAAACTGCTCCTGTATAAACAACATTTCAAAACCTTCTTGGACATACGGTATACAACTTTGGGGTTGTACCAAACCAAGCAATATGGATATAATACAAACATTCCAAAACAAAACGCTAAGAGCAATCGTGAATGCTCCATGGTATATAAGGAATAGCGATATTCACAGAGATCTAGGAATTGCTACCGTGAGTAACGAAGTAACAAACTTTTCTCGCAAACTTCGTACTCGTATTCATGGTCACTGCAATAATGAAATAATCCGTACTCTGGACGTGACAAACCTTGAGCGCCGATTACAAAGAACAAGACCGTTCGACCTAGCGCCATAAGGAAAAACCGCATGTAATGACGGTATTAGTAGGTGCGTTCGCTGGAAAGCTACCTACCAAACGCGAATAACACCACAGAAGCGTAAACTACTTGTTAAGGTAACTTAGTCGTAGTCATCACAAAAATGAAAAAACGAGAGGAACAAATTTCATACTACTATGAGCTCGCGCGGCCGGATCTCATAGTGCCTCTCTGAGGGGTGAGGTTTAGCCCGTAGGCAGACGAGATATATCTGAATCGGGCATAACCAATGGTACGGGCCATTGGTATCTTTTGAAGATTACTCACCTCCAGGCGCAACCAAAAAAAAAAAAAAAAACCTTTATGTTCAGCGACATAATCCAATTGCTATCACTCAGGCCGATGTTGTGAGTGATAGCCCCTCAAAGTCTCCGACAGTCACAACCTAAACCTAAGAAGGGGAAAGTTAGTCGTCACGTCATGTCGTCACAGTTAGTGAGAGTCACGTTACGTCATCGTTAAACCATAGAAGGACGGCCTTCCCATTACTACACACACCGAATGCTACGAAATCTTAACCGCACATGTTGGTCTATCTGACAACCAACAGAAAAGAAATACTCTGACCACTACAGATAGTAATAGTGCCAATTTATTAACACCATATTGTGATTAATAAAAAAAAATCTAAAGCAAATCAACAAAAGAAAAAAAGAAAAAAAATTCGAAACTTAAATCTACAAAAAAAAAATGGTTCTGCACTTAACACTATCTTATTACTACTAAAATTCAATAATAATAATAATAATTCACGTTTTTAAAATTCGTCCTCCGTTGTTCTGCCGACAGCACAAGAAGAAACGTTGACTCTTCCAAATATGGCTTAAAACTATCGCGAACAAAACACAAAATGCAAAAGGCAGAAATACTAAAACTAAAATTAACTATGCCTAACCTTATTCCCTAACCTTACTCTAATTATAATTAAAATAAAGTGCACGACTGGATCGCACGAAACTTTCTCGCTAAAAAGGAGCTTCTAGTACCTAGTAATTGCATTTTTACTGGTAGTACGGTAATTCTTAAAACACGGCTTTAATTCCATTTTTTAAGAAAAACTAAGTAAGGGGTCCTATTAAGAATACTTATGTTATCATAAAAAGGGGGTTTCGGGCAAAACCGTTATGGCGGTTTTTGGAAAATAATGCGTTCAAAATAGTAATAAATATTGCAATGTTGAGTTCGAAAAATTATATTGCTCAACTATTTAGCTAAAAACTGAGTATAGGGTAGGGTGTCCATATACCTCAAACGAAAAAAGAGGACATACTTTATACTTTCCAATCGACAACCCCCCCCCCCCCCCCCCGCCATTAACAACAATCACATCAAAATTTTAAATTTTATATATTTCAAACAATAACAAAAACCCAATAACATTACTACAAAATTGATATTTTTTGATCATGATGTGGTGTCTATTTGGTTACTCAGAGAAATGTGAAGCATTTGTAATGTGTATAAGTGGATTATGGATATCACATACCACAGGTGACAGCTGAAGGTCTGGGTTTGTTTGAAAAAACATACAAGAACTAAAATACATCGGAAAAGTGCTACATCGCTGCTAGTTATAGGCATATGACTTAAAAGTCTTAACTTGAAGGAATTGTTTTTATATTGAAATTAAAGGCATTAATAAAAAAGAGGACAAAACAAATAAAGAGGACAAAAAAAGAGCCAAGCGAAAAAAGAAAGTGTAAAATAGATCGCTGACAAAAAAGAGGACATGTTCTCTTTAAAAGAGATGTTCTGGAAACCCTAGTATAGGGTATTGTTCGGGATGTTAGTATTACTTCGTTTTTAAAGTTTTATCCAAATCGAAAATCGTGTTTTTGAGATTTGAGCAGTTTTCCAAATCAGCGTTTCCGGTGGTTAGAATCGAAAATGAAGGACGTAATAATGTTGAAAACGTCAATTTTACTCCAAGTATGCATTTTGGTCAAAATCGTTTTAGCCGTTTTCATGTAGGTAAAACAAAAGAAAACCAAATTCTCAAAATATGCCTTTTTCCAAAAATCTATTATAGACAATTTAGAGAAAAACTGAGTTTTCTATCGTGTTAGTATTGACCATATTACCTTAAAAATTAGTTTTTGTTGGAATCGTATTGACTGTTTTCGAGATAAGGCCACTTTTCAAAAGTACCGTTATTCGACTTTTTAGCCAAAAACTGGGTGTGCAGCCATGTTTACCCCATGTAGCGTAGAGCAAGTGTACATTTTGCTTAAAATCGTTAAAGCCGTTGTTGAGAAATGTTCATATTTTTGTTACTTGTTTATTAGCTGTTATTCACTTTTTTGTTATATTTCTTTCTAATTATTTATAATTGTTAATCTGTATTTTTTGCATTCTTAAAATTATCTTTTGCCTCACTGTACTTAGTTACGACGAATGTCTTATAATTTGTCTTATATTTTTTCTTGTCGCAACAACACTTTACGCACTACACAAACAACTAATATCGCACGCACAGTTGTTTTACATGCGCCATGCAAGTTGTTTTTGTATTCCGCTTTGTGCTGTTGTTCGTCATTGGGATGCTGCGCTTGACTCAAGAGAAACTCTTTCACTTGGATTTCTGTCTCAGCACGCACAATATCTGCAGCTTTACATCATTTTGGTATCGTATAATAAATAAAGACTTTGTAACATTTCTTGTTCTTGAAATATTGAAATTTGCCTTTTGTCTGTCTCTAATCTACTCTACTCGTTGATATCTCCACTATCCATTCATCATCATAAATCTGGTCCTTCTAAGCCGAATTAAATATATAAACTTAACCGCGAATAGACAAATTTAAGACATTTTTTTTGGAATTTCCACGTGTGAAATAGTGCATTCATTTTTCGTGAACTTCTGGATGGCATATTCTCTTTGATTTATACAACATTTCGTATAAATTGTAAAGGGAGCTATCATCTGCACATACGTATATTTTACAGTGAATTTCCTTTCGTGTCGCGTGTTTTATCGTACATACATTGGCATACACTCGAACAGTAATGACTGTGTTAAAATTAAAATTGCAGCGCGAAAATGCGCAAGAAAAGTTAGATCGCGCATCATTGTTCGTTGAAACAATCGAAGAATCGACTTCTCTTGAATTGTTAGAGGTTCGATTAAATAAATTAGAGGAAACGTTTTTAGAGTACTCTTCATTGCACAATGAGTATCTGCCGCATGTAAGAGGAGATGACCTTGAAGGCATTAAAAAAGAATTCGCCTCGTATGAGGACAAATATTTCATGGCTCACTCAAAGCTTGTGAGAAGTATTCGCGATAGACAAGGTGTTGCTCAAAAGGAATCGGACGGTTCGGTGATAGAGCGGCTGGTAAATCAGCAATCGGCGTTTCTCGAGACGTTAAATAAGAGTTCAACGCACAATTCCGCTTCAGTTATTTTACCAGCAATCGTTATTCCACCTTTTTCGGGAAATTATAAAGATTGGCCGTCTTTTCGTGATCTTTTCGTTGGGTCAGTGGACAGTAAACAAAATCTTACTCCAACACAAAAGTTTCACTACCTCAAGTCATTCCTTCGAGATGACGCGGCCAATCTCATCAAACATATTCCGATCTCGGATGCAAATTTTCTAGAGGCTTGGGAACGTTTGGAAGCACGGTACGACAGAACGCATTTGATCGTGAAGTCGTACATCCAATCTTTTATGTCGCTTCCTGCAATCAGTGTGAGTAACGTCCATACTCTTCGGAAAATCACTGACGGGGCAGATGAAGTTGTGCGTGGCCTTAAAGCAATCGAAACGAATGGTCGCGACCCATGGCTCATTTATTTGCTTCTGAAAAAGTTAGACCCAGACACAACCCAAGCATGGGCAGCCGAAGTCGGTTCACGGGACGATTGCAGTATAAATGAACTTTTAGAATTTTTGCAATCGAGGTGTGATGCGCTAGAGTCATGCCAATCAATAAATCGGGCAATTTCGTCGCGTACAAAACCACCTGCTTCAATTCGATCGCATGTTGTTGAAGCTTCGAAAACTAAATCGCAGTGCCCCAAGTGCAAAAGTGAGCACATATTGCCACAGTGTGCCCAATTCGTGGCATTAGACAATCATTCACGTCGACAGTTCGTAAAAACAAACTCAATTTGTTTTAATTGCCTTCGGGTTGGACATTCGTCGAATAAATGTCGATCTACCTTTCGGTGCCGCGTTTGCAAATCACGTCATCATTCATTGGTCCATCCTGAAAACAATAACAGTAATCAATCGCCGCGTTCCGGGTCTCAATCGTCTTTCGTCGTCGAATCATTTGCTCAAAGACTAGGGTATCCTCGCACACATGCTCGAATTCCCGTCTCCGGATCATCATCGATGGATGCTGGCTATACTAAAGGTTGTATTTCTTTGCATCTTTGTTCGCGGATCAACTCAACTGTCCTGACTGTTGATACCTTCGTTTTGAGTAAGTTGACTTCGAACTTACCTACCCATTCGTTCGATATTTCTTTGTGGTCACATATAGAGAGCCTAGAGTTGGCCGACCCTTATTTTAATCTGTCTGCTCCGGTTGATTTGCTGCTAGGTGCTGATAAACTTTGGAGTATTTTGAAGGGAGAGCAAATTGATGGCCCTGAAGGTGTTCCACTCGCACAAAGTACATCGTTCGGTTGGGTAATCACTGGTGAGCTTTACGATAGAACAATGCTTGAGCCCACATTGTCCTCACTCCATTCTACTCTCGACGTTGACCTTTTGCTTCAGCGGTTTTGGGAGTTAGACGATGTTGCACCACCTCGAGACGACTCTTTCATCAACGACCCAGCTGAGCAACATTTTCGAGAAACTTTAGGTCGTTCATCGGATGGTAAATATGTTGTTTCATTACCCTTTAAATCGCCACATCCCACTTTCGGAAACACATCACTATCAGCAGTTTCGCGTCAACATTCGTTGGAACGAAGGTTTCGTTTTCATCCTGAATTGCGTTGGTTATATTCAGATTTTATGAGGGAATATTTGGAACTCGGCCATATGGAACGGATTTCCATCAATGAGGTACAGACAGTACCGGGTAAACAATTTTATTTGCCACATCACGCCGTTTTAAAACCTGACAGTACATCTATAAAGCTTCGCGTCGTTTTTGATGGTTCTGCTAGAGACTCCAATGGTAAGTCTTTGAATAGTTTATTGTTGGTAGGTCCTCCAATTCAAATAGATTTGATCGGCGTATGTTTGCGCTTTCGGCAACATCGGCACGTCTTTACTGCTGATGTTGTAAAGATGTTCCGTCAAATTTGGGTAGACGATTCACAGACTGACTTCCAGCGCATTGTTTGGCGTGAAAATCCTGCTGACGAACTCCAACACTTTCGATTGCGTACCGTCACATATGGTACTGCGTCTGCTCCTTTTTTGTCGGTTCGGGTTTTGAAGCAGCTAGCAATTGACTACCAGGAACAGTTTTCAGACGCGTCTCGTGTTCTCTTGCATGACGTTTACGTCGACGATGTCATGACGGGGTCAAATTCAATTGGAGATCTTCTCGCGCTGAAATCTGAGCTAGTCACTCTGTTATCCATGGCTAAGCTCGAACTTCGTAAATGGAGCTCAAACTGCTGGCCCTTGCTATCTGATCTTCCGGCAGAAGAACGTGAATACTCTGCCTTCGACACCAACAGCTCATTGATCAAAGTTTTAGGAATGTATTGGAATCCTGTACGTGATGAGTTTTCCTACCAAATGTCGAAAACCCCGACGTCTTCGTCATCGTCCAAGCGAACTTTACTCTCCGAAGTATCTCGAATCTTCGACCCACTAGGATTGTTGGCTCCATCGGTGGTACTTTTCAAAATGTTGTTTCAAGAGCTCTGGTCGTCTGAGTTAAATCTTGGGTGGGATGACCCACTACCTCCTCTTATCGCTCAACGATGGAATGCCTATAGGCAGGAACTCCACTATTTTGAACAGCTTCGGGTTCCAAGAAATGTATTTTCATCAATGGAAGAGGTTGAACTACATGGGTTTTCGGACTCGTCAACATTAGCCTACTCAGCCGTGGTTTATAGTCGTTGTAGAATCGCAGATGGATCGTACAAAATAACCATCATCGGTGCTAAGACCAAGGTGGCTCCACTAAAGCCAGTTTCAATTCCCCGATTAGAACTTTGTGGCGCTTTGTTGTTGACTCGATTGCTGACCCTAATAAAATCATCGATAACAGCCAAAATCTCCAAAACCTATGCGTGGTGCGATTCCGAGATCGTACTACACTGGCTGTCTGCACCACCTCGTCGCTGGACGGGAAGAGAGTTGGCCACAATCAAACATCGGTTCGCGCAATTTGGAACTCACGGACATTGAGGAAAGACAATCATCTCGTAATGTGTTGGTAACCTCAGCTGACGCCAACGTCATACAACATCTCGTCGAAAAAATATCCTCGTGGTGTCGCCTGCAAAGAATAATCGCGTACTGTATAAGGTTCTCCGTAAATTGCCGAACCCTGTGATGGTTGCATGATTACGTCACGAGAGTTGAGGTATGTGCACTTGGAACAGATTAAAATGTCCCCAAGTTTTAGTACACAAAAACCTAGTTCAGTGTACTCGGAAATGCTTCCATATTTTTTTTTCTTTTATTTGGACCAAACAAGTACCCTCTCTCTCGATTTCGACTACACGTTTCTTTTTCGGTGGAGCCTTGGACCAAGTAACACCTAATATAATAAGCACACACATAAAGAAGAAATAAAAACCATACATACTCTCTAGTGAACCAAAAATAAAAAAAAAAATAAAAACATCTTAATTAAAAGTGAAAGTTAAAACTAAAGTAACTTAAAACTAAAACTAGTAACCCTCAAACAAACAGAAATCAACTAAGAGTAGTCCAAGAACATCAGTATAAAAGACAACTTCGTGAATTCCTCGACCGAAGAAAGATCGGGAGAAAAACCAACACATTCCTCATTTAAAGTGTGCAGTGAGCGAATTACCCGCTTAAATTCGGCGGTTATCAAATTTGCACAAAGGTATTGATTTTGCGAATTAGTTGCTCCGTTAATCTCTCGTGCTGACACCCATCGTCATAAAAGAAAAAAACCGCCGTACATTAGTATAAAAATCATAATCGTTGATTTACCGGTACGCTCACCATCATTCAGCAAATAGTGCAGAAAGCAAAAGTCTCCAAGAGTCAAGCGTTGTCCCGCTATCTGATTCGTACGCTGATACACTACCGCATGAAGTATCACAGCAGCATTCCTTAGTTCCAGTATCATCGCGGTTCATTTGCATCGTTTTGTGTTTTTGCTGTCCCAGTAGAATGTTTAGGTTATTTGAAATTATAATTTGCATTTAAATTTGGATTTTGTTCATTGAATTAGTGTGTTAGTATATATATAAATATATATCTTAAGTGCTGGAAAAGAAAATTGAATTTCTAGCAAAAGAAAAGTGGAATAATTTCTAAAATAATATCTAGTGTACCTAAGGTGATAATAAGACAACATAACAGTATACCATACATCATCCTCATCATTCAGCGATCAACGTCACCGTCAGGCCTGCCGAGCGTAAGATCTATCCTTTTTTTTTTAAACCTATACATTTATTAAACATTTCTTATTATATATCTATCCTTATGATTGCATAAGCAGAATATATTATACCAACATATTTCTAAAGCAAACTTAAACTATATGAACTTAAACTACATAAATAAAACACCTTAGATCCATTATCGATATACAAACCTTTCTTATATACATACATTTTAACGAAACAGCACATGCTTATATATATTGACTTATATCTAACACTAGTATAAACCTAAGTATAATGTTTTCTACCTCTTTCTAAAACTTAAAATATGAAATTTACCGCAAAGGATTGGATTTCTAATAAATAATGTTAAAGTTCAATATGTTCTAAAGCTAGTGTTTGATTTGGCTGATGTAGTTTGATTCGGAATTGATAAAGTGGGGTGATGCAAAAGGGTGCTACGAAGATTTTAGCACATGGTTGGGAAGGGCTAGGCGCGAGGACAATTTCATCTGAGTTCTCAGAACAGAGGTAGATTCATATATTCGTTTTTTTTTTGACATTCGGGTTAACTTAATAATTTTGGATTTCATTTACTTGCTTCGTTTTGCTTTATTGTCAATAGTGCACGCAATAATTAATTGGTGTGATGTGAGACCGGTGAAGGGTGCAAGAACCCCCCCCCCCCCCTTACGACGAGCTGGCATCAGAGCATCGCTAGGCGTGCACATCGCATCTTCTTCTCCGTCTCCCTTAGGGTCATTACATTAATTTGGCGCCCAACTTGTGGGGCCCGCAGCTTAGGTTGTGAGGCTTCTACAGTAATTAGTTTCTTACTTTCTCGTGTTACCTTTTCTAAATTTTACATGCAATTTTGTCTAGTTTTTGGAATTACAAGTGTACTGGATTTAAGTTTTCTGGTAGCTTGTCCACCTAGAAAAATATAGCATCGGGTTACATAAGTCATTTTTGCAGATTAGTAAACCTATATTTTCTAGTTTCGAACCGAAAATGTTCCTGCAGGGAAGTATTAGCCTCTTGATTTATTGAAATTGCGCTAACCATATGCAGTGTACAGATTTTATGTCAATTCATTCAAGGGAATAACGGTTATATGGAATTTTCCATTGGGATTATTTCCGATGTACACCTATAACATTTCTCTTGAACTTTTATAGATTACTTTCGTTGTTTTTTTTCTCAGTTGTTATATATTAAAGACATGAATCCAACTCTGTTCATACCTAAAACATTTGTATCACCCCCTGTCATAATATTATCATTTGCATCAGCCAAAGAATCAAACCACATATTATATTATTGATATACCTCATCATTCAACTTATTTTCACAATTTTTTTTCTAGTTTTGCGATTTATTATACCTAGGTTTAGTTACGTTCTTTTTTATATTTTCTTTTAAATTTCGATATCAAATATGCCGGTTAATCATAGTAATGAAAATATTGCGCAAGCTGTAGCTGAGGAAGAGCGATGTGCTATTTGTAATAAAAGCATTTTAGACCCAAATAATATGTCGATTACTCATTGCAACCATAGGTTTCACAATGAGTGTATGTCTTCATGGTTTAAAAATAAATCTACCTGTCCGACATGTAATACTTCCTGTCAATTTAGTGAGTTAGTTTCAGGACCTAGTTCAAATTTAAACGATTCCATTCGCTCTCAAGGTACTTCGCGAGGAGCCATTTCTAAGCCAAGAGGAGGTCCAAGGACGCGATCAAAAACCGCTCGCTTTGATGCACTTGATTGGTCAATGCAGGGTCCAAACAATTATTCTCCTTCACCAATGCAAGGACAACAGCCTAGGAATTCTAATGCTCCGGCTAGTGCATTTTTGCATTTAGACCAAAGTCGTGTTCAAACCATGATTGATAATTCGTTGCATTCCTTTCAAACGCAGACTCTGAGCAGCATTCGTAATATAGTAGATGGAACAGTTACAGAGTCTTTACAAACGTTCTTTAATAATATGAATCTGAACAATGCTCGTCCGAACTCACCTGCCGTTCAGCAAGCAGTAACTTCGGAAGCACCTTTAAATAGACATGATCATGAGCAGAATAGTGCGAGTCATCAACTTATTACAGAAAGTCAATTGTCCAATGTATCTACTCAGTCAGTCGCGATTAAACCTGAAAAGGTGTCGAACATCATTCTCAATTGGCGACTAAAATTTGATGGTTCTGTGGACACTCTACCAGTTGATGAGTTTATCTACAGGGTAAATGCCCTGACCACACAATCACTCAATGGCAATTTCGATGCTCTATGTCAAAATGTTCATACTCTGTTTGATGGGAAAGCCAAAACTTGGTTCTGGCGTTACCATCGCAGTGTTGGCTCACTAGATTGGGTTTCTCTTTGTACCGAACTCAAACGGAGTTTTAAAGACTATCGAACGGATTTTGACATAAAAGAGTTGATTCGTAACCGGAAGCAAAAAGACAAGGAATCTTTTGATGAGTACCTTGATGAAATAATGCTATTGTCTGATCGTTTACGCTCTTCCTTATCTGAAGAGGAGATAATCGAAATAATTCTTCGTAATCTTCAGCCTAATGTTCGCTTAGGACTGCTGCATCTGGACATAACCTCAGTCTCGCAATTACGTAAAGAGTGTCGTAAACGCGAAACCTTTTTCCAGAACTTTAATCAAAATTCGATTTCAAACCGGAATTTTCAACCAAGGCGTTTCATCTCTGAAATCGAAAATAACCTGACGTGTAATCCTTTAGAAGAAATATCGTTCCAGAGCGATGTAACTATACCTACTTCAGGTAATGCAATCCAATGCTGGAATTGCGATGGCATAGGTCACAAATACGTTGATTGTGTGAAGGACAGACGTATTTTCTGCTACGGTTGTGGTGCAGTTTCAGTTTTTAAACCTAATTGTCGCAATTGTTCGCATTCGGGAAACTCGAGGGTGGATGCCCCCAACAATACCAGGGGACATCCGAGCCGCAATCCGCGAAACAATCGGTTGTCATAAAGAAACCTGAAGATCAAAACGATCACAAAAGCTCGGATAATAATATGTTTCAAATCATCCCGTATCATATTAGATTGAAACAATACAATAAACTTAGATCAATGATTTTCGCGCAAGACATAATTAAACCAGTTCGTAGGGCAACTAGGCGTATGCGTAACTTTTGGCATAACGTAAAATTAAATCGAAAAAAGCTTATTTCCTCCATTATTTCGTGTCCAAACGACCTTAGACCTTATGCCACAGTTACTCTTCTCGGCAAAAACTTCTTAGGACTGCTGGACAGTGGAGCCACAATCAGCTGTTTGAGTTCGTCCGCAGCCGATCAAATTCTTGGCTCCGAAATTAAAATTAAAAAATTTAATAGCTTTGTAAAAACTGCAGATGGTAAGCCGCATAATGTTGTGGGGAGTTTAGTGGTAGATGTTACGTTTCGCGAAGTCACTCATCCATTAGAAATTTTTATAATACCAAACCTTTCTCAAGATCTATATCTTGGAATCGATTTTTGGAAAATTTTCCAATTGGCTCCTGGAATTATCAGTGAAATAGACGATAGTGTTATTGACCCGAATGCACATTCTCTGACCATCACTCAAAAACGCAAACTTCAATCTGCAATCCAATCTTTTCCATCTTTCGAAGAGGAAGGATTGGGTAAAACCTCACTTATCGAACATTCTATCGATGTAAACAATGCCAAACCAATAAAACAACGATATTACCCCATATCTCCTGCAGTAGAAAAGTTGGTTGGTGAAGAAATCGACAGGATGCTTACATTAGGTGTTATCGAGGAGTCGCATAGTTCCTGGTCATCACCTGTTGTGCTGGTGCGCAAACCAGGGAAGGTGCGGCTATGTCTAGACTCACGGAAGGTTAACTCACTTACAGTTAAGGATGCCTATCCATTACCTCACATTGAGGGGATTTTAAGCAGACTTCCTAGAGCGGAGTTTATCTCCAGCTTAGATTTAAAAGATGCTTTCTGGCAAATCCCGCTGGAGATAAATTCTCGCGAAAAGACGGCATTTACAGTACCTAACCGACCTCTATACCAGTTTACTGTAATGCCGTTTGGGCTTTGCAATGCGCCACAGTCAATGTGCAGGCTCATGGATAAGGTCATCCCACATACTTTAAGAGAGCGGGTTTTCGTGTACCTCGACGATCTGTTGTTAGTTTCCGTGGATTTTGAATCCCATATTAAACTTCTGTACGAAGTAGCAATGCATGTTCGGAAAGCTGGACTTACGATCAATATCAGAAAAAGCAAATTCTGTTTAAAGCAAGTTAGCTATCTTGGATATATCGTTGGCAACGGATCCTTGCAAATCGACCCCGGGAAAGTCTCAGCTATAGCCGAATACCCAGCTCCGAAGTCCGTACGGCAGCTCAGAAGATTTCTTGGAATGGCTGGATGGTACCGGCGATTTATAGCTAACTTTGCTACCATTTCTACACCTCTCACCGACCTTTTAAAGACATCCAAAAGATTCATCTGGACAAGTGACGCGCAAAAATCGTTTGATGAATTGAAGGAGAGACTATCCTCCGCTCCATTCCTCTCAAACCCGAATTTTGAAAGGCCGTTTATTGTGCAATGCGATGCCAGTCAGTACGGAGTAGGTAGCGTTCTCGCACAGAAGAATGATTCTGGTGACGAAATGCCAATCGCATTTATGTCCCAAAAACTCAACAAAGCGCAGCGTAACTACTCCGTCACTGAACTGGAGTGCCTTGCTGCAGTACTGGCAATAAAAAAATTTCGCCCCTATATTGAGGGACATAAGTTTACCGTGATAACGGATCACGCAAGCTTGCGTTGGCTTATGAATCAAACAGATTTGAGTGGTCGCTTGGCCCGATGGGCACTAAAATTGCAATATCTCGACTTTGACATTCAACACCGTAAAGGCAGTGCAAACGTTGTACCTGATGCTCTATCGAGAGTGTTTTCCGAAAATTTGGATGAAATAGCTTGCGTTAACGCAGCAAGTGTACAACAGATTGATTTGTCGTCCCCTGCTTTTGATTCAGAAGACTATGTCCGTTTAAAGCACAATATATCTGAAAATAAAACGAAATACCCTGATTTTAAGGTTATTGAAAGATTTATTTATCATAAGACACACTTTTCATCAGGAAATCTTGAACAAGATCATCTAACTTGGAAGTTATTTATTCCAGTAGAACTAAGACCTGAGGTGATCCGCAATGCCCATGATGATTCCAAGTCTGCACATGGTGGCATAGCAAAAACTATCGAAAGATTACGAAGGTATTTTTATTGGCCAGGCTTAGTGATAGACGTTCGCGAACATATTCTTGCTTGTGAGACATGCAAGACCACCAAACACTGCACCCAAACAATGAGACCTCCAATGGGAAAATTACAAGAAATCGAGCGAATCTTTCAGAAGCTTTATTTGGATTTTATTGGTCCATTTCCAAGATCCAAAAAAGGTAATATGGGAATTCTTATTGTTTTGGATAGCTTATCGAAGTTCACTTTCCTTCATCCAGTGAAAAGGTTTACTTCAAAGATAATAATCTCGTTCCTGGAGGACCATATATTTAATGTGTTTGGCACCCCAGAAATTGTGTTAACGGATAATGGTAGTCAATTCAAATCTAATGAATTTGAATCCTTTCTGACCAAACTCGGAATTAAACACCTTTGCACCGCTGTTCACTCTCCCCAATCCAATGCTAGTGAGCGCGTCAATCGTTCGATAAACGCTGCTCTTAGAGCATACATTAAAGACGATCAGAGGGAATGGGATGTGCATCTAAGCAGCATCAACTGTGCACTCAGAAATTCGATTCACCAAACTATCAAGCATAGTCCATACTTCGTTGTTTTTGGCCAACATATGCTAACTCACGGCTCAGAATATGACCTGCTGCGAAAGCTGCAGTCGCTCGAAGAACCATCTATGAGATTAGGGAAGCAAGACGACTGTGCGCTAATTCGACACTCTATTAAAAAAAATATTAAGAATGCTTTCGAATATAATCAACGATCGTATAATTTACGATCGAGACCTATCTCCTATAAAATAGGACAGGAAGTCTTCTACCGAAACTTTTCGCAGAGCGCCGCGGCCAAAAATTTCAATGCGAAGCTTTCACCAACATATCGCAAGGGAAGAGTTAGGGAACGATTAGGTTCCTGCTATTATGTTATCGAAAATTTAGTTGGAAAGTCAATTGGTACTTATCACGCGAAAGATATGCGCCCGTAAGATAACCATTTTTCAGATTTCATTCTTTCCGCAAAGCAGAATGGAAAGAAATCTGCTTTGTGATGGTTGCATGATTACGTCACGAGAGGTGAGGTATGTGCACTTGGAACAGATTAAAATGTCCCCAAGTTTTAGTACACAAAAACCTAGTTCAGTGTACTCGGAAATGCTTCCATATTTTTTTTTCTTTTATTTGGACCAAACAAGTACCCTCTCTCTCGATTTCGACTACACGTTTCTTTTTCGGTGGAGCCTTGGACCAAGTAACACCTAATATAATAAGCACACACATAAAGAAGAAATAAAAACCATACATACTCTCTAGTGAACCAAAAATAAAAAAAAAAATAAAAACATCTTAATTAAAAGTGAAAGTTAAAACTAAAGTAACTTAAAACTAAAACTAGTAACCCTCAAACAAACAGAAATCAACTAAGAGTAGTCCAAGAACATCAGTATAAAAGACAACTTCGTGAATTCCTCGACCGAAGAAAGATCGGGAGAAAAACCAACACATTCCTCATTTAAAGTGTGCAGTGAGCGAATTACCCGCTTAAATTCGGCGGTTATCAAATTTGCACAAAGGTATTGATTTTGCGAATTAGTTGCTCCGTTAATCTCTCGTGCTGACACCCATCGTCATAAAAGAAAAAAACCGCCGTACATTAGTATAAAAATCATAATCGTTGATTTACCGGTACGCTCACCATCATTCAGCAAATAGTGCAGAAAGCAAAAGTCTCCAAGAGTCAAGCGTTGTCCCGCTATCTGATTCGTACGCTGATACACTACCGCATGAAGTATCACAGCAGCATTCCTTAGTTCCAGTATCATCGCGGTTCATTTGCATCGTTTTGTGTTTTTGCTGTCCCAGTAGAATGTTTAGGTTATTTGAAATTATAATTTGCATTTAAATTTGGATTTTGTTCATTGAATTAGTGTGTTAGTATATATATAAATATATATCTTAAGTGCTGGAAAAGAAAATTGAATTTCTAGCAAAAGAAAAGTGGAATAATTTCTAAAATAATATCTAGTGTACCTAAGGTGATAATAAGACAACATAACAGTATACCGTACATCATCCTCATCATTCAGCGATCAACGTCACCGTCAGGCCTGCCGAGCGTAAGATCTATCCTTTTTTTTTTAAACCTATACATTTATTAAACATTTCTTATTATATATCTATCCTTATGATTGCATAAGCAGAATATATTATACCAACATATTTCTAAAGCAAACTTAAACTATATGAACTTAAACTACATAAATAAAACACCTTAGATCCATTATCGATATACAAACCTTTCTTATATACATACATTTTAACGAAACAGCACATGCTTATATATATTGACTTATATCTAACACTAGTATAAACCTAAGTATAATGTTTTCTACCTCTTTCTAAAACTTAAAATATGAAATTTACCGCAAAGGATTGGATTTCTAATAAATAATGTTAAAGTTCAATATGTTCTAAAGCTAGTGTTTGATTTGGCTGATGTAGTTTGATTCGGAATTGATAAAGTGGGGTGATGCAAAAGGGTGCTACGAAGATTTTAGCACATGGTTGGGAAGGGCTAGGCGCGAGGACAATTTCATCTGAGTTCTCAGAACAGAGGTAGATTCATATATTCGTTTTTTTTTTGACATTCGGGTTAACTTAATAATTTTGGATTTCATTTACTTGCTTCGTTTTGCTTTATTGTCAATAGTGCACGCAATAATTAATTGGTGTGATGTGAGACCGGTGAAGGGTGCAAGAACCCCCCCCCCCCTTACGACGAGCTGGCATCAGAGCATCGCTAGGCGTGCACATCGCATCTTCTTCTCCGTCTCCCTTAGGGTCATTACAACCCCCAAACCCAATCGACGTACTTCTGGTCTCAGTTTGAGTGAAATACAGAAGGCTAAGGCCCTTATCCTAAAAAGTGTACAACAAAATTCATTCAGTGCGGATATTCGGTTCCTAATTAAAAATCATGAACTACCGTTGAAATTAAAACTCCTCAAATACTCCCCCTTTATTGACGATGAGGGAATTCTTCGTGTGGGGGGACGAATCAAAAATGCAACGATTTCCTTCAATCTTAAACACCCCACTATTCTTCCCAAAAATAACACACTTTCTTCTATCATTATAGCAGATATCCACAATAGCTATTTACATCCAGGAGTATCTGAGACGTTCGCTATAGTCCGGCAGCGATATTGGATTTTGGGTAGTCGAAACCTAATCAGGAAGCTGGTTCACCGGTGCAAGGTCTGCTTTATGCAACGCAAACAAACTAGCCAACAGCTGATGGGTGAGTTACCTGCCCCGAGAATACAACCAAGCCGCCCGTTCACCAACACTGGATGCGACTATGCTGGACCTCTGACGATTAAGCTGTCTCGAGGACGAAACCCCAAATTGTCAAAAGCCTATATAGCACTCTTCGTTTGCTTATCGATGAAAGCAATTCACCTTGAGGTAGTGAGTGATCTTACTACTGATGCGTTTCTTGCTGCCTTTCGTAGATTCGTGTCTCGTCGTGGTTTGTGCTCTAACGTTTACAGCGATAATGGAACCAGCTCGTCGGTGTTTGAACGAAATGCACAAGTTGGTTTTGTCAGAGGTACACAACGAAACCATAACAGCTTCGCTTGCCAAGGACAACATCGCATGGCATTTCATCCCCCCTTCTGCACCACATTTCGGGGGCTTATGGAAGGCTGGTGTCAAATCGGTCAAGTTGCACCTCCGTCGAGTTATAGGTTCGGCGATTTTGACATTCGAGGAACTGTATACAGTTCTGACTCAGATTGAGTGCATCTTAAATTCTCGTCCTTTGTGTTACGTGTCTGATGAAGGTTTAAACCCTCTAACACCCGCTCATTTCCTTATAGGTGAACCCTATACTGCTGTTCCGGAGCCCAACCTGCTGAGCACACCAGTAACTCGGTTACAACACTGGAACCACCTCCAAAGCATGGTTCAAGGATTTTGGAAACGGTGGAGAAATGAGTACCTGACAACGCTTCAGACGCGCTCAAAGTGGCAACAGTCTAAAACAAGTTTGAGACCTGGTGATGTAGTTGTGCTGAAGGAGTCTAATCTTCCTCCTACAAAGTGGCTTCTCGGCAAGATAGAAGCTGTGACACCGGGCGCTGACGGACATGTTCGAGTGGCTACAATCCGAACAAGTCGGGGCTCATTTATACGCCCAATAACAAAAATTGTACTGCTGCCATGCTCCTGAAACTTCGTTCCAGGGGGGCCGGGATGTTGAGAAATGTTCATATTTTTGTTACTTCTTTATTTGCTGTTATTCACTTTTTTGTTATATTTCTTTCTAATTATTTATAATTGTTAATCTGTATTTTTTGCATTGTTAAAATTATCTTTTGCCTCACTGTACTTAGTTACGACGAATGTCTTATAATTTGTCTTATATTTTTTCTTGTCGCAACAACACTTTACGCACTACACAAACAACTAATATCGCACGCACAGTTGTTTTACATGCGCCATGCAAGTTGTTTTTGTATTCCGCTTTGTGCTGTTGTTCGTCATTGGGATGCTGCGCTTGACTCAAGAGAAACTCTTTCACTTGGATTTCTGTCTCAGCACGCACAATATCTGCAGCTTTACATCATTTTGGTATCGTATAATAAATAAAGACTTTGTAGCATTTCTTGTTCTTGAAATATTGAAATTTGCCTTTTGTCTGTCTCTAATCTACTCTACTCTTTGATATCTCCACTATCCATTTATCATCAGCCGTTTTAAAGTAAGCCATAATTAAATAAAGTCTTAAAAAACGACATTTTTCGAAAAAAGTTCGTTGAACGATAATTTAGGAAAAAACTGAGTTTGCCATCATGTTGTGAGTGACCGTATTAACTTAAATATGAATTTTTGTCGAAATAGTTTTGACCGTTTTTGAGATATGACCAATTTTCAAAATTACCGTTATTCGATTTTTCTGCGAAAAACTGGGTATGCAGCCATGTTAACCGCACCTACATAAGCCCAAATATCAATTTTGGTTGAAATCGTTAGAGCCGTTTTTGAAAAAATCAAACAACCGTTATATGGGAAGTACCGTTAATAATAGGGTTAGCATGCAGAAAAAAAAATGGCCCCGAACTGTAAACCCACAAACTCCAAATCCGAAGTTTGAAAGAAATCCGTCCAGCCGTTTGCGCTGTGGAGCTCAGGAAAGGACGGACAGACGGACAGACGGACAGAATTGCGAGACCCACTTTTTCGAGTTCCTCTATCATCGTAATGTCAGATTTGATTAAAATCTCGAGTTCGATTTTTTGTACGATTACAATACCTTTCTCTTACTACGTAATGCGAGAAAGTTAAAAAAGCAATTCAAAAATTCACAAATCTACTTCAAAGCTAGGAAACTAAAAAAAATTGGCACTTCACAAAAAAACTGCTGCTTCCGATGTCGAGGCACTTGTTGTTTGTAGTGGCCTCCGTTTTCAAGCGACACTGTGCACTTTGTGCCTTTGTATTTACAAAGGGGGCGGAGCACCTTGCTTCCGGCGCGATTTTTTTTGTTGTTAGGAGGGATTTCTGGGTTTTCGTTCCGTCTGGCTTGGGAGTTTTAATGTCCAAGCCGAGCAACGGGAGCTGAACGCCAGCCTCGTCCTTGGAGACGTTAAAATTCGATCTCTCTCTTTGAGGAAGCACTTATTGACGTTATGCACACACCAAAAAAAATATATTTCACCTACCTCGGGCGTAACTCTCAGTATTTCTCCAATTCCACACCTTTCTAAGTCTAGGCTTTTCTGTGTTTTACCTATATAAAATAGTTTGACTATTATTACTTGCTTCCGCAAGGAATATAATTGATTTTTACCTGTCTATTGAAATTTAATTGAATCAACACACGCGGGGATATTTTGCCAACTTTATCAACTATAGGGCAATGACCGATCACTCTGATCATATAGCTGATTGTGGGCTCGTCAAACAAAAGGAAACGCATTCTCTGTTACGAATATTTTCCCTCCCTTTGTTTCTATGCCTTTTCTAGTTCTATCTTTGTTTTATCCGTACCTCCTAATTGCTTACTTTCTCTATTATCATCTATTGTTTTCTTTTAATATTGTTGCTCTTATGTGTGCGTCCTAATTACTGTTCCTGTTTCCCCTCATCATCTTGTGAGAGTGAGTAAAATTCGTGCTTAAGAGAATGTTGTCTCGTCTGTCTTTCTTTTTATCCTATTCGTCTAATCAGTCTTTACCTCTGTCATACATAACATAAACAATATAATAAATACCATACAAAAAAGGGAATAAATAAGTAAAAATATAATGAAATCATACATAAATAAATAGAGCTAGTTGAAATGTAACGATCACCTATTGCATTGACGAAGTGCAACAGACAGAACTGCGCGAAATGGCACAGACGGAATTGGAACGAAACAGCCACCAAAAGGAGAAACAAAACTTGACAAACTTTGCGAATACAAAACGTCAAAACAAAAGGAACGCAAAAGCATGTCGAGTTTGGATGGACTTGTTTCTGGTAAGGAACTTTTATTTTATTAATTACCGAATATTAATTCGATTTTTATTTCAGGTGGGTGGGATAAACAATCATTCAGGTACGTGGAGTGTTTTTATATTGGAGTTTGCCTGTCAGGGTGTGTATTTCCAGTAAATTTGCGCAGGCAACTCCAATGGAAAGTTTTTTTTTTGTTTACATTTGTGGAACTAATGTTTTTCTTTCTTTTTTTTTCCAGGTACAAATGTATGGCCCCGTAACATATCTGGAGGACGTCTTCAAACCCTATGAAGACAAAAGCTACCAAGGAATCGAAGAAAGGTGCGATGAAGACCGACCTATCTAGCCAGTAACAGCTGAAGAACTTGCCAAAGAAATTAAGGAAAACATAAATATAAAATAGGCCCCAGGGTTTGCCTTAATCACAGGGGAAATCTTAATAAAATTCCCACGAAAAATAGGACAGATTATAAATACTGCATTTAAGTTAAGGTATGTGCCAAGCATGTGAAAGCTGGAAGGTCGTGGAGGTAATAATGATACCAAAACCAGGCAAACCACCTAGCGAAGTAACCTCTTATCGGCCAGTATTTATACTGCCAATGTTGTCTAAGGTGTTTGAAAAAATGCTGGTAAAACGTCTACAAAAAAACAATTAATGAAAAATCGCTGGTGCAAGCGCACTAGTTGGGATTTAGAAAAAAACTCTCTACAGTTGACCAGGTGGATAGGATCACAGATAAGATCGAAAAAGCATCTGAAGAAAAAAAAAGTGTGCTCTACAATATTTCTTGATATAGCACAAGCTTTCGATAAAGTCTGACACAAAGGACTGATCCACAAACTACAAAAGCAACTGCCGAAGCAGTATTCGACAATTCTGGAGTCATACATATCTGATAGATTCTTCAGAATTAAACAAGATTACTCAACCTTAAGAAAAATTAAAGCTGGTGTACCACAAGGCAGTGTTCTAGGTCCAGTGCTATACCTCTTATTCACTAGTGATCTGCCTGTAAGTGTAGACACCACTGTAGCAACATTTGCAGATGACACTGCTTTACTCAGTGACAAAAAAGCTTCAAACGGCGATAAACAGTATATCAGAATGGACTAAAAAATTGCAGATTAAATTAAATGACCTAAAGTCAGTTCATATTAACTTTACGTATAAAAACGTATCACACATTCCAGTATATATAAATCACAATGTTGTGGAATACTCAAATACAGCAAAATATCTAGGCATGACTTATGCTTATGTAAACAAAAAACAGACGAGTTAAACATGCGAACCAGTAAAATGTATTAGCTTATTGGGAGATATTCACCCCTATCCAACTACAACAAGTTATTGCTATACAAGCAAATTCTAAAACCAGTATGGGCCTATGGGCTTCAGTTGTGGGCATGTACATACCAAACAAAGGAAAAGGAAAGGTCTTTCAAAATAAAGTACTAAGGAACATAGTCAATGCACCTTGGTACATACGTAACGCTGATCTACATAGAGATCTAAATATTGAAATGGTTGAAGATGAAGTCAGATAAGACCTCTTGATCTGTAGAAGTTGACAAATATATTTTCCAAAAAGATTCAGAAATCCGACAACCGTCGGATTTTTCTTAAAATTTTTCAAACAATTCCAAAAATAAATTGCCGATTAGTCGAACGACTAGGTGCAATCCCATTTGGGATGACGAAAATCATTACCCCAGGGAGGGTTTTTAGATGGGTTAAAGTCCCTCACTATTGCAGAAGCATCCCTCGCGTTTTAGCTCTGCAATGTCTTTCGATGATTTTCCCTTCCAGCGAAACCCTAACAAAAAAAAAAAAAAAAAATCGGTTGTGTATAAATTTAAATTTAATAAAACACGTAACTATAATTTTCCTCATATGAGGAATTGAACTTTATTTTCCGGACGAACGACTAAAACTAAACTGAACATGAAAATGAAATGATTTTCCACAAGAAACAGTTTGTCGCGTCAGCATAAAAGTTGTTGCCCGTGTTTGGGGAACATGATGCTGCTGTCTGTTCGTGGGAAACTTTGTTCGGCATCATATTGCCAGGAATTTCGTGGGAAACTTAGCGTTCCCATAACTTACATACTACTTCCCACTTCAAAGGAATGAAACTAAATTATGATTATCAATACGTAACTCGCGGCCGGATCTCATAGTGCCTCTCTGAGGGGTGATGTTTAGCCCGTAGGCAGACTAAATATATATTGAATCGGGCATAAAATAATAATGGTACGGGCCATTGGTATCTTTTGAAGATTACTTACCTCCAGGCGAAACCAAAAAAAATATAAATTTGTGTAAAATAGAATTAAGATTTAAATCAAATAAAGCGGAAGTTCATTAGAATTATCACGTCTTCGGCAGATCCAGAGCGCTGTTATGAGTATGGTTGTGGCGGTAAACATAGCAATATATAGAATAAGCCATAGCCAGTTTTGAGTTTTAATTTCTGTCTTTAAGTGGGCGATGTGCTCCAAATTCTTCGTATTGACCGCATGCAGATATGGCAATGAAAGTAACGTCAGGTGATCGGAAAAATTTATACTCTGCACTATAGGGACTTCCGGATTAATGTAGCTGTTTCCTTTTTCGTTTAAATAAGTTGACGCGTTTATAGTGATCCTTTTTTCAAACATCACTAAATAGGTTCCGTTGATTATAATTGGCAAACTATTTTCTTCTCGAACCTCAACAATATTATTATTTATAATAATAGCACCGTCGTCGATCAGGCTGATAGGATTAACATCGTGAGAAGTTGTTGTCATGCAGGATGCCGTGTTGTTATTCAGTAATTGATAGACGCATGTATTGTTTGAATCAATTTGACAAAATGTCGATGAAGTAGCCTTTTTACAATTTCTTAATGGTCGATAGTTTTTTCCACAACTGGCAGCAGCATTTGTTCCCAAAAATAAAACTTTGTCTTCGCGAATAACAGGAAATATTTTTATAAAATTGCAAACAAACTGAATCTTGGGATATTTAATTAAAAACTAAATAAAGTTTACATCTTGTAAGATTTTGAGCTTAGAATTATATAAAATGTCATTTATACTAACATCAGCAAGTTTTTGGGTTTTTAAAACATATTCAATTTCTTTGCTATCTAAAATAATTGGATTTATAACATTCAGTTTTCCTAAAGTGACTGAGTAAATGATGTTAGTAAGATCTAGTATAATTGCTTTATTTCGGTTTATTACTAGTTCAAATAGGTGACCGGCATCAACTTTTGCTTTAGTGGCTTTTAATAAAACGTTTACTGTTTGTGTTAGTTGGTTAATTTTAACTTGTAAATCTGTATTAATTATTATTTGTCGCTCGTGGGCTTCAATTAGAGCTTCTTCTTTTGTTCTTACTTCGTTGAAGTCATCAAAGTCGGGAGTTCCAGCTACATATTTTAGCGCTGTTCCCAAAAAAATTATGCTTCGAGCATGGCGGTGGTGAATTCTGAGGGTGGATAAAAGATGTGAAATTTGGTCGACATCTGCCTGCAACGATTTCCATAAACTAGCATCAGGAAACAATGCAGAGAGCTTAAGAGTCTCCAAAGCCATGTTCTCATAACTAGTAAGAGTTCGTTAGAACGCAAGCAAGACGTGTTCTGAATTCGCTCTTGTTAGTTAATTGTTTTTAATCAATTAATACCTCGGCCTTTTATCGTCTCATATAGCGTTTCTGTTATTGGATAACTTTGTTTCGATTGTCCAATTCAGTTCTATTTTTTTGTGGAAAATAATTTAAATCATCTTAATTCCTCACAAAGTTACTGTTTGGTTTGGTGAATAGTCTACCATCTCTTTTCATCTTACAATAGTTGATGTTTTCTAACTCTTCTGTCCCTGTGAGTACAATTTGTTAGTAGATGTTCTGCCTATCGAAGCAGAGTGATATTTACACACACTTTGTGCGGTTTCTCTTTACGTGCTGCAAACCGCAACTTTTTGAGTGGAAAACTGATGCTATCTCGCTTCAACCCTCGGACTGCTGTCTATACAACTTGTAAACAGTGGCCTTCTGATACCGTCTCACGTACCAACCGCCATCTATACGTTTAACATTGTATCTACGTATCACCGCATTTGTAAGGTTTTTAGTTCCTGCTCATCAAATACTTCAACCACAACACTCTTGGTTCATTTCCTCGTTATGGAGTGCTCTATATGCAAAAAAAATTTAAATGATGTCAATGTTTCCTGTGCAATCTGCCTTGAAACTGTGCATGCAAAGTGCATTGGCATAAAAGGAAAAGACGCGGATAAAATTATTACTATTCTGGGCCTACAATTTTATTGCGTAAAACATCGAAGCATTTCACCTGACGTTTTGCACTGGAAATTTATCAAAATTAAAAAGACGTTTAATAGTCTATCGGTGTTATTTTCCGAGTTGCAAGAAGTGTTTGATTTCGACTCTTCGAATACAAATAAATTGCTCGAAGGATTTACAAACATTGAAAAGCTGCTCCGACAGCCTCAGCAATGCAACACTATAAATGTTCAACAACAACAAAAACAGCTACAACAACAGCCACCAAATATAGTCATAACATCACCAACTTCGCTTGAACCAGTCGAAACACCTACTTTGATTACACCTACTTTGATAACACCAACTCTGATCGAACCAGTCCTGCATAATCAGATTCCTCACAGTGGTACCATTTCACATCTACCGGAAGGATCTAAACGCCCGTTTCAGGATGTTCTACAAGATCCTCCACAAATTCATCAGCCCCAACTTCCCAAAGCGAAAAGAGCTCTTCGATCCAATTCGCAAGTTAAATCGCCATCAGGAAGTGTCGTACTCAACGGTGTCTCCGATAATATAGTGGCCTCGTGTAGTACTGCCTCAACTCAGATTGACAAACCACTTACTAGTGAAATGGCTGCAAATATTCACCAGCGATTGGATAGTGTTCCTAGTACGGACTGTACCCTTAAAATAGTTCCACCCCACTTTGCAGTGTTTTTATCACGGCTAGCATATGGTACCAAAAGCAGTGATATTGTGAACTACATTGCTGCGAAAGGTATCAATACTAGCAACATAAAATGCCATAGCTTGACACCGGATAACCTTACTGGTCGCTTAACATCTTCTTTTAAACTTCTATCCCTTCTACCAACTGGAAAATTGCTGGTCAACCCGAGCTTTTGGCCTAAAGACATTCTGGTAAAAGAATTCGTGAACAGACCTAGCTTCAGGAAGAATCAATCAAAAAACGCTCCAAACAACCTTTCAAAAAACTCCGAACTAAGGATTTAACTCCTACAGCTTTTAATCTTTATTACCAAAATACTGGTGGTCTAAGGACTAAACTTCGCGATGTCTTGCTCTTCTCCTCATCTGCCCAATACGATGTTATTGTATTCACTGAGACTTGGCTGACACAGAATCATCACAACGAGGAAATGTTCAATAAGGACCAGTACGAAGTTTACCGCAAGAACCGTTGCTCCATTCTAACTGATTGCGAGAGAGGCGGCGGAGTATTGGTTTCGGTTCGGGCCTCTTTGCACAGTGATGAAATCGAGCTACCTCCAACAGCAGCTGATTTAGATGTGGACCAAATAGCAGTCTCCATCATATACAGTTCTGGAACTGAACTTATTGTTATTGTAAGTTATATAGCACCAAGGAGTCCTTACGTGTTATATAAAGCACATATAGAAAATTGTTCCTTTATTTTAAATAATCTTAAAGATCATCAGCACGTTATCCTTCTTGGAGACTTTAACTTGCCAAACTTAATTTAGTCGTTTGATTGTGACGATTTTAGACTTCTTCCATTTAACGTTAAGTTAGACTATGAGCGTGAAGTCGTTGATGCTCTTGCCCAGCTTGACCTTTGTCAGATAAATCATTTTGCTAATGAATTTAATAATGTTCTCGATTTGGTATTCCCGCTCTTTCGTAATTCTGTTTTTCATGTAGCTCTATCCATGCAGTTCGAATTTTATGAGTTTTTTAAACCGGGTTCCGGTGACACTTATTTCAAGTATAATTATGCTAAAGCTAATTTCAGCAACATTTCAAGCTATTTAGATAATATAAATTGGTTAGTTATTTTTAACAATAATTGTAACTTGGAAAATTCTTTAATGTATTTATCAAAATTGTGAAAATGACAATTGATTTGTTTACACCTAAAGTTAAGTCTGTCAAGGGTAATAAGCCCATTTGGTTTAATGACAGAATCATAAACTTAAATAACAGGAAAAATAAGGCCTATAAACGTTTTTGTAATAGAAATAACGACCCGGAACTTCTGAAAGTTTATCGGACGCTTCAAAAAGAATTTGATGTTTTAAATAAGTTTCTATACAGACACTATGCTCTTTCTGTCGAATCTAATTTAAAAACCAATAGTAAACGCTTTTGGAGCTTTATAAATAGCAAGAAACAATCTAATGGTATTCCTAAATGTATGCGTCTTAATAGTGTGTCCTCATCTGATCTGTCAACCATTTGTAACATGTTAGCTAACCACTTTCAATCTGTTTATTCGTGTGGTACTACCATACCTAGAGTCTCATGTAACAACTCAATGTCCTATGATTTCGTGAATATCGGCAACTTAGAGTGCTCAATCACTGAAGTTCAAAAAGCTCTTTCTTCATTAAAACTTGAAAAAAATGGCATTCCGCCAATTTTACTTCAAAAGTGCTCCTCCGCGTTTTCTGTACCTTTGTGTTTAGTATTTAATTTATCTCTCCAGTCTGGAATTTTTTTGAAAGATTGGAAGAGGTCGTTTTTAACGCCCATTTATAAATCTGGATCTAGGCATGATATTACCAACTATCGTCCAATCTGTAAAATTTCTTCTATCCCTAAGTTGTTTAAAAAACTAGTTTGTGACAAACTTACACCTCTCTTAAATAGATTTATCTCTCCGTCGCAGCATGGATTCGTTACAGGAAGATCCACTACTACAAATCTCTCAATTTTTTGTAATACTGCCTTGAATTACATTGAGAATGGCTCGCAATGTGATGTAATTTATACAGACTTTGCTAAGGCATTTGATCGCGTTAACCATAGAACACTAATTTCCAAACTGACTATGTTAGGATTTCACTCCAATATCCTAAAGTGGATTCATTCCTACTTAACGGATCGTATCCAGTATGTACGCATAAACCAAATGCTCTCGTCACCAATTTATGTCACCTCTGGAGTACCTCAAGGTAGTCATCTAGGCCCTCTGCTCTTCCTTTTGTTTATTAATGACATTCCTGACTTGTTTTTGAGTTCCCAGTGTCTTATGTTTGCCGACGATTTGAAGATTTTCCGACCAATACGTTCAGTTCAAGATTGTATTCTTCTACAAGAAGACCTTAAACGTCTTTCTATTTGGTGTAATGACAATGACCTTCATCTCAATGTCTCTAAATGTCAAAGCCTTTCTTTTTACCGTCACCTCTCTCCAATTCCCTTTACGTACGTAATCGATAATACCCCTTTGTCCATTATTTGCTCGAAAAAAGATCTTGGAGTTATTTTTGACATAAATCTTAGCTTTTGCAAACACATTGAGTTTTTGGTTGCCAAAGGTAATCAGATGCTTGGATTCCTATTGCGGAATTCGAAAGACTTTCAAGATCCTCATACTCTTATATGTCTATTTTTTGCATTTGTCAGATCACATCTTGAATACTGCAGTATAATATGGAATCCATTTTACGAAGTACATTCTTTTAGAATTGAGAAGATCCAAAAGCGTCTTACTAGAGTAGTTGTTCGTAGACTGCGATGGAATATTGAAATGCCATCTTACGAGACGAGGTGCAAATTATTTGGTATCTTACCACTTTTCAGACGGAGACAATATTTTTCCGTTATGTTTATTCGTGATTTGATAGATGGTCATATCGATTGCCCTTTTCTACTATCATTAGTTGGATTTTATGCTCCTGTGAGAGTTCTTAGAAACCGCCTTTTATTTCATATACCCTATCATAGGGTTAACTACGGTTACAATGAACCAGTTTCAAGATGCCTTAGGGAATGCAATAAATATTGTGATATTATTGATTTTAATATTAGTAGAGAACCATTTAGGAATAAACTAATCCTTTTGTTAGGCTTTGGTGGTAATTTTCAAGTATAATTTTTTGTATTAAGTATCTAATCTAGCGAGAACAGCAGATGTACTCATTTGATTGAATTAAATAAATAATAATAAATAAGATTTATTCGGTGTGTCAGGTAGTGGAAACCGTCGTAAATCGCGACCATACCATCGCTGATAGGTATGTAGTAGGACTGTGAGTAATCCATTAGTCTGGGTTGGGATAGTGAAAATATTTGAAGTCTGAAAATAGATTAATTATCTAAGGTTATTTTTATGGACCGTGGTCCCAAGATCAGCTTGAACCATCTTTTGAAAAAAGAGTTTTGAAAATTTGTTGCCGATTCGTTTATTTGTTCGAACGAACACCTTGTCACCTGTTCTATATACATTATACACGTGTGTGTCGATTTTGATTATGGTAATTTAAGTCACTTTGTTGGGTTTGTAATAGCTTTTTTGTTATCTCTTCTTTTAAGGTAGTTGGTATTGCATGAATAATATCGATTGGTCTATAGTTAGTAACTGAATGTATTGTTCTATTGTATTTTGCCGTGGCAAGTAAAATTAACTCTGCAGAATCTTGAATATTCTGTTCTAGTTTTGTGCATCTAGCTATTTCAGATAGAGTACTATGAAACCTTTCCACCTGTCCGTTTGTGGTACTATGAAATGGTGGTGTGTTGAACACAACTATTCCAAAATGATCTCTGAGCAGTGATCTAATTGTTTCTGAGTTCAATGAACGCTCATTGTCAAACACAATAGTTTTCGTATTTTTGAATATGTTAATTATTTCGAGAAGAGGTTCTTTGATGTCTACAATAGCACGTGATTTGATTGGTTTAACTACAGCAAATTTTAAGAACTTATCCAAACAGGTGAGGAAGTGAATTCCTGCTGTTGAATAGATGTCTATATGTAGAATTTCTCCTGCGCTTTCGGGTATGGGCGAATCTCCTACTTTGGGTCTCGGTGGATGTCTTTGATACTTAGCTTCATGACATATTTTGAAACTATAATTTTAAATTTTTCTTGCATTTTCGGGAAAAGGTAGTCATTAAGAATTTCTTTCTTATTCTCACGAGCTGATCGGTGAGCTCTATTGTGTTCCGTGGTTAATATTTCTGATTGATCATCCTGATTAAATATATCCGTAACAAACTTTTCAGTAGTTTTGTTGAGGGAAATTTTCTTGAAAGACCATCCTGAATTTGAGATAGGATATGTAAGTCGCAAAGAATGGCGTTTACAACACTAGGATTAACAATATCTTGAAATATTCAAAAGAGTTCATCAATACTACTGAATGTAACAGTATGTCTTATCTGACACTTAAAAATTATTTTGGTCGTTTTCGTTAGTTCCGCTCCTGCATTAAGTATAATTTGGTTTTTAAAGCAATTAATAGGGTTTTGAACTGTAATAAGTGTGTAGGTTAACGATTCCTCACTATGTATTGTACAGGAATCCCCATCTTTAGAACAATCTAATGCATTGATGTGTTGCCTCGATAAAGCGTCAGCGACAACATTTTCACACCCAGGTTTGTAGTGAAATTTTGGAGAAAACTCTTCCACTAATGCTCTCCACCTTCTCATTTTAATATTTGGGTTTTTATCTGATATTGTAAACGTTAGGGGCTGATGATCTGAATAGATGTTCAAGTTTCTTACACCGTATAAATAATGACGAAGTTTTTGTAAAGACCACAGTATAGACAGTAACTCTCGTTCATTAGTAGCATAGTTTTGTTCCGAAGAGGATAGCGTTCGAGAGATCATAGTTATCGGTCTGCCACCCTGAGAAAGGACAGCACCGAGTGCATGGGATGACGCATCCGTCGTCAAATCAAATGGCTTTTCATAATCTGGGTAAAAAAGTAATACATCCTCTGAAGCAATGATTTTCTTAATTCTGTTAAAAGCATCATATGCTTCTTCATCAAAATCTATACTATTGTTTTTGGATTGTTTAGAGCCTATACTACCATTCTTACCGCGTAGGTACTTTGTTAAAGGTTTAGCAATTTAAGCATAATCCCTTATAAAGCGCCTGTAGTATCCTGACAATCCAAGAAAAGAACGCAAACTACGGAGTGTTGTAGGCACTTTGTATTCAACGATACCTTGGACAGGTTTTTATTCCAGCGAAACTCGCATATTGGCCTAAAAAAGTTTTATTAAGATTCGTTCCACATCTTCGAGATGCTTTTCTTTAGTTTCCGAAAATATAATAATATCGTCGATATATACATGGCATGTTTTATCTATTTCTTCTCTGATAACGTCATCGATTGCCCTTTGGAAAATACTAGACGCATTCTTTAACCCAAATGGAAGCCTGCAAAATTCGTACTTTCCATTGTTTACAGAAAATGCGGTCTTTTCTCTATCGCGTTCGGACAAATTAATTTGATGGAAACCAGACTTCAAATCGAGTGTTGTAAAGTACGAAGCTTTACCTAGATTTGCAAGAATAACTCCAGTATCTGGAATCGGATATTTATCATTTACAGTTTTGCTATTAAGTTTTTGAAAGTCTGTAAAGAGGCGCATCTTACGTCTGCCCGTCTCATCAGTTCCCTTTTTATCTACAACCCATAAAGGACTGTTGTAGGGAGACTGTGAAGGTCTTATTATTTTGTTTCGAAGCAAGTCAGTAATTTCAGCATTGACAAACTCGGCCACCGCCATTGGATATGGATACGGCTTCGAATAAATTGCTTCATTATCTGTGGTCCTGATAGTTGCGACGACGTTTGTATTGAATGGTAATAACTCATTGGGGTCGGCAAAAACTCTAAATTGACGTTTTATCATTAAAGAAAACTCGTCTCTTGAACTTGAAGAATTATTTTCATTTTCTGATGAGATATTATTTACATTGCAACAATAAAAATACATTAATTTTTCTTCTCCACCAAAGTCAAAATGCCTTTATTAAAATTTAACTGTGCATTAATATCTTTCAAAAAATCAAATCCGATGATACCATCAAATGTTTTCAGTGTAGGAAGTATGAAGAAGTCTACATTTCTTTTGAAAATATTAATACAACACTTAGCTATAACCTGATCGGTGCAATGAATTGATTTAACACTAAAAGGTCGTTTAACTGGCTTGATGGCTCTTAAAGAAGCGAGGTTTTTAATGTAGTTCCTTGAAGCGCCAGTGTCTATTAGGAGCTTAATTTCTTTTCCTGCTAATGTCCGGGAGACGTATGGCAGGAGGGACCTACCCCTAAAAAATTAATCTCATCTGTAACTTCTGCTGCCTAAATTTGTAAAGAGGTTCGACACTCATCTTGTTGTTCATTAAAATATCTTTCCTCATCATTGAAGGAACAATAACATAGCTGACTACTGTCTGCATAATGTTCGTTATAGTTCACATCAGCTGCCGGAGGCAGAAATTCACACTAATTCATATTATTGATTCTTTGTACTTTCGGAAGTGTCTGTCTATCTGAGTCGAAACGTCGCTTAAATGTTCTATTTTGTTGATTGAGTGCAACGGCTTGCGGGTTAAAATTGGTTGATTGATCATTTGGATTGTTTAAAGGTCTTTGAGTGAAGTTGGAGTTCTGGTTAAAATTATTTACGGGTCTTTGGTACTGAGTAGGTTTTCTTAAGCCAGAAAGACTAGGGTCAATCTCCATTGGTTCTTGTTTGGGTTGTACTAGATGAGCGATTTGTCTGTAGTGTGGAGAATGGTGAGGAATATATTGGTTGTTGCTATATGACTGCTTTGATATCGCGTAGTTTTGTCGCTCATTTCTGTTAGAAAAAGAGTTTGCAAAAATATAGCGCTCCTGGTTTGCTTCCAGTTCTTGCGCAAGAGCTAATGCACTTGGCATATCGGCAGGTTGTGAGGAAAACAGAATATCACCCATTAGTTTCTGTAAGCCTGAGATGAAAATTCGAAGGGCGTCTTGTCTATACTTTTGTCTTAAAGAATCAATTAAGGTTTTGTTACCTTCATGGAGCATTATCGTTTTATTGATAATAAGAGTTACCTTTTTCTCTACCTCATCATAAAACTGAACAATCGACATTCTACCTTGGCGCAATGTTGACATTTCCTGCTCTATTAAATATATTGGTTTCTTGTCCGCATATGTAAAATCTAAACGTGCAATTATTGCTTTGAAATTAAGAACTGTGCTGAATGAATTGTTAAACAATTTTGTACGCCGCAAAGGCAGCTTGACGCCAAGATAATATGTAGCGAATTTGCTCGCCTGAAAACTCAGGTAGTGACTTAACCAAGTCCAAAGATTCCTCACATTCTTTTTCAGGGTCAATAGTTACAGCTACATACTCTTCTACGGAAGCAGTAGTATCTAAAGCGTTTAACCTTGTTGTAAGGCTGTCTAATGTCCTTTGGAAAGCTACTTGTTGCCTGCTTGTTGCTATTTGAACTGCAGCAGCTATTGCCGCTCTAATTTGCTCTGCATCCATATTCAGTTACTCAGAAACTTTCACAAATTTCACAAACAAAATCAGTATAACTAGGTATTTAACTTAAATAATCAAAAACTATTCTGTAATCAAATCAATATAACAAGGTATTTAATTTATATAATCAAAAACTATTCTCTAACTTACAAAATAAAAAAAATGATCTGCATCTCGTTCACGGCTTTTCGCTCTCTTTGTATCCAGTCAAGTTCCTTTTCTATCAAGGCTTTCACGTTCACTTGGTTTTATTTATCTGTTGTTTTATGTTTTCCCTTTTCTTATGAGGGTGTTTAACTTTCAATTGATTTTAAAATATATATTTTTTGTTTCGCTAACTGCGTATCCAGTCAACTCACTTTTCTATCAATGCTTTTCTCGTTCACTTGGTTTTATTATTAGTATTTCTTGTTGTTTTAGGTTTTTTCCCCTTTCTTATGAGGGTGTTTCACTTTCACTCGATTTTAAAATAAAACATTTTTGTTGTTCCCGTTTCTTATGAGGGTAAGTACCGGTGGGTTTGTTAAAGTTGGGCGCCAATTAAAATTTAATAAAACACGTAACTATGATTTTGAACTTTATTTTCCGGACGAATGACTTAAACTAAACTGATAATGAAAATGAAATGAGTTTCCAGAAGAAACAGTTTGTCGCGTCAGCATAAAGGTTGTTGTTCGTGTTTGAAGAACATGATGCTGCTGTCTGTTCGTGGGAAACCAAACGGCTAATTGAGAAGCTCATTCATGACAGTTCTACTCTCGATGTTTGTCAGACGTTCGCGAGAGGTAGCGCAGTGGAAAAAACCCCTTAAGATGTAATTTGGCCCTCTCGGAATTCGAACCTGGAACCCCTCGCTTAGTAGCCCAACACGCTACCACTAAGCCACTGCGCCGACTAAAAAATATTTAGTACCTACCTACTATTATATACGTCTTAATGAATAAAACTCAAATTTAGCTATTCAGACCTTTATTTGAAGTGGTGATGATTAGTGGACGGTCGGCTAGAGAACAACGAATCTGAGTCCATCACTTAACCAGCCGCCATTGCATCATCGGGTCATTCACAGTAGGTATATAGTTCACAATGATATGACATATGGTAAAATTCATAATAGTTGGTAGGTACATCTTAATTTAACATTACATTAATCTTTTACTTTTATAAATATAATAGTAACACCTACCACAAAGCATTATACAATAAAAACTATTTTTTACTGATTTAAATGAATTTGAATTTGATTTTTTTACATTTCTATTTTGCACTAGGAAGTGTGCAGGGGGCCCGCTAGTTTTTATAATATATATAGAAGATAGAAGATTTCTTTGAATTGTTCTTATAATATTTAATATACTGTATCTAGCAAGATGAATAATAAATCTAATCTAATCTAATCGAAAAAGAAAAATTTTATTTTAACCTTTGGAAATGAATCCATTAACTCGTTCTGTATCTGTCCTAATGTTTCATGATCGCAATAAATTCCATTGGTTATGTCGGTATTAAGAAATTTTAATGTTATTAATGGAAATGTTACTGTATGTCTAACATGCTTTTGGAAAACTAATTTTATTTTTTTACTGTTATCTACACCTGGAAAAATAAAGGTTTGGTTCTTGAAGGAATTGTTAGGATTTTCTACTGATGAAGATTCTTCGCTGTGAACTATTTCTTCTGAAGTGGGTAAGGTGTTAATATATTGACGGAAGAGTGCATTTGCCACTTTATTTCTTTACCTTGTTTATAGTGAAAAGTCGGTGAGTATTCCTCAATAAATGTTCTCCATCTTTTGAGTTTGGTGTTTGGATTTTTATCAGATATCGCAAATGCCAACGGCTGATAATCAGTAAAGATGTTAATAGTAGTAGTAATATCTTAAACTTTGATGAGGCAAGTTTTAATGCCTTTGTTCAGTAAATTCTACATTGCTAAACATACAATTATTATTATTTCATTATTTAACTAAAATTGGTTTGAATTTATAACATCCTTCCGGACATCAACATAATGTCTACTTAAAATAATCATTCGAACAAACATTTCCACTTAACAATTAACTTTTCAAATGTCTTACCACGTGGTTTTTTGCATAGATCTATTTCCTTTTTTAACTTTCTCGCATTACGTAGTAAGAGAAAGGTATTGTAATCGTACAAAAAATCGAACTCGAGATTTTAATCAAATCTGACATTACGATGATAGAGGAACTCGAAAAAGTGGGTCTCGCAATTCTGTCCGTCTGTCCGTCTGTCCGTCTGTCCGTCCTTTCCTGAGCTCCACAGCGCAAACGGCTGGACGGATTTCTTTCAAACTTCGGATTTGGAGTTTGTGGGCTTACAGCTCGGGGCCATTTTTTTTTTTTGCATTCTAACCCTATTATTAACGGTACTTCCCATATAACGGTTCTAAACAAGTTTGATTTTTTCAAAAACGGCTCTAACGATTTCAACCAAAATTGATATTTGGGCTTATATAGGTGCGGTTAACATGGCTGCATACCCAGTTTTTGGCAGAAAAATCGAATAACGGTAATTTAAAAAATTGGTCATATGTCAAAAACGGTAAAAACCATTTCGACAAAAATTCATATTTAAGGTAATACCGTCATTCCCAACATGATGGCATACTCAATTTTTTCCTAAATTATCGTTCAACGGACTGTTTTCGAAAAATGTCGTTTTTTAAGACGTTATTTAATTATGGTTTACTTGAAAACGGCTTTAACGATTTTAACCAAAATGTATACTTGCGCTACGATGCATGGGGTTATTATGGCTGCATATCCAGTTTTTGGCTAAAAAGTCGAATAACGGTACTTTTGAAAAGTGGCCTTATCTCGAAAACGGTCAATACGATTGCAACAAAAACTTATTTTTAAGGTAATATAGTCATTCGTAACATAATAGCAAACTCAGTTTTTCTCTAAATTGTCTATAATGGATTTTTGAAAAAAGGCATATTTTGGTATTTTGGTTTTCCTTTTTTTACCTACATGAAAACGGCTAAAGCGATTTTGACCAAAATGCATACTTGGCGTAAAATTGACGTTTTCAACATTATTGCGTCCTTCATTTTCGAGTCTAACCACCGGAAACGCTGATTTTGAAAACTTCTCAAATCTCGAAAACGCGATTTGCGATTTGGATAAAGCTTTAAAAACGAAGTAATACTAACATCCTGAACAATACCCTATACTCAATTTTTAGCTAAATAGTTGAGCAAGATAATTTTTTGAACTCAACATTGCAATATTTGTTACTATTTTGTATGAATTATTTTCCAAAAACCGCCATAACGGTTTTGACCAAAAACCCCTTTTTATGATAACATAAGTATTCTTAATAGGACCCCTTACTTCGTTTTTCTTAAAAAATGGAATTAAAGCCGTGTTTCAAGAATTACCGTACTACCAGTAAAAATGCAATTCCACTAGGTACTAGAAGCTCCTTTTTAGCAAATATTTCTCACTTCTTCTTTTTTCAACCATATTAATCATGAACCTTAAAATAATTCCAACCAATTGGTATCAGAAACCTGCACTTCATTTAACCCCAAACACGTGCAAATTCAAAAACAAATCTCTGAATTCTTACATCACAAACCCTACTTTGAGTCATGGCCACCTACCAGCATCACCAATTTGAAAAATCTTGTTTTATAGCCTATAAACAATAATAAAAGAAAAATAAACCAACCAAACTGATTATATGAACGAGAAAGTTTCGTGCGATCCAGTCGTGCACTTTATTTTCTATCTTGCACATTCACTTTTGTCAAAACATAGAAACTTATAAGTCGATCATCTCTACACTAATAAATACAACGATTGATTTATCGAGTTTTAATTCGTAAACTAAACACTATTAGGTAGTTAACACATGAACCCGACGTGATTACAATAAATATACGTCTGAATTAAACACTTCCATTTGCCTTTAATCGCATGCAATGGGTAATTATGACCTGGATGACCTCAAGGCTGACGGCCAGTCAACATCAACTACTGACAAAAAGCTGAAGCAAATGGAAGCTCTACGCTCTCGTCGTACGATATCAATTGACCAAATAAGGCGTTGTAGTGAATTTGTGGCAAGAGTAAGAAAAAAATATGGATCTAACCTCAATTCCCGAACTTCAAACACGATTAAAGGTATTGGATAGTGCATTTTCCAATTTTCAAAAGGTGCAATTGAAGATTGAAGAAAGAGATCTCGTTGAAGTTAAAAATGATGTACGGTCAGACAATGAGGAGTCGTACTACCTTGTCTCATCGGAAATAAAGGTTATGTTGAATAAGTTGGCAAATCCTCTCTTCGAGTCTATTCTGTCACACGTCACACCCCACGGAAAACAGGTTTGATCCCATTAAACTACCAAAAATTTAATTTCCCATTTTCACAGGCGATATCACCGCATGGATGCCCTGCTTCGAGACATTCAACTCTCTCATACACAACAATCCTCATTTCAGCAAACTATTCAAATTTTATCATTTGGTCAGCAAATTGGCAGAGACAGCAAAGACATCCATCGAAGGTCTGAAAATCATTGAAGAGAACTACGAAGAAGCGATGCAAAGGTTGAAGGAACGACTCGAGAACAAACGTTTCATCGCTCAGGAGCACTTACACCGCATATTTAATCTTCCAAAAATCATCAAACTATCGGCAGCTGAACTAAGAAATCTCATCGTCAAAACAACCATTCACCTAACCAGCTAGAGGAACTTGAAACGCCCTGTAGATCAGTGGGGTGATGTAATTGTCTACATCCTAGCAACTAAGTTGGACTCAACTACTGCTCAACGTTGGAACAAAGAATCACCAGTAGATCGTTTACCAACACTCATCGAGTTCAACGCCTTCATAAAGAAAATATGTCAAATATTAGAAGGTGGTATACCATATAAAACTAAAAACAATAACCAACGTAACTCTCGAAAATCGCTGACCACCACAGCCACTACTAAACCTAAATGCTCATTGTGCTTACGACCTGGGCATTTCATTTACAAATGTTTTAAATTATTGAATATGCCTCTCACTGATCGACATCAGCAAATTAAAAATCTCAATCTGTGCGAAAATGGTTTAATAACAAACCAGCACACAGAATCAACCTGTCCTTCAAGTGGGAGTCACATGTGTGGCGAAAGGCACCACACGCTTTTACATTATGATAGCAAATCAAATTCGTATTCAATGCCTGTTATTGCGGAGCAATCGTCATACACACAGGGGGTCAATCGGCCCAGTTCATCAAATGTCATACCACACCATAACCACTCCAAATTCAAATTCGCTTAGCAACGAAAACTGTCGAAAATCGTGTACTCTCTTGGCTACAGCTCTCATTAAGGTTTGCAATAACTCAAATCAATTAATCCCATGCCGCGCTCTGTTAGACTCCGGGTCTCAATTAAATCTAATCAGTGAACGATTCATAAACATGCTTGGTTTAAAAAAATACCATGCAAAGCAATTGGTTAGCGGAATATCACAGAATCTTCCTGCTACAAAGCTGTACTCAATATTAATTTCCGATTATCAAAATTCGAGACATCATTTGAAGTCATTGTATTAAAAAGATTGACTAACTATATTCCTGAGAATAATATTGATACTTTCAATTGGAATATACAAAAAAATATTTCTCTGTCTGATCCTCTGTTTCACAAATCGCAAAGAATCGATTTAGTTTAAGGCGCTGAACTATTTTTTGAATTAATATCAGTCGGCCAAATTAAATTGGGAAGTAATCTACCAATCCTACAAAAAACCATTTTCGGTTGGTAGTTTCTGTTCCCTATGAGAACAGTTATCAAAATTACCCCCCGGCTAGTTATTTGCTCACTTATACAGAACATTGAATGTGATATAAATTTACATGAGGATCTCAAAGCTTTCTGCGAAATTAAAAATGGAAGTGAGGAGACAGGGAATAATCGAGTATTAAAGAAATCGGAAGCAGATTTTGAGAAGCACTTTCACTCAAATGTTCGTAGATTATTCGATGGCCGCTATCAGGTTCGCTTACCGTTCAAAGAGAATGCAGGTAGACTAGGGGACTCCTTTAATCAAGCACTCAAACGATTCAAATATCTCGAAAATAAATTCCTGAGAAACAATGAACTCCATACAACATACTCCGCTGTTATCAATGAATTTATCGCTTTAGGTCAAATGGAACTCGCGCCTTGTGTTGATTTTACAAAATCGCATTTCTTTCTACCACATCATTGTGTGCTGAAGCCATCTAATCTAGTTCAACGACAAAAATAACAGTTGTATTCGATGGCTCTGCAAAGTCAACAACGGCAACAATATAAACCGGCTTTGTCTTTGTCTTTATCTTTATCTTTATCTTTATCTTTATCTTTATCTCTATCTTTATCTTTATCTTTATCTTTATCTTTATCTTTATCTTTATCTTCATCTTTATCTTTATCTTTATCTTTATCTTTATCTTTATCTTTATCTTTATCTTTATCTTTATCTTTATCTTTATCTTTATCTTTATCTTTATCTTTATCTTTATCTTTATCTTTATCTTTATCTTTATCTTTATCTTTATCTTTATCTTTATCTTTATCTTTATCTTTATCTTTATCTTTATCTTTATCTTTATCTTTATCTTTATCTTTATCTTTATCTTTATCTTTATCTTTATCTTTATCTTTATCTTTATCTTTATCTTTATCTTTATCTTTATCTTTATCTTTATCTTTATCTTTATCTTTATCTTTATCTTTATCTTTATCTTTATCTTTATCTTTATCTTTATCTTTATCTTTATCTTTATCTTTATCTTTATCTTTATCTTTATCTTTATCTTTATCTTTATCTTTATCTTTATCTTTATCTTTATCTTTATCTTTATCTTTATCTTTATCTTTATCTTTATCTTTATCTTTATCTTTATCTTTATCTTTATCTTTATCTTTATCTTTATCTTTATCTTTATCTTTATCTTTATCTTTATCTTTATCTTTATCTTTATCTTTATCTTTATCTTTATCTTTATCTTTATCTTTATCTTTATCTTTATCTTTATCTTTATCTTTATCTTTATCTTTATCTTTATCTTTATCTTTATCTTTATCTTTATCTTTATCTTTATCTTTATCTTTATCTTTATCTTTATAATATATTATATAAATATTATAAATATTATATATTATTTATATTATATATATATTTTATATATATATAATTCTCCTGTACGTGTGTATGTCACTGAACTCCTCCTAAACGCCTGGACCAATTTGAATGATTTTTTTTGTATGCGTTTGGGTGGGGCCCTGGATGGTTTAGATTAACGATTGGTCGAAATTGGACAAAGGGGCGTAGCACCGCACATACAAAAAATACATTCAAAATCTTATATTTCGAAAGTCACCACAACGATTAATTTTATATTTACAGATAATCTTAGGTATTGGCGTAGGAGTGTTCCTATGAAGATTGTTCCGAAATAGACAAAGGAGCGTGGCACCGCCCATACAAAAAATATATTCAAAATCTTATGTTTCGAAAGTAACTGAATCGATTGAGTTCAAATTTACACACAATGTTAGGTATTAACCAAGGAGTGTTCCTGTGAGATTGGTCAGAAATGGACAAAGAGGCGTGGCACCGTTCATACAAAAAATACACTCAAAATCTGATGTTTCGAAAGTCACCAAAACGATTGAGTTTAAATTTACACATAATCTTAGGTATTGGCCCAGGAGTGTTCCTATGAAGATTGGTAAGAAATAAACAAAGGGACGTGGCACCGCCCATACAAAAAAAAAATTCAAAATCATATATTTAGAAAGTCACTGAATCGATTGAGTTCAAATTTACACATGATCTTAGGTATTGGCCCAGGAGTGTTCCATCGGAGATTGGTCAGAAAAGGACAAAGGGGCGTGGCATAACAAATACATTCAAAATCTTATATTTCGAATGTCACCACAACGATTCAGTTTAAATTTACACCCAATCTTAGGTATTGGCCCAGGAGTGTCCCTATGAAGATTGGTCAGAAATGGACATAGGGGCGTGGCACCACCCAAACAAAAAATACATTCAAAATCTTATATTTCGAAAGTCACCTAATCGATTGAGTTCAAATTTACACACAATCTTAGGTATTGGCCCAGGAGTGTCCCTATGAAGATTGGTCAGAAATGGACATAGGGGCGTGGCACCACCCATAGAAAAAATACATTCAAAATCTTATATTTCGAAAGTCACCACAACGATTGAGTTTAAATTTACACATAATCTTAGGTATTGGCCTAGGAGTGTTCCTATGAAGATTTGGTCAGAAATGGACAAAGGGGCGTGGCACCGCCCATACAAAAAATACATTCAAAATCTTATATTTAATAAGTCACCTCAACGATTAAGTTTAAATTTGCACATAATCTTAGGTATTGGCCAGGAGTATTCCTCTAAAGATAGGTCAGAAATGGACAAAGGGCGTGGCACCGTTCATACTAAAAATACATTCAAAATCTTATATTTCGAAAGTTACCACAACGATTGAGTTTAAATTTACACATAATCTTAGGTATTGGCCCAGGAGTATTCCTATGAACATTGGTCAGAAATGGACAAAGGGGCGTGGCACCGCCCATAAAAAATACAATTAAAATCTTATATTTCGAAAGTCACTAACACGATTGAGTTTAAATTTACACCAAATCTTAGGTATTGGCCCAGGAGTGTTCCTATGAACATTGGTCAGAAATGGACAAAGGGGCGTGGCACCGCCCATAAAAAATACAATTAAAATCTTATATTTCGAATGTCACCACAACGATTAAGTTTAAATTTACACGTAATCTTAGGTATTGGCCCAGGAGTATTCCTGTGAAGATTGGTCAGAAATGGACAAAGGGGCGTGGCACCGTTCATACAAAAAAATACATACAAAATCTTATATTTCGAAAGTTACCACAACGGTTGAGTTTAAATTTACACCCAATCTTAGGTATTGGAGCAGGAGTGTTCCTATGAACATTAGTCTGAAATGGACCAAGGGGCGTGGCACCGCCCATAAAAAATACAATTAAAATCTTATATTTCGAATGTCACCACAACGATTAAGTTTAAATTTACACCAAATCTTAGGTATTGGCCAGGAGTATTCCTCTAAAGATAGGTCAGAAATGGACAAAGGGCGTGGCACCGTTCATACTAAAAATACATTCAAAATCTTATATTTCGAAAGTTACCACAACGATTGAGTTTAAATTTACACATAATCTTAGGTATTGGCCCAGGAGTATTCCTATGAACATTGGTCAGAAATGGACAAAGGGGCGTGGCACCACCCATAGAAAAAATACATTCAAAATCTTATATTTCGAAAGTCACCACAACGATTAAGTTTAAATTTACACGTAATCTTAGGTATTGGCCCAGGAGTAATCCTGTGAAGATTGGTCAGAAATGGACAAAGGGGCGTGGCACCGTTCATGCAAATAATACATTCAAAATCTTATATTTCGAAAGTCACTGAATCGATTGAGTTCAAATTTACACACAATCTTAGGTATTGGCCCAGGAGTGTCCCTATGAAGATTGGTCAGAAATGGACATAGGGGCGTGGCACCACCCATACAAAAAATACATTCAAAATCATATATTTCGAAAGTCTCTGAATCGATTGAGTTCAAATTTACACACAATCTTTGGTATTGGCCTGGGAGTGTTCCTATGAAGATTGGTCAGAAATGGACATAGGGGCGTGGCACCACCCATACAAAAAATACATTCAAAATCTTATATTTCGAAAGTCACTGAATCGATTGAGTTCAAATTTACACACAATCTTAGGTATTGGCCCAGGAGTGTCCCTATGAAGATTGGTCAGAAATGGACATAGGGGCGTGGCACCACCCATACAAAAAATACATTCAAAATCTTATATTTCGAAAGTCATCGAATCGATTGAGTTCAAATTTACCCACAATCTTAGGTATTGCCCAGGAGTGTTCCTATGAAGATTGGTCAGAAAAGGACAAGGGGCGTGGCACCGTTCATACAAAAAATACATTCAAAATCTTATATTTCGCAAGTCAGTGAATCGATTGAGTTCAAATTTACACACAATCTTAGGTATTGGCCTGGGAGTGTTCCTATGAAGATTGGTCAGAAATGGACATAGGGGCGTGGCACCACCCATACAAAAAATACATTCAAAATCTTATATTTCGAAAGTCACTGAATCGATTGAGTTCAAATTTACACACAATCTTAGGTATTGGCCCAGGAGTGTTCCTATGAAGATTGGTCAGAAATGGACATAGGGGCTTGGCACCACCCATACAAAAAATACATTCAAAATCTTATATTTCGAAAGTCATCGAATCGATTGAGTTCAAATTTACACACAATCTTAGGTATTGGCCCAGGAGTGTTCCTATGAAGATTGGTCAGAAATGGACAAAAGGGCGTTGCACCGTTCATACAAAAAATACATTCAAAATCTTATATTTCGAAAGTCACCTAATCGATTGAGTTCAAATTGACACATAATCTTAGGTATTGGCCCAGGAGTATTCCTGTGGAGATTGGTCAGAAATGGACAAAAGGGCGTTGCACCGTTCATACAAAAAATACATTCAAAATCTTATATTTCGAAAGTCACCGAATTGATTGAGTTCAAATTTACACACAATCTTAGGTATTGGCCCAGGAGTATTCCTGTGAAGATTAGTCAGAAATGGACAAAGGGGCGTGGCACCGTTCATACAAAAAATGCATTCAAAATCTTATATTTCGAAAGTCACCACAACGATTAAGTTTAAATTTACACATAATCTTAGGTATTGGCCCAGGAGTATTCCTGTGGAGATTGGTCAGTAATGGACAAAGGGGCGTGGCACCGCCCATAAAAATACACTTAAAATCTTATATTTCGAATGTCACCACAACGATTGAGTTTAAATTTACACCCAATCTTAGGTATTGGCCCAGCAGTGTTCCTATGAACATTGGTCTGAAATGGACAAAGGGGCGTGGCACCGCCCATAAAAAATACAATTAAAATCTTATATTTCGAATGTCACCACAACGATTAAGTTTAAATTTACACACAATCTTAGGTATTGGCCCAGGAGTGTCCCTATGAAGATTGGTCAGAAATGGACATAGGGGCGTGGCACCACCCATACAAAAAATACATTCAAAATCATATATTTCGAAAGTCTCTGAATCGATTGAGTTCAAATTTACACACAATCTTAGGTATTGGCCTGGGAGTGTTCCTATGAAGATTGGTCAGAAATGGACATAGGGGCGTGGCACCACCCATACAAAAAATACATTCAAAATCTTATATTTCGAAAGTCACTGAATCGATTGAGTTCAAATTTACACACAATCTTAGGTATTGGCCCAGGAGTGTCCCTATGAAGATTGGTCAGAAATGTACATAGGGGCGTGGCACCACCCATACAAAAAATACATTCAAAATCTTATATTTCGAAAGTCATCGAATCGATTGAGTTCAAATTTACACACAATCTTAGGAATTCCCCAGGAGTGTTCCTATGAAGATTGGTCAGAAAAGGACAAGGGGGCGTGGCACCGTTCATACAAAAAATACATTCAAAATCTTATATTTCGAATGTCAGTGAATCGATTGAGTTCAAATTTACACACAATCTTAGGTATTAGCCCAGGAGTGTTCCTATGAAGATTGGTCAGAAATGGACAAAAGGGCGTTGCACCGTTCATACAAAAAATACATTCAAAATCTTATATTTCGAAAGTCACCTAATCGATTGAGTTCAAATTGACACATAATCTTAGGTATTGGCCCAGGAGTATTCCTGTGGAGATTGGTCAGAAATGGACAAAAGGGCGTTGCACCGTTCATACAAAAAATACATTCAAAATCTTATATTTCGAAAGTCACCGAATTGATTGAGTTCAAATTTACACACAATCTTAGGTATTGGCCCAGGAGTATTCCTGTGAAGATTAGTCAGAAATGGACAAAGGGGCGTGGCACCGTTCATACAAAAAATGCATTCAAAATCTTATATTTCGAAAGTCACCACTACGATTAAGTTTAAATTTACACCAAATCTTAGGTATTGGCCCAGGAGTATTCCTGTGGAGATTGGTCAGTAATGGACAAAGGGGCGTGGCACCGCCCATAAAAATACACTTAAAATCTTATATTTCGAATGTCACCACAACGATTGAGTTTAAATTTACACCCAATCTTAGGTATTGGCCCAGCAGTGTTCCTATGAACATTGGTCAGAAATGGACAAAGGGGCGTGGCACCGCCCATAAAAAATACAATTAAAATCTTATATTTCGAATGTCACCACAACGATTAAGTTTAAATTTACACCAAATCTTAGGTATTGGCCCAGGAGTGTTCCTATGAACATTGGTCAGAAATGGACAAAGGGGCGTGGCACCGCCCATAAAAAATACAATTAAAATCTTATATTTCGAATGTCACCACAACGATTAAGTTTAAATTTACACGTAATCTTAGGTATTGGCCCAGGAGTATTCCTGTGAAGATTGGTCAGAAATGGACAAAGGGGCGTGGCACCGTTCATACAAATAATACATTCAAAATCTTATATTTCGAAAGTCACTAACACGATTGAGTTTAAATTTACACCAAATCTTAGGTATTGGCCCAGGAGTGTTCCTATGAACATTGGTCAGAAATGGACAAAGGGGCGTGGCACCGCCCATAAAAAATACAATTAAAATCTTATATTTCGAATGTCACCACAACGATTAAGTTTAAATTTACACGTAATCTTAGGTATTGGCCCAGGAGTATTCCTATGAAGATTGGTCAGAAATGGACAAAGGGGCGTGGCACCGTTCATACAAAAAATACATACAAAATCTTATATTTCGAAAGTTACCACAACGGTTGAGTTTAAATTTACACCCAATCTTAGGTATTGTCCCAGGAGTGTTCCTATGATCACTGGTCAGAAATGGACAAAGGGGCGTGGCACCGCCCATAAAAAATACAATTAAAATCTTATATTTCGAATGTCACCACAACGATTAAGTTTAAATTTACACCAAATCTTAGGTATTGGCCCAGGAGTATTCCTATGAAGATTGGTCAGAAATGGACAAAGGGGCGTGGCACCACCCATAGAAAAAATACATTCAAAATCTTATATTTCGAAAGTCACCAAAACGATTAAGTTTAAATTTACACGTAATCTTAGGTATTGGCCCAGGAGTATTCCTGTGAAGATTGGTCAGAAATGGACAAAGGGGCGTGGCACCGTTCATGCAAATAATACATTCAAAATCTTATATTTCGAAAGTCACTAACACGATTGAGTTTAAATTTATACATAATCTTAGGTTTTGGCCCAGGAGTATTCCTGTGGAGATTGGTCAGAAATGGACAAAGGGGCGTGGTACCGCCCATAGAAAAATACATTCAAAATCTTATATTTCGAAAGTCACCGAATGAGTATTCCTGTGAAGATTGGTCAGAAATAGACAAAGGAGCTTGGCACCGTTCATACAAAAAATACATTCAAAATCTTATATTTCGAAAGTCACCGAATCGATTGAGATTAAATTTATACACAATCTTAGGTACTGGCCCAGGAGTGTTCCTATGAAGATTGGTCAGAAATAGACAAAGGGGCGTGGCACCACCCATACAAAAAATTCATTCAAAATATTATATTTCGAAAGTCAACGAATCGATTGAGTTCAAATTTACATATAATCTTAGGTATTGGCCCATGAGTATTCCTGTGAAGATTGGTCAGAAATGGACAAAGGGGTGTGGCACCGTTCATACAAAAAATACATTCGAAATCTTATATTTCAAAAGTCACCAACACGATTGAGTTTAAATTTACACACAATCTTAGGTATTGGCCCAGGAGTGTTCCTATGAAGATTGGTCAGAAATGGACAAAGGGGCGTGGCACCACCCATACAAAAAATACATTCAAAATCTTATATTTCGAAAGTCACTGAATCGTTTGAGTTCAAATTTACACACAATCTTAGGTATTGGTCCAGGAGTGTTCCTATGAAGATTGGTCAGAAATGGAAAAAGGGGCGTGGCACCACCCATACAAAAAATGCATTCAAAATCTTATATTTCGAAAGTCACCGAATCGATTGAGTTCAAATTTACACACAATCTTAGGTATTGGCCCAGGAGTATTCCTGTGAAGATTGGTCAGAAATTGACAAAGGGGCTTGGCACCATTCATACAAAAAATACATTCAAAATCTTATATTTCGAAAGTCACCGAATGAGTGTTCCTGTGAAGATTGGTCAGAAATGGACAAGGGGGCGTGGCACCGTTCATACAAAAAATACATTCAAAATCTTACATTTCGAAAGTCACTGAATCGATTGAGTTCAAATTTACACACAATCTTAGGTAATGGCCCAGGAGTGTTCCAATGAAGATTGGTCAGAAATGGACAAAGGGGCGTGGCACCGTTCATACAAATAATACATTCAAAATCTTATATTTCGAAAGTCACTAACACGATTGAGTTTAAATTTATACATAATCTTAGGTATTGGCCCAGGAGTATTCCTGTGGAGATTGGTCAGAAATGGACAAAGGGGCGTGGCACCGCCCATAGAAAAATACATTCAAAATCTTATATTTCGAAAGTCACCGAATGAGTATTCCTGTGAAGATTGGTCAGAAATAGTCAAAGGGGCTTGGCACCGTTCATACAAAAAATACATTCAAAATATTATAAAGTCAACGAATCGATTGAGTTTAAACTTACACACAATCTTAGGTATTGGCCCAGGAGTGTTCCTATAAAGATTGGTCAGAAATAGACAAAGAAGCGTGGCACCGCCCATACAAAAAATACATTTAAAATCTTATATTTCGAAAGTCGCCGAATCGATTGAGTTCAAATTTACACATAATCTTAGGTATTGGCCCAGGAGTATTCCTGTGAAGATTGATCAGAAATGGACAAGGGGGCGTGGCACCGTTCATACAAAAAATACATTCAAAATCTTATATTTCGAAAGTCACTGAATCGATTGAGTTCAAATTGACACACAATCTTAGGTATTGGCCCAGGAGTGTCCCTATGAAGATTGGTCAGAAATGGACATAGGGGCGTGGCACCACCCATACAAAAAATACATTCAAAATCTTATATTTCGAAAGTCATCGAATCGATTGAGTTCAAATTTACACACAATCTTAGGTATTGCCCAGGAGTGTTCCTATGAAGATTGGTCAGAAAAGGACAAGGGGGCGTGGCACCGTTCATACAAAAAATACATTCAAAATCTTATATTTCGAAAGTCAGTGAATCGATTGAGTTCAAATTTACACACAATCTTAGGTATTGGCCTGGGAGTGTTCCTATGAAGATTGGTCAGAAATGGACATAGGGGCGTGGCACCACCCATACAAAAAATACATTCAAAATCTTATATTTCGAAAGTCACTGAATCGATTGAGTTCAAATTTACACACAATCTTAGGTATTGGCCCAGGAGTGTTCCTATGAAGATTGGTCAGAAATGGACATAGGTGCTTGGCACCACCCATACAAAAAATACATTCAAAATCTTATATTTCGAAAGTCATCGAATCGATTGAGTTCAAATTTACACACAATCTTAGGTATTGGCCCAGGAGTGTTCCTAAGAAGATTGGTCAGAAATGGACAGAGGGGCGTGGCACCGTTCATACAAAAAATACATTCAAAATCTTATATTTCGAAAGTCACTGAATCGATTGAGTTCAAATTTACACACAATCTTAGGTATTGGCCCAGGAGTGTCCCTATGAAGATTGGTCAGAAATGGACATAGGGGCGTGGCACCACCCATACAAAAAATACATTCAAAATCTTATATTTCGAAAGTCATCGAATCGATTGAGTTCAAATTTACACACAATATTAGGTATTGGCCCAGGAGTATTCCTGTGAAGATTGGTCAGAAATAGTCAAAGGGGCTTGGCACCGTTCATACAAAAAATACATTCAAAATATTATAAAGTCAACGAATCGATTGAGTTTAAACTTACACACAATCTTAGGTATTGGCCCAGGAGTGTTCCTATAAAGATTGGTCAGAAATAGACAAAGGAGCGTGGCACCGCCCATACAAAAAATGCATTCAAAATCTTATATTTCGAAAGTCGCCGAATCGATTGAGTTCAAATTTACACATAATCCTAGGTATTGGCCCAGGAGTGTTCCTGTGAAGATTGGTCAGAAATGGACAGAGGGGCGTGGCACCGTTCATACAAAAAATACATTCAAAATATTATAAAGTCAACGAATCGATTGAGTTTAAACTTACACACAATCTTAGGTATTGGCCCAGGAGTGTTCCTATAAAGATTGGTCAGAAATAGACAAAGAAGCGTGGCACCGCCCATACAAAAAATACATTCAAAATCTTACATTTCGAAAGTCACTGAATCGATTGAGTTCAAATTTACACACAATCTTAGGTATTGGCAAAGGAGAGTTCCATTGAAGATTGGTCAGAAATGGACAAAGGGCGTGGCACCTCCCATACAAAAAATACATTCAAAATCTTATATTTCGAAAGTCACCTAATCGATTGAGTTCAAACTTACACACAATCTTAGGTATTGGCCCAGGAGTGTTCCTATGAAGATTGGTCAGAAATGGACAAAGGGCGTGGCACAACCCATACAAATAATACATTCAAAATCTTATATTTCGAAAGTCACTGAATCGATTGAGTTCAAATTTATACACAATCTTAGGTATTGGCCCAGGAGTGTTCCTATGAAGATTGGTCAGAAATGGACATAGGGGCGTGGCACCACCCATACAAAAAATTCATTCAAAATCTTATATTTCGAAAGTCACCTAATCGATTGAGTTCAAATTTACACACAATCTTAGGTTTTGGCCCAGGAGTGTTCCTATGAAGATTGGTCAGAAATGGACATAGGGGCGTGGCACCACCCATACAAAAAATTCATTCAAAATCTTATATTTTGAAAGTCAACGAATCGATTGAGTTCAAATTTACACATAATCTTAGGAATTGGCCCAGGATTATTCCTGTGAGGATTGGTCAGAAATGGAAAAAGGGGCGTGGCACCGTTCATACAAAAAATACTTTAAAATCTTATATTTCGAAAGTCACCGAATCTATTGAGTTCAAATCTACACACAATCTTAGGTATTGGCCCAGGAGTGTTCCTATGAAGATTGGTCAGAAATGGACATAGGGGCGTGGCACCACCCATACAAAAAATACATTCAAAATCTTATATTTCGAAAGTCACCGAATCGATTGAGTTCAAATTTACACACAATCTTAGGTATTGGCCCAGGAGTGTTCCTATGAAGATTGACCACCCATACAAAAAATACTTTCAAAATCTTTTATTTCAAAAGTCACCACAACGATTAAGTTCAAATTTACACATAATCTTAGGTATTGGCTCAGGAGTATTACTGTGAAGATTGGTCAGAAATGGACAGAGGGGCGTGGCACCGTTCATACAAAAAATACATTCAAAATCTTATATTTCGAAAGTCACCGAATCGATTGAGTTCAAATTTACACACAATCTTAGGTTTTGGCCCAGGAGTGTTCCTATGAAGATTGGTCAGAAATGGACATAGTGGCGTGGCACCACCCATCCAAAAAATTCATTCAAAATTTTATATTTTGAAAGTCAACGAATCGATTGAGTTCAAATTTACACATAATCTTAGGTATTGGCTCAGGAGTATTCCTGTGAAGATTGGTCAGAAATGGACAGAGGGGCGTGGCACCGTTCATACAAAAAATACATTCAAAATCTTATATTTCGAAAGTCGCCCAATCGATTGAGTTCAAATTTACACATAATCTTAGGTATTGGCCCAGGAGTATTCCTGTGAAGATTGGTCAGAAATGGACAAGGGGGCGTGGCACCGTTCATACAAAAAAATACATTCAAAATCTTACATTTCGAAAGTCACTGAATCGATTGAGTTCAAATTTACACACAATCTTAGGTATTGGCCCAGGATTGTTCCAATGAAGATTGGTCAGAATTGGACAAAGGGCGTGGCACCTCCCATACAAAAAATACATTCAAAATCTTATATTTCGAAAGTCACCGAATCGATTGAGTTCAAATTTACACACAATCTTAGGTATTGGCCCAGGAGTGTTCCTATGAAGATTGGTCAGAAATGGACAAAGGGGCGTGGCACAACCCATACAAAAAATACATTTAAAATCTTATATTTTGAAAGTCACCACAACGATTAAGTTTAAATTTACACATAATCTTAGGTATTGGCCCAGGAGTGTTCTTATGAAGATTGTTCCGAAATAGACAAAGGAGCGTGGCACCGCCCATACAAAAAATATATTCAAAATCTTATGTTTCGAAAGTCACCGAATCGATTAAGTTCAAATTTACACATAATCTTAGGAATTGGCCCAGGATTATTCCTGTGAAGATTGGTCAGAAATGGAAAAAGGGGCGTGGCACCACCCATACAAAAAATACTTTCAAAATCTTATATTTCAAAAGTCACCACAACGATTAAGTTTAAATTTACACATAAACTTAGGTATTGGCCCAGGAGTATTCCTGTGAAGATTGGTCAGAAATGGACAAGGGGGCGGGGCACCGTTCATACAAAAAATACATGCAAAATCGTATATTTCGAAAGTCACCTAATGGATTGAGTTCAAATTTACACACAATCTTAGGTTTTGGCCCAGGAGTGTTCCTATGAAGATTGGTCAGAAATGGATATAGGGGCGTGGCACCACCCATACAAAAAATTCAATCAAAATCTTATATTTTGAAAGTCAACGAATCGATTGAGTTCAAATTTACACATAATCTTAGGTATTGGCTCAGGAGTATTCCTGTGAAGATTGGTCAGAAATGGACAGAGGGGCATGGCACCGTTCATACAAAAAATACATTCAAAATATTATAAAGCCAACGAATCGATTGTGTTTAAATTTACACACAATCTTAGGTATTGGCCCAGGAGTGTTCCTATAAAGATTGGTCAGAAATAGACAAAGGAGCGTGGCACCGCCCATACAAAAAATACATTCAAAATCTTATATTTCGAAAGTCGCCGAATCGATTGAGTTCAAATTTACACATAATCCTAGGTATTGGCCCAGGAGTATTCCTGTGAAGATTGGTCAGAAATGGACAAGGGGGCGTGGCACCGTTCATACAAAAAAATACATTCAAAATCTTACATTTCGAAAGTCACTGAATCGATTGAGTTCAAATTTACACACAATCTTAGGTATTGGCCCAGGATTGTTCCAATGAAGATTGGTCAGAATTGGACAAAGGGCGTGGCACCTCCCATACAAAAAATACATTCAAAATCTTATATTTCGAAAGTCACTGAATCGATTGAGTTCAAATTTACACACAATCTTAGGTATTGGCCCAGGAGTGTTCCTATGAATATTGGTCAGAAATGGACATAGGGGCGTGGCATCACCCATGCAAAAAATACATTCAAAATCTTATATTTCGAAAGTCACCGAATCGATTGAGTTCAAATTTACACACAATCTTGGGTATTGGCCTAGGAGTGTTCCTATGAAGATTGGTCAGAAATGGACAAAGGGGCGTGGCACAACCCATACAAAAAATACATTCAAAATCTTATATTTTGAAAGTCACAACAACGATTAAGTTTAAATTTACACATAATCTTAGGTATTGGCTCAGGAGTGTTCCTATGAAGATTGTTCCGAAATAGACAAAGGAGCGTGGCACCGCCCATACAAAAAATATATTCAAAATCTTATGTTTCGAAAGTCACCGAATCGATTGAGTTCAATTTTACACATAATCTTAGGAATTGGCCCAGGATTATTCCTATGAAGATTGGTCAGAAATGGAAAAAGAGGCGTGGCACCGTTCATACAAAAAATACATTCAAAATCTTATATTTCGAAAGTCACTGAATCGATTGAGTTCAAATTTACACACAATCTTAGGTATTGGCCCAGGAGTGTTCCTATGAAGATTGGTCAGAAATGGACATAGGGGCGTGGCACCACTCATACAAAAAATACATTCAAAATCTTATATTTCGAAAGTCACTGAATCGATTGAGTTCAAATTTACACACAATCTTAGGTATTGGCCCAGGATTGTTCCTATGAAGATTGGTCAGAAATGGACATAGGGGCGTGGCACCACCCATACAAAAAATACTTTCAAAATCTTATATTTCAAAAGTCACCAAATCGATTGAGTTCAAATTTACACACAATCTTAGGTATTGGCCCAGGAGTGTTCCAATGAAGATTGGTCAGAAATGGACAAAGGGCGTGGCACCTCCCATACAAAAAATACATTCAAAATCTTATATTTCGAAAGTCACCGAATCGATTGAGTTCAAATTTACACATAAACTTAGGTATTGGCCAAGGAGTATTCCTGTGAAGATTGGTCAGAAATGGACATAGGGGCGTGGCACCGTTCATACAAAAAATACATTCAAAATCTTATATTTCGAAAGTCGCCGAATCGATTGAGTTCAAATTTACACATAATCTTAGGTATTGGCCCAGGAGTATTCCTGTGAAGATTGGTCAGAAATGGACAAGGGGGCGTGGCACCGTTCATACAAAAAAATACATTCAAAATCTTACATTTCGAAAGTCACTGAATCGATTGAGTTCAAATTTACACACAATCTTAGGTATTGGCCCAGGATTGTTCCAATGAAGATTGGTCAGAATTGGACAAAGGACGTGGCACCTCCCATACAAAAAATACATTCAAAATCTTATATTTCGAAAGTCACCGAATCGATTGAGTTCAAATTTACACACAATCTTAGGTATTGGCCCAGGAGTGTTCCTATGAAGATTGGTCAGAAATGGACAAAGGGGCGTGGCACAACCCATACAAAAAATACATTCAAAATCTTATATTTTGAAAGTCACCACAACGATTTAGTTTAAATTTACACATAATCTTAGGTATTGGCCCAGGAGTGTTCTTATGAAGATTGTTCCGAAATAGACAAAGGAGCGGGGCACCGCCCATACAAAAAATATATTCAAAATCTTATGTTTCGAAAGTCACCGAATCGATTAAGTTCAAATTTACACATAATCTTAGGAATTGGCCCAGGATTATTCCTGTGAAGATTGGTCAGAAATGGAAAGGGGCGTGGCACCACCCATACAAAAAATTCTTTCAAAATCTTATATTTCAAAAGTCACCACAACGATTAAGTTTAAATTTACACATAAACTTAGGTATTGGCCCAGGAGTATTCCTGTGAAGATTGGTCAGAAATGGACAAGGGGGCGGGGCACCGTTCATACAAAAAATATATGCAAAATCGTATATTTCGAAAGTCACCTAATCGATTGAGTTCAAATTTACACACAATCTTAGGTTTTGGCCCAGGAGTGTTCCTATGAAGATTGGTCAGAAATGGACATAGGGGCGTGGCACCACCCATACAAAAAATTCATTCAAAATCTTATATTTTGAAAGTCAACGAATCGATTGAGTTCAAATTTACACATAATCTTAGGTATTGGCTCAGGAGTATTCCTGTGAAGATTGGTCAGAAATGGACAGAGGGGCGTGGCACCGTTCATACCAAAAATAAATTCAAGATATTATAAAGCCAACGAATCGATTGTGTTTAAATTTACACACAATCTTAGGTATTGGCCCAGGAGTGTTCCTATAAAGATTGGTCAGAAATAGACAAAGGAGCGTGGCACCGCCCATACAAAAAATACATTCAAAATCTTATATTTCGAAAGTCGCCGAATCGATTGAGTTCAAATTTACACATAATCCTAGGTATTGGCCCAGGAGTATTCCTGTGAAGATTGGTCAGAAATGGACAAGGGGGCGTGGCACCGTTCATACAAAAAAATACATTCAAAATCTTACATTTCGAAAGTCACTGAATCGATTGAGTTCAAATTTACACACAATCTTAGGTATTGGCCCAGGATTGTTCCAATGAAGATTGGTCAGAATTGGACAAAGGGCGTGGCACCTCCCATACAAAAAATACATTCAAAATCTTATATTTCGAAAGTCACCGAATCGATTGAGTTCAAATTTACACACAATCTTAGGTATTGGCCCAGGAGTGTTCCTATGAATATTGGTCAGAAATGGACATAGGGGCGTGGCATCACCCATACAAAAAATTCATTCAAAATCTTATATTTCGAAAGTCACCGAATCGATTGAGTTCAAATTTACACACAATCTTGGGTATTGGCCTAGGAGTGTTCCTATGAAGATTGGTCAGAAATGTACAAAGGGGCGTGGCACAACCCATACAAAAAATACATTCAAAATCTTATATTTTGAAAGTCACAACAACGATTAAGTTTAAATTTACACATAATCTTAGGTATTGGCTCAGGAGTGTTCCTATGAAGATTGTTCCGAAATAGACAAAGGAGCGTGGCACCGCCCATACAAAAAATATATTCAAAATCTTATGTTTCGAAAGTCACTGAATCGATTGAGTTCAATTTTACACATAATCTTAGGAATTGGCCCAGGATTATTCCTGTGAAGATTGGTCAGAAATGGAAAAAGAGGCGTGGCACCGTTCATACAAAAAATACATTCAAAATCTTATATTTCGAAAGTCACTGAATCGATTGAGTTAAAATTTACACACAATCTTAGGTATTGGCCCAGGAGTGTTCCTATGAAGATTGGTCAGAAATGGACATAGGGGCGTGGCACCACTCATACAAAAAATACATTCAAAATCTTATATTTCGAAAGTCACCCAATCGATTAAGTTCAAATATACACACAATCTTAGGTATTGGCCCAGGAGTGTTCCTATGAAGAGATTGGTCAGAAATGGACAAAGGGGCGTGGCACCCCCCATACAAAAGATACATTAAAAATCTTATATTTCGAATGCCACCTGATGTAATGCGACCCTTAAAGCATTGCAATAATAAATGTAAACAACAATTTCTCTTTAGTACTGTACCATCTGTCAAATGAATTCTATTAATTGAAATAAAGTTTGTAACGTGATTTGAAGCTAGCTGCGTTTACTTCAGTGGCGACGAGGATTTTTCCGATTAATTTTTTTTCGAACTGGTAATTCGCGAACATTGGCGATAAAGGCAGCAATTCGTTCATAAATGGAACAGGAAGTTCTTCAGGATATTTTAAAATCACAGCGTGATTGGATGGAAAAGATATGGGCGGATCAGAAAAGATGGTTTACGCAGAACACTCCGCAGTCGCCGGCAACTAATACTTCAGTTGTCCAACCATTCCCAGCATATAAAAAGGAAGACAACTGGAAAACGTACCTCAAACAAATGGAGCAGCATTTCGAAGCATGTCGAATCACAGATGACAACCAAAAACGTGCATTTTTCTTGTCTTGGATTGGAGCAGATAACTTTGAGATTCTCCAAAAACTCTACGGCGTAGACGACCTGGCAGCCAAAAGTTTTAAAGACCTCACTGGTAAGCTAAGCGAACATTTTACGGCTAAAATTCATGTACTTGCAGCGCGCTATCAATTTCATAAGACAGTAATGAAGCCAGGACAATCATATGCATCGTGGGTGGCAGATCTTAGAGGTGTGGCCCGAAATTGTCTTTTTACTTGCCCAGGAGCGAATTGTGCCAATTCATATGTGGACAATATGATCCGAGACATTGTGGTATTGTATACACCGCACGATAGTGTTCGCACGCTAGCGCTTCAAAAAACAGACCCCTCACTCCAAGATGTTCTTGATATTGCGGGTGCATATGAGACCACTCAACAAACTTTTTCCGCAATTGCTGATAAAAATAATATTGTCGAAGTTAATCAGCTACCAGCGACAAACGGTTACGGTACCTCCCGGTCGCTCTCACAGCCACATTCGCTTCGTAAATCGTGCCCAGGCTGTTTTGTCAACCATAGTAGGAATGAGTGCCGGCATTACAAAACAGTTTGTCGTAAATGTAGGAAGGTGGGCCATATTGAAGCTGTGTGTTTGCTAGGAGGGAGTGCCGGTGGGAATTTATCACAGCAAGTAAGCAAGAGCAGAAGTCGCAGCGTACAACGGTCGGGTAAGGGCTCCTATCGAAAAAAAAATTCCCAAGAGCAAAAGTATTCAGGTAATACTACGGAGAGGCTGCATTTTGCGGAAGTAGTGCATTCGCATGAACACATATCAGACGGGTCAAGGTCGGGTATTATGATGGAGTTGGTTGTAAATGGAAAGACGATGACATTCCAAGTCGATACAGGAGCGTCGTGTTCGTTGGTTGGACGCGATGGTTATAAGCAACTGGGACAACCGAAGTGTTCTACAACGAACAAAGTTCTGCAGGCATATGGTGGATCGCCGCTGTCTCTTAAAGGGGAATTGGAAGTAGAGGTGGTGTATAAAAAATCAGCACATAAAGTGAAACTGCTAGTGGTTAACAGTGGTGGCGCTAATATTCTGGGACTTGACTGGTTTAGAGCATTTAGTTTATCCGTGCAACATTCCGTTTCGCAAATTAATGAAAAGGCCTCGCTACTCAAAAGCATTGAGGCACTCTGTGAGATCCATTCGGATCTGTTTTCGGAAGGATTAGGCAAGTGCAAGGTTTATAAAGCGCACCTGGCCCTGCAGGAAGGGGCCGTCCCAAAATTTGTTCGCCATCGACCCATCCCATATGCGCTACTAGAGGACACCAAGAAGGAAATCGAGCGGTTAATTGAAGCGGATATACTTAGGCAAGTACACCGTACGCAGTGGGCCGCGCCCGTGGTAATAGTGCAGAAGGCGGATGGTGGGATACGAATCTGTGGAGACTTTAAGTCTAGTGTAAACCCGCAGCTTATAGTTAATCGTCACCCTATCCCACGCATTCGTGATATGTTCCACAAACTGAGAGGAGGAAGAATGTACACAAAAATAGACCTGTCGGATGCTTATCTCCAAATCGAGTTGGATGATGAGTCGAAAGAGTTGGCTGTGATTAATACTCCTTTCGGGTTGTACCAATACCAACGTCTTCCGTTTGGGATTAGCAGTGCGCCGGGGGAATTTCAGAACATAATGGAGCAAATGTTTGCCGACCTTCCGGTGGCTGTGTATTTGGACGACATCGTCGTTACGGGCAAGGAAGACAGGGATCACTTGTGCACATTGGAGGAAGTGTTTCGCCGCCTCCAAAACAATGGCTTTCGATGCAACAAGCAGAAGTGCACTTTCGCTAAAGAGGAGTTGGAGTATTTGGGGCATACGCTTTCTGCAACGGGCATTAGTCCTTCGGAAAAACATCTAGAGGCTCTTCGTAACATACCCCAACCTACCAACCTGAAGGAATTAGAAGCTATAATAGGTAAATTGAACTATTATAATCAATTTATACCCAATTTCTCGCAGGTAGCAGGCCCACTAAATGCACTTCGAGCAAAGGGAACCAAATTCGTTTGGTCTGCTAGCCAGCAGAAATCGTTGGAAATATTAAAAAGCAGTATACTGAATGCTACGCGTTTAGCACATTTTGACGATTCACTACCTTTGATCCTGGCCACCGATGCCTCCAGCTACGGTATTGGTGCGGTTATATCACATAGGTATCCAGATGGGACGGAGAGGCCAATTGCGTTTGCCTCAAAAACACTGGACCGCCACCAAAAGTTATATAGTCAGATAGAAAAGGAGGCGTTGTCAATTATTTATGGAGTAAAAAAGTTCCACTGCTACTTGTACGGTCATCGGTTTGAGCTGCAAACGGACCATAAACCTTTAACAACCATATTCAATCCGGGTAAGTCGATACCGGAAATGACGATGCGCCGTCTTCGCAATTGGGCCCTGACGCTTATGGCCTATAATTATGAAATTAAGTACCGACCTACCTCCAAACATGGAAATGCTGACGCGCTATCACGCCTGCCAATGGGTCCGGATGCTGAGTTTGACAAACTGGAAGTCGTAGTTCACGAAGTGAATGCTGTTGTGGAAGAACTGGGATCAACTACGTTGAATGCTGAGACGATAGGCAAATGTACGTTAAAGGACAAAGTATTGAAGAAAGTTGCGGCTTACATCAAGAATGGATGGCCCACTAAGCTACCAGAAGATCAGATGGACGTGAAACCTTTTTTTGAACGTAAGTTAGCTTTAACAATGCAAGATAACATAATTCTTCTTAGTGCTGATCATGACCGAGTCGTCATTCCGGAGGTGATTCAACCTAAAATACTTAAATATATCCACGAGGGTCACTGGGGCATTTCAAGAATGAAACGGCTGGCACGGCAATATGTCTGGTTTCCGGACATGGATCGACAAATCAACACGGTGGTGGCGCGATGTACTATCTGTCAAGAAGCTGCAGCCGATCCAAAGCGTGAGTACAGCAACTGGCTCCCGGCAGAGGAGGCATGGGAAAGGATACACCTGGACTTCGCTGGGCCATTTTTTAACAGAATGTGGCTCATTTGTGTAGATGCATATTCCAAGTTCCCATACGTGGTGTCTATGGCAACAATTACTGCCGAAGCAACGATAAAAGCACTCCAATCCATTTTTGCAATTGAAGGGCTTCCAAAAGCAATGGTCACGGACAATGGAACCCAATTTACAGCACAACTATTCAAGGAATTTTGTGAGACACACTCAATCAAACACTGGAGAACAGCTCCTTTTCATCCGGCATCGAATGGTCAGGCGGAGCGTTTTGTTCAGACCTTCAAGGTATCATTTAAGAAGAATATGAGTGAGCGGAAAGACGCCGGGGCGGCTCTTAACTTATTTTTATCGACGTACCGATCAACGCCAATTGGAGGGTCGCTGAAGTCCCCAGCAGAATTACTACATGGAAGGAAGTATCGGAACCTGTTAGCATGTGTTATGCCAGAAGAAAGGAAAAGGAAGCTGGGTAACTCTACTCCAAAATTTCAATGTTCGCAGGAGGTATGGGTGCGAGAATATATGCAGTCAAAGAAGTGGTCAAAGGGAGTTATACAAAATAGGTTTGGTAACAAAATGTATGGAGTGCAAATAGAAGGCGGATACGTAAGGCGTCACCAGAACCAAATTCGTCCAGTAAGGTACTCTCTGGATGCAGATATCCAGCGTGGGGTACCATCACGGGGGGTAGCCCGTAAAGCAGATATGAATGGAGGTAACTTTAATAAATTTGCTAATGAAGTTTTGGATTTGTATAAACAGGTTGGCCAAAGTGATTCTATTAGTACCAATGAAGTTGGGGAGTCATCGGTCCCGAGCGAAGGTGCTATTCTGGATCAAGACGGGGTCAACCAGCCAAGTTCATCAGACGTCATAAGGCAACCAGCAGCTCTACCTGAAGTTAGAAGATCAGAGCGGATAAAACAACGGTGCCTACGATTCCAAACTTAGTGCTGGAAGTTAGGGCGTTAGTTAAGTAGCGTCGGAGGAGATGATGTAATGCGACCCTTAAAGCATTGCAATAATAAATGTAAACAACAATTTCTCTTTAGTACTGTACCATCTGTCAAATGAATTCTATTAATTGAAATAAAGTTTGTAACGTGATTTGAAGCTAGCTGCGTTTACTTCACCACCAAAACGATTAAGTTTAAATTTACGCATAATCTTAGGTATTGGCCCAGGAGTGTTCCTATGAAGATTGTTCAGAAATAGACAAAGGAGCGTGGCATCACCCATACAAAAAATACATTCAAAATCTTATATTTCGAAAGTCACTGAATCGATTGAGTTCAAATTTACACACAATCTTGGGTATTGGCCTAGGAGTGTTCCTATGAAGATTGGTCAGAAATGGATAAAGGGGCGTGGCACAACCCATACAAAAAATACATTCAAAATCTTATATTTTGAAAGTCACAACAACGATTAAGTTTAAATTTACACATAATCTTAGGTATTGGCTCAGGAGTGTTCCTATGAAGATTGTTCCGAAATAGACAAAGGAGCGTGGCACCGCCCATACAAAAAATATATTCAAAATCTTATGTTTCGAAAGTCACCGAATCGATTGAGTTCAATTTTACACATAATCTTAGGAATTGGCCCAAGATTATTCCTGTGAAGATTGGTCAGAAATGGAAAAAGAGGCGTGGCACCGTTCATACAAAAAATACATTCAAAATCTTATATTTCGAAAGTCACTGAATCGATTGAGTTCAAATTTACACACAATCTTAGGTATTGGCCCAGGAGTGTTCCTATGAAGATTGGTCAGAAATGGACATAGGGGCGTGGCACCACCCATACAAAAAATACTTTCAAAATCTTATATTTCAAAAGTCACCGAATCGATTGAGTTCAAATTTACACACAATCTTAGGTATTGGCCCAGGAGTGTTCCAATGAAGATTGGTCAGAAATGGACAAAGGGCGTGGCACCTCCCATACAAAAAATACATTCAAAATCTTATATTTCGAAAGTCACTGAATCGATTGAGTTCAAATTTACACACAATCTTAGGTATTGGCCCAGGAGTGTTCCTATGAAGATTGTTCCGAAATAGACAAAGGAGCGTGGCACCGCCCATACAAAAAATATTTTCAAAATCTTATGTTTCGAAAGTCGCCGAATCGATTGAGTTCAAATTTACACATAATCTTAGGAATTGGCCCAGGATTATTCCTGTGAAGATTGGTCAGAAATTGAAAAAGGGGCGTGGCACCGTTCATACAAAAAATACATTCAAAATCTTATATTTCGAAAGTCACCCAATCGATTGAGTTCAAATTTACACACAATCTTAGGTATTGGCCCAGGAGTGTTCCTATGAAGAGATTGGTCAGAAATGGGCAAAGGGGCGTGGCACCCCCAATACAAAAGATACATTAAAAATCTTATATTTCGAATGCCACCAAAACGATTTAGTTTAAATTTACGCATAATCTTAGGTATTGGCCCAGGAGTGTTCCTATGAAGATTTTTCAGAAATAGACAAAGGAGCGTGGCACCGCCCAAACAAAAAATATATTCAAAATCTTATGTTTCGAAAGTCAACGAATCGATTGAGTTCAAATTTACACACAATCTTAGGTATTGGCCCAGGAGTGTTCCTATGAAGATTGGTCAGAAATGGACATAGGGGCGTGGCACCACCCATACAAAAAATACTTTCAAAATTTTATATTTCAAAAGTCACCGAATCGATTCAAATTTACACACAATCTTAGGTATTGGCCCAGGAGTGTTCCAATGAAGATTGGTCAGAAATGGACAAAGGGGCGTGGCACCACCCATAGAAAAAATACATTCAAAATCTTATATTTCGAAAGTCACCACAACGATTAAGTTTAAATTTACACGTAATCTTAGGTATTGGCCCAGGAGTATTCCTGTGAAGATTGGTCAGAAATGGACAAAGGGGCGTGGCACCGTTCATGCAAATAATACATTCAAAATCTTATATTTCGAAAGTCACTAACACGATTGAGTTTAAATTTATACATAATCTTAGGTTTTGGCCCAGGAGTATTCCTGTGGAGATTGGTCAAAAATGGACAAAGGGGCGTGGCACCGCCCATAGAAAAATACATTCAAAATCTTATATTTCGAAAGTCACCGAATGAGTATTCCTGTGAAGATTGGTCAGAAATAGACAAAGGAGCTTGGCACCGTTCATACAAAAAATACATTCAAAATCTTATATTTCGAAAGTCACCCAATCGATTGAGTTCAAATTTACACACAATCTTAGGTATTGGCCCAGGAGTGTTCCTATGAAGAGATTGGTCAGAAATGGACAAAGGGGCGTGGCACCCCCCATACAAAAGATACATTAAAAATCTTATATTTCGAATGCCACCAAAACGATTAAGTTTAAATTTACGCATAATCTTAGGTATTGGCCCAGGAGTGTTCCTATGAAGATTGTTCAGAAATAGACAAAGGAGCGTGGCACCGCCCATACAAAAAATATATTCAAAATCTTATGTTTCGAAAGTCAACGAATCGATTGAGTTCAAATTTACACATAATCTTAGGAATTGGCCCAGGATTATTCCTGTGAAGATTGGTCAGAAATGGACAAAGGGGCGTGGCACCGCCGATAGAAAAATACATTAAAAATCTTATATCTCGGAAACCACCAAATTGAATAAGTTTATTCATATAGGCCCAGGAGTATTCCTGTGAAGATAGGTTAAAATTGAGCAAAGGCGCGTGGAACCGCCCATATATAAAATATAAAACCACCGAATCGATTTCTGATTCGAGTGCGTCAAGTTAATCGTAATCCTGTAATGGACTTTGTATTGAAAATTTCTGTTTGTCAATTGCTAATAAAGCATTAGCACAGTTGGGAATGCCATCATTTAATCGTGCAATGCATGACATTTTTGATTTAAAATTGCAATGTGACCTACAATACGATCGCATCGAATTGAATGCTTTTGTTTAGTAATGTATTGTGTAACCAGGGTTAACTATGACCTCTTACATCCTGTTGGGTAGGGAGTCATATAATTTTTTTAGGTAGTCGAGGGAAATAGTTCCCCAGGCACTTTTTATTCCTTCGATAAGTTCAGCTTCAGTTGGGTATTGCCTTTCAAACTCGTATACTTTGCGGGCTAGCCATCCCCAAACATTTTCTATGATGTTTAGATCAGGCGAGTATGGCGGCCAGGAAAGTAAAGTCACGTTTTGGCGCTCAATCCAAAACTTTTAGAGTCTAGCTGTGTGGATAGGGGCGTTATCCTGCTGGAACTTCCATTCCAAGGACCTAAAAATATCCTTGACAGCAGGGAAACACGTTTTTAGCAATTCAATGTATGCTTTGGCATTCATACTACGTGAAAGAAACTGCAGTTCAATAGTGCCATTGTATGTAATGGCTCCCCATACCATGACACCACCAGCACGGCTATGCAGTCGATTTTTTTCGTCCGAAAATACTACACGCTGCCATTCCTTGGTCCAGGTCATGTTCTCTCTGCAGAAATCAAGTCGTTGCGTCTTTCGAAGTTGGTTAAGAGGTGTTTTTTTTTTAAAGACGTTTTAAGTGTTGAGCATTCGAAATCACTCTTTGCACAGTCCGCACGCATGCCTTTACACTTGTTTTTTTTCTTTAATATTGGCGGCAGAGTCGTGCGAATTGGACGCGTGCCTCAAAATATTTCGCTTGTCAGCTGCCGTAATCACAGAAGATAACCGTCCCTTCATATTCTTTCCGTAGTTTTGCTCATTACGTAAGAATGAGGAAATAGCTTAACGGCTGCGGTTAATTTTTTTTTTTATTTGATGGGTTGACTGGCCACACTCACTATATGCCTTTATTTTAGTCATTTCGGACTCACTTAAAGCTTTTCCTTTTCCCATATTCACTTTATTTAACTTAAAATTGGTCAAATTAAACTTATTAAAACTTTAATGAGCCAAAAAAGAATTTCTGCACGTAAAAATGAATACTTTACCGTAGAGGCGCTAATCGGCTGTCGCAAAAAAAAAATGCATGCATTTTTGTCACACTTACAAGAAAATTGCAAAACAAAATAACGGTTCACTTCCAGTACTCGTGCTTAATTTCAGAAACAGAGAAAATGGAGTAGAACGAAAAAAAACGAATTTACACTGAAAGATTAGAGGGGGCGCTAATCGGTTGTCGGGCAGTGTACGATCGCATCGAATTGAATGCTTTTGTTCAAGCAAATGATAAAAATTGAAAATGGTGGGATGCCTGTTGATGAAACTGGATTGATAACATTTCCAAATGATTTTTGACGTTTTGTAGCTGCTAAGAAAAAAGATTTCAGTGAATTAAACATTCCATTTAACTGGAAAACTTAAAGGCGAAGACTACGAATCATAATGATTGTATCTGATATTCCATTTAAATTAAAAAAAAGTCTATCTATCTATATCTATCTATAAACTAGCGGACCCGGCGAACTTCGTCTCATTCAGATAAGAAAACACAGATAGTTAAAATATCAATGTAATTTATTTGAATTAAATCGAAGTCAGTGGAGAGCGATATGATAGACAATGAAAAACTGGGAAATTTGAGATTAATCCCACAGACTTCCAACGATTGGCCTTACCTTGGACTTCCTCTCATTTGTATTTGCCCTTGATGATCGTCGCTTGAATCAAATTTTTCATCAGTTTCTTGACAGACAACCGCACAATTTCGAATGATTCAGATTAAGCGACATGATGATGATCGATTACACCTTTAGCTGTAAATTAGTTCAAAAATTCCCTCGGATAGTTGGTCGTTTCATGCTCGTCGGGCACGCGGTCAACGGATTTGTACAAATGCAATTCTCCAGCGATTTCACTTCGAATAATCAAATTCAAGATATCGACGACCTTATGCTCGCTGCTAGTATTGTCCGTTCACTAATTCAATCGAGATTTTTATAATTTTGTGTAATGGCGGGAACACTTTGGTGATGAGTTCCTCCTTTTATGATGTGAACTCGCAAAATTTTGCAGAGAACGATGTCAATGCAGTCGAAACATCAACACGAATTTGGCCATTGCCAAGTGCCAGCAGTTGTCTCGAGAATTTAGCAGCCGATTGGTCGTTCTGCAATGTAACTCTTATGTTCGTGGTCAATAATTTTAACTTCTTGATATGCCTCCACAAAAAATATGATTTCAGGCATGCATTGAGTTCATTGGCAGTAGTAGATTTCAGGATGACGGGAAGCGTTCGACGAAAATCTCCGGAGAGCAATATCATAGCGCCACCAAATCGTTTCGAATAACCCAGTAAATCCTTGATTGTTCGGTCAACTGCCTCCAAATGGCGCATAAACGCCATCGTGCGTTCATCCGAAATAATAATTTTGCATTCTCGCATCAATTTCGTCGATAAATTCTCGGTCTTTGTGCACGTTGGCTTGTCAACCGCAAGAAGATTCATCGGCAGCTTCAAAGCTGAATGTGCAGTTCGACCGTCTTCCAAGAGTGTGACAGCAATGCAAGAGGATGCATCAGTTAACGCAATTTGAGATCTTGACCAAATTGTTGCCAGAATCAACGAATGGCGAATATTTTGTCTGTCCCACCGGGAGCATCGAGAAATTAAAATGTGTCCCGTTTCATCGTCAACAGCCGTCATCAGCGAATCGTAGACGTTTTACTGCTTGGCATTCATAAGCGGCACATTTGTTTGGACTCTTTCGGCCAGCTCATACCGATCATAGTCTTCCCCCCGTTGCAATTCGCGATTGCATGCATCGTGCATCGAACGATTTGGCTTTGGCATTTCCAATTTCGACAGCAGACATAAAAACGCACATGTCTTCGATCAGAACTAACGCTTCGTTGCGCATTTCGTCGTTTATTTCAAGATCGAAATTCGAAGTTGTCGTGCGAACCCTGTGCAAAATGTTGTCAGCTGTCTCGTCCTTGTATTTGTCCCACAATGCGTTCAGGTTCGACGGATGACATATGGCTATGATGATCGCAATCAATATACGAATTTGATTCGCTGGTGCCAGAAACATTTCCTTTGGCGAGCGTTGAGTCTCAATGTGTATCGTTTTCGAGCAAATTTAAACATTGGTAAACCTCCCTCAAAGTGGCGCACAGCACACCATCTGCAGTAAGCAGGGAATCGAAGGGTGTAGGGCCTCTAATGTTCACAAAATACTATAAATCATCAAATCGTGTGATAAAATGCAAAAAATATTCGAACAAAAATTCCAATTTTTCGTGTTTTTCCAAATTTTCCACTAAGAATATTCTATTTTTCCATTCGAAAAGCCATTCCGGAACAATTCCACAAAAAACTCCATACAAAAACTTAGATTTCGATTTTTCCGATTTCCAGACTTTTCCGGAGGGTTTTTCCAAAATTTTCTTTCGTAACAACATTCTCCTGCTAAATACGAACAACAGAAAAAAAAATTAAACCAAATCGGCACAGCCGTTCTCAATTGATGATTCACTGTATATTTTTCACACCATTTTTATATATATTATTCCCTGCCCAATGGCTGACACTGCGACCTAAAAGATCTATTGTATCAAAATAGGGATGGTTTAGTCTATGAGACGATAGACCTCCCTAGTGAAGGCCAGTATGTCCTTAGTAGCAGAATTCCTAATTTCTGCTGGCGAGAGTAACTCTTTGTTAAAGGTACGTCGTCTTAACGAGTGAAGTGCCGGTCAGTTACAGAGCAGGTGCTCAGAGGATTCGTCATCCTCTATGCAAAACCTGCATTCTGTCTCTGGACACAAATGCAACTTGTTAAGATGGTATCTCAAGCCACAGTGGCCTGTTAGGAAGCCCACTAGCTTTCTAATACTTCCCTTGTTTAGTTTCAGTATTTCCTTGTAGAAGGGCCTAATCTTTTTGATTTTCTTAAACCTGTGACATTTTCCTATTGGTTTAGGCGGAGTTATTGTTCCTGCCCTAGCTAGCTCGTCCGCAGATTCTTTACCTGCAGTTCCCTGATGACCAGGTACCCATCCAAGTTTAATCCTGATGTGTTTGGATAGTGTTTGTAGGGCATCATAGCAGCACTTTAGTGTATGTGAGTCCAACGTGTTGGACGATAGGGCCTGTAAAGCTGCTTGACTATCAGAGAAGGTAACTTTCTCGCATTACGTAGTAAGAGAAAGGTATTGTAATCGTACAAAAAATCGAACTCGAGATTTTAATCAAATCTGACATTACAATGATAGAGGAACTCGAAAAAGTGGGTCTCGCAATTCCGTCTGTCCGTCCTTCCTTTCGCTCTACAGCGCAAACGGCTGGACGGATTTCTTTCAAACTTACAGTTCGGGGCCATTTTTTTTTGCACGTTAAGAGTTGCCGTTGTAACGGTATTCAGCAATTTTTAGTTTTTCGAAAACGGCTCTAACGATTTCAACCAAAATTGATATTTGGGCTTAAGTAGGTGTAACTAAGATGGCTGCATACCCAGTTTTTCGAATAACGGTAATTTTGAAAATTGGTCGTATCTCAAAAACGGTTAAAACTATTTCGACAAAAATTCACATTTAAGGTAATATGGTCATTCCCAAAATGATGGTTAACTCAGTTTTTTCCGGCTCTAACGATTGCAACAAAAATTAATTTTGTATATAATATGGTCATTCCTAACATGATAGAAAACTCAGTTTCTCTCTAAATAAAACAATTTTGACCAAAATGCATACTTGCAGTAAAATTGACGTTTTCAACAATATTGCTTCCTTCATTTTCGATTCGAATAACCGGAAACGCTGATTTTGAAAACTGTTCAAATCTCGAAAACGCGATTTTCGATTTGGATAAAACTTTAAAAACCACGTAATACTAACTTCCTGAACAATACCCTGTACACAGTTTTTAGCTAAATAGTTGAGCAAGATTATTTTTCGAACTCAAAATTTCCATATTTGTTACTATTTTGTACGCATTATTTTCCAAAATCAGTTTTAAAGATTTTGATTCAAATGCTTATTTACGATAACATTAGTATTCTTAATAAAACCCCGTACACAACTAGTAGGTACTAGAAATTCATTTTTAGCAAATATTTCCCACTTCTTCTTTTTTCAACCATATTAATCATGAAACTGAAAATAATTCTAACCAAGTGGAGTCCACACTAGCTGTGTTTCTTTCGTCCCCGTCACGGCTGTAGGATAAGCAAAATAAAAAAATCCCTTGTTAAATACAACAAAGGCTTAACCTGGATAATATCGGCGTTAACAGCTTCGCGGCTATAGAGAAAAGTATAGCCAACACAAATTTGTGTATGTTATCGATAACTTGTATGGATATTTCATAAATGACATTTGACATGCTGACAAAAATTAAAATTAAAAAATTTGAGTTTGAAAAAAATGTCTCAACAAGCCAACGAAAAAAGGTAAATTACCAAGAAATGTTATATATGAAACAATACACAATATGTTATTGCGTTAACTTGATTCATTTTTTATTTGAATAGAAACTTTTTGGTGCCTCTGCTTCGTTAGAATTTTCCATTAATAACATTTTATCAAATAAAATTTTTTAAATACCAATTTTACTGTCAATGAAAATTTGACTATCAAATTGATGCGTTGCCAACTCATGGTTTTATTCTTCGATGTTCGTTTTTTTCGGCAATCCCTGATAGAGACGCTGATAAGGACGAAAGAAACAAAGCTACTATCAGAAACCCGCACTTTATTTATCCCCAAACACGTGTAAATTCAAAAATAAATCTCTGAATTCTTACATCACAAACCCTACTTCGAGTCATGGCCACCTACCAGCATCACCAATTTGAAAAATTGTAACAACCCCCTAACAACAACATCATCATTGCCTTACGCGTTACTGTAGTCCCACGGACAGCATAACGTTACAGAGATTGGGAGCAGAGCGTTCTTATTATTTTTAAGCTATTTCTAGCCTTTGTATTTGAATTTTTATTTTCAATAAACATTTTTTGTAATTATTTTTAAAATATTTTACTGCGCGTTTTTATTTTTTTTGTAAACGGATTATAGTTGGTGGTTTGCCTACTCAACAGTTACTGTAGTCAACCGACAGCATAACAGTGGTAGAGAAATCCCCAACTCGCGTTCTACTTCGCCCTCCGCTGCTGACCTGCTGTAGGAAAATCGGAACGACCATTTTCCCCGCTCCTACTGGGCTTGCTTGACCACGTTACACTGGCGCCCAACGTGGGGCCGAATTTCCTACGGAAAGTACTCCCACAACGAAAATCAAAGATTTACGTAGAAGCGATCGTATTGCGGCACAAACAATCCCTATTCGCTCTACTGAAGGCAAAATGGCACAGTTTACGCAAGAGCAATTGAAAGAATTCATTGCGGCTGTTCAAAGCTCATCTGTAGCCAAAGGCAGTTTTAGCAATTGCACTGCAAGATTCAACGGTGAACGAGATCCGACGATAGTCGAACGCTTCATCACCATTATAAGTGTCTATAAAGACATCGAGCGCATAAGTGACGCCGATGCGATAAGAGGTTTCCCTCTCCTGCTGGAAGATAGCGCTGTTAATTGGTGGCAAGGTGTGATGACAGGGGCTAAGACGTGGCAAGATGTCCTCACTTTACTGCGTAATGCATATGCACCAACTATGCCTGCTTACCGCATATATATGGAAGTCTTCGGCCAGAAGCAAAAACCGCAGGAACCAACTGACGACTTTATCTGCGTTAAAAGGGCTTTACTATCAAAGCTACCTAGCCCGGTTCCAGAAGAAAAAATGATGATTGACCTGGTATACGGTTTATTGAACTTGAGCATACGCGACGGAGTTCCTAGAGCAAGCGCTAACACATTTGAGCAGCTTCTCACTAAAGCAAGAGCGGTAGAAATTACACGCCAAGAAAAAGATGTGAAGGAACCACCAAAAGCTGAAATACGCGAAAAGAAAAGATGCAACTATTGCGGACATATGGGTCACACGATAAAGGAGTGTAGACGCAAAGAAAGCGACGAGTTCAAAAAGAAGTCGAATGTTCCAGCACCAACCGAATCAAAGCTTTATTGCTATCAATGCAAAGCACCTGGGTATATACGGTCAAACTGTCCCAACTGCAAGACACTGCCAAAAGGTCCATCAACGGTGTCATTCAATTGCATCAAGACAACGTTAGGAAAAGATCTTCCAACGATACCTATCGCATCTCATGGCGAATCCGGAATCGCGTATATTGACACTGCCGCACGCACAAGCGTCGCCGGAAGAGAACTGTTTATGCATCTTCTTCGGAATGGAACGAAATTCAGAAGCGTCGATGCAACAGTGACCCTTGCTGACGGTCATGCCGCATCCCAAGAAATCTGCATAGCAGACACGAGTATTATAATTGGTAATCGATTGAGACCAATCAAATTTGTAGCATTACCTAAAGCTAAAGACAACCGAACCCTTATTGGTATAGATTTTCTGGAGGAAAATGGAATAGTTCTGGATCTCGGCCAACGAATGTGGTATTTTACTGACCAGGCCGAAAAGAAGTTTGATTTCTTCGATACCTCCCACAATAAGTTATCGAGAAATGATCGAAAACCGATAATAACTGATGTCCAGGTCCTACTCCCGGGGAAAAAATACTTCGAACCCATGACGCCAATGATCAAGGCACCGATAATTGGGAAAACATCGAAGGAGAGATCTCTGCTGGAGGCAAGCGCGACTTTGCCACAGGGGAGGTCGCCACCTGTAGTTGAATCTTCACCAACAACAAAAAATATCAATGCTTTTATCGCATGGTTTCAACCTGCCAACCCTATTTCGCCACTTGCTGCAACTCCGGTGCGAAGTCAAAACAATGAAGTCACGACCTACTCCTCGCCGTCAAAAATCAAAAAGACTTCACCGTCAATTCTTGGACAAAAATATAAGTATTCGCCAAACGCAATACAAAACCTGTTCGCCGACTCCCTACGAAGCACAGACGTTTCACCCAAGCGAAACTATGGAAAAGAAAATCTGTTTCCTTGTTTAGTGCGCTCCCAAGAGGATATCAATCCTGATTCCTTCTTCATGGAGATCAATGCCTTCGATGTGGAACTCAGGGAAAATGAAGCAGTTGAACTGAACGAAAATGACCGCCACACTTTAAATCAGCTTCTATATCAAGAATGCGACATTTTTAACGAAATGTCAGAGCCAACGCCATACGCAGTACATCGAATCAACACTGATGATCACAATCCAATTGTTGCCACTCCGTATAGACTTCCCCCAACTCAAGAAGAACAGCACTCCTTTGAAACGTTGAAAAGCTTACTCACAACAGCACCGATCCTTCAACAAGCCTGCGATGATAAGTCATTCTACCTGAAAACCGATGCCAGCAACTACGCTATCGGAGCAGTTCTGGTCCAGGGGGAGAAAGCGGAAGAACACCCTATTGAATACGCTTCCAGACGTCTTAAGACGGCAAAGCGTAACTACTCACCTTCATACCTCACATTTGGAAGAGAGCTCCGTACCATTAACGATGTCAACCATGATTTCCGAGCAATCACGCCTGTTTTGTTTGAAGAGATGGGCCATATGTCATTACCAAAATTATTGGGGCCTCAACATACCAAGTAGCTGCCAGAGATGACCTCACCATGCCACTAGGGACTTACCACGTATCATCGATTACAAAATACTCCAATAAAGATGCAAGTCAAAAGGTAATCGAAAATCCAGTTCAACCTCTTCGAAGACGTGGGCGACCCAAGAAGACATCCATCACTGCCGCATCATCGAGACGATCTCAGCGCCAGAGGGGGAGAATGTAACAACCCCCTAACAACAACAACATCATCATCATCATCATCATCATCATCATCACCATTATCATTATCATCATAATATTTATCATATTTTACCAAATAATTATTTTAATGAATTATTGTAGTATGTTAACTTTAATTTTGTTCTCTTTTATAAATTTCAATATGGCAACACCCTAAATCAAAAAGCACAATCATAACTTATTGTAAACAACAACAACAATTGTAAACAACTTAAATGCATTCACAATTTACTGTAAACAACAACAATCATTGTAAACAATTATTGCATTAGGAAAGCTCTTCTCCTAACAAGTATAAAAGGGACACGAAAGTTAAGAACAATTGCCAATTTTGTCTGCTCGCTTACTGACGAAGGTTCTCTACCGTCTCATTTTGAAAGCAAACACAATTCGCTGCGCTTCTCGCCTACGCCTACTTTGGCGACATTTTGCTCGCATTGCCTTACGCGTTACTGTAGTCCCACGGACAGCATAACGTTACAGAGATTGGGAGCAGAGCGTTCTTATTATTTTTAAGCTATTTCTAGCCTTTGTATTTGAATTTTTATTTTCAATAAACATTTTTTGTAATTATTTTTAAAATATTTTACTGCGCGTTTTTATTTTTTTTGTAAACGGATTATAGTTGGTGGTTTGCCTACTCAACAGTTACTGTAGTCAACCGACAGCATAACAGTGGTAGAGAAATCCCCAACTCGCGTTCTACTTCGCCCTCCGCTGCTGACCTGCTGTAGGAAAATCGGAACGACCATTTTCCCCGCTCCTACTGGGCTTGCTTGACCACGTTACAAAATCTTGTTTTATAGCCTATAAACAATAATAAAAGAAAAATAAACCAACCAAACTGATGATATGAACGAGAAAGTTTCATGCGATCCAGTCGTGCACTTTATTCAAGTTTAGAATAGCGCAGATCTCAAGGACGTGGATTTCAGCCTGAAAAAAAGTGGGACTCTTTCTCATATGTTGGTGTTGGTCCAAAGACACCAGCACCTACCCCAGACTCCATTTTCGATCCGTCAGTATACCAAAAGAGACTTTTTGGGTCTAGATTCGGGACACCATTGGCGCATTTTGCACGGTCCAATATCTCTACCTCGAATGATCAGTGGCGATTCCTGGTCTTAAGCATTGGGTTAGCTACGTGCTCTGGGGAAGTTTAAGATAAAAAAAAACATATCGTGATTTTTTAATTTTATTAATAACTACAAAAAAGACAAAGAACAATACACTCCACAAATAAATAATTTAAAAAAAAAACGTCACAAAATTTTTAATGGCTCGACTATAAAAATCGTCACTTTCTTTTAGTTCTTTCAGCAATTCCTTTTTGATAGACATAAGAGCCAAATAGCTAAATCTCTCCTGACCTTGAATGCTTCGAAGACACGTCTTTATCCTTTTCAATGCAGAAAAGGAGCGTTCTACAGACGCCGTTAAAGCTGGTACTGTGCATATAAGTTTTGGAAACTTGTACACCTGCTCAAAACTGTCGGCGATATTTGTCTTTATCCAGAGCAAGATATCAAATGGTGTTGTTGTTTTTGACGATGCTGCTGATGTTGTACCTGTTGTCTGTACAGCGTCTGTGTTTTCATAAAAAAACAGTCAATTCATTTTTCAATTGAGTGAATTCAAATATGTTCGGATAGCTTTCAATTAGATTTTTAACTAATTCAGAAATTAAATTTTTTTTTTTTTGAGATTACTAAATCTTTTCCTATTTTTTCCTATTCAGTTAATCGAAATATTTTAGTTTTTCAAAGGATGCAAACCTTTCTGATATCTGCTAACGCATTTTTATTCTTACTGCAATTACCCTAGAAAGAGAAACATACGAAAGAACAATACTAAGAGAACGCACAAACACAGAAGAGAACCTCACTCCACTTTCGAGTTTTATCGCATTTATTTGCGCTAACGCTTCCATTTATTTAACTGGGCTTTGCTTACGACGGGTAGTCAAACAACACTATGGATTGTAGGGAATTTGGTAGCGCAATTTTTTACGCTAAAATGCTACAAGCGGGAGACTATTTTTATAGTAGTTTTGGATTGTGTGTGTGCAGTGTGCACTGTGCAGGTAGAGAATCTGGTATCGCAAATTTAACACTAAAGAATATTTCAAGGGAAACTTTTTGTACGTTGTATTGTGTTGTGTTTGTGTGTAGAAAAATATGATTTGTAGAGGTAATTTTGTTATTGAGTAATGTATTTTGCGTATAATTTATTGAAATTATGTTAGTTTAGCGCCGCTAAACTAGCTAACTGAGAGGAATCGCCCCTGCAAATGATTTCCCTAATTTGTATTCCCTAACTAGGTATAGTGTAGGGGATGGAGCAGAACATCTCCATATTTGGAATTGAGTTAAGTATTTCTAAGTGAACCACACGGTCAGCCGGTTTTTACTTATATTCTAGTTGCAGCTAAATAGTGCATCTAGCTGCTACCTTTTGTATGAAGATATGCAAAGGTGAGAGCCCAATAATTATAGCTTCTAATGCTGTTGTTGGGCAGGTGCGCATCGCACCGAGACAGGCAATACTTTGTAGCTTCTGTATCGTATTGGCATACGAGTTCACAAAAGAGAATAACATATATGTAATTGTACACGAATACAGAGAAAGAGTATCGTCGTGCTACTGCGCGTACGACTGTACCTCTCTTTTGTCATTCACTTCACTTCCGTAATAAAATCAAATTAGTGTCGAGATAGCAAAAAGTGCCAGCAATAAAACCATAAAAAACCTAATTAACGCAAATGTGCCAAGATAGTGAAAAGTGCCAGCGTGACAAAAAGAAAAAGAAAGGGAAACATAATAAAACAATGCCAGCGCAAGAATTTTCAATGCAATTCCGTGAAATGCAAAAAAATGTTAATACGCAATAAAATTGCAAACATGAAGCAGCCAGCTGAAAATAGCCTAAATAACGGCACACAAGCAGATGTCGATTATCGCCAACGCCACACAAACAGCGAAGCAAGCGCATAAACACCACCACACACACATGCGTACAGCGTACAGCGAGGGAGCAGGCGATTAACAAGAAAGGGTATACTGCCAGCGAACAACGAAATACATAGCGGTCAGGTAAGCCAACCGGCTGGGTTTTTTTGGTTTTCCTTTTTGTCTCTTCCCTTTAAGCACAGCAATATATAGGTGAAAAATGAAGCAGAGCGCTCATTGTAAGTTGAAACGTCCATGCAAACGCATCAAGAGTTAAATCAAAATAAAGTTGTGTGTAGAAATAAAATGAACAAAAATAAGAAAAACCCAGCCAGCGAGCAAGCGTTCACCGCGGCAATCAATGCCATACAACGTTCGGCCAGCTACATGGAAAGAGTAGGGTGTTGATAAATACCGCCTTTGGTACAGTGATTTTCGGTTCTCATCCGATGAACCTGGACAACGAAACCGGAAATGTTATGTCAGTCGCAAGGTGTAGTGACATGGACAGCATGGTGAGAAGACTCTGGGAAATGGACCAGATCGGTGTTCACCCAACCAGAACAAGAGAAGAGCAAAAAGTCGAAGACAACTTCATTCGTACAGCTAAGCGGGATAAAGAAGGTCGTTTTGTGGTCACCATTCCACTAAAACCAAATGCCAGCGAAATTGGAAGTTCGAGAGAGATGGCGTTAAGAATATTCATGTATCTTGAGCGAAAGCTGTATTAAAGGAAAAATACGTGGACTTCATGCGAGAGTATGAGTCTTATGGACATATGACGAAAGCGAATCGACAGCCGAGAGCAAGCGAGCAAGCGTATTATGTTCCACATCACTGTGTTACTAAGAAATTCCGAGTGGTTTTTGACTTCAGTTGTCAAACAGTCAGTGGAATCTCACTCAACGAAGTGCAACAGCTAGGGGAAAAATTACAGCGAGATCTGCCAGAGACAGTGATGCGTTTTAGACGACATCGGATAGCGTTCAGCGCCGACATAAAGATGATGTTCAGGCAAGTGCGAGTGGCAACCCATCAGTGGGATCTGCAAAGAATATTTTGGCGTGAGTCACCAAAGGAAAAGCTACAAGAATACTGGCTGACAGTAGTCACCTATGGTATGACATCATCAGCACACAATGCTGTACGAGCCGTCATACAGTGTGCAAGGGACGCAAGCGAAACTTATCCGGATGCAGCGAAGATAATAGAAAATGACCTATACATCGACAATTGTGTTTCAGGCAGCGACAGTGAACAGCATGCGTTTACGACAGCCAGCGAAGTCGACAGCGTGCTAAGAACAGCGGGTTTTGAATTAAGAAAATGGAAATCGAACAGCGTATGGCTAGCGAATAAGTTTAGTACAGACAACGAGAGAACAATGGTTTTCGAAGAGGAAGAGCGAGCAACTGTCTTGGGTCTACAGTGGTTGATTGATTCTGATCTATTCACATTTGTAGTCAAGACACCAGAGATAGAGGGAGAGATTAGAAAGCGAAAAATACTGAGTTGTGTAGCGCAATTATACGACCCAAACGGATAAGTAGCGCCAATAACCGTGCTGGGGAAGATCCTAATTCAGGATATATGGAGGCTAAGTCTTGACTGGGACCAGGAGGTACCAGACGAAATAAAACACAGATGGACAGCCTTTTGGAGAGGGATTCGACATCTAGAACGATTTCGAATAGACAGATGGCTAGGCACCAGCCGGAAAGGGAAAATCCAAACCCATGGGTTTTCAGATGAATCCACGACAGCGTACGGTGCAGTGATATATGTAAGGGTAGAGCAAGCGAACGGACAGACTACGAGCAAGCTAGTGGCTGCAAAGACACGAGTTGCACCACTCAAAACCGAGACAATACCACGTCTGGAACTAGCAGCAGCCGAGTTACTAAGCAGACTACTGGTGGAGTTACTGACAGCTATGGAATGGACAGCTGCAGATTATGTATTGTGGACTGACTCTATGGTCACAATGCATTGGATTCAAAAGCTTACACGCACTTTAAAAACGTATGTAGCGAATAGGGTATCAGCAATACAAACAAATACTGATGTGACCAAATGGCGGCATGTCGGCACAAAGGACAATCCAGCGGACTCCTTGAGTCGTGGAGTACTGCCTGCAGAACTGTGTGACAACGAGTTGTGGTTACACGGACCAGCGTGGTTGACTAAGGAGGAAAGCGAATGGCCAGCCTGCCCAGTAGTGGAGAAAGAGCCAGCAGCAACATCTGACGAGATGCATGTATGTATAGTGACGAAGTTTATGGAGAGCATTGGCATCTGGATGCCAAAACAGCAAGCGACAATCGCAATAGCAGATGATGTGAGCAAGCTGGAAAAGGCGATAAGCATTCTCGGATACGTGTTCCGATTTGTGAATACTCTAAAAGCAAAGGTGAAAGCAAAAGGACAGGGGCAAGCGAAGAGACAGCGAAGAGGCTAGTATGCCTTGGTGGCACTACATGTGCAGGAAAGGGTATCTGCCATGCAGTATTTGATCCGGAAAGCGCAAGAGGAAAGTTATGGGAAGGAAATTTCTTCCCTTCGAGAGAACGGTCAGCTACCAGAATGCAGCAAAATCGAGTCTCTTAGACCCGTGTTCGACAGTGGAGGTCTCCTACGAGTTGGTGGGAGACTCCATAGAGCAAGTGGAGAGTACGAGATGCGTCATCCCGCGATAATTCCTAATGGATCGCGATTGGCATGGTTACTCATTGAGCAAGCGCATCGAACTACAAAACACGGTGGAGTGCAGTTGATGATGCAATCCATCCGCCAGCTATATTGGATCCCGAAGTTACGAAGCAAGCTAAGAAACTATTTGCATAAATGTGTAATTTGTGCACGATACAATTACCGACTCGAACAGCAGCTAATGTCTGATCTGCCAGCGGACAGAGTGCAAGCAGGAAAAGCGTTTCTAAACACTGGAGTCGATTATGCGGGACCATTTACACTCAAGGTATTGGACAGAGAAGGTCGGCAGATTGCCAGAAGAAAACCTTGGGTAGCAATTTTTGTTTGCCTCAAAACGAGAGCGGTGCACATCGACGTGGTCAGAGATCTGACATCGATCTCCTTCATAGCCTGTTATGAACGATTCATTAGCAGGCGTGGTAGATGCGAGCGAATGTACAGCGACAACGGCACATCCTTTGTAGGTGCAGCCAAGGAAATCAAGCGAGCGTTCACGGAATGGAAAGTAAATGATGTATTTAATCGTCTGAGTCTAAAGGGGACTGAATGGAAGTTCATGGTGCCAGCGGCCCCCCACCAAGGTGGCATATACGAAGCAGCGGTCAAATCGATGAAACACCATTTGAAGCGAATAGTTGGACAGCGGGTGTTAGAGTGCGAGCAATTTTTAACATTGCTCATCAGTATAGAAGGAATATTAAATTCACGCCCACAACATCCGTTAAGTGATGATCCAGCGGACATGCAAGCGTTAACGCCAGCACATTTCTTGGTAGGCGAGCCAATAGTGTTGCTACCACCGATAGCGAAGCGGAGCCAGCGAATACGAAACCGGTTAAAATGTTTAAAGAACGGCAAGTCATGTTACAACATTTTTGGACAAGATGGCGTGAAGAATATCTTGTGACATTGCAAGAGCGAAAGAAGTGGAGAAGGGAAATGGAAAGCTTTAAAGTGGGACAGCTAGTGTTGATTAAAAGCGAGAATTTTCCGCCAGCTCATTGGTCTATGGGAAGAGTGTGCCAGCTAATCACAAGCAAGGATGGTCTAGTCCGATCCGTCAGAGTACAGACAGAGACAGGACAGCTAGTGAGACCAGTACAGAAGATCTGTATACTGCCAGTAGAACCAATCGAACAGCGCAGCCACAGCCGACAGTGATTATACAGCGCAGCCAGCAGCGATTATACAGCGCAGCCAGCAGCGATTATACAGCGAAGCCAACAGCAAGCGACCAGAAGTAACCACCCAGGGCAGCCAGCCGCCAGAAGCGAAAGACGACAGCAACCGTACCAGCGAACCAAGCATCTAGGAGGAAGCCTAAAGGAAAACATTCCGTTTTCGGTGGCACTGTATCGTATTGGCATACGAGTTCACAAAAGAGAATAACATATATGTAATTGTACACGAATACAGAGAAAGAGTATCGTCGTGCTACTGCGCGTACGACTGTACCTCTCTTTTGTCATTCACTTCACTTCCGAACAGCGAACAATAAATGGGTTTTTTCTGAGCACAGCTCTTTTTCCCAACAAATTGGTTTTGGTGTTTTTGTTTTACAGTCCATTATTATACAGCTTCTGTAGCTTATTTGCCGTTGTCCGTTGCACTACTTTTGGCCACCATACAATATCCGCGTACGTGATTATGTGGTAAGACCAATGTATCATACCGGGATTTAGACCCCAGGTTCTGCCGTAAAGACGCCTGCTGGCCCACATGGCCTTTGTAGCACGTTCTGTGTGTGGTGGACCTGATGTGTGATTTCTAGTTAAGTTTCTTATCCAAGATAATTCTGAGATATTTGAATTCATTGGAGTAACTCAAAGTAATGGCTTTTTTAGTAATTGGATCAAGGTTTACCAGTCTTTTCCTAGTAAAGGGCACTAGAATGGTACACCATTCTGAAACATGTTGCAATGCCTTCTGCATGCTAATGGTTGCACTGAGCTTGCCATTAACGATGATAGCCAGGTAATCAGCATAGCCGATGACATTAGAGCTATTACTATGGGAGGGGGGAGAGAACCCCACCTTGCGGGCAGCCTTTTGCTGCTGTCACCGAAACAGACATACCGCAAGAGGAGGATGTAATAATTCGACTTTCCAACATGGCTCTGATCCAGTGGTTGGTTGAGTCTTCGATACCTTTACATCTGATTGCCTTAGCAATCGAGTCTTATCCGGTGTTATCAAATGCACCCTCAACGTCAAGGAAGGCACAAAGTTCACAAAGTTCAAGATAATGAAGAGCACCAAGTGAAATATGTAAAAGGTGCCACGTATATATCGACGACGTGATTATTTTTGCTAAAACAGAAAAAAATCATTTAAAAGATACTGGCATAATATTTTCCAAACTTGTTGAGGCTAATATGCGATTTTCCCCAGAAAAGTGCAAGTTCTTTAAAAGTGAAGAAGAATTCTTAGGATTTCTAATATCTAGTGAAGTCTGTTTACGTGTTAATAGTTTTTAGTTTATGAATTTAAACTCGATAAATCAATCGTTATAAATTGTATTTATTAGTTTAGAGATGATCTACTTATAAGTTTCTATGTTTTGACAAAAGTGAATGTGCAAGATAGAAAAAGAGGGAAATAGATCTATGCAAAAAACCACGTGGTAAGACATTCGACAAGTTAATTGTTCAGTGGAAAAGTGGAAAGGTATGTTCGAATGATTATTTAAAGTAGACATTATGTTGATGTCTGGAAGGAAGTTATAAATTCAAACCAATTTTAGTTAAATAATGAAATAATAATAATTGTATGTTTAGCAATGTAGAATTTACTGAAAATTCTCCCCGCCGTGAATGGATGCTTCAATACTAATCGGATATCTTCTTAGCTTCATTGTTGCACGTTGAATTACCCCTGTAGATGTTCTTATTGTTTCTGTACGCACGATGCCATCCTTTCCTGGTTGAGTTTTGGTAATTCTTCACATTTTCCAGTTAAAAGGAGGACAATTGTCATCCACGATCAGCACAATGTCACCAGCTTGAAAAGTGGAATGAGAAGACTTCCACTTTGGAGATATTCCCTTAACCAGCGCTTCCAAAATGTTTGAAAGTACCATTGTAGTAACTGGCTCAATGAGTTTATTGTCTTGACATCAGTAACATCAGGTTCCGCCAAACAAGTTAATGGACTGCCTTTAAGGAAATGACTTGGGGTTAGTGCATTGAAATCAGAAGATTTATCGGAGAGGGGCGATATCTTCCTCGAATTTAGAATTGATTCGATTTGGATAACGACAGTATTCAATTCTTGAAATGTCAAAGAAGCATCTTGAAGAATATGTTTCATATGAAACTTGGCCGATTTAACAGCCGCTTCCCACAAGCTGCCGAAATGTGGGGATCGCGGTGGAATCGTTTTCCATTTAATGTTGTCCGCCACGCACGAGCGAACTACTTCACTATGAGTTTTTTGGAGCATTTTATATATTTCAGAAAGTTCATTGCGGGTGTAGTATCTACGCTACATATCCCACAGTATCCCATCATTACTCTGTTTTCCCACACACAGCAACACCCATTATGCTATCTTTACCCTAAACTCTATCCACTGTAATCCAATGTGTCATACGTCCACATAAAATATCAAACAAATAACCTACAAATGTGTCGGCACTGGGTCACTATCGCACCAATGCATTTCACTTGCGCAGCCCACTTCAATTCCGTAAACACTAAAATGCAACTCTTGCATTTTGATACCCAAGCCCCATACAATACTCATCAGGTACACTCACGAAATACTACGTACTACGAGTATCGTGTATCAATGGAAGTGACATATGGCGACCGCTGGGAACATGGGAGGGAACACAAGTGCTAGTGACATGGGTAATGCTGATAACGCATTTAACTCATTTTTGGGTACAACCCAATATAGGTGAAGTGCCAATGACATGTTGCGACACATTGATGGTATAGCATATTCTTTGGATATTGCTGGACACTATGATTACGGAAATGGGTTTTTGGGATAAGAAATGCCTTGGGTTGCTGATTGGAGGGGAATCGAACTGAACGAAATTCAGTATAAAAAGGAGTGGTTGAAAAGGTCAGGCAGACAGAGTCAAATTAAGAATTCACCAGATAGGCTGCAGCCAAGCAAAGACAGCGGGCTTATTCTGGCAAAAATAGTAACAATTCAAATTCAAAATAGCAATAAATAAATAACAATACATATTCGCAGCCTAGCTAAAGACAGCGGGCTCTGTATCAAAAAGAAACTACTCTTTTATTTTTGTAAAACGACTCTCTCTCCGGTATACTGCTCTTCTCCTCATACGAGGAAAGCACGGCAGTATCTCGTCATAACACGGGCTCCGATGAAGTTAGTTGCGTTATCACTGTATATCGTTGAAGGATATCCGCGACGACCGATGAAACGCTTAATTGCCGATAGAAATGCAATTGTTGTGAGGTCTTCAACAACTTCGAGGTGCACAGCGCGCGTAGCAAAACAAACGAATACGTAGCTACGTAGCCTTTAATCGGTGATGTTCCCCGTCGACGAAAGTGCATTTTAAATTGGCCACTAAAGTCAATTCCGACTATTAGAAAAGTACGGCACTGCTGGACTCTAGAGATTGGCAGATCTCCCATGATAGTGTTGCCTATAGGAGGTTTTGTTCGGAAGCATTTAATACACTTACGACAAACCCTTTGGCATATGACCCTTTCATGTATTGGCGTGAATTGTTCTCGTATTAGGCTGAGTAAAGTTTGTGGTTCAACGTGTAAGTGTTTATTATGAAAGTGAATCGTCATTGCTTGAGTGAAAACATGATCCTTCGGTAGTGGCATTGGGTATTTAGCGTCGTAGCCTAAGTCCGCGTTGCTTATTCTACCACCTACACGCAGGATTCCGTTTGAGTCTATGAATGGGCGTAGTGATGCTATATGAGATCTTCCTGGAATAGATTGGTTTTTTGCTATTAGTTGGATCTCGAAAACAAAATGTTCTTGTTAAATAGTCCTTACAATGCAGCGAAAGGAAAGCTGTAGTTCGCTTGTACATATAGATTTGAGACAGTTGTTATGATATTTATTGCTGTCTATTGCCGATTTGGTTCAATTTTTTTTTCTGTTGTTCGTATTTAGCAGGAGAATGTTGTTACGAAAGAAAATTTTGGAAAGACCCTCCGGAAAAGTCTGGAAATCGGAAAAATCGAAATCTGAGTTTTTGTATGGAATTTTTTGTGGAATTGTTCCGGAATGGCTTTTCGAATGGAAAAATAGAATATTCTTAGTGGACAATTTGGAAAAACACGAAAAATTAGAATTTTTTTTTGAATATTTTTTGCATTTTATCACATGATTTGATGATTTATAGTTTTTTGTGAACATTAGAGGCCCTACACCCTTCGATTCCCTGCTTACTGCAGATGGTGTGCTGTGCGCCACTTTTCGGGAGGTTTACCAATGTTTAAATTTGCTCGAAAACGATACACATTGAGACTCAACGCTCGCCAAAGCAAATGTTTCTGGCACCAGCGAATCAAATTCGTATATTGATTGCGATCATCATAGCCATATGTCATCCGTCGAACCTGACCGCATTGTGGGACAAATACAAGGACGATACATCTTGCTGCTGTTGTTCTTCTTACAAAAATATCTGTGTCGAGGAAAATAAGGACGATGACTACGATGATGCTACATGCACTAAGATGTGATCAACCGTGGCTACCGAAATTTGAAAGTGTGTGTGTCTTAAATTGTTTCTATGCGCTGAGGTCGAGTATAATTATATGTCCTAATATCACTTCGTCTGGCTTTGTGTGGTGGCTAGATGTCCCTCCCACTAATAACAGCAGAGTATACAGGGGGTTGAATTACCGCATCCGTGATCGAGCAATACGTGACTGAATTTGTTATTGTTTTGCATGTAAAATCAACAAAATTCAGTGACGTATCGCTCGATCACGGGTGCGGTAATTCGACCCCTGGTTACCCCACTGCACCATGACTATCCTACCCTTGTTAAAGGTAGGAAACTGAATCATTTTTTTTTATATTCATTAGGCCTCGCTTTATTCAAATAGATTAAGGTTTAGACAGGATTTATAACAATGTGTTTTACGTTTTAAATTCATTTTGTAAAATTTTTAACGAGTTTTAGATTCTAATAAAGTAAAATTCGATTGCTTTTGAAAGAAATTAAAGGAAAGTGTATGTTCTATCAAATTTAAATAAATGTATAGCTAAAATAAATGAAAATCCGCGCTTATTTTGTGTAACGGCGTATAGGTTTATATATATATGTATAATGTATATAATATAATTGATCATACAAAAGAAATCAAAAAATTTACTCACTATACTCTTTTGTTTTATAATCCGTTCGGGCGATGTTGATGTGGCCACATAAACTCAGTCCAGGAGACGGTGATAACGTTGAAGCATATAAATGTATGTTGTTACTCCCTCTCAATTGGTACTATCTGATACACTCTATATATATATATAATTACACTATCGACTAAACACGCGGTCTAGGTATTATATTTTTTTTTTTTTTAAAACACAATATATGTATCATACCATAAAGAAAAATTATGACTTCAGATCTTATGATTTGGTAGAACATAGAATTTTTACAACTAGTTTAACGATCTATATGACAATATCGACTCTATCTTAATCAAATTTCAATCAAACTTATGTATATTGTAATATAATAATGTATTGTAATGTGAATATGAATCACCCATCTTGTGGCGCTGAGACGAGAACGACGTGTGAAATATTTTTTGTAATCGTAATCGCGGAAAATAAAAGAAATCTTTGTTGAGTTTAAATCTCAGATGTGGGGTTCAACCTAGAAAAATACCAAAGTGTTTAAAAATAAAATAAGTTTTGTGGAAGAATAATTATTCTACAAGGAAATGGCCAATAACAGAATTACAAGGCAAATGATGATGGATGCGTTACATGCTGCTGATACCTCATTCCCTTGGAGTGCAAGAATTGCGCAACTGCGCCCACTATATGACCAGATAATGTCCAATGAGGTCCCAGAAAACCAGGAGACTCGGCAACAACCAACAATCGACGAAGAAGCTGAACCAGAAAACGAGACCCAACAGTTTCCACAGCAAGAAAACACCGTAGGTGCACACGAGCAGACTTGCCAGTTGGAAGCCCAATTGAAAATCCTCCAGATGAAACGTGAAGTCCTGTTGCTACAACAGCAAATAAGTGCTATGCAAACTGACGCAACGCGGAGTGCCGACCAACAGGGCCACCGTCCTGCAAATTTCGAGCATCTGGAGCATGCGTTAAACATTTTCACTGGGAGGAACGAGTACGACATACGCAAGTGGTTCGAGGAGTACGAGCAGTACACAACGGCACGCTCGTTCACGTCGGATGAGATGTGTTTGGGGGTGCGTCGCCTGCTGAAGGAGACGGCTAAAGACTTTCTTGGTACACTAGGCGTCGTCAATTATCAACAGATAAAACGTTCGTTGATCGAAACGTTTGGACAACAAGTCACACACCGAGATGTCTATCGCCAGATGGAAAACCGCAAAACAAAACCTGGAGAGACATGCTTGGAATATGTAATTGCCATGAAGTCCGTTGCCGCAAAAATCGATGTCCCTGAAACAGAACTACTTACTTTCATCATCGATGGTTTCAACGACGAAAGCAGTAACATCACATTGATCAACGACTGCCAAAGTCTTCCCAAATTGCTGTCAAAATTGGATCGCTGCGAACACAAACGAGAAGTTAGCATAGCACGCCAGAAGTCAACCGTTGTCAAACCAACCGCTGTCAAAGAAGTCAACGTCCCGAAGTCACACACCGCTGTCCAACCGAAGGAACTATCCGCCGTAAGATGCTACAACTGTAGTCAATTCGGGCACTATAAAAGTAGTTGCCCAAAACAACCGAGACCAGCAAATTCCTGCTTCATCTGCGGTGAGATCGGTCACTACCACCACAGCTGCCCAAAGCCGCAAAGGAAACACCAGAGGATTGTCGCCGCTATCTCTCAGATGTTAAAAGACGATAGTGATGAAGAAACGGATGGTGCCATCAGCGCCATGCAAGTGGTAAGTGTTGCCTTCTGCAACGGTCTAAGTAAACACACGAAATATACCTATTGTTCCTCTTTATTTGATACCGGTAGCGCCATTAACCTTGTTCAGCGGTCGATTATCCCAAGTAATATTAAGATAGCAAACCAATTGAAACCAACTAAATACGTTGGAATTGGACGAACAAAATTATACGCGTACGGTACGGTAAAATGTTTCATTAAGTTTAGAAATGAAATTAAACAATTATTTCTCTCCCGTTCTCGATCGTTCTCCCGGACGATGTTATGATAGTACCGCTGATCTTGGGACGTGATTTCCTGAAAACTTTTAATATTCATCTGAAACAAGTTGAAAAAGTTAAACCGTGTTATGAAGTATTAAATAATAAGTCGGTTGTTCATAATTGGTCATGGTTAAGTGTGTTTGACTTGGATGATTCAGAAAATGTAGCCAGTGAATGTAGTAGTCCTATAAATCTTTCATCCACCATAAGCGAAGTAATTGAGATGGGTGTTAATGAATGCCCAGTTGATGTATTGGCCCCGTCCTTTGGTTTGTGCGGGGGTGTATCGGGGTTGCCGTGTAAGATAGATCCGCCGGAACACTGTGTTTATCAAGTTTCCGAAACTTTTGCCGCCGACCTAGACGCCGTTAGAAAAGAAATAGACATTTGTCCGCGGTTAAATAAATTTCAGGTAGATGCTCTGAAGAGTGTTATTGATTGTGCTTTGTTAAATCCAATAAATGTAGCGCGTAAACCACATGATTATAAAATGAAAATCCGCTTGACTGACGACACACCATTTCATTGTTCTCCTAGACCGCTGTCAGTGTTCGAAAAATCTGAGGTACGAAAGATAGTTAATGATTTGTTACGGAAGGGGGTGATACGGCATAGTAAATCGCCGTATGCCTCAGCCATTGTCCTTGTTAAGAAAAAGAATGGTGAATTGCGCATGTGCGTTGACTATCGGGCGTTAAATAAAAAGACGATCCGAGACAATTTCCCACTGCCATTAATCGAAGACTGTATCGAATTTATGGAAGGGAAACATTGGTTTACATTAATTGATCTGAAAGACGGATTCAATCAGATTGGCATGGACGTTGATTCAGTGCAATTTACTTCCTTCGTGACCCCGGATGGTCAGTATGAATATTTGCAAATGCCGTTCGGTTTAAAGAATGCCCCGGGCCCCGCCTGACTTCCAGCGTTTCGTGTATCAGATATTCCAAGACCTGATTGAAGCGGGTGAAATTGTAATTTATATTGATGACATCCTAATTGCTACGACCGATTTCGAGTCCCACATAAAAGTTCTTGATAAGGTTCTGCGACGTCTTTACGAAAAAGGACTTGAATCAAAATTGAGTAAGTGTAAGTTTTGTTACGACGAAATTGAATACTTGGGTTATTTGGTCAATTCGACAGGGATTCGACCAACAAATGCACATATTCGTTCAATTGAACAGTACCCGATGCCGACCAATCAGAAAGAGTTACATACTTGCATTGGCTTATTCTCATATTTCCGCCGTTTCGTACCCTCTTTTTCTAGGATCGCTAGACCACTATTAGAACTTTTGCGAAAAGAGGTGAAGTTCGATTTTAATGCCGCGTGCGTTAAGGCATTTGAGGAATTGCGTGACAAACTAAGGTCGGCCCCTGTGTTAGCGATATATAGCCCAAATAGAGAGACTGAGTTGCATTGTGATGCCAGCAGTCATGGGTTTGGGTCTGCCCTTATGCAACGTCAGGACGATGGTAAATTCCATCCTGTAGCGTACTTTTTGAAAACTACAACAGCGGCCGAGGCCAAGTACCATAGTTTCGAACTTGAAACATTGGCGATAATTTATTCATTGCGACGTTTTAGAGTATACTGGGCATACGTTTTAAGGTTATTACGGATTGTAATTCCCTTACCCTTACCTTAAGTAAAAAGCAGGTCAATCCTCGGATTGCTAGATGGGCACTGGAGCTAGAAAACTACGATTATTCGATTCAACATCGAAGTGGAGCATCTATGGTCATAACGTCAGATTAGCCGAGTTGTAATATAATAATGTATTGTAATGTGATAAGACCTTTATACTTTTTCCAATTTTCAATGTAGTAGAACCTTTACACTTTAGCGAGTGGTGCGCCCTCAGCGGAAAAAATGTAAACGAGAGACAGCGGCGAGAAAAAAAAGGAAAAAACACGAAGAAGGCGCAAGAGAGAATCATCAATCTTGTGGCGCTGAGACGAGAACGACGTGTGAAATATTTTTTGTAATCGTAATCGCGAAAAAAAAAAATAAATCTTTGTTGAGTTTAAAATATATAGACCCTTCTTTCTATATATTTAATAGCAAACTAAATGAATTAAGACACTTTAGAATTAACAAATTAGTATAGGTAAATTAGGCTTAGCAAATTTTAAAATTGGTTTTAAAAACACTAAATATTAACAACAAATCAAATGGGTTATTCCATTATTTGTTTTGGAAAGAACACCGTAGGTTCCTTAGAACATCTTCTTCAACCGGGTGCAGCGCGGAAACTGGCAGGTTGTTGGTTTCACTTCCGGTTCGTTCCTATTTGGTACAAGCAGCCACGCAAGCGATATTGAGATCCCCTATCCGCTAAAATTAGTGATAAAGCTAGATTGGCATAGGTACATGCACGAGTATATGCAATTTCACCACCAAACAGAATTCCAGCTCCAGGGTAGGAATGTACTTATGTACGGACAGGGTGATGATGAAGAAGCCGGGCTTTTTCGTCGTATACCATGTACTTTCTTATATAAAGTTTTATTTTTTTTTTTGGATTTTATGACAACTTGAAACCGCGTGGGGTAGTGTACTTTATGTATCGGAAGCTTTTGTTTTTTTTTTTTATTTTTATCTTTGTACGTAGGTACGTCAGGAGATGTTGTACTCCTGCGTCAGAATATTGAAAAAGAGACTCGCGTAAATCAGTTTTCGCTTTATATAGCCATTGGTAACACTGCCATTATCAATGTTTTTAATAGCTGAATGGTAGGAGCCGCTGAATCTGCTAACCGGGCCTGAATTGTCAAAGCTTCGGTGTTAATGGTGTAAACACACTTTTCTGTCTTGATCTATTTTTGTAATAGAAGAGACACGCTATAAAGCCATGGATTTATAAACCATCGCAAGATCTATTAAAGACATGGAAAACGTGACTATTATTTATGCTGGCAATCTTAAATCTGAACCGACCTATACCCTGAGAATTCGTATTAAAATATTCAGTGTCCTAGATCTTTGCCGTGGAACCTTCCTATCAACTTTCCTTGCAAGTTCTCCACCTCATACATGCAGTTTCCTACAGGATTTCTAACTGTACAACGGATAAATTCACTACACAACTTGGCGTTAATCCCTTTTGCTTTATTACTCTGGGTAAAATTTCTATAGTACACTTCCTGACCAGGGGCAAATTTACGTTTTGAAGTTCTCATGTTATAAACCTCTTCGTTCTTTTTAAAAGCTTCTTCCAAGTGATTTTTGACCTTGGCGTGAATTTCTACAACTTTATCAGCATGAGCACTTGCAGAAAATTCGCTGTCATTCAATGCCCCCAGTCTTTTTATGATTGGGTACATATTGCCATGCGTAATCATGTTTAATCCCAAGACACAGAAATAAGGACTGACTCCAATCGACTGGTGATGTACTGAAGAAAGTGCTTGTTGTATTTGAGCTATATGGACATCCCATTCTCGTTAGTCTTCTTTCAAATAAGCCCTGATTGCTGACAAGACTGATCGATTTACACGTTCAGACGCATTTGATTGAGGTGAGTAGATAGCTGTCAAAACTTGTTTGACACCATTACGTGATAAAAAATCCTTAAATTCTCTTGAAACAAATTGTTTGCCATTATCGGAATGTATGTATTCCGGTCATTCTAGGTCAATAGCCATGTTGTCATTCGGTTGAAGGGTAATTGATTCAATGAAACTTCGCGAGAGAGCGTCTGGCACAGTGTTCTGGGAACCTTTCCTATGTTCTATGGAGAAGTCAAACGATTGAAGTTTCAGGGACCACCTCGCTAGGCGCCCGCTCAAATCTTTCAAACCATTAACCATTTAAGGCTGGCGTGGTCTGTTATCATTGTAAATGGTAGTCCTTCTATGTATGGTCTAAATGTTTGTATAGCAAGTACAGCGGCTAAGCACTCCTGCTCTGTCACACTGTACTTTTGTTGGCAGCTATTCATTTTCTGCGAGAAATAGGCGATTGGTTTTTCGTGCCCTTCCTCGTCAAATTGAGACAGGACTTCACCCACACCATAGCTAGAAGCATCACACTTACTTAAGCTAATATTAGACGATATGCTGAATCAGCATACGTATGCTGAAAAATGTGTCCCAATAACAACATATCGTATAATATCAAAATTTCTGTCATCATACGTATGCTAAAAGTTGTTTGTTGGCAAATTTGTTGGCTGGTCAGCATATGTATGTTGCCGACCTGAACATATCGTGTAATACCCCTTTTGGGACCGTATGCTAACATTCGGACACATTTTTGGCGTATGCTGACTCGTATGATGTATGCTGACGAGCTAAAGTAGGCTCATGAGCATACGCCACATTTTTCAGCAAACGGCTTTGATATTTTTGAAGTTTCGATACATTTTGTACCTTGTACGTGTTTTTTTGTGATTTTGTTGTCCTGATTGCTTGTTAAAAACAAAACGGCTGAGTTGTTTAGTTCGCAGCCATCGGCAACAAGAGTGTACGGAACGGTAAATTCTCGACCGGGCTGCGGCTCAGGTGGTGGTAAGCCGAACTGATTGGTAAAAATTTACACTCAGCGCCAGTATTAAATATCCCCATTCGACATCTGGACAATTCGGGACTAGCTCTCGGATCGAAGGATGGATCGAGAAGTAGTGATTTGTTTCTGTTCCCTCAAGACGAAATCAACTTTTCAAATGACAATAGACTTATTCAAAACTAAAAATGTAGATATGTGTTTATTTAGGGGCGAGATAACCTTAACACAAAACTGTTGAAGTAAATAAACTACCACACACCCTAAAGTGAAGAGAGGAGAGTATACATTGATACTGAAGCGTCAATAAAAGTCGTTCTTATGGTGAAACGCTTTTGCGCATCACGGTGTCTTGCTTCATAACGTGCGGTGTCACCAAGGCACGTAGATGGTCGAATTGCTCAGGTGTCATGCGCACAAACGTTAGATACAAATCTGTCTCTTCTTTGCGCAATTCGCGGTACAATTTTTCACAAAATCCTTCTTCGGCGCGCAGGATGACCCAACACCCGTATCCTTATCGCTTATCCAAACTTTTCGCTGCTTCCGTAGCAATTCCTCTTTGTCGTCATCGTCGAATACACATATGGCCAATATTACAGCGAGGTCTCTTTTTTTGCACGCATTTTATTTTTCAACTAAACCAAACAAAAACGTTAAAACAAATACAGTCTAATCAATAAAACGATATTTACAATAAATACAAGGAATTCAACACGTAGTGTAGAATGCAATAATTCTTCTTTTTTCTTTTTAAATGAATTAAAATCGCGATCTGTCAATTTTTCAGCATATAATCATACGGGTCTTCAAACTTTTCAGCAAACCGAATTCAACATATCAGATACAGAGTATGAGTAATCACGACTAGACGCGATTTTATGATCGTCCAGCAAAAGTCTGCTAAATAGTGTCTAAAGTTAACAAATAAACTCTAACAAAGCGTCGGGACTATTGGTTTAAAGTTTTTATTTCCGGTTATTGTGTCGTATGGCTCTAAATCCGTAATTTCTTGGATTTAATTGACTTTTTAAGTGAAAATCAGTTCGGGCAAACATTTTAATTCTGCTTTGTCATTGCCGTATCACGACCACCGTCATCAAACCGAAATTCTCTTTAATCATGTCCGCTCCCAACCTACGAACAAGACCGATCGCCTCTAAAGGCATGCCATCAACGCCCTCTCAACCTCCAAAATCAGCTTCGTCTGCACCAGGACAGCCAAGTGATTGTGATGCTCCTCTCACCGCCAAAACTCTAGAGGAACATCTCAAAAGGCAGGCTGACACATTGCAGCATGGGTTTACAAACCAAATCTCCAAAATGCAGAAGGAATTTCTACGCAAATTAGAGGAAGTGAATGCAATTTGGAATCAACGTTTCGATGAAATGAAAAAAAATATCATCGATCGCATTGATGTGCTTAAAAATGACACCAAAACAGCAATACAGGCGCAAAACGCTGAGATTGTTGCTCTTCAACGACGTTGCAACGCTTTGGAAAGGAGGGAAGTTGCTTGTGATGCAGTGCTCTTCGGAATACCTGCACTCCCAAACGAGAACCTCGAGAGTCTATTTGTGCAACTCTGTCACACTATCGAATGTAAGCCGCCTCCATTACAAAATATATTTCGCACTAAAAAGCGAAACAGCAATATCAACACCACTACATCTCCCATCATACTAAAATTCAACACCACTCTTGAGCGAAATGCCGTTCTCATATCAGCTGTCAACTACCGAAAGAAAAATGCAACTGAACTACGTCTCCAACATGTGGGCATTGCATCGGAAAAAAGCTGTTATCTCAACGAGAGCTTAACAAAACAGGCTCGCTTTCTCTTAAACAGTGCTCTCAGCCTCAGACGAAAGAAACAACTTTTTTCTGCCTACACGATGCATGGACTTGTTTATGTAAGGAAATTGGCGAATGGAAAAAGCTTTCTCATCGAAAGCACTGAAGATCTGCTTGCTGCTGCTGCGACACAATAAATTATAATTTTTGTTCTTGGACCTGCAATCAACTATTCATCACATAAGATATTTATATTGTAATTCTGTTGTATTTTCCTTTGTTTTTGTCACTCTCTCTATCTCTCTCACCTTTTCACACCTTCTTTAGTTTGATTGCACTTTTTTTTTTTTTTTTTTTTTTTGTTTTTGTTAAAATTATTACCAATACCATGATGTTGGGACACCAAAACAGTATGAATGAAAAATCAACGTACACTATGGTAAACATTCTTTCAAAATATTACGATGGACTCAAAGTCTGTTATTTAAATGCGCGGAGCTTAAACAATCAAAAATTAGATTATTTAAAGTACTTGTTTTCCAATTCCTGTGTTGATGTTATTTGTGTATGTGAAACATGGTTTAACCCAGTTATAAGTGACTTGCTCTATAAGATTCCCAACTATGAACTTTTCCGAAACGATCGAGTTACTGATACTACGGGTGGTGGGGTTGCTATTTATTGTAAATCAAATATTAAATGTGATATTGTTACTAAGTCCACTGGAAGTGGAATCGAATACATTTTAGTTGAATTATGCGACTGTAATACCAAATGTGTGGTGGCTTGTGCTTATAATAATAATAGAAGTAGCTCTGTCATGCCATTTTTCTCAGCTATTTCCGAATATTGCGCCCTATATGAACACATAATCATTTGTGGGGATTTTAATGTGGATTTTTTAAAATATGATTCGCTGGCCTTTCAATTGAAAGACTTAGTTTCTTCGGTAGGAATGCATGTAGTAAACACAACCTACCCTACACGTTTTGCGAAGGATAAAGTACCCAGTCTTCTTGATCTTATAATTGTTTCGTGTTCGTCGCTCGTTCTCTTGTTTGACCAACTTTCATTTGATGTTTCAGACCATGATCTACTTTTTTGTTGTTATGACATTAATTTTTCGAAAACTGCCATCCCTGACACTTTTACTTTTAAAGACTTTAATTCTATTGATGCTAACGTCCTTCAAGCCGCGACTTTGTCTGCTCCCTGGGAGCAATGCCGATTGACTGGTGATCCAAATGAAAAAGCAAGACTGTTTCAATCAATACTGCTAAAGTTGTATGATGAATGTGTGCCTATAAAAACAGTGAAAGTTCAGAACAAAGTATGTCCTTGGTTTACTTCGGAGGTGGTCTGCTCTATTAAGACGAGGAACAAATTTCACAGTAAATGGAAGCGTAGACCATCAGATGTAAATTGGTCCGCATACAAAGTAGCTCGTAATTACGCAACCACCATCTTGCGTGCGTCAAAGAAAAACTTCTATGCTTCTAAACTAAATTCTTCCCTTCCTGCAAAGAAACTCTGGAGTAACCTAAGGACAATTGGTATGTCTGTTGGAAGGAATAACTCTCCTTGTGCTCTGGATCCAGATGACTTGAATAATTTTTTCCTGGGTGATGAACCCTCTGCTGATAGCTCAGCTTCTAATCGAACAGTAGACTGTGTAGGCTCTGTACCAATGTTTGAAAGTTTTGAAGTAGCCACGGAAGTTGAAATTACTCAATGCGTTCAAGCCATAAAGTCCAATTCGATAGGTGAGGATGGCTTTCCAATTAGATTTGTTAAACTTATATTACCTGAAATTGTCTCCCATCTCACTCATGTAATTAACTGGTGCATAATTACGTCAACTTTTCCTCAGCTCTGGAAATTTGCAAGAGTTTTACCAATAGCAAAGAAATCAAATGCATCTTCTCCTGTTGATTTTAGGCCGGTTAGCATTCTACCTTGTCTATCTAAGGTTTTTGAAAAGGTTATGGCAGAGCAGATAACGAAGCACTTGTCGCTGAACAAATTGCTGTATGATCAGCAATCTGGTTTTAGAGCTAACCACAGTTGTGCTACGGCTATGGTTAACCTTTTTGAAGAATTAAGGCAGGAGTATGACAGGGGTTATGTTTCGTTGCTGTGTTTGCTAGACTTTTCTAAGGCTTTTGATAAAGTTAACCATAGAGTCCTGTGTTGGAAGCTCAAGAATCACTTTGGTTTCAGCGAAAGAGCAGTAAAATTGATCAGTAGTTTTCTCTCTGGCAGATCGCAAAGGGTCAATTCTGGTGAACGTTTTTCACTGTTGAAAGAAATAAAGCAGGGAGTTCCTCAAGGCTCAATACTAGGTCCTATACTCTTCTGCATGTTTATTAACGACCTTCCAACAGTCTGTAAACATACATCAGTACACCTTTATGCTGACGATGTCCAACTACATTTAGCGATGCCTTCTGGTAACCTAAACGAACTTGTTCTTCTCATCAATGAAGACTTAAAACATATTACTACCTGGTCTGTAGCTAATGGGCTGCTTCTCAATCCATCTAAATCTCAAATAATACCCATTTCAAAAAATAATTTCGACCTTTGCCTCCTTCCCGATGTTTACCTTAATAATAACAAAATTAAAGCTGTTGACTCAGTCACTAGTCTAGGCTATATTATCAACCGAAATCTGTCTGGTTATGATCACACAAACGTGGTCGTGGGTCGTATCTATGGATGTCTGCGCAAATTGTGGATCGGTGCTTACTTTACCCCTCAGGAAACAAGACGAAAGCTGGTACTGTCTCTAGTCCTACCCCTCATAACATATGCTGAGGTGGTCTATAGCAGTCTTGACTCTTCATCCCAGCGAAAACTGCAAGTTGCCTTTAACGATGCAGTGCGTTACATCAATGGCATACGTAGATATGACCATATTTCTGTGTTTGCTAGGGGGTTGCTTGGTTGTACTTTGGAACAATATATCAACGCCAGGAATTGTATGTTCTTGCACAAAATTATTAATACTCAAAGTCCGTCCTACTTGTATAACAGACTCAATTTTACTCGCTCCTCAAGAACATCAACCTCATTCCCTATCGTTACAATAACCTAAACTCATCACGCTTATTTTTTATTCATACTGTAAGGCTTTGGAACTCTTTGCCCTCTCGATTGAAGAATATTTCAAATCCAATCAATTTTAAAAGTGCAATCTTTCAACATTTCTCCAACTTATCCATTTAAATTCTTTCCCTCATTATTCACTCCCTTTCTTTATTTACTCTATCTCTCTATCCTATTTCAAACTTAGATTAAGATAAATATTGTTATTAGATTTAAGTATTTTGAATTACTATAACTCATGTGTAAATTGCTAAGTACTAAAAAAGATCATATCTTAATGTACAAACCATTTAATAAATGAATTGAATATCGTGTAATAGGGCTTCATATGTCCTAAAAAATGTGATAGCAAACTGTTTGTTAGCATATGCTGTCAACAAACAATTTGCTACTTTGGGACAAATTCAACATATCGTGTAATAGGGCATCATACGCCAGACGAACATATGCCTGTTTGCTGAGAATTTTCAGCATATGATTGTCAGCATACGTATGTTCATTAAACATATCGTCTAATACTAGCTTAACACAGTGCCCCAAAAATCGATGTATTATTAAAAAACAAATTGTAAAAAAACGCCTTTTTGAACGGAGCCTTTTGATATTTCCGGTGTCGTGCCTTCAATTCGTTCGCATAGTTATCATAGTAGAGCAGTTCATAAGGCGTAAAGCCTGTACTTGAATGGGGAGTCGTTAAATCTTCTCCTCCAAAGCCCGTCAACGCAAACGGGACCAAAAATCACTCGAAGAATCTTGCGTTCGAAACGGCCAAGAAGATCTTCATCCGCCTTTGTTAGGGTCCATGCTTCTGCGCCATAGAGCAGGACTGGGATGATGAGGGTCTTATATAGAATCGACTTAGTGTTTCTTGACAAGGCCTTACTAGTCAATTGCCGTCTTAGACCAAAGAAACAGCGATTGGCAAGTGTAATTCTTCGTTTGATTTCTGCTGTGGTGTCATTATCAGAGATTATAGCGGAGCCGAGGTAGACAAAGTCCCTAACTACCTCAAAATTATAGCTGTCTATCGTGACGTTCTGTCCGATTCGTCGATGTTGTGCGTCCCTTCTTGTTGACAGCATATATTTTGTCTTGCCCTCATTCACCACTAAGCCCATTCTTGCCGCTTCCGTACTAATAATTGCAAACGTCTAAATCCTTTTCTGACATCAAAGGTCTCGGTGGGATTGTTTCCGACCTTAATGGAGGAGCGAGCGTTCTCCATCGTCATTCTGCACAATCTGATGAGTTTGGCAGGGATGCCAAAACTAGACATGGCTCTGTATAGCTCGTCTCTATAAATGCTGTCATATGCGGCCTTAAAATCGATGAACAGATGGTGGGTATCGATTTGGACTTCTTGGGTTTTCTCCAGGATCTGCCGTAGTGTGAATATTTGGTCGGTTGTGGACATTCCGGGCCTAAAACCGCACTGATAGGGACCTATTAGATCGTTGACGAATGGTTTAAGGCGTTCACACAGTATAGCAGATATGATCTTATACGCAGTGTTAAGGAGACTGATGCCTCTATAGTGGGCGCAGTTTAGAGGGTCTCCTTTCTTGTGGATCGGGCAAACGATGCTGAGGTTCTGACCAAATTTTGGAAACGAGTTGGTGTATGCTCTCCACCAAGCCATCTCCCGCTGCCTTAAAAAGCTCGGCAGTTAAGCCGTCCGGTCCAGCAGCCTTGTTGGACTTTAGCTTAGATATTGCTATCCTCACTTCACTTAGGTCAGGTGGACGGAAGTCTTGGCTGTCATCGTCCAGGTTGAATGGTTCATTCTGCCTGACAGCGGAATTTGTGTCGTCTTCGCCGTTTAACAGTCTGCAGAAATGGTTTTTCCATATCCTCAGCACCGACTGTGATTCTACTACAAGGTTTCCTTCTTCGTCTCTACAGGCTTCTGTTCGGGTTTTGTTGCCCTGACACGTTCTTTTTATCTTTTGGTAAAACTTCCGAACATTATTCCTGGAGTAGCACCTCTCTATATCCTCGATCGCGCGCTTCTCATGCTCTCTGCATCACACTGCATGCACCATAAACCGCTTGGAGAAGTCAGCGTTACTGAGCACTGGAGCTGAAACTAACGCAGTTTTGAGAGCCTCGAATGATGTAATAGATTCGGATGTCATTGCAAACATTTTTCCTTTTTTAAGAGTGTCAGACAACGGAGCAGCCAGTGTTGCGAAATTCCTAATAAATCGCCGGTACCAACCGCACGAGCCAAGGAAACTTCTCACCTGCATTTGCGATTTTGGCACCGGGAATTCTTGCACAGCTGACACCTTATCTGGATCTGGCCTTAAATGACCCTGTCCGACAATATATCCTAGATATTAAAGTTCTCGAAAGCAAAACTTAGATTTTTCTACGTTTATGGTAAGATTCGCATCTTTTAAACATTTGGCCACTTTCCTTAGCGTATCAAGATGTGATGAAAAATCTGGAGAAATGATCAGCAAATCGTCAAGGTATACGAACACAGCTTCACGGAGTTCCGAGGGTATCACTCTATCCATCAGTCTACACATCCTTTGGGCTGCATTACACAGTCCAAAGGGCATGACTGTGAATTGGTAGAGTGGCCTCCCCGGCACCGTGAATGCTGTCCTCTCCCTTGAGTTAGCTTCCAGTGGAATTTGCCAAAAGGCATCTTTTAGATCCACACTTGAGTTGTATTTAGTACCCTTCAACCGGCTTAACATTCCCTCGATATGAGGCAAAGGATACGCATCTTTCTTTGTGACGACATTGACCTTACGTGAGTCTAGGCATAACCTATTTTTGCCCAGTTTTCTGATCAGAACAATGGGCGAACTCCACGCACTGTTGCTTGGTTCAATGACTCCCAAAGAAAGCATGAGATCAAGCTCCTCATAAATGAGTTTTTGTATGGCCGGTGACACAGGATAATGTCTTTGCTTTATAGGTTCGACATTATTCGTATCTATGATATGTGTTTCCAGCATTGTTTTCCCTAGGCCTTGTTTTGAAAAAGATGGAAACCCCGCGACAACTTTTTCAAGATCTAGTTGTTGTTCTGTACTTAATTCATGCATAGGTGGATTATCTGGTGTTTTTACTGTTAGCTCACTGACTAATTGTGGTGCGACTTTAAAAAGTTTCCAAAAGTCAATACCGAGATATAATGGCTGACTTAGACTGGGAACTATGTACAAATCTAATAATTCGGCAAAACCATTGTATTCAATCATTGCTTTGATTCTGCCCGTAACAATATGTTTGTTGTTATCTGCTGTTCTAATAGAAGAATTAAAATTAATTAACTTGAGATTTTTCTGCTGTAAAACCTTTTCACATCCTTTGCCTAGGCATGAGACCGTTGCTCCACTGTCAAGTAGACCAATGATCTCTTGACCGTTTATGGCAACTTTAGCATAAGGACGTGGATCATTTTCGTGACCAAGTGAACAAGAGTTAATTCATTTGGAATAAAGTTTTCTCTGTCGATATCTTATTCTTGTTTTGGCTATTTTGTTTGCCCTCATCAAGTTGAAAAATTCTAGTTCGTATCTGGTTGTATTTCCGTAGTCGGAAATAGAGTTTGTACTTGCATTGCGTTTTAAAATTTGTTTTGAAAATTGCTTGAATTCAGGTGGTGTAATAACTACTACTTCGGTATTCGTAGCTACATCTACGACTCCGGGCTTGTTCGAGTCGAACGCGATGCCCCGGTAATCTCGTTCGACTTTCGGTTTCCCTGAATACATTTCGGACAAGTAGGTGTAGTTACATTGTCAAAGCCACAGCGGTAGCAAAAGAGTCGTCTACAAGGTGATGGGCAATTAACAAAGAAATGATCACTTTGTTTACAATTGAAACACCGCGGTCTTTGGACATTGTCCGGTCTAGAAACAGTAGGAGCTCTATCAGAAAGAGATATTGCAGAAACTCCTTCCGAAAGATCTTGGTAATCATCACTGTATTCCCTAACAACACCGCTGATTTCGTTGACATTTCTAAAAATTGCATTCGGGCTTCGATAACGATTTGGATCACGCGATTGTAAAATTTTCTCGATTTTTCGACACTCGTCTCTAAATTGATCCAAAGTATAAATTGACATTGGGTAAATGAAATTCATAAGCTTGTTACTGACATTCCCTTTAATAATGCCCAATAACTCTCCTTCTTGTATGGGTACTCTCAATTGATTTCGCAAATGAAGGATCGAGTTAAAAAAGCTGTCAAATGGTTCTTGTGTGTACTGTCTACGGTCCATTATCTGCTTGATTACCTCAAAATCACTTTCGTTGGTTTTAAAGTTTCTCAAAAGAGCTAGACGGAACTGATTCCAATCTAATCTAGGATTCGTACGCAGATAATGTTTCCAGTACCATTCTTGGGCTATTCCCGAAAGTAAAAGGTGGAAGTTTCTTAGAATTACAGGCCAAGGACAGTTGTAATTATTTTTCAGTACTTCTACTCTGAAAACAAAGTCCTCGACTGACATAGTCTTTGAGGTTTCATCAAAACTGATTCCCCATCTATCAATATCAAATTTTGGGTTTGATCGGGATGTTTGAAGTGAAAATTCAGGCCTTTGAAATCGACGTGAATCTTCACGAAAGTTTTGCGTGCCATGGTTAACGTCGTTACCAGCATTATTATGTGCATCACTGGTCGTATGTGGATGAAATCTGTCTGTGTAAACGCTTTCGCCGGTATCATTGTTACTTGGGATCAGCACTGGTTGTTGATTTGAATTAGTAGGTGGATCTGGATTTCTACTTTCACCTGCATTCGTGTTTCTTTGAAACGCGTCTGTTACTGATTTTTTAATACGAGAATCTATCATGTCAACTAGCGATTGATGCTTGATTTGCGCCTATCTTCGCATCGACCAAATTTTCGACTTGAGAATTAAAAATGATTTGTTTGTTTGGTGAGAATAATGAATCCCTAGGATTAATATTTGAAGCAATGTTATTCGATGGTTGATTAGACGTTTGTACAATTGAATGGCTAACTATAGGGTTACTAATAGATGACGTGGTGTTAACTAAGGTAGCTATTGCTGGAATGGTTGCTACAGTAGTAGTTAATAGAATAGGTGGTCCTTTTGCGAGGTTTTCAAAACTTAAGCGGCGTTAATCTTCTGCACTAAAATCCATTCTAGGAATGCTATGTTGCATCGGACTTTGAGGTCTGTTTGATGGTGAATGCATGACTTGACTATTAACTGGGGTTCTGGGAATGCTCAGAGATCTGTTGTTAGATGGAACTTGTCCGTGGGATCGAAGGAATCTACTTCTATTCGGGTCAAATGAATGCTTCTTGGCTGGCTTGTTAACTGCACCTTTCGGTTGATTCATAATGTTTGGTATTTAATGTGTTAATATTTAGTCAATTTAGTAGGTAATTTTATGTATATTTATTAATTTTGTGTAGGTATTGTGATTTCTACGCGAAACGGTAGTAAACTAGAGTTTTATGTTATAAACATTTCATAAAGGTTTCCGGGTGAGATTCAATTATAAGTGTCTATGCATGTACGGCAACTATTACTTTGTAAAACGCGAAGCAATAAAAGGTGATAAAATAAGTTAAAATTATTTTGTTTTGTCATTCGACCATATTGACACATCCATAACGGGATGTTGATGAGCAATGTTGTGTACATCTGTGGCAATATGAAAGTCTGTCGAAGTCAATTACCTCCGACGCTTTCAGCACTCATTGATGTAGCACTTACACATTCACTCAAAGTTATTGAGGTAACTAAGTACTGCATACGTTCGGCCTTACTAATAATCAAACACTAATGTCGACTATTAGTTGACTGACAGTTTAAATTGAAATGTACAGCATTTTTGATATGGTACCAATAAACAATTTAACCTCCAGCTTTACTAGCACAAAGACTTTTTGTTGAATCTATTACAAATTTGCTGTCAATCGTTGTCAGTTATCAGATGGCAAATCATTTGTTTTTGTTTTCGTGCAGTAAGTTATGTTTTTCAAAAAATTTAATAAAGATTGAGAATGAATTCAAGTCGAGACGAAGATATTTTTATAGACCTTACATCTGTTGAAGAATCGGCAACCTCTCAAAGGCTAAAATATATGACGAACGAGAGTTCTTTTGCCACTATAGGTTTGTTGGTGGTGTGTACTATCTGGTAAAAAGTTTATTAAAACTATTAATGGATTTGATAAACCGATAGTGCGCTTTATTGTGGAAATCGTAAGGGAAGAACTTGCTCCATGGACGAATCGCGGAGGAGGAGCACTTTCGGTAGAATGATACCTATGGAAAGGATCCTAGCAAAACGATCAAACCAGTTCGTTGCGTCAGATCTAGGTTCTGTTTATGGGACTGGCGTTGCCAATTTGTTTTAAGTGTCTACGTGTGGATATAGGATATTATGCTCCCATTGTTTAATACGGTATTTTATTTTATTTGGTCGTTTCATTTCATTTATTTTCATTTTCGGCTTTTCTAATAGAAAATAGTAAATATTAACTGAAACATCAATTTGCAACAATTATTTTTTTACTTAAGCGGAATTTTCTTTCAAGCTAATTTCGGATATTTTGAAAAGCAAAATCATTTAACAGGAGTTCAGACAAAAACTAAATCCTATTTCAATTATGTATCCAGCTCAAATAAAAAAAAAACAACACATTTATTTCTAATAGGTATGTCAAGATTTTATAAAATAAAACTCAAAACAAAACGAGACATCGAAAATGTGTAAATAGAGCAAAACAAACAAACGAATTGACTTCAGTTGTTATATTTTTGATTAAATGAATTAATAATTTATGTTGTACAGTTTATTTTTTCTTCAGTTAACCAGGCTTTTCAGTTAAGCGGAGTTAATGCTTCGTGACAAATAACGCTTAGTTTAGATAACCGAGTTTACCTACCTCCGTATTAAAAAACATTTTGTAAACGTTTTTAACCTGTTGCAGAAGAGTTTCATCAAAATTGTCGGGACATGTTCGTTTATATGTGCGTTTTATTTTTGCGTTGTACATTAAATATGAATGTTTCCATTGGCCAAATCAATATATTTCATTTGAAATTTACATTTGCACTCATAGTGCATTCCGATCACGAAGCACAAAATTTGTTTTTTATAGCACAACAAACATTTCAGTCTGACATGAAAACATAGAAAGAGCACTTCTACATTTGCTCTTTCCATAGAAAGGGCAATTCTTTTCTTAAATCGAAAACGCCATTACACAGTTTTATTTAATTATATCAAAAATTGTAGATACTTGAAGTTCCCGATTGACACTTCTTGTTCCTAAGATATAATACCATATTTTGATTTACTACTAAAATTTGAGTATGCATGGCAACATTCCTTTGCAGAACGAGTTGTGACAGAGTAATAATTTGGGTTAGTGTACGACATAAACATGGCTTTCTGACCATTAATATTTAACCCTACAGTTAGGGATAACCTGACGACTAAATTTTTTTATTGGTAAAGCGATTTTGGAAAGTCTGGAGTCTTTGCGTTAACTGTCAGACTAAATTTGATTATTGGTAAGGCCGGTTATATATAACTTTAAATAAAACACACTACTATATTTTTATAGGATGACTGAGTACTTTACACTTTCTTTCTTTTGTCTATAAATAAGGACTTCGTTCTATCCTAGCGATATGATTAATAATGAATAGGGTAACCATAGCGGTATTGCTACGGTGCCCCACGTTGTTGGGCGCCATTTTGTAGAAGGACTTTCTGTGAACTCGTGGATAAGCGCAGGAGCCAGATGTTAGAAGCTCTGTATCCACATGCAGCGGGGAGACACGCATGCTATGCACGGCCTTAGCTCGACGGCATTGAGGGGGGTTCTTGCTGCTGTTGTTCTTCTTACAAAAATATCTGTGTCTCGAGGAAAATAAGGACGATGACTACGATGATGCTACATGCACTAAGATGTGATCAACCGTGGCTACCGAAATTTGAAAGTGTGTGTGTCTTAAATTGTTTCTATGCGCTGAGGTCGAGTATAATTATATGTCCTAATATCACTTCGTCTGGCTTTGTGTGGTGGCTAGATGTTGTGCCACCTTCTAGGGTCCCTCCCACTAATAACAGCAGAGTATACTGGTTACCCCACTGCACCATGACTATCCTACCCTTGCTATATTTTAAAGGATAGTCCCTTTATCGTTTTTGAGCCGTAATCGATGGACTAGTGCATCGAGTTTAATTGCATGTGCATGCTACCACCAATTGAACTCTCACCCTTAGAAAATCACTTCTAACACAACATAATTGAATCACTAACTGAAAACTGAATCATTTTTTTTGTTATATTCATTAGGCCTCGTTTTATTCAAATAGATTAAGGTTTAGACAGGATTAATAATAATATGTTTTACGTTTTAAATTCATTTTGTAAAATTTTAACGAGTTTTAGATTCTAATAAAGTAAAATTCGATTACTTTTGAAAGAAATTAAAGGAAAGTGTATGTTCTATCAAATTTAAATAAATGTATAGCTAAAATAAATGAAAATCCGCGCTTATTTTGTGTAACGGCGTATAGGTTTATATCTTCTTCTTTATATATATAATTCTACTGTACGTGTGTATGTCACTGAACTCTTCCTAAACGGCTGGACCGATTTGAATAATTTTTTTGTATGCGTTTGGGTAGCGCCCTGGATGGTTTAGAAGCCGATTGATCAAAATTGGACAAAGGGGGCGTGGTATCGCCCATGCAAAAATAACATTCAAAATCTTATATCTTGAAAACCACCGAATCGATCGAGTTCAAATTTACACATAATCTTAGGTATTGGCCCAAGAGTATTTCTGTGAAGATTTGTCAAAATACAAAAAATACATTCAAAATCTTATATCTCGAAAACCACCGAATCGATCGAGTTCAAATTTACACATAATCTTAGGTATTGGCCCAAGAGTATTCCTGTGAAGATTGGTCAAAATTGGACAAAGGGGCGTGGCACCGCCCATACAAAAATTACATTCAAAATCTTATGCGTCTTTCAAAAGCAACCGAATCGTGACTGCGAGTTATTAAGTAAAATACAAAATTGATTTATTTGGAATGTATAAGACAAAAAAAGTTGTAACAATATCACACTCCACTGTTCATACGGAACATACAAACACAGTGCCCCAAAAATCTATGTATTATTTAAAAACAAAATTCTAAAAAAAACGCCTTTTTGTACGGAGCCTTTTGATATTTCCGGTGTCGCATTTCAATGAATATTAAGTGTATTATACGTACAACAATGCCACGTCTTCGTGAACGAAGAGGAAATATTGATCGACGTAGTTCACAAGTAGTCCAAAGGTCGGCTAAATAGATCGGCAGAAGATAAATTGACGGACAATGAAAATTTAAGAAACCAGGCTGTAATCAAACGTGTAAATGAAAATCAAGAGCAACGCAACGAACGTCTTCGAGCCAATGCATTAAGACAAAGCCTTGCCCGTCAAAGAGTCACCGATACATTTAGAACACGTGAACAACAGCGTTTGCAAGTGTATCGCGCATTGACACGTGCATCACTTCTTCGCCTTGTGTTTGAATATGAGTCGGACATCGACTATTCGTCATATTCACAAATTGTAATCGGTTCTATGAACAAACAATGCCAATACTGTCATGCACTCAAATACAAAGGTGAATCGGCCGGTTTCTGCTGCGCGTCTGGAAAATTTGTATTGCCACCATTGAATTCGCCGCCAGAACCATTAAAAGCGCTATTGGCTGGAGCTACATCACAATCCAAATATTTTTTGCGTAAAATTCGCAAATTCAATTTCAAATGACCTCATTTGGAGCAACAAAAATCGTTCAGAACGCGGATGGTCGCAATTTTCAATCAACTTTTAAGATTCAGGGCCAAGTGTATCATCAAATTGTTTCTTTAATGCCGATGCCTAATACCGATTCAAAATTTCTCCAAATTTACTTCATGGGTGATGAGGAACAGCAAATAAACGCACGCTGCCAGTACAACCATATCGAGCAGATGGAGAAGAGAAAAATTGGGGGTATTTTAGAACCGTTTTTTTTTTTGCAAAAATGCAAAATTATTATCTGGGATGAATGCACTATGGCACACAAGCATTCACTTGAAGCTCTCGATAGAATGATGAAAGATCTAAATAATAACACCAGGCTTTTTGGTGGTGCTTTACTGCTGCTGTTCGGTGATTTTAGAGAGACATTGCCGGTCATTCCACGCGCTACATATGCGGGCGAAATTAACGCATGTATAAAACAATCATCTATGGCGAAATGTCTGTACATTACGTCTTAACACAAATGTAAGAGTTCAACTACAAAACGATCCATTGGCACTATCATTCTCCGAGCAATTGCTCAACATTGGAAATGGAGCAATACCATTGCATGGAGACACACAATGCATCAAATTGCCGGACAACTTCTGCAACATGAAAAATACGAAAGATGCTTTGATTGAAAGCATATTTCCCGATTTACAAGCTAATTATATTAATCATACGTGGCTTCAAAAAGCATGCAGGACAACGTCTGTCGGGTCCGCTAGTATATATGTATAATGTATATAATATATATTTGATCATACAAAAGAAATCAAAAAATTTACTCACTGTACTCTTTTGTTTTATAATCCGTTCGGTCGATGTTTGTTAAAACTATTTCCTATCCTAACTAAATCCCTCTATATTTATCTCTTTCTTTCATGGATATGTACTTTATATGTACTTCATACATACTAAAGGAATTGTAATTGATAGTCTTTAGTCTTTTCGTGGCTTTTCATCCGATCAGTTCGCTAGCCTGACTTGTTCTTTCATTTCCTTTTCTTTAACCGGAAATAATAAAGTTATATTGAATTTTGTAAGCGCTTTTATTTATTTCATCGTGGGTTTAACATTTGGTGCCGAAACCCGGGAAAGCAATCGGTGGCGTAAAGGAAGTGGTGACTCGTGGTGCTTTTAGAGCACAACTAACCAAAATCATAAAGGCTGCGACTGAACATTTGAATGCGGAAGACTCTCAAATTAGCGATACAAATTTGGAGCGATTCGACAATCGAGGAGGAGCTGGTCACGCTTATTGATCGCCTGACCGCTGTCCATGCAAGTGTGAAGACGACAGATCAGCAAATCCTCAACAAGGATCTTATAAACCCCAGCGATCAGGAGAAGGAATCGAAGAAGATAGCTGAATACGATGATACAGCTGTATCGACGCTCGCGCGATTGAAGTTTCGTTTGCAGAGGTTGCGTACAAAGCAGCAACAGCCAAACAGTAGCAGTAGCCCATTGGAGTCCGAATCTTCTAAAAGCAATACGAAGCTCCCAAAGCTACAACTAAAAACATTTGATGGAGAAATGCGAGACTGGGTCCCATTCTGGGATCAGTTCGATGGTGCGGTGAATCAAAACGATAAATTGTCAACGGTAGAAAAATTTCAATATCTGGAAGGCGCATTACGGGGTGAGGCAAAAAAAAGTTATAGCGGGGTTCACACCATCGACTGCATGCTATGATGCAGCTGTGGCTTTGTTAAAAGAGCAGTACGGCGATACGGAGAAGCTAGTTGATGGCCACATGCAGAAATTAATTACGCTCCGACCCATAACTGCAAAAACTGATGTTGTCGGCTTGCGGAACTTATATAATACCATTGCCACTTCTGTTCGTTCGCTAACTGCACTACACATACCCTCTCAGCAATATTACGTGATGTTGAAATCGATACTGCTACGTTGTTTGCCTGTTGAACTTCGAGTAGATTATCATAGGGCAAAGGAAAGAGACGAGGGTACATCGGCGGACATGTCGGACGACGCACAAACGCAATCACAATCGCAGGGTTCTCTGTATGGTATGAATGATCAACACATAAAGAATATCATGCAATTCATTAAAAGTGAGGTAGAAGCTTTGGAGAGAAGCAAAGTTGCTCCCCTCCATACCCACACAAAGGTAAATGCAATATCACCAACGACAGCTGCAAGCCTTGTACGAGTGAATGCAGCAGGGGAATGTGTATTTTGTCACTCTTCAAAACACATGACAAAAGATTGCGACGATAACAAGTCTATGCAGCAGAAACGAGAAATTCTCCGGAAAACCAACCGTTGCTTTCGGTGTGCGAAAATAGGGCATTCTTCGAGGAAGTGCAGAAGCTTGCATTTTCTTAAGTGTGCGAAGTGTGGGGGGAAACATTTGACTTCAAGTGTGAACCAGCCGAAGAAAAAACCAATTCGACCGCTAACATGGTAGTGCCGGCGGAAATGTGTGCATCCGAGAGCGACAAAGAGAGCGATGCATACAATATGTGTGTGCACAGTTCATATACAAATGTATTTCTAAAGACGACAGTTTGTGTTGCTATTGGGGGGAATAGCAATAACAGTTTGATTCGTGTTGTAATTGACGGCGGTAGCCAACAAAGTTATGTGCGCGAAAGTGTTGTCAAAAAACTTAATTTTCCACACTGCAGCGAAAAAGTGCGCATATCTGTGATTCCCTTTGGGTCAAAGGAAAAATCGCCAATGCAGACATACACAAAAGTGAAAATCGAACTAAAGAGCCAGTACGATGATCGGTATGCATTGATAGAAGCGATAGTAGTGCCAGAGATTTGTGTGGATGTTTAACAAGCACCCGATTCCTTGTGTCCCTCAATTAAGAATTTAAAACTAGCAGACACCTCACATATTAATCTTCCAATCGAAGATGGATTAAGCATGCTGATAGGGTCCGATTTTTACTGGGCCGTTGTCACCGGGAAACAGCGACGAATATCGCCGCGTTTCAGAGGAATAGAAACAATTTTTGGATGGACGCTTCAGGGTTTCCATTCCATAGCAGATGCAATTAGCAGTGAAATTGTTACGGCAGTTGTTGGAAATGTGTTGAGCACCGTGGGTTCTAATGATTTGGATTTGTCTGCACTATGGTCTCTCGAGTCTATTGGCATACGAGGCGAGGAGGCTGAAAAACTAAATGTTACGGAAAAACTAACATCCCAATGCTTAATAAAAAAAGGAGATCGTTATGAGGCGACCTTACCGTGGAAAGATCCTAATGCAATATTTGATAGCAACCGGAACCAGGCGGTAATTCGACTTCATTCACTTATTCATCGCCTGTCTAGAGATCCAGTTAAGCTGAAGGAATACGATGACGCCATAAGACAACTAATCATCGATGGGGTAGCAGAGCCTGTAAAGGATTCTTCGGATGTAGCTGCTAAAAGGATAATTTATTTACCGTATCGGCCCGTTTACAAGGATGAGAGTACGATGACGAAATTGCGGATAGTTTTGACGCCTCCAGCCGGACAGATGCAATTCCATCCTTGAATGACCAGTTAATTACGGGCACGAATTTGCTGCCAGATGTGTTGAAGACATTGCTTAATTTTCGACTTGGGCGAATCGGCATCGTTGCCGACATAGAGAAAGCATTCCTTCAGATAATGCTTAAAGAGGACGACCGAGATTCGCACCGCTTTCTCTGGACCTCTCTCTGGACCGCGGGATTATCAGGAGTTTCGAATGACAAGAGTGACCTTTGGTGTGAATTGCAGCCCCTTTCTCCTTACAGGAACTATACGATATCATCTAGCCAACGAAAAGCAGAGGTTTCCTGAGACTTGCCACATCCTTGCAGACAGCTTCTATATGGACGACTTGGTTTTAAGCGTGGACTCCGACGATGAAGGAAAACAGATCCAAAGAGAAGCTTCGGAAATCATGGCCGCTGCGTCAATGCGTTTGAGGAAGTGGCATTTAAACAGCCGTGCCGTTCGTGATGCTGCTAACGCGGACATTTTTCCAACATGTCAAAAAGTTTTGGGTTTAACTGGCTTGTTTTCAGCGACGAGCTATCGGTGCAACTAGAGTCTGTTCAACGTTTTTTGGAGGCAAACTTGTCTAGAGGAAGCAAGCGAAATATTCTCGCGGCTATGGCGCGTGTTTACGATCCGCTGGGGATAGTTAGTCCCACAATAATTAAATTGAAGATCCTGTTTCAATCAACGTGGAGAAGGAAGCTGGCCTGGGACGAGGTATTGCCGCCGGATTTGTTGATGGGATGGAACGATTGTGTCAAAAATATTCTTCAGCTGAAAGATATGTCAGTTCCGAGATCTGCTTTGTCGTCATCGTCTTGTCGAATACAGTGCCATATCTTTGCCGATGCTAGTTTAAAAGCATATGGTGCAGCGGCTTATATTCGGGCTGTCGATTCATCTGGTGTAATTGCTGTTTCGTTCCTGTGTGCTAAAAGCCGAATCGCACCATTGAGAGAAGATGGAGTAGAGAAGCTTACTCTTCCGAAACTGGAGCTGACAGCAGCCTTAATTGCGGCCAGGGTATGTTCTTACTTAAAACAAACAATTAAAATCTCAGTTGAAAGGTACCTCCTGTGGACGGACTCCAAAATCACGCTCAGCTGGATCTATGGGCAAATGCAGCGTTGGAAACCATACGTTCAGAGTAGAGTGGTTGAGATCCGCCGACATACCTCTATTTCGGATTGGAACCACTGCTCTAGTAAAGACAATCCGGCGAACCTTATAACCAGAGGCGTATCCGGAGAGAAACTCAAATCATCGTTGCTGTGGGCGCAGGGGCCAAAGTGGCTTAGTGATGCTGCCTACGAAGATCAACATACGAATACAAAGATCAATCTTTTAACAACAATGCTGGTGGAGACCGAGGTCCAAGAACTGCAGACGAATGTACCAATCCTGAACTGTGATGACTACAGTAGCTGGTCAAGGTTGCTGCGGGTGACCAGCTGGGTTTTGCGATTTGTCAACTGCTGCAGAACGAAGCAGAGGCTGTCTCACTGTTTCTTGATGGAAAAGGAACTCAAAGAAGCTGAACGTTATTGGCTCAGGTATGTTCAGTCGATTTATTTTGCTAATGATGTTCGATGCTTGCAGAAAAGGACGCCGTTGATGTCTTCATCAAAAGTCATTTCGTTCCACCCCTTTTTGGATGACTGCTTACTGAGGCTAGGAGGAAGACTTCAGTTGCTTGATGATACGTTTGATGTCATACATCCCATAATTTTGCCTTCGAGTCATCATCTTGCTTTTCTCATTATCGATGATTACCACCTGAAAACTATTCACGGAGGACTGAATACTGTTCTCTCCAAAATGAGGGAGCGTTTTTGGGTGATCAAAGGGCGTCAGCTTGTTAAACGGCGGATCAAGAGTTGCATTACATGCAGGAAATTGTTCGGCCAACCCGCTTCGCAGCCATTTGCTCCGTTGCCGCTGCAGCGAATCACACTTGCCAGGCCATTTGACAACGTGGGCATCGATTTCGCGGGGCCATTATACTACCTGGCTCCTGGAGATACATCAATGTGTAAGGCGTAAATTCTAATTTTTACGTGTGCTGCCATCCGAGCTATTCAGTTAGAGTTGACGACTAGCGTGTCAACTGACAGTTGCATCATGGCGATAAGGCGCTTCATCGCTAGGCGTGGTGTCCCATCAGTGATCTTCTCGGACAATGCCAAAACCTTTCGACGAGTCTCTTTAGAACTAAAAGGGGTTGAAGGTATCTTTGAAGGAGAAGCCTTGCAGGATTTTTTTTCTCAGAAGAGAATAAAATGGGAATTCATCGTTGAACGAGCACCCTGGTGGGGTGGATTCTGGGAGAGGCTGATTAGAGTTGTCAAGAATACGTTAAAAATAGTTATTGGTAAGGCAAAACTTAATTTTGATCAACTTCGTACTATTTTAGTTGAAGCAGAAGCTATGGCCAACGAAAGACCTTTGACGTATGTCTCCAGCGAACCGATGGATTTGACGCCGCTCACACCATCAAAGTTTTTATGTGGTAGTCCTCAATCAGCCAATACATCCAATGCCAACGAAGTTAACGATAATAATCTGAGGGAGCTGTGGAAGCACCGTATGAGATATTCAGCAAAGTTGGCGAAACGATGGCGATGTGAATACTTACAACTTTTGCGATCGTTTCATTGCTCCAAGGACAAAACGTCGAACCAGCTCAAACGAGGCGATATAGTTCTTCTTTTCGACAACGCAACTCCTCGCGTTCACTGGAAAATGGTCGCCATTGAAAAAGCATATGAAGGCCGAGATGGGAAGGTTCGTTCCTGTGAAGTCCGATGCGCGGATGGGCGCTTATTTCGACAACCAGTTCAGCTCCTGTATCCACTGGAGTTGTCGATTCAACCCCGGGCCGGAGGATGTTAAAACTATTTCCTATCCTAACTAAATCCCTCTATATTTATCTCTTTCTTTCATGGATATGTACTTTATATGTACTTCATACATACTAAAGGAATTGTAATTAATAGTCTTTAGTCTTTTCGTGGCTTTTCATCCGATCAGTTCGCTAGCCTGACTTGTTCTTTTATTTCCTTTTCTTTAACCGGAAATAATAAAGTTATATTGAATTTTGTAAGCGCTTTTATTTATTTCATCGTGGGTTTAACAATGTTGATGTAGCCACATAAACTCGGTCCAGGAGACGGTGATAACGTTGAAGCATATATGTATGTTGTTACTTCCTCTCAATTGGTACTATCTGATACACCCTATATATACAATATACATATAATCACACTATCGACTAAACACGCGGTCTATTATATGGTTTTTTTTTTTTAAACACAATATATGTATCATACCATAAAGAAAAATTATGACTTCAGATCATATAATTTGGTAGAACATAGAATTTTTACAACTAGTTTAACGATCTATATGACAATATCGACTCTATCTTAATCAAATTTCAATCAAACTTATGTATATATAGACCCTTCTTTCTATATATTTAATAGCAAACTAAATGAATTAAGACACTTTAGAATTAACAAATTAGTATAGGTAAATTAGGCTTAGCAAATTTTAAAATTGGTTTTAAAAACACTAAATATTAACAACAAATCAAATGGGTTATTCCATTATTTGTTTTGGAAAGAAAACCGTAGGTTCCTTAGAACATCTTCTTCAACCGGGTGCAGCGCGGAAACTGGCAGGTTGTTGGTTTCACTTCCGGTTCGTTCCTATTTGGTACAAGCAGCCACGCAAGCGATATTGAGATCCCCTATTCGCTAAGATTAGTGATATAGCTAGATTGGCATAGTGTTGTGCCCACACATATTAATTCGGTGACATAAATATACTTTGTCATCCAAACCGAATGAACACATGGGAACCACACAACACTGACCCACTCACACAACACTGACCCACTCAAGTGCCCCGATTATAATATCATGTGCACTGTGGTCCCAAAAAACGAAAAGGTCACAAGTAAATTCAACACCACATGTTACATATTCTTGCAACCACTCGTATAAACAATCGAGTGCAAGAATGAGTAACACGGATAGAATTACTTTGCTGACCCGGAGCGCACAATGGAAAAACGAAGAAGTAGGCTTGGAGGAAGCATTGGGAACTACGAGGCGGCAGTCGAAAATCTGACGTCAAACAAACGAGTTTTTATTTTGACTAACAAATGGTGGCAGCGGTGGGATAGTTAATGGTAAAGCATCTACTTTAACTATCGAACTAAATTCAGTGCCAAAACCTCAGTGAAAATAAAAATGTAGTGAACATAAAAACCCTTACAAACTCTCTCCCTTGGATGAAAACATATAGTGAACATAAATACCCTTACAAACTCTCTCTCTTGGATGAAACAATCGCAGGCGCATTAATTTATTAAAAGAAACAAAGAAAAAAAAAAAAAAGGCCAAACTTGGTGCACCAAGGAACAACAAATGGCAGCAACAAGGAGCAACAGCAACATGAAAATTATGTAAGAACTTATTTCCCAGTTGTAATATTGAAACATAGTCAAAAAGTCAAAATAAGTTTATATTATTATTTTGTTTGTGAACTAAAATTTTTATATACGTATCTCCTCCCAAACCTTCCTCTACTCAAAAAAAATTTTAATTCAAAAAATTGTTTCCCGGTTGCCGCGGTTAGGTTAATGTCGAATTTAAACCTGAACATTTCACTCAGAAACAGAAAAGTCCGTAGGTCGTCTGATAGTGAAGTGCCCGAGTCCCTTGCTAAGTCTTCCCACAAACCAATGCCTATCGGACATTCTCCACCACGTTCGGTACTACCAAAAGAATCAATTAAAGTTTTAACTAACCAACTCGGTACCTTTGATCCATCCTCTTCAATAAACCCTCCAGAATCACAACCCCCAGTAATAAGAGCAACAATGCCGTTCAATTCTTCGCAAACCATAAAACTCGTACCCGAGTTTGACGGTTCTGCCAACGCTTTGGATAGATTTATCCAATTGATTGACCTTCAATCAAGAAAAGCAACCACTGAGCCCGATAAAGCGGAACTAGTAGACATCGTAAAGTCTAAGTTAACAGGCCGGGCATATAACGTTATTGTGAAATATAACGATTATAATGAATGGCCAGACTTAAAGGATGCACTTATTAAGAATTTTAGAAAGACTCGATCGCTTCAGGTAATACAAACAGACATCTTTCAGTTTCGACAAGGCTATACTGAAACAATAGCTTCCTACACGAAGAGAGCTAATGCATTGTTTGACGAACTGAACAATGCAAATGCAAACAGCACTGACGAAGCTGCAAATAAAGCCATCCGAGCTTTAAACAGCGGAATGATCTTAAACAGCTTCTGTAATGGGCTAATACCACAAATAAAACTGTTGGTAAAAAGCGCCAGGTGCACTGAGCTGGATGAAGCCGTCGACATAGCAATGGAAGAGGAGAAACTCCTTACTTCTATTCCTAGACAACATCCGAACTACCAAAATAGGTACTGTAGAAATTGTAAGACGAAGACACACAACACTAATGAGTGTCGGTTTCTACAAAACCCAAACGGTGGCGTGCACAGAACCCAAAGACCAAGTCCCGTTACTGGCCAGCCCACTAGAATAAATACAGTCCAAAATCCAGTATCATGTAGATACTGCAAAAACCTTGGGCACACACACACACACACACAGGTAAAGGACATGAATCAACGTGCCTAAATTTCAAAACTCCCCAAAACCAAAATAAAGAAACCAACTCTCTGTATCAAGATACTAACACTCCCAATTCTAAGAGAAGCCAAACAAATTTACCATATCAAGTCGAGTCTTCTCAAAATCAGAAATCGCATTCACCGATTCAAATTTCCAAATCTTCTAACTCAAAAGGCGATTCCTGTGAAGAGAAAAATCCTATTTTTTCAAATATTCCACTGTTTCCAACTTCTCAAAATCAGAAATCGCATTCACCGATTCAAATTTCAAAATCTTCTAACTCAAAAGGCGATTCCTGTGAAGAGAAAAATCCTAATTTTTCAAATATTCCACTGTTTCCAACTTCTCAAAATCAGAAATCGCATTCACCGATTCAAAATTCCAAATCTTCTAACTCAAAAGGCGATTCCTGTGAAGAGAAAAATCCTATTTTTTCAAATATTCCACTGTTTCCAACTTCTCAAAATCAGAAATCGCATTCACAGATTCCAATCACTGAATCTACTAATTCAAAAGCCTTATCCAAATTCCCAAATCGAGATAACAATTCTCAAAAGCAGAGCAAAAAGAGCAGTCCTCAAAAACAAAGCAGAGATAAAATACCCCAAAATTCTAACCAGTCATGCCAAAATTCAAACTCATGCAAAATCCAAAAGGAAATTGAAAAAAATAATTCATTTCTAAATCAAAATCACCGCCAAAATCGAAGCGCTGAGCAAATCGAAAACCTGAACCAATACCTCAACAAATCATCAAATTCCAAGGAGTTGTCGATTCAACCCCGGGCCGGAGGATGTTAAAACTATTTCCTATCCTAACTAAATCCCTCTATATTTATCTCTTTCTTTCATGGATATGTACTTTATATGTACTTCATACATACTAAAGGAATTGTAATTAATAGTCTTTAGTCTTTTCGTGGCTTTTCATCCGATCAGTTCGCTAGCCTGACTTGTTCTTTCATTTCCTTTTCTTTAACCGGAAATAATAAAGTTATATTGAATTTTGTAAGCGCTTTTATTTATTTCATCGTGGGTTTAACAATGTTGATGTAGCCACATAAACTCGGTCCAGGAGACGGTGATAACGTTGAAGCATATATGTATGTTGTTACTTCCTCTCAATTGGTACTATCTGATACACCCTATATATACAATATACATATAATCACACTATCGACTAAACACGCGGTCTATTATATGGTTTTTTTTTTTTTAAACACAATATATGTATCATACCATAAAGAAAAATTATGACTTCAGATCATATAATTTGGTAGAACATAGAATTTTTACAACTAGTTTAACGATCTATATGACAATATCGACTCTATCTTAATCAAATTTCAATCAAACTTATGTATATATAGATATAGACCCTTCTTTCTATATATTTAATAGCAAACTAAATGAATTAAGACACTTTAGAATTAACAAATTAGTATAGGTAAATTAGGCTTAGCAAATTTTAAAATTGGTTTTAAAAACACTAAATATTAACAACAAATCAAATGGGTTATTCCATTATTTGTTTTGGAAAGAAAACCGTAGGTTCCTTAGAACATCTTCTTCAACCGGGTGCAGCGCGGAAACTGGCAGGTTGTTGGTTTCACTTCCGGTTCGTTCCTATTTGGTACAAGCAGCCACGCAAGCGATATTGAGATCCCCTATTCGCTAAGATTAGTGATATAGCTAGATTGGCATAGTGTTGTGCCCACACATATTAATTCGGTGACATAAATATACTTTGTCATCCAAACCGAATGAACACATGGGAACCACACAACACTGACCCACTCACACAACACTGACCCACTTAAGTGCCCCGATTATAATATCATGTGCACTGTGGTCCCAAAAAACGAAAAGGTCACAAGTAAATTCAACACCACATGTTACATATATTCTTGCAACCACTCGTATAAACAATCGAGTGCAAGAATGAGTAACACGGATAGAATTACTTTGCTGACCCGGAGCGCACAATGGAAAAACGAAGAAGTAGGCTTGGAGGAAGCATTGGGAACTACGAGGCGGCAGTCGAAAATCTGACGTCAAACAAACGAGTTTTTATTTTGACTAACAAATGGTGGCAGCGGTGGGATAGTTAATGGTAAAGCATCTACTTTAACTATCGAACTAAATTCAGTGCCAAAACCTCAGTGAAAATAAAAATGTAGTGAACATAAAAACCCTTACAAACTCTCTCCCTTGGATGAAAACATATAGTGAACATAAAAACCCTTACAAACTCTCTCTCTTGGATGAAACAATCGCAGGCGCATTAATTTATTAAAAGAAACAAAGAAAAAAAAAAAAAAGGCCAAACTTGGTGCACCAAGGAACAACAAATGGCAGCAACAAGGAGCAACAGCAACATGAAAATTATGTAAGAACTTATTTCCCAGTTGTAATATTGAAACATAGTCAAAAAGTCAAAATAAGTTTATATTATTATTTTGTTTGTGAACTAAAATTTTTATATACGTATCTCCTCCCAAACCTTCCTCTACTCAAAAAAAATTTTAATTCAAAAAATTGTTTCCCGGTTGCCGCGGTTAGGTTAATGTCGAATTTAAACCTGAACATTTCACTCAGAAACAGAAAAGTCCGTAGGTCGTCTGATAGTGAAGTGCCCGAGTCCCTTGCTAAGTCTTCCCACAAACCAATGCCTATCGGACATTCTCCACCACGTTCGGTACTACCAAAAGAATCAATTAAAGTTTTAACTAACCAACTCGGTACCTTTGATCCATCCTCTTCAATAAACCCTCCAGAATCACAACCCCCAGTAATAAGAGCAACAATGCCGTTTAATTCTTCGCAAACCATAAAACTCGTACCCGAGTTTGACGGTTCTGCCAACGCTTTGGATAGATTTATCCAATTGATTGACCTTCAATCAAGAAAAGCAACCACTGAGCCCGATAAAGCGGAACTAGTAGACATCGTAAAGTCTAAGTTAACAGGCCGGGCATATAACGTTATTGTGAAATATAACGATTATAATGAATGGCCAGACTTAAAGGATGCACTTATTAAGAATTTTAGAAAGACTCGATCGCTTCAGGTAATACAAACAGACATCTTTCAGTTTCGACAAGGCTATACTGAAACAATAGCTTCCTACACGAAGAGAGCTAATGCATTGTTTGACGAACTGAACAATGCAAATGCAAACAGCACTGACGAAGCTGCAAATAAAGCCATCCGAGCTTTAAACAGCGGAATGATCTTAAACAGCTTCTGTAATGGGCTAATACCACAAATAAAACTGTTGGTAAAAAGCGCCAGGTGCACTGAGCTGGATGAAGCCGTCGACATAGCAATGGAAGAGGAGAAACTCCTTACTTCTATTCCTAGACAACATCCGAACTACCAAAATAGGTACTGTAGAAATTGTAAGACGAAGACACACAACACTAATGAGTGTCGGTTTCTACAAAACCCAAACGGTGGCGTGCACAGAACCCAAAGACCAAGTCCCGTTACTGGCCAGCCCACTAGAATAAATACAGTCCAAAATCCAGTATCATGTAGATACTGCAAAAACCTTGGGCACACGATAGAACAGTGCAGGAAAAGGCAATTTAATAATAACCGAAATAATCTTCAACAAACCGCCCAAAACTCGGGAAACGATTCAAGACCTGGCACGTCCGGCACGCGGAGTCAGGTAAAGGACATGAATCAACGTGCCTAAATTTCAAAACTCCCCAAAACCAAAATAAAGAAACCAACTCTCTGTATCAAGATACTAACACTCCCAATTCTAAGAGAAGCCAAACAAATTTACCATATCAAGTCGAGTCTTCTCAAAATCAGAAATCGCATTCACCGATTCAAATTTCCAAATCTTCTAACTCAAAAGGCGATTCCTGTGAAGAGAAAAATCCTATTTTTTCAAATATTCCACTGTTTCCAACTTCTCAAAATCAGAAATCGCATTCACCGATTCAAATTTCAAAATCTTCTAACTCAAAAGGCGATTCCTGTGAAGAGAAAAATCCTAATTTTTCAAATATTCCACTGTTTCCAACTTCTCAAAATCAGAAATCGCATTCACCGATTCAAAATTCCAAATCTTCTAACTCAAAAGGCGATTCCTGTGAAGAGAAAAATCCTATTTTTTCAAATATTCCACTGTTTCCAACTTCTCAAAATCAGAAATCGCATTCACAGATTCCAATCACTGAATCTACTAATTCAAAAGCCTTATCCAAATTCCAAAATCGAGATAACAATTCTCAAAAGCAGAGCAAAAAGAGCAGTCCTCAAAAACAAAGCAGAGATAAAATACCCCAAAATTCTAACCAGTCATGCCAAAATTCAAACTCATGCAAAATCCAAAAGGAAATTTAAAAAAATAATTCATTTCTAAATCAAAATCACCGCCAAAATCGAAGCGCTGAGCAAATCGAAAACCTGAACCAATACCTCAACAAATCATCAAATTCCAAGTCAAGCAATTCCACAAACGCCGCTCTATGTTCCAGAAATCGAGCGGACAAACTTTCCAAGTCTCCTAAGCAAATAGTAAATATCGGTTGCCTAAACAAAGCATCAAGCTTTAAGAGCGAAAGTAAAATGAACTCAAAAGATATCAAGAGCAAGCTCAATATAATGCTCCTCGACACTGGCGCTAGTCTTAGCTTAATAAAGTTAGGAAAACTAGAAAAAGATCTATGGGTACACACAGATACAATCATAGAACTAAAGGGTATCACGGATACACCTACGTCAACGCTAGGTACAGTACTAATGAATATAGAAATTACTCAAGGAACAATTTTAAAGCATCTGTTTCACGTAGTATCAGACAATTTTCCCATTACACAAGATGGAATATTAGGCGAAGATTTCTTTCAAAAATTCAACGCGATATTGAACTATAAAGATAAAACATTTATTTACCATTTTAAAGGAAAAAGGTACGCAACAGATTTCATATACAAACGAAATGCAATAACAATACCTGGTAGATCCGAAAAGGTGATTAAATATGGACCAATACAACAATACTCAAAACAATTATATTTTTCCCAAGAAATCCTACCTCAAGTTTATACTTCTTCAGTTATTACTAACCCAACAAACGGTTTTATATACATATCAATATTAAATGCTAACAGTAAAGACATTACCCTACTAAACCTCGATCTAGAAGCTGAAGACATAAATAATTACCATATAATTAACCTCAACTCTATCAAAAACGAACCAACTATAGACGACAGGTTGGAAAAAATTCAAAACCAGCTTCAACTCGAGCATCTTAACAGCGAAGAAAGGAAAGCAGTAACCGAAATTTGCCGTAACTACAACCATTTATTCTTCCTAGACGGAGATACTCTATCATCTACGACTGGAATCACACACTCTATAAAAACTAACCCAAATATAGCACCAGTTAACATTCGACCGTATCGTTTAGCACAGATCCACACACAAGAAATAAAGGACCAAGTGAACAAAATGCTCGAAGACGATATAATTAGGCCAAGCTCAAGTCCATGGAATGCTCCTCTACTAGTTGTACCAAAAAAGGGAAAACAGAAATGGAGAGTAGTTGTAGACTATAGGAAACTTAATGAAGTAACAATCGCGGACGCCTACCCTATCCCTAACATCGAAGACATTCTCGGACAACTAGGCGATTCAAAATATTTTACAACATTAGATTTAGCCAGTGGATTTCACCAGATCGAAGTGTCTGAGGAAGACAGAGAAAAGACAGCTTTCAGTACACCCAACGGGCATTTCGAGTTTACCAGGATGCCTTTCGGTCTGCGGAATGCCCCTCCTACCTTCCAAAGGCTTATGAATAAAGTTCTCACCGGTCTACAAGGCATAAAATGTTTGGTATATCTAGATGACATTATAATTTACGGCAAAAATCTAGACGACCACAACAGAAAGTTAATCGAATTATTCGAAGCTTTAGACGTTTACAACTTGAAAATTCAATTAGACAAGTGTAAATTCCTGCAGAGGGAAGTCATGTATCTAGGACATATAATCTCAGAATCCGGAGTTAAACCAGACCCCGAGAAAGTTTCAGCTATCCAAAATATAGAAAGGCCTAATACCCAGAAACATATCAAATCATTTTTAGGCCTAACAGGATACTACAGAAAATTCATAAAAAATTACTCAAAAATAGCGAACCCATAAAACAAACTCCTCCGCAAAGACGTCGCATTTAAATGGGATGCATTTTGCGATGAATCCTTTAAACAACTGAAACAAGCCATTACCAATCCACCCATACTGCAATACCCAAATTTTGACAAAATCTTCTACCTCACCACGGACGCCAGTAACGAAGCCATAGGCGCAGTAATTTCGCAAAGAGATCGTGACAATAATGATCTTCCAATAGCATACGCTAGTAGAATATTAAACAAAGCAGAAAAGAATTATTCCACCATTGAAAAAGAAGCTCTGGCTCCAGTTTTTATCAGTTTCTGGAAAAATAAAAAACAAGCAAAAATAAATATCGATAGATTTAAGGCCGAAAGGCAATAGTTTTAAGCATAATGTTAAGTTTAGAGTGCTCGCTTGGAGCCAGTAAGCTAGAATTAAGACCATTGTTAGTTTTTAATTAGATTTAATCGTTTTTGTCTAGAATTAAGTTTAAATAAGGAACAAATAAAAATGAATTAAAAATGCAAAAAATGCAGACGCCCTATCACGTTTAAACACAGTTGAAGTTAAAGTAGTGACCCGCAGTAAAAGTAAATTCGCTCCAGAAAATGTTATGCACGAAAGTCAAGAGCCCATGGAAATTACAGATCCAGAGAAAATCAAGCAAATAATACACGAATTTCATGATACCCCTTTAGGAGGTCATCAAGGAGTCAAACGAACTCTAAACCGCATCAAGAGACAATATAAGTGGAAAAATATGCGCACGGAAGTGAAAAGATACATCAAATCTTGCGACCTATGTCAAAGAAATAAATTATACTTGCGTAGTAAGATACCAATGGTCATAACTACAACGGCCAAAGCCCCATTCGAAAGAATAGCCCTTGATATAGTGGGACCACTCCCGATTACAGAAAATTATAACAAATACATACTCACATTTCAGGACGATTTAACAAAATTCGTTCAAGCAGTAGCAATTCCCAACCAAGAAGCCCAAACGGTAGCTGAGGCTTTAGTAAAACAAGTCATTTGCACATTCGGAATCCCACAAACCATTCTCACAGATCAAGGAACGAACTTCACAAGCGACCTATTCAAAAATGTCTGCAAGCTCTTAAAAATACAAAAGATACAAACAAGCCCATACCACCCACAATCGAACGGTGCACTTGAAAGATCACATCGAACGTTAGGTGATTATCTGAGAAACTATGCAAGTAATGACCAAACGAACTGGGATAAATATATCAAATATGCCGTTTTCTGCTATAATACCGCAGAGCACACAAGCACTAAATATAGCCCTTATGAAGCTCTCTTTGGATTCAAACCTCCACTCCCCTCAGTCCTAAATAGACAAATACAACCTGTATATAATTACGATGACTACATTACGGACATCAAAACCAAACTGCAAACAGGATATAAAATCATACGCGAAAACCAATTGAAAGCTAAAGAAAGATCGAAGGAATATTACGATCGTAACTTAAACGAAGTCAATTATAAAGTAGGGGACATGGTACTATTAGAATCAAAAAATCGGTCTAATAAAAAACTAACTCCAGTTTATGAAGGACCCCATGAAATTGTAGAAATCCTATCACCTACGAACTCTAAAATAAAAATAGGTAGGAAAGAAAAGGTAATACACAATAACCTAATAAAGCCTTATACACAAAGAACACACACTGCACACAATACAACAATCACATAAAGCACAACTACTAAAACGACACTGTGGTATCTCTATCTGAAAACCAAAATAGTTTGTACCACATGACTGAAAATCAGATGACAATTATCTCAAACGTTTTCGACGCTCTCAACAAAACTACTAACCATATAAATAAAAACTTTGCTTCCATTACCGAAGAAATTAGGGAAAATGCAATCAAACTCACAAATCTTACGACCTTCGAAAAGTCGTTACACAGTTTAGATGAAATAACAAATCTAGTATCAATATGTTCTGCACAAATTCTAGCAAAACAAACCCAATTACTTGACATTTTGCAAGCAGCTAAATTAGGCAAGCTAGACAGCAGATTCCTAAACTCAGACATTTTTATGTCAACGCTTCAACAAATTCAATTGGAACTACCACAAAACGTAAGGTTCCCAATAAAAGTCTCTCGCCTGAGCCTTCCTATAATAAATACAATTACTACAACAACCCCCATATACGTTAATCATAACCTTATGATCCAAGTTAGTATACCATTGGTAAATGAAGAATTCCACTTAGCAAAAATCACACCACTCCCGACAAAATATCAACAAAACACTTACCGATACGTTTCAATTGGCAGCGAATACATTGCCATCAATGAGAACTATAGGAGATACATATTCCTAAACAACGAAGACCTAGGAAAATGCACAAGAATAGAGGCAGACCATTTCCTATGCCAACAAAATTTCGTCATATATAACCACCACAATAATAACTGTATAATACAGCTCGTCTCCGGTAATCCAACCCCCGAATCATGTGATACTAGAATATTCGTATTAAAACACGAAATCTGGTTTAACTTAATGAACAAAAACTCTTGGCTTTATGTCATGCCTGAGCCAACGAACGTACGAATATTGTGCGGTAACGCACCCCAGACAATCAAAGTCCACGACAGTGGAATTCTCAAAATAAGCCCATATTGCAAGGCTACGACGAATGAAGTATACCTTCAAGCTTCAAACGACGTTTACAACAAAATACCTATCACATACAACTACTTGCAAGAAACACACCTAACCGAAACCGTGGAAATCCCTACCAACCTATCCCAAATTTCTCCCCACACGATACACGTAGAAAAATTAGACCTAGATAAATATAGCATTAGTATTAAGAACTTAGTTAATGCAAACAAAACATTGTTATCTTTAAGACATGAACACATGTACATTCCTTTTTCTATTATATCTTTAATTTGTATAATTGGAATATTAGTAGTAATAATAAACAAATACTTCAAAATAAGCCTATCGATAAATAGGACAATAGCAAACAACACCATAGAGCAAGAACACCCTAATGACCAGCCCGTTGTAATCACAGACCAATAAGAATATATGTACTTATACATTTTAAGCAAACAAAAATAAATATATAGACTTAAAGAAAAAAAAAATTGTAAAACACTACATAAATATAATGGAATGTTAAACCTTACTTATAATAATGGTGAAAGTAACTAATGATGTTATTGTAAAACAACAAATAGTAAAACATTGTAAAGTCCACTATAAAGCAAATCATTACCATATTAATGTATACATAGTAATATTATTGTGAAATAAATAATGCAAATGACCTGTCGTAAGCCAATTCGTCGTCCACAATGCAATCTACCATACGCCGAAAGACTTCACTCCTAACGTCATGCGCCTTTCGTATTTTAAGGGGGGAGGACTGTTGTGCCCACACATATTAATTCGGTGACATAAATATACTTTGTCATCCAAACCGAATGAACACATGGGAACCACACAACACTGACCCACTCACACAACACTGACCCACTCAAGTGCCCCGATTATAATATCATGTGCACTGTGGTCCCAAAAAACGAAAAGGTCACAAGTAAATTCAACACCACATGTTACATATTCTTGCAACCACTCGTATAAACAATCGAGTGCAAGAATGAGTAACACGGATAGAATTACTTTGCTGACCCGGAGCGCACAATGGAAAAACGAAGAAGTAGGCTTGGAGGAAGCATTGGGAACTACGAGGCGGCAGTCGAAAATCTGACGTCAAACAAACGACTAACAATAGGTACATGCACGAGTATATGCAATTTCACCACCAAACAGAATTCCAGCTCCAGGGTAGGAATGTACTTATGTGCGGACAGGGTGATGATGAAGAAGCCGGGCTTTTTCGTCGTATACCATGTACTTTCTTATATAAAGTTTAATTTTTTTTTGGTATACGGGGAGAGTTGCAAACTGGATTTTATGACACGTGGGGTGGTGTACTGTATGTATCGGAAGCTTTGGTTTTTTATTTTTTATTTTTGTACGTACGTCAGGAGATGTAGTATTCCTGCGTCAGAAAATTGAAAAAGAGACTCGCGTAAATCAGTTTTCGCTTTATATAGCCATTGGTAACGCTGCCATTATCAATGTTTTTAATAGCTGAATGGTAGGAGCCGCTGAATCTGCTAACCGGGCCTGAATTGTCAAAGCTTCGGTGTTAATGGTGTAAACACACTTTTCTGTCTTGATCTATTTTTGTAATAGAAGAGACACGCTACAGATTCGCTGATGACGGCTGTTGACGATGAAAGGGGACACATTTTAATTTCTCGATGCTCCCGGTGGGACAGACAAAATATTCGCCATTCGTTGATTCTGGCAACAATTTGGTCAAGATCTCAAGTTGCGTTAACTGATGCATCCTCTTGCATTGCTGTCACACTCTTGGAAGACGGTCGAACTGCACATTCAGCTTTGAAGCTGCCGATGAATCTTCTTGCGGTTGACAAGCCAACGTGCACAAAGACCGAGAATTTATCGACGAAATTGATGCGAGAATGCAAAATTATTATTTCGGATGAACGCACGATGGCGTTTATGCGCCATTTGGAGGCAGTTGACCGAACAATCAAGGATTTACTGGGTTATTCGAAACGATTTGGTGGCGCTATGATATTGCTCTCCGGAGATTTTCGTCGAACGCTTCCCGTCATCCTGAAATCTACTACTGCCAATGAACTCAATGCATGCCTGAAATCATATTTTTTGTGGAGGCATATCAAGAAGTTAAAATTATTGACCACGAACATAAGAGTTACATTGCAGAACGACCAATCGGCTGCTAAATTCTCGAGACAACTGCTGGCACTTGGCAATGGCCAAATTCGTGTTGATGTTTCGACTGCATTGACATCGTTCTCTGCAAAATTTTGCGAGTTCACATCATAAAAGGAGGAACTCATCACCAAAGTGTTCCCGCCATTACACAAAATTATAAAAATCTCGATTGAATTAGTGAACGGACAATACTAGCAGCGAGCATAAGGTCGTCGATATCTTGAATTTGATTATTCGAAGTGAAATCGCTGGAGAATTGCATTTGTACAAATCCGTTGACCGCGTGCCCGACGAGCATGAAACGACCAACTATCCGAGGGAATTTTTGAACTAATTTACAGCTAAAGGCGTAATCGATCATCATCATGTCGCTTAATCTGAATCATTCGAAATTGTGCGGTTGTCTGTCAAGAAACTGATGAACAATTTGATTCAAGCGACGATCATCAAGGATATACAAATGAGAGGAAGTCCAAGGTAAGGCCAATCGTTGGAAGTCTGTGGGATTAATCTCAAATTTCCCAGTTTTTCATTGTCTATCATATCGCTCTCCACTGACTTCGATTTAATTCAAATAAATTACATAGAAATTTTAACTATCTGTGTTTTCTTATCTGAATTCTGAAGGTGGTAAATTGGGGCGAGACGAAGTTCGCCGGGCCCGCTAGTTTAATATATTAATAGAACAATTGTTGATATTGTAACGGAGGTTGGCCCTACCTTACAAGTTGCGATGGTATTGCATTCCCACCGATCTCTAGGAGTACAGGATTTCCTACAGAAATCGATGGGTTCTAAGGTAGGTTGTCCTGACAGAGAAGTGTGAGCAGGCATGCTTGCATACGCGCGACACTAGCTCGACGGAGGCGTGGGTTCTTACACTTACTGCCGGACGACCGCACATTTATTTCATGCCTTTAAAAAAAATCTTTAAAAAAAATGGAAACCGTTTCTAAACTCAGATGAAAAAATGTAAACCGCGATAAAAAGATACGAACACCTGCAAAACCTTGGGAAACCTAAGATGGAAATGGCTTCCCTAGCGTGACCCTCCCACAATCAACCACCCTTACCGGGATGGCGATCATCCTTGGCTAATGCTCCGCTAAATCTTGCATTAGCCCCTAACTCAAAGACGAGCAATTCCTTAAGAATCACTCATTGAATCCATCACCGATGGACAATCCACAAATCACTTCCCAAAAGCACTAGGAGAATTCTCAATTAAAACTCATCATGAGATATCACACGGATAAAAAAAAGATAAATCAGCATTTAAATTTCAATTATGAAACACAAATGTTTTATTATTCAAAATAAATGTCCTAAATTTACTTTTGCATGTACCTACTTCATAATCTTCATGTATTTACCCGATTAAGCTTTTAGAATTATGTTATTTAAATTTGCCTTTACTTTTATCTATACCATTTAAAAATATACAATACACTATAAAAAAAAAAGGTAAATAGTCCGTTCAATAAACAAGCTTAAATTATGTACTCACCGATTAATAGTACTCTTTATCGTACCTTTAGTTAAATTAATCGTTGTCTAAGCTAATGGACGACTCCTATGGATGGTGTGCACAGCATTCATCGAAGCGTATGGTTGTTGTTACCTAAATTGATTTTTGGAAAAGAAAAGCTATATGTAAATCGAACGAACTTCACAAAATCTAACTATCAATATTTTTGGTAAATACTTAGCTTTTGACTTTACGGGTAATAAAAAAAAATTGTTCAACTTGCTGTGTTGTTTATACCCACAATACTTTTGAAGGGCACCAACGCTATGAGTGCAGTTGTTGTTGCTGTTGACGATCGTTTCGGTGGCCGCTGTTATCAGCCGCGGTTTTTCCGATACCGATGATCGTGGCTGATAAAGCTTATCGCTGCTGATGCTGCATGCGATTTTGAACACAAGAGAGAGAGACTGATGATGTTGTGTGTTGGCGGACTGGACGTTGCTTTTCGTTGGAGAGAAGAAGTATAGATTCGCTGCGTTCACACTGTGCGGCTGATAATGCCTCTTGTGGTGAATCGCAGGCACTGAATTAATTGGTTTCTCCCGTGTTCTTCGCAGGGATCGTATAACTCTCGATTTCAAGGCCGGGTGCGGTGCGGATGTGGCTATTTTGCACAATTGATAAGCACGGGGTGGCAGTGGAAAAAGAGCCTGTTGCTGTATCAACAGTCAGCTCTCATATGACTGAGCTAGAAAACGAGAAGATTATCGAGTCCACAGCTGGTTTTGTGTGTGGGCGGTATGAGGGTGTTCGCATACACGACCACGTACACTTCGGCTACGGCTTACCGAGCTGACGTCTAGTTTTTAGCGCTGAGGGGGGAGGGGGTCTTAGAGCTACTGATAAAGGTCTCTTTCCACTGATGCTTATGGATCACAATTGAATATGCTACCGGAGGTGTGTAAAACGAGGGGTTGGAAGGTGACAGGGACCAGGGTCGAGCTGGGTGAATAGCTCCTCACTGCTACTGGAGGTTATGATACTCACTTTGCAGCTATAGTTGCTGGAATATACGTAGGTATTCTATATGTGAGATACGAACGGATTTGCCCAAATCAAAAAACAAAATTACCAGGTATTTTGCCGTGGCGATGTCTCACTTTCACAAGAACAGAATTTGGCACTATCGCGGCTGGAGTAGGAGAGACGAATTCGTTCTCTTGTCTCTGCTCAGATGAAGGTGAGCTTCCCGAATTTCGATTCGTTGTGATCGTTGGACGAACGTAATAATCATTGATTAATTACCCCGTCTAGCAATATTCTTTAATTGCTCACTCACTTTGGTAGGTATAGCATTCGAATACTTTACGGTGCAAGTTCGTCACTTTACATAAAAAAAAAATTTGCTTTCGGCCAAACGTGGCGCGCAAAGTACTAGTCGCGTTGGTGCCCAGAAAGAAAAAGAGCGTTTCGTAACTCACGAAATCGCAGGTAGCTACTCAATGAAAAGAGCAAGCAAAAAGGCGTCCCTTCCGGCATGTAGTTGACGAAAGGACACAGCTGATTGATGGTGGAATTCGGTGTGGTTCTGATGTTAGCTAAATTACTTTTCTAACAGGGTGCACATAAAAAAAATTTTGGGTGTAGTAAAATTTTAAATTTTGAATTAATTGATTTAAGGTAGTCCCCCACAGAACTTTACAGTTTTATGGACGCAAGGACATGAAAATGGAATGAAAAGGGCTACTTATTTTTGTTCATCGACCCACCCCTGAGAGTGGTAAGGCAAGGTTGAAATGTTTTGAAACGCTGACGTTGCAATTTTTGCGTATATATTTGAAAAGCTGACTATTTTCGGATGTCCTTGGCATGAAAGATACCTATCGTATTCCCTCTAGCATCCGCAAGTTCATACAAATTGTTGCCCACTATTCGTGTGATCTTGGCTTGGTTAAATTTCGGGCAAAACTTGGCATTCCTTTGCTTCGTCGCATCGCTGAGAACGAAGTTGCGCTTAAATACGGTTTGACCTACGGCAAACTTACAGCTTTTACTTCGCGTATTATATGAGCGCTCGTAATTTTTGTGAGCCTGTGCAAGAGATTCTTGTAATCGGCTGTGTATTAGGTTCATTTTGAGAGCTTTTGGTAAAATATCAAACTCTGCGTTATTTACACCATTGAGTTTCTTTAACAGATTGTAGTCCTGCCCGTGCTCGATTTTCGACTGGCCGAATAACGCTTCGTGCGGTGACATCCCGATCGCAGAGTGGATAGTGGTACGAAGTGCACTAGAGATCGATTGCACATGCCTGTCCCAGTTGATTTGACTTTGCCCTTTTATATATGAGCGAATCGCTGCTAATATGGAGCGATTAACACGCTCGCTGGCATTCGCTTGTGGCGAATACACCGCTGTTCTGACATGCCTAACCCCGTACACATTAAGAAACTTGCCAAAGTCCTTACCGGTGAATTGTTTCCCATTGTCGGAAAGTAGCGACTCTGGTACTCCAAATAGTGAAAAGACCTGGTCTTCAAGAAACGTTATATCTGCTTCACTCGTTGCTTTTCGTATGGGCTTGATGAGAACAAACTTTGTCAACTGATAAAGACAAACGACCATAAACGCATTTCCGCTCTTTGATCTGGGATATGGACCGAGATAATCGATAAAAATATGTTGGAAGGGCCTATCCACTACAAACGCTTGTCCCATCGGCGGTCTTAGGGTTGAGTTAGGTGCTTTTGATGATTTGCAGACGCTACAGTCCGAAATGAACGCTTTCACTTGCGCCGCCATATTAGGCCAGTAAAAACGCTCACGCAGACGATAGAGAGTTTTGGTAACCCCACCATGCGATGCTTTTGGTGGGTCATGAGCCAGATGGATCAAACGGCAAGTGAGTGAGGAGGGAATCCATAGTTTCCAGATGTGGTCATCTGCTATGGCGTCCCCTGTACTGCATTTGACCCTCTTGTAAACAAAATTGTCTGAAACTTGAAGGTCAGGCAGTTGGCTTTTGTTCTTCTCCACCGTTTCTATCAACCTTGCATACTCCTCCGACTTAAAGCTCGGATCTGCAAGATCGACGTGTAGAACATCAAAAGATTTCACACCACTTGCTGTATCAGATACAATTTCATCGACACAATGAACTCGTGAAAGTGCATCTGGTACTACATTTTGTGTTCCCTTTCGATGTTCAATCACAAAAGAGAAACGTTGGAGCTTTAGACTCCATCGAGCTAAACGACCGCTGAGATCTCTCTGACTCATGAGCCATTTCAAGCTCGCATGATCGGTCACAATCTTAAATTCCTGCATTTCAACGTATGACCTAAACTTTTCAACACCCAAGACTGCCGCGAGACACTCTAACTCTGTCACGCTATAATTGCGTTGGGCAGAATTGAGTTTGTGCGAGTAGTAGTAGATCGGTCTCTCCAACCCATCTTCATCCTGCTGGCATAAAACACATCCAATGCCGGATGTAGATGCGTCACATAATATAGTGAATGGTCTACTAAAATCAGGGTTGACTAATATTGGGGCTGATGTTAATGCGATTTTAAGCTCATCAAATGCAGTAATTGCTTCTGGACCGAATACAAAAGATTTACCTTTCTTTAATGTGTCTGTGATGGGAGTGGCAAGTGACGAGTAGTCCTTAACGAACCTCCTATACCAACCAGATAATCCTAAGAAACGTTGGACTTGTCTGGGAGTCTTTGGTATAGGGAAATCGTTAATTGCCGAAACCTTGTCTGGATCGGTTTTGAGGCAACCTTCTCCCACAATGTTTCCTAGATACTTTAGCTGTTTAAAACAGAACTTTGATTTGCCAAGATTGATCGTTAGCCCAGCAGATTGCAAACGTGCAGCTATAATTTTAAGCAGGTCTAAATGCTCCTCAAATGTCTTCGAAATAATCAATAAATCATCCAAATATACAAAGATGTTTTGTTTCAATTTATGAGGTACCACTTTGTCCATAAGTCTGCACATGCGCTGAGCAGCATTGCAGAGGCCAAAGGGCATCACCTTAAATTAATACAGGGGTCTGCCAGGGACAGTAAACGCTGTCTTTTCCCGTGATGTTTTCTCCAGAGGTATTTGCCAAAAGGCGTCCTTCAGATCCACACTAGATATGTAGTGTGTTTCTGAAAGACGACTTAATAACCCCTCTATATGAGGAAGTGGATAGGCGTCCTTTTTCGTGACTTGGTTCACTTTTCGCGAGTCAAGGCATAGGCGGTTTTTTCCCGGTTTCCGCACCAAGACCACTGGTGAATTCCAAGCACTACTACTCTCCTCTATGACGCCCATTTCGAGCATCCTATCCAGCTCCTCATACATCAGGTTTTGTACCGCTGGAGAAACAGGGTAGTGTCGTTGCCTAATGGCCTCAGCATTCCCTGTGTCAATGTTGTGTCCTTCGAGACTTGTCCGTCCTAGGCCAGATTGAGCATAGGACGGAAACAAGTTGATCACTTTATCAAGTTCTTTGGATTGATTTATCGATAGTTCGTGAACATTTGAGTTGAGATTTCGGATATGATTTGAGGCGCTACCTCGAACAACTTCCAAAAATTTACCCACAGATACATCTGCTGTTCTAACGATGGTACTAAAAAAAATGATAGCTTCTTTGTTATTCCTTTAAACGTGACGTTCGTCAATACCTCGCCAACAATTCTTTGTGGATGACCACTTGCAGTTTTAACGTTTGATAAAAACGGTTTGAATTTTATGCCTGAGGCATCTAATAACTCCAAACATCCTGAGCCTAGACAACTGATGCTGGCACCGCTATCTAAAAGGCCCAGCATTTGTCGTCCGAAGATTGAGACGCTGGCATAGGGTCTAGGATCATCAGCGCTACAAAGGCTAGTGGCACTGATTGCTCTATAAATACTTCGCTTGCTTTTAAAACGCTCTCGAAGCTTTAAGATTCGTTTGGAAGGTTTAGGATTAAAAATGCGAGTACGAACTTCATAATAATTTCTTAATCGTTCATGAAGCGATTTTGGTTTTTCAATTTTTGGACAAACAGGAGACACAGTCATTTCATATTCGTTTCTTTTTAAAATGGATACTTTGGTAGTATCGGATTGTAAATCTGGTAATTTTTGTAAGACTGGTAAAAGTTGTATATCAGGGTTGTTGTGAAATTCAGGTAAGTCTTTAATAGTTTTATTTTCTGAAACATCTATAGTAGGATCTAATTGATCTCCGGGTTGTCTACTTGAGGGCAACTCTCCCCGGTCGTCGGATCGCCCCGTTTCCGGTTTCCCGAACATCGGTGACATTGCGGAGTAGTGGTGTTTTCCAAGCCGCACCTGTAACAGAATAGATTTCGTTGTGGGCTGTTACATTCTACAAAAGAATGGCCATTCTGCTTACAGTTCCAACAGTTGTACGAACTCGGATCACGTTTTGTGCGCGAAACGTTGAGAGCATCCACCTCAAGCACTTCATCGCTAATCGGTGCAACATTCAGCTCATGAACTTGCCTTCTAAAATTTTGTTGCGTAAACTGTTTAAGACGTAAGCCATCGCTTTGGTTTACGTATTTTTCGATGGTTCTGCAGACTTAGATCATTTCAGGTAGGCTGTGAGTGCTGAAAGTTATCAGTAATTCGCCGATACGACGTTTCACGTTTTGCTTTAACAAATCTATAAGCTGTCTAGCACTCTTCGGAATGTGAAAACGAGAGTTAATTTGCTGAATAGCATTATAGAAATGACGTCTGTCAAACATACGACGAGAAATTTCAGAGTCAGTTTCTAGGGTTCGGAACTGTTCAAACAAAGCTATTTGAAATGTATCCCAATTCGCTCTGGGATTAGCTTTCAGGTACATCCAGTACCAACTCTCCACTGGACCTGACACGAACAGATGAAAGTGGCGATAAATATCTTCCCACGTAGAATTAAAACATTCCTTCAACTTGTTTAAACGAAAAATAAAGTCGTCGACAGTCATATGCTGATTGTCGAACTTCAGGCCCCATTTTTGAAATTCTAATGTCCTGGTACTAGAACATGATGGACGTTCAATAGGAACCTCGGAATTGAAATTGAGTGCATTCATTTGATTGTGAATGTTTTGAATGTTGTCGCTGAACTGATTAGGACTTTGTCGAACACAGCTGGGTTGATTACTTTGTGCCCCTTGAGCTGCAGGATTCACTGTTGCAGTGCTCTGCTGTGGTTGCCGTCGGTTTACATCGTAATCATCCTCAGTATTTCTTTTAGGGGTAGTTGCACTAAGTACTTGTCGTATAGTATGTGCTACTTCCTGTCGAATAATTAGTCTCTCTCTTTCAAACTCCTCGAGTCTATTTCGTAAGTCCGCTGACCTACCGAGACCAATTGACGCATTAACAACTTCTTGTATATACTGTGTCAGGCTTTCGTTTCTAAAATGTGAAGGATTTTGATTTGAGGACGTTTGATTACTAACATTCGCATGTAGATTTGGTCCATGCGCATTAACTACATTGTTGGGTGGTCTATTTGAGCAATGAGGTTGTACTTCCGTATCCGGAGTATTAATTTGAGGTCTAGATTCATTTTGCTGATGGAATGAGACTCCACTGGCATTACCATCAGATCTGTCATGATCTAGTTGAATGTTAGAATGTAGAGATTGGCTCTCAGATACATTTTGTGGTCTCACTTCAGGAGATGGACGAAATGAAACTCTATTAGTATTTCTATTTGGCCTACCACTTTGTGGATTGCGATTAGCTCGCAGAAAGTGAGGGTTAGTCTTTTTTGGTGGCATTGTAATAAAAGATTAAATTGATTTTCAGATATAAAACAGTAATAAAGTTTATAAGATTATAAAATAAAATATAAAATCTCAAAAATTTCAAAAATTATTTAATTTACTTTCAATATTTGGATTCGTGCCTGGGTATGTGTAATGTGGTTTGGTAGATTCATCGGTGATAAGGTTTTTCAGATTCAATCTAATTTAAGCGGATGTTTTAATTGTATACTTCAAAATATCTAACGATATATGGTGAACTACAGAATCTCAGCGCTACATCTACGTTTGATGGTCGTTTAAGAATCTGTCTCTCAAATATCATTATCTTTTTCCGCATCTATATAAAAGATGGATATGCGCAAAGATAGGATCGAGGATAGCAAAAGCCAAGAAGTTTTTTCTATGAAAATATGATAGTCCCTACACGATCGAACCTAAAAGATGTTAGATACTATATGTAAATATACAAATTTGTTAAGAAAACGGTTCATAAAATCATGCAAGATTTGTTAAAAAAACTCTAATAATTTTGATCGTATAATATGGTTAGTTAGTCAAAACAGAGTTCAGGCGCAACTGACGGAGCGGTGATTTCCAAAGAATCGAAAACTCCCGGTCGTCTGACAAACTGCAATGACACTCACTAAATTCCCCTTTACATTTACTAATTAAACCACGACGCAACTATCTAAAAATTGGTACATGTAAAGTAAACCAAGTCTCGGTCGTCGAATGATTTAATTAGTAAAAGACTGTTAGGAATAGTACAAAAAGTTATGCTTCATGAAAGAAAAAGTTTGCTAGAACTGGTATCTTTCGGTCATGCACTTTAAGGTACTACAAAGGATCAATCAAAATGTATTAAACTATTTAAATGTAACTATCACAACATAGTAAGATAGTGATAACTAACAGTTAATTCGGATATTTCGTTTTCGGACTTAAATTTTGTAACAAAATTACATGTTAAATATACCAAAATATGGATAGTAAAAATACAAAAAACTTGCTAGCGTTTCGGGCCCCACGTTGGGCGCCACCTGTGTAACGGAGGTTGGCCCTACCTTACAAGTTGCGATGGTATTGCATTCCCACCGATCTCTAGGAGTACAGGATTTCCTACAGAAATCGATGGGTTCTAAGGTAGGTTGTCCTGACAGAGAAGTGTGAGCAGGCATGCTTGCATACGCGCGACACTAGCTCGACGGAGGCGTGGGTTCTTACACTTACTGCCGGACGACCGCACATTTATTTCATGCCTTTAAAAAAAAATCTTTAAAAAAAATGGAACCACGAAACTGAAATTCTAAAATTATTGCCAAACCGTTTCTAAACTCAGATGAAAAAATGTAAACCGCGATAAAAAGATATGAACACCTGCAAAACCTTGGGAAACCTAAGATGGAAATGGCTTCCCTAGCGTGACCCTCCCACAATCAACCACCCTTACCGGGATGGCGATCATCCTTGGCTAATGCTCCGCTAAATCTTGCATTAGCCCCTAACTCAAAGACGAGCAATTCCTTAAGAATCACTCATTGAATCCATCACCGATGGACAATCCACAAATCACTTCCCAAAAGCACTAGGAGAATTCTCAATTAAAATTCATCATGAGATATCACACGGATAAAAAAAAATAAATCAGCATTTAAATTTCAATTATGAAACACAAATGTTTTATTATTCAAAATAAATGTCCTAAATTTACTTTTGCATGTACCTACTTCATAATCTTCATGTATTTACCCGATTAAGCTTTTAGAATTATGTTATTTAAATTTGCCTTTACTTTTATCTATACCATTTAAAAATATACAATACACTATAAAAAAAAAGGTAAATAGTCCTTTCAATAAACAAGCTTAAATTATGTACTCACCGATTAATAGTACTCTTTATCGTACCTTTAGTTAAATTAATCGTTGTCTAAGCTAATGGACGACTCCTATGGATGGTGTGCACAGCATTCATCGAAGCGTATGGTTGTTGTTACCTAAATTGGTTTTTGGAAAAGAAAAGCTATATGTAAATCGAACGAACTTCACAAAATCTAACTATCAATATTTTTGGTAAATACTTAGCTTTTGAATTTACGGGTAATAAAAAAAAATTGTTCAACTTGCTGTGTTGTTTATACCCACAATACTTTTGAAGGGCACCAACGCTATGAGTGCAGTTGTTGTTGCTGTTGACGATCGTTTCGGTGGCCGCTGTTATCAGCCGCGGTTTTTCCGATACCGATGATCGTGGCTGATAAAGCTTATCGCTGCTGATGCTGCATGCGATTTTGAACACAAGAGAGAGAGACTGATGATGTTGTGTGTTGGCGGACTGGACGTTGCTTTTCGTTGGAGAGAAGAAGTATGGATTCGCTGCGTTCACACTGTGCGGCTGATAATGCCTCTTGTGGTGAATCGCAGGCACTGAATTAATTGGTTTCTCCCGTGTTCTTCGCAGGGATCGTATAACTCTCGATTTCAAGGCCGGGTGCGGTGCGGATGTGGCTATTTTGCACAATTGATAAGCACGGGGTGGCAGTGGAAAAAGAGCCTGTTGCTGTATCAACAGTCAGCTCTCATATGACTGAGCTAGAAAACGAGAAAATTATCGAGTCCACAGCTGGTTTTGTGTGTGGGCGGTATGAGGGTGTTCGCATACACGACCACGTACACTTCGGCTACGGCTTACCGAGCTGACGTCTAGTTTTTAGCGCTGAGGGGGGGGTCTTAGTGCTACTGATAAAGGTCTCTTTCCACTGATGCTTATGGATCACAATTGAATATGCTACCGGAGGTGTGTAAAACGAGGGGTTGGAAGGTGACAGGGACCAGGGTCGAGCTAGGTGAATAGCTCCTCACTGCTACTGGAGGTTATGATACTCACTTTGCAGCTATAGTTGCTGGAATATACGTAGGTATTCTATATGTGAGATACGAACGGATTTGCCCAAATCAAAAAACAAAATTACCAGGTATTTTGCCGTGGCGATGTCTCACTTTCACAAGAACAGAATTTGGCACTATCGCGGCTGGAGTAGGAGAGACGAATTCGTTCTCTTGTCTCTGCTCAGATGAAGGTGAGCTTCCCGAATTTCGATTCGTTGTGATCGTTGGACGAACGTAATAATCATTGATTAATTACCCCGTCTAGCAATATTCTTTAATTGCTTACTCACTTTGGTATAGCATTCGAATACTTTACGGTGCAAGTTCGTCACTTTACATAAAAAAAAAATTTGCTTTCGGCCAAACGTGGCGCGCAAAGTACTAGTCGCGTTGGTGCCCAGAAAGAAAAAGAGCGTTTCGTAACTCACGAAATCGCAGGTAGCTACTCAATGAAAAGAGCAAGCAAAAAGGCGTCCCTTCCGGCATGTAGTTGACGAAAGGACACAGCTGATTGATGGTGGAATTCAGTGTGGTTCTGATGTTAGCTAAATTACTTTTCTAAAAGGCTGCACATAAAAAAAATTTTGGGTGTAGTAAAATTTAAAATTTTGAATTAATTGATTTAAGGTAGTCCCCCACAATATTTATTATAAAGTTTCCAGTAAGGTTTAATTGTCTATCTTCGCAATGATTAATTACAGATTCTTTTTGTAAGTTTGTACATATAATAGTGTTATCATCAATCTTAATAATTTTTTACTTTCACGTACACGTAATAAGAGAAGTAATAGTTCAAAATATCGAACTCGAGATTTTAATCAAATCTGCCTTGTTGGAGATGCTTAGTATGTCCTTACCTTATGACATTAAAGAAAATATGTAGGTAATTGCTGTAAGCACTCTGGTTCCGATTGTAACTTCACGCTTGAAAATTGAATGTAAAACCTAGTCGGTACATAGGTAAGAAATATATCGAACTGACTACATAATACGTACATTATTGTAACGTTTTCTTTATTATGAAATGCTTATAAACTCTTATAACGTATTTAATGCACCTAGAGCTAGCATCCGTATGTTAAATACACCTATACAAAAAACGTTTCTACATTGTTTATCTGTCATACTTAGCCAAACAAGGAACTACACTACCCTCGATAGGAAGCACATCAGTGCTACAATAGGTGTCATCACAGGACGCTGTCTCATAGGCAGGCATGCAACAAGGCTTGGCGTTTTCTCAAACGATTTTTGTAGAAGCTGTCGGGACGAGGAGGAGGAAGAAACTATTCTCCATCTCATATGTTGTACGTGTCCGGCTCTCTCACAAAGAAGAAAACTCCATTTGGGAGCATTCTATTATAGTGATCAGATATCAGAACGATCTAAATAACATAGACATTCGAAATCTACTACGCTTCATCAGAAGCTCCAATTGGTTCAACAATTAGGAATAAATAAATTTTAGATTCATGTGGTATCACAAGGGACCTTATAATGGTCTAAGTGTTTCGGCTAGCCTACAGCCACTTTAACCTGACCTATCCTAACCTAGTGGTCAATATAATAGAATGGTAAATATAACCTTAAACTATATTAAGTATATAATTTGGTAAATATTTTTGTTTTTACCGGTTTGACATGAATTTCCCAACCTTTATATACCGAGTTTGCTAAATATTGATTCCATTTCACATAGTGTGTCCTACTTTTTTTTACTGAACTTATATCGCTACATCATCTGCAAAACCAGAAACGGTAAAATCTGCGTTTTTTAGGACATTAAAGATCGCCCTTGCTGGGAAGTTCCTAATATGTTATTGCCTCTCCTATAAATATCCCTTTTTTAATGTCCAAATAGGCAGCCTGTGCAAATTACTTATGCTAAAGGCTCTTTTCTGATGTGTGGTTCCTGATGTTCTGTATAAGCATAAGCAATCACTATGTTAAATTTCATCAAAATCCGTAAAGTAGTTTCAACAATTTTATTATATGAAGAGAAGAGAAGGCGACGGGGTGATTACGGACTCCTTGTCTTTGACTTAAATATCTAAAGGCGATATCCTCTGGCGCACAGATGACTACTCATCCCATAACATATCGTTTTTAGTTCCTAAATGTAAGTCTTGTTTGGTGATTGTCAGCTGTCAGTGAGAATCGCTGAGATCTTGTTTACACTGTGGATCCTGTGGAACCCAAGCGAAGCAGGGAAAACAGAAGCTTTTACCACCTTAGCTATAATTGTAGACAACAACCAACCGCAAACAACAATACATCAACCATCCTAAAAGTATGCTCTTCTTATTTATATTAAGATGAGCATACAAAGGTCGCCCCCATGGGGCAATCCAATTAAATCAAATATTGATAACTTATATAACTCCAACACTAAATCGACACCGACTATAACATTACCAACAACAACAACTGCAGCATCAACACCAACATCAACAACAAATATAACTACCATCGCATCAACATATAATACAACTACTACTGTAACAGCAAGTTGCACAAATGCCATAACAACACCGACAACAACCTCATCTCTAATCAACATTACAAACGAAACCACCACCACAACACAAAAGCAAAGAAAAGAAAAAGGACATCTCCCGAAAAAGGCAAACAAAACCAACCCAAAAAAATAAAAAAGCAGAGCACCTTAAAAAAATACTGGCTGAATCAACCTATAGAAAAATCTCAAAATCGTTTTGATTTACTATCAACGGATGAAGAATCCGACGAATGCGAAACGCCACTTGCACTGAATAACAATAAAGAAGTAAAGACAGTTACACCCAAACCTCCACCAATATATGTCCAGGGCGTTAAATATATTCACGTCTTAATAAATACACTAAACTCGACAACAACTAAGGACACATACGAACTAAAAGTTTTATACAAAAATTATAAAAACACTCCAACTCAAAAACACACAATACTATACATTTAAGCCCAAAGAACAACGAGGATTCCGCGTCATCCTTAGGAATATGCACCATTCGACCGATCTCAACGAAATTAAAAACGAACTCGCTCAACATGACCATAAAGTAGTCAACATCCATAACATATTGCAAAGGGGAACAAAAAAACCGCTACCACTCTTCGCCATCGAAATCGAAACCAATATAAACAATAAAGACATCTATAATATAACCCACTTACTACACTGCAAAATATCATTCGAACCGCCTCACCAAAAAAGAAGTATACCACAATGCTCAAACTGCCAAAAATACGGACATACCAAAAACTTTTGTACACTGGAGCCAACTTGTGTAAAATGCGCAGGAAGGCACAAAACAATTGAATGCACATTAAAATCGGAAAGCACCAATATAAAATGCGCATTGTGCAGTGGATCACACACAGCCAATTACAAGGGCTGTGAAATTTACAAAGCCCTGAAGGTGCAAAGATTCCCTTCTCTTCGAGCAAAAAACATCGAAGAAAAACAAACAGTAACTGACACACTAGTACAAAACCCAAACCCAACCAGAACAAACCCTTCGATAACGTTTGCAGACACCGTAAAGAATACAAAAAATAATGACGCACAAACACAAAATCATGTTCCAACCAATATAAAGCCCCCGACACCATTCGCAGACGCCGCCGTAAGGAATAAAATAAATCACGAAACACAAAAACAGCAAAAAGAATCCAAACGAGATGACCTATCTGAAATCAAAGAAGTGATGAAACAGCTAATAACTCAAATATCTAATATGATGAACATTTTAACCTTACTTATTACTAAAATAAATGGACAATAATACCGACCTAAAAATACTAGTATGGAATGCAAATGGACTTAGCCAACATGCTCTGGAGCTAAAAAAAATCATAATCGACAACTCTATTGACATACTCTTAATATCCGAGACCCATTTCACAAATAAAAGTCACATACAAATTCCCAAATACCGCACATATGTTGCCAACCACCCCAGTGGACGAGCTCACGGTGGTGCAGCAATAATAATACGTGAAAAAATCAAGTACGAAGTACTAGAAAAATTCGAAAAGGAATATCTACAAGCTATGTCACTTCAAATTGAGGACAAGTATGGACCATTAATATTATCTGCGTTATACTGTCCACCTAAACACATAATTAGTACCATACAATATTCAGACTGCATTAAAACAATAGGACCACGCTTTATTGCGGGAGGTGACTTCAACGCTAAAAATACAGACTGGGGATCAAGACTTACCAATAAAAAAGGGAAAAATCTAATGGAAGCTTTAACCAAAAACAACTGCAAATACATAAGCACTGGAGAGCCCACCTACTGGCCTACTGACATCAAGAAAAAACCAGACCTCATAGACTTCTGCATCACTAAGAACATCAACCATAATCACTTAACAACAAAAACTTGCCTTGATCTTTCGTCTGATCACTCTCCTATTATAGTTCAATACTCAACTAACATTAAAGTGCGAGACCCAAATCCTTCTCTAACCAACCACAAAACTGATTGGGACACTTTCCGGAAAGTAATTGACGTAAGCATGGACGTAAGGACTCCTCTCAAATCACATAAAAACCTTGAAAGCTCTATAATTTACTTCAATGACTTAATACACCTGGCAGCAACCAAAGCAACACCTGATATTACACAAAACGAATCACCCAACTATACCCCGAAGATAATACGACAAAAAACCAAAGAAAAACGAAAGCTACGAAAGACTTGGTAATGCAGCAGATCACCTCTCGACAAAGCTAATTACAATAAATCAGTTAAAGAACTCAAAGACCTTTTAAAAACAAATAATAACCGACGCATTAACACATTCCTGACAAAACTAACAGCAACTCAAGCTACAAACTATTCGCTCTGGAAGCTAACCAAAAAACTTAAAAAAGGAATAACCCACCAGCCGCCTTTGTTGAAGAATGACGGAACGTGGATTAGAACAAACACTGACAAAGCAAAAACATTGGCAGGCTATTTCAAAACAACTTTTACTAATGCCTACGATGCTCAAAAAATACCTCTTCCAGACAACAACATAACAACGAGTAAGACAATAAAAAAAATCAACACGAAAGAAATAAAACATAACCTACAATATAGATTAAAAGGCAACAAATCCCCTGGATACGATTTAATCTCTGGACAAATATTAAAACAATTACCTGATAAAGCCATAATTTATCTTAGAAATGTTTTCAACTCGATCTTAAGGCTAAACTACTATCCAAAAGTATGGAAAGTTTCCAAAATAATTGCTATCCCGAAACCAGGAAAAGACGCAACTAAACCCTCATCATATAGACCAATCAGTCTTCTGCCGATCATCTCCAAGATATTCGAAAAACTGCTATCTGACCGTATAGATATATCAATAAAACAAAAACATCTTATACCGGACCATCAATTTGGCTTTCGACAGAAGCACTCCACCATTCAGCAGGTACATCGAGTGACAAACAAAATACTAAACGACTTGGACGAGCAAAAATTTTGTGTCGCAGTTTACCTTGGCGTTGCTAAAGCTTTCGACAGTGTATGGCACAATGGACTCTTATTTAAACTTAGGACAATGTTACCTGAATACTACCAGCTTATAAAAAGCTACCTTTGCGATCGGCACTTCTATGTACATTATAACGACGTATTCTCGAATCTACGAGAAATCGACGCTGGCGTTCCCCAAGGGAGTGTCTTAGGACCCACCCTTTACCTCCTTTACACATCGGACATACCTTATACAGTTTCACAAGACTCCATGCTAGCAACTTTTGCAGACGATACGGTGGTCCTATCTTCACACAGCTGTCTACAAACCAAGCACAACAACACCTAACTAAAACAACAAACTGGTTCCATAAATGGGGAATTCAAGTTAACGAGGAAAAAACGCTCCAAGTTATATACACCACAAAAAGAAATTCCAACCCTCAAATTATCTCCTTAAATAACAAGAACATTACTACAGCCAACTCAGCGAAATACCTAGGCATGACAATTGACAGCAAGCTAACATGGAAACAGCACATAACTCATAAACGCAACCAAATTAAAAACAGGTTTAGACAATTTTTCTGGCTCCTAGGAAAAAACTCGACACTTTCAACGCAAAACAAGCTATTAATATACAAGACTGTGATAAAACCGATATGGACATATGGCATTCAAATATGGGGGACCGCCGCCAAATCAAATATCGCCATTATACAGCGACTGCAATCAAAAATACTTCGGGCGATTGTTAATGCACCCTGGTACATCCCTAACGAAGACATCCATCGTGATCTCAACATAATGAGTGTTAAGGACGAAATTAAACAACAAAGTAGGAATTATCAAATGAAAATATCAAACCATCTAAACAACGACATACGCAATCTACCGGGCAATGAAGTTAATATAAGAAGACGATTAAAAAGACGCAGACCAGTAGACCTGCAATGAAATTTTAAATTTGCTATTTGTATACATACAATACATACATATTTTTTGTAAAGTGAGAATTATTTGTCGTTCATATATAATGTCTATATAAATCTATTGTAAATAACCGTCCAAAATTTAAAATTGTATTGTATAACTTGTACCTATATTGTATATCGCTGTAATAACAAATCGCTTTAAGACATTGGTCTAAAGACTATTTTACATCCCATTGATCCACTGTAAAAACAATTACTTAGTGTCCAAGGACAGATGTAAATAAAACTGGGAAATAAAAAAAAAAAAAAAAAAATGTAAGTCATCCAACTTATCATTTAAATTCTGTAGGGTAATTAGGTATCCCCTTAAATAGTAGTACTGAATCGGTAATCAGTAACACAAAGGCAAAAAACGCAACGGTTAAGAAATTTGTATTTTTCTTTCAACATTTATAAAGTTACAAGGTAAAACAACTTTCGGTTTATTAATATATTTATGAAAAAATCCTGTATAAACGGTAAGAGAGACCCTTTGGCTAGAATTTTGTACAAGGACAGTAGAACAGACATCTATGAATAGCGTATCGTCCTAGGTTAGGTTCGTTAGCCGTTCCGCATACGTACTATGTTTAACTATATACAAGAAACCCATCCCAACCCAAAAACAAAGCTATAGCAACAAACAAGCACAAACCGATTCTATATAATGAGCCAAAATCCTAACCCAATGAACGAAAAGTGAATAATAGATTTTGGATATACATAGTATTATTTTTATTTGTGATTGGATTTGAGAATTTGGGATTATACGTTATTTCTAGGAAATATCGGCTACAGTCTATACATACAGAATTTGCCACACATCTATAGTCGCCCTAAACAGCCAGCTTGTCCTTTTTGTTGTTTTTTTATTTTGATTTGTTTTGATTCGTTGTGCAGCGAAATTTGTATTATTTTTATTTAGTGTTCGTTGTTGAGCGAGTTCTCACTTTGCAGACTCTGTAGTCACAATTGTGATCTTGATGGGGGAGGGTGTGCTCGGCTATTTGAAATTCTGTGCACTAATACATGTAAACACGTTTACATGAGCTCGGAGTTCATAGCTGGGGGACACCCAGCCTTAATAGCCTATAAACAAAAATAAAATAAAAATAAACCAACCAAACTGATGATATGAACGAGAAAGTTTCGTACGATCCACTCGTGCACTATAATTTAACTGCATTATGGCGGTTCTTGGTCCCCTTTTATTTTCCCTGTATATTAACGAACTTCCTCAAATTGTATTTGGATCCTCAATACATATGTATGCAGATGACGTCCAAATGTACAGAAGTTGCCCTCTTGGACTAATTGAAGATTGCGTCTATAATATTAATGAGGACCTAGAAAAAATTCGATCTTTCGCTCAAAGCAATGGTCTCTTTTTAAATCCAAGCAAGTCAAAATGTCTTATTATTTCCAAAAAACCTGTAGATTCTGCATACTTTCCTCGCATTAGTCTTGACGGTGCTGCCCTCGATTACGTTGAGACTGCAAAAAACCTAGGAATGGTGTTTAACCGAAATCTTTCATGGGACACGCATATTAATTCAGTTGTAGGGAAAACTTATGGAGTGCTACGTACGTTGTGGGCCACACAATATTATACTCCCTTAAAAACCAGACTAATGCTTGCGAAAACGCTGGTAATACCCATATTGACACATGGCTGTGAGATATATTGCAATTGCGACTATAATAGCAAAAGAAAACTCAATGTAGCATACAATAGTATTGCGAGATACGTATACAGGCGGAAAAGATATGACCGAATTTCGTCTTTTTCAAAAGCTATGTATAATCTTACATTTGACAGCCTCATTCGATATAGGACCTTAGTGTTGTTATACAGGATAATGCATTCACATCAACCCTGCTATCTCTTTACCAGATTACAAATGACCTCATCTAGTCGATCGCAACAAATTACACAATTTCGGTTTTCGTGCTTAACCTCTGAACGTCAGTTTTTTATCAATGCTACGCGGTTATGGAACTGTCTACCGCGCAATATTAGGCGATTTGGGAACCTCGTGCGTTTCAAGAATGAACTCAGGGCTTATTTATCCTTACATTAAATGTCGTTCCCTCGCCTTTTTTCTTTTTTTTCTTTTTTGTTTTACTGTTATTTTAACCAAAGCAAAATAAAATAAAATATTGTTGAAATACTGTTGTATATAAATATTGTTAAATGTAGATAAATTTAAATGTATATAGATGTAACGTACAGTAAGCATGAATATGAAAATTAAATTATTAATTAATAGAAATGAAATGCAAAATTTGAATCAACCATGTACGAGTATATAACAAGAAAATGTGTTTATAACTATTTGATAAGCTAAATATTATTAAATTCTAATTTGCGGTAGCTAAAAACAATTAAACAATTATTCTACAAATTAAAGCTTGTATTAGTTTATAAGATATTGTATCTTAAAATGCAAGCATGCGAATTAAAATAAATAAATAAAATAAAATAAAAAATAAGTACATGAATTTTGCGTAATACATGAGCGGCTTAGATTTAGTTCTTTTAAAGAGATGTTATTTATATTGTATTCATATTGTAAGTTATTTATTTCTATAAGTTGTAATGTTTCAATGTCTATTTCGTTTTTCTTTTCATTTGGAATGGGTATAATCATTTTAAGTTAGGTCGTTTCGGTAGTTTAACAGCCATTATAAGCCTATCCTGGTCAAATTTCAAAAGTCCTATTCTAGCACATTGAAGTTTATAAAAATCTATCTGTTACATTTTTATTTCCATACCCGTCAATATACTTGGATGCAGTATGCCTTGTTTAGCAGATGCTATATTATCTATAATGCTATCTATTTTGCTCTCTAATATTAGCAGTTTTAGAAGTTGGTCGGTAATCTATTGTTTAGTAACAATCTAACAATGTCTACTTGGTTAGATGCAATACTTTGGTAGGTGTATGCTAATGTTTCCATATCTGTTTCCATTGTTTTCTTAAACTTATTTAAGGAGTCCATAAACTGTGCATTAATTTTAACTTGTTGATTAAGATTTGTTATAGCTGCATGATTGTTAGTGTCTACTACTTTCATATGTTCAAGAATGTTGTTATGACTGATCTGGCAACTTCGGAAGCAGCCGAATGACAAGCTGTCACTTATCAAACTTGCCACGAGTATTTTAGTGTTTTTTTTTTGGATTTGAGGTTAAAACAAGACTTGGTGAAACTCAAAGGAATTCTGCATTGAGGACACTTAAAGTAAGTAAAATTTATATCATAAATACATAAATAAACTTAATTTGTAATTACAGGAATTTTAAAAAAAATAAATAGTGGAATCTTTGAAATTGCGCTCTTTTCTTCCTGTTTCGGAATTCACCAAATTTGTTGCAAAAAATTCGACATATTCTCGATAACATTAAAAAATTTCTTTTATTATGGCGCCAAAGACTCCCAAATCCCAAGTTTCTGGAGCTAAGCGAAAGAACTACAATTGACTTGCCTGCAAGAACAAGAATAACCTAGAAATGGTGTGCTACGATGACTGCGATGGCTGGTACCATTACACATGCGCTGGAGTGACGGCTGCTATGGTGAACGAGGACTGGCGATTGAAATCGTGCTCTGAGCTTTTGGCGATCGCACATACGGGAGTCCAACACACTCAAAGTGCCAGCGAAAAAGGTTCCACTAATTGTGGCGGAGGTAACATGGATATGTCCACCATCATCGTAAATCTCTTACTTGTGAAGAAATTACCGAGCGTTCTGCTGACAACCGATGCAGTCTACAGAGCCCTTCCTTACAAAGGGCAGGTGACTCCCTTGCCCTTCCTTACATAAGGCATTTGACTCCCCGCCAGGTCAACTTGTTCTAAGACGTCCAACGGCTCGAGCATCAGCATTCGTTGATTGCAGGCTCAAATGCGATTCGTACAGGAGGAGCAATCTATTTAAAAGCAGAAAGAGAATCTAGTACAACAAAAGGAGACTTTGTTACGAAAACAAAGAGATCTGGCTGAGCAGTTGGAGAAGGAAGACGAAAGGAGTTTGGAATCTGAAGACGATGATGACGAGAGTTGCGCCCAGGTTGAAACCTGGCTAAAGGAAAAGTGTGAAACAAATTCAATGCCCACTGGAGTGCCTGGAGCCGAAAGCACAACTGCAGCTCAAGCGAACGTTCAACGAAGAGACGTAGACAGCAACCGAACCAACAGCGCACCGCCACCACAGCAGCAGGATCCACTTTTGTGGCAAATTCTTGAAAAACTTCTCGCGTTGGAAGTGAAGTGTACGGCAAATACCAGAAATGATTCCTCATCCGAATGGCTACCAGGCGTAGTCCCGACGAACGTGACCAGCGCTATAAACCCGAACAACGCTTCCACCCTCTCGCAGAATGAGCAAAGTGAAATGCCGCCTCCTAAAGAAAGTCGGTCGGAAACCCTCGTCGATTTCGCCATCGAAGTGCAGAACATATATGCGCAACTATGAAAGCATCCGGCTTACTTAATCATCTGAATAATCCAGAGCTGGAACAAGAGTTAATTTCCAAACTTCCCGGGATTTTAGGCCCATTTTGGGGAATGAATAAACTGACGTTGTCATCAACTACTCTGGAGGACTTCAGTAACTGGTTGTTCTAATTGGCACAAGGCAAGGCAAAGATTCGTCGGAGAGGGACGCTAAACACATACACTGAATTGGCCGAAGATGTCAGCTCTAGAGTATGAGTCATTTGTAAAGGTAATTGATCAAACATTGAAATCTGTGACGTTTTTTCCAACTTGACCAGATCCGAGAAGTGGAGGATGGTAAGGGCCAATCAACTTTGCCGAAGATGTCTCAGACCACACTATCCGCATGCATGCCTTTCTTCTGCCGCATGCGGTGTCGATGGATGTCGCCTTCTTCACCGACCTAGCCTGCACAGGAGCACAAATTTGGCTAATGTCTCGACATCCACTCATATGAGCTGCAATGCCCATCGTCAACATCATGACCCGATTTTGTTTTGAGTCCTTCCCATTACGCTATACGAAAGTGGGATTCAAATATTAACTTTTGCCTTTTTTAATGACGGGTCGTCTCTGACTTTAACTGATGAGGACTTGATGGCAGCATTAAACCTTAAAGGGTCCCCGCAGCCCTTATGCTTGCAGTGGACTTCAAACACGCATCGCTATGAAGATGATTCCAAGCTTGTAAACCTAGAAATATCCGGGGTGGACAGAGCAGTCCGTTTTCCACTTAGGGACGTCCATACAGTGAAGAATTTAGGCCTAGTGCAGCAAACTCTGGATGTGAAGAAGCTTCAGGACCAGTTTAAGCACTTAATCGGGCTGCCTCTAAAATCATACACCAATGCCGTACCGAAGCTTCTCATTGGTCTAAACAACAGCCGTCTTGGCGTAAGCCTAAAATCTAAAGAGCGAACTGCATTTGAACCTGTGGCAGAAAAAACTCGATTAGGCTGGACGATTAGGGGACAAGTGGGAGATTGCGATGCATCTGTGAATGCCGAATTGCTGGAAACCGTCAGAAATTACATTTGCATCGACAACTTAGGAGTTGAAGGTAAAAGCGGAGCTGTCGTGTCCAAGGACGACCAACATGCCGGTGAGCAGTTGAGGAAATTCACGCAAATCATTGGAGATCGATTCGAGACTGGCTTGTTATGGAATGGACGCTATACTTCGCACCCTGACAGCCTCCCCATGGCTAAACGACGTGCCAATTGTATATAGTATATAGTTTGTGTATTGCTGACCTGCTTGACCACCCGAGCGATCCTTCTCGAAGTTGCCTACTCCTTGTCAACATATTCATGCATCATCGCGATTCAAAATTTCATTGCTCGACGCGGCTCACCACTAGAGCTATATAGCGACTACGGAACCAACTTCAAGGGAACGGAACGACAATTGTGTGAAGCATTTACTGTGATGAACCAAAATGACATGATAAGAGCATTCACCAGTCCTTCCATGAAATGGCAATTCATACCGCCTGCGTCACCACATATGGGAGGAGCTCGGGAGCGTCTTGTGCGATCTGTGAAGGACGTTCTGTATAAGATCGTGGGTACGCGAGTACCTGCCCGTGATAACCGACGATGTAAATGGTTTGACGACGTGAAACAAATCGAAGTTGATGATATCGTGTATATAGTTGATCCAGATAGCCCAAGAAACTGCTGGCCCAAGGGGCGGATCATTGAAGTCAAAAGGAGTACAGATGGTCGAGTAAGAAGTGCCTTAATCAAAACCGTCGCTGGGCTGTACACGAGACCAGCTACAAAAATCGCCGTACCTGACATCCGTCGACCGATGGTTGAGGTAAGTCCTCAGAAGGACGTACCGGAGGGGAATGTTACGACGGATCTTGCAACGTCGGAAGCAGCCGAATGACAAGCTGTTACTTGTAAAACTTAACACGAGTATTTTAGTGGCTTTTTTTGGATTTGGGGTTAAAACAAGACTTGGTGGAACTCAAAGGAATTCTGTATTGAGGACACTAAAAGTAAATAAAATGTATATCATAAATACATAAATAAACATAATTTGTAATTACAGGAATTTTTTAACAAATAAATAGTGGAATCATTGAAATTGCACTCTTTTCTTCCTGTTTCGGAATTCACTAAATTTGTTGCAAAAAATTCGACATATTCTCGATCACAGATGTCTTGTCTGTCATTATCACCCATTGTCCCAAACAACCATTTCTGCGTAGTTCCTATAAAGTTTAAAAGTCCTCTTTTCTCTCTTCTAAGTGGTATAATTGATTGAAATTTTGCTTTGATGTTAAATATTTTATTCTGTATTTCTGTATTATTTGTTAACTGTAGAACTTGTAAATTTACTTCTATCAATGCAATTGTTGATTGTATTTGTTTAGTGTCAATTATATGTAAAATGGTTTGGCTATTGTTTATAATTTCTACTGGCCCTAAATTTAGAGTGGTGTAGCCTTGCTTCTGCCATTATGATCGTCAGCCAATAGATTATCTGCAAATTGATTTGGTCTTTTAGTATTTGTGGCATGTACATTTTTTTAAATTATTATGTTTTCTGTAATATGTGTCATTCTTGTGTTTGTAATTCCTTCATTGCGTTTTTCTACATAATTTTCCCGTGACATATTTCTTTTACTTATTATATTTTTCTTTTTCTCTTCAATTTTATTCTATAAGTTGGCCGGATTTGCCATCTCGGCCTGATTTGGAGTCATACGTAGTGTTGAATGATACCTATTGTTGTATACTTGAATATCCTTATATATTTTCCTATTGGTTGAAATGGTGCGTCTTTTATGGTTAGTAAAACTTCAAGTTAGGTCGCCTGAAATATCTCCATATCCGAATTACCTGTATGAGGGTTGGCTTTTGTCATATGCATTTCTATTCCCTATTTCCTTAAGTGTTCTTTTATGTTTTCCGAATTGAATTCATTGTCACAAACTATGTTTCTAGGTTTTCCGAATTTCGTTAATTGTTCATCTATGCATTCTAACTTACTTGTCTAATGTCACACTATATCAATAAGCTTTTTTAGTAAATTTGTCTTTAAATGTCAAATATATTAACTTATTAAAATGATAGATATCCATGTGCAATATTTTATTCCCTTTGTTTGGAGTTTCGGGCAGCTTGAATTTAGGTCTGATCGGTTTTCTGTCCTATTTCCCTTCCTGACAGGTCTGGCAGTTTCCTATTATCTACTCTTAAAATTTCTGTTATCAGTTTTGGAAAATATATTTTATACTTTAATTGGTAGTATGTTTCTATATCTACTGAATGGTTACTTTCTTTGGTGTGATAGAGAGATATTTGTCTATGAACATCTTCAGTTTTTTCTAAATCTTTTGCCCTCTGTGTAAGTTTATAAAACTTAACTTCTTTATTATGTCCATACATTTCGATTACTACTTTTTGTGCTTTATTATATTCCCTATCTTCCACTTCGGAATAGATACCTGTGGTCCCTGCTGTAATTGGTCTACTAAACAGATCCCTCCAGTGTTTGCTATCAATAATTATAATTCCCTATTCCGTGTTGTTCTTAAGAAAAGAACACTTACTTAGTTGTATTTTAAGATTATGATCTGCCAGTCTTTGAAATATTTTATTTTATGATGATATGTGCTCTTCTAAGGAAGTTGAAAAGATTAATATATCTTCAAGATATACTGTACAAATTTGTCCTATGTATTCTCTGAGAATATCGTTCATTAGACGTTGAAACGGCGTTGGGGCATTTTTAAGCCCGAAAGGCATTCTGGTATATTCATATAGACCATTTGGCATAACAAATGCAGCCTTATGTATATCATCAGGATGTACCTTTATTTGATGGTATCCCTTGGCTAAATTAAGGGTAGAAAAATACTGTGACCTTCCTAACTTATCAAGAATACTCTCTATATTTGGTAGTGGGTATTTATCATCCACCATTATATCATTAAGTGCTCGATAAACAACACATACTCTAAACTTGGTTTTCCCTTCACTATCTGGTTTCTTGGCCACGACTACAATTGGTGAGGCATATCGACTGTTTGATTTTCGAATTATTCTCTGACTTTCCATCTTTGTATAGGAGGCTTTTATATTTTTGCAACAGCTCTTGAATTTTCTGTTTTTAAAAAGTTTTCAAATGGTCTAACTTCAATGCGTCGTGTCCACCTTATTCGTAACATTCTATGTAAGATTAAACTTCTAAAACAATTGAAATTATGGTCTTATTTTGTAACAACACTTCTCTTTTTTTATATTAATGCTCTCTACCAAATTACCTATGACATCCATACCTAAAAAAAAAACTCCCAATGACTTTCCATATGCTTGGATAAATACATTAGATCTATATCCAAATCCAGTAGGGACTGGGACTTGATAGATCTGTAGTTTTTCAGCTGTCTGATTATTTACTGTCGAAAGTTTTATCGTTACTTCGTTAAGAATATTAAAAGCACTACAATCTATTTTACTTGTGTTAAATATAGTCATTGTAGATCCTGTATCTATTAGACATATTATATGTTTTTCATTTTCTAACGAGAATGCTATTTGTGTCTTTCTACCATTGAGGCTGGACTCAGAAAAACCGGAGCTTCTGAATGAGATTCTTCTGGAATGTTAATATGTTCCTCGGAATTATTTTGGTTTTGTTTGGTTGAGTTTAGGTTGAGTTTAGTTGAGCTATGTTATCGATATCCATTGGTTCATTATTTTGCCTATTTTGTGATTGCCTGGAGTTACTATAACTATAGTTGACAGTGGGTCTGTCTAGAGTTGTTGAAATTATTTTGTTGCCCTTTTTGATTGAATTGTGTAGTTCGTCGCTGTCCAAGGTTATTGAAATTATTATTTTGTATTTCTTGGTTGGTTTGTCCAGAGCTATTAAAGTTAAAATTATTTCGTCGTTGTTGGTTATTGTACATGTCCGATTATTGCTTCGGTCTGTGTGAATGTTCCCTTCATCAAATCCTACATATGAATACAATATTAATTTTATTTTATGTAGGTCTTATTCATCCCAAATTTCTCTTGCTAAATTGCCCGTTCCTAATTCTCTTATCTTATTCACTACCAGATTATACAAAAGAGACTTAAGACTATCCTTCTTGTTTTCATACATTATTATAGTATGCATATCGGTTAGTAGGAACTCAATTTTATTGTTAAGATCCAAAATTGAACTTACCCTTAAATTATTAATCTTTCTTGTAATTTCGCCCTGGTTGATGACTGGTCTTAACGTCAACCCTAGGAGTTTCTTCGCTTCGTCCCATGTTGTAGCTTGATTGCTCAGCAGTAGGTCCATAGCTCTTCCAATGACTTTGCATTGGGCTATTGCGGTCCAGGTAGCGGCTCTTCTATCCTCCGGGGTAAGGCTGATGTGGTTTTCCACCACATTTAAAAATTGCGTCAGATCTTCTTTACTTCCTGAGAACACTTTTGTGTAGGAAATCTCCCTCATAATGACTAAGGCTCGGCTATCAGCCTGTTGCGTATTGGCCTCTAGTCTAGTGAGAATTTGCGCCATCGTAGCCAATATCGTATTTTGATTTTGATTTCTTCTACTTCTGTTGTTAAATTCCTTCTGGAATCGTGGAGTATTTGCCGCGAAATGTTTTCGAGTTCGAGTTTGAGTTTTCGAATAGCACTTCAAACAGCCACTTGTTTCTTTATGTATGCTGCGACTGATTTTTAGTCTCCAACAATCACTTGAATTATATTTCTATTTTATTTTTGTTACCTACAACTGATTTATAGTCTGTAACAATCACTGATTTTTCTTCTTAGTATATTTTCCACTAACGACACTAAATCCGTACGACTGCGCCAGCTAAATGAAAAGTCAAGAGATTCCGTTGAGTGTCTATCGCTGACTGCCTTTACTATCATTCGTTCGATTTTTTGATACAATATGCTGATTAATTAAAATTATAAAAGTGCATTTCCTGCAAATGGTGTAACGAACCCCGACCTCAGCCATATGTAGAAGGGATGATTTTTCTGAGCATAAGCTCAATAAAATCGGCAAAGATCTACTCCGGCACTATCACCCGTGCCGGCGAAGACCGAAACCGTTGATGGTCGAAAATTCTACCACTACAGCTTGAGTCCGAGTACTACCCTCCCACTACCACTACCTCCACCCTTATGACCCAAGCTAACAGGACCTTTGGGTCAGTCCGGGCAGACTAGAAGGAGGGGTGTCGAGGCCACTTGCGGCTCAGGCATAATCTTCCACCCGGTAGCTCACCGTAGGGTATGGGATCTTGCCACAAGTCCTGGACTGGGGTTACATTATTTTTACATGCCTGAAAACTTGCGAAAAAAAACTATAACAACCGCAACCGTAACCAAAAAAAAACCGAAAAAGTTGCGAGGCCCGAATTCTGTCTAACTTGCCCTCGGATAGGTGCCTCCATAGCGGAAATGAGGCGGAGAGTTAGATGGTAGATCTCTCCTTGAGCTGGCCCACCCCTAGCTAAATGCAAATTTAGCAACCTTGGCTATCGCGGCGCTCTATTGCGATAGCCCCTAAGACGACTATGTAAACTCCAGCTTATTGCACTACATAGTAACTCCGAGTAAGCTTACCGTTCAATACCCAACTCCAGAACAAGAGCTCGATAAGTCCGGTAACTACCTATCATGATCGTCGTCCATCCTCGTGGTATATCCTCCGCCTGGTCACACACATCCCCCTCCTAAAATTCTAAAACTTAATTTCACCATTTAGCACCCAGAAATAATAATTGAGAAAACAACGACCAATATCGAAAACATGACAATTCGAGAGGAACAGGAACCTTCAAATTTAAAATGCAAAATTGTTTCTTTTCAAAAATATATAAAAGAGTATTTATTGCATAGGTAGCTACTACTTCTATCTACTAATTAGAAGAGTATGCAACGGAAATATAATCATTACACATTCGAGCCGTGGTTTTAAATGGATTCATCCGGTATACAATTTTCTTAAATATAAATATAATATAGGTGCATATCAGCATATCATTTGCCCTTGGGTGGTACAATATTTACTTTTCAATTAACAATGAAGTTTGTGAAGCTAGCAAAAAAAATTCCCAAAATAATTACAAGAAAAATTATATTGGCTTAATTCACAATTAGCACAATCAAATTATACAGTTGTGGCATACTTTTAGGCAAGTTTAAAATAGCACCCGAGCTAAACCAATTGCGTCGATCTTGTTATCTTGTATATTACGACTTTCAATTATCAATTAAATATTCAATTTAAATATTTCGAGCTTAATCAAAAAAAAAACTATAAAAGCAACAAGTAGGTAACCCAAACTAAGAAATAAAAAAAAAGAGATCGTTCAAAATAGGAGAGTAGACTTACCCCGGTTCTGATCTTTGATCATATTGCAATTACAGGTGGTTAGATAAGCGACGTCCAGATGGTGTGCACAGCATCATGGGGAATCTGCTCTCGTGGAGTATTTCTTTTAAATTTTATTTCACTCTATTTTTTTCTCTTTTATATAAAGTATATATCAATATCAAACGCGAAATTTGAACGAACTTTTTACAACAACCACAAAGAATTTTTTGCAAAAAAAAATCCCAAAGTAATTACAAGAAAAATTATATTGGCTTAATTCACAATTAGCACAATCAAATTATACAGTTGTGGCATACTTTTTGGCAAGTTTAAAATAGCACCTGAGCTAAACCAATTGCGTCGATCTTGTTATCTTGTATATTACGACTTTCAATTATCAATTAAATATTTCGAGCTTAATAAAAAAAAACTATAAAAGCAACAAGTAACCCAAACTAAGAAATAAAAAAAAAGAGTTCGTTCAAAATAGAAGAGTAGACTTACCCCGGTTCCGATCTTTGATCATATTGCAATTACAGGTGGTTAGATAAGCGACGTCCAGATGGTGTGCACAGCATCATGGGGAATCTGCTCTCGTGGATTATTTCTTTTGAATTTTATATCACTCTATTTTTTTCTCTTTTGTATAAAGTTTATATCAATATCAAACGCGAAATTTGAACGAACTTTTTACAACAACCACAAAGAATTTTGAGGAAAAGGAAATAATAATGATAAATACTTAGCTATTTACTATACTACCCGAAATGAATTGCGGATGGATGATCGTGGATGATGGGCATGGGACCCGATGGTCTACGCAAAGATGAATGATGAGGATGGCTGTTGATGATTTTGGTGAATTTTAGTTACAGGTGATTTCGCGGCTTTTGATACAGGGCGTTGGTTGTTTGCAAATTGTTGGATGAGAATGATCGTCTCTCTCATGAATAGTTGCGATTTTGTTTTCGCTTTATAGTTTGCCGATTTTAAAGCACGTGTGTGTGAGGTGCTTTTCTTGCCGAATTTCATGGGATGGGATTGGATTTTTATTTTTTTTTTCTTCCTTTTGGAAAGGTGAAAATTGAGGTCGAGATGGATTGAGGTCTTTTTCAGGGATTTCCTGTTTCAACGACTCAGCAACGTGCTACGAGTGAGAATTTAAAAGCAAGCGGGCGGAATAAGGGTTTAGTGGTGAAAGATTATATTAATTCGTGGCTTTCACTGGGCACTTGATGTAGGACAGTTAAACGCTTTTTCACAAATAATATTATTAAAAATATCGCCACAAGGATTTAAATTCACTTAATTATTTTTTTCCTTCTCTTTTTAATTTCCATTTTGTGCACTTGGTGTTTCAATCCTTCACCGCACTTTGTTTTTTTTTTTCGAATTATTATTTTATTTTATTTTATTACACATACGCACAGCCCGTTTTAAAAATTCCGTCACGTTAAGTGTCTTCAAAGCCAAACCAAACAACAAGAGAATACGAATTTGGCGTGACAGGGCTTTTTATAGGCTCTATTTAGGACGCCTTTCTAATCACACAGCCACAGCCAGATCGCATGATGGTTGCACACCCATTTCCGCGTCTTAGCTGAATAGCTTATTTTTCCTTAGAAAATTATTATTTTGATATTAAAATTCAAATAAGAATTTTTCGAAAATAGGTGTGACCAAGGAGAAATTATTCGAATTAGATTTTGTTAATTACAAGCAACAGGAAATTGTCCATTCTTGTTCGTCATTTAAAATCGTAACAGTATGTGTGTAATATACTGCACGTTTGTTTACATTTTTTTTTTCTCGTAGCTGAATAGTTACTCGTCCCGAATATACCACTTTATGCAAACAGCTCACATAATAAAGATTGGCGTAGTGGTCAAGAACAGTGATCCAGTCGCTCTTCAGCATCCACGGTGATCAGACGACTAGGATAGTGAGGATGTGTTAGCAAGTGATAAATAGTGATTTAGGATTGTGAAATCCGATAAGCCATTTGGCTCAGAGGAGCAGCGTGTCGACTCGGACGCAGGAGGACCCCGGTTCGATTCCCAGCGGGGGATTCATTTTTATTATTTAAAAAAATAATAAATCAACAAAAAGCAGTGAAAGTGCCGAAAAACAATCACGCGATGGACAGTGGCCAGTCCCAGGTCCCGCAAGGCGATGACCCGTTGCCCAAGCGCGTGACCAGGCAGGTTGCTGCGAAACTGCAGCACGTGGGAGCAGCAGCCATTGCAACAACAACAACAACAACAACTGCAGCAGCAGCACTAACAACAACAAGAACGGCAGCAGTAGCAGCAACAACAATCAACGAAGAAGAAAGGCCATCGACAAATACCGCAGCATTGGCAAAGGTACAGTGCCGCGAAGTGGCAAAAGCTGAAAAGCGTAGAAGGAAGTTAAAGCCAACACCAAATCTCACACTCAAGAGAAAAACAAAATCCAAAGAGGAGATGACGTCACTAGCGACATCGTCGGCAGCAGAGGCAGACACAGATAGCGATGGACTCAGCTACTCGTACGAGTCAGAAGGGGGCGAAGGACGGTACATCGGCGAAGGCAATTCATTTAAAGAATTGCTGGACGCCGAACCAGAACCAGAAGAACAACAACAACAAGAAGACGAGGAAGCTCAGCTAGATCGGCTGATCAAAGAGCTCCTCGAGAAGAGGGAGAAGTTGCGCCAGCAAAAAATGCTTCAGCAACAACAAAAGCTGAAGCAGATACAAGCTGAGCAGCAACAGCATAAAAAGCAAAAACAACAGCTTAAGCAGCAGCAGCAACAACAAGCACTGCAAAAACAAAACAAAAATCAGCAGCTGGCACAAAAACAGCCACTGCAACAACAACAACAACAAAAGAGGCAGCAGCAGCAGCAACCGCAGCAACAGCAGCAGAGACAACAACAACAACAGCAGCAGCAACAGCAGCAGCAACAACACCAACAACAACAACAACAAAAGCAGACTAAAAAGGAAAAGATACCACCAATCAACGTAAGTCATTTAGATACAAGCGATAGCATTAAGTTATGTAGGCTAGTTACTAAGGATTTTCATATAAAAAGGCTAAACGCCACAAAACACATAATTATGTGCACAAGTATGGAGGAGCACAAAAAAGTGCGCACCGCTCTGGGGAAAGCAGAGACTGAGTACCTTACGAACACTCCAAAAGGAGAAAAGCGGCAAACGGTGCTGCTAAAGGGTATAGACCCTGACATTAAATTAGAGGAGCTCGAAAAAGAGCTTAAACTTTGGGAGAGCGACGACCTAAAGTTCGTGGGGGTCAAGCCGTTTTCCTCGCCTGCGGACAGGGGTGGTAACCGCAAATTACCATTTTTCTTGGTACAACTAACCCCCGACAGCAAAATAGATAGTCTGAAAAAGATTAGATTCCTGTACTATCATGCAGTACGTTGGGAGAAATTTAAGAGGTCAGATCGTGTACTTCAATGTATGCGCTGCCAAAGGTTCGGGCACGCCGCAGCTAACTGCCATATGCAGTTTAGGTGCGTCAAGTGCAAGCAGGACCACAAACATGGGGAATGTGCCTTAGGCACAGATAGAGTAGAGGATCGGGGCCAGCTCTCGTGTGTACTCTGCAACAACTCAGGACATCCTGCTAATTTCAAGGGATGTCCAAAGTATCAGCAGGTCAAACAGAATGTGCAGGCTCGAAAACAGAGGTCCGAAGAAGAGAAGGGTCGAAAGAGTCGCTCGTTCTCTAATTTTGTTGCACCCAATGTGTCCTTTGCCCAAATGGTATCTGGACCGGGTAGCACAATAACAAAAAGCACGCCGAAGGTTCCTACACCGGAAGCGGATCTGGATTTGAAAACGATCCTTCTGTCATTGCACGGAAAGATCGATCATTTCCAGAAACAGTTAAATGAGCAAGCGGCTCGAATAGACGTTATCTATTCGACACTGTTTGCCGAGTCTGCCGCGCCATGAATATGATGGGTACGCTGGACGAGGTAAACTTAAAGATCCTCGCGGTGAATGTTAATTCACTACTTAGGATCGAGAGAAGGATCAATCTTTCCAAACTGTTGGAAGCCGAAAAGCCAGATGTTCTTTTGGTTAGCGAAACTAAGCTAACTCCGAAGCACAAATTGGGCTACAGAAATTATCATGTAGTTAGAAGAGACCGACCCAACTCCACACAAGGAGGTGGTGTCGGTATCTTAATACGTAAAGGCTTGCGTCATAAAATCATATATAGTAGGGATGTGCGCAGGTTCGAGGTGTTGGAAGCATGCATCGTATGCATTCCCCTCAATAGTTTGAGACGGGTGTATGTAGTGTCGCTTTACGCACCTGAAGCTCCTCAACGCCTTCAATTTTTAAATGAGGTCGAGACACTTTTTCGTTGCCTACAGCTTCAGTCGGAAGACAATTATTACTTTTTGGGCGGAGACCTTAATGCTAAACACGCGGCATGGGGAAATGATGTTCAGAACCCTAGAAGCAACCAGTTTTACGACTGGTGGCGTCATAATATGATTGAGTACAAAATTGAATTGTACGCGACGGACATCCCGTCTTTCCCTAGAGACGGCTCTTTCTTGGACATAGCGCTAGTTGACGAACGACTTGAACTAACGAACACCGATCTTAGCACGCGGAACTGTTTACGTGCGGTTGAGTACGATAGTGATCACTACGGACTTGCCGCCGTAATACGCATCCCGAACGAGCAAACGCAGCTGGAGCAGTACGACCAAGTGCGTTCTTTCGATTACCGAAGAGCGCAGTGGTCGCGCTTCTCCAGAGTTCTTACGCGGGATATACGTTCGAGTGCGATCGATCCACCGACAAACAGAAACTTAACGAACGATGAGATCGACAGCCATTTATTGCAAATGAATGTCGTGATCAAACAGACAATGGAGCGGACTATCCATAGGGTAGGACGTTCCACTGACGAAGAACAAACTAAGAAGTATCAAAACGCGACAATCGATGCTCTGTACACAGACAGTTTACTGACAGGAACGACCCTGAGTTAAGTACACTGAAGTCGATGATCAAAAACTTGAAACAGTTGATCACCGAGAATTACAGAAAATCTGTAAGTTTGTATTGGGGCAATAAAATTCGGGCTATAAAAACCAGTAGTCCGAGTATGTTCCCACAAATAAATAAACTGTTTAGGCGGAAGGATCTTAACGACATTTCATGTGTCCGAATACCTCAGACGAACGAAAACAGACAGACATTATTGACTGCTGGCATAAGTCCGGAAAGTGCTGCCTCGAACGACGGTTTTTTCGTGGTCGAAGATCCGCAGAAGGGGGTGGATTTAATGGGAGCTTTCTTTGAGACTGTGTATATGGTGAACAATCCTGTTCGCTGTAACAGCGATCTCGAGGAGAGAGCCTTTCTCAACCACTTTTACCTGCGGACCGAAATTCAAAATTGGCGATCTGAGAACAACGGTTTCACCAGGTTCAATGACGACAACCGTGCAAATGGCACAATCGCCGATGTAAATTCTCATCTGTTCGTGAGAAAAGATGAACTACGGTGCATCTTTGAGTCACTGAAGAATAAAAAGTCGGCGGGAGTTGACGGTGTCCCAAACGTCGTAATAAGACACCTGCCACTAGAGGCAATAGATATCTTCACCACGCTGTTTAACAATGCGCTGAATAATGCATATTATCCGGTGCAGTGGAAGACAGCTGTGGTACATCCTATCCCCAAAAAGGATAAGGACAGGACAAACCCTGCTAATCTTCGGTCAATTAGTTTGCTCCGACATACAGTGGAATAAAAGCAAGAAACAATGCACGGGTGCCTGCCTGGTTGACTTTGAGAAGGCCTTCGATACCGTATGGTTGGAGGGGCTCTTCTATAAGCTGACCAGATTGGGCATCCAAAAGCAATTGCTATATATGATTTATGACATGCTTATGGGAAAGAAGTTCGTTGTCAAATCTGGCAACGTGACTTCGAGCAGGGTCTTCGAAATTAAAAACGGCTTCCAATAGGGAGCGGTGAATTCTCCGATCCTATTTAATATTTACACAAGCGATCTGGTGGGTTCCCTTAGACATGCTATAGCGTACGCAGACGATTTGGTGGCGTACAGGTCAGGTCCTAAAATCGAGGTCATCAACGTGCTTTTGCAGCGTGACTTCGAACAAATTAAGAGGTATTGTGATGATTGGAAGTTGAAAATCAATTTCCAAAAATCAGAAACAATCCTGTTCAGAACTCCATTGGCTGGGGCCTCTAGGGATACCAGAAAAAACTGGAGAAAATTGGCCATTGTTGGACAGCATGGGCGACCATTGGCGGTGAGAAACGTGGTCAGGTATCTTGGCATCTGGCTTGACCAGTATCTATATTTTGACAAACACATAAATACTTGTCTTGCTGGGGCTAAGAGGGCTTACGCTCTGACAAGGAGACTGTTTCGCAGCAGTCAACTTAACGCCAGAGTGAAGGTCATTTGCTACGTGGCCCTTATAAGGCCGATCATCGCTTATGGTTGTCCCATGTGGTTCAATATAGCGCCGTATTATATGGAAAAGATTCGGGTGTTTTAGAGGCAATGTCTCAGGGCCTGTCTAGGGTTGTATAGAACTCCCGAATCTGAGTACATGCATTATTATCCCAACAAGACCCTATACAATGGGGCTCGACTGAATAGGATTGACAATTTCCTTATTAAGGCGGTTCGGAGGCACATTGCAAGGGCGATGGCCAGCGATAATAGCCTGATCTCAGGGGCTTACTACCCCAACTTAATGTACCACGAGAGTACGCTACGGTCTGGCTTTGTCCCGCCTGAGGCATTTCTCCATGCAGATATGAAAGGCTTAGTGCAGACAAGAGATGGTGTGCCGGTAATTTACCACAGCCACCGCGGCGCGAGGGATAAACGGCTCATCTACGACGGGAACGCCGCCAATGCTCAGGAGCTCCTCCGATTTAGCACCGCAATAGCGGATCGGGACATTGTAGATACGGAAAAGCAATTCACCGAATTTTGGTGGCTTGAGCAAGGTGTGAGGGTAGATACGCTCTCCCGGGCTGGTGCGCTACTTATGTAGCATCCTCCTAGTTTTAAGCTAGTATTAAGTTAGCTAGGTTAGATTAGGGGGTCTGTGGGAGGGGCCGGGCTCGTCAATATGATGAGTGCCTTCGGGACTTGACCGACGCTTATGGCCTCGTTCGAGTCCCGGCGGCTCAGATGAACCCAGTTGGCGACTGCCAGGCACCCATGGACGCGATCAGGATGGTGACCAATCCTTAAGATTGCTCACCATTCTGATTATAGGTATTGTAGGTTAAGTAGATTAGGTAGTTTTAAGTAGTTTTAACTAGTTTTAAGTAGGTTTAAATAAAACAAATAATAAAGAATTCCAGTTTTTATCAGTTTCTGGAAAAATAAAAAACAAGCAAAAATAAATATCGATAGATAGATAGATAGATAGATAGGCCGAAAGGCAATAGTTTTAAGCATAATGTTTAGAGTGCTCGCTTGGAGCCAGTAAGCTAGAACTAAGACCATTGTTAGTTTTTAATTAGATTTAATCGTTTTTGTCTAGAAGCATCTCTTACTTTTTTTTCCTTTTCGATCCCGATTGAGTGGGTTCGAAACTGGACCACGCCGTTTCTTTTAATTTATTGTTTTTTTTTATTTTGTTCTTACCGTATTCCTGAACTAAAATTCACCACGCCGCATTCAATATCCGCACCAGAGTATGTACACCAACCATTATCGACCAGATCTCATCGTGAACCATCATTCACAATTCATTTCTCTGTCAATTAATAAGAGCTTGTCTAATACAAGAACCAGATGAAACCATTTAATACCATAGGCTCTTAAACTACAAATAACTAACATACCTATTTTGAAAATCAAATAACGACCGAATCGTTTCCTACAAAACTTTTTCGTTTTCAAGAACCTACCGCGTAAAACGAAAATGGAAAGAAACGGTTATATCCATCGTGGTTCGCTCGACACACCCCTGAGAAAATTATTAGAGTCTCCTGGTCAGACTGAGCTTGGGCGAACACAGTAGCAAAAGTAACCGCGTTCCCTAAGGCTACCAATTAAGAATATATTTTTAAATTCGTAACGAAATACACTACCCTATCGGCGAATATCTTTTGTATGGCTGACGCCTAGGCTGTTACCAGATATATCAACTATATCATTGAGGTTGTTCCCTATAACTTTGTTGATCCTAGCTTTATTGAATTTTGGACAAAGTTTCGAATTCCTGGCCTTTGAGGCATCACTCAAAACAAAATTACGTTTGTACACTTCGTCTCCTACTTTATATTTTACGTCAGCACTACGAGTATTATATACCTTTTCATATACATTATGGGCTTTCTCAAGGGAACTCTTGATGTACGAGTGAAGTATATTCATTTTTGATGCTTTTGGCAACAGATCAAGTTCGGAGTTGTTTAAGCGCCATAGGTCCCTCAACAGACCTAAAAAGTCAACACAAATATGTTGGAAGGGTCTATCAACCGTGAAGGCCTTACCCATGGGAGCTCGTAAAACGGTATTGGGTGCTTTGGTTGTTTTGCACACCTCACATTTAGTAATGAACTGTTTAACCTGCATACTCATGTTAGGCCAATAGAATTGCTGTCTCAGTCTGTACAATGTTTTGGCGATTCCGCCATGCGCAGCTCTAGGTGGACGCTGTAGGAACCCACAATTTCCAGGTCATATCGTCTTGAAGCGGATTTCCAGAACTATGCTTTACTCTTTTGTAGACAAAACCGTCTGAGACCTGAAGGTCAGGAAGTTGATCTTTGCTTTGTTTGACTTTTTCTACTATCAGCTGGTATTGTTCTGACTGAAACGCGGGGTCTGTTAGGTCTATGTGTAGGACGTCTTCGGAATCCTTTGAGTTCGAAATACCTGTTTGTAACGTTTCCACTTCAAATGCGCGCGAAAAGGCGTCCGGCACCACATTTAAGCTACCTTTGCGGTGTTCAATTTCGAAGGTAAATCCCTGTAGTTCTAGACTCCAACCCGCTAATCTTCCTTTAAGGTCCTTTAAGCTCATCAGCCACTTGAAGCTTGCGTGATCCGTTATTATTTTAAATTTTGTACCCTTCTATGTATGGCCTACATTTGCTAACTCCCATGACGGCAGCCAAACATTCCCTCTCTGTTACCGTGTAGTTCCTTTGTGCGTTATTCAATTTATGAGAATAGTAGAAAATTGGGCGTTCTACACCAGTTTCGTCCTCCTGGCATAATACTGCTCCGATACCCGTTGATGAGGCATCGCAAAGTATTATGAATGGTTTGTCGAAGTTTGGATTGACTAAGACTGGTGCACACGTAAGCATTTTTTTGATAGAGCTGAATGATTTCACCGCCTTTTCACCGAAACTGAATTTCACGCCTTTTCTCAAGGTATTGGAGAGATGTGAGGCAAGGGAAGAAAAATTGGGAACGAACCTCCGATACCAACCGGCCATTCCTAAGAAACGTCTGACTTGGTGGGCGTTCTTTGGTATCGGGAAATCTTCAATGGCTGCTACCTCGCTAGGATCTACTTTTAGTGTACCATTACCCACTATGAACCCAAGATATCTCAGTTGCCTATAGCAAAATTTGGATTTCTCCGCATTAATGGTTAAGCCTTCCTTCTTTAACTTGTTTGCAACGAGATAGAGAAGTTTGACATGTTCTTCAAAAGTACGTGAGAAAATCAGCAAGTCATCCAGATAGACGAAAATTTGCTGCCTCAGTTCATGCGGGATGACCTTGTCCATCAATCTGCAAAGACGCTGAGGCGCGTTACAGAGGCCAAAGGGCATCACCTTGAATTGATACAATGGTCTTCCGGGGACGGTAAAAGCTGTCTTCTCCCTCGATCTTTGCTCCAGCGGTATCTGCCAAAAAGCGTCCTTCAGATCCACACTTGAGATGAAGTATGTATCTGAAAGGCGTCCTAGCAGGCCCTCTATATGAGGGAGGGGGTATGCGTCCTTTTTAGTGACCTGGTTAAGTTTCCGAACGTCCAAGCACAAACGGTTCTTCTCAGCTTTCCTAACAAGGACAACTGGGGAGCTCCACGAACTTGAACTTTCCTCGATCACATCCAAAGCAAGCATACGGTCCAACTGCGCATAAAGAAGGGTTTGTACCGCCGGAGATACGGGATAGTGACGCTGCTTTATAGGCTCCGCGTCACCGGTATCAATTATATGTTTCTCCAAATGTGTCTGACCCAAACCAATACTGGCAAAGGAGGGGAAAAGGCTAACGGCATTTCTAACTCTCTGGACTCCTTGTTCGACAACTCGTGGGCTAAAGAAAGTATGTTTCTTCCAATTGGGTCTTCACCTGACATATCTCGGTCTGCGCTAATGCTTCCTAAGTCGAAAGATTTACCAATTATTTCGGCAATAACGCTTGGGGCTATATGCAATTTCTGCCAAAAATCTACGCCTTGATATAACTCTTGCCTTAGAGATGGTACGACGTATAGAGTAATATCTTCGACTTGATTTTTATACCTGACTTTGACATTGACCATTCCGACAATGCTTTGTTCTTTACCATCAGCTGTGGTGACCCTAGATGAAAATGACTTATAAGGCATATTATTATTGCGCAAGAATTCTGCACCACCAGCTCCCAAACAACTTATACAGGCTCCGCTATCCAAAAGACCTAGCCAATCTTTACCAAAAATATTAACATTGGCATAAGGGCGCGGATCGTCTGGGGACGATTGTAATATAGTTGCAGCAATTGCTTGGTACAACTTCCTTTTCCCATCGAAACGTTTCCTTAGCTTTTGTATTCTTACCGGCACCGGTGGACTGCGGAAAATTCTGACTCTCGCTCTGTAATAATCATTTTGTCGCTGATGTAGCGACTTCCTTGGAGGACTAGAGGCTTGTGTACCCTCTACGGAATTGACTGGGATAGATGACTCTAGGTGACGTTTGAGTATCGTAATAGGTTGAGACTTAGTTGGTTTTTGTATTAATTCGCCGGATCGTATCTCCTGGAGCAATTCTCCCCGGTTGGAGTATTGCTCAGCTGGGAGTTTCCCGTGCAAATTGGACAATTTGGGGTGGTTGTATTGTCGCGGCCCCATTTAAAGCAGAAGAGCGCCCGCTGCGGGGTAGGACAATCAAAAAAAGTGTGTCCCTGCTCCTTGCAATTCCAGCAACTTATGGCGCTGGACATTCTTTGTCAAAAATTAACGGCCTCGACTTGAGACTATGAAGAACAATGCGCTACTTCAACCGGATCAGAAATCTCGTTGACATTCCGACGCGGAGGAGGTGCTTGCTGGTAACATAGCCTTTGAATGTCATTTTCATTAACAAATTTTTCAATGGTGCGGCAGACATGGACCATTTCGGGAATATTATGGGTATTGAATGTGATGATATGTTCAGCCACTTTTCGTTTTACATTTAGCTTAATAATCTCAATGAGTTCACGATTCGTTTTCGGGACACGCAATCTCGAATTCAACTGCATTAGATCCCCAAAGAATTGGTCAAAAGATTCATGCGGCCCTTGACGTCGTTCAGACAACTTTCGCGAAAGCTCAAAGTCTGATTCTATGCTTCGGTATTGTTCTATGAGAGCTAGACGCAGATTGGACCAGTTGACTGATGGATTACCTCTTAGATACACCCAGAACCACGTTTCAACTTGCCCAGAAACGAAATGGTGGAAGTTTTTGACCACATCAACCCACGTGACTTGATACGATTCCTTCAGCCTTTCTAAACGAAATAGAAAATCGTCGACTGTCATTTTGTTGTTGTCAAACTTGATTCCCCATTTGTGATAATTATGGAATCTATCGAATGAATTCGAGGGCGAAACTGCGAGTATCGTTTCGGGACGTTGAATATGATCACTGACGTGCATATTGCTAAATTGTCTCAAGAAATTGTCTACATTGTTACCCTGAGCCATCTGTATGGGATGAACTGCGGGGTTGACCGTAGGAGTGATATTTGGCTGTGGAGCCGCAGGTCTGGGAACAAATCCAGGTCGTCTGTTGACATCATAATAACTCGTTGGGTTTATAGATGTGGGCGGAATGGGGGGATCGTCTCTATTGTTGGAGGTCGCCACGGGAGGATGGCTGGAAGTACCGTTTCCTAAAGCTGCCCTAATTAACGCCGTCACTTCCTGCTGGAGAGCTATACGGTTCTTTTCTAGCTCTTCTCGTATAAAGCGAAGTTCGTCGGTTCGCTTTAAGCCAACAGTTGCGGATACGACGTCTTGGACATATTGTTCGAACTGCGCGGATTCGCTAACATTGTCAGACCTTACAGGAGTAGGCGGGCTGGTGTTATTCGCCGCTTGTACTAAAGGAGGTTGAGGAGGACTCGCCATTTGATGGTCAACAGAATCATCTTGCTGGTTTTCCATTCCCTGGCCTTCCAACATATTGCCTCTACTATTATTCCTACTAGTTCTATTGCGAAGTGGGTATCTTTCTGCTAAGTTACTGGGGCGACTTGGGCCTGGTTCAGACATGGTAAATTAAACTTAAGAGACTTACACCTAATAAGTGAACGACGGAGGGAATATATATGCACACAAATTTAATATATAGATAATTGATTTGAAAAGAAAACTTGTGAACTTGTAATTGAATGTAATTATTTCTACTAGATGCTATTTCTAAAATCAAATTTCAAAAACTATAGCTAAACGCTCGCAAATACTCAAAAGAATGAATGGGGAAAAATTATTTATTATTAATGTTGTATATTGTATGGGGGATGTGTGAAACTAGACTTGAATGAACGCTATACCAAAGGACATAATCTAAAATCTCATGTTCCGCTATGAATTCCTTAAATAATTCTGCTATTATGTACTATACCAATGTTCAATAAGATGAAGGCTTGAACTATATTTATATTGCTTTTTCATCTATATCATATTTTAAGTTAGATAGAGAGTTATGAAGCAACTGACGTAAGTGGGGACTCAGTTCAACCCACTCACCGGACTTAACATAACAACTATCCTAACCTTATCCTTATGAACGAACTCTAGCTATGAAACCATGCAGCGGACGTAAACGAAGAACGTATTTCATCCATTTACCGGACAACAGTTTCATACACTAACGTTAAAGCAAACTCGTAGCCTTTGGAACGAATGCAACTTTTGTAGATGAGGACCAATGTCAACTCAACCACCGGACATGCGACCAAAAGAAAGACGAAGAGAAAAAAAATTCAAAATAAAAACATTGGTTTATAGTTAATCGAATTTTGATTTCCAATACTGCAACAATGACAGTGAGGAACAGCCTTCGACTCACTGACCGGACAACTAGAAAGCAAAATTTCGACATGTATGCGAAATGAAACTTACAGAATGTACATTATGACAAAATTTCGGGCCCCACGTTGGGCGCCACCTGTAACGAACCCCGATCTCAGCCATATGTAGAAGGGATGATTTTTCTGAGCATAAGCTCAATAAAATCGGCAAAGATCTACTCCGGCACTATCACCCGTGCCGGCGAAGACCGAAACCGTTGATGGTCGAAAATTCTACCACTACAGCTTGAGTCCGAGTACTACCCTCCCACTACCACTACCTCCACCCTTATGACCCAAGCTAACAGGACCTTTGGGTCAGTCCGGGCAGACTAGAAGGAGGGGTGTCCAGTCCAGGCCACTTGCGGCTCAGGCATAATCTTCCACCCGGTGGCTCACCGTAGGGTATGGGATCTTGCCACAAGTCCTGGACTGGGGTTACATTATTTTTACATGCCTGAAAACTTGCGAAAAAAAAGACTATAACAACCGCAACCGTAACCAAAAAAAAACCGGAAAAATTGCGAGGCCCGAATTCTGTCTAACTTGCCCTCGGATAGGTGCCTCCATAGCGGAAATGAGGCGGAGAGTTAGATGGTGGATCTCTCCTTGAGCTGGCCCACCCCTAGCTAAATGCAAATTTGGCTACCTTGGCTATCGCGGTGCTCTATTGCGATAGCCCCTAAGACGACTATGTAAACTCCAGTTTATAGCACTACATAGTAACTACGAGGCAAGTTTAAAATAGCACCCGAGCTAAATTGCGTCGATCTTGTTATCTTGTATATTACGACTTTCAATTATCAATTAAATATTCAATTTAAATATTTCGAGCTTAATCAAAAAAACTATAAAAGCAACAAGTAACCCAAACTAAGAAATAAAAAAAAAGAGATCGTTCAAAATAGAAGAGTAGACTTACCCCGGTTCCGATCTTTGATCATATTGCAATTACAGGTGGTTAGATAAGCGACGTCCAGATGGTGTGCACAGCATCATGGGGAATCTGCTCTCGTGGATTATTTCTTTTGAATTTTATTTCACTCTATTTTTTTCTCTTTTATATAAAGTTTATATCAATATCAAACGCGAAATTTGAACGAACTTTTTACAACAACCACAAAGAATTTTGAGGAAAAGGAAATAATAATGATAAATACTTAGCTATTTACTATACTACCCGAAATGAATTGCGGATGGATGATCGTGGATGATGGGCATGGGACCCGATGGTCTACGCAAAGATGAATGATGAGGATGGCTGTTGATGATTTTGGTGAATTTTAGTTACAGGTGAGTTTGCGGCTTTTGATACAGGGCGTTGGTTGTTTGCAAATTGTTGGATGAGAATGATCGTCTCTCTTATGAATAGTTGCGATTTTGTTTTCGCTTTATAGTTTGCCGATTTTTAAGCACGTGGGTGTGAGGTGCTTTTCTTGCCGAATTTCATGGGATGGGATTGGATTGTTTTTTTTTTCCCTTCCTTTTGGAAAGGTGAAAATTGAGGTCGAATGGATTGAGGTCTTTTTCAGGGATTTCCTGTTTCGACGACTCAGCAACGTGCTACGAGTGAGAATTTAAAAGCAAGCGGGGCGGAATAAGGGCTTAGTGGTGAAAGATTATATTAATTCGTGGCTTTCACTGGGCACTTGATGTAGGACAGTTAAACGTTTTTTCACAAATGATACTATTAAAAATATCGCCACAAGGATTTAAATTTACTTAATTATTTTTTTCCCTCTCATTTTAATTTCCACTTTGTGCACTTGGTGTTTCAATCCTTCACCGCAATTTGTTTTTTTTTTTTCGAATTATTATTTTATTTTATTTTATTACACATTTATTACACGATAAGTGTCACTAAAACTTTTTTCAGAAAAAAAATGAACTATTTATTTGCGACTTGGCACTTCGCCATACGCACAGCCCGTTTTAAAAATTCCGTCACGTTAAGTGTCTTCAAAGCCAAACCAAACAACAAAAGAGGACGAATTTGGCGTGACAGGGCTTTTTATAGGATCTATTTACGACGCCTTTCTAATCACGCAGCCACAGCCAGATCGCTTGATGGTTGCACAATGCACACCCATTTCCGCGTCTTAGCTGAATAACTTATTTTTCCTTAGAAAATTATTATTTTGATCTTAAAATTCAAATAAGAATTTTTCGAAAATAGGTGTGACCAAGGAGAAATTATTCGAATTAGATTTTGTTAATTACAAGCAACAGGAAATCGTCCATGCTTGTTCGTCATTTACAATCGTAACAGTATGTGTGTAATATACTGCACGTTTGTTTACTCGTCCCGAATATACCACTTTATGCAGACAGCTCACATAATAAAGATTGGCGTAGTGTTAGCAAGGTATTCGAAAAAGTTGTCAATAGATCTCTTTTAAGATGGGTTGAAGAAAACAAGATAATTTCGGAAAATCAGTTTGGCTTTAGAGCGGGGCATGAACACTATTCATGCCGCGTCGAAACTGGTGTCCGACATACAGTGGAATAAAAGCAAGAACCAATGCACGTGTGCCTGCCTGGTTGACTTTGAGAAGGCCTTCGATACCGTATGGTTGGGGGCTCTTCTATAAGCTTACCCGATTGGGCATCCAAAAGCCATTGCTATATATGATTTATGACATGCTTATGGGAAAGAAGTTCGTTGTCAAATCTGGCAACGTGACTTCGAGCAGGGTCTTCGAAATTAAAAACGGCTTACAACAGGGAGCAGTGAATTCTCCGATCCTATTTAATATTTACACAAGCGATCTGGTGGGTTCCCTCAGACATGCTATAGCGTACGCAGACGATTTGGTGGCGTACATTTCAGGTCCTAAAATCGAGGTCATCAACGTGCTTTTGCGGAGTGACTTCGAACAAATTAAGAGGTACTGTGATGATTGGAAGTTGAAAATCAATTTCCAAAAATCAAAAACAATCCTGTTCAGAACTCCATTGGCTGGGGCCTCTAGGGATACCAGAAAAAACTGGAGAAAATTGGCCATTATTGGTCAGCATGGGCGGCCATTGGCGGTGAGAAACGTGGTCAGGTATCTTGGCATCCGGCTTGACCAGTATCTATATTTTGACAAACATATAGATGCTTGTCTTGCTGGGGCTAAGAGGGCTTACGCTCTGACAAGGAGACTGTTTCGCAGCAGTCAACTTAACGCCAGGGTGAAGGTCATTTGCTACGTGGCCCTTATAAGGCCGATCATCGCTTATGGTTGTCCCATGTGGTTCAATATAGCGCCGTATTATATGGAAAAGATTCGGGTGTTTGAGAGGCAATGTCTCAGGGCCTGTCTAGGGTTGTATAGAACTCCCGAATCTGAGTACATGCATTATTATCCCAACAAGACCCTATACAATGGGGCTCGACTGAATAGGATTGATAATTTCCTTATTAAGGCGGTTCGGAGGCACATTGCAACGGCGATGGCCAGCGATAATAGTCTGATATCAGGGGCTTACTACCCCAACTTAATGTACCACGAGAGTACGCTACGGTCTGGCTTTGTCCCGCCTGAGGCATTTCTTTATGCAGACATGAAAGGGTTAGTACAGACAAGAGATGGTGTGCCGGTAATTTACCACAGCCACCGCGGCGCGAGGGATAAGCGGCTCATCCACGACGGGTACGCCGCCAATGCTCAGGAGCTCCTCCGATTTAGTACCGCAATTGCGGATCGGGACATTGTAGATACGGAAAAGCAATTCACCGAATTTTGGTGGCTTGAGGAAGGGGTGAGGGTAGATACGCTCTCCGGGGCCGGTGCGCTACTTATGTAGCATTCTCCTTAGTTTTAAGGTAGTTTTAAGTTAGTTAGCCTTAGATTAGGGGGTCTGTGGGAGGGGCCGGTCTCGTCAATGTGATGAGTGCCTCCGGGACTTGACCGACGCCTATGGCCTCGCTCGAGTCCCGGCGGTGCAGATGAACCCAGTTGGCGACTGCCAGGCACCCATGGACGCGATCAGGATGGTGACCAATCCTTAAGATTGCTCACCATCCTGATTATAGTTAATGTAGGTTAAGTAGATTAGGTAGTTTTAAGTAGTTTTAACTAGTTTTAAGTAGGTTTAAATAAAACAAATAATAAAGAATTCCAGTTTTTCTAAGTTTCTGGAAAAATAAAAAACAAACAAAATTAAATACATATATAGATAGATTAAGGCCGATTGAGTGGGTTCGAAACTGGACCACGCCGTTTCTTTTAATTTATTGGTTTTTTTATTTTGTTGTTACCGTATTCCTGAAATAAAATTCACCACGCCGCATTCAATATCCGCACCAGAGTATGTACACCAACCATTATCGACCAGATCTCATCGTGAACCATCATCCACAATTCATTTCTCTGTCAATTAATAAGAGCTTGTCTAATACAAGAACCAGCTGAAACCACTTAATACCATAGGCTCTTAAACTACAAATAACTAACATACCTATTTTGAAAATCTAATAACGACCGAATCGTTTCCTACAATGGAAATGCTGTTATTGGAAACTTACTAATATTCGCATCCGTTATGAATTACTTAAAATTATGCTGATCTGAATGGGGCAACGACTTAAGGTTATTGCTTGCCATGTATGAAAAATAATCTATGTTTACTGGTGGAGGTCACCATACAAATTCGTAACTTACGCGGCAATTGTATGGTGCCCAAAAGTACTGGAACGGACAACGGTAAATAAGCTACAGAAGCTAAAACGTATTCCCTGTCTCGGTATAATAGGTGCAACCTCTCCAACAACAGCATTAGAAGCTATAATTGGGCTCTCACCTTTACACATCTTCATCAAAAAGGTAGCAGCAAGATGCGCTTTTAAGTTGCAACTAGAATATAAGTATAAACCGGCTGACCCTGTGGGTCACCTAGAAATACTTAACTCAATCCCAAATATGGACATGTTCTGCTCCATCCCTGACACTATGGTAAGCAAATACAAATTTGGGAAATTATTTGAGGTTGAGATACTGGACCATGCAAAATGGGCAGACAGTGTCCCGAATCTAGACCCAAAAAGTCTGGTTTGGTATACTGACGGATCGAAAATGGAGTCTGGAGTAGGTGCTGGTGTCTTTGGATCCAACATCAAGGTCTTAATACCTATGGGAACGTGTCCCACTGTTTTTCAAGCTGAAATCCACGCCATTGAGATCTGAGCTATTCTAAACACAAAAAAGTGTATTAAGGGCGCTAAAATACGAATCTTCTCTGATGGTCAAGCAGCATTACAGGCCCTATCGTCCAACACGTTGGACTCATATACAGTGAAGTTCTGCCATGATGCATTGCAAATACTATCCAAACACAACAGGGTTAAACTTCGATGGGTACGAATCTGCGGACGAGGTAATTGGGGCTGGATCAGAATCCGCGTTCTGCGGACCAGAACCATATTGCAGAGTCAATTGGGCTACTGCTTTAGGGCTAATCAACGATTGGGAACAACAACTCCGCCTAAACCAATGGGAAAATGTCACAGGTTTAAGACAATCAAAAACATTAATTAGGCCCTTCTCCTATAAGGAAATCCTGAAACTAAACAAGGAAAGTATTAGTAAGCTAGTGGGCTTCCTAACAGGCCACTGTGGCTTGAGATACCATCTTAGCAAATTGCATTTGTGTCCAGAGACAGAATACAGGTTTTGCCTAGAGGATGACGAATCCTCTGAGCACCTGCTCTGTAACTGCCCGGCACTTCACTGGTTTAGACGTCGTACCTTTGATAAAGAGTTACTCTCGCCAGTGGAAATTAAGAATTAATTAAGGACATACTGCCCTTCACTAGGGAGGTCAATCGTCTCTTAGAGTAAACCTTCCCTCCTTGATATAATAGATCTTGTAGGTCGCAGTGTCAACCATTGGACAGGGAATAATTCAAAAAAATTGTTTTCTGTAATCAAACACTAACCTAGATTTGGGAATGCCGTCTTTATTCGTTCCTTTCTTGCTAACTTTTAATATGGGGTTGTTGTCTAGCGAGTGTGATGGCTGTGTGATTCCATCACTCAACAACCTTTTAATTTCTTTGTTCACAAATGGAGCAGCAGACATGTTGTATGTTCGTGGCCTTGAGTAAATTGCTTCTGAATTTCAAGTTCTAATGGATGTATTTTATATTTGTGTTAAATGTCCATTTTTGTATGTCAGTAAGGAACATGTTGTATCGATTTTAGGTTTTATTTGAGAGGAAATAGTATCCGACTATTACGTCAAATGTTTTGAGTTGAGGAGAATAACAAAATCAGAAGTTATTCCGCAAAAATTTATTTTGCATTTGCGTGAAATTTTGTTTTGGTCGCTTAGGGTTTTAAAATTGAAGGGTTTATTACCTTGAACGACGCTTTTTAAGTTAGGTATATCTTTTATATACTTTGTGGCTGTATCCGACTCAATCAAGATTCTCATATTATTGTTTATTGATATTGAGTCGTTTTTCAACGTAGGTTAGAGCCGAAGTTATTCTAAAAAATTTGTTTCATCAGCGTATTCGGGGTTGGATTCAGTTTCATAGTCGTCAGTGTCATCGGTACTTTTTGGCAGGTTGGCTTCATCTAATTCATAGGGGCGCTTCGGAGGTCTATTGTAATTGTTGGATTGAAATTGTTGAGGTTCCTGACTATTGCTGGGTGCTTTGGGGGTTGGGTGGATATTGATTTGGTATTTGCACTTGTGACGTATCATCGTCTTCTTGTTGCAAGCTATTTTTCGCTTGAATAGTTATAGGTCTTGTAAATAACCCTTTTATAATTCAGATTGCTTCGAGGGTAAACGTCGGCTATTTTGGTTTATTGATTATCGAAAGCAATTGCAAATTCATATCTATGTTGATTTGCTTCGAGTTCTTGAGCTTTGACTAATGCACCTCCTTCCTTTCACTAAAAGCCTGTGAAGGGAACAATCTCGCAATCGAGGTTGACAATGATTACTCACCTTGTCGTGGTGTGGAGGCTTAAGTAGAGCTAGAAGGTAAGTCGGCTAAATTGGCATTCGCCTTTTTGCATTACGGCTTACCAGCTCTACGAACTAAGTGGTAATCAAACCCGTCCTACCCTCTCCCTCCTTTATCATCCCGTCACTCCCCCTGGGCTGGATCAAGGCGTCAGCCGGACCGTACCGAAGATCAGCCAGGCCGTGGGCCCAGGTCTCAACAAAAATAGCACAGGTCGAAAGCGGTGGATCCAGATACCGGGCGCCCTCTGGATTAGTCAGCCTTGTCTGCATAATGCGGGGCTCTGTGCAGATCGACTTTCCTTTCCCTAGCTACTCGTGGGATCAATATTTCAGACCTTACTCAAAAAAACAAAAAAAACCCAACAACTTTGGCAGCCAGCGGCGCCATCCCCATGCATCGCGTGGAAGAGCATCTGCAGGAACTCTGCATCAATGATGCTGCCAGTGACTGTTCGTTACTTTCGGACGAAATCACTGATGAACACAATGCTGTAATGTGCAGCTATCCCCGTCCTCCCACACCAACACAGGCGGATTTTAGAAACAGGTCCCTTGGTCGTGAGACCAGGGCAGCTTTGCGAATTCTGGCCCGACTTCACCCGAAGGCGGAAAAGAATTGGACCGCAAAAGATCGCGACTCCTACTCATGGGCAACGCCCTGGGTACTGGAGTATGCTCAAAAACGGGACTCCACTCCCTCTACTTCAAAGGTCTCCTCCCTAAAAAAGACTTCTGCCCCACCGTTGGGCAAAAAAAGACCGCTCGTTGGAGATAAACCTACTCGAAAGAGTCGCCCTCTCGCTAGCAGCTCAACGAGCGCTACAGAGGGTAGGTCTACAGTGGCGACTGGATCTGTGCCCAAAAGGCGCAGGTCCCTTGATGAGGTGTCCAACGCATCTAAGAAGGCAAAGAGCTCCACCGTGGGCTCCAAATCCTTCTCTGATGCGGTAAAGGATAACCTCATAGTGGCCGTGGTGGACCTTTCGGACGAGGAAGGTAGACTCTCCTACGATAAGTGGGGACTCATAGAGAACAGAGTGATGAACTGTCTCTATGAGTATATGGCTAATAACCAGCAGCCCATCATCTTCAAGGACGCTGGTTGGCACCAAGGATCAGTGAAACTGATCGCCTGCGGTGATCAACGTTCGGCCGACTTCATCCATGCAGCCATCGGCAGCCTAGGTGAGGTTTGGCCTGGAGCCAAACTCAAGGTCGTGGATAGAAACTCTATCCCCCACCGACCGAGAGCTAGGGTCTGGGTTCCACTCGAACCACGCGATCCCGCCAAAGTTCTCGCCCTTATGGGCTTCCAAAACCCAGGCCTTCCTGTCAAAGACTGGAAGGTCGTTGAAAACCCCCATGGTTCCGTTGAGGAGCCCAAAAAAACAGGCCGCTCACTGGTCATCTCCTTGACGACTGAGTCTGTCCCTATTCTTAGGGACAGAAACTTCCACATCAACTTCGGCCTAAAAGAAGTGGAGGTAAAGTTGTTCAAGAAGGATTACCTCAACACTGCTGTAGCCAACGTGCCCAGCTCTTCCGCATCATCCTCGGCAGACACCGACTCGCCACTAGAGGATCTGGATGCTACCGTCGTGGAAAAATCTGTTTCAGATAGCAATGCCGCTAAATCTGATTCAGATTAACCTCCACCACTCAAAATTGGCATCCGCCAACCTAAGGGTCCGCCTCATCGAAGACGGACTGGACGTTGCCCTGATTCAGGAACCGTGGCTTGTGAAAGACCACGTCACAGGGATCAGGGCGCCTGGCTATACCCTCTACTACGCGGAAGGTAAAGGTAAAATTAGAGCTTGTATTCTCGCTAAATCTACGTTAAATTTAACTTTTTTCCCCCAGCATAGCACAGGCGATCTGGCTGCAGCGCAGCTTACTCCCAACAACGGCAACCCAGTTTGGCTCCTGTCCGGATACCTCCCGTACGAGGAAGCTGACCCGCCATCGGCGGACATACAACGGGCTGTCAAAGAAGCGGAGATAAAAAGGGCCGACTTAGTGCTAGGGTGTGACACAAATGCACACCACGACCTATGGGGCAGTACCGACACTAACCCACGAGGTGAGTCTTTATTTGGGTTTTTAGTAGAAACTAACCTGGTAGTATGCAATAGGGGCAATAGCCCAACGTTCATTGTCAAAAACCGGCAGGAGGTAATAGATGTTACTTTCGCCTCTCACAATCTCTTCCCAAACATTTCAAAGTGGACTGTATCGGAAAATCCATCTTTCTCGGACCACCGTTACATATACTTCACTCTGAATTGTAGCCACACCCCCAAGAAAAGTTTTTATCGCAATCGACGGAAAACTAACTGGGCCGAACACAACAAAATCCTATCTGCGAATCTGGATAACCACAGCCTCTCGCTACCTAGCGATCAGACTGAACTGGACTCGCTAAATGACAAGCTTACTTCAGCCCTGGACAGGGCTTTTACGGGCTCCTGCCCTCCCACCATAGTGAGAGAAGGCAAAGGACCCCCGTGGTGGGGTAAGCAGCTTATCACGCTTCGCTGCAAGAGCAGAAAGGCCTTTAATAAAGCCAAAACAACGAAGCAAGACACGGATTGGGAGGCATACAAGGTTAGCCTAAGACTCTTCAAAAAGGAAGTCAGAAAGGCACAACGTAGCTCCTGGCGTAACTTCTGTGAGGACATTAGTAACACTAATGAGAGCTCAAGACTGCGCAAAATCCTATCTAAATCTCCCTCGGTACCCAGCGTACTAATGGATCCCAACGGCCAATGGGCAGAATCTGAAGAGCAATCGCTGAATCTGCTCATGGATGCCCACTTTCCAGGCTGTACGCCTGTAACTGGTTACCCTGACCTTAGCAGGGATGGTCCTTATGGGTCCCTTCCTACAACAATCACCATCGGTGAGGATAAGCTAAAGTGGGCTGTAAATAGCTTTGAACCGCATAAGTCACCAGGTCCCGACGGTATCTTCTCCGCGCAACTGCAGAACGCCTTCGACATCGTCAAGAACAGTCTCAGGCTGATTTTGGCCGGCTGCATAGCGCTGGGTAGTATCCCCTCAAGCTGGACGGCGGTCAAGGTGGTTTTCATCCCAAAGGCAGGGAAGACCTCACACACACTTCCAAAGGACTTCAGACCAATCAGTTTGTCCTCCTTTCTCCTAAAAACACTTGAGAGGATCATCGATCTTCATATCAAAGGCACAGTTGACCAAACGCTTATTTCTAGTTCTCAACATGCCTATCAAAAGGGTAAGTCCACCGAGACTGCACTCCACTCAATCGTCGGTTCGATCGAAAGGTCCCTCTCATTTAAGGAATATGCTATGGCTATCTTCCTGGATATAGAGGGGGCCTTTAATAACGTAGAGACCCGATCGATTATCCAAGCACTAAAAAAGCTGAACATTGACGGGCAAATTTGCCGCTTAATCGGACACATTCTCACCCGCAGAAGGGTGACAGCTACCTTCGGCAGCAGCGCTGCTGAAAAACTTGTGCACCGAGGCACCCCCCAAGGGGGAGTGCTATCTCCATTACTGTGGAACTTAGTTCTCAATGAACTATTGATCTCAATGGAGCTTTCCGGATGTAAAGTTGTGGCCTACGCGGACGACGTCGCCTTAATTACTTCAGGAAAGTATCCTCAGACACTTTCAGATATACTGCAACTCGCTTTACGCAAACTAGTCTCCTGGACCAAAACCTGCGGTCTTAGCGTTAATCTGACGAAAACGGAGCTAGTTCTATTCACCAGAAGGGTTAAGACACCTGTAGTTATCCCTCCTAATCTCAACGGCACTCCACTCGTGTTCTCAAAAAGCGCCAAATACCTGGGGCTGATTTTAGACAGCAAACTTCTATGGAAAGATAACATTGCCGAGCGAGCCAGAAAATCCCTGGTGGCTCTGTACTCCTGTAGAAGGGCTGTAGGCTCGAGATGGGGCCTCCAACCAAGCATAATGCATTGGCTTTACACCGCGGTCATTAGACCGATTATCCTATACGGCATAGTGGCATGGTGGCCGGCCTTGGAGAAGAGCTCCAATCTGAAGGTCCTCGAGAAGACTCAACGCTTGGCTTGTATTAGCATCACTGGCGCACTGAGGACTTCTCCCACCGCAGCTCTACAAACAATGCTCAATCTTCTTCCTCTAGACATCGTCAGTAAGGAATACGCCGCAAACGCGGCAATCAGACTAAGGGAAGGGGGGCACTGGAGAGAACAATCAACTGGTCATGCCAGCATCAGCCGGTCGATTAACCCCCTACCTATCACTACTGATTACTTGCCTACGAAGACAGACTTCGAAAAAGGCTTCTCAATTGAAATACCGGACAGATCCCAATGGGACACTCTGAATGTCCTACACGAAGGAGCACTGTCAATATTCACGGACGGTTCCAAAACATTAGAGGGAGTCGGAGCCGGGGTCTTCTCAGAAGAACTAAGCCTGGGTCTCTCCTTCTCCCTACCAAAGCACTGTAGTGTCTTTCAAGCCGAAATCACAGCCATTCGTCAAGCCACAGCTTGGCTGTCGATTAATGCAGTATCAAGTAGGGATATAGTTATATACATAGACAGCCAGGCTGCCATTAGATCCCTAGTATCCAGCGTATTAAAATCTAAGGCGGTGGAAGATTGCCGCGTATCTCTTAACGAGATAGCCAAACAGAACAACCTCACCCTTTGCTGGGTTCCGGGACACAGTGACATCCCGGGGAACTGTGCAGCTGACGAACTGGCGAGAAAAGGCTCTATCGGCGTTGACAGTATCAGTCTGCACAACGTGCATGCTCCGCTGTCCTTCGCTAAACAACTCATTCACGCGGACGCAACAGGTAAAGCAAGTCATAGATGGAAACGTCTAGGATACTGCGATGTTGCTAGGCTTACTTGGCCAACCCTGGACATTAAAAGAACCAAGGCGCTTCTGCGACTCAACAGATCTAGTATCTCGCTAGTCGCTAATGTCATTACCGGGCATTGTATTCTGGGCAGACACGCGTGTAGACTCGGACTGCCATATAATGACTTTTGCAGAAGTTGCATGGACGAGGAGGAAGACGAGTCTGTCACACACCTCCTCTGCAACTGCCCCGCCCTATCCAGTTTAAGGAGGGCTTACTTAGGAAACTACTTCCTCAATGATCTAAGTGATCTAAGCTCCATCAGCGCGGCTAATATTCTTAGCTTTATCAAGGGCAGCAAATGGTTTACATGAGTAACCGGTTAAGGAACCCCCCCACACCAGTGGTATGCACAATGGGCCGACTTACGGCCTAAGTGCTTCTCTCACCGAGAGCCACTTTAACATACATACATACATACATTTGACTAATGCAGAGGGCAAGTCCTCAAATCCAGCTGAGAAAAGAAAATCGCACATTAGTTTGTTAATGCCTGAAATACAAATACGTAATGCGACTGTTCGGTATTTTGCTGCTAAAGAAGTAATAAGCTGATCATAGGTTCGTAAGAAACAACTGTGAATGAGGGTAATTACACTGAATTTAGTTTAGTTGTAAGTTCCTCGAACTTAAGTTAACACTAACAATGACTGTCTTGTTTTCTGTCATTAATTCACCCTTTTTTTTAATTATCGCACTACACGCAGTTTCAACTGCAACTTCTACAGCTTAAGAAATAATTAGCGAAATATTCTCTGCTATGACTATTTAGATTGTTCTCCACTTTCTTTCAAAAGAATTTTAACTCCACTACTTTACTGCAGTAACCACACTAACAAACTAGAACAATCTTTAAAATGTACACTAATATTTAAAATTATTTATACAATCGTTTTTAAATGAATGAAACTAAACTATTTTTATCCTAAACTCACACCATTAATAATTTTATCATAATACTTCTTCTGTATACTGTATCCCACGATGTGAATGTTTCCCGTGATGAAGAATTAAGAGATGTTTAAATTTGTTGCTCTTATGTCCCACTATGAGGACGTGAAAGATTTTCTTCCGCTATGAGGAATTTAGAGTTGTTTCGGTGTGCGAATCCGTGCCAGTACATTTTTTCTATCAATTCAAGTTAGTATCCCCAGTATGGGGACTTTTGCTACTCTATTATCCTTTACAAGTACTTTGGGAGTATTACTTTATGATAAAACCACGTTGAGCAAGTTAATGAATGTGGTGCGTTATGCTGTATTAACTTGTACAATAAAAATCACCAATGGTCTAAAAGCATTCCCTGGATTCTTCTATACCTCGGAACAGCACTTTGTAAAGGGTTACACACGTTGTCCGCACAAACATACCATAAAACACCCTATTCATGACCTTCCCATATTCTTTCATTAAGCGGCACATGAATCCATACACCAAACACATAACAAGAGCGCACGACTTTTAATGTCACTCGCTTTGCTTTCATTTGTTTACCATTCATATAAATGCCACCCAAGCGCAATGAGTCAAGTGTCTGCCTACCCAATACGATACACACGTTGTTCAAGTGAATTAATAATGTCTGAACAGCTAGATGTCGCCACACTACTTAATCCCTATTTTTTCCTATAATTTTCTTTATGGATAATCCTCCATGAATTCATGTTTTAGACCTAAGCTTATTTCCTGTTTTATGAGCTCGGTCACTTTTTTGTAACCCATCGAAGAGGTAAGACTCACCCAATAAAAACACTGAAAACCCCCAACTTGAAGAGTAACATCTTTTTTTTAACTTATTTTCTTTTTCGACCCCCGAAAACTCCCCCGCTCAAACATTGGTCCAAACGAGCCGTATCAATTATTGCAGTATCATCAATAGAGAAAGAGCCGCATGATAAAATACTCCCGTATACCCGAAAAAAAAGGAGAAAAAACTGTAAGAAAAAAACCCGCAAAACATCAGTCAGCTGAAAACTCTCTTCACATAGCAGAAAAACTCTCATCACCCAAAGAAGACCCCAAGGCCAAGAAGCGACACTCGAGACCGAGAGACAGCCAATTCCTACAAGAGAAAATCTTCAAGCCACTGCGATCAGGTGTGTACATTTATGTAGAAAAGTGCATTGGAGAAATTTGGTGTAGCTTAGCATAACTAGTTTTATATTGTTCGACAGTATTTCGCGAGGTCTCGAACAAGCAGAATATTATTATTTAATCTCTAAAGTGCATAATGTCTTTCTATTTAAAATTGCGATCGCGAAGTCGTGAAATCAAAAAAAAAACAACAGAGAATACGAAATTTATCGCTTAATCTGTGTCCCGAACCCCTGCTATACTCCCGTCTCAAAACCACATGTGCGTGTGAAAAACGCGGTTGATTCGACACTTCAAGGTTAGATTTTCATAATTGCTGTTTGTAGTACACCTAGTGAATTTAGTATTTTTGCTAATTATTGTGGGTAATTTATAACAGCGGATTGGTTTAGCCAACTAAACGGTATTTTGTGCATCTCAAATATAAACGCTTGATTTTTCTTATTATTTCATCTGTTCTATTCATTGTAATTTAATCGCTTAGTTTGCTTTTAATATGATCGGACTAGGTGAATATATCTTTGCTGCAGATCAGCTAGTAAAGTTTGTCGCCGATTTTAGGGAAAAACCTGCTACCGCGCATTCGATTGCTTCATTAGAGGCTCTTAGATCCGAACTTCAGTCTTTGTGGATTGAAGTCAAGAAAAGTTACGCATTTTGTGTGCAGTCGGATACTTCTGCTGATGAAAAGCAACTACTTGAAGTAAAAGCTAAATATAAACTTTCATCTGACACATATGTTACATGCTTAAGTGAAATGATTGAGCTTAGTAGAAAGTTCACTGTAATTCAAGAATCAAAAGTTCCTCCCCCGATCTCAATTAAAGATTCACCAGGTCTTCAAATTATTTCCTCTACCCTAAATCAAGATGCACCATGTCTTAAGGTTCCTCCCTGTGATACAGACATGTTCTATGGAGATTATCTAACGTGGCCGTCCTTCAGAGACTTGTTCACTGCAGTTTACATCAATCACCCAAAACTATGTGCCGTACAAAAGCTTTTCCACCTGCGTTCTAAAACCAAAGGTGAGGCTAGTAATATAGTATGTAAATTCCCACTTACAGCTGAGAGTTTTGAACTTGCCTGGAGTGCTTTAAAAGATAGATACGAAAACAATCGTATCTTGGTGAATAGTCAACTGAAGACTCTGTTTAATTTGCCATTTATTGTGCATGAGTCAAGCAAGGGTATCAAAGATATTCAACGGCAAATAAACGATTGTATCTCAACCCTTAAAGCTCATTCGATCGATACTTTCAATTGGGATGCCATCTTCGTATACTTGTGTTCAAGCAATTTACCGGAAAAAACGCTTTTATTGTGGGAACAGTCCATAGAAGATCCTCGAACTATTCCTTCCTGGTCTGATATGAACTCCTTTCTTACCAATTATAGGTATCAGGTTCTCGAAACTGTATCTGATATTCGTTGTACCAGTTCTTCTAAACCAAAGGCTGCTGAAAAAACACCCACTCCCCAGTCAATTCGTCCTAAAGTTCATCAGTCCTACTATGCAAAGGCAAAACAACCGGCTTGTAGATTGTGCAATGGCAATCATTCACTCCGTTTTTGCAGTAAATTTTTGAAAATTTCATTTGGCGACCGAATCGATGCAGTAAATACCTTGAAATACTGCAGAAATTGTTAAGCGACATCCCATGTCGAAAAAGATTGCAGAAGTTTGCATACTTGCATGCAATGTAAGTCTCGGCATCATACACTTCTGCATTGGTTACCCCTTTCAACTCAAGCTGAGGTGACTCAAGGTCAAGATATTGCTCAAGCAGTTACCCCAGTAGCGAAACTACCAACCCCCGATATACAGTCCACTTCATTTGAAACAGCTCGTTTACTTTCGCATTTCAGTAGCAATCATAATCGCGTTATACTTGCCACTGCAGTAGTCAATATCGAACACCAAGGAAACAATTTTAGTTTACGAGCACTTTTAGACCCTGGGTCGGAAGTAACGTTCATTTCTGAAGAAGCACAAAGGCGCCTTAGGTTGCCAGTTCAGCCTATTCAGGCCCATATATCTGGCATGAACGCAGTAGTTACTGCCAACGTTCGGCGTCAACTGTGCGCCATACTTAGCCATACGAACGCTTTGGCAATTAGCTGATGACGTAAAAATGCAATTTTCATTAGCATCGAACATCTTACGAAACGAATGCTACGTCGATGATATTTTGTCTGGAGCACATGATGTTGAAGCTGCGAAATTGTCCCAGAAAGAACTAGTTTCTGCTCTAAGCTCCGCTGGATTTGTTCTCAAAAAATGGACTTCCAATTGTCCTACTCTTCTTGACCATTTCCCTCTCGGAGACTTATTGAACCAAAATTTTCTCAAGCTAGAAGAAAAATCGTGTGCAAAGATGCTGGGCATTCGGTGGAATGCGAGCTGTGACTGTTTCGAATTCTCTTTAATCCCTTCGAATGTCAATATAGAACTTCGCCCAACCACCAAACGAAATGCACTCTCGGGAATAGCAAAATTGTTCGATCCAGCTGGGTGGCTTGCTCCCGTGATAATCACAGCGAAAATTATAATGCAGCAAATCTGGCGCGATGGGACGTCTTGGGACTTACCTCTTAAGCCCCTAACGTGTCATAATTGGAAAAACTTCGTTGCTAATCTACCTGATATCCGATACATTCAGGTACCTCGATGGATCCAGTTTGATCCATTAGTTTCATTCCAGATTCATGGATTCAGCGATTCTTCCGAGCGCGCCTATGCTGCTGCATTGTATATACGCGTCAGACATTCCTCCGACACTTTTTCGTCGCATCTTCTATGTGCAAAGACCAAAGTCGCCCCCGTGAAGCAATTAACTTTGCCCAGACTGGAACTTTACGCATCGCTACTGCTCTCTAAGCTTGTTAAAAAGATAGTTCCAAACCTCAAGTATGTAGCTAATGATGTGTTTCTATGGACGGACAGTTCCATTGTCATTGCCTGGTTGAAGAAACCGTCATACACCTGGAAGACGTTCGTGGCCAACAGAGTTTCTCAAATTTGCATTAATGTTGAGAACAGGATGTGGAATCATGTCGCATCAGCCGATAACCCCGCAGATCTAGCTACACGCGGTTTGACCCCATTGGAGCTTCGAGAAAACCAGTTGTGGTGGCATGGTCCGAACTGGTCATCCCAATCTCAATCAAGATCAATGAAGAAGATCTAGAAGTTCGCGCAATTCAATCGTTTGCAACTACTGAAAGCCCTAACATTGAATTGATTATTAAACGATTCTCCTCATGGCCGAAAATGGTTCGAGTTATGAGCTATGTCTTCAGATTTGTTCGAAACACATATTCCCGGTTTCAAGCCCCTCTTCATTACACAACAATAACTTTATCTCATAGTGAACTATTATTTACTCGGGCGACCTTAATACGTCTTACCCAAAAGCTTTATTTTTCCGATGAATATCTTGCTTTATCCACCAATCGACCCATTTCGAAAAAAAGTATTCTACTGACTTTGAATCCATCGTTCGATTCAAATCAATTGCTGCGGGTAAACGGACGACTCGCTTGTGCTTCTCTCTTATATAGCGAAAAGTACCCTATAATATTGCCTTATAGTGCTCATATCACCGCACTTTTCACGAACTTCGTTCATCAGGTCTCTATGCATGGCGGAAATGAACTCGTTATTCGCATAATTCGTTAAGAGTTTTGGATTCCTAAAATCAAGTGTCTGGTGAAAAAGTTCATTCGATTGTGCAAAATATGCATAATCTATAAGCGCAAGATAAACACCCAAATAATGGCAGCACTTCCGAAAGAACGAACAATCCTTTCAACTCCTTTCACGAATACTGGAATCGATTATGCTGGGCCCTTTGCCATTAAGAGCTTTTCTGGTCGAAGTTGTCGTATTTCTAAGGGCTACGTATGCTTATTCATCTGCTTTGCAACCAAGGCCATTCATCTTGAGGCTGCAAGCGATTTGACTGCCTCTGCCTTCTTGGTAGCATTTGCTCGATTTGTATCTCGACGAGGTTTACCAAACACGGTCTTTTCCGACAACGGAACTAATTTTGTGAGTGCGAGCAAAGAGCTCTCCAATGATTTTAAACGTTTTATTAAGTCGTTTCCAAGCCATGTATCTGACAAATACCAGTGTCAGGGAGTCACTTGGAAGTTCATCCAACCGGGTGCACCACATATGGGAGGTTTGTGGGAAGCAGGTGTGAAAAGCTTCAAAACCCATTTTCGAAAGATCACCGGTGATCACAAATTTACTTTTGAGGAGTTCACGACCCTTCTTGCAAAAGTTGAGGCTTGCTTGAATTCCCGTCCCATTTCACCTATGTCGGACAATCCCAGCGAAATTCCGCCTTTAACTCCAGGGCATTTCCTTCGCGGAGCGCCTTTACTGGCTTCACCCGAACCAGATATGGCTTTTAGCTCCATAAACATCAGCGATAGATGGAACCGGCTTAAGATTCTCCACCACAAATTTTGTTTAAGATGGAAAGAAGAATATCTTAAAGAGCTCCACAAAAGGTATAAATTGAAATATCCCCAGCGCGATATAAGCCTTGATGACCTTATAGTAATACGCGAGGAAAACCTACCCCCAAACGAGTGGAGGCTGGGTAGGGTTATTAAACTTCACCCTGGTTCGGATGATAGAGTTTGGGTAGCAGATATACGAACTCAAAATGGCATTTTGACGCGCCCCATTGTTAAGTTGTGTATCTTAACGCAATCTTAAATTCAAAGACCCCATGCACTACTTTCTATATTTTAATCGTTCTATTTTTTTTTCGACTTTATATGCACTGCTCCTCATAAATGTATGCTTTGATTAAGTCTTAAGTTCTATATAAACTAGAAAATTATTATCGTTATAACATTATTATATATCATTATAAAGATTGTTATCTATACTATAATATCCCTTACTAACCATTACCTTCTATAAAGTGAGTGGAGCCCCTCTTAACAAAGGTTCCCCATAGAATTAAGTTAGATATAAGATTTATATTGCAGTACTACTGCAAGGCGGCCAGCAATGTTCAAGTGAATTAATAATGTCTGAAAAGCAAGATGTCGCCACACTACTTAATCCCTATTTTTTCCTATAATTTTCTTTATGGATAAACCTCCATGAATTCATGTTTTAGACCTAAGCTTATTTCCTGTTTTATGAGCTCGGTCACTTTTTGTAACCCATCGAAGAGGTAAGACTCACCCAATAAAAACACTGAAAACCCAAAACTTGAAGAGTAACATCTTTTTTTTAACTTATTTTCTTTCTCGACCCCCGAAAACTCCCCCGCTCAAACACAAGTAATCCAACTCCGATTGCCTGGCGGCATGTCAACATATGACAAAACTGCAATCGTTGCATATCGGAGGAATACTACTCTGTGCTATCAGGGAGGACACTATAATAATTTATGAATGAATTCATTTGACACCAACGTCAGGCCACTTTTAATGGGAACGGAAAGCAATTAACCAATGGTTTCCTAAAAATAGCGCGTATGCACATATGGTAATTGGTAAGGAAATGATGATACGTGGAGGGGGAAAATATGAGATAGGTCATGAAGAATATTGGTATAAAAGGCGAGGTTTGTGACCACGAAGAGAGAAGTTAGTCGAAGACTAAAAATAAAATAATAACAATAAAGAATAGTAAGAGTCGCAGCCAAGCCAAAATACAACGGGTTCTACAGTAATACCACAGACAAATAATATACAGATGTCTCACGTCCATAGAGATCGCCTACTTTTTGCGATCGTCAAACAACGATTGTCCAACAAATTAAAGTTGAAAACAGAACACACCACACCTCATTTGAGAAGGATAGATTGGTTTTGCTTTTTATTTTCAGTGCTGCACCATTTCACCTCATTCGCATCCTGATCGTACGCCGAAAGGTTTGCTGCCGCTGGTGGGTCGAAAGGAATATGAATGAATATTATTTCGCTTTGGGATGGGGATGAAATTCACTGTTAGCTAGTCCACGCCCGACGGCCGTTGTTGCTTTGATTGTTGTTGTTATATTTTTGGGTAGATTTGCTTTCACAGTGATCAGTCTTCCGAAGAGATTATGTAATAAGGAAAACAACAAAAATGGTATCTACTTGTGCCCTGATTGTACATCGCAGGTATGTGCGTGTGTAGGGGTTTAGCTATGCGGAAAATGTGCACAGAACGGGTTTGGTTTTCTTGACCTAGGCGAATAATTTGAAGGATTATTTCAATTCGGAACTTTTTATGATTTTGCTTGGCTATGGATTCTCATTCCTTGTAGTTTAATTTTCGGATAAGTTTGATGCAAATGTATTATATTTAACAAATCTAATCAAAAGCAATTAGTAATTTCTTACAACATCGTTCGTATTCTTTAGAAATAATTTAATTACCTACACTATCTCATAGGTATATGGAAATATGCAAATTATTATACTGAACAATAACTATTATTAAAAAAATAATTTAGCTCACAATTGTCGCTGCTTAATTGAAAATTAGTTAATTAGTTACAATAAAAGCAGCATATCCTTAACTAAAGTAGTTTGCAGAGCACCCTTTTCCTTTATATATAATTATATATATATATAAAATGTATGGAATACGACATACCCCATTTATTTAAAACTGTGAGAAACAACCCCTTAAAATTCGACATAAATACGTTAGATGGAGTTATAAGTAACTCCACAATATAGGAAAATATGTCCTTCATTAACATCTGCACATATTGATCCAAATAATTTTAAAAAATGAGCGTTAAATTGGCGGCACAAGCATAGAGCTGCTTTTGGAATCAAAGCGCTGATAAAACAAATTCCCTAAAAATATTGTAGTTTTTGCGAAATCAACTGAATATTTTGATATTGCGAAATCAATGCTCTGAATAGATTGATAAGAACACTTTCTTTCTAGAAGGCATGCAAGTCTACATCAAATAACTGGAGCTTATAAGATTGTTCCAAAAAAACTTGGAGTGAATTTATTTATTGGTTTATTTTAAATTTTATACAATTAAATTTAGTTTAATACTTTCTTCCTCTTCTCAGTGAGGTTAGAGCGCAAGCAAGTACAAAAAAAGAATGGCAGAAGAAACGTCTGTCAAAGTGACAGCTCGCCTATTTGACAGCAGGAACAATTTGAAAACGAACTTTAATAGGGCAAATTAGAACTTGTTTGCCGTGGCGTAAATCCTAGACAAAGATAATGAATATTAAACACATACTTAGCATAAGGAAAGAATTATTTGCTGATCACGTGTCATTGCAATCTATATATATAAAAATGGTGTGAAAAATGTATAGTGAATCATCAATTGAGAACGGCTGGGCCGATTTGGCTCAAATTTTTTTTTTGTTGTTCGTATATGGCAGGAGAATATTGTTATGAAAGAAAATTTTGGGAAAACCCTCCGGAAAAGTCGGGAAACTGGAAAAATCGAAATTTGAGTTTTTGTATGGAATTTTTTGTGGAGCTGTTCCGAAAAGGCTTTTCGAATATAAATTAAAATATTCTTAGTGGAAAATTTGGAAAATTCCGGAAAAACCCGAAAAATTTGAATATTTAATTTTATCGCATGATTCGATGATTTATAGCTTTTGGTGCACATTACAGGCCTTACATCCTTCGATTCCCTGGGAACTATAGATGGTGTGCTGTGCGCCACTTTTCGGGAGGTTCACCAATGTTAAAATTTGCTCGAAAACGATACACATTGGAATTCAACGCTCGCCGATACAACTACTCCAGTGAATCAAATTTGTAAATTATTTGCGACAATTCATGCCTCGAACCAGTGTTGCCAGATTAAGCGCTTTATCGTATTTTGGGCTATCTTTTTTCTTAAAAAACGATAGAAATTTTGTTCCAGGGCGCCCAACATTGTTTTGGGCGATATATCATTTTACAAATTTGGTGTTAATTTCGTTTGTTTTATTCCTTCACAAAACTAAAACAATATATATATTTTAAAACTATCCTGAATTTTTATATTTGGCAGCACTTTTGCCTTCATGTGACAACTTATGGGCTGTCAACTTGCATGAACACCAATTTCTTTTGCATGACATTTGGATTTGACAGTGTTTTTTTTTAGTTTTATTTTAACTGATATTTGGGCTACATTCAGGGCAACGATATTGGGCTATACTTTTTCAAAGTTTGGGCGCCTAAAGCCAATCAACTTCTGGCAACCTTGGCTCGAACCCGACCACGAAGTGGCTGACGACATTTTGCACAGAGTTCGCACTATAACTTCGAATTTCGATCTTGAAATTAACGAGAAGATGCGCACTGAAGCGTTAGTTCTGATCGGAAACATGTGCGGCAGCTTGCCGTCGAAATTGGAAATGCAAACGCCAAATCGTTCGATGCATTCAATCGCGACCATGATCACGGGATAAGCTGGCCGAAAAAGTCCAAACAAATGTGCCGCTGTTGAATATCGAGCAGAAGAATGTGTACGATTCGAAGATGAGGGTTGTTGACGATGAAACGGAAGGCGTTTACTTTTGCTATGCTCCCGGTGGGGCAGGCAGTACATTCGTCATTTCGTTGATTCTGGCAAAAATTCGGTCAAGATCTCAAATTGCGTTGGCTGTTGCATCTTCTGGGATTGCTGCCACACTGTTGGAAGGCGGTCGAACTGCACATTCCGCTTTGAAGCTGCCTATGAATCTTCTCACGGTTGACAAGCCAATGTGCACAATTGCTAAGAATTCAGCGATAGCGGAATTGATGCGAGAATGCAAAATTATTATTCGGCAGTTGACGGAACAATGAAGGATTTACGAGGTTATTTGAGACGATTTGGTGGGGCTATGATATTGCTCCGGAATTTTCTTCAAACGCTTCCAGTCATCTTTTTTGTGGACGCGTATCATGAAGTTGAAATTTACCACGAACATGAGGTTTTAATTGCAGAACGACCAATCGGCTGCTGAATTCTCGAGACAACTGCTGACACTTGGCAATGGCCAAATTCCTATTTCGACTGGATTGACATCGTTCCATGCAAATTTTTGCAAGTTCACATCATCCAAGGAGGAACTCATCACCAAAGCACAAAATTATAAAAATCTCGATTGGATTAGTATACGGGCAATACTAGCAGCGAGGAATAAGGACGTCGATAGGTTGAATTTGATTATGCAAAGTCAAATTGCTAGAGAATTGATGTGCCAGGAACTCCGCCGCATAATTTATAGCTGAAGGTCGGATCGATTGTTATTATGTTGCCGAATCTAAATCATTCGAAATTGTGCAACGGAACGCGGTTGTCCGTCAAGAAACTGATGAAAAATTTGATTCCTTATCCCACGAATCTCGATTATTCCAACTAATCTTCTCTTCCATTTCAAGCTGATTCAGTTTCCCGTTCGATTGGCTTTTGTGAAGACAATCAATTAATCGCGAAGCCAATCATTGGAAGTCTGTGGGATTAATCTCGAATTTCCCTATTTTTCGCATTGTCAGCTGTACGTTGCCTGTTCGCGTGTTGGCAAACCGTCGTTGTTGTTTGTGTTTGCCCCGGAAAACACATGAAAAAACATTGTTTATCTTTTATCATATCGTTACATTGAAATTTTAGCTGTGTTTAATTATCACTCTGGAGTTTAACTGAAGGCGCTAAATTGGGGCGAGACGAAGTTCGCCGGGTCCGCTAGTATAATATATGTAATAAGCAAATTTAATCAAGATTGAAAATCTCTTCGCAAAAAATAAGACCTCGTACTGTAAATAAAAGCAACTTTAGCGCTTCCAAAGTAAGTTCCTTGCTAGCAGAAGTAATGGCCTTAACATTTTTATATAAATCCAATTTTTTTTTCCATAGATTGGGAAGGAGTTTTGGAAAATGAATTCCTAATAATTATTACTCAAGAGAATATTCTAAGTGAGAACACATTCGACAAAGCCGGGGACTTTAAAAACACCGCGAAATTTATAACACCTAATGGCATAATTAGTACCAAAGTGCCCACAGTTAATGATATAGCAACGAGGTATTTTGCAGACTATATCTTTTTTAAAGTAATAAAAAAAAGAGTAAGTAAAAATAATATGAAAACTAACAGACACAGACACAGACAGAACAATACCTATCTGACAACTTGATATATATTTCGGAATTATGTAACTGTACCGCAAAAGAAGAGAAATGCGGATGACAACTTGTCCGCACATAACGCAATTCCTGCAAAACGAAATTTGTGATATGATTTTTTAATACATGTTTATTTGGAAATACTCTATAGCTAGAAACTTAAAGCTACTTATTATTTTTGAATTTTGCTTTTTAAATTTGTATTTGTGAAGTGATCAATTTGACTGAATTTTGGTTTCTTTTCGTTGAAATACGTTCCTACACATTGTTGTAAATGCTTTCCTTTTTTTGCTAAGCTATGTTTTTTATTATTGTGCTTTTGTTTAGCTTATTTATGTTTTTACTTTTTGTTCTATACAACTTATGTTAATTTAAAAGAATTAAATTCCTATAACTGTTAAGAGGGGTGGGGGTCAATATTCTGCTACGTTCACGTTCGTGTGCTCTGCAAACTACTTTAGTTAAGGATATGCTGCTTTTATTGTAACTAATTAACTAATTTTCAATTAAGCAGCGATAATTGTGAGCTAAATTATTTTTTTAATAATAGTTATTGTTCAGTATAATAATTTGCATATTTCCATATACCTATGAGATAGTGTAGGTAATTAAATTATTTCTAAAGAATACGAACGATGTTGTAAGAAATTACTAATTGCTTTTGATTAGATTTGTTAAATATAATACATTTGCATCAAACTTATCCGAAAATTAAACTACAAGGAATGAGAATCCATAGCCAAGCAAAATCATAAAAAGTTCCGAATTGAAATAATCCTTCAAATTATTCGCCTAGGTCAAGAAAACCAAACCCGTTCTGTGCACATTTTCCGCATAGCTAAACCCCTACACACGCACATACCTGCGATGTACAATCAGGGCACAAGTAGATACCATTTTTGTTGTTTTCCTTATTACATAATCTCCTCATAAGACTGATCACTGTGAAAGCAAATCTACCCACAAAAATAACAACAACAATCAAAGCAACAACGGCCGTCGGCCGTGGACTAGCTTATACCTAGTGAATTTCATCCCCATCCCAAAGCGAAATAATATTCATTCATATTCCTTTCGACCCACCAGCGGCAGCAACCCTTTCAGCGTACGATGCGAATGAGGTGAAATAGTGCAGCACTGAATATTAAAAGCAAAACCAATCTATCCTTCTCAAATAAGGTGTGGTGTGTTCTGTTTTCAACTTAAATTTGTTGGACAATCGTTGTCTGACGATCGCAAAAAGTAGGCACACTTTTCTCTATGGACGTGAGACATCTGTATATTATTTGTCTGTGGTAATACTTTCAGCGGGACCAGAAACACTTTTCAATTTTCATCAATGACATTGAAGTCAACCGCCTAAGGCAACCATTTACGGAGGATTTAGATAACGTCCAGGTCGCGTTCTTTACGGTATCAATAATTTATTATTAAAACAATGCGTGCGATGCGGGTACGTTCACAGTGAAGAAGAAAGCGGATTCTTACTTGAATTAATCGCCCTTATTGCGAAGATCAACTATCAACCGATTGACGGTTGATAGAATTTATCAATTGAACTAAAAATCGGTATTGTGAAAATGAATTGATAAAATTATGTGCTTTTGTGAATACCTTCAAAATATTTCTATTGCTGTGAATGGGAATGTGCGTCTAACAGATGTTTATTTATTTTTTTTTTATGAAAATACAGAGGAAATCATCAGAAATCTATAAAATCAATTAAATTGAAAACTAAATTGTGTTGACCAAAAAAAGGTTCACGTAAGAGGAAAATAATTAAAACGGAAATAATACAAAACGACTACAACTGAACTTTTTTTTGATGAAGATGAAGAGTTTGATGATCCTGCTATCGTTGAAATGGCAAAAATGCGAAGAAGTTTGAGGGATGCATCCAATCCTATCGAAGGATGCATTTCTTTTACCTTTTCCAAGAAATTTATAAGTATCAACTATCAATTGATAAGGGTGAATAACTCAGTTAAGATAATATAATTAGGTTAATAGACCTTTGAAAATCTTAATTTCACGCTGCGAACAACGTTACTTATTAACCAAAGACGATTGTCTCGTGAAAGTCAGTTTCGAATACTGAATAAAATAAAATAGTACATATTTAGACGCGACAGGTCTGTTGGACCAAAGGCCTAGCTTCTCACAACCATTCGTTTTGAGTGAGTTTTCAATTTTTGGGACGAATGGAAGGGATCTACAATTTTACGCCGAGTCCAAACGGCTAATTGAGAAGCTGTTTCATGACAGTTTAACTCTCGGATGTTTGTCAGACGTTCGCGAGAAGTGGCGCAGTGGAACAAAAACCTTAAGATGTAATTTGGTTTTTCGGGATTCGAACCGAGGACCCCTCGCTGTTGGTAGTCTAACATACTAACCACTAAGCCACTGCGCCTACTGAATAAAATAATGTTGATAATAACGTTTGATGTAAAATGATGATGGAAATTGGTCCAATTTGTTATTATTTTATACTACGAAACCTGTTTACTTCATTGATGAAATAATTGGGTGAAGTAACAATTTCTCCAAATCAAAATGTCATCTACATTACAAAATTTGCTTTAACATTTAACGAACGTTTTTCATTCCACATCTACAGCATTGTTTTTATTTGCAAATTAATTTATTTTTTTGCTTATTAATTTGCCAATTCTTCATATATTTTTAAATAAAATTGTTCTACAATTTTCAAAGTCTTATGATAATAGCACATACAAAAGATCTATGCTGGTTTAATTTGTTACAGAAGAGTATAAAAGCACACCTGCAATATTCTAGATGTATAACCTTAATATCTTCTATGATGTGAACACTTTCATCTGAATAGCCTTTCATAGCTTTTGTAGCAACAGGGCCCATGTAGTTATTGACGACAGCAAATTCCATAAGAGAAAGAAAAACGAATACGGAGCATGACGACATCCAAACATCTATAGCCTTAACATAAGACACGGGTGGTAATGACTGTTGTGATTGTGTATTTTGCGTTGCTAATGTAAGTAAAGATGTTACGCCTAAAGTAACTCGAGCTGGAATCGCTTCAGGCTTTATCCAAAAGGAAATCCATGACATCACCACGATCAATGCTGAGGGGATGTACGTGTGAAATAAGTGGTATCCTAGTCTACGGCGCAAATTGAAGACAATGGCTAAACAAGTGAAATTGCCTAAAAATATAAAATTATATTATTAAATATCTCTTAAACTTGATTACTTCTTAAATAGTAATAATTTTATCACAGACAATAATTATAAAGATGTCTCACGTCCATAGATTAAAATATTTATAATTTCTGCGATCGACAAAAATAGATTGTCCAAAAAAATGAAAGGTAAAAACGGAACACACCACACCTCATTTGAGAAGGATAGATTGGTTTTGCTTTTTATTTTCAGTGCTATTCCACTAACATCATTCGCATCCAGATCATAAACTAACTATTGAATAGACGGTCAGCTCCCGCGCACCTACTCGATTCCTCCCGCAAATTTTTAAAAGAAAATGTTCTCTTAAAATTCCTGTCTGTGAGTACTTGTGAAGAAGCAAAAAAATATATTCTAAACAGCGGGAGGTGAAATAAATGAAATTTCATAATACCGTATTGACCTTTGGATAGTGGAACCACAGACAAATAATATACAGATGTCTCACGTCCATAGAGAAAAGTGTGCCTACTTTTTACGATCGTCAAACAACGATTGTCCAACAAATGAAAGGTGAAAACAGAACACACCACACCTCATTTGAGAAGATAGATTCTGATTGGCTTTGTTTTTATTTTAAGTGCTATGCCATCTCACCTCATTCGCATCCTGATCGTACGCCGAAAGGGTTGTTGCTGCTGGTGGGACGAAAGGAATATGAATGAATATTATTTCACTTTGGGGTGGGGATGAAATTCACGTTTAGGTAGTCCACGGCCGACGGCCGGTTTTCCTTCGATTGTTTTTGTTATTATTGGGTTGATTCGCTTCACAGTGATCAGTCTTCCGAGGAGATTATGTAATAAGGAAAACAACAAAAATGTATTCTACTTGTTCCCTGATTGTACATCGCAGGGGGTATGTGCGTGTGTAGGGGTTTAGCTATGCGGAAAATGTGCACAGAACGGGTTTGGTTTTGGATGTGTTTTCTTCACCTAGGCGAATAATCTGAAGGATTATTTCAATTCGGAACTTTTTATGTTTCTGTTTGGCTATAGATTCTGATTCCTTGTAGAGTTTGGTGTTCGGATAAGTTTGATGCAAATGTATTATAGGTAATTAACAAAGCTAATCAAAAGCAATTATTATCTACTTACAATATCGTTCGATACCTAATAGGTTCATATGCAAATATGCATATTATTATATGAACCACAACTATTATTAAAAAAAAATATTTAACTCACATTTGTCGCTGCTTAATTGAAAATTTGTTAATTAGTTACAATAAAAACAGTTAAGGATAACTAAAGTAGTTTGCAGGGCACAACTTTTTCTTTATATATATATATACTAGCGGACCCCCTGCACACTTCGTAGTGCAAAAAAGAAATGTAAAAAATTATATTCAATTAGTTTTTAATTTTATGGTTTGTGGAACACAATATTTTTTATTTTTCCATTTTCGTTGTAAATATATAAAACCGACGATTTTGTTTGCCAACACGCGAACAGGGTAGGTTCATATAATTGTCCATGTGAGAAAACTGGATACTCCAAATTCACCCCACAAATTTCTAACGTTTGCTCTTGCGCCTTTTTAATAGTAACCGCATATTCTAGATCAAAAATTTCATGCATTGCACCATTAGGTGATGGCATTCCCAACTGTGCTAATGCTTTATTAGCAATCGACAAACAGAAATCTTTAATACAAATTTATGTTTCATTGCAAATTTCCGGCGTGAGGTCTATTACAGGATTACGATTAACTTGACGCACTTGAATCAGAACTCGATTTGTGGCTTTCGAAATATAAGATTCATATTTTTTTTTGTATGGGCGGTCCCACGCCTCTTCGTCTAATTTTGATCAATATTCACAGAAATACTCCCGGGCCAATACCTAAGATTGTATGTAAATTAAAACTCAATCAATTCGGTGGTTTTCGAAATATAAAATTTTTAATGTATTTTTTGTATGGGCGATGCCACGCCCCTATAACTCATGAACACATACATCTAAAAAGACCGTTTATACATTTAAACCATGGTATTAACGTCACCTTTCATAGGAAATTGCCGTAATCAAAATCGGTTAACGCATTACAGAGAATGGAAGGTACGACGTACCCCATTTATTTAAAAGTGTGAGAAACAACCCTTTGAAATTCGGCATATGTAAATACCTTAGATGGAGTTATAAGTATCTCTACAATATAGAAAAATATGTCCTCAATTAACATCTGCACATATTGACCCAACTGATTTTCAAAAAATAGGCGTTAAATTGGCAGCCCAAGTATAGAGCAGATCTGTTGCTTTTGCAATCAAAGCGTTGATCAAACATATTTCCTCAAAATATTGTAGTTCTTGCGAAACCAACTGCAGCTTTTTTTTGAATTGATAAGAACATTTTCTTTCTAGAAGGCATGCAAGTCTACATCAAAGAATTGGAGCTCATAAATGCAAAAGAAAACATTTTGTTTTAGAGGTTAGATAATGGCTATTAAACATACTTAGCATAAGAAAAGAATTGTTTGCTGATCACGTGTCTTTACAATGCAATATAATATATGTAGTACCTAAGTAAGTTTAATCAAGATTGAAAATCTCTTCGCAAAAAATAAGAGCTTGTATTGTAAATAAAAGCAACCCTAACGCTTCTAAATTTAGTTCCTTGCTAGCAAAAGAAATTTATAAATCCAAGTTTTTAAACTGCGAAGAAGATAGGTAATTCTAATTAGATTGGGAAGCAGTTTTGGAAATTGAAAACCTAATAATTATTACTCAAGAGAATATTCTAAGTGAGAACACATTTGACGAAGCCGGGATACACCGCGAAATTTTTAACACAATTAATGACATAGCAACGAGGTATTTTGCAGGCTACAGCTTTTTTAAAGTACCTAATAAAAAAAAGAGTAAGTAATATTTGCCAAACTGTACTGAAGAAATGTCAAAGGACAAACAGAATTTCGCCATGTCAGAGGTTCTCATAAAACTAAAACAATATGAGAATTATAATGACAGAACAGTACATATCTAAAAACCTGATAAATATTTCGAAATTATGTATACCGCAAAAGATAGATACTTGAAACCACTTACCTATTATTTCTGATTTTCTCTTTTTAAATTTGTATTTGTAAAGTGATCAATTTGAGTGAATCTTGCGTTTAATTTTTTGAGATACCTAGGTATATGTGCCTATATATGTATATATATTTTATTTATCTTTCTTATTTAATAGTTGTAAATGCTTTCCTTTTTTTGCTGAGCTATGTTTTTTATTATTATGCTTTTGTTTAGATAATTTATATTTTTACTTTTTGTTATATACAACTTATGTTAATTTAAAACAATTAAATTACTATAACTGTTTAGAGGGGTGGGGGTCAATATTTTGCCACATCCACGTTCGTGTGCCCTGTAAACTACTTTAGTTAAGGATATGCTGCTTTAATTGTAACTAATTAATTAGTTTTCAATTAAGCAGCGACAATTGAGAGCTAAATAATTATTTTTTAATAATAGTTATTGCTAGGTATAATAATTTGCATAAGTAGGTAATTAAAATATTTCTAAAGAATATGAACGATGTTGAAAGTAGATACTTATTGCTATTGATTAGCTTTTTTAATTATAATACATTTGCATCAAACTTATCCAAACACCAAATTCTACAAGGAATGAGAATCTATACCCAAGCAAAAACACAAAAAGTTCCAAATTGAAATAATCCTTCATATTGTTGGCCTAGGTCAATAAATATTTTTGCAGCAAAAACAAATCCAAAAGCAAACCAGTTTTGTTCGCTTAGCTAAACCCCTTCACACACTCACACCCCCTGCGATGTACAATCAGGGCACAGGTAGAATACATTTTCGTCGTTTTCCTTATTACACAATCTCCTCGGAGGACTGATCACTGTGAAAGAAAATCTACCCAAAAAAATAACAACAACAATAATATTCATTCATGTTCTTTTCGTGGACCTCGATCCACCAGCAGCAACAACCCTTTCGGCGTACGATCAGGATGCGAATGAGGTAAGATGGCATAGCACTTAAAATAAAAAGCAAAGCCAATCTATCCTTCTCAAATGAGGTGTGGTGTGTTCTGTTTTCACCTTCCATTTGTTGGACAATCGTTGTTTGACGATCGCAAAAAGTAGGTACACTTTTCTCTATGGACGTGAGACATCTGAATATTATTTGTCTGTGGTGGAACTTTAACCTTTTTTGGGAATTTCACTGTCCGAAAAGCCTTTTGTTCGAAAAAGGGAAAAAACACCAAAATTGTGAGAATTCACCAATCTGACAAGAAAAACATTCAAGCCATGATTTTTTTTTAAATTTTAGAATAAGATCTACCTTTCACAATGAAATCGCCTCTTAGCAACATTTTATAATGCCATAAAATTATCATTTAAAACCATTTATTTTTTAACTTTCTCGTATACATAGTAAGAGAAAGGTAATGTATAAATAAATAAATATAAATATTTTGGCGCGACAGGTCTATGGGACCCAAGGCCTAGCTTCTCGCAACCATTCGCTTTGTGTGGGTTTTAAATTTTTGGGACGAATGGAAGGGATCTACAATTTTACGCCGAGTCCAAACGGCTAATTGAGAAGCTCATTCATGACAGTTTTACTCTCGGATGTTTGTCAGACGTTCGCGAGAGGTGGCGCAGTGGAAAAAAAGCCTTGAGATGTAATTTGGCCCTTTCGGGATTCGAACCTGGGACCCCTCGCTAAGTAGCCCAACACACTACCACTAAGCCACTACGCCGTTAGGTATTGTAATCGTACAAAAAATCGAACTCGAGATTTTAATTTTAAAAAGTGGGTGTACGACCGTGGGTTTTCCGATCGCCAACCTTGGGATCTCTTTGACTCCTTCGATAAAGAAGAGCTGATTCTGGTTGTGTGCGTTGACCGATTGTCAACGGATGCTAATTGTACTTCTACGATTCTACGACAAGGGATGTTACCGGTCTTTGACTTTGACCTTCTGTTGACCGACGCAACGACGACGAGGAACGAAGCGAAAGAATTACGAATTAAAAGACGGTTCTTTCCCCTTAGGGTTTAAATACAAAAAGCTATTGAACTTTATTTTCTATGCGTATTTATACAAAGTGCGTAAACGGTTTTTTAGCTTAAGTGAGAGAGATTACGTTACTTTTAAGGCAGCAGTTAAATCTATCATTGAAATGCATCATTGAAAATTTTGATTTTCGATTTTAAGACGATTAATCCAACAATATTGGTTTAATTGGTATCAAAATAAAGGTAATCAATTATGGAATTTGTTTACAAAAGAAATTACTTAATTCTGTCTTAATAAATAAATAAATATTTTGGCGCGACATTTCTATGGGACCCAAGGCCTAGCTTCTCACAACCATTCGTTTTGTCTGGGTTTTCAATTTTTGGGACGAATGGAAGGGATCTACAATTTTACGCCGAGTCCAAACGGCTAATTGTGAAGCTCATTCATGACAGTTTTACTCTCGGATGTTTGTCAGACGTTCGCGAGAGGTGGCGCAGTGGAAAAAAACCTTTAAGATGTAATTTGGCCCTTTCGGGATTCGAACCTGCGACCCCTCGCTTAGTGGCCCAACACACTACCACTAAGCCACTGCGCCACTTAAACCTTTCTTTAAAATCGACTATTATTATTGAAATGCATCATTGAAAATTTTGATTTTCGATTTTAAGACGATTAATCCAACAATATTGGCTTAATTGGTATCAAAATAAAGGTAATCAATTATGGAATTTGTTTACAAAAGAAATTACTTAATTCTGTCTTAATAAATAAATAAATATTTTGGCGCGACAGGTCTATGGGACCCAAGGCCTAGCTTCTCACAACCATTCGTTTTGTCTGGGTTTTCAATTTTTGGGACGAATGGAAGGGATCTACAATTTTACGCCGAGTCCAAACGGCTAATTGAGAAGCTCATTCATGACAGTTTTACTCTCGGATGTTTGTCAGACGTTCGCGAGAGGTGGCGCAGTGAAAAAAAACCTTTAAGATGTAATCATAGTTCGTGACTAGCCGCCAACGAGTAAAGAAGTGTTAAAATGAGTTGCAAAATCTGTATTGTAAAAATTGTGAGGGACTCATGCAAAATAAACTGCAACGACTGCAATTGCCTATTGCATGCAGACTGTGCTAAGCTAAAACCCGCGGACGTAGAATATATCACCAAATCGAAGAAGCCATGGAGCTGTCAACTATGTATGCAAAAGAAAAGAAATGACCCGCGTAGATTATCACTATCATCATGCAGTGCAAGTGGTGTGAGTGACCCGTGTCCAAACAAAATCACTTTAGAGGCCATTCACCTCCAAGTCATGGAAATCAAAGAGACTCTCACTACTACGGTTCAATCCATACAGTTTATGCAAACACAACTTGCATTACTGGAGCAGTCGACTAAAATGTTAGCCGAAATGAAAGTGGAAAATGAACAGCTGAAATCGCAGTTAAACATCACGATAGAGAGACTAGACAATGCTGAGTATATGCTTCATGCTAACTTCCTTGAACTACGTGAAGTGCCGCTCATTGAGAGAGAAAACATTCGGGACACAGTGCTGAAAATAATCTCCCAAGGTGCTGGTGTTCAAATAACTGATAATGATGTGGATACCTGCTACAGGAAGAAGAGCAGGGGGAAGGAAACTGGAGCTGTGATCGTGCAACTAAAAACAAGAGAAACTAAAGAGAGAATATTGGCTGCGTCGTATGCGAAGAAGAATTCAATCAACGCTGATTCTATGTTTTCTGCGAGCAAGGGGAATATCTTCATCAATGACTGGCTGTCGACAGGAGCGAAATTGTTACTAAGAGAGGCGAAGAAGGCGAAAAAGAATTTCAACTATGATTTTCTATGGGTGCGAAATGGTAAAATAATGATGAGAAAGAAAACTGGTATGGAGATAAAATTTATTAGGAGTATTGATGATCTCAATCATCTTTGATTAGGTCATATAATAACAATTGTTTTTTAAATCTATATTAATATGTTATCTTTAAATGAATTTTTTGATCCATGTACTAGTAGTGCAAGTAATAATATTTTTATCGGCTCAGATTTTAGTGCATCTTCTCTTGATTTTACGATTTTCCATATGAATATAAGAAGTATGAGAAGAAACTTTGATAGCCTCTGTTCATATTTGTACAATTGTTTATCAGTAACACCACAAATTACAGTTTTATCTGAAATATGGGTTTTTGACCATGAATTGCGTAATTACTCCATCCCAGGCTATAATTTGTATGCTGAATGTAATGAAAAGTATTCATCTGGTGGAATTGCTGTTTATGTTCATAATACCCTTGTAATAGCTGAAGTGTCCACACCTGATCTAAGCAGTGCGGATTGTGTTGACCTAAAAATTAATTTAAATAACATTACACTTGAAATTGTTTGCTTATATCGGTTGCAGTCTGTTTCTACGAACTTATTTCTAAAAGATATTGAAGACCTACTCTGTGCAAATAACAGTCGCAACATCTGCATATTAGGTGACATTAATATTGATATATTGGATCTTCCTATGAGCTGTGATAATTATGTAATTCTATTATCATCTTTAGGGTTTGAGTCTGTGTTGAATGTTCCAACTAGAGTTACTGACAATACTAAAACATGCATTGATCACATTTTTATCAGGACCAAAGATCTTACTACATTTCGGCCATTTGTGCTGGAATGGGATATAACTGACCATTTTGCCACTGGTATATCATTTACTAGCCTCTTGGAGAAAACCAAAACCATCAAGAATAAACCTTCTTCGCTAAACTCGCAAGAATCTTGGGAAGTAAATTTTTCTACGCTGAAAGATCGTCTTGCACAAGAAAACTGGTACGAGGTTTATGATTCAGGTTGTCCTTCCAGATTTTTTAGCATATTTATAAAGATTCTATCCCACCATATAGGTTTAAGTAAAATTAGAAAACAAAAACGGAAGCTACGGAAGATTAAACCATGGATGACAGATTATATTTGCGAAAAAATTAGGGAAAAGAATAACTTCTACGCCAGAAATAAAAATAGACTCCAATTGCCAACAATAAAAAATGTATATAAAAAAATGAAGAATGATGTTTTTTCCCTAATAAAAGCGCAAAAGGAAGCATACTATCGACGGAAATTCAACGATAATAGATTTGATTCAAGAAGACAGTGGGATATTATAAATGAATTAATGGGTGAAAATAATAGGGATGATGGTATTAAGTGTTTAACGCTCTCTGAGACTACCATTACTACTGATGTTTTTGAAATCTGTAATGGTTTAAATTTGTTTTTTAAAAATATATCTGGGACTTCGACGATAATGTCAACTGAGCAGGTGGAAGAAGACGCTCATGGATTGCTATTTGAACATGATTCTTTAACTACTTTTTTTCTTGGTACTATACTGGAATCGGAAGTCTCATATATTATATCTAAATTGAAATTAAAACATTCCTGCGGCTTGGATGGTATAAGTAGCGTAGTAGTTAAAAAAGTTAGCGATCTAATTGTTAAGCCCCTAACTTATCTAATAAATAAAAGCTTCGGAAGTGGTATATTTCCAGAGTGCTTGAAAACTGCTATCATAATCCCAATCCACAAAAAGGGCGACAAATCCGATCCCAACAATTATAGACCTATTTCTTTATTATCTGTGTTCTCCAAAATTTTTGAAAAAATAATTACAAAGAAAATGTTTAGTTTCATAGGCAAATACAAGCTTCTAAGTACCTGTCAATATGGTTTTATGAAAGGGAAGTCTACAGAAGATGCAGTACTGTCTCTTTTAGATGAAATTCACCGCGGACTGGATATGAGCAATAAATGCGCTGCTCTTTTTCTTGATCTTACCAAGGCTTTCGACTTAGTCAATCACAAATTATTATTGAACATTCTTTACAGATTTGGTTTCAGAGATAATATTCTTATGTGGTTCTCTTCCTATCTAGAACAAAGAAAACAGCTTGTGCGTATAAACGGGACCTTGAGTGAACCATTGCTCAGTTCAGGTGCCGGAGTTCCTCAAGTATCTGTCCTCGGTCCTTTGCTCTTCCTTATTTATTTGAACTCTATCTTCCACCTGCCTCTAAAAGGAAAAGTAGTTGCCTTTGCTGATGACTTGGCCCTATCTTATGCTGCAACTAGTGTAGATAAAGTACGAGATAATATAAACTCAGATTTGTCGTTGCTACAAAATTGGTTTACTTATCATAAAATGGTTCTAAGCAGTAAGTCCAAGGTTATGTCATTTTCCCTGTCAAGCCAATATTTAATCGACAGAGTTGTCTGTCATTGTTCCAACTGCAACTATGATAACTGCAATGATTCTTGTTTGCAGCTGGAATCTGTTAGCCAGTTTAAATATCTAGGCCTAACTTTGGATTCAAATTTGAAATGGAAACCGCATATAAAAAATATAAAGAAAGTTGTGTACATAGCTATGAATAAAATCTATCACTTACGGAAGTTGGTACCCTCAAATCTATTAACTGCAATATATTATGCGCTAGTGAATTGCCGCCTAGAGTATGGTATTTCTTGTTGGGGGTCTGCGTTACCTACGAATCTAGAAGCTCTTATTATAGCTCAGAAGAAGATAATCAGAGTAATGATGTTTAAACCAAGATGGGAGCATTCTTTACCCTTATTCAAATTAAACAATATCTTGCCACTCAGGTACCTATACATTTATAAAGTTTTGCGACTGTTCTATTTGCGTGGTGGTTATGACAATTTTAATAGGAGTCCAGTCTATTCGCTAAGGTCTACACCAGCAGTTACCATTCCAAGAGTTAGAACAGAACACTACAGACGTTTTGCTACGAACATAGCTCCTTTTATTTATAGAAAACTGCCTCTTGATGTACGCAATCAGGTTGAGTGTAAATCCAGATTCCTAAGGAGTCTGAAAAACTATTTACTGTCTAGATCAGAAGTGGAAACACTGATACAAGTAATAATCTAGCCTATATTTCTTGCTTTAAGAACAATAACTCATCAATTACCACTTACATTAAAACTTGCTTTCGCCTTTTTAACTTTAACTCCACTATTATTGACTTAAATATCGTATACTTAGCAAATAAAATTTCTTTTCTCTCAGCGCGGCTCCCCATAACATTCAAAAGCATAATTTGTCTGTAATAATATACTCAAAACTGGAATATTTTCCACAGAGTGTATACTAGATACCATTTTAACATAAAATAATTGCGCAGTTCATGTTTAAAATTAAATTAATTTATATTAAATAAAATTGAATTGAATTGAATTGTAAATTGAATTGTAAATTGAAAATTAAATCAAAATAAATAAAAAATAATAAATCAATTTGGCCCTTTCGGGATTCGAACCTGCGACCCCTCGCTTAGTGGCCCAACACACTACCACTAAGCCACTGCGCCACTTAAACCTTTCTTTAAAATCGACTATTATTATTGAAATGCATCATTGAAAATTTAGATTTTCGATTTTAAGACGATTAATCCAACAATATTGGCTTAATTGGTATCAAAATAAAGGTAATCAATTATGTACAAAAGAAATTACTTAATTCTGTCTTAATAAATAAATAAATATTTTGGCGCGACAGGTCTGTGGGACCCAAGGCCTAGCTTCTCACAACCATTCGTTTTGTGTGGGTTTTACATTTTTTGGGACGAATGGAAGGGATCTACAATTTTACGCCGAGTCCAAACGGCTAATTGAGAAGCTCATTCAAGACAGTTTTACTCTCGGATGTTTGTCAGACGTTCGCGAGAGGTGGCGCAGTGGAAAAAAACCTTTAAGATGTAATTTGGCCCTTTCGGGATTCGAACCTGCGACCCCTCGCTTAGTGGCCCAACACAGTTTTCAGTTTCAGTTTTCAATTCATTTTTATTTAATTCATTCATTAACTTAGTACTAGACAAAAACGATTAAATCTAATTTAAAACTAACATGGATCTTAATTCTAGCTTACTGGCTCCAAGCGAGCGCTCTAAACTTATCGTTATTCTTAAAACTATTGCCTTTCGGCCTTAATCTATCTATATATGTATTTAATTTTGTTTGTTTTTTATTTTTCCAGAAACTTAGAAAAACTGGAATTCTTTATTATTTATTTTATTTTAAAGTGGCCCAACACACTACCACTAAGCCACTGCGCCACTTAAACCTTTCTTTAAAATCGACTATTATTATTGAAATGCATCATTGAAAATTTTGATTTTCGATTTTAAGACGATTAATCCAACAATATTGGCTTAATTGATATCAAAATAAAGGTAATCAATTATGGAATTTGTCTACAAAAGAAATTACTTAATTCTGTTTTAATAAATAAATAAATATTTTGGCGCGACAGGTCTATGGGACCCAAGGCCTAGCTTCTCACAACCATTCGTTTTGTCTGGGTTTTCAATTTTTGGGACGAATGGAAGGGATCTACAATTTTACGCCGAGTCCAAACGGCTAATTGAGAAGCTCATTCATGACAGTTTTACTCTCGGATGTTTGTCAGACGTTCGCGAGAGGTGGCGCAGTGGAAAAAAACCTTTAAGATGTAATTTGGCCCTTTCGGGATTCGAACCTGCGACCCCTCGCTTAGTGGCCCAACACACTACCACTAAGCCACTGCGCCACTTAAACATTTCTTTAAAATCGACTATTATTATTGAAATGCATCATTGAAAATTTTGATTTTCGATTTTAAGACGATTAATCCAACAATATTGGCTTAATTGGTATCAAAATAAAGGTAATCAATTATGTACAAAAGAAATTACTTAATTCTGTCTTAATAAATAAATAAATATTTTGGCGCGACAGGTCTGTGGGACCCAAGGCCTAGCTTCTCACAACCATTCGTTTTGTGTGGGTTTTACAATTTTTGGGACGAATGGAAGGGATCTACAATTTTACGCCGAGTCCAAACGCCTAATTGAGAAGCTCATTCATGACAGTTTTACTCTCGGATGTTTGTCAGACGTTCGCGAGAGGTGGCGCAGTGGAAAAAAACCTTTAAGATGTAATTTGGTCCTTCCGGGATTCGAACCTGAGACCCCTCGCTTAGTGGCCCAACACACTACCACTTAGCCACTGCGCCACTTAAACCTATCTTTAAAATCGACTTTTATTATTTCACTGATCATTGAAACTTCCAAGAAAAACTTTACAGAAAAAGTCAGAATCCAAATTAAGTAATTTCTTTTGTAAACAAATTCCATAATTGATTACCTTTATTTTGATACCAATTAAGCCAATGTTGTTTGATTAATCGTCTTAAAATCGAAAATCAAAATTTTCAATGATGCATTTGAATTATAGCTATAACTGCTGCCTAAAAGTTCAAATACTATGGCGAATTCAAATAATAATTAATTATGGCGACTGGTCTAAGTTGACCGCCAGATTTGAATATATGGCAACTGATTGTGAGTTTATTACAATGTTTTAATTATGGAAACTAAATCTTTCTACAATACTATAATTCATTAAATATTGTTGACTATGTGAATGATGATGCCGATGGGGACGATGATGACGTTGATGACGATGAAGACGATGTTCTGTCTCAACATGCCGGCCCCTTTGAAAGGACTGCCTTTCAACAAGAAATAGGAGCTAGGTTGCAGATGGGACGTCTGATGCACTCTTGGATGTTCTTATGTCTGCAACTCTGACTTTGCCATCTGAGCCATATGTGTAGGGAACGAAAATTGGTTGAGAACATTAAAATAGGAAAGTTTGAGAAGCCGTTCTTGCGAGTGGAGAATTATTAAAGGCAGCAAATGTGTCTAGGTTTAAAACTCATCAAGTTTGTGTGTGTTAGAGTTGCTGTGGGAAATTCGCGACAGCCTATGTTGCAGGGGACAAGAAGGGAGACGTGGAAATTTGGTAGTAATTTCCATCCCTAAGCAGAGGGTTTGGCACGCTTGCGGTGGCTCGCGGCAATTAGCTCGTCGGAGGGGTGGTGTTCTTTCTGCTTGTCTAATTGTCTGCAAAATAAAATTTTCTTCGTGCCAAATCAATTACAATTATTGAAATGTCTTCTGTTGATGTACCATGAATGTTGCCAGGTTCAAGTCTGACCAGGCCAGTTAACCGTTAACAATCTAAAATTCTAAAATGTCAGCGGTACCGAAAATATAATCAGGGGGCAAATGAATGGGGAAGCAGACGAACACCGAGGGATATACGTACTAACAATGAAAAGACAGAAAAATAATGTGTCGGATGTTGTGACATTGGATGGTCCTGAGGCTGATTAGTGAACCTCCAAGGCCATCCTAGCGGCGGAACCCACCCTACAATTGACCGTAGTCTATTGCTCCATGGCTACCATGTGCCGAAATGTTTATGGCAGCCCCAAATATCATTTTGTTTGTTTACGCTTTATATTCTCACATCTTCGGATACACTTTCAATCGCCAAATAACAAAAAAAATTAGCACATTTCTACAGAGTACAAACTTTAAAATTTATTAGGAAGCCCTTCATTGGGCGTAGAATTCATCAAATTTAACATTACAATATGACTCAGGGTCAGGTTGGGTAACCTATGCTTTTCAAAAGCGCAGAATATTTGAGAGTTCAAAAAAAATCAATTAAAAAAAAACAAAGGGTAGGTAAGTAACTACAATATGAGATAGAAGAAAATTTGCGAACAGACATAACGTAGGAATAATAGTAACTACTACGGTTTGCGTGTAGGTTCGATCGTATGGATTCGCGGTAAATTAAAATTTTGTTGGTGTCTTTATTAACACCCTCAAATGGTATTATACCAAGATAATCAATCCAAAAATAATTTAATCAAAATATTTCGTAATAAAAACTTGCCACAAGAAAATATAAAATAATCACTTACAGTATTTTTTTTCTGCGTTACGTTACGTTGTTTCGGTATAGTTGGACCTTATAGATCTTCTGCCTTTTCGTGATGTGCGCACAGGACGATTCAGCGTATGGTGGTTTTCACTGTTAGGAAAATGGTTGATTTAATTATGGGAAAACATATATTTTATATAGTCGATGGCAATTTACCTGAGCGTACCCGGACAAAAAAAAAAATATATATATACCTGTTGCTTTTTTTTTTTTCTTACCAACCCTTCGTATATATAAAACTAATCCTATTTACAACAACTAATTATATAATCTTTCCACGCTGGGGGAGGGGGGGGGGGGAAGATGGTCGGAAGTGCTTCAGATGCACCTAACCATTCGACGGATGTCTGGATTTTTTTTTTGATCGCTTGAGGTCCGTTGCGTAGACTTATAGTCCACGTGGTGACGAAGTTTGGATGCGGATGGCTTTCCGTTGGACGACGATTGCGTTGCAGTCCAACTTTATGTCACAGTATGCTGGTGCGTCGCAGCTCTTTCAAATTCCTCGTGGTATGACGTTGGAGGACTTGTTTTGTAGTTCTGCTGGCGGGAATGTCGGTTATGGCGTTATGGCGGCGAGTGTGACGGGTTGGACGGATTGTACGGCGGCGAGTCCCGATGACGTAGGGGATTGGATGCGTGCGTTGGCTTTTGCTTAAAGCATTAGTATACCCATAAAGGCGTGGTGTATTACTGCGTAGATTTATTTTGGGGATTTCTTCTTCTTCTTTTTTATGAGGATTCCCCTTGCTCCACATATAATGGCGAATAGTCTGGAGTCGATAGATTTTCGACTGTTGATGGATTCGCTGTAAGGGGAATGGTGATAATTCGTATGAAACACACGTAAAAGGGAAGTTACCTTATCCCTGGGGGTGGTTTCTACTTATGTAAATGGAGTCGCGCACACGCTTATAGTTTCGTTTCTTTGTTTCGGTCGAATTTATAAAAAAAAAGATTCTTATACGATTTTTTTTTCTTTTAACCCGATAGGCTTATTTGCCTTTTGGTTTCGAGGTAACTTTTAGCAAATTTAAAGATATTTCTCCGTAGACTGTTTTAATGCAGACGCCCGTTCTTGCCACCGTCCAAAAGAGAAAAGACCGGCCATTTCCGCGCTTTGGTTTTTTTATACCATGGGAGTGTTAGCTGACTGCAATTCCTCTGCGAAGTGGGATGCCATTGAACGTACAGCGGTTGTTTTCGTGCAGTGCATTAACCCTAGGGTGCATGCGCGAGAGTTTATTTTCAACAAAACACGTTATGGTCGTCAATAAAACATTTGAAGGCGTACGCTACAAAATCATGGATTTTGAAAACTTCCCAAGTTGGCGAAATACATGAGAATCGTTAGTCATCAAATGAATACAAAAAAACAATCTTCGACCCACGATCCTGAACGAATAGAGTAACCGTACTTGTACTTGTAGCCTTATCATAGTAACCGTGAAACATGTAAAAGCGAGAATCCTTAGCTGGGAGGAGATGAGCACGGTAATCGGATGTAAACATACAGGCAAGGCCAATCCTGACCAAATGGACCATCGTACTCATTTAGGTACCACTATCCAACGAACCGATTACGCTAAGGGTGGTTTGTATTTACATTACCTCTATTTCTTGTAATTCACTTTTATTTCTCTCACTAAGGTACCTGCTGTAGAAAGATCTACTAGACCATCGAAAATTCCCGGTTGAAATATTTACATGTGTAATTCCATACCCACGGTACCTATTTTCAGGAATCGAATAATTAGTGTGTTCGGAATCGTTTGTGTCCATGTAGGCAAATTATATTTTCCCAAGGAGAAAATTAATGAGTTTTCAGGAGATTATCTACCCGCCTTCGCATATGCAAGTCTATTTTTATTTTGTTAAAGAACGTAACAATGCATACTCGTCGGTGCTTTCATTCTTGTACATTCTTGTCTCTTCGTAAAGGACGATAACGATTCATCACCATACAATAATAGTAGGGGTATTTAAAAAGTTGACAGCCCGACGAATTGGTTTGTTGGTTGGGAATCTATGTACCTGAAATCGTGATGCCAAGGGTGTTTACTGCCTCAAATCCTTGGCATGATATACGCCAAGAGTTTTGCCTTGCATGTTCTCAATGAGGTATGTGCACTTTCCAGTTGGCTTGATAATTCGACACTTAACAAACTTTTGGCTCAATTTTGCATTGAAGTGCTTAGAGGCGTTACTCAGGATAAAATTCCTTCGGTACACTTCGTCTCCGGATTTGAATATTCGGTTCGAGGATCTTAGGTTATAAGATTTTTCGTTTCGTTTGTACGCTAGATTCAGATTTTCTTTGACCTTTTCGCGAATTAACTCGAGCCGGTTTGATAATGACAAACAATCGAACTGGTTTTCGTTTAACGCCTTAAGTTTTCGGGCAAGTTGATACATATTTCCATGGGACATCATATGTCGACCAAAAATGATAAAGAAAGGCGTCAAGCCTGTCGATTGATGCACGGATGTGCATAAAGCTTGTTGTATCTCTGTCAAGTGAACATCCCATTCTCTCTGGTCGCTTTTAAGGTAGGTCCTAATTGCCGATAAAATCGATTGATTCACTCGTTCAGAGGAGTTTGCCTGTGGCGAGTATACAGCGTTTTTTATATGGGTAGTACCATACTTGGACAGAAAATTTGCAAATTCTTGCGACACGAACTGCTTCCCATTGTCGCTGTGAAGGTATTCTGGTACTCCAAATTTTTGGAAAACCTCTTGTTCCAGGAAGCTAATTACCGATCTGGAAGTTGCTTTTGGCATGGCTTTGAGAAAGACGAATTTTGATAATTGGTCCAGCACAATGAAAATAAACAGGTTTCCCTTCTTTGTACGAACATAAGGACCCATAAAGTCTACGTACAATTTTTGAAAGGGGAGGTCAATCTGTTGTTTGGTACCCATGGGTGGTCTGAGAGTAAAATTTGGGGATTTATTCACCTTACAAGCCTCACAGTTCCGAACGAAATCTCGTACTTGTAGAACCATGTTTGGCCAGTAGCAGGTTTGTCTTATTCTTTCCAAGGTTTTTCGAATGCCTCCATGAGAGCAATTTGGTGGACAATGGTTTTTGACTATAATGGCGTTGGTTAACCCTGTGGGTACCCACAACTTCCATTCGTACTGCGTTTGCAGATCCTCATTGCCACATGAATACATTCGCTTGTAAACATAGTCGTTTTCAATTTTCAAATCGGGTAACTGGGTTTGGTTCTTTAGGACAGTTTCGATAAGCTCGAGATATTCTGGTGATTTGAACTCGGGAGAATTTAGGTCAGGTAAGAAATTATCGATTGCTGTTGGTGCTAATTCGTCTAGATACGCACGAGACAAAGCATCGGGTACAGTATTTAAAGTTCCCTTGCGGTGCTGTATATCGAAAGTGAAGCATTGGAGTTTTAGGGACCAGCGAGCAAGCCTTCCGCTTAAATCCTTTAGGCCCATCAGCCATTTGAGGCTTGCGTGGTCTGTAATCACGGTAAACGGTGTCCCTTCGATATACGGTCTGAACTTAATTATTGATCTTAATGCGGCCAGGCACTCTTGCTCCGTAACGGAATAATTACGTTGACACGCGTTTAACTTCTCTGAGAAGAAGGCTATTGGCTTTTCGTTGCCATCCTCATCGTACTGAAAAAGAACGCCTCCAATACCAGTGTTCGATGCATCACATTGAATAATAAAACGTTTTGCAAAGTCGGGGTTACTGAGAAGGGGAGCAGATCTTAAAGCGCTTTTTAAGGCATCAAAAGAGATTAGTGCTTCAGGTGTCATAGAAAAAGTTTTTGATTTTTTTATTGTATTGGTCAAGGGCGAGGCAATTGCGGCAAAGTTCCTAATGAACCTTCGGTACCAGCCGCAAAGTCCTAAGAACCTTCTGACCTGTTTGGGTGAAGTTGGTACGGGAAAGTCATTAATCGCGGATACTTTTTCCGGATTCGGTTTAAGGTGTCCTTGTCCTACTATGTAGCCAAGGTAACGAAGTTCCTTAAAGCAGAAAAACGATTTTTCTACGTTTATTGTCAGGTTGGCGGATTTTAAACATGCGGCAACTTGTGACAGCAGTGAAAGATGTTGTTTGAAATCAGAGGAGATGATGAGGAGATCATCAAGGTAGACGAACACGCTTTCCCTAAGTGCACTGGGGATCACCTTATCCATTAACCGACACATCCTTTGGGGAGCATTACACAACCCAAAGGGCATGACGGTAAATTGGTAAAGGGGTCGTCCTGGCACAGTAAAGGCGGTCTTCTCTCTTGAGCTCTCCTCTAGAGGGATTTGCCAGAAGGCATCTTTGAGATCCACACTACTTATGTAATGTGTCTCTCCGAGCCGACTGAGCAAACCCTCTATATGAGGCAACGGGTATGCATCGCGTTTAGTCAGGGAGTTCACCTTCCTGTAGTCCAAACAAAGCCTGTTTTTGCCTGGTTTCTTGATAAGAACTACAGGACTACTCCAGGCGCTTTGGCTTTCTTCGATGACTCCCATGCCTAACATACGGTCTAGTTGTTCATATATCATCTTTTGAATAACCGGGGACACCGGATAGTGGCGCTGTTTCACCGGTTCTGCGTCACAAGTGTCGATAACATGCGTCTCAATCGTTGTTTTACCCAGTCCTAACTTTTCAAATGATGGAAATTGTTCCACGACTGCTTTAAGCTGTTCAGCTTGTACCTGATTCAAATCATGTGCTGGAGGTGACGTTTTGGGTGTATTACCAGATGGTAGATTTTTATCAGTTTCAGTGAAAAGTTCGCCGATAACGTGTGGTGCTATTTGAAATGTTGACCAAAAGTCAATACCCAGATAGAGTGGTAATGAAAGACTTGGAACGAGATATAAGTTTAATTCTTTGGAAATATTTTCGTACGTTAACGAAACTGTAATACGTCCAACTATCTGCTGACCCTTCCCATCCGCAGTTTTTACGGTCGATTGGTATGGAATGATTGGGATCTTGAGATCTTTTAAGAACTGCATGCAACTATTTCCAAGACATGATACCGAAGCTCCACTGTCGAGCAAACCAGAAATCTCCTTGCCTTGGATAAAAACTTTAGCAAAGGGTCTAGGATCCAGTTGTCCATCAAGCATAGTTTCACTAATTAATTTGCGGTAAGCATGTCTTCTCTTATATCGAAGCCTTGCTTTGGTGATTTTAAAAGGTACGTCAGGTATAGCGTTGGCGTTACTGCCGAATATTTTTTTGCGAATTTCATGGTATTCCTCTAAGCGTTGCTTATATGGTTTTTTATAAAATGGCATTGGTTTTGAGTCTGTCGCAGACTGTTTAAAAAGGTTGTGTGTCACCAAGTTTAGTTTAGAGTCTTGGTATTTGAATTAACTGATAACGAGTCGGGATCGGTATTAGTTGAAGCATCTTTTGTGCTTATTCCGGTTAGGTCTGAGTCGAACAAGACTTTCCGGAGTCTGTCTTGTTCGAACTCTGGTTTCCCAGTAAATGATTACATTTGGGGCAGTCAAGTACTGTATAATCATCCATACCACAACGATAGCAGAATAGCTTCCGAACTGGTGACGTACAATTAATAAACAGATGACCTGTGCGCTTGCAGTTAAAACATATGATATGTCCCGATGAAGACGTGTCGCGAATGTTCGATTGTTTGTGACGATTAGGTAAGGATAATGCGGCGACACTTTCAGGTGAATCAATGAAAATATCTATTGACTGTTCGGATGACGGATATCCCAGTTCATTGATATGCCTTGCGCTGTTGAAACGACTTTGAACCGAGTAACGCGATTGAAGCATCTTCTCCGTTCGTCTGCATTCATTGCGAAATTGTTCTATAGTGTCTATCTGCATAGGAAATATGAAATTCATCAACTTTGTATTTATGTTGCTTCGCAAAATTTTTACAAGATCGAGATCACGAATAGGTTCTCTAAGCTGACTAATAAGGTGACCAACACTTGAGTAAAAGTCATCAAAACATTCTGTTGGCAGTTGCCTCCGGTCCATAATTTGTTTCAAGATTTCGAAGTCATTTTCATAACTCTTAAATCTTTTGAATAAGGCTTTTCGAAGCATTTGCCAATCCCCACGTGGATTGCTACGCATATAATTCCAGAACCAGTCTTCTGCTGCTCCCTTGACCAAATGGTGGAAGTTGCGCATCACTTCTTCCCATGGACAATCGTAGTTCGATTTTAGAACTTCGACACGAAAGACGAAATCCTCAATTGACATTCCTTTATCGGTGCCGTCGAACACAATTCCCCAACGGTCCAAGTCGAACTTTCTAGTGCTAATTCTACGACTGTTCGCATTGTCAGGCAATTGTCTAATTGCAGATGAGGTTGGACGAGGCAAGTCAATATACAACGGTTCTGGTGGAACATTGTTATTTTGGTTTGGTGAGTCATCGGAAGATCGAAAGTTGCGTTCATTTCGAATGGAATGACGGGTACTATTTGCAACCGCACCGTCGTTGCTCAATGCCTCAGCCATTGGTTCTAAATTAAAGTGGTTTTGATTTGTTTCTAAGGACGGATGTTGAAGTGGTAACATGTTTTTTAAGGTGTTTCCAACATTTTCTTGGATTAACCCGGGTAATTCTCTAAACAGGGAGTTTCGTAGTTCAGCCAGGCTTGAATCTACTACACTTTTAATATGAGAATGTAGGTAGCTGTTTGAATTTGAATTCTGCTGAAGTGACAGAGAAGCATTCCTATCAAACGCTAAATTTCTGCTGTTAAGATCATTAATATTGCCTGTTTGATTCGTTGAATTGTTTATTGGATTTATGTTTGGATGAGAGTGTGACATAATTGGGTAAGAAGCCGAAGCCGTAGACGAAGGTGTGGTCATGTTAAAAAAACTAGCTGCTATAGTGGCAGGGGCCGACGAAATAACAGCTGTACTAGCTACATTCGTTCGTAATGTTTCATTTAAGCTAATGTTTCCACTAGCGTTAAGAGAACGCCTGCTGCTATTAATAGAGCGATTAGGATTATTTGTCTCTGTCGGAGGTGGAGAATGACGAACCGGTCTGTTACTAGCTTGCGGTAAGGGAAAGGGTGTATCGATAGGTGCTTGTCTGTTTGAGAGTGAGCGCGTTTGCATGCTACGATTGCTATCGTGAGCTTGGGTTCTATTTTGTTTTGAGATAGCACCCGTATTTTTATTCCCGCTGGTATTCATTTCGGAATAACTTTAACTTGTTTGAAATAAGGTAAATTTAAATAATTGTGTTTGATTCTCTTATACTTCCTCTATTACTTATACGAGAAGAGGTATTAAGTAACTTCTTGGGTATACGAAATAGGTTATTGTAATAAAATATAAATTTTTTTTTTTTTTCAAATTATGATTGATGTTGTAAATATGTGTATCACTCAAAAATGTTTGTATTTAGATAAGTTAAAGGTAATATAAAGGATAATGTCATGGATTAAATAGGCGATTTACTGGTGATCTTCCAATAAATGAGAAGGTATTTATAAGCGTAAACGATGAACAAAAAGAAGGGGAAAAATTTAACAATAATAGTTTGGTCAGACTCTGTACATCATACCAATCTTCTTTTTTTTTTTTTTTTTTTACGATATTGAGATGAAAGAGGTTTAATGAGTTATGAGCATCTTTCTATTGCAACTTCAACTAGCTATTAGCCTTGATTGTAAGGACTCATAGAAGAACTTCTCATATCATACCTACTTTTGATCATGATTGTAAACGTGGTTTGATCTATGCCGACATTGTAATAAGTTAGTGTTCTAGTACTCGGACTTAGATCGATCCGAAAGAACGGGCTTCTAGGACTACTAACATAGAATTTCAGGTACTGACATAGCATAGATGAAGAAAAGTGTTTTGAGGAAGACATTTTTTTTTTTTTTTTTTTTTTTTTAAGAGTAGCAGCGCGCATAGTATCCGCAAGAATACTAGGAATTGCAACGTGCTGAAAATAGATGGAAAGTGCTGCTAATTATTTATTATTATTTTAGGTTTGACATAGTTGTCAAGACTAAAGACAAGTTGCTTTTGCTTGGGATGCCGAATGTTCTGGCAGGCCCCACGTTGTTGAGCGCCAATTTTGCAGGGGACAAGAAGGGAGACGTGGAAATTTGGTAGTAATTTCCATCCCTAAGCAGAGGGTTTGGCACGCTTGCGGTGGCTCGCGGCAATTAGCTCGTCGGAGGGGTGGTGTTCTTTCTGCTTGTCTAATTGTCTGCAAAATAAAATTTTCTTCGTGCCAAATCAATTACAATTATTGAAATGTCTTCTGTTGATGTACCATGAATGTTGCCAGGTTCAAGTCTGACCAGGCCAGTTAACCGTTAACAATCTAAAATTCTAAAATGTCAGCGGTACCGAAAATATAATCAGGGGGCAAATGAATGGGGAAGCAGACGAACACCGAGGGATATACGTACTAACAATGAAAAGACAGAAAAATAATGTGTCGGATGTTGTGACATTGGATGGTCCTGAGGCTGATTAGTGAACCTCCAAGGCCATCCTAGCGGCGGAACCCACCCTACAATTGACCGTAGTCTATTGCTCCATGGCTACCATGTGCCGAAATGTTTATGGCAGCCCCAAATATCATTTTGTTTGTTTACGCTTTATATTCTCACATCTTCGGATACACTTTCAATCGCCAAATAACAAAAAAAATTAGCACATTTCTACAGAGTACAAACTTTAAAATTTATTAGGAAGCCCTTCATTGGGCGTAGAATTCATCAAATTTAACATTACAATATGACTCAGGGTCAGGTTGGGTAACCTATGCTTTTCAAAAGCGCAGAATATTTGAGAGTTCAAAAAAAATCAATTAAAAAAAAAACAAAGGGTAGGTAAGTAACTACAATATGAGATAGAAGAAAATTTGCGAACAGACATAACGTAGGAATAATAGTAACTACTACGGTTTGCGTGTAGGTTCGATCGTATGGATTCGCGGTAAATTAAAATTTTGTTGGTGTCTTTATTAACACCCTCAAATGGTATTATACCAAGATAATCAATCCAAAAATAATTTAATCAAAATATTTCGTAATAAAAACTTGCCACAAGAAAATATAAAATAATCACTTACAGTATTTTTTTTCTGCGTTACGTTACGTTGTTTCGGTATAGTTGGACCTTATAGATCTTCTGCCTTTTCGTGATGTGCGCACAGGACGATTCAGCGTATGGTGGTTTTCACTGTTAGGAAAATGGTTGATTTAATTATGGGAAAACATATATTTTATATAGTCGATGGCAATTTACCTGAGCGTACCCGGACAAAAAAAAAAAATATATATATACCTGTTGCTTTTTTTTTTTCTTACCAACCCTTCGTATATATAAAACTAATCCTATTTACAACAACTAATTATATAATCTTTCCACGCTGGGGGAGGGGGGGGGGGAAGATGGTCGGAAGTGCTTCAGATGCACCTAACCATTCGACGGATGTCTGGATTTTTTTTTTGATCGCTTGAGGTCCGTTGCGTAGACTTATAGTCCACGTGGTGACGAGGTTTGGATGCGGATGGCTTTCCGTTGGACGACGATTGCGTTGCAGTCCAACTTTATGTCACAGTATGCTGGTGCGTCGCAGCTCTTTCAAATTCCTCGTGGTATGACGTTGGAGGACTTGTTTTGTAGTTCTGCTGGCGGGAATGTCGGTTATGGCGTTATGGCGGCGAGTGTGACGGGTTGGACGGATTGGACGGCGGCGAGTCCCGATGACGTAGGGGATTGGATGCGTGCGTTGGCTTTTGCTTAAAGCATTAGTATACCCATAAAGGCGTGGTGTATTACTGCGTAGATTTATTTTGGGGATTTCTTCTTCTTCTTTTTTATGAGGATTCCCCTTGCTCCACATATAATGGCGAATAGTCTGGAGTCGATAGATTTTCGACTGTTGATGGATTCGCTGTAAGGGGAATGGTGATAATTCGTATGAAACACACGTAAAAGGGAAGTTACCTTATCCCTGGGGGTGGTTTCTACTTATGTAAATGGAGTCGCGCACACGCTTATAGTTTCGTTTCTTTGTTTCGGTCGAATTTATAAAAAAAAAGATTCTTATACGATTTTTTTTCTTTTAACCCGATAGGCTTATTTGCCTTTTGGTTTCGAGGTAACTTTTAGCAAATTTAAAGATATTTCTCCGTAGACTGTTTTAATGCAGACGCCCGTTCTTGCCACCGTCCAAAAGAGAAAAGACCGGCCATTTCCGCGCTTTGGTTTTTTTATACCATGGGAGTGTTAGCTGACTGCAATTCCTCTGCGAAGTGGGATGCCATTGAACGTACAGCGGTTGTTTTCGTGCAGTGCATTAACCCTAGGGTGCATGCGCGAGAGTTTATTTTCAACAAAACACGTTATGGTCGTCAATAAAACATTTGAAGGCGTACGCTACAATGTCAACGATCCACGCTCTTCAATTTCAGATAGGTAGTAGAAGTGCGAGTGGGGTATGGACATAGATTATGTAAATATATAGAGCTCGGATCATGTCAAAATGTTCGTCGACAATACCCTCGCTCACGGTATATGCAGTCATACGATTTGACTGACTATACAAGCGCTAGGGACATAATTGACATGCGTTGTGGCGTGTTACAAGAAGTGAGAGAAAAACGGATCGATCATGCGACGATACCGCAAACAGCTTCGCGAAAAAAAAATACTTCAGTGGTATATAAGCTCGGTCCCATTTCTGCGCGTCCTTCTTGAGAGATTTTTGGGGAGTTGACTACAGTCCGGCAAGGCGTACAGTGCTGCGGTCGGTTGGTTCTCGTCTCTTGATAACTACGAGGAAGTGTGGGTTACGCGAAAAAGTTACTCGAAATAATTTAGTGAAAGCGCTAATAAATAAAAAGTTAAGTCCCATAAACGAACCGTGTGGCAATATTGTAAAAATACTCAAATTCGCCCTTGTGATACACACAAGGAAAAAAAATCGGTACTAGTGTCCAGATCCGCTTTGATACCCCAAAAAAAAAAAAAATCGCAAATACCCGCGAAAGACTTAGACGAGCTAGTGCAGTGATACTTGAATCCCTTCACCGGTTTCCGCATAATTGCAGACCTCGTGGTTCTTCAGAGAAAGTTACCCCCTACCGACTCGCAAAGAAAAAAAAATAAAACACAATCTTGAACGTAGCTTCAGTGACGCGAATTCAGTTTGTCAAAAACCGCGAATTAGTGGCCAAGACAACGGTGACGTCACCAAACGAATCATTCTTTCTCAAAGTCGTCAATGCATTTCACCCCGTGCTCCGTCAGCCACGTCATCTTCTGACGACTTGTGCATAAAGCTCGACAAACAAACAAATTTTGCTTACGTCTCCAGTGATAACGACAATCATATCCCCTCGCCTCATTCAACACGTACCCCCCGAAGAAGCATCTTCATCAGCATCACAGTTCCTTTCTTTGAACACTAAAAAAAAAAAATTTCAAATCGCAGCTCAGAGAAAAAAAATATTACATCCCTAATAATATAAAACAAAGTTAATATTTTTTTGTTGGAAGCTACAGAACAAACGGGTAAACGGATTTTGACAATTTTTTTTTTATTTGTTAGCTTTTTATGAGGAGCAAGTTCGTGCATTTAAAAATATTTCATTTTGATTGTGGAATTCTAAGAAATTCAATAATTAGACTTTGAACACAAAAAAGTGAACTTCTCCTTCGTCTATTTGAATGAAATTAATTCCATTTTTTAGATACCTAAATCGCGCATCTTTTAAGTCCAAAACTAAGTTTCTATTTATTATATTAGCTGAGCAATATTAAAAAATCCTTTGCGAAATTCCTTTTTTATCAATTTGATAATTGACCAAGATTTTCAAATCGATCTCAGTGGTGGTTTCTTTTTTAGTTTTCTTTCAAGGTATATTCGTATTTTTTGAGAGAGCAGGAGGGTTTTTTTTGCATATTAATACTCAGAATCGGAACTGTAGTCGAATGGATTTGGTCTGCTCATGCTCAAGTGCTTTGCATGTTGCATATGCTCAGCTCATACGTTTAAGGTTGCACTGAGTGAGTTATTTTTTAGTTGGGTAGATAAGAGTTTGTATATGAATGTGGCGAGTGTGCTGTCCATTTGAGTGGGACGGAGGATGGGACCGAGAATCGAGATTGAGTGTGATAACAGATAAGATAATCGGCCCAAGCCAGGTATCCGTCGGAACGGAAAATTCTCCGATTTTATACGATTCGCAGGAATTTTGCTTCGAGGTGTTCTTCGGAACATCTATTCGGAATATTTCTCCGACAATTTGTAAGGCATACCTATCGGCGAATTACGTTGAAGTGCGATGAAGTGCATTTTTTTCTTCAATTTTTGACAGCTAGGTTCCGATATAACCCGACAGAAATTGGTTGCGGAATTTGTTTACGATTTGAATTTGAGCCTCCGACAGAGTAGGTATGCGTTGCGGGTAATTTTCCGCTCCGACGGATACCTCGCTAGGGCCATGTGGATGTGACATGTGAAGTGTAAAATGTATAGGATTGCGAGCAACGTTGCCAGACTTTTAAAAATGAAAATGCTAAATCATATCTATAAATAAAAATGGTGTAATTCTGTTCGACTAAAATTGAATTTGACTGCACATCTTTAAATGCAAAAACCTTAGAAATTGCTGAATATATTTTGGTACATTTTTCACAGGCCTATAGACTATAGAGGATACCTAGGCTTACAATCGCAACTTTATTTCAACTCCTTATCTCTATAAATTCCGGAAAAAAATGAACAAGAGTAATTTATTTGTTCGTTTCGCTTCGCTTTTTTCTTTGTCACGCTTTGCGTCCGAAAATACTGGTAGCATTAAAAAAGAGTAAATGCCAGCTTAAAGAGGACATCTGCAGGTACCACTTAGGATAAATATTAACTCGATATCTTTTAAGGTTTTTAAATAAATAGGCAAAATTTGAAACATTTCTACGATTTTCACCTGGATAAGGGGATACTGGATATGCTTTTCATTCTCAAATCAAACAAACCAACATCATCATCATGACATCCCTTTTAACCTTATTTTTCTCCTGTGACACAAAGGGAGATAGACATATGCTGTTTGGTTTGCTAAGAAAAAAGGAAACCTATAAAAGAAATGAGAAATTTGTAGGAAAGGTGTGGTGTGTCTGCTCTCTTCCTCAACTTCTATTTCATTCAACCTGGCTGTGGCCATTTAGAAAATGGTTCACACACGTAAGCGATGAACTAAATATTGTGTGTATCCATTTTCATCATTCATCGTCACGGCAAAGCGAAGGTCGGGTTATTAAAGCTCTCGCTCTCACTGGATGGATAGTTGACTTTCAGAGATTAAGATATTTGTTAAAAGGCTCTTAATTTGATCTGTCTGATTAATAAAACTGGCTGGCTATAAGAGAGGTTTTACAAATTTGAAGCATATTCATTTAAACATGGTTACTTATTTACCAATTTTCGATATCATTAACACCGATTGAATGTGTACATTTTTCCTAAATAACTGGTGAAAATTGGCTCAAAATGTTGTTATTTTTAACTTTCTCGCATTACGTAGTAAGAGAAAGGTATTGTAATCGTACAAAAAATCGAACTCGAGATTTTAATCAAATCTGACATTACGATGATAGAGGAACTCGAAAAAGTGGGTCTCGCAATTCTGTCCGTCTGTCCGTCTGTCCGTCTGTCCGTCCTTCCTGAGCTCTACAGCGCAAACGGCTGGACGGATTTCTTTCAAACTTCGGATTTGGAGTTGGTGGGCTTACAGTTCGGGGCCACTTTTTCTTTTGCACGTTAAGTGTTGCCGTTCTAACGGTATTCAGCAATTTTGAGTTTTTCGAAAACGGCTCTAACGATTTAAACCAAAATTGATATTTGGGCTTAAGTAGACGTAACTAAGATGGCTGCATAAGCAGTTTTTCGCAGAAAAATCGAATAACGGTAATTTTGAAAATTGGTCATATCTCAAAAACGGTCAAAACTATTTCGACAAAAATTCATATTTAAGGTAATATGGTCATTCCCAACATGATGGCAAACTCAGTTTTTCCCTAAATTATCGTTCAACGGACTTTTTTGCAAAAATGTCGTTTTTTAAGACTTTATTTAATTATGGCTTACTTGAAAACGGTTTAAACCATTTTGACCAAAATGTATACCTGCGCTATGCTACATGGGGTTAACATGGCTGCATATCCAGTTTTTGGATATAAAGTCGAATAACGGTACTTTTGAAAAGTGGCCTTATCTCAAAAACGGTCAAAACTATTTCGACAAAAATTCATATTTAAGGTAATATAGTCATTCCTAACATGATAGCAAACTCAGTTTTTCTCTTAACTGTCTATAATGGATTTTTGAAAAAAGGCATATTTTGAGAATATGATTTTTTTTTTTTTACCTACATGAAAACGGCTAAAGCGATTTTGACCAAAATGCATACTTGGAGTAAAATAGACGTTTTCAACATTATTGCGTCCTTCATTTTCGATTATAACCACCGGAAACGCTGATTTTGAAAACTGCTGAAATCTCGAAAACGCGATTTTCGATTGGGATAAAACTTTAAAAACCACGTAATACTAACATCTTGAACAATACCCTATACTCAGTTTTTAGTTAAATAGTTGAGCAAGATTATTTTTCGAACTCAACATTGAAAAATTTGTTACTATTTTGTACGCATTATTTTCCGATATCAGCTTTAAAGATGTTGACTAAAATGCTTATTTACGATAACATTAGTATTCTTAATACAACCCCGTACCTAGATTTTCTTAGAGAAATTCAAATAACGCCGTCTTATAAACATTACCGCACTACCAGTTAAAATGTAATCACAACTACTCAAAACTCCTTTTTAGCAAATATTTCCCACTTCTTCTCCTTTCAAAGATATTAATCATTAACCTTAAAATAATTCCAACCAATTGGAGTCTATCAGAAACTCGCACTTCACTTACCCCCAAACACGTGTAAATTCAAAAACAAGCCTCTGAATTTTTACATCACAAACCCTACTTCGAGTCATGGCCACCTACCAGCATCACCAATTTGAAAAATCTGGTTTTATAGCCTATCTATATATATAAAAATGAAACCCGTTTTCCGTTGTCACGACATCACGCGTGAACGGCTGGACCGATTTCGCTAATTGTTTTTTTGTTGTGTTTGTTATTGTCAGCAGAAGGTTCTTATGAAAGAAAAAATTAAGAAAATTGCGTGAAAATTAGAAAATTTAGGAATACTTAACCACCATATTAAATTTCTACTGTATTATTCTAAAGAAAAAATAAAAAAGCATTTGAAAAAATAAAAAATATATTCCTAAGCCTACCAATTGAATTTAATATTCACAAAATGGTGCAAATACGTAAGCCATCAACTAAATATTGTGTGTGTATTCATTTTCATCCATAATCGTCATTGTCACGGCAAAGCATAGGTAACCCCGATAGGAGGCGCTGTTGTCGATCTTCTTAACCACTCAACCGATTTGAATGAAATTTTGTAGGTGGGTATGGTTGGTTGTAGCTTGATGGATAGGATAGTTTTGGACCCGATAGGTGGCGCTGTTGTCGATATTCTTAATCACTCAACCGATTCGAATGAAATTTTGTAGGTGGGTATGGTTGGTTGTAACTTGATGGATAGGATAGTTTTGGACCCGATAGGTGGCGCTGTTGTCTATCTTCTTAACCACTCAACCGATTTAAATGAAATTTTGTAGGTGGGTATGGTTGGTTGTAGCTTGATGGATAGGATAGTTTTGGACCCGATAGGTGGCGCTGTTGTCGATATTCTTAACCACTCAACCGATTCGAATGAAATTTTGTAGGTGGGTATGGTTGGTTGTAACTTGATGGATAGGATAGTTTTGGACCCGATAGGTGGCGCTGTTGTCGATCTTCTTAACCACTTAACCAATTTCAAAGATTTTTTTTTGGTTTGTATGGTTATATGGAAGGATATATTTTTTTATTTTTTCAACTAAACTCTCATTAAAGTGAATACCTATATGGGCACGTTGGAGTGAACTGAAGAAGCTTGGTTTTATACAGACACTATATACAAAAACTCCCGAAATAGAAATAGAAAACTTTGGATTGGATAAATTAATGAATACAATCATCAACTGCGCTGTATTAAGAATATAATATTAGGTATAACGATTTGGTTTTTTAATTAAATTTCTTAATGAAATTCAACATACAACACAGTTCAATTTAACATCCACATTTAGCGAGAGAAGTTTCACATCTGGCGTGTGGTCACAAGCACACTCTGTTTTTTTTTTTTGTATACGTGTAATAAACGACAGCAATGTGCATGCAGATCTTGAAATTTTGTTGTTGATTGACAAAATCGGCATTAATCGGCGAGCGAAGCCGCGGGCAACAGCTAGTAAACAATAATAAAAGAAAAATAAGCCAACCAAACTAATGATATGAACGAGAAAGTTTCGTGCGATCCAGTCGTGCACTTTATTTTTAACTGTTCTGAAACCACATTTTGCACGGGCAAAGCCGGGCGGGTACAGCTAGTAATATAATATAGGAGAGTCAGTGCTAGGGATCTAAATTGTAAAGTTCGCTCCATGTGTACGTAACCTTTTTTCTATTTTCTTCCGGTTAGCGTTTTTTTTTATAAGGAGAGCGGAACACACTTGGCCTCTTCATCAAAGTCACCACGGGCTGGAGAATGTTATGCATACCATCGCCCTCACCCCTGAGAACTCTTCGCGTCGCTATTGCTGGTAAGTGATCATGTTGCATGTACCTATTGTTTACGTACATTACTGTTGAGAGAACTTAGAGCTTCTTTGTTGTTTTGGCTGGTCACTTCCGGATGACAATAGTTTTTTTTTTGTGAAGATTCAAGTGCCCCTAAGGCAATAGAAATATATATACTTACTAGCTGACCCGGCAAACGTTGTTTTGCCATTATGGATTATTTCTAGAGCAGTCGATGTTAATTTGCTAAAAAGAGATATTTCTTACCACTGTATAATATAATTCGCCTTCCTTTTTATTACCGTTATGTTAACAACAGGTATTTGTTTCAAATGTTAAATCACTCTCACTATTTCTCTCTCTCTCTCTCTCTCTCAGTCCCATATCTATACATTTCACACGCTATCTCTCTCAATCCTACGCCCCCCAAGACCCCACACTCCATCGAAATTTAAAATGCGATTTATGGATGAATAAAATGAAATGAAATAGAAATCCGGATCCAACATTTAGACTATGTCTTGAGAGTGATGAATCCTCTCTTCACATACTCATGGAATGTCCGGCTCTACTCAAACTTAGAAAAAAATACTTGGCGAGGAAATCGTCACTTCAGCAACTCTCGCTGGATCCAACATTTAGACTATGTCTTGAGAGTGATGAATCCTCTCTTCACATACTCATGGAATGTCCGGCTCTACTCAAACTTAGAAAAAAATACTTGGCGAGGAAATCGTCACTTCAGCAACTCTCGCTGATATGCACCCAGAGAAGATTTTTTTTCTTCCTGTCTGCCTCCGGAGTGAAAAGATGGCTCTAGGACCTTACCAGGGAAGGCACAATATGCTTCTTTAAGAGGCCGCAGTGCCAGAGCCCTCTAAAGGGCTTTCCCATAATCTAATCTAAATCTAAATCTAACCCGACATATTTGGGGTTACCTATGCTTTGCCGTGACAATAGATGTATGAAAATTGATACACACACACACAATATTTAGTTGATGACTTACGTGTGTGCACCATTTTGTGAATATTAAATTTAATTGGAAGGCTTTTATACATATTTGGTTTTTGGTAGATAGGGTTTACTGGTGGAAATTTAAAAAAGCTAGTAGTCGGTAGGAATCAATTAAAAAATTAGGAATGAATAATGACAGCCCTGCTGATTCTCTTATAATTATTAGAATAATACAGTAGAAATAAAAAAAATGTAAATTGCTATTAAAAAGTAGGGGTTAGTGGTAGAAGGGTGAAAATTAATGACCGAATGTATATTTTAATGCCACACCATACTAAAACTGTGACACGAAATTTTTATATATATAGAGATATTAGATTTTGTGGACTACACTGTCGGCGAAAAGTATTCCGCCTCATAAAAGAATACAAAATATATCTATATCAATTTGTTTATAGAATATTACTTTTATACGGATATTGAAAATTTTAGTATTTTTTCCTTGAATTAAAAAGACATTGATTGATAAAACGTTGATATTTTTTATTTATTTTTTGCTGACCTTGCTTAATGCTGACCATCTTAATTGTACGATAATATAAAGCTTGAAAGATTCAAAAGTTTTTATTTTCAAATTACATATGAAATTTTTTTTTTGAGGAGTTTAGGATTTAATTTTAAGTAAAATTTGAATTTTTTAATAAATTTGTTAAATTCCCAAATGGGATTTCGAAAATTGTAGTGTTTAGTTTGATTTCGATATGACAGCAGAACAGCATTTTGGGAAGTCGGGTCTCTAGAATTATGGATTCCTGGTGATTCTATTTTACAGGTGGGTGTGATCGCTCGGTGACTGTAAGAAAAAAAGGATGGCACAGATGAGATCGTAGTCTCGTTGGTCGAGTTGTGTTAGGGGCTATCGCTAGTATATAGAGTGGCGCGATAGCCATGGAAGCACTACCAGGCTTAGGTCGTAGTAGTGTAGGGGTGGGTACACTCAAGGGGAGCAGAACACCATCGTAAACTCTCCTCTCTTTTCGGACCGGCGCAGAAGGATTACAAAACACAGACATTTCGGGCTCCTCTCTTAACATTTTTTTAGTAAACAACATCTAATCTACAGACATGGAAATACGTAACACCGCCCAACGTCACGTCAGCAAGATCCCCTCCCCATCCGACGAGCTGAGACCTGGCGGAAGCTAGCATGTCTGATGCTGTAGTGGCTTGGACACCCTTCGGGTCCAGCTGCCTGGACTGACTCAAGGAGACCTGTGGCCTTGAGCCATAAAGGCGGCCTATGGATCTGAAGGTATCTAAAGGGGGCGGTCTTTCCATACCATCTATTCGTTCATATGAAAGTCAATCGACTTCAATAGGACGGTATTGTAACGGCTGTGAAATGATGGAGTTGTACTTCATTAATCGGCGTGCTCAGATCCGTTCCCCGGGAGATAGTTCCGTTACAGGTGGCGCCCAACGTGGGGCCCGAAAATTGTCTTAGCTAGTTTTGTAATCTTATCGTCTTTTAACCTTTTCTCTGGTTAACATATTCAATTGTTGGTTTTTAGGCTTCGAGACTTGTGTCTGATGTGCACCTATTTCGGCCAGTTGAATTATTTACTGATCTAATTCTGTTGCGTATTTAGGGTTGTATCATCGAGTAGTCACAAATTCGTATAAATACGTGGTTTGGGAAGCTGTTTCGTCATCCGGTATTACGGCGTATTTCTCCCGTTCTACGTCAGTGTGAATGATTCAGTGGAACAACTAACTTACTGCTTTGAAGTGAACTTTTGAGGTGTTGTGTACGTTATCCGGTATTTGGGTACTTTTATTCCCGAGTACGTCTGTTGTGATGGACCATTACTTCAATCTTCCTTACTTCATTACAATTAACATCACCTAACTCTAGTACCATCTACGTAATGGACGGTGTTTTTCGAGAATATAACAGGCGAATGTCCAGGAGTTGCGATGGCGGAACTCGCAGCCTCCGCTAGCGCTTCGTCTGATAATTGCTCGAAGCTAGACACCTTACCTGAATTTAGAAAATTTCTTTGCGAGTTACATTATCTACGGTTCGAAAAGCTTTACTTCTCATCACGTCATCCTTATAGTTCTACGAAAAGAGCACCACATCCACCGAATTTTGATTAATACAGATACAGTTTTTTTTCGTTTTACTTTGAGAGTATTTTGATTCTAGGAAGTCCCTATTCGTTTAGATTTTTTTTTGGAGATAATACATGGCATTTTGCTTCTGATCTTATTTAACATTTAGTGTCGTATTTTAGGTAAAAGATAGCCCAAGTTAGTTCCTCGATACATTATATTACCATTATTGTTACATTTTTATTTAATCAGCTCATATTATATACCTTATTTTGGAAAGATTTAACATCTAGTTTCATTATGTCTGACCGTAATAAATCATCGAAAAACCTGAAGTCGGGTTAAACTCTTAGGAAGATGAAGGACAAACTAAATTTAACTATGTTGAAATATAGAATTATCAAATAGTAAACAACAGTATGTAACATTATCGAGGGCTATATAAAGCCGCACAATAAAATACTCTCTCTCTTGTCTGAATCGTTCACTTCTTCACATCGTCTTTCTTTCTTCCACAGCAAAGCATATTAACTCTCGTAATAAACTACATTTTCAGTTGGCCCTAAGTCAACCAAGCGACGTGAGTCTAAGAAAACTCCCGCGACTGTAGACCCCAATATACCATCAACCTCAGCGCAGGCAATTGAGGCTATGTTAGCTTCACAAGCGAATATGTCCGCTGAAGCTCCACGCAATTCAAACGGCGTAGTTTATGGGGATGCTTCTGAATCCGAGGGAGAGGGAGATGTTACTGATAGTGAGCAGCTTTCTCAATTCGTGCAGTAAGTTGTCACGGCAACAGTAGGGTTAAATCGAGCGGAGGACCTTCGACGTATTCGAGAAGAATTATCCAAAAACGGGGCAGAGGTACGCAATTATTTTGCAGCCATGATGCAAGAACTGCTCAATGCTCCAACTCCGACAAACAGGAATGTGGCAAACCCAGTTAGCACTTTTCATCAAAATGATACTAGACCGATAGTACCAGAATCCCTTCCAATCCCTCCAGTCAATCCAGTAAATGCAGTAACGAATAATGCAGACAACTTTTTATCTCAACTAAGTAACCTTACCCTTAACGGAAACGCATCCAGACCGTCATCCAATTTAAGGCCGAATTCTAATTCACGGTCTTCTTCTAGTTTCGGATCCCACCATTTTCACAAATGGGGAATTAAATTCGATAATCGTAACATCACGATTGATGATTTTTTGTTTGGGTTGGATCGCGTTAGGGAAGGATATAGTATACCTTGGGAAGAGGTAGCCCTGAACTTCCACCATTTTGTCTCCGGTCAAGCTGAAACTTGGTACTGGATATTTTTGAAAGCCAATCGAAATTTAATGTGGCCAGTGCTCCGTACCTAGTGCTTTAATAGATCAGTTTCGTGGTCTCGAGTTGTCTAGGAAAATGTCAGATCGACTCCAAGGTCCTTCGGAAAGCTTTGATGATTTTTATACGGCTCTGTTGCAAATTAACTCGCGTTTCAGACGCTCAAATTCAAACCTCGAATTGATAGAAATAATAAGGCAAAATGTACTTAGGAAGATAGGTGAACATGTGGACACTTTTCATACTGACAGCTTACAGGAGATGGTCTATGTTTGCCGGAAGCTAGAAAAGTACTTCGGTGAACATGACTCTCAAAAGCATCGAGCCGTCTTCGGTGGCAATAGAAGTCGAAAAGACACCAGCATCTGGTATAATACCTATACCGCGCAAATCTTTGCATGAACGCTTGCGATTTTACTACGATACAAGAAACCGAATTTTTGGTAAATCACAGCCTCTCGTGTCGAATAGAATTCAAAAACTACGAGCTCGTTTTATAGAGAAGAAACTTTTGCATAAAGCCAGAGCAGCAATTGCAGAAATTCGTTTCACACCAAATGATCCTCGACCATACGCGGAGGTATTGATTTTCGGGGTAGCTGTATCGAGATTGCTAGATAGTGGTGCAGCAGTCAGTTGTCTAGGAGGTTATGGTTATGCGTTAATGCTTTAAAAAGGAATTCAATTCAATAAATTTAAGTCAGTTGTTAAAACGGCAGATGGGAATAATCAGCAAATTATCGGATATGTAAAAACAAAAGTTTCGTATAGGGATCGCGAAAATAACCTAACTTTGTATATTGTGCCTTCGTTAAAACAACCTTTATTTCTAGGGGTAAATTTTTGGCAATCTTTCGGTATTGCTCCGCATTTATTCTCTCGAGCGGTGTGTGAAGGGATCGCACCAGCGGTCATTTAACTAATTGCCAAAAGCAATTAATAATATTCAAATCCACTTCGATATCTGATACCCAGAACTCGCCCAACTTGTGGCGTCATATATAACATTGCTTTAAACATCAGAGTGATATGAACTACATACAGACACTCTTGAAGTGAACAATTAAATGAAAGAGTCATATTACTCTGATGGCACACTCGGTGCATGAAGCAAGTGAATATACAAATGTATGTATATGCGATACTGAGGCGAGGGCACGATCAGGGTACACTTGTGGACGACACTAAATATGTCAACTAAGCATCGTACGCAAGTGAACCCTAAGCACTTGAAGTGTTGGGCCGTTTACCCTCGTCACGCGAATATGCTGATAAGGCAAAATATCGGGGTATCGATATTGAGGTGGATATTTTCATAATGTTGTACTATATAAGACATTGTTTTTGAATAAAGGGGAGACTTCTTTTCCAACTTCGACAGAACACTAGTTATTTTATTTGGCTTGCGAGCCGTGATTCCAGGTTGTTTTAAGAGTTGTTTGGGATCCCCGCCTTAAGTGCAGACTACTGCCGGAAGGTTCAAGCTGAAGGCGCCATAGCCAGAGCTAGTGGGTACCAACAACGAGTAAGTTGGCCATAGGACCAGCCAACATTACAGGTGGAAGAAGTTACGATATCGAATACTATAGGAAGTCTTTCAGATGCTCGTGATTTGACTGGCGAGGAATCTAGTAGACTAAAGGAGGCCATCAGCTTGTTTCCCTCTTTTGCTAATCTAGGCTTAGGAAAGACAAATCTGGAGGAGCATATCATAGACACCGGAACGGCTGAACCTGTCAAACAGCGACACTATCCAATATCTCCGGCGGTACAGAAACGTCTGTATGTGGAATTGGATCGCATGCTTCGACTTGGCGTCATTGAAGTGAGTTCAAGCGCATGAAGTTCTCCGGTCGTTTTTATACAACGACCAGGGAAAGACAGGATGTGCCTGGACATACGGAAAGTGAACAAGGTCACCAGAAAGGATGCGTATCCTCTTCCACATATAGAGGGCTTGCTATCGCGTCTGACAGATACACACTATATCTCTAGTGTGGATCTGAAAGATGCGTTTGGGCAGATACCGCTGGAGCAAAGATCACGGGAAAAGACCGCGTTCACCGTTCCTGGACTTCCTCTATACCAGTTCAGAGTTATGCCCTTTGGTCTCTGCAATGCGCCTCAACGCTTATGCAGACTCATGGACAAAGTGGTATCTCACGAACTCAGAGATAAGATTTTTGTCTACTTGGATGACTTGCTAGTGACTTCATGAACATTTGATGAGCATATGTACATGCTATCAGTAGTAGCTAAAAGACTTAAAGATGCTGGGTTAACAATTAACTTAGAAAAATCAAAATTTTGCTACAAGCAATTAAAGTATCTTAGCTATATAGTAGGAGACGGTTGTTTAAAAACGGATCCGGAGAAGTTACAGGCAAAAACTGATTTCCCAGCACCTAAAACCGCCCGCCAAGTTAGAAGGTTTTTAGGTATGACTGTCTGGTATCGTAGGTTCGTCAGTAACTTTTCCTCCGTGCGCCTTTAACGGATACTCTGAAAAAAGGGGTAAAATTTGAATATACCGATGAAGCGGATGTAGCATTCAATCGGCTCAAAACGTTGTTAACCTCAGCCCCGATATAAGTGAACCCAGACTACAGCAAGGAATTTGTCATTTTATGCTATGCCTCTGCGACGGGCATTGGTTGCGTGTTGTGTCAGGTGGACGAGAATGGATGTGAGCGTCCCATATATTATTACTCTCATAAATTGAACGCCGACCAGCAAAACTATAGTCTGACCGAACGCGAATGCCTAGCTGTAGTTTGGGGGGGTCACGAAGTTCCGAGCCTACGTGGAAGGGCACAAATTCAAAATAAGCACTGACCACGCAAGCCTGAAGTGGCTGATGAGTCATAAGGACTTGAGTGGAAAGTTAGCTAAATGGAGCATGTATCTACAAGGGTACGATTTCGAAATTGAGCATCGCAAAGGTTCGTTAATGCTTTATCCTCGATACAAAATAATTTATCGTGCCAACTATCCATGTTATCTGGATAGAACATTAAAAAAAAGGTACGTCTTCTGTCTGTCCCTGATGAAGGAGAAGTGAATAGGAGTTTGTATATGTTATGCTAAACCGAATTGAGAGTAGACCAGAGAGAGCGGGAAATCAAGAAACAAACAAAAAAAACCCACTCTTCGGTTTGGAGAAACTGATAGGTAAAGTAAAAAGAAAATGAAAAAAAAAGCTAAAAAGAAACGAAGAATGATAAGTGAAGAAGAAATTAAGAGTCTGTTGTTGTTGACTATGCAGCGGTATTTGCTCTCGCTGCACGTTCGGCTATGCCCACCCACTACAGCTGATTGTGTCAGCTGTTCCTTGGCTACCAGTCGCCGTATCCTAGTTTGAGGTAGCCCCTTACGCCTCTCTGCTACCTTATCACTTCACCTTATTATCTGCCATTGCCGCGCATCACCAAATATAGATTAATTACCACATCATGAAAAGATCATATTAAATTTGGGTACAATTGTTTATTACCGATAAGAAATCAAATATATATGTAATCCATTTTTTTTTTGGGTATTTCTTCCTATATGAAGATTGGAAGGAGCATATGGCTCATTATGACAATTTCTAAATTAAATATCTAACGAACAAAATGAGGAAATAAAATGTCGTAATCTTCGCGATCTTCGATGATCTTAAACTATGGTTTGCATGAAACCGTTTTGTGTTATATGTAGGTATTGTGGTGTATGTATGTTTTAAATTTTTATGAGTTTAGGAATTTTTATATGTAATAATTAGATGCATTAAAAAAAAACTTAATACGTCAAAATAAGAGGAGAAAAAGAAGTAAAGTACGTTTGGGCCAAAAGATAATAAATACGTATGCTTAAAAATACGACTTACGTTTAATACCAGTATATAGATTTACTTGTTGTATGTTCTTGTGAACTGTAGATATCTGTTGTTTGTTATAAGTTTATAGCTGTTCGACTCCGTTTTTGTGCGCACAAAATCGTTTGTCCTGGTGTGTTTGGTATTATTGTTTATTACTGTTTGGAAGAGTTTTATGTGATTAATGAATGTAAGCATGTATGTATTGTCTTATGGCATTACCTGTGTGTACTTTAACCTGTCTTAAATCTATAAGGGAATTTAATATATACCTACTTAGGATTGTGCTGAAGGCTCAATCAGTAATTAATAAAACACAAAAAAAATAACGAAAATATATCAAAATATGTATATGATGTTTGCTTCGATCTCTCTGAGCAATGATGTCGATTCCGGGAATTGGGGTGCTGAAGTGCACGGGTACTAGTAGTTACCACACGTGTGTGGTCTGGTCTGGTCTGGTCTTCTTGCTTCCTTTTTGCTGCTTCCTATGCTGCGTATTCGCTTTTTACTTTGTTTTTGTTCCGTCAGAGGAAGCAAATTGGTCGTGGCGGGATTTTCGGGCGCGAGTTACGTTTGCCCGCAGATTAAATTTTCGCGTGGAGTTTTCACAGACGGTGCCTTGAGAAGCGTGGAGCAAAGCACGTGTAATTAATACGCCGATGCACTCCACCGTATATTGGGGATTGGGAGGATAGAGTTGTATTTGTGACAGCGAGTGAAGGTTGCGCTTGGGTTTTTTGGAGCGCTATGCTACAGGAGGTGATGATGGTGCTGAGGAATAAGCTGGCGGATCGATGCTATGGGTTAATTTTCCCAACTGTCCCATAAGCACTGTAAAACGAGTTACACTTCAGATTACCACTTAATTGCATTTGCAAAATTCTTACCTCTCGTACGTATGTGTAGTTAAAATTAAATAAATTTACACTCTAATAACCGTACATTTAAAAGTACAGCTCGTTTATAATATTTAAAGAGATAAACTCCATAAATTCCACTTTGGCATAAACTAAACTGATCAGTTTTACACCGCACTCACTGTCACAAAAGAATAGAAGGAAGATTGCAGATAGCACATGCTTTTATGCACTCTTGCTATACATTTTAGTATAGACATTTTACGCAGAATGTATTTCCTTCGTTCAATCTATTTAAGCGTGCAGTGGCGCTGGAAATACGGGGTGCCATATTCGATGTAGGTTTAAATTTGTCGGTTGAGTATAGGTGTGATCCAAAAGCTAAATATGGGAATATGCTACAAAGTCATGGATTTGTCATCAGACTCGTGGTGTCAAAGACATGAAGAACGAATTGCCATACTTTTGGTTTTGCTGCGGTGTTAGGCTCTCGACCCATGACCCTGATGTTTCGAAAATTCTGGTTAGTATAATTGAAAGAGTTGAGGAAAAGAGAAAAAGATTATAAGGGTTTTAATGCCGCAAATCCTTAGCATGATAGACCCCAATTGATTTGCCTTGGCCGTTCTCAATTTCGTATAACGATCTCCCAATTTGTCTAACGATTCGACATTTGACGAATTTCTTACAATCATGGATTTGTCATCAGACTCGTGGTGTCAAAGACATGAAGAACGAATTGCCATACTTTTGGTTTTGCTGCGGTGTTAGGCTCTCGACCCATGACCCTGATGTTTCGAAAATTCTGGTTAGTATAATTGAAAGAGTTGAGGAAAAGAGAAAAAGATTATAAGGGTTTTAATGCCGCAAATCCTTAGCATGATAGACCCCAATTGATTTGCCTTGGCCGTTCTCAATTTCGTATAACGATCTCCCAATTTGTCTAACGATTCGACATTTGACGAATTTCTTACAAAGTTTTGCATTAAAGTGCTTGGATGCATTACTCAGTACAAAATTCCTCCTGAAAACTTCTTCTCCAGGTTTAAAAACTCGTGTAGAAGTCCGCAAGTTATAAGTTTTAGCACTTCGCTTGAATGCTTCTAAAAGATTGACTTTGACTTTCGATCTCACTAACTGCAATGCGTCCGATTTAGGTAGCACTTCAACTTCTCCGTCACCTAATGCTTTAAGTTTCCGTGCAATTGGGTACACGTCAGCATGCATGATCATATGCCGACCGAACAAGATGAAAAACGGAGACATGCCTGTAGACTGGTGTGTCGATGAACACAGAGCTTGTTGGATTTGTGACAAGTGAACATCCCACTCCCTTTGGTCCTCTTTTAGATACGTTCTAATGGCAGATAGTATTGAGCGGTTTACTCTCTCCGAAGCATTCGCTTGTGGAGAGTAGTTGGCATTTCGTATATGCTTAGTGCCGTATTTAGCTAGGAAATGTCCGAATTCTTGCGAAACGAATTGTTTGCCGTTGTCGCTGTGCAAGAACTCGGGTACCCCAAACTTTTGAAAGACCTCTTTTTCTAAAAATTCTATAGCCAATTTAGAGGTGGCCTTATGCATTGCTTGCAGGAAAACAAATTTTGACATCTGGTCCAAAACCACAAAAATGAAAAGCTCTCCACTTTTCGACCGGACGTATGGTCCCATAAAATCAATATAAATCTTTTGAAAGGGAACATCTACGGATTGTTGGTTGCCCATAGGTGGTCTTAACGTGAAGTTTGGTGCCTTGTTTTCTTTACATTCATCACATTTTGAAACAAAGTCGCGAACTTGTAAAACCATATTAGGCCAATACAATGATTCCCTTATCCTGTTTAGCGTCTTGTGAATTCCTCCGTGTGAGCAGTTAGGGGGATTGTGATATCTTTCTATAATAGATTTTGTCATGCCTGTGGGAATCCACAATTTCCACTCCGATTCTGTGTTCACAGGGTCACATGCATTTCGAAGCACACGCTTAAATACCAAATTGTCAACGATTTTTAAGTCTGGTAGATTTTCCTCATTATCACGTATAGCTGTTATTAGGTCTAAGTACTCGCTGTTCCTAAACTCAGGTGATGTTAGATCTGGTATATAAATATTTTCATTCAATACGGATAAATGTTCCACATACGCCCTCGATAACGCATCAGGTACTATGTGTTGTGCTCCTTTTCTATGTTCGACGTTAAATGTGAAAGCTTGGAGCTTCAGAGACCAACGAGCAAGTCGACCACTAAGATCTTTTAATGACATAAGCCACTTAAGACTTGCGTGGTCGGTGATAATGGTAAAGGAAGTTCCTTCCACATATGGTCTAAATTTGTGCACTGCTCTTACTGCTGCTAAGCATTCTTGTTCTGTAACGCTATACTTTTGTTGGCAGGCGTTAAGTTTTTCAGAAAAGTAAGCGATCGGCTTTTCCTGGTTTTCTTCGTCGTATTGTACCAATACCCCGCCAATTCCTTTTGAGGACGCATCGCATTGAATTGCTCAACAAGGGTGCCGAAAGCAAAGCATTTTGCAATGCTTCAAAGGAGGCCATTGCTTCGGCAGACATCTCAAACTTTTTCCCCTTTTTCAGCGTATCAGTCAATGGTGATGCTATAGCAGAAAAACTCCTAATGAATCTGCGGTACCAACCACAGAGACCCAAAAATCGCCTCACCTGTTTTGGAGAGGTTGGAACTGGAAAATCTTGAATGGCCGACACCTTATCTGGATTAGGCTTAATGTGCCCCTGTCCAATTATGAATCCCAAATAGCGAAGTTCTTTGAAGCAAAAGAATGATTTCTCAACGTTGATAGTCAAGTTCGCTTTATTCAAGCATTCAGCTACTTGCTTCAATACCGATAAGTGGTTATTAAAATCTGGTGAAATAATAAGGAGGTCATCTAGGTAGACAAACACGTTTTCCCTTAATGCACTGGGGATCACTCTATCTATTAACCGGCACATCCTTTGGGGTGCATTACACAACCCAAAATGCATAACGGTGAATTGATAGAGCGGTCGGCCTGGCACAGTAAAAGCGGTCTTCTCTCTTGACTTCTCCTCTAGAGGTATCTGCCAGAACGCGTCCTTGAGATCCTTGATGTAATGCGTATCTCCGAGACGGCTGAGCAGGCCCTCTATATGCGGGAGCGGGTACGCATCTCTCTTTGTGAGGGAGTTAACCTTTCGATAGTCCAGGCATAATCGATTCTTACCCGGTTTTCGGATGAGGACTATGGGAGAACTCCAAGCACTTTGACTCTCTTCGATAACACCCAAAGAGAGCATGCGATCCAGCTCCGCATAAATTATATTTTGAATGATTGGTGACACTGGGTAATGGTGTTGCTTTACCGGGACAGCGTCATTCGTGTCTATGTAGTGTTTCTCAAGCGACGTTTTCCCTAAGCCAAGTTTTGTGAAGGACGGGAAAAGTGAAATCACGTTTTGTAACTTTTGTTCCTGTTCAAAAGTAAGGTCATGCATCGTTGGGCTACTTTCAGATTTGTCAACCGTACTTTCTTCGTTGGTCGAGATTAAAGAAAGCTCACTGATTAAATTTGGTGCAACTTGAAACTTAGACCAGAAATCTATTCCAAGGTAAAGTGGCTGAATGAGACCTGGAACCAGGTAAAGATCGAGTGGTTTTATTATATCGTTGTATTCTACTAAAACTGAAATACGTCCCACTATCTTATGACCTTTCCCATCTGCGGTGTTTACCTCCGAATTAAACTTAATGATTGGAATATCCAGTTCTTGTACTAACTCGATACACCCTTTTTCTAGGCAAGAAATCGAGGCACCACTATCCAATAGTCCTCGGATCTCCTTTCCCTTCAACAATATATTTGCGTAAGGCCTAATATCCTGACTGAACATCCAAGAAAAGATTCGCTAATAAGGCGTTGGTAAACGCGTCGCTTTTTACATCTTCTTCGCATTTTAATGGTTTTGTTTTTAATGTCTAATTGATCAACTTGTTCTAAATTAAAGATTCTTTTTCTAATTTGATTGTAGTTCTGTAATCTTTCTTCGAAAGATAATTTATAAAGAGCAGTGTTTTGAGTTGAAAGGTGCCTTCCATTTGAGCAGATCCCCTGGCTTTTCGAATTATTAGGGCTTGGTTTCTCTTTGACAATTATCTTGGGGTCGCTTTCCTGCAATGCAGGTGAGGTATTGGTGGCAGCATCTCGTTTTATTGTTCTGGGGGTGTCTGAGTCGAACGTGTCTGACCAGAATTCAACACGTTCGTCCTTATGTTTCCCTTATGGGGGTTACACTTGGGACAATCTAGTACTGTGTGGTTTTCGGTACCACACCGATAACAAAAAAGATTCTGAACAGGCGAACGACAAAGAACGAACGAATGACCAACTTGCTTGCAGTTAAAGCAAACGAGATTCACGTTTACTTTGTTATGATCCGGATTCGAGGAGCGATTGCTTAATGAAACAGCTGAAAGGCTTTCGTATGAGTCAGAACGTACATCGGATGAAATATCGTCGAAACTATGCAATTCGTGAATATTTCTGTTATTATAAACCCGATTCTGCATTCCATATCGCAACTGTATCATCTTTTCTGTTCGTCTGCACTCGTCTCGAAACTGTTCAAATGAATCTATCCCCATAGGATAGATAAAATTCATGAGTAAAATTCATGAGTCGCCGTATCCTAGTTTAAGGTAGCCCCTTACGCCTCTCTGCTACCTTATCACTTCACCTTACTATCTGTCATTGCCGCGCATCACCAAATATAGATTAATTACCACATCATGATTGACTTTATGGAATTGAAAGTATTGAGCAACCAAAAGATCATATTAAATTTGGGTACAATTGTTTATTACCGATAAGAAATCAAATATATATGTAATCCATTTTTTTTTTTTTGGGTATTTCTTCCTATATGAAGATTGGAAGAAGCATATGGCTCATTATGACAATTTCTAAATTAAATATCTAACGAACAAAATGAGGAAATAAAATGTCGTAATCTTCGCGATCTTCGATGATCTTAAACTATGGTTTGCATAAAACCGTTTTGTGTTATATGTAGGTATTGTGGTGTATGTATGTTTTAAATTTTTATGAGTTTAGGAATTTTTATATGTAATAATTAGATGCATGAAAAAAAAACTTAATACGTCAAAATAAGAGGAGAAAAAGAAGTAAAGTACGTTTGGGCCAAAAGATAATAAATACGTATGCTTAAAAATACGACTTACGTTTAATACCAGTATATAGATTTACTTGTTGTATGTTCTTGTGAACTGTAGATATCTGTTGTTTGTTATAAGTTTATAGCTGTTCGACTCCGTTTTTGTGCGCACAAAATCGTTTGTCCTGGTGTGTTTGGTATTATTGTTTATTACTGTTTGGAAGAGTTTTATGTGATTAATGAATGTAAGCATGTATGTATTGTCTTATGGCATTACCTGTGTGTACTTTAACCTGTCTTAAATCTATAAGGGAATTTAATATATACCTACTTAGGATTGTGCTGAAGGCTCAATCAGTAATTAATAAAACACAAAAAAAATAACGAAAATATATCAAAATATGTATATGATGTTTGCTTCGATTTCTCTGAGCAATGATGTCGATTCCGGGAATTGTGGTGCTGAAGTGCACGGGTACTAGTAGGTACCACACGTGTGTGGTCTGGTCTGGTCTGGTCTTCTTGCTTCCTTTTTGCTGCTTCCTATGCTGCGTATTCGCTTTTTTCTTTGTTTTTGTTCCGTCAGAGGAGGCAAATTGGTCGTGTCGGGATTTTCGGGCGCGAGTAACGTTTGCCCGCAGATTAAATTTTCGCGTGGAGTTTTCACAGACGGTGCCTTGAGAAGCGTGGAGCAAAGCACGTGTAATTAATACGCCGATGCACTCCACCGTATATTGGGGATTGGGAGGATCGAGTTGTATTTGTGACAGCCATTGTTGTGAGCCAGGGTCGAGCCACAGGGGCAGCTTAGGCATAGGTGAGGAGGGCGCGGCATGCTTGTGGTTGCTCGGCTCAGCTCGTCGGACGGGGGTGTTCTTGCCCCCTCACCAAATACCACCTGCTCAACAAACATTTTAATTCATGCCAAAAGATAGAAAAAAAAGAAGAAGAAGAAAGCTACTTTATGTTGACGTCGGACGGACAATCGGACCATTAAAATGAAAGATAGCGTTGAAAAGGAAAAATGTCCAAGGACCTATACCAATACCCTCAAGAAGCAAAGCTTCAAAAATTAACATCTGTTCGTTCGTTCTAGGCGATTAAATTTATTTCTTTTTATCCTAGTGAATTTAGGTAGCATCAAGGACCCTCGATGAATGCTGTGCACACCATCCATGGAGGAGTCATCTATAATCAAACAAAGTCAACAGTGATCGACGTAATGTACAAAAAGCTACACATATACCGGTGAGTGTCAAATTATTGCTTTTGAACGGACTATAGTTGGGTCGTATCTATTGTGATAGTGTTTTGATTCGTCATTAACTTTATTATCCTATTCATATTCTCTTGCTTTTATTTTTAATTCATGGGCACAAAAATTAATTTAAAGTGAAATAACGATACAATAGAATACAACTAGAAGATAAATTAAGGAATACTTAAGAGAAAGAGTAGGTAGTAGAATTCAAATGCAAAGTTGTTATGCTCCTATATCTGAAGATAAATCCCTTGCAGAGAATTTATATTCGTGAATACTTTCAAAGCAGTAGTTGAAAGCTTACCTACAAATCGATAACCATCAAATAATATAAATTGTAGATATCGATCGATAACGATAACATATAGTAAATCAGATTTGATTTTTTTTTACTAGCTGATTACGTGTTTCGATGCTAGGAATATTATGTTAATTTTAAGCTCCGATTTTATGAATAAATTGTTTTCTTTAACTTGAACTGAAATCTTCAATTGCTTTTACATTTTCCTTGATATGAAGCTTTTCACTATGCGTTTTCAGTAAAGTTTTGTGCTATTGGGTAGTGCAATGTCATAGGTGAGTTACATCGGTGTTAACATGAACAACTTTTAAGTGATTGTTCATCATTTGTTTAGAGGCTATCGCAATTAATTAGAGCGGTGTGGTAGCCAAGGATGGTCGATATCCTTTTACGGGTATTAGACTGCGGGAGGGAAACGCTAAGGGAACCAACTACACCTTCCGGTTTCCCAAGGATTTTAAAGATTTTCATTTTGTTTTCTTTCGCGAAGTAAACATTCATTGAAACTCCAAGATTCAGTTCGTCCTATTCGTTCGTAGGCATGAAACATAAGTACGGTCGTCCGGCAGTAGGTGTAAGAACCCACGCCTCCGTCGAGCTGGTGTCGCGCGTAAGCAAGCATGCCTGCTCACACTTCACTGTCAGGACAGCCTACCTTGCAACCCATTGATTTCTGTAGGAAATCCTGTACTCCTAGGGATCGATGGGAAGGCAATTCCAACGCACTTTACAAGGTAGGGACAACTTCCGTTACACAGGTGGCGCCCAACTTGGTGGCCCGAATGAATTGCGATATTTATTTGTATACGCTTTTTGGTCATGCAACTAGCAACTGCTGTCCAAATAAGTGGATACATAAACTGATATCTAGTGATAGTTATTCTATCTAACTATATCGCAATCAAGAAATCTATAGATAGCACAAAGTAGTACTAGATACATTTATTTAAATAAAACTTTATACAATTAAATGTATGACTTTAGGCTGTTAGCTCATTGAAGTCTTAGCTTAAATTAAGCATCACATTTAACAGTATTTGTTAAACCCATTTTCTAATTTAGATCATTTGATGACTTTAACTAGTTGGTTAATATTCATTCTAGTTTGTAACAGTTGCGTCATGTTCGAGTTATTAAATGTATATATATCTAGTTACTGCTGCAGTTTCTCAGACGACCGGGAGTTTCGATTCTTTAGAAATCACTGCTCCGTCTGATGCGCCTGGACTCTGTTTCAGTTAACTACTTGTGCTAAGTGATATCGAACAGATTATAATGTTTTCGAAAAGAATAACACTTTTCGAGTTCAACGAACATTTTTCTTGCACAATTGTTTTTCAAAATTTATATTACTATATTTTCTCACATCTGCGGATCTGTATCTGACGTTAGTCACCATGGAGTAAATTTTTAGTAAAAATCCTTCTTTGGTTCTGCTAACCTCAATACGATCTTTAAACATTCACTATACTATGAAAAGACATTTTGAACAGAAAATATCTCAAACGACCTGGAGTTAGTAACCAATCTCTTTAGATAGCGTTAAGACGATTATTTCATTCACTGTTCAACACTTTGAAAAAAATAACACCTTTTTATCAGCTTAAGTTAATATATATTTGGAAATTGAAATCCTTACCATTGATGTGTTTTCTTACCAAAAACATTGCACAAACCCAAGCACGTACCCTATTATACAAACCAAACCAAACCTTTTTTTTACTACATATTTCCATTTTTTTAATTTTTTTTATTATATATTTGAATTTTTAGTGATATCTATCTACATACATCCTTTAATATGCCACCAAAAAATCCAAATCCACATTTTCTGCGAGGCACTCGTAATCAACAGGGTAATAGGTCAGTAAGAATATTATTATTATTATTATTTTTATTTTTTCTCCATGACTTAAAGCTAAGTAGGTACAAGTTTGCTAAGAATATAGGGGAAAAAATAGTTTACAATCCGTAACTCAAAAAGTTAGTGTGGAATGACACAAAAGTTTAATTAACAATTTAAAGTAAATCTGATGTGGGGAAACATCGATTTTTCTAAAATACTATGAACTTTTTTTTTTTTTTTTTTTAACAATTAGAAAAAATAAATTCAGAAATTCAAGAATTAACAATTATAAGTTAACATTACAACATTGACTTGTGCTGATGATTATGGCAACATATTGCTTTTAAGTAACGATTCAAGGACATCATAAGGAATAGTGAATAGCCAGTCTTTGACATTTTTTAAAAAAGAATTAAAATGAATGGCGGTTCGAACAGAGAATGGTAAGTTATTGAACATTAACGGGGCTGTAACAGTGTAGAAGTGCGAAAAATGGGTTTTGTGCGCGAATGGAATGGAAATACGAAGGTATCTAAATAAGGGCCAGCTCTGATTAAAACGATTTTTATTACAAACAATCCCGATTAAATGTTTCTGAGCTATTAATAATGGTCTTAAAGAGCTACTATAAGAACCACCCCAACTGGTGATACCATACTGCAACTTAGAGTGAGCAAGGCCGTAGTAAATTGCTTTTAATACTTTTTGGGAACAGTGTGGCTTGATAAGATACATTTTGCGAGTTACTAGAAGCATATGCGATTTAATGGATTGAATATGATCTTTCCAATTTAAATTATGGTCAATTAATACTCCAAGGTATTTATAGTGATGAACAGTTTCAATTTTAAAACAATTATTTTAACAGTTTGAACTACCAACAAAATTACTTTTACCACAACTATGTACAGGTAAACAGAATTTTTTACAATCGTAAGCATGGAAACATAAATTAAAATCATTTACCACGTTTTTCGATATTTTGAAAGACATAAGTTTTGTTTTCTCACTAATAATCAGTTTATGTTTCGCAAACCAAAGTCTTAAGGTTTCAAGATCTTCCGAGATCTCTGCAATACAATCGTATACCGTATTGCACTTGTATGTAAAGGCGATGTCGTCTGCAAATGCAGTTGCTTCTCCATTTAGATTTAGCTCAAAGAGCGAGTTTATGTTAATTAGAAATAGCACAGGACCAAGAACTGACCCCTGTGGTACGCCATTTTTTAAAAAACAAGTATCACTTAAACTCCTATTTACATTTACTCTTTGCTTTCTGTCTTTGAGATATGACGTAAACCACTTGTGGATTTCTCCTCTAAAACCAGCATTGTACAATTTAGTTAAAAGGAAGTCATGGTCTACCAAATCAAACGCTTTTGTCATATCAACAAAGAGGGACATGGCAGATTTGCAACAGTTCATACTTTCATACAACTGGCTACTGACTCTAAGGATTGCATCTTCGGTTGACATGCCTCTTCTGAATCCAAACTGTTTGCTACTAAAATAATTGTTTCTGTCCAGAAAAGACAATATGCGCGATTTCACAAGTTTTTCAAAATCTTAGAAAACAATGGAAGTAAGGAAATAGGTCGATAGTTCGACATGTCTCTTTTATTACCTTTTTTAAAAAGTGGTATCACTTCAGCATTTTTCAGGTGCTGAGGGAAGCACCCTTTTAGAACACTAAGATTGAACAAGTAACTTAAAACGTCCACCACATAGAAACATATTTTCTTTAACAATATAATCGATATACCATCACTAGTACACGAATTATTGTTCTTTAAGGATACTATTACCTTATAGGTCTCAATTGAAGAAAATCGTTTCAAGACAAAACTATTCGAATGCGAATTTTCTATTGAACTTAACGAACAATTGCAGTCCATTGGAATCACAACAGATGGTTTCAGCTTTTCTGAGATTTCGGTAAAGTACTCATTGAGTTTGTTGGAAATGCTAACTGAATCAGTGTAGCATTTTCCATCTATCTCCAAGCTGTGGATACCTATTGGTTGCCTACTTTTTCACAATATGCTATCAACTACCTTCCATTGATCTCTTGCATTACTCCCAGCTCGTACAAAAGAATCAGTATAAAATTTGTCACGCGTTTCCTCAACATTTCTGAGCACGGATTTGCACAGTTTATCGTAATATTTCTTTAGCTTTATATTTTGTGGATGACTTCTACATTTTTTTGCAAGTTTGTGTTTCCTTCTTATCTTATTCAAGAGGTTGTGAGTCATCCACGGCTTTAAAAACCTATTCTTATTCTTGATTTGAGGGGACACAGTTGTACAAATTGTAATATAATTATTTAAAATTGTAAGAAAGAGATCGAATGCAATTGAAGGGTCAGGTTCATCATAAACTGGCTCCCAAAATTCATATTTTAAATATTCATTTAGAAGAGCAAAGTTTGTACGATATTCATTTTTGATATAAGTATTGCCACCATTTAATTCATTGCTACTGGAACATACACTCAGTGATAAAACATAAAAAAAATTAAAAATCCCTACAGCACACAAAGAAAATCCCTACTTTTTCCCTACACCGTCGAATAGTTTTCCCTACAATCTACACGACTTACCTTGACTAGATTCGTGAATACGACCAATCAAACGATACTCGAAGAAAATAAATAATAATTTTTTGTATTTTTTGAATTTTAGTTTGAGAAACATTAATATGAAAACACATTATTGCATTAAGGGTGTGTGGTACGATTTTTCGGAAAAATCAACTGAATTATTTTTTTTTTTAAAAAATCCCTGCGTTATAAAAATCTGTCCTTTTTTCCCTACGGTGTCATTTTTAGTTCGAAAATCCCTACATGTAGGGATTTTTCCCTACATGTAGGGATTTTTCCCTACATGTACTATCACTGCATACACTTAGTGCAATCATACAATGATCAGTTAATTTCAGATCATAAACAACACCATTAAAAAGATTTTTATTCTTATTATGAATACGCATAAATATATGATCTATGCAAGTTTTAGTCGAATAGGACACACGGGTAGGTTCATTAATAAAACTCTTTAGACCATTTGACGCCATAAGAAACAGATAATTTTCAGTATCTCTATCAAAATCATTTAAAATATCAATATTGATATCGCCAATTAGAATAAAGTTCTTCTCTTTACAAACCCTCAGAGCATCACTTAATTCACCAATGAATACACCTTTAGAAACTGCATGCAATCTGTAAACACACAACATTGCATAACTCTCGTTCATAAAATCAAACGACAATTTAATAACATCAGCGCTAATAAAATTAAGCTTTAACAAATCTAGAACATAACCATTTCTCACATAAACTGCTACGCCTCCAGCTGAATATGATTCATTGCAATTACCAAAAGATGTATACCCGGGTATGTTATATAAATCAAATTCACCATCATACAGCCAAGTCTCACTCAAAACAATGACAACAGGTAAACTCACTAATGACTCAAGATGAGCTACCAAAGCTGAAAAGTTTTTTCTAATGCTACGAATGTTTTGGTGCATACAAACAATATCAAAACAATAAAGAGAATTGACTGGGTATTCACATGTATGTAGGATCACCCTGTACGAGTCGAACATCCACCAAAACCCAACGAAGGTGTCAACGAACAATCAATCGTGTGGGCACTGAGAAGAGACAGTCAGAAGAGAACCGCCCCGCCGAGCACATCATTTTGATCATTATACCATTTTTTCTAATTAATTTCTTAATAAACGTGAATTATTTATTATATTTACAAAAACGCTTTTAATCCCACAAATTCTGGGTGCTCAGCCGGGATTTAATTTCAAAGTTTAACGTAAAAACAAAAATCAATATTCACGCCAAAAATAAGAAATTCACGATAATCGGTGGTCAGCCATTGCCGCGAAAAGAAAAGGAGACGATTTGGAGGTCAAGGTACGGTTGTTGCTGCTGCTGCCGCTGTTGCTGAAATTATAACCAGCTACACAAAAGATTCTCAGTCGAAGCTGGTCAACAAAAAAAAGGGGAGTAAGAAGAAATAAAAAGAACAATTCATTGCATTAACAATTTTACAGAGGTCGAGGTGGTCGTAATTTTGGAGTTTGGAAAAAAAAAAAAAAGAGTTAACGTGACATTTCTACGTAGTCTCCAAAAAAAAAACAAAAGTGGTGGTGATTCAAGATCATCTTATTTAAATACTCGCTGGTTCTTAGCGATAGGTGTCGCTAGAGGTTTTTTTTTCAAGACAGCACATTCACCAACCATTTTGTTTTCGCCGCAACATTGGAGAATAAGCCGAGACACCGAACTTTTAACATTGGTTTTTACCAAAAGCTCAATCCACAGTCCAATTAAATTTACAATGCCGAAAGGTAATAAAAACAGCACGGGTTTTCAAGAATCTTTCCGAGATTTTTCCGATATGCTGCGGGACTTGGAGCGTAAGCAAGACAAGTTAGCTGAAGTGGACAACCAAACCAAAGATCGTCAACATGAAAAGGAGTTGGAGTTACTTCGGCGGGAGAGCGAGATACGCGAAAAGGAGAAGGAAATGCAGCTGAGATTAGAGATGTCCATTCTGAAGACGTCAATGGAGGAACAAATCTCAACCGCAGAGCTACAAACATCACGTTTCAAGATGTTGCCGCCGTAGTACCAGAGTTCAGTGGCAACGACGAGTATGATGTCAATAGCTGGATACAGGATGTGGAGAAGGCGGCTGATTGCATGAAGTGGTCAGGGTTCGAAAAGACAATTTTTGGAAAGAGACTTCTGGCCGGTTCGGCCAAGCTGGCGCTAAGGTCGAAACCGGAAATCTCCGAATGGTCCGAACTAAAGCAATTCCTGATAGAAGAATTTTCTGAACGAGTGAGTACGGCGGATATCCATAAGAAGTTAACTCAAAGGCGGCAGTTCAGAGGTGAGTCCATTCATGATTATCTCTTATCCATGAGGGAGCTGGGTGCGAAGGGTCGGGTAGATGACAGTTGTATCATACAGTATACGATTGATGGGGTAAGCGATTCTCCCCATAACAAAATTATATTGTATGGTGCATCTACCATTAAGCAGTTTAAAGAAAAAATAATTCTATACCAGAAGTACAAAGAAAGCATCCCAAGTGTTAGTAGCACGAATAGTAGCACGGGTGGTAAGCCGAAAGAGTATTCATCGACAGCAGGTAATAGGGTAGGGCGTTGTTACACTTGTGGCCGCCGGGGACACAAGAGTAGTTCCTGTTCCGAAAAGCATCCGAAATGCTTCAAATGCAACGAATTTGGCCACAAAGCAATGACCTGCCCGATGAAAGAGACAGATAAGAAAACGAATGTTTTATTAACGTCTAGACCGAACTCGATGAAAGAAGTTTCAGTCAACGGCTACAAAGTAGAAGGTCTCGTAGATACAGGAAGCGACATCACTTTAATACGAAGCGACATTTACGTCCGAATGGGTGCCCCTGCGATTGTACAACAGACATTGCCTGTTAGGGGACTTTCTAAAAACGCAGTTGAGGCGTTAGGGTATTTCAGCGCAACAATTAGCATTGACAATTGCATATCCACTACAAACGTTTTCATTTTGCCAGAGTCTGTGATGCAGTTACCTTTGATAATGGGAAAAGATGTTCTCGTAGGCAAAAACATACAACTTTTGGAAGACAGCGTGATAGTCTCTAACATAGATGAAGCTTTGTGTCAGATTTGCCAGCTGCCCGAAACGAATGCAAAATGTAATGTGTTAAATATTGGGAACTCACGTTTTAGAAAACAAATTGAAGATTTAGTGAATAATTATACCCCACGAGAAGATAAATATACATCTGTCAAAATGCAAATAATTTTGAAATCGGACGTCCCAATTTCGCAAACACCAAGAAGATTGGCCCCTTTAGAAAAGAAAATTGTAGAAGAACAGATAGAAGATTGGTTGAGGGAGGGCATAGTTAGACCTAGTTCCTCGGAGTACGCTAGCCCGATCGTGTTAGCCAACAAAAAAGACGGCACCAAGCGACTATGCGTCGACTATCGTCGCCTCAACAAGGAAATTGTACGAGATCACTACCCATTGCCACTAATAGAGGACCAAATAGACGCACTTAGCAAGGCGAAAGTTTTTTGTACCTTAGATTTGGAAAACGGATTTTTCCACGTTAGGGTGTCCGAAGAAAGCATCAAGTACACGTCGTTTGTGACTCCTTCTGGTCAGTGGGAATTTCTCCGAGCACCGTTTGGACTTTGTACTTCGCCTACTGTGTTCCAAAAATACATAAATCGCGTTTTTAAGCCGTTAGTTGAGAAAAGGTATCTCCTTTTGTACATGGACGATGTAGTCATTGTTGGGGATAGCGATGAGCAGTGTTTCGACAGACTTAAAGAGGTACTCCTCTTATCCGAAAGTTATGGGTTAAAGATAAAATGGTCCAAGTGCCAGTTTCTCTGCCGTTCTATTGATTACTTAGGATTTCAAGTTTCAGACAGATCAGTACAGCCATCAACGCACAAAACTATTTATTTATTTATTTCATCTACTAGCTAAGCTATACAGATTACGTGATAACTATACCTACAAATTATATAAAACAATTTCTTAAGACTAAGAGAATGCAAGATAATTAAGTAAAACACTTTTGAAGCGACTACGAGAGAAATGTAAATCAACATAATTACAAACTTCATTGAATGAAACAATAGCTCTGGACATAGGCTCATTGTGGCCGTAATTAGTTCTGTGAACTGGTCGAAGGAGAAGATTTCTTTCCCTTAAAGGTCTAGCCGGGGCATATATTGGTACTTGGGCTAACAGAGGTGGACAGTTAATGTGATAGCTTAACAAGTCCCTTACAAACATGATGTCATGAGCTTTTCTTCTTGAGCTTAAAATTGAAATGCCTAACAATTGACACCGAGTTTGGTAAGGAATTTCAAAGTCCCATCTCATTTTGCGGAAAATGTATTTAGTGAAACGCCTTTGGACTTTTTCAATGCGGTCAGAGTGAACTTTGTATAATGGGTTCCATATTACATCAGCATATTCTAGCAGAGACCTAACAAATGCAATAAAAAGAGAAATAAGAGTATGAGGATCCGAAAATTCTTTGCAATTTCGTTTTATAAAACCAGAAAGTTTATTTGATCTAGCAATAACTTGATCCACATGAGATGCAAAGGTGAACCTCGAATCAATTATAATACCAAGATCTTTAACTTCTAGAACTCTTTTTAGTACAATACTGTCGATTTCGTATTGAAATTCAAAATGAGAAGAGCTTCTAAAAAAAGATATTATGAAGCATTTTCTAATGTTTAACATTAAACAATTACTGACGCACCAAACAGATAGGTTTGTTAGATCATGTTGCAAATACTCACAGTCAAATGAAGTTTTCATTTTAAGGAACAGCTTTAAATCATCAGCGTACATCAAACAATGGGAATATTTTAATACTCGTGAAATATCGTTGATGAAAAGTGTAAATAGGAGCGGACCCAAATGACTACCCTGTGGTACTCCTGATCCACACCCAAAGGATCGTGAAAAGTAGTCGTCTATTTTGACCTTTTGATTTCTTCCAATCAAGTAGGATGCTAACCACTCATGCATTGCTGAGTGAAACCCAAGACTTTCAAGTTTTTTTAGTAATATGTGATGATTGACTGAGTCAAATGCCTTACTAAAGTCAGTGTAAGCACAGTCCACTTGATAACCATCTTCGATTGCATTAATGGCATAGTGTGAAAAGCAAGCCAGATTTGTGGTAGTGGACCTACCAGACACAAAGCCATGCTGCGCATCACAAACAAATTCCTTTGTAAAAAATTCAAGTTTTGATTTGACGATACTTTCAAAAAGCTTAGGCAAAGCAGATAATTTGCAGATTCCTCTATAATTTTCAATATCATTCTTAGATCCAGATTTGAAAATTGGAATAAGAAAAGAGGATTTCCATTCTTCAAGAAAAATTCCTGAGGATAGCGACAGATTAAAAATATGAAGAAGCGGATTGCAGATTTCTTGGGAACACATTTTAAAAATAATCGAAGGAATACCATCCGGTCCCGGACTTGAATTGGGCTTAAGAACATTAAGAGCCGCCATAATGTCATGGAGACTTAGTTGAATGAGGCCAAGGTCCAGTCTGCATTCTGTAGCTGGAACAAAACTTGGTGTATCTGGCTTAGAGTACACAGATTCAAAGAATTTAGCAAACAAATCAAGTGTTGTATTTACATCTTTAGATTCAAAATTTTTATAGAACATGGATTTGGGCAGACCTGTAGATTTTCTTTTGCTATTTATGAAAGTCCAGAAGCGTTTGGAATCTGTCTTTAATGCATTTTCTATTTGATTTACGTGATTTTTTTGCAGAAATTTACTTAACGCAAGAAAGTCCTTACGCAGCTTGTCAAAAAGTTCATAATCCACAGGGCTACCGGACAATTTGAAATTTTTATGCGCCTTATTTTTAAGGTTCTTAAGATGAGCGAGCCTTCTATTGTACCACGGAGGCTTAGATAAATTCTTCTTCGATCTATAAGGAACAAAAGCGTTAAATCCTTTAAACAACACAGACTTAAAAAAATTATAAGAGTCCTGAAGGGACGAATGTCTCAGATTACTATTCCAATCAATGTCATGAAGGTAACAGTTAAAACCATTAAAATCGCATTTTGAAAAATCGAACGTTTTAACAAGATTAATATCAGCTTTTAAAAAATCGTAAACCTCAATTTCAATAGAAGTTTGATTATGATAAATAGAATTATTTAACAGAGGATATGGGGCTTCAAAAGTATTTGCCTTGATATCATCACAGCAGATAAAAACTATATCTAATATTCTATTTTCTGAATTAACAATTGAGCTAATTTGACACAAATTAAGAGAAAGTAGAAAATCAACTAAAACAAATTCAATATCTTTCTTTAAGTTACATGGCATAAGCATTTTATCCTCGTCGGACCAAGACCAAACAATGTCACCGACATTAAAATCTCCCAATACACAAATACTATTGGAGACATTATCGTGAATATCGAAAATAAAATCAATGTTACATATGTGTCTTTCATAGACATCTAATCCACTCCCTGATGGGACATAACTTACAATAAAAATAAGTGAGCTCACAACACCTGTGACTTCCATAGAAAAGCAGAGTTGTTCCACTTCACGATCTGGTAAGGGAATCTCAAAGCAGGTAATACCTCGACGAACTGCAACTAGAATTCCTCCACCACGTTCCTCCTTCTTTTTACATCGATCAAAACGGAAAACCCGATAGAGAGACTCATCAAAAATTTCAGAGTCATGAATATCATCATATAACCAAGATTCTGTGATAATAATGACATCATAGTCAAGATGACTAGAATATTTAAATAATTTAGTGATTTTTGTCCGAATTCCGCTGGCGTTATGATAATAAATTTTGAGATTCGATTTATCAAAGTTTCGCTTTTTTACGACTCTGTGATGCGGGTAGGCAAGCTCGGTAAGTTTTTTGGCTTCTTATTGGATTTGCCAGGTCGATTTGTAAACTCCTTAACTATCATATTTTTTGGCCATAAGTTAGGGTTAACTAAAGCCTTTCCAATATCTGAAGGAGCAAGAACTTTGAACGAGGCTGATATTCGGTCCGGCAGGTTATCAGGTGTGAGGCTATGACATCTGATAGCTTCGGTGTCAATGCCCTTGTTTTTTATGTAGTCCAGAATATCCTTTGGTTTAGTTCCGTATTGTAGCCTTGCTAGAAATATGGCAGATGGTGGAGCCACAACTTTCAGAGAGATATCACGGCTATTTGTGACGATGGGTACTGGAACGACCACAGGTGTATCGCTGTTGGCAGGAGGATTAACATCTTCATTAATCAAATGTCTGTTATTGTTGAATAACGCCGACGATGAAGAAGATGGTCCAGGTGATAGAAGACTAGAAGATTTCTCCAATGATATTTCTACCGTCGGTGTGACAACTGGTGTAACTGAGTTGGACCGTAGAATCCTTTTTGGCTGAACAGGTTGAATCTCTCTAATTGGGCCGACTGTGAGATCGTTGCTCAGCTGCTGAACAGCACAATTATTGGATCCTTTGGTATTTTCCATTGGCAAGATTTGAGGACTTAACAAATTAATGATTAGGTCGTTTGATTGAGGCAACTGTTGCAGTAAATCCTTCTCAATATTAGTAGAACTCTGCCACATCATTTGTGCATTCGCAGAATCAAAATCAAAAATTTGCTGTAACTCAGAGAATAAAGTCGCAATATTTTTAAAATATTTTTGCAGTTTTATGATTTTCCAGTGGAGGACATCAGGAGAGATATTTCTATGTTTCTCACAATAAAAACATAGACCGGGAGTATTAATAATTTTATCGATATCCTTCCCTTTCAAGCCTATGCATTTTGCATGAGCAGCAAAACACATGCCATTGCGAAGTTCCCAGAACCCAATTCAGTTAAGATGATCCAAAGTTTCCTTGGACTTACCGGATATTTCCGAAAATTTGTAAAAGACTACTCGATTATAGCCCGCCCGCTCACTCAGCTTTTACGAAATAACCAATCCTTCCGGTTTGGAGCAGCCGAAAGGATAGATTTTGAGGAATTGAAAAATATTCTGTCATCGAAACCAGTCCTGAAGCTGTATGCTCAGGAGGCAGAGACCGAACTTCACACCGACGCGTCTAAGTGGGGATATGGGGCAGTGCTTCTCCAAAAATCCGACGACGGCAAATTTCATCCGGTATACTTCTATAGTAAGAAGACGTCGCTAGCAGAGGAGCGATACAGTAGTTATGAACTTGAGGTATTAGCTATCGTAAATGCATTGAAGAAGCTGAGAGTTTACCTGCTAGGTCTCCAATTCAAGATCGTGACAGATTGCGCGGCATTTAAAGCGACGATGGAAAAAAAAGAGATTTTGCCGAGGATCGCGGGATGGGCACTAGCCTTACAGGACTACGATTATAGTTTAGAACATCGACCTGGTACGCGCATGAAGCATGTAGACGCTCTCAGCCGCAATCCCGTCTCCATGGTTGTAAGCAGTGAGTTCTTGCTCAAAGTGAAAGCAGCTCAGGACGCAGACGATTATCTTAAAATTGCAAAGAATGCTCTAGAAAATGGAACTCATCAAGAGTATTTCAAAGAACACGATTTACTATATAAAGAAGACCAAAATGGGAACAAGCTGCTTTGTATCCCCAACGACCTCGCCCAAGAACTTATCAGGGCTACACATGAAGAAGGCCACTTTGGAACAAAAAAGATGGAAGAGATCCTGTCAAAGGACTACTTTATCGCAGATCTTCGTCAAAAAATTGATCAGGTAAGAAGAAACTGTGTGCGTTGCATTCTATGCGACAGGAAAGCTGGGAAACAAGAGGGATATCTGCATCCAATTTGCAAGAACGAGTTACCATTGGATACTTACCACGTCGACCACTTCGGACCTCTGTCACCAACCAACAAAAATTATTCCTACATCTTCTGCGTCATCGACGCGTTTTCCAAGTTTGTTTGGATATACCCATGCAAGTCGACCTCTGCTGTAGAGGTCATCCGCAAATTGGAATAACAAAAGGCAGTCTTCGGAAACCCAGTGCGAATAGTTTCAGATCGTGGTGCGGCGTTCACATCCAACAGCTTTAAAGACTACTGCGAAGAAGAGGGCATTTTACATCTCCAGGTTACAACCGGTGTTCCCCGCGCAAATGGACACGTAGAGCGCATAAACCGCATAATCATATCTGTTTTGGCGAAGCTGACGATGGACGATCCCAACAAATGGTACCGCTATACTAGCAAACTCCAAATGTTGCTGAATTCAACCTTCCAACGAAGTATCAAGAAGAGTCCGTTTGAAGTTCTAACTGGTCTGCGGATGAGAAAGAAGGAAGACATCAGCTTAGCCGAAAGCATCAACGACGAAATAAGATGATTATTGGATGAAGAGCGCGACCAAATCAGAGAAGTAGCACGACACATCATCAGCGTAGCCCAAGAGGAAAACAGAAGGAATTACAACAAGAAGCGAAAACCTGCCATCCAATATAATGTGGATGACCTCGTTGCTATCAAAAAAACCCAATTTGCCACTAACGCTAAACTTTTTCCCAAATTCTTAGGTCCTTATAGGGTCACCAAGGTATCCCCGAACGAAAGATACGAGGTGCGCAAGGTCGGCGTCCATGAGGGTCCAAGAAAGACGACAACAAGTGCAGATTTTATGAAGCCATGGCCAGTCACCGAAAATAGTCAGAAAGTTTTAGGCCATACAAGACGAATAACCAGCCAAGATGAATAACCAGCCAAGACGAATAACCAGCCAAGACGAACAACCAGCCAAGACGATTAACCAGCCAAGACGAATAACCATCCAAGACGAACAACCAGCCAAGACGAATAACCTGCCAAGACAAATAAACAGCCAAGACGAATAATCAACGAAGACGAACAACCAGCCAAGACGAATAATATAAGACAGGATGAACAACGAAGACGTTTAAAAACCAAGCAAGACAAATAATTAAGACGTATAAGCAAACGAGATAAACAGCGAAGGAGACTTTTAAAAATCTAAGACGAGATGCCAGCTAGGAAAACAAATAACCAACCCTTTCCCAGAGTCGGGAAAAGAGTGCAGGAGGGCCGAATTTGTAGGATCACCCTGTACGAGTCGAACATCCACCAAAACCCAACGAAGGTGTCAACGAACAATCAATCGTGTGGGCACTGAGAAGAGACAGTCAGAAGAGAACCGCCCCGCCGAGCACATCATTTTGATCATTATACCATTTTTTCTAATTAATTTCTTAATAAACGTGAATTATTTATTATATTTACAAAAACGCTTTTAATCCCACATGTGTTGGGGACTGAGCACGAAAGAGAATTAAGAGAATTATTCATAATTTATTTAAATCTGAAGCACAAGTAATTCTTACTAAAGGATCCCCCTCCTTCTTCCGCATAAAAACAGTTCCATTCTTAGTCCATACATATTGGTACCCTTTTTCTCCTCTCTGCGACAATGCAGCATTAAACAATTGACGAGTCTGGTGCGTTAAACAGTCGTTTAAGTACATCTTCTTCGGTCTTCCATGAGTGTAGCGATTGCCGTTGATTAGTGTTGTTGTTAGTTGCACTTTTTTTTCTCTCTTTGCTCTCATCATTTTCTCCTTGCACTGGCGAGAAACAAATTTGACAAACAGAATATTTTTCGTATTGTGATTACTGCTAGAGGTAGAGCTAGTGCTTGTTGTGTTTTTTTGCCGTTTGTTTATGCGTTTGATATAGCAGAGGTCAATGTCCTCCTTCGATACGTCAACAAGCAGACCCTCACGGAAAATCTTTAGCGCCACATCAATAGAAGCGTCGCCGCAGTCTGGTGGAATGTTATAGATCTCCACAGCATTTCCGATGAGTTGCTGCTCCAGATGATCCACTTTCTTCTCGAGTTGTCTAATTTTTTGTTCGCATTCATCGTTTTTCAATTGTAGTTCCTCTATCTGCTTTCTTTGTATCTGCTTTACTTCTTGAATTTCGGCGTAAATCAAATCCAGTGTAACAATGGGCTTTGGAGGTGGAGCGAAAGGTGTGTGGTTAACAGGTGTTACGGTGTCAATTTTTTGGTGGAGATGCTGAATTAGATGCATAGGGCTAGAGGCACATGCAGGCGCTTCCCCAGATAGCGATTCGCGTCGTTTGTTTGCAACACATGCTTTGCACTGCCAGAGTTTGTTGGCCTTCTTCATAAATTCGATATCGGCCGGCAAGACATTAACACAGGCTGCATGGTAAAGGCTTTTACAGTCTCTACACACCACCTTCAGATCAGACCGCTCCACTTTTTTTCCACACGTTTTACACGACATATTAAAGTAATCAAAGTAGTCAATGGTAGGTACCACAAAAAAAAAATTATTTAATTATGTTCCCGACGCGTGTGTGCCCCACAACAAACAGCTGAGAACTGAAATTCAAGGGGGGTCTCTCTCCGGCAGTCAATTGACACCAGACCACAAAACATATCTGAGAACCAAACTCACCAATCAAACCAACAACCTGATCAAGAAAGGTTTGAGGCAAATGAAAGTGCCATCTCATCCCGTCAGTCACTTGATTTCAGGTCTCAAAATAATGTGACCGAAGAACAGGCTCATTGTTCAAATAGACAACCCGATATCTCCAACAATTCTCATAATGATAGTCGCCATGAGGCACCACATACTCAGCCTGAGAACCCAAGTCATGTTCGTCCTCGAAATGAAAGCTTAACGCAATACATTCAAGAGGTCGTTAACGCTACAATCGGACTTGGCAGATCAGCTGATTTACGTAACCGTCTTTTAGATTTTGAGAGAGAAAGGGAGATTATTCGGCGTGAAGTAGCAGAAACTCAGGGCAACTACTCCTACGCTAAATAATGCGGCTGAATACGATGTCAACCGTAGACAACCTCAGCAGAGCACTGCCAATAGAAATATTGAAGCCAATGCGGAAGGTCCCGATGGGCAAAATAATCAGCCAAATCAAATGAGAACCAGTCCTCAGGTCAACGAAAATGTCCAACATGTTGTGAATCAACTGAATGCCTTGCATTTTGACTCTGAAGTTCCAAGCGAACGTCCGGCACAATCCTGTACTAGTAATAGAACATTAGAGTTTCAGAAATGGGGCTTGAAGTTCGACAACCAACACATGACGGTGGACGACTTCATCTTTCGTTTGCACAGACTCAAAGATTGCTACAGTGAAACCTGGGACGATATCTATCGTCACTTTCATCTCTTCGTTACTGGCCCAGTAGAGAGATGGTACTGGATGTACCTCAAAGCAAACCCAAGAGTAAACTGGGATACTTTCCAGATTGCAATGCTTGAGCAATTTAGAACACTGGAAACGGACTCTGAACTGTCTCGGCGAATGTTTGACAGACGACAGGGACCAACTGACAGCTTCGATGACTTTTACAATGCCATCCAACAAATTAACACACGTCTCCATATACCAAAGTCTCCTAGGCAACTCATTGATTTACTCAAACAAAATGTTAAACCTCGTATCGGTGAATTGCTGATAACGTTCAGTACGAATAGTTTGCCGGAGATGATTTACGTATGTAGAACCATTGAGAAATATGTAAATCAAACCGATGGTTTACGTCCAAAACCGTACGGGCAACAACAAAATTTTCGGAGGCAGGTAAATGAAATCGATGCTACGGAAGAATTGCTTGAGGTAGATGCTCTAACAGTTCCACAAATAAAATGCGATCAAAGTTCGTACAATTGTTGGAACTGTAAACAGAACGGTCATATAGTCAATATCAATATTAAAAAGACCAGATTTTCAAATGAATACTCCTCCTAAACAAGTAAAATTAAAATCCCTTCACGATCGTTTGCAAAATTATTATGAAGTTCGCAACCGTATCTTTAACCCCATGCCATCGAAACGTATCATCAAGCTTCGAGAACGCTTCAAAAATAAACGAAATGTGCATAGAGCTATCAGTGCCACTAGCCTTTGTAGCGCTGAAGATCCTCGGCCTTATGCCACCGTATCGATCTTTGGTCGACAGATGCTAGGATTGCTAGATAGTGGCGCAAGTATAAGTTGCTTAGGCTCAGGATGCTTGGAGTTAATAGATGTCGCCGGTGTACCGTTTAAGTCGTTCGTTTCTAACATTAAGACTGCTGGTGGTCAGTCACAACCAATTGTTGGTGAAGTGGTGACAAACATCACATATAAAGGAACAACAAAGGAGATGTCATTCTTTTTAGTTCCATCTTTGGAACAGCAGCTGTATCTGGGGGTCAATTTCTGGAAGTTGTTTGAGGGAGCGCCTCAACTCCTTTCAGAAATCTCGTCCGGGTCTCTGCACGATTTGAGCGACTCAAACGCTCACGAATTGTCAGTTAAACAGTCCAAAGAACTAAATAACGTGATCAACTTGTTTCCGTCCTATGCTCATTCTGGCCTAGGTCGGACAAGTGTAGAAGAACACTACATAGACACAGGGAAAGCTGAGGCCATTAAACAGCGGCACTATCCTGTTTCTCCAGCGGTGCAAAACCTGATGTATGGGGAATTGGATAGAATGCTTGAAATGGGCGTTATAGAAGAGAGCAGTAGTGCTTGGAATTCACCAGTGGTCTTGGTGCGGAAACCGGGAAAAAACCGCCTATGCCTCGATTCGCGAAAAGTGAACCAAGTTACGAAAAAAGACGCCTATCCACTTCCTCATATTGAGGGGCTATTGAGTCGTCTTTCAGAAACACACTACATATCTAGTGTAGATTTGAAGGACGCCTTTTAGCAAATCCCTCTGGAGAAAACATCACGGGAAAAGACTGCGTTTACTGTCCCTGGCAGACCCCTGTATCAGTTTAAGGTGATGCCCTTTGGGCTCTGCAATGCTGCTCAGCGCATGTGCAGACTTATGGACAAAGTGGTGCCGCATAAATTGAAACAAAACATATTTGTTTATTTGGATGATTTATTGATTATTTCGAAAACGTTTGAGGAGCATTTAGACTTACTCAAAATGATAGCAATGCGTTTACATTCTGCAGGACTTACTATAAACCTGGGCAAATCAAAGTTTTGCTTTAAGCAACTCAAGTATCTAGGATACATAGTTGGAGGTGGATGCCTCAAAACCGACCATGAGAAAGTCTCCGCAATCAACGATTTCCCTATACCAAAAACATCTAGACAAGTTAGGCGGTTTCTAGGATTGTCTGGATGGTATAGGAGGTTCGTGAAAGACTATTCATCTCTTGCCACTCCCATTACGGATACTCTGAAGAAAGGTAAATCATTTGTATTTGGCCCTGAGGCTATAGCTGCGTTTGAAGAGCTTAAATTAGCGTTAACATCGGCACCTATTTTAGTTAACCCAGATTTCAGTAAACCATTTATAATCTTATGCGACGCATCCACATCTGGTATTGGATGTATTTTATGCCAACAGGATGAGGATGGTTTGGAAAGACCGATCTACTACTATTCGCACAAACTCAATTCTGCTCAACGCAATTATAGCGTAACAGAGTTGGAGTGTCTTGCGGCGGTCTTGGGTGTTGAAAAGTTTAGGTCGTACATTGAAATGCAGGAATTTAAAATAGTGACAGATCATGCGAGCTTGAAGTGGCTCATGAGTCAGAGAGATCTCAGCGGACGTTTAGCTCGATGGAGTTTGAAGCTCCAACGGTTCTCTTTTGTTATTGAGCATCGAAAGGGAACACAGAATGTAGTACCAGATGCACTTTCACGCGTTCATTGTGTCGACGAAATTGTGTCTGATGCAGCATGTGGTGTGAACTCTTTCGATGTTCTACACGTTGATCTGGCAGATCCAAGCTTTAAGTCGGAAGAGTATGTAAGATTAATAGAAACTATCGAGAAAAATAAAAACCAATTACCTGACCTTTTAAAAACGTTCACCCGAATCCAATAAAAAGAAAGAAAGAAGAACGATCCGTTTAATAATAATTCTGAAAGACTTTATTTCATAGGCTTACAAATTAAAAGTACCGAATCTGATGACTGCTAAATGATAACTGACTTGACAATAGCAATGTAAAAAAACAGCTTGAATTATGTACTACAATACAAATACAAATAAATGAGCAAGTCAGACTGAGAGATAATTACGATATTTTCAAACAGTGATAATAGACGAAAGTTTTAAAGATTTTTGACATCCTCCCGCCAACAATTTCAGGATGAATTGGAAATCTCTAACGGGTAGAGAAGTTGTATTGGTCTTCGCAAAATAGAGCCGTTAGAAAGCCTTACCTCGCAGGCGCGAATTTTGTTGTCTCGTCCAGGATATACATTTCTTATGATTGCTAATTGCCAAAGAGGTCGTGGTAACGATGAATTTTCAACCAGCACTACGTCTCCGACTCGCAACTTAGACCCCACGTTACCCTTTGTGTGATGCAATGATCTAAGTTGGAGAAGATACTCCTTAAACCACCTTCTTTTAAATGCCGCTAAGACATGCAAACGCTCCTTCCACATCCTTCGTAGTTCATTACCCGTCCGGTCTGCAGATGTTGATTCCTCCGAAGTTCCGCAGACTCCATTGAGGAAGTGATTAGGAGAAAGTGGTGCGAGATCTAAGGGGTCATCCCCTATGTAAGTTAAAGGCCTCGCGTTCACCACACGTTCAACCTCCGTAAGCAAGGTATACAGCTGATCGTTGTTTAATGTGGCTCTTCTTACCGCTGACCTTAGAGCCGTTTTAACGACACCCACCAGTCGCTCCCAAAAACCACCCCACCATGGAGCTCGCTCTACGATGAATTTCCAGTTTATTCGAGAGTCACTCAAAAAACCTAGAAAGCGTTCACTGGTCCGGACGTTGCTTAGTTGTTTAAACTCAGAAGACGCCTTTTTAAAAGTGGTAGCGTTGTCAGAGTAAATTATACGAGGAGTTCCTCTTCGGGCGATAAACCGTCTTATGGCAAGAATACAACTTTCTGTCGTCAAATCATTGGTGTATTCTAAGTGCACTGCTCGAACGGCTGCACAAGTGAATAAGAGAATGTACAATTTTCTTCGTTGACCTGATGTATCCACCACGTATAAAGGACCGGCGAAGTCAACTCCCGTCACATCAAAGGCCCTTGCTGACAAAATCCGATCTTTTGGAAGTGGTGCGAAAGGCTGCGTAGCTGCTTTTCCTCGAAGGATCTTACAAACGAAGCAATTTTTTATAATAGTTTTGACTAGTTGCCTTCCCTTTATTATCCAGTACTTTGAACGTAAATTGGAAAGAACAGAAGAGGTGCCACCATGAAAAATTCGTGTATGTACATCGGCAACTATAAGTTTCGTTATATGAGATGATTTCGGTAAGATAATAGGGTGAGCAATGTTTACATCAGCTTCAACATCTTGGAGGCGACCACCAACTCGCAAAACCATATCAGTCTCATCTAAAAATGGAAAAAGAGACAATAACTTGGAATTAGTAGGCATACTCCTTTTATTTTTAAGAGATGAAATTTCCTTAAGAAAATGCTGGTATTGAATTTGGCGGATCCAGTACATTTCAGCTCGGTTTATATCTTGAGCAGAAAGATGAGATTCAAATCGGCGCCTTTTAATCATATCAGCAACTCGGAAACAATAAGCTGTGACACGAAGAAGACGGCTCCATGTACTGACATTTTCAGCTTTTATGACTGGGTCACCAAACTGCAATTTAACACCTGTTGAGTTATCTGTTTCACACTCAGTATTTAATAACTGAGTACACAATGAGAATGTAATATCGTTATTATTTTGTGATGGCCAGTATTGTTCATCCTCCATTAGCCAAGAAGGCCCCTTGAGCCATGCTGAAGATCCTAATAGATACGATGCACTTACACCTCTCGTAAGCAGGTCCGCAGGATTTTGCACACCAGGACAATGTCGCCACGAAGAAACATTTGACAAAGCCTTTATTTCCTTAACACGATTCTCCACATACTGCTTCCAACGTTTATTTGATCCCAAAATCCAGTATAACACTATTTTCGAGTCGGTCCACAAATATACATCGCAAATATTAATTCGAAGATTGGCCTGTAAATAAGCAAGCAAACGCGCAGCAATCAACGCAGCTGTTAGTTCTAACTTTGGAATGGTCAACTCATTTTGGTCATCATTTCGGAGAGGCGCAACTCTGTTTTTTGAGCAAATGAACTGCGTGGCTACTTCCCCATTACCTTGAACCGTCCTTGCGTAAGCTACGGCTCCAAAAGCATGTTGGCTTGCGTCAGCAAATACGTGTACTTGAGTTGATCTGCAATCGCTTGTCGATAAGTACCTTGGAATAGCTAATTCGTTTAGGTCGATTATTTCCTTCCGACATGTTGCCCAAATGCATTGTAAATCCGTTGGTAAATCCTCGTCCCAATCTAATTTCTTACGCCATATGTTTTGGAAAAGGATCTTTAGCCGCACAGTCCACGGAGAGAGTACACCGAAGGGATCGAATATTTTCGCCATTACCCGCAAAACACTGCGTTTGGTACCTTGAATGGTTTCAGATTTTAATAGACTGAGCACCGAGGTAAGATCTACTTGGAGTTCGTCCGTGGCTATAACCCATCGCAAGCCTAGTACCTTTGGTGAGGCAGAACACATCTCCTCTTCCATAAAGCATTCTCGAACACGAGCGTTGTTTGATGTCCACTTACGCAATTTCATGGATGCTGTTACGAATGTTAATAACAAAAATAAAATAATTATAAATATACTACCTTACCCACCAAGACTAGTTCTATGTTTTGAGCACGCTGTATTATCCTGTACTAAATGCTCACGCATTAGACGAACATTTTGTTCTAAACTTTAAGCGGAAACGAAAAAAGGCTAGAAAGAGTAGGTAGCTAGCTATAAAGTTTTCACTCGACATTTCTTTTTCATTGTGACGATCACCGAGACCAGTTGGTGGCAGTGCAAACATAAATTGTTAGACTGTAGATCCCAAGCAATTTAAATTTTCTTTGGTTTTACCTTTCCTCTTAATAATAAAGTCAAGTGATTTTAGTTTTTAATTAAAATATTAAAATATAATAAGACTAAGAAAGGCTCATATTACTAGGTAAGTCAATATGAATAATTAATTCCCTTTCGCGTGACATTATTGCTAAGTCAATTTCTTTAGCCGGCTGTAGGCGTTCATTTCGCTGATTTTGGGATAAACAGAAATTTTCTGCTTATCGCCTCTTCCCCCCCAGACTGCTCCACTGTATATTACTGGATTTTATCGATCAGTGCCACTGAAGAAGTGTGGCCACGTGTCAGACCGACACACAGTAAAAAAAACACCTCGAGAGAGTCTTAACTCTCCCAAACACTCAAGGCCAGCTCATCAACCAGCTCTGCATCAGAGCAGGTCAATCAACACCTTCAGTGGAACACATCTACATAACCACATAACCAAGCACACAATCAAAACAGACCAACATAGAAGAGAACGGAAAAAAATAGCTCTTCACTGCAGCGGCGAAGTCATTTCGCCACGTTGATAGCCACGGCACCTCACCAAGCAACATATTGCGGAAGCAAATACCCGTGCCGACAATCACCAAGCTTTCATCTCTACCAAGCTACCAGCAGCTACAACACGAACCGGCAAGCCAAGTCGCATGTTTCAAGCGGTTCGTAGTCGAGCCCCCTTAGCCCAGCATCATCACCATTATCTCCTGCATTGCATGCAGTAAGCAGTAATATTTAGCTGTCTCCACAGCCCATGACGTTGGCAAGGCAATAGCGAGAACAGAAGACGGCTAGTCGTCGAAGTGGATAGCACTTAGGGCGAGTAACCCGCGATCGATCGGTATGGTAAAATCTACGTGTATTCTATGTCCCATCTGGTCAAATTTTGATTTGGTAACGTTTTGTGAATTTTCATTGTAAGTAATATAGAATAGATAATGTACTTTCTATTTAATTGCCATTGTACTTAGAGATTTTCACTTAGAAGTATTAGCTACATCTTTATAAAATTAAAGTAATCGAAGATTTACTAAATACATATACACTAAACTATTTCTAATTACATCTAAACAGATTCCAACGAAGGATTGTGCGCACAACACTTCAACAAAAGAAAACATATATTGGAATACAATTACACGAACACTGACATCACAGATACACGATTAAACTAAATTAAAATTTCAACAAGCAATATCCTTAAAGAGGATCAAGAAAAGTAAGTCTTTTGTTACCCAATTTCTAAAATTTACTTATATAGAAGCATACCGAGAGGTACATATAGTTGTATCTTAAAAATCTAACATTTAATTAAAAAGGCAATCTCTAAATACAAAACAAAAGAAAAAATTATATCATAAAAGTAAATATTGGCTAAAATTTAAAATTTCTTTTCCATCTTACATCTACTTTTGTAATTAATATCTTACTTACTTACTTAGGTGGCGCTACAGTCCGGGGTGGACCTGGGCCTCAACCAGTACGCCTCTCCAGTTAGCTCGGTCTTTGGCTAACTGCCTCCAGTTGCGCACTCCAAGTTGGTTGAGGTCCCCTTCCACTTGTGCGCGCCACCTTAGGCGAGGTCTTCCTCTGCTGCGTTGTCCCTCTGGGTTGGAGTCGAAGACTCTTCGGGCCGGAGCACTGTTGTCCATACGCTCTACATGTCCTAGCCATCTCAGACGGCTGATCCGCACTTTTCTGACAAGGTCGATGTCGCTGTACAGCTCGTAGAGTTCGCTGTTATATCTCCTTCTCCAAATCCCATCAACGCAAATGGGACCAAAGATCACACGAAGAATTTTTCGTTCAAAACGTCCAAGGATATCCTCATCCGCCTTCGATAATGTCCATGCTTCTGCACCATACAGCAGGACTGGGATGATAAGGGTCTTATATAGAATCTCCTTGGTGTTTCTTGACACGGCCTTACTTCTTAATTGCCTTCTTAGGCCAAAGAAACAGCGATTGGCAAGTGTAATTCTTCGCTTGATCTCTGCTGTGATGTCATTTACAGAGTTTATAGCGGAACCGAGGTAGACAAAGTCCCTAACTACCTCAAAGTTATAGCTGTCTATCGTGACGTTCTGTCCGACTCGTCGATGTTGTGTGTCCCTTCTTGTTGACAGCATATACTTGGTTTTGCCCTCGTTAACCGCTAAACCCATTTTTGCCGCTTCTGTTTCTATACATGCAAACGCACCAGTGACAGCTCGCTGTGTTCTACCAATTATGTCAATGTCATCTGCGTATGCAAGTAATTGTACAGACTTGTGAAAAATTGTGCCTCTGGTGTTGGCTTGCGAGTTTCGCACAATTTTCTCAAGAATGATGTTGAAAAAGTCACATGACAGCGCGTCATCTTGTCTAAATCCTTTTTTGACATCAAAGGTCTCGGTGAGATTGTTTCCGACCTTAATGGAGCAGCGAGAATTCTCCATTGTCATTCTGCACAATCTGACGAGTTTGGCAGGGATGCCAAAACTAGACATGGCTCTGTATAGCTCGTCTCTATAAACGCTGTCATATGCGGCCTTAAAATCGATGAACAGATGGTGGGTATCGATTTGGACTTCTTGGGTTTTCTCCAGGATCTGTCGTAGTGTGAATATTTGGTCGGTTGTGGACTTACCGGGCCTAAAACCGCACTGATAGGGTCCAATCAGTTCGTTGACGTATGGCTTCAGGCGCTCACACAGTATGGCAGACAGGATCTTGTATGCGATGTTGAGAAGACTGATACCTCTGTAGTTGGCGCAGTTTAGAGGGTCTCCTTTCTTGTGAACCGGACAAACGATGCTGAGGTTCCATTCATCAGGCATACTTTCTTCCGACCAAATCTTAGAGATGAGTTGGTGTATGCTCTCTACCATGTCATCTCCCGCTGCTTTAAATAGCTCGGCTGGTAGGCCGTCTGGTCCAGCAGCCTTGTTGGACTTCAGTTTAGATATTGCTATCCTCACTTCATTTTGGTCGGGTGGACGGAAATCTTGGCTTTCATCGTCCAGATTGAATGGTTCGTTCTGCCTGACAGCGGGATCTTGGTCGTCTTCGCCGTTTAACAGTCTGCAGAAGTGGTTTTTCCATATCCTCAACACCGACTGTGACTCTACTACAAGGTTCCCTTGCTCATCTCTACAGGTCTCTGTTCGGGTCTTGTTGCCGCGACACGTTCTTTTTACCTGTTGGTAAAACTTCCGAACATTACTCCTGGAGTAGCACCTCTCTATTTCCTCGATCGCGCGCTTCTCGTGCTCTTTCTTTTTCCTCCTGAGAAGCCGGTGTTCTTCCCTCCTCTTTTCCTCGTAAAGCTTACGAGCCGCTCTCGTCCTTCTCTGCAGCGCGGCTTTGTAGGCGAGTTGCTTTGCTGCATGTGCTTGCCGGCACTCTTCATCGAACCAAGGGTTTCGTTGTGGTGGTCGGGTGAAACCTAGCACATCAGTTGCGGCGTCTCTGATGGCCTCTTGGCATCGATACCATTGCTCCTCGGCATTTGATGCTGGCTGTGTTGGACTTCTGGATAAGTTGAGGGATACGCGATCGGCAAAGATTCTGGCTGTTTGTTGCGATTGCAGCCGTGCGACGTCATATCTCCTCACAGTATTTCGCCGTTGTTGTGGCGTCTGAGATATCCGCATTCGTACCTTGGCTACAACAAGGTAGTGGTCCGAGTCTATGTTGGCCGCTCGGAACGTTCGAACATCTAGAACACTGGAAGAGTGCCTTACGTCGATCGCAACATGATCAATTTGGCTGACGGTTTTTTGATCCGGTGACAGCCATGTTTCTTTATGAATTTTGAGGTGCGGGAACCGTGTGCTAGCTATAGTGACGTTATGTCCCACCGCAAAGTCAGTTATCTACTACATCAATATATCTTAGATTAAGAATTGATATTTAGTTACGTAGGTACCTATTTATAAGATTATACATGGAATCTATCCTAGCGTTACAATTTACCATACCCATTCATGAATTTTGATATCCATTATTAGTTTTTCTTTTAAATGAAAACTTTTAGATTAAGGACAGATATGAATAAATTTGTTATGTTAGATTGAACTAATATGACGGTCTAATTTTTAATTTACTTGGGGCTGGAAACATGCTGACTTTGCTGACAATTGGTTAGGTTCTATTCGTTTTACATTAGGGGCAGCTAAGTTAAATTGCGGGTATTTTAGTTGCCAATGGTGAGTCACATTGTGTGATTTGGGAGGGTAAAAGTATACCCAATGCGGCATATCATCCGCCGAGCATAAACACTATAATTTTGATTGATTGAATCTATCTGTACTGTTTAGTTGTACTTCATAGGTACTGTAGATATGAATCTTGGCATGAGAATTTTTGTTCTTCGAGTTGCTTTTGGTATTAACAGCATTAAGAATCCCCCCACATCCGGCGAGTTAGACCGAGCCTTGCCGCAAGCATGCCAAGTACAATGCTTTGTTAATACGGTAGATAAATTGATCTGATATCCTTATCATCCTTCAGATACGCAACAAGAAGAAATGGCGCCCAACAACGTGGGGCTCGTTGCTTTCAGCAATAAGCTATAATAAGAAATTTTACTCTGATTTAGAGAAGATAGCAAAGCAGGATAGTCCCGGTATTTTACATTTAAGTTGCAATCCGCGTTGCGCTTGTTTTGTTATCTGATTAGAATCAAAAACTAGTACGGTAGCATTTGTCCATATGTGTGATTTAAGTTCGACATAGTGTTGCATGCTACAAATAACACCTTTCATTTCAACTATGCAGGGGACAAGAAGGGAGACGTGGAAATTTGGTAGTAATTTCCATCCCTAAGCAGAGGGTTTGGCACGCTTGCGGTGGCTCGCGGCAATTAGCTCGTCGGAGGGGTGGTGTTCTTTCTGCTTGTCTAATTGTCTGCAAAATAAAATTTTCTTCGTGCCAAATCAATAACAATTATTGAAATGTCTTCTGTTGATGTACCATGAATGTTGCCAGGTTCAAGTCTGACCAGGCCAGTTAACCGTTAACAATCTAAAATTCTAAAATGTCAGCGGTACCGAAAATATAATCAGGGGGCAAATGAATGGGGAAGCAGACGAACACCGAGGGATATACGTACTAACAATGAAAAGACAGAAAAATAATGTGTCGGATGTTGTGACATTGGATGGTCCTGAGGCTGATTAGTGAACCTCCAAGGCCATCCTAGCGGCGGAACCCACCCTACAATTGACCGTAGTCTATTGCTCCATGGCTACCATGTGCCGAAATGTTTATGGCAGCCCCAAATATCATTTTGTTTGTTTACGCTTTATATTCTCACATCTTCGGATACACTTTCAATCGCCAAATAACAAAAAAAATTAGCACATTTCTACAGAGTACAAACTTTAAAATTTATTAGGAAGCCCTTCATTGGGCGTAGAATTCATCAAATTTAACATTACAATATGACTCAGGGTCAGGTTGGGTAACCTATGCTTTCCAAAAGCGCAGAATATTTGAGAGTTCAAAAAAAAATCAATTAAAAAAAAAACAAAGGGTAGGTAAGTAACTACAATATGAGATAGAAGAAAATTTGCGAACAGACATAACGTAGGAATAATAGTAACTACTACGGTTTGCGTGTAGGTTCGATCGTATGGATTCGCGGTAAATTAAAATTTTGTTGGTGTCTTTATTAACACCCTCTAATGGTATTATACCAAGATAATCAATCCAAAAATAATTTAATCAAAATATTTCGTAATAAAAACTTGCCACAAGAAAATATAAAATAATCACTTACAGTATTTTTTTTCTGCGTTACGTTACGTTGTTTCGGTATAGTTGGACCTTATAGATCTTCTGCTTTTTCGTGATGTGCGCACAGGACGATTCAGCGTATGGTGGTTTTCACTGTTAGGAAAATGGTTGATTTAATTATGGGAAAACATATATTTTATATAGTCGATGGCAATTTACCTGAGCGTACCCGGACAAAAAAAAAATATATATATACCTGTTGCTTTTTTTTTCTTACCAACCCTTCGTATATATAAAACTAATCCTATTTACAACAACTAATTATATAATCTTTCCACGCTGGGGGAGGGGGGGGGAAGATGGTCGGAAGTGCCTCAGATGCACCTAACCATTCGACGGATGTCTGGATTTTTTTTTTGATCGCTTGAGGTCCGTTGCGTAGACTTATAGTCCACGTGGTGACGAGGTTTGGATGCGGATGGCTTTCCGTTGGACGACGATTGCGTTGCAGTCCAACTTTATGTCACAGTATGCTGGTGCGTCGCAGCTCTTTCAAATTCCTCGTGGTATGACGTTGGAGGACTTGTTTTGTAGTTCTGCTGGCGGGAATGTCGGTTATGGCGTTATGGCGGCGAGTGTGACGGGTTGGACGGATTGGACGGCGGCGAGTCCCGATGACGTAGGGGATTGGATGCGTGCGTTGGCTTTTGCTTAAAGCATTAGTATACCCATAAAGGCGTGGTGTATTACTGCGTAGATTTATTTTGGGGATTTCTTCTTCTTCTTTTTTATGAGGATTCCCCTTGCTCCACATATAATGGCGAATAGTCTGGAGTCGATAGATTTTCGACTGTTGATGGATTCGCTGTAAGGGGAATGGTGATAATTCGTATGAAACACACGTAAAAGGGAAGTTACCTTATCCCTGGGGGTGGTTTCTACTTATGTAAATGGAGTCGCGCACCCGCTTATAGTTTCGTTTCTTTGTTTCGGTCGAATTTATAAAAAAAAAGATTCTTATACGATTTTTTTTCTTTTAACCCGATAGGCTTATTTGCCTTTTGGTTTCGAGGTAACTTTTAGCAAATTTAAAGATATTTCTCCGTAGACTGTTTTAATGCAGACGCCCGTTCTTGCCACCGTCCAAAAGAGAAAAGACCGGCCATTTCCGCGCTTTGGTTTTTTTATACCATGGGAGTGTTAGCTGACTGCAATTCCTCTGCGAAGTGGGATGCCATTGAACGTACAGCGGTTGTTTTCGTGCAGTGCATTAACCCTAGGGTGCATGCGCGAGAGTTTATTTTCAACAAAACACGTTATGGTCGTCAATAAAACATTTGAAGGCGTACGCTACAAAATCATGGATTTTGAAAACTTCCCAAGTTGGCGAAATACATGAGAATCGTTAGTCATCAAATGAATACAAAAAAACAATCTTCGACCCACGATCCTGAACGAATAGAGTAACCGTACTTGCACTTGTAGCCTTATCATAGTAACCGTGAAACATGTAATATCATGTCCCACACTCTTCCTCTCACATACTCAATGTCATTCTCTCGTACCCCAAATCTATAATCGATACTATAATCTATATCTCATTCAGAAACAAAATATGGCAAAAGCTCAGCTTTCAAAAAAATTATTTGTATTTGCTTCCCGTAGGCACCTTAAGAAATCTCGGTCGTAGTATGTGTCTATACCTACATTTTTAGTACATCTGTCATCATCCGAGAAGAATCCATCAGCTGTCAGGCTCGCGACCTACCTTACCAATTTCCCAAAACAAAACATTTTTGTGACATGAGCTTTTTTTTTTTTTTGGTTATTTTGCTTCTTGTTTTGTTTTCCTACGGACTTTGGGAATATTAATAAATTGTTATCGGCAGTAAGTTTTAATTAATTAATTTACATCCGGTTGGACATAATTTAAGCACCCATGGGCCACAATCTCGTGCATTTGGAACGAAAATACATTTCGTAGTCGCGCCAGCGCGGTGTCAATGTTCTCAAAACGAGAAGTCGAGAAGTGGATAAAGCGAGAATCCTTAGCTGGGAGGAGATGAGCACGGTAATCGGATGTAAACATACAGGCAAGGCCAATCCTGACCAAATGGACCATCGTACTCATTTAGGTACCTGCTGTCCAACGAACCGATTACGCTAAGGGTGGTTTGTATTTACATTACCTCTATTTCTTGTAATTCACTTTTATTTCTCTCACTAAGGTACCTGCTGTAGAAAGATCTACTAGACCATCGAAAATTCCCGGTTGAAATATTTATATGTGTAATTCCATACCCACGGTACCTATTTTCAGGAATCGAATAATTAGTGTGTTCGGAATCGTTTGTGTCCATGTAGGCAAATTATATTTTCCCAAGGAGAAAATTAATGAGTTTTCAGGAGATTATCTACCCGCCTTCGCATATGCAAGTCTATTTTTATTCTGTTAAAGAACGTAACAATGCATACTCGTCGGTGCTTTCATTCTTGTACATTCTTGTCTCTTCGTAAAGGACGATAACGATTCATCACCATACAATAATAGTAGGGGTATTTAAAAAGTTGACAGCCCGACGAATTGGTTTGTTGGTTGGGAATCTATGTACCTGAAATCGTGATGCCAAGGGTGTTTACTGCCTCAAATCCTTGGCATGATATACGCCAAGAGTTTTGCCTTGCATGTTCTCAATGAGGTATGTGCACTTTCCAGTTGGTTTGATAATTCGACACTTAACAAACTTTTGGCTCAATTTTGCATTGAAGTGCTTAGAGGCGTTACTCAGGATAAAATTCCTTCGGTACACTTCGTCTCCGGATTTGAATATTCGGTTCGAGGATCTTAGGTTATAAGATTTTTCGTTTCGTTTGTACGCTAGATTCAGATTTTCTTTGACCTTTTCGCGAATTAACTCGAGCCGGTTTGATAATGACAAACAATCAAACTGGTTTTCGTTTAACGCCTTAAGTTTTCGGGCAAGTTGATACATATTTCCATGGGACATCATATGTCGACCAAAAATGATAAAGAAAGGCGTCAAGCCTGTCGATTGATGCACGGATGTGCATAAAGCTTGTTGTATCTCTGTCAAGTGAACATCCCATTCTCTCTGGTCGCTTTTAAGGTAGGTCCTAATTGCCGATAAAATCGATTGATTCACTCGTTCAGAGGAGTTTGCCTGTGGCGAGTATACAGCGTTTTTTATATGGGTAGTACCATACTTGGACAGAAAATTTGCAAATTCTTGCGACACGAACTGCTTCCCATTGTCGCTGTGAAGGTATTCTGGTACTCCAAATTTTTGGAAAACCTCTTGTTCCAGGAAGCTAATTACCGATCTGGAAGTTGCTTTTGGCATGGCTTTGAGAAAGACGAATTTTGATAATTGGTCCAGCACAATGAAAATAAACAGGTTTCCCTTCTTTGTACGAACATAAGGACCCATAAAGTCTACGTACAATTTTTGAAAGGGGAGGTCAATCTGTTGTTTGGTACCCATGGGTGGTCTGAGAGTAAAATTTGGGGATTTATTCACCTTACAAGCCTCACAGTTCCGAACGAAATCTCGTACTTGTAGAACCATGTTTGGCCAGTAGCAGGTTTGTCTTATTCTTTCCAAGGTTTTTCGAATGCCTCCATGAGAGCAATTTGGTGGACAATGGTTTTTTTTTTTTTTTTTTTTTTTTTTTTTGCCATCAAAGAACAAGCTCTTTCTTAGACTAAAGATGTAACAGAAAAAAAGAAAAAAACAAGAATAGTTTTAATAATAATAAGAACAATAATAATAATATACATAGGAAAAATAACATAATGAAAAAAATAAAAAAATAGAGCCAAACAATTATGTCGGAATACCGTCCAGTAGGTTCCTTTTAATAGAACAGATCGACAAGTTAAAGTCGATCAAATGAATATTTGCATTGTAGGAAATCATAAGACCATTTATTGACGAAGAGCGACCATAGTTCGTGCGCGAGTGTGATATTTTAAAGAATCTATTATTACGTAAGTTTGACGATGGGACATTAATGTCAAGAAGGCGTAAAATATCAGGAGAATCAATCTCACCAATGAGTACCCTATGAAGAAATAAAATTCTTGCCACCGTTCTTCTTACTTCAAGGGACTCCATGCTAATCAGTTTCAACCTTGATAGGTATGGAGGTAGGTTAATAAGATCAGTCCAACGTAGCCCTTTCAGCGCGAATCTCAGAAACCTTTTTTGTATTGATTCAATTCTGGAGATGTGTACACTGTAGTATGGGCACCAAACTATAGATGCATACTCCAATATTGACCGTACAAAAGATATGTATAAAGTTTTGATGACGTAGGGATCAGAGAACTCACAAGCATAACGCCTAATCATTCCCCAGGACCTATTAGCCTTATTTGAGATATAGTCAATATGATCACTGAAGGATAGCTTGGTGTCTAAAATAACACCAAGATCCTTGATTGTATATACACGAGGGATTGTATTACCATCAAAGGAATAAGCAAATTCTATAGGTGGTTTTTGACTATAATGGCGTTGGTTAACCCTGTGGGTACCCACAACTTCCATTCGTACTGCGTTTGCAGATCCTCATTGCCACATGAATACATTCGCTTGTAAACATAGTCGTTTTCAATTTTCAAATCGGGTAACTGGGTTTGGTTCTTTAGGACAGTTTCGATAAGCTCGAGATATTCTGGTGATTTGAACTCGGGAGAATTTAGGTCAGGTAAGAAATTATCGATTGCTGTTGGTGCTAATTCGTCTAGATACGCACGAGACAAAGCATCGGGTACAGTATTTAAAGTTCCCTTGCGGTGCTGTATATCGAAAGTGAAGCATTGGAGTTTTAGGGACCAGCGAGCAAGCCTTCCGCTTAAATCCTTTAGGCCCATCAGCCATTTGAGGCTTGCGTGGTCTGTAATCACGGTAAACGGTGTCCCTTCGATATACGGTCTGAACTTAATTATTGATCTTAATGCGGCCAGGCACTCTTGCTCCGTAACGGAATAATTACGTTGACACGCGTTTAACTTCTCTGAGAAGAAGGCTATTGGCTTTTCGTTGCCATCCTCATCGTACTGAAAAAGAACGCCTCCAATACCAGTGTTCGATGCATCACATTGAATAATAAAACGTTTTGCAAAGTCGGGGTTACTGAGAAGGGGAGCAGATGTTAAAGCGCTTTTTAAGGCATCAAAAGAGATTAGTGCTTCAGGTGTCATAGAAAAAGTTTTTGATTTTTTTATTGTATTGGTCAAGGGCGAGGCAATTGCGGCAAAGTTCCTAATGAACCTTCGGTACCAGCCGCAAAGTCCTAAGAACCTTCTGACCTGTTTGGGTGAAGTTGGTACGGGAAAGTCATTAATAGCGGATACTTTTTCCGGATTCGGTTTAAGGTGTCCTTGTCCTACTATGTAGCCAAGGTAACGAAGTTCCTTAAAGCAGAAAAACGATTTTTCTACGTTTATTGTCAGGTTGGCGGATTTTAAACATGCGGCAACTTGTGACAGCAGTGAAAGATGTTGTTTGAAATCAGAGGAGATGATGAGGAGATCATCAAGGTAGACGAACACGCTTTCCCTAAGTGCACTGGGGATCACCTTATCCATTAACCGACACATCCTCTGGGGAGCATTACACAACCCAAAGGGCATGACGGTAAATTGGTAAAGGGGTCGTCCTGGCACAGTAAAGGCGGTCTTCTCTCTTGAGCTCTCCTCTAGAGGGATTTGCCAGAAGGCATCTTTGAGATCCACACTACTTATGTAATGTGTCTCTCCGAGCCGACTGAGCAAACCCTCTATATGAGGCAACGGGTATGCATCGCGTTTAGTCAGGGAGTTCACCTTCCTGTAGTCCAAACAAAGCCTGTTTTTGCCTGGTTTCTTGATAAGAACTACAGGACTACTCCAGGCGCTTTGGCTTTCTTCGATGACTCCCATGGCTAACATACGGTCTAGTTGTTCATATATCATCTTTTGAATAACCGGGGACACCGGATAGTGGCGCTGTTTCACCGGTTCTGCGTCACAAGTGTCGATAACATGCGTCTCAATCGTTGTTTTACCCAGTCCTAACTTTTCAAATGATGGAAATTGTTCCACGACTGCTTTAAGCTGTTCAGCTTGTACCTGATTCAAATCATGTGCTGGAGGTGACGTTTTGGGTGTATTACCAGATGGTAGATTTTTATCAGTTTCAGTGAAAAGTTCGCCGATAACGTGTGGTGCTATTTGAAATGTTGACCAAAAGTCAATACCCAGATAGAGTGGTAATGAAAGACTTGGAACGAGATATAAGTTTAATTCTTTGGAAATATTTTCGTACGTTAACGAAACTGTAATACGTCCAACTATCTGCTGACCCTTCCCATCCGCAGTTTTTACGGTCGATTGGTATGGAATGATTGGGATCTTGAGATCTTTTAAGAACTGCATGCAACTATTTCCAAGACATGATACCGAAGCTCCACTGTCGAGCAAACCAGAAATCTCCTTGCCTTGGATAAAAACTTTAGCAAAGGGTCTAGGATCCAGTTGTCCATCAAGCATAGTTTCACTAATTAATTTGCGGTAAGCATGTCTTCTCTTATATCGAAGCCTTGCTTTGGTGATTTTAAAAGGTACGTCAGGTATAGCGTTGGCGTTACTGCCGAATATTTTTTTGCGAATTTCATGGTATTCCTCTAAGCGTTGCTTATATGGTTTTTTATAAAATGGTATTGGTTTTGAGTCTGTCGCAGACTGTTTAAAAAGGTTGTGTGTCACCAAGTTTAGTTTAGAGTCTCTTTCGGACGAGGTACCATATATAATGGGTGTCGAAAAATTGGTATTTGAATTAACTGATAACGAGTCGGGATCGGTATTAGTTGAAGCATCTTTTGTGCTTATTCCGGTTAGGTCTGAGTCGAACAAGACTTTCCGGAGTCTGTCTTGTTCGAACTCTGGTTTCCCAGTAAATGATTACATTTGGGGCAGTCAAGTACTGTATAATCATCCATACCACAACGATAGCAGAATAGCTTCCGAACTGGTGACGTACAATTAATAAACAGATGACCTGTGCGCTTGCAGTTAAAACATATGATATGTCCCGATGAAGACGTGTCGCGAATGTTCGATTGTTTGTGACGATTAGGTAAGGATAATGCGGCGACACTTTCAGGTGAATCAATGAAAATATCTATTGACTGTTCGGATGACGGATATCCCAGTTCATTGATATGCCTTGCGCTGTTGAAACGACTTTGAACCGAGTAACGCGATTGAAGCATCTTCTCCGTTCGTCTGCATTCATTGCGAAATTGTTCTATAGTGTCTATCTGCATAGGAAATATGAAATTCATCAACTTTGTATTTATGTTGCTTCGCAAAATTTTTACAAGATCGAGATCACGAATAGGTTCTCTAAGCTGACTAATAAGGTGACCAACACTTGAGTAAAAGTCATCAAAACATTCTGTTGGCAGTTGCCTGCGGTCCATAATTTGTTTCAAGATTTCGAAGTCATTTTCATAACTCTTAAATCTTTTGAATAAGGCATTTCGAAGCATTTGCCAATCCCCACGTGGATTGCTACGCATATAATTCCAGAACCAGTCTTCTGCTGCTCCCTTGACCAAATGGTGGAAGTTGCGCATCACTTCTTCCCATGGACAATCGTAGTTCGATTTTAGAACTTCGACACGAAAGACGAAATCCTCAATTGACATTCCTTTATCGGTGCCGTCGAACACAATTCCCCAACGGTCCAAGTCGAACTTTCTAGTGTTAATTCTACGACTGTTCGCATTGTCAGGCAATTGTCTAATTGCAGATGAGGTTGGACGAGGCAAGTCAATATACAACGGTTCTGGTGGAACATTGTTATTTTGGTTTGGTGAGTCATCGGAAGATCGAGAGTTGCGTTCATTTCGAATGGAATGACGGGTACTATTTGCAACCGCACCGTCGTTGCTCAATGCCTCAGCCATTGGTTCTAAATTAAAGTGGTTTTGATTTGTTTCTAAGGACGGATGTTGAAGTGGTAACATGTTTTTTAAGGTGTTTCCAACATTTTCTTGGATTAACCCGGGTAATTCTCTAAACAGGGAGTTTCGTAGTTCAGCCAGGCTTGAATCTACTACACTTTTAATATGAGAATGTAGGTAGCTGTTTGAATTTGAATTCTGCTGAAGTGACAGAGAAGCATTCCTATCAAACGCTAAATTTCTGCTGTTAAGATCATTAATATTGCCTGTTTGATTCGTTGAATTGTTTATTGGATTTATGTTTGGATGAGAGTGTGACATAATTGGGTAAGAAGCCGAAGCCGTAGACGAAGGTGTGGTCATGTTAAAAAAACTAGCTGCTATAGTGGCAGGGGCCGACGAAATAACAGCTGTACTAGCTACATTCGTTCGTAATGTTTCATTTAAGCTAATGTTTCCACTAGCGTTAAGAGAACGCCTGCTGCTATTAAGAGAGCGATTAGGATTATTTGTCTCTGTCGGAGGTGGAGAATGACGAACCGGTCTGTTACTAGCTTGCGGTAAGGGAAAGGGTGTATCGATAGGTGCTTGTCTGTTTGAGAGTGAGCGCGTTTGCATGCTACGATTGCTATCGTGAGCTTGGGTTCTATTTTGTTTTTATTCCCGCTGGTATTCATTTCGGAATAACTTTAACTTGTTTGAAATAAGGTAAATTTAAATAATTGTGTTTGATTCTCTTATACTTCCTCTATTACTTATACGAGAAGAGGTATTAAGTAACTTCTTGGGTATACGAAATAGGTTATTGTAATAAAATATAATTTTTTTTTTTTTTTTTCAAATTATGATTGATGTTGTAAATATGTGTATCACTCAAAAATGTTTGTATTTAGATAAGTTAAAGGTAATATAAAGGATAATGTCATGGATTAAATAGGCGATTTACTGGTGATCTTCCAATAAATGAGAAGGTATTTATAAGCGTAAACGATGAACAAAAAGAAGGGGAAAAATTTAACAATAATAGTTTGGTCAGACTCTGTACATCATACCAATCTTCTTTTTTTTTTACGATATTGAGATGAAAGAGGTTTAATGTGTTATGAGCATCTTTCTATTGCAACTTCAACTAGCTATTAGCCTTGATTGTAAGGACTCATAGAAGAACTTCTCATATCATACCTACTTTTGATCATGATTGTAAACGTGGTTTGATCTATGCCGACATTGTAATAAGTTAGTGTTCTAGTACTCGGACTTAGATCGATCCGAAAGAACGGGCTTCTAGGACTACTAACATAGAATTTCAAGTACTGACATAGCATAGATGAAGAAAAGTGTTTTGAGGAAGACATTTTTTTTTTTTTTTAAGAGTAGCAGCGCGCATAGTATCCGCAAGAATACTAGGAATTGCAACGTGCTGAAAATAGATGGAAAGTGCTGCTAATTATTTATTATTATTTTAGGTTTGACATAGTTGTCAAGACTAAAGACAAGTTGCTTTTGCTTGGGGTGCCGAATGTTCTGGCAGGCCCCACGTTGTTGAGCGCCAATTTTGCAAGGGACAAGAAGGGAGACGTGGAAATTTGGTAGTAATTTCCATCCCTAAGCAGAGGGTTTGGCACGCTTGCGGTGGCTCGCGGCAATTAGCTCGTCGGAGGGGTGGTGTTCTTTCTGCTTGTCTAATTGTCTGCAAAATAAAATTTTCTTCGTGCCAAATCAATTACAATTATTGAAATGTCTTCTGTTGATGTACCATGAATGTTGCCAGGTTCAAGTCTGACCAGGCCAGTTAACCGTTAACAATCTAAAATTCTAAAATGTCAGCGGTACCGAAAATATAATCAGGGGGCAAATGAATGGGGAAGCAGACGAACACCGAGGGATATACGTACTAACAATGAAAAGACAGAAAAATAATGTGTCGGATGTTGTGACATTGGATGGTCCTGAGGCTGATTAGTGAACCTCCAAGGCCATCCTAGCGGCGGAACCCACCCTACAATTGACCGTAGTCTATTGCTCCATGGCTACCATGTGCCGAAATGTTTATGGCAGCCCCAAATATCATTTTGTTTGTTTACGCTTTATATTCTCACATCTTCGGATACACTTTCAATCGCCAAATAACAAAAAAAATTAGCACATTTCTACAGAGTACAAACTTTAAAATTTATTAGGAAGCCCTTCATTGGGCGTAGAATTCATCAAATTTAACATTACAATATGACTCAGGGTCAGGTTGGGTAACCTATGCTTTCCAAAAGCGCAGAATATTTGAGAGTTCAAAAAAAAATCAATTAAAAAAAAAACAAAGGGTAGGTAAGTAACTACAATATGAGATAGAAGAAAATTTGCGAACAGACATAACGTAGGAATAATAGTAACTACTACGGTTTGCGTGTAGGTTCGATCGTATGGATTCGCGGTAAATTAAAATTTTGTTGGTGTCTTTATTAACACCCTCTAATGGTATTATACCAAGATAATCAATCCAAAAATAATTTAATCAAAATATTTCGTAATAAAAACTTGCCACAAGAAAATATAAAATAATCACTTACAGTATTTTTTTTCTGCGTTACGTTACGTTGTTTCGGTATAGTTGGACCTTATAGATCTTCTGCTTTTTCGTGATGTGCGCACAGGACGATTCAGCGTATGGTGGTTTTCACTGTTAGGAAAATGGTTGATTTAATTATGGGAAAACATATATTTTATATAGTCGATGGCAATTTACCTGAGCGTACCCGGACAAAAAAAAAATATATATATACCTGTTGCTTTTTTTTTCTTACCAACCCTTCGTATATATAAAACTAATCCTATTTACAACAACTAATTATATAATCTTTCCACGCTGGGGGAGGGGGGGGGGAAGATGGTCGGAAGTGCCTCAGATGCACCTAACCATTCGACGGATGTCTGGATTTTTTTTTTGATCGCTTGAGGTCCGTTGCGTAGACTTATAGTCCACGTGGTGACGAGGTTTGGATGCGGATGGCTTTCCGTTGGACGACGATTGCGTTGCAGTCTAACTTTATGTCACAGTATGCTGGTGCGTCGCAGCTCTTTCAAATTCCTCGTGGTATGACGTTGGAGGACTTGTTTTGTAGTTCTGCTGGCGGGAATGTCGGTTATGGCGTTATGGCGGCGAGTGTGACGGGTTGGACGGATTGGACGGCGGCGAGTCCCGATGACGTAGGGGATTGGATGCGTGCGTTGGCTTTTGCTTAAAGCATTAGTATACCCATAAAGGCGTGGTGTATTACTGCGTAGATTTATTTTGGGGATTTCTTCTTCTTCTTTTTTATGAGGATTCCCCTTGCTCCACATATAATGGCGAATAGTCTGGAGTCGATAGATTTTCGACTGTTGATGGATTCGCTGTAAGGGGAATGGTGATAATTCGTATGAAACACACGTAAAAGGGAAGTTACCTTATCCCTGGGGGTGGTTTCTACTTATGTAAATGGAGTCGCGCACCCGCTTATAGTTTCGTTTCTTTGTTTCGGTCGAATTTATAAAAAAAAAGATTCTTATACGATTTTTTTTCTTTTAACCCGATAGGCTTATTTGCCTTTTGGTTTCGAGGTAACTTTTAGCAAATTTAAAGATATTTCTCCGTAGACTGTTTTAATGCAGACGCCCGTTCTTGCCACCGTCCAAAAGAGAAAAAGACCGGCCATTTCCGCGCTTTGGTTTTTTTATACCATGGGAGTGTTAGCTGACTGCAATTCCTCTGCGAAGTGGGATGCCATTGAACGTACAGCGGTTGTTTTCGTGCAGTGCATTAACCCTAGGGTGCATGCGCGAGAGTTTATTTTCAACAAAACACGTTATGGTCGTCAATAAAACATTTGAAGGCGTACGCTACAACTATTCATTCATTTCATTCTAGTAAGTCTGTTGTGCTTTTTGTCTTTTATACTGAGAGGCACAACTCTCAGTTGGGTCTTACCTTGATGGTGTTATTTTGTATGTCCGTCCAAATCAATAAAACACCGAACAACGAAATTTTGCACTTTTTAGTTTATTGTTTTATTATTATAACTTATAAATTACAATCTTATTTTAATTTACTTATTTTAACTTATTTATTTAGGTTTTGGGAAAAACGAACAAAGATGTAGGATTAAGATATTGAAACGAGTTTGAACGAAATAGAAACTGAGTCGATTGATTGATAATTACGGACTCCCGGGTTGAAACAGAGTGCCGAACTGAGTGACTGAACTAGAGTGTCGCGTCATTGCCCAGTGACCAATATAAATAGCCTCGATTGAATCATTCAATTCGAGGTTCGACGAACGAAGAAGAAAAGCAAAAAGAATAGGGAAATCCGGAAGGGAATTCCCGGATAAGTCAAGTGGCTCATGTTACTTTGTCGCGCATACGATCGATACATAAAGCGATCGTTCGTATGTTCGTATGGAAAGTGAAGTGCGACATCAGCACAACGAGTTAATTGACTTGTGCACTTAGTTGCGCAAGGGAAATAAAGAAAGACCATAAATAAGCATTGTTTATTTAGGTCGGAAGCGTTGGGCATTGACGCTGGAAGTGGCAAGCTGAAATAGCAATTTGGGGGGATGTTTATTTGGGACAATCAATATATTGTTACGAAGTTGCAACATTGATCGTAGGGTTAAACGACATGCATACTAAGTAAGAAATGGTAAAGAGGTTGTAAAGTGCTTGGTATGCATCAAGTGGTGCACTTTACAACACCTCCCCCCTTAAAAACGAAACTTGTACCTAGGATTGGTACGAGTTTCGGTTGAAGAAGCAGAAGATGATGGACCATTAATGGTTTGTGTTTTCGGTAAGGAAAGGGAACGAGAGAGATTTGAAGACAACTTGCTTGAAGTTGGAAATGGATGAGAGAGAATTGTAGATGATCGTGGTTTTGGTAGTGGCAGAGGGTCAGAGATCATATGATTTTTGTGTAAATCTTTTTGTGTATACAATTTTCTTAAGAAAGCGATAACTATGGACATCATAAGGAAAAGTATGGCCAAGAGAATATAAATAGTAGTGATATGTTTGTTATTTGAGGAATTTATGATGGGGTGTGAAATTTGTTGATAATTTATATCATCTAAGCTTTTACTAATAGCGTTTAAATCATTAATTTGGTTGCGAATTGTAAATGTTTGAGTTTCTATGATGGGTAGTTTAGCGAAATGAAATTGGGTAATGTTTGGAGTAGATAAAGGGATGGCAGATGAGATAAAGTTTAGTTTTGTATCTGTTTCATAATTAGTTTTGGAAATAAGGGACTGGTATTTTGTGTTTGCTATGCAAGTAGAGTCAATTTTTAGTATTCCAGTTGAATTGATAGTTAGTTGGGAATTAAATTTTTGGCATTTGATTATAAGATTTTCGGGATTTGGGGAGACGAATAGCCAAGAATTTGAATCGGCTAGTTGTAGGAATATTGGATGAAAAATTTGCATAATTTGCATTTTACAACTATTGGGGGTGCTTGGTAATGTAGAAAGCAGATTAAGTTCGCAAGCATTACTGAGATGTGTAAATAAGATTGGTCCATTCTGTTCGCAAATATAATTGTTTTTATGGGTGTTGAAACATTTTTCTAAATTTTGTTCTTCGTAGAGGAAGTAAGACTGTTTTTCAGAATCAATAACGAGTAAGGGTTTTTCGGGAATTATTACGGAATATGAGTTGTTTCCAACCAGATTGGGGATACTGGTCATTTTGTAAATACTATAGCTTTTAGATGTGGTTAGTGGGATTTTCAATAGAAAATGTATTTTGTCATTGGAAAAGTATATATGTGTTTCTAAAATGTTAAATAGTTTATCTATGTATTGTTCCTGTAGGGGAAATGGCAGACGATTGTCTTCAGGAAGGAAAGGTTGAATTTTTCTAATTTCTTCGGTTAATTTAGATGGATCTATAAGATATGGATGTAGTTTTCCATGGGCTGCGGAATAAATAGCTTCCAAAAGGTGGCTTTTTGCTGAATAGTAGTATTCAGATAAGGAATTAAACATAGTAAATAGTTCTGTTAGTTGAAAAAATGATTCGGTTAAGTAGTCATGGTTGTTCTGATTAAGTTGGATTTTCTCCACGTTTAGACTAGTTTTTTCAAGTTTTTCACCAAGAGCAATTAATTGCTCATTAGTAAGATTTAGTTGGTGTATGATATTTTTTGAAACGGATATTTGTTTTTCATACAGATTGAAAGCATGACTTTGTTGTTGATCTAAATTGTGTATGTGCTCAGAGAAAGATTTGGCATCGTTGTCATCAAGGGTTCCAAACAATTGCTTAGAAATAGTCCCGACAACATTTAGAAGACCTCGTTTTAGTAGACGGGGTTTTACAGTGGTACCAAGATATTTGTTTATAATGAGATCCTGTTCATTAAGTCTGTCCAGAATCATGGAGGATTGAATGGGAAGGGTAGTACATTGGTTTAAGGATTCTTGAGTTGAGAGGAATTGTTCGCAAAGGGATAATATTTTTTGATGATATAGTAAGATAGCTTTGTATTGGGTATCAAATTCACTTAAACTAGAATAAATTACTAAATTCCAATGATTTGAGAAGAGCTTGAGGTTACCGATGTTTTCGTAGTAGAGTCCAGTTTTGTTTTGTAGATCGATGATTTCGTATGAGGTTACGGGTTGGTTATATAATGCCATTGGAGAAGTAAAATATACGAAGGTGCTTAGGATGAGGAGTTTTACGAAAATTCCGTCCATTTCTAGAAAGATATAGGAATAATTTCTTTTTATTAAGAAGAAAACAATTTGAGTCTATTGTTGTGAACTTTTATAGCTCGATTTTTGTATTTTATTATGGAATTAACTCCAGAGGAAGATAAAATTTCATATGGACCATTCCATATAGGAAGTAACTTTTTATTTTTGTTCTTAGGACAACTTTCGTTTTTAAGTAAAACATAGTCTCCTTCTGTGAAAGTTACAGGATTTTGTTTTTTGTCATATTGAATCTTGGAAGATTCTTTACTTTTGACTAAGTGTTCTCTGGCAATATGATGAGCGTGTTGTAATCGTGATTTCAGCTCATTCGCATATAAATCATAATTATAACATATTTCAGGATTTTTAGTTAAGCTAGTAGGAAGTTCCACTTGTCTTCCAAAAACTAACTCAAAGGGAGTAAAAGCAGTAGAAGTATTAGGGGTAGTATTATGGACGAATACGGCATATTTAATCCAAGAATCCCAATCATCTTGAGACTTGTTTATAAAACAGCGGAGATATTCCACGAAGTTTCGGTGACTTCGTTCACAGGACCCATTTGACTGAGGTCGGTAAGCTGTTGTTTGAAGTTTAGTGATCTTTAAAAGTTTACAAACGTTTTTAAATATGTCACTGAGGAAGTTTTGACCTTGGTCGGATAAAACGTATTTAGGGGTACCGAAGCGAAAGATTATTTCTTTGACGAATGCTTCGGCGATAGTATTAGCTTCCTGATTTGGTAATGGAATAGCATCGGTGTATTTAGTTAAATCATCGATGAAAGTTAGAAGGTATTTGTTTTGGTTAGAAGTGGTAGGATATGGGCCAACGATATCAATAGATATCTTTTCAAAGGGATGTTTGGCAGTAGAAGTGATTACCATAGGTTCCATGGTGTATTTTGTGACTTTGTTTTTCTGACAGAGTTCGCAGTTTTTGATATACGTTTTTATATCTTGGAACATATTTTTCCATTTGTGATATAATTTTATACGTTTGAAAGTTCGGTTGACTCCACAATGTCCTCCAATTGGATTTAAGTGAAATTCCTTTAGGATGATTTGAATTTCTTCACGAGTTGGTTCACGACTAGGGGAGGAGTTAGTTAACGAATTAATGACTTGTGAAGAAGTACAAGGATCTTGAATCGGAGAGGTTAGGTTAGACGACGAAATGGTAGGCAGGTTTGGCGACGAAGTAGGGGATGAGTTAGTAAGAGTCGAGCTAGTATACGGATTGGAACAAGAGTTGGTAAGTGAATTAGGAGACGATATAGGAGTTGAATTGGTAGAAGAACTAGTAGACGATTTGGAAGAATTAGTACACGAATTAGTAGATGGGTTAGTAAACGAATTAGTAGGAGAGTTGGTACACGATGTAGTAGGCGAGTTAATACAAGAATTGGTACAGGATATAGGAGACGATTTTGAACAAGAGTTAGTACATGAATTAAAACAAGAATTGGCACACGATTTAGAAGACGATTTGGAACAAGATATAGTAGACGAATAAGTAGACGATGTAGTAGACGATGTAGTAGACGAATTAGTAGACGATGTAGTAGACGAATTAGTAGATGATCGAAGAGTCATTTTAGCAATTCTGCTAAGGCAATCGGCGTTCGTATTTTGTTCGCCTTTTTTGTGAATAATTTCATAATCAAACTCTTCGAGTTGCAGGCGATATCGCATTAGTCTTGAACTAATGTCTTTGCAATTATGGATATAGATGAGTGGTTTGTGATCTGTGATAAGGAGGAATTTTCTTCCATAGAGATAGGGACGGAAATGCCGGACTGACCATACAATGGCAAGCAATTCCTTATCTGTAGTGGAATAGTTCTTCTCACTCTTATTCAGCGTGCGAGAGGCATATGCGATAGGCAAGTCATTTCCTGGCTCACCCTGTGAAAGCACACTACCAATAGCAACATCACTAGCATCTGTTGTAAGGATAAAGTTTTTAGTAAAATCAGGATATTGGAGAAGGGGTGGATTAATAAGTTTTTCTTTTAATCCGTGAAAAGAATTTGTACAAAGAGGAGTCCAGTCAAAAGGGACGTCCTTGCGAAGAAGATTAGTAAGGGGTTTAGAAATTTTAGCGAAATCTTTGATGAAACGGCGATAGTATCCAGCAAGACCCAGAAAACTTTTTATGTCTTTGGTGTTTTTGGGTTGAGCGAAGTCTTTAACACACTGGATTTTCTGAGGATCTGGTTTAATGCCAGATTCGTTTATTACATGACCCAAGTAAATAAGTTCCGATCTTAGGAACTGGCATTTCTCAGGTTGTAGTTTGAGATTGTGTGTTCTCAAACGATCAAAGATTTCGACTAGCTTAGAATTGTGTTCCTCTAATGTTTTTCCATAGATCACGATGTCATCCATGTATACGAAAGTTTTTATACCTTGAAGACCAGTCAGAACGTTATTCATTAACCTTTGGAAAGTAGCGGGGGCACCTTTTAATCCATAAGGCATTCTAATGAACTCGTAATGACCAAACGGCGAGGAGAAGGCTGTCTTCTCTCTATCTTCAGGCTTAACTTCGATTTGGTGGAATCCACTAGCGAGATCTAAGGTGGAAAAGAATTTGGAGCTCCCTAACTGATCTAGAATATCAGTTATATTGGGAAGAGGGTAAGCATCACCGACTGTTTTGTCGTTGAGCTTACGGAAATCGACTACGATTCTCCATTTCTTATTACCATTCCTATCAGGTTTCTTAGGTACAACGATAAGAGGAAAATTCCATGGACTATTCGATGGTTGGATAATATTATCGTCCATCATCTCATGAATTTGTTTATTTACCTCTTGGCGCTGAGCTTCAGGTAACCTGTAAGGTTTGATATAAGTAGGGGTAGAATCGGGGGTATGGATTGAATGTTGTACGGATGTAGTATGAGTCAATTTATCCCCATTTAGGTAGAATAAATCGCCATACAACATACACAGATTTAAGATAGAATCTTTTTCGTCGTTAGTCATGTGATCAGTCACGACTAATTCTTTGATAGTTTGGATTCTATCGTAAGAAGTTGAATGCTGTTGGATTTGGAAGATATTGTAATTAGAGACTTCGTCGAAGATTAATTCATCTGTGTTAAATTCAATAGGGAATTCGGAAGAGTTGACCACAGATATATAAGAGATAGTACTATTGGCAGGAGTAATACTATTGCCAATATACAATCCACTGGGAAATTGTTGGGCTAAGCAAATACTGTCAGCTTTAGTTTCCTTTAGTACAGGAAGTAATACTTCAGTTCTAGCAGGAATCTTAACGTAGTTGGAAGGGATTAGATCATATTCGATGATGTGTTTTTGAAAAAAAAAGAGTTAGAATTTTAGTGCCATAATTGATTTGAGCTTGATGATCATCGAGGAAATTATTACCAATAATTCCATCAGTAACAATGGGAAAGTTCCTGTCTACTACATGAAATGGATACGTGATGGTGATGTTTAAGGGTAAGTTTACATTCAAGTAAACGACACCCTGGGTTAATATAACGGATTCGGTAATTCCAGACAAAGAATGAATTATGGAAGAGTCGATTGCTACTTCTGGCTTTAGTTTGTCGATTTTGATTAAACAGATTTCACTACCACCATCGATGAGGAATTTGGAAGGATTATGATTTAGAAGAGTTGATGAAGAAATCTCAATAGAGTCTACACGGCTAACTTTGCTATTGAGATTGATATGGAAGATGTGGCGAGGAGAATTTAATTGTTGGTCCGGACCCTGCCACTGGTTCCGGCCTCCGGGTGGTTTTCCGAATGATGAGTATGATTCGGAGGAGGAGGATTCCGATTCTGAGGTTGAGAATTTTGAGGTTGGGAATTTTGAGATAGAGAATTTTCTTGACGGCGTCTATTGTTATATTCTCTTTTCCTACACTCTTGGATATGATGTCCCGGGTTTTTACAGTAGTTACACGTTATACTGACTGTTCTCACTTCACTTTTGATCACGGGTAAATTGTCTTTATTTTGCTTCATGTAGCATTGGTTTATTGAGTGACCCGGCTTTTTACAATAGGCACACGAAATCTTAGTAGGTACAGGTTTACTGTGATTTGGATAGTGAGGGGGGAAGGAGGAAGAGCTTCTCTCCTCTTCTACTGCTGCTTCTACAGCTTCTGACAAGGTTTCGAATCTGGAGGCTTTAATAATCAAGCTGAATTTTGGGTTTAGACCCCTTTCAAAGCTTTTTAAAGCAGTTTTCGCATTCAAACTTTGTATGCACTCGGAATTGTCGGTGCCCTCACTGGCTATGCAGGCGTCATTTAAATTCGCTAGGGTTTGCTCAACTCTATTAGCATAATTTCGTACAGACTCAGACGGTTTTTGTGTGATTTGGATTAGTTCTACTTGCAGTTGCGATAGCGACTTCGTTTCTAGGAATTGATTTTGAAGTTTTTCTTTTAAATCATCCCACGTATTAAATTCACAATATTTGACGATATTGTACGCGGGACCACTTAATTTGGTTTTTATAATGGTCATCAGAAGGGGCAACTCGGCAGTGGAGGTTTCTAGGGCTAGCAGATCACAGGCATTTAAAAATTTATGCAAATTGGCACGGTTGCCATCAAACTCAGGGATGAGCTTGAAAGCGAAAGATCGGTCTAGTTTCGGAGCCATATCGAGAGTGGAATCGATTTGAGAGTTTGGTTCGGAAGAGGATGAATTATCAAGGGTACTGGAGGTTTCGGAATCGGATATAGACACTAGATTATCTTCTGAGGACATAGGAGAGCAGACGACGATTGACTTACACTATTAACGTAAAATTATTATATTTTTGTGTTTTAGAGGTAATTGATTCCGTATACTTAATACTAGTACAATATGAATATAATAAAAAGAAAGTCGATAAGAGTAAAGAGAAAGAAAGGTGAAGAAAAAAAAAATCTTAATATTATTTACTTCTGGATTACTGGAACTTCAGCGGCTGGATCTGCTTCAGGATGATGATGTGATGACTGGAACTTCAGCGGCTGGATCTGCTTCAGGATGATGATGTGATGACTGCTGCCGTCGGTTTTCTTTTTTTTTTTTTGCACTGATAGTCTTGTGTTTTTTTTTTTTTTTTTTTTGTATAGTTGGGATGACTCTCTCTCCCTTTTTGTTTTTCACTGGTGTTTGTTATTAGTTTAGTTTTTCACGAGTTCACTGAGCTTGATTGTTAATGTATTCTTGTTTATTGTTTGGACTTTTGACACTTTTCAGATAGACCCCACATCTGACACCAAAATTTCTGTTGTGCTTTTTGTCTTTTATACTGAGAGGCACAACTCTCAGTTGGGTCTTACCTTGATGGTGTTATTTTGTATGTCCGTCCAAATCAATAAAACACCGAACAACGAAATTTTGCACTTTTTAGTTTATTGTTTTATTATTATAACTTATAAATTACAATCTTATTTTAATTTACTTATTTTAACTTATTTATTTAGGTTTTGGGAAAAACGAACAAAGATGTAGGATTAAGATATTGAAACGAGTTTGAACGAAATAGAAACTGAGTCGATTGATTGATAATTACGGACTCCCGGGTTGAAACAGAGTGCCGAACTGAGTGACTGAACTAGAGTGTCGCGTCATTGCCCAGTGACCAATATAAATAGCCTCGATTGAATCATTCAATTCGAGGTTCGACGAACGAAGAAGAAAAGCAAAAAGAATAGGGAAATCCGGAAGGGAATTCCCGGATAAGTCAAGTGGCTCATGTTACTTTGTCGCGCATACGATCGATACATAAAGCGATCGTTCGTATGTTCGTATGGAAAGTGAAGTGCGACATCAGCACAACGAGTTAATTGACTTGTGCACTTAGTTGCGCAAGGGAAATAAAGAAAGACCATAAATAAGCATTGTTTATTTAGGTCGGAAGCGTTGGGCATTGACGCTGGAAGTGGCAAGCTGAAATAGCAATTTGGGGGGATGTTTATTTGGGACAATCAATATATTGTTACGAAGTTGCAACATTGATCGTAGGGTTAAACGACATGCATACTAAGTAAGAAATGGTAAAGAGGTTGTAAAGTGCTTGGTATGCATCAAGTGGTGCACTTTACAACAAGTCCAAGCCTGATCTATTTATTGATCGGCCCTTTAGTTGCTACTTTAGATAAATTTTCGGGAGTTTGTCCTTTCATTCTATGAAAGTTGCACTTCCAAGGACAGTTTAGTTCGTAGAGTTAGTCAATCATTAATTTAAGTCAGTGCGTTTAGTAACCTAACTTAACGATAGAAGTCAGCTTTGTTATACCAGCCCCTAGTCATCATATATAAAGATAGTAAGACAGCAAGTTAAAACACTTTAGAAGACAGTTTTATTGGAGTAGAATATAGTATGGATAGATCTCTAAGGAGTAATCGCGGAAAACCAAGAAATTTGAAAACCATTAAAACCACCACATTTGAAAGATCGAGTTCCTTATCGCAACTAAACCGTTCGCTAGAAACAGAAACCCCATTAATAACTAGACCCCGAATTCTAAGAACACCTGATAGACCAACAACATCAACTATCAATACTAGATCGAAACAAGGTAACACGCAACAGCCTAGTACCAAACTTTATAGTTCTCAATCCCAAATAAACAAGTCACAAAGAGAAACTATGGAGCAAAGTAGTCATATTCTGACGTCTGAAGCTGGTACATCTTCTGGGTCTGTTACTATTCCCGAAGCCAGTTCAAACAATGTCTCTGTCCCAATTCCTGGTTCAAGCCATAGTAGGCCCACTGAAAATGCAAACGAAATCTTAACCTTACCCCAAACTAGTAGCCTAAGTGCAGAATCAATTGCTGCTGCTTTTCAGCGAATTCAAGAGGCCAATCAAAGAGTTTACCTGAATGAACTAAAATCTATTAGGGACACTCTTGTTGAAAGACTGGACAATTTAAACCTAAATAATAGAATGCCTAGACCAATCGAAGAACGTGTGCTAAACCAAGCTCCATTAACTGAGTTTGAACAATTTTTAAATGCGTCAGTCTCGAGTCATAATCGACAACCAGAAAATCCACCTGCGTGTAGTATTCATTCGAATCCCAACTCATCATCGTCTAGTCAAATAGTTAAAATAGATAAATGGCAGATATCATTTGATGGGAGTTGTAACGAACGGCCTGCTTACTCCTATGCCTTTACTGCCTTAATTGTGTATATGCCCACGCATGCAGGCAAAAATAGGACTCGACCTATCCGGTACTATCACCCATACTGGTAAAGGCCTAGTCCCAGGTGGTATGACAAGTTCAGGCACAAATGTCTACAGCCAAACCCTTCCACTAACCTTGTCCACCCTTATGACCCAAGGTCACAGGACCCTTGAGGCAGTCCGGGCAGAATAGTAAAAGGGGTGTCCAGGCCTCCTGTGGCTCAGGCATGAACGCTCCTCCACGCGCTAGCTCTTCGGTGGGCGGGGATCTTGCCACAGGTCCTAGACAGGGGTTACATTTTATTTTTACATGCCTGAATAACTACATAATAATCGCGGAAAAAAAAAACAAAGGTCTTATACACGTCGCGTAACCATCTACTTCCCTAACAATACTAATTGCGAGGCCCGAGTTTTGGTGTAATTCACTGTTTGTTCCAAGGCGGAAGGAATGGAGAGAAATTGAGATGTAGGAACTCTCCAGGAGCTGACCCACCCCTAACTAAACCGAAGTTCAGTGACCATGGCCGTCGACACGCTCATTTTACGACGACCCCTAACGAACAAGAATTTAAACCTCTTAAGGGGTTAAATTCCTCTGATTGTATACATCTTCATCACCTCTAATGTATCCGTCCTTTATGTCGTCCAACACATCCTCTCCTAAAACTTAATCCCTAAACATATTTACCCTTGTTTCAACACGGGAACAACATATCTGGCAAGAAGTAACCTGCGTGAAATACCAACTCCAAAGAAGTCGAATTTATGTAAACAATAATAACTCCTATTCTCTTCCACTTCAAACTATAAATCATTTATTAATTTATAAGCTAATGTTATAACATTCAAAATTCGTAATAAAACTAATCTATTAGTTGCAATATATAACAGGTAAGGTCTTATAAATACATATCTCTAACAAACTTGTCGTATATTTTCACTTCAACATTTACTTTATGTTAATCAGTTATCGTTTTATTTTGTTTTGCTTTCTTTCTGTTTAATTTCTTACGCTTTCTTTCATTCTCTCTTTCTTAGCCACAACACGATGAATAGAGCGTTTACGGTCTGTGCCACTCAAAATTTTTATTTAGGCTACGTTACGTTAAGTGTACTAATCTGTATTTGAATTTACGTTACTTTACGTTAGGGTCAATTCACTTGTCACTGTTCAAATATTATATTTTAAATCAGTAAAAATCACTTACCCCTTCTTTATTTTATTGGGTTTTTTAAAACAAACCGATGTCCAAGGTGATGGGACGGGGTGCACCGAGTTCCTTCCTTGACTTGGGTATGCTGCTGTTTGGCATATGAAAACGACGTGGATCTATGAACACTGGATGATGAAAAATATAATTTGAACAAGACTTACAATATAGGAATATGACCAAAGAAGAAAAAACAAAAAAAAAACTTAGCTCTTTAGTACCGGGAACAACGCCACCTATTATCGAATAGACTGTTCACGTCGATGTTGGTTTGCTACACTGCTGACTGCTGGTTGTGGAACTAGTACTCCGAAATTATGTTGTTGCGTTTTTGGAGCTGTCACTGCTGATGGATATGTTGCGGGATCAGGTGCTTATTGCCTCTGCAACATGTTATGTGGGATGTTGTTTGAGCAACCTGTCAAAGTGGTGTCGATGAGACAAAATTGGCGAGGTTGCGGTTATATAATCCGGCAGGGATTACGCAGCGAGGTCAAGCAAAGAGCGTCCTCCTTTCGTTTTGCCCAGAAACGTTTTTTTTTCTATGAATGGGCTTTTCACCAAATGTCGAGGAATGTGAAGCTACGGATAATCCGTTTAGCGGAGCCCCGTTTCTCTTAAGAGAAGCAGACTCGCACCCGCGTCTAGCAAGGCTTTTTTGTGTAAAATTCCTGTTTTTTATGGAATTTTGGGCGATGGATTTGGACGGCCGCGGTGTGGTGCGATGAGGCGGGTGGTGGTTCGTCAGGCGTTTTGGGCAGAATTCTTTTGCGTTTATTTGGCAAAACGGCCTATAACCAAAACTTGGTTTTCCTGTGGAGCTCGTCGGATCGATGTCTGCCTTTGTAACACGCCGCCGCCGAGAACCCACTTGATGTACACCGCCAGCAAGTAAAAAAAAATAAAAAAAATACTACACACCACGCGCCACGTCCAAACTCTTCGAGTGCTCAAATCGGAAGACAAAAGTCTCTTTTCTCCCGCTATAAAAAATTATCAGCCTAGCTAAACTGTCATAGCTACGTACAGATATCTAGTCATCTCGCTCGCTCCTACGTACCCAGTATATGGCACTATTTTTAAACGCATTTAGTTTTTCGCAGTTTATTCAAAAAAATCATATTTTCAGCTCTAAATTTAGTTCCCGATTTTAGACATTTAATTTACCCATCATAATTGAGATTTGAATAAATTTGTGGGAGCTAGCGACGATCAAAAATGTTGCTATAACTGAGCGAATCACTCAGCCCAAATTCGCCTAAATCAGTTCGGTCACAATAGACACTTCCTTTTCCTCCTTACCGGTGTCGGTTCAATTTCAAAAAATAAAAATGCCACAATGCTTCAAAGATTCCCTACAAAACTTGATATTTTCACCAGCATTCTGCGCCTGGAAAGATCAAGAAGAGGAATCGCTTTAGAATCTCGACCCACCCCTGAAATAAATGTTGGATCAAAAGTCTCATGTTCAGACTGAGCCAGCTGGACTAACGATAGGTAGTTAACTAAATACATATGCCTTCATCCGCTCAATCAATATAAGTAGATATCCGTGAACCTAAAGTAAACTTGTTATCGCCGAATATCTTTCGAATGGGCCACACCTAGTCTCTTGCCAGAGATATCTACCAATTCGTAGAGATTGCTTCCTATAACTTTTTTTACTCTAGCTTTGATGAACTTCGGGCATAGTTTTGCATTTATGCCCTTCTTAGCGTCACTCAGAATAAAATTTCGCTTATATACTTCGTCACCTTCTTTATACTTGATATTGGCGCTGCGAGTATTGTACACTCGGGCGTATACTTGATGTGATTTTTCAAGTGAATCTTTAATATGGGAATGTAAAATATTAATTTTCGCTGCTTTTGGAATAAGATCGATCTCTGACCCATTTAGGCCATTAAGCTTCCTTAATAGTTGGTAGTCGCTACCGTGCTCAATCATGCGTTGCCCAAAGACTGCTTCGTAGGGGGACATTCCTAATGCCGAATGAACAGCTGTCCTTAGCGCGCTACCAATATGGGGTAGATGGTAGTCCCAATTTGATTGTTCCGTATCAAGATAAGAACGGATTGCCGAAAGTAACGATCTGTTAACGCGTTCACTAGCATTGGCCTGCGGAGCATAGGATGCGGTTTTTAAATGATTGATCCCGAAGGATTTCATGAGGTTACCAAACTCATTGCTTAAAAACTGTTTTCCATTATCGGAGAGAACGGTTTCAGGGACGCCAAAGATCGGAAAGATATCGTCTCGCAAAAATTTTAGGGCAGTTTCAGCGGTTGCTCTTCGGAGAGCTTTGATAAAAACAAATTTAGTTAGCTGATCTAACGCTACAATAATATGTGTATTCCCCATTTTGGACCGAGGATACGGGCCTAAGAAGTCAACATATAAATGCTGGAAAGGTCGGTCTACTGCGAAAGGTTTACCCATGGGTGCTCGCAGAATGATGTTGGGAGCTTTTGTCGTTTTGCACACCTCGCAAAGGGAAATATACTTCTTCACTTGGGTTGCCATATTAGGCCAGTAATATCTTTCCCGCAATCTGAAAAGGGTCTTAGCGATTCCCCCATGCGATGCCTTTGGAGGACAATGGGCCAGAAAGATAAGATTGTCAGTCAGCGCCGCCGGGACCCATAGCTTCCATGCCAAATCTTCTTGTAGTGGATTACCAGTGCTATGCTTAGTCTTTTTGTATACGTACTCGTCTGAGACAAGTAGGTCAGGTAACTGATCTTTATTATCTCTGATCTGATTTATGATCTGGAGATACTCATCAGATTGAAACGCAGGGTCGGTCAGATCAATATGCAGTACCTCTGAAGTTCCCTTTGAAGTCGAAGGGCCGGATTGCAATGCCTCCAGTTCATAGGCACGCGAAAGCGCATCTGGTACTACATTTAAGCTGCCTTTCCGGTGCTCGATTTCAAAGGTGTATCCTTGCAAGTCTAGGCTCCAACGGGCTAATCTACCCTTCAAATCTTTCAAGCCCATCAGCCACTTCAGACTGGCATGGTCCGTGATGACTTTAAATTTATATCCCTCAATGTAAGGTCGGAATTTATCTATACCCATTACTGCCGCCAAGCATTCTCGCTCCGTAACTGAATAATTTTTTTGAGCTTCGTTCAATTTATGCGAATAGAAGCATATTGGACGTTCCACACCGTTTTCGTCCTCCTGACATAAGGCAGCACCGATGCCGGTTGACGAGGCATCACAAAGGATAACAAATTGTTTGCTATAGTCAGGATTAACTAGCACGGGTGCGGACGTCAACATTTGTTTGATCGATTTAAATGCTTCTATGGCCTTTTCGCCGAAACAGAAAGCAACTCCCTTTTTTAGGGTATCCGAAAGATGCGAAGCTAATGAAGAGAAGTTGTTGACAAATCTCCGGTACCAACCGGCCATTCCCAAAAATCGTCTTACTTGGCGAGCAGTTTTAGGTATAGGAAATTCTCGTATGGCCGATACCTTACCAGGATCTACTTTTAAGATTCCATCTCCAACGACAAAACCGAGGTATTTCAATTCCCTATAACAGAACTTTGATTTCTCGACGTTAATCGATAGTCCCGCTGCTTTAATTCTTTTTGCGACTATGGACAAAAGCTCAATATGTTCCTCAAATGTTCTGGAGAAAATTAGGAGGTCGTCAAGGTAAACGAACACCCGCTGTCTCAATTCGTGAGGGATGACCTTATCCATGAGCCTACAAAGGCGCTGAGGGGCATTACAAAGGCCAAAGGGCATCACTTTGAATTGATACAGCGGCCTACCAGGGACAGTAAACGCTGTCTTCTCCCTTGAACTTTGCTCCAACGGTATTTGCCAAAAGGCGTCTTTCAGATCCACACTTGAAATGAAATATGTATCCGAAAGGCGTCCTAGCAACCCCTCTATATGCGGCAGTGGATATGCGTCCTTTTTCGTGACCTTGTTTAGCCTTCGAACGTCCAAGCACATACGGTTCTTCCCCGGTTTCCTTACCAGAACCACTGGGGAGCTCCACGAACTTGAACTTTCTTCGATCACGTCCAAGGCAAGCATACGGTCCAACTGCGCATACAGAAGAGATTGTACCGCTGGAGATACGGGATAATGACGCTGTTTTATTGGCTCCGCGTCCCCGGTATCAATTATGTGTTCCTCTACCTGTGTCCTACCTAAGCCAACCTTCGCAAAGGACGGGAACAGGCTAATAATTTCGTCCAGCTTTCTTGAATCATTGTCAGACAAAACATGAGCTAAAGTGAGAACTTCGCTTTTTTCAGGCACGTCGCCATCTAAACTGGAAATGCTGTCCAAGCTAAAGGGTCTTGCAGAAATCTCGGAAATAACACTCGGAGCTATTTCAAACTTCCGCCAAAAATCAACTCCAAGGTACAAATCTTTAGTTAAGGTAGGGACGGCATACAGGGTTATATCTTCAGTTCGATTTTTGAACCACATTTTGGCATTTACCACACCGACAATCGTTTGCTCTTTACCATCAGCTGTTGCGACAGCGGACGAAAACTTCTTGAAAGGAATATTGTTGTTATTTAAAAATTCTACCCCTCCTGCACCTAAACAACTAATACAAGCGCCACTATCCAGTAACCCTAGCCAATCTCGCTCAAAAATCTTTACGTTGACATATGGCCTCGGATCGTTTGTAGAACACTGCAAGGTCGTAGCGGCAATTGCTTGATGTCGCCGTTTCTTTTCTATGAAACGCTTCCTTGTTTTAGTGATCTTTGGGGACAGAGTGGGTATTCCGAATATCCGATTTCTGGTTTGGTTGTATGCTGTAAGTCGCACGTGAAAAGACTTTTGGTGGGTACTGATTTCTTTAGCAGGTGCAGTAATAATGGCAGGTTCTAAAGTACTAGGTTCTGTAGGGCGCTTAAGTATGGTAACAGCAGGGTTTGGGTTTACATTTGATAGTTTGCCGGGTCGGAATTCCTTGAGCAATTCTCCCCGGTTGGATGATTGCTCCTTTGAGAGTTTCCCGCGCAAGTCGGACACTGAGGAGTAGTTGTGTTCTCACGGCCACATTTGTAGCAGAATAAAGCTCGCTGTGGAGTAGCACAATCAAAGAAAGTATGACCAAGTTCCTTGCAGTTCCAGCATTTCAAAGCGCTTGGATTTCGTTGGCGGAAACCGACAGCTTCAACTTGAGATGATAGGCAAGGCGTAATATGAATATCTGTTGCCTGTTCGATTTCGTTGATATTCCGACGTGGAGGAAAAGATTGTTGCATCCTAGATCGTGGGGTATCCTGTTCATTAATGAACTTTTCGATTGTACGGCACACATGCACCATTTCAGGGATATTGTGCGTACTGAAGGTAATAAGATGCTCGCCTATCTTGCGATTAACATTCTGTTTCATGATCTCAATTATTTCCCGATTTGACTTCGGAGCACGCAATCTTGAATTAAGTTGCAGAAGGTCTGCGAAAAATGAATCGAAAGGCTCATATTGGCCTTGTTTACGGTCGGACATCCTTCGAGACAGTTCGAAATCGGATTCCAGGCTGCGGTATTGTTCTATTAATGCCAGACGCAGTGTTGGCCAATTTACACCCGGATTGGTCTTGAGGTACATCCAGAACCAAGTTTCGACTTGTCCTGTAACAAAGTGGTGGAAATTATTCACAAGGTCACACCAAGTCACGTCGTAGGATTCCTTTAATCGTCCAAGGCGGAAAAGGAAATCATCCACAGTCATTTTCACGTTATCAAATTTAATTCCCCACTTGTGGTAGTTGGGGAAACGATTGTATGAACTTGAAGGAGAAGATGTTGGGGCAGGGATGTCTTGGCCAGGAGTAGGACCATTCAGATTCATTCGACTGATTTGTTCTAGAAAATTTTCGACGTTGCTACTCCGAGGCATATTTACGGGGTATACAACCGGATTATCTGCTCGAGGAACGTTTGGTGTTATGTTTGAATGTGGAGGTATGATTTCTGGGCGTCTATTTACGTTATATTCGCCCTGGGGAACTGGCGAGTTACGATCGGGAAAGTGATTACGATTGCCTTGATCTGCGGTAGCAGCTGGGGGTAATCGGGATTGTAAAGGGGCTGATATGGCCGCTCGAATTAGGGAAGCTATTTCCCGTTGAAGAGATAACCTATTCTTATCGAGTTCCTCTCGTATAAATCGGTGTTCCTCGGTACGACTAATGCCTACTGTAGCGGTAACGACATCTTGAACGTACTGCTCAAACTGTGCGCTCTCGTTAGCTTCATGCGTTCCTTCTGGTATGTTAGATACCGGCGGATGTGGTGGCGGTCGAGCCTCTTGCTGATTAGCAGAACTTGGCTGGAGATCGTCGTTTTCCCTACTTTCGGACATATTGACAACCTGTCTTGGCTCTTCCGCTGCTTTCGCAACTTGCTTGCGTCCACTGCGTAACGAATAGCTACCTTGTCCCTCCCTTAACCTACTAGGACCAGGATTTGACATACTGACAAAATTAATGTAAAATTAAATATCTTAAAGTAACTATTACTTCGAGAAAAAAAAAATTCGGAACTATGTAATCTTATACTGTAACTACGAATCTATTGATATTCTTAATAAATGGCTTGAATTAAAATCAAGAACTAACCGAAATGAATATTTGCACAAAAGCAAACCAAATAAATCCAAAAATAAGTAATGTTTCAAAAACTATCTATCATAATAAATGAGGATGTATCGGACACAATGAGAACGAACACAAGGATAAAAGAAGAATTGAGGCTCAACCTCCGCTATGGATTAAGATATATCAGTGCATGTAAGTTGATCATATTCACCTGATAGAAGTGTGAAAGTAAATTGTTTCTTATGCTATTTCGGCTTTGCTATATGTCTAGTGAAAGCAACTTAAAGCAGCTGACATAAATGGGGACATAGTTCAACCCATTTACCGGACTTAACATGACTGCTTCACTAAAACAAAGCTAACACTCTAAGTCTTGAATTTAAGCAACTGCCGTAAATGAAGGACATATCTCACTCAATTACCGGACCTAAACTCGTCGACTTAGATTGTTAAGAAATGTTAACCTGAACTTACTAATCCTATGCAGCGGACATAAATAAGGACGAATGTCTACCTATCTATCGGACATAAGGATTTACAGCTCAAGAACTAGCATATTCGATCAACCTACGATGCCTATATTTCCGCTCTAAATTAATACCCCAAACGTACAACGAACATAAATGGGGACAGAGTTGCACCCACTTACCGGATACGCTGGAAGCAAAAACTAAAAGTAAGGAAAAATAATTTTTGTTCCTATGATATGTGAATTATATATTTTTAGTCAAAACTTCGGGCCCCACGTTGGGCGCCACCTGTAACGAACGGCCTGCTTACTCCTATGCCTTTACTGCCTTAATTGTGTATATGCCCACGCATGCAGGCAAAAATAGGACTCGACCTATCCGGTACTATCACCCATACTGGTAAAGGCCTAGTCCCAGGTGGTATGACAAGTTCAGGCACAAATGTCTACAGCCAAACCCTTCCACTAACCTTGTCCACCCTTATGACCCAAGGTCACAGGACCCTTGAGGCCGTCCGGGCAGAATAGTAAAAGGGGTGTCCAGGCCTCCTGTGGCTCAGGCATGAACGCTCCTCCACGCGCTAACTCTTCGGTGGGCGGGGATCTTGCCACAGGTCCTAGACAGGGGTTACATTTTATTTTTACATGCCTGAATAACTACATAATAATCGCGGAAAAAAAAAACAAAGGTCTTATACACGTCGCGTAACCATCTACTTCCCTAACAATACTAATTGCGAGGCCCGAGTTTTGGTGTAATTCACTGTTTGTTCCAAGGCGGAAGGAATGGATGGAAATTGAGATGTAGGAACTCTCCAGGAGCTGACCCACCCCTAACTAAACCGAAGTTCAGTGACCATGGCCGTCGACACGCTCATTTTACGACGACCCCTAACGAACAAGAATTTAAACCTCTTAAGGGGTTAAATTCCTCTGATTGTATACATCTTCATCACCTCTAATGTATCCGTCCTTTATGTCGTCCAACACATCCTCTCCTAAAACTTAATCCCTAAACATATTTACCCTTGTTTCAACACGGGAACAACATATCTGGCAAGAAGTAACCTGCGTGAAATACCAACTCCAAAGAAGTCGAATTTATGTAAACAATAATAACTCCTATTCTCTTCCACTTCAAACTATAAATCATTTATTAATTTATAAGCTAATGTTATAACATTCAAAATTCGTAATAAAACTAATCTATTAGTTGCAATATATAACAGGTAAGGTCTTATAAATACATATCTCTAACAAACTTGTCGTATATTTTCACTTCAACATTTACTTTATGTTAATCAGTTATCGTTTTATTTTGTTTTGCTTTCTTTCTGTTTAATTTCTTACGCTTTCTTTCATTCTCTCTTTCTTAGCCACAACACGATGAATAGAGCGTTTACGGTCTGTGCCACTCAAAATTTTTATTTAGGCTACGTTACGTTAAGTGTACTAATCTGTATTTGAATTTACGTTACTTTACGTTAGGGTCAATTCACTTGTCACTGTTCAAATATTATATTTTAAATCAGTAAAAATCACTTACCCCTTCTTTATTTTATTGGGTTTTTTAAAACAAACCGATGTCCAAGGTGATGGGACGGGGTGCACCGAGTTCCTTCCTTGACTTGGGTATGCTGCTGTTTGGCATATGAAAACGACGTGGATCTATGAACACTGGATGATGAAAAATATAATTTGAACAAGACTTACAATATAGGAATATGACCAAAGAAGAAAAAACAAAAAAAAAACTTAGCTCTTTAGTACCGGGAACAACGCCACCTATTATCGAATAGACTGTTCACGTCGATGTTGGTTTGCTACACTGCTGACTGCTGGTTGTGGAACTAGTACTCCGAAATTATGTTGTTGCGTTTTTGGAGCTGTCACTGCTGATGGATATGTTGCGGGATCAGGTGCTTATTGCCTCTGCAACATGTTATGTGGGATGTTGTTTGAGCAACCTGTCAAAGTGGTGTCGATGAGACAAAATTGGCGAGGTTGCGGTTATATAATCCGGCAGGGATTACGCAGCGAGGTCAAGCAAAGAGCGTCCTCCTTTCGTTTTGCCCAGAAACGTTTTTTTTTCTATGAATGGGCTTTTCACCAAATGTCGAGGAATGTGAAGCTACGGATAATCCGTTTAGCGGAGCCCCGTTTCTCTTAAGAGAAGCAGACTCGCACCCGCGTCTAGCAAGGCTTTTTTGTGTAAAATTCCTGTTTTTTATGGAATTTTGGGCGATGGATTTGGACGGCCGCGGTGTGGTGCGATGAGGCGGGTGGTGGTTCGTCAGGCGTTTTGGGCAGAATTCTTTTGCGTTTATTTGGCAAAACGGCCTATAACCAAAACTTGGTTTTCCTGTGGAGCTCGTCGGATCGATGTCTGCCTTTGTAACACGCCGCCGCCGAGAACCCACTTGATGTACACCGCCAGCAAGTAAAAAAAAATAAAAAAAATACTACACACCACGCGCCACGTCCAAACTCTTCGAGTGCTCAAATCGGAAGACAAAAGTCTCTTTTCTCCCGCTATAAAAAATTATCAGCCTAGCTAAACTGTCATAGCTACGTACAGATATCTAGTCATCTCGCTCGCTCCTACGTACCCAGTATATGGCACTATTTTTAAACGCATTTAGTTTTTCGCAGTTTATTCAAAAAAATCATATTTTCAGCTCTAAATTTAGTTCCCGATTTTAGACATTTAATTTACCCATCATAATTGAGATTTGAATAAATTTGTGGGAGCTAGCGACGATCAAAAATGTTGCTATAACTGAGCGAATCACTCAGCCCAAATTCGCCTAAATCAGTTCGGTCACAATAGACACTTCCTTTTCCTCCTTACCGGTGTCGGTTCAATTTCAAAAAATAAAAATGCCACAATGCTTCAAAGATTCCCTACAGAGTGGTAACGTTGATGACTTCTTATTTAAAGTGGAAACACTAAAAGAAAAGTCACAGTGTTCATGGAATGATGTCTTAGCTAATTTTCATGTACTTCTGAAAGGAAAGGCCGAGACATGGTTTTGGTTCTTTCTTAGAAAGAATCCAACTGCTTCCTACGGACCACTCAAATATGCCCTAATAAAAGAATTTGGTAAGACCGAAAATGACCACGATACAATAATTAAAATGCTAGGTCGTCGTCAAGCTTATAAGGAATCATTCGATGATTATTATACGGCATTGATAACTTTAAATTCAAGGTTGCATGAACCAATGAATGACTTCAAAATTATAGACTTGATAAAGAAAAATGCGAAGGAGAGTTTAGGACCCCTACTATTTCCCTACCAAATCAATAGTTTGGAACATTTACGTGATGTGGCACGTAAAGCCGAAACATTCCTACAGCATCAAGCGTCGCAGAGATATCTACCTCCTAAGCGGTCGATATCTGAAATTGAAGATTCGCATTTGATTGACAAAGATAGCAATGAAATCTGTGATGAGCAAGATATTTCAGCCTTAACACAAACTCGCAGATCATTTAATTCTAGGTATCCCATGGATACTTCAAGATTCAGATGCTGGAATTGTGATCAAACGGGTCATTCATTCTACGATTGCCCATCAGATAAAAGAAATCTTTTTTGCTTTCGATGCGGCGAAAAAGACACTGCAACACCAAACTGCAAGAAGCATCCGGAAAACAAGGATGTGAGCGAGATGGCTACCGGGGAATCTCGTTCGTTTACACAACTCCCGAGTCAACAGAACCAATTCAGTCATTAGAAACGCATAGCGAATCTAATGACTTAAACACCCCTGACAGACCTAAAACCAGTAATATTGAATTATCACGCGTAGTTATCGCTCGACGAGTCACTGATAAAACTAACACCTCGATGCAGACAGATGCCCCAAATCTTTCATTTCATCAGAGAATGATCAACTACCAAAAAGTCAGAGCAAATATTTTTGGAACTAATCCTAAACCCGTTCTTTCCAGTAAGATTTTAAAATGTAGAAACAGATATATTTGCCGACAGAAACACAGAAAAAACTTAGAAAGTACATTCCTAAACGACAATCAAGACCTTAGACCTTTTGTTAACATTAAACTAGGATCCGAAATGGTATATGCTCTGCTAGATTCTGGAGCTTCTGTAAGTGCGCTTGGCAAGGATTGTTTAGAATTTGTTAAACGTAATGCAATTCCTATAAAGCCAATCAAATCGCATCTAAGAACTGCCGATGGAACCAAGCAAGCTATCCATGGTTTTTGTAAGATACCGATTTCGTTTAATAATCTAACAAAAACAATAGACTTTTACATCGTACCTAGCCTTCAGCAAAAAGCCTACCTAGGTATAAATTTCTGGAAGGAGTTTAACGTGGCTCCTCAAATCGTTTCTGAGCTAAGTGTAGTTGACAATTCTCTTAAATTATCAGAAAATCTTCATAACTTGAACCCACTTCAATTATACGAACTCGAGAAAGTTATATCTCTATTTCCATCATTTGCGAAACTCGGATTAGGAAAAACTCATGTAGAAACACACTTTATAGATACAGGAGATGCTGTGCCTATTAAGGCTAAACATTTTCCCCTCTCACCCCCGAGACAAGCAGAGGCTTTCATTGAACTTGACAGGATGCTTTCACTTGGCGTTATTGAGGAAAGCAACAGTCCTTGGTGCTCACCAATAGTCCTCGTTAGAAAACCAGGAAAAATTCGTCTGTGCTTAGACTCCCGCAAGTTAAACAGCGTGACAAAGAAAGATGCTTATCCGTTGCCCCACATAGGTGGATTGTTGAGTAGGCTGAAGGATACACATTTTATAACAGGGATTGACTTAAAGGATGCATTTTGGCAAATCCCGCTTGAAATGTCATCCAAAGAAAAAACGGCATTTGCTGTGCCGGGAAGGCCACTGTACCACTTTACAGTTATGCCTTTCGGGCTATGCAACGCCGCACAAAGAATGAGCCGTCTCATGGATCGCGTGATTCCTTCACGCATCCGTGAGAACGTGTTTATATATTTGGACGATTTGCTTGTGTGTTCAGCAACATATGATGAGCATCTTAATTTGTTGAAAGAGGTAGCAAAATGTCTGTGTGACGCAAAATTAACAATAAATGTCGAGAAAAGTAAATTTTGCCAAAAGGAGATTAAGTACCTTGGCTACATTGTTGGTCAAGGGTGTTTAAAGACCGACCCTTGCAAAGTAGAGGCGATAACAAAGTTCCCAGTACCAAAAACAGCTAGGCAAATACGACGCTTTATAGGAATGACTGGCTGGTATCGTCAGTTCATTCCGAACTTCTCTGATCTTTCTGCTCCACTGACCGATTGCCTTCGAAAGTCAAAAAACTTCACGTTAACCAATGAAGCTACTGTTGCTTTCGAAAAGCTGAAAGAGGCTTTAACATCTGCTCCTGTGCTGGCTCAACCAGACTTTACGAAAGAATTCACAATTCAATGCGATGCGTCATCCACTGGAGTAGGTGGTGTTTTATACCAAGTGGACAATGATGGCCAAGAGCGACCGATAGCTTATGTCTCGCAGAAGTTAAATAGTGCTCAGAAGAATTATACCGTTTCTGAATTGGAATGTTTAGCAGCTGTAGTTTGCGTTCGAAAATTCCGACCGTATGTCGAGGGACTACCATTTAAGATCGTAACCGATCACTCAAGCTTAAAGTGGCTCATGTCACAAAAAGACCTGACAGGTAGGCTTGCTAGATGGAGCCTTAAGTTGCAATGTTACGATTTTAAAATGGAACATCGTAAAGGATCCCTCAATATTGTCCCAGATGCCTTATCCCGTGTCAATATGGACGAATTAGTAGTAGCAAAAGAACCCTTTGAAATCGATTTGAAATCAATTCATTTTTCTTCAGGAAAGTACGAAAAATTGATAAAAGATGTATCTGAAAATGAAGACAAACTGCCAGATATTTGTGTATCAGAGAATTATGTATATAAACGCGTGAGATTTAGGAATGGTATAGAAGATGAAGAGACAGATTTGTGGCGACTTTGGGTACCAGAAGCATTAGCTGCGGAGGTTATTCAAAAAGCACACAATTCTGTAGGTTGTCACGGAGGTTTTACTAAGACCCTTTTCCGAATCAGACAGAAATATTTCTGGCCAGGAATGGCGAAACAAGTCAAGGAGTATGTAAGCGCTTGCGATGTGTGCAAGGGTATAAAAGCACCTAATACTACCCTTCGTCCTAAAATGGGTAATCGATTCATAACAGAAAGAACAATGCAGCGCTTATACATAGATTTCCTGGGGCCATATCCTCGGACAAAACAAGGAAATTCCATGATTTTTATCGTCGTTGACCATTTAAGTAAATTCATATTCCTAAAACCTATGAAAAAAGCTAATTCATTTGAAGTCGGAAAGTATTTAGAATCAGAGATTTTTCATCTCTTCGGTACTCCCCAGTTTATACATAGTGATAACGGCAAGCAATTCACGTCCAAAGAATTTGCAAAGCTGCTAAGTGTCTATGACATTAAACATATTAGAACTGGAAGATATAGCCCACAATCCAACGCTTCTGAAAGGGCTAACAGGGAAATATTGGCTAAGTTAAGAGTCTTAATAAAAAACGAACATATTGAATGGGATAGACATCTTTCACTAATTGCATCGATTCTCCGAAGCGATTATCATTCCGCAATCAAATGTTCCCCTTATTTTGCGATGTTTGGCCAAAATATGATTCAGAATGGCTCGGAGTATAAAATTTTGGAAATGCTTAACTGTTTGGATGAATCCGATGTACATACCCTACCTAAGACTGATAGATTGAACCAAATTAAAGCTAGAATCAAAACAAATCTTGTAAAGGCACACGAAAAAGGTGAAAGAATTTATAATTTACGAGCAAAAGAAAGACAATTTTCGGAAGGGCAAGAAGTCTATCGGCGGAATTTTGAGCACAGCTCATTCGCTAATGCTAAAAATGCAAAATTTCTTCCGAAGTTTTTGAAATGCCGAATTAGAAAGAGAGTAGGCAACTGCCTCTATCAGCTGGAAGATTTGAAAGGAAAAGTGATAGGAATATACCACGCGAAAGACATCCGCCAATAACAAGCCAAGCGGTTCACATTTCGTTTTCCTTTTTTGTTTCCTTCGGGATCCGTCGTAAACAAAAAAAGGTTTGTTACGAATGTTAATAACAAAAATAAAATAATTATAAATATACTACCTTACCCACCAAGACTAGTTCTATGTTTTGAGCACGCTGTATTATCCTGTACTAAATGCTCACGCATTAGACGAACATTTTGTTCTAAACTTTAAGCGGAAACGAAAAAAGGCTAGAAAGAGTAGGTAGCTAGCTAGAAAGTTTTCACTCGACATTTCTTTTTCATTGTGACGATCACCGAGACCAGTTGGTGGCAGTGCAAACATAAATTGTTAGACTGTAGATCCCAAGCAATTTAAATTTTCTTTGGTTTTACCTTTCCTCTTAATAATAAAGTCAAGTGATTTTAGTTTTTAATTAAAATATTAAAATATAATAAGACTAAGAAAGGCTCATATTACTAGGTAAGTCAATATGAATAATTAATTCCCTTTCGCGTGACATTATTGCTAAGTCAATTTCTTTAGCCGGCTGTAGGCGTTCATTTCGCTGATTTTGGGATAAACAGAAATTTTCTGCTTATCGCCTCTTCCCCCCCAGACTGCTCCACTGTATATTACTGGATTTTATCGATCAGTGCCACTGAAGAAGTGTGGCCACGTGTCAGACCGACACACAGTAAAAAAAACACCTCGAGAGAGTCTTAACTCTCCCAAACACTCAAGGCCAGCTCATCAACCAGCTCTGCATCAGAGCAGGTCAATCAACACCTTCAGTGGAACACATCTACATAACCACATAACCAAGCACACAATCAAAACAGACCAACATAGAAGAGAACGGAAAAAAATAGCTCTTCACTGCAGCGGCGAAGTCATTTCGCCACGTTGATAGCCACGGCACCTCACCAAGCAACATATTGCGGAAGCAAATACCCGTGCCGACAATCACCAAGCTTTCATCTCTACCAAGCTACCAGCAGCTACAACACGAACCGGCAAGCCAAGTCGCATGTTTTAAGCGGTTCGTAGTCGAGCCCCCTTAGCCCAGCATCATCACCATTATCTCCTGCATTGCATGCAGTAAGCAGTAATATTTAGCTGTCTCCACAGCCCATGACGTTGGCAAGGCAATAGCGAGAACAGAAGACGGCTAGTCGTCGAAGTGGATAGCACTTAGGGCGAGTAACCCGCGATCGATCGGTATGGTAAAATCTACGTGTATTCTATGTCCCATCTGGTCAAATTTTGATTTGGTAACGTTTTGTGAATTTTCATTGTAAGTAATATAGAATAGATAATGTACTTTCTATTTAATTGCCATTGTACTTAGAGATTTTCACTTAGAAGTATTAGCTACATCTTTATAAAATTAAAGTAATCGAAGATTTACTAAATACATATACACTAAACTATTTCTAATTACATCTAAACAGATTCCAACGAAGGATTGTGCGCACAACACTTCAACAAAAGAAAACATATATTGGAATACAATTACACGAACACTGACATCACAGATACACGATTAAACTAAATTAAAATTTCAACAAGCAATATCCTTAAAGAGGATCAAGAAAAGTAAGTCTTTTGTTACCCAATTTCTAAAATTTACTTATATAGAAGCATACCGAGAGGTACATATAGTTGTATCTTAAAAATCTAACATTTAATTAAAAAGGCAATCTCTAAATACAAAACAAAAGAAAAAATTATATCATAAAAGTAAATATTGGCTAAAATTTAAAATTTCTTTTCCATCTTACATCTACTTTTGTAATTAATATCTACTACATCAATATATCTTAGATTAAGAATTGATATTTAGTTACGTAGGTACCTATTTATAAGATTATACATGGAATCTATCCTAGCGTTACAATTTACCATACCCATTCATGAATTTTGATATCCATTATTAGTTTTTCTTTTAAATGAAAACTTTTAGATTAAGGACAGATATGAATAAATTTGTTATGTTAGATTGAACTAATATGATGGTCTAATTTTTAATTTACTTGGGGCTGGAAACATGCTGACTTTGCTGACAATTGGTTAGGTTCTATTCGTTTTACATTAGGGGCAGCTAAGTTAAATTGCGGGTATTTTAGTTGCCAATGGTGAGTCACATTGTGTGATTTGGGAGGGTAAAAGTATACCCAATGCGGCATATCATCCGCCGAGCATAAACACTATAATTTTGATTGATTGAATCTATCTGTACTGTTTAGTTGTACTTCATAGGTACTGTAGATATGAATCTTGGCATGAGAATTTTTGTTCTTCGAGTTGCTTTTGGTATTAACAGCATTAAGAATCCCCCCACATCCGGCGAGTTAGACCGAGCCTTGCCGCAAGCATGCCAAGTACAATGCTTTGTTAATACGGTAGATAAATTGATCTGATATCCTTATCATCCTTCAGATACGCAACAATGCGCTTTTAAAGATTCCAATGGCCCCTCGGTAAATTTCCATGGCGGATTCCTCATCATCAACGCTTGCCACAAAATCATCCATATAGAAGCTTTTTTCAAAAGGTCGCAAATATTTTGATAACATACCACCTCTTTGTGGCTTTTGTTAATAGACGCAGATACCTTTTCGAACTTCAACCTGGCCTCTTTGATAAGTTCTTGTATCGTAGCGCCCAGAATATAGGGACTGCTCTTTACTCCGAATGTAAGCCGCGTCATCCGATAGGTTCTTACTTCAGACAATGTCTTCTCATTTAGTATCCTTTCTGCATACCAAAGGAAGCGATGGCTGTCTCTATCAGATGGTTGAAGTAGGATTTGCAGAAATGCTTTCTCAATATCTGCAATGAGACCAACTTTTCCCACTCGAAAATTCAAAAGGATTAGCAAAAGATCTGGTAAAAAGTTTTCTCCTACTTCCAAAACTTCGTTGAGCGACAAATGATTCGGTGCATGGGCGGACGCATCGAACACAATGCGAAGCTTCGTTGTTTCTTTATCGTCCCTGTACACCGGACGATGTGGCATATAATAGACTACGTTGCCATCAGCCGTGGTGTCCGGAGCGATCTCTGCAATACCCTTTGCTAACATTTCGTTCATAGCTGCATCGTACTCTATAAGTTTGCCAGCTGCACAAAGCTTTCGGACAAGGGACTGCATCCGTATGAAAGCACCAGTTCTGTTGTTATGAATTGGGGTCGATATAGTTTTCCACGGAAGAGATGCTTCAAATCTGTCACCTTTTCTCTGAATATGTAGGCAAACATCATCACTTACCCAATTTTTATCAGCAGATACTATTCCCAGAACCTCAAGCTTCCAAAATCTCTGGATGTCTTCACAGGCACAGACGTTTAGTGACACTGCACTATAAGAATCGGGTGATGTTTGTTCCACGTTCGAGGGTCCTTGTAGTGTCCATCCCAGAACAGTATTTATTGCTGTTAACCTTTCCGTAATTCGTTTGTGTTCTCCGGTCGCAAATTGCCAATATGAGTCGGCACCGATTAGCACGCTGATCCCATCCTCAACTTGTTGTCCATGAGCATTATTATCCGCTAAGTTCAGCTTGATTGTGGAAATAGCTTGTTCGTTGGCGGGTGCTAACAGCACATCAAAGCAAATAGCAGGAACTTCAATTGCCTCTAGAACGACCGCTTGGTCATCATATTGGCTGCGAAGTAGTAAACGAACTTTGTTGCAGAGCTTGCTTGGCCTAGGTTTGTCGCTCCCGAATGGTATGACGCTTAAGTTATGTACACCTACAACGGGTAAATTCAAGCGGCGTGCCATGGTTGATTTGACAAACGAGAGCTGGCTTCCTCCATCCATCACGATACGAACAAAAATAGAAAAAGTAGAAGTTTCACTGCTGGCGAAAGCACGTGCTGTTTGCAAATATACAATACCTTTTTGCACTCGATCAGCTGCGTATAAATTCACCGTGGAATCATTGTTTGTTGTTGGAGGCTTCAAATTTCCACTTGGAGAATACGAAGGGTCACACATGCTGGTAGCGTGGCGTCCATTGCAGGATTTACAAATAATTCCTTTAACTCGACACATCCTAGAGTTATGACCCTTTTTACAACATCGAAAGCATCTTCCTTGAGTAATCAGCAACTTTTTCTTTTCTGATATATCTTTCGAACAACAACAATCCTTGACATCATGATTTGTGGCTTTGCAAAATAAACAACTTTCCCTTTTCTCAGAAGTGAGCAAACCTAGTGCCGTTTTGACAGGTCGTAAATTTGTATTTGTCACACCAGAGCGAGACGGATGTAACTTTGCTTCGTTAGCCTTTTCGAGAGACTCGACTTCTCTTTTTAAAAATTTCAGCAAGCAATTAACTTGTTTATCGCCGATAGTAATCGAAGAGTTTTCGGACGCCGACGATACACTTGCTGCTTCGTCTTCATACTCAGGGCGAACATTTTGAAGATTTACATTTGAGTTTGAATCCTCGTAGTACCGATGATAATCCACTCGTAATTCGTTTGGAATGCAACGTAACAATACACCTTTCAGCATAACGAAGTAATTAGATGACGGAATGCCCAGAGCTGAGAGCGAGCGAGTAGAACTCAAAACTGAGGTGTATAGTCGTCTCAAACCGACAACATCTGTCTTAGAAGACACGGGTTGGATAGAGAGCAAACGTTGCATGGTGAAATCTATTATTTTCTCACTATTTCCGTATTCTTCTTTTAACAGAGTTATGGCGGTGATATAATTCGCTTCGGTTGGAGTGAGACCAGCTAATGTTTCGGCCGCTTTTCCAGTCAATACCGTTTCGAGATAGTTAAACTTATTGATCGTGCTAAGCGAATGATTTTCGTGAACGAGACAGCGATATTGTTCCCAAAATGGAACCCATTCTTTAAAATCGCCAGAGAACCGTTTGGGTTGCAGATTCTGTAATTTAACTGCATTGGAATGTGATGACACGTTCGTCTGAATAGGAGGCGGTATCGCCGTTACAGAAGCGGACTCGTGAACATTATCGTTAGCTGCCGGCTGCCCTTGACAAGATCGAATTTTAGACAGACGATATTTAATTCGTGTAATGGTAGATATCGCCTTGTCCTCGTACTCCGCTATAGCATCAGCTTCTTTTGCCAAGTCATCCGATTTTATCAAGGGGCATACTTCAGCGTTTGCCTTTTTTAAGCTCTCATGTGCGGCAGTAAGCCGATCCAACATAACAGTTAATTCCTCCTCAATATCGTCTATATTAGGTATTCGATAAATCCTTTATTTTAGAGTCATCAGATTTTAAATAATCGGTCGCGCTTTTAACAAGTTTGGTCACTTGACCACGATAAGAAGTGCAACTAGCGAAATCCATTTAGTTTACTCAATTACAGTTTAGAAGCACGTTTTAATCGTTTCCTTTCTTATACGTTCGATAATTCCCGGGTTTCGGCACCAGATTTTAAAAACGTTCACCCGAATCCAATAAAAAGAAAGAAAGAAGAACGATCCGTTTAATAATAATTCTGAAAGACTTTATTTCATAGGCTTACAAATTAAAAGTACCGAATCTGATGACTGCTAAATGATAACTGACTTGACAATAGCAATGTAAAAAAACAGCTTGAATTATGTACTACAATACAAATACAAATAAATGAGCAAGTCAGACTGAGAGATAATTACGATATTTTCAAACAGTGATAATAGACGAAAGTTTTAAAGATTTCAAGTTTCAGAAAATTTTGTATACAAAAAGGTCAAACACAGTACAGGGGACCCTATAGCAGATGATAAAATCTGGAAACTATGGATTCCTTCCTCGCTTACAACCCGTTTGATTCATCTGGCTCATGATCCACCAAAAGCATCGCATGGGGGGGTTGCGAAAACTCTTTATCGTCTTCGTGAACGTTTTTACTGGCCTAATATGGCGGCACAGGTGAAAGCATTCATTGCGGATTGTTGTTCCTGTAAAACGTCTAAAGCACCAAACTCAACCTTAAGACCGCCCATGGGGCAGGCGTTTGTAGTGGAGAGGCCTTTTCAACACATCTTTATTGATAATCTTGGTCCATATCCTAGATCAAGGAATGGAAATGCGTTTATCATTATCTGCCTTGACCAGTTGACAAAATTTGTAGTGATTCAACCGGTTCGAAAAGCTACGAGTAATGTGGCAATGAAGTTTCTGGAAGAGCATGTCTTTTCAATTTTTGGAGTACCAGAGTCGTTACTATCCGATAATGGGAAACACTTTACCTCGAAAGATTTTCAAAAGCTTCTCAATGCATATGGAATAAGACATGTGAGAACCGCTGTATATTCTCCTCAGGCGAATGCTAATGAGCGTGTTAACCGATCCATTTTAGCTGCAATACGGGCTTATATAGCAAAAGAACCAAATCAAGTCAACTGGGACAGACACATATTATCAATCGCCAGTGCACTACGTTCGACTATCCATTCTGCGATTGGAATGTCGCCTCATGAAGCAGTCTAAGATTGAACATGGCCTTGATTACAAACTTCTACGCAAATTGAATGGTTTAAATAACGCCGAGTTCGATGTGTTACCAAAAGCTCCAAGAATGAACATCATTCATGGCCATCTGAAGGAGACTTTAGCACAGGCTCACACAAATTACGAGAAATCTTATAATACCAGGAGTAAAAGCGCTAGTTTTGTGGTGGGACAAATCGTGTTTAAACGAAACTTTGTCTTAAGTGATGCAACCAAACGCAGAAATGCCAAATTTTCTCCAAAATTTATCCAAGCTAAAGTCAAGCGTATTGTTGGTAACAACTTATATGAACTTGTTGATGCGGTGGGAAATACTTTAGGCGTATTTCACGCCAAAGACATTCGGAAGTAGCGTCAACCCAGTTCGAAAACTTATCAGTTAATTCAAGAGCGCACAGACTAATGTTAACCTATCATAATTTTTCCAATTGTACTCAGGGGTGGGTCAACCCTTGATAAAACATGTGCTTTTTCATTTCATTTTCATTATCTGACGTCGATGAAAATTCAAAGTTTGTAGGGGATTCCTTACAATCCAAAAAAAACATGGATATAAAAAAAATAGGAAAAAAGAAATCTTTATATATATAATTCTACTGTACGTGTGTATGTCACTGAACTCCTCCTAAACGGCTGGACCGATTTGAATAATTTTTTTTGTATGCGTTTGGGTAGCGCCCTGGATGGTTTAGAAGCCGATTGGTCAAAATTGGACAAATGGGCGTCTTATCGCCCATACAAAAATAACATTCAAAATCTTATATCTTTAAAACCACCGAATCGATCGAGTTCAAATTTACACATAATCTTGGGTATTGGCCCAAGAGTATTTCTGTGAAGATTGGTCAAAATTGGACAAAGGGGCGTGGCACTGCCCATACAAAAATTACATTCAAAATCTTATACGTATTTCAAAAGCAACCAAATCGTGACTGCGAGTTATTAAGTAAAATACAAAATTGATTTATTTGGAATATATAAGACAAAAAAAGTTGTAACAATATCACACTGCACTGTTCATACGGAACATACAAACACAGTGCATTTCAATGAAATTAAGTGTATTATACATACAACAATGCCACAGAGTAGTCCAGAAAGGTCGGCTAAATAGATCGGCAGAAGATAAATTGACGGACAATGCAAACTTAAGAAACCAGGCTGTAATCAAACGTGTAAATGAAAATCAAGAGCAACGCAACGAACGTCTTCGAGCCAATGCATTAAGGCAAAGACTGGCCCGTCAAAGAGTCACCGATACATTTAGAACACGTGAACAACAGCGTTTGCAAGTGTATCGCGCATTGACACGTGCATCACTTCTTCACCTTGCGTTTGAATATGAGTCGGACATCGACTATTCGTCACATTCAAAAAATTGTAATCGGTGCTATGAACAAACAATGCCAACACTGTCATGCACTCAAATACAAAGGTGAATCGGCCGGTTTCTGCTGCGCGTCTGGAAAATTTGTATTGCCACCATTGAATTCGCCGCCAGAACCATTGAAAGCACTATTGGCTGGAGCTACATCACAATCCAAATTGTTTTTGCGTAAAATTCGCAAATTCAATTTCAAATGACTTCATTTGGAGCAACAAAAATCGTTCAGAACGCGGATGGTCGCAATTTTCAATCAATTTTTAAGATTCAGGGCCAAGTGTATCATCAAATTGGTTCTTTAATGCCGATGCCTAATACCGATTCGGGAAGGCGGCGTTTACTTTTCCTATGCTCCCGGTGAGGCAGGCAGTACATTCGTCATTTCGTTGATTCTGGCAAAAATTCGGTCAAGATCTCAAATTGCGTTGGCTGTTGCATCTTCTGGGATTGCTGCCACACTGTTGGAAGGCGGTCGAACTGCACATTCCGCTTTGAAGCTGCCTATGAATATTCTCACGGTTGACAAGCCAATGTGCACAATGGCTAAGAATTCAGCTATGGCTAAGAATTGATGCGAGAATGCAAAATTTTTATTTGGCAGTTGACGGAACAATGAAGGATTTACGAGGTAATTTGAGACGATTTGGTGGGGCTATGATATTGCTCCGGAATTTTCGTCAAACGCTTCCCGTCATCTTTTTTGTGGAGGCGTATCATGAAGTTAAAATTGACAACGAATATGAGGTTTTAATTGCCGAACGACCAATCAGCTGCTGAATTCTCGAGACAACTGCTAGCACTTGGCAATGGCCAAATTCCTGTACATATTTCGACTGGTTGACATCGTTCCATGCAAATTTTTGGAAGTTCACATCATCGCAGGAGGAACTCATCACCAAAGTGTTCCCCGGCATTGCACAAAATTATAAAAATCTCGATTGGATTAGTATACGGGCAATACTAGCAGCGAGGAATAAGGACGTCGATAGCTTGAATTTGATTATGCAAAGTCAAATTGCTGGAGAATTGCATTCCTACAAATCCGTTAACCGCGTGACCGACGAGGATGAAGCGATGTGCCAGGAACTCCGCCGCATAATTTGTAGCTGAAGGTCGGATCGATTGTTATTATGTTGCCGAATCTAAATCATTCGAAATTGTGCAACGGTACGCGGTTATCCGTCAAGAAACTGATGAAAAATTTGATTCCTTATCCCACGAATCTCGATTATTCCAACTAATCTTCTCTTCCATTTCAAGCTGATTCAGTTTCCAGTTCGATTGGCTTTTGTGAAGACAATCAATTAATCGCGAAGCCAATCATTGGAAGTCTGTGGGATTAATCTCGAATTTCCCTATTTTTCGCATTGTCAGCTGTACGTTGCCTGTTCGCGTGTTGGCAAACCGTCTTTGTTGTTTGTGTTTGCCACGGAAAACACATGAAAAAACATTGTTTATCTTTTATCATATCGTTAAATTGAAATTTTAGCTGTGTTTAATTATCACTCTGGAGTTTAACTGAAGGCGCTAAATTGGGGCGAGACGAAGTTCGCCGGGTCCGCTAGTCATATATATAAAAAGTAAATTAGTTTAGTGTATTACACACCCTGCTTTATTTTTTTTTAAAGCCAAGGTCTGAACCATATGGAATTCTGCAATGAAACAGCTGAGTCCTTACGTTTACTTGAAAGTCGGAAGCGATGCCCTTTCGTTCTTTTTCGTGATCTCAAAAAAAGAAAGACATGCTCTCTTATTTCCTGGACACCAACGACGATGGTTCGCAAAGAGCTAAGACTCTCGGTTACATAACTTCGCGTTTAAAATAAAAAAAAGAGTATTTTTTTATATGCCTAATTATCGCGAATCGTAATATCACGACGTAAAATATTTTTGTGCGAAATCCACCATGGTCCAATATACCACCAAAGTGGCGAGTAAATAGCTCATTGAGTGGTTTTAGGATTTTCTTTCTACACTGGCAAATTGCTTGGTCAGCAATTGTCGCTCAAACCACCAAGCCGTAGATAAGAGAAGCCAACAATATCTACGTTAAGCACGGCTGCGTGGTTACTTGAAGCAGATCTATCTCACGCCAGTTCACGTGCACTATCGCCAGATTTATCGCCGACTCCTCTGGCTATACGTTGAACTGACGAAGCCAAATACACCACCATCTGTAGCATCAGTAAACCGCAATTCGTGCCATATTACCACCCGAAAGTTGAGTAGTGACCGCATTTCTTCACTCTTCTCATATCTGGTATATAAATTGACGAAGCGCGCAAATTAGTTTACCACCGACCATCAGCGCAGTGCGTAGCAGCAACGTGATCAGCGACCGTCCGACCACCTCTTGTAACGGGCGGGGTGTGGGTCTTGAATCCCCTGTGATGGCAACGGATGGCACGCTTGCGATGCTGGGACTAGCTCGCCGAATTGGGGTGGGAACTTGTTACCATTATAAAGATATAAAACCCGTCAAAAATAAAAAAATATCGTGCCAAAAAAAAACTAAATGTATCAAACACACTCTATCGCGAACCTCATCAATCCTACACTTTTCAAATGCTTGATGTCAATTGCACCTGAGATAATTATAGGTTGAATGTTATCCTATGTAGGCATGCCCGCTACCATAGAAGCTGCATACGCTTCACGCCTTTGTCAACGGTGGCCTATGATGTTTCTGCGTTGACCCCTTATCTTTGAAACACTCGTTATCACTTTACTTTATCCTAATAATCCCTCCATCTTTCCTCATCCTTCCTTTGCTCACCGAACCACGATATAGATCTAATCACTCATTTCAACAAACAAAATCAACGTATTGAAATACGAAATATGAACTTTAATTTATTCATGTAAGTTATTCAGGTTACGCTATCGAAACTCCATTATCGCGTTATGGTATCAAACCAATCAGCACACGTAAAAGTTCAAACGTATTTAAGACAAATATTTCACTATAGTAAATAGGTATGATGTATGACTAATACGTTATTATATGTATAAATCAAAAATCCAAATAATTTATAGAGAGAATATCAAACTAAAATAATAACATTAAACTCTATGACTTACGTGACCATTAACGACGTCCAGATGTTGTTGTGCGCACAAAAACCCTTCGATGCTGTTGTCACTATGTTGTTGATTCTTAATAAAAAAAATGTAATTTAACATTCTCTTTACACGAGCTAAACCAATACCTTATTTAAAATTTAATTTTAACTATTAGTTACTAATCGCAATTGCGATATCAAAGCAAAGAAAAACACGAACATGAACCGATCTATGAAAATCGCGATCGATACTAATTAGGTTTGCAATTGACACAAAATACGTTTCACTGGTTGTTGTTGACCTGCGACTGCTGATGGGGTATTGATTGCGTCACACAAGTTGTGTTGATAAGAATCCGGTTGCGTACCGGTGTGGTCCAACGTCATACACTCGGGAATGCAGCATAAGCGTCCGAGGGGAATCCTCTGGCTGATTAGCGCACGAGGTTTGCGAAAACTTGTTTGAATTGACAAACGATTGCGGCGCTCCAGAAAGCGGGGGTGTTACGTCGGGGTATTCTTCACGTGTGAGGTTACGACCAACACTCGATACAATGTGTGTTTGCTGTTCGTGGACAAAGTAGGAGAAATTATCTTCTCCACAAATTGCCCACCGAAACAGAGCCTGTTATCACAAGGAGAGAAATCAGTACTTTTTGCCAGTCCAAAGAGTATTTGATGGTTACTTACTTGTCTGAAGAGTAAAACGCAGGTATAATGCTCGGTGGTTGGGTGATGTATGAATAGGGTAGACACTGATTGGCGTCAACTTGGCAATGCCCAGGCGTTGCAACTGGTTCATACACATCAATTGTGCTTATTTTACCTCCTCGTGGTAGCCACCGGATACTGGTCTTGTCCTTCCGGGCATGACTTGCTTAACTTATAAGCGCGAGTGTTGAACACGAAGAAAATAGCAACACTATAATGCTCTGTCGGATGACTGCCTGATCGAGTCTCAGAGGTCTTACATGAGCCCCTCAGAAAGAGGACATACAGCGAATGAATCCACGAGATTGGATCAACGGTGGTGTCAACAGTCAAGATGGCAGATACCTTACATGAGCTACTCTGACATATTTGGAGAAAAGGTCAGTAAGGATTTTTCAGCACTAGTCAGGGTGCTGAAATAGAGTTGGTGGCGAATGAACCCTTTATGGGCCAACGGCAGCACTCATATCCCCGAAGTGGGTTACTGGCAACGGAGTTTCCGACCCGCTGTCCTAGGGTCAATTCAGGGCCTGGTCCTCCAAGTTGGGGGTTGTGCGTGGGGTTAACTACCCAACCACGGAAAAATGAGACAGTTGCGAAGCAACCAATAGCCTCGGAGACGGACGGATTTACTGTTGACGACCCGAACGAACGAAAAAAGGACAATGACTTTCGGATCTGCACGTGGAATGTTCGGACCCTGAATAGACCGCGTGCAACCGAACAATTAGCGGAGGCCCTACGCTGCTACAATGCAGATATCACCGCTATCCAGGAAGTGCGGTGGGATGGGCCGGGCAAAAAAAGGATGAAAAACTGTGACATCTACTACGGTGATTGCTATAAGGAACAGAAGCAGCGACTATTTGGATGTGGATTCGTTGTAAGCGGCAGACTTAGGCAAGAAGTCTTGAGCTTTCGACACGTTAGTGAACGCCTTGCAACTATCCGCATCAAGGCTAAATTTGCCAAAATTAGCCTTATATGCGCTCACGCCCCCACAGAAGAAAAAGACGATGCTACCAAGGAATGTTTCTACGAGCTCCTCGACCAAACATATGAGCAATGTCCTAAATATGACGTTAAAATCGTCCTTGGTGATTTTAACGCCAAAATAGGCAAGGAGGATATCTTTGGTAGCACAATCGGAAAGCACAGCCTACACGACAACACGTCTGGAAACGGACTAAGGCTAATTGACTTTGCGACGGGACGTAATGTTACTATAGCTAGCACACGGTTTCCTCACCTCAATATTCACAAAGGAACATGGCGGTCACCGGATCATCAAACTGTCAATCAAATTGACCATGTTGCGATCGACGCAAGGCACTCCTCCAGTATTCTAGATGTCCGCACCTTATGAGCGGCCAACATAGACTCGGACCACTACCTTGTTGTAGCCAAGGTACGAATGCGGATATCCCAGACACCACAACAACAAGGAAATACTGTGAGGAGATTCAACGTTGAACGGCTACAAACGCAACAGATCGCCAGAAACTTTGCCGATCGCGTGTCCCCCAACCTCTCGAGAAGTCCTACGCAGCCAGCATCAAGTGCTGAAGACCAGTGGCATAGATGCCAAGAAGCCATCAGAAACGCCGCAACTGATGTGCTTGGCTTCACCAACCACCCCCTCGAAACCCCTGGTTTGATGAAGAATGCCGGCAAGCGCATGCAGCAAAACAACGTGCCTACGAAGCGGCGCTGCACAGAAGGGGTAACGGAAGTTGGTCCTACCAAACGGAACTTAGGCGATCTTATGCTCTCCCATCCATTTCCAGGACCTCAGGAAATCCTGTGGAAATCAATGGGTCGCTTGGTAGGGTGTTCATGAGACGTTGTGCTGTAGGCATGCTTGCATAGAGCGCGAAACTAGCTCGTCGATATGGGTGGGTTCTTGCACGTGCCTCTGAACAACCGTACATTATTTACATGCCTAAGGATTACATTCAAATAATTGTTAAAAAAAAAAAAAAAAGGAAATACCCAAACTCGAGAAGAGCGAAATTGAAAAAAAAAAACAAATCATCAAGTTGAGGATCCGAAAGCTGGAGTTGGTTCCCCCTGAGTGTGTCCCTCCCTCTGTCACTATCCTAAAAGGGAATAGCGACTTCCTAGGCTACCGCTCCACTCATATTGCTATTTGCGATAACCCCTATCATTCACGCAAACGATATATAAAGTTTCGTCTACGTCATCGTCACTACACTTCTTTCAGACACACACTTTCCCACTAACACAACGCAAAAACTATTCACAAGGCATGATGACAAAATGTACTCAACCAAGAGTGGAAATAAAATTCATTTCATATGAAGTATTCATAATAGATTTCAATTATATTTACCAGGATTCAAAACAGTATATATATAAAAACCAAATAAAAAAATTAGAAAATACAATATAATTAATCATTTAAAATTAGTTTCAAAAATATCTAAACTTCAAACACGAAAATATTCTTACTATCTATTATCCTAACTGAACTACGTAAAAGTTACTTTTATTGCTGGAGAAAAGTAATCAAACAGTTTTCAAACCAAAAAGCTCTAGCACATTGGCCAAAAAAAAAAAAAATACCCAATCCTGGACACTGATCTACGTATGAGTACATATCTCTAATATGTAGTCCCTTCTCAGCGTCATATTAATAAATCTTTTCAGCAAACCACTGATCTTATAAATGCTTTAAAGCCAGCCACAGGTAATAAAAAGATCTACTTCAGTTTACTTCAGTTTAGATAAGAACAAAACAAAAAAATGTTCTGCACCTACGCCTAATATTCGATCTCTTATCAGTAAAATGGAAGAAACACACAAAAGAGAAAGAAAAATAGCCCACTTGTCACAATGGACAGAAAGCACAATAACAAAAAAATTTGTTTATTCCGATGAAAAAAAAAAAAAATGCAAACAGAGCATATAGATTTATATAATCACAATTATGTGTAGCTCGTTCAAATGTAAAAAAAAGGAAAATGAAAAAATCGACTCACCACGTAAACTTTTTGTCAATGGTATTTCAAACCCGATGATTGTTAGTTTTATTTATGTTGAATGTTCCATGATGATGTGCACAGCATTATGGTTGAATTCGGCGCAATCTAATGTTTGGAAAAAAAAAGATCAAAATTTAAAACAAATGAACGACCTTTACAACAATAATTTAGGGATACTTAACTTTCGATTTTAGATAATTGCTATGGATTTGAGTGGGTACCTACGAGTTTTCTTAATAAAAATGACAAGAGTGGCTGGGCTGGTTGATTTAGGATGGATTTGTTGTTGTGTTGCTGATGTGTTGGGGAGTATTATTTTTCTCGATCCCTGCACTTGCTTGTGTGATTTGTGGTAGGTGACTGAAGCGGAAGGGTTGTGTTGTTGTTGCTAATCGGCTGATGGGTTGCTATTTTTATCAACGATCATTGGCACTCGTCAGATGATACGCAAAGTCGATGGTGATTAACCGAACGATCAATAATCATCCGGTAAATTCTGCGTTGGACGGTATGGTGGTTCGCCTATGATCGAGTTGATCTGATTGCTGTGGTGGATCGTTCAAAGAGATGAGGTGGTTTCGGAGAGTGTCGATTGTAGGTCAGTGGGTGAGAAGCGATCGATTGAAAACCGATATTTCTCGCTCGTTACCGTTTAATCGATCGGATGCGGATTCTCCTATCGGATTTATCGTCGTGGCGTGGTGAGCGTATGCGATTTATTGGTTAGGGCTTTGTCGATCGCTGATCCTTGATTTAGATCGCTGTGGACGGGCTGGTGCTCGATGAGCAACGACTAATTGAATCAACCGGAGGCGTTTTCTTTTTTTTTTGTCGCCCTTGCCGCTGCAGGTTAGGCGTTCGATTCGGCTGAGCTAAATGATTTTGATCGTTGATCGAGGAATATGTCAGTGCAGTATTTGCGACATAACCTTTTTTTTTGGCGTACCGATGGTGGATTCCGTTGGCACGTGTGTAGGCTGCGGAGTGAAGCAAACGGGCTTAACAATGCGAATTGCGGTGCAATCCGCGTACGCCGACAAGACAGGTGCTTTGCGATGATCTTCGTTCTAATTGATGTTGGCGCTGGCGCGCAGTGATAAGCGGGAATTATCACGATTCCTATAAAACTATTTAATTTAGTTTGCTATAGGCAACAAAAAATTTACTTTTTTTTTTTTTATAAAAGTAGCACGCACACGCTTTTATTTTTGGCGGAATCGAGCCGGTAATTTGCTTGAAGGTACCACCATCGGCAAAGGATCAAAATTAAAAGAGCGATGGCGAACTAGTCGGCGGAGTTATGTAGACCATCCCACACTTGTTTCTGTGCTTGAAGTTGGCCCCAGTTCGCAGTAATTTGCCAAGTTTCGAGCAGAATTCTGTGTGCTGGAATGGCGTATACGTAATTCCGTACGTTGGTGGCATTCAATGACCAAAAAAAGAAAATTTTTGAACGAAATTTAGTGGCAAGAGTAGTTTGTAGGTGGTCCCCACAAATCATCTCAATTACTCAAACTCACGTGAAGTGGAATTGAACTGAAAAAGGACCCCAATAGGAAAGTTAAAATTCGACCAACCCCTGAGATAAGAACGGATTTGTTCTTGGAATCTATGCTCGGATATCTTTCGCATGAAAGACTCCAAGAACATTTCCCTTCATATCCTCAAGTTCATAGAGGTTGTTCGCGGGTATATCTTTTACCTTTACCTGTATAAATTTAGGGCAGAGCTTGGCGTTTCGTTTTTTGCTAGCATCGCTTAAAATAAAATTTCTTTTCATTACTACCTGTCCTACCTGATATTTTGTGTTTTTGCTTCTGGTGTTGTAGGTTCGCTCGTAATTAACATGTGCCTTGGCCAACGATTCTTTTAGATTGTTATGAATTATATTCATCTTAGCTGCTTTGGGCAAAATGTCGAATTCCGAATTGTTGAGGCCTTTCAGCTTTCGTAGCAACGCGTAATCTGAACCATGTTGAAATTTCATTTGACCAAATAATGCTTCATGGGGTGACATGTTAATGGCAGAATGAATCGTTGAGCGCAACGCACTGATAATCTGTGGGAGATGTTTATCCCAATTTCCTTGCTGTGTTCCAATGTAGGATCTGATGGCTGCCAGTACTGACCGGTTAACGCGTTCACTTGCATTTGCCTGCGGTGAATATGAAGCTGTTTTTATGTGTCTTACTCCGTAGTTAGTTAGGAACTTTGCGAATTCTTTTCCTGTAAATTGTTTCCCATTGTCTGACAACAGTGACTCCGGTACTCCAAACATTAAAAACACTTCTTCTTCGAGGAATTTAATTGCGGTTTCTGCAGTGGCTTTTCTTAATGGTGCCACTGTGACAAATTTGGTTAGTTGGTCAAGACAAACTATCATCTGAACATTCCCACTTTTATACCTTGGGTATGGGCCAAGAAAATCAACATAAATATGTTGAAATGGCCTATCTACCGAAAATGCTTGACCCATCTGAGGTCTTAAAATTGAATTGGGTGCTTTGGAGGACTTACACACATTACAGTTTGCGATAAACGCTCTCACCTCAGCCGCCATATTAGGCCAGTAGAAGCGCTCACGCAAACGATAGAGTGTTTTAGAAATACCACCATGCGAAGCTGTTGGCGGATCATGAGCGAGATGGACTAGGTGCTTGGTCAGTGAAGTTGGAATCCAGAGTTTCCAGACAAGGTCGTCGTCTCTGGGATTCCCTGTACAATGCTTGACCTTCTTATATACAAAACCGTCTGAAACAAGAAGGTCAGGTAGCTGGCTTTTATTTTTTTCAACTGTCTCTATCAATCCGGTGTATTGGTCCGATTTAAAAGACGGATCTTCCAGATTGACATACAGAACATCTGAAGGTTTCACAGCGCATGCCATATCAGATGCGATGCCGTCAATGGCATAAACCCTTGACAAAGCATCCGGTACGATATTTTGCGATCCCTTTCGATGCTCGATTGTAAAAGAGAACCGCTGAAGTTTAAGGCTCCACCGAGCCAAACGTCCGTTCAAGTCCTTCTGGCCCATGAGCCACTTCAAGCTCGCGTGGTCGGTCACAATTGTGAATTCTTGTCCTTCGACATAAGACCGAAACTTTTCAACTCCCAAAATTGCAGCTAAACATTCCAATTCGGTAACGCTATAGTTGCGCTGTGCCGAATTAAGTTTGTGCGAGAAATAATAGATCGGTTTCTCAACACCGTCTTCGTCTTTTTGGCATAGGACACAGCCAATCCCCGAAGTTGAAGCATCACACAATATTAGGAATGGTTTTGTAAAATCTGGGTTTACTAATATCGGGGCTGATGTTAGCGCAACTTTTAATTGCTCAAATGCTTCTATGGCTTCGGGGTCAAATACAAAAGATTTCCCCTTTTTCAGTGTATTGGTTATCGGAGTTGCGAGGGCGGAAAAGTCTTTTACAAAACGCCTATACCATCCCGACAAACCTAAAAACCTCCGCACCTGTCGCGGTGTTTTCGGAACGGGAAACTCCTTGATCGCGGACACTTTATCGGGATCAGTTTTTAGGCACCCTCCTCCTACAATATAGCCTAGGTATTTCAATTGCTTAAAACAAAATTTTGATTTCGCCAGGTTTATCGTAAGACCCGCTAATGTGAGCCGTGAGGCCACTAAACGTAACAAATCTAGGTGTTCTTCAAATGTCCTAGATATAATCAATAGATCGTCCAAATATACAAAAATATTCTGCTTCACTTTATGAGGTACCACTTTGTCCATGAGTCTGCACATGCGTTGAGCCGCATTGCAGAGGCCAAAGGGCATTACCTTAAATTGATATAGGGGCCTGCCTGGCACAGTAAACGCCGTCTTTTCCCTAGAAGATTTCTCCAGTGGTATTTGCCAAAAGGCATCCTGCAGGTCCACACTAGAGATATAGTGTGTCTCCGACAGACGGCTGAGAAGCCCCTCTATATGAGGAAGTGGATAGGCGTCCTTTTTCGTGACCTGGTTCACCCTTCTGGAGTCAAGGCATAGGCGGTTTTTTCCCGGTTTCCGCCCCAAGACTACCGGCGAGTTCCAGGCACTACTGCTTTCCTCAATGACGCCCATTTCGAGCATCCTATCCAGCTCCTCATATACAAGGGCTTGCACCGCTGGAGAAACAGGGTAGTGTCTTTGCTTAATGGGCTCAGCATCACCTGTATTTATGTGGTGTTCTTCGAGTGTTGTACGCCCAAGCCCAAATTTAGCGTAGGACGGAAACAACATCGTAACACTTTCAAGTTGTTTGAACTGATCAATTGATAATTCATGGACATCTGAATCAACCGAATCAACTGGACGAAAGTTCGGAAAGCACTTGAGGAGCTATCTCAAAGAGCTTCCAGAAGTTAACCCCCAGATACAACTGCTGTTCTAACGAAGGAACGAGAAACAATTGTATTTCTTTCGAAGTACCTTTGTAAGTGATTTTTGTTTTTACCTCACCAATGATTGATTGGTTTTGGCCACTTGCTGTTTTGATGTTGGACGCAAATGGTTTAAAGGAGATATTGCAACTTTCTAACATTTGCACGCATCCTGAACCTAAGCAGCTAACGCTCGCGCCGCTGTCGAGGAGTCCTAGCATTGGTCTGCCAAAGATTGAAACACTCGCATAGGGCCTAGGATCTTCTGCATTGCAAAGGCTTGTGGCCGAAATTGCCTGATATGTTTTTTTCTTCATTTTAAAGTGTTCGCGCAGCTTCAAAATACGATTGGGAACTTTTGTTTTAAAAATTCGGCAGCGCACGTTGTAGTAATTTAACATTCGCTCATGCAAGGATTTGTGCTCTGTTTTAGGCAAGGACAAATTGTTAGAAGTTTGCTTTGGTCTTGGCATAATCGTAAAATTCGAAGGAAGCAAATCAGGTGTTTTTGGAATTTCTGGTATACTTTGTAAGTCTGGTTTATATTGAATGTCCGGTAAATTTTGAAAGTCTGAGATATCTTGGTCTAATATTGGGCTCACTACTGCAGCAAATTTTCCGGGTTCTTCATTGGAGTGCAAAACTCCCCGGTCTTCGGATCGCCCTGTGTCCGGTTTCCCGAACATTTAATACAATGTGGTGTAGTCGTGCCTTCTAAACCACATTTATAGCAAAAGAGATTGCGTTGCGGACAAGGACACTGTACGAACGAGTGACCTCTTTGCTTGCAATTCCAGCACGTATAGGTACATGTATCACGCTTAGGAATTTGTAATGCCTCCAACTCAATTGCTGGCTCTTCGACATACGAAACCTCAAGCTCGTTTACCTGTCTCCGAAAATTTGGTTGTTGAAATTGCCTCGTTCGTGAACCATCACTTTGGTTAACGTACTTTTCAATGTTTCTGCAGATATAGACCATTTCAGCCAAGCTACTAGTGCTATAGGTAATAAGAAGTTCGCCTATACGTCGCTTGACGTTTTGCTTTAATAATTCGATAAGCTCCCCAGATGTTTTAGGGTAGTGCAGACGAGTGTTCATCAACATAATGACGTTGTAAAAATCATCGAAACTTTCATTGCTCCCTTGTCGACGATCGAACATTCTACGTGAGAGTTCTGAATCAGTTTCGAGGCTCCTATGCTGTTCAATAAGCGCCATCTGAAGCGAGCGCCAATCGGCTGCTGGATTAGATTTAAGATACATCCAATACCAGTTTTCTACTTGTCCGGAGACAAAGAGATGGAAATGTAAAAAGATATCTTCCCATGAGGATCCGTAACATTCGTTTAGCCGACTTAACCTGAATATGAAGTCATCAACAGTCATATGTTTATTATCAAATTTCAAACCCCATTTTTGAAATTCGACTGTTCTTTGGGAGGTAGATGACGACGGGGTGTTTCTCTCCCTTGAAGAATTGGAATTGAGGTTCAGAGCATTAAGCTGACTAATGAAGTTTTGGGTATTTGCACTGAATTGCGCAGGAACTTGTTCAGGATTATTGCTAGGGGCTGTGTGCGCATTCGCAACAACGGGTTGTCTAGTAGTCCTATTATCCGAACCTTGCGCTGGTTCAGTAGCAGGGTTGACCTGAGGAGTATTGGCTCAAAGTAATCCTTGGACAGTATCAGCTACTTCCCTGCGGATGATTTGAGTTTCTCTTTCAAACTCCTCGCGCCTAGCTCGCAAATCTGCTGACCTACCAAGCCCTATCGTAGCCGTTACTACTTCTTGTATATATTGTGATAGACTTTGGTTCGCAAGAGAAGATTGGGCAAGAGAAGGTTGGGCAAGAGCCGGATTAAGAGAGTTTTCCTGCCTCGTGCTGTTGTGGATATTAATTGGGGTTTCATTTGATGGATTCGATCCCCGACTGTCATTGTTAGTCTCTGCCATCTCAGGCTGTTGCTGCTGAACGCCAACAGGGTTAGATTTTCACGGCCATTGCCTCTTGATCTACGATTAGATCTTAAATTACGAGTATTCTGGCTAAGGTTGCCTCGACTGGTAAATCTTGGTGGCATGGCTACGCGGTTATTATTATTAATCTTAGTGAATAAAAGGCCGTATAGAGAATGGTATACACGGGCCTATCTGGCTTAATCAAATTCAAATGTACTTGCCAAAAATAAACTTTGTATATATTTTACCAAAGGCAAAATATTATGAAAGGTATATAAGAAAAATTAAAACTGAAAACTGAAAAAAATTAACTATCAAATGAATTTAGATATATTATATCTACCTATCTGTCTAATTATTTATTTAGGTTTATGTGGTATATAGACTTGTGTGTGGGAAAGTGATGTAAAAAAGGGAAAGTGTATAATGGTGACGATAAAACTTGGATTGAAATTCTCAACCTCAAACTCAGAGCTATTCACAACTGTATTTTGTATCTTGTAAAGATAATGAGAACGAGAAGAAAAGTGACTGTATTCACATTCTGATGCGAGCAATTAATAATGGTTTTACTATAACCAACATAACTTGGACATCCGAGAATAGAATCCATACTTCATCATTTCATTATGTGTACTCTTGGTACAGGTATTGAGTTGAGGTAATATAATGCAGTTTAGAGCGAATATTTATATATTCAAAAGACATTTTATACCTCTATATAAGATTGTTTGTGTTTTGGTGAAGATTGCAAAATACTGAGTTGACGTTTTAATAAAATATTTGAACATTAGAAAAAAGTTGTCGAAGGGACGATAAAACGCAAAAGTCAAAAAGTTGTATTTTGAGTACGTTGAAAAAAAAATTGATGATCAGACGCAGAACTCAGGGAAGTGGTTTCCAATGAACCTATATCTCTTGGTCGTCTGAAGAAATCATTATTAATTCAACTACTCTCACGTGATCAAAAATTTAGTTACAGCACAGACAACCGAAGCTACAGACAAAGAATTGGTTTAAAAATAACCTATATCTTCCGGACATCAATTGGCTGAGCTAATGGATCGAGATGACTTTAAAGAGGTCCTTTTATCGGGCCCCACGTTGGGCGCTACCTGTGTAACGGAAGTTGGTCCTACCAAACGGAACTTAGGCGATCTTATGCTCTTCCATCCATTTCCAGGACCTCAGGAAATCCTGTGGAAATCAATGGGTCGCTTGGTAGGGTGTTCATGAGACGTTGTGCTGTAGGCATGCTTGCATAAAGCGCGAAACTAGCTCGTCGATATGGGTGGGTTCTTGCACGTGCCTCTGAACAACCGTACATTATTTACATGCCTAAGGATTACATTCAAATAATTGTTCAAAAAAAAAAAAAAGGAAATACCCAAACTCGAGAAGAGCGAAATTGAAAAAAAAACAAATCATCAAGTTGAGGATCCGAAAGCTGGAGTTGGTTCCCCCTGAGTGTGTCCCTCCCTCTGTCACTATCCTAAAAGGGAATAGCGACTTCCTAGGCTACCGCTCCACTCATATTGCTATTTGCGATAACCCCTATCATTCACGCAAACGATATATAAAGTTTCGTCTACGTCATCGTCACTACACTTCTTTCAGACACACACTTTCCCACTAACACAACGCAAAAACTATTCACAAGGCATGATGACAAAATGTACTCAACCAAGAGTGGAAATAAAATTCATTTCATATGAAGTATTCATAATAGATTTCAATTATATTTACCAGGATTCAAAACAGTATATATATAAAAACCAAATAAAAAAATTAGAAAATACAATATAATTAATCATTTAAAATTAGTTTCAAAAATATCTAAACTTCAAACACGAAAATATTCTTACTATCTATTATCCTAACTGAACTACGTAAAAGTTACTTTTATTGCTGGAGAAAAGTAATCAAACAGTTTTCAAACCAAAAAGCTCTAGCACATTGGCCAAAAAAAAAAAAATACCCAATCCTGGACACTGATCTACGTATGAGTACATATCTCTAATATGTAGTCCCTTCTCAGCGTCATATTAATAAATCTTTTCAGCAAACCACTGATCTTATAAATGCTTTAAAGCCAGCCACAGGTAATAAAAAGATCTACTTCAGTTTACTTCAGTTTAGATAAGAACAAAACAAAAAAATGTTCTGCACCTACGCCTAATATTCGATCTCTTATCAGTAAAATGGAAGAAACACACAAAAGAGAAAGAAAAATAGCCCACTTATCACAATGGACAGAAAGCACAATAACAAAAAAATTTGTTTATTCCGATGAAAAAAAAAAAAAATGCAAACAGAGCATATAGATTTATATAATCACAATTATGTGTAGCTCGTTCAAATGTAAAAAAAAGGAAAATGAAAAAATCGACTCACCACGTAAACTTTTTGTCAATGGTATTTCAAACCCGATGATTGTTAGTTTTATTTATGTTGAATGTTCCATGATGATGTGCACAGCATTATGGTTGAATTCGGCGCAATCTAATGTTTGGAAAAAAAAAGATCAAAATTTAAAACAAATGAACGACCTTTACAACAATAATTTAGGGATACTTAACTTTCGATTTTAGATAATTGCTATGGATTTGAGTGGGTACCTACGAGTTTTCTTAATAAAAATGACAAGAGTGGCTGGGCTGGTTGATTTAGGATGGATTTGTTGTTGTGTTGCTGATGTGTTGGGGAGTATTATTTTTCTCGATCCCTGCACTTGCTTGTGTGATTTGTGGTAGGTGACTGAAGCGGAAGGGTTGTGTTGTTGTTGCTAATCGGCTGATGGGTTGCTATTTTTATCAACGATCATTGGCACTCGTCAGATGATACGCAAAGTCGATGGTGATTAACCGAACGATCAATAATCATCCGGTAAATTCTGCGTTGGACGGTATGGTGGTTCGCCTATGATCGAGTTGATCTGATTGCTGTGGTGGATCGTTCAAAGAGATGAGGTGGTTTCGGAGAGTGTCGATTGTAGGTCAGTGGGTGAGAAGCGATCGATTGAAAACCGATATTTCTCGCTCGTTACCGTTTAATCGATCGGATGCGGATTCTCCTATCGGATTTATCGTCGTGGCGTGGTGAGCGTATGCGATTTATTGGTTAGGGCTTTGTCGATCGCTGATCCTTGATTTAGATCGCTGTGGACGGGCTGGTGCTCGATGAGCAACGACTAATTGAATCAACCGGAGGCGTTTTCTTTTTTTTTTGTCGCCCTTGCCGCTGCAGGTTAGGCGTTCGATTCGGCTGAGCTAAATGATTTTGATCGTTGATCGAGGAATATGTCAGTGCAGTATTTGCGACATAACCTTTTTTTTTGGCGTACCGATGGTGGATTCCGTTGGCACGTGTGTAGGCTGCGGAGTGAAGCAAACGGGCTTAACAATGCGAATTGCGGTGCAATCCGCGTACGCCGACAAGACAGGTGCTTTGCGATGATCTTCGTTCTAATTGATGTTGGCGCTGGCGCGCAGTGATAAGCGGGAATTATCACGATTCCTATAAAACTATTTAATTTAGTTTGCTATAGGCAACAAAAAATTTACTTTTTTTTTTTTTTTTATAAAAGTAGCACGCACACGCTTTTATTTTTGGCGGAATCGAGCCGGTAATTTGCTTGAAGGTACCACCATCGGCAAAGGATCAAAATTAAAAAAGCGATGGCGAACTAGTCGGCGGAGTTATGTAGACCATCCCACACTTGTTTCTGTGCTTGAAGTTGGCCCCAGTTCGCAGTAATTTGCCAAGTTTCGAGCAGAATTCTGTGTGCTGGAATGGCGTATACGTAATTCCGTACGTTGGTGGCATTCAATGACCAAAAAAAGAAAATTAAATTAATTAAAATTTAGTGGCAAGAGAAGTTTATAGGTGGTCCCCACAAAGGACGAGAGCAGCTCGTGAGCTCTACGAGCAAAAGAGGAGGGAAGAACACCGGCTTCTCCGAAAGAAAAAGAAAGAACATGAGAAGCGCGCGATCGAGGAAATAGAGAGATGTTACTCCAGGAATAATGTTCGGAAGTTTTACCAAAAGGTAAAAAGAACGTGTCATGGCAACAAAACCCAAACAGAAGCCTGTAGAGATGAACAAGGGAACCTTGTAGTGGAATCACAGTCGGTGCTGAGGACATGGAAAAACCATTTCTGCAGACTGCTAAACGGCGAAGACGACCAAGATCCCGCTGTCAGGCAGAACGATCCATTCAATCCGGACGATGAAAGCCAAGATTTCCGTCCACCTGACCAAAATGAAGTGAGGATAGCAATATCCAAGCTGAAGTCCAACAAGGCTGCTGGACCAGATGGCTTACCCGCCGAACTCTTCAAAGCAGCGGGAGATGACTTGGTAGAGTGCATACACCAACTCGTCTCCAAGATTTGGTCGGAAGAAAGTATGCCTGATGAATGGAACCTCAGCATTGTTTGCACGATCTATAAGAAAGGAGACCCTCTAAACTGCGCCAACTATAGAGGTATCAGTCTCCTTAATATCGCCTATAAGATCCTCTCTGCTGTACTGTGTGAACGCCTGAAGCCATTTGTCAACGAACTGATTGGACCCTATCAGTGCGGTTTTAGGCCCGGTAAGTCCACAGCCGACCAAATATTCACACTACGGCAGATCCTGGAGAAAACCCAAGAAGTCCAAATCGATACCCACCATCTGTTCATCGATTTTAAGGCCGCATATGACAGCATTTATAGAGACGAGCTATACAGAGCCATGTCTAGTTTTGGCATCCCTGCCAAACTCGTCAGATTGTGCAGAATGACAATGGAGAATTCTCGCTGCTCCATTAAGGTCGGAAACAATCTCACCGAGACCTTTGATGTCAAAAAAGGATTTAGACAAGGTGATGCGCTGTCATGTGACTTCTTTAACATCATTCATGAGAAAATTGTGCGCAACTCACAAGCCAAAACCAGAGGCACAATTTTCCAAAAGTCTGTGCAACTGCTTGCATACGCGGACGATATTGACATTATTGGCAGAACACAGCGAGCTGTCACTGGCGCGTTTGCAAGTATCAGTGCGGAAGCGGCAAAAATGGGTTTAGTGGTAAACGAGGGCAAGACAAAATATATGCTGTCAACAAGAAGGGACACACAACATCGACGAATCGGACAGAACGTCACGATAGACAGCTATAGTTTTGAGGTAGTTAGGGACTTTGTCTACCTCGGCTCCGCTATAAATTCAGAAAACGATATCACCTCGGAAATCAAACGAAGAATCACTCTTGCCAACCGCTGTTACTTCGGCCTAAGAAGGCAACTGATTAATAAGGACTTGTCGAGAAACACTAAGGAGACTCTATATAAGACCCTCATCATCCCAGTCCTGATATATGGTGCAGAAGCATGGACCTTAACAAAGACGGATGAAGATCTCCTTGGTCGTTTCGAACGAAAAATTCTTCGTGTGATTTTCGGTCCCGTTTGCGTTGACGGGTTTTGGAAGAGGACCTAGTGAGTGAGTTGAGCTTGCGGGAGTCTAAACAAAGTCTGTTTTTCCCCAGCTTTCTAATGAGAACGACGGGAGAACTCCAAGAACTTTGGCTCTCCTCTATAACTCCCATAGAAAGCATGCGGTCCAGCTCCTCATATAGAAGTTTTTGTATAGCAGGTGACACGGGATAATGCTTCGGCTGTACAAACTTCAGAGCTGAAATGAACTACTGGGACTTTGAGGCGTTTAACCAACTCGAAGCATTCCTTACCAAGGCATGAAACAGTTGCTCCGCTATCAAGAATGCATCTCACCTCCTCATTCAATAACCGAATATTGACATACGGACGTGGATCATTATAACCTGCGAGACAGGACGATTCAATAATTTCTTTATAATGTTTCCTTTTGATTTTGCGTAAACACGATTTGTTTGAACTGTGTTTGCTTGAATTACAGCCTACCTCTTCAATAGCAAATATCTTTGCCCTAATTTCTTTGTACGTTTTCAACCTCTCTTCATATGATCTAAGATGTCGAGTTTTCGCTGAATTACTTTTATTCAAGTTTTGACAATCCGAGTTATTATTTAAAAAGATAGCTTTACTAGTTTGCTCTGACCCAAGATCAGAGTTTTCGGTGTTGGTGCTTTTGTCTATCAGTTTTCGTTTGGGGTTGCCTGCGTCGAGCATGATTCCCCCGTCCTTTTCACACTCGATCTCCTGTTTCCCTGCTGTGGGTTGCATTTAGGACACTCTGGTGTCGTAAAATCATCCAGACCACAGCGGTAACAAAATAGATTACGAGTCGGTAACGGACATGACACAAATGTGTGGCCTTGTTTCTTGCAGTTAAAGCATCGTTTGTTAAAAGAAAGAGCATCAACTTCAAGCATGGAATCATCCGAAGGATTCTTCCAATCGAGTTCATGTACGTTTTTGTACATGAAAGAACTAGGTCGATTGCGGTTTAAGTCTCGAGCTTGAAGCATCTTCTCAGTTCTTCGACACTCTTCCCGAAACTGGTCTAAGGAATGTATCGCCATTGGATACACAAAAGTCATCAGACGGTTGTTCACATTACCCTTAAGTATCTGCAACAGCTCTGATTCTGGAATAGGTACTCTTAATTGGTTGCGTAAATGCATAATGGAATTATAGAAATTATCGAAGCTTTCAATGTTTTGTTGTCGGCGTTCCATGATTTGTTTAATAATTTCAAAATCCGATTCATAATTCTTAAATTGTTTAAGTAGTGCTTGGCGTATCGTAATCCAATCCGATCTGGGATTGGTTCGCAAATACTGCCAAAACCAGTTCTGTGCTATTCCGCCGAGCAATAGATGAAAATTGTTGATGATCTCGGACCAAGGATAACCATAATTTTCTTTAAGGATTTCCACCCTAAATACAAAATCTTCCGCCGAAACGGACTTAGATGTACCATCAAAGCAAATCGCCCAACGGTCTAATTCTAATCTACGAACTGATTGTGGATTGGTTCTGATATTTGAGGAACGATTAATATAGCTATGATAGACTGCGGATGAATCAGAATCTTCTTCTTCATCACTGATTGAATTGGGACGAATTGGTTGGTTGTAGTTGATATATGTGCTTTATTCTGATTATGCAGGCGTTGATTTTCATAACGCTGCTTATGGTTTTGTTGAATGACTGACTGTACATTGTGAGACGGTACCTGATGCTGTGGCACTTGGTTAGGCAAAACGTGTGGTGTCTGCTTATGACGCGTCTCTGTACCGGTAGCACTTTGTTTGTTTCTACGAGTGTTATTTAACGCGTCAGCTACCGTAGATTGTACTGTCTTTTCAACGGTTGACTTAACAATACCTTCCAGGGATTTCAACATTGAAATCTGAAGGGTTTCAAATGAGCTTTTCATATAGTTTTGAACGTATGCATTTATATCATTTCCTGAGTTGGAAACGTTACTTAAATGGTTAGCATTTGCATTTGGCTGAATAGTTGCGCTGTTCGTATTGAACGGTGGTTCTAATGGATCTAAAGTGTGAGATTCAATATTGAAATCCCTAATCATTTCTATTGCCTCAGCACCCGCTTGTTGTGGTAAAGTAGCATTATTCGGTCATGCAATATCTTGCTGGCTTGAAAAACTTATGTTTTTCGGTGAATGCGTTAATCTCGGTCTACTTTCTAGTGGATATCTACTGTCTGAATGTACGGAATTATTTAATTCTATTTGTTTTTTAGATGTCGATCTAGTTTGATGTTTATCTTTAGGTATAGTTCCTGATTTCTTCATGTTTGCATAGTTTTTGGAAATATGTATGTAATTATTTTTGGTTCGGCTTGAAAAGGAATGATTCGGAAATAAAAGGCTAAGTATGAAGATATGGATTGGCGAGGTAATTGTGTGTAAGTGTGTTTGCACTCTCTGTAACCTAACACTGGAGTGGCCTTAATGCACATCTTCCCTTGTGGATCTTGTTTAAACATTGTTGCAGGCGATACTCTGGTAGGTCTTAGACAAGGTAGTTAGCACTACTAACAGCTCTAAAATCTGTGGAACTCTTACCGGTATCTGCTCCTGTAAACTAAAATGAAAAATTTAAAATATGTGCTAAGGGATCTTCATTTCAATCTCTGGATAGATTCTCCTTAACATGCTTCTTATTAAACTACCAAAAAGTTTGCATTCGGTGCAAACTTCGGCCCCACATTGGGCGCCATTTATTTTGTAACGGGCGGGGTATGGGTCTTGAATCCCCTGTGATGGCAACGGATGGCACGCTTGCGATGCTCGGACTAGCTCGCCGAATTGGGGTGGGAACTTGTTACCATAATAAAGATATAAAACCCGTCAAAAATAAAAAAATATCGTGCCAAAAAAAAAAAATGTATCAAACACACTCTATCGCGAACCTCATCAATCCTACACTTGTCAAATGCTTGATGTCAATTGCACCTGAGATAATTATAGGTTGGATGTTATCCTATGTAGGCATGCCCGCTACCAAAGAAGCTGCATACGCTTCACGCCTTTGTCAACGGTGGCCTATGATGTTTCTGCGTTGACCCCTTATCTTTGAAACACTCGTTATCACTTTACTTTATCCTAATAATCCCTCCATCTTTCCTCATCCTTTCTTTGCTCACCGAACCACGATATAATTCTAATCACTCATTTCAACAAACAAAATCAACGTATTGAAATACGAAATATGAACTTTAATTTATTCATGTAAGTAATTCAGGTTACGCTATCGAAACCAATCAGCACACGTAAAAGTTCAAACGTATTTAAGACAAATATTTCACTATAGTAAATAGGTATGATGTATGACTAATACGTTATATATGTATAAATCAAAAATCCAAATAATTTATAGAGAGAATATCAAACTAAAATAATAACATTAAACTCTATGACTTACGTGACCATTAACGACGTCCAGATGTTGTTGTGCGCACAAAAACCCTTCGATGCTGTTGTCACTATGTTGTTGATTCTTAATAAAAAAAATGTAATTTAACATTCTCTTTACACGAGCTAAACCAATACCTTATTTAAAATTTAATTTTAACTATTAGTTACTAATCGCAATTGCGATATCAAAGCAAAGAAAAACACGAACTTTAAATACGTTTCACTGGTTGTTGTTGACCTGCGACTGCTGATGGGGTATTGATTGCGTCACACAAGTTGTGTTGATAAGAATCCGGTTGCGTACCGGTATGGTCCAACGTCATACACTCGGGGATGCAGCATAAGCGTCCGAGGAGAATCCTCTGGCTGATTAGCGCACGAGGTTTGCGAAAACTTGTTTGAATTGACAAACGATTGCGGCGCTCCAGAAAGCGGGGATGTTACGTCGGGGTATTCCTCACGTGTGAGGTTACGACCAACACTCGATACAATGTGTGTTTGCTGTTCGTGGACAAAGTAGGAGAAATTATCTTCTCCACAAATTGCCCACCGAAACAGAGCCTGTTATCACAAGGAGAGAAATCAGTACTTTTTGCCAGTCCAAAGAGTATTTGATGGTTACTTACTTGTCTGAAGAGTAAAACGCAGGTATAATGCTCGGTGGTTGGGTGATGTATGAATAGGGTAGACACTGATTGGCGTCAACTTGGCGATGCCCAGGCGTTGCAACTGGTTCATACACATCAATTGTGCTTATTTTACCTCCTCGTGGTAGCCACCGGATACTGGTCTTGTCCTTCCGGGCATGACTTGCTTAACTTATAAGCGCGAGTGTTGAACACGAAGAAAATAGCAACACTATAATGCTCGGATGACTGCCTGATCGAGTCTCAGAGGTCTTACATGAGCCCCTCAGAAAGAGGACATACAGCGAATGAATCCACGAGATTGGATCAACGGTGGTGTCAACAGTCAAGATGGCAGATACCTTACATGAGCTACTCTGACATATTTGGAGAAAAGGTCAGTAAGGATTTTTCAGCACTAGTCAGGGTGCTGAAATAGAGTTGGTGGCGGATGAACCCTTTATAGGCCAACGGCAGCACTCATATCCCCGAAGTGGGTTACTGGCAACGGAGTTTCCGACCCTCTGTCCTAGGGTCAATTCAGGGCCTGGTCCTCCAAGTTGGGGGTTGTGCGTGGGGTTAACTACCCAACCACGGAAAAATGAGACAGTTGCGAAGCAACCAATAGCCTCGGAGACGGACGGATTTACTGTTGACGACCCGAACGAACGAAAAAAGGACAATGACTTTCGGATCTGCACGTGGAATGTTCGGACCCTGAATAGACCGCGTGCAGCCGAACAATTAGCGGAGGGCCTACGCTGCTACAATGCAGATATCACCGCTATCCAGGAAGTGCGGTGGGATGGGCCGATCAAAAAAAGGATGAAAAACTGTGACATCTACTACGGTGATTGCTATAAGGAACAGAAGCAGCGACTATTTGGATGTGGATTCGTTGTAAGCGGCAGACTAAGGTAAGAAGCAGGGTTGCCATTTCAAATCTGTGATTCCAGTCAGATTTGACTGGAAAAAGAGCAGTCAAAAAACTGAAATTCAGTCAAATAAACCAGTCAAAGAATTTTCAACACAAATCCAGCTTAAAATCCAGCCAAGATCGCTTTAAAGTGAATTCGGCGGCGTTGCTGAGCTTTGATGTTTTCATTTTGTGTAGTGCTGACATATTTAATTATGTTTCGGGATTTCTTTTAGTAATCTGCGATATTTTAAGGATAGAAGATATGTATTTACCTTTTTAAATCCTTTTTTAGCAATATGTTTCTATTTTAATAGTAGGTACCTACCTGTCCGGAAGCAAACGTAACAAGACAGAAATTATTGGAAGAACAGGAGTTTTTTTGATGACGTTTATTCGATTTAGTTTCTACATGTATATTTATTTGTGTAAACGAAGCAGGGCAGAGCCCAAAGACTCGCATCACACACATCATCACCAACCGTATGTATCTGCAGAATTTTCATTTTCAAACTGGTGTTTGTGAGGCACCCATTCCAAAGTCAGCCTGACAAACAAATGGGTATGAATTGTGTCAGTGTGTTGGTGGGATTATTTTTATATGGTTAAATTGAATTTGAAATTGTTCTGGTGGATGGAAAAAATTCCATTTTGAAAAGAAGTTAAAAACAGTCAAAAAAATATTGAATACAGCTAAAAAACCAGCCGGCTGGATTTCAAAAAATCTTCCAGCTAAACTTATATCAATCCAGTCAGATTTGACTGGAAAGCAGTCAAAATGGCAACCCTGGTAAGAAGTCTTGAGCTTTCGACACGTTAGTGAACGCCTTGCAACTATCCGCATCAAGGCTAAATTTGCCAAAATTAGCCTAATATGCGCTCACGCCCCCACAGAAGAAAAAGACGATGCTACCAAGGAATGTTTCTACGAGCTCCTCGACCAAACATATGAGCAATATCCTAAATATGACGTTAAAATCGTCCTTGGTGATTTTAACGCCAAAATAGGCAAGGAGGATATCTTTGGTAGCACAATCGGAAAGCACAGCCTACACGACAACACGTCTGGAAACGGACTAAGGCTAATTGACTTTGCGACGGGACGTAATGTTACTATAGCTAGCACACGGTTTCCTCACCTCAATATTCGCAAAGGAACATGGCGGTCACCGGATCATCAAACTGTCAATCAAATTGACCATGTTGCGATCGACGCAAGGCACTCCTCCAGTATTCTAGATGTCCGCACCTTATGAGCGGCCAACATAGACTCGGACCACTACCTTGTTGTAGCCAAGGTACGAATGCGGATATCCCAGACACCACAACAACAAGGAAATACTGTGAGGAGATTCAACGTTGAACGGCTACAAACGCAACAGATCGCCAGAAACTTTGCCGATCGCGTGTCCCTCAACCTCTCAAGAAGTCCTACGCAGCCAGCATCAAGTGCTGAAGACCAGTGGCATAGATGCCAAGAAGCCATCAGAAACGCCGCAACTGATGTGCTTGGTTTCACAAAACCACCCCCTCGAAACCCCTGGTTTGATGAAGAATGCCGGCAAGCGCATGCAGCAAAACAACGTGCCTACGAAGCGGCGCTGCACAGAAGGACGAGAGCAGCTCGTGAGCTCTACGAGCAAAAGAGGAGGGAAGAACACCGGCTTCTCCGAAAGAAAAAGAAAGAACATGAGAAGCGCGCGATCGAGGAAATAGAGAGATGTTACTCCAGGAATAATGTTCGGAAGTTTTACCAAAAGGTAAAAAGAACGTGTCATGGCAACAAAACCCGAACAGAAGCCTGTAGAGATGAACAAGGGAACCTTGTAGTGGAATCACAGTCGGTGCTGAGGACATGGAAAAACCATTTCTGCAGACTGCTAAACGGCGAAGACGACCAAGATCCCGCTGTCAGGCAGAACGATCCATTCAATCCGGACGATGAAAGCCAAGATTTCCGTCCACCTGACCAAAATGAAGTGAGGATAGCAATATCCAAGCTGAAGTCCAACAAGGCTGCTGGACCAGATGGCTTACCCGCCGAACTCTTCAAAGCAGCGGGAGATGACTTGGTAGAGTGCATACACCAACTCGTCTCCAAGATTTGGTCGGAAGAAAGTATGCCTGATGAATGGAACCTCAGCATTGTTTGCCCGATCTATAAGAAAGGAGACCCTCTAAACTGCGCCTATAAGACCCTCTCTGCTGTACTGTGTGAACGCCTGAAGCCATTTGTCAACGAACTGATTGGACCCTATCAGTGCGGTTTTAGGCCCGGTAAGTCCACAGCCGACCAAATATTCACACTACGGCAGATCCTGGAGAAAACCCAAGAAGTCCAAATCGATACCCACCATCTGTTCATCGATTTTAAGGCCGCATATGACAGCATTTATAGAGACGAGCTATACAGAGCCATGTCTAGTTTTGGCATCCCTGCCAAACTCGTCAGATTGTGCAGAATGACAATGGAGAATTTTCGCTGCTCCATTAAGGTCGGAAACAATCTCACCGAGACCTTTGATGTCAAAAAAGGATTTAGACAAGGTGATGCGCTGTCATGTGACTTCTTTAACATCATTCTTGAGAAAATTGTGCGCAACTCACAAGCCAAAACCAGAGGCACAATTTTCCAAAAGTCTGTGCAACTGCTTGCATACGCGGACGATATTGACATTATTGGCAGAACACAGCGAGCTGTCACTGGCGCGTTTGCAAGTATCAGTGCGGAAGCGGCAAAAATGGGTTTAGTGGTAAACGAGGGCAAGACAAAATATATGCTGTCAACAAGAAGGGACACACAACATCGACGAATCGGACAGAACGTCACGATAGACAGCTATAATTTTGAGGTAGTTAGGGACTTTGTCTACCTCGGCTCCGCTATAAATTCAGAAAACGATATCACCTCGGAAATCAAACGAAGAATCACTCTTGCCAACCGCTGTTACTTCGGCCTAAGAAGGCAACTGATTAATAAGGACTTGTCGAGAAACACTAAGGAGACTCTATATAAGACCCTCATCATCCCAGTCCTGATATATGGTGCAGAAGCATGGACCTTAACAAAGACGGATGAAGATCTCCTTGGTCGTTTCGAACGAAAAATTCTTCGTGTGATTTTCGGTCCCGTTTGCGTTGACGGGTTTTGGAAGAGGACCTAGTGAGTGAGTTGAGCTTGCGGGAGTCTAAACAAAGTCTGTTTTTCCCCAGCTTTCTAATGAGAACGACGGGAGAACTCCAAGAACTTTGGCTCTCCTCTATAACTCCCATAGAAAGCATGCGGTCCAGCTCCTCATATAGAAGTTTTTGTATAGCAGGTGACACGGGATAATGCCTCGGCTGTACAAACTTCAGAGCTGAAATGAACTACTGGGACTTTGAGGCGTTTAACCAACTCGAAGCATTCCTTACCAAGGCATGAAACAGTTGCTCCGCTATCAAGAATGCATCTCACCTCCTCATTCAATAACCGAATATTGACATACGGACGTGGATCATTATAACCTGCGAGACAGGACGATTCAATAATTTCTTTATAATGTTTCCTTTTGATTTTGCGTAAACACGATTTGTTTGAACTGTGTTTGCTTGAATTACAGCCTACCTCTTCAATAGCAAATATCTTTGCCCTAATTTCTTTGTACGTTTTCAACCTCTCTTCATATGATCTAAGATGTCGAGTTTTCGCTGAATTACTTTTATTCAAGTTTTGACAATCCGAGTTATTATTTAAAAAGATAGCTTTACTAGTTTGCTCTGACCCAAGATCAGAGTTTTCGGTGTTGGTGCTTTTGTCTATCAGTTTTCGTTTGGGGTTGCCTGCGTCGAGCATGATTCCCCCGTCCTTTTCACACTCGATCTCCTGTTTCCCTGCTGTGGGTTGCATTTAGGACACTCTGGTGTCGTAAAATCATCCAGACCACAGCGGTAACAAAATAGATTACGAGTCGGTAACGGACATGACACAAATGTGTGGCCTTGTTTCTTGCAGTTAAAGCATCGTTTGTTAAAAGAAAGAGCATCAACTTCAAGCATGGAATCATCCGAAGGATTCTTCCAATCGAGTTCATGTACGTTTTTGTACATGAAAGAACTAGGTCGATTGCGGTTTAAGTCTCGAGCTTGAAGCATCTTCTCAGTTCTTCGACACTCTTCCCGAAACTGGTCTAAGGAATGTATCGCCATTGGATACACAAAAGTCATCAGACGGTTGTTCACATTACCCTTAAGTATCTGCAACAGCTCTGATTCTGGAATAGGTACTCTTAATTGGTTGCGTAAATGCATAATGGAATTATAGAAATTATCGAAGCTTTCAATGTTTTGTTGTCGGCGTTCCATGATTTGTTTAATAATTTCAAAATCCGATTCATAATTCTTAAATTGTTTAAGTAGTGCTTGGCGTATCGTAATCCAATCCGATCTGGGATTGGTTCGCAAATACTGCCAAAACCAGTTCTGTGCTATTCCGCCGAGCAATAGATGAAAATTGTTGATGATCTCGGACCAAGGATAACCATAATTTTCTTTAAGGATTTCCACCCTAAATACAAAATCTTCCGCCGAAACGGACTTAGATGTACCATCAAAGCAAATCGCCCAACGGTCTAATTCTAATCTACGAACTGATTGTGGATTGGTTCTGATATTTGAGGAACGATTAATATAGCTATGATAGACTGCGGATGAATCAGAATCTTCTTCTTCATCACTGATTGAATTGGGACGAATTGGTTGGTTGTAGTTGATATATGTGCTTTATTCTGATTATCCAGGCGTTGATTTTCATAACGCTGCTTATGGTTTTGTTGAATGACTGACTGTACATTGTGAGACGGTACCTGATGCTGTGGCACTTGGTTAGGCAAAACGTGTGGTGTCTGCTTATGACGCGTCTCTGTACCGGTAGCACTTTGTTTGTTTCTACGAGTGTTATTTAACGCGTCAGCTACCGTAGATTGTACTGTCTTTTCAACGGTTGACTTAACAATACCTTCCAGGGATTTCAACATTGAAATCTGAAGGGTTTCAAATGAGCTTTTCATATAGTTTTGAACGTATGCATTTATATCATTTCCTGAGTTGGAAACGTTACTTAAATGGTTAGCATTTGCATTTGGCTGAATAGTTGCGCTGTTCGTATTGAACGGTGGTTCTAATGGATCTAAAGTGTGAGATTCAATATTGAAATCCCTAATCATTTCTATTGCCTCAGCACCCGCTTGTTGTGGTAAAGTAGCATTATTCGGTCATGCAATATCTTGCTGGCTTGAAAAACTTATGTTTTTCGGTGAATGCGTTAATCTCGGTCTACTTTCTAGTGGATATCTACTGTCTGAATGTACGGAATTATTTAATTCTATTTGTTTTTTAGATGTCGATCTAGTTTGATGTTTATCTTTAGGTATAGTTCCTGATTTCTTCATGTTTGCATAGTTTTTGGAAATATGTATGTAATTATTTTTGGTTCGGCTTGAAAAGGAATGATTCGGAAATAAAAGGCTAAGTATGAAGATATGGATTGGCGAGGTAATTGTGTGTAAGTGTGTTTGCACTCTCTGTAACCTAAACAAATTATAAGACAAATTATTTGACTCTCTTTACAGATCTCTACACTGGAGTGGCCTTAATGCACATCTTCCCTTGTGGATCTTGTTTAAACATTGTTGCAGGCGATACTCTGGTAGGTCTTAGACAAGGTAGTTAGCACTACTAACAGCTCTAAAATCTGTGGAACTCTTACCGGTATCTGCTCCTGTAAACTAAAATGAAAAATTTAAAATATGTGCTAAGGGATCTTCATTTCAATCTCTGGATAGATTCTCCTTAACATGCTTCTTATTAAACTACCAAAAAGTTTGCATTCGGTGCAAACTTCGGCCCCACATTGGGCGCCATTTATTTTGTAACGGGCGGGGTATGGGTCTTGAATCCCCTGTGATGGCAACGGATGGCACGCTTGCGATGCTCGGACTAGCTCGCCGAATTGGGGTGGGAACTTGTTACCATAATAAAGATATAAAACCCGTCAAAAATAAAAAAATATCGTGCCAAAAAAAAAAAAATGTATCAAACACACTCTATCGCGAACCTCATCAATCCTACACTTGTCAAATGCTTGATGTCAATTGCACCTGAGATAATTATAGGTTGGATGTTATCCTATGTAGGCATGCCCGCTACCAAAGAAGCTGCATACGCTTCACGCCTTTGTCAACGGTGGCCTATGATGTTTCTGCGTTGACCCCTTATCTTTGAAACACTCGTTATCACTTTACTTTATCCTAATAATCCCTCCATCTTTCCTCATCCTTTCTTTGCTCACCGAACCACGATATAATTCTAATCACTCATTTCAACAAACAAAATCAACGTATTGAAATACGAAATATGAACTTTAATTTATTCATGTAAGTAATTCAGGTTACGCTATCGAAACCAATCAGCACACGTAAAAGTTCAAACGTATTTAAGACAAATATTTCACTATAGTAAATAGGTATGATGTATGACTAATACGTTATATATGTATAAATCAAAAATCCAAATAATTTATAGAGAGAATATCAAACTAAAATAATAACATTAAACTCTATGACTTACGTGACCATTAACGACGTCCAGATGTTGTTGTGCGCACAAAAACCCTTCGATGCTGTTGTCACTATGTTGTTGATTCTTAATAAAAAAAATGTAATTTAACATTCTCTTTACACGAGCTAAACCAATACCTTATTTAAAATTTAATTTTAACTATTAGTTACTAATCGCAATTGCGATATCAAAGCAAAGAAAAACACGAACTTTAAATACGTTTCACTGGTTGTTGTTGACCTGCGACTGCTGATGGGGTATTGATTGCGTCACACAAGTTGTGTTGATAAGAATCCGGTTGCGTACCGGTATGGTCCAACGTCATACACTCGGGGATGCAGCATAAGCGTCCGAGGAGAATCCTCTGGCTGATTAGCGCACGAGGTTTGCGAAAACTTGTTTGAATTGACAAACGATTGCGGCGCTCCAGAAAGCGGGGATGTTACGTCGGGGTATTCCTCACGTGTGAGGTTACGACCAACACTCGATACAATGTGTGTTTGCTGTTCGTGGACAAAGTAGGAGAAATTATCTTCTCCACAAATTGCCCACCGAAACAGAGCCTGTTATCACAAGGAGAGAAATCAGTACTTTTTGCCAGTCCAAAGAGTATTTGATGGTTACTTACTTGTCTGAAGAGTAAAACGCAGGTATAATGCTCGGTGGTTGGGTGATGTATGAATAGGGTAGACACTGATTGGCGTCAACTTGGCGATGCCCAGGCGTTGCAACTGGTTCATACACATCAATTGTGCTTATTTTACCTCCTCGTGGTAGCCACCGGATACTGGTCTTGTCCTTCCGGGCATGACTTGCTTAACTTATAAGCGCGAGTGTTGAACACGAAGAAAATAGCAACACTATAATGCTCGGATGACTGCCTGATCGAGTCTCAGAGGTCTTACATGAGCCCCTCAGAAAGAGGACATACAGCGAATGAATCCACGAGATTGGATCAACGGTGGTGTCAACAGTCAAGATGGCAGATACCTTACATGAGCTACTCTGACATATTTGGAGAAAAGGTCAGTAAGGATTTTTCAGCACTAGTCAGGGTGCTGAAATAGAGTTGGTGGCGGATGAACCCTTTATAGGCCAACGGCAGCACTCATATCCCCGAAGTGGGTTACTGGCAACGGAGTTTCCGACCCTCTGTCCTAGGGTCAATTCAGGGCCTGGTCCTCCAAGTTGGGGGTTGTGCGTGGGGTTAACTACCCAACCACGGAAAAATGAGACAGTTGCGAAGCAACCAATAGCCTCGGAGACGGACGGATTTACTGTTGACGACCCGAACGAACGAAAAAAGGACAATGACTTTCGGATCTGCACGTGGAATGTTCGGACCCTGAATAGACCGCGTGCAGCCGAACAATTAGCGGAGGGCCTACGCTGCTACAATGCAGATATCACCGCTATCCAGGAAGTGCGGTGGGATGGGCCGATCAAAAAAAGGATGAAAAACTGTGACATCTACTACGGTGATTGCTATAAGGAACAGAAGCAGCGACTATTTGGATGTGGATTCGTTGTAAGCGGCAGACTTAGGTAAGAAGTCTTGAGCTTTCGACACGTTAGTGAACGCCTTGCAACTATCCGCATCAAGGCTAAATTTGCCAAAATTAGCCTAATATGCGCTCACGCCCCCACAGAAGAAAAAGACGATGCTACCAAGGAATGTTTCTACGAGCTCCTCGACCAAACATATGAGCAATATCCTAAATATGACGTTAAAATCGTCCTTGGTGATTTTAACGCCAAAATAGGCAAGGAGGATATCTTTGGTAGCACAATCGGAAAGCATAGCCTACACGACAACACGTCTGGAAACGGACTAAGGCTAATTGACTTTGCGACGGGACGTAATGTTACTATAGCTAGCACACGGTTTCCTCACCTCAATATTCACAAAGGAACATGGCGGTCACCGGATCATCAAACTGTCAATCAAATTGACCATGTTGCGATCGACGCAAGGCACTCCTCCAGTATTCTAGATGTCCGCACCTTATGAGCGGCCAACATAGACTCGGACCACTACCTTGTTGTAGCCAAGGTACGAATGCGGATATCCCAGACACCACAACAACAAGGAAATACTGTGAGGAGATTCAACGTTGAACGGCTACAAACGCAACAGATCGCCAGAAACTTTGCCGATCGCGTGTCCCTCAACCTCTCAAGAAGTCCTACGCAGCCAGCATCAAGTGCTGAAGACCAGTGGCATAGATGCCAAGAAGCCATCAGAAACGCCGCAACTGATGTGCTTGGTTTCACAAAACCACCCCCTCGAAACCCCTGGTTTGATGAAGAATGCCGGCAAGCGCATGCAGCAAAACAACGTGCCTACGAAGCGGCGCTGCACAGAAGGACGAGAGCAGCTCGTGAGCTCTACGAGCAAAAGAGGAGGGAAGAACACCGGCTTCTCCGAAAGAAAAAGAAAGAACATGAGAAGCGCGCGATCGAGGAAATAGAGAGATGTTACTCCAGGAATAATGTTCGGAAGTTTTACCAAAAGGTAAAAAGAACGTGTCATGGCAACAAAACCCGAACAGAAGCCTGTAGAGATGAACAAGGGAACCTTGTAGTGGAATCACAGTCGGTGCTGAGGACATGGAAAAACCATTTCTGCAGACTGCTAAACGGCGAAGACGACCAAGATCCCGCTGTCAGGCAGAACGATCCATTCAATCCGGACGATGAAAGCCAAGATTTCCGTCCACCTGACCAAAATGAAGTGAGGATAGCAATATCCAAGCTGAAGTCCAACAAGGCTGCTGGACCAGATGGCTTACCCGCCGAACTCTTCAAAGCAGCGGGAGATGACTTGGTAGAGTGCATACACCAACTCGTCTCCAAGATTTGGTCGGAAGAAAGTATGCCTGATGAATGGAACCTCAGCATTGTTTGCCCGATCTATAAGAAAGGAGACCCTCTAAACTGCGCCAACTATAGAGGTATCAGTCTCCTTAATATCGCCTATAAGACCCTCTCTGCTGTACTGTGTGAACGCCTGAAGCCATTTGTCAACGAACTGATTGGACCCTATCAGTGCGGTTTTAGGCCCGGTAAGTCCACAGCCGACCAAATATTCACACTACGGCAGATCCTGGAGAAAACCCAAGAAGTCCAAATCGATACCCACCATCTGTTCATCGATTTTAAGGCCGCATATGACAGCATTTATAGAGACGAGCTATACAGAGCCATGTCTAGTTTTGGCATCCCTGCCAAACTCGTCAGATTGTGCAGAATGACAATGGAGAATTTTCGCTGCTCCATTAAGGTCGGAAACAATCTCACCGAGACCTTTGATGTCAAAAAAGGATTTAGACAAGGTGATGCGCTGTCATGTGACTTCTTTAACATCATTCTTGAGAAAATTGTGCGCAACTCACAAGCCAAAACCAGAGGCACAATTTTCCAAAAGTCTGTGCAACTGCTTGCATACGCGGACGATATTGACATTATTGGCAGAACACAGCGAGCTGTCACTGGCGCGTTTACAAGTATCAGTGCGGAAGCGGCAAAAATGGGTTTAGTGGTAAACGAGGGCAAGACAAAATATATGCTGTCAACAAGAAGGGACACACAACATCGACGAATCGGACAGAACGTCACAGTAGACAGCTATAATTTTGAGGTAGTTAGGGACTTTGTCTACCTCGGCTCCGCTATAAATTCAGAAAACGATATCACCTCGGAAATCAAACGAAGAATCACTCTTGCCAACCGCTGTTACTTCGGCCTAAGAAGGCAACTGATTAATAAGGCCTTGTCGAGAAACACTAAGGAGACTCTATATAAGACCCTCATCATCCCAGTCCTGATATATGGTGCAGAAGCATGGACCTTAACAAAGACGGATGAAGATCTCCTTGGTCGTTTCGAACGAAAAATTCTTCGTGTGATTTTCGGTCCCGTTTGCGTTGACGGGTTTTGGAGGAGGAGATTTAACAGCGAACTCTACGAGCTGTACAGCGACATCGCCCTGGTCAAAAAAATACGCATCAGTCGTCTAAGATGGCTGGGACATGTAGAGCGAATGGACACCAACGCTCCGGCCCGAAGAGTCTTCGATTCCAACCCGGAGGGACAACGCAGTAGAGGAAGACCTCGCCTGAGTTGGCGCGCACAAGTGGAAGGGGACCTCAACCAACTTGGAGTGCGCAACTGGAGGCAGTTAGCCAAAGATCGCGCTAACTGGAGAGGCGTATTGGTTGAGGCCCAGGTCCACCCCGGACTGTAGCGCCGCCTAAGTAAGTAAGTAAGTAATGCTCGTTTGCATCCGATCTAAGTATATACAACATGGACCGCAAACCAGTGCAATTTAAGAGATAAGAATCTGCGATTGGATGCGATTACGCTGCCTTTTACTTAGATTGCGAGTAGTCTGCCCTCGAAAAACTCCTCACCGACAATCAAGTAAATCTGCCTAACAAGAGAATAACTTTACGCTTTGCGACGACAAAAAAGGGTTTAAAGATTTAACTTACTCGTCGTGTGGATGAAAAAATCGTTGTGGGTAGTTTAAAAAAACACAAAATGCTTATTTTACCCACTGCCGACTTTGTAGGCACAGTAAGAAAAAAGTTTTTACTTCTTTTTATTGGTGTCCCATATAACACTGATCGAAACAAGATCGAAATGAAAAGATCGAGCGTGGCGGCGGGAAGTCCAGATCAGCCATCGCGAATTTATTTAGTACTCATGTACTAAATTGGGAGATAAGCTTGATGGTATAATTGGGAGGTGTTTGTACCAGGATGGGAATATTGTTAGAGATGCAAAGCAAAAATCGTATTGCGGGTGTACGCTACACTCTCCAAGTAAAGGAAGTAATTCACAGTACTTGCCTTGACTCGAGATAGAGCCAAAACCATTTGTCCAGTAGGCTCATCTACTTGCCGGTGCCAGGAAGCAAAGCTTCAAAAATTAACATCTGTGAAAAAAAAAAAACACAACACCCACCACCAAAGTGTTGTTCAACTTCAGCGAAAAGTTTTCCCGCATTTTCCCCGCAATAAGCCGCACAATCGCCAATACGATCGAGCAGTGAGAGTCAGCGAACAGCAACAACATCAAGCTGTTTACTTCGTTATCCACTTTTTTTTTTTCTTGAAAAAGACCCACAATCAGTTGGTAAAGTTAAATATTTAATGAAAGCATGTGAATTTCGTTCTAGGCGATTAAATTTATTTCTTTTTATCCTAGTGAATTTAGGTAGCATCAAGGACCCTCGATGAATGCTGTGCACACCATCCATGGAGGAGTCATCTATAATCAAACAACAGTGATCGACGTAATGTACAAAAAGGTACACATATACCGGTGAGTGTCAAATTATTGCTTTTGAACGAACTATAGTTGGGTCGTATCTATTGTGATAGTGTTTTGATTCGTCATTAATTTTATTATCCTATTCATATTCTCTTGCTTTTATTTTTAATGCATGGGCACAAAAATTAATTTAAAGTGAAATAACGATACAATAGAATACAACTAGAAGATAAATTAAGGAATACTTAAGAGAAAGAGTAGGTAGTAGAATTCAAATGCAAAGTTGTTATGCTCCTATATCTGAAGATAAATCCCTTGCGGAGAATTTATATTCGTGAATACTTTCAAAGCAGTAGTTGAAAGCTTACCTACAAATCGATAACCATCAAATAATATAAATTGTAGATATCGTTCGATAACGATAACATATAGTAAATCAGATTTGATTTTGTGCTATTGGGTAGTGCAATGTCATAGGTGAGTTACATCGGTGTTAACATGAACAACTTTTAAGTGATTGTTCATCATTTGTTTAGGGGCTATCGCAATTAATTAGAGCGGTGTGGTAGCCAAGGATGGTCGATATCCTTTTACGGGTATTAGACTGCGGGAGGGAAACGCTAAGGGAACCAACTACACCTTCCGGTTTCCCAAGGATTTTAAAGATTTTCATTTTGTTTTCTTTCGCGAAGTAAACATTCATTGTAACTCCAAGATTCAGTTCATCCTATTCGTTCGTGGTTCCAATTCTCAATTACAATAACTTTTAGTAGGCATGAAACATAAGTACGGTCGTCCGGCAGTAGGTGTAAGAACCCACGCCTCCATCGAGCTTGTGTCGCGCGTAAGCAAGCATGCCTGCTCACACTTCACTGTCAGGACAGCCTACCTTGCAACCCATTGATTTCTGTAGGAAATCCTGTACTCCTAGTAATCGATGGGAATGCAATTCCAACGCACTTTACAAGGTAGGGACAACTTCCGTTACACATTGTACCGGGCATCCACTTCTGGATGACTTAGTGTGGTACCTTTGGGTACCGCCACAGCTAACTGAGGACTTAATCAGGTTGGCTCATCAACCACCAAGGGCTTCGCACGGGGGAATTTCTAAGACTCTGTACCGTCTGCGTGAGCAGTTTTATTGGCCAAATATGCCGGCACAAGTCAAGTCCTTCATAGGGAACCGCGATATATCCAAACCAACAAAAGCTCCGAATACGATATTAAGGGCTATGGGTAAACAGTTTGTCGTTCATCGTCCATTTCAATTTTTATATTTGGATTTCCTAGGACCATATCCCAGAACCAAATTCGGTAATACATTAATTATAATTGCGGTAGACCAGCTGACAAAATTTGTTATTATTCAACCTCTTAAAAAAGCCACTACCGAAACTGCTTCCAAATTCCTGAAGGAATAGATATTTTTCCTTTTCGGTGTCCCAGAATCAATTTTAAGTGACAATGGCAAACAATTCACCAGTCATGAGTTTAGCAAACTAATGAATACATTTGGGATAAGGCATGTTAAAACTGCGTCATATGCTCCACAAGCTAACGCAAGCGAAAGGGTTAATAGGTCCATACTTGCGGCAATACGGGCAAAAGATGGTTGAGCATGGCTCCATGCACAAGCTCTTGAAACATTTAGATGCTCTCAACAATTCCGAGTTGGATGCGTTACCAAAAGCGACAAAAATGAATATTCTGCACTCACTTAAACTACGAAAATCATACACAAGGAGTAAGAATGTCAAGTATTGTGTAGGTGATATTGTCTTCCGGCGTAACTTTATATTGAGTGATGCAGCAAGGCATCAAAATGCTAAACTTTGTCCAAAGTTTGTAAAGGAAATGGTGCGCAAGGTCATTGGGAATAACCTATATGAAATGGAAAATCTAAATGGAGTTAGAACAGGAGTTTTTCACTGTAAAGATCTGAAAACGAAAAAAAAAAATTAAAGTACGTATACGCCCGGTTAGCCCAGTCTGTGCATGAGACTTTGTTGTGTAGATCGCGTAATTTCGTTCCTTTTTCTTGTTCTTTTCACGTTTTGGCACTGGTGTAAAATGAACAAGTTTTGTAGGGAACGAAAATTGGTTGAGAACATTAAAATAGGAAAGTTTGAGAAGCCGTTCTTGCGAGTGGAGAATTATTAAAGGCAGCAAATGTGTCTAGGTTCAAAACTCATCAAGTTGGTGTGTTTTAGAGTTGCTGTGGGAAATTCGCGAGAGCCTATGTCAACGATCCACGCTCATCAATTTCAGATAGGTAGTAGAAGTGCGAGTGGGGTATGGACATAGATTATGTAAATATATAGAGCTCGGATCATGTCAAAATGTTCGTCGACAATACCATCGCTCACGGCGAGCTAGTGCAGTGATACTTGAATCCCTTCACCGGTTTCCGCATAATTGCAGACCTCGTGGTTCTTCAGAGAAAGTTACCCCCTACCGATCGCAAAGAAAAAAAAATAAAACACAATCTTGAACGTAGCTTCAGTGACGCGAATTCAGTTTGTCAAAAACCGCGAATTAGTGGCCAAGACAACGGTGACGTCACCAAACGAATCATTCTTTCTCAAAGTCGTCAATGCATTTCACCCCGTGCTCCGTCAGCCACGTCATCTTCTGACGACTTGTGCATAAAGCTCGACAAACAAACAAATTTTGCTTACGTCTCCAGTGATAACGACAATCATATCCCCTCGCCTCATTCAACACGTACCCCCCGAAGAAGCATCTTCATCAGCACCACAGTTCCTTTCATCGAACACTAAAAAAAAAAAAATTCAAATCGCAGCTCAGAGAAAAAAAAAATTACATAATATAATATAGGAGAGTCAGTGCTAGGGATCTAAATTGTAAAGTTCGCTCCATGTGTACGTAACCTTTTTTCTATTTTCTTCCGGTTAGCGTTTTTTTTTTATAAGGAGAGCGGAACACACTTGGCCTTTTCATCAAAGTCACCACGGGCTGGAGAATTTTATGCATACCATCCCCCTCACCCCTGAGAACTCTTCGCGTCGCTATTGCTGGTAAGTCATCATGCATGTACCTATTGTTTACGTACATTACTGTTGAGAGAACTTAGAGCTTTTTTGTTGTTTTGGTTGGTCACTTTCGGATGACAATAGTTTTTTTTTGTGAAGATTCAAGTGCCCCTAAGGCAAAAGAAATATATATATTTATACTAGCGGACCCGACAGACGTTGTCCTGCATGCTTTCTCAAGCCACGTATAATTAATATAATTAGCTTGTAAGTAGGGAAATATGCTTTCAATCAAAGCATCTTTTGTATTTACCATGTTGCAGAAGTCGTTCGGCAATTTGATGCATTGTGTGTCTCCATGCAATGATATTGCTCCATTTCCAATGTTGAGCAATTGCTCGGAGAATGATAGTGCCAGTGGATCGTTTTGCAGTTGAACTCTTATATTTGTGTTAAGACGTAATGTACAGATATTTCGCCATAGATATGATCGTTTTATACATGCGTTAATTTCGTCCACATATGTAGCGCGTGGATTGATCGGCAATGTCTGTCTAAAATCACCGGACAGCAGCAGTAAAACACCACCGAAAAGCCTGGTGCTATTATTTAGATCTTTCATCATTCTATCGAGAGCTTCAAGTGAATGCTTGTGTGCCATAGTGCATTCATCCCAGATAATAATTTCACCTTTGTATTTGAGTGCATGACAGTGTTGGCATTGTTTGTTCATAGCACCGATTACAATTTGTGAATGTGACGAATAGTCGATGTCCGACTCATATTTAAACGCCAGGTGAAGAAGTGATGCACGTGTCAATGCGCGATACACTTGCAAACGCTGTTGTTCACGTGTTCTGAATGTATCGGTGACTCTTTGACGGGCCAGTCTTTGTCTTAATGCATTGGCTCGAAGACGTTGCTCTTAATTTTCATTTACACGTTTGATTACACATTACAGCCTGGTTTCTTAAATCTTCATTGTCCGCCAATTTATCTTCTGCCGATCTATTTAACCGACGGTTCTGGACTATTTGTGAATTCGGAGTACGTCGACCAATATTTCCTCCTCGTTTCCGGAGACGTGGCATTGTTGTATGTATATGTGAATATAATACACTTAATATTCACTGAAATGCGACACCGAAAATAATAAAAGGCTCCGTACAAAAAGGCGTGTTTTTTAGAATTTTGTTTTTTAATAATGCATCGATTTTTGGGGCACTGTGTTTGTATGTTCTGTATGAACAGTGGAGTGTGATATTGTTTCAACTTTTTTTGTCTTATAGGTTTATTCCAAATAAATATATCAATTTTGTATTTTACCTAATAACTCGCAGTCACGATTTAGTTGGTTTTAAAATACATATAAGATTTTTGGATATAATTTTTGTATGGGCAGTGCCACACCCCTTTGTCCAATTTTGACCAATCATCACAGGAATGCTCCTGGGCTAATACCTAAGCTTATGTGTAAATTTGAACTCGATCGATTCGGTGGTTTTCAAGATATACGATTTTGAATGTAATTTTTGTATGGGCGGTACCACGCCCCTTTTTCCAATGTTGACCAATCGGCTTCTAAACCATCCAGGGCGCCACCCAAACTCATACAAAAAACATTTATTCAAATCGGTCCAGCCGTTTAGGAGGAGTTCAGTGACATACACATACACACGTACAGTAGAATCTATATATATAAAAATGGTGTGAAAAATGTATAGTGAATCATCAATTGAGAACGGCTGGGCCGATTTGGCTCAAATTTTTTTTTTTGTTGTTCGTATATGGCAGGAGAATATTGTTATGAAAGAAAATTTTGGGAAAACCCTCCGGAAAAGTCGGGAAACTGGAAAAATTTGAGTTTCTGTATGGAATTTTTTGTGGAGCTGTTCCGAAAAGGCTTTTCGAATATAAATTAAAATATTCTTAGTGGAAAATTTGGAAAATTCCGGAAAAAACCCGAAAAATTTGAATATTAAATTTTATCGCATGATTCGATGATTTATAGCTTTTGGTGCACATTACAGGCCTTACATCCTTCGATTCCCTGGGAACTATAGATGGTGTGCTGTGCGCCACTTTTCGGGAGGTTCACCAATGTTAAAATTTGCTCGAAAACGATACACATTGGAATTCAACGCTCGCCGATACAACTACTCCAGTGAATCAAATTTGTAAATTATTTGCGATCATCATAGCGACAATTCATGCCTCGAACCAGTGTTGCCAGATTAAGCGCTTTATCGTATTTTGGGCTACCTTTTTACTTAAAAAACGATAGAAATTTTGTTCCAGGGCGCCCAACATTGTTTTGGGCGATATATCATTTTACAAATTTGGTGTTAATTTCGTTTTGTCAACTTGCATGGACACCAATTTCTTTTGCATGACATTTGGATTTGACAGTGTTTTTTTTTAGTTTTATTTTAAACGATATTTGGGCTACATTCAGGGCAACGATATTGGGCTATACTTTTTCAAAGTTTGGGCGCCTAAAGCCAATCAACTTCTGGCAACCTTGGCTCGAACCCGACCACGAAGTGGCTGACGACATTTTGCACAGAGTTCGCACTATAACTTCGAATTTCGATCTTGAAATTAACGAGAAGATGCGCACTGAAGCGTTAGTTCTGATCGGAAACATGTGCGGCAGCTTGCCGTCGAAATTGGAAATGCAAACGCCAAATCGTTCGATGCATTCAATCGCGACCATGATCACGGGATAAGCTGGCCGAAAAAGTCCAAACAAATGTGCCGCTGTTGAATATCAAGCAGAAGAATGTGTACGATTCGAAGATGAGGGTTGTTGACGATGAAACGGAAGGCGTTTACTTTTGCTATGCTCCCGGTGGGGCAGGCAGTACATTCGTCATTTCGTTGATTCTGGCAAAAATTCGGTCAAGATCTCAAATTGCGTTGGCTGTTGCATCTTCTGGGATTGCTGCCACACTGTTGGAAGGCGGTCGAACTGCACATTCCGCTTTGAAGCTGCCTATGAATCTTCTCACGGTTGACAAGCCAATGTGCACAATTGCTAAGAATTCAGCGATAGCGGAATTGATGCGAGAATGCAAAATTATTATTCGGCAGTTGACGGAACAATGAAGGATTTACGAGGTAATTTGAGACGATTTGGTGGGGCTATGATATTGCTCCGGAATTTTCTTCAAACGCTTCCAGTCATCTTTTTTGTGGACGCGTATCATGAAGTTGAAATTTACCACGAACATGAGGTTTTAATTGCAGAACGACCAATCGGCTGCTGAATTCTCGAGACAACTGCTGACACTTGGCAATGGCCAAATTCCTATTTCGACTGGATTGACATCGTTCCATGCAAATTTTTGCAAGTTCACATCATCCAAGGAGGAACTCATCACCAAAGCACAAAATTATAAAAATCTCGATTGGATTAGTATACGGGCAATACTAGCAGCGAGGAATAAGGACGTCGATAGGTTGAATTTGATTATGCAAAGTCAAATTGCTAGAGAATTGATGTGCCAGGAACTCCGCCGCATAATTTATAGCTGAAGGTCGGATCGATTGTTATTATGTTGCCGAATCTAAATCATTCGAAATTGTGCAACGGTACGCGGTTGTCCGTCAAGAAACTGATGAAAAATTTGATTCCTTATCCCACGAATCTCGATTATTCCAACTAATCTTCTCTTCCATTTCAAGCTGATTCAGTTTCCCGTTCGATTGGCTTTTGTGAAGACAGTCAATTAATCGCGAAGCCAATCATTGGAAGTCTGTGGGATTAATCTCGAATTTCCCTATTTTTCGCATTGTCAGCTGTACGTTGCCTGTTCGCGTGTTGGCAAACCGTCGTTGTTGTTTGTGTTTGCCCCGGAAAACACATGAAAAAACATTGTTTATCTTTTATCATATCGTTACATTGAAATTTTAGCTTTGTTTAATTATCACTCAGGAGTTTAACTGAAAGCGCTAAATTGGGGCGAGACGAAGTTCGCCGGGTCCGCTAGTTATATATATAAAGATTATATTTTGTGGACTACACTGTCGGCGAAAAGTATTCCGAATACAAAATATATCTATATCAATTTGCTTATAGAATATTACTTTTATACGGATATTGAAAATTTTAGTATTTTTTCCTTGAATTAAAAAGACATTGATTGATAAAACGTTGATATTTTTTATTTATTTTTTGCTGACCATCTTAATTGTACGATAATATAAAGCTTGAAAGATTCAAAAGTTTTTATTTTCAAATTACATATGAAATTTTTTTTTTGAGGAGTTTAGGATTTAATTTTAAGTAAAATTTGAATTTTTTAATAAATTTGTTAAATTCCCAAATGGGATTTCGAAAATTGTAGTGTTTAGTTTGATTTCGATATGACAGCAGAACAGCATTTTGGGAAGTCGGGTCTCTAGAATTATGGATTCCTGGTGATTCTATTTTACAGGTGGGTGTGATCGCTCGGTGACTGTAAGAAAAAAAGGATGGCACAGATGAGATCGTAGTCTCGTTGGTCGAGTTGTGTTAGGGGCTATCGCTAGTATATAGAGTGGCGCGATAGCCATGGAAGCACTACCAGGCTTAGGTCGTAGTAGTGTAGGGGTGGGTACACTCAAGGGGAGCAGATCACCATCGTAAACTCTCCTCTCTTTTCGGACCGGCGCAGAAGGATTACAAAACACAGACATTTCGGGCTCCTCTCTTAACATTTTTTTAGTAAACAACATCTAATCTACAGACATGGAAATACGTAACACCGCCCAACGTCACGTCAGCAAGATCCCCTCCCCATCCGACGAGCTGAGACCTGGCGGAAGCTAGCATGTCTGATGCTGTAGTGGCTTGGACACCCTTCGGGTCCAGCTGCCTGGACTGACTCAAGGAGACCTGTGGCCTTGAGCCATAAAGGCGGCCTATGGATCTGAAGGTATCTAAAGGGGGCGGTCTTTCCATACCATCTATTCGTTCATATGAAAGTCAATCGACTTCAGTAGGACGGTATTGTAACGGCTGTGAAATGATGGAGTTGTACTTCATTAATCGGCGTGCTTAGATCCGTTCCGTTCCGTTACATATGTGACGCTGCTGATTCTTCCCAAAAGCCATTATTGAGGTGGGACGTTATCCTCGTGTATGATGACGAGGCTGCCAACGCTGACGTTCGGACTGGATGACGTCCACTTTGCACGACCTTCAAGCTCCACGATGTAGTCTTTTGACCACCTATGCCAGAAGTGGGTCTTGACAGCACTAATTCTCCTACATCTTTGCATGTAGCTAATATCTGCGACTTCATGTGCTGGCTCTGGGAATGCCTTGAGCGACGAACCGATGAGGAAGTGACCTGGGGTGAGGGCTTCAAAGTCGTTTAGATCGGAGGACGTCGGGGTGATGGGTCTCGAATTCATTACCGCTTCGATTTCGACAAGGGCTGTTGAAAGTTCTTCGAACGTCAATTTTGCACCACTCAGACTCCGGTATAAATGGCCCTTAGTCACCTTGACAGCCGCCTCCCAAATTCCGCCGAAGTTAGGTGCCCTGAGGGGTACAAAGTGTAAATTTATGCTACTATTAGTACCTACAAAAAAAAAATTTTTATTTTGATTTTGATTGATTTTATTCATTTCATACTAAAAAACTAGTAACAATATTCATGAAAGAATGAAACAGAATAATAGTAATCATTCTTTAACTAAAAAGTTAAATCAAAGATTTAAAAACTCAAATGATAAACTGATGTGGAGTGACAATCTGTGTATTGGTTAAACATAAATAATTTTGTAAATCTTAAAGGCGAGCAAATCTTTACACATTAAAATAAAAAAAAAATAAAAAAATACATCAAAAAAAAACTTAACAATTTTTAGATAAGATACCCTAATGAAATTACAATATTTATAATTTATATGCTAATGAAGAATAAAAAGAATCTAAAAAAGTGTTTCAATGCAATCATAGTTTAAAGTGAACAACCAGTCTTTTACTTTTCTGATATAAACGGAAAAACAAGATATTTCTCTGATAGAAAAGGGCAATTTATTAAAGAACTTTGCAGCTGTACATATAATATAAGTATAAAAACGCAAAAAAGTGTTCTGTGTGCAAATGGTGCGATGAATAAGCTCATGTTTTTTATACGTAGGTTATACATTTGGGAATTTCTGCTGGGTATATTACCATTTTGTTTAAAGAACTCTCTTAAGGCTTTAAAAACATATAAATGTCTGATTGGTAGAATTTGCAACGTTTTAAATAAGGGCAAACTCTCCGCAAATCGATTTTTGTTGAGTATAATTCTAACTACATGTTTCTGGGCTATTAATAAGGGCTTAAAAGCATTAGCATACGAACCACCCCAACTAGTGATGCCGTATTGTACCTTTGAGTGCGCAAGACCATAGTAAATAGTAGTTTACACTATCTTGGAGCAAAACGGTTTTATACGATTTTATCGCTTGGATATGTGTTTTCCAATTTAGATTGGTATCAATTGTAGCTCCTAAATACTTAAAATGTTGTACTGACTCAATCTTGAAACTTTTTTTGTAGCATTTCATATCAGTTGCAAAGTTACTCCTACCACATTTATGAATAGGTAAAGAAAAGAGTTTACAGTCGCATGCGTGAAACCAGAGGTTATAATCATATAGATTATTACCAGTTGTCATGAACGACATCAGTTTTGTTTTCTCACTGATGATCAATTTGTGGGCAGTAAACCACAACCTTAATATTTCCAGATCCTCCTCGATCCTTGTGACACATTCAAATACAGTTTTGAACTCATAAGTAAACGCTATATCGTCTGCAAATGCAATTGATATACCATTTAACTTGAGTTTGAAAAGGGAGTTTATGTATATTAGGAAGAACAAAGGGCCAAGTACAGAACCCTGAGGAACGCTGTTTTTCAAAAATCGAGACTTACTCAAGACACCATTGACATTAACTCTTTGTTTCCTATAGTTTAAAAACGAATGCAGCCATTTAAAAATGTTTCCTCGAAAACCAGCATTATACAGTTTGTTTAGTAACAAATCATGGTCAACCATATCGAATGCCTTTGTCATGTCAATAAATAGACATTATGGTTAATTTATTGCAGTTGAAACCACCATACAGTTGACTACATACTCTCAAAATAGCATCTTCTGTTGACATTTCTGCTCTAAACCCGAATTGGTTGCTACAAAAGAAATTATACTTGTCGAGGAACGACAACATACGAACTTTAAGCAGTTTTTCAAATATCTTGGAAAAGGTTGAAAGTAGTGAAATAGGCCTATAGTCCGAAACATTTTTTTTGTTACCTTTTTTAAAAAGAGGTACAACTTCAGCACATTTCAAATGTTCAGGAAAACAACCTCTCTCAATACTACGATTAAATGAGACACTTATTACATCAACGACAAACAAGGCAATATTTTTCAGAAGCACACTTGAAACACCATCACTCGTGTAAGAGCTTTTATTTTTTAAGGATAGAATAACACTATACATTTCTCTCGAAGTTATCGGCTCAAAAACGAAACTGTTTGGTAGTATGTCTTCACCAGGTAAATTTGAAGAAATGGAGCAATCACAACGTTCATATTTTTCAACGACTCATTCCGTAACTTTTAAAACGATAATCGTCCGCGCGATAGTAATAGTCGTTGACGATCTCGTCATCAATTTGCTTTCCGTAACTCTATCACTATCGTCACGTCTCTCGATTATTTGGTATAAAGCTTGGGAACATTATTTCACAAAGTTTGAGAACTTTCCGTGTCTCTGTAGCTCACAAACTTTAGTTTGTTAAACGATTTCGCTTGAAGTGCTTGGTGAATGTATCCTAGACGGCAACCGCCTGTCAGTTTTATTATTTTCAAAACCATCAAAAATGCTTCTCTAATAGATGAAAGCGTTGAATAAAATTTCTAAGATAAAAAAATGTGGGATGAATTGCAATTTTAAATGCCGATAGCCTGCCCACAAAATCCGTGACTGCTTGGAGAAAGTGATATTTATGTTTCCTAGTACATTGGAGTACATTGTTTTTGTTTTTTGTGTAAATACATAAAGAAATCATTATCCGCACAACGCATTTTTTATTTCATCCCTTATTTTTAGCCCCAACTCCTTCATCCGGTTGGTTCCAATTATAACTTGCACATTCTTCGTTTAGGTAGTTGTCATCGCCAAAATTTTCGTTTTCAATTGCCGTAATGTTATCTTGAACATTATAATCATTTAAAGTATTACGAAGTCAATTTTCACAATAAAATTCATGAAAAATATTCCAATTGTCGGAAAAATACACAAATGAATGCAAGACGATACCTCTTTAGCTATCGTCTTGACGATAGTAGTCTGTCGATTATTGAGTTACGAGAAGCAAATGTTGAATCGTCTAAACGATATCGCCCGGACGATAGACGATTATTAAAGTTACGGAAAGCAAAGCTATCGTCGAAACGCTATCGTCTGACGATAATCGACATACGGAATGAGTGCCCTGGTTTTAATTTTTCGGAAGCTTCATTGAAGTAGTCGTTGAATTTGTTACAGATGCTGCATAAGTCAGAATCAATAATACCATCAACTTCAAGACTATCAATTACGACACGATTTCTATTCTTCCCCAAAATATTATTAACCACTCTCAATTCTTCGCGAATATTACCATCGGCTCTTACAAATTGATGAATTTGTTTGCACATCGCGTCATAATGTTTTTTTAGTTTTAAATTATAAGGATGTTTCTTACATTTTAGACTTATCTTTTTTTTCTTTCTAATCTGATTTAGGAGATTATTACCCATCCAAGGCTTTAAACGTTTCTTGTTATTCGATTTCTGTTTTGAAACAAAATTACAAAATTGAATGTGGCTTTGTAAAATGCTCATAAATATATCGAAAGCAACAGAAGGATTACTTTCGGAATATGCTGAATCCCAAAATTCATAATTTAAACATTCTATCAATAGTTTGAAATCCACGCACTTTTTCGGTGATGTGGATAAGGGTGTAAGGCGTTCAGTACCGTTGATATCAGTGAAATAATTTAGGGCAGTCATACTATGATTTGTAAGTTTCATATCATAGACTTTACCAATAAACCTTTTTTTGTTATTATTATGAGATCTAAGAAAAATGTGATCAATGCAACTCTTGGTAGAATCGGTCACACGGGTTGGTTCGTTAATAAAACTCTCAAGACCATTATAAGCCATAGCAAATAAGTAGTTCTCCGTGTCTTTATCCAATTCATTAAGTATGCCAATATTAATGTCACCCAATATGATTAAATTCTTTGTCTTAACTGCGTTTAGAACGTTTTACTGAATTCGTGAAGTCCATATATGCACAGAATAGTGTTATAATCATTCTTATATTCAAACGATAATTTTAATAAATCCGCGCTTGTTAAATTCAAACTACAGCAATCCAAATCTAACACACAACCATTTCTAACAAAGAAAGCTACACCACCAGCAGGATATAAATTATTACAATTTCCAAATGGAGTATAACCCGGTATATCATAGAGACTAAGTTCATTTTTGTGTATCCATATTTCACTTACAACTATAACGATAGGTAGATTAGCCATCGACTCAATATGAGCTGCGAGAACAGAAAAATTTTTTCACATGCTACGTATGTTTTGATGTAAACAAACACAATATTCTACAAGACAATTCATGAAAAATATTCCAATTGTCGGAAAAAAACACAAATCAATGCAAGACGATACCTCTTTAGCTATCGCGCAAATGCTATCGTCTTGACGATAGTAGTCTGTCGATTATTGAGTTACGTGAAGCAAATGTTGAATCGTCTAAACGATATCGCCCGGACGATAGACGATTATTAAAGTTACGGAAAGCAAAGCTATCGTCGAAACGCTATCGTCTGACGATAATCGACATACGGAATGAGTGCCCTGGTTTTAATTTTTCGGAAGCTTCAGTGAAGAAGTCGTTGAATTTGTTACAGATGCTGCATAAGTCAGAATCAATAATACCATCAACTTCAAGAATATCTTCTTCTTCGCGAATATTACCATCGGCTCTTACAAATTAATCATTGTAATAGTTGTTTCGAGTGTCTTCTATATTTGTATGAATTTGTTTGCACATCGCGTCATAATGTTTTTTTAGTTTTAAATTATAAGGATGTTTCTTACATTTTAGACTTATCTTTTTTTTCTTTCTAATCTGATTTAGGAGATTATTACTCATCCAAGGCTTTAAACGTTTCTTATTATTCGATTTCTGTTTTGAAACAAAATTACAAAATTGAATGTGGCTTTGTAAAATGCTCATAAATATATCGAAAGCAACAGAAGTATTACTTTCGGAATATGCTGAATCCCAAAATTCATAAGTTAAACATTCTTTCAATAGTTTAAAATCCACGCACTTTTTCGGTGATGTGGATAAGGGTGTGAGGCGTTCAGTACCGTTGATATCAGTGACATAATTTAGGGCAGTCATACTATGATTTGTAAGTTTCATATCATAGACTTTACCAATAAACCTTTTTTTGTTATTATTATGAGATCTAAGAAAAATGTAATCAATGCAACTCTTGGTAGAATCGGTCACACGGGTTGGTTCGTTAAAAAAACTCTCAAGACCATTATAAGCCATAGCAAATAAGTAGTTCTCCGTGTCTTTATCCAATTCATTAAGTATGCCAATATTAATGTCACCCAATATGATTAAATTCTTTGTCTTAACTGCGTTTAGAACGTTGCTTAATTCATCACTAAAAATAGTTTTACCGAATTCGTGAAGTCTATATATGCACAGAATAGTGTAATAATCATTCTCATATTCAAACGGTAATTTTAATAAATCGGCGCTTGTTAAATTCAAACTACAGCAATCCAAATCTAACACAAAACCATTTCTAACAAAGAAAGCTACACCACCAGCAGAATTTAAATTGTTACAATTTCCAAATAGAGTATAACCCGGTATATCATAGAGACTAAGTTAATTTTTGTGTATCCATATTTCACTTACAAATATAACGATAGGTAGGTAGATTAGCCATCGACTCAATATGAGCTGCGAGAACAGAAAAAAATTTTCTCATGCTACGTATGATTTGATGTAAACAAAAACAATATTCTACAAGACAAGTTGGATCGACTGGGTATTAACATACATTTGTAACTAAGAATGGGACAGAACTAACAGAATTCATATTTTAAAAAAATCAGCAACAGAATTTATTTTTACACAATTGTCACCCTCTTTCTTCCGCAAATAAACAGTCCCATTTCTCGCGCATACGTATTTATACCCCTTCGTGGCCTTCATTGACGTTGCAGTGTTCAATAATTGTCTCGTTTGATGAGTTAAGTATTCGGTGATAAACAACTTCTCCGATCTTGCTTGTGAGTTGATTAAGTTGGTGGTCAGCTGCTCTCTTTTTTCTCGCTTTGCTTTCATGATTTATTTCCTCCTTGCATAGATGAGGAACAAATTTTACATGGAGAATACTTTTTGTGCCCGCTAGATTGCTGTTGCTGTTGGTAGGTGCCTTAGCCAACTTAATTTTTTTCAAGTAGCACTTGTCGATGTCTCTTTCATTTATATTCACGTTTAAGCTATCGCGAAACACTTTGAGAGCGACATCAGTGTTTGATAACTCTGTGTTGTTGTTGGGAGCGTTGAATATTTCAATACTGTTTGAGATTAGCTGTTGCTCCAGTTTGTTGACATTTTCCTCTAGAGAATGAATTCGTTTTTTGCAAGCTTCATTTTTGGCGATGGGTGCATCGATTTATTTTCTTTTTTTTGTTTTTCTTCAATTGAAATTATTTTTGCATAGATCATTTCCAGTGTAACTGGTCCGGAATTAAAATCCAATTGATGCTCAGTAGTTGCTGGTTTGGATGGAATTACAACCGAAGGTAATGATGAAGAGGTGGTTGGTGCGAGGCAATTTCTAGCCGCGTTCGACGACGGGTGAGAAAAAGATTCTCTTCGTTGGAGAGTACATGCTGGGCACCTCCAAGTAGATTTATTTTTTTTTCATGTAATCCAGCTCGTTTGCGGTGAGGTTGACACAATTAGCATGAAAAACTCCATTGCAACTACTGCATTATATTTTGAGGTCCGATCTTTCAACTTTAGATTTACAGATTCTGCACGACATTTTCAAAAAGTTTTAAATATAATTTTTTATTTAACTGATAAAAGCTCTCGACAGGTGTGTAGATATATATATACATATCATTTTATATTAGCAATTTCATAAATACCTACGTTATTTACATATATATTATATACCTATCAATATTATATTGCAATTTTTTCAACCGGGTTTTTTGTCGAGGGTATAGTTGTCTCTTTCACGCATACGTGAAGTAATTTGTAATTCTTAATACAATAATTCGTCATCGTATTTCATATTGGATTATCTCTAGTGCAACGAGAGTTACCATTGTGCACTTTTAGTAATTGAGTTGAGTTTTTTTTCGTCGGTTAATACTAATCTTTGGGATAATTATTTCATACATTTTTCTTGCTGTGATAAATAGTTTTTCGTGGTTTTCGCTTAGTTTTCTTTTTTGTGGTTTTATTTCGGACTATTTACTAAAATTATTTGACATACCAAGTCTGAGAGTTTCGAAACATTTTTCTCGCTTTTGCATCGATTTTGTTTCTGGTCCTGGATTAATAGGAAGAACATTCTCAGTTTGTTTTGGGTTTTGATAATGAGGAAAAACATTTTGCGTTGTTTTTTTTTTGGCTTAAGTTCGTTTAGTTTGATTTAGTTACTTTCTTTATAAAATGGAGATCAACCGACTTTCGGCTGAAGAGTTGGCTTATGAGATGGAAGCCCGAAGTCTTCCAACTGGCACAGTAAGTGACATGAGGAAATCGCTAAGGGCTTCGCTATTATTAGAGCGTCGAGGATCGATAGGATCAGGGATTACGGATTACCCGTTTTCCTTCGAACAAGACCGGGATGCAGTTAAAGCCAAATTGGCAGAGATAGTTGAGCTTTTAAAAGAGTCTCCAAGTGATCCGAAGTCGAAGGAATACTTGAAGATTCTTACAAAGATTGAGTGGGCTTTAGGTAGGATCGATAGGGCTAGACCGGAGGGGAATGAAGAGCAAGAAGAGAAACTTCAGCTCAGAAGCGAGTTAATATCCGCTTTAGGAAAACTCACATCTGATGAGGACGACGACGAAGAGGAAATAGACGAAGAAGATCCGAAGCAGAAGAAGCAGCAACAACAACAACAACAACAACTATCGCTATCTGAGAATCAATCGCAGTTAGCTAGAGACCTTTCTCCACCAACGACTTCTGCTATTGCTAGAGAAATTGTTGCTCAAGCAAGCGTTGGTGAACGAAGCGAACAACATACGCTCACCGAGCGCTACGAAAACTTGGCCAAATGGGGCCTAAAATGTTCAGGGGAGCGATGTGGGGCTTCCGTAAATTCTTTCTTGGAGCGAGTGGAAGAATTACGAGAGGCACGTGGAGTATCGGTTCCACAATTATTTAGGTCGGCAGTTGAACTCTTCGATGGTAAAGCTCTTCTTCGGTTTAGGGCGGTTAGGCGTTCGGTCTGTTCTAGGCAGGAGCTGGTGAGGGAGCTCAAACTAGAGTTCCTTCCTCCTAATTATGATGACCTCTAACTAGAGGAAATCAGACGTCGTACCCAAGGGAATGAAGAGTCCATAGGTGTTTATGTTGCTCCAATGCAAAATATGTTCGGCAGACTTTCTGACCCAATATCGGAGAACAGAAAGCTGTCGATAATTCAACGGAACCTTGCGCCATTTTATCAAATACAATTGGGCTTGGCAGAACCCAAACGTGTCAGTGATTTGGTGGCGTTGGGAAGAAAGTTGGAAATGGTAAGGGCAAATGTGGAAACATTTGCTCCACCTCCAACAAGTCGCAGTAGGCATCTTCTGGAGCCGGACTTGGCATATGTCGGCACAGAAGAACCCAGAGTTTCGGTTGTTTCTCAAAACAACCAACAACGTCGTCAACCAATGAGGTGTTACAATTGCGATGGAGAAGGCCATTTCGCAAATAGCGTTGCTATAATTGTGGTACGGTAGGGACTTCGCGTAGGGACTGTCGTCGATGTGCGGGAAACGCACAGCGGGCTCTTGGGCCAGCAGGTCAAGAGGGCCATCGAAATTAATTAGGTCGCCTGCTGGGGACCGGTTGGTAGGTTCTCAGGTTCACTTAGGTTTCACTTTGGAGGCAAACGGGGAGGATAGGAGACCTTATTTAGTTGTAACAATTTATGGGATTAGGTTTTTAGGTCTTTTAAATTCAGGCGCTTCTCGCACAATCATATGTAGGGATGGTTGGAACATTTTGAAAGATTTAGGGCTTGTTTTAGGTAAAGGTAACACCCAGTCAGTAGCTTTAGCAGATGGGACAGGTATTGAAGTGTTTGGAGTAGTATCTCTACCGATTGTTGTACAGGATAAAACAGTATTTTTAGAATGTTTAGTAATACCGGCTTTACCACACGTTATGATTTTGGGTGCAGATTTTTGGGCACTATCGGGCGTAGTCCCGGATTTGAGATCAGGCGTGTGGAACTTTTCGAGTCAACAGGTGGTTGGCTCTATATCCGCCATTAGGGAAAATTCCGAGTTGGACACTGCCGCGTTAGGGCAGCTTGAAAGGCTGGTAAACAAACTTTTCGAAGATATGCCAGAGGGCTTAGGGTGTACTCAATTGGTAGAGCATAGAATTAGGACGTCGGCAGAACCTATTAAGCAGAGATATTACCCGGTTTCACCGGCAATGCAGGCTCACGTAGATAAAGAACTAAAGGAGATGCTAGAGGCGGGAGTTATCGAGAAGTCGAACAGTCCGTGGGCTTCTCCAATAGTTCTTATTAAAAAAAAAGATGGTTCATATAGGTTCTGCGTCGACTACAGAAAGTTAAATAAGGTTACAGATAGGGATGCTTATCCACTCCCCTACATCTCAACGACTTTAGACAAACTTCGAGATGCGAAGTTCTTAACATCATTGGATATTAAGTCGGCCTATTTGCAGAACCCCATGGAAGAGGAATCGCGCCCGCTCACAGCCTTCACGGTTCCGAATAGAGGCCTATTCCAGTTTAGACGAATGCCTTTCGGCTTACACAACGCGCCTGCGACGTGGCAGAGGTTTATCGACAGCGTTTTGGGTGTCGATCTCGAGCCACACGTATTCGTGTACCTAGACGACATAATCATCGTCACCAATTCATTAGAATACTGGAAGAGGTTTTTAAACGGTTATGTGGAGCAGGGTTAAAAGTTGGTTGGGAAAAATTCAACTTTTGTAGGCCATCATTAAAATACCTAGGATATGTCGTTGACAGGAACGGATTATACATCGACCCTGAAAAAGTGGAAAGCATGGTTAGGATTCCTCCACCAAAGAATGTGAAGGAAGTTAGGAGTTTTATAGGGACAATTTCGTGGTACAGGCGTTTTGTAACAAACTTCGCCACCTTAGTTAGGCCGTTAACAGATTTATTAAAGAAGAGTAGGAAGTTTAGTTGGACAGCTGAGTGTGAGGAAAGTTTTAGAAAGGCGATGGAATGTTTAATAACGGCACCGATTTTGACATGCCCGGATTTTGAGCGACCTTTTGTGGTGCAAACCGATGCGTCAGACTTTGGGCCGTATTATCGCAGGAGTTTGAGGAAGGGGAAAAGGTAGTTTGTTATTTAAGTAGGTCTCTCAATAGATGCGAGAGAAACTACTCGACGACAGAGAAGGAGTGTTTAGCAGTTCTTTAGGCGATTGAAAAGCTGCGACCGTATATTGAAGGCGTTCGATTTACGGTCGTAACCGATCACTATTCGCTGGTTTGGCTGAGCAACCTTAAGGATCCGTCGGGTAGACTAGCACGCTGGGCAGTAAGGCTCCAACAATTCGATTTCGAAATAGTACACCGCAAGGGGAAGGAACATGTCGTCCCTGACATGTTATCGCGAGGAGTTCCGGTAATGGCCGAGATCTCAGAAGCGGATTTGGACCCTTGGGTGGCGAAAATGATTTCAGCAGTAGAAAAGAGTAGAAAATGGCCGTCTTTTCAAATTTGTGTAGAGTAGCCACATAATAGTTCATAGGGATAACGATGAATGAAAGCTAGTAGTAGGCAAATCAGATAGATTAGGAATTTTACGGGAGTGCCATGATAGTCCCCTAGGGCCTAGCAGGACACATGGGAGTGAGAAAAACTTTTGCTAGAATAGGGAGCAAATATTATTGGCCCAAAATGAGAAAGGATGTTACCAAATATATTTGGAATTGTAAAGTTTGCCAACAAGTGAAGCCGGTGAATGAGAAGCCAGCTGGTCTAATGAGGGAAAGAGTAGGGATTTCGAGGCCTTGGGAAATGATCAGCGTTGACCTGGTAGGACCCCTTCCCAAGTCCAGTAGAGGACATATTTACATTTTGACCGTCGTAGACTATTTTACAAAATTTCCACTACTTTTCGCGTTGAGGTCTGCCACCGCAAAGGCAGTATGTAGGGAACTAGAAGACAACGTGTTTCTTCTTTTTGGCATTCCATCGGTGGTCGTCTGTGACAACGGCCCCCAATTCCGCAGTAAGGAATTGCAAGCGCATTGCCAGGCGTACGCGTCACGATTACAATATACTGCTCGTTATCACCCGCAGGCAAACCCTGCGGAGAGGATAAATCAAATAATAAAAACAACTCTGAGAGCCTACGTCTCAGAGAATCATAGGAGTTGGGATTTACAAATAGCAAAGGTGGCGTGTGCCATACGCACGTCACAACACGAGGTTTTAGGAGTTTCGCCGTACTATGCGAATTTCGGGAGGAACAAGGCGACTAGCGGCAGACAGACTGCTGGAAGTCGTCATATTGAAGATAGCGATGTAGAATTAGGTAAAGGAGAAGATAATTTAGATAATAGGGAGATAGACGTAGATGATAGGGATATAGAGACAGATGATAGGGATACAAACAGGAATGAGGTAGAAAACCGATTTAGGGAGCTAAGAGTAGATATTGGTAGGAAGATAGCGGCCGCCGCCAAGAGGTCCGCGAAAGCCTACAACCTCCGCCGGCGAGATACTCAGTATCTGCCGAACGAGCTTGTATGGCGCAGAAACTTTGCGTTATCCGATGCCGCTAACTACTATGCCGCATAATTGGCTCCAAAATTTGTCGGTCCGTTTTTAATTAAGAAACATGTTTTAACTTGGACATACACTTTGTCGGACGAAAATGGTAAAGATCGCGGAACGTGGCATGTAAAGGACCTTAAGTCCTACCACGATGCTACGGACGACTAGTCTAGTAAAAAGTCCCAATAACGTAGTTTCTTTTTTGGTTTATCGTTTTTGTATTTGTTTGAGAACTAGACAGGCATATTTGCCCATTGATGGAAAGGTGTTCCTATGTTGTGGCGTCAACCTTAGTCTTAAGAAATGGTTTGGGTTTCTTAGAAAACCGTGTCTCGTGTCTCAACAGACGGACGGTCTGTTGAGACACGAGACCCGGTTGCGTAGCCCTTCGGGCGGAAGGGAGACTCGCTTCCGCCGAATAATGAGGACACAGGACAGTTAGAGAACCTGGCGGGCCGCCAGGTACAGCGAAGACAGACGGGCGGTCTGTAAAGAAGGATGAGTGGGGAATAAAGACGATCCCCCCCAAACAAACACTTTGCGAGACACATAAACACCATGTCTCGTTGTCGTCACACAAGACCACACGTGACGAAACCAACATGTTCGATGGGTGGAGGGACGACGGCCAAGTTAAATCGCGCACTCACCAATACCACCCGCACAGAAAGTGCGTGAGAAAAAGAAGGGTTTCACACACAAGACGAAACCAAAAGCACAAACGCGAACGCAACATCGACGAAGCAAAAGACAACTCACCAACACTGTCACTACCGCGGAAGAAATCCGAAGATGTTGCACAAATGACGATGGCCGAGAGCCCACCCTAACCAACATTTTATTGTGAGGGGTGGCCTACGAATCGCAAGTCTCATCCCCCAAATCTGCGCGAGAGTCCACCGAAACAGAGTAAATAATCGCGAAAACAAAATAGACAATTGATCATACCTGTGGATTCCTTGTCGGTTCTGTCCAAGTCCGGGTGGGGTTTAAAAACGTCCACAGACATCCTTCCTTCCTTCTTCATCGGTTGATTCTTTTATTTTTTTGTTTGTTTTTAATATTTTTAGCCAAATTCGTAGGGAAAAATGCCGAGTTCATTTCCTCCACGAATTATTTTTGTTAATTTACATTAAAGGCCAAAGATAATTTGGCAAAAAGAGAGATAACTCTGAAACAAGAGATAAGTCTGAAGTCGGCTGGCTAATCTCAAATATACTGGAAAGACCCTACCAAGGCGAATTCCAGTTTATAATGAGAGAAATCAATGGAAAGATTGAGAGGGCTAGCGGGTTACGGCAGCGCAGTGGTGTTGCATATAATGACCGTTTAACTCGCTAGATGTTTGCATGTGGTGGTTAATGGCCGTGGGAGGCATTGCTGAATGCCAACATAAGATCCCACCGTTGGGGTCTAACACCAGCGAATGAATGAGAGAGGGTAAGAGCGGAAGCCAAGCGATTTCAGACAAAGAAAAGAAAAATCCTGGAAGTCACTTCTTGGCGAGCCAGCAAAGTAGAAAGGTGTTTTGAGAAACACAAAGAAGACAAGACGACAGAGAATCCAGCAGGACATAGAAAGAAAAAGATAAGTACAGTGAGTTTTAGAGATAGATCGTTTGGTTAGGAAAAAAAAATTAAAAAGGAAAAAGAATTTTCGGTAGACTATCGTTCCGGTTAAAATCCCGAAAAAGCGGGACACGCGACCCGTTAAATTATCATAATCGTTCGGACGACGCGATAGTGGGCCACCCCTAACGGTCGGAACACAATTTTCTGTCTTTTTTTTCTTCACAAAATTCAAGTAAATAAAGACCGTGCTCCAACGGAGCTTTATAGCGTGAAGGAAATCCGTTTTTATTCTTCTTTTCTTTTCAAGACTTTCAGATTTCCATCGCGGGTTTTTTTCATTTTTTTTATCAAGTAGCATTGGTTTCAGAATTCCAAGCAAAAATTCTGTGGCGCCCTTATTAGTTTGAGCAAACACGTTAAAAAAAAAATATTCCTAGCGGTGTACGAATGAACCCACGCCCTTGCTGACTAGCCACTGGAAGCATACAAATTGCTACCTGTTGCGCGCTTTCTATAAAATATATGATCTTTGGCGAGTGACATTCTAATTTCGATTTTAACCCTCGGGCAGTGGCGACTGCGCTTTTTTTCTCTCTTTTGTTTTCGCCAAAAATCGCATTAATTTAGTAGTTTGATCGCGGATATTGTTAAAGAAATTTATTGTGCAACAAGTGTTATTTATTAAGCCCAAAGAAAATCAAAACAATGAAAAAACAAGAAAGGACGTAAAAAGTGTGATAAACCCATTCAAATTGTCTTTAAAAATCAACGAGGTAAAAAACGTACAAAATGGTGCAATATTAATTAAATGTGATGAAACATCAGTTAAAAGTATTCAAAATGAAATTAAAAGCAAAATGAGTGGCTACGATGTGAAAATACAAGAACATAAACAACCGCAAATACACGTAATATTTATGAGTGAGAAAGCAGCAGAAGATATTGTCACACAATCTATCATGCAACAAAACGAATTGAGTGGATGTGTCATAAAATGTGTCAAGATATACGAGCGTGTGAGTGGATAGAGTTACCAACGCCAAAATTCTTGAAGCTGGAAAACTAAATATTGGTTGGGACAGATGTAGAGTATACCAATATCTGAATGTTGTTAAGTGTTTTTAATGTTGTGGGTACAATCATGTGTCAAAATATTGTAAAAAACAAAAAACCTGCTTAAAATGTGCCGAAAACCATGATTTCAAGGACTGTAAAAGTGATTATTTAAAATGTGTTAATTGTTGTAATGCGAATAGTCAACTGAACCTTAAACTAAATATAAACCACACAGCTAATGATTCAAGCTGTCCCAGTTTTTTAAGAAAACTAAAAATTACTGAGCAAGCAAGTGGCTTATTAGCAATTAGGTTCAATTAAATGCGTCTACCTTAATATACAGGGTCTAGAAAACAATTTCACTAATCTTGAAGTCTTAATAAATCAAAAAAACTACGATATAATTGTAACTACCGAGTTGCATGTAACGAGCAAACAGGATGATGAATTAAATCAAATAGAGATTGATGGTTATCGACTTTTCATTTGCAGTATTGAATCAGCTCATACAGGAGGTGTAGCGATTTATGTAAAAAATATGTTTACATGTTCCTTTGCCAAAAAAATTAATTGTACCAATGAAATACTGGTGTTTAATAATAAAAATACAATACAATAATACATCTGTGATACATCTTTGTGCAGTATACCGATCGCATCTTGCGTTAAAAAGTGAATTCATCAATGACGTTGAGTATTCGGTTGATTTTCTTCAACAGCGTAATACAAATTTTATTATCAGTGGAGATTTTAACATTGACTGGCTAGATACCATTGACACTTACCAAAGGCGCATGCAAACAATAGTGAATGATAATAATCTCTCAATGATTTTGACAGAACCGACAAAAATTACCCCAACTTTGTATTGTGCCAAAGTCCAGTGTTTTGTAATAATTATAACGCTGAGAACCCGTATAACGAGTTAACACGATCGATTTCCTAGATCGATTCCCACGGTTGATTTCCAAGATCAATTCCCACGATCGACGCCGGACAGTTTCTGTGTCCCACAGAAGACACTTGACCCAAACCACATGTGCGCATACGAAAGGACGAAACATGATCCAAGCCACTTGTACGCAGGACTAATTGTGATCATATGCTCTAGATAATTTACGATCACCCACTCGACAGCGTCACCAGCACAGCAAGATTACCAGAAACCAACCCCAAAAACATGGACCACTCATCATGTATAAATAAGAGAGCACAACCACCAGGAGGGCAGTTCAACCCTCAGCCGACAAAAGACAGGACAACCATCGTTTAATAATAAAAATAAAATTGTTTTGCTAAAAAAGTTGTCGTGTAATTTAATTGGCGCCCGAGCAGGGTCACGTTTAAAAAAGTGCAAATTAAGTGTAGCAAAGTAACTACATAAGTGAAAGCACTACCGCAGTCAAGAAGGAAAAAATACAAAGTATCCTTCCGCGGCGTGAACCACCGAAAAAGTGAAAAATAAATTCTGATATAAATCTGAACAACGAGGGAAAGGGTTTGATAAACAAACTCCACCGAGCTCAAAAAAGACTTCCGGACGTAAAGCACCTGGCAGCAATCAAGGACACATCAAGTGGACCAACAGATCAGGAAAAGTAGGCACATAAGCAGCCGAAGGTCCAGCAAACAAACAAATTTAAACGTAAGGAATTTTAAAAATTATTATTGGTTATATCTATACATATTAAAATTAAGACATACCTAGTATTGAAGTGTTTTAGGCTAAAAGTAAATTTTTGTAACTTTATAAATTAAATTAAACGACAATTAACGTATTAAAATGAATATGACAGCGGAACAGCTATCGGGAATCGTAGGTAAACTGGTGGCGGAATCCACAGCAGGGCTACAGCAGCAAATAGAACTCCTCACACAACAGTTAGCTTCACTTTCCCCTTGTGATGATATCGAATCATACAAGGATATAACAATAGATCCTAAAATAATAGACGGGGAAGAGTTAGAAGTAGCAAAGTGCTTACCACATTTTGATGGGGATAATTACGTCTCCTGGCGTACGGCGCTAACAAACGCAATGAAGGTATACGAGGCGTGTAAAGGTGGTGCTAGGTATTATTCAGTCGTAAATATAGTTAGAAACAAGATAGTAGGGAAAGCTAACGACGTTCTAACAAGCCACGGGACACCACTCAATATTGACGCGATATTAGGACGACTAGATTTGACGTACAGCGATAAAAGGCCAGTACACATGCTAGAGACAAAATTGAGCAATATGCGGCAGGATAGGAAATCATTACAAGAGTTCTACGACAATGTAACAAAGATACTTACCCTTATAATAAATAAAACAATTATGACCTACGGTCCGAGAACAGTGCAAACCGAGTGCTTGACAGACAAAGCACGGCAGAACGCCTTAAGAGTCTTCGTTACTGGTTTAAACCAACCTACCAGTAACATCGTGTTCGCACTTAATCCTGGGGATCTTCCAAACGCTCTAGCAAGAGCACAGGAAATAGAAACGAATGAAAGTCGTATTAGAACTTTCACCGAAAGACAAACTCCGAGGCAGATAACCCAACAACCCAACGGTAGACCACATTATATTCCCCAAAATAATTTTAACCATAACCACCACTATCCAATAAGAATGGATACAACTAGTGGGAATTTCGTGCCTCAACGGCAAAACCAAAATAACAGATCACAATGGGAAAATCCTAACCGCAATAATTATAGGAACCCGAATAATGCAACACGGGATAATAGTAATGCATATAAAAGAGAGCGGCCGAATAGCGCTCAAGTGCCTATAAACAAGGTCCCTCGTTTGCACAACTTAAGCGAAAGCGACCATTTTTTAGATTAAGGCACGACTTACCATATATAAGAAGAACGGATAGTAAGTCGGGTAGAATTGTTGCGTTATAAAACGCCACAAATACCAAATTCCACTTCCATCCCTCCTTTCCAATCCTCATCATGGTTTTACCCGGTCTGTCATTCCCGTCGCTTTCGAGGACAAGTGGCCAAGGGGGTGTTCTTGAATTGGTTCCAATTCAGCGCCTTCGCTGGTCATACGTCCAGAGAGAGTGACAAAAGCAGGTCGAGCCCAGACGGACGGTCGGGAATCTCGCAACGACGAGTGGGGGGAGGACGTTCCCCCAGAACTAACACTCCAACGTACGGATGAACGAGGAGAGGACGAGCCCTTAGAGAGACGCCCAAACCAAAGTGCGATCCGAAACAACGCACGAATAAAAACGCAACATCAACTTGAACGGCCGAGAGCCCACCCTACCCATGAATTATGTTGTAAGGAATTGGCACATTATCTGCGAGTCTCGTCATCCCAAATCTGCGCGGAGGTCCACGGAACAGAGTAGGGTACGCGGAAAATTTAGCTCAGTTTACTCTTCGTTCTTTTCCACCTACACTACCAAAGAGCGAACAATAAGTACATTCCGCCGTCCCCAAGCTAGCGCCTCCACGAACTCTCCCACCTTTCACCTTAATAGAAAAACAATAGAAAATATATTATTACCTCGGTTTAAGGGCTCTAAGGCAATTTGGCAACACTGTCGAATCAAGTAACAAAGTAACAAGAATTGTTCTGTACTCGTTCATCGAAACGTTAGGCACCGGAAATTTCCCGGCGACCTGGCGAATTCGGATATGAGTGGAGTGAATGAGAGTTGGCATTGGTGATCATCAACGGTCGTGTACCATGGCGAAAAAGTTGTGAGTAACGCTCAAAGATACTGTTTATGATCCCCGTTGCGACTGAATGGTCGAATGCATGTATGTATGTGAGGTTCGAGAAGGAACAAACAGAATTGTGGGAAAAAGACTAATCACTTCTTGGTTGGCCAGCGATTAGCGAGGAGGCAGTGTCTGAGTTGCCAGTTAGGAGTTTTAAAATCGAGAAGAGTAAAGAAAAGAAATTAAAGCCCGAAGTACGGACACAGATAGTTGCGAAAAATAGACATAAAGGAAAAGGAAGGAGAGTGGAGAAAGGAGGACTAGTGGCAGGACTAGGTGAAGGAGATAGAAACGCCAGGACGGCAGAGGAGTGGAGGAGAAAGAAGAGGAATTCAGAACAGATAAGTAGTGTAATATAAACGTTAGCTAGTTATTTAGTAAAAGTGACCATATTTCCGTTGGCTTCCGTTACGTGAAAATCCCGAAAAAGAACGGGACGCGCGACCCCTTTCCGTTGTTATTTTTTACCCGTTCAGACAACGCGATAACGAGCAAATTCCGAACGGCTGAAAATCGCCATCGAAACCGTAAATTTCATCTGTCATATTCGACACTTTATTTTCGCTTTTTTTATAACGACCTCCTGGTCGCATCGCCAAGTTAGTTAAGCCTCAACAATAAATAAATAGCCGTGCTCTTACTGAGCTTTTATAACGTGAAAACCTTGTCTTTTAAATTATCTTTTACCCTACAGCAATCATCGTCGGCATCGCCTACAAAAGGTTTATCAATCCCTTTCAAAGATTGGTTGGCGCCCACCCTATTACATCGTTTCTGTATGTCATTATTTTGAACCCACCCCAGCTGAGTGGCCGAGAGTGGCAGCGAACAACGCGTTGCTGGTTGCACTCAATTTTCCCTTTTCTCGCCTTCACCATCGAAATTTCGCCCTCCGGTCAGTCTCGACTTTGACCGCCGGGTAAGCAGCCGGAGCTGCAATCGCGTTTTGTTTTGTTTAAATTTTATACGGGGAAATTTTGCAACAAATTGACGCCCAAAGTGTGGGGCTAGTTTTATTAAATAAATAATAAATAAATAAAAAAAAAAAAAAAAAAAAGTGATTGGAAGTGTATTGCTGGTACATATAATTGTTGTTGTTGGTTGACGAATCATCGTTTTGTTTTGTGCGAAAGTGTCAGGGAAGTTTGTGTATTTTTTATATTATTCTTTTTACTCTTGGTGTTTTCTTTTCCCAGATAATATCATTCGCCTCCCTCTAATATATTATTGATTGATTAGCATTGTGGAGTACCTGAAAATTGGAAAATTGGGAAGCTGTTGATCGGGAATTACAATTTGACAGAAGAGTGCATACGGCAAGTACATAGTACATAACATATAAATAGGGTATTGTTATTTTCATACATTTTCAAAACTAAATAGTATTGTTGCCCACATTTTGGTGGATTTTAGTTGAATTCTTTTACATACATATACCTATATACATTTTTAAATTCTCTCTACCTCTCTCATACATTATTCATATTATATAATAAGTAGTAACGTTTGACTTCGTTTACGGTTGTTTACATCGGTTTATTTTGGTTTCGCTATATTTTTTCTCTTGTCGGGTTTGTGTAGCGGCTTTTTTTATTCGTCATCACAATAGGAATAGTGGATTTTTTTTTGCTCTTTTGATTTTTTTTCGTGTGTTACATCGGTTGGCGGCTACGTCATTTCAGAGTTGCTATTGCTGTGACTGGTGTTTTTGTTAAAAAGTATCATTTGTTTTCACACCTTTTGCTGGGAATTTGGTTTAAAAGTTTTCAATACGAGACATAAGTTGAAATAGGTACCCGCGATTGTTTTTTTCTGGATTTCGTTAATTTTTCGGTGGAACTGAAATCTTTTCCCCGTACCCTTATGCGTTTTACCTTATTAATCAGTGATACATTTTGTTGTACTGTTTTGGGACTCGTGACTTTTCGTTGTAAATTCTTGTGGTAGTTTTGAAACGTTTCTTAAAGTTGCGGTTTTACCTTTTCTTTCGTGGCTTTGGAAATCGATAGTTTTTTAACCCATCAGATAAGTGAGAATTTTTTCTTGGAACCTTGGGCATTTGTGGGTTTTTTTTTTGAATTCGTATACAAGAATCTTTTGAGCCAGGTCTTAATTTTTATCAGTTTCACTACAGCTAGTATTAGTTGCTTCCTTTGTTGTTAGGTGTAGAATACATAGTCTTTTAAAATAGATAAATTACATATATAGTCAAAATAAAATGGAGATCAATAGGTTAGCTCAAGAGGAGCTGTATTATGAGATGGACGTGCGGGGGTTGCCAAGAAGCACAGTCGCGGAGATGAGACAGTCGCTTAGGGCAGCCAGAATGCTTGAGCGTAGAGGCTCTTTGGGAACAAACCCCAGTTACCCTTTCTCTTTCGAAGAGGATAAGGAGGCTATTCAAGATAAAATACAGGAGATCGAAGAATTATCGAAGGAGAAGCCTAGCGATCCCAAGTCAGGGGAGTTTTTGAAGATCGTAACAAAGATCGAATGGTGTTTGCGAAGATTAGATAGAGCTCTTGCTGAGGGCAGCGAAGAGGAAAGTTTTAAAATGAAACTTCGAAACCAGTTAATAGGTTTGGCGGCCAGACTGGAGTTTGGCGATGAAGATGAAACAGAGGCTGAGGAAAAAGCAGCTCCGTCCAGGGTAGCAGTAAGGCTCGCACCACCATCGCCAACTATACAACCTATGAGGGTACAACAAACTGACCCATTACAACAACGGCAGGAACCACCACAACGACAACAACAACCGGTTATTGAGTCAGCGGATGTGACTCAAGAGAGATGTACAGAACGAATTGAAAAGTGGGATATTAAGTTTACTGGGGAACGCTGTGGGGCTTCTGTAAATGCATTTTTAGAGAGAGTTGAGGAGCTTAGGCAGGCAAGAAGCGTTTCAGAAACGCACCTCTTTAGGTCGGCGGTCGACTTATTTACAGGGAAGGCACTCATTTGGTTTAGGGCGATCCGAGTTAATGTTAGGACATGGGAAGAGTTGGTATGTGAACTCAAGGCAGAGTTCCTACCACCAAATTATGATGATCTTCTTATGGATGAGATTAGGCGACGTACACAGGGACAGGCGGAGTCGATTGGTGTATACGTCGCCACGATGTCAAACATGTTCAGGAGATTATCAGACCCATTATCTGAACGAAGGAAGCTTGCTATCCTTCAGAAAAATCTGGCACCGTTCTACCAGACACAGCTTGGGCTCGCGGACCCGAAAACGGTAAGCGATCTTGTTGCTCTGGGAAGACGGTTAGAGACAGTTAGGGCGAATGTGGAGACTTTCACTCCTCCACCTAGTAATAGGTCTAGAAACCTACTGGAACCCGATTTAGCATACGTTGCGGTCGAGGAACCAGTAGTAGCGGTTGTTAGTAGAGAACCTCAACCGGTGAGGTGCTTTAACTGCAACCAGGAAGGGCATTTTGCCAGTAGGTGTTCCGCTCCTAGGCGATGTGTAGGCTGTGGACAACAGGGGGTTGTTCGCAGAAACTGTAGGAATTGTTCGGGAAACGGTCAACGCAATCTCGGGTCGGCAGGACGAGGGCGCCGTTGAATTCTTTGATTAGGTCGCCTGCTGGTAACCAGTTGGCTTGCAGTGAAGTTGTACGGTTAGGTTTCACACTTGAAGCTAATTGTAATGATAGTCGTCCATACCTTAGGGTCAGCATTTATGGGGTTAACTTGTTAGGTTTATTAGATTCAGGCGCTTCACGCTCGATTGTAGGTAGGAATGGATGGACGGTATTAAAAGATTTAGGTTTAGGTTTACAAAAAGGCAACGTAGATAGGGTCACTCTAGCGGATGGTGTAGGGATAGGTGTAGAAGGTGTCGTAATGTTGCCAATGATTGTGCAGGGAAAAGTTGTGTTGTTGGAGTGTCTGGTTATTCCTAGTCTTCCGCAAGTTCTTATTTTAGGGGCAGATTTCTGGAAGCTTTCAGGAATCGTGCCGGATTTAACTTCAGGTCAGTGGAGTTTTTCGAACCAAAGTTCTTTGGCCTCCATAACCGAGAATAGGGACTTATCAGATTTAGACCAGACACAACAACAACTCTTAGGTAGCTTTACAGAAAGGATATTTAGGAGAATGCCTGAAGGTATTGGTTGCACCCATCTGGTGAAACATAAAATTAGGACCAACGCTGAGCCGATAAAACAACGGTATTATCCGGTTTCTCCAGCAGTACAGGTCCATATAGATAGGGAATTAGCAGAAATGATTAAGGACGATATCGTTGAGACATCGAATAGCCCTTGGGCTTCTCCTATAGTCATGATTAGGAAAAAGGATAATAGTTACAGGTTTTGTGTAGATTATAGGAAGCTTAACAAGGTGACTGAAAGGGATGCTTATCCTCTCCCCTTCATTTCAGCTACCTTGGATAAGCTTAGGGACGCGAAATTTCTGTCTTCATTAGACATCAAATCTGCCTATTGGCAAATACCAGTTGAGGAAAGTTCTCGACCTTATACGGCATTCACTGTTCCAAATAGGGGACTATTCCAGTTTAAAAGGATGCCTTTTGGATTGCATAATGCCCCCGCGACGTGGCAGCGATTCATAGACAACGTGCTTGGAGCCGATTTGGAACCGCACGTCTTTGTCTACCTAGACGACATAATAATCGTTACCAATTCGTTCGAAAGGCACTTAGAGATTTTAGAGGAAGTATTTAGGCGATTGTCAGAGGCAGGTTTGAAAGTTAGTCGAGAGAAGTGCAATTTTTGCAGACCATCCCTTAAATTTTTAGGTTATGTAGTAGATCGCAACGGCCTTCATGTAGACCCTGAGAAGGTTGATAGTATGTTGAATATTCCAACCCCTAAAAATGTCAAAGAAGTTAGGAGCTTCGTCGGAACGGTATCCTGGTATAGGAGATTTGTGCCAAACTTCGCGAGTTTGGTTAAACCGATGACCGAGTTGCTCAAGACAAGTAGGAAATTTTGTTGGACGGAAGCGTGTGAAGAAAGCTTCAGAAAAGCCAAAGAGTGTTTGGTAGCGGCGCCCATCCTGACGTGTCCGGATTTCACGAGGCCTTTTGTCGTTCAGACAGATGCTTCGGATTTTGGGATTGGTGCGGTCTTGAGTCAGAATTTCGATGAAGGAGAGAAAGTGATTTCCTACTTAAGCAGATCGCTCAATAGGTGTGAACGGAATTATTCAACTACAGAGAAGGAATGTCTAGCTGTATTATGGGCCATAGAGAAACTAAGACCATACCTCGAAGGAGTTAAGTTTACGGTCATCACCGACCATTATTCCTTGGTATGGCTTAGTAAGTTAAAAGATCCTGCAGGTAGATTAGCGCGTTGGGCTGTTCGTTTACAACAGTTCGACTTTGAGATTGTTCATAGGAAGGGTAGGGATCATGTAGTGCCAGATATGCTCTCCAGGAGCGTGCCAGAGATAGCTGGGATTGAAGAGCACAGGTCCGATCCGTGGATAATCCGAATGATCGAAAAGGTAGAAGAAAAGCCGTTGGACTTTCCAACGTGGCGAGTTGAGCAGGGGATTTTATACAAGTTTGTGAAGACAAGTCACATATTGGTCCATGATCAAAACTCAGAGTGGAAGATGGTCGTTGGGAAACATGATAGGGCTAGAATACTTGGAAATTGTCATGATAATCCGCTAGCGGGACATATGGGTGTTAGGAAGACTTTAGCTAGGATATCAGATAAGTACTATTGGCCCAAAATGAGGTCCGATATTACAAAATACGTTAGGAGTTGCAAGGAAAGGAAAGGGGTAACCGATCCGTGGGAGATGGTTTCGGTAGATTTAGTTGGTCCACTTCCAAAATCGAGTAGGGGTTTTGTCTATATCTTGACGGTTGTAGATTATTTTACTAAATTCCCTTTATTATTCGCTCTTAGGTCGGCTACGGCAAAAGCCGTTTGTAGGGAATTGGAAGAAAACGTTTTTCTTTTGTTTGGTGTCCCGAAATACCTTGTCTGCGATAATGGTCCACAATTTAGGAGTAAGGAACTAAAGGCTCTTTGTGAAGAGTATGGTTCCACTATTAGATTTACCGCTCATTACCACCCGCAAGCAAATCCTGCGGAAAGAATAAACCAGGTCATAAAAACAACACTAAGATCGTATGTGTCGGACAACCATAGGGTTTGGGATAAGCAGCTAGCTAAGGTAGCGTGCTGTATACGCACGGCAACGCACGACGTATTGGGGGTATCTCCGTACTATGCAAATTTTGGTCGAGGTATGGTGACTTTCGGGCGAACGTCCTTAACCACCATTCCGTGTGAGGGGAGCATAAGTACGGATTCAGGAGAAAGATTTAAGCAACTTAGGGTAGAGATAGGTAAAAGACTAGAAGCGGCATCCAAGAAGTCAGCGCAGACATATAATCTTCGGAGAAGGGACGTGCAATACCTTCCGAATGAATTAGTTTGGAGAAAGAATTACGTCCTCTCGGACGCCGCGAATTACTACACCGCAAAGTTGGCCCCAAAATACGTCGGTCCGTTCCAAATCAAAAAGAGAGTCTCAGCGTGGACGTATACTCTCGAAGATAGCGATGGTAACGAGAAAGGTACTTGGAACGTAAAAGACCTTAAGCCTTACTGCGACGATCCTGGACGTTAAAAGTATTAGTCGTGTAACAGAAAGGTTACGCAAAGTGGTACTGAGAGCAAATAGTTCTGTGATGTACATTACCTCTCGCACAGTGCGATTGAGAAGTCGATGTTATAGGGTTGTGACGTTTACTCCGGTCTTTCTGAACGAAATACCAGTCTCGCCTCTTCTGGGAGGTAAGGATGGAGTTGTTGCGTTATAAAACGCCACAAATACCAAATTCCACTTCCATCCCTCCTTTCCAATCCTCATCATGGTTTTACCCGGTCTGTCATTCCCGTCGCTTTCGAGGACAAGTGGCCAAGGGGGTGTTCTTGAATTGGTTCCAATTCAGCGCCTTCGCTGGTCATACGTCCAGAGAGAGTGACAAAAGCAGGTCGAGCCCAGACGGACGGTCGGGAATCTCGCAACGACGAGTGGGGGGAGGACGTTCCCCCAGAACTAACACTCCAACGTACGGATGAACGAGGAGAGGACGAGCCCTTAGAGAGACGCCCAAACCAAAGTGCGATCCGAAACAACGCACGAATAAAAACGCAACATCAACTTGAACGGCCGAGAGCCCACCCTACCCATGAATTATGTTGTAAGGAATTGGCACATTATCTGCGAGTCTCGTCATCCCAAATCTGCGCGGAGGTCCACGGAACAGAGTAGGGTACGCGGAAAATTTAGCTCAGTTTACTCTTCGTTCTTTTCCACCTACACTACCAAAGAGCGAACAATAAGTACATTCCGCCGTCCCCAAGCTAGCGCCTCCACGAACTCTCCCACCTTTCACCTTAATAGAAAAACAATAGAAAATATATTATTACCTCGGTTTAAGGGCTCTAAGGCAATTTGGCAACACTGTCGAATCAAGTAACAAAGTAACAAGAATTGTTCTGTACTCGTTCATCGAAACGTTAGGCACCGGAAATTTCCCGGCGACCTGGCGAATTCGGATATGAGTGGAGTGAATGAGAGTTGGCATTGGTGATCATCAACGGTCGTGTACCATGGCGAAAAAGTTGTGAGTAACGCTCAAAGATACTGTTTATGATCCCCGTTGCGACTGAATGGTCGAATGCATGTATGTATGTGAGGTTCGAGAAGGAACAAACAGAATTGTGGGAAAAAGACTAATCACTTCTTGGTTGGCCAGCGATTAGCGAGGAGGCAGTGTCTGAGTTGCCAGTTAGGAGTTTTAAAATCGAGAAGAGTAAAGAAAAGAAATTAAAGCCCGAAGTACGGACACAGATAGTTGCGAAAAATAGACATAAAGGAAAAGGAAGGAGAGTGGAGAAAGGAGGACTAGTGGCAGGACTAGGTGAAGGAGATAGAAACGCCAGGACGGCAGAGGAGTGGAGGAGAAAGAAGAGGAATTCAGAACAGATAAGTAGTGTAATATAAACGTTAGCTAGTTATTTAGTAAAAGTGACCATATTTCCGTTGGCTTCCGTTACGTGAAAATCCCGAAAAAGAACGGGACGCGCGACCCCTTTCCGTTGTTATTTTTTACCCGTTCAGACAACGCGATAACGAGCAAATTCCGAACGGCTGAAAATCGCCATCGAAACCGTAAATTTCATCTGTCATATTCGACACTTTATTTTCGCTTTTTTTATAACGACCTCCTGGTCGCATCGCCAAGTTAGTTAAGCCTCAACAATAAATAAATAGCCGTGCTCTTACTGAGCTTTTATAACGTGAAAACCTTGTCTTTTAAATTATCTTTTACCCTACAGCAATCATCGTCGGCATCGCCTACAAAAGGTTTATCAATCCCTTTCAAAGATTGGTTGGCGCCCACCCTATTACATCGTTTCTGTATGTCATTATTTTGAACCCACCCCAGCTGAGTGGCCGAGAGTGGCAGCGAACAACGCGTTGCTGGTTGCACTCAATTTTCCCTTTTCTCGCCTTCACCATCGAAATTTCGCCCTCCGGTCAGTCTCGACTTTGACCGCCGGGTAAGCAGCCGGAGCTGCAATCGCGTTTTGTTTTGTTTAAATTTTATACGGGGAAATTTTGCAACAGAATATTCAACATTTTAATCGACACAGGTGCCACGCATAGTTACGTAAAACCTGGACTGTTTTCTAATAAAATATTAGATATCCCCTCTAGAGTAAAAAGCGTTCACGGAACAAGTATTATCAATTCATTTCAAGAAATAAACATTTTAGGAGTTAAGGAAAGATTTTTCGAATTAGATAAACTTAAAGATTACGATGCGATCATTGGCATCACATTGTTACGTAAGGTAAAAGGCAACATTAACATAAGGACTCGACACTAGAATATGACCAGGGCATAATACCCTTGATATTCAGTGATCAACTGATCAACTCTTTAGAGATTAATCTTCAGAGCAATAATCAAAAAGGAAGGCTAAAAGAGATTTTAAGGAAATACCAAGGAGTGTTTACGGAAAATCCAAACTTTCTCCCGTATAACACGAGCTTAAAATGTAGCATACATACTACGAATGACGCTGCCATATGGACAAAAGGTTACCCTTATCCACAATCTGTAGCTAACTTTGTTAACGAAGAAATAGGAAATCTTCTCTCTAACAATATTATACAGCCAAGCAGAAGCGCATACAACTCTCCCGTCTGGGTCGTAGACAAAAAAGGTCTCAATGAAGACGGCTCCAAGAAGCATAGATTGGTGATCGACTACAAAAAACTAAACGCATTCACTAAGACGGAAAAATACCCAATGGCCGATACCGCAGTGATTTTAGCAAATTTAGGGAAGGCAAGGTTTTTCACTACCTTGGACCTTCAAAGTGGATTCCACCAAATTCTAATGAAACAGAGTGATAGAGAAAAAACGGCGTTTAGCGTTAATAATGGAAAGTATGAATTTCTTCGGATGCCCTTCGGATTGAAGAACGCGCCCTCAATATTTCAAGGAGCCATGGATGACATACTCCGTGAATATATAGGCAAATTTTGCCACGTCTACATCGATGATGTAATAATTTTTTCGGAAACCGAAAAAGAACATTTGGCACACATTGAAGAAATAGTTAAGGCCTTAAGTTTTGCAAACATGCGGATTTCTAGCGAAAAATCGAAATACTTCATGAAAGAAGTAGAATTTCTGGGACACATCGTAGCCTTCAACTGTATTAAAATGGATCCGAAAAAGACAGAGTGCATTAAAGAATTCCCCCAACCTAAGACCCTACGGCAACTCAGATCATTTTTGGGACTATCCGGATATTACCGCAAATTTATAAGGAATTATGCAATGATCTCTAAACCCCTTACAAAATACCTCAGAGGAGAAAACGGCCGAACTGGGCAAAATAATAGTAAGAAAATAGCAATCGAGTTTGATAACGAAGCTATCAAAGCGTTTAATACACTAAAAGATAGACTATGCGAGCAAATAACGCTTAACCAACCCGATTTTAATAAGATATTTGAGCTTACTACAGATGCTAGCAACTCAGCCATAGGAGCAGTGCTCAGCCAAGAAAATAAACCGATTATCTTTATAAGCCGAACTCTTAGCAAGACAGAAGAAAACTATGCGACAAATGAGAAAGAACTACTCGCCATCGTTTGGGCATTAAAAAATTTAAGAAATTACTTATATGGTGTAAATGGAATCCGCATATATACGGACCACCAACCACTGACATTCGCAATCGGCGACAAGAATCCTAACGCGAAGATTAAAAGATGGCGCCCATTCATAGAAGAGTACGCTCCCGACATTATTTATAAACCAGGGAAAGAAAACGTTGTAGCCGACGCTCTTAGCAGACAAGAGCTACACATGATGAACGACAACGAATCATCAATTGAAGGGACTGTACATAGTGCAGAGAGTAGCCCCACACCTGAAATCAAAAGAGTAAACCAAAAGGTTAACAGTTTTAAAACACAATTTATAATAAATGAACAACATTATTTCCAAAGAAATCCACCCAGGTTACTGGAGACACACAATCTTATTCAAAGATTTTGAAATAATAGGGAAAATTAAAAACATTACCGAGAAAGGTCTAACTATAGGTATATATAGTACCGAGGAGACATTCTCTAAGATCAAAAATAAACTTTTGCAAGAATTCCCAACAATAAGATTTATATTGTGCAATCAAATAGTAGAAGATATTACGGAAAAAGAAGAACAGTTAAGAATTGTCACGAATGAACACAATAGAGCTCATAGGCAAGCTAAAGAGGTATACAAGCAAATCATTAACAAATATTACTTGCCAAATGCATTCAAACGAATTCTGGAAATAAATGCTGGATGTGAAATATGCAAGAAAAACAAATATGAGAGACACCCCAATAAACAGCCAATTGGAGAGACTCCAATTCCTAAAGAAGGAGGAGAACGCGTCCACGCAGACATCTATTACTGCGACAATGCAACCTTCCTCACAATGGCAGATCCATTCTCTAAATATCTGATAACCACTCAAGTAAACTCAAAAACGGAAAAGATAGGATGATTGAACTATTACCAATATTCGGTAACGTGAAAACTTTGATAACCGATTACGAGTCTGCATTTTGCTCACCTTCTGCAAAATGTGCCTACAACCTTCTCAACATCAATCATAAAACTACAGCACCCACTCACTCAAAAAGCAATGGAACCATAGAAAGAATACATTCCACGCTTACAGAACTCATAAGAATAGTAAAATAATCAGCGCATTTAACAGACATTAAAGATATTATGCCTCTAGCCACTAGGAAATATAATGAAACGATTCATACGGTAACAGATAAAAGACCAACCGACATATTCCACAATTATAAAGCTAACGAAGAAACTAAGGATAAAATAAGTTTTCATCAACAGAAGATGATAAGATATTTTAATAAGAATAGGAAAAATAAAAACTATGAGGAAGGAGAAACAATATTTGTAGACACAGGTCGAAGGAGAAGTAAAAATAAACCTCTCTTCGTTAAAAAGAAAGTTAAGAGAGACTTAGGGAATATAGTAATCGATGTAAATAATAGACAGATCCACAAAGATAATATAAGAAATTAACTTTACAGATGATGCTTTTAATCTTGATGCTAGTTGCCTCCACAGCGGGTCAACAAATAACGGACTATTCTAAGGATGAATACATTTTACTAGAAGATGCAATAGCTGCAATTTACAAAGAAAGCGGAGAACTGTTCCACCTAATTAATCTAACTTCATATACGGAGATTCTAGGCAGTATGTCAGTTGAGAAAAACCCTTCAGATGAATTTAAGCAGGAATTAGAAACAGCGAATAAACTACTAAGCCAATTATTAATCAGAAATAGGGTACGTAGAGGAATAAATGAGATAGGAACCCTGTGGAAGTGGATTTCCGGTAGCCCAGATCACGATGACCTAATAAAAATAGAACTTAAGCTACAAGAGTTAATCGCATCAAATAATAAACAAATAGCCATAAATACGCAATTGTTCAAAGCAATGGAAAAATTAAATGGTGAACCAATTTCCAAAGAAAGCAAAAAAATTAGAATCACTAAATATGTAGCAATAGAATTAAGAGAATTAATAAACACAATTAATCTAAGCAAATCTAATATTTTAAATACGTTAATTTTAAATTTAGATGAAATCAAAAGTATTATAAGTAAAGAAAAAGAAAAAGTATCTATAACCGATGTATTAGACGCATCCGAGTTTACCATTGTCCAAAAGAACGAAATTATTGTTATATATATTAGATATCCGAAAGTTTTTGCTTTGGGTAATAAATACAAAACAAGAAGTAATAATGTAAATGGCGGACAAATTATTATACCAAAAGAATTAATTAAATTCCATAAACAGTTCTATAACACCAAATGTAAAAAAGACTTAAATAATGACTTTTGCCTTATTGTTAACACTCCTAACTGCTTAACAGAACTACTTAATAATTTTGAAGCGAACTGCACAAAGATTAAAGAAAGAAATCCACCGATAGAAATAATCAACGAAGGGAGTATCGTTATTACCGGCTCTCATATTGTTAATAACAAAGAATTTTCAGGGATAAATTTAATCCAATTTGAAAGAAATGTTACAATAGATAATAAGACATATATTAACTCTAAGAATAAAATATTAGAACACGTAAAATTAAGTAAACCTTCCAAAATAACAAAACTTGAATTTGTAAGCTCATTTAACTCAGATTTAAAATACACAAATATTGACCACATTGACCACTCATCATGTATAAATAAGAGAGCACAACCACCAGGAGGGCAGTTCAACCCTCAGCCGACAAAAGACAGGACAACCATCGTTTAATAATAAAAATAAAATTGTTTTGCTAAAAAAGTTGTCGTGTAATTTAATTTAACGTCATCGTGTTAAGAAAAGTGTTTGCAACACAACTAAAAATTGCTACCATCAATGGTTGTTTCAGAAACGGTTCCATATGATAACGCAGAATGGATGAACAGGGAAATACACCAAATGAGGTCATATAAAATCAATCTATATTGTCACATCCTATTGTAAGCGGCACCCTCGCAATGCATACTGGGCACATTCCTGCATGCACTCGGAGTTTGATTTCGAGTTTGTTTACGAGAAATCAAATTCCGCCTCTTTCAGGAATTGCCCACGCGAATTCCTTTTCTCGTTTTGATCTTTGTGGGAAGATCGAGATAAGAGAAACTGAATTTCGCATTAGATTTAAGTTAAGTTGAAGAGTTGAAATAAAGATCTCAAAACGAACGGACGTGTTTGAATTCAGTTGGTTTACTGGCGCAGTCGGAAAAAATAAGAAATAATTACATAAATCGAAGAAGATTATAATTTTATTTCGCTTAAAATACAACGCAGTCGCGAAATACAACGAAGTGTTTGTGCGAATTTTTGTTTTGTAACCAACTCTTTTAACTCCCAAACGTTTGCCCACGCAACTCCGCAGTCGGAAAAAATAAGAAATAATTACATAAATCGAAGAAGATTATAATTTTATTTCGCTTAAAATACAACGCAGTCGCGAAATACAACGAAGTGTTTGTGCGAATTTTTGTTTTGTAACCAACTCTTTTAACTCCCAAACGTTTGCCCACGCAACTCCGCAGTCGGAAAGAATAAGAAATAATTACATAAATCGAAGAAGATTGTAGTTTTATTTTTTGTCGCTTAAAATACAACGCAGTCGCGTAATACAACGAAGTGTTTGTGCGAATTTTTGTTTTGTAACCAACTCTTTTAACTCCCAAACGTTTGCCCACGCAACTCCCCAGTCGGAAAAAACTAAAAACATAGATCAAAGAAGATTCTTATGAACATAATTTTCCTTTTAAAACAAAGTGTCTGTGCAAATTACGAGAAGTTTTGTTACAAAGAAAACTATCTAAAAAAAAAAAATTTGGTGAAAGACTAATAACAAATATTTCTACCTACACCACCATCATATACCACTATCTACACAACGTCAGCAGCCCCATCATCATCAAGTACGGTGCGTTAGATTCATTAAGTTAAAACAGTTATTTTATTTTATTAAGTATTCTACCATATTATAAAAGTGTTATAATTTATAATGGAAGTGTTTGGAATTTTGATTAAATGCATAGCTAATATCCAGCCATTCGATGGTAACGAAAAAAATCTTATAAATTTCATTGAGCGAATAGATGCGCTCATACCGCTGATCGAAACACTAGATGTACACTTTAAACGAATAGTTTTAGGACATGTACAAGACAGACTAACTCACAAGGCAAGAGACACTATCTTAAAAAATGGCCAAGTGGAAACTTGGAACCAGCTGAAATCAATTCTAAAAACAGCACATGGTGAAACCACACCAATTAATACATTACTTGACAACTTAGCTCTATGCCGTTGCACTAGTACTGTGGAGCAATTTTATAATCAACTTAATGGCCTATTCATTCGATTGAATATAACGCTTACTTGCTTGCCGAACAATTGACAAACGAACAAATAATAACAAATAAAAGAATTGTGCTAAACTATTTCAAATCCAATTTACCTGAACCAGTAAGAGGAATTATAATTGGAAGAAATCCTACTACAATGGAGGATGCTTATAACATAATTGTAACTAACGGCTATTCTAAGTACACGCATTCCTACACATCATACCCTATATCATCCAATAATTACCAAATAAACCAAAACAAAAACTTTAGACCACAAAAATATTATAGCAACCAACAGAGATATAATGAGCAAAGAGAATTTCAAAACGTTAACAGGCATCTAAGTCATAATAATAGAGACAACTTACATAAAATGATTACACTCAAAACAATCTTACTATACCAAACCAAAACCATGACAATAATATTGAACCTATGGACTATAGCGTCCAAAGTCGACAATCAAATAGGTCTTATAATAACAGAAGTAGTTCTAACAATTATCAAGCAAATAGACAAAACATTAGAACACCGAGCCAACAAACTAGGCAAAACCAACAATATAGTGGTTTCAATCAGGCTTACAACACTCGTAGAGAACCCATGGATATTTCTACAAACGAAAATTTAAACGGTTTTGAAAATCACCAAAATTTTCAGGGGGATATACCAAACAACTTCCTTATATAACCATTCAATCCCCAAATAAAACATTTCGATTTATTATAGACACAGGGGCAGAGTTTAGTATAGTAAACGGAAATGTCTATAATCCAAAATGGAAAGTACCATTTCATTCTCAACATTTAAAATGTTTGGGAAAAAGTGTTACAACCCAGGTTAAATATAAGGTACCGATTCCAGAACCATTTAAATTAGACAATTTTTATGTAGAATTTTTAGAGGTTAACTTTCACAATTATTTCGATGCACTTATTGGAAACAATATTTTGACAAAAGTTAACGCCACAATTGATTATAAGAATAGGATCCTTAAAACCGAACAAGCGGATATACCATTTTTTTTAAACGCTGAAGAAGAATTGTATTTTAAAAATTGCTACGACGATGGTTGCTCTTACATTTTCTTTTCTGATTTCGAAAATAAAACAGTTAATTTAGCTTCACATCTTAGCTCTAAAGACGTTAATCAAATAAAATCACTTCTTCATTCTTATAAAGATTTATTTTATCGTGAGGACCAAGACCTCACTTTTACCAGTGAAATAAAACACTCTATAAAAACTAAGAATGACATTCCTTTATACGTCAGATCGTACCGATACCCTGAAGTTCATGTCAACGAAGTAGATAAACAAATTAACGAAATGCTTCAGCAAGGTATTATTAGACACAGTAAGAGCCCATACAATGCGCCTATTTGGGTTGTGCCCAAGAAAAATTCAGACGGGTCAAAATTACAAAAATACCGCGTCGTAATTGATTATCGAAAACTGAATGATCAGACCATCGATGATCGATTCCCAATGCCGAATATATCAGAATTATTTGACAAACTTGGGAAATGTCAATATTTTTCAACGATAGACTTGGCTAAAGGATTCCACCAAATTGAAGTGAGTCCCGAAGACCAACATAAGACTGCATTCTCTACTCGAGGCGGTCACTTCGAGTTTGTTCGAATGCCGTTCGGCCTAAAGAATGCGCCGGCGACATTCCAACGCCTCATGAATACAATCTTAGAAGAATACATTAACAAAATTTGTATCGTCTACTTAGACGATATATTAGTTTTTTCCACAAGTTTTACGGAACATTTAGATTCACTCCAAAAAATTTTTCAAAGATTGCGGCAGTGTAATTTGAAATTGCAAGTTGAAAAATGTAATTTCGCTGCACTCGAAACCTAATATCTCGGACACGTCATATCTGAAAACTCTATTAAACCTAATCCACTTAAGATAGAAACCATAAAACAAATTAAAATCCCTACAACTCAAAAGGAAATTAAATCTTTTCTCGGTATTACTGGATATTATCGAAAATTCATTAGGGATTACGCTAAAGTGGCATATCCCATGGTAAAATTCCTTAAAAGAAACTCTAAAATAAACGTAAAGAACATTGAATATATACAGGCATTTAACAAGCTTAAAGAACTTATTACTAATGAACCTGTTTTAATCAATCCTGACTTCAATAAAGTATTTACGCTTACAACAGATGCGTCTAATTTCGCAATCGGAGCAGTGCTTTCGCAGAGTGGTCATCCGGTAGCTTATGCCAGTAGAACGCTTAATGACCACGAAAAACACTATAGCACAATAGAAAAAGAGCTCCTTGCAATAGTCTGGTCTACTAGGTATTTTAGACCTTACCTATTTGGCAGGAAATTTATAATTAAAACCGATCACCGCCCTTTGGTGTGGCTATCGAATCTTACTGAGCCAAACAGCAAACTTCAAAGATGGAAAATACATCTAAATGAATTTAATTATACTCTGGAATACGTAAAAGGGAGGGAAAACAGCGTTGCCGATGGGTTAACAAGAGTTAATATCCATCAAGCCGATCATAATGAATCGCAATACAGAGATAATGAAGTTACATTGCTCAACCTCTTTAACGAAAATGATGAAGAAGGCGAGATTTCGTCAACTGGTGCAACAATTAACAGCGCACAAGAAGATTCTACGAACCACATTCATATAACTGACAAACCTATTAATCTTTTTAAGAACCAAATCTACCTTACACATGGAAACAAAGAAAAGGTGACACTAAAAATAGTTCACAAAAAGGTCCAAAACTATATCCAAGTAGTAGAACGAACTAACTTGTTAAAAGTAATGAAAAGAGTCATTGTTGATAAGGGACTTATGTGCATTTACTGTGATGATTCATCCCTTTTTCTACAGTTTCAAAACATTTATGTAAAGTATTTTTCTAACAATCAAAATCTAAGGATACTTAAATCAAGCATAAGATTAAGGGATATAACTGACAAAAACGAAATAATAACATTGATTGAAAAAGAACACTTAAGCAAGAACCACAGGGGAATAAATGAAGTTTATTCCGAACTGCGGAAACTTTACTTTTTTCCTAAAATGCAAATATTAGTACATAAATTTATTAATAATTGCGAGATATGTCAATTAGCAGAATTTGACCGTACTCCAATTAAAATCCCTTTTAACATTACCGAATCACGTCAACACTTTAACGACATAGTACACATGGATATATGGCATCCCTATAGAAACATTATGTATATAACTACAATAGACAAGTTTTCGATATATGCAACCATCCATAAGATAAATGATAGGACATGGATTTCCGTACTGAAAGCTATAAAAGAGAGAATTCTATATTGAATAAACTTGTCTCAGATGGTGAAAAATGTATAATACATAGTTTAGTCGAACAGTTTCTTAAAGATAACAATATAACATTTCATCAAACTACAGCGTATAACAAGACAGGAAATTCAGATGTGGAAAGACTCCACGGAACCTTAAACGAACATTTACGAATTTTTAAAGTTAGCACTCAAACGAATAATAACGACGACACCCTTGATGAACAACTTTTTAAAATCATAAACATTTACAATAATACCCTCCATTCAACGACAAAGATGAGACCCATAGATTTCATTAATAAAAACCTTGACAAAACAGACATACAAAATTTACACCAAACATTCTCCAATGAAAAGCAAAAGCGAATAAATAAACTGAATGTTGCTAGAGACTATAATTATAAGCAGGAACGTAATATTGTGAGAAATAGAGATATAACAAAGAACAGCGCTAAGTATAAAAAATTAAATAAGTTTAAAAACGAATCCAATTATTTGATTGATGATAGCAATAGAAGGCAAACCAAATACTGCAAACAACAGCTAAAACGTCGCTACAAATATCGATAACTTTTCTTAAAATTTTCAAATTTTTTTTGCAGGAAATGAAACTAATAACGCTATATTTGTTCATTGCAAAAGTCTTTGGGCAAAACCTGCAAGTATTGCCGATTTTGACCGAAAATGGATTTATGATAACGAAAACAGAGGAAGTATTAATCGTACAGAACTATACAAATGTAGCCCACATCGTTAACCTCACCCAATACGCTGATATAATAGACACATTATACAATAACCTTAACCAATTAAAATAAAGTAACGATGACATCAGCTATCAAATGCTGCATAGAGAAATTTCTGCACTGCATAACCATTTCAACATTTTAGTACCCAACATTCATAAAGAGAGACGTAGTAAGCGAGGTTTAATAAATATTTGGGGAAAGGGACTAAAATTCTTAGCAGGTACAATGGATAACGATGACGCTGAAGAAATATATATAATCACTTGGATAATTTAGACAATAACATGAAACAAATTACTGACCAATCCAATAAACAGGTTATAATTAATAAAAACCTTATTAAGAATATAAATGATATCTCAGAACACATTAACACACAACAAAATAAGTTGAGTAAATACCTTTACGAAATTACCAATATAACTGAAAGAAATATATTTCTGGCAAATCAATTTGAATATGTACTGCAAATGTTTGCAGATATAACAGCAATTGACAGACAATTAGAAAAAATAAAAGACATAATCTTACTGAGCAAACTTGACGTTCTGACACACGACATACTGACCGATGATGAAATACACAACTATAAAATAACAATAACTATGATGCCGTATCTTAAAAATAGCGTAATATTTAGAGACGATCTTTTAATTTTCGTACTACTCATACCAACATTTACTGATCAAAAATTTTCAAAGGCAATAATTATACCATGCCCTAATTCCGCATTCGAAGAGCTGGATATTGATACTCAGGAAGTCATTATTAAGGATAATATTATTTTTAAAACTATAAATGAGCTAACAATTAAAAAAGAAAATCTAAAAATCCATGATAACCAGTGTATTAGAAATCTATTGTCAACAGACAATAAATGCCCTTATAGAATAAATAAAGAAGAATCTGTAACTCAAATAAAAGAGAACTTAGTTCTAACAAAAAACATGCAAAAAACGAAAATGTCTCAGAATTGTAATAATAATGATTTATTTGTCGAAGGAAACAATGTAATCGAATTTAAAAATTGTTATATAGGCATAAACAACTTTAAATTTTCAAACAAAATTAAAGAGTTTAAAGACATTATTATTCTGCCTTCATTAAAACTTAATTTAACAAAAATAAAAAATAACTTAAATATACAAGAAATACACTTACAAACAATGGAAAATAGAGAAACTATTAAATACATTGAGTTTGAATCAAAGATTAATAAGTACACTTCCGTATCGTTTATAACGCTGATAATAGTTATAAGTCTTTTTATTGTAATTATGAAATGCAAAACACAGAAAACTAAAATTATCGTCAAAGCACAATCAATGACAGATCCATTTAAAATTTAATTAATCAATCATTTTTCTTAAATACAAAAAATATAGTAAGTTAAGAGCCTAGAACTTTAACTTTTTTTTAATTTTCAATTTAACATTTTTGGTGGACCAAAAAACTTATTGGCGGAGGTGTCACATCCTATTGTAAGCGGCACCCTCGCAATGCATACTGGGCACATTCCTGCATGCACTCGGAGTTTGATTTCGAGTTTGTTTACGAGAAATCAAATTCCGCCTCTTTCAGGAATTGCCCACGCGAATTCCTTTTCTCGTTTTGATCTTTGTGGGAAGATCGAGATAAGAGAAACTGAATTTCGCATTAGATCTAAGTTAAGTTGAAGAGTTGAAATAAAGATCTCAAAACGAACGGACGTGTTTGAATTCAGTTGGTTTACTATATAAACAAGCTGTGATAACTAATAATTTAAGAGACTGGCAGCTATATCGCGAATTTAGAAATAGTTATAAAAGAACAATTAATAATACAAAATCTGCATTCATTTCAAGGAAAACCGACAATGCTACTAATCAAAAAGATATGTGGAGGCAACTAAAAAAAATGTCCTAAAAACAAAAAAGGATATAATTTCAGAAGTGGAATTTGTGAACTGTGATATAGAGACTGATAGTGCAATAATCTGTGATAAACTTAATAAATTTTTTATTGAAAGCGTCAATGAACTTTTCCAATCTGTGATAATAGCCGAATATGTAAGTGTAGCAGAAGAATAGGATATAGATTTTAAGTTCCGCGTCATTGATATTGAAGATATACTAAGTGCAATAAACTCGATAAATCAAAGGAATGATTTTAACTTCATAAATGCTAAAATGTTTATAGATTCTATAAATATTGTCGGTCCTGTCCTTGTACGTATAATAAATAGTTCTCTATGTGCAGGAGTTTTTCCAGAGTCCTGGAAAGAATCGTTCATTCTTCCAAAAAAAAAGTCCCTGGTTCAATTAAGTGTAGTGACTATCGTCCCATAATGGTGAGTTTGTATGAACAAATTATTGAAAAAATTGTTATTATTTATATTACAAGAACATATAAATAATAGTAACATCTTAATTCTAAATCAATCAGGTTTTAAAACAAATCACTCATGTGAAACATGTATTAATCATATAATAAGCGAATGGAAAAGTGAAATAGAAAAACAAAATTGTGTGGTTGCAGTGTTTTTGGGCTTGAAACGAGCTTTCGAAACCGTGGATTATAAAATATTGTTATGTAAACTTGAAAAGTATGGAATTAGAAACACGGAACTATCATTATCATTATCATTGTCAACAACTGTGTGATTGTGAACTATGGAGTCCCTCAAGGAACAATACTAGGTGTTTTACTGTTTATTTTATATATTAATGACATGGAGAAAGTTATAAAACACGACGATGGATTGCTATACATTACGGGAAAAGATTTGCAACAATGTGTAAACAAAGTAAACAGTAATTTAATGTTAATAAGTGCGTGGCTAAATATGAACAAACTTAGCATAAATACAGACAAAACTTAATGTATGTTGCTCAACAGTCCTTGCCCCCAAGCAGTAGTTTCAATTTTAATCAATAATAAACGTATTGAATTAGTGTCGTCAATAAAGTATCTCGGTGTCCTACTTGACAGTAAACTATCATTTAAGTGTCATATAGACTATCCCCCATATTAATAAACAAATGTGCACAAGTTAGTTTGCTAGCAGACGTCAGTTAACATACGAAAAACTGACATAACTGCTAGGTAACAAGTTGATAACTTTAACACAGTCTTTATTAATACGGGGGTATGTTTTTAAAAAAGTGTCTAAGAAATTGGGTGTTTTAAGAAAAATACGATCAAATCTATCAAGAGACAGTGCAATTAAAGTGTATAATGTGACAGTAAAACCTCATTTTGAGTATTGCTCAAGTGTGCTGTTTTTGTGTAACTCAACCCATAAAAATATACTACAAAAACTGCAGAATAAAGCAATGCGAATTATCTTGAAATGTGATAGATACACACCAATACTAACGATGTTAAACGCTTTAAATTGGCTAATCATTAACCAAAGACTTTATATGATGACAATGATCTCTGTGTTTAAAATTAAGAACAATATGTACCCTGAATATATTCGATCCAGTATCCCAGCTGCAAGAATTATACCGTACGTGTAGAAGAAGAATGTTTGAAAACAGATCCTTCGAAAATATCCGCTATAAACGACTTTCCTGTTCCTTCCTCAGCTCGTAAGGCGATTTTTAGGATTAGCGGGGTGGTACAGGAGGTTCGTTAAGGATTCCTCCTCTTTAGCAACTCCTCTTACGGACACCTTGAAAAAGGGGATGTTTTGATGTTCGCGCTATCAACGCTTTTAACTCTATGAAATCTACCTTGACTTCGGCACCCATTCTTTCACATCCCGACTTCGGGAAAGAATTTGTTATCCTATGTGATGCCTCAGCCTCGGGCATTGGGTGTGTGTTGTGCCAGGAAGATGGGGAGGGTACAGAGCGCCCAATTTATTATTATTCCCATAAACTTAACACGGCTCAATGCAACTACAGTGTTACGGAGCGAGAGTGTTTGGCACTTGGCAGCCGTTATGGGGGTGCAGAAATTTAGACCGTACGTAGAAGGTACTAGGTTCAAGATGGTTACAGACCATGCGAGCTTGAGATGGCTTATGGGTCAGAAGGATCTCAGTGGTCGCTTAGTCCGTTCGAGCCAAAAATTACAGGAGTTCGATTTCAGCATTGAGCATAGAAAGGGTTCGCAGAACGTTGTGCCGGACACACTATCTCGCGCATACGAGATAGGTGCTCTGCAACTCCATGACCCTATGATGAAAGATCCCTCCGATGTGCTGCATACCCAAGTAACAATTTGACTTCGGTAAGGTTCGGATTTGAAATTTCTTTAGGCAAGAACTTCGGTAGAGATCCTATAGTACTTGTTAACCGCAGTAGAACAATTTCGAAATAATCGCCTCGGAAAAAAACTTCTGTAAGACCTTTGCGAAGTATATTCACAGGCCTTATATAGGAATATAGAAATATGTAAGTTTCGGTTAGATCTCTATTTGACTTGTGAAAATGTGTGATGAGATGTGTGGAAAGTAAATTGTTTCGGTAAAGCTTGTGGTTGGAAGCGCTTTCGAGGAGCTTCCTTAGAGCTTTTGACCGCAGGCATTATAGAAGCAGTGAACTGTCATGCAGTCAACTGCTTGCGATTGGAAGCTGTATAGAAACACTAACTTCGGTAAGATCTCTATTAGACCTCTGAAAATGTGTGGAGCTTCTTTACAGCTTCCGACCGGAGGCATTATAGAAAAAATAAACTGTTTGCAAGTGTCTCTTAGGTGTTACACTTGCTTAGTGACTGTGACAGTTTCGTAAAGCCTCATAGCAAGCATCTTACCGAAACTAGTGCTTCTTTTGCGAAACAATAACTTACTGCGGATGTTAACTGCCTTTATAAAGCCTTACAGAAACGGAAATTACAGTTTCGGTAAGGTCTTATCGAAACAATTAAAGTGCGCCAAATGCGTTTGTATAAGGCCTTATACAGTCAATATTGCGGGATGTGAAATAGCCGCGGTAACACCTTAACGAAGTCAAAATATGACTTGGGTATCGATCTTGGAGATCCTAGTTTTAAATCTAGGGAATACTGCAAGATCAATGGCACCATCGAAAACCATCAAGACTTGACCTTCGTGTCTTGATGATTTTGTGTACAACAGGGTAAAATATAGCGCAGGTAACCCTTTAGAGGACGATCTCGCATGGAAATTATGGGTTCCGGCGGAGCCCAAAATGGCAACACAAGTCAAATCGTTCATCACTGCGTGTGACATTTGTAAAACCTTAAAGGCCGCAAACACCAACACCAACCCATGGGTAAGGCATTTTTAGCGGAAAGACCATTTCAAATGGTCTATATCGACTTTCTTGGCCCTTATTTACGTTGGAAGTCTGGTAAGACGCACATAATCATTACCCTGGACAAACTCACGAAATTTGTTCTTATTCAACTATTAAAGAAAGCCACATCGGATACTACTTTAAAGTTTCTTCAGGAACAAAAAATATTTTGTGTATTCGGGGTACCAGAGACTGTCTTGTCCGATAATGGTCGACAGTTTACCAGCAAAGAGCTTTTTAATGTCATGCAGGTATATGGCATAAGTCACGTAAAGACTGCCTCCTTTCCTCCGCATGCAAATGCAAGTGAGAGGGTGAACCCTATATTGACCCGGAACAACGAAATTGGTATAATCTACTCCCCTCTATAGGCTGTGCCCTTCGCACAACGATCCACCCCGCCATAGGATTATCTCCTTATTAGGCTTTATTTGGGCAGCAGACGGTGGAACATGGTTCGGACTATAAGCTGTTAGCCAACCTAAGATGTTTTAATAATTCCGATACCAGGTTGCTCTCGAAAGCGGAGAGAATGAGCATGCTTCACACGTACTTTTAGCAATCGCTTGAAAATGCACTCTTAGGATACGAAAGAGCTTCAATACTCGACCCAAAAATATAAAGTATGCGGTTGAAAATTTTGTCTTCAGGAGGAATTCTGTACTCAGCGATCCATCAAACAAAATAAACGCGAAATTAATGCGAGTACGCCGGCTTGTGGGGAATAATTTGTATGAATTGGAGGATCTTCAAGGCAAACGTACATGAATCTATCATTGCAAGGACCTGAGGAAATGACTATAACGAGGCCTCGTAATAGTTTTCCTTTTTTTTCTTTCTCCCTTTTGACAAGCTAGTCTGCGCATGAGACATTTTCTTACTCGGGCGTGATTTTGATTCGCTCTTAGCTTAGTTTCCTTTCTTGTTCCCTTACCTCTTTAGAGAAATCGCTAAACGTATAAATTTGTGGGAAACGGTTATGGTCAAATGAGTTAACATCCTAAAAGTATGCTAGGGATCTTAGACCAATTGGCTAGGATTTGGTTTTAGCCCTGTGGGACGGATATTCCTCCTAAGTAGAAAAGAAAAATAGCTTAAATTAGAACCAGGTGCCGTAGATTGAATCCTAACCGTATTTGAAGAGTAGGTCAGTGGACTACCCATATCAAGTCTGGCATTGCTAGAAGGGAATAATCATGAGAAAGTAAGATGGAACTAGTTCGCGCGAACACCAGGAATAGCTTACAAGTATTTTGAATGTTTTTTTTTTGACAACGTGGTGTGACAGAAAGAGCAACAAAAAAAAGATGAGGTGGTATGACCAAAATAATCCGTAAGTGAGACATCCGGGAAGTCGGGATTGGATGTCACGCTGGTCTTTAGTCAGTTTTAGTTCTGGTGCTGGGGTCGAATTACCGCACCCGTGAGCGAGTGATACGTCACTGAATTTTGTTGATTTTACATGCAAAACAATAACAAATTCAGTCACGCATTGTTCGATCACGAATGCGGTAATTCAACCCCTGGTCTCTGTTGGAGAGTATTTTTTTTGATACTTGTGCTAGAGTATTTATTTTCCCTTGTGCTGAAAATATAAAATTGTGGATGCAAAGTGTCAAATGTTTAAAATTTTCGATAAAAATGAAAGATTAAGTAAAAAAAAAATTAAAGAAAAAACAAGTGAAAAAAAGAAGGGAAGTGAAGAATCTCGTCTGGTGAAGGTGTTCCGTGATTACCGGCTAATAGAAATAGTGCTGAATGCAAAAGGAAAAAGAAACAAATATAAAAGGCGTTCATTTTGGGTGGAAGATAAATCGCAAAAGTTAAATCAATTCAATTTCAACTGCCATATTGCCTATCAAGTACCGCCCAACAGCAGCGGTACCCAGTAGCAATCACCGAGTCACCATCGTCAAACCCAAAAACAGCCAAACGATATGCTAATATAGCACATCCCCAAAACTGCTTACCAAAATACCCACCAACAAAGGTGTTAGACGAACGAATCCCCCGGGACGTAGTCTCCCGCCGCACCACCACGAGCACCATTCTACACGAAAACAGCAACTCCAACCAACTTCATCAGCTAATTGGTCGACCTATGTGGCTAGCAACATCGGCAGCAGCTCCAACATCATATTTTATTAATTAAACAAACGTCCCAAAACCTTATCAAGAACCCCCCCAACCGACGAGCTGGCAAGTGCATACTAGCATGCCTTGGTGATGTGGACATCCTTTCTTCTCGGTTGAATGGACTGACTCCAGGGGTCCTGTGGCCTTGGATCATATGGGTGGCTGTGGAGAGAGACTTTGCCGTGCAATTTACATTATGAGAACTCTTCGTTACGTCCGCGGCAGAGGAGGGTTGGTGAAATGTATGGGTCGGAGGTTAATCCTTCGCTTGGTGCATTGAACTGTTCCTCTTCACTTTTATAAGCGCTACAGTGATACGATCCTAGATCAAATCATTTATGAGGTGCAATATAGGCTATGTTTATGTATTGCAATCAATTATAGCTATTGTCATTTGATGTAGATTCTCTATATACAAAGGTATTTTCATTGTATATAAATAAAACATGTTTATGTACAGAAGTGGTCAACATGTAGCTAGAGAAAGGTAGGAAGTGAAGGATGAAGTCTACACCAGGGATAGATAGAGACTAAGCTCACACCTCGCATGCCTACACATAGATAATTGTGACGACTATGACCATAAATGGTAATAAGTAGTGTTTTGAGGAGGTACTGGTTTGCACCACCTATTCTTCTACGCGGAAAATAAAAGAACAAGACAAGAACGAAGAAATGAACTTTATTTGTCCGTGATCGCGACAGAAGTGATTTACATAATTTGTGTTAAACGAAAGAAAGTGTTACGTTAGGAGTTAAGAAAAGTGAGCGAATTTAAAAGCTTGGCTCAGCGAATACAAATAAGCTTTTGCGAGAGATTAACAGACGAATTTTGAGAAATTGTAATTGAACGTTATTAAAGCTTTAGATTTATTGCTGGTGCGAACATTCTCCCCCCGTTGGAAGACGTAGGTTTTCAACTGCATCAGTTTCCACAGGTAGCACAGCAATTTTCCCCACAGCTCTCTTGATTAGTCCATTTGCGGTGCGAACAATAACAACGCGCGGAACGCCGTCGTCACCAGAAATTGTGCTGTCCACACGTCCAAGTTGCCACTTCAACGGCGGGAGATTCTCATCCTTGATGAGCACCAAGGCGCCAACACGAATGGCCGAAGTTGATGTGCGCCACTTTCCTCGCTCTTGTAGTAAGGATAAATAGGATGAACTCCACTTCTTCCAAAATGTTTGTTGCATAAAACAGATACGCTGCCATCTACCCAATCGGTTGAGGTTAAGATGCGTTACATCCGGCTCCACGATAGCCGTGAGTGGTGCACCTATCAAAAAGTGCGCAGGCGTCAGTACCTCCAGATCAGCAGGGTTTTCTGTAATTGGATAAAGCGGACGAGAATTAATTACGGCAGAGATTTCGCATATAAGGGTGCGAAGCTCTTCAAATGATAATATTGAGAGACCAACAGTGCGAAGAAAATGAAGTTTTGCTCATTTAACAGCCGCCTCCCAAAGGCCGCCGAAGTGCGGCGACCGAGGCGGAATGAATTTCCAAGAAATGCCTTCCTTAAGACATTCATTCGTAAGTGAAAGATTGTGCGCTTCACTCAAAAATAGCTGTTTCAGTTCAGCTAACTCATTTTTAGCGCCGACAAAGTTGGTTGCGTTGTCCGACCAAATGGTCTGCGGTTTTCCTCTTGTGCAAATGAAACGCTTTAGTGCAGCTAAGAATGATGGCGTCGATAAGTCCTTAACCAGCTCCATGTGAGATGCCTTTGTTGAAAAGCAAACAAAAATACAAACGTAGCATTTTATTGGTGGTCGATTTCGAATGTCCGATTTATAGTAAAATGGGCCGCAGAAGTCAATCCCAGTAGTATGAAACGTTCTGTTAGCTTGTACCCTATCGGCTGGCAGGTTACCCATAATGTGTTCGAAGATTTTTGGCTTTAAACGAAAACATCTGATGCATTTATTTATAACACTTGTTACTGTTTTTCGACCACCAATTGGCCAGTAATGCTGCCGAATCGATGCAAGCAAACTTTGAGGCCCAGCATGTAAATATTTCCGATGAAAATAATCGATGATTGCGTTAGTAACTGGATGGTGTTTTGGCAACAAGATTGGATGTTTTGCCTCAAAGTCCAGGAATGAATTTTGGAGTCGCCCTCCAAGACGAAGTAGTCCAAACGAGTCAATGAACGGGCTTAACGATTGAAGTTTGCTTGACGCAGTTAGTTGCTTCTCACAGCTTATTGCCTTTATTTCAGCTGCGAAATGAATTTGCTGTATGTTTCGAATAAGCATGAGAGTTCCCATTTTGATGTTATGTGGCGTCAAAGGATTATTGCCTCGCGTAGTGGAAGTATTCTTAAATTGCCGGAAATGATAGACGTAGGCGAAGACACGTTGTAACCTTTCAAACGAGTTGTAAAATTTGCATTTAATTGATACATCTTGTTGCGATGACACGATAAGTAATTTACGACGGCGGTCCGGCAGATTGGTCAGAAGTTCCATTGTTTTTGGCCAATTCGAGCAATCTTTCAATAGAAATGGTGGCCCATGCTTCCATAGTTCAGATTGCAGTAACTCATTTGGGTTGCATCCTCTTGAAAGAATGTCTGCGGGGTTTATTGAGGTTGGCACATGATGCCAAGTCATGCCATTGGTGAGGTTTTGTATTTGACTTACTCTATTTGAAACAAATACGTTAAAATTTGATGGTTGCCCGCGAAGCCAAGAGAGTGTCACCATAGAATCTGACCAGCAGTGAACTTTGGACGAATTTTTACAACTGTGTGATATGGATGCTACCAATTCAGCAAGAAGCAAGGCTGCAGACAACTCTAGCTTGGGAATAGTTAAGGTCTTTAAAGGAGCCACCCTTGATTTTGCGCAAAGCAAAGTTGACGTTATTAATCCTTCATATTCAGATCGAACGTATACACAAGCACCGAAGGCTGTCAAACTCGCGTCGCAAAATGCATGCAACTCCCAGGTAGCTCGAGGTATCAGAGTCTGCAATGATTGAGGTAAACTTTCATCCCAATGAATTTTTTCCTTCCAAAGCGTTTGAAGAAAAATCTTAGTTTTCGTGATGACTGGGGAAATTAAACCTAGCGGGTCATAACATCGAGCGATTGTAGAGAGAACTGAACGCTTTGTTATGCGTTCCTTGTTTATAATTGGCGTAAAGGCGAATAAAAAGTTGTCAGTTTTAGGGTCCCATACGAGTCCAAGTGTTTTGGTCACATCGGTACCATCATGGAACTTGAGAAATTTCTCGCGATCCGAATCAGAAACTCCAAGAAGAGCCCTTGGCTCATTAGAGCACCATTTTCGAACTTGAAAGTTCCCTCGGTGAAGAAGATCCTTAACCTGTTGCCTAATTTCAATAACATCTTCAATGGTTTCTCCTCCCGAAATAAGGTCGTCTACATAAAAATCTCGGCGAGTGATCTTTGCGCCTACTGGAAAATTGAGTTCCTCATCGAATGAAAGCTGCTGCATGGCACGAATTGCCAAGAAAGCTGCAGGCCTGGTACCATAGGTGACGGTGTCCAATTTGTAGACCTTTAATTCATCTTTTGGATTGCCGCGCCATAATATGCATTGGAGATATTCGTCTGGGTGCGATATACGAACGCAGCGATACATTTTGCAGATGTCTCCACATATCGCGACTTTAAAAAATCGAAACCTCAAAAGGATGTTGAACAGTTTCTGCTGTATGGTCGGCCCTGCCAGAAGCAGGTCGTTCAAGGAGTATCCCGAAGTAGTTTTTGCTGAACCGTCAAATACGACGCGCAGCTTAGTTGTCGTACTGTCAAGCTTTTGAACGCAGTGGTGTGGTAAATAAATATGTTGGTATATTTGCATTGGGTTCTGCCAATGACATATGGCCAAGCGATGCAAACTCATTCATAAACGAAATGTATTGAGCCTTCAACTGATGATTGTTTTGCAACTTCCTTTCCAAGCTCTTAAATCTACGAAGTGCACTATTGAATGAGTCGCCTAGGGCGTCGAGATTTGCTTTTCTAGGCCACTTAACGGAGTAAGCTCCAGAAGCTAGACGAGTATAATTTTGTTGAAAGTGTTGCTCACACCAGTGGTCTTCTTCAGACATACAGGGAGACGACTCAAAACAACTCTCAACTTCCCAAAACCGTTTTACCAGATCATTTAACGAATTTTTCATCTGCTTGGTCGCCTATGTTTTTGCTAAAAGCTGCTAGGGTCGACGATTTCTTGCTCGCGTATGAGACTGCTCCAGAAATGACCCAACCTAGTCGGGTTTTTTGCAAATTTGGTAAATTGTTTGCAATGCGGATTTGACCAACGCACATCAAATCGAAAAATAGATCAGCGCCAATCAAAAGGTCAATGCGTTGGGGTTTGGAGAATTGAGGGTCTGCTAACTTCAGGTTTTTTGGAATGTTCCAATCTGATGTATTTAAGTTGAAATTGGGTTGATAATCAGTGATGTTTGCGGTAACGATAGCTGTGAACGAAGTGCTGTAGTCGCCATCCTGCGACTGGGCGTAGATATCAACTGATTTGTCAGCTACAAAAGTAGATTCTCCAATGCCAGAGATTGATATTGGGGATTTATTGGATTGAAGTTGCAACTGATTTGCTAAACGAGTGGTTACGAAGTTAATTTGAGATGCTGAGTCTAAAAACTGGACTTACACCGCTGAAGATTATGACCTTTACGTAGGCAATTCAAACAAAGGTGAAGCCGTTTAGCCTCTTTGAAACGCAAATTTGGGGATAAATTTGTAAAAAGTGAACAGCTACTAATATAATGCTCCTTTGAATCGCAAAATGCGCACAGAATGTGTCCACTAGAGGACGCTGCTAAAACATTTCTATTGTTTTTTGTAAAATTTGAATGTTTTCCCACCTGGCTGCTATGTGCTTGTGTTACCATAGCGCTTTTCACATTCTCCATCATCCGACATCTTTTTTCCAGGAACGATGACATCGCATTCCATGCTGGTAGTTTGTCAATCGGCAGATCTTCTTCCCATTTCTCCTGTGTTCTCTGGTCAAGTTTGCGAACGATGAGGTATATAAGAAGTCCATCACAAATTTCTTCAGACGACGCCAATGTATGCAAAGCACGAAGATGTGAGTTGAACTTGTCGCTTAGCTCACGTAAACTAATCGTGGAGCCCCTCTCAACACTCTTTAGCTCAAAAATCGCTTTGATGTGTGCCTGGAAAATTAATAGTTTATTGTCGAATCGATTTTTCAATAAAACTAGAGCCTTATTGTAGTTATCTTCAATAGGTTCTAGCGAAGATATTGTGTCCAGTGCGGCTCCCTGCAAATTAGCTCGCAGGTACTGGAACTTTTCAATCTTACTCAGCTCGGTATCAATATCGACGACACTGTTAAACATAGCAAGAAAATTTGGCCACTCCGTATATGCTCCACAAAATTTTGGTAGTTTTAACTCCGGTAGACGAGACTTTCGTTGAGATGAAATCACGGTCGGCTGCGTGTCTTCCAGGGTAAACCGTCGGGTCGAAGAATGTTGTTCGTTTTCCTTGCGTTGCAAATTAATTCCACGAGACAGTTTTGCTTTTACGTCAAAATATACCGAAAAAAACTCTGCTCGAATCGAACTATTTAATTCGCGCGGATCAGCTTCTTCAATTTTTAATTGAATTCTATCGAAATCGTAATACACGCGGTCGGCAAATTCAATTCGCACAGAAAGTTCAGCTTCATCGAATTCAATTAACCGCTCGACAGTTAGAAAATTATTAAGCTGTACAAGTTGCTGCTTTAATGACGCAGTCTTTTTCTTCGCAAATGAGTTAGCATGAGCACAGTTAGACCCAGAGTCGCCCGATGTAGCGGGATCGATAAATGGATTAGCATCAGCACTGTTTGCCTCAGCGTCACCCGATGTAGCGGGATTGTTCTCGTGCATTTTGCTAGCGGAAAACGGTGCGCTTGCGAGAGATTTCAAATTTATTAATTTTACACGCAGCGCAAATCGAAAAAATGTACAAAATGTATATGATGTAAATTCGAAATGTATGCGAAAATTTTGATTTTGATTATCCGAATTGATAATTATTTTAAGACTTCCGACCGAATCACGTCGGGGTCACCAATGTTTTGAGGAGGTACTGGTTTGCACCACCTATTGTTCTACGCGGAAAATAAAAGAACAAGACAAGAACGAAGAAATGAACTTTATTTGTCCGTGATCGCGACAGAAGTGATTTACATAATTTGTGTTAAACGAAAGAAAGTGTTACGTTAGGAGTTAAGAAAAGTGAGCGAATTTAAAAGCTTGGCTCAGCGAATACAATTAAGCTTTTGCGAGAGATTAACAGACCAATTTTGAGAAATTGTAATTGAACGTTATTAAAGCTTTAGATTTATTGCTGGTGCGAACAAGTAGGTCATTGACAGATTGACAGCTCAGGTACGCTTTGTAGCAAATAGATTATTTTCTTTGCGGTGTCAGGAACGGATATTAAACAGACCGTAAAAAGTCCAAAGCCAGCTGTTGAAAGCAATAGCAGAGGTAATAAAAAATTAGAAGAAAGACAAAATTTAACTCCTCCTCTAATAATATGTGTTTCGAATTCATTAGGCATTTGGTTGAGACAAGTTGTCCAAAGACGACCCTCACCTCTGCCGGCTTTTCTTTGTCCGAGGGTTGGGGGAATGCAATTCCGCGCAACGTACCAAAGCGCTTAATCGTATGCTGAGCGGCAGTTAATTGTGGCAAACAGCTCAGGACTGGCACAATAATATTATGCGCCAAGCCCGGCCACAGAAGCGACTTGCCTTTTCTGAAATTGTTATTTATAAACATTTTGCCGCAATAACTTTACAAAACTGGGTTTGTGTCTGAATAGGTAAGAATTTGGATAAACTATTACAAAAAACACCAAAATCTATTACCTCTTGCTCTGAAATCGACAACAGATATTTGTTGGTTCAATATCGAATGTCGAATCGAATAAAGGCCTAGCCAAAGGCAAAATCCCGAAACAAAAATACATTTTAAAAACTTAAAAAATGTTAAAACTTTAAGCGTTTAAAGTTACGCAGCCTCAAGGCAACGTAATTTTTTGTTTATAATTCACGTTTTCCCGCGTAAGACCATTGTAGAGGATGTGTAAAGTTAAGCAGATTCTACGCTGGGTTTATAAATAAGGCTGAGTGTTTGTGGTGTGAATAATAAAAAAAATATATTTTGGTGCGACAGGTCTACGGGACCCAATGCCTAGCTTCTTACAACCATTCGTTTTGTGTGGGTTTTCAATTTTTGGGACGAATGGAAGGGATCTACAATTTTACGCAGAGTCCAAACGGCTAATTGAGAAGCTCATTCATGGCAGTTTTACTCTCAGATGTTTGTCAGACGTTCGCGAGAGTTGGCGCAGTGGATAAAAAGCTTAAGATGTAATTTGACACTTTCGGGACTCGAACCTGGCACCCCTCGCTTAGTAGCCCAACACACTACCACTAAGCCACTGCGCCGAATTTAAAAGGCGCGATTTAATAGGCGGAAAAAGGCCAAAAAAATCCAGATCATCGTTTCAAGTGCTTCCGGCTGGACGACGCATTCAGAAACGACCGTAAGTTTGTTTTTGAATTTTTTTTTTTTTTTGCGTAAACGTTAAGTTAACGAAGACTACCGACAAACGTAGGACAATGACGTGACGACGTACGAATACTCCTCTACAAGAACGTACTGACGAGTGGCTGGAATAAAGGGGCTGTCTCTCGAATTCTACGGCGAGAGTGGCTGCCAGGGATGTGTCCAATGAGACATAGGGTGGGTAGGCCAAGCCGGTGCCACTTCATCAGGCACGCCTCACAGACTAGGCGAACCTTACCCAGGAGCGACCGTGGAAAGCAGTGGATGCAAAAGAGTTTAATAGCGATGATTATTAGTATTTAGCTTACGGTCAGTTAAGATTAGGATTAGTTAGTTAGCGTAGTAAGGGGATTATGGTTGCATCTGACTTTCTAAACTCTCTCCTTTGTGGGGCATAGGTTGTTGAATTTTCCTTTTCATCAATATATATTAATATTTATATTTATTTGCATTTATACAGTAAGATACAATATATCTTATATACATAGTATAAACTTAATTATATAATTTGATGATGTGTTAATAAGTTACAACAAAAGCAACAGTATATGAAAATAGATTAAAATCAGAAAAAAAAGACGCAAAACAAATAAATTATGAGAGTTAAGAAAAGATAAACTAAAAGAAAAGATAAACTAAAAGAAAAGATAAAGAAAAGAACTAAAAGAAAAAAAAAGAAAAAAAATCATCACTACCTTAAAGTCTTCAAGTACTCCCTTAATCTCATTCTAAAAAGTCTAGTGCAGTTTATCCACCTTAAAGTTCGGGGTAGAGAGTTCCACAGACGTATTGCATTTATAAAAAATTTCCGCTCAGATACTAAGAACGCGTAACGTATAGGCACAAGATTCAAAGATCTAAGGGAACGAGAATGACATATCTTATTATAAAGGTAAGGTGGCTGACGTGTTTGCAAAACATTGTTCAGCAAAATGAAAGTTCTAAGTTTGAAGAGATTTTCTAGAGTAACGCCATGTATTGATTTTGAAAACTGAGAAATGTGGTCGTATTTTCTGTGTCCAAAGATATACCTAGCTATACTATTTTAAGCAACATTAAGTTTACGCTTATGCTCATAATCACAATTATAAAAAAGTTCACATCCATAAAGCATGATAGGAATGAGTAATGTTTTGGCCAAGATTATGCGTGTTTTTAATGGTGTGATTTTATGATTGCTCCACAGTAAACGAAGCCCAACATAAACCTTACCAATTGTCAACCTGATATAGTAATTCCAAGAAAGCGTCTTTGTAAAGGTTATACCAAGGTTTTTAGCAGATTCGACAAATTCTATTTGCTTATTATTTAAGTATATTTTGGGGAAGTCGGACGTGTCAATTGACTTTCTTGAAATTACCAAGCATTTAGATTTAAGTGGGTTCTTTCGACTCTTATCTTCTCTTTTCTATCTTTTATCAGTCCGTTCGCACGACGAGCGAAAGCCGTGCAAGCACGAGCGTGCCACCGTCCTCCTCCACTACTCCGAAGATGCCTGTGGCTAGCCTAGATTCATAACATGACAGCAATAATCTTTTCCTCCACTCCATAGAGCAGCATCAGCCAAGATCAAAAAGAGGAGCGCTTAACATTATAGGAAATATGGCAGGTGCGCTCTTTGGTGTACTTGACTCTGAGTACGCTGACAAGATGGCGGCCACTATTTCCACATTGAAGGAAAATTACGACAATCTGCTTCAACTTATAAAAAATCAAAAATCTATAGTTGATGCACTCTAAAGTATTTAATAATTTTATGAATGACAGATAACAATAAAAAGATACTTCAGCTCCTAAGTGAGCAAAAGATGTTTCAAGCGTTCTTAGCTATGGCAATGCAATCTATAGATCGGATAATATTCCAACTAAAAATACCTTTAGTAACTCCGTCTTATATAACTTGAACACATCGGTTTTCTTTTCCATGTCTACCTCATTGCGAAGCAGCTATCTTTGCTGACGATACTGCGATTTTTTCATCGCATGAACTCGCTCTCGACATTGAGAGGAATCTATCAAATGCGATGACGATATTAGAGGAATACTACAATAAATGGAAATCTAAAGTTAATCAAGGAAAAGTTCAAGCGATATTTTTTACAAGAAAAAGAAAAGCTGGTTACCTTCATTACAGGTAAATGGTACAAGTATTAGCTGAGAACCTTCCGTAAAATACTTAGGCATTTATTTGGACACCAAGTTAACTTTTGGAACGTTGAATTGATCTGTCAAAGAGTTCAAAAATTAAAGCAACTCTTCTTGGAACGATGTGATATTGCTGATAATGATCTTGTAAATGTTTTAAATACAAATAATATCTCACTCGATAGTTAACATATCTTATTGTTTTTTGTTTTATTATTGTTATTTATTTATTTATTAATTAATTAATTAATATATTTATTTACTTATTTATTTGTTTGTTTATTTATTAATTTATTTGTTTATTTATTTACTTATTTATGTGTTTGTTTATTTATTAATTCATTAATTTGTTACTTATTTATTTGTTTATTTAGTTATTTATTTATTTATGTAATTATTTATGTTGCGCCGATTAAGGAAAAAAGAGACCGATCTGTTCGAGAGTTTATTATGAACTAATTATGAAAACGTTACAAAGTATGAAGGTATATAGATATAATGAGAGAGTGAGAGTATAATAGTTTTCAGCGTTGGTATATATAAGAACGAAAAGAATACATATGAAGCAGGTATATCAATATAGAGATGTAGGTAAACATAATTTACTTAACACTTCCCCTCAACGCGATAACTATATAAATAGAAAACATGTAATAGAAAACAATTATAACAATATCTTAACATCCGAAACTATACTAAATAAGCACACCTAAAAGTTTACAAAACTTATAGTGTTTGACCTTTTGCAAATTCTTAGTGAAAATATCAGCAATCATAATATTGGATTGTACATAACTAATCTTAATTTCTCCACTATTGTAGACTTCTCTTATATGATGGTATTTATTGTCGGTGTGCTTACTGGGAGGATGATGCTGCCTCCCTCAATAAATTGACTATTAGTTGCTTTTGGGATATTGTAATGGGACCAGTTTCACCTTCACGACTAATCTCAAAACCTAAAAAGTGATACAGCATACCATTGTCAACTATTTTGAAAGCTTGACCAATTTTTCATCTGGTGCCGCTAAAATAAGGTCATCAACATATACCGCAATAATCTTTAAATAGCCTTCTCTTTTCACTATATAAACACACGGCTCTCTGCTACATTGCCGGAAACCAATCTCCTTTAGAACCGACTTATTGTTTCAAGCTCGTCCAGACTGTTTCAATCCATAAAGGGCTTTCTTTAATTTTAACACTCTTTCCGGATATTCAGGGTCAACAAAACACTCAGGTTGCTGCATGCTACATTCTCCTGTAGCTCTCCATTCAAGTACGCAGAAGAAACATCTATTTGATGTAGAATTAATCTCTTTTCAGCTGCCAGAGCGAGCAATATGCGAATTGTAGAGTATCTGATGACCGGTGAAAAAGTTTCATTCACTTCGAGTTTCTGTGCAAACCCTTTCGCAACAAGACGAGCCTTATACCTGTCGACTTTACCATCTTTGTCTCTCTTGACATTGAATACCCATTTCAGCCTCTCTGTTTTTCACCTTTCGGAAGATCGACCAATTCCCAAGTGTTATTTGAGAGTAAACACTGATATTTGTCGTTTCTAGCTTTTTTCCATTTAGCTTTTTCCGGTAGCGACAATGCTTCTTGTTTTGTTTGAGGATTTTCAAATATTTGCTCCATTCCAATTGAATGGATAATATTGAATTCCTTTCTTGGTCGCCCGGTCTTCCATTTCTAATAATTTTCGCCCTGCCTGCCAACTTTTTAGGTACTTGTATTTCTTCCTCGTCTGTACTTGTTTCCGACCTTTTTCGCTTCTGGTGTCTTATTTCATCCAACATTTCCTCGGATTGATTTCTCTGCTGCTTGTTCGCTATCTGTATCTGGTCCGCTTCTTCTTTCCTGTTTTCTGCATGCTCCTGGTTTTCTTCTTGCCCATCCTGTATTTGTTCTTGTTGCTGTTCCTGATCTGCACCTAGGTTCTGGTTTGTCATCGATAGGAAAATCCTGCTCTGTTCTTTTTTCAAGCTGTATTTTCCATAGCCTTATTTTCTTCAGTAAGCTCCGTTTCCATCAGAACACAGTCCGTTTTGCTTGTATTAAGGCGCGATTCGCTGACGTCTTCGATAAACGAAACAACTCTGCGTTCAACGATTTTCTTACTTGCTCTGTCAAAAAGACGATATGCTTTGGACGTAGATGAATATCCGACCATTACATATTCTTCCCCTTTAGGTTGGAATCTAGACCCGTTTTTGGATTTGTTTAGAGCTATACTCGTACATCCAAAAACTCTGAGATGAGTTACAGTTGGCTTACGCTCACTCCAGCCTTCTTCAGGCGTTCTATTCGGTATTATTTTTGTTGGACACCTGTTCCTCAAATACACCGCTGTATTAACCGCCTCAGCCCATAAGTATTCATCTAAACCAGATTGTATGATCATACACCTCACCATTTCTACAATGGTTCTATTGGCCCTTTCTGCTACCCCATTTTGTTGGGGAGTATAACTTACTGACAACTGCCGTGCTATTCCACAATCTTCCAGGAATTTAGAAAACACTTGGTTTATGTATTCGGTCCCATTGTCACTTCGAATAGATTTTATATGCTTTCCAGTTTCCCGTTCAACCATCAATTTAAATTTCTTAAATGTTTCGAAGACCTGGTCCTTAGATTTTAGGAAGTAAACAAATATTTTGCGCGATTTGTCATCAATGAAAGTGACAAAATACCTTGCACCACCTAATGATGTCTTTCTCATAGTACCACAAACATCAGTGTGAATGAGGTCTAATACATCCTTCGAACGTGATAACGATTCTTTAGGAAAAGACTTCAGGCAAATTTTTGCTTTCATGCATATTTTGCACTTGAAATCTGAAGGAACGCAACTGAGACATTTAAACTCCTCATATTGAGATGACCATATCTCTCATGCCACTTTTGAAAATTCAGATTTGGTATTGACACAAACAATTTCTCAGGCGTGCAATAATTGAAAACAAACAGACCATCACGGTTATAGGCAAACAAAACACTCTGACCATTTCGTTTTACTATTATATGTGCCGTAAATTAAAGCGAAAAACCACTCTCAACAGCCTTACTAACGGATATGAAGTTAGCACATAAATTGGGAACATACAAGACGTTTTGCAGTCTCAACTCACACAATTTGGTATATAGATTTACTGTACCAATTCCGCCAGCAGTAATGTAGTTGTCGCCCGCTAGCTTTATTTTCTCTAAGCTCTCCCGTATATAGCTGAACAGTTTCTTATCACAGCATGTGTGTGATGTTGCCCCGCTGTCGATGCACCAAGAGTTGGGGTCAAGTATATTGTTGCGAGAAACAAAAAGCATAGAGAACGAAGTAACATATTTTTGTCCCTGTCCTTGGTGTGATCTCCTTGCTCTCTTCAATTAGCTGCAAAATGCCCCTTTTTTCCGCAGTTATAACATTCCCCAGAAGATCTACTAGCATGTTTAGGTTTTTGTTTCGTTCGCGCCAAAAGTGCCTGTGCCCGAATATTAGCGTCTTCTTCACTCACATTACTCCCCTTTTCTACCCGCCAATCTCTTTCTTCTAATAGCTTAACCTTTAAGAAACACATCTTAAGCAGCTCATCGCGTGATTCCATTGCAACTACAACATTTTAAATCGACTTCGGAAGGCTTGACAATAATATGATGACCAACAGTTGCTCGTTTACATCAAACTCGATTTCACGGAGTTTTTCTACGACACTGGAAAAACGATTAACAAATTCCGACATGCTTTCACCTTCACATAATTTTATATAAAGCAATTGCTTAAACAACGTGATTTTCCCAGCAGGACCGCGTGGTTGGTAAATTTCTTTCAGCTTATCCCAAGCTAATTTGGACGTTTCGCAATGTTTTATGTAGTTAATCAAAGACGGTTTAATATTTAATATTATCGCGGCCAACGCTTTTCCATCCTTAGACTCCCAAGCAGCTTTTTCCTGAGCCGTCATATCCTCGGATTTTACAACTAACCCACTAACATATGGCCACAGATCGGAAAAAATTAAAACGCTTTTCATTTGAGTAGCCCAACCATCATAATTTTTATCATTGAGCTTTTCGATTTGATAAAGAGACGAACTCATATTTATCAATTTATTACTATCTATAGGTTACCGTACCGATTCAAAATTGCTTCCTTTATCTTTTTCTTTTTTTTCTGTACCCGCGCGTAACCGCCTGGGCCCATAACCTGTTGCGCCTATTAAGGAAAAAAGAGACCGATTTGTCGAGAGTTTATTATAAACTTATTATAAACGTTACAAGTGCAGTAAAGTATAAAGGTATAATGTATATAGAATATAGATATAATGAGAGAGTGAGAGGTAAATATAGTGAGGTAAATATAAGGACGATAAGAATACATATGAAGCAGGTATATCAATAAAGAGATGTAGGTAAAAATAATTTACTCAACAATTTATTTACTATTTATTATTTATTATTTATTTGGTTTGGTTTAAATGATCTTTTCAATGACTTTTCTTCCGTCGATCTTTGTACTACCAATTGCGCTAATGTCTTAACTGATAGTTTATTCTGTAATAACAAATTCTTTATTGTACACCAGAATATCAGAAGTCTAAGAGAAAACTTCGCAGCTCTTGTTACACATGTTGATTCATTTCAATGCATTCCAGACATTGTTTTTGTGTCCGAAATCTGGATATACGAGTTTGAGAAAAACGATTATTTTATGGAAGGTTTCAATTTTTATGCTAGCACTAATGAAAATTACGCTGCAGGTGGTGTAGGTTGCTTTATAAAAGAGAAAGAGGAATATTTAATTCGTGAAGTCCTTTGTGTTGACTTTTTGAGCGCTGATGTTTTAAGGGTTTCCATTGAAATTAACCATGAGATCTATGTTTTTGTATGCGTTTATAGATTGCATTTGTTCAGTGTTTCGACGTTTATAGACGAATTTTCCGGTCTGCTAGAGAATGAAAAATCAAAAAATTTAATTGTATTGGGAGATTTCAATATTAATATATTGGAAAAAAGTGAAATTGTTTTGAGTTATTTGGAATTGTTAGCATCACATGGCCTAGAAAACTATATTAATGAACCTACTAGAATTGTCTCAGGTAGATGTTTAGACCATATTTATGGACGCTTAAAAAATGGTCCGTCAAGTAAGTGTATGAAATGCGTTTTTGACCTAATGATTACAGATCACTCTATGACTGGTTTTTTGTTTAACATTTCCAAGAGTTTGCGTAGTCCTAGTTCTGTGTCTTGTAAAACACCAACAAAAATAGACTATAGAAAACTTAAATACAATCTTACTTATGAGTTTTGGGAAGATGTATATCTGTGTACCGATGCTAATACTTCCTATTCTTTGTTTATTAATTCTCTTGAGAAGCATATTCTGAGCTGTTCCTCTACTTTGCGTCCTAAAAGTAATTGTAAAAGGCTTAAACCTTGGATTTCCTCATATTTATTGAACAAAGTAAAGGCAAAAAACAAACTCAGAAGTAAATGTTATAAGTACCCTGGAAATCTAAGTCTTAAACGAAAATATAAAAAAGTGTGCACTGAACTTAGGAAGGAAATTCCAGTTTTTAGGGATAATTATTACCGCTCTAAATTCAATTCGGCTAGAGGTAACTTAAGGAATGAATGGCAAGTAGTAAACAGTATATTAAACAAAAACACTGTTTCTAAAAAACCGTATGTTATTCGTATCGATGACTGTGTTGTATCTGACAAACTTGTCATTGCAGATGCTTTTAACTGCTATTTTACTAAAATTGCCACCAGTTTGCAACCATGGGCTGTCCATCCGTCTTGTCGTATTTGCTCGACAACTGGTTGCTTTGCTGAACCAAATTTCAGTAATAGTTTTGTATTTGAAGCCATAACTCCACTTGAGGTTTTAAAAGTTATCGGTACCCTAAAAAACACTAACTCATGTGGTGCTGATGGTATCCCTAACACATTGCTCCAAAATGTTGCTTGTTTGGTAATGGATGTTCTGTCACACATTTTTAATCGGTGCATACTCGAAGGGGTTTTTCCAGATGAGCTCAAGGGTGCAGTTGTAGTACCTTTGTTTAAAAAGGGTTCTGCTGTGGATTTATGTAACTATAGACCTATCTCACTTCTTCCAGTGATAAGTAAAGTTTTTGAAAAGCTTGTAAAAAACAGGTTAGTGAGCTATCTCACGAAAACTCAGTTTTTTAAACCAACACAGTTTGGTTTTCAAAAGGGCAAATCAACCGAAGATGCACTTTTGCAGTTCTGTAGCAATATAATTTCAAACCTCAACAGTAAAAAGTGTACTGCTGGGTTATTTGTTGATATCACCAAAGCGTTTGATATGGTCGTTCACCACATTCTACTGGAAAAACTTGAAAAAGCAGGAATTCGTGGCTTCATGTTGAACTGGTTTAGATCTTACCTTAAAAATAGGTCACAAAGTGTGAAGGTTGATGATGTAATTAGTGATCCATTGATTATCAACTTAGGGGTACCCCAAGGTTCTGTCCTAGGTCCGATCCTCTTTCTTATTTACATTAACTCTCTTTTTATGCTTGATTTTAAAGGTGTTCCAACTGCTTTTGCAGATGATGTAGGTTTCGCATATGGTTCGGCTAGTCGCCTTGATCTGGTTTCCGACATAAATTGGGACCTTAGCCTTTTAAGAATTTGGTTTTCAAAACATAACTTGCTTATCAGCTCCAAGACTAAGATTATGATTTTTAGTTTGTCGTCTCTACTTGATTTTAATGTGAATGTTTACTTTCACGCATCTGATTGCAATAGATTTAAACTTGATTGCTGCAACTGTCGACCTGGTTCGTCTCCTCCTAATTTTGATAGTAGCCAATGCTGCAGTGATAAATGTTTCCCCGTTGAGAAAGTAAAGAAATTTAAATACCTGGGTATAACTATTGATTCAAGAATGAGCTTCTCGAATCATGTAGAAGCTTTGAGGAATTATTTTCGTTGCACGCTAAGGCATTTTTTCTATTTACGCAATATTTGTTCGAATACTTTGCTAAAAGCTATTTACTATGGTATTGTTCATTCAAAACTACAATATGGAATTACTTGCTGGGGAGGCGCTTATAAAAATAAAATACAGCCGCTCTTGATAATACAGAAATATATTCTACGAAAGCTATGCCGAAAACCTAGAAGGTACCCTACTTATCCTTTGTTCTGTGACTTAAAAATTCTCCCTGTGCGTCATTTGTATTGTTTTAAAGTTTTTGAAGACCTTCTTTATGAAGTCTGGTAATCGTAACTTCCGACTGATCTCTAATTATAGTTTACGTGGAAACTCTTCGTACTCATTATCCGTTCCTCAATTCCATACCACGGCTTACCGTAATTTTTATTATATATCGTCTATTCGTCTATTCAATAAACTTCCTCAATCGTTCAGGTCGGTATCTATACCTAAAAAGTTTCTCAAACTCGTAAAAATATGGCTTTTTAATTTTAATTTCGCTGGCATAGAGTCTGTTCTCTCTGACTATCTGATGTAACTTGAGAATTATAATTTGAGTCTTAATTGTCAATTGATCTTGTTGCATTCAAAGGAAAATTGTTTTGTTTTGAAACTGTTTAAACTTATTTTATAAAGTAACGTAATTTTTTTGATTTCTTAAGGGTCACCCCACCCACACATAACTTTTTTAAGTGCCTAAAATGTAATTGTAATGGCATTCATCACTATTTTTATTACAAAAGTAAAAAAATACAGATTGTCAAATAATTTTCATATTTTAATTGAATTGTAATTATTTTTTTACTGAATTTATATACATAGGAATTTATGAAATAATAAAAATTATCTATCTTATCTATCTATTTATTATTTATTATTTATTATTTATTATTTATTATTTATTATTTATTATTTATTATTTATTATTTATTATTTATTATTTATTATTTATTATTTATTATTTATTATTTATTATTTATTATTTATTATTTATTATTTATTATTTATTATTTATTATTTATTATTTATTATTTATTATTTATTATTTATTATTTATTATTTATTATTTATTATTTATTATTTATTATTTATTATTTATTATTTATTATTTATTATTTATTATTTATTATTTATTATTTATTATTTATTATTTATTATTTATTATTTATTATTTATTATTTATTACTGTTGCGCAGATTAAGGAAAAAACCGATCTGTTCGAAAGTTTATTATGAACTAACTATGAAACGTAACAAGTACAGTAAAGTATAAAGGTATACCTATCCCTAATAATATAAAACAAAGTGAATATTTTTTTGTCGGAAGCTACAGAACAAACGGGTGAACGGATTTTGACAATTTTTTTTTTTATTTGTTAGTTTTTTATGAGGAGCAAGTTCGTGCATTTAAAAATATTTCATTTTGATTGTGGAAGTCTAAGAAATTCAATAATTAGACTTTGAACACAAAAAAAGTGAACTTCTCCTTCGTCTATTTGAATGAAATTAATTCCATTTTTTAGATACCTAAAACGCGCATCTTTTAAGTCCAAAACTAAGTTTCTATTTGTTATATCAGCTGAGCAATATTAAAAAATCCTTTGCGAAATTCCTTTTTTATCAATTTGTTAATTGACCAAAATTTTCAAATCGATCTCAGTGGTGGTTTCTTTTTTAGTTTTCTTTCAAGGTATATTCGTATTTTTTGAGAGAGCGGGAGGGTTTTTTTTTTCATATATAATCCGACAGAAATTGGTTGCGGAATTTGTTTACGATTTGGATTTGAGCCTCCGGGAGAGTAGGTATGCGTTGCGGGGAATTTTCCGCTCCGACGGATACCTCGCTAGGGCCAAATGTGGATGTGACATGTGAAGTGTAGTGTATAGGATTGCGAGCAATGTTGCCAGACTTTTAAAAATGAAAATGCTAAATCATATAAATAAAAATGGTGTAATTCTGTTCGACTAAAATTGAATTTGACTGCACATCTTTAAATGCAAAAACCTTAGAAATTGCTGAATATATTTTGGTACATTTTTCACAGGCCTATAGACTAAAGAGGATACCTAGGTCTACAATCCCAACTTTATTTCAACTCCATATCTCTATAAATTCCGGAAAAAAATTGGACAAGATTAATTTATTTTTTTGTTTCGTTTCGCTTTTTTCTTTTTCACGTTTTGCGTCCGAAAATACTATTAGCATTAAAAAAAGTAAATACCAGCTTAAAGAGGACATCTACAGGTACCACTTGGGATAACTATTAACTTGATAGGTATCTTTTAAGGTTTTTAAATAAATAGGCAAAATTTGAAACATTTCTACGATTTTCACCTGGGTAAGTGGATACTGAATATGCTTTTCATTCTCAAATCAAACAAACCAACCGCGCAATATATTGGCATCTCCCTGTGACACAAAGGGAGATAGACATAGGCAGTATGCTGTTTGGTTTGCTAAGAAAAAAGGAAACCTATAAAAGAAATTCCAAATTTGTAGGAAAGCTGTGGTGTGTCTGCTCTCTTGCTCAACTTCTATTTCATTCAACCTGGCTGTGGCGTGGCGTCCATATAACCCTTACCCGATTCCTACCGACTTCCCTTTTTAAATTTCCACCAGTCAACACAATCTACCAAAAACCAAATTAATATACATGAAAGCAACTAAATGAATTTAATATTCACGAAATGGTGCACACACGTAAGCGATGAACTAAATATTGTTTGTATCCATTTTCATCATTCATCGCCATCGTCACGGTCGTTTTATTAAAGCTCTCGCTCTCACTGGATGGATAGTTGACTTTGAGAGAACATTTCTTTTTATCCCGTTTTTTCTCTTATTCGCCAGCCAAGCGTTATGACTTATGAGAAATGTGGATGTGATAGAGTTCGGGAATACTTCCTTTAAACAACAATCAATGCTATTGGTTAGTATTTGGATATTGATTTTTTTGATTAATAAAACTGGTTACAAGAGAGGTTTTACAAATTTGAAGCATATTAATTAAAACATGGTTACTTATTTACCAATTTTCGATATCATTAACACCGACTGCATGTGTACATTTTTCCTAAATAACTGGTGAAAATTGGCTCAAAACGTTATTATTTTATTTTTTTTATTAACTGTTCTGAAACCACATTTTGCACGGGCAACGCCGGGCGGGTACAGCTAGTGAATATATATAATGAGAGAGTGAGAGTAAAATAGTTTTCAGCGTTGATATATATAAAATATAAGAACAATAAAAATACATATGAAGCAGGTATATCCATATAGAGATGTAGGTAAACATAATTTACTCAACAATTATTTATATTTATTTATTTATTTATTTATTTAATTTTTTTTCATTTCATTTAGTTCTTTATTCAAATATGTACAAAGTATGAATAATTACAAAAAAACAGAGCAACATTTTTTAAATATAGCTAGTACATACAGAATAGTTAGTGACATCTTTATTTGAGAAAAATAGAGATGATGTCACATTGGATATAATTTAACTTTGTGGGGTGTACAAAGGTGGATAAAAAGTAAAAGGTTAAAGTTAAGACAACAGAATTATAGCAATTTAAGAAAGAAAGAAAAAGCAATCTGTAACAAGTGACAAGTGACAAAAGGGAAAAATAATAAAAATATATAAAAGAGGACAAATTCAAATAATATCTACTACCGTTACTTAATCGAAATTAGCAAATAAGCAAATAAGCAATTCTTTTCTGTATAATTATATATATTTTTATTACTATGCAGTATAGCGTAAAAGCGTTTTGATTTCATCATGGTTGAATCCAAAGAGCCAAATTTTCGTTAGTTTTGTTGCAAATATATTTACACTAATTCTAATCGCGATCAAACTACTGAATTACTTTAATTTGGCGAAACAAAACGAATAAAAAAACCAAATTGCAAAATTGCAGTCGCCACTGCCCGAGAGAAAAAGTCGAATGTAATCTGACACTTGTCAGAGATGGGAAAACAAAGAGATCGCGAACAATTTGCAACCACAGCCGGTGAGATGGCTGTGTTCGGTTTTGCTCAGCGAAAGGGGTGGGTGCGTCGTGAATTATCAACTTCCGATTGATAATTTCTTGTGTGTGTTTTATAATTAACAACCAAAATGGGCGCCACGTAATTTTATGGTAAATTACGAAACCCTTCAAGAATTCACCGCGGACAACCTGAAAGTCCAGAAAAATGAAAGATCGAATTTCCACTACGTTATAAATGCTCCGTTGGAGCACGGTCTTTATTGATAGGAGGATTAAAGCCTCACGAAAAATTTTATATTTTGTCGAAGTGACAACAACTATGTATATATATATATATTGTAATTTGGACCGCTGGCGTGGCCCGCTATCGCGCTATCTCGAACGTTACAACTATTATTATTACGGGTCGCGTGTCCCGTTTATTCCGGGATTTTCCGAAGCGAGGATTTACCGAGCTTTTAAATTACAAAAACTTTCCTACACCAAACGACCTCTATCACACTTTCTACAATTTTCACTCTACTTATCTGTTTGATTGCTTTTCCTTCTATTTCCTTCTCCTATTGTCCTTCTGACAATATGCTCTTGTCCTGTCCTCTGTCCTTCTCCACTTAAATCCTTTCTTCTTTCTTCTACTTTCCACTTTCACTTCACTTTCTTTCTTTTCTTCTACTCTACTCTACGCTTTAAACTAATTTTTTTCTCCTCCACGAACTACTTCTTCACGATCAAAAAAGTTGCCTTTCTCGCAACGCAAAATCAAAAAAATCTCAAAATGTTTAAACTTCCAAAACGAACTTGATACCAAGCTGGTCAGCCAAGAAGTGCCTTCCAGGTTTTTGCCTTTGTTCGAAGTCGCTTGGCTTTCTCACGCACACTCTCTCATACATTCGCTGGTATTTGTACTGTGGGATCTTTAAAATGGCATTCAGCAATGCCTCCCACAGCCATTTACCACCACATTCAAACATACTAGCGGGCTAAACGGTCATTTGTATGCGACACCAATGCGCTGCCGTAACCCGCTAGTCCTCTCAAAACTTCCAGTCACTCTTCTCTAAATCTACGCTGGAATTCGCCTTGGGAGGGTCTTTCCAATGTAGTTGGAATTAGCCAGCCGACTTCGAACTCTCTTATCTCTCTACTCAGAGTTAACTATCTCTACTATCTGTATTACTACTCTATGGCCATATGTGAACAAACCAAATAACCAAAGTGAAAAGTAATTCGTGGAGGAATTTGCTCTCGGCATTTTTCCCCACGAATTTAATTAAAATCAAATTTATAAAGCGAAAAAGAAAAAAGGATTATGGTGGACGCAATAATTCCCACCCGGACGTATTACGATGGACCTTCCCAATTAACCCCCGATCGCAGAAAAGGAACCAAACAGTTATTGTTTACTATTTTGATTTCGCGATAAGTTAATCTATCTCGGTAGATTCTCGCGCAGATTTGGGGGATGAGACTTGCTGATAGCAGGCCATTCCTTACATATTTTTTTTATTTAGGTTGGGCTCTCGGCCATTTAGCTCAATTGCAGCCTTTTAGTATTCAGTGTTTAGTGTTATTCGTTAATGATATTAGTGTTTGTGTCGTTAGATATTCGTGCTGCTTCCGTGTTGTTCATATTTTCACGCACTTTCTGTGCGGGTGCTATGGTGGGAGTGCGTTTTACGTGGCCGTCCGCCTGCACTCTCTGCTGCTCCTTCGTTGCTCCATCGTCGGGGCATTGACTTAGGGATCGTCTTCCCTATGCCCATCGAACAAGGCTCTCTACCATTAGTGTGGTAGTTCTTTCGCGATGTTATCGTATTGAAGAGTGTCTTTTTATTTCGGCCGTCCGCCTACACTCCTCTGCTGCTCCTTCGTTGCTCCAGCGGCGGGGTGATTTGCAAAAGAGATCGTCGTCTCTCCACCCATCGATCTTAGTGTTTTGTTGTTGTCACTATTTACTAAGTGACAGCCGTTGGGGTGTTTTATGTTGGCTGTCCGCCACACCCTTTTGTATAGACATAGTGGTTGTCTAATTGTCCCACGGTGGAGTGTTTGATAAGGGGATCGTCCTCCCCCCACTCTTTCGTCTATGCCGACCTCCTGTCGGTACATTTAATCGACGGTTGCGAGTCTCCCTTCCGTCCGAAGGGCTGCGCAACCGGAACTTCCTTGCTTTGCCATTCAGACCGCCCGTCTGATGGTTCGTGACCGCCTTGTCACTTTTGTATACCTGTATGGTAGTACCCTATGGTTCCAAGGAGGTGGTCCGAAGGCTGATGGGAACCTCGGATGCCCGCCCACATCCCAGGACCTCGAGCACAAACCGAAGAAACAGAGGGACCATGGGTAGGAGAGAACGGAAATTAACGCAACAGTTTTGAAAACGTGCGGAAATTTCTTATGGACCGAATTTCAAACGGTAAGGAGTTAAAAAGTTTGCGAGAAACAATGGAGTAGAAGTTTCTGTAGCTTGTTGTGCGAAACGAAGGCAAATTCACAACGAAGTTCGAATAGCTTCGTAAGCAGCGAAAGTCAGAAATCGGACTTTCCAGGTACCCGCCTCTCATAAAAAAGACTTTAAGAACTTTGAAAAAATATAAATGTCGCAAAGGAAGAATATTTAATGACCTAAACAGGTCCATAGTGTGAGCTTAACGACGAGAACTGCAAACTTTACGTATAGCAGATTTTTGAATAACTGTTAATTGCTGAAGCTTATTAAAATAAGCGCCACCCCAACTGCAGAGACCATATTGCAATCTTGAATGGAATAAGCCATAATAGACCATTTTCATTGTGTCAGAAGAGCAGTACTTTCTTAGACGATAAAAACAGCGAGTAGAGGAAAGAAGATATTTTTTCAAAAGAGAAATGTGCGTGGACCAGTTCAGATTTTTGTCAATAGAAACACCAAGGTACTTAAAACTATCAACGCTTTCAATTTTGAAGCAGTTAGGACTGTAATCTGCCTTACTATTGAATGATGGGTCATTTTGGAAACTGCAGATGTTGTTCGACAGCTTATGACTAGCACAATCATGGGAGTGAAAAACTATTTCTAAGTCGGGAGACTCCTGTTCAGTTAGACTGAAATACATCAGTTTAGTTTTGCTACTAACAATAAGCCTATTTTCTGCAAACCAGCTTCTTAGTAAAGATACGTCATGCGTCTAACGGACTGACTGAACAATAAGCAATACCAAGGTCATCGGCAAAGGCTTTAGTTTTACCCAAAAATGGAAGTGAAAATAAGGAATTTATATATATTAGGAATAAAATTGGACCAAGTACAGAGCCTTGGGGTACTCCCAGGTTATTCGTTTTAGGACTGCTTATACTGCTACCAACTTTAACTCGCTGTATTCTATCTTTAAGATATGACTCAAACCAATTGTAAATGAATCCTCTGAACCCGGCCTTATATAATTTATCTAGGAGAATTACATGATCAACCATGTCAAACGCCTTGGTAATGTCGACAAATAGACCAGCGCGCAGTTTGTCATCTAAACCCTTATATAATATAGAGCAGAAGTCTAGTAGAGCATCCTCAGTGGAATGACCAGTCCGAAAACCAAACTGTAGGGGACTAAAAAAATTTAAATTATTGAGATAGGCTAAGATTCTCGCTTTAACTACTTTTTCAAATACTTTGGAAATAGAAGGCAATAACGAAATTGGTCTATAATTGGATGGGTCTGATTTGTTGCCCTTTTTAAGTAGAGGAATTACTATGGCGCATTTCAGATCAGTGGGAAAAGTTCCAGACATAATGCTGAAGTTAAAGAGGTAAGACCAAATATCTACTAAATTGAGACCAATATTCTTTAGAACCAAATTCGAGATCTCATCACTACCACACGAATTAGAGTTAGGCAGAGAATTAATAGTTTTTAGTAATTCAAATCCTGTGATAGGCTCAAAAGCGAAGCTGTTTCCGAAGCTATTACATGTAGTAACAGACTTAGTACAACAATTACATGAAGTTTGCGACCTATCTGAAAAAGAGGATTCTCCAATGGAGACGAAGTAATTGCTAAACTCGTTGGCTATTTCTAAAGGATTCAAAACGTCAGTACCTCCGATATTCAGTACGATAGGATTAGTGTTAGTAACTTTTCAAGTAATAATACTGTTAACGACTTGCCACTCCTTCTTAAGATTTCCATTTGCCTTTAGTATTTTTGAACGATAATACCTATCCCTCGCATTAATCACTTCCTTATTCACTTTTTTACATAAATTTCTGAAGCGACTTTTTAAGCTATTATTCATTGGATGTTTCCAACATTTTTTTCTTAATTTGTTCTTAGTATTTATTTTTTTGATAAGGGAGCGAGTTATCCAGGGTTTGAGACGATATTCTGATTTTTTACGTGATAAGGTAAAGGTAGAAGAAATAATGTAAATTTTTAAAACATTAAGAAAAATTTCATAAGCTATAGAAGCATTTTGTGCCACATAGACACTATCCCAACTTTCATATAGAAGCTTATTGTTTAATACAAGAAAATTTATTTTGTTATAAGGGGTTGGTGAAGAATCATATGACCTACTACATTTAATGTTTTCAAAAAAGATTCCTGTCATACAATGATCAGTTATATTAAGATCCATGTTGATTCCAGCAAGCTGATCAACAGCAAAATTCTCGAGACGAGCAAAAACATGGTCGAGGCAGGTGCCAGCGGTTGGCCTGGTAGGTTCTTCAATGAGGGAAAAGAATCCGTGTTCAGCCATGAGTGTTTAATACGAATCAGAAACCGAGTTAAAAACTAAAATATCTAAGTTAAGGTCACCTAATATGATAAGATTTCCAGATCGTTCATTTGCCAAAAAGATTGAAAATTCATCTAAAAAGCATGTAGGCGATAATAAATGAAGTCTGTATACACAGACAAAACAAAATACTTCATTTTGGATATTGCAACACACTTTGATGACATCCGCGCTTCTTAGCTTCATTAGGATTTGGAAAAAAAGTGTAATTAGGAATAAGATAATCGTCAACTTCGCATGAATAAATCCAAATTTCAGAGACAAATATTATATCTGGCAGGTTGACAAAAGTTTCTAGATGACCAATCAGTAAATCAAAGTTTTGACGCAAACTGCGAATATTTTGATGTACAACGAAAAAAGAATTGCTACAGCTATAAATTCTATCGGAATTATATCTAATGGTTCTTATAGTGAGGCTATCGCGCACAGGATCAAAGTACTCATTCATATCATTGCCCATGAAAAGCAGTTAAATCTTCAAAAGATCTTATGACAACAACCTCACTATTATCAGATTTCCTCATTAAAATATGACTGTTTCTGAACCACACATATTTGAATTTATTCTCCCTTTTACATCTTTTAGCTGCCATAAATAAAGCTTTAGAATATTTGGTTAAGCTATCTATAATGAAAATATTTAAACTACTACTAGATACTACTACCAGCAATAAAGAGCGATGATTTCAGCTTTCTCCTTGCATTTTTTTTGCTTTCCATCACTTTCCGCTTGGCATTGAGTGAAGAAAAGTGCACACAGAGAATACCACCGTGCTCATTTGATGTTGTAGTTGTACTCGTATTGTTAACATTGATACCTTGCTTAGCATAACATTTCTGTATGTCATCAGTCGAAACAGATATATCCAAAGCCTTTTCAAAGATCACATTTAATCTCTCTCTTGCATTTGCACTATTTAAGTTAGGAACACCAACAATTTCAACAACATTCTCCAGTTGCTTCTGCTCTCTCCAGTTCACCCTGCCCTCCAAACTCGCCACCTTCATACGCAATGATTGGTTTTCCTCTTTCAGCTGCTGTATTGTGCTGAGAAAATCACTGTTAATTTTCTTCATGTCGAGAATTTCAGAGTAAAGAAGTTGCAAGGTTAGTTAACTTTCGGTCAAAGTAGAGAGAACCGTTGACATACTGACGTCCGCAGTGCCAGGTGAAGATTCTGCTACGCGTTGAAACGAAAGTGATGCAATATTAGCATGGGCGGCCGGTGTTTTAGGTGTTGTTGTTGTATGGGCAGCCGGCAATTTAGGTGTTGTTGTTATTTTAGGAGGTACTTTTTCACGTTGCGAAGAAAGTGAGGTACACTTTACTGGAACTGATGCTGTCTTTGATGATGTAGATTTTTGCTGCTTTTGTTGTGAAACAAATGTTGAAGGTAATGGTTGTTGAAGTGATTTGCGACGCAAAACAGAACACTTGTCGCAGCGATGAGCAAGATTATTGGTTATGAGATAATCTAAATCTGCCGGTTGAATGTTAGCGCACGAACCGTGGAACAGACTTTTACAATCACCGCACTGAATTTTTGTTGCATCGTTGCGATCTATTTTGTCATTGCAAACCGGGCAATTCATTTTAAAAAAAGAAAGTTATTTAACTTTGGAACAAAGGTAGAGAAAAATTAAAGCTTCGCACCCCACGACACTTTAAGAAACACGTCTGGTCTTGACGACGACTTGATATTATCTATTTTTACCTGATTTTTTTTTTCTTTGAACTTTTTTTTCGTATTTTCCTTCAGAAGTTATATTTCTTGCCCAATTTAAATAATGTTTCAGAAGAAAGATACAAATTATCATATCTCTGAATTGCAAAATGTGTGGTAACAAAACCTACTGTAAACTTATATACGAAATAAAACTATCTATCTATCTACCTTTAGTAACTCGTGACCGGTTCGAACTGCTGCATGTGGTACCGGTAATAAACAATGATTCAACGATGATAGTTGAAATATCGACAAAGTATCTAAGCATCCAAGGGGTGGCAATGGTGTAGTGGGTAGAGTCATTGCTTGTGACCCGGTTGGCGCCGGTTCGAGCAATACTCGCCACGCACACATATAAAGAAACGAATAATATCAGAGTTTCTCCCACACTACACCAAAAAGGGGTTTCTGCTTGGAGTACAATGGACGGGGATCTGGTCTGAGTGCTCCAGGATTTGGAATCCGCTTTGTATTATAAAAAAATTAAAATAAAATAAATCTAAGCATCCATCTACATCGTGATTACTACTACGCTCTAAAGAGCAAGAGCTTGTAGCATGCATTGCTTGTCCCAAAAAAAAACGTTATTTGCAAACAAAATTATTCACTTCATCAAACAGGTTCAGGAGAAAACGCCTGCGAGCTTATTTTTTTCATTCCGAATTCACAACATGAACCTTGCACTCTTCGAACTATTTCAGAGCCGCCAAGATACACTCAGCTATTGAACAACCAGTGGATTTCCCTCGTAAAAGAAGAAACTAATATTACTATAATCTGTAAAGTATCTGCTTTCCAAGGTATTTAAAAGAACAGTAGAATAGTGCATCTTAAAAACTATTGCGCAACCAAGGAGCCGTTAAAAATAATATAAGCACATGATGTTTTGCCTACTTTTGTCAGTACCTCTATCACACTCTCCAGAAGCATTAGCAATTTACTGCAAGTATCAAAAACAAAGTTTTCCCCGTTCCAACCAATAACAGAGCGTTTAACCATTGAAGACTTGCAAGAACTGAGAAGCCGTATAAGCGGCTTAAAGGCTAAAGAGCAGCTTCACAAGGACCGGCTTTCATTGGATGTTCACCATTTTATTATAGGTTATTTTAGCCTTATTTTAGCAATATCCGTTACAATTTTTATGTTAATAACTAGAATAAGGAAATAAAAAAAAAGGCCCCACCCCAAAGCCTAGAACAATCACCTCAGAAGAAATACGTTTGAGCACTACTGCTCAAGAATGGTGAGGATGTTATGTTATATACATGTAAGTTTAATCTTAAGTTCACAGTTTTATTTTCCCATTACAATTATATCACTTAAATTGTTCCCATAACTTTATTTTCCCACAACTATAATCATAAATTCAATTCCAGGTGAACGCGCATATCCATAAGGTGTTATAGGTGTAGCGATTTACTTAGGTAAAATTGCCATTTAAAAAAAAATTGGCTTTATCCTCCTATATATATATTATAAATGTGAATGTTTGGATGTTTGTTCCACAATAACTCAAAAACTACTGAACGTATTGAGATGGGATTTTTTTTAATTTATTCGGGCTAGATCCGAAGCCCTAATAGGCCTTATTTGGTGGCAATACCATCCCGGGAATACCATCGTTGGAAGCTTTTTAAGCCTTTTAGCATGTTCTTCTTCTTCTCCTATCATTTTAAGAGTAGCGTGACTGTGGAAAAGGGGTTGCAAATTTGTCTTTTTTTACCTTTCTTTAATCATCTTGCTGTTACATTCATAGATCTAGGTTAATCGGAATAAGCTTAAAACATTTAGCCAATACTTCACCGATTATTTTGAAGTATCATTCATCTCTCTGCTCCTTCCAGGGGCTGAGCTAGAAGGAATTGAAAACAGACTTTTCTGACCAACGAAAAAATAATGATTTCTTGATTGCCAGTTCTGCTTTGGGGTGGTGGGTTGAATACACATTAAAGGAAATAAAGATATACATTCACACACAACGAATGTCGCACCTCGCAGTGTTTCCCCTGAACGTCGTCATGTGGTCGTCAATGACAACGGCTAACGGTTGTCAATAATGTTTTCTGCATTGTGCGCAGCCAGCCTACATGCAAAATATAGGTAGTTCGATTTGTGGGTTTCATATGAATAATTACTATACTACATAAATGGTGGAAATAACTTTTTGATATGAAACATCTTATGCGCGACTTGGGAGTAAAATCGATTCGACCGAGATGGAAATGACCAAGCGGAAATTGGCATGTCGCCATCGCCATCACTACGCCGCCGCCTAAAACTCCTAAAACACTCAACCAATTTAAATACAATTTTGTGGTTGGGTATGGTTGGTTGTTACTTGATGAATAGGATAGTTTTGGCCCCGATAGGTGGCGCTGTAGTCGATCTTCTTAACCACTCAACCGATTTAAATAAAATTTTGTGGGTGGGTATGGTTGGTTGTAACTTAATGGATAGGATAGTTTTGAACCCGATAGGTGGCGCCGTTGTCGATCTTCTTAACCACTTAACCGATTTAAATAAAATTTTGTGGGTGGTTATGGTTGATTGTAACATGATGAATAGGATAGTTTTGGACCCGATAGGTGGCGCCGTTGTCGATCTTCTTAACCACTTAACCGATTTAAATAAAATTTTGTGGGTGGGTATGGTTGATTGTAACATGATGAATAGGATAGTTTTGGACCCGATAGGTGGCGCCGTGGTCGATCTTCTTAACCACTCAACCGATTTAAATAAAATTTTGTGGGTGGGTATGGTTAGTTGTAACTTGATGGATAGGATAGTTTTGGACCCGATAGGTGGCGCTGATGTCGATCTTCTTAATCACTCAACCGATTTAAATAAAATTTTGTGGGTGGGTATGGTTGATTGTAACATGATGAATAGGATAGTTTTGGACCCGATAGGTGGCGCCGTGGTCGATCTTCTTAACCACTTAACCGATTTAAATAAAATTTTGTGGGTGGGTATGGTTGATTGTAACATGATGAATAGGATAGTTTTGGACCCGATAGGTGGCGCCGTTGTCGATCTTCTTAACCACTTAACCGATTTAAATAAAATTTTGTGGGTGGGTATGGTTGATTGTAACATGATGAATAGGATAGTTTTGGACCCGATAGGTGGCGCCGTGGTCGATCTTCTTAACCACTCAACCGATTTAAATAAAATTTTGTGGGTGGGTATGGTTGATTGTAACATGATGAATAGGATAGTTTTGGACCCGATAGGTGGCGCCGTTGTCGATCTTCTTAACCACTTAACCGATTTAAATAAAATTTTGTGGGTGGGTATGGTTGATTGTAACATGATGAATAGGATAGTTTTGGACCCGATAGGTGGCGCCGTGGTCGATCTTCTTAACCACTCAACCGATTTAAATAAAATTTTGTGGGTGGGTATGGTTAGTTGTAACTTGATGGATAGGATAGTTTTGGACCCGATAGGTGGCGCTGATGTCGATCTTCTTAATCACTCAACCGATTTAAATAAAATTTTGTGGGTGGGTATGGTTGGTTGTTACTTGATGAATAGGATAGTTTTGGACCCGATAGGTGGCGCCGTTGTCGATCTTCTTAACCACTCAACCGATTTAAATAAAATTTTGTGGGTGGGTATGGTTGGTTGTAACTTAATGGATAGGATAGTTTTGAACCCGATAGGTGGCGCCGTTGTCGATCTTCTTAACCACTTAACCGATTTAAATAAAATTTTGTGGGTGGGTATGGTTGGTTGTTACTTGATGAATAGGATAGTTTTGGACCTGATAGGTGGCGCCGTTGTCGATCTTCTTAACCAGTCAACCGATTTAAATAAAATTTTGTGTGTGGGTATGGTTGGTTGTTACTTGATGAATAGGATAGTTTTGGACCCGATAGGTGGCGCCGTTGTCGATCTTCTTAACCACTCAACCGATTTAAATAAAATTTTGTGGGTGGGTATGGTTGGTTGTAACTTAATGGATAGGATAGTTTTGAAGCCGATAGGTGGCGCCGTTGTCGATCTTCTTAACCACTTAACCGATTTAAATAGAATTTTGTGGGTGGGTATGGTTGATTGTAACATGATGAATAGGATAGTTTTGGACCCGATAGGTGGCGCCGTTGTCGATCTTCTTAACCACTTAACCGATTTAAATAAAATTTTGTGGGTGGGTATGGTTGATTGTAACATGATGAATAGGATAGTTTTGGAACCGATAGGTGGCGCCGTTGTCGATCTTCTTAACCACTCAACCGATTTAAATAAAATTTTGTGGGTGGGTATGGTTGGTTGTTACTTGATGAATAGGATAGTTTTGGACCCGATAGGTGGCGCCGTTGTCGATCTTCTTAACCACTCAACCGATTTAAATAAAATTTTGTGGGTGGGTATGGTTGGTTGTAACTTAATGGATAGGATAGTTTTGAAGCCGATAGGTGGCGCCGTTGTCGATCTTCTTAACCACTTAACCGATTTAAATAGAATTTTGTGGGTGGGTATGGTTGATTGTAACATGATGAATAGGATAGTTTTGGACCCGATAGGTGGCGCCGTTGTCGATCTTCTTAACCACTTAACCGATTTAAATAAAATTTTGTGGGTGGGTATGGTTGATTGTAACATGATGAATAGGATAGTTTTGGAACCGATAGGTGGCGCCGTTGTCGATCTTCTTAACCACTCAACCGATTTAAATAAAATTTTGTGGGTGGGTATGGTTAGTTGTAACTTGATGGATAGGATAGTTTTGAACCCGATAGGTGGCGCTGATGTCGATCTTCTTAATCACTCAACCGATTTAAATAAAATTTTGTGGGTGGGTATGGTTGGTTGTTACTTGATGAATAGGATAGTTTTGGACCCGATAGGTGGCGCCGTTGTCGATCTTCTTAACCACTCAACTGATTTAAATAAAATTTTGTGGTTGTGTATGGTTGGTTGTAACTTAATGGATAGGATAGTTTTAAACCCGATAGGTGGCGCTGATGTCGATCTTCTTAATCACTCAACCGATTTAAATAAAATTTTGTGGGTGGGTATGGTTGGTTGTTACTTGATGAATAGGATATTTTTGGACCCGATAGGTGGCGCCGTTGTCGATCTTCTTAACCACTCAACCGATTTAAATAAAATTTTGTGGGTGGATATGGTTGATTGTAACTTGATGAATAGGATAGTTTTGGACCCGATAGGTGGCGCTGTTGTCGATCTTCTTAACCACTCAACCGATTTCGATAAAATATTGTGGGCAGGTATGGTTGGTTACGACTTAATGGATAGGATAGTTTTGGACCCGATAGGTGGCGCTGTTGTCGATTTTCTTAACCACACAACCGATTTCAATGAAATTTTGTGGGTTTGCATGGTTATATGGAAAGATATATTTTTCGATTTTTTTCAACTAAATTCTCATTTAAGTGAATACTTATATGGGCACGTTGGAGTGAACTGAAGAATTTCTTGAAATTCTTTTGTATCTGTTTTGTATCCGTTTTAATAAGTAATGCAGAAAAGGACAAAGGGTTCCTTAAGTGTAGGTACTTGAAGTGATTGACAAAATCGGCATTAATGCGAGCGAAGCCGCGGGCAACAGCTAGTCGTTAATAAAGCACTTAGAATGATAGGTTTTAGTAGGCGTAATACGAAAGAAAAAACTGTTCAATAATGTTTTACCACGTTTGTTTTAAAAAAAACTAAGATGGAATATTGAAACTCCACCCTATTTAAGTAGATGCCTTCTATTTAATAAACAAACTCCTTAAAAAAGACGCAAGTATGTTAGTTAAATAATAATAAGATATAATAAATAACAACATTAAATGCCCTAGGTAAATAGTCGGATGAACTTTTTTTCATACAAGAATTCTGCGTATGAAATTTCATCATTATGTTCAATTTCATAGAACAAACTACGGCAATAATGAACCAATTGAACGTTGTAGCAATGAATTAAATTCTGTCTTTGATAATATTGATGTTTTTGAAAACTTTTCAAGAAATTCTTTTAAAAATAAATTAGGTAATATCTGTTTTGAATCGGAGTAATTAAACAATCTTACCTACTTACTTAAGGTGGCGCTACAGTCCGGGGTGGACCTGGGCCTCAACCAATACGCCTCTCCAGTTAGCGCGGTATTTGGCTTACTGCCTCCAGTTGCGCACTCCAAGTTGGTTAAGATCCCCTTCCACCGGTGCGCGCCATCTATGGCAAGGTCTTCTTTCACCAGGGCGATCTCTCAGACATTCAGGTTCTTTTTAGTTTTACCTACACGAACATACAGACTCAATTTTTACCGACAAACTAGCCCAACTCAAAATACATACATTCACCCGAAAAAGAGATGCTAAAGGAAAGTCACCACATTTTATAAAACCCCAACTAGGAAGGAAAAGTAACCAAGAACAAATCGGTTTAACAACTCTACCAGTACCATTCCGAAGCTCAACTGACCAGAAAGCCGCGAGCACATGTCTAAACGACATCAAAGAAATATGCTTCGAAAAATGTTTTAAACGTTTTAAATGTTTTAAACGTTTTTAAACGTTGCGCACTCCAAGTTGGTTGAGGTCCCCTTCCACTTGTGCGCGCCATCTAAGGCGAGGTCCTCCTCTACTGCGTTGTCCCTCCGGGTTGGAATCAAAGACTCTTCGGGCCGGAGCGTTGGTGTCCATTCGCTCTACATGTCCTAGCCATCTTAGACGACTGATGCGTATTTTTCTGACCAGGTCGGTTTCGTTGTACAGCTCGTAGAGTTCGCTGTTAAATCTTCTCCTCCAAAGCCCGTCAACGCAAACGGGACCAAAAATTACTCGAAGAATCTTGCGTTCGAAACGGCCAAGAAGATCTTCATTAGCCTTTGTTAGGGTCCATGCTTCTGCGCCATAGAGCAGGACTGGGATGATGAGGGTCTTATATAGAATCGACTTAGTGTTTCTTGACAAGGCCTTACTAGTCAATTGCCGTCTTAGTCCTTGCTGTGGTGTCATTATCAGAGTTTATAGCGGAGCCGAGGTAGAAAAAGTCCCTAACTTCCTCAAAATTATAGCTGTCTATCGTGACGTTCTGTCCGATTCGTCGATGTTGTGTGTCCCTTCTTGTTGACAGCATATATTTTGTCTTGCCCTCATTCACCACTAAACCCATTCTTGCCGCTTCCGTACTAATACTTGCAAACGCGCCAATGACAGCTCGCTGTGTTCTCCCAATAATGTCAATATCGTCCGCGTATGCAAGCAGTTGCACAGACTTATGGAAAATTGTGCCTCTGGTGTTGGCTTGTGAGTTGCGCACAACTTCTCAAGAATGATGTTAAAGAAGTCACATGACAGCGCATCACCTTGTCTAAATCCCTTTCTGACATCAAAGGTCTCGGTGAGATTGTTTCCGACCTTAATAGAGCAGCGAGCGTTCTTCATCGTCATTCTGCACAATCTGACGAGTTTGGCAGGGATGCCAAAACTAGACATGGCTCTGTATAGCTCGTCTCTATAAATGCTGTCATATGCGGCCTTAAAATCGATGAACAGATGGTGGGTATCGATTTGGACTTTTTGGGTTTTCTCCAGGATCTGCCGTAGTGTGAAAATTTGGTCGGTTGTGGACTTTCCGGGCTTAAAACCGCACTGATAGGGACCTATCAGATCGTTGACGAATGGTTTCAGGCGTTCACACAGTATAGCAAATATGATCGTATACGCAGTGTTAAGGAGACTGATGCCTCTATAGTTGGCGCAGTTTAGAGGGTCTCCTTTCTTGTGGATCGGGCAAACGATGCAGAGGTTCCATTCATCAGGCATACTTTCTTCTGACCAAATCTTGGAAACGAGTAGTATTGAAGTATTGGTTGTCATCGTCCAAGTTGAATGGTTCATTCTGCCTGACAGCGGAATTTGTGTCGTCTTCGCCGTTTAACAGTCTGCAGAAATGGTTTTTCCATATCCTCAGCACCGACTGTGATTCTACTACAAGGTTTCCTTCTTCGTCTCTACAGGCTTCTGTTCGGGTTTTGTTACCCTGACACGTTCTTTTTACCTTTTGGTAAAACTTCCGAACTTTATTCCTGGAGTAGCACCTCTCTATATCCTCGATCGCGCGCTTCTCATGATCTCTCTTCTTTCTCCGGAGAAGCCGGTGTTCTTCCCTCCTTTTTTGCTCGTAGAGCTGACGAGCTGCTCTCGTCCTTCTGTGCAGCGGCGCTTCATAGGCACGTTGTTTTGCTGCATGCGCTTGCCGGCATTCCTCATCAAACCAGGGGTTTCGAGACGGTGGACTGGTGAAACCGAGCACATCAGTTGCGGAATTTTTGATGGCTTCTTGGAATCGGCGCCACTGGTCTTCGGCATTTGATGCTGGCAGCATAGGACTTCTCGAGAGGTTTAGGGATACGCTTAAATTGTTCCCATAGTTGCGACACTGGAAATCGCCAAGTTGATGCCAATCAGATGCCCATCCCTATTCACACAACACACAACCACCAATTAATAATTAATTAAATAATCTATATTATATAAATAGTTTTAAGTACCTACCTATATATTAAAAAAATAGTGTTAAGTTGCCTTATAGAGTTTGTGTAGCTCAAATAAACATAAATAAATAAATTAAAAAATTATGGCAAAACTTTTTTGCATTTTCGTAAAAAAAAGTTAGTACAGGATCTTATTACGAACGCTTGAGTAATTCTAAATAAGCATTTTGGACAAAATCTTTAGAGCTCTTTTTGGAGCCTTTTCTTAAAACAGCGTTAACGATGATTTGAAAGAAATCCGTCCAGCCGTTTGCTCTATGGGCCTCAGGAAAGGACGGACAGACTGACAGAATTGCGAGACCCACTTTTTGGAGTCCCTCTATCATCTTTATGCCAGATTTGATTAAAATCTCGAGTTCAATCTTTTGTATGAACACAATAGGTACCTTTCTCTTACTACGTATACGAGAAAGTTAAAAAGAAGGATAAAATAAATAGATTACTTAATTCGAGTAGAAACGAGCTTATCCAATGTTAATACAATACACACCTAATTTGGTGGAAGGTAAACCCCACCCCAATAAGACCCATTGTTTGGTCAATGCCGGCCAACGATAGGGTCACTTGCACTTTATAACAGTTTGCGGTGACATTAATATTGTAATAGTATCTACATATCAAAAAACTCAATAATAATAACAAGATTAATTTGTTAATGAAAAACTTAATGTAGACTTATTGATTTGCTTTTAAGTAAGATCATTTCCGTATCTCTTACATAATAGCAAGACCACAAAATAAAGCAAACAAAAACAGGTCATTTAAAACATTTAGAGGCCGGGTGGATATTATTTCGCCTCACATAGTTATTGCACTAATTTGGGGTTAATCTTTTCCCTTAATTTTATCAACTAGGCCAAAAAAGGATAACCAACTCACCTGTTGAATATTCGATAGTACAATCTGTTGTGTAGTTATTCGAAATATCTAGCTGGGGTAATTCAATTTCAGTGTTTACTACTAATGGATCAGTCATATTCCAAATAAATACAAGGTCCTGGACAGTATGGGATACTAAAATAAAAATACAAAAATTGGTTATTATAAGGAATGATTTAGCATAACGATTTTATAATGAATGTGAAAGAGCGGGCAGTTCCAAAATTTCTCGTTGGTTGGGAACGGTTTTTAGGTTACGCCCATGACTTGCTTCAATTGGAAGAAAATCACAATGGGGATATTCAATTATCTAGTTTAGAAAGTCTGACAGCTGACTGACTTGATGTATCTAAGTTTCAATTGACCTAGATCGGTCACATGCAGCTCTTTCAGTTCACGTTTATGGAGGGGTAGCTGACGAATCAAGACAAGAAATTGGTGACTCAGTTAAGTACTAAGTTGACAGATCGCATATGTGGCTGACGTAGGAAAAGTGACTTTCCCGAACAATCTAGTTTTTGCGTTCAGGTTAAATATAGTCCAGACCAATCGTCGGTAAGTTCATCTACCTTTTATTCGAAGATTGGGCACCTTAACGTAGTGGGGCGGCTTAAATAGAGGAACAGGATGCTATATCAGGGTAGTGGCCAAACTCCTCCGGTATAGCTGAATGTGAATTGATAAACTAAGATCCAATCCGATCAGATCGATCAACCCTTAACTCCTAAGAGGCTGGTCTGCAATGGAAAGGGAGCTGTGATAAAGTAGGTAAAACTACTGGTTCACAGGGTTCAGGGGTAATTGAATCGCTAGTGGCGACTCCTCAGGGGCAGCTCAATCCTCTGTTGTAATTAAGTTGAGTAGGATAGGTACTGGGGATCTCTGCCTATTCGGTCTGTTTCATTCTCCCCTACTCGTGGGAACATACATGTACAGTAATTAAAAAAAAACAGGTAAAGACTTCTTCGGAAAACGAGGTGGAAGGCTTTGAAGGGGTCGTATAAGTGCTGGAAGGCACGGAAATGAACTCGGAGAAGCTTGATGGACCAGTGAACTCTGATGGGAAACCAAAAGGGTCAGCTGAGCAATCGTTAGTGGAGGTGGACAATGCGGTGCAGAAATGCGTCATGAGGTCAGCCGAAACTGCGGAAACCGAGTTGGATGAAGAAGAACGATTCGACCCGACCGAAGGATGAAGAGGGTCAGAAGGAAACAGAGACTAGCCTTAGCAAAATCTGTTTCAGTGGAGGGCATGAAGAAGTCGGTCGAAGAGCTGACTGACATGATTGCCAACATGATGTCGACCGAAACCTCTCCAGAAGAGGGAAGATCTAGGAAACGGTTCAAATGTTCCGTGACCAGGGTACTTGAATCTGAGGAGAAGGGGACCGAAGGCAACCCGAGAGTAAGGATGTCATCCTAGCAAGAAAATGTCATCAGAATTCCTGTGTGAGGGACACTTCGAAATGGAGGGTTATTCATGTTGGAAAATATGATGACAACAAAATTGGCGGAACCAAGCTGACGACCTGGTGTCCGAGTGATGAAGCGAGGCTGGTTAGACAAGCAGGAGATAGACTCTTTTGCGGGTTGGACGTAGCTTTCGTGAAATTCCAAGGATCATCGGAAGAGACTCAACAGGGGAACCCACCCGGTAGGGCGACGAAGTGATAGATACCATGGATATGGGATCAACACAAGTCGGGCGGGAGGTGCGCCCGTACCAGGAAAAGCTCAGGGTGATTCAACTTAATCTTCACCATAGCAAGGCAGCATAAGCAATTTCGCGCAAACCAGCGAAAGAATTAGGTCCTGTGTCATGGTGAGGCATGGAGCTCAAGCATATAAATTGCCGGATCTGTGCAGCAGTACGAGTAGGATCAGGTGCGGGAACTTTTGTTATAGCATCTGCTATTGTTATAGCCAATGCACACAACACAGTGAGGGGCAGCACCAACGATAATTACTGAGGAGAAGCGTTATTCGAATTTGTATCATGTAAGGATCTAGCTATCTTAAGCCGGGGAACAGAGCAGACTTTCGTGGATATGAGGCGAAAGGAAGTGATCGATGTTACCCTTTGCAGCAGCCAGATAATGGAAAGAATATCAAATTGGGGGGTAATGAATCAGGCTACATTGTAGGATCACAGAGCCATCTCATTTGATGTTCGCTATGGATCTAAAAGAAAAAAAGTTCGGAAATACATCAGAATTTCCAAGAACACGGATAGGATAAATACCGTTGAAGTGTTGGAGGAAAAACTGAATTTAGTGGCACTCGGAATACCGGAAAACACTTGGCATGTAGAATCACAGATGCTTCAGCTGTAATCGGCTGTTGAGGATGCGTACCGAGTGGCATGCACACCAACTTTAGTGGAAAAACAACAGGAATATATACGTTGCCTTGGTGGTGCCGGGAACTTGAAAAGCTAAAGAAGGCTGTGAGAAAGGACTTCAATCACGCCATGAGGAGTGGAGAACCCGAAGCATGGGATGAATATAAGGCGAAAAAGAAAGAGATGAATGTTACTCTGCGACGACGTAAAAGGGAGTCATGGAGGGACTTCTGCTCGAGTATGAGGAGTACATCTGAAGTCAGTAGACTTCAAAAGATTGTATCAAGGGATCCAGTTTCCAAGATCGGACTCATACGTAATAGAGCGGGAAAGATGGTGGAAACACTGGATCATACAAATGAGGTCTTAATGGAGATACATTTTCCAGGAAGCTATAAGTCAGATCAGCCCTGGGGTCCAAGGAAACTAGGAGCGAAAGGTGGACTCCCTTGCAAAACAGGGGTCAACCGAAAAGTTGCTGGGACCAGAACCATTCTCTTCAATTGGCAAAGGAATGGTACAACAGCTGATTCACAAATGGATCACGGTAGAACACCTGAGAAGGTGGTCAGCCGTGGAACAATGTAGACAAGCTAAAATGCCAATTAACTGGCCGACCTGCTCCACTTAAAGAAGGGTTCTAAGCATGAGTCGACGAACTCTGAAATGGGTGGTGGCTTTATCTACAGGACATGGTAATTTCGGGTATCACTTAAGGAAGATGGGCCTTAGAGAAGATGATACCTGTAAACTATGCCTGGAAGAATCTGACATAGTGGCGCATATACTGTGCCAATGTCCGGCGTTGGCTGGCAGAAGAATGAGGATCTTGGGACATCACTGGGCCGAGACCCAGTTGATGAAAGAGATCTCCCATAAACAGATGCTAGCGTTAACACTAGGAATGGGGGTGGCAATGGTGTAGTGGGTAGAGTCATTGCTTGTGACCCGGTCGGCGCAGGCGCAGGTTCGAGCCCCACCGGGGGACAGCAGTACTCAGCCACCCAAACATATAAGAGAAATGAATAATATCAGAGTTTCTAACCCACTACACCAAATTAAAGAAAAGAGAGACGAAAAGAGACCCGACATTGGTGGTCTGATTCGAATATCTCTCTCTTCTTCTTTATTTTATAACACTAGGAATCCAGTCCAGGGAAGAACTCTGGAGAAATCCAGAGAGTCTCTCTGGGTAAGTTTTATAGTGGTAGAGAGACGAAAAGAGACCCGACATTGGTGGTCTGATTCGAATATCTCTCGAAATTTATATATGTCGTATAATTATTAGCTATCGAACTATTGTATAGTTTTAAGTCACATCACTAATGTCATCATCAATAAAGAAACAGAATGTAATGGAGTATAATGCGTAGTTTGGTGTGTCCCTCATTCTATTTTGTTCTTCATACTGCTGCTTTCTGTCTGTGTGATGTTGCGCGCCCGACAGAGTTCTCTGTTCTGTGTAGCCTTGTTGCGACAGTGAATTAGAGCGAGAGGGATATAGTGCATAACCGGCAGGTGTCAGATGCTCGTTGTGAAATTGAAATTCAGGCAGTTCGAATCTGATGCTTGGGCAAGACAGCCACAAAAACAATAATGTCGCAGACAAGGAAACGCAAGGCCCGTGAAATCAATAGACAAGCGCAGGAAGAAGAACCGATCCATGATGGCAACCAAATTCCGACATCAGAAGTGGGATTGCCTCCACTCCAAGCTATTCCCGATGACCGTTTGTGCACACTTTTGGAGTCGCAGTCGCCAATGCAAGGCGAATGTAAAGTGGTTGTATTGCCAAAGTTCAACCCCGACTCTACCGGCGCTAGCGCAGCTGCTTGGTGTTCCACAGTGGATCTTGTTTTGTCAGAAAACCCCCTGGATGGCAGTGCTTTGCTCATCGCATTAAGCAAATCACTGGAAGGCAGCGCTTCCAACTGGCTACCGCAGATATGTTTTACTGGAATGACATGGAGCGAATTCAAAGAATTGTTTCTACAGCAGTTTGAAGGCAACGAAAGTCCTGCAGCCACAGTTTACAACGTTTTTAATGGACGTCCAAAAGACGGCGAGTGTCTTTCTCTCTATGGAAGCCGATTAATAACAACACTTATGGCAAAATGGAAGTCAATGACTACTGAACAAATCGCCGTGTCTGTTGTACTGGCACATGCTGCCCATATTGACAGTAGGCTGCAACGTACAGTATATACGACAAACATCAAGACGCGTAACGAGTTGCAAAATGAGCTGCGGGCATTTGCTTTTGCAAAAAGGAAAGATCATCCTGTCGAGGAAAATTCTGTAGGCAAGAGACAACGTACACACGCACCCATTAAATGTCATTTCTGCGGAAAAATGGGACACAAATTTGCTGACTGCCGTTCGAGGAAAAACAACGTTAAACCCCAGCAAGGATCCAATTCAAATTTTGGCCGTTCATCTGACGCAAAGAGTGGAGTAATTACTTGTTATAAGTGTGGAAACCGTGGACACATTGCGTCGGCTTGTACTGCACGACAGACATCAGCAGCTGAAAATAAAATGGGCGAGAAGCGTGTAAACTTGTGCCATGTAACCAAACCAATTGGTATGTTAACCTCATCCGGTGAGTCGTATTCATTTTGTTTTGATTCAGGAGCCGAATGCTCACTTGTTAAGGAATCTATGTCTCAGCAACTCGCGGGCACACGAATCAATAATGTCGTAGTTTTAAGGGGTATTGGAGATAATACAATAACGAGTACTTTGCAAATTTTATCAAATATTATTATTAGTGGATACTCTCTTGAAGTTGTTTTTCATGTAGTTCTAAATAGTTACATTAATTATAATATTATAATTGGTCGTGAAATTTTAACTCAGGGTTTTGGTGTTCAGATAACAATTGATACGTTTGAGCTATATAAAATAAAATCCGTGTACACCTTGTCTGCTTTGAATAACCGTACCGGTCTTGACAATATTGATACCGAGTTGTGTGTGTGTGGATAAGTCATATTTATTAGGGATTTTAAATGAATTTACAATCTCATTTATAGACGGGTTTCCGAAAAGTCGGGTTACAACTGGTGAGTTGGAAATACGTTTGATCAACCCTAACAAGACTGTGCAGAGGTGACCATACCGACTTAGTATCGAGGAAAAAGAAATAGTTAGAAACAAAATTAAGGAATTATTGGCATCAAATATTATTCGTGCTAGCTGTTCCCCGTTTGCCAGTCCAATGCTGCTTGTTAAAAAGAAAAACGGTTCTGATCGACTTTGCGTGGATTACCGGGAGTTAAATGAGAATACGGTCTCTGAAAAATTCCCTTTACCGCTAATTAACGATCAAATCTCTAGGTTACGTGGTGCAAAGTATTTTTCATGTCTGGATATGGCAAGCGGTTTCCACCAGATTCCCATTCACCCAAATTCAATTGAGCGCACGGCATTTGTGACGCCTGAGGGGCAATATGAATTTTTAACCATGCCGTTTGGACTAAAAAACGCACCGTCCGTGTTCCAACGTGCTGTAATGAAAGCGTTAGGTGAGCTTGCCCATTCATATGTTATCGTTTATATGGATGACATTATGGTCGTTTCACAAACACAAGAAGAAGCATTTGAAAGATTGAGAACAGTATTGCAAATTTTATCTCAGGCTGGTTTTTCATTCAACGTAGCTAAATGCTCCTTTTTAAAATCAAGCGTTGAGTATCTTGGGTTTCAAATTAAAGAAGGCGAAGTTCGACCCAATCCACGTAAAATACAAGCGCTGCATAATTTACCTCCCCCACAGCGACGACGTAAAAGGGAGTCATGGAGGGACTTCTGCTCGAGTATGAGGAGTACATCTGAAGTCAGTAGACTTCAAAAGATTGTATCAAGGGATCCAGTTTCCAAGATCGGACTCATACGTAATAGAGCGGGAAAGATGGTGGAAACACTGGATCATACAAATGAGGTCTTAATGGAGATACATTTTCCAGGAAGCTATAAGTCAGATCAGCCCTGGGGTCCAAGGAAACTAGGAGCGAAAGGTGGACTCCCTTGCAAAACAGGGGTCAACCGAAAAGTTGCTGGGACCAGAACCATTCTCTTCAATTGGCAAAGGAATGGTACAACAGCTGATTCACAAATGGATCACGGTAGAACACCTGAGAAGGTGGTCAGCCGTGGAACAATGTAGACAAGCTAAAATGCCAATTAACTGGCCGACCTGCTCCACTTAAAGAAGGGTTCTAAGCATGAGTCGACGAACTCTGAAATGGGTGGTGGCTTTATCTACAGGACATGGTAATTTCGGGTATCACTTAAGGAAGATGGGCCTTAGAGAAGATGATACCTGTAAACTATGCCTGGAAGAATCTGACATAGTGGCGCATATACTGTGCCAATGTCCGGCGTTGGCTGGCAGAAGAATGAGGATCTTGGGACATCACTGGGCCGAGACCCAGTTGATGAAAGAGATCTCCCATAAACAGATGCTAGCGTTAACACTAGGAATGGGGGTGGCAATGGTGTAGTGGGTAGAGTCATTGCTTGTGACCCGGTCGGCGCAGGCGCAGGTTCGAGCCCCACCGGGGGACAGCAGTACTCAGCCACCCAAACATATAAGAGAAATGAATAATATCAGAGTTTCTAACCCACTACACCAAATTAAAGAAAAGAGAGACGAAAAGAGACCCGACATTGGTGGTCTGATTCGAATATCTCTCTCTTCTTCTTTATTTTATAACACTAGGAATCCAGTCCAGGGAAGAACTCTGGAGAAATCCAGAGAGTCTCTCTGGGTAAGTTTTATAGTGGTAGAGAGACGAAAAGAGACCCGACATTGGTGGTCTGATTCGAATATCTCTCGAAATTTATATATGTCGTATAATTATTAGCTATCGAACTATTGTATAGTTTTAAGTCACATCACTAATGTCATCATCAATAAAGAAACAGAATGTAATGGAGTATAATGCGTAGTTTGGTGTGTCCCTCATTCTATTTTGTTCTTCATACTGCTGCTTTCTGTCTGTGTGATGTTGCGCGCCCGACAGAGTTCTCTGTTCTGTGTAGCCTTGTTGCGACAGTGAATTAGAGCGAGAGGGATATAGTGCATAACCGGCAGGTGTCAGATGCTCGTTGTGAAATTGAAATTCAGGCAGTTCGAATCTGATGCTTGGGCAAGACAGCCACAAAAACAATAATGTCGCAGACAAGGAAACGCAAGGCCCGTGAAATCAATAGACAAGCGCAGGAAGAAGAACCGATCCATGATGGCAACCAAATTCCGACATCAGAAGTGGGATTGCCTCCACTCCAAGCTATTCCCGATGACCGTTTGTGCACACTTTTGGAGTCGCAGCATCGAAATCTGATCGAAGTTTTAAATGCAGTTAGAAGCGCACAGCCAATGCAAGGCGAATGTAAAGTGGTTGTATTGCCAAAGTTCAACCCCGACTCTACCGGCGCTAGCGCAGCTGCTTGGTGTTCCACAGTGGATCTTGTTTTGTCAGAAAACCCCCTGGATGGCAGTGCTTTGCTCATCGCATTAAGCAAATCACTGGAAGGCAGCGCTTCCAACTGGCTACCGCAGATATGTTTTACTGGAATGACATGGAGCGAATTCAAAGAATTGTTTCTACAGCAGTTTGAAGGCAACGAAAGTCCTGCAGCCACAGTTTACAACGTTTTTAATGGACGTCCAAAAGACGGCGAGTGTCTTTCTCTCTATGGAAGCCGATTAATAACAACACTTATGGCAAAATGGAAGTCAATGACTACTGAACAAATCGCCGTGTCTGTTGTACTGGCACATGCTGCCCATATTGACAGTAGGCTGCAACGTACAGTATATACGACAAACATCAAGACGCGTAACGAGTTGCAAAATGAGCTGCGGGCATTTGCTTTTGCAAAAAGGAAAGATCATCCTGTCGAGGAAAATTCTGTAGGCAAGAGACAACGTACACACGCACCCATTAAATGTCATTTCTGCGGAAAAATGGGACACAAATTTGCTGACTGCCGTTCGAGGAAAAACAACGTTAAACCCCAGCAAGGATCCAATTCAAATTTTGGCCGTTCATCTGACGCAAAGAGTGGAGTAATTACTTGTTATAAGTGTGGAAACCGTGGACACATTGCGTCGGCTTGTACTGCACGACAGACATCAGCAGCTGAAAATAAAATGGGCGAGAAGCGTGTAAACTTGTGCCATGTAACCAAACCAATTGGTATGTTAACCTCATCCGGTGAGTCGTATTCATTTTGTTTTGATTCAGGAGCCGAATGCTCACTTGTCAAGGAATCTATGTCTCAGCAACTCGCGGGCACACGAATCAATAATGTCGTAGTTTTAAGGGGTATTGGAGATAATACAATAACGAGTACTTTGCAAATTTTATCAAATATTATTATTAGTGGATACTCTCTTGAAGTTGTTTTTCATGTAGTTCTAAATAGTTACATTAATTATAATATTATAATTGGTCGTGAAATTTTAACTCAGGGTTTTGGTGTTCAGATAACAATTGATACGTTTGAGCTATATAAAATAAAATCCGTGTACACCTTGTCTGCTTTGAATAACCGTACCGGTCTTGACAATATTGATACCGAGTTGTGTGGTGTGGATAAGTCATATTTATTAGGGATTTTAAATGAATTTACAATCTCATTTATAGACGGGTTTCCGAAAAGTCGGGTTACAACTGGTGAGTTGGAAATGCGTTTGATCAACCCTGACAAGACTGTGCAGAGGCGACCATACCGACTTAGTATCGAGGAAAAAGAAATAGTTAGAAACAAAATTAAGGAATTATTGGCATCAAATATTATTCGTGCTAGCTGTTCCCCGTTTGCCAGTCCAATGCTGCTTGTTAAAAAGAAAAACGGTTCTGATCGACTTTGCGTGGATTACCGGGAGTTAAATGAGAATACGGTCTCTGAAAAATTCCCTTTACCGCTAATTAACGATCAAATCTCTAGGTTACGTGGTGCAAAGTATTTTTCATGTCTGGATATGGCAAGCGGTTTCCACCAGATTCCCATTCACCCAAATTCAATTGAGCGCACGGCATTTGTGACGCCTGAGGGGCAATATGAATTTTTAACCATGCCGTTTGGACTAAAAAACGCACCGTCCGTGTTCCAACGTGCTGTAATGAAAGCGTTAGGTGAGCTTGCCCATTCATATGTTATCGTTTATATGGATGACATTATGGTCGTTTCACAAACACAAGAAGAAGCATTTGAAAGATTGAGAACAGTATTGCAAATTTTATCTCAGGCTGGTTTTTCATTCAACGTAGCTAAATGCTCCTTTTTAAAATCAAGCGTTGAGTATCTTGGGTTTCAAATTAAAGAAGGCGAAGTTCGACCCAATCCACGTAAAATACAAGCGCTGCATAATTTACCTCCCCCACAGTCGGTTACCCAAGTGAGACAATTCATTGGTCTAGCGTCTTATTTTAGGCAATTTGTACAGAAATTTTCAGAAATAATGAAACCATTGTATGGTCTTACTTGCAAAAATTAAATATTTGAGTGGAAATTTGAGCACGAACAAATACGAGTTATTAAAACACTGACAGATGAGCCTGTACTCGTTATATTTGACCCCCAGTATCCTATAGAACTGCATACTGACGCCAGTATGGATGGATACGGAGCTATTCTACTCCATAAAATTGACAATAAACCTCGTGTTATCGAGTATTATAGCAAACAAACATCCCCTGCTGAATCGCGGTACCATTCATATGAGCTTGAAACGTTAGCCGTACCTATTCAATTCCATGAAACATTTCTGACACTATTTACATGGCCGACATTTTACTGTTTTCACCGATTGTAATTCATTGAAAGCTACGCGAAGTAAATTCGATCTAACGCCAAGAGTTCATCGCTGGTGGGCATATATGCAGTCGTTCGACTTTGATATCCAGTATAGGCCAGGAGTCAAAATGGCTCATGTTGATTTCTTTTCACGTAATCCGATACCGTCTAAGCCGCCTGCCCATATTCATACAAGTTCAGAAAATAAGCGTATTCTGTTGGCTGAAATATCGGACAATTGGCTACTCGCTGAACAACAAAGGGATTCAGAGACTTCATCAATTATTTCGAAAATTCAAAATAATGAACTTGGGGAGAGTGTAGGAAAAACTTACGAGTTACGCTCGAAAATGCTTTTTCGAAAAATCCATAGAAATGGTAAAACTAGGTGCCTCCCCGTTGTCCCTAGATCATTTAGATGGTCAGTAGTGAACCATGTTCATGATGCAATTATACATCTTGGTTGGGAAAAAACATTGGACAAAATGTATGAATTATATTGGTTTGAGAATATGGCAAAATATGTTCGTAAGTTTGTAGATAATTGCATTACTTGTAAACTGACCAAACCTCCATCAGGAAAGTTGCCAGTCGAGCTTCACCCCATACCCAAGGTAGAAATTCCATGGCATACGATACACATCGATATTACGGGCAAATTGAGCGGCAAAAAGGATCAAAAGGAGTATATCATAGTTCAGATAGATGCATTTACTAAATTTGTTTATCTATACCACACGGTAAATATTAATAGCGAACGTTGTATTGACGCTTTAAAATCAGCAATATCGATATTTGGTGTACCGGCGCGAGTCATTGCAGATCAGGGTAGATCCTTTACTGGAACCAGTTTTAGTGAGTTTTGTTCAATGCAAAAAATAGAATTGCACCTGATAGCAACAGGCGCTAGTCGCGCAAACGGACAGGTAGAACGCGTTAGAGTGTGTTAAAACGTATGTTAACCGCTGTTGAAAGTAGTAAGCGTTCATGGCAAGACGCCTTAGGCGAAATACAACTAGCTATTAATTGTACGATAAGTCGGATAACGAAATCTAGTCCACTAGAATTACTTATTGGGAAAGAGGCAAGACCATTAAATATGTTACCTATATGCGACGAAAACAATAAGGTAGATGTAAGTACTGTAAGAAAAATAGCAATAGAAAATATGAAGAAAAACGCTTGTTATGATAAAATTAGATTTGACAAAAATAAAGCTAAATTTAATAGATTTAAAATTGGCGATTATGTTCTGCTCAAAAACGAAGAGAGACACCAAACAAAGTTAGATCAAAAGCTTAAGGGCCCATATGTGGTGGCAGAGGTACTAGAAGGAGATCGATATGTTTTGAAGTCCTTAGTTAATAAACGGACTTATAAGTATTCGCATGAAGCTCTAAGAAGTATGCCAAAAGAAGAGATTCCTAACGAGTTGGATTTGTGTGAAGTTAGCGAAAACGTTGAAAGAGACGTTACAAATCCATTGGTGGATTCCAATGAGAGTGAAGACGTTGAAAGAGACGTTAGAGATACGTTGGTGGACTCCAATTTTAATGGCGTCGAAACAGACGATATAGACGAGTTGGAGGATTCCAACTAGTAAGAGACATTGATGGATTTCAATGTGGGATTCCAGACATCATACTCCTGGGTCAGGCCACAATGTTGGGTTACCAGCGCTAATGGGTACACGAGTTAATGTGTTGACTTATTTGTTGTCTGGTGGCTATCATCGTGGTAACACCCTGTAATGATGTATCCTGGATGAAAAAAAAAAAAAAAATAAAATTTGACTCTTGGGGATTCTCTGTCTGGCGGATACATAGTATAAAATTGATTAAGTGAGAAACACGATCTTCTAACCCTCTGCCATTAGATTGGCCAATTGGAAATTTAAAATAGTAAAATTAGTAAAAGCGAATAATTTTTGGGATTTGTGTGATCTTTTCGGATTGAGCTTGACATGGTCCGAACTTGAACTCTATTTGTAACACACGAGGACGTGTGATAGTCAGGAAGGCCGTGTCGTATAATTATTAGCTATCGAACTATTGTATAGTTTTAAGTCACATCACTAATGTCATCATCAATAAAGAAACAGAATGTAATGGAGTATAATGCGTAGTTTGGTGTGTCCCTCATTCTATTTTGTTCTTCATACTGCTGCTTTCTGTCTGTGTGATGTTGCGCGCCCGACAGAGTTCTCTGTTCTGTGTAGACTTGTTGCGACAGTGAATTAGAGCGAGAGGGATATAGTGCATAACCGGCAGGTGTCAGATGCTCGTTGTGAAATTGAAATTCAGGCAGTTCGAATCTGATGCTTGGGCAAGACAGCCACAAAAACAATAATGTCGCAGACAAGGAAACGCAAGGCCCGTGAAATCAATAGACAAGCGCAGGAAGAAGAACCGATCCATGATGGCAACCAAATTCCGACATATATATAGTCCAGGCCAATATAGTCGACTTAAAAAAACTAAGTTTTTGAATGTGCCTAATGCCATTTACTTTTGAGTTGCGTCCTTCCCGAAAACGTATACCTTTTTTTATAAAACCGATATTCTATAACAATTACAATCTTCCATTGAGAAAATCGCAAATCATCGTTTGGATAAAGATGTTTTTACACTTATTCCAAGTGGCGTTTATATTGAACGACAATTGTTTTTTTAGGAGTCGTGTCACTTTACTCTCGATTTGGTATCGGTATTCCGCGACTTAAGCGCCATGAGTGTCATTTTCATAGATTTCACCACAACAGCTGTTATTGGCAAGCAACTTTTTTTTGAATTAATCGCTGCATTCAATTATTTTAAAGAATTCTTTACAAATCGATGTACAAATTTTCCTGCACTCGTATTTGCTTGTACAGCAAACTTTGAAGTTTGCTATTTCCCTTAGCATTTCAGAAAAACATTCCGCTGCCCGGAGATTGGAGACATTTATCCAATCTACCCCTAGCGGATCCGACCTAGAATGTTCTAGGCAAGAAGGAAAAACAAACATTTCATCAAATGTTACATGTCTTACTGTTCAAAATCACTTTAACTTCCTAGATGAACAACTCAGGCCTGAAGAAGATCTGGATGACAGGAAACTATCAGCAGAAGAGCAAAAATGTGAAAGTCATTTTGCCGAGACAGTACAGCGGAAGGGAGATGGGAGATACGAAGTACGATTACCATTTAAAGATGGAATCCGCCCAACATTGGGGAATTTCAAAAAGTTTTGTCAAACCATAGGCTTTACGAATCGTACACTAAGTGCATTTATGAGTACGCAACCTTAGGACACATTAAGGAGGTCACAACTTTAATAGAAATGGGCAAACACTACTACTTGCCACACCATGCGGTGTTCAAGGAGTGAAGCAGTACCACAAAACAGCGTGTAGTGTTCGATGCGTCATGCAAAACTTCCAATGGAGTATCGCTCAATGATTGTTTGATGGTTGGACCACGATTGCAACCCGACATCATGGATCTCATCACAAAATGGAGGAAGTTCAATGTAGCATTTGTCGCGGATATAAGCATGATGTATCGGCAGATATGGATGTCAAAAGAAGATACTTCATATCAAATAAAAACATTTGCCCTAAACACGGTCATATTCGGAACTGCGTCAGTGCCATATCTAGCAGTGGGCACGTTACATAAGCTACCGACAGATGTAGAAAATGAGTAACCTTACGTGGCCAAGGCACTTACTGAGGGATTTTACGTCGACGATCTAATCTATGGGGCGAACGACGAAAACGCAGCCATTAAGTTACAAGGGGACACACTGAAGGTCCTTTAAGCAACCGGGTTTCCCTTTGCGAAAGTGGGCCAGTAATTCCTTAAAAGTATTAGAGCAGGTTTCTGAAAATGAAAGGAAAATAAATCTGCCACTGAATTTTGAATCACCAGATGCCATTAAAACACTTGGGATTCAATGGTAACCCGCGAAGGATACATTTGCATTTAAAATTAGTTTACATGAGGTTCAACAGTTTACAATCCGCTAGGATGGATATCCACATGCATCATCAGGGCCAAATTGATTCTCTAGCAACTGTGGCTAAGGGAATATTCTTGGGACTCACTAATTTCTCAAGAAAACCAATGGGTGGAACTGCGTAGGGGGCTAAAAACTCTTCATATCCTCGAAATTCTTTAGTGGATGGGATACACAAAGGCATCAAAGGTTCAAATTTACGGCTTCAGCGGTGCCTCAGAAAAAGCATATGCCGCTGTTGTATTATGCTCGCATTATAAATGGAAGCAACGAGCATATTTATCTCTTGCGGGAAAAACAAGAGTTACTCCGGCAAACAGAAAAGTGTGTATCCCTACCACGGCTAGAGCTATGCGCAGCGCTGTTATAAACCAAACTCCTATTTCGAGTGAAGAGGGCCATGTAATTTGAAAACGTGGAAACATTTGCACATTCGGACTCCATGATAACACTGGCGTGAATTAAAGCGAACCCCTCAATTCGCATAACGTTTGTGGCCAACCGAGTAAGCGAAATCCAAGCGCTGACAAACACCAATATTTAGCTACACGTTGGAGCTAAAGAGAATCCAGCGGATATAGGCTCAAGGGGATTGTTACCACATGAACAGCCATATGTGGTGGCATGGGCCAAACTTTCTTGAAGGATTCACATTAATTGAATCTCCAGAACCAACCATATCCGATACCGATTTGGAAACTAAAAAGGAAAAGAAAACTATGGAAATTAACTAATCGTTTTATAGCGACAAACTAACAATATTACAAGTAAACTTCGCACAAGTAATTGCTTACTATATTATTATCAGCAAGGAGTACGTTTAACTGTTTTCAAACTTATTAAAGCTGGTCCGCGGCATAGCGATTTGGAGAAGATACTTTGATTATCTAAAGAATGTCAGAAACAAAGATCCACTGGAAATCACACCAGATGAACAAGAAGCATCTCAGAATCAGCTAAGGGAGAAAAGGAATATTGGAAAGAAAAGTCATATTCTCCGTTTAAATGCATTTTTGGGCTCCCAAGATATTTAACGCGTAGGCGGAGATTAACGAATGCCACACTCCCATTGCGCCAAAAACACCCAATTATTTTAAAGGAGTCACATCATTTTGCAAGGTTGATCGTCAGCGATGTGCATCCACACACACTTCGCGGAGGGCAGCAGATGATGATTGCAGAGATTAGAAGCCAATACTGGATAACGAATCTACAACTATCCACAACTGCGTTCGATGTCACCGATACAATGCCAAAATGCAACGTCAACTGATGGGCAGCCTGCCAACAGATCGAGTTCAATTTGCTACCCACACGGGGTGTATTACGCGTGCCCAACCCAAGTAACAATTTGACTTCGGTAAGATTCAGAGTAAGTAAGAATCAATAAACAGTGCTTCTAGTAACTGATTATTTGCAATTGGCTTAGAATTCCGAAACTCACATAAATTGCAGATTGCCGTAGACTGTCAGTCGAGCGCAGTGGTGCAGTAGATTTTATTTTTTTCTTAAAATTGCAGTAGATCTACTGCAATTGCAGTAAAGTCCGAACCCTGTTTGTAATATCTGTAGGCAAAAACTTCGGTAGAGCTTCTATAGTACTTGTTAACCGAAGAAGAGCAATTTCAAAGTAATCGCCTCGGAAAAAAACTTCTGTAAGGGCTTTGCGAAGTATATTCACAGGCCTTATAGAGAAATATGGAAATAAGTTTCGGTAAGATCTCTATTAGACCTATGAAAATGTGTGATGGGATGTGTGGAAAGTAAGTTGTTTCGGTAAAGCTTGTGGTTGGAAGCGTTTTCCTTAGAGCTGCCGACCACAGGCATTATTGAAGCAATGAACTGTCATGCAGTCAACTGCTTGCGATTGGAAGCTGTATAGAAACACTAACTTCGGTAAGATCTCTATTAGACCTCTAAAAATGTGTAAGGAGCTGTCATGCACATGTTTGCCACTTCCAAAAAAAATTCACACGGACCACCCTTTAACATTGCTTAGTTAAAAACTGTTAACTATACCTAGTACCTAAGTTGCCATCCGATGCTATTATATAAATACTTATATTCAAGATTATGAGGTAATGTAAAGTGGACTCTTGCGGCAGTAAATAAACTTAATCGTCTTTAACGTAAAATATAACAGTGGCGACGAGGATAAGGCCATCAGCCATAAAGTTGAGTTAAAAATATAATCATAGTTGATATAAATTGAATTGTACATAGTTCATAAAATAATGCTGGAGTCAAGTACAGCGGACAGTGATAGAAAAAGCATTACAACAATAATGTCCAAAAGCAATGGATTCGACCAGCATATTCCTGGAAACAATTTTAAAGTGTGGGAGAAGAGATTCATACAGTTTCTTCGACGGGAGAAAATACCGGAGGCCGACAAAACCATGTGGTTAATCACAGTGATTGGTTCAAAGCCATGTGAAGTCCTCATGAATTTGACTAGTCAAAAAGAAGCCGAAACTGTTGCATTTGATGAGTTAATGACTATTTTACGCAAGCACTATGGTCCCGCAACTAATAAACGTTCCGAACGCTTTTAGTTTTATAAAGCGCTTCAAGACAGCGGGGAAACCATCAGTGAGTACATAGTGCGAATCAGAATGCTATCTCAAACTTGCGAATTTGGTGAATTTTTGGACGAGGCGCTATCTGACAAGCTCATAGCTGGATTGCGTAGTGAAAAAATCCAGCAGACTCTACTCAACCGAGAAGAGGCGAAATTCGAAAAGTATTGTGAGGTGGCTCTTAACATTGAACTAGCAGAGCAGTCAACACGAAGCAGGAAATCATCCGCTACGTCAGTCGTAGGTGCCATTAATAAAAAATATAACCAGGAAAATCAACCAACGTGGAGTAAAAGAGAACGAGATTCATGCCATCAAAGTCAAATGCATGCACGTGGTCGCGGTAAATGTCATCGGAAAAATCCACCGCAGTGGAAGCCGAAGTAATGCAGCACGGAGTGGTAAAGAAGGTGCGGAAGACATCATAGTAAAGAAAACCAAACAGCTTGGTAGCATCAATGTTATTGGATGTTTCAGTCAGCCGTGTGAACTAGCTGTTGAAACTTTTGGACATTCTTTTGCCGTAGAAGTCGATACCGGAGCATCAGTGTCAGTGATGAGCGAAAGAGTGTATCGTTCTAAATTGTCTCATTTGTGTCTTATTAAATCTAATCGTGTTTTGACCGCAGTTTTAGGTAGATCAATAGCTGAAGTAGGAACTCTAAAGGAGATCGAAGTGCGACTTGGAGACCATAGCCGATGTTTGGACGTAGTTGTTTTGCAGGGCGATCAGCCAAAGAAAATGTTAATTTGAAGGATATGGTTGGACGCATTTTTTCCGGATTGTCGTAACAAATTTTTGCAGTCAAATATCATTGCGCAAATAAATGATTTTTACAAAGAAATAGTGAGTAGATATCCTTCAGTAGTGCACCCAGAGAGTAACAATTCGATTGTCGGGTTTGAGGCAGACATTGTTTTACAAAAGGACGCGAAGCCCATCTTTCATGCAGCTTATGGGGTCCCATTTAAGTTAAGGGATAAAGTGGAAGCGGAAATCGAGCGGTTATGCAAAGCAAATATTTTAGCTCCTATTAAGCACAGTCGCTGGGACAGTCCTGTGGTAAGTGTACCTAAACCCAATGGCGAAATACGAATGTGTGTTGACTTTAAAGTCACTCTAAATGAACTTATTGAAACTCAACATCCCCTTTACCAAATCCTGAGGACATATTTGCTAGTCTTGCAAATTGTTAAATTTATTACAATTACAATTAACATTAAGTAAAGAATCGCGTGCATATCTAGTAATAAATACATTTAAAGGGTTATTTGGTTATTTGCGTTTACCGTATGGTCTTGCAGATGCACTGTAAAGATTAACCAAAGACCCCTTACCGCTGGTGGGGGGAAGTCTAATTAATAATACGTTGGCTTCTTCTTTACGAATGAAACTAGCAAACTTTATTCAATCCCTTAAATACAAAAATATTGCTTATGCTACAAAATATAATACATATTAAATTACAAACGTTCCCAGCACAATCAGCAACGATGATTTTATATAGAATTTTTATTATGCTGACTGTGTTAACCAAATTGAACATTACACCTTTCAGGTAAAAAAACAGGTGTCTGGTGGTGTCACCATGACATGCTGGGGCCCACATTTTATGCTAAGCCAAAATAATCATAAATAATATAATAAACTAACGGACCCGACAGACGTTGTCCTGTCTGCTTTTTCAAGCCACGTATAATTAATATAATTAGCTTGTAAGTAGGGAAATATGCTTTCAATCAAAGCATCTTTTGTATTTACCATGTTGTAGAAGTTGTTCGGCAATTTGATGCATTGTGTGTCTCCATGCAATGATATTGCTCCATTTCCAATGTTGAGCAATCGCTCGGAGAATGATAGTGCCAATGGATCGTTTTGCAGTTGAACTCTTATATTTGTGTTAAGACGTAATGTACAGATATTTCGCCATAGATATGATCGTTTTATACATGCGTTAATTTCGTCCACATATGTAGCGCGTGGAATGACCGGCAATGTCTGTCTAAAATCACCGGACAGCAGCAGTAAAACACCACCGAAAAGCCTGGTGCTATTATTTAGATCTTTCATCATTCTATCGAGAGCTTCAAGTGAATGCTTGTGTCTTGTGTGCCATAGTGCATTCATCCCAGATAATAATTTCACCTTTGTATTTGAGTGCATGACAGTGTTGGCATTGTTTGTTCATAGCACCGATTACAATTTGTGAATGTGACGAATAGTCGATGTCCGACTCATATTTAAACGCCAGGTGAAGAAGTGATGCACGTGTCAATGCGCGATACACTTGCAAACGCTGTTGTTCACGTGTTCTGAATGTATCGGTGACTCTTTGACGGGCCAGTCTTTGTCTTAATGCATTGGCTCGAAGACGTTGCTCTTAATTTTCATTTACACGTTTGATTACACATTACAGCCTGGTTTCTTAAATCTTCATTGTCCGCCAATTTATCTTCTGCCGATCTATTTAACCGACGGTTCTGGACTATTTGTGAATTCGGAGTACGTCGACCAATATTTCCTCCTCGTTTCCGGAGACGTGGCATTGTTGTATGTATATGTGAATATAATACACTTAATATTCACTGAAATGCGACACCGAAAATAATAAAAGGCTCCGTACAAAAAGGCGTGTTTTTTAGAATTTTGTTTTTTAATAATGCATCGATTTTTGGGGCACTGTGTTTGTATGTTCCGTATGAACAGTGGAGTGTGATATTGTTTCAACTTTTTTTGTCTTATAGGTTTATTCCAAATAAATATATCAATTTTGTATTTTACCTAATAACTTGCAGTCACGAAGGGCCAAATTACATCTTAAGGTTTTTTTCCACTGCGCCACCTCTCGCGAACGTCTGACAAACATCCGAGAGTAAAACTGTCATGAATGAGCTTCTCAATTGTTGATTTGTTTTTATAGGTTACATTATTTAATTTAACTTCGCATTCTTCGTAATGCAAGAGAAAAGTCCCGGAGATTAACCTTCTTTTTATTCCACATGTTGTGGTCATCTCTGTTTAGGGGGAGTTGATCAGGAGTATGTAGCCTTTCTCTGGTTGGGTTACACTGCTTCCTATTGGTTTTCCGACAACTTCGCAGGTGGCTTCTTCGTGTTTGATTATGTTTGGAATGCAACTGTCTAACGTTGAGTTGTTTAGATTTCCTCTTTGGCAATAATATGTTTGTTCGACAATTGAGCATGGTTCGTTCATATATTGAATGTAAAAGTCGTTCATAATGGCGTAAGATTGGGTAAGGTTAATCGTTAGGGTTTGATTGACGGGAAGTTTTACAAGGTGGTATAGGTTAAAGGTTTCTTGTATCAGGATGGGTAGTTTTATACTGAATATTATATTTGTATGGTTATAATACGCTTCTAAAGTTAAGAATTCATAAAGTTGTTCAAATGCTATGTTCTGCGCATTTATATGCTCGTGTATCAAGTCAAGCTCATTCGGATTTAAAATGTGTTTGGAAATAATTTGGTATATGTACTGCATGTACTGAAATTTTTTATCTTCAGATCGAATTCTTTCGCATATGATTAACTGATATTTGTTTAAATAGTCTTCCAGGTTTTTCTGTTGTGTATTTATGTGAGTGGTAATGTTTGCAAATCTCTGGATCATTTTGCCATTGATTTGAACTTGCTTTGTCAGTTCTTTGTTCATATCACGTTCGTTAATTTTTAGGTTTTGTATATCTCTGTTAATCTGTTCGGCATCATTATTGTCCATGTTTCCCGTTATGGACCCTAGACCATTTATAATTCCTCTCTTTTTACGGTATCGGGGAAGTAGGGATTGTAGCTTGTTTCTTAATTCTTGAAATTTTAGATTGGTGACGTCTTTCATGGGTCCTGCATTTTCATTTTTGTTTATACGTTCTACAGATGTCCTAATGTTTTCTACGTTTTCCTCATAAGCAGTTAAATTTATTATGTGAATAAATTTAATATCTGAGTCAATTACTCGGCTCAGACCTAGTTTCATTGGAAGAATGCCCTGGCTCTTCGGAGTTAAGATGTTCAGTTCGAATTAACTTTGTTATATCCATTTCAGAGGATATACTTTCGTTTGTCTCATCATATGGAAAGATGTTAATATGATTGAATTCTATGAAATTATTTTGAACATTTTCTACTAATTTTGGTTGGTTTTATGTAAATATCACCGTCTTTGAAGTCAACATGCAATTTTGCTATAATTCTACATTTTGCCGGAATGGTATATATTTTAGAAGTCAACTCTTGTTTAAACAATAAGATAAGGGAAGCACGTTTTGTTATTAATATTTTGTTGGGTAGATCTATGGTTGCACCTAGTTTTTTTAGGGTTTCAAGGCCTATCAATCCATCAAAATAATTGTGGAATTTAAAAAGAAGAAATGTTATCGGTGCATTGATATTGAATTCGTGAAATGCATTATAAGTAACTTTTGTATTGAGTGTATGGGTGTTTAAAACTGTTTTGATTACAACACTCTTTATTTTTTCGTGGTGTTGAGGATTTGTAAACTCTGGGTTAATAAAGTTAGCACAAGCACCTGTATCTATCAAAATTTTTAGATTTTTACCGTATGGAGAACCGATATTAATATATGGGAGTTGGTTATTCCCATGATTATTTAGTTCAAAGAAACCATATTGTCTTCCGAGGCTTCTGAATGAAAATTCGAATTATCGTTTTATTTTGACCTTCTTGAATAGTTTTTTGATTTATTGTATTGTTGTTATATTGATAGTTATTTTCTTGTTGAATATTTGTTCATAATTGTTGTAATAATAATCTTCGTTTGTCTCAGCGTCGTACTCCAGATTGTGTACTTCTTTTATTGAGTACCTTGGTAAGGGGTTTTGCTGAATGAAATTCCTTTTCTTGAATCTGTATATGATTAACCATATTTGAAAGAATCTCTATTATTGTCGCATAAAATTGTTCAATTGTCTTATTTGTTTTTTTAAGACCGTGGAGGTCCCTTATCAAGGATGTTTCATTGCTTTTGTCTGTATAATGTAGAATTAAATTTGACTTTATACTTTCCCAACTGGTTGACGTGCCATACATGTTTAAGACATCGTTGGCATCGCCAACAATTTTATTTCGTATTGCTCTGAGAATAATGGTTGCATACGATGTACCGTCTAATTGAGGCATTAGCCGCAATATTTCTTCGACGTTTTTTATGGAGTCATATAATGACCTTGGGTTTCCGTCATAGCAAGGCAAGTCTTTGATAGCATCCGGTATACGGAGGTTGTTAAAAATGCTGTTTAGGTCTAAATTAGCCAAAGAAGTATTGGGAACTGGTGGAATAGTGTTAATACTATTAGCATGTACAGTATTATTTGTGGTAGTCATTGTAATAGCAGACAAATTTGGAAGATTTTCAGTCTCAAAAGTATCTATATCTTCTTCAGAGAGAGATTTCAATTCGTATGAACCAAGACTTGCTACACGAGTATGCTTATTATCTTTAGCCATTTACAGTTGGAGCTTTATAATATATGAGGAGGTTATTTTTAATATCTACTTTATTTATTCTTACTCTATTGCTCTATTTATATCTTAATATTTATAATGCAAATTTGGGAAGTGGAATGTAGAGATATACTATCATGAACAACATGAATCAATCAAGAACTCACATAAAAATTATCAAACAAAACATCGTTTTACGTGTTGGTCCTTTGTCTTTGTAAATGATTTTATAATCTCTGCTTGTTTGTTGTTGACTTTCTCCATATGTCACGGTGATTCATTGTGTAGGTTCTTGAATTCCTCTTCGATGTCACAATAAGCCGTTGTGGTTATATTTAGTTTCTTATAATTGTTCACGAGTCACTTTAGTTTTATAATAGCTTTCGCACAATAACCCGTTGTGTTACCGTTGTGTAGGTTTTCTTTTAAAATGACTGGTCACAATTAACTGTATATGATATAATAGAAATTCCACAATAACCCGTTGTGTACTTTACTACTATTTATGTTGATACTTTTCACACAATAAACCGTTGTGTAGAAACTATAATTCGAAAAGAAATCCGCACGACTGCGCCACTTAAGTTGTTCGATCCGGGAAGAAAAGAAAAAACAATTCCAAATCGGGCAGAGCTTCGCCGTATGACTTTATTTGCAAGACTGAACATTTTATTAAGATTTACAGAGGGTTTTTATAATATTTCTATTTAGTTTGTGTTTGCAGTTTCCCATCGTGGCAACGGAAACGAAAAGGTAGATAAACTTTGTCAAGAATGTATTACATTGCAGAAGACGATATATCAAATTACAAAATTTGATATAGAACTGAATAAACATAAGTGCATACAAAGCAAGTGTTATGGTGTGCATAAATTTTGATTACTGATTGTGCACATAACTCACGCAAGTGGAAGGGGACCTTAACCAACTCAGCGTGCGAAACTGGAGACAGCTAGCTAAAGATCGCACTGGCTGGAGAAGCTTGTTGGTTGAGGCCCAGGTTCACCCCGGACTGTAGCGCCACCTTAAGTAAGAAGCCATTTTAGGGAGTGATGGTCGGTGATTACCGTAAAATGGTAGCCCTCCAGGTAGGGTCGCATCTTTCGGATACCCCATAGTATGGCCAAACACTCTTTCTCGGTGACGGCGTACTTTTGTTCTAATGCGGTCAGAGTGCTGGCGTAGGCGATGACGTTCTCCTTCCCATTTGGTGTCTGGGACAAAACTACGCCTAGGCCATCTTGACTGGCGTCAGTTTGTAATGTAAACGTGTAAACGGTTGATTAAATCAGGGCACGTTAAAATTGGGGTCTCGGTTATTTTTGACTTTAGGTGGTTAAAGGCATTCTCCTGATCCCATATCCATCGATTTCCTTTTTTCAAGAGTGCGGTTAATGGTGCGGCGATGGTTAAAAAATCTTTTATAAACCGATAGTACCAAGACGAGGTGCCCAGGATACGGCACAGTTCTCGGATATTACGGGGCGGGTGGAGTTCTTTGATCGCCAAGATTTTGTCGGGGTCCTTTATGGAAATTTCGTTGAGTTGCCGCAGATCTGCGCATAGCCTCCATGCCCCGGATTTTTTTTACGAGGGCGATGGGCGACCTATGTGGGCTACGTGAGGGCTCGATCTTATCCTCCCGTAGGAGCTCATTGATTTCGTCGTTAATGATCCGTTGTATTGCCGGGTTTCGTGGGTAATATCGTTATTTAAACGGTTGGTCTATAGTGAGTAGGATTCGGTGATCCGTAATAGTGGTGGGGCCTGTTTGTCCCTTGAACTTCGGGACTTCCTCTTCTAGGAATTCCGCCAGACCTTGCTGTTTACTCCAGCTTAGATCCCCCTTCCTTAGTAGAGCACATGTGTTGACGGCGGGGTTGGTGCGTAATACCAATATAGACCAATTTTTGCAACCCATGGTCATTTCGAGGAGGTCCATGCGGAAGATGGCATCCTCGGCCAGTGCTTTCATGTAAGTGAGCTCGCTGGTATGGGTTTGATAACCCAACTGTAGTGTTATCGTATAACGCTCACTGGTCGTGGTGGTATCTTCTTTGGCCAGTTGGATCTTCTGGATGTGATACCTTCCGATCTTCCGCAGAGTTTGTCGCATTTTCGGCCCGACCAAGGACTTTGATGCTCCGATGTCTACAAGGCAATGGAATGTCTGCCCTTGGAGGTGAGTTGGGATAAAGTTACATGGGTTCTTCCATCTGACATTGGACATTGAGGCCGATTGATCCTGATGGCACGCGCAATCTCTCGAATGTCGGCCGCCTTCCCCGTAATACGAGCAGAACAGGCGGAATGGTCGTCGACAATCCTGTTGTCGGTGGCCTCGTTGATTGCAGCGCCAACATTTTGTATCCCGATTGTAGGCAGTATTTATGACCTGTGGTCTGGGTGCCGGGCCAGTGTTCGGAGGACGTACACTTCGTTCCTCACTCTTGACATGTTCGAATTCTCCGGCTAGTTCCATGAGTTCATCGAGCGTTGTAAAATCTTGTCGTTTGATGTACAGACGATATTCGGTTCGGTTGTCGTATATTCGTTCTATATTATCCTGCATGTTCATCCGGGTGTGCTGTCGAATTAAATATTGGGTGGCCCTAATGAAATCGTTGGCTTTCTCTCGGGGGCCTTGTCTTTTCGCCTGATCTCTTCCTCGAGTTTATGGGTATAGCGTGCCGGGAGAAAGTGACGTAAAAACGCCTACCTAAACTGTGCCCAATTTTGGAAGTCATCCCGGTTTATACGGAGACAATCTAGGGGCGTACCCCGGAAGACTTCGGGTAATGGTCGTACCATATAGTCAGGCGACATGTCGTAGCAATGGGTTAGTTCTTCAATACTTTCCATGAACTCCAGGGCATTCCCGGAGGAGTCAAATTTCAGTCCCCACTTGCGGACCGTATCCATCAACTCGTCCTCGTAGCTCAACGTTGGCCTAGCTATGGCTCGGGTTGACGTGACCGAGGCTGGTTGTTTAGTTTTCCCTCTGGGAGATGTCGCGATTGGGTTCGGTCGGTTTTCGCCGGCTGGTCTATGGGGCGGGACGGGAGTCGGCTGGTATGCAGAGATAGGGATTTCCACGTACAATGGGGTTTGGTGGTCCCTTCGACCGTGGTTAACTTGTCGTCATCATCGGAGGATGTGTCCCTATACTCTCGTGTTGCCTTCTTGGCTTCGAGTCCCTCACAGAGATTCTGTGTTGAGTATCGCATTCGGGTGGCTTTCAAATAGCAAGTTGTCCAACCGTTCCCTCTTTCCCTCCCATTTCTTCCCATCGTTATGTCTCCAGTTAGTTCTTCTGGAACGGTTAGCTGGTTTTCCACGTCTATCTCGGACTTTGGCGAAACTCGGTTCTGTTCCTTGGCTATGGTAGGTCCTCCTTCTTGATGTTCCTCGGGTTGAGTTTCTTTCGCTGGTCCTCCTTCGGTCGTCTTCTTCCGGATGTAATAATTTTGGGCCCCTTGTTAAAATCCCTGTTCGGGTGCCAATGAGATGTGCTTTTTGGTGTGCACTGGGGTTAGCTCGCGGGATTGCCAAGATTCTTCTTATTCTAGACGGTTACAATTCCTGGTTCAAAGATTAACTTAAGTTACACTTTATTATGTTTTTGAATTACTTGATCTTCTTACAATTCTTACAATTCAGATTACGATTTTTATAATTCAACAATATTTGATTACAACTTTCATATTTCAGATTTTAATTAGTTATTTATCATTGTTGATACTTATTCCAGTGGTGCTGCTACTTCCCGTGTTGTTGTTTATTATCTCGTCTTTTGAGCTGGTTCCGCCCATGATTTCAACGCCTTTAGTTTTTGTATTAGTCTGTGAAGTTCTGCTCTTTGTCTGCCAGGATCGCCATGTGGTGTGTGTGTGGGGGGGGGCGACAAGGTCAATTCGCTAATGCCCTAATGGTGCGAATTAAAGCGATGACAACGCTAAAAGCCGAGATGAATATGCCGCAATGAAAAAGGCAAATGTGCCAAAATAAAGAGTTCTTGTCGCTTCAATTACCTTTATTTAATTGATTACATGCTATTTCTACCAAAATTATTTACTACACAATTATACATTTACCTTGTCTGACTAATAGTTTCTACTTACAACTAGGTTCCAATTTTATTATTTTGTCATTCATAAATATTACTAACAAAGCAAGGTTTCGCTGGGAAGGTCATTGTGACAAAAGTAGTAGCGTTTAGTGTAGTAGCGTTTGTGGTTATTCCGTGGCACAGGATCGAATGACCAGCACAGTGTGATGGCGTTTGTTGTTGTGCAGTGAGTTTTGTATTGCGTCACAATACAAATACTCACATTACGGCAGATCCTAGAAAAAATCCAAGAAGTCCAAGTCGATATCCACCACCTGTTTATCGATTTTAGGGCCGCATATGACAGCATTTATAGAGACGAGCTGTACAGAGTCATGTCTAGGTTTGGCATCCCTGCCAAACTTGTCAGATTGTGCAGAATGAAGATGGAGAAGAAGGTCTGAAACAATCTCACCGATACCTTTGATGTCAAAAAAGGATTTAGACAAGGTGACACGCTGTCATGTGACTTTTTCAACATCATTCTTGAGAAAATTGTGCACAATTTTCCAAAACTCTGAACAACTACTTGCATACGCTGACGACATCGATATCATTGGCAGAACACAACGATCTATCACTGGTGCGTTTGCATGTATCAGTACGGGAGCGCTAAGAATGGGTGAATGAGGGCAAGATAAAATATATGCTGTCAACAAGAAGGGACACACAACATCAACGAATCGGACAGAACGTCATGATAGACAGATATGACTTTGAGAAAGTAGGGACTGTCAAAAATCTTTGAAACTTTCATTTATTATCACTGTTTAAAATATCATAATTATCTCTCGGTCTAACTTGCTTATATATTTGTATTTGTATTGGAGTATATAATAAAAGCTCTTTTTTTCTTTGCATATACAATGCTATTGTCAAATTCAGTTATCATTTAGCAGTCATCAGATTCGGTACTTTTTATTCATTTATTTATTTATTTATTTATTCATCAATCAGTCAAACAAAGTTTTCGGGTGAACGGTTTTTTAAAATCTGGTTCCGAAACCCGGGAGTTATCGAACGTATAAGAAAGGAAACGATTAAAACGTGCTTCTAAACGGTAATTGAATAAACAAAATGGATTTCACTTGTCAAGGGCAGCCGGCAGCCAACGATAATATTCACGTGTCCGTGTCCTCCTATACAGACGAACGTATCATCACATTCCAATGCAGTTAAGTTACAGAATCTGCAACCTAAACGGTTCTCTGGCGATTTTAACGAATGGATTCCATTTTGGGAACAATATCGCTGTCTGGTTCACGAAAGTCATTCTCTTAGTACGATCGATAAATTTATTTATCCCCAAACAGTATTGACTGGAAAAGCAGCCGAAACATTAGCTGGTCTCACTCCAACCGAAGCGAATTATGTAACCGCCATAACTCTGTCAAAAGAAGATCGCTCTTCAGCATCCACGGTGAACCGACGACTAGGATAGTGAGGAAGTGTTAGCAAGTTATAAAAAGTGTTTAGGATTGTGAAAATCCAATAAGCCATTTGGTTCATAGGAGCAGTGTGTCGGAACATATAGATGCTTGTCTTGCTGGGGCTAAGAGGGCCTACGCTCTGACAAGGAGACTGTTTCGCAGCAGTCAACTTAACGCCAGGGTGAAGGTCATTTGCTACGTGGCCCTTATAAGGCCGATCATCGCTTATGGTTGTCCCATGTGGTTCAATATAGCGCCGTATTATATGGAAAAGATTCGGGTGTTTGAGAGGCAATGTCTCAGGGCCTGTCTAGGGTTGTATAGAACTCCCGAATCTGAGTACATGCATTATTATCCCAACAAGACCCTATACAATGGGGCTCGACTGAATAGGATTGACAATTTCCTTATTAAGGCGATTCGGAGGCACATTGCAAGGGCGATGGCCAGCGATAATAGCCTGATCTCAGGGGCTTACTACCCCAACTTAATGTACCACGAGAGTACGCTACGGTCTGGCTTTGTCCCGCCTGAGGCATTTCTCCATGCAGATATGAAAGGCTTAGTGCAGACAAGAGATGGTGTGCCGGTAATTTACCACCGCCACCGCGGCGCGAGGGATAAGCGGCTTATCCACGACGGGAACGCCGCCAATGCTCAGGAGCTCCTCCGATTTAGTACCGCAATTGCGGATCGGGACATTGTAGATACGGAAAAGCAATTCACCGAATTTTGGTGGCTTGAGGAAGGGGTGAGGGTAGATACGCTCTCCCGGGTCGGTGCGCTACTTATGTAGCATCCTCCTAGTTTTAAGCTAGTTCTAAGTTAGTTAGGCGTAGATTAGGGGGTCTGTGGGAGGGGCCGGGCTCGTCAATATGATGAGTGCCTCCGGGACTTGACCGACGCCTATGGCCTCGCTCGAGTCCCGGCGGCGCAGATGAACCCAATTGGCGACTGCCAGGCACCCATGGACGCGATCAGGATGGTGACCAATCCTTAAGATTGCTCACCATCCTGATTATAGTTAATGTAGGTTAAGTAGATTAGGTAGTCTTAAGTAGTTTTAACTAGTTTTAAGTAGTTTTAAGCAAACCAAAAATAATAAAGTGTTCCAGTTTTTCAAAGTTTCTGGAAGAATAAAAAACAAACAAAATTAAATACCGATAGATTTAAGGCCGAAAGGCAATAGTTTTAAGAATAACGATAAGTTTAGAGCGCTCGCTTGGAGCCAGTAAGCTAGAATTAAGATCCATGTTAGTTTTAAATTAGATTTAATCGTTTTTGTCTAGGATTAAGTTAATGAATGAATTAAATAAAAATGAATTTAAAACTGTAAAAAAAAAAACTGTAAACTAAAAAGCAGTGTGTCGGCTGAGACGCAGTAGGACCCCGGTTCGATTCCCAACGGGGGATTAATTTTTATTAATAAATTAATTAATAAAACATAAATCAGCATTGGAAAAGCCAAAAGACAATCAGGCGATGGACAGTGGCCAGTCCAAGGTCCCGCAAGGCGATAACCCGTTGCCCAAGCGCGTGACTACCAGGCAGGTCATGGTAAAACTGCAGCACGTGGGAGCAGTACCAACAACAACAACAACAACGACATCGGAATCAATAACAAGTGCAGCAGCAGTAGCAGCAACAACAATCAGCGCCGAAGAAAGGCCAACAACAAGCACCGCAGCATTGGCGGTAGTACAGTCCCGCGAAGTGGCAAAGGCTGAAAAGCGCAGAAGGAAGCTTAAACCCACCCCAAACCTCACACTTCAGAGGAAAATAAAAGCGAAAGAAGAGATGACGTCACGAGCGACATCGTCGGCAGCAGAGGCAGACACGGACGGCGATAGCGATGGACTCAGCTACTCGTACGAGTCAGAAGGGGGCGAAGGCCGGTACGTGGGCGAAGGTAATTCCTTCAAAGAATTACTGGACGCCGAACACGAAAACCAACAACAACAACCAGACGCAGAAGACGAGGAAGCTCAGCTCGATCGGCTGATCAAGGAGCTCCTCGAGAAGAGGGAAAAGTTGCGCCAGCAAAAAATGCTTCAGCAACAACAAAAGCTGAAGCAACTCCAAGCTGAGCAGCAACAGCACAAGAAGGAACAACAACAGCTGAAACAGCAGCAACAACAACAAGCGCTGCTACAGCAGCAACAACAGCAAAAACAAAAACAAACAAAAAGTCAGCAGCTGGCACAAAAACAGCCACTGCAGCAACAACAACAACAAAAGAAGCAGCAACAGCAGCAGAGACAACAACAACAACAGAAGCAGCAACAACAACCGCAGCAGCAGCAGCAGCAACAACAACAACAACAACCGCAGCAGCAACAGCAGCAACAACAACCACAGCAGGAACAACAGAGGCAGACAAAAAAAGAAAAGGTACCGCCAATTAATGTAAGTTATTTAGATATAAGCGATAGCATTAAGTTATGTAGGCTAGTTACTAAGGATTTCTATATAAAAAGGCTAAACGCCAGTAAGCACATTATCATGTGCACAAACATGGAGGAGCACAAAAAAGTGCGCACCGCTCTGGAGAAAGCAGAGACTGAGTACTTTACGTACACTCCAAAAGGAGAAAAGCGGCAAACGGTGCTGCTAAAGGGTATAGACCCAGATATTAAGTCCGAGGAGCTCGAAAAAGAGCTTAAAGGTTGGGAGAGCGACGACCTAAAGTTCGTGGGGGTCAAGCCGTTTTCCTCGCCTGCGGACAGGGGTGGTAACCGCAAACTACCATTCTTTTTGGTGCAGCTAACACCCGACAGCAAAATTGATAGTCTTAAAAGGATTAGATTCCTGTACTATCATGCAGTACGTTGGGAAAAATTAAAGAGGTCAGATCGCGTACTTCAATGTATGCGCTGCCAAAGGTTCGGGCACGCCGCAGCTAACTGCCATATGCAGTTTAGGTGCGTCAAGTGCAATCAGGACCACAAACATGGGGAATGTGCCTTAGGCACAGATAGAGTAGAGGATCGGGGCCAGCTCTCGTGTGTACTCTGCAATACCACAGGACATCCTGCTAATTTCAAGGGATGTCCTAAGTATCAGCAGGTCAAACAGAATGTGCAGGCTCGAAAACAGAGGTCCGAAGAAGAGAAGGGTCGAAAGAGTCGCTCGTTCTCTAATTTTGTTGCACCCAATGTGTCCTTTGCCCAAATGGTATCTGGACCGGGTAGCACAATAACAAAAAGCGCGCCGAAGGTTCCTACACCGGAAGCGGATCTGGATTTGAAAACGATCCTTCTGTCATTGCACGGAAAGATCGATCATTTCCAGAAACAGTTAAATGAGCAAGCGGCTCGAATAGACGTTATCTATTCGACACTGTTTGCCGAGTCTGCCGCGCGATGAATATGATGGGTACGCTGGACGAGGTAAACTTAAAGATCCTTGCGGTGAATGTTAATTCACTAATTAGGATCGAGAGAAGGATCAATCTTTCCAAACTGTTGGAAGCCGAAAAGCCAGATGTTCTTTTGGTTAGCGAAACTAAGCTAACTCCGAAGCACAAATTGGGCTACAGAAATTATCATGTAGTTAGAAGAGACCGACCCAACTCCACACAAGGAGGTGGTGTCGGTATCTTAATACGTAAAGGCTTGCGTCATAAAATCATATATAGCAGGGAAGTGCGCAGGTTCTAGGTGTTGGAAGCATGCATCGTATGCATTCCCCTCAATAGTTTGAGACGGGTGTATGTGGTGTCGCTTTACGCACCTGAAGCTCCTCAACGCCTTCAATTTTTAAATGAGGTCGAGACACTTTTTCGTTGCTTACAGCTTCAGTCGGAAGACAATTATTACTTTTTGGGCGGAGACCTCAATGCTAAACACGCGGCATGGGGAAATGATGTTCAGAACCCTAGAGGCAACCAGTTTTACGACTGGTGGCGTCATAATATGATTGAGTACAAAATTGAATTGTACGCGACGGATATCCCGTCTTTCCCTAGAGACGGCTCTTTCTTGGACATAGCGCTAGTTGACGAACGACTAGAACTAACGAAAACCGATCTTAGCACGCGGAACTGTTTACGTGCGGTTGAGTACGATAGTGATCACTACGGACTTGCCGCCGTAATACGGATCCCGAACGAGCAAACGCAGCTGGAGCAGTACGACCAAGTGCGTTCTTTCGATTACCGAAGAGCGCAGTGGTCGCGCTTCTCCAGAGTTCTTACGCGGGATATACGTTCGAGTGCGATCGATCCACCGACAAACAGGAACTTAACAAACGATGAGATCGACAGCCATTTATTACAAATGAATGTCGTGATCAAACAGACAATGGAGCGGACTATCCCTAGGGTAGGACGTTCCACCAACGAAGAACAAACTAAGAAGTATCGAAACGCGACAATCGATGCTCTGTACAGACACAAAAGTAGACTGCTCTCGAGGCTTAAACGGCTGCACAGACAGTTTACTGACAGGAACGATCCTGAGTTAAGGACACTGAAGTCGATGATCAAAAACTTGAAACAGTTGATCACCGAGAATTACAGAAAATCTGTAAGTTTGTATTGGGGCAATAAAATTCGGGCTATAAAAACCAGTAGTCCGAGTATGTTCCCACAAATAAATAAACTGTTCAGGCGGAAGGATCATAACGACATTTCATGTGTCCGAATACCTCAGACGAACGAAAACAGACAGACATTACTGACTGCTGGCATAAGTCCGGAAAGTGCTGCCTCGAACGACGGTTTTTTCGTGGTCGAAGACCCGCAGGAGGGGGTGGATTTGATGGGAGCTTTCTTTGAGACTGTGTATACGGTGAATAATCCTGTTCGCTGTAACCGCGATCTCGAGGAGAGAGCCTTCCTGAGCCACTTTTACCTGCGGGCCGAAATTCAAAATTGGCGATCCGAGAACAACGGTTTCACCGTGTTCAATGACGACAACCGTGCAAATGGCACAATCGCCGATGTAAATTCTCATCTGTTCGTGAGAAAAGATGAACTACGGTGCATCTTTGAGTCACTTAAGAATAAAAAGTCGGCGGGAGTTGACGGTGTCCCAAACGTCGTATTAAGAGACCTGCCACTAGAGGCAATAGATATCTTCACCACGCTGTTTAACAATGCGCTGAATAATGCATATTATCCGGTGCAGTGGAATACAGCGGTGGTACATCCTATCCCCAAAAAGGATAAGGATAGGACAAACCCTGCTAATCTTCGGTCAATTAGTTTGCTCCCGAATGTTAGCAAGGTATTCGAAAAAGTTGTCAATAGATCTCTTTTAAGATGGGTTGAAGAAAACAAGATAATTCCGGAAAATCAGTTTGGCTTTAGAGCGGGGCATGACACAATTCATGCCGCGTCGAAACTGGTCTCCGACATACAGTGGAATAAAAGCAAGAACCAATGCACGGGTGCCTGCCTGGTTGACTTTGAGAAGGCCTTCGATACCGTATGGTTGGAGGGGCTCTTCTATAAGCTTACCAGATTGGGCATCCAAAAGCCATTGCTATATATAATTTATGACATGCTTATGGGAAAGAAGTTCGTTGTCAAATCTGGCAACGTGACTTCGAGCAGGGTCTTCGAAATTAAAAACGGCTTACAACAGGGAGCGGTGAATTCTCCGATCCTATTTAATATTTACACAAGCGATCTGGTGGGTTCCCTCAGACATGCTATAGCGTACGCAGACGATTTGGTGGCGTACAGGTCAGGTCCTAAAATCGATGTCATCAACGTGCTTTTGCAGCGTGACTTCGAACAAATTAAGAGGTATTGCGATGATTGGAAGTTGAAAATCAATTTCCAAAAATCGGAAACGATCCTGTTCAGAACTCCATTGGCTGGGGCCTCTAGGGATACCAGAAAAAACTGGCGAAAATTGGCCATTATTGGACAGCATGGGCGGCCATTGGCGGTGAGAAACGTGGTCAGGTATCTTGGCATCCGGCTTGACCAGTATCTATATTTTGACAAACATATGGATGCTTGTCTTGCTGGGGCTAAGAGGGCTTACGCTCTGACAAGGAGACTGTTTCGCAGCAGTCAACTTAACGCCAGAGTGAAGGTCATTTGCTACGTGGCCCTTATAAGGCCGATCATTGCTTATGGTTGTCCCATGTGGTTCAATATAGCGCCGTATTATATGGAAAAGATTCGAGTGTTTGAGAGGCAATGTCTCAGGGCCTGTCTAGGGTTGTATAGAACTCCCGAATCCGAGTACATGCATTATTATCCCAACAAGACCCTATACAATGGGGCTCGACTGAATAGGATTGACAATTTCCTTATTAAGGCGATTCGGAGGCACATTGCAAGGGCGATGGCCAGCGATAATAGTCTGATCTCAGGGGCTTACTACCCCAACTTAATGTACCACGAGAGTACGCTACGGTCTGGCTTTGTCCCGCCTGAGGCATTTCTCCATGCAGATATGAAAGGCTTAGTGCAGACAAGAGATGGTGTGCCGGTAATTTACCACCGCCACCGCGGCGCGAGGGATAAGCGGCTCATCCACGACGGGTACGCCGCCAATGCTCAGGAGCTCCTCAGATTTAGTACCGCAATTGCGGATCGGGACATAATCGATACGGTTAAGCAATTCACCGAATTTTGGTGGCTTGAGGAAGGGGTGAGGGTAGATACGCTCTCCCGGGCTGGTGCGCTACTTATGTAGCATCCTCCTAGTTTTAAGCTAGTTCTAAGTTAGTTAGGCGTAGATTAGGGGGTCTGTGGGAGGGGCCGGGCTCGTCAATATGATGAGTGCCTCCGGGACTTGACCGACGCCTATGGCCTCGCTCGAGTCCCGGCGGCGCAGATGAACCCAGTTGGCGACTGCCAGGCACCCATGGACGCGATCAGGATGGTGACCAATCCTTAAGATTGCTCACCATCCTGATTATAGTTAATGTAGGTTAAGTAGATTAGGTAGTTTTAAGTAGTTTTAACTAGTTTTAAGTAGGTTTAAATTAAACAAATAATAAAGAATTCCAGTTTTTCTAAGTTTCTGGAAAAATAAAAAACAAACAAAATTAAATACATATATAGATAGATTAAGGCCGAAAGGCAATAGATTTAAGAATAACGATAAGTTTAGAGCGCTCGCTTGGAGCCAGTAAGCTAGAATTAAGATCCATGTTAGTTTTAAATTAGATTTAATCGTTTTTGTCTAGTATTAAGTTAATGAATGAATTAATAAAAATGAATTGAAAACAGAAGATTACGGAAATAGTGAGAAAGTTATAGATTTGACGATGCAACGTCTGCTCTCTCTCCAGTCCGTGTCTTCTTCTTCTAAGACAGATGTTATAGGTTTGAGACGACTATACACCTCAGTTTTGAGTTCTACTTGCTCGCTCTCAGCTGTGGGCATTCTACATCTAATTACTTCGTTATGCTGAAAGGTGTTTTGTTACGTTGCATTCCAAACGAAATACGAGTGGACTATCATTGGTACTACGAGGATTCAAACTCAAATGTAAATCTTCAAGATGTTCGCCCTGAGTATGAAGACGAAGCAGCAAGTGTATCGTCAGCATTCGAAAACTCTTCGATTACTAACGGTGATAAACAAGTTAATTGTTTGCTGAAGTTTTTGAAAAGGATCGCGTCTCTTGAAAAGGCTAGCGAAGCAAAATTACACCCGTCTCACTCTGGTGTGACAAATTCAAATTTAAGACTTGTCAAAATGGACGCCACGCTACCAGCACGTTGACCCTTCGTATTCTCCATGTGGAAATCTGAAGCCTTAACCACAAACAATGATTCCACGGCGAATTTATATGCAGCTGATTGAGTGCAAAAAGGTATTCTAAATTTGCAAACAGCGTGTGGTTACGCAAGCAGGGAAATTTCTACTTTTTCTATGTTTGTTCGCATCGTGATGAATAGAGGAAGTCAGCTCTCGTTTGTCAAATCAACCATGGCACGCCGCTTGAGTTTACAATTTGTTGGTGTACATAACTTTGCTTTGATGTGCTGTTATAGCACCCGCTAACGAACAAGCGGACAACATGGACAACAAGTTAAGGATGGGATCAGCGTGCTAATCGGTGCCGACTCACATTGGGAATTTGCGACAGGAGACAGGATTACGGAATTAGCACTAAGCAATTAACACTGTTCTGGGATGGACATAACAGGGTACATCGAACGTCAACCCGATTCTTATAGTGCAGTGTCACTAAACGTCTATGCCTGTGAAGATATCTAGAGATTTTGGAAGCTTCAGCTTCTGGTATCTGCTGATAAAAATTGGGTAAGTAATGATGTTTGCCTACATATTCAAAGAAAAGGTGACAGATTTGAGACATCTCTTCCGTGGAAAACTATACCGACCCCAATTCATAATAACATAACTTGAACGACGAACAGCTATGAACGAAATGTTTTCAAAGGGTATTGCAGAGATCGCTCCGGACACCACGGCTGATAGCAACGTAGTCTATTATATGCCACATCGTCCGGTGTACAGGGACGATAAAGAAACAACGAAGCTTCGCATTGATTGGGACGAGAATTTACCAGCAGATTTACAATGCATTTGGGCAACATGTCGGAAGGAAATAATCGAACTAAACGAATTAGCTACTCCAAGGTACTTATCGACGAGCGATTGTGGATCAACTCAAAATGAGTTGACAAATGTTTGTTCCTGGCGACACTGTCCTGGTGTGCAAAATCCTGCGGACCTGCTCAGGAGAGGTGTAATTTGATCGTATATATTGGGATCTTCAGTATGGCTCAATGGGCCTTCTTGGCTAATGGAGGATGTGCAATACTGGCCATAAAATAATAACGATATTACATTCTCATTGTGCACTCAGTTATTAAATGTTGAATGTGAAACAGTTTGGTGACCCCATCATAAAAACTGAAAATGTCAGTACATGGAGCCGTCATCTTCGTGTCACAGCTTATTGTTTCCGAGTTGCTGATATTATTTAAATGCGCCGATTTGTATCTCATCTTTCTGCTCAAGATATACACCGAGCTGAATTGTACTGGATCCGCCAAGTTCAAAGCCAGCATTTTCTTAAGGAAAATTTCATCTCTTCAAAATAAAAAGGGTATGCCTAATAATTCCAAGTTATTTTTTTCCATTCTTATATGAGACTGATAAGTTCTTGCGAGTTGGTGGTCACCTCCAAGATATTGAAACCTCCAAGATATTGAAACTGATGTAAACATTGCTCGCCCTATTATCTTACCGAAAACATCTCATACAATAATTTTTCATGGTAGCCTTTCGCACCACTTTCAAAAGATCGGATTTTGTCAGCGAAAGCCTTTGATGTGACAGGGGTTGACTTCTCCGATCCGTTATACGTGGTCGATACATCAGGTCATGTACATTCTCTAATTCACTTGTACAGCCGATCGAGCAGTGCACCTCGAATACACCAATGATTTGACAACAGAAAGTTGTATTCTTGCCAGAAGACGGTTTATCGCCCGGAGAGGAACTCCTCGTATAGTTTACAACTTTAAGAGGGCATCTTCTGAGTTTAAACAGCTAAGCAACGTAAGGACCAGTGAACGTTTTCTAGGTTTTTTGAGTGACTCTCGAATAAAACTGAATAAAAAACCCTCCCACCATGGAGCTCGCTCTAAAATGAATTTCCAGTTTTTTGAGTGACTCTCGAATAAACTGGAAATTACTTCGGCCTAAGAAGGCAATTGCTTAATAAGGCCTTGTCGAGAAATATTAAGGAGACTCTTTATAAGACCATCATCAGTCCTGCTATGTGGTGCAGAATCATGGACGCTGTCAAAGGCGGATGAAAAGAAGAGAGAAAGGCCTCGCCTTAGGTGGCGATCACAAGTGGAAGGGGGCCTCAAACAACTTGGAGTGCGCAACTGAAGGCAGTTAGCCAAAGATCGCGCTTATTGGGGAGGCGTATTGGTTGACACCCCGGTAAGTATAAACACTTTGACAGGATCTTCCTAACTCTGCTAGCATCATTGCTTTCTTCAATATTGAAACAAAAATTATGCCGGGACCTTCTTTGTGCAGTTCTTATTACTTTTATTTAGTTCTTAAGGCTTTCCTTCTAAAGGTCCCAGTCCGCGGATGATCTTGTTCTCTTTGGCTTGTTAAAGACTTTTCTACTTTCACTTCTCAGGGAGCTTAACTTTGTAGTCCACAGCGGGGGACAATTGTGCTATTCTCTCAACTTAATTTTTAAAGTGAAAACGCTGGACCCGGGGAGTGAAATGATAAAGCTAGGTCTTATACAGATAATAGACTACTGAATTAGTTGATTTAATTAAGTCTTACTTGTACCGATATGAAAACAAAATGTTAACAAAAACCCTTAAATAGAAATAGAAAACTTTGGATATGGATTCCGTTATGAATAAAAACACTACTGCGCTGTATTAAGATTATAAAATCATTAAGATTTGGTTTTTAAATAATATTTCTTAATATATTTTAACTACAACACAACTCAATTTAACATCCACGTACAGGTTTTTTTTTTTTTTTGGTTGCGCCTGGAGGTGAGTAATCTTCAGAAGATACCAATGGCCCGTACCATTGGTTATGCCCGATTCAGATATATCTCGAGGCACTATGAGATCCGGCCGCGCAAGCTCATAGTAGTATGAAATTTGTTCCTCTCATTTTTTCATTTTTGTGATGACTACGACTAAGTTACCTTAACAAGTAGTTTACGCTTCTGTAATGTTATTCGCGTTTGGTAGGTAGCTTTCCAGCGAGGCGCAGGGACATAAGTCCCCGGGACATAAGTCCCAATTTTTACATTTGGGACTTATGTCCTATTTAAGTGAGGCATAAGTGCCAGATTCGATTTGGGACTTATGTCTTGCTTAAGTGGGGCATAAGTCCCAAACAACAATGTTGGGCCTTATGTCCCATCTGACTCTGCGAAATAAGACCCCAATGAAATAAGACTTCAAAAAAATAATAAGGCCCAAAAATTTATACAGGAAACAACAACACGATTTTTAACAAAATTTGGGGTGTTATTTCCTTTTTTGATCCCTTATTTCCTAATAAAAATTGGGGTCTTATTTCATTTTTCTTATTTTTGCCAAACTATGAAATATAATCTAAGAACTCCATTAACAGTTAAGTTTCTTATCTGTTCTTAGACTAAGTATTTTATTTTTTTGTACTGATGTACAAAGTACCGTTTTAAAATTAGTTCAGTGATAGGTTTGTATTTTTTAAGACCAAAAACATGCTTTTTGTATGTTTTCGCCCCTAAAAATATTAAGCGAAATGTCTAAAGGAAAATAGACCATCGCCGAATAGAAGATATTTAATGGACGGAACTTTGAGAATAGTTCCCAAAGGTTGTTTAACCAGCTTCTAGTCATCTATATTTAAGGCTGGTACGCTGTTAAATTGAAGTGAAATTTTCACTGCTCTCCAAGAAATGGCTGTGAAATTTAAAGTGAAATGTTCACGCCGAAATGTCAAAAATTTAATGCGACGGACAATAAAAACCAAGTGGAATAGCAAGTAACGCCCTCTACATATCACTTTTTAAGCAGTTATTGTATGAAAATTTGGATTTCACTCGAACAGCGTACCAGGCTTTAATATTGAATATTAAAGAGGTAATGACGGTATTTTAATTAAATGAATTGATATAATCTTAGCGCCGCAGGCGTTTATTTTGTTAAAATCAAAATTTAAAAATATTTTCAAATTTGTGTTTAGGTATCTACCTATTTCCGTTAATTTTCCTTTTAATGAATGAAAATGTTGCAATATATAAAAGAGAATGCAAGTCCTTATTTAATTAAAAATATATACATAAAGATTGTAAATTTATTTCTAAAAAGACGATATATTGAAAAAGCTATGAAATATCAAAAAAAAAAAAAACAATAGAAAATTGGGGTGTTATTTCATTTTTGAAATTGGGGTGTTATTTCATTATGAAGAAACAGCCCAAATTTGGGGCCTTATTTCATTTCTTTTTTTTTCTCAAATTCTCAAAAGAAAAGAACTCATAAAATTTTAGCTTTTGAAAATTTGCGAAAATAAAACTAAAAAAATCTTAAATTCTCAAAAACAAAATAAAATTCCTTTGCTTGAGTAAAGAAATACGAAAATTTGGGACTTATGTCCCATCTTCGACAACAAAATGTTGGAACTTATGTCCCGATGGTGTGGGACATAATTCTCAAATTCGATTAGGGACTTATATCTCACTTAAGTGGGTAATAAGTCCCAAAATTACAAATTGGGAGTTATGTCCCGGGGACTTATGTCCCTGCGCCATTATTTCATTATTGCAGTGACCATGAATACTAGATCTCCTAGCGTTTTGTTTTGGAATGTTTGTATAATAGCCATATTGCTTGGTTTGGTACAACCCCAGAGTTGTATACCATATGTCCAAGAAGGTTTTAGCACTTGTTTATACAGGAGCAGTTTGTTGTATAAGCTTAGCTTTGAATATCTTCCGAGTAGCCAATACATTTCTCTAAGTCTGATTGCGAGCTCGTCGCGCTTTTTCTTAACATGTGGCTTCCACTTAAGTTTTGCGTCTAGGGTCATTCCTAGATATTTCGCCTCGTTTGCGTATGGTTTTTGTACCGAGTTAATGAAAACAGGTAAGTTGTTTATCCTTTTGTACGTTAAATTGACATGCGTCGACTTGGTCTCGTTAAGGGCAATTCGCCAGGTCTTTGTCCACTCGCATACTTTATTAAGAGCCCGTTGTAGTTTTCCAGTTGATGATTCGACTGACTCATCCATTGCGAGGATAGCCGTATCGTCTGCGAACGTTGCTACGATGGTCCCTTCATCTTGTGGTATATCTCTTGTGTAAAGCAGGAATAAGATTGGGCCGAGAACTCTTCCTTGCGGAACACCGGCATGGATTTCTGTGAATTCCAAGAATTCAGTCTCATGTCTAACACGAAAGAGTCTTTTTTTAAGGTAGGATTTCAATATTTTGTATAATTTTTCTGGTAGGTTTGTCCTTAGCTTATACATTAGGCCTTCGTGCCATACCTTGTCGAAGGCTTGCGATACGTCGAGAAAAGCGCTAGAGCAAATCTTTTTGCATTCTAGAGCTTTCTCAATTTTATTTGTTATTCGATAAACCTGGTCGATTGTGGAATGTTTAACCCGGAAGCCGAATTGATGATCTGGTATCAGGCATCTTTGTTCAATTACCGGTTGTAATCGTTTGAGCAGAAGTTTCTCATAAACCTTAGATATTATTGGCAGTAGCGAAATAGGTCTATATGATTTCTTATCATTTGTATTCTTCCCTGGTTTCGGAACCATAATGACTTCGGCTACTTTCCATTGTCTTGGAACATATGAAAGTCTCAGAGAAGCATTTATAATGTACAGCAGCTTAACTAGTGCTCTTTTCGGTAGTTCCTTTAGAACTTCGCCAATGATTAGATCGTATCCTGGAGCTTTGCTATTTTTCAACTTTCTTATTGTCATTCGAAGCTCGGACAGAGATACGGCTTTTACTTAATAGTTGTCGGATCCCGTATTAGCATTCGGTTCTTCGTTTAAAGGTTGTCCACCGAACGGCCTGAATGTTTCTTCTAGATGCTCGGCAAACAAATCCGCTTTTTCTTTGTCTCCTTTCGCCCATTCTCCGTTAGTTTTTCTTATTGGTGGCGAGTGCATTTTTGGTTTCCTTATGGACTTTAAGGCTTTCCAAAGTGAGTAGTTTGAGCTCTTTTCAGCAGTCAAGCCCTCTAGGTAAGTAGAAGTTTCGAGATTTCTTAGATTCTGTAGCTCATTTTTAAGTTTATTGCAAAGATGGTTCAGATAAGTTTTATCAGGGGGTGCGCGTGATTGTTGCCATCTCTTACGCGCTTTCCTCTTTTCTCGTATGAGGTCTTCTATTTCAGGTGTGTACTTGACTTTATTGTTCCGTGTAGCTGTCTTCCGGAAGGGAGTGTTTTTCCACGCTGCGCTCTGAATGGCTTCCACGAGGTTGTCAACTTCATCTTCTGTTTCTAGCGGTGTCTTTAGTGGCACATTTAAAGCAACATTTTCTTTACAGTCTTTTCGGAAAACGTCCCAGTTGGTTTTGTTACTACTTAACCTGGGCGGTCCCACATTCGTTGCTACACTTCCACCCATTTTCAGGGTGACTGCTGAGTGGTCTGAGCATAGATCGTAGCATTCTTCGACTTCCGTCAGAGTTTTGTTTAGCCTTTTTGCAATAATATATTCGAATAATTTCTCCTTGGTCACACCTATTTTCGAAAAATTCTTATTTGAATTTTAAGATAAAAATAATAATTTTCTAAGGAAAAATAAGCTATTCAGCTAAGACGCGGAAATAGGTGTGCAACCATCATGCGATCTGGCTGTGGCTGTGTGATTAGAAAGGCGTCCTAAATAGAGCCTATAAAAAGCCCTGTTACGCCAAATTCGTCCTATCTTGTTGTTTGGTTTGGCTTTGAAGACACTTAACGTAACGAAATTTTAAAACGGGCTGTGTGTATGGCGAAGTGCCAAGTCGCGAAAAAAATAGTTAAATTTTTTCTGAGAAAAAAAAAAGTTTTAGTGACACGATAAATGTGTAATAAAATAATAATTCGAAAAAAAAGAACAAAAGTGCGGTAAAGGATTGAAACACCAAGTGCACAAAGTGGAAATAAAAGAAGAAGAAAAAAATAATTAAGTGAATTTAAATACTTGTGGCGATATTTTTAATAATATCATTAGTGAAAAAACGTTTAATTGTCCCTACATCAAGTGCCCAGTGAAAGCCACGAACTATATATAATCTTTCACCACTAAACCCTTATTCCGCCCCGCTTGCTTTTAAATTCTCCCTCGTAGCACGTTGCTGAGTCGTCGAAACAGGAAATCCCTAAAAAAGACCTCAATCCATCGCGGCCAACTCTTTTTTTTTTATTTCTTAGTTTGGGTTACTTGTTGCTTTTATAGTTTTTTTTTTGATTAAGTTCGAAATATTTATATTGAATATTTAATTGATAATTGAAAGTCGTAATATACAAGATAACAAGATCGACGCAATAAAGTAAGCGTTTGATACTCCCAACAGTAACTTTGGTATTTGGTTTAGCTCGGGTGCTATTTTAAACTTGCCTAAAAGTATGCCACAACTGTATAATTTGATTGTGCTAATTGTGAATTAAGCAATATAGTTTTTTTTGTTTTTACTTTTGGAATTTTTTTGCTAGCGTCACAAATTTCACTGTTAATTGAAAAGTAAATATTGTACCACCCAAGGGCAAATGATATGATACCTATATTATATTTATATTTAAGAAAATTGTATACCGGATGAATCCATTTAAAACCACGGCTCGAATGTAATGATTATATTTCCGTTGCATACTCTTCGGGAGTTTATGAAAAAAATATATACATATAACAATAGGATAGTTAGTGGATAGAAGTAGATAGTTATAAATACTCTTTTATATATTTTTGAAAAGAAACAATTTTGCATTTTAAATTTGAAGGTTCCTGTTCCGCTCGCATTGCCATGTTTTCGACGTTGGTCGTTGTTTTCTTATTTATTATTTCTGGGTGCTTAATGGTGAAATGAAGTTTTAGAATTTTAGGAGGGGGATGTGTGTGACCAGGCGGAGGATATACCACGAGGATGGACGACGATCATGATAGGTAGTTACCGGACTTATCGAGCTCTTGTTCTGGAGTTGGGTATTGAACGTTAAGCTTACTCGGAGTTACTATGTAGTGCTATAAACTGGAGTTTACATAGTCGTCTTAGGGGCTATCGCGATAGAGCGCGCGATAGCCAAGGTAGCTAAATTTGCATTTAGCTAGGGGTGGGCCAGCTCAAGGAGAGATCCACCATCTAACTGTCCGCCTCACTTCCGCTATGGAGGCACCTATCCGAGGGCAAGTTAGACAGAATTCGGGCCTCGCAATTTTTCCGTTTTTTTTTTTGGTTACGGTTGCGGTTTCGCAAGTTTTCAGGCATGTAAAAATAATGTAACCCCAGTCCAGGACTTGTGGCAAGATCCCATACCCTACGGTGAGCTACCGGGTGGAAGATTATGCCTGAGCCGCAAGTGGCCTGGACACCCCTCCTTCTAGTCTGCCCGGACTGACCCAAAGGTCCTGTTAGCTTGGGTCATAAGGATGGAGGGAGTGGTAGTGGGAGAGAAGTACTCGGACTCAAGCTGTAGTGGTAGAATTTTCGACCATCAACGGTTTAGGTCTTCGCCGGCACGGGTGATAGTGCCGGAGTAGATCTTTGCCGATTTTATTGAGCTTATGCTCAGAAAAATCATCCCTTCTAAATATGGCTGAGATCGGGGTTCGTTACAGGTTTTTCGTACAATTTGCGCAGACCGCTGGGACCTGCTTGGTTTTGGCGCACTCTACCGAGAGATGTTTACCGGCACATTTAACGCACCGTGGTTCTTTCTGGCAGTATGCCTTTGTGTGGTTAAAACCTTGGCAACGTTGGCACTGAGGTACCGTTATTCTTCCCTTACGCATTGGCTCGATTTTGACCTTTATGTTTAGGATTGTCTTGATTTTGAAGATATCCTCCACATTCTCGTTCCTATCAAAGGTCAGCATAAACAGTGGAAGGCCGCGATTGATCACGAGATCTTTGTCTCCTTCCGTGCATTGCTTTTCCTTCTTGATAATATTCACGGCGTCAATAATCTTTAGGCCTTGTGTTTGCACGTCTTCCATAACATCTTCTTTTATGCAGGTCGGGTGGAGTCCCCTAACGATGACTCGCATCGGTTTTTCGTACTTATTTTCATAAGTTAACCATTGGATATTCTCTGTGTTTAATTTAAGAGACAGTGCTCGGTAAGAATCAGAATCCTCTACGTTGATTTTCCACACGTTGTTTCGGCGTGCGGTTATATTGTACTTCGTCTTCAGCGTATTTTTGAGAAGGTTGCGAGGTTTTCCGTAGTCCTCTATCCCGACGACATTTATTGCGGGTGGAGTGGCCTTATATTTTTCCTGTAAGACTTCGGGTGAGGTTACAGCCTCGATCGATATATCTTCTTACTTTTTTCAGAGGGATCTATAGGCAATATTGTTGAGGTTGCCCTTGACGCTATCGGTGGTGATCTTAGCATACTATTTTTCGCTCTGAAAGGGTCTCTTTGAAGCAATAGTTGGTCCTCCCCAGAATCCGACTTCCGTAGAGGGTGGATTTTCCAGTATAACTGGTCTGCCACCTGGGGTAATAATTCCATGTGTTTGTTCCATTGCATCTTTTCGTTATTGTATTTTATACCTTCTACCAGGTTTTAAGACTACCGTCCTTCTAGGATCAGACGCAGACCAGGAAGCCGCCTACTATAGGTCAGACGCTCTTGGATTTGTGTTTGCCGTCGGGTTTACCCTTCAACTATAACCTGGCTGCCTTGGGTGGCCCTACCAGAAGAATACACTACCGACAGCATAGCTTATAGCATCACCAAGGCTACTCCCTCTGACGTTAGATTTTAGTCGCCTCTTACGACAGGCATACATTACCTCAAGGCTATTCTATCCCCGACCTTGAAGGTAAAATAAGTATACCTATGTTGCAATTCAATTCAAAAGAAAATCAAATAAACTTACAGCTTTCTATCATCATTGAGCATATCTGAGTATCATGTGGATATGATTCAAACTTCATGGCGCATGACAGCACTAATGTTAATCTGCAAAAAAAAAGTATATATTTGTTTTAAACATTATCGTTACCCAAACTTATTTGTCATTATTATCATCGATTATTAAAGCAAAAGCACAGACAAATAATATACAGATGTCTCACGTCCATAGAGAAAAGTGTGCCTACTTTTTGAGATCGTCAAACAACGATTGTGCAGCAAATGGAAGGTGAAAACAGAACACACCACACCTCCAACGAGAAGGATAGATTGGTTTTGCTTTTTATTTTCAGTGCTATACCATTTCACCTCATTCGCAGCCTGATCGTACGCCGAAAGGGTTGCTGCTGCTGGTGGGTCGAAAGGAATATGAATGAATATTATTTCGCTTTGGGATGGGGATGAAATTCACTATTAGCTAGTCCACGGCCGATGCGACGGCCGTTGTTGCTTTGATTGTTGTTGTTATTTTTTTGGGTAGATTTGCTTTCACAGTGATCAGTCCTCCGAGGAGATTGTGTAGTACGGAAAACGACAAAAATGTATTCTACCTGTGCCCTGATTGTACGTCGCAGGGGGTGTGTGTGTGTGTGTGAAGGGGTTTAGCTAAGCGGAAAATGCGAACAAAACTGGTTTGGTTTTGGATTTGTTTTTGCTGCAAAAATATTTCTTGACCTAGGCGAACAATATGAAGGATTTTTTCAATTTGGAACTTTTTATGTTTTTGTTTGGGTATAGATTCTCATTCCTTGTAGAATTTGGTATTTAGATAAGTTTGATGCAAATGTATTATAATAACTTTAATTACCAAAGCTAATAAAAAGCAATTAGTATCTATTTACAATATCGTTCGTATTCTTTAGAAATAATTTAATTCCCTACACTTTACCTAATAATATGTACATATGAAAATATGCAAATTATTATACTGAACAATAAATATTATAAAAAAAAATTATTTAGCTCACAATTGTCGCTGCTTAATTGAAAATTAGTTAATTAGTTACAATAAAAGCAGCATATCCTTAACTAAAGTAGTTTCCAGCGCACCCCTTTTCTTTATATATAATTATATATATATGTATACAAAATGTATGGAATACGACGTACCCCATTTATTTAAAACTGTGAGAAACAACCCCTTAAAATTCGACATAGGAAAATATGTTCTTCATTAACATCTGCACATATTGATCCAACTAATTTTGAGAAAATGAGCGTTAAATTGGCGGCACAAGTACAGAGCAGATCTGCTGCTTTTGGAATCAAAGCGCTGATAAAACAAATTCCCTGAAAATATTGTAGTTTTTGCGAAACCAACTGCATATTTTCTTTGAATGAAAAACCAGCTCTGAATAGATTGATAAGAACATTTTCTTTCTAGAAGGCTACATCAATGAATTGCAGCTTATAAATACTAAAGAAAACATTATGTTTCACAGGTTAGATAATGACTATTAAACACATACTTAGCATAAGGAAAGAATTATTTGCTGATCACGTGTTATTGCTATACATAATATGTAATAAGCAAATTTAACCAAGATTGAAAATCTCTTCACAAAAAACAAGACCTCGTATTGTAAATAAAAGCAACGCTAGCGCTTCTAAATTTAATTCCTTGCTAGCAAAAGTAATGGCCTTAACATTTTTATAAAAATTCAAGTTTTCAAACTGCGAAGAAAATAATTCTGAATATTTTGAATTAGATTGGGAAGCAGTTTTGGAAAATGAAAACCTAATAATTATTACTCAAGAGAATATTCTAAGTGAGGACACATTCGACAAAGCCGGGAATTTTAAAAACAGCGAAATTTATAACACCTAATGACATAATTAGTACCAAAGTGCCCACAGTTAATGATTACCAACGAGGTATTTTGCAGGCTACAGCTTTTTTAAAGTAATAAAAAAAGAGTAAGTAATAAAGGGTTTACCAATAAGAGGTGTTATTTTGAATAGCCCGCTATTTAGGTAGCTGTCACTTTTGAAGCTGTTATTTTTGACATTTGACAAGTAGTAACTACGTCATTAAGCCAGTGAAATTATAAAAATTCACTACAAAAATGGTGAAAATTTTGCAATCACAGTTCGCAAAACTAAAGAATTTTTGGGTCGTCGTAAAGCACCTTGTCGGACCGCAATACAGAAATTGGTGGAAAAATTCGAACTGTTGGGAAGTTAGTGATGTGAAGAATAAAACTCGTGCACATCGCTCAAGAACAACTGAGAATATTGCTGCAGTAGCCCAAAGAAGAAAATCAAGTTTGTCCATTCCTCGTCGTTCTTTGGAATTGGGCGTGGCATATGGCCGTAGTTAGATGGTACTGATCTGGACAGCGTTTACTTTCAACAAAACGGCGCTACGTGCCACACAAGCAACGAAACCATTGATCTTTTACGGGAAAAATTTCCGGACCGTGTTATCTCTCGAAGAGGTGATCACAATTGGCCACCGAGATCTTGTGATTTAACACCTTGCGACTTCTTCCTTTGGGGCCACGTGAAAGATAAGGTCTACGCCAACAGCCCAGCGTCGATTCAAGACCTCAAAGATGGAATTCGTGAGCCTATTTAGGACATAGGGCAGCCACTGTAAAGGATATGCTCCTGTAAGCGTGGTCGTGGTGGCCATTTGGCTGATGTTGTTTTTCATTATTAACGGCATACCTTCCTCTTTATTATGAAATAAATATCCGATTATTTATCTCAAAAAAGGCATTTTTCTTTGAATATCAAAATAACACCTCTTATCGGAAAACCCATTATTTGCCAAACTGTACTGAAGAAATATCAAAGTACAAACAGAATTTTGTCATGTCAGAGGTTCTCATAAAACTAAAATAATAGGTATGAAAACTAAAATGACAGAACAATACCTATCTGACAACTTGATAAGTATTTATAAGTAAATTATGTAACTATACCGCAAAAGAAGAGAAATGCGAAACTCAAAAATAAATAAGTACCTAATTAAGATAACAACTTGTCCGCACATAACGTAATTCCTGCAAAACGAAATTTGTGATATGATTTTTTAATATTATGTTTATTTGAAAATACTCTACAGGTAGATACTTAAAGCTACTTATTATTTTTGATTTTTGCTTTTCAAATTTGTATTTGTAAAGTGATAAACTTAACTGAATTTTGCGTTTCTTTTTTTGAGAGACCTAGGTAGGTATATGTGCCTACATTTATGTATAGGTACATATTTTATTTGTCTAACTTATTTAATTGTTGTAAATGCTTTCCTCTTTTGCTTAGCTACGTTTTTATTATTGTGCTTTTGTTTAGCTTATTAAGGTTTTTATTTTTTGTTCTATACAACTTATGTTAATTTAAACGAATTAAATTCCTAAAACTGTTAAGAGGGGTGGGGGTCAATATTCAGCTACGTTCACGTTCGTTTGCTCTGTAAACTACTTTAGTTAAGGATATGCTGCTTTTATTGTAACTAATTAACTAATTTTCAATTAAGCAGCGACAATTGTGAGCTAAATAGTTTTTTTTTATAATATTTATTGTTCAGTATAATAATTTGCATATTTTCATATGTACATATTATTAGGTAAAGTGTAGGGAATTAAATTATTTCTAAAGAATACGAACGATATTGTAAATAGATACTAATTGCTTTTTATTAGCTTTGTTAATTAAAGTTATTATAATACATTTGCATCAAACTTAACTAAACACCAAATTCTACAAGGAATGAGAATCTATACCCAAACAAAAACATAAAAAGTTCCAAATTGAAATAATCCTAAGCCTAGGTCAAGAAATATTTTTGCAGCAAAAACAAATCCAAAACCAAACCAGTTTTGTTCGCATTTTCCGCTTAGCTAAACCCCTTCACACACACACACACCCCCTGCGACGTACAATCAGGGCACAGGTAGAATACATTTTTGTCGTTTTCCATACTACACAATCTCTTCGGAGGACTGATCACTGTGAAAGCAAATCTACCCAAAAAAATAACAACAACAATCAAAGCAACAACGGCCGTCGCATCGGCCGTGGACTAGCTAATAGTGAATTTCATCCCCATCCCAAAGCGAAATAATATTCATTCATATTCCTTTCGACCCACCAGCAGCAGCAACCCTTTCGGCGTACGATCAGGATGCGAATGAGGTGAAATGGTATAGCACTAAAAATAAAAAGCAAAACCAATCTATCCTTCTCGTTGGAGGTGTGGTGTGTTCTGTTTTCACCTTCCATTTGTTGGACAATCGTTGTTTGACGATCTCAAAAAGTAGGTACACTTTTCTCTATGGACGTGAGACATCTGTATATTATTTGTCTGTGGCAAAAGCTAGACAGAATTAAAATAACATTTAATTCATTTACCCTGGGAGACAAATGCTTGAAAAAATATAAAGCGAAATATGTAATACATAAATTATGTTAAATCCTGAACATCATCAACTGTCACGCTCATCTCATAAACATACTCCATTCGTCCAAGAAATAACTATACAAATTAATTATTGTTATGAGAAACCAAAATAAAGATCAAAGACTTGTTGCACCAGCTAACTCGTATTTGTTCCTAATCCTGTTCCAACCGCTTGCACAAACGAAGATTTATTGGTCGTATTGCTAGTATTGCCGGCAGATATCGTATAATACCATGTTCCTCATTAATAATGTGATTTACTATACATTTTCGTGATCACTAATTACTTGATTTATACCTGTTTAATTTTTAATTACGTGCAAATCCACACAAAATAAAATTGATCATACACAAAATAGAATCGAACAGACACATATAAAATCAAACAGGCCTATTAACGACTTCAGATGTTTACACAAAAACAAACTTACAAAAAATTAAAATTAAAAATGCCAATAGTGATTGTTTACATAATTTTTGGATTTATTCTGGTAGATATAAATTATATCCAAAGCATTTGAACTCATTTTAAATTGTTGCAGGAAATTTTTCCTTTGCACTTTTATATGTACGATATTGAAAGTTTGGCAAATAATTTCAAATGTCACACTAAAACACTTAAAAGTTCGGTGGAAACTTCTATCGTGATTTGTAAATTACTTCAGCTAAATCACGTTGGTGGGAACATGGTATAAGGAAACCAGAATAGGGGAGATACTCAATGTTGAACTGCTACTTCTGCGGAGGGAGCGCTTTATGGGTGCGGCTTCTTATAAGGCACTTACTTACTTGCTCAAAAAGTTTATGCAACGACAAGTGTTTTTAATGGTGAAACAAAGAAAACCAAGACTTGTAAGAAATAAAGTGTACGACTGGATCGCACGAAACTTTCTCGTTCATATCATCAGTTTGGTTGGTTTATTTTTCTTTTATTATTGTTTATAGGCTATAAAACCAGATTTTTCAAATTGGTGATGCTGGTAGGTGGCCATGACTCGAAGTAGGCTTTGTGATGTGATGAATTCAGAGATTTGTTTTTGAATTTGCACGTGTTTGGGGGTAAATGAAGTGTGGGTTTCTGATAGTGTAGACTCCAATTGGTTAGAATTCTTTTAATGTTCATGATTAATATGGTTGAAAAAGAAGAAGTGGGAAATATTTGCTGAAAAGGATTTTCGAGTAGTTGTGATTACATTTTAACTGGTAGTGCGGAAATGTTTATAAGATGGCATTATTTGCATTTTTCTACGAAAAACTAAGTACGGGGTTTTATTAAGAATACTTAAAAAATAAAATAAATAAATTTTTTGGCGCGACAGTTCTATGGGACCCAAGGCCTAGCTTCTCACAACCATTCTTTTTGCGTGGGTTTTAAATTTTTGGGATGAATGGAAGGGATCTACAATTTTTAGGCCGAGTCCAAACGGCTAATTGAGAAGCTCATTCTTGACAGTTTTACTCTCGGATGTTTGTCAGACGTTCGCGCAGTGGAAAAAAAACCTTAAGATGTAAATTGGCCCTTTCGGGATTCGAACCTGGAACCCCTCGCTTAGTAGCCCAACACACTACCACTAAGCCACTGCGTCACTTATATGTTCGTAAATAAAAAGTAGAGAATCATTTAGGAATAAACTAATCCTTTTGTTAGGCTTTGGTGGTAATTTTTAAGTATAATTTTTTGTATTAAGTATCTAATCTAGCGAGAACAGTAGATGTACTCATTTGATTGAAATAAATAAATAAATAAATAAATAAATAAATAAATAAGCATTTTAGTTAAAATCTTTAGAGCTGATTTTGGAAAATAACGCGTACAAAATAGTAACAAATATGGAAATTTTGAGTTCGCAAAATAATCTTGCTCAACTATAATTTTGCTAAAAACTGAGTACAGGGTATTATTTAGGATGTTAGTATTACTTGGTTTTTAAAGTTTTATCCAAATCAAAAATCGCGTTTTCGAGATTTAAGCAGTTTTTAAAATCAGCGTTTCCGGTAATTCGAATCGAAAATTAAGGAAGCAATATTGTTGAAAACGTCAATTTTACTCCAAGTATGCATTTTGGTCAAAGTCGTTTTACCCATTTTCATGTAGGTAAAACAAATTCTCAAAATATGCCGTTTTTCAAAAATCTATTATAGACAATTTAGAGAAAAACTGAGTTTTCCATCATATTATAAATGACCATATTACATATAAAATTAGTTTTTGTTGCAATCGTATTGACCGTTTTGGAGATAAGACCACTTTTCAAAAGTACCGTTATTCGACTTTTTAGCCAAAAACTGGGGAAAATCTTAAAAAACGACATTTTTCCAAAATAGTCCGTTGAACGATAATTTAGGGAAAAACTGAGTTTGCCATCATGTTGGGAATGACCGTATTACCTCAAATATGAATTTTTGTCGAAATAGTTTGGACCGTTTTTCAGATATGAGCAATTTTCAAAATTACCGTTATTCGTTTTTTTTTTTTTTTGCGAAAAACTGAGTATGCAGCCATCTTAGTTACACTTACTTAAGCCCAAATATCAATTTTGGTTGAAATCGTTTGAGCCGTTATCGAAAAACTAAAAAAAATTTATTAGGAAAGTACATCCAATTCGCAACATTCTCCCCGCCCGTGAACGTAGTTCGCAAAACTTCCTTCAATTGATTGAGTGTGATAAGGCCTTAACGCTGATCAGATTCGCCCACATCATTAACGACCCTGTATATTTGGACTACCTTGCCGACCTTCTTCACTTCCCTGTTCCACCATGTACATTGTACATGTACATGTAAAGAGAAACACAATTAATATTCTGACATCTATATTATGTAAAAACTAGTTGAATTGTGTTTGTCGCCAATGTTCTCTGTAATGCGTTAACCGATTTTGATTCTAAAAATTTCCCACGAAAGGTGACGTTAATACCATGGTTTGTAGGCATATACGGTCTTTGTAGGTGTATTGGATCATGATTTATAGGGCGTGGCACCTCCCATACAAAAAATGCATTCAAAACACTATATTTCGAAAACCATCTAATCGATTGAGTTCAAATCAACACACAATCTTAGGTATTGGCGCAAGAGTATTCTTGTGAAAATTGTTTAAAATTGGAAAAAGGGGCGTGGCACCACCCATACAAGAAATACATTCAAAACCTTATATTCCGAAAACCACCCAATCGATTTCTGATTTGAGTGCGTCAAGTTAATCGTAATCCTGTACTGGACTTCACTCCGGAAATTTGTATTGAAGATTTCTGTTTGCCGATAGTAAATAAAACATTTGCACAGTTGGGAATGCCATCACCTAATGCATGAAAGTTTTGGTCTAGAATTGCAACGTGAACTACAATACAATCGCAACGAATTGAGTGCTTTCGATTAAGCAAATCTTTCGACAGTGAATGCGGAACAAAAAAAGCTGTGGACTTTATTCAGAGATATTTTATGGTGCATTGATGTTATTGTCAGGCGATTTTAGACGAACTTGCCCGTCATTCCAAGATTGACAGCTGCTGATGAAATTAACGGTTACTTAAAGTCTTATTATTTATGGAGATTTTTTAAGTCATTGAAACTTACTATCAACATTCGTGTTCCGTTGCAGAATGATCTAACTGCTGAAAAATTATCTTAGCAATTGCTGAAAATTGGAAATTAGTAATGCCAGTTGATGTTGTCAATCCATGATAACATGCATTTCTGTAGCTTTCTTGTTAGAATTGGTAATAGGTGATGTAGATTCCCGTATTATTGATTACATTAGTTACATTAGTGTGTGTGTGTGTGTGTGTGTGGGGAAGCGGGAGGAATGAAATGCCATTCGGTACTCAAATTCGCCAATATGCCAGCTACCTCCTTCCAATCGTGTTGAGCATCTCGTAATAACCTTTGCGGTTCACTGTAGACCTGAGTGCATACTCCACGTCGTGCCGTAAAACGCCGGAAAGCTGTCAAAAATGCCTGGATTCCATCAAAAAACGTTTTGCTGCGAGCATCTCGTACAACAAGATTGGTGAAATGATTAATGGTTTTTAAAATTATCGGATGTTCTTCTTTATAGTGCAGATTCGAGTTTTTCAACCGACCTCCCATACACTGCCCGACAACCGATTAGCGCCCCCTATGCTTCTTGTCTTTGGAGCTGAATATCAGCCAATCGAAAAAAACATTTGAAATAAATTGTTTTGCCAATTAAAGTTTACAAAATTATACGCGAAAAGCAATGATAGTTACCTTAGTAAATCAATCAATACCATTTAAAAAAAAATGGTAACGTAATTAACTTGAAAAATCCATCTTTTTTTCGAACATTTGAATAGAAAACCCTCTGGAAAAAGTCGAATAACATAAGGCACAGAACGCTTCGAAATATTTTTTTTTGTTTTAATTCAATAAATTTGGAACTTATTTATAAAATAATTAATAATGCGTTGTGCCACCACGGTTAACTATGACCTCGTACATTCTGTTGGGTAGGGAGTCATACAGTTTTTTAGGTAGTCGAGGGAAATAGTTCCCCAGGATCTTTTTATCCTTCGATAAGTTCAGCTTCAGTTGGGTATTGCATTCCAGACTCGTATACTTTGCGGGCCAGCCATCCCCAAACATTTTCTATGATGTTTAGATCAGGCGAATATGGCGGCCGGGAAAGTAAAGTCACGTTTTAGCGCTCAATCCAAGACTTTACGAGTCTAGCTGTATGGATAGGGGCGTTATCATGCTGGAACTTCCATTCCAAGGACCCAAAAATATCCTTGATAGCAGGGAAAGCCGTTTTTAGCAATTCAATGTAGCTTTGGCATTCATACTACGTGAAACAAACTGCAGTTCAATGGTGCCATAGTATGTAATGGCTCCCCATACCATGACACCACCAGCACGGCTATGCAGTCGATCCAAAGTATGCTCTTCCTTTCGAAGATCATGAAAGTAGTAAGTGTAGCCATCGGGAACCTCCAAATTAATTTTTAATTTTTTCGTCAGAAAATACTACACGCTGCAAATCCTTGGTCCAGGGCCCTATTCCACAAAACAAATTGTCAACTTTTCACTTTGCGCTAATAAATTACATTTTTTGGCAAAGTAATAAGAGTTTCTGTTCCACAATATTCTTTACAAATCTCACTTTGCGCTAGCATATTTTTGCAAAGATTTGGCTCTCTTTACAACGTCGTTGCACTCTTTGCAAAGCATTTGCGCTCTCCTGAGAATTCTTTGCGCTCTCCTGCAAAGTGAGTGTGCAAAATGTTCCACAAAGCATTTAATCATCTTTGCATTTCTGTCATATCTTTTTTTTACTTTGCATTGCTAAACAAAAGAAACTTGCAGTGTTACATTCGGTAAAAGAAAAAAAATGTTTTATTTGCTAGTTTTCCAAACACTGAAGTATGTAAGTATCTATATTTACCTATGTATTATATAAAAATAAGTTGAATTGTGTTTATCGCCAATGTTCTCTGTAATGCGTGATTTTGATTCTGAAAATTTCCCATGAAAGGTGACGTTAATACCATGGTTTTTAAGTGTATATGGTTCATGAGTTATAGGGGAGTGGCACTTTCCATCCAAATAGTCAAAGTCTTATATTTCGAAAACCACCAAATCGATTTCTGATTCGAGTACGTCAAGTTAATCGTAATCCTATAATGGACTTCATACCGGAAATTTGCAATGACTCATTGATTTGTATTGAAGATTCTGTTTGTCGATTGCTAATAAAACACAGTTGGGAATGCCATCACCTAATCATGCAATGCATGAAATCTTTGATCTTGAATTGCAGCGTGAACTACAATACGATCGCAACGAATTGAAAACTTTAGACAGTGAATGCAGAGCAAAAAAAGGCGTACGATACTATTATGCAAGCTGTCAATAGTGATGCCGGTGGATAAATAAATACCAACGCATAAAAAATTACATAGGCATTTGCGTCTTCTGGCATTGCAGCCTTCGTTAGATGGTGGTCGGACAGCACATTCTGCTTTGAAATTGTCATTGAATTATCAAGTTAATGAAACTCCAACATGTAACATTTCAAGAACATCTGGAACGGCGAAAACGTTGCGGTATCATTATTTGGGATAAATAAAATTGGTGGTGCTTTAATTTTATTCTCAGGCGATTCCAGACAAACATTGCCCGTCATTTCTAGATCGACAGCTGCTAATAAAATTAACGTTTGCTTAAAGTCATCATATTTATGGAGATTTGTTAAGTCATTGAAATTTACTATCAACGTTCGTGTTCAGTTGCAGAATAATCCATCTGCTGAAAAATTCTGAAAATTGGAAATGCTGCGTTCCAGTTGATGAAACTGGATCAAATGATTTTTGCCGTTTTGTACTGTCAAAGATGAATTGATTGAAAGTGTTTTCCCTAACATAGCACAACAGTATAAATGCCATGCGTGGTTGAGTGATAGAGCAATTTTAGCTTTTAGCAAAAATATTGTGTACCACAAAGCATTACAATAAAAACTATTTATCACTGATTTAAATGAATTTGAATTGGATTTTTTTATTTTTCTATTTTGCACAACGAAGTGTGCATGTAATGTAAATTGTAAATGTTTGGAACATATTTAAGTTTACATTTCATTTTGAAGGTTAATAAATTAGATAAACAGGCTGCCTGGGAGAAAGTTTTGTGAAAAGTCCAATCCCGTCATCGAGCCACACTGCAATTTGTTTTGAAACAACTCTATGGATGGCTCCGCAAACTGTTAATTTTGCAACACTATGATACAGGCAACAATTTCCGAGCCAATGCAAGCACAGTAGCAGTTGATTTTTAGCCGACAAACCATTATTTGCGCTGTGTATTGTACTCTAATTTTTCTCCAATTTTATCCAAAAGGAAATCAACTTGAATTCGATTTAAACGAAAGCACTCTTTAAAATTAAAGTTTTGTAGTCCCGAAAAATTATTTCCGTCTCTATAATTTCTTGTTATAACCGCGTCTTCACTATTGTCAAACAAAAACTCACGTCTTAACATTTTGAAAGCTTCACTAGTTATAACAATATGAATTTGTAAAGCGAACGTTTACCTCGCAAACTTTTGACAAACATATCAAAATTTGCTTTGCAAAAATAGAGTTTACAGTTTTTGTGGAACGAAACAGCATAATTCTTTGCAAATTCTTTGCAAATTACACCTTGCAATATTACCTCTGCAATTTGTACAAGAGAACGTACGTGGAACAGAAATTGCAAAGAGAATATAAAAATAGCAAAGAATTTGCAAATTACACTTTCCATTTCAACTTTGCACTCATGAAATTTTATAGTTCTGAGGAACGCAAAGTTTTGCAAATTGACGAAAAATTTGATAATTGTAGAGTGAAAAGTTGTTTTGTGGAATAGGGCCCAGGTCATATTCTCTCTGCAGAAATCAAGCCGTTGCGTCTTTCGAAGTTGGTTAAGAGGTGTTTTTTTTTAATTTAAGACGTTTTAAGTGTTGAGCATTCGAAATCACTCTTTGCACAGTCCGCACGCATGCTTTTACACTTGTTTTTTCTTTAATTTTGGCGGCAGAGTCGTACGAATTGGACGCGTGCCTCAAAATATTTCGCTTGTCAGCTGCCGTAATCACAGAAGATGGCCGTCCCTTCATATTCTTTCCGTAGTTTTACTCATTACGTAAGAATGAGGAAATAACTTTACGGCTGCGGCTAATTTTTTTTGGAAATTTGATGGATTGACTGGCCACACTCACTATATGCCTTTATTTTAGCCTTTTCGGACTAACTTAAAGCTTTTTCTTTAGAGATGCTAATCGGCTGTCGCAAAAAAAAAATGCATGCATTTTTGTCACACTTACAAGAAAATTGCAAAACAAAATAATGGTTCACTTCCAGACCTCAAGCTTAATTTTGGAATGAAAGAAAATGGAGTAGAATGAAAAAACAAAAAATTGACTATGATACATATTCAGAGTTCCGAGTTATTTGAATTTACACTGAAATATTAGAGGGGGCGCTAATCGGTTGTCGGGCAGTGTACGTAGTACTCCACGACCATCGATTAATGCGTTTAACGAACGTAAATGTTTTGGTATTCCATCGGATGTCTCAAGTTCTATGAGCTCTTATGAAAACTTCTGCCTTTGTGCTGCTTTGACTGCGAGCATAGTTGTTGCCTTTGACTCTTGTGAGCTCAGTGGCTGCGACCTTCTCTCATTTTTGATGGCACTGCAATTGTTGACGAATCGCAAGCAGGTTGCTAAGACCCTTACCACCTTTGAAAGCTGAGAAAAATGGTGAACCACTTCGCTGATGTAATTTTTGTTCTTACTTTTAGAGCAATGTACCCTGACTACTCGTCTTTCCTCCTCTGTATTGATGCTGAAGGGTTGTTCAGAAACTTCCAACTCCCATTTATTGCTCTGCAACGTGTTGATCCATCTTGGAATTTTTATGCGTTCGACCATAGGAAGTTTTCGGCGAAAAGCTTTCCATTGAGCCTTCAATTTAAATGTAATTGGTTCATCCCAATCCGAGCCCAGACTCCAAAGTTCCCGCATCCTAATTTTGACAGTTACACAGTATTACACAATTTCGGTATTCGTGCTTAACCTCTGAACGTCAGTTTTTATCAATGCTACGCGGTTATGGAACTGTCTACCGCGCAATATTAGGCGATTTGGGAACCTCGTGCGTTTTAAGAATGAACTCAGGGCTTATTTATCCTTACATTAAATGTCGTTCCCTCGCCTTTTTTTTTTTGTTTAACTGTTATATTAACCAAAGCAAAATAAAATACTGTTGTAATACTGTTGTATATAAATATCTATATTTATATAAAAATGGTGTGAAAAATCTATAGTGAATCATCAATTGAGAACGGCTGGGCCGATTTGGCTCAAATTTTCTTTCTGTTGTTCGTATATGGCAGGAGAATATTGTTATGAAAGAAAATTTTGGGAAAACCCTCCGGAAAAGTCGGGAAACTGGAAAAATCGAAATTTGAGTTTTTGTATGGAATTTTTTGAGGAATTGTTCCGGAATGGCTTTTCGAATGTAAAAATAAAATATTCTTAGTGAAAAATTTGGAAAATTCCGGAAAAACACGAAAAATTTAAATTATTTTCGACGATTTTTTTAATTTTAGATGATTTGATGATTTAAAGCTTTTAGTGCACATTACAGGCCTTACATCCTTCGATTCCCTGGGAACTATAGATGGTGTGCTGTGCGCCACTTTTCGGGAGGGGTTACCAATGTTTAATGGTATTCAACGCTCGCCGATGCAACTTTTTCTACGCCAGTGACTCAAATTTGTACATTGTTTGCGATCATCATTCCTCGAATCCGATCACGAGGTGACTGACGACATTTTGCACAGAGTTCGAACGACAACTTCGAACTTCGATCTTGAAGTTAACGACGATATGCGCAACGAAGAGTTAGTTCCGATCGAAGACATGTGCGGCAGTCTGCTGTCGAAATTGGGAATGCCAACGCCTAATTGTTCGATGTACGATGAATTCAATCGCGAATTGCAACGGGAGGAAGACTGTAATCGAGATGAGCTGGCCAAAAGAATCCAAACAAATGTGCCGCTGTTGAATGCCGAGCAGAAGAAAGTGTTCGATTCGCTGATGAGGGTTATTGGCGATAAAACGGGAGGCATTTACTTTCTCGATGCTTCCGGTGGGACAGGCAAGACATTCGTCATTTCGTTGATTCTGGCAACAATTCGGTCAAGATCTCAAATTGCGTTGGCTGTTGCATCCTCTGGCATTGCCGAATCGCACATTCCGCTTTGAAGCTGCCGAAGAATCTTCTCACGGTTGACAATCCAACTTGCACAATGACTAGTAAATTGTTTCGTTGGCAGCTCCTTGAGGTTTTCCAGCTTCTCTTCCCACATTTGCTGAGCAGAATTTGGCAATTTAATTGCATCCCAGTATTCTACCCGCAATCCGAGGTTCGCCGACCCATGAACACACTCCAGAGATGTGTCCAACAACTCCTTCAGTCCGTTTGCTGATTCCTTGGATAATGATGATTGTCCGTATAGCAACTTCAGCTGGGCATTGACCAAAACGCGTTTGTGGTCGTAGCACAAAGTAAGTAGCTCCCATGCCTATGAGTAATTGCCCGCATCGCAAGGTAGATGTTGTAGCAGTCGCTCAGCCTCACCCTTCAAGCACGATTTGAGGTAATGCATTTTATCAACATCACTCAACGAAGCGTTGTTGTGAACCATGGATTAAAAAAAGATCTTGGAACGACCTCCATGTTGTGTACGAGCCGCTGAACTTGGGAATATCGATTTCTGGAAGCCTGATTTTGTTGCTGGATGCCGATGGTTAACCCGACGTCGCACTTGCAGCCGGCGCTGCCTGGGAGAACTTTTCCAACGCTTCCAACAAGTCGCTGCGATACTCCAGGTAAATTTCCTGTATTTGCTCTTCCAAATATAGATCTGCTTCAAGCCTTCCGCCTCCAACGATTGCCTCATGATATTGCCTAGAGACCCGCATTTTCTCCTCTAACATGTCAAGGCGACACGCTACGTAGAATTGCTTTTTTTTTGTCAACTTTGCAATATGTTTAAAATACAATTAACAATTAACTTTAAATTAGACGCGAAAAGGACCAAATGGAACGACATGTGTTTTTTATGGTGAAACAAAGAAAACCAAGACTTTGTTACGGAGCCATACCTAGGGAAATAAAAAATAAACATTATTAGAATCATCCTAGATGAGATAAACGAAATATTTACCAATCATATGACGTAAGAAGAATACCTGAAACAAAATAACAAAATAAACAAAGATAAGAACAAAAAGTAAACAAACGCTCGCACTGGGTTTTGGCCGCTAAACCGCTTATTCAAGGCGCGTTTGGAGGACAAACTCCGATGGGAAAGATGCAAACTAACCTGTGCAATAAAATAATATAATTTTCTGAAAAAAGAAACGATAAATAAATATTAAACAATAAAATTAAACAAATTCTTACTATGTTTGCGTCCATCTGTTGCCTTATTGTTGTCTTATCCAGTTTCCCCTTCGTTCAGTTTTCTTCGTTCCGTTTCATAAGTGTTCCAAGTTAGTGGGTGATCGTGAAGATGTAGTGGAAGGTATAATTTTTTTATTGTAAGTTACGTTAGTTTCTCTATATTAGGTATCGTTACTCTATGTATGTGTTTTATTTAGACGAATTGTTACAACACAAACACGACTTGACGACAAAAAATTAAGAGACCCCTCGCTCTCATTCCCAAAAATTTGGTAAAATGACGGGGAAATAAAAACAAAACAAATAAAGAAAGAAATAGGAAACTGGTAGGGAAAAGAAAGCTAGGGTCTGTGGAGACTGTAGGAAACAAAGGGAGGGGTAAGGCAAATGCACCGCAAAGGCAGAATTGGTTGGCCGGCAGGCCTTCATAATTATCGGTTTCTGACAGCAAGCAGGTCGATGCCCTCAGTCAGCTAAACAATTGATTTGGTCGTTTTGTGCACGTACAGTGACGAGAAAAATAAAATATCCTTGATTATATTACGGGTGAGTTAAGGAAAATCGATCTTTTTTCATAGCAAAGATTATAATTTTAATTCTCCGTGATGCAGGTAGTGTGTAAGTCCACAAATAGGACAAAAATTACCAGAGAGCCCGATCTCACGTTGTAAAGGTAGGCAAACTGTAAGGCATTTGTTTTTTAATTATTGGTTAATTTTAACACCCCCCCATTTGGGTATAGGTTATTTATCAACGAAGAGGTTACTCGGGCTACTGTTAGGCCCAAAATAAGCCGTGCCAGCTAAAGACCTGTGGGACCGTTTTTGCGCATTTTCTGCCGTTATACTGTTAGTGAAGCGACAAAATACCGCCAGCCAACGGCCACAGCATACGCAACGGTTCCAAAGCCCACAGTTGCGGCACAAAAGCACCTAACAGTCCCGAGTAAAATACCCAGTAAAGGGATTTATTTTTCGGGTGCAAGAAAGCCTCTCTGCTTTCCCAGCCGCCGAACCACCAAAGCCATTGGCAACATCAGGGTGCTCCGCCACCACCAACAACAACAGCGTCAACTACAACAAAAAACCTGCAGCACCTAGTGAATTTTTTTGTGAAGTGCCACATTAAAGTAGTTTTATTACTTCTTTTCCTTTAAATTTTGATTTTTTTAACATAGTTTTTTACTTTCTTTTAACGTAGTGATATTCTTTCGCTTTTGAGTTTTAATTTTAACACAGTTTACATTTTTTTTCCAATTTTGAACCTGCTGTTAATATAGTTTAGTTTTGTGCGCGAGTAGTTTTTAAAAATAGGTAGTTTTAAGCCAAAATTTTGCAGCAAATCAACGGAACTCCTTGTGCTAGCGCCAGAACAACGGGGGACGTAAAACCGTGAGTAATATTAGTTTTTTTTACATTACATTTTTTAATTTTAGTTTTTAGTTTTTACATTAGACTTATATGAAGAGCAGAGGATTTCTTTTAGTTTTAATTTTGTTGTATCCATAAGATACAATCTTTCTTTTAGTTGTAGGTCTTTAATTTTTTTTTATTTTTGAATTGTTTTTTTTTTTTTTTTTTTTTGAGTTTATTTGATTAAAGATTGTTCCATGTTTCCGAACAAGTATTTTCGTGTTTAGATATCTATTAAATATGATCGGCTAGGTTCAATAGCTCATGGTGTGTAGGTATTCGGGAAGGCCGTCCTTTTGTTAGATCGACGATGACTATACGCGACCAATACTAACGCGACGACAAAACATAACGCTTTTTAGCGTTGTCTTTCACTAGGGTTGTGACTGGAGGGTTATCTCTCACAATTCGGCCAGAGAGGGATAGCTTACGGATATGTCTAGGGACATGAAGGGTGGGTTGGCCATCCCTTGCCAATAACATCAGGCGTGTTTCGAGGTCATGACGAACCTCTATCTTCGGGAAACAACGGAAGGACAAGTTGCGTTTAGGGTAAAATAGATAAGTTAGTTTTAAGTATATGTAGGCTTAGTGTAGGGTCTAGTTTTACTTTTAGGTTAGTTTAGATACAGATTAGGCTAGGTAGGTTAGTTTCGCGGTGTCTCTTCCGTTCTTTCTTGAGGGTATTGGCATAGGTCCTTGGACATTTTTCTTTTTCAACGTTATCTTTCATTTTTAATGGTCCGATTGTCCGTCCGACGTCAACGTAGAGTAACTTTCTCCTCCTTCTCTCTTTTCTATTTTAAATTCTGGCATAATATAAAATGTTTGTTTAGCAGGTGGTATTTGGTGAGGGGGCAAGAACACCCCCGTCCGATGAGCTGAGCCGAGCAACCACAAGCATGCCGCGCCCTCCTCACCTATGCTTAAGCTGCCCCTGTGGCTCGACCCTGGCTCACAACAACTTGTAGGAAAAAAGACCAAAGACGTTCACAACGTTTTAAAGTATTTATTGGAATGATCTCGAAAAAACTTAAAATTAATTGTACACTAGTTGTATATTAATGGACTGTAAAAACAAAAACACCAAAACCACAATTGTTGGGAAAAAGAGCTATGCTCAGAAAAAACCCATCTTTATTCTTCGCTATTCCAAAGTGAAGTGAGTTACCAAGAGAGGTACAGTCGTACGCACAGTAGCACGACGATACTCTTTCTATGTATTCGTGTACAATTACATATATGTTATTTTCTTTTGTGAACTCGTATGCCAATACGATACAGTGCCACCGAAAACGGAATGTTTTCCTTTAGGCTTCCTTCTAGATGCTTGGTTCGCTGGTACGGTTGCTGTCGTCTTTCGCTTCTGGCGGCTGGCTGCCCTGGGTGGCTACTTCTGGTCGCTTTCTGTTGGCTTCGCTGTATAATCGCTGCTGGCTGCGCTGCATAATTGCTACTGGCTGTGCTGTATAATCACTGTCGACTACTGGCTGCGCTGTTCGATTGGTTCTACTGGCAGTATACAGATCTTCTGTACTGGTCTCGCTAGCTGTCCTGTCTCTGTCTGTACCCTGACGGATCGGACTAGACCATCCTTGCCTGTGATTAGCTGGCACACTCTTCCCATAGACCATTGAGCTGGCGGAAAATTTTCGCTTTTAATCAACACTAGCTGTCCCACTTTCAAGCTTTCCTTTTCCCTTCTCCACTTCTTTCGCTCTTGCAATGTCACAAGATATTCTTCACGCCATTTTGTCCAAAATTGTTGTAACATGACTTGCCGTTCTTTAAACATTTTAACCGGTTTCGTATTCGCTGGCTCCGCTTCGCTATCGGTGGTAGCAACACTATTGGCTCGCCTACCAAGAAATGTGCTGGCGTTAACGCTTGCATGTCCGCTGGATCATCACTTAATGGATGTAGTGGGCGTGAATTTAATATTTCCTCTATACTAATGAACAATGTTAAAAATTGCTCGCACTCTGACACTCGCTGTCCAACTATCCGCTTCAAATGATGTTTCATCGATTTGACCGCTGCTTCGTATATGCCACCTTGGTGGGGGACCGCTGCCACCATGAACTTCCATTCAGTCATTTAAGACTCAGATGATTAAATACGTCATTCGCTTTCCATTCAGTGAACGCTCGCTTGATTTCCTTGGCTGCACCTACCAAAGATGTGCCGTTGTCGCTGTACATTCGCACGCATCTTCCACGCCTGCTAATGAATCGTTCATGACAGGCTATGAAGGAGATCGACGTCAGATCTCTGAACACATGGAAGTGCACCGCTCTCGTTTTGAAGCAAACAAATATTGCTACCCAAGATTATCTTCTGGCAATCTGCCGACCTTCTCTGTCCAATACCTTGAGTGTAAATGGTCCCGCATAATCGACTCCAGTGCTTAGAAACGCTTTTCCCGCTTGCACTCTGTCCGCTGGCAGATCAGACATTAGCTGCTGTTCGAGTCGGTAATTGTATCGTGCACAAATTACACATTTATGCAAATAGTTTCTTAGCTTGCTTCGTAACTTCGGGATCCAATATAGCTGGCGGATGGATTGCATCATCAACTGCACTCCACCGTGTTTTGTAGTTCGATGCGCTTGCTCAATGAGTAACCATGCCAATCGCGATCCTTTGGGAATTATTGCGGGATGACGCATCTCGTACTCTCCGCTTGCTCTATGGAGTCTCCCACCAACTCGTAGGATACCTCCGCTGTCGAACGCGGGTCTAAGAGACTCGATTTTGCTGCCTTCTGGTAGCTGTCCGTTCTCTAGAAGACAAGAAATTTCCCTCCCATAGCTTTCCTCTTGCGCTTTCCGGATCAAATACTACATGGCAGATACCCTTTCCTGCAAATGTAGTGCCACCGAGGCATACTCGCCCCTTCGCTGTCTCTTCGCTTACCCCTGTCCTTTCGCTTTCACTTTTGCTTTAAGCGTATTCACAAATCGGAACATGTATTCGAAAATGCTTATCGCCTTTTCCAGCTTGCTCATATATTCTGCTATCGAGATTGTCGCTTGCTGTTCTGGCATCCAGATGCCAATGCTCTCCATAAACTTCGTCACTATACATACATGCGTCTCGTCAGACGTTGCTGCTGGCTCTTTCTGCACTACTGGGCATGCTGGCCATTCGCTTTCCTCCTTAGTCAACCACGCTGGCCCGTGTAACCACAACTCGCTGTCACACAATTCTGCTGGCAGTACTCCACGACTCAAGGAGTACGCTGTCGTGGATGCATCTGAAAACCCATGAATTTGGATTTTCCCTTTCCGGCTGGTGCCTAACCATCTGTCTATTCGAAATCGTTCTAGATGTCGAATCCCTCTCCAAAAGGCTATCCATCTGTGTTTTATTTCGTCTGGTACCTCCTGGTCCCAGTCAAGACTTAGCCTCCACATGTCCTGAATAAGGATCTTCCCCAGCACGGTTACTGGCGCTTCATATCCGTTTGGGTCGTATAATTGCGCTACACAACTCCCGCTATCTCTAATGTCTTGACCACAAATGTGAATTGATCAGAATCAATCAAACACTGTAGACCCAAGACAATCGCTCGCACTTCCTCTTCGAAAACCATTGTTCTCTCGTTGTCTGTACTAAACTTATTCGCTAGCCATATGCTGTTCGATTTCCGTAAGGCTGCTTTGGTGTCGCAGTATAGCGACTCCGACTGGACTAGTCTGGCCTCAATTCCTGCTGTTTTCTCGCTGGCTGCGCTCTCCAATAGGTTGGCATGGGTCTTGCCAAGGTTAGTCCAGGCTTCCTCTAGCCTCTCATGGCGGACTGCTAGCCCTTCGCTGTCCTCCAGGGAAAACCCTCCGTTTTCCATGTAGCTGGCTGAACGCTGTATGGCATTGATTGCCGCGGTGAACTCTTGCTCGCTGGCTGGGTTTCTGTAACGAAAAATTAAAATATAAATATATTGCAAATAGAGGCTGACTGTGCTGGCATAGGCTGGCAAGAGACTGGTTGCGCTATTCCTACTTCGCTATCCGTGGCAAAAACGAGTGAGAACTAAATAGCCCTTTCCTACGCTTTCCGCCTAGCTGGCTGGTTTCGCTATCTTTTCTATCGGCTGTCTGTGGCAAAACGAGCATAAGCCTTCCTGAATTTGTTTTCAATTCAATCGCTGGCTGTGCTATCCGCCTGCAGGCATGCTTTCGTGTTTTTATGATTTTGACTTGCCCTCGAATTTCATTTTTCTGATAATTCGGCATCCTGGCAAAGCTGTACGCTACCTAACCTTGACATGCATGTCAGAAAAATAAATCTGGCCGTTGTGTCTGGATGATGCACAGGTCACAGAAAATACGCTTGCTCGCTGTTCGTACTGCTGTCCATATTGCTATTCCATTACACTATTCCTATCGCTATTCTTATCGCTGTTCCTCGCTATTCTTATCGCTATTTTTATCGCTGTTCCTTTCGCTTTTCTTATTGCTATTTTTATCGCTATTTTTATCGCTGTTTCTATCGCTACTCCGGAATTTATAAATTAAAACACTTAAAACGCTGTCACACTTACCCCCTAATCCGTATCCTCAACTATCAACACAGAATACAAAATCTAAACTCACGACGGAAAAGAACTCAAAGGAGAATAACGAAATCAACAACACACTCGTTTGCCACCGCTCGCCTTGCCACTTTTTTCACTGCACACATTATTTTCAATTTTGGAAACTTTTTGTTCTTGTTCATTTTTAAATATTTACACAGAATTTGCTTTATTTCGCTCTTGATGCGTTTGCATGGACGTTTCAACTTACTATGAGCAGCGTGCTTCATTTTCCACCTAAATATTGCTGCGCTAAAAGGGAAGGAAAAAAGGAAAAACAAAAAACCCAGCCGGTTGGCTTACTGACCGCTATGTATTTTTGTTGTTCGCTGGCAGTATACCCTTTCTTGTTAATCGCTTGCCCTGTACGCTGTTCGCATGTGTGTGTGGTGGTGGTTGTGCGCTTGCTTCGCTGTATATATGGCGTTGGCGATAATCGACATCTGCTTGTGTGAGGCTATTTTTAGCTGGCTGCTTCATGGTTGCAATTTTTATTGCGTCTTTACACTTTTTTGCATTTCACGGAATTACATTGAAAATTCTTGCGCTGGCATTGTTTTATTATGTTTCCTTTTTTTCGTTTTGTCGCGCTGGCACTTTTCACTATCCCGGCACATTTGCGTTAATTAGGTTTTTTATGGTTTTATTGCTGGCACTTTTCGCTATCTCGACACTAATTTGATTTTATTACGCTGGCACTTCCTGCTGTCTCGACACTGATTAGCTTTTTATTACGGTCGCTTGCTAAAGATCCGGCTCGACTTGGACCAAATGTATATTAATGGACTGTAAAAACAAAAACACCAAAACCACAATTGTTGGGAAAAAGAGCTATGCTCAGAAAAAATCCATCTTTATTCTTCGCTATTCCAAAGTGAAGTAAGTTACCAAGAGAGGTACAGTCGTACGCGCAGTAGCACGACGATACTCTTTCTATGTATTCGTGTACAATTAAATATTTGTTATTTTCTTTTGTAAACTCGTATGCCAATACGATACACTAGTCGTACACTCGTTCCAATTAAGTATTATGTGTTTATAATAATATATATGCTTTTATATGTTTAATGTTTTTAAGTAAATGTCAGCTGTTTATTTAATGTTTATTTATTCGTACTAAATGTCATCGATGTTATAGGTCTTCATGGATGGGTTGGGCATTGTTTTATTAGGAATGTGCATCCAATTCACAACAGTTTATAATAAATTAACAATGAGTTATTGTTGTAACAAAGTAGTAATATTTTGAGTCAACTTTCATCAGTTCTTTTAAAAAAAATCTACACATGAAGTGGTAAATACGTACCATTTTGTCCTAATATGTTTCAAATATGTAAACCATCTCCTGTAAATAGTTTTATTAATTAAACAAATCAAATTAAGCTCCTTTTAACAATATATAATAACTAACCATTAGCATCCATTGTTGTTAAAAGGTAGTATTCCCGAACTCTATAACATTCCACCACGTTTGGTAGCATTTCTTTTATATTTTGCATGTCACACGGGTTCTGTTTGACATAACACCGATAGGAATCACAACTGCCACATTTTTGAAAAAAAAAAAAAAACTGAGGGGCCAGCGGCAAGAGGATTGCGAGTTGGGGGGTCTCAGTATGAATTGTCTCTGCTCTGGACCACCTCCTCGGAGCCTAAGAGTAACACCAATACGTACGCGAGAGTGACAATTCGGTCCCAAGCCATCAGACGGGCAGTATGAATGGCAACGGATGGAAGTTCCGATTTCTTTTCCCTCTAGACGGAAGGGAGACTCGCAACCGTCGAATATAAGTCGGTTGGTGAGCCTTACAGGCGGTCAGTAAACTCCACCGACTCAGTACCTTTATAGGTATACCGACAAGAGGTCGGCTTAAAAGAAAGAGGGGGGGGGGGGGGTGATCCCCTTAGCAAACACTATTTCTAATTTATTTAGGTGGCGCTGCAGTCCGGTGTAAACATGTGCCTCAACCAATACGCCTCTCCAGTTAGCGCGATCTTTGGCAAGCTGCCTCCAGTTGTGCACACCAAGTTAGTTGAGGTCCCTTTCCACTTTCGCGCGCCACCTAAGGCAAGGTCTTCTTCTACCATGTTCTCCCTCCTTATGACGACCTCTTTTACAAATCACCTCGAATCGGAGCAACGAAGGAGCAGCAGGGGAGTGTAGGCGGTCGGCCAAGATAAAAAAGCACTTTTAAACATCCACATTAATGGTAAGCAGTCTGGTACGATGGGCATAGGGAAGACCATCAATAAGTTCATGCCTCCATAATATCAGCGTGATAAGGTGTCTGATCACTTAAATAGCATAAACAATCAGCGACACCAAAACTAAAAGCACCAACAAGAAATCAGGACTATTCTGCGAAAAGATTTCGACCATAAAAGATCTCTTATAAATCGTATTCTGGGTTTCGAGCTTTTATGGAACTCTATTATGAAACTTCGAAAAATGAAATATGTTATACCTACCACGTTCTCACCAAGGTGATTTAGCTTAATCCACTTGATTAAGCTAAATCACCTTATTAATGATGTGATTTACCATACATTTTCGCGATCACCAATTACGTGATTTATACCTGTTTAATTTTTAATTACGTGCAAATCCACACAAAATAAAATCGAACATACACAAAATAGAATCGAACAGACACAAATAAAATCAAACAGACTGTTATGGACTTCAGCTGTTCACGCAAGAACAAACTGTCAAAAAATTAAAACTAAAAATGTGGATAGTAATAATTTATATCATTTTTGGATTTATTCTGGTAGATATAAATTCTATCCAAAGCATTTAAACTCATTTAAAATGGTTGCGGGTAATTTTTCTTTTGTACTTTTAAATGTTTATATTTTTTATTTTCAAACTTTAGCAAAAAACATTAAAATGCAGACTTAAAAGAGTAAGTTTTGAATTATTACAAACTATTTGTGTAATAAATTAGTAATTTTTGTATGTATTAAGTAAAATAATTTTTTCCTTATGTTAAATTTAATACATAATATCGTCCTCGAACCCTGGATCCATCGCCGTGCCATTGGTTGCGATTTCTTTGATGATGTCGTTTGTTGTTTCTGCCTCTTCATCTACATCGTCAAGAAATTGTCCCAAACATATATTATACAAAAAATTGTATAAACAATTTTCAGAGTTTCTTGTGGAAAGAAGCGCTTATTAAAATTCGATTGAGGTGACCTTTCTGGTAGGTTATTTATTGGGGTAAATAACTATGTTTCAAGTGGAAAGCCAGAATCAACTTGCAGCAAATAAAACAGTAAAACGTAAAAAAATATTCACATAAATATGTAACTATTGTTGCAAATACCAATAATATGCGATCGCTAATTTTCTGATCCAGGAAATCGAGCATCATCAAAACTTTCATATTCGCATCCATTTCAATCCAAAGCTTTCTATTTAATTCAATCTTTTATGATAAATATCACAAAATTCTGTCTTTTATTCTGTTATGATTTATAACAGAATTCATAAAATATTTTTCCACCCCGAATACCAATTCCAGTGACCGTAAAAGATTTTTTGACAGTTCGAATTTTGTACGGAAATTCATAACAGAATAACAGACTAAATAGATAAAAGATTTTGCCGAATAGGCCTAAATACATACAAAGATATGACATAGGAAGAGTACCTGCAAGAAAAAGCGAAACAAAGAATAAATATTAAACAATAAAATTTAATAAATTCTTACCATGTTGACTCCATCTGTTGTACTTCTCGAATTTGATTTTAACGTTTTGTTTTGTCGTTTCCCCATCGTTAAGTTTTCTTCGTTAAATTTCATTGGTGTTCTAAGTTAGTGGGTGATCGTAGAGAGTTAGTTAGAAGTATATTTCTTTTTACTGTTTCTCTATGTTAGCCCAAGTAACATTTTGACTTCGGTAAGGCGTTACCGAGGCTATTTCACATCCCGCAATATTGACTGCATAAGGCCTTATACAAACAAATTTGGCGCACTTTAACAGAGGTAATTGTTTCGCTAAGGTCTTACCAGAACTGCAATTTCCATTTCTGTAAGGCCTTATAGAAGCAGTTAACAAGAAGCACTAAGTTCGGTAATTGAAACTTTGTAGATACTGAAATTATGGAAGGTAACAATTATTGTTTTACTAACCTGAATTGGAGCACGGCCTGTAGAAGATCATTACGTAATTATTGGAAAAATTTAAACTAAAACTGAAAAAAATTCCAATTTCCCATTCTTTTATTTTTTATGTTATTCTATTATTATCTAGCGGTACGCACGTTAAATTTTACCGCAACAAGGTCTGCTCTCTTTTTCCTTTCTCTCCTACCCAAGGTCCCTCTTATCTTGGGTTTGTGCTCGAGGTCCGGGGATGTGGACGGGCATCCGAGGTCCCCATCAGCCTTCGGACCACCTCCTTGGAGCCATAGGGTACAACCATATAGGTGCACGAAAGTGGCAAGGCGGCCACAGGCCATCAGACGGGCGGTCTGAATGGCATAACATGGAATTTCCGGTTGCGCAGCCCTTCGGACGGAAGGGAGACTCACAACCGTCGATTAAATGTACCGACAGGAGGTCGGTAAAGACGTAAGAGTGGGGGGAGGACGATCCCCTTATCAAACACTCCACCGAGGGATATAACATAGACAAACACTATGTCTATGCAAAGGGTGTGGCGGACAGCCAATATAAAACACCCCAACGGCTGTCACATAGTACTATGAGACAGCAACAAAGCACGAAGATCGATGGGTGGAGAGACGACGATCTCTTTCATGTATAACCCCGCCGCTGGAGCAACGAAGGTGCAGCACGAATATCTAACGACACAAAGACTAATATCATTAACGAATAACACTAAACACTGAATACTAAAAGGCTGCAATTGAGCTAAATGGCCGAGAGCCCAACCTAAATAAAACAAATATGTAAGGAATGGCCTGCTATCAGCAAGTCTCATCCCCCAAATCTGCGCGAGAATCTACCGAGATAGATTAGCTATTCGCGAAAAGAAAGAAAATAGTAAACAATACCTGTTTAATTCCTTTTCTGCGATTGGGGGGTTGATTGGGAAAGTCCAACGTCCTATGTCCGGGTGGGAATTATTGCGTCCACCATAATCCTTTTTTTTCTTTTTTTAACTTTATGGTTTCATTGGTTTTAACTTAATTCGCGGGAAAAATGCCGAGTGCAAATTCCTCCACGAATTATTTTTTACTTTTTATTTGGTTTGTTGCATATGGCCATAGAGTAATAATAAAGACAGTAGAGGTAAATAACTCTGAGTAGAGAGATAAGAGAGTTTGAAGTCGGCTGGCTAATTCCAACTACATTGGAAAGACCCTCCCAAGGCGAATTCCAGCGTAGATTTAGAGAAGAGTGACTGGAAGTTTTGAGAGGACTTGCGGGTTACGGCAGCGCATTGGTGTCGCATACAAATGACCGTTTAGCCCGCTAGTATGTTTGAATGTGGTGGTAAATGGCTGTGGGAGGCATTGCTGAATGCCATTTTAAAGATCCCACAGTACAAATACCAGCGAATGTATGAGAGAGTGTACGTGAGAAAGCCAAGCGACTTCGAACAATGGCAAAAACCTGGAAGGCACTTCTTGGCTGACCTGCTTTAAGCACAGTTCGTTGTAGAAGTTTTTGAGATTTGTGATTTTGATTTTTGCGTTAAAAAGGCAAATTCCATTAAAGTGATATAGAGTAATCCCTAAATAAACGGGACACGCGATCCATAATAGAAGTTTTCGTAACGTTTGAGATAACGCGATAGCGGGCCACGCCAACGGTCCGAACGTCATATCGATATACATAGTCCATACAGAAAATTTTCTAGAGGTTTCAGTCTCTAAATAAATAAAGACCGCGCTCCAACGGAGCCATTATAACGTGGTGAAAATCCGTTCGTTTTATTTTGTCCAGATTTTCAGATTTTCAGATTTTCCCGCACGGTTTCGTAATTTGCCAAAAAAATTACGTGGCGCCCTTGGCAGAAGAAAGTCAAAAAGGTAATCGACTTTCAGGCAACGAGTTCGCAAAACTCGTTTATATACGTGGAACCCACCCCTTTCGCTGAGCACAGCCGAACGTAGCCATTTCACTGGCTGCGGTTGCAAATTGTTCGCGATCGTTTGTTTATGGTCTCTGGCAAGTGTCAGATTAGGTGGCAAAGGTTTCTGAAAGGAAGCTGACCGGACCAAGGGAGAGATGCCACTGCAGCTCGCCTTGAGTAGGTCACTTCCCAGGAGATCCGGGGTAGACCCAGTCTGGGATACGTTCCAGGCTGAGAAAGCACCGGATTCCGGAAGGAAATCAGGGGAAGTTTTTTCCCAAGATCGTCATACGTGGTGAAGAATCACATCCTGCACGAGGTGCCACTGCTTTCGACTGAATATGACGGATCTAGAGCGGAATAGCTCGATAAAAACCCGTAATCCCGGGTTAACTACCGTGCCCATGGGATGTATGGCACAATGTCATGGTGTCTTTTAACGGCGAACTCTAGATACCTGGGGACCTCTAGTTTCAATCCAAATTCCCCTTTTCTGTATACAGGGGGTGAGTACAGAACGACCTCTTCTTCCCCCTTACTCGTGGGTCCAAAATAGAAAACCCAAAAAACAAACAAAACAAAGGGACTGGTGTGCATGAATCGGGCACCAAGAACTTAGACAAAACCGATTCTCATACAATAATGACGGAGGAGGAAGAGACTCTCTTACTCCAGGAACCGTCGACCAGCAGGACAGCTTCGGTTGAGGGAAGCATAGGTACGGTTGACTTCAGACTCGAGAATCTTTTTCTCGAGGAAGATGACAATCAATCCATTGCCAGCTCATCCAAATATTCAATTTCGTCTACAGTTTCAATTAGGAAAAGGGTGCAAAACTGTAAGATGACTATTAAGAAACTTCAAAAAAAGCACCAACTAGACGACAGAGACAAACAAAGGCTTCAGAACGCTCTTGTCTTTCTGGAAAGGCAGTCCATGGACTGTGGTGAGCCTTGTGCTAGCGCCCAACCTAGGACTGTCTCCACAGAAATCTCGAGCGAGGGAGCTCTTATGCGGCCGCCAATGCCTGTGATATGCCATAGCCTATCGGGGCATGGGTCTGCTGCATCTGACCCCGTCAAAGAAGCTGACAAAGAGGACAAGAGTGTTTCACCGGGAGAGGCAGACTCGACTCTGAACAGCACAGGGACTGTTGTTGACAAGTCAAAGCCAAAGAGCAATGAATGTTTGGATATAACCGAAGCCTCATCTGTCTCAGCGGCCAAAATGACGAAAGACAACAATCTGTTCAGGACTGTAGTGCAGGAGGATCCACTCAAAAAGAGGAAGAATGCTCGTCGCCTATTAAAGCGGCTTAAGGGCCGTGAGCTCAGTTCCTTAACGGAAAGGGAGGCGGCGCAGCTAGCTAGGGCCCGGGAGACAATCAAGTCGACCGAAGAAGCATGGCGCAGCAGCCTAACGGTAGGGAGGCAAAAACCGAATGCGATAGGGAAGATGACTGGACCAAGAGAGGAATGCCGTTTGCCTTCCGTCTTGAGTAGGTCGGAACCCGAAAAATCAGGCGCCGGCCCGGCCAAAGACTCGTCTAAGGCTGAGCAGACGCCTGGTTGCTCAAACAAGGTTATGCCTGGTAGGAGGTTAGGTAGGCAGCGGGCCTCTGGAGGAGCCGACATGAGATCAGTTGCATCGAGGGCGATATGCCGTTTGCCTTTCACCTCGGCTGCGACCGATTCAGAGTGTCAAGGAGTGGTCTCTGGCAAGGATACGTCCAAACCAGGTAGCGCTCCCGTGGTCTCCAAAAGGGGTCGTAATGACGACACAATCTCCCCGGTAGTAGGTAGGCAGGCAAAGAGACTGAAATTCGCCGAAAAGGTGAAAGAAAGTCTTCGAGTCGCAGTTGTCGACTTCGGTAACCCAGACCGTAAATTGACACCCAACCAATGGGAACTGATAGAACAACGGATCCTAGATGGTGTCAACGACGCCATCGTGAAGGCAGATGGTAAGCTCCCATTATTCGGACAGCTTTCTACCTTCAAGGGTTTTAAGACAATGGAGTGCGACAACAAGGAGACTCTGGACTGGTTGAAGGGTTTCATCGTCAACATGAACGCACCTTGGTCAAATGCTGACCTGCGCGTTGTTGACAGGAAGGAAATCCTAAGCATGACCAGACCAAAGGGTCTTATTCGCATGAGGGGTCCGTATCTACCCGTAGAAAGGATAGAACGTAACCTGCAATTCCTTAACCCGGAATTACAAAGCAGGGAATGGAAAGTCCTAGAAACGGGTGAATACTCCCAGGATGGCATGGACGTGACGATCTTATTAAGTCACAAATCGCTGCCACTACTCCGGAAGCAAGACTTCAAGGTCCGCGTAGGCATAACGCGTTGCAAACTCCGGTTATTAGCGGCAAAAGAAAGCAGTAAAGGAGAACTACAAGCTAACCGTGATGAAGATAACGCAAATAAATCTTCATCACAGTAAGGCGGCCAGCGCCAATCTTGTCCTCCTTATGGAGACGAGAAAACTAGACGTCGCCCTCATCCAAGAACCCTGGACTCTCCGGGGGAAGATAATGGGGCTGAATTCCAAAAATTTGACCACTTACCACAGTACACCAGAAAATGGTAAGCCCAGAACATGCATAATCGCAAGAAAACAGCTTAAACTTTTTCTCTTACCTAGTCTCAGCGATTCAGACCAAACAGCCGTCAAATGGGATAGGGCAGGAAAAGGTACGCTGGTGCTAGCGACAATCTACATGCCACACGAGTCGGACAATCCACCCTCAGAGCTCACCCGTTCACTAGTGAGAACAGCAGAACGGGAAAAATGGGACATCATTGCGGGCTGTGATGCTAACTCCCACCATACGCTATGGGGTAGCACAGACACCAATGTACGAGGTGAGTCCCTCTTAGAATTCATTATTAGATATAATCTGCTGATAGCTAATATTGGCAATGAACCGACATTCATAACTAGAAATAGACGTGAGGTATTAGATTTAACACTCTACAGCAACTCACAGACTCTTACTGTGAAAGAATGGAGGGTCTCCCCTGAACCGTCCTTCTCTGACCACAGGATCATAGAATTTTTCATAGAAGAAAAGACAGAGACTATAGGTAAATTTAGAAATCCAAGGCTCACAGACTGGGATATTTACATCTCAGAAACAGTGCGGAATGGACGAAGGCTGGGAGAGCATAGAATGAGGACACCAGCCGAAATCGATGCATTCACGGTAAGCCTAAATAAAGTTCTAACCGAGGCTTATGAGAAAGCCTGTCCTCTACGGACAATTAAAAATAAGAGATCTCCATCGTGGTGGACTAAGGACCTCCTCGAGATCAGAAGGAAAACCAGATCCCTGTTCAATTTGGCCAAACGCACCAACTCACAGTTAGACTGGGATCTATATAAAGCCGGTCAGCGGAAATTCAAAAGCGCAATAACTAGTGCTAAACGCACAGCATGGCGCAAATTCTGTAGCGAAATAGAAGATACTAGGGAATCAGCTAGACTTAGGAAAATCCTATCGAAAGAACCTACTGTTCCAGGTTATCTCAAGAAAAATAATGGTAACTGGACTCAGTCCTGCCAAGAAACTTTAAGTCTGCTCCTACAGACGCACTTTCCAGGTTGTATTTCCCAGACAACCGACCAGACCATATCAGGCATCGCAATTCCTGCAGCATCAATTCCAGAGGGCATAATAACCGTGGAAAAAATTAACTGGGCGATCGAAACTTTCTCCCCGTTTAAATCACCTGGGGATGACGGGATTTTCCCCATCATGCTTCAGAAAGCCAAGACAGTTATTTTACCAGCCCTGAGTAGACTCTTCACACGCTGCCTGGAATGTGGACACATTCCCAGAGTATGGCGTGAGGTAAAGGTTGTCTTCATTCCGAAGGCAGGTAAGTCTAGCCACACGACTGCTAAGGACTTCAGGCCTATAAGCCTAACATCCTTTATATTAAAAACCTTGGAAAAACTGCTAAACGTTTTTATTCGTAGTCGGCTTGACGACAATGTGATCTCAACCGCGCAGCATGCCTATATAAAAGGCAAAGGGGTAGAAAGCGCACTGCATGAGGTCATCAGTACCATAGAAAAATCCCTAAAAGAGAAAGAATACACACTTGCTGCTTTCCTAGACATTGAAGGAGCATTCAACAATGTCAAGACGTGTGCAGTTAAAAGAGCTCTTACAAATTCCAAGGTTGACCAAGCACTTATCAACGTGATAGAGAGCTGGTAATACTTGCTACAGGCAAGTTCCTACCGACCATAAGCGAACTACTAGGGAACGCATTACGAACACTTAACACGTGGACCAAACAATGCGGGCTAGGAGTCAACCCACAGAAAACTGAACTAGTTCTGTTTAGTAACAAAAGGAAAATTCCAAGCTTCGAGCCTCCAAATATTGAGGGTACCCCCCTAAAAATTACACAAAGTGCTAAGTACCTGGGGACTATACTTGACAGAAAGCTCAATTGGAAACTAAATGTTAATGAACGGGTTAAGAAAGCAGCTAATGCTTTTTACGCATGCAACCGAGTCTTCGGAAAAAGATGGGGCCCAAAACCCAAAATTATTCTGTGGATGTATACGGCTGTTGTGCGACCTATACTGACATATGGCAGCTTGGTTTGGTGGCAAGCCACGAACAAGTCATCCAATCTTAAGCTTATGACAAAAATACAAAGGATGGCATGTATAGGAACAACCAGCGCGATAAGGACAACACCTACTGCTGGACTAGAGGCAATCCTCAACCTACTACCTATAGACCTATTCATGCAAGAATCTGCAGCAAAATGTGCCCTAAGAATCAGCCAAACCAAGAGCTGGAAACCCTACAGACCGGGACACGCGCAGATTCTGGATATTTACGTGGCAAATACTGTCACCTCTGACTACACGTCCCCCCACATGGACTTTGATATACCATTCTCTTGCTATTTCCCCAGCAGAGACGAATGGGACACAGATGAACCCACAAAAAGGAAATCAATTTCCATCTATACGGATGAATCGAAGATGGACTGTGGAACCGGTGCCGGAATTTTCTGTGAGGAATTAAACATACGCAGATCAATAAGATTGCCGGATCATAGCAGTGTCTTCCAAGCAGAAGTTCTGGCAATTGCCGAAGCCGCCCATATGGTGTCAATGTTGGCAATACCAAGGGACGATATTACCATATTCATTGACAGTCAGGCAGCTATAAAAGCAGTTTCTGCTATTGAAATAAAGTCAAAGCTAGTTCACCGCTGCCGCGAAGAGCTCAAGGTTCTCTGCTCGCAGCATACTACGCATCTCTGTTGGGTCCCTGGACACAGGAACAAAACCGGCAACGAGATGGCTGATGAACTGGCCAGAAATGGATCTGCAATGGATCAAGAGCGGGCGGTTCAGTCGATAAAATCACCCCTCTGCAATCTCCGAGAGAGAGTGGAAAATGAGACCCGTATGAAAGCCAACAATAGGTGGAAAGAGTTAACTACCTGCGAAATCACAAGAAAGCTATGGCCAGTATATAGTATGAGTCGGACCAAAACGCTAATGCAGTTTGATAGAACGGCGATATACAAACTGGTAGGGGCCCTAACAGGTCACAATTTTCTTAGGAACCGTACAATGAAACTAAATCTCATAGATGACGATATATGCAGGGGTTGCGGAGACGAGGATGCTCATGAGGACACACCTCACTTCCTCTGTCTGTGCCCTAGTCTCTGTCACTTGAGGAATAGAACACTTGGAAGTTACTACTTCCATGATATAGAGGAGCTCTCTGATGTCTCACTAACCAATCTTTACAGGTTCATAAATACATCGGGATGGCTGGACAAGGTCGAGTAGCTGCAAACAAGGGAAGAGTTTTTCATCGCCAACAACACCGGACGATCCCCCACCAAGGGCATCACAATGGGTCCACATGGACCTAAGTGGGGTACGACAGGGCTCGCTCTGCTGTACCCACCCAGTAACCTAACCTAACCTAAGGTCCACATTCTCCAGATCCTTTAGCTCATCAAAGAAGTAGCTATTAAGAAACCTTTTCCTATTATTTTTAAGGGCCGGGCATTCGCACAGCAGGTGACGTACAGATTTACAGATTCTATTTCTTCAACGTCCCTGCAGCTTCTGCAAAAATCATTATGCAGTATATCCAGTCGTTGTCTCTGCGACTCAGTCCGATCAAATATTTCGATCTCTTTTTGCTCACCTCTTGCCATAGTTCTTTTGTATGCCTGCAGGTATTGATATTGGTCCAACGAAGATTTGTTTTGCTAAAAGACTCAATGTCAATCTTCCATACAAGCGTAATCAAAGGTGTTCTAACTGATTTTAAGGCCAACGACGCGTGTAGTTTCGACCCACCTCTAGCAAGCTCATCCGCATGCTCAGCATAGGGTCACCATGTTGACTTGTGATATTTCGTCCAGATATTTCTTGCATTGTCTTACTGTCCTTGACTTCACCACGACCGACTCCATGGCTTTTATGGCCGCTTGGCTGTCAGTGTAGATAGTGATTTGTTTTTTGACAATGTTACTTCTATTAATATCTTACGCCGCTTGGGTTATAGCAGCAATCTCTGCTTGAAAAACACTGCAATCATCACTAATACGGAATGATTCCCGCAGGTCCAATGTTTCGCTGAAGATGCCGGCACCTGTACCGATATCCATCTTAGAACCGTCGGTATAGAGGGCTATCTCCTCTTTCATCGTAACCGTTTTGTTCTCCCACTCGTTTTTGTCGGGAATTCTAGTAGTGAAGCTCCTTTCAAAAACGAAAGTGGCGGGTAGGTAGTCTGTTGTGCCTTCTCCATCGCCGCATTCCATTGGGTTTCGATGGATGCGTGCCCATACGGTTTGGCTGACCATAACCCAGACTCTCTTAACCTGATCGCGGTTTTTACCACCTTGCTGCTGCAATAAATGTCCAGGGGGTGAGGTTTAGCATCATCTCCATTGCTGCGGTGGGTGTGGTCCGTATGGAACTCATTATCCCGATGCATGCCGCCCTCTGGACTTTGGGAAGGCTTGAGAGATAATATTTCTTCTCCGTGGCCTTCCACCACACAACTGTACCATATGTAAGTATGGGCCTCACTACTGCTGTATACAGCCAGTGTCCCACATGTGGCCTGAATCCCCATGTATTACCGAATGCTCTTCTACAGGCATATAGTGCCACGTATGCTTTTTTGTTTTCCTTCCAGCTAAGTTTGGAATCTAAGATTATGCCCAGATATCTCGCCGTCTTTGATATTTCCAGATCCACCCCGCCCATCCTTGGGAGATTGAAGGCAGGAATCGTTCTTCTCCTCGTAAACAGCAAAATTTCCGTCTTTGATGGATTCACCCCGAGTCCACGTCCTTCAACTCTGTTATTGACTAGTAGGAGTGCGTAATTAAGCCGATCGCTAAGGACTGGGGTGAATTTACCTGTGACTAGAATTATGACATTGTCTGCGTATGCGCTCACAATGAATCCTTCCTGTTCCAATGTTTTAAGCAGTTCATCAACTACGAGCAGCCATATGAGCGGAGAGAGGACTCCACCTTGTGGCGTTCCCCTACTGACTTTCCCTTCAATGGTCCCGTCCCCTAGAAGTGACTTGATCCGGCGTGTGCCTAGCATGAGTGCAATCCAGTCGCAGAGGCTGCTTTTTAGGCGAGGCCTGTGTTAGCTGCGTAGGATTGCGTCAGCCTCGATATTATTGAAGGCCCCCTCGATGTCTAGAAACGCACTCAATGTGTATTCCTTATGCTGTAAGGATTCTTCCACTACAGATACTACCCTGTTTATTCCAGTGTCAACAGATCTGTTTTTCATGTACGCATGTTGTGATTTTGCTAGATAGTTATCGCCAATCGTTTGCCTTGCATGTAGAAGTAGATCGATCAATCGTTCCAGTGTTTTCAGCATAAAAGACGATAAACTAATTGGTCTATAGTCCTTGACTTGACTGGCCTCCCTGCTTTTGGGATGAATATCACCCTTACCGCTCGCCATGCTTTAGGAACATAACATAGCCTCAGACAACACGTAAAATGCATCTTAGCCATGGAATGATAGTTTCCTCTGACTTCTGAAGCATTATGTGTCGAATATTCTAAGCGAAGATATCGGTGCCGGAGCTTTTGAAAGGACCTTAGCCCAGACGCTTCGGTTGTGGATTCAATTGATTTGCAGAAATTTCTCGGAACTGATCTCTTTTTTCGGCGCAGTGGCTTAGTGGTAGTGTGTTGGGCTACTAAGCGAGGGGCTCAGGTTCGAATCCCGAGAGGGCCAAATTATATCTTAAGGTTTTTTTCCACTGCGCCACCTCTCGCGAACGTCTGACAAACATCCGAGAGTAAAACTGTCATGAATGAGCTTCTCAATTAGCCGTTTGGACTCGGCGTGAAATTGTAGATCCCTTCCATTCGTCCCAAAAATTTAAAACCCACACAAAACGAATGGTTGTGAGAAGCTAGGCCTTGGGTCCCATAGACCTGTCGCGCCAAAATATTTATTTATATTTATGATCTCTTTTTTCAAGGTTTTATGCTTTCCCTATAGGTTGCGCACTCGATGAGAAATATTTTGGCGAGATTCCATCTAGACCTTGAACTTCGGATAAGATCCGCGATCTTTGGACTCCACCATGTGTTCCACTTTTCTAACAGGATTTTTCAAATGATTTGGAGAGGCCCTCTGTCAAAGATTCGACTGCATCATCGACTTCTTCCCCAAACGTGAGATCATTTGCCGGGCATAGATTCCTGTAACTATGAACTTTCTCGCTGAATCTATCCCAGTTCGTTCTTCTTGGATTTCTGAAATTTTTCTTTACCGGTCCGGGGGGGACTGATGTGTCGTCGTCATTTGGCATGTATACCGATGCCATTATACAGCTCTCTTCCTTGCTTCTAATCTCCACCACCGTCAGTTCCCCTGTGCAAAAAGGGTATGTGAAGTATGTCAATGTTGTTCTTCAGGATCTCAAGCGCCGAGGGGTCGTCTTGGCCTACATCGATGACTTAATTATTTTTGCCAGATCCAAAGAGGAAGGAATTGAAAAGTAAAGGAAAAGGTTAAGCAATATCTCGGGCTGACCGGCTATTTCCGAAAATTCATTGCCAGTTAGGCCACCATTGCAAAGCCGCTATCTGACCTAACAAAGCGAGATGCCAAGTTTATATGGGGACCTTGCAAAGAAGAAGCTTACTGTAAGTTTAAGAGCCTATTATGCCAAGAGCCGGTATTGAAACTTTTCAATCCGCATTTGCATACTCATCAGCATACCGACGCATCCAAGGATGGATACCGTGCTGTGCTGGAACAACAACATGATGACGGTCAATATCATCCAGCATTTTTCCTAAGTTGTTTACCTACAAGTACGGAAAAGAAAGTACTCCAGTTATGATCTCGAACTAGTACTTTTCAGCACAAAATACAAGATATCACCCTTCGAACTACCCAAACTCGGTGGAGTCGCGCTCTACCTTTCGGACAGCGCAAGATATCATTATATTCTCTTGTCTAAGTTGGGAAAAGCTAGTTTCAGGGGTTCTATTTTTGATTAGTTCGCGTCAAAAATTAAAGATCGAAAGCAAATGGTACAAATTGGTGGAACTTTCAGTGAATGCCGTGATATTCGCACTGGCGTACCCCAAGGCTCCGTTCTTGGGCCAGTGCTATTTCTCATATTTATAAATTCTATTTTCGATCTACCACTGAGGGCAAACAAACTGGTTTTGCAGATGATATAGCAATTGTGTATTACAATTCCTCCATTTTAGACCTGATCGCTGATATAAACTATGATCTTGAAATCCTACGACACTGGTTCTCGATTCACAAGCTTGTGATTAGTGATAAAACCAAGTTAATGTTTTTCAATCTTCCGTCTTTTCATCTTGATTCTCCAGATTTTGTCTTCCACAGTCGCGACTGCGAAAATATCAGATTAAGCTTTGTAACCTGTAGTTCTTCCAATAATGTGTGCACATTTAACGTTGACGTGCCTTGCTCGACAAAGTGTTTCAATATTGGTAAGGTCCAGCATTTTAAATACCTTGGCCTTCTCATTGACAACAAATTGAACTGAAATATGCACACTGCGCTGCTTAAAACATACCTATCAACGGCTTCTTATATGTTGTATCATCTGAAATGTTTCTGCTCCAGAAATCTGCTTGAAACAGTCTACTATGATCTAGTTCAATCTAAGATGCAATACGGTTTGGTTTGTTGGGGTGGCACCTTCAACTTTAATTTGCAACCTCTGATTGTGGCACAAAAGCATATTCTACGAACGTGGAGAAAAAGAAGTCGAGATCATAGCTTTCCACTCTTTATTAATTCTAGCATTCTCCCTTTGAAACATCTTTACTTTTACAAAGTTCCTAAAGTGTTCTTTTTAAGGGGCGGTAATCTCTTAAACCAATTGTCTACTGTATATGAATAACGAAGTAGTGAGAGAAGGCTTGCTGTAGTTCCTAGCCATTTTACTCATCAGTTCCTAAATTTGTATTCTTCGGTAGCACCTAGGCTTTTCAATAAATTGCCTCCTGAATTAAGGAGTACTTGTAGTCCCTCCTCATTCAATAAAAGGGCTAAATTGTGGTTGTTTAATTTTGATTTCGAACAGATCAATAACTTAATAATTTTGTTTACTTAATTAGATATTTTACTAGATTTTTCCTGTCTTTGTTTTTTTAATTTTTTTTTTTTGCCCTACAACCTTTATTTTTTGAATTTGTATAAGATTGTCATACATTCGTCACTAGTTATTTTTTAACTAAAGAATGTATTTAAATTATTTTTTAACAAATTTATTGTATTGTAAACAACATTAGAATGTTATTATCCATGGAATGTAAATACTTAGAAAATTTTGAATTCAGGTAACTGAATGTATGTAATACCACTTGTTTGAAAAGTAATAAAATAATTGAATTGAATTGAAAATTGAAAATATCTTGGCATAGTTCTGGATAGAAAATTGAATTGAAAACTGAATGTTCAGGAAAGAGTTCGTAAGGCTCACAATGCTCTCTTCATTTGCAAGAGAACAGCGGGAAAAATGTGGGGATTGCGACCAACAATGATGCACTGGCTATATATCATGGTAGTCAGACCCATACTTACTTATGGGGCTCTTGTTTGGTGGAAGGCCACAATTAGAAGAAATATACGGGATATGCTGACCAGGATACAAAGAACAGCCTGCACTGCCATCATGGCCACAGCTGCACTCGAGGCATTCATTTATCTTTTACCACTTACTTTACTTACATCAGGTGACGCTACAGTTTGGGGTGGACCTGGGCCTCAACCAACACGCCTCTCCAGGTAGCTTGATCTTTGGCTAACTGCCTCCAGTTGCGCACTCCAAGTTGGTTGAGGTCTCCTTCCACTTGTGCGCGCCACCTAAGGCGAGGTCTTCCTCTACTGCGTTGTCCCTCCGGGTTGGAATCGAAGACTCTTCGGGCCGGAGCGTTGGTATCCATTCGCTCTACATGTCCCGACCAGGTCGGTGTCGTTGTACAGCTCGTAGAGTTCGCTGTTAAATCTTCTCCTCCAATGCCCATCAACGCAAACGGGAACAAAAATCACTCAAAGAATCTTGCGTTCGAAACGGCCAAGGAATGAATCCTTCCTGTTCCAATGTTTTAAGCAGTTCATCAACTACGAGCAGCCATATGAGCGGAGAGAGGACTCCACCTTGTGGCGTTCCCCTACTGACTTTCCCTTCAATGGTCCCGTCCCCTAGAAGTGACTTGATCCGGCGTGTGCCTAGCATGAGTGCAATCCAGTCGCAGAGGCTGCTTTTAAGGCGAGCCCTGTGTTAGCTGCGTAGGATTGCGTCAGCCTCGATATTATTGAAGGCCCCCTCGATGTCTAGAAACGCGCTCAATGTGTATTCCTTATGCTGTAAGGATTCTTCCACTACAGATACTACCCTGTTTATTCCAGTGTCAACAGATCTGTTTTTCATGTACGCATGTTGTGATTTTGCTAGATAGTTATCGCCAATCGTTTGCCTTGCATGTAGAAGTAGATCGATCAATCGTTCCAGTGTTTTCAGCATAAAAGACGATAAACTAATTGGTCTATAGTCCTTGACTTGACTGGCCTCCCTGCTTTTGGGATGAATATCACCCTTACCGCTCGCCATGCTTTAGGAACATAACATAGCCTCAGACAACACGTAAAATGCATCTTAGCCATGGAATGATAGTTTCCTCTGACTTCTGAAGCATTATGTGTCGAATATTCTAAGCGAAGATATCGGTGCCGGAGCTTTTGAAAGGACCTTAGCCCAGACGCTTCGGTTGTGGATTCAATTGATTTGCAGAAATTTCTCGGAACTGATCTCTTTTTTCGGCGCAGTGGCTTAGTGGTAGTGTGTTGGGCTACTAAGCGAGGGGCTCAGGTTCGAATCCCGAGAGGGCCAAATTATATCTTAAGGTTTTTTTCCACTGCGCCACCTCTCGCGAACGTCTGACAAACATCCGAGAGTAAAACTGTCATGAATGAGCTTCTCAATTAGCCGTTTGGACTCGGCGTAAAATTGTAGATCCCTTCCATTCGTCCCAAAAATTTAAAACCCACACAAAACGAATGGTTGTGAGAAGCTAGGCCTTGGGTCCCATAGACCTGTCGCGCCAAAATATTTATTTATATTTATGATATCTTTTTTCAAGGTTTTATGCTTTCCCTATAGGTTGCGCACTCGATGAGAAATATCTTGGCGAGATTCCATCTAGACCTTGAACTTCGGATAAGATCCGCGATCTTTGGACTCCACCATGTGTTCCACTTTTCTAACAGGATTTTTCAAATGATTTGGAGAGGCCCTCTGTCAAAGATTCGACTGCATCATCGACTTCTTCCCCAAACGTGAGATAAAATCCAAAATAAACCCTACTCTGGGCCTATTGTAACTTAGAACTAACCAACTACTAAATCATCCCTAACCGCAGTTCCTTTCCCAACGTCACACTGGCCGATATTGTGAGTGATAGCCCCAAAATCGTTCCTCCCATATTCAATATATAAAATAACCCCGGAAATTAGAAAGAAGAAACAATCATTTTTATTAAAGGAAAACTATGGAATTCTGCCCCTAATATTATAAAAAAAAACTTACTATCCTACTTTAAAATTCAAATTCAATAACTTATTACTATTATTCACGGTATCTAAAGGATCACCCCGTTGTCCTGGCGCCAGCACGAGAAAGGACGATGTAATTGTTTGCAATATACCTTAACGCGAGCAAAACAAAACTAAATACTTAAAGCGGATTTAGAAAAACTAAAACTACTTAAACTAATAATCCTAACCTTACGTTATTTCACAATTAATTCAAAATCAAAGCTAACTTAAATCTACGATTCTATTAATTCAAACAATTTCAAAAAGAAAAAAGAAAAAATTATACTGCGGATTGCCGATTGATCTCGCGACGCCTTGGTGTAGAGGCGGAGCACCAGTATGTGTGCTGTTTCATAGCGTCTGCCTATCTTTGTGTTGTTGTCTCTCTGGGCTATGAGTGGGATTGATTTGTCCCTTCAAGTTGGGGTATATTTTCCCTTTGCCCAAGGAGTAAGTTTTTTTTTCCCCCTTTTGTTTGGGTATTGTTGGCTTGATGGCTGTTGGAGTCGGGTGCCCGCTTGCAATACACTATGTTGCGGTATGTTTCGGTGCACCGCTAATGACTCCAACTGTTTGGGCCACCGGTTGAATTTTTCCAATCGTATCACTGGACAACGCACTGTGTTTTCTGACCACACTGCGGGACAGAAATCCAGGGATGCACACGCACTCAGTTTGATAGAATCTTCCGTTTAAAATTTTTGTGTCGCTAGACCCTCTGTTTATGGGCAGATTCGCTCCAATTCAAACTTATCGTTTGCTTTTCTTCCACAAAAAGGGATATTGTCTTTTTTCACAAAAAAAAGAAAACGATATAATTCGTGCGCGTCACTGTACGAACTTACTTTTTTTGTTCTTTGTACCCTTCTCTCTCTAATATTACCTATTGGCAAGTTCAATGACCATATACCCGTTTTCCTCCATGGTGATCTAGAACTTGACATATACACATACTTTCCCCTCTTATTATACTTCATTTACGTTCTCCTTTCTTTCATTTACTATCCTCTTTTAGTTCTTTCGTTTGCTTTTATTTTCATATTTATTCTTTTCTTTCCTTTATAGTTAAATTCGTCAAGTTTAGTACATTCAGTCCTAATATAATTGTATCGTAGCTCAGGGAAAAGAAGAATTAAAACAAAATAAGAAACCGCCGGAACAAATAAAACACAATTGAGATATAGTGGAAAATATCAAAAAACCACTTTTATTCGACCTGCTCATTTCGCTCCTGCTGAAGGACTAACTGTCACAATTACTAGATCCTTCTCGCTCTTTCGTTAAGTTTATGTACTCTTTCAATACATCGACTGCAGAGTTGCAATACTCATGCAGTTCGATACAGTCCCGGCGAAAACCTACGGTTTTCTACCCTTTCGCTTTTTATTTAAACATATTCCTGCTAAGTATAATTATAAGTTATAATAATAAAATAAATTATTCCAGCTCTTCGATTGGCAGGATACAGATCTTCTAAACCGGCCTCGTAAGTTGATTGGTTGCTGTTTGATTGATTGATTGAAGAACCGCGCTCCGAACTAGTCCGTCCCTGCTTGGTATCAACCTCAATATCCGCCCCATCGCCCATGTCGATGGTGGGTAATTCTCGCTCTTTATTATGCACAATTGTCCTTCTCTCAAGCCATAGTTTTTTTTTTCGCAATTTCTTTCTCTCATACAGAGTAGATAAGTACTCCTCCTTCCACCTGCACTAAAAATGCGCAAGCATAGTCTTACGCTCCTTCCACAATTTTATGCCATTTGTATTCGGCATCTCATTGGTTACGAACGGTAACGGTGTCACAAGTGGCTCACCAATCAGAAAATGTCCCGGCGTTAACGCCTGCAGATCATTTGGATCATCGCTTAATGGATGTAGCGGTCTTGAATTCAAGACGGCTTCTATCCCAGTAGTAATGTCAAAAACTGCTCATATGGTAAAACCGTCACTCCAACAATTCTCGTCAAATGATATTTCATTGACTTTACCGCTGCTTCACCTTGATGCGGTGCTGCAGGAGCCATAAACATCCATTCCATCCCTTTCAAACTTAAATGTTCAAAGGTATCCTTCACCCGCCAACGCTCTTTTGCCTTTTGCAATTCCTTCGCTGCACTGACAAATGCTGTACCATTGTCGCTATAAATAATCTTTCACACCTGCCCCTTCTCGCTATGAATCTTTCGAAACAAGCAATAAACGCCACTGACGTCAGATTCGATACCAAATCAATATGCACTGCTCTTGTTTTGAGACAAACAAAGACGGAAACCCAATATTTCTGCCTTATTATTTGCTCGCTTGCTCTGTCGATCATTTTGATCTCAAACGGACCTGCGTTACCTACCCCTGTGTGTAGAAAAGCTTTTCCTGCTGTTAATCTCTCTGCCGGCAAGTCAGCCATCAATTGTATCTCAAAGTGATGATTATATCGCACACAAACCAAGCACTTGTATAGATAATTTTTCAGCTCACTTCGGAGCTTTGGAATCCAGAATCTCTGACGAATGTACTGCATCATGACCTGCACCGCTCCAGGTTTAGTTGCTGTATGTGCACTATCCATGATCAACCAGGCTAATCGAGAACCATTTGGCACGATTGCTGGATGCCTTCTCTCGTATTCCATCTCCGCTCTCTCTAACCTGCCTCCGACTCTCAGAATCCTTTCACCATCCAGAATTGGTTTCAAGGATTCGATCCTGCTCTTATCAGGTAAGCACCTGTCCTTCTCTAAACAAGTAATTTCCTTAGGAAAATACTTTTCCTGCTCTTTTCTTAGTAAGTGACCAATTGATTCCATCTTCTCTTCTGTTACCTGCTCTATTTCCTGCTCTTTCTCTCCTTCTCACCTGACGTACAGAACGTCTCCGTCTCTTACCATATCTCTTCTCATCATCCTTCCGTTGCTTTATCTTTGCTCTAGTTGCATTGATAAAGTGAATTACGTAGCTGATTATATTTATAGCCTTCTCTAACGTAGACGTGTATTCGATCAATGGAATACTCCTTCTCCAGCACCTCACATAAATAGATAAGGGGTCTGTGAATTTCATAATCACAAAACCTTCATCTCATCCCTCCCCCCATCTGAAACATTTGGCACCAACTTTTCAGATGACCTGCTCGACCATGGTTTTGTCAGCTATTCCGGCTCGTGCAACCACAACTTGTTATCAACCAATGCTGACGTTACGAGTGAATCTGACCAGAGATCATACTCGATACCTTCCCATTCCATTGTTTTGATGACGCTAACAATTAGTCGTCCCAATAGCTCCGCTGCTGCAAGCTCCAAGCGCGGTATTGTCACTGTTTTAAGTGGTGCAACCCGTGTTTTTGCTGTTAGGAGATTTGCTGAAATCCTGCCGTTTGCCCATACCGTTCTCACGTAAATCGCTGCGCCATATGCTCTTTTCGGAAGCATCCGAAAACCCATGTAATTCCTTCCGTACCTCATCCGAGGTTCCTATCCTTCTCTGAATTTGTACATTCTCTAATGACGTTATCTCCTGCCGAAAATCTCTCCATCTCTCATCTATCTCTCTTGGTAATTTCTCATCCCAGTCGACATTTAAGCGCCATATGTCCTCGATAAGAATTTTCCCCACGATCGTAACGGGAGCTATGACCCATTGGGATCGTAAAGTTTCGCAACACAGGTCACTACTTTTCGCTTCGTCATTGCCTGCCCAGTCACTGGTTTTTTTTTTTTTCACTACAAATGTGAATTGGTCCTTCTCCTTCTCCTGCAGCCACTTAAGGCCTAAAAATCGATGCCTTCTCGTCATCTTGAAGCAGGATTGACTCCTGCTCTTCATAATTCATGCCCTTCACTAGAGCCTTTAAATTGTATTTCTATTTTCTAAGCTCAAACCCTGCGCCTTTTAAAACATAATCGATATCTTTTGATAATTACATCGCCTTCTCTTCAGAATCAGTACCTGTGGTACAGTCATCCATATAAAAGTCTTCCATAATTGCCTTAGCAGCTTTTGGAAACTCCTGCTTCGCTTCTCTTGCACATTGTATTAACGCTCTTACAGCATTATAAGCTGATGAAGTCATACCAAAGGTGGGTACTATCAGGCAATATTCTCTTAAATCATCCTGTGGGTTTTCTCTCCACTGCTCCTTCACAACTTTCACCATTCTGAACATCATTTTAATGTCAGCACAAATAGCAACACGATGCCTGCGGAAGCGCATTAAAATATCATGCAGATCCTTTTGTAGCCTTTCTCCCAGCATTTGCACTGCATTTATTGAAATGCCTTTATTTTTCCTGCAGCTTGCATCAAATACGAATCTAAACTTTTTAGTGACGCAATGATGTGGTATATAGTTTTGCTAAGCACTGTACCAGTTACTGGTGTCATGTGCCCTGCTCTTTCATACTCTCTCATGAACTCTACATACATTTGTTTCAGCTCACAATCTCCTGCTAACCTTCTCTCTAAAGCAAAGAACCTACGCCTCGCTGTAAGTTCTGAGCTACCAAGCTCCTTCTCTGATTCCTTCAAAGGATCCGTCACAATAAACCTGCCAGAATCATCACGTGAAAACGTATTGATGAAATTCTGTTACACCTGCTCGTGCTCTTTTGACCTGCTTGATGACGTTTCAACATCATCCAACTGCCATAAACAACGCTTAAGCGATTCATGAAGTTGATTATTGTCCATGTAAATGACATGTGACACCTGCTCAAGCTCATTGCCCATGCTATCCTTCTCACTTTCATACTCTCCCAGTATGATCCTGCCAAATATAGTTTCCATCTCTAGAACACCACCTGGCTGATGTCCTAAAACAGAAGTAAATGTTTCTGCTATAAACCTGCACCCAAGCAATAAATACAGGACCTGCTTTCCAATAATCTGGATCTGCAAGAGGCAACCCTGTAGAAATGTCCATCCGTGGCAATCCCAAATTGTATGTAGGCACAATTGGCTGTCATTTTCCTTCTTTGGGTTGTACCCAGAAATCCTGCTCTACTGAAACCTGCGAATTAAACCATGGACTTATAAGAAGCGTGGTTTTGTATTTGATGTTGAAAGGTTCGCTTTCCAGACCAATCATTCTCCTTGCAATTTGCACCTTTGGCAAGGCTAATCTCTGAGCAAGCTGATAGCTGACAAGATTAGGCTGTGCCCCTATATCTAAAAGTGCCCTTACTGGGCCATACTTCCTGCTATCCATCTCAATTCGTGCCTGTGCCGTAGGCATCAAGATAAAATGTTCCTGCTCATGTTCATTGTAATTAAAAGATTTTAAGTAAGTTCTAATTATATCTTTACATTTCTTTCTTGAACACCTTGCTCTCTTAAAATCTCCCCAGGACATTTTATCCTCTGATTCGCTCTCTTCTTCCTTCACCCCTGCTCTACCTGCTCTTTCGGTTGTCCTGCTCTAGTCCAACCGAGTGCGTTTCTCGGGAGGGACAGTTAGTCAATCCCTCTTATGTTTGTTTATGCCTTCCTGCTGGTTCCTTCCCTTATTTTCCTTCTCTTGCGCATAAAACACAGTTGCTTCACTATTCCTGATCTCCCTTATAGGACAGAGTACACTGTTGTCCTTCGGGGTAAGTCCAGTTTTAAGGCAATTTGGGCAGAGTGCCTTCTCCTTCACAAAGTCCTGCTTGAACTGCAAGCTCAAGATTGCAAACTGTGGGCAACGCCACATTGGATTGTTTAAAGATTTGCACATGTGACAAGGTAACGGTCTATTATCACCTGCTGCTTCCACTCTCCGGGCATTGCTGCCACCTGCTCTTAAATTTTCACTCCTGCTCAATGCTGACCGCGCTTGTTGTAGGCGGCTGCTCAAATTTCCTGCTCACTGCTCCGCCCAACATCTCGGCACGCTTGTCTAAGAAGACACAAAATTCCTTTGAAGAGGGCTCTTCAGATGTGCGCACTTCTTCCCATTTTCACGCCGTCTCTGGATCCAACATGAATAATAATCATAGCGCAATGTTCCGTTGGGATCCCCTGCGCTGCCAACTGCCGAAGCGTTTCGTACGTGGTATTGGCCATTCTTTGTAAATCTCCTGCTCTTGGTGAAATTTCTCAATAGCTCCCTGCACGTTGCGTATTTTTTAGTGAATATCTCATTGATACGCTTCCATGCCTCGCATTAATTTTTCTCGGTGAGTTGCCATTCACCGAGAGTCTTCGCTGCTCTTCCTGATAGCGATGCTTTTAAATAGGAGAATTTATAGGCGGGCGCTGTTTTGTCTTTGTCGTGGATCGCTGCCACAAAGCGATCTCGAAAACCCTGCCATTTGGTGATATCGCCGTCGAACGATCCCAGGTGTTCTTCACATCGTGTTGTGCGAATGGAAGATTAACCTGGACTTCGATAGGCTATCCTGCTCTACTTGCTGTGCCTGCTGCTTGAGTGGTTTCAAGTATTTTCTCCTTCAATGCTGCATAGGCGTTGAAATAGTTCGCCTCGGCTTCAGCTATCCTGCGCTGCATCTCCAGATTTATTAAGAAAACGTCGGCTAATGCGATCCTACTCTCAGATTCCTTCACCTGCGCCCAAGCATCCCGCAAGGCTTCAAGCCTGACCTGTGCTGCTGCCATCGTGCAAGTTCCAAAAGTTGGAGATTCCACGAAGGCCAGCATCCTGCTCACCGAAAATATTCCGGCGTCCAACGTATAACTATCGTTACGTTCCTGCTATCGTTACGTTCCTGCTCTTTTTCCATCTATTGTTTTTTTATTAATATAATATTAACAAAATATACCTGCTCGCTTTAATTTCCTGGAAAGGCATAAAGAGACCCGTATTGCATTAGAGGTTATATTGCAATAATGCTTTAACCTGCAAAAAAAAAGAAAATAAATAATAATTCGCAGTAGGTACTTCGATGTGAAATTTCCCAGTATGCGATAATGTATGTGTTAAATATAGTAGGCAAACAATAAAAAATATTTCAAAAATATGGTAAAATATAGTGAGTAAAATAAATATAGATAAATGGGTTGGCAAATTGTTGCTGCTTTTGAAGCTGTGTCGTTGTTGTTGTGTTTGTTGTTATAATATACATATGTATAATTCCTGCTCTTTGTCTGTCGTATATCAGAACTCAAGTCAATTTGAGCATATTCCGAAATACGATTCCTGCTGCTTGCAAGCGTTCCTTCTCTTAAAAAACTAGCACCGTCGTGCTTTAAGTTTTTTCCTGCTCCTGCATAATTAATAATTATTATGATATGTATATGGTAACTGGTGCGTTTGCACTCAAGTTCCTCCTTCACTCCTGCCATTTTTATTTTTGGTAACTCGCACACATGTGCTCTGAGTTCCACCTGCTCTACTTCCCATTCACATTCTTTATCTTGACATATAATTTCCACTCTGCACAATTGATGGCGACTGGCACATTTGTGCTCAAGTCCCTCCTTCACTCCTGCTCTCTATGCCTAGACAAAGATAATAACTTGGCAAGAAAAAAGGTGACAACACAAAAAAAAGGCTTAACTCCAGTAACCTAGAAGAAAAATAAAATGTTTAACCCCTATCTTACAATACAGCTGCAACAACAACCGCCAATATTTGTTATTTTATAAAAAATATAATTATTATATTAACTTCCATCACACGAGCACAAAAGAATATGGAATTATTATTATTCCTCCATCTCACATGCACAAAACAGAAAAAAAAGGAATTTATTGTTATTCCCCATCCCCATCACACCAGCACAAAAAGAATACGCACACTCGCCGCACTCATTCGCACATATTTTCCTTCTCATTTCGCTGCTCATATACTCTGCACATAATTTGTCGACGCCGGCGCACATTCCCTATAAAAGGTAACAAATGGAAAACAACAACCTGCTCCTTCTCAGTATATATGCAACCACCCGTCTCACCAGGGAAATTCTATTGATAATAGAATTTCACTTATCCTGCTACCTGCTGTAAATGTGGACTGTAAAAAAATTTAATTCAATTTCTCCTTCTCTAACTATTAATTAGTTTTGTATCTGAATAAATTCTGCCGCTTTCCAAAACACTGTCCTTTGCTTTTCTGAATGATGAAACCTTCTCTTTCTCGTAGCCTCTGCGAGTGCGTCGCAGGCTATTTCATGTATGTGTCCTTCGACTCTCGTTCGCTGCTCGTAGTGAGTATGTATACCTACCCTTACTGTGGGCGAGTATACAACTCTCTTACCTGCTCCTGCTCTTAATTCTTAACGAAGAACTTGCATCGGTCGCTTGTCGCTTCTGCCTTGCAAAAGGAAAAACAACAAAACTACCTACATGATGGTAGGTATATATGTAGTGCCGTTTCTCGCACTGCCTGCTGGTGGTATGAAATTCCTGCCTGCACGTATCATGTCGTAACATGATTCCTGCGCACATTTTGATTTGTTTTGTGACAACGTGATTTTCATCGTTGCACATCTCACTCTCACAATTGTTGTTCGTAATAAAACGAAGCCCTGCTCACTCACAATGCACTCACATCACAATATATTTTTTTTTTTTTTTTTAAGGAAAACCTGCACTCGTCACTGGCACAATATCCGGCTCGACACGGACCAAAATGTATCGTAGCTCAGGGAAAAGAAGAATTAAAACAAAATAAGAAACCGCCGGAACAAATAAAACACAATTGAGATATAGTGGAAAATATCAAAAAACCACTTTTATTCGACCTGCTCATTTCGCTCCTGCTGAAGGACTAACTGTCACAATTACTAGATCCTTCTCGCTCTTTCGTTAAGTTTATGTACTCTTTCAATACATCGACTGCAGAGTTGCAATACTCATGCAGTTCGATACAATAATCTTATTCAGAAAAATACTCATTCTTAACTTATAATTTCTTTACTTATTCTTAACCTGGAACACCTAACATAGTTAATAACCTAAACAGATTAATAAATTAACATAACTCAATAAACACGCAGTTGACAAATCAATAAATGTAACAACATGTAATATTTCACTGGGTGACGTCCTTTCTTCAGATCGTTAGGGATATGCGACATGCCTCCAAAAACAACACTTAACGAATATTATGCACCACGGGTGAAAATGAAGAAAAGGAAGAGGCAAGACACAAAAATTGTCAAAACAAATGACTATTGCAAGCCAATTGAACATCATGTTTTTCCGCCTATCTTTTTTTTTGTTTTAATGAATGTTATTTGTTATTTATCGTCGCGGTTTTCGTCCTAAATGGAAATAATTTGTCCTTTTGATTTTTGTGTTTCTGTGTTATCGCTATGCGATCACTTGGTAAAAGTTTTGTCTTTACTTGAGGTGTTGCATTCCCTTTGAAGTAGTTTGCCCACGCCGAACCCGAATCTAAGTTTGCCATGGTGTGCCGATGGTGTGCTGTAACATTTTGTCTTATTTTGATCAATCTTCACAGAAATACTACTGGGCCTATACCTAAGAGTGTGTGTAAGTTGAAACTCAATCGATTGGGTGGCTTTCGAAATAGAATTTTTTTTTTGTATAGGTGGTGCCACGGCCCTTTGTCCAATTTTGAACAATCTTCACAGGCATACTCCTGGGTCAATACCTAAGATTTTGTGAAAATTTGTACTCCATCGATAGGGTGGTTCTCGAAATACAATATTTTGTACGCATTTTTGTATGGGAAATGCCACGCCCCTATAACCCATGAAGCAATACACCTACAAAGACCGTATATTCTTAGAAACTACTGTATTAGCGTCACCTTTTATGGGAAATTTCCAGAATCAAAATCGGTTCACGCATCACAGAGAACAGTGGCGACAAACACAATACAACTTATTTTTGTAGAAACATAAAAAAAATCAAGTTCAAATAGTTTTTATTGTAATGTTTTGTGGAACACAATATTTTTGGTTTTTCCGTTTCTGGTGTAAATATACAAATCCGATGGTTTGCCAACACGCGACAGGCTTCATATAACTGTCCATGTGAGAAAACTGGAAAAAAAACCTACTTTAAATTCACTCCACAAATTCCTAACGTTTGCCCTTGCGCCTTATTAATACTAACCGCAAACGAAAGGCGAAAAGGAAACTGAAGTCGTTTAAATTAAAATGGAATATCAGATGGAATCATTGGGATGCGTGGTATTCATATCTTCGACTTAAAATTTTCCAGTTAAAATAGTAGCTTCAATTAGATAAGCCATTCTTCTTTGTTCAGAAAGTCTTGTATCATTACACAAACGGGGTAGATTAATATCCCAAAGCATAATAATAGTGACTCCAACTTTCAATTGGAGATTATGCCGAGGCAATCCTGGCAAAGCCAGCGATTCGGTGGTTTCCGAGATATAAGAATTTGATTGTTTTTTTTGTATGGGCGGTGCCACGCCTTTTTTCCAATTCTAATCAATATTCACAGAAATACTCCTGCGCCAATACCTCGGATTGTGTGTAAATTTGAACTCAATCGATTTGGTGGTTTTCGAGATATAAGATTTTGAGTGTATTTTTTGTATGGGTGTTGCAACGCCTCTTTCTCTAATTTTGATCAATCTTCTCAGTTATACAATCTTATACCTAAGATCGTGTAAAAATTTGAGCTCAATCGATTGTGTGGCTTTTGAGATATAAGATTTTGATTGTTTTTTTGTTTGGGCGGTGCCACGCCCTTTGTTCAATTTTGACCAATCTCTTAAGAATACTCCTGGGCCCATAGCTATAAAAAATTTGGATTTTTTTTTTGTATGGGTAGTGCCACGCCACGCTTCTTCCGGAATATCCGACAAAGGGCCTGGCCCTCCAGGTTGGGGGTTGTGCGTCGGGGTAATTTCCCTACGACGGAAAAAAAAAGTAGTTCCGAAACAACTACAAGCCTCGGATATGGAAGATCCAAATGTTGACGACCCCAGCAAACGAATTAAGAACAACGAACTTCGGATCTGCACGTGGAATGTCCGGACCTTAAACAGACCGCGTGCAGCCGAACAACTTGTGGAGACCCTGGATAGGTACAAAGCCGACATCACAGCCATTCAGGAAGTGCGATGGGATGGAGAAGGCACAAGCACGATGAAAAAGTGTGACATCTATTACGGCGAGTGCTGCAAAGAGCAGAGTCAGCGGCTATTTGGATGTGGATTTGTGATTAGAGGAAGACTTAGGCAAGAAGTCTTGAGATTTCGCAATGTTAGCGATCGCCTGATTACAATCCGCATCAGGGCCAAATTTAAAAATATCACGCTGATATGTGCTCACGTCCCGACAGAGGAGAAAGACGATACAGCCAAAGAAGCATTCTACGATCTTCTTGAGAATACGTATGATAAGTGCCCGAAGTACGACGTCAAGATAGTTCTTGGCGACTTTAACGCCAAAATCGGAAAGGAGGGCATCTTTGGCTCTACAGTCGGAAAGCACAGCCTGCACGACAACACCTCCGGAAACGGACTCAGGCTAATCGACTTTGCGGCGGGGCGAAATGTCATCATTGCCAGCACACGATTCCCACACCTCAACATACACAAGGGGACTTCGCGGTCTCCAGATCAACAAACCGTCAACCAAATTGATCATGTTGCGATCGACGCCAGATATGCCTCCAGTATCTTGGATGTCCGAACGTTCCGAGCGGCCAACATAGACTCGGACCATTACTTGGTTGTAGCCAAAGTACGGATGCGGATATCCAATACTCCACAACAACGAGAGGATACTGTGCGATGATTTGACGTTGCAAGGCTACTATCGCAAGAGACCGCCAAAACCTTTGCCGACCGCGTCTCCCTAAACCTCTCAGCAAGCTCATCCTCAGCTTTACGAGCATCAAGCACTAAGGACAAGTGGCAACACTGCCAGCGTGTCATCAGGAGTGCCGCCACCGAAGTGCTGGGTTTCACTAGGCGACCACAACGAAACCCTTGGTTCGATGAGGAATGCCGCCAGGCACATGCAGCCAAGAACGAGGCCTACCAACTAATGCTGCAGACAAGAACCAGAGCGGCTGAGAGAGCTGCCCGTGAGCTCTACGGGCAAAAAAGAAGGAAAAAGAAAGAGCACGAGAAGCGAGCGGTCGAATCAATTGAGGGATGGTACTGCAGAGGCAATGTTCGAAAGTTCTAACAAAGGGTAAAACGATCCACCCAAGGATAAAAGGCCCGAACAGAAGCCTGCAAAGATGAGCATGGGAATACAGTAGCAAATTCACAGTCGGTGCTGAGGATTTGGAAAGAACACTTCTGCAGACTGTTAAACGGTGGAGACAGCCAACAACCCGCTGTCAGGCAGAATGATCTGTTCAGCTTGGACGATGATAGCCAAAACTTCCGGCCACCCGACCTACACGAAGTGAGGATAGCGATATCCAAACTTAAGTCCAACAAAGCTGCTGGAGCGGGTGGCCTTCCGGCCGAGCTTTTCAAAGCAGCGGGAGATGGCTTGGTAAGGAGCATGCACCAACTCATCTGTAAAATATGGTCGGATGAAAGCATGCCCGATGAATGGAACCTCAGCATCGTGTTCCCCATCCACAAGAAAGGAGATACTCTGAACTGCGCCAACTACAGAGGAATAAGTCTCCCGAATGTCGCGTATCTTGTCGGCTGTATTGTGTGAACGCCTAAAACCTTTCGCCAACAACCTGATCGGCCCATATCAGTGTGGTTTTAGGCCAGGAAAGTCAACCATCGACCAAATTTTCACACTCCGATTGATCTTAGAAAAAATCCCGGAATTTCACATCGATACACACCATCTATTTATCGACTTTAAAGTCGCCTATGATAGCGTATATAGGGACGAACTATACAAAGCCATGTCAAGTTTTGGCATCCCCGCCAAACTCGTCCGTTTGTGCAGGATGACGATGGAGATCCGTCAAAGTCGGCAAGAACACCACCGAATCATTTGATGTCGAAAAAGGTTTAAGACAAGGCGACGCGCTATCATGTACTTTCTTTAACATCGTTCTTGAAGCAATTGTACGAAACTCGCAAGCCAACACCAGAGGTACAATTTTTCAAAAGTACGTTCAACTACTTGCCTATGCCGATGATATTGACATTATTGTGAGAACGCGGCGAGCTGTCAGTGGCGCATTTGCAAACATTGAAACGGAGGCGGCGAAGATGGGTCTGGCTGTTAATGAGGACAAAACGAAGTATATGCTGTCAACGAGAAAGGCCTCTCAACATCGGCGACTCGGACAAAACGTCACGATGGACAGATACAACTTCGAAGTAGTTAAATACTGTATACCTGGGCTCCAATATCACTTCGCAAAATGACATCGGCGCAGAGATCAGGCGAAGAATCACTCTTGCCAATCGCTGCTTCTTCGGGCTAAGAAGTAAAGCCCTCTCTCATAGAACCAAGGAGGTACTATATAACCCCTTAATCATCCCGGTCCTGCTGTATGGTGCAGAAGCATGGACCTTGTCAAAAGCGGATGAGAATCTTCTGGGATGCTTTGAGAGAAAGATTCTTCGAGTGATATTCGGTCCAGTTTGTGTCAATGGAGTGTGGAGAAGAAGATTCAACGATGAACTCTACGGGCTATACAGCGACGCTGACCTAGTCAAAAAGCTGAAAATACAACGGCTGAGATGGCAGGGACACGTGGAGCGTATGGACAACAACGCACCAGCCCGACGAGTCTTCGAATTCACCCCTGAGGGACAGCGCAGCAGAGGAAGACCCCACCTAAGGTGGCGCGCACAAATGGAGAACGACCTAATCCAACTTGGTGTGCGTAACTGGAGGCAGCTAGCGAGGGACCGAGCTGGCTGGAGGGGCTTGTTAGTTGAGGCCGTGGTCCACCCCGGACTGTAAGCGCCACCAAAAGTAAAAAGTAAAGTAACTGCCACGCCTCTTTGTCTATTTTTGATCAATCTTCGCAGAAATACTCCTAGGGCCAGTTTTTTTTGTATGTGTGGTGTCGAGCCCCTTTGTCTAATTTTGATCAATCTTACCAAAAATACTCCTGGGCCAATACCTAAGAATGTGTATAAATTGAAACTCAATCGATTCATTGGTTTTCGAGACATAAGATTTTGATTGTTTTTTTTGTTTGGGCGGTGCCACGCCCTTTGTTCAATTTTGACCAATCTTCATAAGAATACTCCTGGGCCTATAGCTATAGAACATTTTGATTGTTTTTTTGTATGGGCGGTGCCACGCCACTTTGTCCAACTTTTAACAATCACAAAAATACTTTTCTGCCAATGCCTAAGATTGTGTGTAAATTTAAACTCAATCGACTGAGTGGCTTTCGAAATATACAATTTTTTGTATGGCTGGTGCCTCCCCTTTTTGTCTAATTTTGATCAATCTTCACAAAAATACTCCCGGGCCAATACCTACGAATATGTACAAATTGAAACTCAATCGATTAGGTGGTTTTCGAGATATAAGATTTTGATTGTTTTTTTGTTTGGGCGGCAATACGCCCTTTGTCCAATTTTGACCAATCTTCACAGGAAGCCTATACCTATAAATCATTTTGATTGTTTTTTTTGTATGGGAGGTGCAACGCCTCTTTGTCTAATTTTAATCAATCTTTACAGGTATACTCCTGGGCCAATACCCAAGATTGTGTGTAAATTTGAACTCAATCGATTTGGTGGTTTTCGAAACATAATAATTTGCATGCATTTTTTGTATGGGAAATGCCACGCCCCTATAACTCATGAACCAATACACCTACAAAGACCGTATATTCTTACAAACTACGGTAGTAGCGTCAACTTTTATGGGAAATTTCCAGAATCAAAATCGGTTCACGCATCACAGAGAACAGTGGCGACAAACACAATACAACTTCTTTTTGTATATATAGCTATTCTTATATAGCGAACCCCCTGCACAATTCGTAGTGCAAAGTAGAAACATAAATGAAGTATATCAGTTTATATGAAACGCGAACCGTTAATATTCGTTTGAAATCGAGGCATCTTAATAATGCTACATCAATATATTTTTTTTCCTCGATGATTTTCCTTAAGTTGGCCTTGAACGTACGAACAAACCGTTCTGCTTCGCCGTTTGATGCTGGATGAAAAGGAGCTGTTTTCAGTGATTGAATTCCATTTTGGCTGCAAAAGTTGGCAAATTCGGTGTTGGTAAATTGCGGTCCATTGTCGCTCACAATGGCTTCTGGGATACCCTCTAGCGTAAAAACGGTTTGCAACGCTCGAGCGGTAGCTGCTGTTGTAGTTTGTTGTATCTGTAGAACGAATGGAAATTTAGACAAAGCATCAATACATACTTTTTTTTTTTTTTTTTTTTTGTTATTGAAGGTGAAAATCTCGAAAGACACAATGGGGCTAGAAACCCAGAGTAGTATGGGACTCTAACTGCACTAAAAACACCTCCTTAATCATGACCAATCAAAGAAAGATCGACAAATGATTTTACTTTCAACGTTAAGTTGCGTTTGAGAAGGTATTACAATTTGAATACGGGTTCTCATATTTTTTAGATAATAAGTTCGTGAGGCTTAGTTCTTCTTAATCTACGAATATTATATCGTACATTTAAGACGTCTATTATTTCAGGATTAATATGCATCTGCAGACGGTCATTGTGACGAATTGCGTACTTTTTAATTACTTCCGTTACAGGATCAATCTGCAAATCACGATGCAAGTCATTATTTCTAATATACCACGGGGCATTTACTATTCCCCGAAGGACTTTATTTTGGAATGTTTGTATTATTTGTACATTTGTTTTCTTTGTGCAACCCCATAATTGGATACCATACGTCCAAACAGGTTTTAGTATCTGATTATATATTAAAATTTTATTTTCAGTGGACATTTCAGAGTTATGTCCTAGCAACCAATACAGTTTTCTATACCTAATATTTAACTCTTCTACTTTCTTTTTCACATGTTCCTTCCATATCAGTTTAGCATCTAGATTCATACCCAGATACTTAGCTGTGTTAGAATAAGGAACTACTTGGTTATTAATAACCACAGGAGCGTTCGTTATTTTTTTATTTGTAAAATTGATATGAGTGGACTTTGACTCATTAAGTCTAATTCGCCATCGTTGGGCCCAATCACATATCTCGTTAACAGAATTTTGTAGTTTTTCTGTGGATTTAATCACGCATCTATCAGTTGATAGAAGAGCAGTGTCATCTGCGAATGTAGCTATCATCACATCGTTTGTAGGTGGTATATCACTAGTATACAATAAGTACAGGGTCGGTCCCAGAACACTTCCCTGTGGAACTCCTGCTTGTAATTCTTTGAGTTCAGAATACGCTGAACCATAGCGAACTCTAAAGAATCTTTTTGAAATATAAGATTTAAGTATCTCATAGTACTGTCTTGGTAGATCCCTATGAAGTTTATACTCTAAGCCCTTATGCCAGACCTTATCAAAAGCCTGAGCAACGTCTAAAAATAGTGTAGAGCAAACTTGCTTTTCTTCTAATGATTTTTCTATAATATTTGTTATACGATGTACTTGATCTATTGTCGAGTGTTTATTTCTAAACCCAAACTGGTGGGTGGGAATAAGCCTTCTTTGTTCTATTATTCTGTCTAGTCTTTTAAGAAGCAGTTTCTCAAAAAGTTTTGATAATACAGGTAAAAGTGAGATTGGCCTGTATGAGGTGACTTCAGATGGAGGTTTACCTTGTTTAGGTATAACTATAATTTCTTCTATCTTCCAATGATATGGAACATATCTTAGCTTAAAACAAGCATTAATTAAAAGCTTAAGTTTAACCAATGCTATGAAGGGTAGTTCCTTCAGAATTTGGGCAGTTATAAGATCATAACCTGGCGATTTTCTATTAGAGAGCTTATGAATACATGTGCTGCTCTCTTTAAGTGAAACGTAAGTGATTACGTCTTCATCTATCCTATCAAAGAATTCAAGGGGTTCGTTTGCCACACTAGGTGGAAAAGGTTTAAAAACATTTGTAAAATGTTCCGAAAATAGTTTGACCTTTTCTTTTTGGTCGCCGATCCATTTCCCGTCAGATCTTGCGTTTGAGGTCTTTTTATATATTTGGCAGCCTTCCAAAGGGAGTAGTCTGTGACTTTGTCAGCAGTTAAATTGCAAAGATATTTAGTAAGAGTTCTATTTTTAAACTCACTGATACTTTTTAACTTTCTCGCATTACGTAGTAAGAGAAAGGTATTGTAATCGTACAAAAAATCGAACTCGAGATTTTAATCAAATCTGACATTACGATGATAGAGGAACTCGAAAAAGTGGGTCTCGCAATTCTGTCCGTCTGTCCGTCTGTCCGTCCTTCCGGAGCTCCACAGCGCAAACGGCTGGACGGATTTCTTTCAAACTTCGGATTTGGAGTTGGTGGGCTTACAGTTCGGGGCCACTTTTTTTTTGCACGTTAAGTGTTGCCGTTCTAACGGTATTCAGCAATTTTGAGTTTTTCGAAAACGGCTCTAACGATTTCAACCAAAATTGTTATTTGGGCTTAAGTAGGTGTAACTAAGATGGCTGCATACTCAGTTTTTCGCAGAAAAATCGAATAACGGAATTTTTGAAAATTGGTCATATCTCAAAAACGGTCTAAACTATTTCGACAAAAATTCATATTTAAGGTAATACGGTCATTCCCAACATGATGGCAAACTCAGTTTTTTCCTAAATTATCGTTCAACGGACTATTTTGGAAATTTTTTGTTTTTTAAGGCTTTATTTAATTATGGTTTACTTGAAAACGGCTTTAACGATTTTAACCAAAATGTATACTTGCACTACCATATATGAGGTTAACATGGCTGCATACCCAGTTTTTGGCTAAAAAGTCGAATAACGGTACTTTTGAAAAGTGGCCTTATATCGAAAACGGTCAATACGATTGCAACAAAAATTAATTTTGTATGTAATATGGTCATTCCTAACATGATAGAAAACTCAGTTTTTTTCTAAATTGTCTATAATAGATTTTTGAAAAGAGGCATATTTTGAGAATTTGTTTTTTTATTTTTTTACCTACATGAAAACGGCTAAAGCGATTTTGACTAAAATGCATACTTGGAGTACAATTGACGTTTTCAACTCAACATTATTACGTCCTTCATTTTCGATTCTGACCACCGGAAACGCTGATTTTGAAAACTGTACATATCTCGAAAACGCCATTTTCGATTTTGATAAGACATTAAAAACCAAGTAATACTAACATCCTGAACAATACCCTATACTCAGTTTTTAGCTAAATAGTTGAGCAAGAATCTTTTTATAGCTCAACATTGCAATATTTGTTACTATTTTGTTTGCATTATTTTCCAAAATCAGCTCTAAAAATTTTTACTAAAATGTTTATTTACGATAACATAAGTATTCTTAATAATAATGTACTTAGTCTTATAACCATTACCGCACTACCAGTTAGAATCACAACTAGTACTAGAAACTCCTTTTTAGCAAACATTTCCCACTTCTTCTTTTTTCAGCCATATTGACCATGAACCTTAAAATAATTCCAACCAATTGGAGTCTACACTATCAGAAATCCGCACTTCATTTGCAACCCGCAAACACGTCCATCGATAAATTCAAAAACAAACCTCTAAATTCTTTCATCACAAACCCTACTTCGAGTCATGGCCACCTACAAGCATCACCAATTTGAAAAATCTTGTTTTATAGCCTATAAACAAAAATAAAAGAAAAATAAACCAACCAAACTGATGATACGAACGAGAAAGTTTCGTGCGATCCAGTCGTGCACTTTATTTGTTGTGTGTTTACAGCGTCTTGTGCGAATCCATCTAGCGCATTTAATACCTAATATTTCCCTTCAGGAGCATACAAATCATTGCAATTTTAACTTTTATTCTGTGGGTATCTGTATTGTTTTATTTTGTTTTGTTATTTTTTTTTACTACGTATACTTTCGGTATACATTGGCACGAGTTAATTATAAAATTTGTTTTGTGTGTGAGATGATAGCAGCAAGTTCCCCGACCAATACGGCGAGCTAAGCCGAGCTGATGCCAGCGTGCCAACCAGCTGCAGAACCTTAGCGATTATTTTTCATCGCTATGCTTACGCATAGCTAATCCAGGCTCTCCTCACAAACATGGCGCCCAACGACTTTGCCTTATCAGTCAGTAGACTGATATCCCAAATATTTTTTTATTCATTCATTCATAACACATACCCTAAATTTGATTTTATCCGACACTCTCGTCAATTAGATATTTTTCTTATTCTATTTATTCCTTCGAACCTTTAAACATTTACTGTATGCTCCTTATAGAACAACTTTAATGTTTTGAATGATAGTTTCACGAAGAAGTTTAGAAGTCGTATAAAGGACTTAATGTCCAGTGATTCAGGTTACTTTTCGTAGAAAACATCTAGTTTAGCATGAACTATCTCAGTTTCCTGACATATATAAAGTAGCACCTATACAGTTGTGAAATTCAGTTAATCGAGATTTAAAGTTACTAGCTATATGATATAAACGTCAACAAAGTTTGCAAGAATAAGCAGATTATGAGTCATTGATATATTTTAATACATTTATAGTAAGATTCAATTTGCCATAGACTGTTTACATTTATAATTTTTCTTGCATGGTATTTTTCAGCTTTAAAGATCTCTACAGAAATGATTTCATTGTAGGATCATTTGCGTTAAGTACATTTTTAGAACTACCCACTTCAGTATTTTTAACTTTCTCGCATTACGTTGTAAGAGAAAGGTATTGTAATCGTACAAAAAATCGAACTCGAGATTTTAATCAAATCTGACATTACGATGATAGAGAAACTCGAAAAAGTGGGTCTCGCAATTCTGTCCGTCTGTCCGTCCTTCCTGAGCTCTACAGCGCAAACGGCTGGACGGATTTCTTTCAAACTTCGGATTTGGAGTTGGTGGGCTTACAGTTCGGGGCCACTTTTTTTTTTGCACGTTAAGTGCTGCCGTTGTAACGGTATTCAGCAATTTTGAGTTTTTCGAAAACGGCTCTAACGATTTCAACCAAAATTGATATTTGGGCTTAAGCAGGTGTAACTAAGATGGCTGCATACCCAGTTTTTCGCAGAAAAATCGAATAACGGTAATTTTGAAAATTGGTCATAACTCAAAAACGGTCAAAACTATTTCGACCAAAATTGATATTTAAAGTAATACGGTCATTCCCAACATGATGGCAAACTCAGTTTTTCCCAAAATTATCGTTCAACGGACTATTTTGGAAAAATGTTGTTTTTTAAGACTTTATTTAATTATGGTTTACTTGAAAACGGCTTTAACGATTTTAACCAAAATGTATACTTGCACTACCATATATGAGGTTAACATGGCTGCATACCCAGTTTTTGGCTAAAAAGTCGAATAACGGTACTTTTGAAAAGTGGCCTTATATCGAAAACGGTCAATACGATTGCAACAAAAATTAATTTTGTATGTAATATGGTCATTCCTAACATGATAGAAAACTCAGTTTTTTTCTAAATTGTCTATAATAGATTTTTGAAAAAAGGCATATTTTGAGAATTTGTTTTTTTATTTTTTTACCTACATGAAAACGGCTAAAGCGATTTTGACTAAAATGCATACTTGGAGTACAATTGACGTTTTCAACATTATTACGTCCTTCATTTTCGATTCTGACCACCGGAAACGCTGATTTTGAAAACTGTACATATCTCGAAAACGCCATTTTCGATTTTGATAAGACATTAAAAACCAAGTAATACTAACATCCTGAACAATACCCTATACTCAGTTTTTAGCTAAATAGTTGAGCAAGAATCTTTTTATAGCTCAACATTGCAATATTTGTTACTATTTTGTTTGCATTATTTTCCAAAATCAGCTCTAAAAATTTTTACTAAAATGTTTATTTACGATAACATAAGTATTCTTAATAATAATGTACTTAGTCTTATAACCATTACCGCACTACCAGTTAGAATCACAACTAGTACTAGAAACTCCTTTTTAGCAAACATTTCCCACTTCTTCTTTTTTCAGCCATATTGACCATGAACCTTAAAATAATTCCAACCAATTGGAGTCTACACTATCAGAAATCCGCACTTCATTTGCAACCCGCAAACACGTCCATCGATAAATTCAAAAACAAACCTCTAAATTCTTTCATCACAAACCCTACTTCGAGTCATGGCCACCTACAAGCATCACCAATTTGAAAAATCTTGTTTTATAGCCTATAAACAAAAATAAAAGAAAAATAAACCAACCAAACTGATGATACGAACGAGAAAGTTTCGTGCGATGCAGTCGTGCACTTTATTTGTTGTGTGTTTACAGCGTCTTGTGCGAATCCATCTAGCGCATTTAATACCTAATATTTCCCTTCAGGAGCATACAAATCATTGCAATTTTAACTTTTATTCTGTGGGTATCTGTATTGTTTTATTTTGTTTTGTTATTTTTTTTTTACTACGTATACTTTCGGTATACATTGGCACGAGTTAATTATAAAATTTGTTTTGTGTGTGAGATGATAGCAGCAAGTTCCCCGACCAATACGGCGAGCTAAGCCGAGCTGATGCCAGCGTGCCAACCAGCTGCAGAACCTTAGCGATTATTTTTCATCGCTATGCTTACGCATAGCTAATCCAGGCTCTCCTCACAAACATGGCGCCCAACGACTTTGCCTTATCAGTCAGTAGACTGATATCCCAAATATTTTTTTATTCATTCATTCATAACACATACCCTAAATTTGATTTTATCCGACACTCTCGTCAATTAGATATTTTTCTTATTCTATTTATTCCTTCGAACCTTTAAACATTTACTGTATGCTCCTTATAGAACAACTTTAATGTTTTGAATGATAGTTTCACGAAGAAGTTTAGAAGTCGTATAAAGGACTTAATGTCCAGTGATTCAGGTTACTTTTCGTAGAAAACATCTAGTTTAGCATGAACTATCTCAGTTTCCTGACATATATAACCCTTTGTTGACCAAGCTATGAAAAACTTGAAAAAAAAGTTTTTTTTTTCGATAACTTTTAATTTTAGGGTGTTTTAAGAAGGATAACTCACTTTTGGATTTTTAAAGGACCTCCATGGACTAAAAGTTAAAGTGGTACTCAAAAGTACCGTTGGGCTATGGGATGCAAACATTTTTTTTAAAAAAACAATTTTATTTTATTCATTTTTATTTCAATATGATACTTATAATAATGCAAATGCATTTTATCAAAAAAGGATCAGCATTTTAATGTGTACATTCATTTGTGTTACTGAAAATGTATTCCATGGTACAAGGAAAAACAGTTTTTTTTGTCATTGCAGCAAAGGTATACATTGCAATGGCTGCATTTCGAAAATGGCTTTGACTGTATTTTGTTGATACTACATAGCTCACACCTTCCCCGAGCTTCAACAAACTTTGGCCAATGAACACCCAGATTACCCAGTCGCACGTCCTTCGGAACAGATTCTCCTTTGCCCCTTCGTTTTTTGCTGCATTGTGGAGAATCGTCATTCAGTGATTTTCTTTTTAGACCACGTCTGTCAACAGGTAAATCCTTCTGTGACATAAGTCCAAGGGTTACACCTCTTTTGTACTCCAGAAGGGAAACTTTTTCATTCATTTGGCAGTAAACGATGAACGAGTTTACGAAACATATTTCGAGCATTCCCCAAAAAAGACGATGCCACCACTTCTTTGACCTGCGGTCTAATCCATATGCGGCCCGAAGTTGATCAGCATGGTCCACACCTCCCATGAAAGAATTATAGTCTTTAACGACTTTAGGACAACTTACTTCGTGTTGCACTCCCGATTTATCTCTTCTGGTAACAGTTGAAAGCTCGTTGCCATGGTAGTTTGAAGCCAACAGTACCGTTCTGTTGTCTTTCCATTCATAAAAACTGATCCCATCTTTTGAAGATCGATAGTCGAAATCTCCTCTCTTCATTTTTTTATCGTCTTTCAAATTTTTCGGGTTGCCTTTTCTATTTGCTCGAATCGTACCACAAGCTAGAGTTTTTTCGGTTTTTAATTTCTCTAGTAGTCTCACTGACGAAAAATAATTATCAAAGAAAATAATTTTTTGCTTTCCCCACTCCTTTTCAGTCAACGATAAGACTACCCTTTCACCGAGACCGTAATTTTCGTATTTACTTTCCAGCTGCACGTCCTTTCCTTGGTAAATCGAAAACTTCTTGATGTAGCCATGTTGATCTGCTAAGCACCATAATTTGTACCCTCTCTTTATAGGTTTCATGGGGTTGTACTGCTTCATGGAATTTCTGCCCTTGAACAGAATCATTGACTCATCAACAGAAAGCTGTCTTGTTCCGTGGTAGGATGTGTTGAATTTATCATTCAAAGAATCGATCATTGGCCGAAGTTTGAACAGTCGATCTTTATTATCTTTTGGAATAAGGCTGTTGTCATTTATGTGTAAGCTGCTCAAAATGGCATCAAATCTATTACGGCTCATCGTTTTACCCACCAACGGAACTCCCAAATCCTCACTTTCACTCCAAAAGTGCCTCCAGCTGGGTAGTTTATGATATCCCATAAGAAAGTTTATTCCTATAAAAGCAAGTAGCTCACCCTTCTTCAAGTCCAACACCTTACTTTTTTGAACCGCGTAGAGATTAGATTGATAAACAATTTTATCGAGCACACTTTCAAGAAAAGAGACGAAAAAGTCTGTTTGACTACAGCAGGTCTCAAACAAACCTTCAACTGGACCCTCAGGCGATACAAATTCAGGAATTTCTGATGCACAATCGTTAGCTTTCCATTGTCGATTTGGTTCCTCGTCGGAAATCTTTTTTTTCGAATGACTGCATCCTGGCCGATTATCCGTAATTTCCTCGCCATCGCCCAACAGCTGCTCAAGCTCTTCTTGAAGCACAGCTTCATCTGGTTCCTCATTCACTTCGGCAGCAGCTCTTATTCTTGAACGTATTGTTATAAGATCCAACTCATCTTCGGATTCTAGGTCGGTATCTTCATTATTGTCCAAAGGTAATTCCTCAATCACAGCCAAAATTTCATCATCCTTCAAATAAACATTCTGCACAGCCGACATAATGCACTTTACATGAAAATAGCATGAAGAACAAAAATTACTATTGGAACACCCGTTGTCGCACAGCCCAACGGTACTTACCAGTCCAACGTAGTTTTTTAGTGAAAATATACGAGAAATCCCTATAACTTCAATTGATTTCGTGTTTTTTCCAAAGTTCAATATGCAAATCAACTAAACACTTGAAACAATTGACGAAAATCGCAATGGCTACTTAGATCTACAAACACCAAAATCAACTAAAATTACTCTCTTCAAAGTCTAGGAAGCTGTCAAAAAAAACCGTTATAACCTTGGCTAAAACTAAAAAAAAATTCATGAACAACAAAATACATTGCAATTAAATGGTACTTAAAAGTCTCGTTGGGCGTCAATACCATATTTTTGTCATATAGGGTTTTTATTTGAAGTAAAACATTGTGGTACTTACAAGTACCGTCGGTCAACAAAGGGATAAAGTAGCACCTATACAGTTGTGAAATTCAGTTAATCGAGATTTAAAGTTACTAGCTATATGATATAAACGTCAACAAAGTTTGCAAGAATAAGCAGATTATGAGTCATTGATATATTTTAATACATTTATAGTAAGATTCAATTTGCCATAGACTGTTTACATTTATAATTTTTCTTGCATGGTATTTTTCAGCTTTAAAGATCTCTACAGAAATGATTTCATTGTAGGATCATTTGCGTTAAGTACATTTTTAGAACTACCCACTTCAGTATTTTTAACTTTCTCGCATTACGTAGTAAGAGAAAGGTATTGTAATCGTACAAAAAATCGAACTCGAGATTTTAATCAAATCTGACATTACGATGATAGAGAAACTCGAAAAAGTGGGTCTCGCAATTCTGTCCGTCTGTCCGTCCTTCCTGAGCTCTACAGCGCAAACGGCTGGACGGATTTCTTTCAAACTTCGGATTTGGAGTTGGTGGGCTTACAGTTCGGGGCCACTTTTTTTTTTGCACGTTAAGTGCTGCCGTTGTAACGGTATTCAGCAATTTTGAGTTTTTCGAAAACGGCTCTAACGATTTCAACCAAAATTGATATTTGGGCTTAAGCAGGTGTAACTAAGATGGCTGCATACCCAGTTTTTCGCAGAAAAATCGAATAACGGTAATTTTGAAAATTGGTCATAACTCAAAAACGGTCAAAACTATTTCGACCAAAATTGATATTTAAGGTAATACGGTCATTCCCAACATGATGGCAAACTCAGTTTTTCCCAAAATTATCGTTCAACGGACTATTTTGGAAAAATGTTGTTTTTTAAGACTTTATTTAATTATGGTTTACTTGAAAACGGCTTTAACGATTTTAACCAAAATGTATACTTGCGCTACGCTACATGGGTTAAACATGGCTGCATACCCAGTTTGTGGCTAAAATGTCGAATAACAGTACTTTTGAAAAGTGGCCGTATCTCGAAAACGGTCAATACGATTGCAACAAAAATTAATTTTTAAGGTAATATGGTCATTCCTAATATGATAGCCAACTCAGTTTTTCTCTAAATTGTCTATAATAGATTTTTGAAAAAAGGCATATTTTGAGAATTTGGTTTCCTTTTGTTTTACCTACATGAAAACGGGTAAAACGATTTTGACTTTTCAACATTATTGCGTCCTTCATTTTCGATTCTAACCACCGGAATCGCTGATTTTGAAAACTGGTCATATCTCGAAAACGCCATTTTCGTTTTGGATAAAACTTTAAAAAACAAGTAATACTAACATCTTGAACAATACCCTATACTCAGTTTTTAGCTAAATAGTTGAGCAAGATTATTTTTTGAACTCAAAATTTCCATATTTGTTACTATTTTGTGCGCATTATTTTCCAAAATCAGCTTTTAAGATTTTGACTAAAATGCTTATTTACGATAACATAAGGTTTGTTAATAAGACCCCGTACTTAGTTTTTCTTGGAAAATGCAAATAATGCCGTCTTATAAACATTACCGCACTACCAGTTAAAATGTAACTACTCGAAAATCCTTTTTAGCAAATATTTCCCGCTTCTTTTTTTCAACCATATGAATCATGAACCTTAAAATAATTCTAACCAATTGGAGTCCCCACTATTAGAAACCTGCACTTCATTTACCCCCAAACACATGCAAATTCAAAAACAAATCTCTGAATTCTTAAATCACAAACCCTACTTCGAGTCATGGCCACCCACCAGCATTATCAATTTGAAAAATCTGGTTTTATAGCCTATGAGGCTATGAACAATACTAAAAGAAAAATAAACCAACCAAACTGATGATATGAACGAGAAAGTTTCGTGCGATCCAGTCGTGCACTTTATTTTAAGTTTATTGTTAAGTCTATTGAATATAGTTTTATCGCCGGGATATCTTGTCATTTGCCATTTTCTCCGGGCTCTTCTCTTTTCTAATATTAGTTCCCTAATTTCTGTGGGGTATTTTACCGAAGCTTGCTTACGCTGTTGAATAGTTGGTGTACTATCTTCTGCCGCCTGTTGTATATCGGCTATGAATTGTTCCACTTCGATGTCAATATGCCTTGTTGTGGCCAGTGGAGCTCTAAGGTTTATAAAACCTTCGAGAATTTTTTTAAAATTACACCAGTTTGTTCTTTTGCTGGTAAGTCTTTCATTGCTAACCTGCTCTACTGACATGCCATTGACCGTTAGGATTACAGGTGTATGATCCGACGACAGATCATCACTGTTTTCAACCCTTACTTCTTTTCTATTGATTCCTTTCGTTATAAAGAAGTCAATAAGGTCTGGTATTTTTGCTGGGTCGGATGGCCAATAAGTAGGCGATCCAGTCGAAATAAAGTTACAATTAAAATTTCGCCCTGCTTTGTAAAGCTTCCTACCTTTCGTCGTTACTAATCTGGACCCCCAATAGGTGTGTTTTGCATTGAAGTCACCTCCAATGATAAAGTTAGTACCTAGAGCTCGAAAAAGGTCGTTAAGATCTTCCTCTGTAGGCGAGTGTCTAGGTGGACAGTATATAGCAGCTATGTTAAATTGCTTGCTTTTAGTCGTAATGTTTATTATTGCTACTTGCATGGTTTGTTTTCCTATTTTGGGTAATTCATAGGGTTTTATACATACGTACCACATTTTCCCCAAAAATGGTTCAGCAAAGTCCACATGAACATGCTGCCAAGGTTTATCTGGGTCGGGCCACGAACTAAATTCTTGTGGAGGTGCGGGACTATTGCGCTGGCAAATTTTACACGACTTAACTGTTGCCTCGATGTCCGCATCTATTTTTGGCCACCAACAATGTCTACGAGCAAGTTGCTTCATCCTGACGACACCCCAATGTCCTTGATGGAGTAACTGGAGAGTTCTCTTCTGCAAAGATTTCGGTAAGACTACCCTTGTATCTTCGGCTTCCAAAAGTATAATTCCTCTGTATTGCTTTAGTGATTCTTTACGCGTGAAATATGGCTGTAGGCTATGTTCGTCGGATGGTAGTCGCGTAGGCCAGCCCTTTGTTACATAGGCCATCGCTTTCCGCAATACAGTGTCTAATTTCATGGCTACAGTGACATCTTTGGCTTTTATTGGAAATTCGTCGATTCGATCATTTTGATAACTGGATATTACAAAGCAAGACACCTCGTGCTTGTCAAAACTTGCATCGGGGCCAATCGGAAGTCTGGATAGAGCGTCCACATTGGTATGCTTTTTCGTTGGTCGATAACGAATTTCGTACGAATAGCTCATCAGTGTTATGGCCCATCGTTGTAAACGACTAAGAGTTGTTGTGGGAAGAGCGTTGTCTGGATTGAAGATGGTTAAGAGAGGCTTGTGGTCAGTTACCAATATGAATTTCCGGCCAAAGAGGTATTGATGAAATTTGGTGACTCCATAGATTATTGCCAATGCCTCTTTCTCAATTTGCGAGTAAATAAGTTGATGCTCGTTTAACGTTTTTGAAGCGAATGCAAGGTTGCTCCGACCCATCTGTCATGATATGCGACAAAATAGCTCCGTTTCCATGCGACGAAGTATCAGCTGCGAGGACAAGCGGCAGTTCGGGGCGAAAATGGGCAAGGCGTGCTGCATGTATGATTTGTTGCCTAAGTACATTAAATGCGTGTTCTTGGTCTGGTTTCCAAGTAAATGGGACGCCTTTTCTTCGCAAGGCGTTCAATGGAGCTGCAATTTGCGATAAATTATTAACGTATTTGTTATAATAATTTACCTTTCCCATGAAGGTCTCCAGCTCCTTTAGTTTACCCGGTATGGGCAACTTCTCGATGGCTGCTAGTCCCGAATCCGATGGTCGTACTCCCTGGTGGTTGACCACATGTCCCAAATATTCAGCTTCTTGTTGGAAAAACTGACACTTACTGCGATTAACGCGTAATCCATGGTCCAGTAGCCGCTGTAGAACTGCTTCCAACTTACGTATGTGTTCTTGATAAGTATTCCCCGCAACAAGGATGTCATCTAAGTAAATGGCGCAATCAATTCCGTTTAAAATCATTTCCAGTGTTCGCTGATAAATAGCAGGGTCGCTTGCAATTCCAAATGGGAGGCGTTGGTACGGGAATAATCCAATCGGTGTGTTGACGACCGCAAGGTGTTTCGATTGCTCATCCAACTCTAATTGTAAGTATGCGTCGGACATATTGATCTTGCTTAAGTACCGCCCGTTCGCTAGCTTGTGGAAAAGTTCTTCGGATCGAGGAATGGGGTATTGGTCTACCTCCAGCTGATGGTTGAGTGTGACTTTAAAATCACCACATATTCTGAGTTTGTTATTTCGCTTTGTGACCACTACAATGGGGGCTGCCCACTGGCTGAAACGTACTGGCTTCCAAATTCCTGCTGCTTCGAGCCGCTTTGCTTCCGCTTCGAATGCTTCCAACTGGGAAAACGGCATTGGTCTGGCCTTAAAAAAACTTAGGTTTTGCCATTGGTTTTAAGTAGAGGTGTACTTTATATGAAGTACAACAGCCTAAGTTCTCGGCAAATAGATCAGGATAAGTCGAGAGTAATCTGTCTATTTCCGATGCTGGTGGTGTCGGGGGATGTGTCTCATTACAGGCAGGTTTCAACATACGAGTTTTGTGGTTGCTGGTTGAAAAGGATGCTTCGAAACCAAATTTTTTAGCCCAATTTAGTCCACAAATATTGTCGGCGTCGGGTGTGTTGGCACTCAGTATGGGGAGTATATGCGATTCACCATTAAATTTGACAGCGACCGTAGTTTCCCCAAGAATTGGTATGGTGTTGGCACCAAACGCTTTTAAACTACACGAAGGTGTGTGATACTCGGGGCAATACCAGGCAACCCTCCGCAATCCAGTCGGAGTAGCTTTGATTTGCCTGCATTCTGCATTTAAAAAAATCATGACGAGCGGTGCATACGTGGATCTTGAAAGAAAATGTTCTGAGAGCTTTTTTGTGATGTCATCGTACTCCCTGCTGGCTAGTTTAACTGAACCATTAAGTTTTTGTAGCAGCTCATATATTTCTGGTCCTAACCAAGACAAAAGATAAGCTCTTTTCTTTTCACTTGTGATCACGTTGTAAGCGTCGAAATGTTGCTCCAGTTGTTGAAGGTAAATTTTCCAGCTGCATTTTTCCTTGTCAAATGGCTAAAATGGAGGAATGTGATGATTATTATTGCTGCTTATTGTAGTTTGGTTGCCATTATCCACAAATTGTTTTTGTTGTGCTAAAATGTTGTTCATAAAATCTTGCTGAGATTTTAGAAGTTAGGATCGGTTATTTTGTTGGAACATTACTGAAAAACGCGGGAATCGTATACTGGGTTCACTTACGCAAATTTGTGGTTATGAACACACGCGCGGCTTCGGAATTCTCGTCGCCAATGAAGTATATCAATTTATATGAAACGCGAACCATTAATATAACAATACTGTTTATTAATTAAGATAAACTATAGACTATAAATGTGAGATGTACTAGTATTTTAATTATTAGAAAAAGGAATACGATATATAAAGTAAAGTGAACCCAGCAGCTACACGATGAGTGGTCGTCAGATCTCAAAGACAGGTTTTGACTTTTGACAGTAATGACTTTAGTGATAAATATACAAATACGATGGTTTGCCAACACGCGAACAGGCTTCATATAACTGTCCATGTGAGAAAACTGAAAAAAAAACCTACTTTAAATTCACTCCACAAATTCCTAACGTTTGCCCTTGCGCCTTATTAATAGTAACCCCGCAAACGAAAGGCGAAAAGGAAACTGAAATCGTTTAAATTAAAATGGGATATCAAATGGAATCATTGGGATGCGTGGTATTCATATTTTCGACTTTAAATTTTCCAGTTAAAATAGTAGCTTCAATTAGATAAGCCAATCTTCTTTGTTCAGAAAGTCTTGTATCATTACACAAGCGGGGTAGATTAATATCCCAAAGCACAATAATAGTGACTCCAACTTTCAATTGGAGATTATGCCGAGGCAATCCTGGCAAAGCCAGCGATTCGGTGGTTTCCGAGATATAAGAATTTGATTGTTTTTTTTGTATGGGCGGTGCCACGCCTTTTTTCCAATTTTGATCAATCTTCACAGAAATACTCCTGCGCCAATACCTCGGATTGTGTGTAAATTTGAACTCAATCGATTAGGTGGTTTTCGAGATATAAGATTTTGAGTGTATTTTTTGTATGGGTGGTGCAACGCCTCTTTGTCTAATTTTGATCAATTTTAACACGAATACTCTTGAGCCTATACCTATAAAACATTTTGATTGTTTTTTTGCATGGGAGGTGCAACGCCTCTTTGTCTAATTTTGATCAATCTTTACAGGTATACTCCTGGGCCAATACCCAAGATTGTGTGTAAATTTGAACTCAATCGATTTGGTGGTTTTTCGAAATATAATAACTTGCACGCATTTTTTGTATGGGAAATGCCACGCCCCTATAACTCATGAACCAATACACCTACAAAGACCGTATATTCTTACAAATTACGGTATTAGCGTCACCTTTTATGGGAAATTTCCAGAATCAAAATCGGCTCACGCATCACAGAGAACAGTGGCGACAAACACAATACAACTTATTTTTGTATATTATAGATATACTTATATAGCGGACCCTCTGCACAATTCGTAGTGCAAAGTAGAAACATACAAAAAATCAAATTCAAATAGTTTTTATTGTAATGTTTTGTGGAACACAATATTTTTGGTTTTTCCGTTTCTGGTGTAAATATACAAATCCGATGGTTTGCCAACACGCGAACAGCTCATATAACTGTGAGAAAACTGGAAAAAAAAACTTTACTTTAAATTCACTCCACAAATTCCTAACGTTTGCCCTTGCGCCTTATTAATACTAACCGCAAACGAAAGGCGAAAAGGAAACTGAAGTCGTTTAAATTAAAATGGAATATCAGATGGAATCATTGGGATGCGTGGTAATCATATCTTCGACTTTAAATTTTACAGTTAAAATAGTAGCTTCAATTAGATAAGCCATTTTTCTTTGTTCAGAAAGTTGTGTATCATTACACAAACGGGGTAGATTAATATCCCAAAGCATAATAATAGTGACTCCAACTTTCAATTGGAGATTATGCCTAGGCAATAATAATACTTTAAGCAACCGTTAATATCTATGCATGATCGGCAATGTGTGTCTGAAATCGCCTGACAATAAAATCAATGCACCACCAAACAATTCTAAATTATCTCGAACATTATTCATTCTTTCCAAAGCTTCAACAAATTTTTTATTTGCCAATGCGCATTTATCTCAAATATTGATACCGCAACATTGGCAATTTCAAAGCAGAATGTGCTGTCCGACCACCATCTAATAAAGTGGCTGCAATGCCAGAAGACGCCAACGCCAACGCCAATGCAATTTTATGCTGGGAACGTATCGTTGTCAATAACAGTAAAATTAAAAATGTTTTTCTGGTGCCTCCAGGCACACCCAGAAAATAAATTCCACCGGCATCGCTTTTTATAGCTTGGTTAATAATATTATTGTACGCCTTTTTTTTTTTGCTCCGCATTCACTGTCAAAAGATTTGCTTGAACAAAGGAATTCAAATCGTTATAATCGTGTTGTAGTTCACGTTGCAATTCTAGATCAAAAATTGCATGCATTGCACGATTAGGGGATGGGATACTCAACTGTGCTAATGCTTTATTAGCAATCGACAACAAGAAATCTTCAATTCAAATCAATGCTTCATTTAAATTTCCGGTGTGAAGTCCATTACAGGGTTACGATTAACTTGACGAACTCGAGTCAGAAATATAAGATTTTGATTGTTTTTTTTGGATGGGCGGTGCCACGGCTCTTTGTATAATTTTGAACAATCTTCGCAGAAATACTCCCGGGCCAATACTTAAGATTTTGTGTAAATTTGAACTAAATCGATTCAGTTGCTTTCGAGATATAAGATTTTCATTGTTTTTTTTATATGGGTGGTAACACTCCTTTTCGTCTTATTTCGATCAGTCTTCAGAGATATACTCCTGGGCCAATATCTAAGATTGTGTGTTAATTTGAACTCAATCGATTGTGTGGTTTTCGAAATGTAAGATTCTAATTCTTTTTTGTTTTTTTTTTGTATGAGCGGTGCCACGCCTCTGTTGTAAAGTGCACCACTTGATGCATACCAAGCACTTTACAACCTCTTTACCATTCCTACTTTGTATGCTGATGTTTAACCCTACGATCAATGTTGCAACTTTGTAACAATATATTGATTGTCCCAAATAAACATCCTCACTAATTGCTATTTCAGCTTGCCACTTCCAGCGTCAATGCCCAACACTTCCGACCTAAATAAACAATGCTTATTTATGGTTTTTCCTTCATTTCCCATTGCGCAACTAAGTGCCCAAACCAATTAACCCAAGTCAATCAACTCATTATGCTTATGTCGCACTTTCCACCATACGAACGATCGCTTAATGAATCGTATACGCGACAAAGTAACATGAGCCGCTTGACTTGAACTTGCCTGGGAATTCCCTTCCGTAATTCCCTATTCTTTTTGTTTTCTTTCTTCGTTCATCGAACCCTCGAATTGAATGAATCAATCGAGGCGAGCGATATTGAGCACTGGGTATGACGCGGCTTTCGATTTCTTAAGACACTCTGGTTCCAACAGTCACGCGGTTCACGTCGAGATTCAATTCTAAGCAGTCACCCGAGATCTTCCTAAATCGTTATCCAAAATACTTCTACTAAATCCTAATTCTATATCTTATTAAATTGAATTAATTAAGAATTAAAACTCATATTAAAAATCATAAGACTTAGTGTAATAATTAGTTTAAGTTAATAAATAAAGATAATTATAAAGTGAAATCGTTGTGTTTGATGGTTGTTTTAATTTTGGACGGAACAAAAAACGCTAAAAGGTAATGACCCAACTGAGAGTTGCACCTCCCAGTCAAAAATAATAAAGTGCGCAACAAAAATTGGTGTCAGATGTGGGGTTATTGCCGAAAAGTGTTAAAAGTCCACAAGTGCGAACAATACACAAAATTATATAACTGCGAAACGAAAAGTGTGAACCCATACAGTGCAATATAAAAAAAAAAAAAAAAAAAAAAAAACTCATAAACTATCCAGTGAAACAACGTGCCCATCATTGGCCCACCTGAGCAAGCGTACATCATAAAATATCTTCAACTTTAATCTCCACCTTTAATCTACTTCATCTTTATTCCACATAACCTACATCTCTAACATCGTCGCAGCATATACAGTAAATATTATACCTATTCTACTATTATCTCTTTTACTATTTTTGTTCTATTCCTTTCTCATTGTTCGAGAATTAGAATCTAAGAATTTTTTTTATATACTTCCAAACTATACTATTTAGAATTTAAGAGTTTTACTATAATAATTTCTTTAATTGTAGTTATATAATTAAGCTAGTTCCCATTCATCCTATATGTCCTCTGACGATAGTTTAGTGTCCATACCCGATTCTGAAGATTCTAGCACAGTGCATAATTCTTCTTCTTCCGAACCCAGTAGTAACGAACAAGAATCTCTTCTAGATATGGCTCCAAAACTAGACCGATCTTTCGCTTTCAAGCTCATTCCCGAGTTTGATGGCAACCGTGCCAACCTACATAAATTTTTAAATGCCTGCGATCTGCTAGCTCTAGAAACCTCCACTGCCGAGTTGCCCCTTCTGATGACCATTATTAAAACTAAACTAAGTGGTCCGGCATATAACATCGTAAAGTATACCGAATTCGAGAATTGGAAAGATCTAAAGAACAAACTGTTGCAACAATTCCTTGAAACAAAATCGTTGTCTCAGCTCCAATTAGAGTTAATCCAAATCAGACAAAAACCCAATGAGACTGTCCGCAACTATGCCAATCGCCTAGAGCAAATTCTAGCAAATTTAAATGATGCTTGTATAGCAAGCGAAGGCAATGATAATGCCGAAGTGATCCAAAGCCTCAACCGTAAGACCGCTCTTAAGTCCTTCGAAAGAGGTCTATCCCCCAAAATAAACCTCATCATAAAAGCCTCCAGATTCGAGTCACTCACAGATGCCATAGAGGCTGCTGTCCAAGAGGAGAAAAGTTCCTCCACAAATCTCCCTACTTACCCATCTTCTTCTAAAATGAAAACAACCTGTAGCTATTGTTCTAAGCCCGGTCATACTTTTGAACAATGTTACTCCAGACAGAACAAAGAAAAACTCCCCACTATAAAAAGTGAAGTGAGGACTGTCTCCATAACTTGTAGTTACTGCAAAAACCCGGGACATCATATCCAAGAGTGTAGGAAGAGAGAATATAACAATAGACGCCGTCGAGAAAATTCTCAAACTCAAAATCAAAACCAAATTCAAAATCAGAATCGAAATCCGCCCCCGCGGAGTCCCAATCAGCATTCGGAAAACCACTCGGAGGCCGGAACCAGTGGCAGGGTCCGGACCAACAACTAGATATTCCTCGCCACGTCCTGTGTATAAATCTCAATAGTAAAGTTAGCCGAGTAGATTCTATTGAGATTTCTTCATCCTCATTACTAAATCTTAGGCCTTCCAAATTTCTCATCGATGGTGGCAGTGAAATTTGTTTAATAAAAATTGATAAATTGAAGCCTACAACTCCAATAGACTCCAATATTATCCATTCTCTATCCGGTATTACCGAAACGGTGATATTAACTAAAGGAGTCGTTTTCTTGAACATAAACCTACCCGCAAATGTTACTATTTCTTACCCTTTCCATGTAGTCGACAAACATTTCCCTATAACTACCGATGGAATTATTGGTAATAATTTCTTAGACGATCATCATGCCAATATAGATTATGGCACTAAAATTCTAACTCTTTTTTCAAAAAAACATATCATCGAATATGATTTAATCCCTTCCAACTTCGTTAAGATTCCTGCTAGAACTGAAGTACTACTTCCTGTATTAAAGGAAACTAAAGCTGACAGCATTTGCCTAGCCCAACAATTTCCCAATGGATTGTATATTGGCAATAGTATCACTCCTGCCAATAGTACTATCTCTTATATATCCGCGGTCAACTCATCCGAATTCCCTATTGAATTTAATACAAACGAATTAATTTTCGACGAAATCTCTAACTACAATATCTTCCAAATCCAACAGCATCCTACTTCTTACGACAGAATTCAGATTATCAAAGAGTAAGTCGTGACTGATCACATGACTAATGATGAAAAAGACTCTATACTAAATCTGTGTATGTTGTATGGCGATTTATTCTACCTAAATGGAGATAAATTGACTCATACTTCTTCCGTCCAGCATTCTATTCTTACCCCCGATTCTACCCCTACTTATATCAAACCTTACAGGTTGCCTGAAGCTCAGCGCCAAGAGGTAAATAGACAAATTCATGAGATGATGGACGATAATATAATCCAACCATCGAATAGTCCATGGAATTTCCCTCTTATCGTTGTCCCTAAGAAACCTGATAGGAATGGTAATAAGAAATGGAGAATCGTAGTCGATTTCCGTAAGCTCAACGACAAAACAGTCGGTGATGCTTACCCTCTGCCCAATATAACTGATATCCTAGATCAGTTAGGGAGTTCCAAATTCTTTTCCACCCTAGATCTCGCTAGTGGATTCCATCAAATCGAAGTTAAACCTGAAGATAGAGAGAAAACAGCCTTCTCCTCGCCGTTTGGTCATTACGAGTTCATTAGAATGCCTTATGGATTAAAAGGTGCCCCCGCTACCTTCCAAAGGTTAATGAATAACGTTTTGACTGGTCTTCAAGGTATAAAAACTTTCGTATACATGGATGACATCGTAGTCTACGGAAAAACATTAGAGGAACACAACGTCAAGTTAGTCGAAATCTTCGATCGTTTGAGACTGCACAATCTTAAACTACAGCCTGGGAAATGCCAGTTCCTAAGATCTGAGCTTATTTACTTGGGTCATGTAATAAACGAATCTGGTATTAAACCAGATCCTCAGAAAATCCAGTGTGTTAGAGACTTCGCTCAACCCAAAAACGCCAAGGACATAAAAAGCTTTTTGGGTCTTGCTGGATACTACCGCCGTTTCATCAAAGACTTCGCCAAAATTTCTAAACCCCTTACTAACCTTCTTCGCAAGGATGTCCCTTTCGACTGGACTCCCCTTTGTACCAACTCTTTTCATGGATTAAAAGAAAAACTTATTAATCCACCCCTTCTTCAATATCCTGATTTCACAAAAAAGTTTATCCTTACAACAGATGCTAGTGATGTTGCTATTGGTAGTGTGCTTTCACAGGGTGAGCCAGGAAATGACCTACCTATCGCATACGCCTCTCGCACTCTGAATAAGAGTGAGAAGAATTATTCCACTACAGATAAAGAATTGCTTGCCATTGTATGGTCAGTCCGGCATTTCCGTCCCTATCTGTATGGAAGAAAATTCCTCCTTATCACAGACCACAAGCCACTCATCTACATCCATAATTGCAAAGACATTAGCTCAAGACTAATGCGATATCGTCTGCAACTCGAAGAATTCGATTACGAAATCGTTCACAAAAAGGGTGAACAAAATACAAATGCCGACTGCCTTAGCAGGATTGCTAAAATGACTCTTCGATCATCTACTAATTCGTCTACTACATCGTCTGCTAATTCATCTGCTAAATCTTGTACCAAATCGTGTTCTAAATCACCTACTATATCTTGTACCAAATCGTCTACTAATTCATCTGCTAAATCTTGTACCAAATCGTGTTCTAAATCACCTACTATATCTTGTACCAAATCGTCTACTAATTCATCTGCTAAATCTTGTACCAAATCGTGTCCTAAATCACCTGCTATATCTTGTACCAAATCGTCTACTAAATCGTCTACTAAACCGTGCTCGAACTGTTGTTCTAATTCATGTACTAACTCTTGTCCAAAAGCGTCTTCTAGTTCGTATTCTAAATCATCTCCTATATCGTGTACCAATTCTCGCATTAACCCGCCTTCTACATCGTGTGCCAATTCTCCTACTAATTCGTTTACTAACTCATCTACTAATTCGTGTACTAATTCTTCCAAATCGTCTACTAGTTCTTCTACCAATTGAACTCTTATATCGTCTCCTACTTCATCTACCAACTCTTGTTCCAATCCGTCTACAAGCTCGTCTCTTACTAACTCATCTCCTATTTCGTCGCCAAATCTGCCTACCATTTCGTCTTCTAACCTAACCTCTCCTGTTCAAGATCCTTGTACTTCTTCACAAGTCATTAATTCGTTAACTAATTCCTCTACTAGTCGTGAACCAACTCGTGAAGAAATCAAAATTATCCTAAAGGAATTCCACCTAAATCCAATTGGAGGACATTGTGGAGTCAACCGCACTTTCAAACGTATAAAATTGTATCACAATTGGAAAAATATGTTCCAAGATATAAAAGCATACATTAAAAACTGCGAACTCTGTCAGAAAAACAAAGTCACCAAATATACCATGGAACCTATGGTAATAACTTCTACTGCAAAATATCCCTTCGAAAAGATCTCCATCGACATCGTTGGCCCATATCCTACAACTTCTAACCAAAACAAATACCTTCTAACCTTCATCGATGATTTAACTAAATACTCTGATGCTATCCCATTACCAAATCAGGAAGCTAATACTATCGCTGAAGCATTCGTCAAGGAAATTATCTTTCGCTTCGGTACTCCTAAATATGTTTTATCGGACCAAGGTCAAAACTTTCTTAGTGACATATTTAAAAGCGTTTGCAAACTTTTAAAGATCACTAAACTCCAAACAACAGCTTACCGACCTCAATCAAATGGATCTTGTGAACGAAGTCACCGAAACTTCGTGGAATACCTCCGCTGTTTCATAAATAAATCTCAAGATGATTGGGATTCTTGGATTAAATATGCCGTATTCGTCCATAATACTACTCCTAATACTTCTACCGCTTTTACTCCTTTCGAGTTAGTTTTTGGAAGACAAGTTGAACTTCCTACTAGTTTAACTAAAAATCCTGAAATATGCTATAATTATGATTTATATGCGAATGAGCTGAAATCACGATTACAACACGCTCATCATATTGCTAGAGATAACTTAATTAAAAGCAAAGAATCTTCTAAGATTCAATATGATAAAAAACAAAATCCTGTTACTTTCACTGAAGGAGACCATGTTCTACTTAAAAACGAAAGTTGTCCCAAAAACAAAAATAAAAAACTACTACCCATATGGAATGGTCCATATGAAATCCTTTCGTCCTCTGGAGTAAACTCTGTAATTAAATACAAGAACCGAACTCTTAAGGTTCACAACAATAGACTTAAACTGTTTTCCGGTTAATAATAAATCCCTTCTATATTATTTTCTTTTCTTCCTAGAAATGGACAAACCTTACGTGTTCATCTTCATTCTCAGTACCTTCGTGTACTTAACCACTTCAATGGCCCTGTATGATCAACCCGTTACCACGTACGAAATCATCGAACTGCAGAACAAATCTGGATTTTACTATGAGAATATTGGAAGTCTCAAGCTCTACTCGAAAAGTTGGAACTTAGTTATGTATTCTAACTTAAGCGAATTCGATGTGCAGTATAAAACTATACTTGCATATCATGAACAAATCTTAATTTTATGCGAACGATTTATATCATCCCATGAATCCTTAAACCAATGTTCTACCCTACCTATGCAATCCTCCATGATCCTAGAAAGACTCAAGGAACAAGATATAATTATAAATAAATATCTTGGCACTACAGTAAAACCACGTTTATTAAAACGAGGACTTTTAAATGTCGTTGGAACAATTTCTAAGCAATTGTTTGGAACCCTCGACGATGACGATGCTAAAATTTTTTCTGAACATATTCAAACCTTAGATCAACAGCAAAACCATGCCTTTAAACTTTATGAAAAACAAATTTCAGTATCAAAAAATGTAATACATCAATTAAATATTACGAACGACCAGTTACTAGCGCTAAAAGAGAAATTTGAAAAAACTAGCCAATACATAGAACAAATTCAACAAAACCAAAATGAAAACCTCTGTATAACTGAATCCTTTTTGCAACTGACTGATCTTTTTACAACGTTTAACTCCTTGTCCGAATACTATTACTCAGCAAAAAGCCATCTCTTAGAATCTATTTACTCTGCAGCCCATGGGAAGCTACATCCGTATTTAATTGATCCTACTAAATTAACCGAAGAAATTAGGAAAATTCAGTCCTTCCTTCCAGAAGACAACCGCCTTCCTTTTCCCTTGCAGGAACAATACATAGACAAACTATTCAATATATTAGAAACACATGTATATTTTTCCGACAACAAAATACATTTCCTACTAAAAATCCCCTTAGCCACATCGAAAAATTTTAACGTGTATAAAATTACTAGTATACCAAATCATATCGAGAACAAAACATATTCCGTAATGATCCCAGAAAAACCCATTCTTGTTATAGTTTAGTTTAGTTTATTTATAAAAAACAAGGTATACAATAAGACTTAGTCTTTTATAGTACAGTTTAAGTGGAAAGTATTATGTAGGTATGTAATGCAAAAAAAAAAGAGTAATTCAAGTTAATAAGTAATAACAAACTATTAATAACAAATAATATTCTCAAAAATTTAAGAAAACTATAACAAGACAATTTAGAAAAAAAAAAAAGAAAATGATAAGAAAAAAGAAAAAAGAAAAGAGAGAGAGAGAGACAGAGAGAGAGAGAAAAATTGAAAATAAAAGAAGAAGAGGAAAAGAAATTAGGAAACTATTATTGCAATGCGTAGTAATTTAAAAGTTCATTTTTAAAGTTTTTACTATTAAGTAAACGTTTAATGTGTGAAGGCAAGGAATTCCATAGCTGAATTGCATGGATAAAAAATAGCCGAGATGAATTTAAATATTTGTATCTATAGGTTACAATGTTGAAAGTTCTAAGGGATTGGGTGAATTGGAGCTTGGAGTAGAGGTAAGACGGTGACTGTGTTCTGATGACTTTGTGGAGAAACAAACAGTTTCTAATATTTCTGTGCTGCTGTAATGTACAACCTAAGACGCTCTTTACGTACAGAGATATTCTTTGGTGCCTGCGTATCTGGTAAATGTATCTCACAGCATCATTAAAAGCCACTTGTAGTTTGTGGTATGAGAGTGAGTCAAGATTACTATAAACGACCTCAGAGTAGTCAATTATGGGCAAAATAAGCGATAGAACTAGTCGCCGTCGTGTATCAAGCGGTGTAAAACTAGCTGAAATCCACAACTTCCTCAGGCAACCGTATATTCTTCCTATAACCACGTTGATGTGATTGTAGCATGATAGGCTACGGTTTATTACAAAACCGAGGGTAGTAGCGACTTCAACAAACTTCATCTTTGTACCAGATAATAAGATATCAGGCATAGAAGAAGACTCCTGAGTCCTGCTTGAGATTGGAATGACTTGGCATTTAGTTGGATTAAGGGCTAATCCATTTACCAAAGCCCATTTTTCAATTGAGGATAAATCTTTATTTAAGCATGAAGCGAGTTCATCCAATCTACTAGGGGGTTTCGAGTAATAAAGTTGAACATCATCAGCATATAGGTGAATTGATGCTTGGCTGCAGACTGAGGGTAGGTCATTGATAAATAGACAAAACAGAATGGGGCCCAAGATTGAGCCCTGGGGAACACCTTGCGCAACTGACATAAAATCTGAGCATTTGTCATCAACAACTACTCGTTGCCGTCTTTCACTTAGAAAGCTACCAATGAGCCTAATGGCCCTGTCGCTAAAACCAAAATAATGGCGAAGCTTCCAACAGAGTATGGAATGATTAACCTTATCAAAGGCCTTTGAAAAGTCTAGAAGGCAAAGGAAGGTAATGAAACCCTTGTCAAACTCTTGTCGTATGTCATCTAAGACATGCACCATTGCAGACGAACAGCTATGGCCAGCCCTAAACCCCGATTGTAGTGGGCTAAGCAGGGAATTCACAGATAGATGGTTTCGTATTTGCCTCTCCAAAACTCTTTCGAAGACCTTAGACAAACAGGGTAGAATACTGATTGGCCGATAATCATTGGCCATTTCTGCATTAGGCTTCTTTGCTATTGGTATAACTTTAGCAAGTTTCCAGGCCAAGGGAAATGTTGAAGTCATGATACATGAATTTATCACGTGCGTCACATGGCTTAAAATATTTGGCAACAAAATCTTTATGAACCGAAGAGGGACTCCATCTTCACCAACAGCATTTGATTGCAGTGCCATTGTGATATTCATGATTTCGGTCTCAGTGGCAGTCTCGAAATCGGCTGGATGATCAAATACTATAGAAGGGGTAGCATTATAGTCAAATCGGTTGGGTGTAAATTCATTGGACAAAAATGAGAGGTTTAGATCATTTAGGTCAAGCGTACAGCTAATGTTAGATTTGTCAATCATTCCTATTTGGCGAATATTTCTCCATAGAATTTTAGAGGGCAGGGAAGTACTTAGCTTTGAGGAGTAAAAGTTTCGTTTCGAAATACGAACAGCAGCTGTTGCATTGTTGCGAGCTGCTTTAAATCTGCTCCAGTTTATGGGAGAATTGTTTCGCTTCCACTTACTATAAAGTCTGTTTCTTATTTTGATAGCGTTAATTACGTCATCAGTGTACCACGGACAGGCTTTATTGCGAATAAAAACAGTTTTGGTGGGCACATATTCGTTAAAAAGATGCCCAATAAGCATCTGCAAACAGTTCACCTTATCATTTGGATCAGCACTCAGTCTGCAAAGTTCCCAGGAAGCTAAATTCGAAGCTGTTTGAAGGGCACCCAGATCAACAGAATCAATATCCTTATATTTAAAAAATGTAGGTGAAACTACTTGGGAGAAGGCTACGTTTAAGGTACAAAATAGGAGATCATGTTCGGAAATACCATCCAAAGAAATCTGGTCATAAAGCAGAACAGACAGCGGGTCGGACACGAAGACGAGGTCAATTACACTTGGCCGTTCATTTGGTTTAAAGCAGGTTGGGTTAGTGTTATTAACTATTGAAAGTCCACCTGACCATATAAGATCACTTATTTGGCGAGAATACGAATCATTAAGAAGTAAATTACGGTTAAAGTCCCCACAAACCACAATATTATTATATAGAGGTGAATATTCAGCCAGATGTGAAAAAAATGGCTCAGGTGAGATGGTTCGCTGTGGATTATAGCCAGCCGCAACTAAACACTTTACACTTGCATCAAAAATTTCCAGTATTAAGTATTCAATTCCCGTGTTGAACGATTTAGCCACCACCTTAGCGTTAAGCCAAGATTTGTAGTAAATTGCAACACCACCTCCAGTGGTATTGGTGATTCTATCATTACGAAACAATTTGTAATTGTCAATTTTGTACATATAATCTTTAATGTTCGGTTTAAACCATGTCTCAACGACACATATAACATCAATGCATGACTCACAAAACAAGTGTCTTAAGTAATCTAGTTTAGTTTGATTAAGACTACGAGCATTGATGTGACATATTCTAAGTCCATTCTGCCGCTTGGATAGAACATTCAACATTGTGCGAGTTAAACTTTCATTTACGGTACGGTATCTATTCATTGCATTCACTAGAGTAACTACCAAAACAACTTCTTATAAAGCGTAAAAAATTAACTTAAATCAGACGCAAAGCAGTTTAAAAGGTATTTTAGAAGGAGATAGTAGAGAAAAAAAGGAGTTCAAGAATGTTTAGAGGAAGATATAAAAAATAACTAGGTGAAAATAGTAAATTTGTATTATATATATATAATTAGAATAATAAAGCAAAAATTTGAAAGAAAAAAAAATAAAAAATAAAAACATATAAGAGTACTATCATATTATGGTGTCACAGCAGCAGCAGCAGCATGAAGATCGTCGGAGCTTTTAATGCGAAAGCTTTCTCCAGTTTGGTACTTCTTAACATATACATTTCCACGAACAGTGAAAGCGGAGAACAGCTTTTTCTTTCGTTTTAGTCCGATTGCGCTTTGAAGAAGGAGACGAGAGTTTTTTGTTAAACTCTCATTTAAGTAGCAGCTGGTGTCGCCGTGGGCTGATGTAATGCCGAAGTCACTCAACCGAAGTTCTCTTTTAGTCAGCTTGCGGTACTTGGAAGCTGCCATCATAACAACATCTCTGTCCAAGCAGCTCGCCAGTTTTATAATGATTGGTGATGATGTGGGGTTTACTTTGTTATTGGTTGCATTGGTGTTGTTGTTGGATTTATTCGAGGCGCGAAAAATTTTACTTAAGAGAGGTGACTTGCAGTTTATGGACTGGCAGAGGTGTTCAAAAATGCTTTGCAAGTTCTCATTTGGTAGTTTTGGCACTCCAACGAGTACCATGTCTGCAGCCACCTCCTTCTTCTCCATAATATCAAGCTGCTTCTTAAGTGCAACTATTTCAACATTATGCTCTCTTGAGTTTGAGTTAACCTTGCTATCAATATCGTCGAAACGGGCGCTTAATGTGGAGACGGCACTTTCAATAGCAACAAATCTTTGCTCCCAACTAACTTTGATCTCTTCAATTTTCGTGAGCAATTCGGAGCGAATTTTAGCAAGTTCATTAATGAGGTTTAGTAAAAGTAGATCAGTTTGTTTAGCTAATTGATCTTTAAATAACTGGAGCGTAAGCACTGAGGTTTCATTATTAGATTTATTTTTCGGCGATTCTCTATTGGGCTCAGATAAAGATGGATTGCGATCTCTGAGACGGGTCACAGGCGGTGTTGGAGCCATGATTAAAGAGAACAAAGAGCGCGGTGGGAGTACTAAAGAGTATTAACTATGTGGAATTAGACGAGACCGTAACACAGACAAAATTATTTTCGGGAAAAAATAATTAATTTCCACTAGGAATATATAGTCAATTTGAACAGTTTAGCAATGATTGTCAACCACAAGTTCTATAGAAACACTGAATTATTAAAAACTTTTTAAATTAGGCTGGGGAAATCGCGGATATTACTGTCATTAGCTGGACACGAAATAAATAGCGACTACTCGTGCTTGCAGTACATACCAGCAAGTTATCGACTCAGAAAAACAATCCTATTTCCTTTACGAAGAGCATGATATTAAAAAATGTTTTAATACCCACAAGAACAACTACCTTTGTGAACAAAACAACCCAATCCTATTTACACATCTTAGTAATGCTTGTGAACTCAGTTTGTTTTCTACTTTACCAAGCACTTCCAATAGTTGCAAAACCAAAATCATGCACATTTCTCACCCAATATTCCTTCAACTGGCCGATTCAAATTCTTGGCTATTCATATCACCTAACCCCGAAAATCTTATAATCAAATGCCAAAAATTTAATTCCCAACTAACTATCAATTCAACTGGAATACTAAAAATTGACTCTACTTGCATAGCAAACACAAAATACCAGTCCCTTATTTCCAAAACTAATTACGAAACAGATACAAAATTAAACTTTATCTCATCCGCCATTTCTGTATCAGCTCCAAATATTACTCAATTTCATTTCGCCAAACTACCCATTATAGAAACTCAAACATTTAACATTCGTAACCAAATTAATGATCTAAACGCTATAAGTAAGAGTTTAGACGATATAAACTATCAACAAATTTCACACCCCATCGTTAATTCACCAAACAACAAACATATTATTACCATTTATATTCTCTTAGCCATACTTTTCCTTATGATGTCCATCGTTTTGGTTTTATTAAGAAAACTCTCTACCAAAAGAGAGATACACAAAAATCATATAATCTCTGACCCTCTGCCTTTACCAAAACCACGATCATCCACAAATCTTTCTCCTCCTTTTCTAACTCCACGTAAGTCGTCATCAAATCTCTCTCGTTCCCTACCCCTACCAAAAACACAAACCATAAATGGTTCTTCTTCGTCTTCAACCGAAACTCGTACCAATCCTAGGTACAAGTTTCGTTCTTAAGGGGGGAGGTGTTGTAAAGTGCACCACTTGATGCATACCAAGCACTTTACAACCTCTTTACCATTCCTACTTTGTATGCTGATGTTTAACCCTACGATCAATGTTGCAACTTTGTAACAATATATTGATTGTCCCAAATAAACATCCTCACTAATTGCTATTTCAGCTTGCCACTTCCAGCGTCAATGCCCAACACTTCCGACCTAAATAAACAATGCTTATTTATGGTTTTTCCTTCATTTCCCATTGCGCAACTAAGTGCCCAAACCAATTAACCCAAGTCAATCAACTCATTATGCTTATGTCGCACTTTCCACCATACGAACGATCGCTTAATGAATCGTATACGCGACAAAGTAACATGAGCCGCTTGACTTGAACTTGCCTGGGAATTCCCTTCCGTAATTCCCTATTCTTTTTGTTTTCTTTCTTCGTTCATCGAACCCTCGAATTGAATGAATCAATCGAGGCGAGCGATATTGAGCACTGGGTATGACGCGGCTTTCGATTTCTTAAGACACTCTGGTTCCAACAGTCACGCGGTTCACGTCGAGATTCAATTCTAAGCAGTCACCCGAGATCTTCCTTAATCGTTATCCAAAATACTTCTACTAAATCCTAATTCTATATCTTATTAAATTGAATTAATTAAGAATTAAAACTCATATTAAAAATCATAAGACTTAGTGTAATAATTAGTTTAAGTTAATAAATAAAGATAATTATAAAGTGAAATCGTTGTGTTTGATGGTTGTTTTAATTTTGGACGGAACAAAAAACGCTAAAAGGTAATGACCCAACTGAGAGTTGCACCTCCCAGTCAAAAATAATAAAGTGCGCAACACCTCTTTGGCTAATTTTGATGAATCTTCCTAAAATACTCCTGGGCCAATGCCTACAATTTTGTGTAAATTTGAACTACATCGATTTGGTGACATAAATTCTGGGCGGAGGCGGTGAGTACTGCTGTCCATGTTTTAAATAAAACAGGCATGAGTACAGTTCTGGGGAAAACACTACACGAGCTTTTGTTCGGCTCAAAGCCGAAATCAGATATTTCCGCGTGTTTGGTACACAGGCATTCGTACATATACCAGATCAGAAGAGGAGAAAGTTGAATGCTGATATGGTTAACCACTCTATACTGCTTAGGAAACTTGAAAATGCTGGTTTTCGAGGCTTTATACTCGATTGGTTTAGGTCCTACCTTTCTAACAGACCCCAAAGGGTAAAACTTGATGAAACAAGAAGCGATATCTTCCTTTTAAATATGGGAGTACCTCAAGGTTCTGTTCTGGGACCCATCTTGTTCCTCGTGTATATAAACTCACTTTTGGAACTTAAGTTTAAACTTTAAAGGAATGCCTACTGCTTTTGCAGATGATGTAGGTTTTTCCTACGGAGCTAAGAGTGCTTTAAACCTCGCATCTGATTTAAATTGGGATCTAAATGTATTGAGGATCTGGTTCGCCGAACATATATTGTGCATAAGCTCTAAAACCAAAGTAATGTTTTTTTATCTATCTTCCGCTAACGCTTCAAATGTGGACTTGTACTATCACGCTCCGGAGTGCACAAAGTACAGCTTCCCAGGTTGCACATGTGCTTCCGGTTCTCTACCAACATTTTGTAGCATGCTCAGTTGCAGTGAAAATTGCTTTCTGATAGAGAAAGTTGATCAATTCAAGTATCTGGGGCTCATTTTTGATTCTAAGATGAGCTTTGCAGACCACACCGAGTCTTTAAAAAAATATTTTCGATGTACTCTCAGACATTTTTTTTACCTAAGCAATGTTTGTTCCAAACAACTTCTAAAATCTATATATTACGGTATTTTTCATTCAAAACTTCAATACGGTATAACTTGTTGGGGAGGTACATATCCGATTAAAATCAAGCCTCTTCTAATTCTGCAGAAAAGTGTTTTAAGAAAAATTTACATCGTCGAAACCTTAGTTTTCCCTTGTTTCGAGATATAAAAATACTTCAGCTTTCTTTAAGAGATCAGGCAATCTTAATTGCAGATTATTCTCCGAACATAACCTACGTGGAAACTTTTTGAATGTTGTATATGTACCCTTTTCTCGTACAACTGCATTTAGTAACTTTTATTTGATTTCATCTTGTCGTCTTTTTAATAAGCTACCACTATCAATTGGAGTCTCTACATCCTCTGGAAGACTTGAAAAGTCTTTAAGGCATTGGCTTTTTGACTTTAATTACGCGGAATTAGAATCAGTTCTTTCTAATAAACTGGTATAACTTAAAACTCTAAGTTTCAATATTTGGAAATTTTTTCTTTCTTTGTTTTATTGTACTTTTATTTTTTTTTTTTTCTATATTTTCTCGCTGAATTATGTAATGTTAGGGGCATCCCACCCATAATTAATATTTTTATAATTAATCGCATTGAAGTGGCATTTGACACTATTTTTTAATACTTAATGTATATAAAATTAAAAAAATGTCACTGCTCATTTATTTCTATAATTCTGCATTTTAAATTACTTTATTATTACTTTAATTTTATCTGAAATAAATGTATCTATCTATCTATCTATCTATCCACTGTTCAAAGATGGTGTAATAAAGAAGGTCTTACTGTAAATCCAAAAAAGACGACGAAAAGGGACTATCTTTAACAAAAAGAAGGAAAATAGACTTCCTTATTCGCCCTACTATGTATTGCGAAATTATTGAAATTAAATGAAGATCAAGTCGTCGTCAAGACCAGACGTGTTTCTTAAAGTGTCGTGGGGTGCGAAGCTTTAATTTTTCTCTACCTTTGTTCCAAAGTTAAATAACTTTCTTTTTTTAAAATGAATTGCCCGGTTTGCAATGACAAAATAGATCGCAACGATGCAACAAAAATTCAGTGCGGTGATTGTAAAAGTCTGTTTCACGGTTCGTGCGCTAACATTCAACCGGCAGATTTAGATTATCTCATAACCAATAATCTTGCTCATCGCTGCGACAAGTGTTCTGTTTTGCGTCGCAAATCACTTCAACAACCATTACCTTCAACATCTGTTTCACAACAAAAGCAGCAAAAATCTACATCATCAAAGACAGCATCAGTTCCAGTAAAGTGTACCTCACTTTCTTCGCAACGTGAAAAAGTACCTCCTAAATTAACAACAACACCTAAATTGCCGGCTGCCCATACAACAACAACACCTAAAACACCGGCCGCCCATGCTAATATTGCATCACTTTCGTCTCAACGCGTAGCAGAATCTTCACCTGGCACTGCGGACGTCAGTATGTCAACGGTTCTCTCTACTTTGACCGAAAGTTCACTAACCTTGCAACTGCTTTACTCTGAAATTCTCGACATGAAGAAAATTAACAGTGATTTTCTCAGCACAATACAGCAGCTGAAAGAGGAAAACCAAACGTTGCGTATGAAGGTGGCGAGTTTGGAGGGCAGGGTGAACTGGAGAGAGCAGAAGCAACTGGAGAATGTTGTTGAAATTGTTGGTGTTCCTAACTTAAATAGTGCAAATGCAAGAGAGAGGTTAAATGTGATCTTTGAAAAGGCTTTGGATATATCTGTTTCGACTGATGACATACAGAAATGTTATGTTAAGCAAGGTACCAATGTTAAACATACGAGTACAACTACAACATCAAATGAGCACGGTGGTATTCTCTGTGTGCACTTTTCTTCACTCAATGCCAAGCGGAAAGTGATGGAAAGCAAAAAAAATGCAAGGAGAAAGCTGAACTCATCGCTCTTTATTGCTGGTAGTAGTAGTAGTAGTTTAAATATTTTCATTAATGATAGCTTAACCAAATATTCTAAAGCTTTATTTATGGCAGCTAAAAGATGTAAAAGGGAGAATAAATTCAAATATGTGTGGTTCAGAAACTCTCATATTTTAATGAGGAAATCTGATAATAGTGAGGTTGTTGTCATAAGATGTTTTGAAGATTTAACTGCTCTTCATGGGCAATGATATGAATGAGTACTTTGATCCTGTGCGCGATAGCCTCACTATAAGAACCATTAGATATATTTCCGATAGAATTTATAGCTGTAGCAATTCTTTTTTCGTTGTACATCAAAATATTCGCAGTTTGCGTCAAAACTTTGATTTACTGATTGGTCATCTAGAAACTTTTGTCAACCTGCCAGATATAATATTTGTCTCTGAAATTTGGATTTATTCATTCGAAGTTGACGATTATCTTATTCCTAATTACACTTTTTTTTCCAAATCCTAATGATACGTACGCTGCCGGTGGAGTGGGAGTTTTTGTTTCAAACTTGTATGAGCCTGTTATTAATGTTTTTAAGCTAAGAAGCGCGGATGTCATCAAAGTGTGTTGCAATATTCAAAATGAAGTATTTTGTTTTGTCTGTGTATACAGACTTCATTCATTATCGCCTACATGCTTTTTAGATGAATTTTCAATCTTTTTGGCAAATGAACGATCTGGAAATCTTATCATATTAGGTGACCTTAACTTAGATATTTTAGTTTTTAACTCGGTTTCTGATTCGTATCAAACACTCATGGCTGAACACGGATTCTTTTCCCTCATTGAAGAACCTACCAGGCCAACCGCTGGCACCTGCCTCGACCATGTTTTTGCTCGTCTCGAGAATTTTGCTGTTGATCAGCTTGCTGGAATCAACATGGATCTTAATATAACGGATCATTGTATGACAGGAATCTTTTTTGAAAACATTAAATGTAGTAGGTAGGTCATATGATTCTTCACCAACCCCTTATAACAAAATAAATTTTCTTGTATTAAACAATAAGCTTCTATATGAAAGTTGGGATAGTGTCTATGTGGCACAAAATGCTTCTATAGCTTATGAAATTTTTCTTAATCTTTTAAAAATTCACATTATTTCTTCTACCTTTACCTTATCACGTAAAAAATTAGAATATCGTCTCAAACCCTGGATAACTCGCTCCCTTATCAAAAAAATAAATGCTAAGAACAAATTAAGAAAAAAATGTTGGAAACATCCAATGAATAATAGCTTAAAAAGTCGCTTCAGAAATTTATGTAAAAAAGTGAATAAGGAAGTGATTAATGCGATGGATAGGTATTATCGTTCAAAAATACTTAAGGCAAATGGAAATCTTAAGAAGGAGTGGCAAGTCGTTAACAGTATTATTAGTTGAAAAGTTACTAACACTAATCCTATCGTACTGAATATCGGAGGTACTGACGTTTTGAATCCTTTAGAAATAGCCAACGAGTTTAGCAATTACTTCGTCTCCATTGGAGAATCCTCTTTTTCAGATAGGTCGCAAACTTCATGTAATTGTTGTACTAAGTCTGTTACTACATGTAATAGCTTCGGAAACAGCTTCGCTTTTGAGCCTATCACAGGATTAGAATTACTAAAAACTATTAATTCTCTGCCTAACTCTAATTCGTGTGGTAGTGATGAGATCTCGAATTTGGTTCTAAAGAATATTGGTCTTAATTTAGTAGATATTTTGTCTTACCTCTTTAACTTCAGCATTATGTCTGGAACTTTTCCCACTGATCTGAAATGCGCCATAGTAATTCCTCTACTTAAAAAGGGCAACAAATCAGACCCATCCAATTATAGACCAATTTCGTTATTGCCTTCTATTTCCAAAGTATTTGAAAAAGTAGTTAAAGCGAGAATCTTAGCCTATCTCAATAATTTAAATTTTTTTAGTCCCCTACAGTTTGGTTTTCGGACTGGTCATTCCACTGAGGATGCTCTACTAGACTTCTGCTCTATATTATATAAGGGTTTAGATGACAAACTTTTCTGCGCTGGTCTATTTGTCGACATTACCAAGGCGTTTGACATGGTTGATCATGTAATTCTCCTAGATAAATTATATAAGGCCGGGTTCAGAGGATTCATTTACAATTGGTTTGAGTCATATCTTAAAGATAGAATACAGCGAGTTAAAGTTGGTAGCAGTGTAAGCAGTCCTAAAACGAATAACCTGGGAGTGCCCCAAGGCTCTGTACTTGGTCCAATTTTATTCCTAATATATATAAATTCCTTATTTTCACTTCCATTTTTGGGTAAAACTAAAGCCTTTGCCGATGACCTTGGTATTGCTTATTGTTCAGTCAGTCCGTTAGATTTAATATCTAACATAAACCATGACGTATCTTTACTAAGAAACTGGTTTGCAGAAAATAGGCTTATTGTTAGTAGCAAAACTAAACTGATGTATTTTCGAGGTGGCAATGGTGTAGTGGGTAAAGTCATTGCTTGTGACCCGGTCGGCGCAGGTTCGAGCCCCACCGGGGGACAGCAGTACTCGCCACCCAAACACATAGAGAAACGAATAATATCAGAGTTTCTCCCCCACTACACCAAAAAAGGGGTTTCTGCTTGGAGTACAATGGACGGGTAATCTGGTCTGAGTGCTCCAGGATTTGGAATCCCCTTTAAAAAAAAAAAAAAAAAACTGATGAATTTCAGTCTAACTGAACAGGAGTCTCGCGACTTAGAAATAGTTTTTCACTCCCATGATTGTGCTAGTCATAAGCTGTCGAACAACATCTGCAGTTTCCAAAATGACCCATCATTCAATAGTAAGGCAGATTGCAGTCCTAACTGCTTCAAAATTGAAAGCGTTGATAGTTTTAAGTACCTTGGTGTTACTATTGACAAAAATCTGAACTGGTCCACGCACATTTCTCTTTTGAAAAAATATCTTCTTTCCTCTACTCGCTGTTTTTTATCGTCTAAGAAAGTACTGCTCTTCTGACACAATGAAAATGGTCTATTATGGCTTATTCCATTCAAGATTGCAATATGGTCTCTGCAGTTGGGGTGGCGCTTATTTTAATAAGCTTCAGCAATTAACAGTTATTCAAAAATCTGCTATACGTAAAGTTTGCAGTTCTCGTCGTTTAGCTCACACTATGGACCTGTTTAGGTCATTAAATATTCTTCCTTTGCGACATTTATATTTTTTCAAAGTTCTTAAAGTCTTTTTTATGAGAGGCGGGTACCTGGAAAGTCCGATTTCTGACTTTCGCTGCTTACGAAGCTATTCGAACTTCGTTGTGAATTTGCCTTCGTTTCGCACAACAAGCTACAGAAACTTCTACTCCATTGTTTCTCGCAAACTTTTTAACTCCTTACCGTTTGAAATTCGGTCCATAAGAAATTCCCGCACGTTTACAAAACTAACGAAAATTTGGCTCTTTGGATTCAACCATGATGAAATCATAACGCTTTTACGCTATACTGCATAGTAATAAAAATATATATAATTATACAGAAAAGAATTGCTTATCTGCTTATTTGCTAATTTCGATTAAGTACCTAACGGTAGTAGATACTGTTTGAATTTGTCCTCTTTTATATATTTTTATTATTTTTCCCTTTGTCACTTGTCACTTGATACAGATTGCTTTTTCTTTCTTTCTTAAATTGCTATAATTCTGTTGTCTTAACTTCAACCTTTTACTTTTTATCCACCTTTGTACACCCCACAAAGTTAAATTATATCCAATGTGACATCATCTCTATTTTTCTGAAATAAAGATGTCAGTAACTATTCTGTATGTACTAGCTATATTTAAAAAATTTTGCTCTGTTTTTTGTAATTATTCATACTTTGTACATATTTGAATAAAGAACTAAATGAAATGAAATGAAAAAAAAAATGAATTCTCCCGGGAAGACAAATACCTGGGAATCATACTTGATAGTAAATTATCATGGAGCCCGCAGATAGAACCGCCAATAGGGCAACCAGGTCGTTATGGTTCTGTAGTCGAGTCTGCTGTAATAACTGGGGCCTTAGACCCCGGTTGATATACTGGCAATATTCGACCAGCGATCGCCTATGCTGCCGTGGTCTGGTGGACAAAAACTAACGAAATCACCACAGTCAAAAAGTTAGCACGGGTTCAACGTATAGCCGGAAACTGTATGACTGGCTGTCTACGCTCCACCCCGACCAATGCACTAAATGTCATCCTAGGCCTAACACCCATTCAGATTCACATTCAAATGAAAGCAAGATTGAGTATTCATCGACTGTTCCATTAGAACAACATCGACCCTTATTCTTATCAAAGAGGTCATCTATCTTTGCTTAACGCTTTGGAGTCCAAAAGAACTTTAAGCATGCCTTTAGATGACATGCTACCGGAATACGGCTTTCATAAAAACTTCTTCATAGTTATTCCTCCTAGGGAAGACCGGGAAAAACTCAAACCGAATCCACCAAGTCTTGACCTCGTGTAGTATACAGACGGTTCTAAGATGGAGTCAGGCACTGGATCCGGCATATATGGAGAGTCACCTTCAGTACACTTGTCAGTTGGCCTTGGAAATTACATATCTATATTGATATATATAGGCAGAGCATGCGGACAGCTTCATTATTTCAATTTAAGAGAGTACCAAAAAAAAACCGATTCGAGCAAACTTTTCAAATTTATTTATTTTATATTTTTTGTCTCCGTGCACCTTTCTTCCCGGGTTTCGGTACCATGAAATCAAACGTGTGGAACACGTGGAAATTCGTGAAGATAAAAAAAGAAAAGCTAAGACTAACGTGAAGAAATACTCTTTATTGTATATGTATTAACACGTTCGCGCACGGTATTTATTTTTGATGACTTGCGGTGGTGCATTTTGAATATTTCAAAAACTATTGTACTTAGAAACATTTCGATTGGACTGAAATGACTTTTGGAGTAATATTGTTAAATATTTATAGTTTTTACAGTTTGGTTTTTGGGACGTGTATAAACGTCTTGCGCGTATTGATGCACAAAAACTACCAACAGGCACATGACGTCTATAAACTTCAAACGTGATTACTCGTCCAATGCCCAGATAAATAATATTATGATTATAATTATTATTATTATTAGTAGATATACATATATATTACATATTTTTATTATGCAAACGACAGAGAAACACAAACAAACACATGTAGACTAGAACTTCATTTATTTCCTCAAAGGATAAGGTATAGAACATAAATAAACTCAAAATAAAAGAAAGTGTAATTCAGCATCTGCTCAACCTTGCGAGTTCTTTTGTCATCCATGATAGCTTACTACAAAATGTATGTCAGAAACGCTCTTCCTACTAAATAGTTCATAATATTACCTTTTATTCGGGATCACTACTAAAAAGAAGAAAATTCTAGGAAATACCTACTTTATTAAATTTTTAAATTTTTATTTTTGGAAACCGTTTCACTCACAACGACATTAAAAATTAAACTAATGCGATTTGTATGATGGCTATGACGTGTCTACACGTCATGTCGTTACATTTTTTAAACATGATTGTTCATGTGCCATCAAACCCAAACAGGCATAATATTGCTAAAATCAGCAGTAGAACGGATATGATTACTGCTGCTGGTGCGTATAATATTAGGTTTCCTTTGTTTAAACTCAGTGTGATTGAAGACATGTATACACGTATTACACGTCTTGCTGAAAAAGGGAGATTTTTAAATGACGTGTATGCACGTCATGTACCACCGAGAGAGCCGACGAAGACGTGTATACACGTTACGTGCGCGAACGTGTTTTAATTATGTAGACTATTTTCAACAAGAAAACAATAGTGAAGTGTTTTCAGGCAATGTGTTGCCACAAATGTAATTAATTGATATTTTTAAGAAATATATAATTTTCAAGAATTGCAAAATCATCTAAATAATTCATGCGACGCCACTAAAAGTTACCTAGCGTTATATAACTGCACAAGAAATTGTACTTACTTTGACATATACAACAACGTTTTATCATGATACAACCATAAATAATGATTTGGTATGCTCATTTCATGAAAAGTCACTTTCTTTGCGTTTTTAAAAAAACAATCTGGCCGCCATATACTGTGCAACCAATCGACATCCAATATTCTATACTCATCACTCATATTCTCAGGAAGACGCAGGCGTGGATCTCGCCAACTCTGCGCTAAAAATATATCAGTGACATACGTCTAAAAGTTCAATATAAATATCAAATATCAGTCAACATACATTAAGTGAAAATATATACATACCATCGACTCCTCGTTTATTGAATCTAGAGACAAAACGGTCACATGAAAATATACAACAGTTGGCTGCCCTAATAACTTCGGAGCTCGATTTTTGTCATAATTTTTAGACGGTATTGGTAAGATGTCGGGGAGTGATAAACTTGATTCATGATGTGATACCAATTCTGCACTCTCTGTGTTGTCTATTGAAATGTTGCTAAAAAAAAATATATTTATACACAAACACATATTAAAATAAGTGAAATGAATAAATTAAAAAACATTTGATTATATTTTAACTGGTTGTGAGTGCGAAATCTTGAATGATTTAACCAAATGAAAGTTACGCAATCTATATATCTTTTTTTTGTAGCGTAACACTTTTAATTATAAAAATACCATCAACTTTAATTATTTAACATAATTTAAAAAGTAACGACACACTACCTTATCAACATGCATTATGGCGCATTCCCAAAGGAAGCGCCACTGCACAAAACAGATGCGTGCAACGTGTACATTTTTGGAGAGTCAACTTCCATTATCGCCCAAAAGGTATAGTCTATATATATATAGCCGTGTGCACGCGGCTCGATCTTTTTACTTGGTTCAAGTGGTGGTGCGAAACAATAAGCTTTCATAGTGAAAGGCGGAATTTTAATAAAGGAAAAAGTGAAAATTCCCGCACAAATAGATATTTGTCCTTCGGACCGTTTTTCACACTTGGAGTGTTGCTCCGGATATATCACACCTAAGGGTAAGCTCTTGCTATTTCTGCTCCTTTTTGCGCGTTCGAGAAATTTCTCTAATATGTGTCGTCCATAGAAATCGTGCATAAACTGGTGCTTTTATTACCATCCACCAGCAGTCGCGTCGCGCTTGGATTAATACACGCGAATCCCGCAACCTAAAATTGTGTCACCAGAACCACGCTCAACTTCGCCTAGGACTCCACTCACCAAAGTCATACCCAAGGCCCCAAAGATCGCAGAGTGAAGGTGTCTATTCTTTTCACGTTTGCTCCCCCTGGATACGTACACGGCAACCGTCCCAAATTCGACGAAAGTACACGTATAACGACGTGATCGCTGTGTGTTATACTTAGCGGAGCCCCAGTACAACGTGTCCGGGGCTTAAACTATACCGAACGAAGCGAGGCGAACCGGTTTCTGCAACGTGTGCCACCTGACCCGGTCACGGAGTACCTACCCATAGAAATCTCCTGCAACAATATAAAACTCGACAAATGTGCACATCGGAAGAGTGAGAAGTGTCCCCAAATTATTAATTGTGGCCGTTTAATATATAGATACCTGCCTCGCTGCTCTTCACTTAGTTCCATCCTAGACAAGTGAAGTCCACAACCCACCAAGACGAAGAGAAGGAACTTAAATTTTAAGTTTAGATTTAGATTTATTATTAGTAATTTTGTTTTATTTTTCTATATCTCTATATATATAAAAATCTCGTGTCACAGTTTTAGTGTTTAAAGTCCTCCGAAACGGCTAAACCGATTTTGTTGAAATTTTATACGTATGTTCATTGGGTATGAGAATCGGTTTATAACTAATTTGTATACCCCTTAGTATTAAGGGTGACTCACCCCAAACAAAAATTTACATTGTTTGAACAAATTTTTTTTGGTAATTTTTGTATGGTGTGGCATTAAAAAATACATTCGGTCCTTAATTTTCACCCTTCTACCACTAACCCCTACTTTTTAAAAGCATTTTATATTTCTACTGTATTATTTTAAGTAAAAATTAAAAAAGTATCTGCATGGCTGTCATTCTTTCCTATTTTATAAATAAATTCCTATCGACTACTAGATTTTTTAAATTTCCACCAGTAAACACTATCTACCAAAAACCAAATATGTATGAAAGCCTTCCAATTGAATTTAATATTCACAAAATGGTGCACACACGTAAGCCATCCAAATATGGCGGGTTAGATTTAAATTTAGATTAGATTACTGGAGAGCCCTCAAAGAGAAGCCTACAACTGTGCCTTCCCCGGAAAGGTCCTAGAGCCATTTTTTTTTCCGGAGGCAGTCAAGAAGAAAATAATCTTCTCTCTGTGTATATCAGCGAGAGTTTCTGAAGTGACGATTTCCTCGCCAAGTATTTTTTCCATAACGTTGAGTAGAGCCGGACATTCCATGAGTATGTGAAGAGAGGATTCATCACTCTCAAGACATAGTCTACATGTTGGATCCGAAGAGGCTGCAATGCGGTATAGGTGTTTTTTCATTAGGCCGTCGTCACTGATTATTCCTGTTAGTATTCTTAGGTTATTTTTGTCTTCCTGGGAGAGTGCTTGGGGAAAAGTTGTCTGGTGCAGTTCTGCCAGTTTAGCCAGTGAGTCATCTTCTTCGTTACCAGCAAAGCCCTTATGGGCTGGAATCCAGTGGAAAATATGTCGGGTTATTAAAGCATTCACTGTCACTGGATAGTTGATTTTAAGAGAAAATTTATTTGTATCTCTTTTTTTCTTCCCTAAGTAGAGTAGAGTATACTATGTTTGACACCTCTTTTTTTTAACCCGCTTGGTCATGGCGAAAGCACAGTTCAGCGGGTGCAGGTATGTAATATGAGGTGAGTGGGCTGCTTCATACACTTTTACAAGGCTTTGCCCTGCTCTCTTCCCAAATTTCTATTTCATTTGGTTCATTTTATTTATCTATAAATCGCATTTTAAATTTCGATGGAGTGTGGGGCCTTGGGGGCATAGGTTTGAGAGAGATAGGGAGTGAAAGAGAGAGAGTGATTTAACATTTGAAACACATACCTGTTGTTAACATAACGGTAGTAAAAAGGAAGAAGACTTGTTTTATACAGTGGTAAGAAATATCTCTTAATCGCCAACTGAAGCGTTATGGGAAATGTGGATGTGAGAGAGTTCGGGAATACTACCTTTTAACAACAATGAATTCTAATGGTTAGTATTTATATATTCTTAAAAGGCGCTTAATTTGATTTGTTTTATTAGGGATACCTACATAATACACAAATGCAAAATCCCCAAACCCCCAAATCCCCACCTTTTGAAAAATACCCGAATTGACAATCCCCAAGTACAAAATCCCCAAATCAAAAATCGCCAAACGTCTTGCAAATGCAAAATCCCCACAGTAGATGACGATGATTGTACATGTACCGCTTAACGATTCATTAGCAATTAAGTTTTACCGCTTGTCGCGTCATTTCTACATTGGCATTTGGGAAATAAGGTTTCCTTCTGCCCATTTCCAAGGATGTTTGTTTCATTTCGGGCAAATAATTTGGAGGAGGGTACAAAAAGAGAGGCTTCAAAGGATATATGGCAATAATGAGACATTCAGTTTATACGTCAGGATGCTGAAAAGCTTGGCATTTGTACCGCCAGAAGAAATACCAACTTACTTTTCTGAGCTAAGCAGAAGTTTTGATGACAATAATTTCAGAAAACTTTGTTCTTGGTTTAAAAAGAACTATGTCGTCGGTAATAAAAGAAAATATGAACCTGAGTTTTGGTCAGTTGCCGATTGTATTAAGACAAATTTTCCTCGAATACAGAACTGTGTGGAAGCCTGGCACCGCCGGCTCAAAAGCATAGTTGACAGAAAAAGATCTGGCTTGTACGATTTAAATGAAGATCTTTCGAAAGAAATGATTGTCGTGAAAACAACACTACAAAAATTAAATAGTGGCGAAGAACCAGTGCTAAAAAAATCTCGCATTAAACGTTACAAAAAATTAAAAAAAAATATTTCAAAACGACCGAATATCGGCAAAATGGAATATTTACAATTTATATCACATAATATATCATTATGCTAAGAAGTTCTTATTTTTCGTTAGTTTTTCTTTCTTGAAGTCCTTTTTGTTATTTTTTTTTGAATTTAAGTTGTAATATTATATATTATGTTATTATCTTGAATATATGCAATTGAAAAATAAGTAACAATTTTAATTTATAAAATCTTTAAACATAGATTACCAATCACAATATCCTTAAACATAGATTTCCAATACAACAAACAACGCCACTGCTTATCTCAACCCTGCTCATCACCGAGAGACGAATCTCCACCTCACCATCAGCTATAAGCAAAATTCGGCTAAGTGCAAACAGCAGCAGCAGTCGCTTGCAGCTCCTACTACCTGCGCGACCACGACACAGTATGTATGTATCAATAGTAGAATTTTGTTCCAGTTTTTTTTTTGCTGATTTTTTTTATTGATAAGCAATAGAAACCTAGTGCTATAAGTAAATCTATGAAAAAGTTAAAACTTAACCTAATATAAGAATGAGAGATTAAGAAAGCTAAAAGAAAAACTTAAAAACTAATGAAATCATAACTTTTTCTACAACCTAAAAATAAACTAAACTAGAGTAAAACATAATCAAAGAAATCATCATTGAATGCATTGTAATATCAATGCATACAAAATCGTCTATGAGCGATGTATATTATATACCTATCTAAGAATATTTAAATAAGAAAATTAATCGTTAGTATCCCCTACTTAATCTACGTAATATTAACTAAGGTACTAAACTTTATTATTGTGAGCCTAGGAAGTTAATGTGCACATCAACATCGAGGAGATTTTGAAGATTTAAATGTGTTAGTGTAGTAAGAGAAAGGGAGTACTGATTGCAGAATTGCATAGATTGTCTAATTTTGATAACGTGGTAAAAATGAAGATTAAATGATATTGAGTGTATCAAAAATGAATACTTTTGAGTGCATTTTATTTTGGTTTACCGGTTGGTGAATATGTGCTAAGTAAATAAAATTTAAAGGTGAGATCAGTATGGACTAAGTGAAGGTAAAATGTGGCTTGGTGAAAGGGGTCATTGACAAATAGATTTTGTGAAGGGAAGTCAATGACATGGTGTGACACTGATTTGGGGTGGCATATGTGGAGGGTTTTCCCGAAGTGGTGGACATAATATCTGCGCCATCATAAATAAAGAGGGTAGTTCTCGATATTAGGTAAAACATATAAGCTTGTCTTTTTAACTTTCTCGCATTACGTAGTAAGAGAAAGGTATTGTAATCGTACAAAAAATCGAACTCGAGATTTTAATCAAATCTAACATTACGATGATAGAGAAACTCGAAAAAGTGGGTCTCGCAATTCTGTCCGTCTGTCCGTCCTTCCTGAGCTCTACAGCGCAAACGGCTGGACGGATTTCTTTCAAACTTCGGATTTGGAGTTGGTGGGCTTACAGTTCGGGGCCACTTTTTTTTTTGCACGTTAAGTGCTGCCGTTGTAACGGTATTCAGCAATTTTGAGTTTTTCGAAAACGGCTCTAACGATTTCAACCAAAATTGATATTTGGGCTTAAGCAGGTGTAACTAAGATGGCTGCATACCCAGTTTTTCGCAGAAAAATCGAATAACGGTAATTTTGAAAATTGGTCATAACTCAAAAACGGTCAAAACTATTTCGACCAAAATTGATATTTAAGGTAATACGGTCATTCCCAACATGATGGCAAACTCAGTTTTTCCCAAAATTATCGTTCAACGGACTATTTTGGAAAAATGTTGTTTTTTAAGACTTTATTTAATTATGGTTTACTTGAAAACGGCTTTAACGATTTTAACCAAAATGTATACTTGCGCTACGCTACATGGGGTAAACATGGCTGCATACCCAGTTTGTGGCTAAAATGTCGAATAACAGTACTTTTGAAAAGTGGCCGTATCTCGAAAACGGTCAATACGATTGCAACAAAAATTAATTTTTAAGGTAATATGGTCATTCCTAATATGATAGCCAACTCAGTTTTTCTCTAAATTGTCTATAATAGATTTTTGAAAAAAGGCATATTTTGAGAATTTGGTTTTCTTTTGTTTTACCTACATGAAAACGGGTAAAACGATTTTGACCAAAATGCATGCTTGGAGTAAAATTTACGTTTTCAACATTATTGCGTCCTTCATTTTCGATTCTAACCACCGGAATCGCTGATTTTGAAAACTGGTCATATCTCGAAAACGCCATTTTCGTTTTGGATAAAACTTTAAAAAACAAGTAATACTAACATCTTGAACAATACCCTATACTCAGTTTTTAGCTAAATAGTTGAGCAAGATTATTTTTTGAACTCAAAATTTCCATATTTGTTACTATTTTGTGCGCATTATTTTCCAAAATCAGCTTTTAAGATTTTGACTAAAATGCTTATTTACGATAACATAAGTATTGTTAATAAGACCCCGTACTTAGTTTTTCTTGGAAAATGCAAATAATGCCGTCTTATAAACATTACCGCACTACCAGTTAAAATGTAACTACTCGAAAATCCTTTTTAGCAAATATTTCCCGCTTCTTTTTTTCAACCATATGAATCATGAACCTTAAAATAATTCTAACCAATTGGAGTCCCTACTATTAGAAACCTGCACTTCATTTACCCCCAAACACATGCAAATTCAAAAACAAATCTCTGAATTCTTAAATCACAAACCCTACTTCGAGTCATGGCCACCCACCAGCATTATCAATTTGAAAAATCTGGTTTTATAGCCTATGATCTATGAACAATACTAAAAGAAAAATAAACCAACCAAACTGATGATATGAACGAGAAAGTTTCGTGCGATCCAGTCGTGCACTTTATTTTTTGTAGCCAAAACAATTTTCACCTTCTTTAGTCGTGCTGATCTCACCTGTAACATTTATGAATTTATATTTATAACACTACATTCTATATATTTACTTTTATTATTATTTCTTTTTTTTTGTTTATCACATTAAAATTTTTTTAACACTTTCGTAAGCATTTAAACTAGTCAAGAAAATGAATTCTTCAAAGGGTGCTAAACCCAAAGATAAGAGAAATTCTGCTTTTGATACAAGTCGTGGTATGATAACTCGATCGCTATCTCAAAGGCAACCCAATTTTGATAGCTCTCGTGATGCTTTTCCCGGTAATGAACCCAGGCAGGCTATTTTACATTCGCCTCCTGTTCCGGCTAGTGTGGCTAGAAGTCCCCTTTCTGATATTGAACGCCGACATATTGCGAATACTCAAAACCCGGTTGTTACTGAATCCAGTGCTTGTCCGCTTCCAATACCTACGTTGATTAGAAATACACCGATCACATCCGCAAACACGCCTCAACCAACGGCTCCCATTCATAATAATCCGCCTTGGATACCACAGAATGGTAGAGAAAATATGGCTACTGCTTCAGCCGACGCGATTTTTGTCACACCTAGCAAGCAAACGAATCTCAGTGCGCAAGTTAAATCGATCGTAGATGCGAGTGTTGGCGCAAGTCAAGCTTTTGTGCTTCGATCACTCATGGAGTCGATGAAACAATGCGTTCAAGAATCCGTTCGTGACGCACTTGCAACAAATTCGAATGTACGGCAACCTAATTCCAATAACGCTTTACCAAATAACAATCCTCAAAACTTGAGAGAAGAAAATGTTCGACATTCTCCCATAGCGCAAAATCATCGCAGTGCTGAATATTCACTAAATATGTCCAATGATAGGAATTCATATCAAAATGATCATGATTACCCTCAAGTTAATAACCCCGCCTACCGACGTGATGATCGGATACAGTCAAACATAGATAGAAAAGTCGATATAGATCGCTGGGGAATAAAATTTGACGGTACATCCAAGTCTATGTCGGTTCATGATTTCCTGTTTAGAGTTGAAATTATTAAAAAACAACCACAATTTTTCGTGGGCAGATGTGTTAAAAAGTTTTCATGTCTTGCTTTCTGGTGTTGCACAGGAATGGTTCTGGCAATACCTTCGCACTAATTCCAGACCTGATTGGTCAGAATTACGGAGGGCTTTATACAAACAGTTTCAGACTCACGATAGTGACGTAGAAATCATCCAGGAAATTACTGAACGACGACAACATCCGCAAGAAAATTTTGATGATTACTACAACGCTATTATTTATTTAAAAAATCAATTACGACGACCAATGTCTGAGCGTCAGTTGCTACACATAATGAAATCGAAGATTAATAACCGATTATTAAATCTTGTGTATCCCATGCCACTTTATTCGCTTGATAACTTTCGTGATGAGTGTAGAAAAGCCGAAAAATTGTTCTATTCTCGTGATCAATCTAGATATGTGAGAACACATAATGTTCATGAGGTGGAATATGAGAACATTCCAAATGAGCTAGCCTCATCAGATAGTCAGATTGATGTATCGGCACTGAGGTATTCTGACAATAACAACTTCAGTGGCGTCAACAACAGGAACCAAAACAACACACGTTGTTTCAATTGTAAAATGTCTGGTCATAACTTCATGTACTGCCCATCTCCAGTCAGGAGTTTATTTTGTTACAAATGCGGTGCTGACAATGTTACTACTTTAAATTGTCAGAAATGCCGGCCTATGGGAAACACAAGATCGAGCGGGATGCAAGTCGGGGAATCTCGTTCGACCCAAACAAACCCCGAACAGTAAATAAATCAACCTCCACTGATTCCCCAACTTTACTACCTAATAGTACTGATGAGAGAATACAGATACTTTCACCGGATGCTTCATTTCAAAATACATTCAAACCGAATATCAGAACCATCATACCGTATCAAACTAGATTAAAAAAATATAATGAAATTCGAGCAAAGCTTTTTCACTTAGAGGAAATTAAACTATCCGTTCGTTCATCTAAAATCGTAAAGGCTAGACAAAGCAGCGACAAAAGAAACGAAAGCTTTATAACAAAATTGTTGAGTCATGTACTTGCGTAGTAGATGGAGATTCAAGACCATATGCAAGTGTCTCTATTTTGGGGAAGGAAGTAGTTGGCTTGCTTGACAGCGGCGCAACAGTCTCTTGCCTTGGAAAAGGATGCTTAGAGTTCGTTCAAAGTCTAGATCTCAAAATCATTCATCTAGCAACTCATTTAAAAACGGCTGATGGTAAAGAGCAGCATATCATAGGCTACGTCAGGATCCCAGTCAAGTATAATTCTGTTACCAAGGAAATGGACATTTACTTGGTACCGAGTTTGACACAGCCGATGTATCTTGGAATCGATTTTTGGCTCAAATTCAATATAATGCCAAGTATAGTGAGCGAATTAGAAAAGCCAAATGAATCTACCAAACCAAAACATGAACTTACTGAGGAACAATCACTGGCGTTATCAGCAGTTGTCAAGAAGTTTCCTTCCTTTTGTGAACTTGGACTCGGAAAGATTATGTTAGAAACGCACAAAATAGACACGGGTACGGCCGATCCAGTCAAACAACGACATTACCCGGTTTCACCAGTCATTCAACAGCTTATGTACGAGGAACTGGATCGTATGCTTTCGCTGGGAGTGATTGAAGAAAGCAATAGCGCATGGAGTTCGCCTATTGTGCTAATCCGAAAACCGGGCAAGAACCGTTTATGCTTAGATTTTCGCAAAGTCAATCAACTCTCAGCGAAGGATGCGTATCCTTTACCTCACATAGAGGGTTTGCTAAGCCGTTTGCGGGATAAACACTACATAAGTAGTGTGGACCTCAAGGACGCGTTTTGGCAAATTCCTCTCGATGAGAAGTCAAGGGAAAAGACCGCATTCACGGTGCCGGGTAGACCGCTCTATCAGTTCACGGTCATGCCCTTTGGACTGTGTAACGCAGCCCAAAGGATGTGCCGTCTAATGGACAGAGTGATACCGCCTGAGCTTCGTGAATGTGTGTTTGTATACCTGGATGATCTCCTGGTGATTTCGAAGGACTTTAACGAACATCTAGTTATGCTTGAAAAGGTTGCGGACTGTTTAAAGGGCGCAAACCTTACGATTAACGTATCTAAATCTAACTTCTGTTTTAAAGAGTTAAAGTACCTTGGTTATGTTATTGGACAAGGACACATTAAGCCCGACCCGACTAAAGTTTCGGCTATAAAGGATTTTCCGGTGCCAAAGTCACAAAAACATGTCCGGCGTTTCTTGGGTTTATGTGGATGGTATCGGAGATTCATTCGAAACTTCGCAGCGATATCAGCACATTACGTTAGGGAAAAACCTTTACAATTTCAGAAGAAGCGATGACGGCGTTTGAAGCGTTAAAAACAGCGCTAGTTTCAGCTCCTCTACTGAGTAATCCGAATTTTTCTGAACGTTTTTATATTCAATGCGATGCTTCGAGTTGCGGTGTAGGTGGAGTGTTATTTCAATATGATGAGGATAGGAATGAGAAACCGATTGCCTTCTTTTCACAGAGGTTGAATTTATGCCAGCGTAACTACAGCGTTACCGAGCAGGAATGCCTGACCGCGGTACTAGCTGTAAAGAGGTTTCGCCCCTATATTGAAGGACTTCCATTTTCAATTATAACAGACCACGCAAGTCTAAAGTGGCTAATGGGCCTAAAGGACCTTAGCGGTAGACTTGCGAGATGGTCGCTCAAACTACAAGCATTTCAATTTGACATTCAGCATAGAAAAGGATCCCAAAATATTGTACCTGACACCTTATCACGCGCGTTCATAGAAGAATTGTCGCAAGGTAGTAACCTCATCCCGATCGCTGATATAAATGGCGATGAGTTTAAGTCCAAAGAATATCTCGATCTAATTGATACCATCTCCAAAAATATTGAACAATTACCTGATTTGAAAATATCGGATAACCTGATATTCAAACGGGCGTTTTCGGCAGAGAAAGAACCATTGAACACTACTCTGGAGTGGAGACTGTGGGTACCGATGGAATTAACAGATTCATTGATTCGATTGGCTCACGATCCTCCAAATGCATCTCATGGGGATATTGTAAAAACGCTAGAGCGGCTAAGAGATAATTATTATTGGCCCAATATGACGACTCAAGTCAGACAATTTGTAAGAGATTGCGAAAAGTGCAAGGCGAACAAAGCTTCCAACATGACCCTTAGACCTCCAGTGGGCAAGCAATTGCAAATCGAAAAACCTTTCCAAAAACTTTATATAAGATTTTATGGGACCTTGTATCAGATCAAAGAGTGGAAATTTATATCTTTTTGTGGTACTTGAACATATGTCAAAGTACGTGTTTTTAAAACCACTACGTAAGGCATGTTCGAAGTCTGTAATTGAATTTTTGAAAAGGGAAGTCTTCCACAAATTTGGAGTACCTGAGTTTGTCTTATCAGATAACGGGAAACAATTTGTGTCGAAGGAATTTCAGACATTTTTATCCTACTTTGGGTTAAAGCACATAACCACAGCTTTGTATTCTCCACAAGCAAATGCGTCTGAGCGAGTAAATCGCTCAATACTATCTGCTGTGAGGATGTATCTTAAAAATGACCAAAGGGAGTGGGATGAGTACATATCTGAAATCCAAATGTCCTTGAATACCTCGTACCATCAGTCCATTGGAGCTAATCCTTACTTTTGTATCTTTGGTGCCAATATGATCCTTCATGGAAGTGCGTACAATCTTCTGCGCAAACTCAACGTGCTTAACGATAGTGAAAGCAATTTACTAAAACATTCCGATAACAAGATAAAAGCAAACCTGAAGCTAGCATACGAGAGAAATGAAAGATCGTATAATTTGCGCTGTCGCGTAAGAAAGTTTCAAGTTGGTGACGAAGTTTACCGCCGAAACTTTATTTTAAGCGACGCGAACAAAAAACTAAACGCAAAGTTATGTGCGAAATTCGTGAAGTGTAGAATACTTCGTCCGGTTGGAAGATCTTTATATGAAGTTGAAAACCTAACAGGAAAGAGAATAGGCATATTTCATGCCAAGGACTTGAAGTATTAGCCCGGCTAGTTCTTAGGGTCATGAGTCGAAGCCACACGTGATCTTAAAATTAAATTTGTCTATGATAGCATTCGTTTTAGCCGGAGACAGCTTTGCCTTCAATGGTTTTTCGCGGGAATGATAACTGTGTTCAGGTATATAGCGAAACCCATTGTGTTGTAACGTGCAGCTGTATATTGATTGCAAATATAGCAAACTAGATACTATTTTGAATCGGCCGTTTTGACGATGCAAAAGCGTTAAACATATAAAAAAAAAAAATTAAAAAGTCTTATCACCACCCTGCACTTTCAAAACCATTCAGAGGCAAGTCCTTCGTTAAAAATTTGATACAATTTCGTATCGAATGTCTAGAGGTCGTGACAATGACTGCACTTGACATTTGAATAGAGCATGGGTGGCTATTTCCGCTCGATTATGCTTTCTTTCTTGTCCAAACTTCAAGCGAGTAAGACGTCTCTCTAAGGTATAAACTTAACCTCTGCCAAGAGAGTTCATTGCGTTTTTTTTATTTTAATTGTGTTAATTACCCACAGTTAATTGAAATATCCAGAGCGTATGGTATTAATTCAAGCCTAAAACAACGAATTTGAGGTTATTAAAACCAATATATGCACAACAGAGGTAAATTTTCTGTCGTATATTAATTTAATATGGCTGATCAGTTATCATCCTACAGATATTGGATCTCTCTCTCGCAAAGCGACAAATACGGCATATGGTTAATACTTTTCCAATCTCGTAATCTGATTTTGATTGGAAAGAATTATCCATCCCCATTGCCCCGCTTGAGAGATTACGATCGCCACAGCAAATACTCTCGCTATACGCAGAGAGTAGAAAGCAAAATTCGCGCCCAAATCCATGATCTGCCCCTTGCCGCAGGAAAAATACAAGAAGCTGTACTTTACACATGCAATTCCCTGCGCAGCCCCTGGACCAAGCGATGCTTTATTAAGAAACCATCTATAATCATCTTATACTTGGCATTGTCACAACAACAAACAACGCCACTGCTTATCTCAACCCTGCTCATCACCGAGAGACGAATCTCCACCTCACCATCAGCTACAAGCAAAATTCGGCTAAGTGCAAACAGCAGCAGCAGTCGCTTGCAGCTCCTACTACCTGCGCGACCACGACACAGTATGTATGTATCAATAGTAGAATTTTGTGCTACTGTTTTTTTTTTGCTGATTTTTTTTATTGATAAGCAATAGAAACCTAGTGCTAAAAGTAAATCTATGAAAAAGTTAAAACTTAACCTAATATAAGAATGAGAGAATAAGGAAGCTAAAAGAAAAACTTAAAAACTAATGAAATCATAACTTTTTCTACAACCTAAAAGTAAACTAAACTAGAGTAAAACATAATCAAAGAAATCATCATTGAATGCATTGTAATATCAATGCATACAAAATCTAATAATATCTAAGAATATTTAAATAAGAAAAATAATCGTTAGTATCCCCTACTTAATCTACGTAATATTAACTAAGGTAATAACTTTATTATTGTGAGCCTAGGAAGTTAATGTGCACATCAACATCGAGGAGATTTTGAAGATTTAAATGTGTTAGTGTAGTAAGAGAAAGGGAGTACTGATTGCAGAATTGCATAGATTGTCTAATTTTGATAACGTGGTAAAAATGAAGATTAAATGATATTGAGTGTATCAAAAATGAATACTTTTGAGTGCATTTTATTTTGGTTTAAAATTTAAAGGTGAGATCAGTATGGACTAAGTGAAGGTAAAATGTGGCTTGGTGAAAGGGGTCATTGACAAATAGATTTTGTGAAGGGAAGTCAATGACATGGTGTGACACTGATTTGGGGTGGCATATGTGGAGGGTTTTCCCGAAGTGGTGGACATAATATCTGCGCCATCATAAATAAAGAGGGTAGTTCTCGATATTAGGTAAAACATATAAGCTTGTCTTTTTTGTTGTGTGTTTACAGCGTCTTGTGCGAATCCATCTAGCGCATTTAATACCTAATATTTCCCTTCAGGAGCATACAAATCATTGCAATTTTAACTTTTATTCTGTGGGTATCTGTATTGTTTTATTTTGTTTTGTTATTTTTTTTTACTACGTATACTTTCGGTATACATTGGCACGAGTTAATTATAAAATTTGTTTTGTGTGTGAGATGATAGCAGCAAGTTCCCCGACCAATACGGCGAGCTAAGCCGAGCTGATGCCAGCGTGCCAACCAGCTGCAGAACCTTAGCGATTATTTTTCATCGCTATGCTTACGCATAGCTAATCCAGGCTCTCCTCACAACTACATAATTATTTTTGAATCATTATTACCTTATAATTTGAATTACAATTTGAATCTCCTATTCATAACTTGGGTCGTATAGAACATAAGCAAATACCAGTATTTAACCTTTTACATTCTTATCATTTCATACAACCTACATATATTTTTTTTTTGTTTTTTTTATTTATTTTGGTCTCTGATTGAGTAAGAGATCCTAATCATAGGTCTAATGCTGAGTCGAACTAAGCATAACATTTTATCGTCGCTCTTTTAGTGGCATGAGAATTTAAGAGAGCATAATCTCTTGGATTAAGTTAAACAATGAATAAAACCTGTATTGATATAAATTTCTCTTCGTGTTATTTGTTGAGATAATGTGTTAAAAACAGAATGGCCGATACGAGGTGAAAAGGGTAAACAAGGATGAAGTAGGCATGGCGTAACATGCAGAGTTAGGGGCTACTTAAACTCAGTGCCGGCGTAAAGTAGCCATGGAGCTGCAGAATAGTTTCGGCAGTCAGGGCGGGTATAGCTGAAGACACGGTGTTAATCGCAAACTCTCGCACAGATCAGCGTCAGCCGTGAGGTCATTTACATTGGACCAACCTTCTTTTTTCCATTCTCTTTCCTTTTTTTTCCATCTAGACTTTATTAAACTTTTTTTTCTCTCTTCCTCTCTTCTATTTTATTATGTTTATTTCTCTAGTCTTCGCTTTTATAATTAGATTAGCATACCTTATCTCTTATGGTTTTGGCCTATCATTTAGGGATTTCTTTCCTTCTCCTTTCGAATACTTTTTGAGGTAACCCCTGTTACAACATTTGGACATGGCTAAATATTTTGTTTCTGGTCCCTTATAAATTGCAATACTATTCGTATTATTTTAATTTTATTGTTTGGTAGTATTTAGCTACCTTGGCACGATTATTAATTTTGTAGCGAGGTTAGGTAGCAGGAAGAACCCCCCCCCCCCCAATCCGACAAGCTTTTGCCCGGCCTTCCGCAAGCGTGCCATTATCTGCTACCAGTGAAGAAACGACACCCCCTTTAACCCGCCTCCTTACACTACAAATTGGCGCCCAACAACGTGGAGCCCGATGGAAATATTGCAAACTAACGCCTAAGAACTTAGGCCTGTGATAGAAACATTGAAGCCCACATCCAGCAACTTTAGAAATTTTATTATAGCAGCCTTCACCATCTTATACGTTGCACTATCGAGTTACCTTGCGGATACTCGTTATTAGCTGCGAAATCCAGAAACATTTTGTCAATTTTTATCATGCATCAATCATATCGTCAGTCCTTTTTTGTATTTCTTTGGAGTCCTGTTTGTAAAGAACTTAGATTCTAAAACCAGTTGCACAAAGATATAAAATGAATTAAGTGTCGAGTTCAAGATTTCGGACGTTCATCTGTGAGTCCTTATATGTAGAGGTCAGTAAGATCGTTTATAAGTTGCCATAGGAAGATGCCATATGAATTCTCACAACTCGAAAAATATGACAACATCCTGATGCATATATATAGTGCCTGTCCAATTCTTTATATTTCTTTTTTTTAATCTACTTTCATACAAGATTTCGCCACAAATACTGCATTTTAGTTAACCCACATCACCTCAATATCGTCAAGTTTTATTACACACATATTGCAATTCATATCATATCAGTCAGTACAAACATATCTATTCACAGAATTATCTCTTTTGTATATTTACTCTTTTTTTCCAATGACTTACCTTTCCATTTTCGGTTTCACCTAAATTTTATCATGAGCGTTAGGGAAAATAACGGAGCTATTCCTAAAGTGAGGCGAAACATAGTTTTCGACACCAATAGACAACACAGCATGCAAACTCGAAATCGAGGAGGCAGCAGCGACACACCCACTACGGTATCACATGCTAGTTTCTGTAGACCGGTACAACACTCTCCTCCCCAACATGCCAATATTTCAATTGTAAACAATCACTCTCTTAATTATGATCTGCCTTACAGTAACAGTCATACAAGTGCGAATGTTAACGCTAGTATAGTACACAATCAGACTCTGCTTGAGAGATTGGTATCGTCGGTGGCCACAACGCCTACAAACAGCGTTCGTGCAAATGTCAATACTAGCTCAGTAACGGCAACCATAAACACATCTTCTTCCGCTATTCCAATTATGTCTCTCTTTCCCAACCAAACAGCTGATCGTAACGTCCGTGCATATAACACGGAAGGTGCACCCGAACCAGTTGCAGCTTTTGTAAATTTGCAAAATACTTTGCCACAGCAGTCTTCAGTTGGACACCTTCACTTGCATATCAAGAGTGTGGTCGATGCTAGTCTAGCGGACATGCGGAGATCGCTTCTGAAAGATTTGCCAAATTTAATAAAGACAAATGTACAACAAAGTATGCAAAATACGCTTTTCCAGAATTTCCAGCAACAACGTGTCAACCAGAATATTCCACAGCCACCAAAATGTGATAATAACCATCTACCTGAGCCTATCAATTCGAATTTGATTAATCGAAATCCAATTGAAAATAACAACAACAATGCAGCTCAATCAAATCTGTCAACAAGTTCGCGTTTAGATAATACGCACAATAGAAATTTTAGCCCACCTGAAGTCCATTTCGAGCCATATTGTCTTAATGATAATATCGCTCAGCATAATTCCAATTTTCCCAGAAGAAATTCAAATAATTTCATGCAAGATCAATTCGAAAGACCCCATCACCGACGTTTTGAGTTGGATCGTTGGGGTATTCGATTTGACGATACAGTAAAAGGTATTTCGATAGAAGACTTCGTATTTCGAGTCGAGGTTTTGAAAAATAATTACAATTGCCCTTGGGCAGATATAATACGCAATTTTCATCACTTGCTATCCGGATCTGCTCAAGACTGGTATTGGCAATATCTTCGGAGTAATCCAAGAGGAAATTGGCCAATGCTAAGAGCAGCCCTTTTTAAACAGTTCAAAGGTTTTGAGAATGATTTTGAGATCCTCAAACAAATCATGGATCGGAGGCAAATGCCGAATGAACCATTCGATGAATTTTTCAAATTCATTATACACCTAAAAAGTCAACTACGAGAGCCAATAAGAGAACAAGAACTCTGTAGGGAATCTGTGAAGCATTGTGGCATTTTTATTTTTTTTGAAATTGAACCGACACCGGTAAGGAGGAAAAGGAAGTGTCTATTGTGACCTTACTGATTTAGGCGAATTTGGGCTGAGTGATTCGCTCAGTTATAGCAACATTTTTGATCGTCGCTAGCTCCCACAATTTTATTCGAATCTTAATTATGATGGGTAAATTAAACGTCTAAAATCGGGAACTAAATTTAGAGCTAAAAATATGATTTTTTTGAATAAACTGCAAAAAACTAGAAGCGTTTAAAGTTGTGCCATATACTGGGTGTCTAGGAGCGAGCGAGATGACTAGATACCTATAAGTAGCTATGACAGCTTAGCTAGGCTGATAATTTTTATAGCGGGAGAAAAGAGACTTTTGTCTTCCGATTTGAGCACTCGAAGAGTTTGGACGTGGCGCGTGGTGTGTAGTACTTTTTTTTATTTTTTTTAACTTGCTGGCGGTGCACATCAAGTGGATTCTCGGCGGCGTGTTACAAAGGCAGACATCGATCCTACGAGCTCCACAGGAAAACCAAGTTTTGGTCATAGCCCGTTCTGTCACCTAAACGCAAATAAATTCTGCACAAAACGCCTAAAGAACCACCACCCGCCTCACCGCACCACACCGCGGCCGTCCAAATCCATCGCCTAAAATTCCATCAAAAAAACAGGAATTTTGCAAAAAAAGCCTTGCTAGACGCGGGTGTGAGTCTGCTTCTCTTAAGAGAAACGGGGCTCCGCTAAACGGATTATCCGTAGCTTCACATTCCTCGACATTTGGTGAAAAGCCCAATCATAAAAAAACGTTTCTGGGCAAAACGAAAAGAGGACGCTCTTTGCTTGACCTCGCTGCGTAATCCCTGCCGGATTATATAACCGCAACATCGCCAATTGTGTCTCATCGACACCACTTTGACAGGTTGCTCAAACAACATCCCACATAACATGTTGCAGAGGCAATAAGCACCTGATCCCGCAACATATCCATCAGCAGTGACAGCTCCAAAAACGCAACAACATAATTTCGGAGTACTAGTTCCACAACCAGCAGTCAGCAGTGTAGCAAACCAACATCGACGTGAACAGTCTATTCGATAATAGGTGGCGTTGTTCCCTGTACTAAAAAGCTAAGTTTTTTTGTTTTTTCTTCTTTGGTCATATTCCTATCTTGTAAGTCTTGTTCAAATTATATTTTTTATCATTCAGTGATTATAGATCCGCGTTATATTCGTATGCTAAACAGCAGCATACCCAAGTCAAGGAAGGAACTCGGTGCACCCCGTCCCATCACCTTGGACATCGGTTTGTTTAAAATTACCCAATAAAATAAAGAAGGGGTAAGTGATTTTTATTGATTTGAAATATAATATTTGAACAGTGACAAGTGAATTGACCCTAACGTAAAGTAACGTAAATTCAAATACAGATTAGTACACTTAACGTAACGTAGCCTAAATAAAAATTTTGAGTGGCACAGACCGTAAACGCTCTATTCATCGTGTTGTGGTTAAGAAAGAGAGAATGAAAGAAAGCGTAAGAAAATAAACAGAAAGAAAGCAAAACAAAATAAAACGATAACTGATTAACCTAAAGTAAATGTTGAAGTGAAAATATACGACAAGTTTGTTAGAGATATGTATTTATAAGACCTTACCTATTATAAACATTGCAACTAATAGATTAGTTTTATTATGAATTTTGAATGTTATAACATTAGCTATATATATTAATAAATGATTCATAGTTTGAAGTGGAAGAGAATAGGAGTTATTATTGTTTACCTAAATTCGACCTCTTTGGAGTTGGTATTTCACGCCAGTTACTTGTTGTCATACATGTTGTTCTCGTGTTGAAACAAGGGTAAATATGTTTAGGGATTAAGTTTTAGGAGAGGATGTGTTGGACGACATAAAGGACGGGTACATTAGAGGTGATGAAGAAGAATACAATCGGAGGAATTTAACCCCATAGGAGGTTTAAATTCTAGTTCGTTAGGGGTCGTCGTAAAATGAGCGTGTCGACGGCCATGGTCACTGAACTTCGGTTTAGTTAGGGGTGGGTCAGCTCCTGGAGAGTTCGTCCATCTCAATTTCTCTCCATTCCTTCCGCTTTGGAAGACACCGTGAATTATATCAAAACTCGGGCCTCGCAATTAGTATTGTTAGGGAAGTAGATGGTTACGCGACGTGTATAAGACCTTTTTCCGCGATTATTACGAAGTTATTCAGGCATGTAAAAATATAATGTAACCCCTGTCTAGGACCTGTGGCAAGATCCCCGCCCACCGAAGAGCTAGCGCGTGGAGGAGCGTTCATGCCTGAGCCACAGGAGGCCTGGACACCCCTTTTACTACTCTGCCCGGACTGCCTCAAGGGTCCTGTGACCTTGGGTCATAAGGGTGGATAAGGTTAGTGGAAGGGTTTGGCCGTAGACACTTGTGCCTGAACTTGTCATACCACCTGGGACTAGGCCTTTACCAGTATGGGTGATAGTACCGGATAGGTCGAGTCCTATTTTTGCCTGCATGCGTGGGCATATACACAATTAAGGCAGTAAAGGCATAGGAGTAAGCAGGCCGTTCGTTACAGGTGGCGCCCAACGTGGGGCCCGAAGTTTTGACTACAAATATATAATTCACATATAATATGAACAAAAATTATTTTTCATTACTTTTAGTTTTTGCTTCCAGCGTATCCGGTAAGTGGGTGCAACTCTGTCCCCATTTATGTTCGTTGTACGTTTGGGGTATTAATTTAGAGCGGAAATATATGCATCGTAGGTTGATCGAATATGCTAGTTCTTGAGCTGTAAATCCTTATGTCCGATAGATAGGTAGACATTCGTCCTTATTTATGTCCGTTGCATAAGATTACTATGTTCAGGGTAACATTTCTTAACAATCTAAGTCGACGAGTTTATGTCCGGTAATTGAGTGAGATATGTCCTTCATTTACGACAGTTGCTTAAATTCAAGACTTAGAGTGTTAGCTTTGTTTTAGTGAAGCAGTCCTGTTAAGTCCGGTAAATGGGTTGAACTATGTCCCCATTTATGTCAGCTGCTTTAGGTTGCTTTCACTAGACATATAGCAAAGCCGAAATAGCATAAGAAGCAATTTACTTTCACACTTCCATCAGGTGAATATGATCAACTTACATGCACTGATATATCTTAATCCATAGCGGAGGTTGAGCCTCAATTCTTCTTTTATCCTTGTGTTCGTTCTCATTGTGTCCGATACATCCTCATTTATTATGATAGATAGTTTTTGAAACATTACTTATTTTTGGATTTATTTGGTTTGCTTTTGTGCAAATATTCATTTCGGTTAGTTCTTGATTTCAATTCAAGCCATTTATTAAGAATATCAATAGATTCGTAGTTACAGTATAAGATTACATAGTTCCGAATTAGTTTCTTCCCGAAGTAATAGTTTCTCTAAGATATTTAATTTTACATTAATTTTGTCGGTATGTCAAATCCTGGTCCTAGTAGGTTAAGGGAGGGACAAGGTAGCTATTCGTTACGCAGTGGACGCAAGCAAATTTCGAAAGCAGCGGAAGAGCCAAGACCGGTTGTAAATATGTCCGAAAGTAGGGAAAACGACGATCTCCAGCCAAGTTCTGCTAATCAGCAAGAGGCTCGACCGCCACCACACCCGCCGGTATCTAACATACCAGAGGGAACGCATGAAGCTAACGAGAGCGCACAGTTTGAGCAGTACGTTCAAGACGTCGTTACCGCTACAGTAGGCATTAGTCGTACCGAGGAACACCGATTTATACGAGAGGAACTCGATAAGAATAGGTTATCTCTTCAACGGGAAATAGCTTCCCTAATTCAAGCGGCCATATCAGCCCCTTTACAATCCCGATTACCCCCAGCTGCTACCGCAGATCAAGGCAATCGGAATCACTTTCCCGATCGTAACTCGCCAGTTCCCCAGGGCGAATATAACGTAAATAGACGCCCAGAAATCATACCTCCACATTCAAACATAACACCAAACGTTCCTCGAGCAGATAATCCGGTTGTATACCCCGTAAATATGCCTCGGAGTAGCAACGTCGAAAATTTTCTAGAACAAATCAGTCGAATGAATCTGAATGGTCCTACTCCTGGCCAACATCTTCTCCTTCAAGTTCATACAATCGTTTCCCCAACTACCACAAGTGGGGAATTAAATTTGACAATGTGAAGATGACTGTGGACGATTTCCTTTTCCGCCTTGGACGATTAAAGGAATCCTACGACGTGACTTGGTGTGACCTTGTGAATAATTTCCACCATTTTGTTACAGGACAAGTCGAAACTTGGTTCTGGATGTACCTCAAGACCAATCCGGGTGTAAATTGGCCCACTCTGCGTCTGGCATTAATAGAACAATACCGCAGCCTGGAATCCGATTTCGAACTGTCTCGAAGGATGTCCGACCGTAAGCAAGGCCAATATGAGCCTTTTGATGCATTTTTCGCAGACCTTCTGCAACTTAATTCAAGATTGCGTGCTCCGAAGTCAAATCGGGAAATAATTGAGATTATGAAACAGAATGTTAATCGCAAGATAGGCGAGCATCTTATTACCTTCAGTACGCACAATATCCCTGAAATGGTGCATGTGTGCCGTACAATTGAAAAGTTCATTAAGGAACAGGATACCCCACGATCTAGGATGCAACAATCTTTTCCCCCACGTCGGAATATCAACGAAATCGAACAGGCAACTGATATTCATACTACGCCTTGCCTACCAACCCAAGTTGAAGCTGTCGGTTTCCGCCAACGAAATCCAAACGCTTTGAAATGCTGGAACTGCAAGGAACTTGGGCATACTTTCTTTGATTGTGCTACTCCACAGCGAGCTTTGTTTTGCTACAAATGTGGCCGTGAGAACACAACTACTCCTCAGTGTCCGACTTGCGCGGGAAACTCTCAAAGGAGCAATCATCCAACCGGGGAGAATTGCTCAAGGAATTCCGACCCGGCAAACTATCAAATGTAAACTCAAACCCTGCTGTTACCATACTTAAGCGCCCTACAGAACCTAGTACCTTAGAACCTGCCACTATTACTGCACCTGCTAAAGAAATCAGTACTCACCAAAAGTCTTTTCACGTGCGACTTACAGAATACAACCAAACCAGAAATCGGATATTCGGAATATCCACTCTGTCCCCAAAGATCACTAAAACAAGGAAGCGTTTCATAGAGAAGAAACGGCGACATCAAGCAATTGCCGCTACGACCTTGCAGTGTTCTACAAACGATCCGAGGCCATATGTCAACGTAAAGATTTTTGAGCGAGATTGGCTAGGGTTACTGGATAGTGGCGCTTGTATTAGTTGTTTAGGTGCAGGAGGGGTAGAATTTTTAAATAACAACAATATTCCTTTCAAGAAATTTTCGTCCGCTGTCGCAACAGCTGATGGTAAAGAGCAAACGATTGTCGGTGTGGTAAATGTAAAAATGGGGTTCAAAAATCGAACTGAAGATATAACCCTGTATGCCGTCCCTACCTTAACCAAAGATTTGTACCTTGGAGTTGATTTTTGGCGGAAGTTTGAAATAGCTCCGAGTGTTATTTCCGAGATTTCTGCAAGACCCTTTAGCTTGGACAGCATTTCCAGTTTAGATGGCGACGTGCCTGCAAAAAGCGAAGTTCTCACTTTAGCTCATGTTCTGTCTGACAATGATTCAAGAAAGCTGAACGAAATTATTAGCCTGTTCCCGTCCTTTGCGAAGGTTGGCTTAGGTAGGACACAGGTAGAGGAACACATAATTGATACCGGGGACGCGGAGCCAATAAAACAGCGTCATTATCCCGTATCTCCAGCGGTACAATCCCTTCTGTATGCGCAGTTGGACCGTATGCTGGCCTTGGACGTGATCGAAGAAAGTTCAAGTTCGTGGAGCTCCCCAGTTGTTCTGGTAAGGAAACCGGGGAAGAACCGTATGTGCTTGGACGTTCGAAGGCTAAACAAGGTCACTAAAAAGGACGCATATCCACTGCCGCATATAGAGGGGTTGCTAGGACGCCTTTCGGATACATATTTCATTTCAAGTGTGGATCTGAAAGACGCCTTTTGGCAAATACCGTTGGAGCAAAGTTCAAGGGAGAAGACAGCGTTTACTGTCCCTGGTAGGCCGCTGTATCAATTCAAAGTGATGCCCTTTGGCCTTTGTAATGCCCCTCAGCGCCTTTGTAGGCTCATGGATAAGGTCATCCCTCACGAATTGAGACAGCGGGTGTTCGTTTACCTTGACGACCTCCTAATTTTCTCCAGAACATTTGAGGAACATATTGAGCTTTTGTCCATAGTCGCAAAAAGAATTAAAGCAGCGGGACTATCGATTAATGTCGAAAAATCTAAGTTCTGTTATAGGGAATTGAAATACCTCGGTTTTGTCGTTGGAGATGGAATCTTAAAAGTAGATCCTGGTAAGGTATCAGCCATACGAGAATTTCCTATACCTAAAACCGCTCGCCAAGTAAGACGATTTTTGGGAATGGCCGGTTGGTACCGGAGATTTGTCAACAACTTCTCCTCATTAGATTCGCATCTTTCGGATACCCTAAAAAAGGGAGTTGCTTTCTGTTTCGGCGAAAAGGCCATAGAAGCATTTAACTCGATCAAACAAATGTTGACGTCCGCACCCGTGCTAGTTAATCCTGACTATAGCAAACAATTTGTTATCCTTTGTGATGCCTCGTCAACCGGCATCGGTGCTGCCTTATGTCAGGAGGACGAAAACGGTGTGGAACGTCCAATATGCTTCTATTCGCATAAATTGAACGAAGCTCAAAAAAATTATTCAGTTACAGAACGAGAATGCTTGGCGGCAGTAATGGGTATAGATAAGTTCCGACCTTACATTGAGGGATATAAATTTAAAGTCATCACGGACCATGCCAGTCTGAAGTGGCTGATGGGCTTGAAAGATTTGAAGGGTAGATTAGCACGTTGGAGCTTAGACTTGCAAGGATACACCTTTGAAATCGAGCACCGGAAAGGCAGCTTAAATGTAGTACCAGATGCGCTTTCGCGTGCCTATGAATTGGAGGCATTGCAATCCGGCCCTTCGACTTCAAAGGGAACTTCAGAGGTACTGCATATTGATCTGACCGACCCTGCGTTTCAATCTGATGAGTATCTCCAGATCATAAATCAGATCAGAGAAAATAAAGATCAGTTACCTGACTTACTTGTCTCAGACGAGTACGTATACAAAAAGACTAAGCATAGCACTGGTAATCCACTACAAGAAGATTTGGCATGGAAGCTATGGGTCCCGGCGGCGCTGACTGACAATCTTATCTTTCTGGCCCATTGTCCTCCAAAGGCATCGCATGGGGGAATCGCTAAGACCCTTTTCAGATTGCGAGAAAGATATTACTGGCCTAATATGGCAACCCAAGTGAAGAAGTATATTTCCCTTTGCGAGGTGTGCAAAACGACAAAAGCTCCCAACACCATTCTGCGAGCACCCATGGGTAAACCTTTCGCAGTAGACCGACCTTTCCAGCATTTATATGTTGACTTCTTAGGCCCGTATCCTCGGTCCAAAATGGGGAATACACACATTATTGTAGCGTTAGATCAGCTAACTAAATTTGTTTTTATCAAAGCTCTCCGAAGAGCAACCGCTGAAACTGCCCTAACATTTTTGCGAGACGATATCTTTCCGATCTTTGGCGTCCCTGAAACCGTTCTCTCCGATAATGGAAAACAGTTTTTAAGCAATGAGTTTGGTAACCTCATGAAATCCTTCGGGATCAATCATTTAAAAACCGCATCCTATGCTCCGCAGGCCAATGCTAGTGAACGCGTTAACAGATCGTTACTTTCGGCAATCCGTTCTTATCTTGATACCGAACAATCAAATTGGGACTACCATCTACCCCATATTGGTAGTGCGCTAAGGACAGCTGTTCATTCGGCATTAGGAATGTCCCCCTACGAAGCAGTCTTTGGGCAACGCATGATTGAGCACGGTAGCGACTACCAACTATTAAGGAAGCTTAATGGCCTAAATGGGTCAGAGATCGATCTTATTCCAAAAGCAGCGAAAATTAATATTTTACATTCCCATATTAAAGATTCACTTGAAAAATCACATCAAGTATACGCCCGAGTGTACAATACTCGCAGCGCCAATATCAAGTATAAAGAAGGTGACGAAGTATATAAGCGAAATTTTATTCTGAGTGACGCTAAGAAGGGCATAAATGCAAAACTATGCCCGAAGTTCATCAAAGCTAGAGTAAAAAAAGTTATAGGAAGCAATCTCTACGAATTGGTAGATATCTCTGGCAAGAGACTAGGTGTGGCCCATTCGAAAGATATTCGGCGATAACAAGTTTACTTTAGGCTCACGGATATCTACTTATATTGATTGAGCGGATGAAGGCATATGTATTTAGTTAACTACCTATCGTTAGTCCAGCTGGCTCAGTCTGAACATGAGACTTTTGATCCAACATTTATTTCAGGGGTGGGTCGAGATTCTAAAGCGATTCCTCTTCTTGATCTTTCCAGGCGCAGAATGCTGGTGAAAATATCAAGTTTTGTAGGGAATCTGTGAAGCATTGTGGCATTTTTATTTTTTTTGAAATTGAACCGACACCGGTAAGGAGGAAAAGGAAGTGTCTATTGTGACCTTACTGATTTAGGCGAATTTGGGCTGAGTGATTCGCTCAGTTATAGCAACATTTTTGATCGTCGCTAGCTCCCACAATTTTATTCGAATCTTAATTATGATGGGTAAATTAAACGTCTAAAATCGTGAACTAAATTTAGAGCTAAAAATATGATTTTTTTGAATAAACTGCGAAAAACTAGAAGCGTTTAAAGTTGTGCCATATACTGGGTGTCTAGGAGCGAGCGAGATGACTAGATACCTATAAGTAGCTATGACAGCTTAGCTAGGCTGATAATTTTTATAGCGGGAGAAAAGAGACTTTTGTCTTCCGATTTGAGCACTCGAAGAGTTTGGACGTGGCGCGTGGTGTGTAGTACTTTTTTTTATTTTTTTTAACTTGCTGGCGGTGCACATCAAGTGGATTCTCGGCGGCGTGTTACAAAGGCAGACATCGATCCTACGAGCTCCACAGGAAAACCAAGTTTTGGTCATAGCCCGTTCTGTCACCTAAACGCAAATAAATTCTGCACAAAACGCCTAAAGAACCACCACCCGCCTCACCGCACCACACCGCGGCCGTCCAAATCCATCGCCTAAAATTCCATCAAAAAAACAGGAATTTTGCAAAAAAAGCCTTGCTAGACGCGGGTGTGAGTCTGCTTCTCTTAAGAGAAACGGGGCTCCGCTAAACGGATTATCCGTAGCTTCACATTCCTCGACATTTGGTGAAAAGCCCAATCATAAAAAAACGTTTCTGGGCAAAACGAAAAGAGGACGCTCTTTGCTTGACCTCGCTGCGTAATCCCTGCCGGATTATATAACCGCAACATCGCCAATTGTGTCTCATCGACACCACTTTGACAGGTTGCTCAAACAACATCCCACATAACATGTTGCAGAGGCAATAAGCACCTGATCCCGCAACATATCCATCAGCAGTGACAGCTCCAAAAACGCAACAACATAATTTCGGAGTACTAGTTCCACAACCAGCAGTCAGCAGTGTAGCAAACCAACATCGACGTGAACAGTCTATTCGATAATAGGTGGCGTTGTTCCCTGTACTAAAAAGCTAAGTTTTTTTGTTTTTTCTTCTTTGGTCATATTCCTATCTTGTAAGTCTTGTTCAAATTATATTTTTTATCATTCAGTGATTATAGATCCGCGTTATATTCGTATGCTAAACAGCAGCATACCCAAGTCAAGGAAGGAACTCGGTGCACCCCGTCCCATCACCTTGGACATCGGTTTGTTTAAAATTACCCAATAAAATAAAGAAGGGGTAAGTGATTTTTATTGATTTGAAATATAATATTTGAACAGTGACAAGTGAATTGACCCTAACGTAAAGTAACGTAAATTCAAATACAGATTAGTACACTTAACGTAACGTAGCCTAAATAAAAATTTTGAGTGGCACAGACCGTAAACGCTCTATTCATCGTGTTGTGGCTAAGAAAGAGAGAATGAAAGAAAGCGTAAGAAAATAAACAGAAAGAAAGCAAAACAAAATAAAACGATAACTGATTAACCTAAAGTAAATGTTGAAGTGAAAATATACGACAAGTTTGTTAGAGATATGTATTTATAAGACCTTACCTATTATAAACATTGCAACTAATAGATTAGTTTTATTATGAATTTTGAATGTTATAACATTAGCTATATATATTAATAAATGATTCATAGTTTGAAGTGGAAGAGAATAGGAGTTATTATTGTTTACCTAAATTCGACCTCTTTGGAGTTGGTATTTCACGCCAGTTACTTGTTGTCATACATGTTGTTCTCGTGTTGAAACAAGGGTAAATATGTTTAGGGATTAAGTTTTAGGAGAGGATGTGTTGGACGACATAAAGGACGGGTACATTAGAGGTGATGAAGAAGAATACAATCGGAGGAATTTAACCCCATAGGAGGTTTAAATTCTAGTTCGTTAGGGGTCGTCGTAAAATGAGCGTGTCGACGGCCATGGTCACTGAACTTCGGTTTAGTTAGGGGTGGGTCAGCTCCTGGAGAGTTCGTCCATCTCAATTTCTCTCCATTCCTTCCGCTTTGGAACAAACCGTGAATTATATCAAAACTCGGGCCTCGCAATTAGTATTGTTAGGGAAGTAGATGGTTACGCGACGTGTATAAGACCTTTTTCCGCGATTATTACGAAGTTATTCAGGCATGTAAAAATATAATGTAACCCCTGTCTAGGACCTGTGGCAAGATCCCCGCCCACCGAAGAGCTAGCGCGTGGAGGAGCGTTCATGCCTGAGCCACAGGAGGCCTGGACACCCCTTTTACTACTCTGCCCGGACTGCCTCAAGGGTCCTGTGACCTTGGGTCATAAGGGTGGATAAGGTTAGTGGAAGGGTTTGGCCGTAGACACTTGTGCCTGAACTTGTCATACCACCTGGGACTAGGCCTTTACCAGTATGGGTGATAGTACCGGATAGGTCGAGTCCTATTTTTGCCTGCATGCGTGGGCATATACACAATTAAGGCAGTAAAGGCATAGGAGTAAGCAGGCCGTTCGTTACAACTCATCAAGATTCTCTGGAATAACATAAACACTCGGTTAATGAACTTTATTTATCCTATGAAGATTGATTCATTCGAACATTTCCGAGATGAGTGTAGATGGACAGAGAAGATGCTTCATTCTCGTTATGCTGTTCAAAATCGTCTGAGAAATATTAACGAATTAGATTATTTCGAGGAGCAGCAAACAGAATCTCATCCTGATTTTGACACTTACAGAGGCGTTGCCGCTGTCGGTCTTGCTAATCGTGGAATAGGTCCGAATGTGCAAAATCGTCGTCATATTGTATGTTTCAACTGTAAACAGATTGGGCATCATTTTATTCATTGTAATTTGCCAGTACGACATCTTTTTTGCTATAGATGTGGTACTGATAATTACACAGTTTTGGATTGTCCTACATGTCACCCACAATTGGGAAACACCAGGACGAACGTGACAGAATCTGGGGAGTCACGTTCGACACAGACAAACCCAGAGTAATAAAACAAGATGCATCAACAGTTGAGTTTAGTTGAGTTTAACAATGTTAAAAACTCTTTAGACCTCTATTTGGTTCCGGATTTAATACAACCATTATATCTCGGTGTAGACTTTTGGTCGAAGTTCCAAATTGCTCCTCACATCATCAGCGAAGTCACTTCAGAATTGATTAAAAAGCCAGATGTCAGCGGTAGCAACAAACCCATACCTCCCATGCATGACCTTACCACAGAGCAGCAAAGAATGTTACAGTTAGTAATTTCCCATTTCCCATCTTTTGCCAAACTTGGATTAGGAAAAACCACTGTTGAGAAACACGTAATCGATACTAATGACGCTGAACCGTTAAAGCAACGCCATTATCCTATGTCACCGGTAATACAACAAATAGTCTATGCGGAGCTGGATCGTATGCTCGCTTTGGGTGTTATTGAGGAGAGTTACAGTGCATGGAGTTCTCCCATAGTCCTTGTTCGTAAACCGGGTAAGAATAGGCTATGTTTGGATTATCGTAAGGTAAACTCTCTTACCAAGCGAGATGCGTACCCGCTTCCGCATATAGAGGGTCTGCTCAGCTAAGATCTCAGATCTAAGATCTAAGATCTCAGCTACTGTGCCAGGACGACCGCTCTATCAGTTTACCTTCATGCCTTTTGGGTTGTGTAATGCACCCCAAAGGATGTGTCGGTTGATGGATAGAGTGATCCCCAGCGCACTTAGGGAAAACGTTTTTGTATATCTTGACGATCTCCTGATTATTTCACCAGACTTTCACCAATTCAGACTTTTCTAAAGATTTCTTAATTCAGTGTGACGCATCGCTAAAAGGTATTGGAGGAGTATTATTTCAATACGACGATGAGCAACACGAAAAGCCGATTGCTTACTTTTCAGAAAAACTTAATAGTTGTCAACAGAAGTATAGTGTAACGGAGTTAGAATGCATTGCTGCATTAAGATCTATTCACAAATTTCGACCCTATATTGAAGGTACAGCTTTCACGGTTATAACAGACCACGCGAGCCTTAAGTGGCTTATGGGCCTAAAAGACCTAAGCGGTAGGCTTGCGCGCTGGTCCCTTAAGCTCCAGGCTTTTACTTTTAAAATCGAACACCGAAAAGGATCACAAAACATTGTACCCGATGCGTTATCGAGGGCGTATGTGGAACATATTTCCTCAATGCATTGTCTTAGTAATGTTCCTGATTTGAGTTCACCAGAATTCAAAACTACGGAGTATTTAGATCTTATTTCATTGCATTGCAAGTTCGAAGTTTTGAGTCGGCGCAGTGGTTTAGTGGTAGTGTGTTGGGCTACTAAGCGAGGGGTTTCAGGTTCGAATCCCGAAAGGGCCAAATTACATCTTAAGGTTTTTTTCCACTGCGCCACCTCTCGCGAACGTCTGACAAACATCCGAGAGTAAAATTGTCATGAATGAGCTTCTCAATTAGCCGTTTGGACTCGGTGTAAAATTGTAGATCCCTTCCATTCGTCCCAAAAATTGAAAACCCACACAAAACGAATGGTTGTGAGAAGCTAGGCCTTGGGTCCCATAGACCTGTCGCGCCAAAATATTTATTTATTTATAAGTTCGAAGTTTTATTCAAAAGTGTAGCAAATGCAAAGAAAACAAATCTCCGAATTATACACTAAGACCACCTATGGGTGCACAACAACAATTAGATCTTCCTTTTCAGAAGATATACATTGATTTCATGGGACCCTATGTCCGAACTAAGAAGGGGAATCTTTTTATTTTTGTGGTGCTAGATTACGTTTCAAAGTTTGTTTTTCTTAAGCCAATGCATAAGGCAACTAGCAAATTGGTGATCGACTTTCTTGAGAAGGAAGTATTTCATAAATATGGGGTGCCGGAGTTTCTGCATAGCGACAATGGCAAACAATTTGTGTCGCAAGAATTCGGACAATTTTTGTCGAAATATGGAACCAATCACATTAAAAATGCGTTTTATTCACCCCAGGCGAATGCTTCGGAGCGTGTAAATACCTCCATTCTGGCCGCTATTCGAACATATTTGAAGGAGGATCAAAGAGATTGGGATGTCCATTTATCTCAAATACAGCAGGCTTTAGTAACCTCAATACACCAGTTGTAGGGAATCGTCGAAGTTTTGTTGCATTTTTGTTGAATTTTTGAATTCCAACGGAAATTTGGGAAGACCAATGGGAAATCACAATTGTGACTTGCACGGTAACGTCCCGTGTTCGGGAATGAGCAAATTGGTGATGACGTGTACGCCATTTTTTTTTTTTCGCTTAGTTTATGGCAACATTTTCAATCGCCTATAGCTCCCTCAATTTTATCTATATTTTAAATATTATTATTAAACTTAACGTCTAAATTCGAGACTTAAATTTAGAGATAAAGACCTGATTTTTATAAATTAAATCAAGGGAGCTAGGCGAGATTGAAGATTGGGCCATATATCTACCGAGTATGCAGGAGTGAGCGCGACAGAACTGCGGGAGTTCGCCTAGGCCGATTTTTGTCTAGCGGATAATCGGGAGATTGGTAAAAGAATCGGGAGTGTTCGGACGAAAAAGCAAAAAACAAATACGACGTAAGGTAGCGCAATAGTTAGGCGCTAATTGTCTGATGTGAAGCGCATGCCAGATTCCACGTCCAGGCCTACGCATATTCGTCAAACTACACCGTTTTGCGTTTTGTCCCGCCTCACCCGTATACAAAAGGAAAAAAAAAACACTTTATTCGTCCTTCCCACCGCGCCGTCACAAGTGAACCTATCCCCACAACAAGAAACGCCCGAAAACCGAAGAATAAGATCCTCCCCCGCACGAGTGTCCGAAGAGTGATACCCCCACACGTACGGCGTGTCAAACTGTCCAGGTTCGCCCCACCACCAAAAGCGAACCACCGCCATCAGCAGGTGAACTTCGTACTGGGATTCAACATTCAAGGTCTTGCGGTTGCCACAAAACTGCAAACAACTTGTGGCATCACATCCCAGCTGCTCGTACACCAATATCAGCGCATACTCCCGGACAGGGATTTTCAAGTGCAACAAATTTCGCACACACCAAAGACTCCAGCCACGGCGAGATCGCCGCATGTTCAACAGCCAGGACCCCAGCCACAGCGAATCCCCTGTATGTTCAGCAGCCACGTACACCAACCAGCACACGTTTTCTATCGTGCCCTAGAGGACTCTGTTAGCAGTAGAAAAAAAAAATAAAAGCTAAGCTCTGGTCAATTTTGTGGTTTATTTTGTAAATCATTTACGTTCAAATGAAATTTTTCTAATCAATTTTGTGTAGCGATTTTTTGTGCTAAAAAGTGAATCAGCATACAAACATCAAGGAAGGAATGCGGTGCACCTCAGGCCAACCCCTTGAAATCCGGAATTAATGGTAACCCAGAAAATAAAGTGGGGTAAGTTTTTGTAAAAATTACATTTGAACCAAAGTGATAGTAGAGTAGAATAAATTGACCAAGTGGAGAGTTTAGGTTTTTTGTACAAAAGATAAATTGTGAAAAGAGAGGCAGAGAGAGAGCGAGAAGCCATTTACACGAATTATATGCTTGGGTTGTGAGGTGAATTTGTGACTAATGTAGTTTGGTTTGGGGGAATAAAGATTTGAATACGCTTACGGAAGATCGCGTATCTGAATAGATATTTCTTGTTCGCTAAGAAGAGAACCAGTCGATGGACGTTTAAAACTTAATAGACTAGAATTAGTACTTAAGAACCTTTATTGGAACGAAACATTTTCGCGGCTATTGTGTTAGGGTAATTTTAAGTAATTTGAATAAAAGGATATTGTAATATAAGTTGAAAACTGAAAGAAAAGTTTTTTGATTTTCGCCGCGCATGGCGTACATTCTTTGAACCTTTTCAGTGGTGGCATTTTAGTGGTTTTTCGTCGGCATCGCTAGTATGAATATTTGTAGGTGTTAAATTCAAATAAGGATGTGTAGGACAGAATAGAAATGGATGCGAGAGGAATTGAAAGGGTGAAGGGTATCATAGTTTCCGGGTGAGACTAGATATCCTTTTTCGAGTTAGGGGCCGTCGTAAATCGAGCGTGTCGGCGGCCATGGTTTTTTTAAACTTCGGTTTAGAAAGGGGCGGGTCAGCTCTTGGAGAGATTTTACACCTTACCTCTCCCGCTCTCTCCCACTTTGGAAAAACAGCGTGAATTATACTAAACTCGGTTCTCGCAATTGTTAATGTTAGGGATAGTTGGTTACCGGTCGCGCTTTATCATCTTTTGCGATTCTTATCCGTTTTTTTTTTTTTTGATACAGGCATGTAAAAATATAATGTAACCCCAGTCTAGGGCCTGTGGCAAGATCTCCACCCCCCCGTTGAGCTAGCGCGTGGTGAATTGTTCATGCCTGAGGAGGCCTAGACACCCCTTCTGATAGGATAGGAGGCCTAGACACCCCTTCTACTATTCTGCCCGGACTGCCTCAAGGGTCCTGTGACCTTGGGTCATAAGGGTAGACAGGTTTGGTGGAAGGGTACGATGGCATACAGTTATGCACTGCAATGTTTTACCTTCTAGGACTAGGCTTTTACCTGTGTGGGTGATAATACAGGAGAAGGTCGAGTCCTATACATCCGAAAGCTTTTCGGTCATTGGTGCATTTCGGTGTGCGTGTGTATACATATGCACTTACTTCAGTGAGGGCATATGCATGCACAGGTCGTCGTTCGTTACAGGTGGCGCCCAACGTGGGGCCCGAAGTTTAGTTAAAATATAATTCACATAAATTAAAAAAAAAAATGTTTTTTTCTTCAGATTTTTGACTTTTTGCTTTTGGCGTATCCGGTAAATGAGTGCATATTAGTCCCCATTTATGTCCGCTGTACGGCGGAAGGGAATAATTTAAAGTCTGGAGAATTGTGTTACAAATTATTCGAATTTTGCGCGTATGTAATCTGATAGTCCTTATGTCCGGTAGATAGGTAGACGTTGGTCCTTATTTTCGTCCGTTGCTTAGGCTCACTCAGTCTACATTACTTTGTCTTAACTCATTGTGTCTAGTGTCTACGAGTTTGTGTCCGGTATGTGAGCGAAATCTGTTCCTCATTTACGGCAGTTGCGTAAATTCAAGACAAAAGGAGGTTAGTTTTGTTTAGGTGAAGCAGACATGTTAAGTCCGGTAATTGGGTTGATCCATGTCCCCATTTACGTATGTTGCTTCATGGTGCTTTCACTGATCTCATAGCAAAACCAAGACCGCTTAGCAAAAAGAAAGAAAAACGAGTTTCAAACTTCCAGCAGTCGAACATGAAATTTTAATTATTTAGATGTTTTAACACATTCAGATCCATAGTGGGATTGATTTAGTTCTAAATTTTCGTTCTCGTATTTGTCCTGATTAAGTCCTACACATCCTCCATTATTATGATAGATAGTTTTTGAAATAGCATTCAGTTATATCTTTTTTTTTCTCTATTTGCAATAGGCAAACATTCAAGTTTTTCATTTAGTTTCTTAATTCGAAGGGACTCGTATTTGATAATCGAATTAAAGTATTGGTTAAACTTTCCTACAAGATATTTGCGATTTTTTTCGGTGTCTCTTAGTGATATACTCTTTATCATTTAAAATTAGTCGGCATGTCAAATCCTGGTCCAAGTCAGAGTAGAGACGTGCAAAGTAGCTATACGTTGCGAAGTGGACGCAGACAAATCCCACAAAATTCTGAAAACCCTACTCCGGTTGTCAATATGGCTGAACGTAGGGAAAACGACGATTTGCAGCCAAGTTTGGCAAATCAGACTGGTAGTCGGCCACAAGCACCCACATCTGGATCTCGCGTTCCTGAGGGAGTGCCTGACGCTAATGATAGCGCTCAGTTTGAACAGTACGTTCAAGATGTTGTCACTGCTACAGTTGGCATTAACCGCGCAGATGAGTTTCGCTTTATCCGGGACGAACTGGATAAGAACCGGATAGCTCTTCAACGGGAAGTTGAATCGCTAGTTCAAGCAGCCCTATCAGCAACGCGGCAACCTCAAGGTGCGGCAGCATGTCCACACAATCGGAACAACATCCCCGATCCTAACCATCAATTTCGACCCAATGAATATGACGTGAATAGACGCCCAGAATTCATTCCGCCATATTTAAATCATCAACAAAACGTTCCACAGGGAGTTGATCCCGTAGTACAACCCGTGAATATGCCTCGGAGTAGCAATGTTGAAAACGTTCAGATGACCGTTGATGATTTCCTCTTCCGCCTTGGAAGACTAAAGGAATCATATGACGTGACTTGGTGTGACCTTGTCAATAACTTCCACCATTTCATTTCTGGACAAGTCGAAACTTGGTTCTGGATGTACCTTAAGAGAAATCCGGGTGTGACTTGGTCTACTCTTCGGCTTGCGTTGTTAGAGCAATACCGAAGTTTGGAATCGGACTTCGAACTATCTAGAAGGATGTCCGACCGAAAGCAAGGACAGTACGAGCCTTTCGATGTGTTATACGGAGACATTTTGCAGCTCAACTCTAGATTGCGTGCTCCAAAGTCAGACCGAGAGATTGTGGAAATCTTGAAGCAAAATGTCAACCGGAAGATAGGGCAACATCTTATAACATTCAGTACGCACAATATCCCCGAAATGGTTCATGTGTGTCGTACTATCGAAAAGTTCATTAATGAACATGACATTTCGCGACCAAGAGTACAACCATCTTTCCCTTCACGGCGAAATGTATGCGAGATGGAACCAGCAGTAGATATTCAGTCTACTCCCTGCGTATCATCGGAAGTAGAAGCAGTCGGATTTCGCCAGAGGAATACCAGCGTTTTAAGATGATGGAATTGCAAAGAACTGGGGCATACCAACCGGGGAGAATTGCTCACGGAATTCCAACCCGGCAAACCATCGAATGTAATCCCAAACCCTCCAATCTATTCTTAAGCGTCCTGACGAGCCTAGTACTAAAGATTCTACGACTAGCTCAACACCTGCTAAAGAAATCAGCCCTCAGAGAATGTCTTTTCACGAACGACGTACGCAATACTACCGAACTAGAGATAGAATCTTTGGAAGGCCAACACTTTCCCCAAAGATAGACAAAGTAAGGAAGCGTTTCTTCGACAAAAAACGGAGACATCAAGCAATTGCCGCTACGACTTTGCAATGTTCTACGAGCGATCCAAGGCCGTATGTGACGGTACAGATTTTTGAAAAAGATTGGCTAGGGTTACTTGACAGTGGCGCATGTATTAGTTGTTTAGGTGCAGGAGGATTAGAATTTCTACAAAAGAACCAAATTCCGTTCAAAAAGTTTTCGTCCGCTGTCACAACAGCTGATGGCAAAGCACAAACGATTGGCGGTGTTATAAACGCCAAAATGCGTTTCAGAAATCGAAACGAAGATATAACTTTATATGTCGTTCCTTCATTGACTAAAGAGTTATATCTCGGTGTAGATTTTAGGCGCAAATTTGAAATAGCCCCTAGCGTTATCTCTGAAATCTCTGCAAAACCTTTTGACTTAGAAAGCATTTCCTCTGTGGATATATCGGGCGACGTGCCCTTAAGAAGCGAAGTCCTCACCTTAGCTCACGAGTTGTCTGACAATGAATCCAGGAAGCTGGATGAAGCGATTAGTTTGTTCCCGTCCTTCGCGAAAGTAGGTTTAGGAAGGACACGGCTGGAGGAACACACAATTGATACTGGGGATGCGGAGCCAATAAAACAGCGTCATTATCCCGTATCTCCAGCGGTACAATCTCTTTTGTATGCGCAGTTGGACCGTATGCTTGCTTTGGACGTGATCGAAGAAAGTCCAAGTTCGTGGAGCTCTCCAGTTGTTCTGATAAGAAAAGCTGAGAAGAACCGTATGTGCTTGGACGTTCGAAAGCTCAATCGGGTCACTAAAAAGGATGCGTACCCACTGCCGCATATAGAGGGGTTGCTAGGTCGCCTTTCGGATACATACTTTATTTCAAGTGTAGATCTGAAAGACGCCTTTTGGCAGATACCGTTGGAGCAAAGCTCAAGGGAGAAGACTGCGTTTACCATCCCTGGTAGACCGCTGTATCAATTCAAAGTGTTGCCCTTTGGCCTTTGTAATGCGCCTCAGCGCCTTTGCAGGCTCATGGATAAGGTCATCCCTCACGAATTGAGACAGCGTGTGTTCGTCTACCTTGACGACTTGCTTATTTTCTCGAGGACATTTGAGGAACATATTAGGCTTCTTTCTATTGTCGCGAGCAAAATTAAGGCAGCGGGACTTTCGATAAATATCGAAAAATCTAAGTTTTTCTACAAGGAGCTAAGATATCTCGGTTTTGTCGTCGGAGATGGTATCCTAAAAGTGGATCCTGCTAAGGTAGCTGCCATTAGGGAATTTCCGATACCTAAAACGGCCCGCCAAGTAAGGCGATTTCTAGGAATGTCCGGGTGGTATAGGCGTTTCGTAAAGAACTTCTCTTCCTTAGCATCCCACCTATCAGATACCCTAAAAAAGGGAGTTTCATTTAGTTTCGGTGAAAAGGCAACAGAAGCATTCAATGCAATAAAAGGAATGTTGACGTCCGCACCCGTGCTAGTTAATCCTGACTATGACAAACAGTTTGTCATCCTCTGTGATGCCTCTTCAACCGGCATCGGAGCTGTATTATGTCAGGAGAACGAAAACGGTGAGGAACGTCCAATATGCTTTTATTCGCACAAACTAAATGATGCTCAAAGAAATTACTCGGTGACAGAGCGAGAATGTTTAGCGGCAGTAATGGGCATTGTTCTTTAAATGAATTTACAATAAATGTTGTATAATTGAATTTATTGATACTACCAAGATGATGATGTTTGCTGCTTGCTGGTTGAATATTGAAAGAGAAAGAATTTAAGACAAACTGTAGCACAAGTGGCAACGAACAATAGCACAAAGAAGAATAACGAAATTAAAGAGAGAGCGATAACAGAACATTGCAATACATAAATCATTAGCTTAGAATTAGTGTTAGACAGTAGGGTAAATTGTGCTTTGTTTGGCGATATGCAAGCAAATAATAAATAATAAAGTAAACATAATAATACAAATAATAACAAAGAAAATATATAATATAAGTATTGAACATTCAGCCCCCCCTGAAAGACTCCGTTCTTTCAGAAAAAGGGAGAGGAGCTAATTTGGTGATAGGCCTGACGTATTCTCCAGATTGTGTTACAATGGTTGCAACTCGAGTTCGTTGATCTTTCCCAGGATGAACATTCTTTACTCGGCCAAGAATCCATTTTGATGGTGGCAGATTTCGTTCCTTGAGCATCACGACATCATCTACCTGTAGATTTGCTTTGACGGTTTGCCACTTTGGGCGCTGTTGTAGAGACGTTAAATATTCGGAATGCCACCGCTTCCAAAAGCCTTGTTTGAGGTTCTGTAAGAGAGGATCTCCAACTAACTCCAAGTGAAGTGCCTTTGTTGTAAAGCACACAAAAACAGCGACATAGCTCTTGACAAACTTCGGATTTCGTCCTCTACTTAATCGCAGTGTTATGGGTCCGGCATAGTCAATTCCGACCGTACTAAAGGGACGCGAAAACCGAACGCGCTCAGCTGGTAAATTTCCCATAAGCTGAGTCGATGTTAATTTACGTAGACGAAAGCAAACAACGCATTCATGAACGACCTTGCGTAAGAGGTTGCGGCAACCGACGATAAAATATTCCTGTCGAAGAATAGCAAACATTTGGGAAACACCGACGTGTAGGTAGCGTTTGTGGATATCTTCGACAATAAGTTTGGCAAACCGAGTGTTTTTGTCTATAATTATTGGGTGTTTCGTGGAAAAAGTTGCATTTGATTCTTGAATACGACCACCGACGCGAAGGACACGGTCTGTATCTAGGAAAGGCGTTAGAGATGCCAACTTGCTTCCACCTTTGAGTACGTCACCTTTCGCGATAATGTTTATTTCGGACGAGAAACACAATGATTGGTGGAACTTAACGAGATGAGTTTTTGCCGTTGAGAGTTCACTCGACGATAACGATTGCCGATTTCTTGAAGCAAAGTTCACACGCGAGTTGGAAATAAACCGAAGGATATAGGCGAGCACACGAATAGTTTTGAGGTAGCGCGAGGAATTGTTTATGAGTGTTTCGAAAATATACTGGGGTTCTATTTTTGATACTAGTAATTGCACAGGGGGATTTTTTCGTTCTTCCAGGTGTTCTATTGGAATGTCCTTGGGCGAAAACGCGAAAGAGGGCCATTGATCTCGTTCGTGCCTTATCCACGAAGGTCCGAACCACCACAAGTCATTTGATATCAAATGAGAGGGTGGAATGCCACGGGATGCGCAGTCAGCTGGATTATCATGTGATCGCACGTGATACCATGATTCTCTGGGTATTTCAGATAAAATTTCTGCTGTGCGATTGGCTATAAAAACTGACCACCTTTTGGGCAACGCAGAGAGCCAATGAAGGAATATTGCAGAATCAGTCCAGGCAAAAACTTTCATTTCTTTGTATTGCAAAGAAGTTTTAAGCTTTTTAACTAACCGCGTTAAAAGAACCGCTCCACAGAGTTCCAGTCGGGGAAGAGAAATTACTTTTAGAGGTGCTACTCTGCTCTTAGCAGCGACTGAAAGAGAATTTTAATGGAGATGATGACTGGTGTTAAAAATCCTATGGGGTCAAATATCTTAGATGACTCAGATAGAATGCGCCGCTTAGTAACCGATGAGCTATCACTTATGTTGACCTTGTACGAAAAGGTATCGCGAGCAGGTGACCATTGTAATCCCAACAGCTTGACCGAGGTATGTTCTTCAAAATCCTTTGGTGATAACTCCCGCTGCTCTTCCGGTAAGCTAACTAATAAAGGCCAACAATTAGTGGTCCATTTGCGGAGATTAAATCCACCAGATTTAAGTAACTGTAAGAGTTCTAAGCGAAGGGAAGTGACTTCATCGATAGAATCTGCTCCGGTCATTACGTCATCGACGTAAAAGTCATTAAGCAATACTGCTGCCGCGCGTGGATACGTATTCATAGAATCGAGTGCGAGTTGGTAGAGAGTACGAACAGCCAGGAATGGTGCACACGCTGTACCATAGGTGACAGTCGAAAGACGATAATGTTTCAGTGGTTGATCACTTGACTCTCTCCATAGAATTCGTTGGAAGTCCGAATGATTGCTGGTAACGCGTATCTGACGAAACATTTTCTCTATATCACCTGATAGAGTAAAGAGATGGCGACGGAAGCGAATGCAAATTGAAAACAGATCACGCTGGTAGGTCTGTCCTATTAGCAAGGTTTCGTTAAGAGACTTGTGGTGACCAGACTTAGCTGATCCGTCAAAAACTACTCGTACCTTTGTAGTGCTGCTGTTTTCCTTTATCACAGCATGATGTGGTAGGTAGTAGCATTTTGCTGAAGATATGTTTATCTCATTGAAAGGTACCTCTTCCATATGCCCCAGACTTAGGTATTCCCGCATGGCGGGGCATATGGAAGAGGTACCTTTCAATGAGATAAACATATCTTCAGCAAAATGCTACTACCTACCACATGCCAATATATTTATCCCTTAAGTACTGATTGGAAGATATTTTACGTTCGGTGTATTTGAAACGATTTAAAGCGACGTTTATGCTCTTTCCAAAATCAGTCTCAATATCGGATTTAAAGGGTAGCTGCACTAGGTACCTGCCGTCAGGTAATCGCGAATGAGATGTAGCGAAAATGTCTTCAGCACGTTGGTCTTCGATGGAAAGAGTAGTTTCATGAGAGACTTCTTCAAGTCTCCAAAAGCGCTCAAGGTCAAACTCAAGTGCTGTGTCTAACTGAGTGCAGTAAGAATCAATAGAATGGATTGGTAACGAGTTAGGAGTTGTCATTTTACCACAAACCACCCAACCAAAAAAAGTTGGAATGAGATCAGGCTGGCCTTGGTGACCACGAACAGCTGTTCCATTGAAAATACTGAACACTTTGTCAGCGCCGATAAGAACATCAATGTGACCCGGAAAATTGAAGTGAGGATCTGCTAGAGGATACGATGAAAATACGTTTTTATCTACGATTGTGGATACAGCTGCAGGTACTAGCGAAGTAAGTTTTGAGATGACGTAGCACTGAATCTCAACAGATTGCTTGCTTACGCATGAAAATAAGTGAAGTGTAACAACTCCATTTGTTACACCTGCTGACGTTGAACCAACACCAAGAACGGGAATACGAGCAGCTTTCCTGGTGAGCCCTAAGCGTTGCACTGTTTGTTCTGTAACAAACGAAACTTGAGAACCTGAATCCAATAACAATCGAATGTTCTGCAGAACTCCTTGCTTATCGTTAGCAAGAGCGATGGCAGTAGGCAGTAAAGTTTGGGTAGAACGAATGGGTTTTAACGAATTGTCTACTGCGTTTGTATGTGAACAAAAAACGGTTGATGAATTTGTCACTGGAACTGAATTCGAAGATGAGGGTAGATCCGAGTATGGTGTAGAATAAACATTTGTAGCAGTGGATGGTGACGGTATCGATGAAGAGATATTAGACGACGAAGAAGCTGTGGTGCAAGAAGCTGGTGAAGTAGAGTTTGGCGACGAGGATGTGGAATGCACGAGGGTATGGTGACGCGACCTGCATGTTTTGCAACGATTGTTTGACCGACATCTATTTGAAGAATGTCCTTGACGAAGACAGTTAAAGCATAAGGACTGTTCCTTGACAAATATTCGACGAGCATCAATTGGAAGTGCGAGAAAATGTTGACATTGTAAAAGGCTGTGGTCTGATTTGCATTTAGGACAACTGCGACTGGATTCAATGAAGTGGCTCCGAATGACGCCTTGAACCTTACTTCGTGATTGTGTAGAACGCGACGGGGTAAAACAGGATTCAAGACACACACAACGACTTTGCAAAAAGTCTAGCATTTCTTTGAATGACGTATCATCCCTTGATCCTATTAACTCAGCCCATGCCTGCTTTGTTTCTGGATCGAGCTTTTGCAAGATAATATATATCAGCCATGGATCTCTATCGTTTGATTCTAAGGCGTTTAACCCGCGAATTACCTCGTCAGCACCATCAGTGATTTTGCGCAACACGACCACATTTGAAGAGTTTGCGGTGGGCAGCGATAGAAAGGATTGTATAAATGATTGAACTATGCTTCCAAATAATTGTTATCAGAATTTACGATGTGTTTTAATAAATTGCTAGCTTCTCCACATAAGAATGACTTCAGGTATTGAAGTTTTTGCGTAGAAGAAAGCGACGAATTACAATCTATTGAGCCCTGAAATGAGTCTCTAAACGCAGGCCAATCTTTATAATCACCCGAAAATTGGGGTATTGATAGATGCGGCAATTTTACGGAGGATGCAACATTGGAGGTGTTTAACTTTTGCAAAAACGTTGCTTGCTGACTCGCCAACTGTTCAATTACCGATTCATTTGGCTGACTTGAAGTTGAGGCACTTGCCATGTTCTTCACGTGAATGAAATTGGTAAGAACCGAATGCGCGACAAAGTATTTCGTTTCATACTCAGCAAATTCCGCTTCAGGATCAACGAAGTTTGGATCCTCCGAAAACTCGTACAAAGCATTCTGCAATTCGACGAACTCAGTCCACGTTTTTGTTAGATTATCTAACCTAATCTCTAGCATTGGAAGTGTGGTATTAACATCCACTGATTCCGCGAAGGTTGCAGCGCGAGATATAGCAGCCTTTGCACGACCCCGTTTTCCTTTGATGAAATTCATTTTGAACGACGTATGATCACGAAAAAATCAAATAATTATTGCGCGCACACGAGATTTCAATAGGTTTTATTGAATTATATTTAGTGTAGAAAACACGAGATAGAATGGGTTTGAGAAACAATTCAATTCAAACGATTCAATTAACACGTGTATATTCAACGAACTGTTCTATCAAATTTTCGAGAAAAATTGTCTATTTTTTCGATTAAATTCGGCTTTAGAAGGACCAGAAAATGTTCTTTAAATGAATTTACAATAAATGTTGTATAATTGAATTTATTGATACTACCAAGATGATGATGTTTGCTGCTTGCTGGTTGAATATCGAAAGAGAAAGAATTTAAGACAAACTGTAGCACAAGTGGCAACGAACAATAGCACAAAGAAGAATAACGAAATTAAAGAGAGAGTGATAACAGAACATTGCAATACATAAATCATTAGCTTAGAATTAGTGTTAGACAGTAGGGTGAATTGTGCTTTGTTTGGCGATATGCAAGCAAATAATAAATAATGAAGTAAACATAATAATACAAATAATAACAAAGAAAATATATAATATAATTATTGAACAGGCATAAAAAAGTTCCGACCTTACATACAGGGGTACCATTTTAAAGTCATTACTGACCATGCGAGTCTGAAGTGGCTGATGGGGCTGAAAAATTTGAAAGGTAGATAAGCGCGGTGGAGTTTAGACCTGCAGGGATATACCTTTGAAATCGAGCACCGGAAAGGCAGCTTGAATGTCGTGCCAGATGCGCTTTCGCGTGCTTATGAAATCGAGGCATTGCAATCCGGTTCCGCGAATTCAAAGGGAATGCCTGAAGTGCTGCATATTGATCTGACCGATCCTGCGTTTCAGTCGGAAGAGTATGTCCAGATCATCGACCACGTCCGAGCTAACCAAGACCAATTGTCTGACCTTCTTGTCTCGGATGGTTACGTGTACAAAAAATTGAAACACAGCACTGGTAATCCACTCCAAGACGATTTGTCATGGAAGCTTTGGGTTCCGGCCGCGCTTACTAACAATCTCATCTTTTTAGCCCATTGTCTACCAAAGGCCTCGCACGGTGGTATCGCCAAGACCCTATTTAGACTGCGAGAACAGTATTACTGGCCTAATATGGCAACAGAGGTAAAGCGGTATATCTCTCTTTGTGAAGTGTGCAAAAGTACAAAATCTCCGAACACCATCCTGAGAGCACCGATGGGTAATGCTTTCACCGTAGACCGTCCCTTCCAGCATATTATATATGTAGATTTTTTAGGCCCGTATCCTCGTTCCAAATTAGGAAACACGCATATTACTGTAGCATTGGATCAGCTTACTAAATTCGTTTTTATTAAAGCCCTCCGAAAAGCGACCGCTGAAACTGCCCTGAAATTTCTACGGGATGAGATTTTTCTTATTTTTGGTATTCCTGAAACCATTCTCTCAGACAATGGGAAACAGTTTGTCTGCCACGAGTTCGGTAGTCTCATGAAATCTCTCGGGATTAACCATTTGAAAACCGCTTCGTATTCCCCTCAGGCCAATGCTAGCGAGCGCGTGAATAGATCGATACTTTCCGCCATTAGATCTTATATTGATACCGACCAATCAAACTGGGATCTGCATTTGCCCCTTATTGGGAGTGCCCTAAGGACAGCGGTTCATTCGGCCATAAGAATGTCCCCTTATGAAGCAGTCTTTGGGCAACGAATGATCGAGCACGGCAGCGACTATAGTCTATTAAGGAAGCTCAACGGGTTAAATGGTTCCGAGATTGACATGATTCCGAAGGCAGCGAAAATCAATATTTTGCATTCGCACATAAAAGATTCACTTGAGAAATCACATCAAGTTGTTGCGTTAAATTTTACCGCAACAAGGTCTGCTCTCGTTTTCCCTTCTCTCCTACCCATGGTCCCTCTTCTCTTGGGTTTGTGCCTGAGGTCCTGGGATGTGGACGGGCATCCGAGGTCCCCATCAGCCTTCGGACCACCTCCTTGGAGCCATAGGGTACAACCATATAGGTGCACGAAAGTGACAAGGCGGCCACAGGCCATCAGACGGGCGGTCTGAATGGCAAAGCATGGAAGTTCCGGTTGCGCAGCCCTTCGGACGGAAGGGAGACTCGCAACCGTCGATTAAATGTACCGAGACCGACAGAAGGTCAGTAGAGATGAAAGAGTGGGGGGAGGACGATCCCCTTAGCAAACACTCCACCGTGGGATATAGCATAGACGAGTACGATGTCTATGCAAAGGGTGTGGCGGACAGCCAATATAAAACACCCCAACGGCTGTCAAACATTGACCGGTGACAGCAACAAAGTACGTTCGATGGGTGGAGAGACGACGATCTCTCTTGCAAATTACCCCGCCGCTGAAGCAATGAAGGAGCAGCAGAGGAGTGTAAGCGGACGGCCGATATATTAAGACACTCTTCATCAGAACTACCATCACACCGGTAGAGAGTTCGGTTCGATGGGCATAGGGAAGACGATCCCTAAGTCAATGCCCCGACGATGGAGCAACGGAGGAGCAGCAGAGAGTGCAGGCGGACGGCCAAGTAGAACGCACTCCCACCATAGAAACCCGCACAGAAAGTGCGTGACAAAACACGAAGAACATAAGAACACAACAAACACGAAAGCAGCACGAATGATTAACGATATTAACACTAAACACTAAGAAGCTGCGATTGCACTAAATGGCCGAGAGCCCAACCTAAATGTAATATTTTGTAAGGAATGGCCTGCTATCAGCAAGTCTCATCCCCCAAATCTGCGCGAGAATCTACCGAGATAGCTTAAATAATCGCGAACAAAATAATAGTAAACAATACCTGTTTGATGCCTTCTCTGCGATCGGGGGGTTAAGTGTGAAGCGTCGAACGTCCAATGTCCGGGTGGGAATTAGTCACCATAATCCTTTTTCTTTTTCGCTTTTTTTTTGATTTTAATTATATTCGTGGGGAAAAATGCCGAGAGCTAATTCCTCCACGAATTACTTTTCACTTTGTTTATTTTGTTTGTTGACAGAAGGTCAGAGAAGGGATAATTAGAGATGATTAACTCTGAGTAGAGATAAGAGAGTTTGAAGTCGGCTGGCATTCCAGCGATACTGGAAGGATCCCATGAAAGTGAGTCCCAGTATATATAGAGAGAGAGAGAAACGAATGGAAAGTTTGAGAGGATTAGCGGGTTACGGCAGCGCATTGGTGTCGCACACATTGACCGGTTAGCCCTCTAATATGTTTGAGTGTGGTGGTTAATGACCGTGGGAGGCATAGCTGAATGCCAACAAATCCCACCGTTGGGGTCTAATACCAGCGAATGTATGAGAGAGTGTGTGTGAGAAAGCCAAGCGACTTCAAACAAAAGAAAAACCCTGGAAGTCACTTCTTGGCTGACCAGCTTTAAGCATAGTTTACGTGGAAGTTATTGTCGAGTATTGCGATTTTGTTATTTTGGCGTTGCGAGAAAAGCAACTTGTTTTTTTTATTTCTTTTAAATCAGTAAAGTAAACCGTGGAGGTTTTTTTGTAATAGTAGGAAGTTAACGTAGAGTAGTGAGAAAGGTGAAAAGTAAGTCGATTAAGAAGAAAGGATAGTGGAGGAAAAGACAGAGGACAGAACAAAAGGATATTGTCAGAAGGACAATAAGAGAAGGAAATAGAAGGAAAAGCAGACGAGGAATCAAACAGATAAGTACAGTGAAAATTGTAGAAAGTGCTATAGAATTCGTTTGTTGTAGGAAATTTTGTTGGTTTAGACTCGGTAGACTCTCGACTCGAAAAATCCCGGAATAAACGGGACACGTGACCCCGTAGTATAATTCTTTAAACATCTGAGATAACGCGATAGCGGGCCACGCCAACGGTCCAAACGCCATAAGATTTTGTGGTATATACTTAGAACTGTGGTTGTGTCGCCACGATACAAAAATAGTGAAATTTCTGCGAGGCTTTAACCTCAATTTAATAAAGACCGTGCTCCACCGGAGCATTTATAACGTTGTTAATTGGTTGTCTTCTTTTGTGCGTAGTCGTTGCTTTTTTACTTTTCAGTTCTCCGAAGGTTTCGTAATTTACCCCAAAATTACGTGGCGCCCATTATTCATCAGGAATATTAAATCCATAGGAATTCTGACAATTCGCGACAAACAATAAAACCACTGGTAAAACGCGCTCAAAAACATCGAACGCACCCCTTTCGCTGAGCAAAGCCGAACACAGCCATCTCACTGGTTGTGGTTGCAAAAGTTCGCGATCTCTTGTTTCTCCTATCTCTGACAAGTGTCAGATCACATTATTCGATTTGTTTTGCTCGGGCAGTGGCGACTGCATTTTGCTCTTTTATTTCGTTTTGTTTCGCCAAATTAATTATAATATAGTAGTTTGATCGCGTAATTAATATTAATAAATAAATTTTGCAACAAAGTATACGCCCGAGTGTACACTCGCAGTGCCAATGTCAAGTACCAAGTAGGTGACGTGGTGTATAAACGAAATTTTGTTCTCAGCGATGCAAAGAAAGGACTGAATGCAAAGCTTTGTCCTAAGTTCATTAAAGCTAGAATTCAGAAAATTATCGGTAGCAATATTTACGAATTGGTAGACACCTCTGGGAAGCGACTAGGCGTTTCGCACTCAAAAGATATTCGGTGCTAACAGTTTCATTCCAGCGCCGTGAATACATACCTTGTTGAGCGTATGCTATGTGCCTCAACTGTCATTGTTCCGGCTCATCTGAACATGAGACTCCCCTAATTAGATCAGGTGTGGGTCGAGATTCGCTATCGATTCTTCTTCTTGATCTTTTCATACGCTAAATGCTGATGAAAATATCAAGTTTTGTAGGGAATCGTCGAAGTTTTGTTGCATTTTTGTTGAATTTTTGAATTCCAACAGAAATCTGGGAAGACCAATGGAAAATCACAATTGTGACTTGCACGGTAACGTCCCGTGTTCGGGAATGAGCAAATTGGTGATGACGTGTACGCCATTTTTTTTTCGCTTAGTTTATGGCAACATTTTCAATCGCCAATAGCTCCCTCAATTTTATCTATATTTAAAATATTATTATTAAACTTAACGTCTAAATACGAGACTTAAATTTAGAGATAAAGACCTGATTTTTATAAATTAAATCAAGGGAGCTAGGCGAGATTGAAGATTGGGCCATATACCGAGTATGAAGGAGTGAGCGAGACAGAACTGCGGGAGTTCGCCTAGGCTGATTTTTGTCTAGCGGACAATCGGGAGATTGGTAAAAGAATCGGGAGTGTTCGGACGTGCCGGTTAATGATTTTTGTTTTGTATTTTTCGCGGTGGTTATTAAAGGCGTTGAATACGAAAAAGCAAAAAACAAATACGACGTAAGGTAGCGCAATAGTTAGGCGCTAATTGTCTGACGTGAAGCGCATGCCAGATTCCACGTCCAGGCCTACGCATATTCGTCAAACTACACCGTTTTGCGTTTTGTCCCGCCTCACCCGTATACAAAAGGAAAAAAAAACACTTTATTCGTCCTTCCCACCGCGCCGTCACAAGTGAACCTATCCCCACAACAAGAAACGCCCGAAAACCGAAGAATAAGATCCTCCCCCGCACGAGTGTCCGAAGAGTGATACCCCCACACGTGCGGCGTGTCAAACTGTCCAGGTTCGCCCCACCACCAAAAGCGAACCACCGCTATCAGCAGGTGAACTTCGTACTGGGATTCAACATTCAAGGTCTTGCGGTTGCCACAAAACTGCAAACAACTTGTGGCATCACATCCCAAGCTGCTCGTACACCAATATCAGCGCATACTCCCGGACAGGGATTTTCAAGTGCAACAAATTTCGCACACACCAAAGACTCCAGCCACGGCGAGATCGCCGCTTGTTCAACAGCCAGGACCCCAGCCACAGCGAATCCCCTGTATGTTCAGCAGCCACGTACACCAACCAGCTCACGTTTTCTATCGTGCCCTAGAGGACTCTGTTAGCAGTAGAAAAAAAAATATAAAAGCTAAGTTCTGGTCAATTTTGTGGTTTATTTTGTAAATCATTTACGTTCAAATGAAATTTTTCTAATCAATTTTGTGTAGCGATTTTTGTGCAGTGAATCACATACATCAAGGAAGGAATGCGGTGCACCTCAGGTCAACCCCTTGGAATCCGGAATTAATGGTAACCCAGAAAATAAAGTGGGGTAAGTTTTTGTAAAAATTACATTTGAACCAAAGTGATAGTAGAGTAGAATAAATTGACCAAGTGGAGAGTTTAGGTTTTTTGTACAAAAGATAAATTGTGAAAAGAGAGGCAGAGAGAGAGCGCGACGCCATATACACGAATTACATGCTTGGGTTGTGTGGTGAATTTGTGACTAAAGTAGTTTGGTTTGGGGAATAAAGATTTGAATACGCTCACGGAAGATCGCTTATCTGAATAGATTTATTTCTTGTTCGCTAAGAAGAGAAACAGTCGATGGACGTTTAAAAAGATTGTAGAATAGAATTAGTACTTAAGAAGCTTTTTTCGGAACGAAACATTTTCGCTGCTACTGTGGGTTAATTTTATAGGTTATTATTATAGGTTAATTTTTCAAATTTCAATTTGAATAAATGGATTTTGTAATCGAAGTTGAAAATTTAAAGAACGTTTTTTTTTTTAATTTCGCCGCGCATGACGTACATTCTTTGAACCTTTTCAGTGGTGGCATTTTAGAGGTTTTTCGTCGGCATCGCTAGTATGAATATGTGTAGGTGTTAAATTCAAATAAGGATGTGTAGGACCGAATAGAAATGGATGCGAGAGGAATTGAAAGGGTGAAGGGTATCATAGTTTCCGGGTGAGACTAGATATCCCTTTTCGAGCTAGGGGCCGTCGTAAATCGAGCGTGTCGGCGGCCATGGTTTTTTTAAACTTCGGTTTAGAAAGGGGCGGGTCAGCTCTTGGAGAGATTTTACACCTTACCTCTCCCGCTCTCTCCCACTTTGGAAAAACGGCGTGAATTATACTAAACTCGGGCCTCGCAATTATTATTGTTAGGAATAGTTGGTTACCGGTCGCGCTTTATCATCTTTTGCGATTTTTATCCGGTTTTTTTTTTGATACAGGCATGTAAAAATATAATGTAACCCCAGTCTAGGGCCTATGGCAAGATCTCCACCCCCCGTTGAGCTAGCTCGTGGTGAATTGTTCATGCCTGAGCCATAGGAGGCCTGGACACCCCTTCTACTATTCTGCCCGGACTGCCTCAAGGGTCCTGTGACCTTGGGTCAAAAGGGTAGACAGGTTTGGTGGAAGGGTACGACGGCATACAGTTATGCACTACAATGTTTTACCATCTAGGACTAGGCTTTTACCTGTGTGGGTGATAATACAGGAGAAGGTCGAGTCCTATACATCCGAAAGCTTTTCGATCATTGGTGCAATTCGGTGTGCGTGTGTATGCATATGCACTTACTTCGGTGAGGGCATATGCATGCACAGGTCGTCGTTCGTTACAAAGTCAACAGGAATATCACCCTTCTTCATTTTGTTCGGACGTCATATGATGTCTCATGGAGATTCTTATAAACTAGCTAAAAAGCTGAACACCATAAGCGATGGCGAAATTGAGTATTTACCAACTTCGACTGCACTACAGCTAGTGAGAGAAAAAGTCAAAGAAAAGTTACATGAAGCGTATATACGAAATGAAAAATCCTACAACTTACGTTCGTCAGCTCGAACCTTTAAACCAGGCGAGGAAGTTTACCGCAGGAACATCCTCAACGTGCACACATATCGAGGGGCAAATGTCGACTCTGACCATTTTCTTGCCGCGGCTAAGTTCAGAGCTCGACTGTCCAACGAGAAGAAGCTGCGAACCGCCCAGAAGAAGAAATTCGACGTTGGACGCCTTAGCACACCTGGAGTATCCAGAGCCTACAGCGAGCGCCTGAGTATGAAACTCTCCTTTTGTGCACTCACCTACCACAGACGCCAACAATCAGTGGTGCCAGTATCGCGACATCATCAAGGAGGTAGCCGAAACCACTGTAGGGTACCAGCCACCCCAGAGAAAGAGCCCGTGGTATGATGATGAATGCGTATACAGGAAAAAGGTGACAGAAGATGCACACAAGAAAGCGCTGGAGCGCGAAACAAGTCCAGCGAGAGAAGAGTATCGAGTCAGGAGAAGGGAGGAAAAGAAGATCCTGCGTAGAAAGAAGAGGGCTTACGCAGCTTCCCAGCTCAAGGAGATCGAAGAGTCGCGCGATCGTAACAAAATCCGGAGGTTTTATAAAAAAAACCAAGCAACTGGCTGCTGGTTACAAACCCGGAACGCAGGCTCTTCGAGACAGCGAAGGAAACCTAGTCACCGAAGCACAGGGAATAGTAGATGTATTTAAGCAGCATTTCCAGCAGCTGCTAAATGGGCACCATGTAGAGAGAGTGATAGGGCAAGAAGAGAACCCACGTCCAGTCAATGAAGAACCAGTTCCACCACCCAGTATAGAAGAAGTGCGCTTAGCTATAAAATAGCTAAAGAACAACAAGGCTGCCGGCTCTGATGGCTTACCAGCGGAGCTCTTCAAATACGGAGGTGATGTTTTGGTAGGGTGCATGCACCGAATCATCAACCAAGTATGGGTGGAAGAAAACATGCCCGATGACTGGACTATCAGCTCTATATGCCCCATCTACAAAAATGGCGATCCTATGTCTTGCAAGAACTATCGAGGCATAGAGACTTGTAATAGAAAGACCAAAGACGTTCACAACGTTATAAAGTATTTATTGGAATGATCTCGAAAATGTCTTAAAATTAATTGTACACTAATCGTACACTAGTTCCAATTATGTATATTGAGTTTTACGTTATAATAATATATATGTTTTTACATGTTTAATGTTTTTAAGTAAATGTCAGCTGTTTATTTATTGTTTATTTATTCGCACTAAATGTCATCGATGTTATAAGTCTGCATGGATGGGTTTGGGCATTGTTTATTAGGAATGTGCATCCAATTCGCAACATTCTCCCCGCCCGTGAACGTAGTTCGCAAAACTTCCTTCATTTGATAGAGTGTGATAAGGCCTTAACACTGATCAGATTTGCTCACATCATTAACGACCCTGTATATTTGGACTACCTTGCCGACCTTCTTCACTTCCATGTTCCACCATGTACATGTAAAGAGAAACACAATTAATATTCTGACATACAAAATAAAAGCTTTCCACATAAGAGAGACAAAGACAAACATAATCACGAAGTACCACAAAAATTATAAACATTGATACGAATGTGCAATGTGCATCTCCCTTGCACTGATTGTCTCGTACTCCACTCCAAATCCAGTTTCGTTTGTATTTTTTTTTGCAATGAATGGCGATCGCGCTGTGCCGGTGAAAAGTGTAATTTACGTTTTTTCTTTTTACTATCGAGCTAATGTTTTAAAGTTGTGTTAATTGTTTAAATTAGGTCGGGATTGATCGAAACGAGTATTTTAAAAAGTGTTTGATGTGCCGCCGTCCGTCGATACATAGAGGAACTTTACCTATGTTCTCATTGAAGAAAAAATTAGTTCCTGATGATAACTGGAAGCTGCAGTCTAACAGGTAACATTATAGTAGTTTAATTTGTTATTTATAATGGCATGCATATCTATAGAATTCTAATTAGATTTGAGAATAGTGGACGTAGATTCCCGTATTATTTGATTACATTAGTTACATTAGTGTGTGTGTGTGTTTGTTCGCGACGACAAATTGATTCACAACTTGTGCTTGACATGGGTGCATTTTGTTTTTGCAATTAGAGTGGTTAGGGTTGTGATTGGTTCGATAACTTTCGATAAGTAATCGATAACAACGTTGTTGTGTTCGATATACATATTTTACTTTTATTTTTGATATTTGATATTTCATATTTGAATACGTTTTAGATTATAAAATTAAATAGAAATATTTGTTAAATGTTTCGTTATTGCGTGTTTTCGATACGACGCGATTTGTTTTCGTGAAATTTCGAGATTATTTAATTGCATGTTTGGCACAGTGCATAATTCGAAGTTAATTTGCGAACGCTTTGGTTTGTTTGAATGTGGACTGTATTTATGTGTTTAGGTTACTAGTTAGTTATTTGTTAATTATTTTTCCATTATTTATAAATTGTTTTTTCTTTAATTTTTCAGATTAGTCTTGTATACGTTTTTTTTTTGTCACAGTAGTGTGAAATCCTCGTTGTTTTTGTTTGTGGGCAGATAGCATATTTTCGCGATCGGTCGTTTAAGATAGCCTGTTTTTGTTTTTACTGTTACGACCCGAGTTAGTCCGTCCGTTCCCGGGTGCGTTTTATATATTCGCGCTAGACTCCAATGAGACGGTGGAAGACGTTCGTCCTTAAGTAGAACTAAGTCTCCGATTTTCGCTTCCTCTTCCGTTTTTAACCATTTCGGGCGTTGTTGAAGTCGCGACAAATATTCGGTGTTCCATTTATGCCAAAACGTGTCTAGAAATGATTGCAACCGTTTCCAACGATCGAGGTAGCCAATCTTTCGCAATGTGTTATCCCCTTGTGGAATGGTGTGAAATGGCTCACCAATCAGAAAGTGTGCTGGCGTGATGACTTCCAGGTCATCGACGTTGTCGGAGAGAGGACATAAAGGCCTTGAATTCAGACACGCTTCTATTTGAGTCAGAAGCGTGGTGAGTTCCTCATAGGTAAGCCTCTCATTGCCGACAACTCTTTTTAAATGGTACTTGACCGACTTCACCCCGGCTTCCCATAAGCCTCCAAAATGAGGGGAAGCGGGAGGAATGAAATGCCATTCGGTACCTAAATTCGCGAATATGCCAGCGACCTCCTTCCAATCGTGTTGAGCATCCCGTAATAACCTTCGTAGTTCCGCGTTGGCTCCCACAAAATTGGTTCCGCAATCACTGTAGACCTGAGTGCATACTCCGCGTCGTGCCGTAAAACGCCGGAAAGCTGCCAAAAATGCCTGTGTTGTAAGGTCAGACACCACCTCAATATGAATCGCCTTCGTCGCTAAACAGATGAACAATGCGAAATATCCCTTACTTAGCTTACCGCCGCGACCTTTCCACGCTTTTATGTCAATTGGGCCTGCGTAGTCGACTCCGGTATGGCTAAATGGTCTGGCCATACGCACCCTGGCAGCTGGCAAACTGCCCATAAGTTGTTCCATCCCTTTAGCCTTTTGTCGAAAACAGTCTGTGCATCTATGGATGTGATATTTGACGACTCTCTTAATCTGTCCGATCCAGTATGTCCGTCTTATAAAATCTATCATTTGCTGGATTCCACCATGAAACGTTTTGCTGTGAGCATCTCGTACAACAAGGCTGGTGAAGTGGTGATTATTTTTTAAAATTATCGGATGTTGCTCGTCATACTGCAAGTTCGAATTTTGCAAACGACCTCCCACACGCAGTACTCCCTGAGCATCGACGAATGCGTTTAACGAACGTAACTGCTTTGGGATTCCATCAGATGTCTCAAGCTCCATCAGCTCTGATAAAAACATCTCCCTTTGTGCTGCTTTGGCTGCGAGCACAGTTGCTGCCTTTAACTCCTGTGGACTAAGTGGCTGTGACTTTCTCTCATTTTTGGTGACTCTGCAGTTGTTGAGGAATCGCAAGCATGTTGCTAAGACCCTTACCACCTTTGAAAGTTGAGAAAAATGATGAATCACTTCGCTGACGCAATTTTTGTTATTGGTCTGAGAGCAATGAACTCTGACTGCTCGTCTTTCCTCCTCTGTATCGAAACTGAATGGTTGTTCAGGAACTTCAAACTCCCATCGACCCTTCAAAAATCGCGGTCCTTGCCACCAAAATTCCAGGGATTCTAAAGCTCCAGGTAAAACACCCCGTGATGCCAAATCAGCTGGATTATGCTGCGTCGGTACGTGTCTCCATGCATTGATGTAGGTGAGGCGCTGTATTTCCGAAACACGATTGGCTACAAAAGTGTCCCATTTAGAGGCTGGTGATCGAATCCAAGCCAACGCTTTCATGGAGTCTGTCCAAGCATATGTCCTTTGGACGCCCAAGGTTTCTTCGACATATTGCAGTAAAGTGGCCAAAACCACTGCTCCGCAAAGCTCGAGACGCGGAAGCGACACAGTCCTCTTACATGGGGCCACTTTAGTTTTAGACATGAGCAGATGAACGTGGATGTTGTCGTCGTCGTCCAAAACTCGAATATAAACCGCTGCCCCAAAAGCCATCATCGAAGCGTCGCAAAACCCATGAATTTCAACAGCTTTATTTCTTTGCATCGTGTTGATCCACCTTGGAATTTTGATGCGTTCGATCATAGGGAGTTCTCGGCGAAAAGCTTCCCATTGTGTTTTTAATTTCGATGGAATTGGTTCATCCCAATCCGAACCCAGGCTCCATAGTTGCTGCGTCATAATTTTGGCAGTGATGATACAAGGCGATATCCAGCCAAGTGGATCAAACAACTTAGCGATCGCAGACAACATGGACCTTTTTGTTATCTCCTTGTTATCCGGTTGGAAATTTTGAAAGGAAAATGAGTCACTTATTGGGAACCACTTAATGCCCAGTGTTTTGACATGGTTCATTGCTCCAAACGGAATTTCAAAATCAATTTCACGGTCTCGTTCTGGAATGTCGTCCACTAACGCCCTTTCGTTGCTTGTCCACTTCCGCAGATGAAATCCTCCAGAGGCTAACAATTGCCGAGCTTCGTTGCGCTTTTGCCTAGCGTCTTCGATAGAATCGGCTCCACTTATTAGGTCGTCAACGTACATGTCCTCACGAACCACCTTTGCTCCTAAGGGAAAATTTTGTTTTTCGTCCTCTGCCAATCTCTGTAGGATACGTATCGCTAAATAGGGTGCACTCGCAGTACCAAAAGTGACCGTTTTTAGCTTATAGGCCTTCATTGGTGCGGTTTGATGCTCTCTCCAGACGATTAATTGATAGTAACTATCACGTGGGCTTACCAAAATTTGACGGTACATTTTTTCGATGTCTGCCGTAAACGTCACTCGATGAGTTCTCCATCGCAGAATTAAGTCTACGATGTTTGTTTGCAGTTTTGGACCCACGAGCAAACGATCGTTCAAAGATGTACCATCCGATGTCTTGGCCGCTGCATCAAATACGACCCTCAATTTCGTCGTGGAACTAGCCTCCTTAAACACAGCATGATGTGGCAGGAAGTAATGGTACGGAGTATTGAGTGTCGCATCGTATACCATATCTACCTCCTCCATATGCTGAAATGTATTATATTCCCGAATACACGCGCTGTAGCTTTCATGCAGCTTCGAATCTGACACAAACCTCTTCTCCAAATGGACAAACCGACGAATAGCGCATTCCCTGCTGGATCCCATCGCTGGATGATCGACTTCCTTAAATGGCAGCATCACTTCATAGCGCCCGCTGGACAAACGTTTGGTAGTTTTATTGAAGTGCTCTTCACAGACGACGTCTTCTTCAGGATCCCTGGTCTGGAACGGCTGCTCTTCCATTTCCCAAAATGTTTGCAACTGGGAACTCAGATCCGTAAACTGCGCGAAGCTACGAAGATGTTGCGTATCATCTACTGGAACCTTGCCAAAGATTATCCACCCAAGTTTTGTCTTCTGCGCTATCGGAGCTAAATTGTCTTCAGAGCGTGTGATGTCTGGAAGAAGTATTTCGGCGAAAACGTCACTTCCAAACAATAAATCGATTGGCGCAGGAACACAAAAATCAGGATCCGCTAAATGCAAACCGGAAAGATGTTGCCATTTGTCAGGTATCATTCGTTGAGTCGGAAGAAGCCCAGTCAGTGACTTGAAAACGAACGCCCTAACAGCGCTCTCAAATGTCGAATGTTGCGACGCAAACATTATGTCAACATAATTTTGTGCTGTGCCACTGCTGACCATCCCCAACCCAGATACCTCGACAAAGGCACGATGCCTTTTCAACCTCAACAACTGTGCCGCAGATTCGGAAATAAAAGTTGCTTCTGAACCAGGATCGATCAAAGCACGCAAATCGTGGAAACGTCCATCAGCCGATCTCACTCTTACCATCGCTGTTGCTAAAAGTACCTTGGATCGTTGTGAGAGTGAGTAAAATGTGTTTATTTGCCTGCTTGTCGATGGCTGTGGTTCCTCCGATGGATGAAATGCAGGTGCATTTGGATTTACGGCCACCTGGTATGATTGCAAGTTATTCGACCTGGGCTGTTGAGAGTATGATGTCGCTGTTGCTTGCAAAGTTGTTGGCAAATTGCTGTTTTGGTTATTGTTGATATATCCGTTGTTGTTGTTGTTGTTATTGTTATTGTTGCTGTTGTTGTTGTTATTATTATTGTTGCTTGTCTGCATATCATGAACATGCAGAAGAGAATGGTGACGCTGTTGGCAAAAGTAACAGCACTTTGGGCTAGGGCACTCTCGCATAATGTGGTTATAACCGAGACAATTATCACAGACCTTGATGTTCCTGACTGTCTGTTTTCGCTGTATGGGGTTCAAATTTAAAAAACGTTGACATTTCCTAAGCGCATGTTGACCCTGATGACATAACTTACAGGAAATTGTCTCCCGAGAAGATGCCTTCGCTAAAAGAACCCTTGGTGCCTCTGCGTACGACCGGTTCCTCGTATTGACAGCTGTCTCACCTCTTATCCAAGGCCTGGAACTCCCCTTCAGGTCCTGTTGATCGACCACCTCAAGAGTGCGGAAGCGCGTTTCCAAAAATCCGGTGAATTGTTTGTACGTTGGCAGCTCCTTGAGGTTTTCCAGCTTCTCTTCCCACATTTGCTGAGTAGAACTGGGTAATTTATGCAACAGGATGTATATTAAAATAGCATCCCAGTGTTCTACCCGCAAGCCGAGGTTCGCTAACCCATGAACACACTCCTGAGATGTGTCCAACAACTCCTTCAGTCCGTTCGCTGATTCCTTGGATAACGACGATTGCCCGAATAGCAACTTCAGCTGGGCATTGACCAAAACGCGTTTGTGGTCGTAGCGCGAAGTAAGCAGCTCCCATGCCTTTGCGTAATTGCCCGCATCGCAAGGAAGATGTTGCAGCAGTCGCTCAGCCTCACCCTTCAGGCACGATTTGAGGTAATGCGTTTTATCAACATCACTCAACGAAGCGTTATTGTGCACCATGGATTGAAACAGACCTTGGAACGACCTCCATGTTGTGTACGAGCCGCTGAATTTGGGAATATCGATTTCTCGAGGCCTGATTTTGCTGGATGCCGATTGTTCACCTGACGTCGCAGCTGGCGCTGCCTGGGAAACTTTTCCAACGCTTCCAACAAGTCGCTGCGATATTCCAGGTAAATTTCCTGTATTTGCTCATACACAACAACTAATTCTTCCAATTTTAGGTCTGCTTCAAGCCTTCCGCCCCCGACGATTGCCTCATGATATTGTCTAGAGATCCGCATATTTTCCTCTAACATATCAAGGCGACTGGCTACGTAGGATTGCTGCTTACGCTTCTTTGTGCAGTTCTTAAAGCTGGTGAAACTGTTGACTAGAACTGTTAAAACGCCTTTTTGCAACATACCGCAATCAAAATTACCCTTATCCATATTGTTAAGTACGTAGATTAAGTTATTTATCTTATTTATGTAATATAATTTTAATTTAAAGTAAAATCAAAGCAAAACTTACTTGCTTTTGATGATGCTCGTATCTCGTATGCTATTTGTTGTTGTAGTCGATAGACGAATGTTCCCCAATTCTTCAGGTTCTGGATGAAGCTGGATGTTGTATCTGGCGATTTATTCGTTACACGACGCGTAGAATACGATTTACACACACACCAAATGTCAGTAGATTTAAGATTTATGTTAATTTAAGTTCGTTAGAATTAGATATAAGTTTTACTTGTCAAACAATGAATTGCACTTTGTATGCACTTTCTAACCACACTTTTTTTTTGTCAAATTTGTTTAGTTAATATTGAATTTATTGTCAAAGTTCAATAGAATTTAAGAAACAATTAACAATTAACATTTAATTAGACGCGAAAAGGACCAAATGTAACGACATGTATTTTTATTGGTGAAACAAAGAAACCAAGACTTGTAATAGAAAGACCAAAGACGTTCACAACGTTATAAAGTATTTATTGGAATGATCTCGAAAATGTCTTAAAATTAATTGTACACTAATCGTACACTAGTTCCAATTATGTATATTGAGTTTTACGTTATAATAATATATATGTTTTTACATGTTTAATGTTTTTAAGTAAATGTCAGCTGTTTATTTATTGTTTATTTATTCGCACTAAATGTCATCGATGTTATAAGTCTGCATGGATGGGTTTGGGCATTGTTTATTAGGAATGTGCATCCAATTCGCAACACTGCTTAATGTCGCATACAAGATCCTATCCAACGTACTGTGTGAACGTCTAAAACCGTTCTGCAACACACTAATCGGCAAGTACCAGTGTGGATTCCGGCCCGGCAGATCGACTATAGACCAAAACTTCACACTGAGGCAAATGCTGGAAAAGACCAACGAATTTCAAGTCGAAACTCACCACCTATTCATCGACTTCAAAGCCGCGTATGATAGCATACATCGTCAGGAGCTCTATATGGCGATGGCCGAATTCGGAATCCCGGCAAAACTGATTCAGCTGTGTCGCGTGACGCTGGAAAACACGCGCTGCAGCGTGCAGTTTGGAAGTAGCTCCTCCGAACTATTTCAAACATGCACCGGATTTCGGCAAGGAGATGCGCTATCATGCGACTTCTTCAATCTCGTACTGGAGCAGATAGTGCGCAGGGCAGCTGTCAACACGGAAGGCACTATCTTCAACAGGTCCGTCCAGCTGCTGGGCTATGCGGACGATATTGACATCATCGGTCGCTCCCAGCGTGCCGTGAGAGAAGCGTTCACGGCGATTGAAGAACAGGCGAAATCCGTTGGCCTTGAAGTAAATGAGGACAAGACCAAGTACATGCTATCAACAAACAAACAAACAACTGTCCACCGCCTAAGACAAAACGTCACTGTTGATAGCAAAAATTTCGAGGTAGTTAGGGAGTTTACCTACCTCGGAGTAAACATAAACTCCACGAATGACACCATAGTGGAGATCCGGCGAAGAATTACCCTAGGAAACCGTTGCTACTTCGGTTTGGCAAAACAACTAGGTTCAAAACTCCTAACCCGAAGGACGAAATGTATGCTCTACAAGACCCTTATCTTGCCAGTTGTGCTTTATGGCGCCGAGTGCTGGACCATAGGCAAGAAGGGAGAACTAATACTGGGCTCCTTCGAAAGAAAAAAAAATTCGGATTTTTGGTCCTGTGTGCGAGCAGGGCGAATGGAGGAGAAGATACAACCGCGAACTCTATGAGCTGTACCAAGATGTGGATGTAGTCCAAAAAGCCAAAACACGTCGACTACATTGGCTCGGCCACATCGAGCGAATGGACAATAATGCTCCGGCTAAGAGGATCTTCGAATCCCAGCCCCCAGGTTCGAGAAGAAAAGGAAGACCGAACCTCCGTTTCAAAGACCAAGCCATCGCGGATGCCAGAGCGCTTGGTCTGGACAACTGGAAGCAACGTGCCCGGGATCGTAGAGGATGGAAGGCTGCAGTGTCTCAGGCAGAGACTCTCCACGGGTCGGGAGCCCGATAAGTAAGTAAGTAGTATTTTCCAAAATCAACTTTAAACATTTTGACTAAAATGCTTATTTACGATAACATAAGTATTCTTAATAAAACCCCGTACTTAGTTTTGAAAAATTAAAATAATGCCGTCTTATAAACAATACCGCACTACCAGTTTAAATGTCACAACTAGTACTAGAAACTCCTTTTAAGAAAATATTTTCCACTTCTTCTTTTTTCAACCATATTAATCATGAACCTTAAAATAATTCCAACCAATTGTAGTCTACACTATCAGAAACCCTCACTTCATTTACCCCCAAACACATGTAAATTCAAAAACAAATCTCTGAATTCTTACATCACAAACCCTACTTCGAGTCATGGCCACTTTCCAGCATCACCAATTTGAAAAATCTGGTTTTATAGCCTACTAGCTGTACTCCCACGGCGCTGCCCGTGCCTTTCGTATTAAGTCCCGCCACAATTCGCAGAGTCGTTTTTTAAGGGAGGTGCAACGGCGCCCTTTTTGATTACTGCCCCATTGTGTTGAACACCATTTGCAAAAATTCAAGGCTTCATAAATGTCCAGATACCTATAGTGATTTAATTATTTTGTTACCTATATGGCAAGTGCCATATCCCGATTTCTATCCCGATTATTTTTTGCAAATGGCTTTGTTAACGAAAGAACCAAATTACATCTTAAGGTTTTTTCCACTGCGCCACCTCTCGCGAACGTCTGACAAACATCCGAGAGTAAAACTGTCATGAAAGAGCCGTTTGGACTCGGCGTAAAGCTCTAGATCCCTTCTATTCGTCCCAAAAATTTAAAACCCACACAAAACGAATGGTTGTGAGAAGCTAGGCCTTGGGTCCCACAGACCTGTCGCGCCAAAATATTTATTTATTTTTTTTTTTTTAATCCAAGGTTTTCTATTTGTATTGTTTTTGATTGCACTTTGTTTCCATTAGGGCCCGAAACTATACTATCTTTCAAGTTGGAATCAACCATGCGCATTCACAAAGTTTCATTGAAATCGGTTGAGCGGCTCTGAAGATCGACCACAGCGCCACCTGTTGATTCTCTCGCACTTAGCAGTAAAGTGTTTCTATCACAAAAGATCAACAAACTGTGATTTTGAAAATATTTTTTTTCTATATTTGAAGTGTCACTACTCGATTTCTATCCAGTTTATTTTTTTTTTTTCAAAGTGCGTTTCCCCATGAAAAATGTAATGTGTGCCTACAACGCCACCTGTTGAGAATTTTCCAACTTTTCTTTTCTTCTAAACCATCGCTGATGTAAGACAAACAAAACAAAGATCATTCAAATCGGTTGAGCCGTTCTCGAGTTTTAAGCATCCGAACAAACCAAGATTCATTTTTATATATATATATATAAACCATAATAAAAGAAAAATAAACCAACCAAACTGATGATATGAACGAGAAAGTTTCGTGCGATCCAGTTGTGCACTTTATTTTTTAGAGCAAAGCAATAGACTAATTTTAGCGATGAGAGTTGAATGCAAAAAATTTACAGCTATAACATATTTCTATTTTGCTTTGCTTATGCCGAAATAATGTGCATTTTAGGCGAACATCAGAATAGACCCTGAGCAGTAATTTTAGTTTCAGAGAAGCTGTGCAAATGAAAAGTGTTAAATTGTCTTCTAAATCAAATTCTATATTTAACACAAAATGTGGCGTGGAGCAGCACTAACTTCGGAAGAAAGAGGCAAAATATTGGCGTATCGAGACTGCAATCTTTCTAGATGTCAGTCTGTGTTTGTCATTTTTTAAGAAACCTATCGCCTTACGGAAAAAATATGAAAAAACCATCCTGGAAAGCACTTAAGCCTTGCGAGGAGCGAGGGATCCTTCGAGAAGCTTCAAACTCAAAGTATTTTGCAGCCAAAATTCGACAGAATTTGGGTGCAAATGCAAGTGAAGCTACCCTACGACGAGTAATCCGGAAGGCAAAATATCTGAAAAGATTGAAACTAAGAAAAAACCACACCTTATCGACATTCGTAAGCAAACTCGCTATCTGTTTGCTCGGAGTCACATGGCATGGAATTGGGAGTGGCATCAAATCGTTTTTTCTGATGAAAAACGCTTTAATTCGGATAAACCGGATGGATTCAACTATTACTTCCATGATATAAGTAAGGAAGAACACTATTTGACCGGTCACCATAGTCGTGAGCGGGGTATAATGGTGTGAGATGCCATATCCTATTATGGTGCATTTGATATTCAATTCGTTTTATATAAGATGAACGCAATAAGATACAAAGAGCTGCTCCAAAATGCATCCCCCATTTTTCCAACCTTTTTAAGCCATTATCTTGGACGTTTCAAAAGGATAATGCCCCAATCCACACTGCTCGAGTCGTAAAGATGTGGATAAATGACCAAAATGGGAACTTAATGGAGTGGCCTCCATACTCTCCTGACCTCAATATTATACAGAATTTGTGGGGATGGCTTTCGCGTAAAGTCTATCAATCTGGTGGACAATTTGAGGACATAGAATTATTAAAATCTGCCATTAAGAACGCCTGGAACGAAGTGTCCTTGGACTATCTAAAGGCTCTCTACGATTCAATCCCTGACCGAATTTATGAAGTAATTTTAACAAAAGGTGGTTATACACATTATTAATTAACTATAACAACTTCTTCGATACAAATTTTTTCAAAAAAACTGTGATTTATATTAAGTTTTTAACCTTGAGTCTATTCGGTTGATCGATAAAAAACTTTTTAGGATCACTCACAAAAAAAAAAAAAAGAATTTAAAAATTTACCATTGAACTTAGATCGCTCATTTTTGTTTTGTTTACTTAAGAATTAAATAGTGCATTATAAAAAATACGTTTTTTAAATTATATTCTCAAAATGATATAATAAACTCCATTTTTTAAAAAGATTAACTGTGAGCCTATTTGGTTGATCGGCAGTGTATCTCAAAAACGGTCCATACGTTTTTAAAAAAAAATCGTTCTTAAGGTTATATGGTCATTCCTAACATGATAGCAAACTCAGTTTTTCCCTAAATTATGGTTGAATGAATTTTTTTTTGAAAAATGTCGTTTTTAAGAATTATTTAGTTACAGTTTATTTGAAAACGGCTTTAACGATTTTAACCAAAATGTATATTTTCGCTATGGTGCGTAGGGTTAACATAGCTGCATACCCAGTTTTTTCGAGGGTTAAACCTCTACTGCATACGGAGCCATATATGGATTTTGATATTCCAGCTTCGATTTGAAGTTCTAAAGAATAGTAACGGGGAATAAACCGTCATGGATTAACTTTGTTAATGTTTTTATAAGTGTAGTGTGAATTTAGTTTTTTCTTTTTTACACAAGCGACAAAATAATCCGTTGTCATGTTCAACCGTGTTTATCGTCAATGAACGGCAAGAATAAAGTGGAATTAAAATATTTATTTTGTGTTATAAGAACTTATATACGGAAACATAATTGTTTTTCTTTAAATATTAGCTACTGGCGAGTGAAATATGGTTATTTGTTTTTCAATTATCCACATGCAGTTCATGGTACAATGCATTATTTGCAATGTCCATATATATGGCTCCTTATGCATTCACTGAAATATTCGTGGTGCCATATTTGGCTTCTTATGCATTGATGCTTTTTTGTACAGGTAAAAATTTCATGATTCTTACAAGGAGCTTTTAACCATACTTCCCTTTCCTTTGTTTTTTTCGGGATCGAACAAAATTTCGTCTCGGGAAAATCTTTCGATTTTGCACTTTAAATTAAAATCACAAGTATGTCAATTTCGAAAGATTTAAGAAATGAAATCTGCGGAAATGTATCCATACCTATTCATATACAATTTGGCGCGAAAACCCCAAAGCCATATAATTTTTTGCACCCGATATTGTGGTGACTGTGAAATTCTTCCTGGCATCATCCTCCCTCACCTTGCTATTGATGGACACTTATTCATAATATTGCATCTCCTTTTATTTGTTCCCCTCTTTATCTCTTCAAAAGAAAAACCAAACCAAAACCAGTTCCCTACCCTGTTACTGACGGTTGGGGATGACGACTGGGGATGGCGATAATGAATGAAGAAAGAAAAGAGGCAAACCAGAAGTTTGTTTTTGTTTTGTTTCTTTGATTTTCTTTATACCTACAATGCCCTTGCTATATAAAAAGTCTCATTAAGATACATGATGCCGTAAAAACCAAAGGGACATTTTGTTTGCTTGTTTTGTTTTGCGAAAAAGGAAAATAAAGAAGAATCAGGTACGAACTCCGCTGAGAAGCCAACGAAGTCCACGGTTCACGTTGATCGGAAATGTTTCTCAACAGTACACGTCAGATAAAGTGCTTTGCAGCATGTATCCGAGTTTGAGGTATATTTTCACGGTGGTGCCATCTACATATTGGGGTGTTTGGGAATAACCATTTCCTTTATATGAAATGCACCATCTAGTAATAATGTGTCTATGGTAATACTAACATCCTGAACAATACCCTGTACTCATTTTTTAGCTAAATTGTTGAGCCAAAATCAATTTTCAAACTAAACATTGCAATATTTGTAACTTTAAAGACTTTGACTAAAATGCTTATTTACGATAACATAAGTATTCTTAATAAAACACCGTACTTAGTTTTTCTTGGAAAAATGCAAATAATGCCGTCTTATAAACATTACCGCACTACCAGTTAAAATGTTATCACAGCTAGTAGTAGAAACTCCTTTTTATCAAATATTTCTCACTTCTTCTTTTTTCAACCATATTAATCATGAAACTTAAAATAATTCCAACCAATTGGAGTTAACACTATCAGAAACCCGCACTTCATTTCAAAACTCAAAAACGAACCTCTGATTTCTAAGATAATACATTTTTTTTTAAGATATCGGTCTCTTACAAACCCTACTTCGAGTCACCACCTACCAGCAACACCAATTCGAAAAAATGTTCTCTATAACCAACCAAACAGATGATATGAACGAGAAAGTTTCGTGCGATCCAGTCGTGCACTTTATTTGTGTACGGCTTAAGAAGATTATTTCATAAGGACTTTTTGTTGCGTTTCTCGAGCACTCTCCAGAACGCTAATCAGAACTCTTCGGAACTCCGAAAATGTTTTGCTTTAACTTTTTTGTGTTCGGCTTTAGAAGATTGTTTCATGAGGAGTTTTTGTTGCGTTTCTCGAGCACTCTCTAGAACTCTAGTCGGAACTCTTAAAAGATATGTTTTAATTTTTTTATTTTCTTGTTTTTTTGAAAAAAAAAACTATGAGGAACTCTAGAACTATGTTGAATCTATACGAAAATTAAAAAAAATATAATATACTAGCGGACCCGGCGAACTTCGTATCGCCTTCAGATAAACTCTATAGAGTAATTATGAAACACAAATAGTTTAAATTTAAATTTGATTTACTTCAATCGAATCGAAATCAGTAGAGGGCGATATGATAAACAATGTTTTTCGATGTTTGCCGCGTTAAAACAGGCAACGAATACCTGACCGTGGGAAAAAAATCCCACAGACTTGCAACGATTGGCCTTGCTATGTATTGATTGTCATCGCAAAAGCAAATCGAAGGGTAAACTGAATATGCTTGAACTGGAATGGAAGATCAATTGGAATAATCGGACTATGTGGGATAAGAACTTTCTCTCCTTTGAGTTCTTGATGATCGTCGCTTGAATCAAATTGTTCATCAGTTTCTTGACGGACAACCGTGTATCGTTGCACAATTTCGTATGATTAAGATTCCGCGACATAATTATAATGGATCCTGCCTTCAGCAGTAAATTTTGAAAATTAGACACAGATACACTGCCGATTAACCAAAAGACTCTTTTTTTTTTTTTTTTCCTTTTTGATTTTATTTTTTATGCTGTAAGCTATCGCCATAGTTGTTGTCTTTTAACTTTCTCGCATTACGTAGTAAGAGAATGGTATTGTAATCGTACAAAAAACGAACTCGAGATTTTAATCAAATCTGACATTACGATGATAGAGGAACTCGAAAAAGTGGGTCTCGCAATTCTGTCCGTCTGTCCGTCCTTCCCGAGCTCTACAGCGCAAACGGCTCAACGGATTTCTTTCAAACTTCGGATTTGGAGTTGGTGGGCTTACAGTTCGGGGCCAATTTTTTTGGCACGTTAAGAGTTGCTGTTGTAACGGTATTCAGCAATTTTGAGTTTTTGAGTTTTTGAGTTTTTCGAAAACGACTCTAACGATTTCAACCAAAATTGATTTTTGGGCTTAAGTAGGTGTAACTAAAATGGCTGCATACTCAGTTTTTCGCAGAAAAATCGAATAACGGTAATTTTGAAAATTGTTCATATCTCAAAAACGGTCAAAACTATTTCGACAAAAATTCATATTTAAGGTAATACGGTCATTCCAAACATGATGGCAAACTCAGTTTTTCCCTAAATTATCGTTTAAGGGACTATTTTGGAAAAATGTCCTTTTTAAGACTTTATTTAATTATGGTTTTTTGAAAACGCAAACCCAGTTTTTGGCTAAAAAGTCGGATAACGGTACTTTTGAAAAGTGGCCTTATCTCGAAAACGGTCAATATGATTGCAACAAAAATTAATTTTTAAGTTAATATGGTTTTTCCTAGCATGATAGCAAACTCAGTTTTTCTCTAAATTGTCTATAATAAATTTTTGACAAAAGGCCTATTTTGAGAATTTGGACTTCTTTTGATTTACCTACATGAAAACGGCAAAAGCGGTTTTGACCAAAATGCATACTTGGAGTAAAATTGACATTTTCAACATTATTGCGTCCTTCATTTTCTAACAACCGGAAACGCTGATTTTAAACACTGTTTAAAATCTCGAAAACACGACTTTAGACTTGAATAAAACTTTCAAAACCAAGTAATACTAACATCCTGAACAATACCCTATACTCAGTTTTTAGCTAAATAATTGAACAGATTATTTTTTGAACTAAACATTTCATATTTTTTACTATTTTGTCTGCATTATTTTCCAAAATCAACTTTAAACATTTTGACTAAAATGCTTATTTACGATAACATAAGTATTCCTAATAAAACCCTGTACTTAGTTTTGAAAAATTTAAATAATGCCGTCTTATAAACAATACCGCACTACCAGTTTAAATGTAATCACAACTAGTACTAGAAACTCCTTTTATATATTTTCCACTTCTTCTTTTTTCAACCATATTAATCATGAACCTTAAAATAATTCCAACCAATTGTAGTCTACACTATCAAAAAACCCTCACTTCATTTACCCCCAAACATGGTCATGGCCACCTTCCAGCATCACCAATTTGAAAAATCTGGTTTTATAGCCTATAAACTATAATAAAAGAAAAATAAACAAACCAAACTGATGATATGAACAAAAAAGTTTCGTGCGATCCAGTCGTGCACTTTATTTTTTAGAGCAAAGCAATAGACTAATTTTAGCGATGAGAGTTGAATGCAAAAAATTTACAGCTATAACATATTTCTATTTTGCTTTGCTTATGCCGAAATAATGTGCATTTTAGGCGAACATCAGAATAGTTTCAGATAAGCTGTGCAAATGAAAAGTGTTAAATTGTCTGCTAAATCAAATTCTAAATAATTTAACACAAAATGTGAGCAGCACTAACTTCGGAAGAAGAGGCAAAATATTGGCGTATCGAGACTGCAATCTTTCAACCAGACAAATTGCTGGAAAAATTTCTAGATGTCAGTCTGTGCTTGTCATTTTTTAAGAAACCTATCGCCTTACGGAAAAAAATATGAAAAAACCCTCCTGGAAAGCACTTAAGCCTTGCGAGGAGCGAGGGATCCTTCGAGAAGCTTCAAACTCAAAGTATTTTGCCAAAATTCGACAGAATTTGGGTGCAAATGCAAGTGAAGCTACCCTACGACGAGTAATCCGGAAGGCAAAATATCTGAAAAGATTAAAACTAAAAAAAAAACACACCTTACTGACATTCGTAAGCAAACTCGCTCGAAGTCACATGGCATGGAATTGGGAGTGGCATCAAATCGTTTTTTCTGATGAAAAACGCTTTAATTCGGATAAACCGGATGGATTCAACTATTACTTCCATGATATAAGTAAGGAAGAACACTATTTGACCGGTCACCATAGTCGTGAGCGGGGTATAATGGTGTGAGATGCCATATCCTATTATGGTGCATTTGATATTCAATTCGTTTTATCTAAGATGAACGCAATAAGATACAAAGAGCTGCTCCAAAATGCATTCCCCCATTTTCCAACCTTTTTGAGCCATTATTTTGGACGTTTCAAAAGGATAATGCCCCAATTCACACTGCTCGAGTCGTAAAGATGTGGATAAATGACCAAAATGGGAACTTAATGGAGTGGCCTTCGTACTCTCCTGACCTCAATATTATACAGAATTTGTGGGGATGGCTTTCGCGTAAAGTCTATCAATCTAGTGGACAGTTTGAGGACATAGAATTATTAAAATCTGCCATTAAGAACGAGTGGAACGAAGTGTCCTTGGACTATCTAAAGGTTCTCTACGATTCAATCCCTGACCGAATTTATGAAGTAATTTTAACTAGAGGTGGTTATACACAATATTAATTAACTATAACAACTTTTTCGGTACAAATTTTTTCAAAAAAACTGTGATTTATATTAAGTTTTTAACCTTGAGTCTATTCGGTTGAGCGATAAAAAGCGAACTTTTTGGGATCAATCACAAAAAAAAGAATTTAAAAATTTGCAATTGAACTTAGAACGCTAATTTTTGTTTTGTTTACTTAAGAATTAAATAGTGTATTATAAAAAATACGTTTTTTTAATTATATTCTCGAAATGATATAATAAACTCCATTTTCTAAAGCGATTTTGACCAAAATGGATGCCCGGAGTAAAATTGACGTTTTCAACATTAGTGCGTCCTTGATTTTCGATTCTAACCACCGGAAACGCTAATTTTAAAAACTGTTCAAATCTCGAAAACGTGATTTTCGATTTGGATAAAAAACCAAGTAATACTAACATCCTAAACAATAACCTGTACTCAGTTTTTAGCTAAATTGTTGAGCCAAATTAATTTTCAAACTAAACATTGCAATATTTGTAACTTTAAAGACTTTGACTAAAATGCTTATTTTATTCTTTATAAAACACCGTACTTAGTTTTTCTTGGAAAAATGCAAATAATGCCGTCTTATTAACATTTACCAGTTAAAATTTTATCACAACTAGTACTAGAAACTTCTTTTTATCAAATATTTCTCACTTCTTCTTTTTTCAACCATATTAATCATGAACCTTAAAATAATTCCAACCAATTGGAGTTTACACTATCAGAAACCCGCACTTCATTTCAAAATTCAAAAACAAACCTCTGATTTCTAACATAATAAATCTTTTTTAAGATATCGGTCTCTTACAAACCCTACTTCGAGTCACTACCTACCAGCAACACCAATTTGAAAAATGTTTCTCTATAACCAACCAAACAGATGATATGAACGAGAAAGTTTCGTGCGATCCAGTCGTGCACTTATTTCATAAGAACTTTTTGTTTCGTTTCTCGAGCATTCTCTAGAACTCTAGTCGAGACTCCTAAAAGAAGTGTTTGAATTTTCTTATTTTCTTGTTTTTGTGTTTTTTTGAATAAAAAAAACAACTATGAGGAACTCTAGAACTATGTTGAATCTATACGAAAATTAAACAAAATATAATATACTAGCGGACCCGGCGAACTTCGTATCGCCTTCAGATAAACTCTATAGAGTAATTATAAAACACAAATAGTTTAAATTTAAATTTGATTTACTTCAATCGAATCGAAATCAGTAGAGGGCGATATGATAAACAATGTTTTTCGATGTTTGCCGCGTTAAAACAGGCAACGAATACCTGACCGTGGGAAAAAAGTCCCACAGACTTGCAACGATTGGCCTTGTTATGTATTGATTGTCATCGCAAAAGCAAATCGAAGGGCAAACTGAATATGCTTGAACTGGAATGGAAGATCAATTGGAATAATCGGAATATGTGGGATAAGAACCTTCTCTCCTTTAAATTCTGATGATCGTCGCTTGAATCAAATTGTTCATCAGTTTCTTGACGGACAACCGTGTATCGTTGCACAATTTCGTATGATTAAGATTCCGCGACATAATTATAATCGATCCTGTCTCAGCAGTAAATTTTGAAAATTAGACACAGATACACTGCCGATTAACCAAAAGACTCAACATATTTTTTTTTCCTTTTTGATTTTCTTTTTTATGCTGTAAGCTATCGCCATAGTTGTTGTCTTTTAACTTTCTCGCATTACGTAGTAAGAGAATGGTATTGTAATCGTACAAAAAAACGAACTCGAGATTTTAATCAAATCTGACATTACGATGATAGAGGAACTCGAAAAAATGGGTCTCGCAATTCTGCCCGTCTGTCCGTCCTTCCCGAGCTCTACAGCGCAAACGGCTGGACGGATTTCTTTCAAACTTCGGATTTGGAGTTGGTGGGCTTACAGTTCGGGGCCATTTTTTTTGCACGTTAAGAGTTGCCGTTGTAATGGTATTCAGCAATTTTGAGTTTTTCGAAAACGGCTCTAACAATTTCAACCAAAATTGATATTTGGGCTTAAGTAGGTGTAACTAAGATGGCTGCAGTTTTTCGCAGAAAAATCGAATAACGGTAATTTTGAAAATTGTTCATATCTCAAAAACGGTCAAAACTATTTCGACAAAAATTCATATTTAAGGTAATACGGTCATTCCAAACATGATGACTCAGTTTTTCCCTAAATTATCGTTCAATGGACTATTTTGGAAAAATGTCCTTTTTAAGACTTTATTTAATTATGGTTTTCTTGAAAATGGCTTTAACGATTTTAACCAAAATGTATACTTGTGCTACGCTACATAGGGTCAACATGGCTGCAAACCCAGTTTTTGGCTAAAAAGTCGAATAACGGTCCATACACTGCCATTTTCTTTCGGCAGTGTATCTCAAAAACGGTCCATACGATTTTAACAAAATTCGTTCTTAAGGTTATATGGTCATTCCCTAAATTATAGTTGAATGCATTTTTTTTTTGAAAAATGTCGTTTTTTTAAGAATTATTTAGTTACAGTTTACTTGAAAACCGCTTTAACGATTTTAACCAAAATGTATATTTTCGCTATGGTGCGTAGGGTTAACATAGCTGCATACCCAGTTTTTCGCTAAAAAGTTGAATAACGGTACTTTTTAAAATTGGCCTTATCTCGAAAATGATCAGTACGATTGCAACAAAAATTAATTTTTTATGTAATACGGTCATTTCCAACATGATAGCAAACTCAGTTTTTCTCTAAATTGTCTATTATAAATTTTTGAAAAAGGCATATTTTAAGAATTTGGTTTTCTTTTGTTTTACCTACATGAAAACGGCTAAAGCGATTTTGACCAAAATGGATTCCCGGAGTAAAATTGACGTTTTCAACATTAGTGCGTCCTTGATTTTCGATTCTAACCACCGGAAGCGCTGATTTTGAAAACTGTTCAAATCTCGAAAACGTGATTTTCGATTTGGATAAAACTTAAAAAACCAAGTAATACTAACATCCTGTACAATACCCTGTACTCAGTTTTTAGCTAAATTGTTGAGCCAAATTAATTTTCAAACTAAACATTGCAATATTTGTAACTTTAAAGACTTTGACTAAAATGCTTATTTTATTCTTTATAAAACACCGTACTTAGTTTTTCTTGGAAAAATGCAAATAATGCCGTCTTATAAACATTACCGCACTACCAGTTAAAATTTTATCACAACTAGTACTAGAAACTCCTTTTTATCAAATATTTCTCACTTCTTCTTTTTTCAACCGTTCAAGCGTTCCTCGAGCACTCTCCAGAACTTTAATCAGAACTCTTCGGAACTCCGAAATTTTTTCTTGAGTTTTTTATGTTTTGCTTTAACTTTTTTGTGTTCGGCTTCAGAAGATTATTTCATAAGGACTTTTTGTTTCGTTTCTCGAGCACTCTCTAGAACTCTAGTCGAAACTCCTAAAAGACGTGTTTGAATTTTCTTATTTTCTTGTTTTTGTGTTTTTTTGAAAAAAAAAACAACTATGAGGAACTCTAGAACTATGTTGAATCTATACGTAAATTAAACAAAATATAATATACTAGCGGACCCGGCGAACTTCGTATCGCCTTCAGATAAACTCTATAGAGTAATTATAAAACACAAATAGTTTAAATTTAAATTTGATTTACTTCAATCGAATCGAAATCAGTAGAGGGCGATATGATAAACAATGTTTTTCGATGTTTGCCGCGTTAAAACAGGCAACGAATACCTGACCGTGGAAAAAAAATCCCACAGACTTGCAACGATTGGCCTTGTTATGTATTGATTGTCATCGCAAAAGCAAATCGAAGGGTAAACTGAATATGCTTGAACTGGAATGGAAGATCAATTGGAATAATCGGACTATTTGGGATAAGAACTTTCTCTCCTTTGAGTTCTTGATGATCGTCGCTTGAATCAAATTGTTCATCAGTTTCTTGACGGACACGGTTGTACACAATTCGGTCGTTGCACAATTTCGTATGATTAAGATTCCGCGACATAATTATAATCGATCCTGCCTTCAGCTGCGGCGGAGTTTCTGGTACATCAAGCGAGTTCAAAAATTCCGTCGTATCAGTTTCTTGACGGACAACCGTTTTTTATTTATTTATTTATTTTATTTATTTTAATTTTAATTCGCGTGCTTGCATTTTAAGATACAATATCTTATAAACTAATACAAGCTTTAATTTGTAGAATAATTGTTTTAGCTACCGCAAATTAGAATTTAATAATATTTAGCTTATCAAATAGTTATAAACACATTTTCTTGTTATATACATGGGTTGATTAAAATTTTGCATTTCATTTCTATTAATTAATAATTTAATTTTCATATTCATGCTTACTGTACGTTACATCTATGTACATTTAAATTTATCTACATTTATATATAGGTAACAATATTTATATACAACAGTATTTCAACAGTATTTTATTTTGCTTTGGTTAAAATAACAGTTAAACAAAAAAAAAGCGCGAGGGAACGACATTTAATGTAAGGATAAATAAGCCCTGAGTTCATTCTTAAAACACACGAGGTTCCCAAATCGCCTAATATTGCGCGGTAGACCGTTCCATAACCGCGTAGCTTTGATAAAAAAACTGACGTTCAGAGGTTAAGGCTGGTACGCTGTTCGAATGAAATCCAATTTTTCATACAAATTTTTCACTGCGAAATGTCAAAATGAACTTTTCAAGTGAAAATTTCACCAGGCAGTACGCTGTTGAAGTGAAAAATAATTGTTCAAAAAGTGATATGTAGAGGGCGTTACTTGCTATTTCACTTGGCTTTTATTGTCCGTCGCATTAAATTTTTAACATTTCAGCGTGAAAATTTCACTTTCAATTTAACAGCAATTTTTTGGAGAGGAGTGAAAATTTCACTTCACTTGAACAGCGTATCAGCCTTTAAGCACGAAAACCGAAATTGTGTAATTTGTTGCGATCGACTAGATAAGGTCATTTGTAATCTGGTAAAGAGATAGCAGGGTTGATGTGAATGCATTATCCTGAATAACAACACTAAGGTCCTATATCGAATGAGGCTGTCAAATGTAATTTACCGTTGCACAATTTCGTATATGATTAAGATTCCGCGACATAATTATAATCGATCTTGCCTTTAGCTGCGGCGGAGTTTCTGGTACATCAAGCGAGTTCAAAAATTCCGTCGGATAGTTGGTCGCTTCTCCTCGTCTGTCACGCGGTCAACGGATTTGTACAAATGCAATTCTCCAATTCTTACTTTGAATAATCAAATTCAGCTATCGACGTCCTAATTCTTTGCTGCTAGTATTGCCCGTTCACTAATCCAATCGAGATTTTTATAATTTTGTGCAATGCCGGGGAATACTTTGGTGATGAGTTCATCTTTCGATGATGTGAACTCGCAAAAGTTTGCAGAGAACGATATTAATCCAGTCGAAACATCAACAGGAATATGACAATTGCCAAGTTCGAGCAGTTGTCTCTAGAATTCAGAAGCCGATTGGTCGTTCTGCAATGCGGTTATCAACTTCGTCGTCAATTTGAACTTCTTGCCTCCACAAAAAAGACAATTTCAGGCAAGCATTGAGTTCATCGATAGCAGTAGATTTCGGGATGAAGGATCTCCGGAGAGCAATATCATAGCCCCACCAAATAGTCTCGAATCACCTTGTAAATCTTTCGTTGTTCGGTTAACTGCCTCCAAAGTTCGTTTATGCGCCATCGTTGATTCATGATTCATCCCAAATGATAATTTTGCATTCTCGTATATATATATCAATTTCGCCGTCGCTGAATTCTTGGTCATTGTGCACGTTGGCTTGTCAACCGTGAGAAGATTCATCGGCAGCTTCAAAGCGGAATGTGCAGTTCGACCGCCTTCCAAAACAGTGTGGCAGCAATGCCAGAGCATGCAACAGCCAGTGCAATTTGAGATCTTGACCAAATTGTTGCCAGAATCAACGAAATGACTAATGTATTTGCTGTCCCACCGGGAGCATCGAGGAAGTAAATGCCTCCCGTTTTATCGTCAACAACACTCATCAGCGAATCGTACACGTTCTTCACGTTTCGGCTAGTTCATCCCGATCATAGTCTTCCTTCCGTTGCCATTCGCGATGGAATGCGACGTGCATCGAACGATTTGGCGTTGGCATTTTCAATATCGACAACAGACTGCCGCACATGAGTAGGCGCATGTCTTCGTCGATCAGAAGTAAAGCTTCGTTGCTAATCTCATCGTTAATTTCAAGATCGAAATTCGAAGTTGTCGTGCGAACTCTACGCAAAATGTCGTCAGCCACCTCGCGTTCGGGTTCGAGGGATGAAATGCCGCTATGATGATCGCAAACAATGTACAAATTTAATTCACTGGCATAGAAAAAGTTGCATTGGCGAGGTTGAGTTCCAATGTGTATCGTTTTCGAGCAAATTTAAACATTGTATACCTTTCGAAAATTGGCGCACAGTACACAATCCATAGTACGCAGGGAATCGAAGGTTGTAGGGCCTCATCATGCGAAAAAATGCAAAAATTCGTCGAACATTTTTTCGTGTTTCCGGTAATTTTCTAAATTTCCCACTAAGAATTTTCTATTTTTTCATTCGAAAAGCCATTCCGGAACAATTGCCCAAAAAATTCCATACAAAAAATCAAATTTCGATTTTTCCAATTTCCCGACTTTCCCGGAATGTTTTCCCAACATTTTTTTTCATAACAATAATCTCCTCGGCGCAGTGGCTTAGTGGTAGTGTGTTGGGCTACTAAGCGAGGGGTCCCCGGTTCGAATCCCGAAAGAACCAAATTACATCTTAAGGTTTTTTTTCCACTGTGCCACCTTTCGCGAACGTCTAGGCCTTTGGTCCCATACACCTGTCGCGCCAAATTATTTATTTATTTTTTATTTTAACAATAATCTCCTGACAATTACGAACAACTGAAAAAAAAAATTGAGCCAAATCGACCCAGCCGTTCTAAATTGATGAATCACTATACATTTTTCACACCATTTTTATATATATAGATTCACAAATGGGGTGCTGTGTGAACTTAGGAATCCACATTTTAAGAAACTAAAAAAATAATATTTTTACTATATTATAGTAAACGGACAGAACTTTTCAAAATTCTTATCTGGAACTCTAGAACTCTTGGTTAGCCGTCCAGAACTCTAAAAAAAAAAACCATAAAAATAAATTAAATTATTTAAAAAAAAAAATAAAAAATAAAAATTCTAAACGAAAAGATCTTTTCAAAATTGGTATGAGGAACTCTAGAACTCTTGGTTAGTCATCCGGAACTTAAAAAAAAAAAAAAAACTTGGGGTGCTGCGTGAACTTAGCAACCCATATTTAAAAAAAATTAAAAAAAAAAATACTAAACGAACAGAACTTTTCAAAATTCGTATTAGGAACTCTAGAAGACTTGGTTACTCATCCGGAACTTTAAAAAAAATTTAAAAAAATAACTTTGGGGTGCCAGGCTCACGCACCCTTGAACGGCTATGATAATAATAACGTACTTAATCTTGTCGACTCCATAAAAATATAGCTTGTAGGCAAGTAACTGTAGGTAAATCGGCCGATGCTGGGTGTCTCAGTATTTTCTCTGCCATTAACAGTAATAATATTGCTTATGTTATGAAAAAAGCCATGAAAAAAGTTCGGAAACTTGTATAGGATTTGGAAACCATTTGTCTAAGGACATTAGAACCCGACAGATAACATAAATACATTTTTAGCTTTCTAGCATTACGTAGTAAGAGAAAGGTATTGTATTTGTACAAAAAATTTAACTCGAGATTTTAATCAAATCTGACATTACGATGATAAAGGAACTGTACCGAAAGATCTCGAGACAACGTCCAGCAACGGAATATTTCACGGACGAAGAAGAACTTGCCCGCGAAACCAATCCGGCCGTTAAAAAACTACCTAGCAAAAAGCGTAAGGCTGTAACCTCACCCGAAGTCTAACAGGAAAAATGTAAGGCCACTGCAACAAACAAGACAAAAACTCAAGCAAAACCTCGCCCTCCACCCGCAATAAATGTCGTCGGGATAGAGGTATACGGAAAGCTTCGTAACCTTCTCAAAAATACGCTGAAAACGAAGTACAATATTATCTCACGCCGAAACAACGTGTGGAAAATCAACGTAGAGGATTCTGATTCTTACCGAGCACTGTCTCTTAAATTAAACACAGAGAATATCCAATGGTTTACTTATAAATAAGTACGAAAAACCGATGCGAGTCATCGTTAGGGGACTCCACCCGTCCTGCATAAAAGAAGATGTTATGGAAGACGTGCAAACACAAGGCCTAAAAATTACTGACGCCGTGAATATTATCAAGAAGGAAAAGCAATGTACGGAAGGAGACAAAGATCTCTTAATCAAACGCGGCCTTCCACTGACTTATTATTATTATTACTTATTATTTTTTATTTTCCTTCAAACCTAGAGCTAGATACAATTTCTTTTAGGGAATAGCGGAAAATAATAGTAATCAATCTGTTTTGGATTATATTCTATTATTTTTCATTTCCTTTAAATTTAAATCTAATAAGTTAAACTATATTTCATTATAAATTTAATTCACATATTCATGTCTTAGATTTGATCGTAAAATAACTAATTCCTATGTACATAACAATCATTGTTACTCACTGTACACGCATTTCGCCTTCGTTTATGTAATGCATTTACAGTGAGAACCATCAGATATCCACACAGCAGCACCCACACATCACAATCGCACTCTTAACAGCTTTACTCTCGTCGCTTATCTCGCCTTACCAAAATCGCTAACCGAAACCAAGCTGCCGATTACAATGAACCGGTATATAATTAGAATTACACTCATGGAGGTAAATAAGTGCGTAAGATTTGGAGGCGCGTTGCTGGTTGCTGCTGAGTGGATTTCTCGTTCACTTTGATCTGGACCAGCTTATGGGTAACATTAAATTATAACGTGGTTAGAAAGGCTCGTCTTTTTTTTCTCTTCGTCCCCATTTTTGTCATCGTCGGCTGATTGTTATCGCTCGTAGTCAACGATTTAATTTTGTGTTACGCTCGTTGTTATACAAATTTTTGGTCCTTCGAGCCGGATTCTTGTGTTTCAAATTGATCTCGCTTAGACAATATACATACAGTAGTGTACATAATTAAAGTGCGATTATTTGTATTGTGCTAATTCGCTAAAGACAATCAAATTCGCGAAAATATATATTGACCACGTGCGCCATCTCGTGGAATTTGAACATCTTCATTTCGAGGTAGTGCGTTGGATTTGTTTTGAGGAATATATATTGCGCTTTAATTAAAGTCGAATATTCGTATTAAAAATAACAAAAAACATTTATCTGACTTTTCGGTTTTGTGTCGTTAAATACAAAAGAAAACCTTCAATTGAAATGTCTTCTTCGGTCAAACTCGCTGCCCTTCGGTTGACTCGTGGTCATATTAAAGCCTCTTTGACAAAGTTAGCCAAGTTTTCAGAGAGCATTAGTGCAAATTCGTCATTAGTTGAACTTGAGGTCAAGCTTCTCAAAGCAGACGATTTGTGGAAAGAGTTTGATGCTTCGCAGAAACAAATGTACGAGTTGGTAGAGACAGAGGGTTATACGGACCCATTGCCTGAGTTCGAGGAATTTGAGACTAAATATTTATTAGTCAAATCGGTTTTATTATCCGCGTTTCGGGAACGTGAAAATGCGGAAAAAAGTAAGGATGCAATTAATCAAATAGCGGAACAACAAAAAATTCTTATTGAATCGTTTGCCAAATCGCAAAATTCGCCGCGAACAGACCTTATTCTTCCTACAATTCGAATCGAACCGTTTTCGGGAAATTATCAGGAATGGCCTGCCTTCCGAGATATGTTCGAGGGTGCCATACATAATAAACCCAATTTAACGCCTCTTCAAAAATTTCAGTATTTGAAATCCTATTTACGGAACGAAGCCCTAAGCTTAATTAACCATTTGCCACTCTGTGACGCCACATATGAAACGGCTTGGGAGCGTCTCGACAGTAGATACCATCGACCACGGTACGCGATAACGGGTTTCATTCAAACTTTTATGGACTTACCCTCAACCCACACTTCCAACGTTCGCATTCTTCGTAAAATCTCTGACGGAGCAGACGAAGTGGTGAGAGGGCTTATTTCGCTTAACTCGCGGGACCGGGATCCATGGTTAATACACATTCTGCTAAACAAGTTGGACCCCGACACTCGAAAACAATGGTCGGAGACCAGTGTTCTTGAAGACTACCCTACCATCGACCAATTCCTAAAGTTTTTGGAGACTCATTGTGAGGCTTTGGAAAACTCCACAGTCGTAATGCATCAAAAGCAAAATCGTCAGCTGTAAAAAGTATGCATGCTTCTTCTTCTTCGCATTGCATTAAATGCAGTGATTCTCACGGACTTTGGCAATGTCCACAATTTCTCAAAATGGCAATTTCAGCTCGAAGAGATTACGTCAAGTCGTCAAAGGCATGTTTTAACTGTTTGCGTAATGGACATTCCTCCGCTCGTTGTCCATCTACCAGTCGATGCAAATCGTGCAATTCACGCCATTATAGTTTGGTTCATGACCCTTCGGTTAATCATCTTCGGCAACCATCATCGGAACATAATTCCTCGGTTGGTTCTCATACCAGCGATTCTTTCGATCCCGTTTCCGTCGACTCGTCTCCCCAACCATCAACTTCGTCAGCACACCTTGCTAATAATAATTATTCGGTAAACGTCGCTCATCAATTAACCCAAACACTTCTTCCCACCGCTGTTGCAATGGTCCGAGACATTAATAGAAAATCCCATGAAGTTCGCATTCTAATCGACTCAGGCTCCCAGGTTTCTTTTATCACTGAGTCATGTGCTCAGCGATTAGTACTCAAGCGAAGAAACGCTAGGATATCGGTCAACGGTATTGGATCTACCAATGCAGGTACATCCAGAGGCCTCACCTCTTTGGCAATCTCGTCACGCTGTGGGTTATTTTGTATTCAAGTTAATACTTATATTTTACCCAACGTTACTACAAACTTGCCAACATTTTCCTTTTCGATTGAGGACTGGGATCATTTACGCGAGTTGGATTTAGCTGATCCGTCATTCAACGAATCTAGGCCTATTGATATTTTGTTAGGAGCAGATAAGTGTTGGGAAATCTTCCATGGAAAGGTGACCAAAAACAGACAGGGTCATCCAATCGCACAACATACCATTTTTGGTTGGGTTTTGGCTGGACAACTTTCAACAAATTCAAGTCCCAATATCGTTTCAAACCATACTTCGCTAGACACCGATTCCCTTTTGCAAGCATTTTGGACAGTCGAGGAGGTAGATCCTAAATCGCTTATGTCGGAGGAAGATGTGAAAATCGAGGAACACTTCCTACAAACTCACCATCGTGACTCGGAAGGGAAATACGTCGTCGGTCTCCCATTTAAATCTACACCACAATTCACAGATACCCTATCAGGGGCGGTTTCGCGCCTCAAATCACTGGAGAGAAAATTCTCTCAAAACCCCGAGCTTCTAGCTAAATATACTCATTTCCTTGACGAGTATCTTGCGCTAGGACATATGGAACCCGTTCCTGCCGCGGAAATAGGAAATCCTAATGTGTACTACCTACCCCATCACGCCGTGCTGAAGCCTGATAGCGCAACGACAAAATTGCGTGTCGTATTCGATGGGTCGTTTAGAGACAAGAATGGAAAATGTCTTAATGATTCCCTTATGATCGGCCCTCCCATTTAGCGAAATCTCTTCTCTGTCTGCACCAGGTTTCGTCGCTTTGCCTTTGTGTTCACTGCGGACATCGTAAAGATGTTCCGTCAAATATGGGTAACAAAGAAGGATTCGGACTTCCAGCGCATTCTTTGGAGGAAATCGCCATCTGAGGCACTCCAACATTTTCGACTTCGCACTGCGACATACGGCACATCGTGTGCACCCTATTTATCGGTTCGAACTCTCGAGCAGCTCGCCAAGGATTATGAAAATGACCACCCAATCGCGTCGGAAGTGATCCTTCACGATTTTCACGTGGACGATGTCGCCTCAGGAGCAGACACATTGTCAGAAGCCATATCGAAACAAAACTCGCTTATTGAACTCCTTTCCAAGTGCGGTATGGAACTAAGCAAATGGCAAAGTAATTGTGTCGACCTCCTTAAGAATGTAAATAGTTCTTCTCGGGAAAATATTCCACTTCATTCCAACGCGGACCCATGGGTCAAAGTTCTCGGGTTACACTGGAACTCTCAAAGTGACGTATTCAGTTTTCGACTCAATTATACCCCAAATGACGTGATAACCAAGCGCCAAATTCTTAGAGACGTGGCGCGAATCTTTGATCCCCTCGGGTTTTTATCGCCTTCGGTCATTCGTTTGAAAATTTTATTTCAGGAGCTCTGGCATCGAAAATTGGAGTGGGATGACCAAGTTCCGCCTACCCTGTGGAGTTCTTATCGAGATGAACTTTCATTGCTAACAAAAATCTCGGTTCCGCGAATAATCGGTCTCGGTGATGATTCCTTTGAATTTCATGGATTCTCCGATGCATCGGAATCTGCATACGCTGCCGTTATTTATACTTACTTTTACTTATCGGGCTCCCGACCCGTGAAGAGTCTCTGCCTGAGACACTGCAGCCTTCCATCCTCTACGATCCCGGGCACGTTGCTTCCAGTTGTCCAGACCAAGCGCTCTGGCATCCGCGATGGCTTGGTCTTTGAAACGGAGGTTCGGTCTTCCTTTTCTTCTCGAACCTGGGTGCTGGGATTCGAAGATCCTCTTAGCCGGAGCATTATTGTCCATTCGCTCGATGTGGCCGAGCCAATGTAGTCGACGTGTTTTGGCTTTTTGGACTACATCCACATCTTGGTACAGCTCATAGAGTTCGCGGTTGTATCTTCTCCTCCATTCGCCCTGCTCGCACACAGGACCAAAAATCCAAATTTTTTTTTCTTTCGAAGGAGCCCAGTATTAGCTCTCCCTTCTTGCCTATGGTCCAGCACTCGGCGCCATAAAGCACAACTGGCAAGATAAGGGTCTTGTAGAGCATACATTTCGTCCTTCGAGTTAGGAGTTTTGAACCTAGTTGTTTTGCCAAACCGAAGTAGCAACGGTTTCCTAGGGTAATTCTTCGCCGGATCTCCACTATGGTGTCATTCGTGGAGTTTATGTTTACTCCGAGGTAGGTAAACTCCCTAACTACCTCGAAATTTTTGCTATCAACAGTGACGTTTTGTCCTAGGCGGTGGACAGTTGTTTGTTTGTTTGTTGTTAGCATGTACTTGGTCTTGTCCTCATTTACTTCAAGGCCAACGGATTTCGCCTGTTCTTCAATCGCCGTGAACGCTTCTATCACGGCACGCTGGGAGCGACCGATGATGTCAATATCGTCCGCATAGCCCAGCAGCTGGACGGACCTGTTGAAGATAGTGCCTTCCGTGTTGACAGCTGCCCTGCGCACTATCTGCTCCAGTACGAGATTGAAGAAGTCGCATGATAGCGCATCTCCTTGCCGAAATCCGGTGCATGTTTGAAATCGTTCGGAGGAGCTACTTCCAAATTGCACGCTGCAGCGCGTGTTTTCCAGCGTCACGCGACACAGCTGAATCAGTTTTGCCGGGATTCCGAATTCGGCCATCGCCATATAGAGCTCCTGACGATGTATGCTATCATACGCGGCTTTGAAGTCGATGAATAGGTGGTGAGTTTCGACTTGAAATTCGTTGGTCTTTTCCAGCATTTGCCTCAGTGTGAAGATTTGGTCTATAGTCGATCTGCCGGGCCGGAAGCCACACTGGTACGTGCCGATTAGTGTGTTGCAGAACGGTTTTAGACGTTCACACAGTACGTTGGATAGGATCTTGTATGCGACATTAAGCAGGGATATGCCTCGATAGTTCTTGCAAGACATAGGATCGCTCTTTTTGTAGATGGGGCATATAGAGCTGATAGTCCAGTCATCGGGCATGTTTTCTTCCACCCATACTTGGTTGATGATTCGGTGCATGCACCCTACCAAAACATCACCTCCGTATTTGAAGAGCTCCGCTGGTAAGCCATCAGAGCCGGCAGCCTTGTTGTTCTTTAGCTTTTTTATAGCTAAGCGCACTTCTTCTATACTGGGTGGTGGAACTGGTTCTTCATTGACTGGACGTGGGTTCTCTTCTTGCCCTATCACTCTCTCTACATGGTGCCCATTTAGCAGCTGCTGGAAATGCTGCTTAAATACATCTACTATTCCCTGTGCTTCGGTGACTAGGTTTCCTTCGCTGTCTCGAAGAGCCTGCGTTCCGGGTTTGTAACCAGCAGCCAGTTGCTTGGTTTTTTTATAAAACCTCCGGATGTTGTTTATTGCGCGACTCTTCGATCTCCTTGAGCTGGGAAGCTGCGTAAGCCCTCATCTTTCTACGCAGGATCTTCTTTTCCTCCCTTCTCCTGACTCGATACTCTTCTCTGGCTGCCCTTGTTTTGCGCTGCAGCGCTTTCTTGTGTGCATCTTCTGTCACCTTTTTCCTGTATGCGCATTCATCATCATACCACGGGCTCTTTCTCTGGGGTGGCTGGTACCCTACAGTGGTTTCGGCTACCTCCTTGATGATGTCGCGATACTGGCACCACTGATTGTTGGCGTCTGTGGTAGGTGAGTGCACAGAGGAGAGTTTCATACTCAGGCGCTCGCTGTAGGCTCTGGCTACTCCAGGTGTGCTAAGGCGTCCAACGTCGAATTTCTTCTTCTGGGCGGTTCGCAGCTTCTTCTCGTTGGACAGTCGAGCTCTGAATTTAGCCGCGACAAGAAAATGGTCAGAGTCGACATTTGCCCCTCGATATGTGTGCACGTTGAGGATGTTGGATGCGTGCCTCGCATCGATTAGCACATGGTCGATTTGGTTGGCGGTTCGACCGTCTGGAGAGCGTCAGGTTGCTGTGTGGATCCTTAGCCTTGGAAACCTAGTGCTACTTATCACCGTATTACGAGCTGCTGCAAAATCGATTAGTCGGTAGCCGTTGTCTGTTGTCGTTTCGTGGATTCTGTGCTTACCAACTAACCCGCCAAAGATGTTCTCCTTTCCGATTTTAGCATTGAAGTCCCCGAGTACAACTTTTACATCATACTCCGGACAGGCTCCGTAGGCTCCATCCAGGAGGTCATAAAACTCCTCCTTGATGGGGTCTTCAGCCTCGTCGGTAGGGGCGTGTGCACATATTAGGCTTATGTTTTGGAAAGTAGCTTTGATGCGGATCACAGAAAGGCGATCACTTATCGGCTTAAAGTCAATGACTTTAGTCCTAAGCCGATTTCCCACGACGAATCCGCATCCTAATACATGCAGTCTTTTGTTGCAGCTGTAATAAATGTCACAATTTTTTCTCTTCATCATACCTGATCCTATCCATCGTATCTCCTGGATCGCGGTGATATCTGCCTTGTACCGCATGAGGACAGACTCAAGTTTTTGAGTAGCACCTGGGGTGTAAAGTTTTCGTACATTCCAGGTACATACTCTTAAATCATAGTCCATTGACGTTCCGGGTCTTGTTGCCATTTGAGGAGTTCCATTATCCGAGGCTGGTTGTGTCTCTCCCATAACTAGCTTTTTTTTCCATGGTCGGGAAGTTACCCCGACGACACAACCCCCAACCTGGAGGACCAGGCCCTTGTTTTGACCCTAGGACAGCGGGCCGGAAAATAACCGATGTCAGTAACCCATTTTGGGATTTGAGAGCTGCCGTTGACCCATTAAGGGTTCATCCGCCACCAACTCTTTTCCAACACCCTGACTCAGTATTGCAAATCCCTATAGACCTGGAGTCCAAATATGTCGAAGCAGCTCATATAGGGATTGCACCTACCAGTTCGCCTAACTGGAGCCGTTATTTATGCGCGTTATAAACTCTCAAACGGAAGTTATGTAACAAATATCGTCGCCGCTAAATCTCGTGTAGCTCCGATACAACAACTAAGTATCCCACGTCTCGAACTATGTGGAGCAGTTTTGCTCACGAAACTACTTGTCGCGATTCGAAATTCCCTAGATATTCACGTAGCTAAAGTGTATGCCTGGTGTGACTCTAAAGTTGTGCTTTCATGGTTGTCGTCTCCCCCTCGTCGCTGGAGTGTTTTCGTCGGTAACAGTACCTCAGAAGTTTTGGGCACAATACCGCGTAATCGTTGGTTCCATGTATCCGGTAAATCTAACCCTGCGGATTGTGCCTCCCGCGGTATCCCACCCTCGCAGCTCGTCGATCACCCACTTTGGTGGACCGGACCACAATGGCTTCGCCAAGATTCGGCCTTGTGGCCGATTGAAGACACACCTGAAGAAGACTCTTCCTGCCTGTTCGAAATGAGGAAGAGCTCATGCCAATCACATCACGTCATCAACAAGGAGCATCCATATGAACAGCTGTCAACTCGAATTTCATCGTGGAGTACCCTCATCCGAACAGTAGCTCGATATCTTGGATTCATAGCTCGGATTCGCAAACAACTACCATCGCTATCCGACTACCTTAAACAGCCCCAGGCAGCCTACGACGCCAAGATAAGTATCATCAAATGGTTACAGTATCAATACTTTGGTGCGTATATACAATTTTACAAAAAACATAGTTTCTTTCCCAAAGACTGTACGCTTCTTAATCTTTCTCCTTTCATGGATAGCGATGACATCTTACGAGTCGGAGGACGAGTTCAACAAGCTGACCTTTCGTTCAACACAAAACACCCGATAATCATACCTAAAGGGCATATCATCACTCAACTTATTATCGTCGACGCGCACAAACGTTTTCTGCATGCAGGGGTATCGACCCTCTTTGCCCTTATTCGCCAAGAATATTGGATAATCGGGTGCAGAAATCTCCTTCGTAAAATCGCTCACGACTGTGTTCCCTGTTTCCGTCAAAGAAAAGTGACCGCCACTCAGCTGATGGGTAATCTTCTACCACAACGACTTCAGTCTTGCCGACCGTTTACACATTGCGGTTGTGATTACGCCGGTCCCATTACGCTTAAAGTGAAGTCGGGTAGAAAAAGTTCCTCAACCAAAGGCTTTATCGCGTTATTTATTTGCCTCGTGACGAAAGCGGTTCATTTAGAACTTGTTAGCGATCTAACCACCGAAGCTTTTCTTGCCGCTTTCCATCGCTTTGTTTCACGCCGCGGAAAACCCTCGCACATGTATTCCGATAATGGGACAAACTTTCGCGGATGCAATCGCTTATTATCGGAGATGCATGAACTCGTTCTTTCGGAATATCATAATTCGCTGGTAGCGGAATCATTGGCTCGCGACGGAACTACCTGGCATTTCATCCCACCTTCTGCACCTCACTTCGGAGGTTTGTGGTAGGCGGGGGTAAAGTCGGTGAAACAGCATCTTCGCAGTCATAGGAGCTGACATTCTTACTTTCGAACAGTATTATACGCTGTTAACGCAAATCGAAGCGTTGCTAAATTCACGGCCCCTATGCCAAATATTTGACACTGATTTAGATCCGCTAACCCCCGCTCATTTCATTCTAGGTGAGTCCTTTGCAGCTGTACCGGAGCCTATGCTTGACGTTCCAACTAATCGTTTGTCGTGCTGGAAAAATCTACAAGCCAAAATTCAAGGATATTGGAGGCGCTGGCACATTGAGTACCTGACGTCTCTGCAACAACGTCCCCGTTGGCAGCAAGCAGAAGTCAACATCAAAGTCAACGACCTGGTCGTCATAAAAGACGCCAACCTCCCACCCGGCAAATGGGCTATGGGGCGCGTCTCCGAAGTTCACCCAGGCCAGGACGGCCTTGTTCGAGTTGTAACTCTGCGAACGGCCAGCGGCACTTTCAAACGTCCCATTCATAAACTGGCAGTGCTACCTGTGTGCTGAAACGTTGTTCCAGGGGCGGCGGAATGTTTTGGATTATATTCTATTTTTTTTCATTTCCTTTAAATTTAAATCTAATAAGTTAAACTATATTTCATTATAAATTTAATTCACATATTCATGTCTTAGATTTGATCGTAAAATAACTAATTCCTATGTACATAACAATCATTGTTACTCACTTTACACGCATTTCGCCTTCGTTTATGTAATGCATTCACAGTGAGAACCATCAGATATCCACACAGCAGCACCCACGCATCACAATCGCACTCTTAACAGCTTTACTCTCGTCGCTTATCTCGCCTTACCAAAATCGCTAACCGAAACCAAGCTGCCGATTACAATGAACTGGTATATAATTAGAATTACACTCATGGAGGTAAATAAGTGCGTAAGATTTGGAGGCGCGTTGCTGGTTGCTGCTGAGTGGATTTCTCGTTCACTTTGATCTGGACCAGCTTATGGTTAACATTAAATTATAACGTGGTTAGAAAGGCTCGTCTTTTTTTTCTCTTCGTCTCCATTTTTGTCATCGTCGGCTGATTGTTATCGCTCGTAGTCAACGATTTAATTTTGTGTTACGCTCGTTGTTATACACAATCCTTAATTTAACATTAGTGTGGAGTGATACAACTATGTATTTAATTAACATAAAATAAATATTTAACTTTGATGTGGGGATACATCGGTTTTAACATAATGTTCATAAACTTCATAAATAGAACGAAAAGAAAACAAAATTAAAAATAAAAAAATAAAAACAGAAGTTCCAAGAAAAACAGAAGGAGCAAATACAAATGGAAATTAATTTGACATTTGAAAAAAAGACAAAAAAAGAAGATTTACAAAGTTAATTAATTCATAAAACTACAATTATATTAGAAACATTCACTTGTGCTGTTGATTTTGATAGTAGCTAATTTTTAATTAATGATTCAAGGACATCATAACTTATAGTGAATAACCAGTCTTTAACTTTTTTTAAGAATAGATTATAATTTAAGGTTGTCCTAACAGACAATGGTAGCTTGTTGAACATTAAAGGGCCTATAACAGAATAAAAATGAGAAAAATGATTTTTGTATGCGATTGGAACATTGACAAGAAACATGGTATTTATACGAAGACTATATAACTGCGAAGTTCTGCTAGGTATATTACCGCTTTGCTTAAAAAATTCCTTTAGCACTTTAAAGACGTAAAGGTGTCTCATTGGTAGAATATGCAGGTCTCTAAATAAAGGCCAGCTCTGAGTAAGGCGATTTTTGTTACAAATAATCCGAATTAAATGCTTTTGAGCTATTAACAATGGACTGAAGGAGTTACTATAAGAACCACCCCAACTTGTAATACCATACTGCAACTTAGAGTGCCCCAGGCCATAATAAATTGACGTTAGCACTTTTTTGGAGCAATATGGTTTAATAAGATACATTTTGCGCGTTACAAGGAGCATATGTGATTTAATAGTTTGAATATGATCCTTTCAATTCAAATTATGATCAATTAATACTCCAAGGTATTTATAACGATTCACTGATTCAATATTAAAACAATTTTTAGAACAAGACGAACTATTAACAAAATTAGATTTTCCACAACTATGAACAGGTAAACAGAATTTTCTGCAATCATGAGCATGAAAGCATAAATTGAAATCACTTAAAATATTATTTGATATTTTAAAAGACATAACTTTTGTCTTATCGCTAATAATCAATTTATGTTCTGTAAACCAAAGTCTTAATGTTTCTAGATCTTCCGATATCTTCGCAACACTTTCATATCTTGTATCAAATTGGTAAGTAAAGGCTACATCGTCTGCAAATGCAGTTGATACTCCATTTAGATTTAGTGCAAAGAGGGAGTTTATGTATATCAAAAACAGCACAGGACCAAGAAATAAGCCCTGTGGAACACCATTTTTTAAAATACGAGACTCACTAAGGCTTCCATTTACATTTACTTTTTGACTTCTACCTTTTAGATAAGAAGTAAACCACTTATATGTACCATCCCTCTAAAACCAGCATTGTATAATTTTTTTAGAAGCAGGTCATGGTCAACCATATCAAACGCCTTCGTCATATCCACAAAAAGAGCCATTGTGGATTTATTACGGTTAATACCTTCATAAATTTGGCTACACACTCTGAGAATAGCATCCTCGGCTGACACTCCTCGTCTAAAACCAAATTGATTACTACTAAAAAAATGTTGATTGTCTAAAAAAGACAATATTCGTGATTTCATAAGCTTTTCGAAAATCTTAGAAAAAGTAGTAGGGAAATGTTTCTGTAGTTTGACATATTACTTTTAATACCTTTTTTAAAAAGTGGTACAACTTCAGCTCCTTTAAGGTGCTGAGGGAAACAACTATTTTGAACACTAAGATTAAATAAATAACATATAACGTCTACTACATAAAAGCTAATTTTTTTCAACAATATACTTGAAATACCATCACTAGTACAAGACCTTTTGTTTTTTAACGACAAAATTGCCTTATAAATTTCGCTTGAAGAAAATGATTGGAAAACAAAACTGTTAGGTTGTGTGTTCTCTATGTGTCTTATAGTGCAATTGCAATCTTTTGATATGTCTACAGATGGTTTCAGTTTTTCTGAAATTTCGGTAAAGTACTCATTTAGCTTATTAGAAATGATGACTGAATCAGTCAAACTTTTACCATCTATCTCCAAGCTAGTTATGCCTGTTAGTTGCCTACTTTTTCCCAAGATACTATCAACAACCTTCCATTCATCTCTAACATTACCTCTGGCTTGTTCAAACGAGTTCAAATAAAACTTGTTTCGGGTTTCTTCAATATTTTTGTGCACGGATTTGCATAGAGAATCGTAGTAATTTTTAAGTTTTATATTATGTGGATGACTTCTAAATTTTTTTGCAAAATAGTTTTTTCTTTTCACCTGCTGCAAGAGATTGTGTGTCATCCATGGCTTCAAAAATTTGTTTTTATTGGTGATGAGAGGGGAATAGGTAGTACAATTTTTTATATGATTTTTTAAAATTATTAAAAAGAGATTGAAAGCAATTGATGGGTTATGTTCATCATAAACTGGTTCCCAGAATTCATATAGTAAGCATTCCTTTAAAGTGGCGTAATCTGTGCGATATTTTTTCCTTACAGATGAGTTGCCACAATTTAATACATTGGTACTCAAACAAACATTTAGTGCAATCATACAATGATCTGTTAATTTTAGATCATACACAACACCATTAAACGCATTCTTTTTTTTTTTTTTGAGTACGCATAAATATATGATCAATGCAAGATTTAGTCGAGTCGGTAACACGGGTCGGTTCATTAATAAAACTCCTCAGACCATTTGCCGCCATTAGAAACAGATAATTCTCAGTATCTCTATCAGATTCATTTAAAATATCGATATTAATATCACCAATTACGATTAAGTTTTTTTCTTTACAAGTACCCAGAGCATCACTTAATTCACCAATAAAAACACCTTTTGAACTGCTTGTAATCTGTATACACACAACATTGCATAATTTTCATTCAAGAAGTTAAGAGACAATTTCATAACATCAGCACTAAGAAAATTAAGCTTCAAACAATCGAGTACATAACCATTCTTCACATAAACTGCTACACCTCCCGCTGGGTATGATTCATTGCAATTTTCGAAAGGTGTATAGCCCGGTATGTTATACAAATCTAGTTCTTCCTCATACAGCCAAATTTCACTCAAAACAATGACAACAGGTAACTTCACTAATGACTCAAGATGTGCTACCAGAGCTGAAAAGTTTTTTCTAGTACTACGAATATTTTGATGTAAGCAAAAAATGTCAACATCATTAAGAGAATCGACTGGGTATTCACATGTATTGGGGACTAAGCACGAAACAGAATTAAGAGAATTATTCATAACTTATTTAAATCTTCAGCACAAGTAATTCTTACAAAAATATCCCCTTCTTTCTTCCGCATATAAACTGTCCCATTTTTAGTTCATACATATTTATACCCTTTTTCTCCCTTCATCGACAGTGCAGCATTTAAGAGTTGACGTGTCCGATAAGTAAGACATTCGTTTATGTACATCTTCTCAGGTCTCTCATGTGTGTTAATGTTTCCGTTGAGTAGTGTTGTTGTCAGCTGAGTTTTTTTCTCTCTCTTTGCTTTCATCATTTTCTCCTTGCACAGGCGAGAAACAAATTTGAAAACGAGAATATGTTTCTTTGTTTGGTTACTGCTAGTGCTAGTGTTTTGTGAATATTTCTGCCGTTTTGTTATGCGTTTTGTGTAGCAAAGGTCAATGTCCTCCTTCGATACATCGACATGCAGTCCATCGCGGAAAATCTTCAAAGCCAAATCAATGCTAGAAGTGTCGCCGCAGTTTGCTGGAATGTTACAAATCTCCAGAGTATTTCCGATAAGTTCCTGTTCTAAGTGATCAACTTTCCTCTCGAGTTGCCGAATTTTCAGCTCGCATTCATCATTTTTCCTTTGAAGTTCCTCTATCTGCCCTTTTTTTATCCGTTTTACTTCTTGTATTTCCGCATAAATTAAATCCAGTGTAACATTGATCTTCTGTGGAGGTGGAGGTGGAGCGACAGGTGTTTGATTAAGTAATGTAGTTATACTATCCATATTGTGGAGATGTTGATTTTGATACAACTGATTAGAGACGCATGCTGGCGCTTCCCCGGTTAGCGATTTGCGTCGTTTGTTTGCAATACATACATTGCACTGCCAGAGTTTGTTTGCCTTTTTCATAAACTCTATGTCAGCAGGCATGACGTTGACGCAGGCTGCGTGGGAAAGGCTATTACATTCTCGACACACCACTTTTAATTGAGTACGCTCCACTTTATTTCCACACGTTTTACACGACATTTTGGTGCAATTTGAATTCTATAGGTATTGTTCACGACGCGTGTGTACCCCACAACAAACTCTAATGATTCATAATGATAGGAGCGAGAATGTGGAGGATATCTTCAAAATCAAAACAATCCTAAACATAAAGGTTAAAATCGAGCCAATTCGTAAGGGAAGGAGAACGGTACCTCAGTGCAAACGTTGCCAAGGTTTTAACCACACGAAGGCACACTGCCAGAAATAACCACGGTGCGTTAAATGTGCCGGTAAACATCTCTCGGAAGAGTGCCACAAAACCAAGCAGGTCCCGGCGGTCTGCGCAAATTGTACGAAAAACCACCCAGCGAATTATAGGGGTTGCAAAATCGCGAAAGAACTACAAAAAAGACGCGACACACTCAAGAAACTGGTATATCATAAAACCGATAATCCGAAAACGTCTAGGGCAGTCAAAAGGACGAAACCGATACAGGAAAATAAAGAAATTGCACAACTGAACGTCGCTGGACCAAGTGCAAAGGAAAATCCGGCGTTGGCCGATGCGAGATCATACGCGCAAGTCGCGATACATGGGGACCAGTCAAGATCAGATACAACAGATCCCATCCGCCAATTATTAACTGTGATATTAGAAAAACTTGAGCAGCAAAGCAAGATTAATCAAATTATATTTGACAAATTTAGCAAGCCCGAGTTCATACCTCGCAAGCCTAATGACAAAACATGAATATGACAGAGTTTCTTAAAATACTGACTTGGAATGCAAACGGCCTCCTAAACAAAATTAACGAACGAGAAATATTTCTACAGAAAAACAATATTGATATATGCTTGATATCGGAAACCCACCTAAAAAAGGGACATGGACCCAAAATAATAGGTTACAGAGATTATCACGCGCATCATCCTTCGGAAAATGCCAGAGGCGGATCCTCTCTTTACATTAAAGATTGTATTAAGCACTTAACAGAAATAAAAATAGAACTCGATTCTATGCAAATAAGTTCAGTCTCCGTTGAAGTAAACCATTTAGACTATATCCGGGATATAGACTGACAGACGACGACCTTGACCACCTCTTTGACTCATCTAAGTCTAATTTTAGTATCGGCAGACTACTGTACAAAGCCAGTATGAAGCGTGGTGTGGACTTTTATTCGACGGGAAAGCCAACATATTGGCCAGCTGACAAAAATAAAATCCCTGACCTCGTCGACTTCTTCATTGCAAAAGGACTTAACAAAACTCTGACGGAAGTCGAAGAATGGTACGATCAATATGCTCAGACCACTCAGCAGTCACCCTGAAAATGGGTGGAAGTGTAGCAACAAATGTAGGGCCGCCCAGGTTAAGTAGTAACAAAACCAACTGGGACGTTTTGCAAAAAGACTGCAAAGAAAGTGTTGATTTAAATGTGCCACTAAAGACACCGCTCGAAATAGAAGATGAATTTGACAATCTCGTGGAATCCATTCAGAGCGCAGCGTGGAAAAACATTCCCTTTCGGAAGATAGCTACACGGAACAATAAAGTCAAGTCTGAATTAGAAGACCTCATACGAGAAAAGAGGCGAGCGCGTAAGAGATGGCAACAATCCCGCGCATCCCCTGATAAAACTTATCTGAACCATCGTTGCCACAATCTTAAAAATGAGCTGCAGGATCTAAGAAATCTTGTAACTTTACTTACCTAGAGGGCTTGACTGCTGAAAAGAGCTCAAACTACTCACTTTGGAAAGCCTTGAAGTCCATAAGAAAACCAAAAATGCACTCGCCACCAATAAGAAAAGCTAACGGAGAATGGGCGAAAGGAGACAAAGAGAAAGCGGATCTATTTGTCGAGCATCTAGAACAAACATTCAGGCCGTTCGATGGACGACCTTTAAACGAAGAACCGATTGCTAATACGGGACCCGACATCTATAAAGTAAAAGCCGCATCTCTGTCCGAGCTTCGAATGACAATAAGAAAGTTGAAAAATAACAAAGCTCCAGGATATGATCTAATCACTGCCGAAGTTCTATAGGAGCTACCGAAAAGAGCACTAGTTAAGCTGCTGTACATTATAAATGCTTCTCTGAGACTTTCATATGTTCCAAGACAATGGAAAGAAGCCGAAGTCATTATGGTTCCGAAACCAGGGAAGAATACAAATGATAAGAATTCATATAGACCTATTTCGCTACTGCCGATTATATCTAAGGTTTATGAGAAATTTCTGCTAAAACGATTACAACCAGTAATTGAAGAAAGACGCTTCATACCAGATTATCAATTCGGCTTCCGGGTTCAACATTCCACGATCGATCAGGTGTATCGAATAACAAATGAAATTGAGAAAGCTCTAGAATGCAAAAAGATTTGCTCGACGTTCGCAGACGATACGGCTATCCTCGCAATGGATGAATCAGTCGTATCATCAACTGGAAAACTCCAACGGGCTCTTAATAAAGTATGCGAGTGGACAAAGTCCTGGCGAATTGCCCTTAACGAAACCAAGTCGGCGCATGTCAATTTTACGTACAAAAGGATAAACAACTTACCTGTTTTCATTAACTCGGTACAAATACCATACGCAAACGAGGCGAAATATCTAGGAATGACCCTAGACGCAAAATTTAAGTGGAAGCCACACGTTAAGAATAAGCGCGACGAGCTCGCAATCATACTCAGAGAAATGTATTGACTACTAGGGAGATATTCAAAGCTAGCGTATACAACAAACTGCTCCTGTATAAGCAAGTGCTAAAACCTTCTTTGACATACGGTATACAACTTTGGGGTTGTACCAAACCAAGCAATATGGCTATAATACAAACATTCTAAAACAAAACGCTAAGAGCAATCGTGAATGCTCCATGGTATATAAGGAATAGTGATATTCACAGAGACCTAGGAATTGCTACCGTGAGTTCGTTACTCACCCGTTAGTACTTCGTTAGTAACACATTTTTCTCGCAAACTTCGTACTCGTATTCATGGTCACTGCAAAAATGAAATAATCCGTACTCTGGACGTGACAAACCTTGAGCGCCGACTACAAAGAACAAGACCGTTCGAACTAGCGCCATAAGGAAAAACCCGCATGTAATGACGGTTTTAGTAGGTGCGTTCGCTGGAAAGCTACCTACCAAACGCGATCAACACTACAGAAGCGTAAACTACTTGTTAAGGTAACTTAGTCGTAGTCATTACAAAAATGAAAAAAATGAGAGTAACAAACTTCATACTACTATGAGCTCGCGCGGCCGGATCTCATAGTGCCTCTCTGAGGGGTGAGGTTTATTTTGAAAATTGGACATATCTTAAAAACGGTCCATACGATTTTAACAAAAATTCATTTTTAAGGTTATTATGGTAATTCCTAACATGAAAGCGAACTCGGTTTTTCCCTAAACACACTCAAGAAACTGGTATATCATAAAACCGATAATCCGAAAACGTCTAGGGCAGTCAAAAGGACGAAACCGATACAGGAAAATAAAGAAATTGCACAACTGAACGTCGCTGGACCAAGTGCAAAGGAAAATCCGGCGTTGGCCGATGCGAGATCATACGCGCAAGTCGCGATACATGGGGACCAGTCAAGATCAGATACAACAGATCCCATCCGCCAATTATTAACTGTGATATTAGAAAAACTTGAGCAGCAAAGCAAGATTAATCAAATTATATTTGACAAATTTAGCAAGCCCGAGTTCATACCTCGCAAGCCTAATGACAAAACATGAATATGACAGAGTTTCTTAAAATACTGACTTGGAATGCAAACGGCCTCCTAAACAAAATTAACGAACGAGAAATATTTCTACAGAAAAACAATATTGATATATGCTTGATATCGGAAACCCACCTAAAAAAGGGACATGGACCCAAAATAATAGGTTACAGAGATTATCACGCGCATCATCCTTCGGAAAATGCCAGAGGCGGATCCTCTCTTTACATTAAAGATTGTATTAAGCACTTAACAGAAATAAAAATAGAACTCGATTCTATGCAAATAAGTTCAGTCTCCGTTGAAGTAAACCATTTAGACTATATCCGGGATATAGACTGACAGACGACGACCTTGACCACCTCTTTGACTCATCTAGGTCTAATTTTAGTATCGGCAGACTACTGTACAAAGCCAGTATGAAGCGTGGTGTGGACTTTTATTCGACGGGAAAGCCAACATATTGGCCAGCTGACAAAAATAAAATCCCTGACCTCGTCGACTTCTTCATTGCAAAAGGACTTAACAAAACTCTGACGGAAGTCGAAGAATGGTACGATCAATATGCTCAGACCACTCAGCAGTCACCCTGAAAATGGGTGGAAGTGTAGCAACAAATGTAGGGCCGCCCAGGTTAAGTAGTAACAAAACCAACTGGGACGTTTTGCAAAAAGACTGCAAAGAAAGTGTTGATTTAAATGTGCCACTAAAGACACCGCTCGAAATAGAAGATGAATTTGACAATCTCGTGGAATCCATTCAGAGCGCAGCGTGGAAAAACATTCCCTTTCGGAAGATAGCTACACGGAACAATAAAGTCAAGTCTGAATTAGAAGACCTCATACAAGAAAAGAGGCGAGCGCGTAAGAGATGGCAACAATCCCGCGCATCCCCTGATAAAACTTATCTGAACCATCGTTGCCACAATCTTAAAAATGAGCTGCAGGATCTAAGAAATCTTGAAACTTTACTTACCTAGAGGGCTTGACTGCTGAAAAGAGCTCAAACTACTCACTTTGGAAAGCCTTGAAGTCCATAAGAAAACCAAAAATGCACTCGCCACCAATAAGAAAAGCTAACGGAGAATGGGCGAAAGGAGACAAAGAGAAAGCGGATCTATTTGTCGAGCATCTAGAACAAACATTCAGGCCGTTCGATGGACGACCTTTAAACGAAGAACCGATTGCTAATACGGGACCCGACATCTATAAAGTAAAAGCCGCATCTCTGTCCGAGCTTCGAATGACAATAAGAAAGTTGAAAAATAACAAAGCTCCAGGATATGATCTAATCACTGCCGAAGTTCTATAGGAGCTACCGAAAAGAGCACTAGTTAAGCTGCTGTACATTATAAATGCTTCTCTGAGACTTTCATATGTTCCAAGACAATGGAAAGAAGCCGAAGTCATTATGGTTCCGAAACCAGGGAAGAATACAAATGATAAGAATTCATATAGACCTATTTCGCTACTGCCGATTATATCTAAGGTTTATGAGAAACTTCTGCTAAAACGATTACAACCAGTAATTGAAGAAAGACGCTTCATACCAGATTATCAATTCGGCTTCCGGGTTCAACATTCCACGATCGATCAGGTGTATCGAATAACAAATGAAATTGAGAAAGCTCTAGAATGCAAAAAGATTTGCTCGACGTTCGCAGACGATACGGCTATCCTCGCAATGGATGAATCAGTCGTATCATCAACTGGAAAACTCCAACGGGCTCTTAATAAAGTATGCGAGTGGACAAAGTCCTGGCGAATTGCCCTTAACGAAACCAAGTCGGCGCATGTCAATTTTACGTACAAAAGGATAAACAACTTACCTGTTTTCATTAACTCGGTACAAATACCATACGCAAACGAGGCGAAATATCTAGGAATGACCCTAGACGCAAAATTTAAGTGGAAGCCACACGTTAAGAATAAGCGCGACGAGCTCGCAATCATACTCAGAGAAATGTATTGACTACTAGGGAGATATTCAAAGCTAGCGTATACAACAAACTGCTCCTGTATAAGCAAGTGCTAAAACCTTCTTTGACATACGGTATACAACTTTGGGGTTGTACCAAACCAAGCAATATGGCTATAATACAAACATTCTAAAACAAAACGCTAAGAGCAATCGTGAATGCTCCATGGTATATAAGGAATAGTGATATTCACAGAGACCTAGGAATTGCTACCGTGAGTAACGAAGTAACACATTTTTCTCGCAAACTTCGTACTCGTATTCATGGTCACTGCAAAAATGAAATAATCCGTACTCTGGACGTGACAAACCTTGAGCGCCGACTACAAAGAACAAGACCGTTCGAACTAGCGCCATAAGGAAAAACCCGCATGTAATGACGGTTTTAGTAGGTGCGTTCGCTGGAAAGCTACCTACCAAACGCGATCAACACTACAGAAGCGTAAACTACTTGTTAAGGTAACTTAGTCGTAGTCATTACAAAAATGAAAAAAATGAGAGTAACAAACTTCATACTACTATGAGCTCGCGCGGCCGGATCTCATAGTGCCTCTCTGAGGGGTGAGGTTTATTTTGAAAATTGGACATATCTTAAAAACGGTCCATACGATTTTAACAAAAATTCACTTTTAAGGTTATTATGGTAATTCCTAACATGAAAGCGAACTCGGTTTTTCCCTAAACACACTCAAGAAACTGGTATATCATAAAACCGATAATCCGAAAACGTCTAGGGCAGTCAAAAGGACGAAACCGATACAGGAAAATAAAGAAATTGCACAACTGAACGTCGCTGGACCAAGTGCAAAGGAAAATCCGGCGTTGGCCGATGCGAGATCATACGCGCAAGTCGCGATACATGGGGACCAGTCAAGATCAGATACAACAGATCCCATCCGCCAATTATTAACTGTGATATTAGAAAAACTTGAGCAGCAAAGCAAGATTAATCAAATTATATTTGACAAATTTAGCAAGCCCGAGTTCATACCTCGCAAGCCTAATGACAAAACATGAATATGACAGAGTTTCTTAAAATACTGACTTGGAATGCAAACGGCCTCCTAAACAAAATTAACGAACGAGAAATATTTCTACAGAAAAACAATATTGATATATGCTTGATATCGGAAACCCACCTAAAAAAGGGACATGGACCCAAAATAATAGGTTACAGAGATTATCACGCGCATCATCCTTCGGAAAATGCCAGAGGCGGATCCTCTCTTTACATTAAAGATTGTATTAAGCACTTAACAGAAATAAAAATAGAACTCGATTCTATGCAAATAAGTTCAGTCTCCGTTGAAGTAAACCATTTAGACTATATCCGGGATATAGACTGACAGACGACGACCTTGACCACCTCTTTGACTCATCTAGGTCTAATTTTAGTATCGGCAGACTACTGTACAAAGCCAGTATGAAGCGTGGTGTGGACTTTTATTCGACGGGAAAGCCAACATATTGGCCAGCTGACAAAAATAAAATCCCTGACCTCGTCGACTTCTTCATTGCAAAAGGACTTAACAAAACTCTGACGGAAGTCGAAGAATGGTACGATCAATATGCTCAGACCACTCAGCAGTCACCCTGAAAATGGGTGGAAGTGTAGCAACAAATGTAGGGCCGCCCAGGTTAAGTAGTAACAAAACCAACTGGGACGTTTTGCAAAAAGACTGCAAAGAAAGTGTTGATTTAAATGTGCCACTAAAGACACCGCTCGAAATAGAAGATGAATTTGACAATCTCGTGGAATCCATTCAGAGCGCAGCGTGGAAAAACATTCCCTTTCGGAAGATAGCGACACGGAACAATAAAGTCAAGTCTGAATTAGAAGACCTCATACGAGAAAAGAGGCGAGCGCGTAAGAGATGGCAACAATCCCGCGCATCCCCTGATAAAACTTATCTGAACCATCGTTGCCACAATCTTAAAAATGAGCTGCAGGATCTAAGAAATCTTGAAACTTTACTTACCTAGAGGGCTTGACTGCTGAAAAGAGCTCAAACTACTCACTTTGGAAAGCCTTGAAGTCCATAAGAAAACCAAAAATGCACTCGCCACCAATAAGAAAAGCTAACGGAGAATGGGCGAAAGGAGACAAAGAGAAAGCGGATCTATTTGTCGAGCATCTAGAACAAACATTCAGGCCGTTCGATGGACGACCTTTAAACGAAGAACCGATTGCTAATACGGGACCCGACATCTATAAAGTAAAAGCCGCATCTCTGTCCGAGCTTCGAATGACAATAAGAAAGTTGAAAAATAACAAAGCTCCAGGATATGATCTAATCACTGCCGAAGTTCTATAGGAGCTACCGAAAAGAGCACTAGTTAAGCTGCTGTACATTATAAATGCTTCTCTGAGACTTTCATATGTTCCAAGACAATGGAAAGAAGCCGAAGTCATTATGGTTCCGAAACCAGGGAAGAATACAAATGATAAGAATTCATATAGACCTATTTCGCTACTGCCGATTATATCTAAGGTTTATGAGAAACTTCTGCTAAAACGATTACAACCAGTAATTGAAGAAAGACGCTTCATACCAGATTATCAATTCGGCTTCCGGGTTCAACATTCCACGATCGATCAGGTGTATCGAATAACAAATGAAATTGAGAAAGCTCTAGAATGCAAAAAGATTTGCTCGACGTTCGCAGACGATACGGCTATCCTCGCAATGGATGAATCAGTCGTATCATCAACTGGAAAACTCCAACGGGCTCTTAATAAAGTATGCGAGTGGACAAAGTCCTGGCGAATTGCCCTTAACGAAACCAAGTCGGCGCATGTCAATTTTACGTACAAAAGGATAAACAACTTACCTGTTTTCATTAACTCGGTACAAATACCATACGCAAACGAGGCGAAATATCTAGGAATGACCCTAGACGCAAAATTTAAGTGGAAGCCACACGTTAAGAATAAGCGCGACGAGCTCGCAATCATACTCAGAGAAATGTATTGACTACTAGGGAGATATTCAAAGCTAGCGTATACAACAAACTGCTCCTGTATAAGCAAGTGCTAAAACCTTCTTTGACATACGGTATACAACTTTGGGGTTGTACCAAACCAAGCAATATGGCTATAATACAAACATTCTAAAACAAAACGCTAAGAGCAATCGTGAATGCTCCATGGTATATAAGGAATAGTGATATTCACAGAGACCTAGGAATTGCTACCGTGAGTAACGAAGTAACACATTTTTCTCGCAAACTTCGTACTCGTATTCATGGTCACTGCAAAAATGAAATAATCCGTACTCTGGACGTGACAAACCTTGAGCGCCGACTACAAAGAACAAGACCGTTCGAACTAGCGCCATAAGGAAAAACCCGCATGTAATGACGGTTTTAGTAGGTGCGTTCGCTGGAAAGCTACCTACCAAACGCGATCAACACTACAGAAGCGTAAACTACTTGTTAAGGTAACTTAGTCGTAGTCATTACAAAAATGAAAAAAATGAGAGTAACAAACTTCATACTACTATGAGCTCGCGCGGCCGGATCTCATAGTGCCTCTCTGAGGGGTGAGGTTTATTTTGAAAATTGGACATATCTTAAAAACGGTCCATACGATTTTAACAAAAATTCATTTTTAAGGTTATTATGGTAATTCCTAACATGAAAGCGAACTCGGTTTTTCCCTAAATTATAGTTGAGCGGATTTTTTTTGAAAAAATTTCGTTTTTAAATAATTATTTAGTTACAGTTACAGTTACTTGAAAACGGCTTTAACGATTTCAACGAAAATGTATATTTTCGCTAAGGTGCGTAGGGTTAACATAGCTGCATACCCAGTTTTCGGTACTCGAGTAACGGTACTTTTGAAAATTTGCATTTTCGCATTTTTAATTCATTTTTATTTATTCACTAGCGGACCCGGCGACCTTCGTCTCGACCCAATTTAACGCTTTCAGATAAATTTCAGAGTGATAATAAAACACAGATAGTTAAAATTTCAATTTAGCGATATAATAAACAATGTTTTTTTAAATGTTTTCCTGGGCAAAAACAAACGACGAAGACGTTTTGCCAACACGCGAACAGGCAACGTACAGCTGACCATGCGAAAAACAGGGAAATTCGAGATTAATCCCACAGACTTCCAACAATTGGCCTTGCGATTTGTTGATTGTCATCGCAAAAGCCAATCAAACGGGAATCCGCTTGAACTGGAATGGTGGATCAGTTGGAATAATCGGAATTCTTGGGATAAGGACTTCCTCTCCTTTGAATTTGCCCTTGATGATCGTCGCTTGAATCACATTCATCAGTTTCTTGACGGACAACCGCGTACCGTTGCACAATTTCTGATGATTTCAGCTGTAAATTATGCGGCGGAGTTCCTGATGGTACATCAAGCGAGCTCAAAAATTCCGTCGGATAGTTGGTCGCTTCATCCTCGTCGGTCACGCGGTCAACGGATTTGTACGAATGCAATTCTCCAGCGAGTTGACTTTGAATAATCAAATTCAAGCTATCGACGTCCTTATTGTTCGCTGCTAGTATTGCCCTCTCACTAATCCAATCCAAATTTTTTTAATTTTGTGCAATGCCGGTGATGCCGGTGATGAGTTCCCCCTTTGATGATGTGAAATTTGCAGGGAATGATATCAATCCAGTCGGAACATCAACATAAATTTGGCCATTGCCAAGTGCCAGCACTTGTCTCGAGGATTCAGCAGCCGATTGGTCGTTCTGCAATGCGACTCTTATGTTCGCGTTCAATTTCAACTTCTTGATATGCCTCCACAAAAAAGACGATTTCATACATGCATTGAGTTCATCGGCAGGAGTAGATTTCGGGATGAAGGGAAGCGTTTGACGAAAATCTCCGGAGAGCAATTTCATAGCGCCACCAAATCGTCTCGAATAACCTCGTAAATCCGTCATTGTTCGGTCGCTGTCATTTCGCTGTCGCTGAATTCTTGGTCATTGTGCAAGTTGGCTTGTCAACCGTGAGAAGATTCATCGGCAGCTTCAAAGCGGAATGTGCGATTCGGCAATGCCAGAGGATGCAACAGCCAACGCAATTTGAGATCTTGACCGAATTGTTGCCAGAATCAACGAAATGACGAATGTCTTGCCTGTCCCACCAGAAGCATCGAGAAAGTAAATGCCTCCCGTTTTATCGCCAATAACCCTCATCAGCGAATCGAACACTTTCTTCTGCTCGGCATTCAACAGCGGCACATTTGTTTGGATTCTTTTGGCCAGCTAATCTCGATCACAGTCTTCCTCCCGTTGCAATTCGCGATTGAATTCATCGTGCATCAAACAATTAGGCGTTGGCATTCCCAATTTCGACAGCAGACTGCCGCACATGTCTTCGATCGGAACTAACTCTTCGTTGCGCATATCGTCGTTAACTTCAAGATCGAAGTTCGAAGTTGTCGTTCGAACTCTGTGCAAAATGTCGTCAGTCACCTCGTGATCGGATTCGAGGAATGATGATCGCAAGCAATGTACAAATTTGAGTCACTGGCGTAGAAAAAGTTTCATCGGCGAACGTTGAATACCATTTAAATATTGGTAACCCCTCCCGAAAAGTGGCGCACAGCACACCATCTATAGATCCCAGGGAATCGAAGGATGTAAGGCCTGTAATTTGCACCAAAAGCTTTAAATCACCAAATCATCCGATAAAATTAAAAAAAATCGTCGAAAAAAATTTAAATTTTTCGTGTTTTTCCGGAATTTTCCAAATTTTTCACTAAGAATATTTTATTTTTACATTCGAAAAGCCATTCCGGAACAATTCCTCAAAAAATTCCATACAAAAACTCAAATTTCGATTTTTCCAGTTTCCCGACTTTTCCGGAGGGTTTTCCCAAAATTTTCTTTCATAACAATATTCTCCTGCCATATACGAACAACGGAAAAAAAATTTGAGCCAAATCGGCCCAGCCCATTCTCAATTGATGATTCACTATACATTTTTCACACCATTTTTATATATATAGACTAGCTGACCCGGCAAACGTTGTTTTGCCACATGAATTTATTGTTTCTAGAGCAGTCGATGTTAATGATATAGAAAAGTGGTAAATTCATAACCATGTTTGACCTAATATTTTTCAAATTTGAAAAACATCTCTTGTAAATAGCTTCATTAATAAAACAAATCAAATTAAGCGCCTTTTAATAATATATAATAATATATAAATGCTAACCATTAGAATTCATTGTTGTTAAAAGGTAGTATTTCCGAACTCTCATCCACATTTCCCCTAAGAGATATTTCTTACCACTGTATAAAACAATTCGTCTTCCTTTTTACTACCGTTATGTTAACAACAGTTATTTGTACCAAATGTTAAATCGCTCTCTCTCTCAGTCCCGTATCTATATATATCACAGCCTATCTCTCTCAATCCTATGCCCCCAAGGCCCCACACTCCATCGAAATTTAAAATGCGATTTAGATATGAATAAAATTCAATGAAATAGAAATTTGGCAAGAGGGCAGGGAAAAGCGTTGTGAAAGTGTATGAAGCGGCCCACACTGCCACACACCTCATATTACATACCTGCACCAGCTGTACTGTGATTGCGCATGACCAAGCGGGTTGAAAAAAAGAAGTGTCAAACATAGTATACTCTACTCTTCTTAGGGAAGCAAAAAGAGATACAAATAAATGCTCTCTCAAAATCAACTATCCAGTGACAGTGAATGCTTTAATAACCCGACATATTTTCCACTGGATTTCAGCCCATAAGTGCTTTGCTGGTAACAAAGAAGCTGATTCACTGGCTAAAATCGGCGCTACAATTCCGCTTATCGGACCTGAACCCTTCTGTGGAGTCAGTACAAACCATTTTAGTGGATACATCAAAAAGCTATCACCTATCACGTATTGAACCAAATGAAGTCTGGCTTATAACTCCTGGGCAGAACTGCACCAGACAATTTTTCGTCAAATACTCTCTCAGGAAATCCTACTTCCTGATCAACTTAGACGGTGGTTGGGTGATGTATGAATAGGGTAGACACTGATTGGCGTCAACTTGGCGATGCCCAGGCGTTGCAACTGGTTCATACACATCAATTGTGCTTATTTTACCTCCTCGTGGTAGCCACCGGATACTGGTCTTGTCCTTCCGGGCATGACTTGCTAAACTTATAAACTCGTTGAACACGAAGAAAATAGCAACACTATAATGCTCTGTCGGATGACTGCCTGATCGAGTCTCAGAGGTCTTACATGAGCCCCTCAGAAAGAGGACATACAGCGAATGAATCCACGAGATTGGATCAACGGTGGTGTCAACAGTCAAGATGGCAGATACCTTACATGAGCTACTCTGACATATTTGGAGAAAAGGTCAGTAAGGATTTTTCAGCACTAGTCAGGGTGCTGAAATAGAGATGGTGGCGGATGAACGCTTTATGGGCCAACGGCAGCACTCATATCCCCGAAGTGGGTTACTGGCAACGGAGTTTCCGACCCGCTGTCCTAGGGTCAATTCAGGGCCTGGCCCTCCAAGTTGGGGGTTGTGCGTGGGGTTAACTACCCAACCACGGAAAAATGAGACAGTTGGGAAGCAACCAGAAGCCTCGGAGACGGACGGATTTACTGTTGACGACCCTGCAAAACGAAAAAAGGACAATGACTTTCGGATCTGCACGTGGAATGTTCGGACCCTGAATAGACCGCGTGCAGCCGAACAATTAGCGGAGGCCCTACGCTGCTACAATGCAGATATCACCGCTATCCAGGAAGTGCGGTGGGATGGGCCGGGCAAAAAAAGGATGAAAAACTGTGACATCTACTACGGTGATTGCTATAAGGAACAGAAGCAGCGACTATTTGGATGTGGATTCGTTGTAAGCGGCAGACTTAGGCAAGAAGTCTTGAGCTTTCGACACGTTAGTGAACGCCTTTCTAACTATCCGCATCAAGGCTAAATTTGCCAACATTAGCCTAATATGCGCTCACGCCCCCACAGAAGAAAAAGACGATGCTACCAAGGAATGTTTCTACGAGCTCCTCGACCAAACATATGAGCAATGTCCTAAATATGACGTTAAAATCGTCCTTGGTGATTTTAACGCCAAAATAGGCAAGGAGGATATCTTTGGTAGCACAATCGGAAAGCACAGCCTACACGACAACACGTCTGGAAACGGACTAAGGCTAATTGACTTTGCGGCGGGACGCAATGTTACTATAGCTAGCACACGGTTTCCTCACCTCAATATTCACAAAGGAACATGGCGGTCACCGGATCATCAAACTGTCAATCAAATTGACCATGTTGCGATCGACGCAAGGCACTCCTCCAGTATTCTAGATGTCCGCACCTTCCGAGCGGCCAACATAGACTCGGACCACTACCTTGTTGTAGCCAAGGTACGAATGCGGATATCCCAGACACCACAACAACAAGGAAATACTGTGAGGAGATTCAACGTTGAACGGCTACAAACGCAACAGACCGCCAGAAACTTTGCCGATCGCGTGTTCCTCAACCTCTCGAGAAGTCCTACGCAGCCAGCATCAAGTGCTGAAGACCAGTGGCATAGATGCCAAGAAGCCATCAGAAACGCCGCAACTGATGTGCTTGGTTTCACCAAACCACCCCCTCGAAACCCCTGGTTTGATGAAGAATGCCGGCAAGCGCATGCAGCAAAACAACGTGCCTACGAAGCGGTGCTGCACAGAAGGACGAGAGCAGCTCGTGAGCTCTACGAGCAAAAGAGGAGGGAAGAACACCGGCTTCTCCGAAAGAAAAAGAAAGAGCATGAGAAGCGCGCGATCGAGGAAATAGAGAGATGTTACTCCAGGAATAATATTCGGAAGTTTTACCAAAAGGTAAAAAGAACGTGTCATGGCAACAAAACCCGAACAGAAGCCTGTAGAGATGAACAAGGGAACCTTGTAGTGGAATCACAGTCGGTGCTGAGGACATGGAAAAACCATTTCTGCAGACTGCTAAACGGCGAAGACGACCAAGATCCCGCTGTCAGGCAGAACGATCCATTCAATCCGGACGATGAAAGCCAAGATTTCCGTCCACCTGACCAAAATGAAGTGAGGATAGCAATATCCAAGCTGAAGTCCAACAAGGCTGCTGGACCAGATGGCTTACCCGCCGAACTCTTCAAAGCAGCGGGAGATGACTTGGTAGAGTGCATACACCAACTCGTCTCCAAGATTTGGTCGGAAGAAAGTATGCCTGATGAATGGAACCTCAGCATTGTTTGCCCGATCTATAAGAAAGGAGACCCTCTAAACTGCGCCAACTATAGAGGTATCAGTCTCCTTAATATCGCCTATAAGATCCTCTCTGCTGTACTGTGTGAACGCCTGAAGCCATTTGTCAACCAACTGATTGGACCCTATCAGTGCGGTTTTAGGCCCGGTAAGTCCACAGCCGACCAAATATTCACACTACGGCAGATTCTGGAGAAAACCCAAGAAGTCCAAATCGATACCCACCATCTGTTCATCGATTTTAAGGCCGCATATGACAGCATTTATAGAGACGAGCTATACAGAGCCATGTCTAGTTTTGGCATCCCTGCCAAACTCGTCAGATTGTGCAGAATGACAATGGAGAGTTCTCGCTGCTCCATTAAGGTCGGAAACAATCTCACCGAGACCTTTGATGTCAAAAAAGGATTTAGACAAGGTGATGCGCTGTCATGTGACTTCTTTAACATCATTCTTGAGAAAATTGTGCGCAACTCACAAGCCAACACCAGAGGCACAATTTTCCAAAAGTCTGTGCAACTGCTTGCATACGCGGACGATATTGACATTATTGGCAGAACACAGCGAGCTGTCACTGGTGCGTTTGCAAGTATCAGTACGGAAGCGGCAAAAATGGGTTTAGTGGTAAACGAGGGCAAGACAAAATATATGCTGTCAACAAGAAGGGACACACAACATCGACGAATCGGACAGAACGTCCCAGTAGACAGCTATAATTTTGAGGTAGTTAGGGACTTTGTCTACCTCGGCTCCGCTATAAATTCAGAAAACGATATCACCTCGGAAATCAAACGAAGAATCATTCTTGCCAACCGCTGTTACTTCGGCCTAAGAAGGCAACCGATTAATAAGGCCATGTCGAGAAACACTAAGGCGACTCTATATAAGACCCTCATTATCCCAGTCCTGCTATATGGTGCAGAAGCATGGACCTTAACAAAGACGGATGAAGATCTCCTTGGTCGTTTCGAACGAAAAATTCTTCGAGTGATTTTCGGTCCCGTTTGCGTTGACGGGTTTTGGAGGAGGAGATTTAACAGCGAACTCTACGAGCTGTACAGCGACATCGCCCTGGTCAAAAAAATACGCATCAGTCGTCTAAGATGGCTGGGACATGTAGAGCGAATGGACACCAACGCTCCAGCCCGAAGAGTCTTCGATTCCAACCCGGAGGGACAACGCAGTAGAGGAAGACCTCGCCTTAGGTGGCGCGTACAAGTGGAAGGGGACCTCAACCAACTTGGAGTGCGCAACTGGAGGCAGTTAGCCAAAGATCGCGCTAACTGGAGAGGCGTATTGGTTGAGGCCCAGGTCCACCCCGGACTGTAGCGCCGCCTAAGTAAGTAAGTAGATCAACTTAGACAAAAATAACCCAGGAATACTAACAGGAATAATCTGTGGCCTCATGAAAAAATACCTATCCCGCATCGGAGCCTCTCCGGATCCAACATGTAGACCATGTCTTGAGAGTGATGAATCCTCTCTTCACGTCATACTCATGGATTGTCCCGCTCTACTCAACCTTAGGGAAAAAATACTTGGCGAGGAAATCGTCACTTCAGTAACTCTCGCTTATATACACCCAGAGAAGATTATTTTCTTCCTGGCTGTCCACAACGACCGGACGAACCGTGAAAACCCCATTGTTCGACGACATCACTGTGGCCGTCCACCAGCCCACCGTCGTCCAACCCCTGGCCACCAGTGCCCCACGACCTAGACCATCAGAGGAATACGGATTCAATACAACCGCATCATCTTCTAGAAGGGCCACTGAGCAACTAGTCCCGACCCCGTCAAACCGAGCGAATAACAGACCCTCACTAAGCTATGAAGCCGAGGTGATGGACACAGTCCGGAAATGTGGACTCAAGTTCGATGGCTCAGGGAATGCGCTTGAGTTCATGGAGCGAATGAAGGAACTCACCCGCTGCTACGACATTCCAACAGATTATATGATTCGGCCGCTGCCCGAGGTCTTGCGTGGGACAGCATTGGAGTGGCTCCGGATTAACCGAGATGATTTGCAGAACTGGGACCAGTTCCGACGAGCCTTCCTACGTTATTTCCTCCCGGCACGCTACACCCATAAGTTAGATGAAGAAATTATGAGGAAAGGGCAAGGGCCCAGGGAAAAGGCCAAGGATTTCATTCGGGCCACCCAATATCTGATCAGGCAAAACCCTCGGATGACCATCTCCGACATCTGCGACAGTATGCGACCCGAATACCGTATGTATATCAAACGACGAGACTTTGTTACGCTAGATGTACTCATGGAGTTAGCAGAGGAGTTTGAACACGTCAAGGGGGAAGAACGAAGCATACGCCCTCCAATCCCCGCCGCCATTCCACCGCCCAGACCACCGGCAGCAAGTTCTCCTTACAATCGGGACACGCACTGCTGGCGCTGTAAACAGAGAGGCCACCGGCAGCAGGACTGTCGATGGCCATACCGACTTTTCTGCTCCTATTGCGGAGAAGACGGCATCCATTCGCGAGACTGCAGGTGCCATCAAGACCAAGCAGCCTCTGTGTCAAATGCCAGACGGGCCGACCCACGGTACTTTATTCCGACAACTATCCAGGGCCAGACATTCCAGTGTCTGGTGGATACCGGGGCCTCCAAATCGTTTGTCGGACCCAAAATACGACGAACTCTACGTAGGATGCGGGCACCCACTCGGTACCACAGCCAGAAAATACAACTGGCCAACGGGGATGCCATTACGAACAGAGAACACTATATGGTGCAGCTTCAATTAGGGAACCAAACCCTAACGGGCGAGCTCACGTATATGAAAACGTTGGCGGAGGATGCGATCTTCAGCATGGACTGGCTGGATAAAGCCAAGTTCACAATGACGTTAGGTTGCCAGACGTTGACGAACAGAACGGTTCTACGCACAAGGCCAGCCACCAATTTGTGTGCTTTTCTTAGGGAAGCACACGTACCCTGGAGCAGATGGCCGTCACCCAACGCATACGTCAGAAGGCCAACAAGAAATGGATCAAAAACCAAAACATCCAGTGCAACACCGCCAACTCCACCGCTTACATCGCCCACGCCGCCAACACCAACCGTACCGCCAACACCGCCGACGTCGAATAAACGATCAACACCGACAACACCGCCGAAACCGCCCATACCGCCCATACCGTCAACACCGTCTAAAACGTCGACACGGCCGACACGGCCGACACCGCCAACAAAGCCGACTACGACTACACGGTCAACACCGAGAACACCGCCGAAACCGTCAACAACAACAACCGTACCGCCGACGCCTCCCATACCGCCTTCACCAGACGTACCGCCGCCACTGATTACACTGTCTAGAACGTCAACAATGCCGATACCAACCGTACCGCCAACAGCTCCGACACCCGCCATACAGTTAACAACGCCAACATCACCAGTACCGCTTATACCGCCCACGCCGCCAACACCAACCGTACCGCCAATAACGCCGACACCGACTAAACGGTCAACACCGCCGAAACCGCCCAAAAGCAACCGTACCGCTAAAACCGTCCGTACCGCCAACACCGCGTATACCGCTACCACCGTCTACACCGCCTAAAACGTCTACACCACCGACACCGCCGATACCAACCGTACCGCCAACACCGCCGACACCGTCTATACCGTCAACACAACCCGTACCGAATGTACCGTCCATACCGCCAATACCGTCAACACCGCTAACCCCAACCGTACCGACAATGCCGCCAACACCGCCAGCACAACCCGTATCGTTTACACCGCCATCCCAGCTTTCCCCATAGTCCCCACTCCGTTACAACAAAAAAAATTATATCTATATCTATAACTATATCTATATATAATATGTCTGAGAAAGAAGGGGTGGAATTTAACGATGCATTCGTTACAAAAACACTTTTTCACATTTTTTTTTTAGTTTTTCTTGCACTTTCTCCTGCATCGTCTATTTTCATAGAGCAATGCTTAAAACAGTGCAAGTGCACTCCACAGTCGTTCGACTGCTCCGCCTCCCACACTGATACACCCGAGACAACCCCGCAATGGTCCATGACGTGTTCTCTATGGCCTGGCCACACACTTTTCATTGGTGATAAAATTCACACCTGCTTGCTGGTGTCAAACCTATGAGACCAGCAAGCAAATCTGAAACAATCGAGCAAATTCAGAGTTAAGACAGTACCAATCTTGTGTACTACTAAGATTGTTCCTCAAGGGGTCTGCAGACACTTGATAAAGTTTTGGATCACTAGTAGCCTACGGGTGAACCAGTGAATTGCCAAGTCAATCGCAAGATAGACTTGTGGAACGCCGAGCCAGTCGCAAGATAGGCTTGTGGAACGCCGAGCCAGTCGCAAGATAGGCTTGTGGAACGCCGAGTCAGTCGCAAGATAGACTTGTGGAATGCCGAGCCAGTCGCAAGATAGGCTTGTGGAACGCCGAGCCAGTCCCAAGATAGGCTTGTGGAACGCCGAGTCAGTCGCAAGATAGACTTGTGGAACGCCGAGCCAGTCGCAAGATAGGCTTGTGGAACGCCGAGTCAGTCGCAATATAGACTTGTGGAACGCCGAGCCAGTCGCAAGATAGGCTTGTGGAACGCCGAGTCGGTAAGATAGACTTGTGGAACGCCGAGTCAGTCGTAAGATAGACTTGTGGAACGCCGAGCCAGTCGCAAGATAGGCTTGTGGAACGCCGAGCCAGTCGCAAGATAGGCTTGTGGAACGCCGAGTCAGTCGTAAGATAGACTTGTGGAACGTCGAGACAGTCGCAAGATAGGCTCGTGGAACGCCAAGTCAGTCGCCAGATAGACTTGTGGAACGCCGAGCCAGTCGCAAGATAGGCTTGTGGAACGCCGAGCCAGTCGCAAGATAGGCTTGTGGAACGCCGAGTCAGTCGTAAGATAGACTTGTGGAACGCCGAGCCAGTCGCAAGATAGGCTTGTGGAACGCCGAGCCAGTCGCAAGATAGGCTTGTGGAACGCCGAGTCAGTGGTAAGATAGACTTGCCGAACAGCCCGAAACCGAACTGGAAGCAGAACGACCGCAGTAACCCCGATCTCCCTACCAGCCAAGGACCGAACCGCCGCCGTGGAATTGTAGATATAAATTTAAATTATTGAAATCATAGAATTGTTTAAAATTTTTAAAAGAATCGTAGAATTGTGTTTGAATCATAAAATTGCATGAAATTATATAAATTTGAATAATTGAAATCATAGAATTGTTTAAAAGTCAAGATCATTGAAATTAAAATTTGTAACGTAGTAATTAAGAAAGGCATAATAAAGGACTTTTTTTTGTTACCTAGAGTTCGTGTTTCTCTAGGAAGAACCTTGGCAAACCGGCGAGCTAACCTCAGCCTCGACAAAAGACACATTACAATACTAACATCCTGAACAATACCCTGTACTCAGTTTTTAGCTAAATAGTTGAGCCAAATTAATTTTCAAACTAAACATTGCAAAATTTGTAACTATTTTGTACGCATTATTTTTCAAAATCAGCTTTAAAGACTTTGAGTAAAATGTTTATTTACGATAGCATAAGTATTCTTAATAAAACACCGTACTTAGTTTTTCTTATAATGTTGTCTTATAAACATTACCGCACTACCAGTTAAAATGTAATCACAACTAGTACTAAAAACTCCTTTTTAACAAATGTTTCTCACTTCTTCTTTTTTCAACCATATTAATCATGAACCTTAGAAAAATTCCAACCAATTGGAGTTTATACTATCAGAAACCCGCACTTCATTGCAATCCCCAAACACGTCCGTCGATAAATTCAAAACCTCTAAGTTCTTACATAATAAATCTATGCCACTTCGAGTCATAGCCACCTAGCAGCATCACCAATTTGAAAAATCTTGTTTTATAGCCTATAAGCAATAATAATAATTCTCAAGCTGTCAAATAATACTCATTTTTGTAACTTTTTAGGAATTTTTAATAAATTAGTTAAATAAAAATGTCGAGAAAACTAATTAAATACGTTTTCTTAACTATTTCTAAGTGATAGCAGAACATGTCGTAAAAGTGCTTTTCATTAAGTAATCAAAACTTTCATATTTACCTGAATGAGTGAACATAATTTAAAAAAATTGTAGTCAGCCAAAAAATTAATAATCGTGAAGGGGTCTGATTTTTTTTTTTTTTAAAAGTAATCATTTTCAATTTTAAAAGTGTAAATTCAGGCATGTTAAGGTAAGAACTTTTGTTGTCGCATCGATGAAATTGTGCGTTTATGTAGTACATTCAATCAGTATAGTAAATAGATAGTTTCGCATTCGATATTTATTACAAAACCGCACAAAAATAGAATAGCTATCACATTTCTGCATTTAATAGCAAATCCTTTTTTTCTGATAAATAATTTGTTCGCATGAAATTTCCATTCAAATTATCCCGACTTAAAGATAGTGGTAGTTCTACTGTATTCGATTTCTTTCATATTAACTGAAACAAAAGACAAATAATATTGATAAAAACTACCCGATTTGCATCCACCGTTGCATGCAAGTGGAATGTAGAAGCTGTATTACAGTAAATCTAAAATTGCGTGTTTCTAAAATGCTTCCAAATCACCAATTTTATTTTGTAAATTAAAAATTATTTAAACTAGTTAACATGTTTTTGGACCAATCAATTTTCAACAGCCTCAAGTTCACAAATTATGTTATGTAGGCTGGATGAGATTTCGAAAATGCTCTCAAGCAAAAAAAATCTTTATATTAAAGTTTCTATCTGCAAACTCTTAAACTCAAATTATAACTTGCAATCCATGAGAAAATAATAATCGGCATTTATTTATTAAAAACATATTTTACGTCTGTTGAATCTGCGGACAATTTTCAAAAATTAAGGTAGAGCACGTTTATTTTTCATATATTATGTACCTAGATATAGTAAAGACAATAGAGAAACTGTAATGGTTAAATGAATGATTTGAGATAAGGAGAAGTTTAAGTTTTGAAACGCTGACAACTGTTCAGTTAAACAAATCCGGTTTTGAAATTAAGCCTGGTACGCTGTTCGAGTGAAATGAAATTTTTCATACAAATTTTTCACTGCGAAATGTCAAAATGAACTTTTCAAGTAAAAATTTCACCATGCAGTACGCTGTTGAAGTGAAAAATAGTTGTTGAAAAAGTGATATGTAGAGGGCGTTACTTGCTATTTCACTTGGCTTTTATTGTCCGTGTCCGTCGCATTAAATTTTTGACATTTCGGCGTGTAAACTTCGTAGTACAAAATAGAAATATAAAAAAATTAAACTTAAGTAGTTTTTATTGTAATGTTTTGTGGTACACAATATTTTTGGTTATTCCGTTTTCGGTGTAAATATACAAAACCGATGGTTTTCCAACAAGCGAACAGGCTACATATAATTTTCCATGTGTAAAAACTGGATACTCTAAATTCGCTCCACAAATTCCTAACGTTTGCTCTTGCGCCTTTTTAATAGTAACCGCTGTAATGAAATGTTTTCGTTACAAACACGCTCTCGCGCCACTACACAAGCGCAACAGCAACAACCCACCACGGTTCCCCTACCACGAGAAACCCACCACAATTGACCACACACACCAGCAAGGCAACTCACCACACTACCGACCTCAGCGGCTCAACCCACTACACCAACCTACCAGCTACCACACGAACCTACCACACCACGACCACAAAACCAGTAATACCGTTACTGTCCGAGACAGAGGCAGCATCAGCCAGCAGCACTAGCCATGATCAAGTCAGTCGAGTGGTGGCCGCCGGACCAGACACACGGTTAGCTGGGTACAACGACTCGTGTGTGGAGCAGTAGCGCTCTGGCTGGTACCACTGACTCAACACGTAGCAAGAGTGGGCAGTGGGGTAGCACTGGTGTTAGAAGTAGCAGTAGTGGGTATGTTAAGTGAGTTAAGTAAACACCAGAAACAACAATCAACAACAACAATCAACGGCAACAACAACAACAACAATCAACAACGGCAGCAGACGGCGACGACGAAGACAGCAGCAGAGACAACCACAACAGGAAGGACGGTATAAAAGGCAGAACCAACTGGGACTCAAGGCAGTCAGGCAGCGGAGCATCGCGTGTCAGCACCACAGAGTGTATTTGAATTTAATTGTAAAATAAAGTCATAGTGAATTCAAAAAGAAATAGTGCGTTATTATTTCTTTTTTTCCCCCTCCACTCTTATGTTCCCGAACGGGACCAGGACATTCCCGCTCAGCTTACCCCGGCTGAAGAAGCTACGTTTTAATGGCGCCCGAGAAGGGACATCAATAATTAAAAGTAAAGCTACGACACCAAGGATAGTGAATGGGGAAATCGTGGATCTACCACCTCAGCAAAGAAGATATCAAAGCGGTGGTGGAGAAGCTACAGGCGAATACCACCGGGACATTGGAAGAACTTAGGAAGAGACTTCCCACGTACATCGATAGCGCATCGGGAGGTGACGAAAAATTCCAAGAACTGGAGACCCGTTACTGCAAGGCAACACATACACAAGAACGCAGTTCGGAAGGGGAAACCGCAGAGCGACCGACCAATTCACCACACTTAACGGTTCAGCAAACCGCAATTGACAGAACTCTTACGTGGAAAACGATTGCAAAAGAACAGAAGTGCACCAAGGCTGAAGAAACACAACGGTCACCCGAAACGTACGAGAATCTAGCGGGATCCCGAGACCAAACGACGACAATACCACAGAACGACAACAACAACACAGAACAGCAATATACGAAGAACAAACGATCGAAGACTTTCTGGCTGCCGAGTTACCGCGGTTCGAGCGCCTACGAGGAGTTACCAACATCGCGGAACACAGCATCAAGATGAAAGACGATCGCCCCATCAAGCAACGATACTTCCCACGAAACCCAGCCATGCAGGCCATCGACAAGGAGACAGACGAGCTTCTACAGGAAAAACGGATAGAACCATCTAACAGCCCCCACAGCGCGCCTATTGTATTGCAAAAGAAGCAAGGTACATGGCGACTGTGCGTCGATTATCGACAACTTAATGCTCACTCACTTAGAGATGCATATCCTCTCCCTCAGATACAGGCGATTCTGGACAAGCTGCGTCATGGAAAGTTCTTCAGCACCATCGACCTCCGTAATGGATACTGGCAAATACCCATAAGCAATGACAGTCGACAATTCACAGTCTTCACCGTACCTGGACGAGGACTCTTCCAGCGGAGAGTTATGCCATTTGGACTACACTCCGCTCATGCCATCTTTCAAAGAGCGTTAGACCAAGTTATCGGCCCAGAGCTAGAACCTTTTGCCTTTGCTTACCTCGATGACATCGTGGTGATCGGACGTACCCTCGACGAACATCTAAGGAACCTTAAGAGAGTGTTCGATAGACTAATCCAGGCAAACCTACGGATCAACGCCGAGAAGTGCCACTTTGGAAACCCCGAACTACGATACCTGGGACATGTGATTGGGCGCGAAGGTATCCAAACGGACCCCGACAAGATCAACGCCATAACCCAACTGCCACCGCCCAAGAACCTTAAAGAACTACGCAGATTCCTAAGAGTGTGTTTATGGTATCGACATTTTGTCAACGGATTTTCAACTCTCGTTGGGCCACTGACCCAACTACTGAAGAAGGGAAGACGGTGGAACTGGGACAGCGAACAACAAGCAGCCTACGAGGACCTCAAGGAAAGACTCACACAAGCACCAATCCTGGACAATTTCGACGTACCATTCGTGCTACAGACCAATGCTAGCGACTGTGGATTAGGCGTTGTCCTACTACAGGAGCAGGAAGGGAAAGAACGCGTCATAGCCTACGCGAGCCGGACATTGAACGGTGCTGAAGTGAACTATTCAGTGACCGAAATAGAATGTCTTGCCGTCATATGGGGCATACGGAAAATGAGACATTACCTGGAAGGCTATTACTTCACCATCATAACCGACCACCAATCACTGCGGTGGCTCAACTCCATCGAATCACCATCAGGCCGAATCGCCCGATGGGCGCTAAAGCTTATGCAGTACGATTACGAGGTGAAGTATCGACGAAGGGAAACTTAATGTCTTAGCAGACGCACTATCGAGGCAACCACTCCAAGGACTTGACGAACTCTACGCCGTTGATCTACCACCTCCCCAAGGCGACTGGTTCAGCAAGAAGAAGACAGCCGTGATGAAAGAACCTTCGAGATTCCCAGATTACCGAATAGAAGACGGTAGCTTATATCGACATATCCACGACAGCACGGCATACCTCGACGAAGACTACATCCCATGGAAGCTCTGCGTCGCCGAGGACCAACGAATGCGCGTGTTAAGAGAGTGTCACGATGAACCAACGGCGGGACATCTAGGCATAAACAAAACCATCGCTAGGATAGCCAAATGTTACTATTGGCCGGGCATGTCCCGGGAAATAACGAAATACGTACGTCGCTGCATGTCCTGCCAACGGTACAAACCACAGCAACGAGCCGAAGCCGGCAAGATGCTCTCCACACCGGCGATAGACCCATGGACAGTGGTCAGCTCAGACTTCGTAGGACCATTGCCGCGGTCCAAGCAGGAAAATTCGTTCCTCATCGTGTTCCACGACAAATTCACAAAGTGGACCGAATTCATCCCTACCCGCAGCGCGACGAGTAAGAACCTCATCAAGGCCTTCAGGGAGAGAATAATCGCCAGGTTTGGAGTACCCAAAACATTGATTTCGGACAACGGCGCTCAGTATACCAGCCGAGATTTCAACCGATTCCTAGCCGACAACGGAATACAACACCAATTCACCGCCCCCTATACCCCTCAGGAGAATGCGACCGAAAGAGCCAACCGAACAATAAAAACAATGATCGCCCAATACACCAAGGAGAATCACAAAGGATGGGACGAACTGTTACCAGAACTCACTTTAGCGATCAACTCTAGTAAACAGGAATCGACGGGATTGTAGTGGCCTCTAATGGCGCGACCACCATGAAAGAAAACTTTTAAAATACGTTTAATTAATACACGTTTAATACATTGTAATTTTGTCACAATTTAAAATATAAAAAAATGTCTATTTGATTAGGTTGGAGGGAGATTGCTCACTCAGCACAACTTGCCTTGCCGACCGTCAACGAGAGAATCAAAAAACTAAAAAAGGTTTTATTCTAAGAAAAAGTAACCGCGCGCGACGACATGACTAAAAAAACTCAATTGTCAAAAGTGGATGAATCGAGGCGGTGACTTGTGTTGGTTGTGTTCAGCGCACCAAAATTAATGAACGCACACGGTGATTTTACTTATCTCTGATTTTATTGTTTGAATCGAACAACCTTCGAACTAGATTTTTCCACTACATCACCCTCCCCTAATCGAGCATCCCCGGTGGATTCCTTTCTATCGCGGCTTTCGTGTGGATCATTACGGTCTTTGCACAAATTACCGTAGTCAGGCTTAAGTCTCACCCCTTCAGGTCGGGGTTAGAATAGATCTGAGGTAAGGTATGCCTGTCGTAAGAGGCGACTAAAATCCAAATCGTGTTCCGTGTTGAACTCCGAATGATGCTGAGGTAATGCAGCCGATAAAGCATCGTTAACGGAACACCCCAGATGGAGGTTGACTGCGAAACCCAATAAGCAGCCCCTCACCCAGAGGGCGGAGGAGGAGGGCTTGGCTGAAAAGGTCAAAGGAACCCCTATGAATTCTCTGTGACAAGACGAGCAAGCACCGTCTTCCAAGTAAGTGCTCCCCACCCCACTAGGTGGCAACGAGGGATACAACAAGAAGAAAATGGCGAGATCCGGCGGTACCCGCCACAAGGTGAAAAATGCAGTTTCTCCAACCGGAAGCGACTGCACTCTTTTTAATTTTAATTTTTTATGTAAAAAAATAAAGGGTAAGAAACTACTGTTAAACATTAAGACTGAGCCCAGTAAGGTCTTAATTATGGCATACTGGAAAAAACGAATTGGAATATTTGATATAAGGGCTGACGTTTGTAGTATTCTGTTACCTGAGTAAGCAAGAGTGAAATCTTGCGGAAATGGCTTTCAGGCTAATGCTGCATGCGCCCCCGTCCCGTTAAAACCTTGGCAGGCCTCAAAGTACGTTCAATGTTACGTCACCATTAAGTTGGTGGTGTAGGTCCAGATGTAACATTCCTGGTTAGCACCGATCCGGCTCTGACACAAAACCCCATAAGGGCTTGTGTCAACCCTCGCATGGCCTCACTGCTAGCAAAGACAACCATGGGATCCCTAGGTGACTGCACACTCGAACATTGATAGCGGTTTTGAGGGGGGACCAAATCGCAATGAATACAACCAATAAAAACAACGGAGAAATAGTGGAAGAGAACATTGAAAATCCCTTCCAGAGAGGATCAAGAATGCTGAGGTCACCAGCAGTCCAAAGAAGTGCCGAACGACGCGATTCACCCGCAATGCAAACGGCAGCGGCTGAATCAACTGTCCAGCAATCTGACTTCCATAAACTGGGAGTACAAATAAGAGCGCTGGTAGAGATGCTGGAAGATGGCAAAAGACGGTCGATCCATCAACCGATGAGAGATTCCGTAGAAAGCATCAGAGCTCTCTACGAGCTCTCGGCGATTCAGCTACATGACGAGAAAGCGAAGGAAGTTATTCGCCAGAACAATTCCTCGCAAACTTCGCCATGGCTAAAGGCACCAAAAGAGCCCAAGAAGAGACAAGCTGCAGCCGACGACCCCCCGGAGTCTAAACGGAAGCAGCATAATTTACCAAATGGTTCGGCAGATAACATACTACAGGACCCAAAACGCAGACAAGCTAATGCTGAAAACAACGCTCTGGAGAGCAAACGCAAACAAAAACGCCCATCTAAGCAAATAACGAGGGAAAAAGATGGAAAAGCCGGCGTTGAGACTCCAGTTACAAGAGAGAAGCAAAAGAAAAATGCAGACACAAGTAAGAAGCAGGCGAAAGGAGAGGAGGAATGGCAAAATGCCACCAAAAAGAAGGCCTCCAAAAAGAAGCAACTGGAGACCAAAAAAGCTAGGCCAGACGCTATTGTCATCAAGGCTACGGGGACCCTATCTTACGCGGATATACTGCGCAAGGTAAAGGCAGACCCAAAATTAGAAACAGTGGGAAAGGCGGTGTCAAGAATTAGAAGGACACAAAAAGGAGACCTTCTTATACAACTTAAGGAGACGGGTATTAAGACCTCTGAGTTCAAAGGAGTGCTTAGTGATACATTAGCAGACCAAGCAAATGTTAGATCACTTACACACTACACTGTCCTAGAGATCAAAGACATCGATGAAGTCACAGCCGTAGACGACATAGCCGAGGCCATCAAAGCCCAATTTGAAGTAACAGTTTCAACAGCAGACGTCTTGTCCCTGCGAAAGGCTTACGGGGGAACCCAAAGAGCAACAATCAGAGTCCCCGCAGAAGACGCAGGAAAACTCATAGACGCAGGAAAGGTTAAGATCGGCTGGGTTAACTGTCGCATACGTGAACGGACCCTGCTGAAAAAATGCTTCAAATGCCTTGAATTCGGTCACCTAGCTTGGCAATGCAAAAGCGAGGAAGACCGCTCCAAGTTATGTAGGAGATGTGGAGCAGAAGGCCACATAGCGAAGAGCTGCGGTAAGGAACCATCCTGCATGTTCTGCACGAAAGAGCACTCAGATGACGTGAAGCATGTAGCTGGCAGTAATAAATGTCCAGTTTTTCGGAGAGCTATCAGTAGCAAAAGACCATGAAGATACTACAGATAAATCTTAATCACTGTTCTGGATTAATAACTTAAATAATACTTTCTTTGACATATTTCTTCTTTATATTGCATTTGCCAAACTGTACACAAATTTCCCTATAAACAACTGTTAAATTTTACAGTCCACTTTTTGAATTCTCCACAATGTTACTCTCCACAATGTAAGATTATCATTTTTTGCTTTTATCCGGTCTCTTTCGTTACTGGATCGTCATCGGAGCAACTTGAATAAACCGTTTGTATAAAATTGAGTGTTGGTAATTTTCTTTTTTACGGCGGACAGAGAAATACTTTGGTCGCGTATTTTGTCGTTTTCTTTATCGCAATAATTATTGATTGCAGAATCAGAAATCTTTAATCGAAAACATTATTGGTCCTTCTTGCGCGGATATTGAATTCATGGAAAAATTATTGCGAAATCTTGATTAATTGCAATTCATAAACCATAACCCGTGTGAATTAGTATAAATGCTCCTCGTGTCGAGACATGATCTATGAGTAGAAGAAACTCAAAACTGCTCTGCATGCTATCAAAAATATTTTAATTCAAATTTAATTTGGTTCGTGGAACGAGTGCGTGAAGATTTCCGAATTAATAATTGAACGAAATCTACATAAATTACATTATATACGTTTGAGTCAGCTTCATTATTATATAATACGCATATAACGGTGTACGTTTTTTACTGTAATTTGAAATATCGCGTTAAAATACAATGAACAGCATAAAGCAAAAACGTGGTCAGGTGAAAGGATGCATAACACGCTCGGAATCCTTTGCAGAGTCAATCGACGAATCCGTTTCCATCTCTTTAATCGAAAACCGACTAGCAAAATTAGAAGAAGCTTGGGCTCTATTCGGTGCCTTTCAGCTCGAACTTGTCAAATTTTCTGAAGAGGATGACTACGTTGATCCTGAGCCCGAATATGTAGAGTACGAGGTCAAATATTTCAAAGCTCAGGCTGCTCTGGCTGATGCTATTCGCAAACGTAAAGATGCCGTAGGTAAGACATCGGTAGTCAACAATCCTAACCAGCATAAGGTATCTTCGGAAAAGGAAGAACGTCCCAGTTGTATAAATCTCCCGAATTTTTCAATTCCAATCTTCACGGGCGACTATAAAGATTGGCCGGGTTTTAAAGATCTGTTCGTCGGTTCGGTTGATCGAAATACGTCTTTAACTGGAACGCAGAAGTTTCAATATCTGAAGTCGTTTTTACGCGGTGATGCTGCAAGTCTAATAAAGCACATGAGTAGTTCGGAACAAAATTATTTAGAAGCGTGGGAAAGGCTCGAGAGGCGTTATGATAGGAAACAGTTGATAGTGCAATCATTCGTGCAAGCATTTTTGTCGTTACCATCCACTACAGGGAATTTGCAAACGCTTCGAAAGATAGCAGAAGGAGCTGACGAAGTAGTTCGTGGGTTGGATACGTTAAATTCACCGGATCGGGATCCGTGGCTTATTTTCCTTCTCGTACAAAAACTAGACGCTGATACTAAGCAGGCGTGGGCTGCAGAAGTTGGGTCGCGAGATGACGCAACTATCAATGACCTCATTGAGTTTTTACTTACTCGGTGTGATTGCTTAGAGTCTTGCTCTTCTTTCTCTCGTCCTATTCAGCCTCGAATAAAGACCCAAACCCCTATACGAACACATTACGTAGAGAAAAATTCGGCTTGTCCCAAGTGTAATAACTCAAGTCACACTCTATCAAATTGTTCCGAATTTTCCAATCTTGACCTCGAAACGCGTCGCAAATTTGTAAAAGAACACTCAGTATGTTTTAACTGTCTCCGTCAAGGACATGTTTCAAACAAATGCAGATCTACTTTTCGATGTAGAGTCTGCAAATCAAAACATCATACTCTTGTGCATCAAAACAATGATAAATTGCCTTCTTCAAGCAATTGCGGGATCACTGCCAATGATTCAATTCTACAGTCGCCATCGTTACATGATTCTCCTAACCCTTCGTTCGTTGTCAACCATTCCCTTGAATCAAATCATCATTCGTGTGCTATTTTGCCTACATCTATAGCTCGGATTCAAGACAAGCAAGGATCATATCAAACTGTTAGACTGCTACTCGATTCGGGTTCCCAGGTTTCGCTTATAACGGAACAAACTGTTCAACGCTTGGGACTCATTCGGAAACCCAAACGAATTCCTGTCAGCGGAATAGCTTCCGCTTCAGTAGGTACTACAAATGGATTAGTATCAATTCTGTTGATGTCTTGCTATAACTCAGAAGTCGTCGAAGTTGATTGCTATGTCCTGCCGAAAATAACCTCGTTGCTTCCCTCACATTCAATAGCAAGCATCTCGTCTAAAATATTCTCGTTTCAACTCGCTGATCCTCATTTTGATAAACCGGGTCATATCGACATTCTGATAGGTGCAGATAAAATTTTTAATATAATTCGTGGATCAGGAAAGGAAGCTGGACCAGGTTGTCCCAGTATGGTCCCAACCGTTTTTGGTTGGGTCGTAGCTGGGACCACAATTCGTAACACTTCTGAAATGGAAGTAAAATCGTTCTGTGCGAAGTTAGATTCGGATCAAGAATTCAATCTTGAAAGGTTCTGGCACATAGAGGAAGTGCATGTTGAGCCCAATTTAACCATTGCTGAGCAAAAGGCTGAAGACCATTTTTCAACAACCTACTCCCGAAGTTCAGATGGCCGTTATGTGGTCGAACTGCCATTCAAACAGTTTGAAAAGGTTGACTACGGGAACTCGTTTGATCTAGCCCGGAACCGTTTTCTTGCAATTGAACGAAGATTCAAATCGAATCCAAAACTGCAAAAGGAATACTCAAATTTCATTAATGAGTATCTGTCATTAGGGCATATGGAGGAGATTCCACAGGACGAAATTATTAAGCCCACAACAAAGTGCTTCTATCTCCCTCATCACGCGGTTTTTAAGCTGGACAGCAGCACAACTAAAATTCGTGTTGTCTTTGACGGCTCTGCCTGTGCGTCAAATTCAAAATCATTAAATGATTCACTACTTATCGGCCCAACTGTTCAATCGGATATTTTTTCTATTTGTATGCGTTTTCGCCGACATACCTACACTATATCAGGCGATATCGAAAAAATGTATCGCCAAATTTGGGTTGCAAAAAAGCATGTTGATTATCAAAGAATTATATGGCGAATTTCATCAGAGCTTCCAATTAAACATTATCGTTTACTAACAGTTACTTATGGAACATCATGCGCACCATTTTTAGCTATTCGTGCCCTAAAACAACTAGCAATGGACACTACGGAAAAATTTCCTCGTGCTGCAAGGGTTGTGTTAGACGACTTTTACGTCGACGACGTCATAACAGGCTCTGACATTGTTGAAGACCTTATTGCCTTGCAGTCAGAACTGGTTAGCCTCCTAAAAGAAGCAGGCTTTCATTTGAGAAAGTGGACCACCAACTGTTGGCCTCTACTGTTGTCCCTACCAGAAGACCAACGAGCGCTATCCCCGGTGGAATTTAAAGAATCGTCGTCAATCAAAGTGTTGGGCTTACAGTGGTGCCCCTCCAAAGACAGTTTTTCTTACAAGGTAGGATTTGATACAACAATCGTGTGCACTAAACGTCGGGTGTTATCGGAGTCGTCGCGCATTTTCGATCCAATTGGGTTTCTTTCACCAGTTATAATAGGCATAAAAATATTATTACAAGATCTTTGGCGCGAAAAACTTAAATGGGATGACGAGCTTCCCAAGTCGTACGCCCACCGTTGGCAAAACATTCGCAGTGAACTTAACATTCTCGAAGGCATAAACGTTTCAAGAATATTGTGGAACAACCGACACAATATCGAGTTTCATGCGTTTTGTGATGCATCATTAGATGCATACGCGGCCGTGATTTATTGCAAAAGTGTTGATGTCGATGGTTCCGTACATATCTCCCTTGTAACATCTAAAAGCAAAGTGGCCCCTATTAAAGTATTATCACTACCTCGCTTGGAGCTCTGCGGTGCCTTACTTCTCGTTAGACTCGTGAACAAACTGAAAAAATCCTTGCAATTAAACGATATTAAACTATTCGCTTGGACTGATTCATCAATCGTTCTCCACTGGCTGTCGGCACCACCTAAGAAGTGGTCGGTTTTCGTCGCAAATCGGACGTCGGAAATACTTACCTCAATTTCGTACCAAGGCTGGAATCATGTACGATCTACGGATAATCCTGCTGACAGTGCTACTCGAGGAATCTCACCCTCGCTTTTGCTAGTCGACGAAATTTGGTGGAAGGGTCCAAAGTGGCTTTCAAAGGAACCCGACCAGTGGCCGTCATCAGATCCATGCTTAAACACTATTACTTCAGAAACGTTTGAAGAGAGAAGCAACGCCAAAATTCAGGTATTAGTATCAAAACCTAACACAGTACATCCATTTAACGAAGTGTTGACTAGATCATCAAATTGGATTCGGTCGGTTCGCGTTGCAGCATACATTATTCGTTTTATTTCAAATATTTGTTCGGAAAAGACTTCACGTAGTTACACAGCATTGACTACTCTCGAAATATCCAATGCTAAGATTCGGTTAATAAAATGTGCTCAACTATCAATGTTCACGTCTGAAATTGAATGTGTAAAAAACCAAGGTGAATTGCGAAGCGGACAGAAACTCAGTTCCCTAACTCCATTTATTGATTCAGATGGTGTTCTCCGGGTCGGTGGCCGTTTACATGAATCGGACTTATCATACTCTGCAAAACACCCAGTTATTTTGAATAAAACGCACCCGATATCACGCCTAATCGTTGAATACACTCATAGAAAACACTTGCATGTCGGTGTAACACAACTACTTGCGCTAATTAAACAGTACTACTATATTCTCGGAATTAGGAACCTAGTGCGCGATGTGGTCCATAAATGTGTCATTTGCTTTCGACAACGTAAGGCCGCATCAATGCAACTCATGGGTAATCTGCCGGCAGAACGAATACGTTTTTCGCGACCATTTAGTAAAGTTGGCTGCGACTATGCCGGTCCAATCACACTGCGTACGTGTCGTGGAAGAAATCCGCGTTTTGTAAAGGCCTATATCGCAGTGTTTGTCTGTTTTGTCACAAAGGGTATCCATTTAGAACTCGTCGGTGATCTCACATCAACTGCCTTTCTGATGGCATTAGATCGTTTCGTCTCGCGTCGCGGTAAACCTGCAGAAATTTGGAGTGATAATGCTACTAATTTTCACGGGGCAAAGCGACTGCTTAATGAAATTCATGACAATTTTCATAGTCAGAAGCATAACCAAATAGTAGCTGATCATCTGTCTAAAGACAACATCGCTTGGCGCTTTATTCCTCCTTCTTCACCACACTTTGGTGGACTGTGGGAAGCAGGCGTTAAATCCGTCAAAAAACATTTAAGCCGAGTCATTGGTGAAAATAAATTGACTTTTGAAGAAATGTACACCCTTCTCTCTCAAATTGAGGCTTTGCTTAACTCGCGTCCAATGTGGTCAAATCCGGATAGCGAGCCCTCTGCACTCACACCATCTCATTTTATGATTGGGGAACCGTACACAACAGTTCCTCATCCAGAATACTTGAAATCTAACTGTTCCATTAAAACTAATTGGTATTTTTTACAGACGCTAATGCAAGGGTTTTGGAAAAGATGGCACCAAGAATACTTGACGTCTCTGCAGCATCGCCCGAAGTGGCAAAACTCCCAGCCGAATATTCAGATCGACGACATCGTTCTAGTAAAGGAGCCCAACATGCCACCCTCTAAGTGGGTTCTTGGTCGAATTACAAATATTCACCCCGGAAGGGACAGAAAACATAGAGTTGTCACCGTAAAAACACAGGTCGGAGAATACGTTCGACCCATCGTAAAAATTGCTCCATTGCCATTAGCTGAAAGACTTAGTAGTCCTTCAGGGGGGGCTGTATGTTCTGGATTAATAACTTAAATAATACTTTCTTTGACATATTTCTTCTTTATATTGCATTTGCCAAACTGTACACAAATTTCCCTATAAACAACTGTTAAATTTTACAGTCCACTTTTTGAATTCTCCACAATGTTACTCTCCACAATGTAAGATTATCATTTTTTGCTTTTATCCGGTCTCTTTCGTTACTGGATCGTCATCGGAGCAACTTGAATAAACCGTTTGTATAAAATTGAGTGTTGGTAATTTTCTTTTTTACGGCGGACAGAGAAATACTTTGGTCGCGTATTTTGTCGTTTTCTTTATCGCAATAATTATTGATTGCAGAATCAGAAATCTTTAATCGAAAACAATCACTGTAGAATAGCCCAGGACATCCTAGCACAAACGGCCAAGGATGAAAGGGCAGACATCGTCATGGTTAGTGAACCATATAAATGTCCTGAAGAGAATAATAACTGGATCTGCGATAGCGAAAAACAGACGGCGATATGGATATGTGGAAGATATGCCTTCCAAGAAATAAACGACCAAACAAAAGGATTCGTGCGTGCGAAAATAAATGGGATCCACTTTTATAGCTGCTATGCCCGACCCAGCCTGACGGCCAGCGAGTACCAACTAATGCTGGACAATTTGACGGCAGATGCGCTCCAGAGAGCACCAGTAGTTATAGGAGGCGACTTTAATGCGTGGGCCACAGAATGGGGCAGCAGAGTCACCAATGCTAGAGGACAGGCCCTACTGGAAACATTCGCTCCCTTATCGATAGGTATTGCTAACAAGGGTCGTGCAAATACTTATCGGAAGGCTGGAATAGGTTCTATCATAGATATCACCTTCGTGAGCAACTCCATCCTGAGAACCATAAAATGGAGGGTAAGTGAGGAATACTCACACAGCGATCACCAAGTGTTGATAATGGAAATAAAAGGAGAGAAACCGGCCCTGCCCCCAAAACTTACGGGTCCAAAATGGAACGACAGATCTTTCGATAAGGAGGCATTCGAAGAGATGCTAAATGGAGAATTAACAATAAGTGGAACAGCGGAGACCCTCGCACATCGCCTCACAACCTCCATCACCACAGCGTGCGATGCATCCATGCCTAGAAGATCAAACAAAAGAAAGGCAGCACCGTGTTATTGGTGGAACGAAGAAATAAAGACACTTCGGGCTAAATGCCTCCAAGCTCGACGCAAAGTCCAGAGAGCAAGAAGGAGACCAGACTTCCAACAACGCCTGGACACTTTTAAACTGGCAAGAAGCAACTTAAATAGAGCCATCAAGGAGAGCAAAAACACATGTTTCAAACGCCTCTGTGAAGAAGCCGACATTAACCCATGGGGCTCGGCATACAGAATGGTAATGACGAAACTGAAGGGGTATAGGACTCCTCAAATTACATGTCCAATAATATTGAGATCCATAGTAGAGCACCTTTTCCCCCAAATACCAGCTACTATGTGCAATATTGTAAGAGAGGTCAGTACAGCGGACATTCCACTAATTACTCTGGAAGAGCTGCTAAAGGCATGCAGCAAGATAGGTGACACCAAGGCGCCCGGACCCGACGGCATTCCAAATAAGGCAGTTAAGGCGGCTATAAAAAAGAGACCAGACCTCTTCATTACGACAATGCAGAGGTGCCTTGAAGAAGGAACCTTTCCTGAAAAATGGAAAATGCAGCATTTGGTCCTGCTACCAAAAGGAAAGAAGCCTCCAGGAGAACCATCATCCTATCGCCCAATTTGCCTTCTGGATACTATGGGAAAGATCCTCGAGAGGATAATCTACAATAGATTACTCGCAGTGGCAGACGAGAAAGGAGCTCTTTCAGACCGTCAATTTGGATTCAGAAAATCGCGATCTACTGTTGATGCCATCAGGGCAGTTGTCGATATCGCAAAAGAGGCTATCAAAGGAGAAAGATGGCTATATGGCACAAAGGAGTACTGCGCAGTAGTGACGTTAGACGTTAAAAACGCGTTTAACTCGGCGAACTGGTCGTTCATTAGAAGATCACTCGCTAGAATGGATACACCGTATTACTTGCTGCGTATATTGATGAGCTATTTGAGCAACAGGAAGTTGAGATACCATACGGATGAAGGGTTAAAGTACTACAACGTCACTGCAGGAGTTCCACAGGGATCAGTCTTGGGGCCGTTACTGTGGAACATCATGTACGATGGAGTCCTACGATTAGCGTTGCCTGGGGGGGTAACGGTAATTGGATTCGCCGATGACATTGCCGTCGTTACAGTTGCTAAGCAGATTCGTGCAGTTGAATCAGCTACAAACGAAGCAATTGTACGAATAAAAGATTGGCTAGCAGTCGCCGGACTGGAACTAGCCGATCATAAAACAGAAGCGGTCCTCATAACCAGCCGAAAAACTGTAGAGTTTGCCAACTTTCAGGTTGGTAATCAAACAATCAGGTCCAAAGCAGCGGTTAAATATCTTGGAGTTATGCTGGACAACAAACTCCAGTTCAAAACACACGTAGACTACTTAACCAGGAAAGCATCGCAAATGCAGGGAGCCCTTTCGCGCATACTGCCTAATATCGGTGGACCTGGATATGCTAAAAGGTTACTACTCTCCAGAGTTATCACGTCAGTTCTGTTATATGCGGCCCCAGTCTGGGCGCAGGCATTAAGGACCAAGGAAACAAAAAGAAGGCTATCATCAACATACAGACTCTGCGCGCTACGAACAATCAGCGGCTTTCGAACCATCTCAGACGAGGCTGCCTTTGTTAAAGCTGGAATGGTCCCCATCGACATCCTTGCAGATGAGATGTTGAGAGTGTACAATAGAAGATCCCTAAACCAAACCGACGCCAATGGTATAAAGATGATTAAAACTGAGGAAAAGACAGCGTCAGCAGCTATGTGGCAAACTCGTTGGGACAATACAACGAAAGGCAGATGGACATACAAGCTAATACCGACAATTCAAAACTGGATAAGTCGTAAGCATGGAGACTGCAACTACAATCTTACGCAGTTCCTGTCTGGTCACGGTGGCTACCGCAAATATCTCCATCGTTTTGGACATGACCGCTCCCCATCTTGCCCCGAATGCCCAAATGAAGATGAAGATACGGAGCATGCAGTGTTTTATTGTACACGCTTCACGACATGGAGAATCAATCTGCCCAGTCCATCGCTAGTCATCAGCCACATGCTGCAGTCGGAAGTGAATTGGACGGCAATAAGCGAATATGTAATAGCTCTACAAAATGAGCTGCGGAGAATAGAAAAGCTAAGGAAAGCAGCAGAAGCAGCAGAGGCAGCAGAAGCAACAGAAGCTTCGGCAGCAGGTGACATAACACGAATAGCTTGAATGCTAACCAGCCCCGCAAAGTAATACCTAACGGCAGTCCCGCGGGGAGAGTGGTAGATGTGTACATGGGTGTGGTTTAGTACGTAAGGCGCGAGGCACCGGAGAAACATATCCCGCGAATCGTGCATGCTAGTAGCACGGGCAACTAGTATCTTTCGAAGATTACACATCCTTTGGACGCAACCAAAAAAAAAAAAAAAAAAGGCTTAAGTCTGTCGATTGATATTGATATTCTCATACGTCGAACAACCTTGTAAGGGCCTTCATAAGGCGATGTGAGACCGGTTTTTATTTTGTCCGCTCGGACAAAAACGTTCTCGCAGTCATAAAGATTCTTGGGTACAAAAATGTCTTGCTCACTCCTTCGCGTTTGTCTAGGTATGAGATTTCTCATAATGTTGCGTTACTTTTCGATTAGGACGTCGGGTGACGTGACTGGTTTGGCGTCATCCACGAAAATCTCTCCTGGAAGCCTTAGGTTTTGCCCATACACTAACTCCGCAGCGGAGCAATTAAGGTCTTCTTTGGTCGCACATCGAATGCCCAAGAGGATAATCGGGAGCTCTGAGCTCCAATCGATGGTGTTGTGTGAATTCTGTGAACGCCAAGCAACTTAGCATGTTCGTTAAACAAACAATAAAACTTGATCAAGGTGAATGTGATCAAAACGCCCGGTGGGCACTTCAAAAACGCCATGCTCTGACTTCGTGTGTCGATGAGTTTTTGATTTTTGACATCCTACGCATGCCTTGGCCCATTCGTTGACTTGTTTGTTCATGTTCGGCCAGAAGTACCGATCAGAAACAAGTTTACGAGTAGCACGTATGCCCGGGTGAGACAGTCCGTGCAAGATTTTGAATATGCCCTGGCGAAGAGCTGAAGGAATATAAGGTCTGTTTTTACCAGTGGAGGTTTCGCAGAAAATGCTTAAGTTAGGAAACTCAAACTTCTTTAACCAAAACTTTGAAGTTCTTTGCGCATTTCCTGCAGATAGCATTTTCTGTAATTCCTCGTCCTTGGCCTGTAGCTGGCTATCGTTTCAAGGTCAATGTGGACATTTTCCGTGCTCGCAATCTCGCGTTCGCATGTGCGTGAGAGGGCGTTAGCGACCGAGTTATCTTTACCGTTTATGTGTCGAATGTCACTTGTGAACAGAGAGACGAAATCTAGATATCGTGTTTGCCTCGGACTTCTGTCGGTTTTCGTGGTTAAGGCATATGTGAGCGGTTTGTGGTCGGTGAAGATTGGTACCTCCCGTCCTTCCACAAAGTACCTGAATTGCTTTATTGCCAAGTATATTGCTAATAACTCGCGATCGAAGGCTGAGTACTTAGTCTCGGCTGTTGAAAGCTTCCTTGAGAAGAATGCCAATGGTTCCCACGAGTGTTTGTTCTTTTGCTGAAGGACCGCACCGACAGCGGTGTTCGATGCGTCCGTGGCTATGCTATATTCGCCGTTAGATTTTGGGTGGGCTAAAAGCGTGACGTGCATGAGGGCATTTTTGGCCTGTTGAAAGGTATCGTTAAGATGATTTGGCCAAGAGAAAGCCTTTTTCGATTTTTTAAGTTTTACTAGCGAAGCTAGGTGTTCATGAAGAGGTGCTATTATTTGCGCTACGTTTGGGATAAAGCGGTGATAAAAGTTTATCATCCCAATGAACCTCTGGACGTGTTTAATCGTAGTGGGTGTGGGAAAACTTAAAATGGCCTCAACTCTGTCTTTGCATGGGACGATTTCATCTTTACTTATGGTAGGTATGGTTTAAAAAATCAAGTGATGTGACGCCGAAAACGCATTTAGAAAGGTTAATATTAACTCCATACTCTTCAAGCCGCTTGAAAATTGTCGCTAGATGCTCCTTACGTTCCTCTTCATTTTTGCTCGCGATCAAGATGTCATCGATATAGCCGAATACAAAATCGAGATCAAAGCAAACTTCGTTTATGAATCTCTGAAAGGTTTGCGCAGCGTTTCGAAGACCAAAAGGCAACCTATTCCATTCGAACATTCCGAAAGGAGTAGTTATTGCGGTCTTGTGAATGTCTTCCGGCGCTACCGGAATCAAGTGATACGCTCTGACTATATCGATTTTCGAAAACCTCGTACATCCTTCTGCGTTCATTGAGAAATCTTGAATGTGTCTGATTGGATGACGGTCGGGCACCGTGATGGAGTTGAGCCATCGGTAATCCCCACATGGTCTCCAGTCTTTCTTTTTCACTAAGTGAAGAGGCGAGCAGGTAGGTGAAGAAGATGGTCGGACAATGCCTAGTCGGAGCATGTGCTCGAGTTCCGTCTTAGCTGCTTTAAATCGACCGCCTGTGTGAATGGCGGTTGGCCTCTTGTTAAGATGTGATGCACAACAGAGTGCTTGACAGGACTAAAATAGTCAGGCTCCTGTGTTATGGTTGGAAATTGTCTCAGGATCTTCCCGTATTCGTTATTAACCTGGAATTGAATGGGTGTTGGCTCGCTTGCTCTCGTTATTGACGCATTGGCATGTAGTTTTGTAAGGGGATCTAATATCCGTTTATTCTTCATGTCTACCAGGAGCCCAAACTTGGCTAAAAAGTCGGCTCCGATTATTGGTCGTTTAACTGACGCTAAAATAAACGGATGAATTAGGTTTCTTTTCGAACCCGTGTCTACTTTGAGTAATTTGGAGCCAAATGTTGGAATCGTTGTACCATTGGCAGCTGATAACAGACAAAATGGATCTTTGGATGATCGACAAGAATGCTCGCTGGAATTTTGAGGTAAAACTGACAAATCAGCACCAGTGTCTATGAGGAAAAGCAAGTTTTTGGTTTTATCCTTGATAAATAAGCGGCGACTAGTGTGACTCTGCATGTTGGCCGCTGCGACAGCAGGTCTTATTCGTTTGGGTCAACAGTGCGACCTTAAGAATGATGGTTATTAAAAAAACTGCACGGCTTGGTGCACTTTCTAGCGTTCTTGCCATGCCGCTTGTGAAACCAACAGTCATCGTCATTCGAACCCGATTCTGAACGAGTTCGTGATCGATTTCTGTAAAATCTGGGGTCATGTTTGTGGTTTTGTCGAGATCGCGGATTGGAACGAGAGCTGGAAGAAGAACGAAATAAAAATTCCTCGATCATGGCTTCTATTCTTGCCAACCTATCCTCGAATGTGTTGCCATTGGTACGGCTGCTAAGCGACTGATTCCCAACTCGGGCTGCGGAAACGCTGTAGATGTTTGCGCTCTGTGAAGCCTCATAAATCTTATCTGCAAGTTGAGCCAGTTCCTCAAGAGTCTTGTGTTCTACCGATAGCAGTGCTATATTAATGTGCTGTGGTAAACGTCGCATCCACAAATTCCTAACAATGTCGTCGCTAATTGTCTCGCCAGCCAGCATTTTCATCGAACGAAAAACCTCCGATGGTTTGCGATCGCCGATGTCTGCCTTCTCCACCAGTGCTTCTAGACGTTTAGTCTCCGAAACCGAATGCCGTTTAAAGAGTGCCGTTTTTAACGCAGCATACTTGTCGCTGGCAGGTGGATTGGCAAGAATGTCTATCACCGAGTCGCAGGTGTCTGGCGGAAGAGCAGCAACTGTGAGACAATATTTCGTTTCAGAACTTGTGATTCTGTATACAGTGAATTGTGCTTCGGCCTGAATGAACCACGTTTTCGGATTGGCGTTCCAAAATGTAGGAAGCCGGACTTTTATTGATTCAATGTTTGAATTTGAAATCCCCCTCGGAGAAGCTAGACTGATCGTTGGATGCATTTTCTCTTACGCCACTAGCTGGCACCCTTTGGTTATTATCCCCTTTAATATTTGGTTTTATGTCGACCATGTGTTGATCGATGCAAACATAAAGGGAAAAACTCGATATTTGTGAGTCACCCCCGTTTTCACACTTAGAAAATTGAATTTGACCGCAAAAAGTAAAAACGTGTTGCTTATAGCGTGTTTCGTTCAACGGCACCTTATGTGTTACAAGTTATAACCGTTGCTCACGTTCTATATATGTATATATGTATGCTATGCGTACACACATGCATGTTAATGCACATAAACCGTTATGTTCCAAGTTAACAAAAGAGACGAAGAAGAGAAAAAAAAATCGAAACGCGCAAAATTTGGCAAAGCTCTAAATATTTGTGCTGAGGAACAAAACTCACCTGTTACATTTTAATTTAATCTTTAAAATGATATATGTATATACGAAATCTGTGATTCTTCCTCGATGTCGTCTTTGTTGGGTGGCAACTTATCTGCTGTTCTGGTTGGGCTGATATTTCACTGCTTTCTGGGTGGGCGCTGATGCCCTGGCAAGTTTGCGCTGATGGCGTTGATTCAGCTTGATGAGGTGGTTGTCGTTGGTGGCGTTGTGTTGTAGCGGTGCGTCTGGCGTTAAATACGCTTGTTGCGGCGGTGAAAAAGGCGTTATAATAACGGACGTGCTAGCAATTGCAGTTGGCTATGGCGCATAAGAACTGCGCTTTGGTTTTTATTTTCGTGTACAGTGCAATGGCGTCGTGCAATGGACAATGTGGTAATGGCTTTGCACTTTATTTCGCAAAATGTTCAATGGCGTCGTTGCAATAAACATGTGGTAATGGCGTTGCACTTTGTTCCGTAAAAATGTTCAATGGCGTCGTTGCAATGAACATGTGGTAATGGCGTTGCACTTTAATTTGTAAAAATGTTCAATAGGCGCGACCACCATTAAAGAAAACTTTAAAAATACGTTTAATTAATACACGTTTAATTCATTATAATTTTGTCACAATTTAAAATATAAAAAAATGTCTATTTAATTAGGTTGGAGGGAGCTTGCTCACTCAGCACAACTTGCCTTGCCGACCGTCAACGAGAGAATCAAAAAACAAAAAAAGGTTTTCTTCTAAGAAAAAGTAACCGCGCGCGACGACATGACTAAAAAAACTCAATTGTCAAAAGTGGATGAATCGAGGCGGTGACTTGTGTTGGTTGTGTTCAGCGCACCAAAATTAATGAACGCACACGGTGATTTTACTTATCTCTGATTTTATTGTTTGAATCGAACAACCTTCGAACAACAAAACTACGTGAGATCTTCAAGATCGTCCGTAGCAACATCAACCGGGCTTTCACTAAACAAGCGAAACACTATAATCTGAGAAGCCGAACGTGGACACCCCAGATCGGCGACTTGGTCTTACTACGACAGCACCCACTCTCAAAAGCTGCCAATCAGTTTGTAGCCAAGTTGGCTCCAAAATTCGAAGGGCCCTACCAGGTTCGCACGTTCATTACTCCAGTGTTAGTAAGGCTAAGCTACAAACAAGGGGAGAATACGATCACCAAACGGAAGGATATCACGGCCCATATCAAAAACATAAAACCACTGAGACAAGATATATTGAAGGAAAACAAATAATACGAATCATACGCAAGAAGACACCGTCGATGGAGGACAAACTGTCAAATAGTTGTCGATTGTTCCGAACAAGAACAAAGCTTCTCAATGACCAACGTCGGCAGATACGGGTAATTCCGCCAACATGGCACGACCAGTACATCACGGGAACCCGGAGAAGAAATATATTGGAGAGAAATGGCAGGACGCCGATACACCAACCCGACAACATTAAGATCACGGCGATTAAGATAACACCGGCCCCAGAGTTTAAAACACAGGGAAGACTTGCAGCAATTCCGGGAGGCGGTGTATCGACAGGCCCTGGTAGGAGAAGGCACAACGAACCAGAACCCAGACATCTTAAATAGACACATGAAAAAACAAACGGCCGAGGACCAAACCAGCGACGAGAGGGACCATTACGAGGACAACGGGACCATCGGTCCATGGGTGGCAGATGCCCTGCCGCCATCGAAGGATCTACAAAGACCGGACGCAGGCGAGTAAAGATACCCTCACCAACAGGAGCGATGAGAGCGATTATCTCCAGTGGAGGGGACGTGGAACTCAGATGGCAGACTCACCGATGGCGCTTCCCCGCACCCTCCATCCAAACACCTGAGTTAAATTCATCAAAGTAAGGGGGGGGGTGTAACGAAATGTTTTTGTTACAAACACGCTCTCGCGCCACAACACAAGCGCAACAGCAACAACCCACCACGGTTCCCCTACCACGAGAAACCCACCACACATGACCATACACACCAGCAAGGCAACTCACCACACTACCGACCTCAGCGGCCCAACCCACTACACCAACCTACCAGCTACCACACGAACCTACCACACCACGACCACAAAACCAGTAATACCGTTACTGTCCGAGCCAGAGGCAGCATCACCCAGCAGCACTAGCCATGATCAAGTCCGTCGAGTGGTGGCCGCCGGAACAGACACACGGTTAGCTGGGTAACGACTCGTGTGTGGAGCAGTAGCGCTCTGGCTGGTACCACTGACTCAACACGTAGTAAGAGTGGGCAGTGGGGACACAGGGCTCGCAGCTATTGCGGCCCAGGTACTCGCCCCTCCTTGGAGTAGGGTAGTTTGCTAGTAGTAGAGGTAGCGACAGTGGTAATAGTAGCGGTAGCGCTGGTGTTAGAAGTAGCAGTAGTGGGTATGTTAAGTGAGTTAAGTAAACACCAGAAACAACAATCAACAACAACAATCAACGGCAACAACAACAACAACAACAATCAACAACGGCAGCAGACGGCGACGACGAAGACAGCAGCAGAAACAACCACAACAGGAAGGATGGTATAGAAGGCAGAACCAACTGGGACTCAAGGCAGTCAGGCAGCGGAGCATCGCGTGTCAGCACCACAGAGTGTATTTGAATTTAATTGTAAAATAAAGTTGTGTACTCGATTGTTTGAAGCTTAATTTTCTTAGTGCTGATGTTATGAAATTGTCTTCTAACTTCTTGAATGAGAATTATGCAATGTTGTGTGTATACAGATTACAAGCAGTTTCAAAAGGTGATTTTATTGGTGAATTAAGTGATGCTCTGGGTACTTGTAAAGAAAAAAACTTAATAGTAATTGGTGATATTAATATCTATATTTTAAATGAATCTGATAGAGATACTGAAAATTATCTGTTTCTAATGGCGTCAAATGGTCTGAGGAGTTTTATTAATGAACGTACCCGTGTTACCGACTCGACTAAATCTTGCATTGAATGCGTTTAATGGTGTTGTGTATGATCTAAAATTAACAGATCATTGTATGATTGCACTAAATGTTTGTTCGAGTGCCAATGCATTAAATTGTGGCAACTCATCTGTAAGGAAGAAATATCGCACAGATTACGCCACTTTAAAGGAATGCTTACTATATGAATTCTGGGAACCAGTTTATGATGAACCTAACCCATCAATTGCTTTCAATCTCTTTTTAATAATTTTAAAAAATCATATAAAAAATTGTACTACCTATTCCCTTCTCATCTCCAATAAAAACAACTTTTTTAAGCCATGGATGACACACAATCTCTTGCAGCAGGTGAAAAGAAAAAACAAGTTTGCAAAAAAATGTAGAAGTCATCCACATAATATAAAACTTAAAAATTACTACGATTCTCTATGCAAATCCGTGCACAAAAATATTGAAGAAAACCGAAACAAGTTTTATTTGAACTCGTTTGAACAAGCCAGAGGTAATGTAAGAGATGAATGGAAGGTTGATAGTATCTTGGGAAAAAGTAGGCAGCTAACAGGCATAACTAGCTTGGAGATAGATGGAAAAAGTTTGACTGATTCAGTCATCATTTCCAATAAGCTAAATGAGTATTTTACCGAAATTTCAGAAAAACTGAAACCATCTGTAGACAAATCGAAAAATTGCAATTGCACTATAAGACACATAGAGAACACACAACCAAACAGTTTTGTTTTCCAATCATTTTCTTCAAGCGAAATTTATAAGGCAATATTGTCTTTAAAAAACAATAGGTCTTGTACTAGTGATGAATTATCAAGTGTATTGTTGAAAAAAAATAGCTTTTATGTAGTAGACGTTATATGTTATTTATTTAATCTTAGTGTTCAAAATAGTTGTTTCCCTCAGCACCTTAAAGGAGCTGAAGTTGTACCACTTTTTAAAAAAGGTATTAAAAGTAATATGTCAAACTACAGAAACATTTCCCTACTACTTTTTCTAAGATTTTCGAAAAGCTTATGAAATCCCGAATATTGTCTTTTTTAGACAATAACAATTTTTTTAGTAGTAATCAATTTGGTTTTAGACGAGGAATGTCAACTGAGGATGCTATTCTCAGAGTGTGTAGCCAATTATATGAAGGCATTAACCGTAACAAATCCACAATGGCTCTTTTTGTGGATATGACGAAGGCGTTTGATATGGTTGACCATGACCTGCTTCTAAAAAAATTATAGAATGCTGGGTTTAGAGGGATGGTTCACAAGTGGTTTACTTCTTATCTAAAAGGTGGAAGTCAAAAAGTAAATGTAAATGGGAGCCTTAGTGAGTCTCGAATTTTAAAAAATGGTGTTCCACAGGGCTCAGTTCTTGGTCCTGTGCTGTTTTTGATATACATAAACTACCTCTTTGCACTAAATCTAAATGGAGTATCAACTGCATTTGCAGACGATGTAGCCTTAACTTACCAATTTGATACAAGATATGAATGTGTTGCGAAGATATCGGAAGATCTAGAAACATTAAGATTTTTGTTTACAGAACATAAATTGATTATTAGCGAGAAGACAAAAGTTATGTCTTTTAAAATATCAAATAATATTTTAAGTGATTTCAATTTATGCTTTCATGCTCATGATTGTAGAAAATTCTGTTTACCTGTTCATAGTTGTGGAAAATCTAATTTTGTTGGTAGTTCGTCTTGTTCTAATAATTGTTTTAATATTGAATCAGTGAATCGTTATAAATATTTGTAACAAAAATCGCCTTACTCAGAGCTGGCCTTTATTTAGAGACCTGCATATTCTACCAATGAGACACCTTTACGTCTTTAAAGTGCTAAAGGAATTTGTTAAGCAAAGCGGTAATATACCTAGCAGTTATATAGTCTTCGTATAAATACCATGTTTCTTGTAAATGTTCCAATCGCGTACAAAAACTATTTTTCTCATTTCTATTCTGTTATAGGCCCTTTAATGTTCAACAAGCTACCATTGTCTGTTAGGACAGCCTTAAATAATAATCTATTCTTAAAAAAAGTTAAAGACTGGTTATTTACTATAAGTTATGATGTCCTTGAATCATTAATTAAAAATTAGCTACTATCATAATCAACAGCACAAGTAAATGTTTAACATAAGTGTAGTTTTTATTAATTAATTAACTTTGTAAATCTTTTCTTTCCTTTTTTTTGTCTCTTTTCCAAAAAATGTTAAATTAATTTCCATTTGTATTTGCTCCTTTTGTTTTTCTTTGAATTCCCGTTTTTATTTTTTTTATTTTCGTTTTATTTATGAAGTTCATGAACATTATGTAAAACCGATGTCTCCCCACATCAAAGCTAAATATTTTTTTATGTTAATTAAATACCTAGTTGTATCACTCCACACTAATTTTTAATTACGGATTGATTACTATTATTTTCCGCTATTCCCTAAAAGATATTGTACCTAGCTCTAGTTTTGAAGGAAAATAAAATAATAAATAAAATAAAGTCATAGTGAATTCAAAAAGAAATAGTGCGTTATTATTTCTTTTTTTCCCCCTCCACTCTTAGGTTCCCGAACGGGAGCCGGACATTCCCGCTCAGCTTACCCCGGCTGAAGAAGCTACGTTATACCGCGAATGCAAGGCGACCAGAAAACTGAAGTTGTTTAAATTTAAATGAAATATCAGATGGAATCATTGAGATGCGTGGTATGAATACATCTTCGCCTTTAAATTTTCCAGTTAAAATAGTCAGCCCTAGCGAGGTATCCGTATCCGTCGGAAAGGGAAATTGTCCGGTTTTATAAGATTCGGAGGATTTTGGCTTCGAGGTATCTTCCGAACAGCTATTCAGAATATCTTTCCGAAATTTTGTGCAGCATATCGGTGAATTATGTTGAAGTGCATATTTTTGTTACTTTTGACAGCTAGGTTCCGATATCATCCGACAGAAATTGGTTACGGAATTTATTTAGGATTTGTACATAATTACGGCAGTCTTAAGTAAGACCGTGAATACAGGCGGTCTTATCGTTGCCCTTGTGCGGGAACCATGGACCAGCTGTAACGATCTGTTACAAAAGGCTAGTGCCACTGATCATCACCACTGAGCACCACTGATCGCCGCCACTGGATGTACCGTTACCAAACATCGAGGTGTCACGTGTTACTTCTCAACCGGTCTCAGAACCAGTAACCGCTACGAAGGGAAACCAACACCAACTCCAGCAGCCGAAACAACAACAACGTATATGGCCGATTTTCCCTAACGCATACAAGTCACACTCAGGACCTGGAACAGAAAGCATGAGTACTCGTGAACAAAACGATTCGGGAGGACAGTACACTCAACGCCTTGTGTAATACACTCGGTGCTGACCCTGTTCTCTAGAGACTTGCACTACTTTCTAAATTTTAGGATTGAATCTGGTATCGTTAGTATTCCGATCTATTCCGCACTCTTTCCTGTCCTCTGTGGGTTTACATCGTGGGCATTCCGATCAACGACAGCCTTCCTTTCCGTTTCTTCTGTGGGTTTGCATCGTGAGCATTCCGATCAACCACAGCCTTTATTTCCGGTCCTCTGTAGGTTTTCATCGTGAGCATTCCGATCAACCACAGCCTTTCGTTCCGTTTCCTCTGTGGGTTTGCATTGTGAGCATTCCACTCAACCACAGTCTCCTGCTATCCACCGTAGACAGGAAGTACGTATGAATTGTTTGTTATGGTCGAATAAGTAGTTTTAAGATTATCCGAATTGTTTAATAATAGAAGTAATAAAAGTAAAAAGTGTACAATGCTCCAAAGTTCGTGTTTCTCTGGGGGCAACCCTGCAACCGACGTGTATACCCAGCCGCAGATAAAAAGCACATCACAAAGCACTGGCGGTAAAGTCCTAGGACTTTTAATCAAATAGGTAGGATTATTTATTCCACCTCCTTCAGTACACCTGGAACATGTACTATTTTTAATAGATAATAACCCCATTTTCCCATTGACTGAGTTCATGAAAGGACTAAGGCTCCTTTACGGAGAAGGAGCGAGCGTCCTTGGAATGGGTCAAGGAGACTATAGCGAGAGACGCCCTAACGAGGCCTGAGCCTAAAATGCCGTCAACAGCTATATTCATGACAAATAGGTCAGGCTTAGGCAGCGCGGCAAATGGTGCTAAGCGGACGAGGGACGATGCCGCTAAGGTAGACCCCAAGGCTAACCACAGCTCCTCAGTGAAAAGAAGGCCAAAGACAGACAGGAAACCTGTCACTGAGAGGCTTGGTAAAAAGGAGCTAGCCTCGAAGAGATTGGGGTCGCTGGAAAACGCCTTCAACATTCCGAAAAAGGCAAAGCGGGTCGAGCAGAATGCGGGTAGTTCCAAAAGGACTTCCGTATGGGGATCCGGCCTAAGTGGTAGGATAGGTGACTAGGAACCCGCTACAGGTAGCTGTGGTGGATTCCAGGAAATCAAATGGACAGTACGCTGTGGAGTTTGGCAAGGTAATCGAGCGAATATATCCCACATCCCGGCAAAGACAGGTGCTAAGGCCCTGTTCTTAACGTATATTTTAAAATGAATTATGTAGCATGTCAATTATAAATATATATGTATAGTATATGCATGTCTAATTCTCTTAAAATACACATACTTAGGTTTAAGTATATTCTTATATTTTGCTCTTGAGCTGCTAGTTGTAAGCAAAGCTTTAAGTAATCCCATATTCCGCTCTTGAGCTCTTAGTTGTAAGCAATCAACAATGTGATAAATAATAAAGTCAGTCTGAAATAAAGTGCGGAAGCAACCAAACGTGTTTGTATTAAAGACTACAAAATCAGAAGACGACGAACAAAAAAATTATAGCGGTGCCGACGAAGCGGAGAATGTGTGTGTGAGTGGCGTGGTTGGAGTGGCTGGCGTGGATAACTGCGTAGAACGAGAGTTGGCGTTGGTGAAGAAACAGAAACAGAAAATTCTCGAAAAGAAAAACGAGTTCATACGCAGAGAAAATTGTTTGTTAAAAAAGATTGCTGAAATGAGTGCTCAACTAAAGGACAAAGACAGAGTGGCAGTGGATAAAGAAAAAGTGAGTGAAACTGAAAAGACCAGCAAAGTGGAAGTTCAAATGAGTGCGGACGATGAGTGTGCGGACAAAATGAGTGCTGACAAAATGTGTGCGGGCAAAACGAGTGCACATATAGTGAGTGCAGCAGAGGCAGTGGTGGATGCAGACATGCAAGAGAGCGCAACAAATGTTTGGCAACAAAGAGAACAAAGTGATGCTGCGGAAAAAATTCGAAACCAGGAAATGGACGAGTATTACAACGACAAAGTAATTTTGGCAAACGGACTGCGAATGGACGAAGACGAGTTGGTGGAGTACATATGTGAGGGTTTCACTGACGAATATCTACGGCTACAGGCATCCGTACAGAGTTGGTCGTCTAAGACTCAAGACAGTTCGGCAAGATGACGCAGAGGCGGCGGGATGATATACCGTCGACGTCACGTGCTGTAAAACAACGAACTCCAACCTCCGCTGCGGTTAGCGAAAAGCGAGAGATCAAAGGAAGATGCTACAACTGTAATTCCGTTGGACATTATGCTGCAGAGTGTAGGAAGCCGAAGCGTGCGATGGGAGCCTGCTATGTTTGTGGATCTTTGGATCATCAAGCCCTGTCGTGCCCAGACAGAAAAACTACCGTCCAATTGGTCGAAGACGATGACGATGAAGATTATGTAAGATATTTAGAATTTTATTTAGATGACGTTTCTAGTGAAAGTTTATTTTTAGATTGCCTCATAGATTCCGGTAGCCCGATCAGCCTCATAAGAACATCATGTATGTCTAAGAATTTCATCTCAGCTGTTACTAATGTAAACAATGTTTCCTATTATGGAATTAATAAAAGTATACTAAAAATATTTGGAAAAGTGTCACTAAATGTAGTTGTATTCGGGCGGAAAATTCGTGTAGATTTTTTTACAGTCGGAGACGAGGCAACGAACTATGAGGTAATCTTAGGTAGAAAATATCTGAAAGCTAGTAAATCTCGGTTAATATCTAAATTTGAAGATGATGATAGTAAGATCTGCAAAAAATGTATGAAAAAAGTGGAAAAGGTCAAAATAATTAATGAACTACATGAAGTAGATAATTTTGAAAAGAATTTGATGTTAGTTGATTATGGACAATTGGAAAGTAAAGAGTTTTGTTTAAATGTTGAGGAAAATTTGAGCTTTGTTGCTAAGCAGGAATTACAAAAAATGTTCGACTCATGCTATTTGATGCCTAACCGCCCCTCCGAGCCAGTGGTAAAAAGTAAAATGGTTCTAACGCTAGAGAATGTAAAACCTTTTCACTGTGTTCCCCGACGATTATCGTATTCCGAAAAGGAAGAACTGCAAAAACTATTAGATGAATATTTGGCAAACGGATATATTAGGGTAAGTGAGTCAGAGTATGTTTCGCCTATTGTCCTAGTTAAGAAGAAGACAGGCGATTTGAGAATGTGCGTAGATTATAGGACACTAAAAAAAGTCACGACAAAAGATAGCTACCCTCCCTATTCCTCTGATTGATGATTTGTTGGAAAAGTTAGGAGACAAAGAGATTTTTACCAAACTAGATCTGAAAAATGGGTTTTTTCATGTTTTTATACACGAGGACTCCATCAAATACACTTCATTCGTTATTCATTCGAATGCCGTTCGGGTTGAAAAACGCCCCTTCCATGTTTCAAAGGCATGTTAACAAAATTTTTGCAGACATGATTAGGAAAGAGGAGTTAGTAGTATATTTGGACGACATTATGATAGCTACAAAAACATATGAAGAACATTTTCGAATTCTAAGTGACGTTTTCAAACGACTAGTAGATAACAGACTGGAGCTAAGACTAGATAAGTGTGAATTTTTACGAAAAAGTGTTAAGTATTTGGGATATACAGTTACTAAAGAGGGTATAAAGACGGATGGAGAAGGTGTAAAAGTGATAGAAAATTTTCCGATACCTGAAAGTGTGCATTCGGTTCAAAGATTTCTAGGACTATGTTCCTATTTTAGGAAATTTGTTAAAGATTTTTCGACAATCGCCAAACCACTGTACGACCTAACAAGAAAAAATAAAACGTTTAGATTTGGCCCAACAGAGCTAGAATCTTTTGAAATCTTGAAACGAAAATTAGTAGAGTCGCCTGTGTTAGCGTTATATAATCCAAGAGACGATACAGAGTTGCACTGTGATGCTAGTTCCATAGGGTTGGGAGCAATTTCGCTACAGAAAAAACAAGACAATAAAATGCATCCAGTATTTTACTACTCAAAGAGAACGACAGAGGCAGAAGCAAAGTATCATAGTTTTGAGCTAGAGACGTTAGCAATAATAAAAGCGTTGGAAAGATTTCGAGTATACCTTCATGGTAAACACTTTAAGATAGTAACAGACTGTAATTCGCTAACGATGACATTAAATAAAAAGGATTTGAATACGAGAATAGCAAGGTGAGCATTGGAGTTACAAAATTTTGATTATGATTTAGAACACCGGTCTGGTAGCAGAATGCAACACGTGGACGCATTGAGTCGATCTACTAATATTATGATACTAGAATCAAATAGTTTTGAGGAAAATCTAGTCATCTGCCAAAACAAAGACAAGAGATTGAACAAACTAAAAGATACACTACAAAATTCGGAACATTCCACGTATGAGATGCGCAATGGAATCGTTTATAGAAAAAAGACTGACGGTACGGTTACGTTTTGTGTACCAGAAGTCATGGAAGATCATGTTCTGCAATAATACCATAATGAATTCGGACACGTAGGAATCGACAAAACTCTAGAGTTAATCTCAAAAAATTATTGGTTTCCAAATATGAAAGAAAAGATAACAAAGCACATAAAGAACTGTCTAAAGTGTATAGTATATTCGTCCAAAAAGGGGAAGGGGGAAGGGTTCCTGCATAATATACCTAAGGGAAGTGTCCCGTTTGAACTAATACACATAGATCATTTTGGGCCTGTTGACCATTCCAGGTCAGCAAAAAAACATGTTTTAGTTGTGATTGATGCTTGCACAAAGTTTGTCAGACTTTATTCGACTAAGACCACAAGTACTAAGGAGGTGATCAAGGCGCTTACAGATTATTTTAGATCGTATAGCCGCCCAAGGAGAATAGTATCAGACAGAGGAAGCTCTTTTACCTCCACTGATTTTAAGGAATTTCTATTGAAAAATAACGTTCAACATATTAAGATAGCTACGGGGTCCCCGCAAGCGAATGGGCAGGTAAAGAGGGTAAATAGAAGTATTGGACCTATGCTAGCTAAGTTGGTCAGATCTGAGGAGGGAGTGTATTGGGATCAAATTTTAGATGTGGTAGAATATTCTCTTAGTAACACGGTACATCGGACTATGAATGAACGTCCGAGTGTTATGTTGTTTGGGGTCAGTCAGAGGGGAAAAGTGTTAGATGAACTTAAGGAAAATTTATCTGAGTTGGAACAAGGAGGTGTTCAGAAAGTCCATAAAAGAGTGAGAGAAAAAGCAGCGTTGGTTCAGGAAAGAGTTAAGGAGTATAATAAGAAACAGTTCGACAAAAAACGTCAGAAACCCACAAGTTATGAGAATGGAGACTATGTTATAGTGAAAAACTTTGACTCGCACCCTGGTGTTTCCAAGAAATTAATCCCAAAGTTTAAGGGGCCGTATCAGGTGATGAAGGTTGTACGAAACGACCGCTACTTGCTTAAGGATGTTGAAGGATTTCAACAGTCGCGTGTACCATACAAAGGGGTGTGGGCGGTGGGAAATATGCGACCATGGCTTGGAAAAGGTGAGGCATCAAAAAGCTGACAGGTCAATAAAAAGTATTATTGTTAAGATCAGGGGATCTTAGTAGGTCAGAAAGGCCGAATTGTAGCATGTCAATTATAAATATATATGTATATGCATGTCTAATTCTCTTAAAATACACATACTTAGGTTTAAGTATATTCTTATATTCCGCTCTTGAGCTGCTAGTTGTAAGCAAAGCTTTAAGTAATCCTATATTCCGCTCTTGAGCTCTTAGTTGTAAGCAATCAACAATGTGATAAATAATAGAGTCAGTCTGAAATAAAGTGCGGAAGCAACCAAACGTGTTTGTATTAAAGACTACAATAATTCTCTGTCGGAATTTATTGTTTGCCTGAGTCTCAGAAGCCTAACATGAGCATCTCAGAATGTAGACCTACAGCGGATGAATTTGAATTGTTAAAGCAACGGTGTCGTCAACAGTCAACATGGCAGATGCCTTAATAAGCTACTTCGACTTATTTGGAGATTTGGAAAAGGACTTAAGCTAAACTTTGAAGCCGGCCGAAATGTCAAAATTCCCTGCACGCTTTTCAGCACCTAAACATAAACAAGTGGACTTGGCGGTCTCCAGATCTACAAACCATTCACCAAATTGATGACGTTGCGATCGACGCCAGACACAAGGTACATACATAAAGGTAATATACTCGGCGCAATAACATTGGTAACATTCTGCGCATCTGTCAAAATGTTGCAATATGGCGACCAATTGTGACTAAAAACATTGTTTACAAATAATTTTCACAGTTTCTCTCGTGATCACCGGTTCTGTTTCTTTGTTCGCTTAGCTAAATATTATTAATTTTGTGTTGTCTAAACAATTGGAAAAAAATATAATTGGGAAACTAATTTCCTTTCGTTCCCAAAAGCAAATGAAATGTGCAACGAGTGGGTGTTTTTGTGTTAAAAAAAACACAAAACTAATGTGAAAACTGCTCAAGTTTGCTCAATACATATGCCTTTTAGTTCTTTATATGAACAATATGGTATATAATAATTATCTGCACCCACAGTACATACATAAAGGTAATATACTCGGCGCAATAATTTTGGTAACATTCTGCGCATATCTCAAAATGTTGCAAAATGGCGGGCAATTGTGACTGAAAACATTGTTTACAATTAATTTTCTCAGTTTCTTTCGTGAACACCGGTTTTATTTCTTTATTCGTTTAGCTAAATATATTAATTTTGTGGAAAAAAATATAATGGGGAAATTAATTTCCCCAAATATTACTTATTACATTCTTTTATCACTAAAGTATTTAAATTATTTGGAGTAGAAGCTGAGTGCATACCTATGAAAATGATACAAATGTATGAAAGCAATATCTAAATAACTGTTACATGAAATTGTTTGCAAAAAGCGCTTGTCAATTTGATAATCACCTTACGTAAAGCGATGATTTTAACTGTCAACTATCACCTAAGCCGAATCCACCCCTTGCAAAAAGGAAAAAGAGAGAAAGAGCACCAGGAACGGGCGGTCGAGTCATTTGAAGGGTGCTACTGCAGGCTTGGGTCTGGTTTCCGCTGCTATACACGCACCTGCACAAGCTACTCCGGCTTCTCCACGCGAGTTGAATAAAATGCAAGTTAGATAAATAAAAAGCAAGTATTTCTGTTTAGTGTCTATCGCTGACTGACTCTTTATTGCTATAATTTGGTTCTAAGTTTACTTAATTGCTGCATAATATAGTGTGGACTGTGGAGTGTGCTTTATTGTACACGCAAAAAACGTTTCCGTTATAGATGTATGAATTGTGAATTTATTTCAATAGCAACGACTGAGAGCTGTGGCCTGACATGTATGTATTCAAAAAAAATATGAATATTGTAGTTTCAGCATATAGCAACAACTTAAGGTTGTTGCTCGATATGTTTATTTGTGGATGTCACCATACAAATGTAGGGTTCCATCCTTGCCGATTAAAACACACGGTTAAACGTTATAAAAATTAGCTCTATTTTCTTTAACTCAACTGTTTGGTAATTACTAGCGAAGCGCACTGCGAATTACTACTACTCTCTGTGGTGGTTGACGACTGACTGATGGTCAGGGTTTTGGTCGTCGCTTGTTCGTCTTATTCTGTCCTTTGTTCTGCTCGTTTGTTTGCTGTGTGTGTGTTTGTCGTAAGTTGTCAGCGTTCGTCTATCGATCCTGTCTCTGTATGCCCCAATACCACATTAGGCTATCCTGACGGCTCATTCGACCCGAATGAAGGAGTCCACGGTATTGACTAGCACAGGGCCCTCGTGGTCACCAATTTTATGTACGTCATATCGGCCATGATTTGGCCGTTTCATTACCTTGTACGGACCCAAATATTTCGGTCGCAGCTTCATCCCTGTCCCGAACTGAGTGCGCTTGATGACGACTAACTCATTCTCTGCATAAACGCGCTAAGGCTTCCGATTTTTATGAACTTTCTCTGGTTCTCGCGTTGTATCGTTGCGATATTCTTTCGGGCTTCTTCTCGTATGTGGTCACGTTCCGGGTCTAGCTCCTGTAAATTCGGTTTTCGGGCTTCTAAGCGTGAAGTTATAGCGACACGAAAAAACCAAACCGTAAAAATGTTCTTTTGCTTTTTTTAACCACTTAAACTTAATGGTTGAACTCAATCTTGGTCTTAAAATGTTGCTTAGGAATTGTAAAGTTAGTCTATCGAAAAAAAGTAAGGAAATTATCTTAAATTTTTCTAGAAAAAGAATTCATTTATTTTTCTGAACGAAAAAAATGTACGTACAGAAAAATTAGTAAATGCTATTTTTTCGAAAATGTAAAGTTAATTTGCTTATTTTTTTTGATAAACTAACTTTATAATTCAACTTTATAAGCAACATTTTAAGACCAAGATTGAGTTCAAGAATTAACTTTAAGTGGTCTAAAAAAGCAAAAGAAAATGTTTTCGGTTGCATTTTACGTATCGCTATAAACGGCCCCTACACATGCCTTCGCTTACATCGGCACTACGACCCGTAGAACTCCCGTCGCAATCAACAAATGCTGGATGTTCTCTACCCTGACCATGGCTGCTAGTTCCGGGATGAAAAATGTTTTCTCCACCAAATCATCTGTTTTCTTAACGGAAAAATGCCCTTGCTGGTGAGCAATCCCAATGATTTAATTTTCCATGGCGGTCGGAACTACCACCAATTAGTTGACTGGATCCTTACACAAAACACCTCCCTTCATGAAGAAGTCCTCATAGTGATTGAGTTCATCCTCTATCATTAGACAAGATACTCTACTCAGAGCATTTACAATGGTTCATCTTTGTCCCTGAGCGATCTTCGATTTCAGAATGGAAATCTTGGAGGAACATAGCCCATCGCGCTACCCTCACTGGTAGATCCTGCTTCTTCATCGTCATCGTGAACGCGTTACAGTCGGTAACTATCTTGAATTTGATTCCCAACACGTAAGCTCTCCATTTCTTTAGAGCTTCGATAATCGCCAACAATTTAAGCTCATACGAGGGTAAAATTTTTCGACTGCTGTTGATCCTCTGAATCTTTTTGCAGCAAGGTGCCATATCCGTACTTACTGGCATCTGCGTGGATCTCGGTCGTCGCCTTTGGGTTGAACAACTTTAGAACGGGTGCCCTAATCAGAACTGATTAGAGTTATAGAAAAGCGGCTGCTTGTTCGATTCCCCACTCGAACTCGGCATTCTTGCGCAATAAATCGGACAGTGGTTTGGCCACGGCCCCGAATCCTTCGAAGAATTTCTTAAAGTATCAAGTCAAGCCTAAACGTTGAAATGCTTTCTTATCTCGTGGTACTTGGAACTCTTCTATTGCCCTCGACTTTTCTCTAAACGGAAGTATGCCCCCCTCTTTAATGACATACAACAGAAACTATTTTCAAGAATTGACACATGTTCCACCTTATCTACAGCCCCTGCTCGGCTGCTACCTTCAAGACCATGTACTTTAAATGCTTTAATGCACTTTACGAATACCGCAGGCGAGTTAGAAATACCAAATGGGACAACTAGTAACTCATCATAAATGATGTGTACTTCCGAGAGCTTGGTTCCCCCGGAACGTGGAAGAAACCGTTGGCAAAGTCCAGAGTGGTGAACACCTTCGCACTTTGTAACCTCTCGAAGACATCATCTATCAAAAACATAGGGAAATTATCCTTCACGATATTCTCGTTTAACCTTCGCTAATCGCAGCACAACCTCTTGGTACAAGTACAAGTACAATCGGTGACGCATACTCAGATGAACTTAGTTGTATGATCTTTTCTTAACCATCGCTTGACTTGATCTCGTACAAGTTCATGGTCTGCATACGGCATACGTCTGGGTCTTTGGAACACTGGAATCTTAACCGTCAAAACCAACTTCATTTCGATCGGCGAGTTGCTGCTCTTCTCCGTAGTGTAGCCTGGTATTAATTCTTCCAGCATTCTTTCCTCCTCCGCTCTCAAGGCACTTGTGTCAACTCTTCTCTCGGTCTCAAACACTCCTTCGTTCACCGTCATGCAGATGGATTGAAATTATTCAACCAATTCTTCAACGACTCTTTTTTACGTAGCCAGCGGTCCCCTCTCTTACTCTCTTCAACAACGACGTTCTGTTTTAGTACTTCTGGTTCACGATCGCTTCGGTAACCAGCAGTGTACTCTTGGTTTTTCTCTGATTTAGCACCAACGGTATCCTCTGCCGACTCGACCAATCCACGGTTGCTGATGAACTCCACCCCATCGTCGGTAATCGACAGGTCTACCTCAGCTAGGATATCGTTCCCGATCACCGCTGCATACTGCATGTCGCTCTCCTTTACTACGTGGAACTTCAGTTTCAGCTCCACCCCAAGTCTACCCAGACACTACCTACTGCCGTGACTTTACCTGACCCTATATCTCGCAGATTCCTTTTGGTTTTGTCTAGCTGAACCTGTATTCTTCCAAAATTAAACAGACGAATTTATATTCAGTTATTTATTCATTGACTTATAACTAAGAAAAAAGGCTTGCTAGCCGTCGCCTCTGTTACTGCGCCTTTAGTCTCTTCAGACGCTTGGTACTCCTGTTGTGACAGTAGAGTTATTGGAGCTGGAATGACATCTGTTGGGTTTTCGGGACCACCAGCTCGAGGTCCTTGATTACGTCCTCTATGTCGACGCTGCACTTCAACATCTGATCCGCGTGTCTTCGCTAGAGTTGTCCATTAACATTGATGTAGTAATGTAGTCGTCCCTCCCTCCTTACTATTTTTCCAAATTCCCATTTCTTATCCTTGTTGGTATAGTTCCTCACTTGTACCTTGTCTCCCGGATGCTGAAGGAATAATAGCCTGTGTCATAAATAGCCCATCTACAACCCTGAACAGTGAACACACCCAAAACTAAAACTCAGCTTCTCAGTCTGGCTGCTGCCATTAACTTCGAAACCATTTTTTACATACTTCAACTTGTTAACGTTACTCGTCGGTTGAAGGACAAAGAAGAGACGAAAAAGCCAGACAGCCATTTTTGGAAAAAATCATTTCAACGTAGAAGGAAGAACACTGTAATTTTAAGCACCACGCATTAGTGGTTTTTTATATAAATAAAATTGAAATTAAAGCTTAAAATCAGTTTGTTGTTGAAATTAATTAATTGGTCACAAAAAGTAGTGACATTCTTAAAATTACATTAAGTTGCGTTGATAAATACGCTTATATGCCGATAATACGTTCTCCGGTTGATAAAGGCGACGAAAGAGGAAACATGTCTCAAAATGGCGACCAGATTCCAGAAGAATCGCAAGGCCGACATGTGCAGTTCCAACAACCATCGGATGGCCAACAGCAGCAATCTAATCCGGAAGAGCAACAACGACCAAGAAGACGAAGTCCAGCGAAATGCAGCATCTGTAATGAACCATACAATGAAGACATGGTTTACTGTGACGGGGTATGTAATAAATGGTTTCATTCGGCCTTACCAATAATCAAATTTAGTCTGGCAGTTAACGCAAAGACTCCAGACTTTCCAAAATCGCTTTACCAATAAACAAATTTAGTCGTCAGGTTATCCCTAACTGTAGGGTTAAATATTAATGGTCAGAAAGCCATGTTTATGTCGTACACTAACCCAAATTATTACTCTGTCACAATTCGTTCTGCAAAGGAATGTTGCCGAGCATACTCAAATTTTAGTAGTAAATCAAAATATGGTATTATTATGGAGCAAGAAGTGTCAATCGCGAACTTCAAGTAACTACAATTTTTGATATAATTAAATAAAACTGTGTAATGGCGTTTTCGATTGAAAAAAAGAATTGCGCTTTCTATAAAAAGAGCAAATCTAGAAGTGCTCTTTCTATGTTTTTCATGTTTCATTGAAAAAGAAAGTGCACTTCCAGGTCAATTCTCAACACGAAAGAAGTGTCCGGGATATTTTTAAAGAAGTGCCCTGAATTCACCAACATACACAAGCAAAATGTCAGATTAAAATGTTTGTTGTGCTATTAAAAACAAATTCTGTGTTTCGTGATCGGAAAATATCCAATTATGATTGCAAATGTAAATTTCAAATGAAATATATTGATTTGGCCAATGGAAACATTCATATTTAATGTACAACGCAAAAAAAGTAGCAAAAGAAAACCAAAGAAAAAGAGAGAATGCAAAAGCTGTACCCAAATGTAACATTTTAAACGCACATATAAACGAATATGTCCCGACAATTTTGATGAAACTCTTCTGCAACCGGTTAAAAACTTTTACAAAACGTTTTTTAATACGGAGGTAGTTAAACTCGATTATCTAAACTAAGCGTTATTTGTCACGAAGCATTTTTTCCCAAAATATTTACTATTCTCTATTAGAAAAGCCAAAAATGAAAATAAATGAAATGAAACCACCAAATAAATTAAATACCGTATTAAACAATAGGAACATAATATCCTATATCCACACGTAGACACTTAAAACAAATTGGCAACACCAGTCCCATAAACAGAACCTAGATCTGACGCAACGAACTGATTTGATCGTTTTGATAGAATCCTTTCCCTAGGTATAATATTGCAAGTAAAACTATTGTTTCCACCGAAAGTGCTCCTCCTCCGCGATTCGTCCATGGAGCAAGCTCTTCCCTTGTGTATTCCACAATAAAGCGCACTATCGGTTTTTCAAATCTAATAATAGTTTTAATAAAGTTTTTACCAGATAGTACACACCACCAACAAACCTATAGTGGCAAAAGAACTCTCGTTCGTCATATATTTTATCCTTTGAGAGGTTGCCGATTCTTCGACAGATATAAGGTCCATAAAAATATCTTCGTCTCGACTTGAATTCATTCTCAATCTTTATTAAATTTTTTGAAAAACAAAACTTACTGCATGAAAACAAAAACAAATGATTTGCCATCTGATAACTGACAACGATTGACAGCAAATTTGTAATAGATTCAACAGAAAGTCTTCGTGCTAGTAAAACTGGAGGTTAAATTGTTTATTGGTACCATTTCAAAAATGCTGTACATTTTAATTTAAACTGGCAGTCAACTAATAGTCGACATTAGTGTTTGATTATTAGTAAGGCCGATTATATATGTGTTAATTTAAGTAGTAGTCTGGCTGGGGAGTTGAGTAAATGGTTTTGCGACGAATGTTCACTTGGGCATGCGAGAAAGGTTGACTCTATTCACAAAGAATTAATGACGCATTACGCAGCCGGGTTAAACAAAAGAAGGACAGTAGTTCATGCTGCATTTACTAAATGGGAAAATGTAAAGCAAAAGTATATCGCGTTGACTGGGGGTTTCGTCGATGTTGCAGGGGTTCCGCTTCCAGTTCCAGATTCAGCAGCAGGTCCAAATATTCCAGATGAGGAATCGGACAAAAGGTCATGCACATCTAGGTGCAGTTCTATTTCTCAACGGCATTTTAAATTGCGTTTATTGGACCAGCAACGTTTGTTATTGAAGGAACAGCGTGTGAATATGCAAAAGGAACAGGAACTTCTGGAAAAACAAAGGGAATTAGTCGACGAAATATCAGAGTATGATTCTGAATGCGATAACGTAGATGACATCGCAGAGAATGTTAAGAGCATCACTTTGGATCCTCAAGCGCTTGTATTCACTCCGAAAGTTAATGCAGCAAAGCAGCCAAATATCACCTCGCAAGGAACAGCTACCAACTTCGAATACTTACCTGTACTCAACCAAAGACAAATAGCTGCACGAAAGATCTACAGCGCACTTCCAGTGTTTAACGGCGAAGCAGAGGAATGGCCGTTATTTAAAAGAATGTTTGAACAATCAACACAAGAATGCGGGTTTTCAAACGAAGAGAATTTGATGCGACTCCAACAATCTCTTAAAGGGAAAGCAAAGGCCGAAGTATTGTGTCAATTATCTGAGCCCTCATGTGTGCCAGATATTATTGAATGTTTAAAAATGGCATTTGGACAGCCAACAATAATTCTTAACACACAAATTGACAAGATAAGTAAACTTCCGGAGAAAAGCTGGAATCAGTAATTCAATTTTCAACAGCGGTGACAAACATGAATGCAGTAATGAAAGCATCCGGATTGGAAAGTCAGTACGACAATCCTTTGCTACTAAGAGAGTTATTGAAGAAATTAGGCAATGATATGAAAATGAAGTGGGCTACATACGCATATGAAAACAACACCACAGGAGTTCTTGCGTTTGGTGCTTGGTTAAAACTAGAAGCAAGAAAAGTATATTCGGTTTTGCCTTCTACGTCGTTCGATAGATTTGATAAGACCTCTCGTAAGGAAAGTCGAATCAATGTACATTTTGAAAATAGGCAATCTACCGTGTGTAAAGGTAAATGTAAATCCGTAGAGTCTTGTGAAGTCTTCCAAGAGTTGTCTCCTAGTGATAGGTGGGATAAAATGAAAGAGTTAAGGCTTTGCCGCCAGTGTTTAACTGTCCATCGGATGAAATACCCGTTTATATGTAAGAAGGCAGTCAAATGCATTGTTAGCGGTTGTAGTCGTAAGCACCACCCACTTATGCACTCGGATGATGTCTCACAGAACAACTTACCAGTAGCCGAGTCTTTACAGAACAGTCATGTTCGATTGAACGATGAGTTCCAGTTTCAATACATGCCAGTAATATTACGAAATGGAAACAAAAGATTAGAGGTAATGGCATTTCTTGATGGTGGGTCTAGCGGTACACGTATTGAAGAGGATGTAGCCGAGATCTTGGGTTTAACAGGTCCAAACGTAATTCTAAATATAAAATGGACATCAAATGTGCGACGCCAAGAAGAGTCTACAAAGATATCAGTGCTAATTTCAGGTGTACACGACGGTGCAAGAGAGTATGCCATTCCTGAAGCTCACACAATAAAAAAACTGAGTTTGCCTAGGCAAACTTTAAATTATGAAGAGCTGGCCAAAAAGTATGATGACATTCGGGGCTTGCCAGTGCGTTCATACTCATCAATACAACCAAAAATTATGATTGGACTCAGGACAGGACGCGATTAGCTGGTCATAACGAGCCCGTAGCAACAAAGTGCAAATTGGGATGGTCAGTTTTTGGATCAAAAAGATTATCTAACTATGAGAGTCTCAACTATCACATTGAAGAATATCGCGAACCTGATGATGAGGACCTGCACGAAATGTTGAAACAATTTTTCTCTATCGAAAGCTTGGGAGTAAAAATTCCAAAGGATGATTTGACTTCTCAGGAAGAACGAAGGGCAAAATCAATAATGGAAGAAACAACTAAGTTTGTAGGCCAACATTTTGAAACAGGTCTATTGTGGCGTTATGATGAGGTGGATCTACCGGATAGTCTAGACTTAAGACGTTGAATCGACGGTTGGAGAAAAATCCACAATTAAGTTCAGATATGCGAAAACAAATAGATGCTTACCTTGACAAAGGGTATATACGAAAATTGTCCTTGAAGGAGGCACAAGAGCAGCATGAACGTGTTTGGTATCTTCCATTGTTTCCCGTAATAAATCCAAATAAGTCGGACAAAGTGAGGATCGTTTGGGACGCAGCAGCAAAAGTGAATGGTACCTCCTTGAATTCATTTCTGCTAAAAGGTCCAGATCAGCTTTCATCGTTGCTTGGCGTTCTTCTTCGATTCAGGGAAAATGCGATAGCCATCAGTGGATATATTTCCGAAATGTTCCACCAAGTCAAATTGGTAAATAAAGATCAACAATCTTGTCGATTTCTATGGAACGATCGAGAACATGAGGAGCCAAGCGTATATGTTACTCAGGTCATGACATTTAGCGCAACCTGTTCGCCGAGTAGTGCGCAATACGTAAAAAATCTTAACGCTAAACGCTTCACAAGTGAATATCCGACGGCAGTAAAGGTGATTTTAGAAAATCATTACGTCGATGATTTACTTGATAGCGCCGGCACGGTTGAAGAAGCAATCACACTAGCTAAACAGATTAGGAAAATTCACTCGGCTGGAGGGTTTCATATACACAAATGGAAATCTAATTCTCGTGAAGTGTTGTTGGCACTGGAAGGTTCACATGGAGATTCAATTGAGCTTGTCAATTTAAATAAAGAGATTGATCTGAGTACAGAATAGGTTTTAGGTATGTGGTGGAATACAGAATCAGATTCATTCACATTTTCACTTAAATTTAATAAAGGCAGCAAAAGTGTTTTAAATGGTCAATGTAAACCAACAAAACGAGAGGTTTTAAGAATACTTATGTCCATATTCGACCCGCTCGGTTTAATTGGTCACTTTACGAGTTATTTAAAAATCGTGATGCAAGAGATATGGCGTTCGAAGGTGAGGTGGGACGATGAAATCGAGGATGAGCAACATGGAAAGTGGTTGATATGGCTCAAAGAACTTTATGAAGTTAACAACATAAGTATTCCCAGATGCTACTCAATGAAATCTTCGATATGGAAAGGGTACGAAGTACAGCTTCATATATTTGTGGACGCGAGTAAGGACAGCAGTGCAGCAGTTGTATATCTGAGAATGCAGTCTGAGGAAATCGTATCATGTTCGTTGCTAAGCTCCAAAACAAAGGTTGCTCCTATTAAACTTACTTCGATTCCGCGATTGGAGCTTGCAGAAAATATTCGGCGATCATTGACCAATCCAGTAAGCAAAATCTTCTACTGGTCCGATTCGGTAACTGTTCTAAGATGGTTGAGATCAGATGCAAGGACAACCAAAGGACAGTTTGACGCCTTCAGAATTACTGAAATACAGGAAGCACCGACTCCTTTATTCAATGCTATCGAAATTTCTTAAGCCGTAGAGGACCTGTACAGAAAATGTTTAGTGATCGGGGTACAAATTTCATCGGAGCAGAAAAAATTTTAAAGGAAGATTGATTGACAAATTCGCGTTCTATAGCTGCTAAATTTGTAAGATCAAACTTCGAGTGGTATTTTTATCCGCCTGGGTCGCCTCATATGAACGGGTGCGTCGAACGTTTAGTGAAATCTGTAAAGATTGCGTTGTATGCTGTAAGCGACATTATCACATACAAACCGAACGATGAGCTGTTTCGAAGTTACTTGATGGAAGTCGAGGATATGATCAACTCAAGACCTTTAACATATCTACCATTGGACAGCGAGGAATCCGAAGCTTTAACACCAAATCATTTTTTGCGGCAACTAGCAGGAGAATCTTCATCAACACCTATCGAAGATATTGATGCGAACGCTAAGCTTTACAAAACTAATGCATTAATGTCCCAGCTGTATGCTAAACACTATTGGAAACGATGGATTAGGGAATACTTACCAACGTTAACGAGGAGGGAAAAATGGAACCAATTAGTTACACCCTTACAGAACGGCGATATAGTTTGATCATCGACGAGAGATGTTCCCGCAATAGTTGGCCGAAGGGAAAGATAGTTAAAGTTAACATGTCAAAGGATGGTCAAGTCAGAAGCGCTGCGGTTAAAACTATGGATGGTATTTATGAGAGACCAGCTGTTAAACTAGCTAAGCTGGACGTCAATTAAGAGGTACATTTATGCAAAGCACTTGGTCAATATACCTATACCGAGGGGGAGAATGTCATAAATAGCCCATCTACAACCCTGAACACTTGAACAGTGAACACACCCAAAACTAAAACTCAGCTTCTCAGTCTGGCTGCTGCCATTAACTTCGAAACCATTTTTTACATACTTCAACTTGTTAACGTTACTTGTCGGTTGAAGGACAAAGAAGAGACGAAAAAGCCAGACAGCCATTTTTGGAAAAAATCATTTCAACGTAGAAGGAAGAACACTGTAATTTTAAGCACCACGCATTAGTGGTTTTTTATATAAATAAAATTGAAATTAAAGCTTAAAATCAGTTTGTTGTTGAATTAAATTAATTGGTCACAAAAAGTAGTGAAAGCCAGGGTGCTACCCCTGTTGTTGCATTTGGCGTTTTCCTATATAACTTGAAAGCTTGTGTATTACGCTCCCCGGGTCGTTCATCATTTTGCGAAGTCCCACTTTCATGTTCTGCACGAACCGCTCTGCTTGTCCATTCATGGATGGATGATATGGATCAGTAAACTTGTGGAGGATCCCGTTTGCTCTGATGAACTTCCTAAACTCCTCAGATGTAAAAGTGGATCCATTTTCGCTCACTAGTATCTGAGGTAATCCATAACGAGCGAAAATATCCCATAAAACCTCAACTGTCGTCATGGAATTCATCGGTATTATGTCCGGCCATTTTGAATGAGCGTCGACCACTAAACAAACTATTTATTAAGGAACGGACCTGCGAAGTCAATATGAATTCTTTGCCACGAATCATAGAATTTTAAATTTCCTTCAGTCAGTGACCAAATATGTAAATGAAAAAATCAACTTGTTCTTTTATTAGTCTTTATTGCTCGGAATCCAATAACTTAATGAGTCAGTGCTTCACTTACTTTAACATGTAAACTTACATAAAGTAAAAAAAATAAAAAAGCAGAGCACCTTAAAAAAATACTGGCTAAATCAACTTGTAGAAAAATCTCAAAATCGTTTTGATTTACTATCAACGGATGAAGAATCCGACGAATGCGAAACGCCACTTGCACTGAATAACAATAAAGAAGTAAAGACAGTTACACCCAAACCTCCACCAATATATGTCCAGGGCGTTAAATATATTCACATCTTAATAAATGCACTAAACTCGACAACAACTAAGGACACATACGAACTAAAAGTTTTAACAAACAACGAAATCAAAATACAACCAACAGACTCAGTAACCTATACAAAAATTATAAAAACACTCCAACTCAAAAATACATAATACTATACATTTAAGCCCAAAGAACAACGAGGATTCCGCGTCATCCTTAGGAATATGCACCATTCCACCGACCTCAACGAAATTAAAAACGAACTCGCTCAACATGACCATAAAGTAGTCAACATCCATAACATATTGCAAAGAGGAACAAAAAAAAACCGCTACCACTCTTCGCCATCGAAATCGAAACCAATATAAACAATAAAGACATCTATAATATAACCCACTTACTACACTGCAAAATATCATTCGAACCGCCTCACCAAAAAAGAAGTATACCACAATGCTCAAACTGCCATACGGACATACCAAAAACTTTTGTACACTGGAGCCAACTTGTGTGAAATGCGCAGGAAGGCACAAAACAATTGAATGCACGTTAAAATCGGAAAGCACCTATGTAAAACGCGCATTGTGCGGTGGATCACACACAGCCAATTACAAGGACTGTGAAATTTACAAAGCCCTGAAGGTGCAAAGATTCCCTTTTCCCCGACAAAAAACATCGAAGAAAAATAAACACTAGTACAAAACCCAAACCCAACCAGAACAAACCCTTCGATAACGTTTGCAGACACCGTAAAGAATACAAAAAATAATGACGCACAAACACAAAATCATGTTCCAACCAATATAAAGCCCCCGACACCATTCGCAGACGCCGTAAGGAATAAAATAAATCACGAAACACAAAAACAGCAAAAAGAATCCAAACCAGATGACCTATCTGAAATCAAAGAAATGATGAAACAGCTAATAACTCAAATGTCTAATATGATGAACATTTTAACCTTACTTATTACTAAAATAAATGCACAATAATACCGACCTAAAAATACTAGTATGGAATGCAAATGGACTTAGCCAACATGCTCTGGAGCTAAAAAAAATCATAATCGACAACTCTATTGACATACTCTTAATATCCGAGACCCATTTCACAAATAAAAGTCACATACAAATTCCCAAATACCGCACATATGTTGCCAACCACCCCAGTGGACGAGCTCACGGTGGTGCAGCAATAATAATACGTGAAAAAATCAAGTACGAAGTACTAGAGAAATTCGAAAAGGAATATCTACAAGCTATGTCACTTCAAATTGAGGACAAGTATGGACCATTAATATTATCTGCGTTATACTGTCCACCTAAGCACATAATTAGTACCATAAAATATTCAGACTACATTAAAACAATAGGACCACGCTTTATTGCGGGAGGTGACTTCAACGCTAAAAATACAGACTGGGGATCAAGACTTACCAATAAAAAAGGGAAAAATCTAATGGAAGCTTTAACCAAAAACAACTGCAAATACATAAGCACTGGAGAGCCCACCTACTGGCCTACTGACATCAAGAAAAAACCAGACCTCATAGACTTCTGCATCACTAAGAACATCAACCATAATCACTTGACCCAAATCCTTCTCTAACCAACCACAAAACTGATTGGGACACTTTCCGGAAAGTAATTGACGTAAGCATGGACGTAAGGACTCCTCTCAAATCACATAAAGACCTTGAAAGCTCTATAATTTACTTCAATGACTTAATACACCTGGCAGCAACCAAAGCAACACCTGATATTACACAAAACGAATCACCCAACTATACCCCGAAGATAATACGACAAAAAATCAAAGAAAAACGAAAGCTACGAAAGACTTGGTAATGCAGCAGATCACCTCTCGACAGAGCTAATTACAATAAATCAGTTAAAGAACTCAAAGACCTTTTAAAAACAAATAATAACCGACGCATTAACACATTCCTGACAAAACTAACAGCAACTCAAGCTACAAACTATTCGCTCTGGAAGCTAACCAAAAAACTTAAAAAAGGAATAACCCACAAGCCCCCTTTGTTGAAGAATGACGGAACGTGGATTTTATTTAGCTAAAAACTGAGTATAGGGTATTGTTCAAGATGTTAGTATTACTTGTTTTTTAAAGTTTTATCCAAAACGAAAATGGCGTTTTCGAGATATGACCAGTTTTCAAAATCAGCGATTCCGGTGGTTAGAATCGAAAATGAAGGACGCAATAATGTTGAAAACGTAAATTTTACTCCAAGCATGCATTTTGGTCAAAATCGTTTTACCCGTTTTCATGTAGGTAAAACAAAAGAAAACCAAATTCTCAAAATATGCCTTTTTTCAAAAATCTATTATAGACAATTTAGAGAAAAACTGAGTTGGCTATCATGTCAGGAATGACCATATTACCTTAAAAATTAATTTTTGTTGCAATCGTACCGACCGTTTTCGAGATACGGCCACTTTTCAAAAGTACTGTTATTCGACCCATGTAGCGTAGCGCAAGTATACATTTTGGTTAAAATCGTTAAAGCCGTTTTCAAGTAAACCATAATTAAATAAAGTCTTAAAAAACAACATTTTTCCAAAATAGTCCGTTGAACGATAATTTTGGGAAAAACTGAGTTTGCCATCATGTTGGGAATGACCGTATTACCTTAAATATCAATTTTGGTCGAAATAGTTTTGACCGTTTTTGAGTTATGACCAATTTTCAAAATTACCGTTATTCGATTTTTCTGCGAAAAACTGGGTATGCAGCCATCTTAGTTACACCTGCTTAAGCCCAAATATCAATTTTGGTTTGAATACCGTTACAACGGCAACACTTAACGTGCAAAAAAAAAAGTGGCCCCGAACTGTAAGCCCACCAACTCCAAATCCGAAGTTTGAAAGAAATCCGTCCAGCCGTTTGCGCTGTAGAGCTCAGGAAGGACGGACAGACGGACAGACGGACAGACGGACAGACGGACAGAATTGCGAGACCCACTTTTTCGAGTTTCTCTATCATCGTAATGTCAGATTTGATTAAAATCTCGAGTTCGATTTTTTGTACGATTACAATACCTTTCTCTTACTACGTAATGCGAGAAAGTTAAAAAAATCAACACGAAAGAAATAAAACATTACCTACAAAATAGATTAAAAGGCAACAAATCCCCTGGATACGATTTAATCTCTGGACAAATATTAAAGCAATTACCTGACAAAGCCATAATTTATCTTAGAAATGTTTTCAACTCGATCTTAAGGCTAAACTACTACCCAAAAGTATGGAAAGTTTCGAAAATAATTGCTATCCCGAAACCAGGAAAAGACGCAACTAAACCCTCATCATATAGACCAATCAGTCTTCTGCCGATCATCTCCAAGATATTCGAAAAACTGCTATCTGACCGTATAGATATATCACTAAAACAAAAACATCTTATCCCGGACCATCAATTTGGCTTTCGACAGAAGCACTCCACCATTCAGCAGGTACATCGAGTGACAAACAAAATACTAAACGACTTGGACGAGCAAAAATTTTGTGTCGCAGTTTACCTTGACGTTGCTAAAGCTTTCGACAGTGTATGGCACAATGGACTCTTATTTAAACTTAGGACAATGTTACCTGAATACTACCAGCTTATAAAAAGCTACCTTTGCGATCGGCACTTCTATGTACATTATAACGACGTATTCTCGAATCTACGAGAAATCGACGCAGGCGTTCCCCAAGGGAGTGTCTTAGGACCCACCCTTTACCTCCTTTACACATCGGACATACCTAATACAGTTTCACAAGACTCCATGCTAGCAACTTTTGCAGACGATACGGTGGTCCTATCTTCACACAGCTGTCTACAAACTGCAATAAACCAAACACAACAACACCTTTCTAAAACAACAAACTGGTTCCACAAATGGGGAATTCAAGTTAACGAGGAAAAAACGCTCCAAGTTATATACACCACAAAAAGAAATTCCAACCCTCAAATTATCTCCTTAAATAACAAGAACATTACTACAGCCAACTCAGCGAAATACCTAGGCATGACAATTGACAGCAAGCTAACATGGAAACAGTACATAACTCAAAAACGCAACCAAATTAAAAACAAGTTTAGACAATTTTTCTGGCACCTAGGGAAAAACTCGAAACTTTCTACGCAAAACAAGCTATTAATATACAAGACTGTGATAAAACCGATATGGACATATGGCATTCAAATATGGGGGACCGCCGCCAAATCAAATATTGCAATTATACAGCGACTGCAATCAAAAATACTTCGGATGATTGTCAATGCACCCTGGTACATCCCTAACGAAGACATCCATCGTGATCTCAACATACTGAGTGTAAAGGACGAAATTAAACAACAAAGTAGGAATTATCAAATGAAAATATCAAACCATCTAAACAACGACATTCGCAATCTACCGGACAATGAAGTTAATATAAGAAGACGATTAAAAAGACGCAGACCAGTAGACCTTCAATGAAATTTAAAATTCGCTATTTGTATACATACATACATTTTTTTTGTAAAGTGAAAATTATTTGTCGTTCATATATAATGTCTATATAAATCTACTAGCGGACCCGACAGACGTTGTCCTGCATGCTTTTTCAAGCCACGTATGATTAATATAATTAGCTTGTAAATCGGGAAATATGCTTTCAATCAAAGCATCTTTTGTATTTTCCATGTTGCAGAAATTGTCCGGCAATTTGATGCATTGTGTGTCTCCATGCAATGGTATTGCTCCATTTCCAATGTTGAGCAATTGCTCGGAGAATGATAGTGCCAATGGATCGTTTTGTAGTTGAACTCTTACATTTGTGTTAAGACGTAATGTACAGACATTTCGCCATAGATGATTGTTTTATACATGCGTTAACTTCGTCCGCATATGTAGCGCGTGGAATGACCGGCAATGTCTCTCTAAAATCACCGGACAGCAGCAGTAAAGCACCACCAAAAAGCCTGGTGTTATTATTTAGATCTTTCATCATTCTATCGAGAGCTTCAAGTGAATGCTTGTGTGCCATAGTGCATTCACCCCAGATAAAAATTTTGCATTTTTGAAAAAAAAAAACGGTTCTAAAATACCCACAATTTGTCTCTTCTCCATCTGCTCGATATGGTTGTACTGACAGCGTGCGTTTATTTGCTGTTCCTCATCACCCATGAAGTAAATTGAATCGGTATTAGGCATCGGCATTAAAGAACCAATTTGATAATTGCGACCATCCGCGTTCTGAACGATTTTTGTTGCTCCAAATGAGGTTATTTGAAATTGAATTTGCGAATTTTACGCAAAAACAATTTGGATTGTGATGTAGCTCCAGCCAATAGTGCTTTCAATGGTTCTGGCGGCGAATTCAATGGTGGCAATACAAATTTTCCAGACGCGCAGCAGAAACCGGCCGATTCACCTTTGTATTTGAGTGCATGACAGTATTGGCATTGTTTGTCATAGAACCGATTACAATTTGTGAATATGACCAATAATCGATGTCCGACTCATATTCAAATGCAAGGTGAAGAAGTGATGCACGTGTCAATGCGCGATACACTTGCAAACGCTGTTGTTCACGTGTTCTAAATGTATCGGTGACTCTTTGACGGGCCAGTCTTTGTCTTAATGCATTGGCTCGAAGACGTTCGTTGCGTTCCTCTTGATTTTCACATACACGTTTTATTACAGCCTGGTTTCTTAAATTTTCATTGTCCGTCAATTTATCTTCTGCCGATCTATTTAGGCGACCTTTCTGGACTACTTGTGAATTCGGAGTACGTCGACCAATATTTCCTCCTCGTTCACGAAGACGTGGCATTGTTGTATGTATAATACACTTAATATTCATTGAAATGCGAGACCGGAAATATCAAAAGGCTCCGTACAAAAAGGCTTTTTTTTTTAGAATTTTGTTTTTTAATAATACATCGATTTTTGGGGCACTGTGTTTGTATGTTCCGTATGAACAGTGGAGTGTGATATTGTTACAACTTTTTTTGTCTTATATATTCCAAATAAATCAATTTTGTATTTTACTTAATAACTCGCAGTCACGATTCGGTTGCTTTTGAAATACGTACAAGATTTTGAATGTAATTTTTGTATGGGCGGTGCCACGCCCTGACCAATCTTCACAGAAATACTCTTGGGCCAATACCTAAGATTATGTGTAAATTTGAACTCGATCGATTCTGCGGTTTTCAAGATATAAGATTTTGAATCTTATTTTTGTATGGGCGATACCACGCCCCTTTGTCCAATTTTGACCAATCGGCTTCTAAACCATTCAGGGCGCTACCCAAACGCATACAAAAAAAACTATTCAAATCGGTCCAGCCGTTTAGGAGGAGTTCAGTGACATACACACGTACAGTAGAATTATATATATAAAGATTGTAAATAACCGTCCAAAATTTAAAATTGTATTGTATAACTTGTACCTATATTGTATATCGCTGTAAGGACAAATCGCTTTAAGACATTGGTCTAAAGACTATTTTACATCCCATTGTATCCACTGTAAAAACAATTACTTAGTGTCCAAGGACAGATGTATATAAAACTGGGAAATTAAAAAAAAAAAAAAAAGAATACAGCTAAAAAACCAGCCGGCTGGATTTCAAAAAATCTTCCAGCTAAACTTATATCAATCCAGTCAGATTTGACTGGGAAGCAGTCAAAATGGCAACCCTGACTGTGTCGCATGTAGAGGTAACCGGGAAAGAGCGTCTGCATTCCCATGTTAATCTGTTGCTCTATAAATTATTTCGTAATTGAAGCCTTGCAGAAACTGGGCGTAATGCAGCATACGAGTTGCAACCACGGTTGGAAAATTTTTATTGGGGCTGAAAATAGCAACCAGTAACAGTAATTAAGGTGAACTTACGACCATAACAGTGTCTGAAAAACCGTTTCAGCGCCCAGATAGCAGTAGCCTCCCTGTCAATTTGGTTGTAGTTCCTTTCTGAAGCTGATAAGGAACGGGAAGCATAAGCGATCGGCCGCTCCTGCCTACCTGGAAACGTGTGGGACAAAACAGCTCCCAGTCCATATGGACTCACATCGGTAGCCAGTGACAATGGTAGTTTTGGATCGTTAGGACAAAGCACTAAATCCGATGTTATTTTCGTTTTGATAATGTTGAACGCACTTTCACATTCGTTATTCCAAACAAAAGCCACGTCTTTCTGCAGCAGATTTTTGAAAAACCTTCCAAATAGTTCACCAACCCTAGCCAACTCCTAACTTCCGACGCGTTTCGCGGCGTTGGTGCATCAAAAATTGCCTTGATTTTGTCCTGCGTCTTTTCCAGTCTTCTTTCGGAAATAACATGCCCTAAATAATTAATTGAAGTCTCGAAAGATTTGCATTTGCTTAAGTTTATCTGAAGTCCAAAGTTGTTCAGTCGTCGGAGCACTTCCTCGAGCCGTAACAGATGCTCTTTGATTATTGACCCTTGAATTTTGATGTCGTCGAAGAAAACGCATACACCCGGAATATCCCTTAATGTATTTTAGGTACCTCTGCCAAATAGTTGGTGCTACTATTGGAACACAAGTCGATGCACTTGGAAGTCCCCCATTATTCATGAAATGGACAAGTGCAAAGCTTGCATAATCACCGTGCGAACATCTAAATTTCCACCGAACGTGTGATAATTAAATTTTGATGTTCCCACGACAAATATATACTTGACACCTGATGCACTTCACCCTAGTTTTGAGAGCGTAATTATTCGATTAGCAACAAGGAAGACAAGTCGTATTATTATGTAACATAATTTGGCGCAGCTAGCCGGTTTTTATTTGTTCCGGATAAAACGAAAAATTAAATAAGTACTTTTTTGTTAAACAAGTAATAATTAGTGTAATACTATCATACAAAAGAAACACTCCACAAATATTAATACAAATTGTGAAATAGTGCACCGCTAAAAAGAAAAGAAAAAGAAACATTCAACAAATAATAACAAAAATTGTGAAATAGTACACCGCTAAAAAAAAAAACGGGAAATACTCGTAGAAAATTTGTATATGTAAAAATTGTGAAATAGTGCACGACTAAAAATTGCAAATTGTTTCCATGCGTTCACCAAGCAATACATTAATAAAAACCAAAATATTCATCGAACAGACTACTTCTTCCCCTAACACAAATATCCCCCACCAAGTCAATCAAACGTTGTGCGCTGACGACTCATATATTGTTAGTACACAGCAATCTACAATGATTCAACTGATTTCCAATTTGATACCAACTTTTAATGGCAAGCAAAACGAAAGACTTGTGTCTGAGCTTTAAGCTTCTTTAAATTGTTGCAGACAGGTTAAAGTCGGCGCAGTGGCTTAGTGGTAGTGTGTTGGGCTACTAAGCGAGGGATCCCAGGTTCGAATCCAGAAAGAACCAAATTACATCTAAAGGTTTTTTCCCACTGCGCCACCTCTCGCGAACGTCTGACAAACATCCGAGAGTAAAACTGTCATGAATGAGCTTCTCAATCAGCCGTTTGGACTCGGCGTGAAATTGTAGATCCCTTCCATTCGTCCCAAAAATTGGAAACCGACACAAAACGAATGATTGTGAGAAGCTTTGGGTCGCGCCAAAATATTTATTTATAAATATTTATTTATTTATTTAGACAGGTGAAAGCCTGCTTGACAGCAGACCAAGAACACAATTTCTGTCTGTTAATTCCAACGAAATAGCGAGGTAATGCATACTTGGCTATGCAAAATTGTACATTTACAACGTCCGGGGAGTTTGAAAAATTACTTCGAGGACATATTTTGCCTAGAAAGACATATATACAGTTGTCAAACGATTTGCGACAATGCCGACAATTCCCATAGGAGACTTTAAACTCTTTCCTATTGAAAGTGAAGAATATAGTAGCGGAATGTAAAAACTCTGCTCATGAACAATTTCCTGCTGATGCCAAGGCATTAAGCAAAGACTCTGAACTCGCGGCTACGTATGCCATTAAATCCGGGGTATCCAACCCAATAATAAGGCAATATGTTATTACTTCGCAAGAAACCTCAGTTACTAAACTATGTAAAAATCTTCTGAAGTAAGAGCTCGAAACGGAAAAGCACTATTCTGTTCAAATTGTCGTATATATGGGCATAATAATGCAAACTGTAGGAGAAGTAATGGTAGCTTAGGCCAGCAAACTCAAAATAGAAACATAAGGCCCTCGGTTATGGCAACAAACTCCAATCAAAACAAAAGGCAAAAGTCTAATGGGCAATAGTGTGACTTCTCTTTAAGGTATGGGCATGAAATATCAAACCGTTACACAAAAAAAAATTGGGATGAAAAAAATTTTAACAACCAAAAAAATTAATAAGCAGTTGGGTGATTCAAGAAAATACCCCCCCCCCCCCCCTCCATTACACGACAAAACAGCTGATGTATGCAGAGAATACTTAAAGAATGGTATAGTTGAGATTCCCATAGATATAGGTTTAAGAACAAAAAAATTAAGTGTTTAGTGGACACAGGTTCGGACATAAGTCTTATTAATGAGGATGCACTGGGTACAGATGCAATTTTAAATCAAAGTGATTTCATCGACATCATTTCATCATTTATTCCAACGGCACTACACTGGGATCAATTGAAGGTAACTTTCTATTAGATCCACCCATTAGGTGTAAGTTACATGTCACAAAAAAAAATCCTACTTTGAATTGCGACGGTATCCTGCGTCAGGATATATTGTTTAAATATACTAATATTGAGGGGCCTAATCAATATTATTGAGATTCCTTCACAAATCCAAGCCCAAAAATGTGCTGCCCATTATAAACTCTTCTACAAAAATACATCCAGGTGATGGAAATATTGATAGAGCAATAGATTCGATTTACTCAGTTTCGCAAACAGCTTCGGTCGCAGAGAGTTCAAATAATACAATAACATGTACAGGGCACTCATTCCGTATGTCGATTATCTTCAGACGATAGCTTTGCTTCCCGTAACTTTAATAATCGTCTATCGTCCGGGTGCTATCGTTTAGACCATTCAACATTTGCTTCACGTAACTCAATAATCGACAGACTACTATCGTCAAGAGGATAGCGTATACGCGATAGCTAAAGAGGTATCGTCTTGCATTGATTTGTTTATTTTTCCGACAATTGGAATATTTTTCATGAATTTTATTGTGAAAATCAACTTGTAATTTTTTAAATGATTATAATGTTCAAGATAACATTACGGCAATTGAAAACGAAGACTTGAAGAATACAACTACCTAAACGAAGAATGTGCAAGTTGGAAGTGAAAACAACCGGATGAAGGAGTTGGCGCTAAAAATAAGGGATGAAATAAAAAATGCGCTGTTCAGATAATGATTTCTTTATGTATTTATACAAAAAACAAAAACAATGTACTCCAATGTACTAAGAAACATAAATATCACTTTCTCCATGCACGGATTTTGTGAGCAGGCTATCGGCATTTAAAATTGCCGCCAATTCATTCCACATTTTATTTATTTGGTGCTTCCCTTGCACAGAATTTGGTTTGTAGCCCTTTGCCAAGTCCGGGTGTAGCTCCGTGTATTCAATTAAATTGCCATTTGTTTCGGCGTACCTAGTTGAACTTAAGAAAAATGTGTTCGACGTTTATTGTTATTAATCAAAAACTAACAAAGATTAATTATGTATTTACATTTTGCAATATGAGAATCAATTAATTCGCCAGCACCAAACACAACAACCGAAATCGTTTTACAAATTTCATATACGATGACGTCTAGTGCCTATTCCATTTACAGTTTGTGAGCTACAGATATACTTACCGAAAGTTCTCAAACTTTGTGAAATAATGTTCTCAAACCTTATACCAAATAAACGAGAGACGAGACGATAGCGATATAGTTACGGAAAGCAAATTGATAACGAGATCGTCGACTACTATCGCGCGGACGATTATCGTTTTAAAAGTTACGGAATGAGTACCCAGGTAACGTATTTACAACTAAGCTTAATACTACAGCTCCAGCTCGCGAAGTACTTATAAAATGTCAAATTAATCTGGCTGAAGGTACTGATATCGTGTGTCTCTCCCAGGAAGTTTGTCCAAAAGTATATCTAGCATCATCCGTAGGTCGCCTTAATAATGGTTCAATAATAGAACAGAAGCCTGTAGAGACGAAGAAGGAAACCTTGTAGTAGAATCACAGTCGGTGCTGAGGATATGGAAAAACCATTTCTGCAGACTGTTAAACGGCGAAGACGACACAAATTCCGCTGTCAGGCAGAATGAACCATTCAACCTGGACGATGACAGCCAAGACTTCCGTCCACCTGACCAAAGTGAAGTGAGGATAGCAATATCTAAGCTTAAGTCCAACAAGGCTGCTGGAACGGACGGCTTAACTGCCGAGCTTTTTAAGGCAGCGGGAGATGGCTTGGTGGAGAGCATACACCAACTCGTTTCCAAGATTTGGTCAGAAGAAAGTATGCCTGATGAATGGAACCTCAGCATCGTTTGCCCGATCCACAAGAAAGGAGACCCTCTAAACTGCGCCAACTATAGAGGCATCAGTCTCCTTAACACTGCGTATAAGATCATATCTGCTATACTGTGTGAACGCCTTAAACCATTCGTCAACGATCTGATAGGTCCCTATCAGTGCGGTTTTAGGCCCGGAAAGTCCACAACCGACCAAATTTTCACACTACGGCAGATTCTGGAGAAAACCCAAGAAGTCCAAATCGATACCCACCATCTGTTCATCGATTTTAAGGCCGCATATGACAGCATTTATAGAGACGAACTATACAGAGCCATGTCTAGTTTTGGCATCCCTGCCAAACTCGTCAGATTGTGCAGAATGACGATGGAGAACGCTCGCTGCTCCATTAAGGTCGGAAACAATCTCACCGAGACCTTTGATGTCAGAAAAGGATTAAGACAAGGTGATGCGCTGTCATATGACTTCTTTAACATCATTCTTGAGAAAATTGTGCGCAACTCACAAGCCAACACCAGAGGCACAATTTTCCATAAGTCTGTGCAACTGCTTGCATACGCGGACGATATTGACATTATTGGCAGAACACAGCGAGCTGTCACTGGCGCGTTTGCAAGTATTAGTACGGAAGCGGCAAGAATGGGTTTAGTGGTGAATGAGGGCAAGACAAAATATATACTGTCAACAAGAAGGGACGCACAACATCGACGAATCGGACAGAACGTCACGATAGACAGCTATAATTTTGAGGTAGTTAGGGACTTTGTCTACCTGGGCTCCGCTATAAACTCTGATAATGACACCACAGCAGAAATCGAACGAAGAATTACACTTGCCAATCGCTGTTTCTTTGGACTAAGACGGCAATTGACTAGGAAGGCCTTGTCAAGAAACACTAAGTCGATTCTATATAAGACCCTCATCATCCCAGTCCTGCTCTATGGCGCAGAAGCATGGACCCTAACAAAGGCGGATGAAGATCTTCTCGGCCGTTTCGAACGCAAGATTCTTCGAGTGATTTTTGGTCCCGTTTGCGTTGACGGGCTTTGGAGGAGAAGATTTAACAGCGAACTCTACGAGCTGTACAACGACACCGACCTGGTCAGAAAAATACGCATCTGTCGTCTAAGATGGCTAGGACATGTAGAGCGAATGGACACCAACGCTCCGGCCCGAAGAGTCTTCGATTCCAACCCGGAGGGACAACGCAGTAGAGGAAGACCTCGCCTTAGGTGGCGCGCACAAGTGAAAGGGGACCTCAACCAACTTGGAGTGCGCAACTGGAGGCAGTTAGCAAAAGATCGCGCTAACTGGAGAGGCGTATTGGTTGAGGCCCAGGTCCACCCCCGACTGTAGCGCCACCTAAAGTAAGCAAGTAATAGTAAGTTTAGCTAACGAAGGAACAACCGAAATAACTTTAAACGACATATAGCCCTATTCTGCTATTCATCGGGGGAATATTTCTTCAATTTTCACTGAATGCTATTCTACTAATGCTTAAAATAATGCGAAAAGGCAACCAGAGGACACATGAGAATATCACTTCAAAGATTTTCATAAATACAGATCAAATTAAATACATTTATTTCAACTTGCAAATAAACAAACTTCTTATGATTTTCACATGAACAGCTGTTAACTTGAATGTCAAATTGGTTTGTAGTTCACCCGATGAATAGCAAATGGAAAGGCAGAGTGAAAGGGAATCGAATGGGTGAATCGGATCTACGATTCACGTGAATAGCAGAATATGGCTGATAGCCATTAAATTTTTCCCACTAAAAAACTATACTATTGAAAATTTAAACAAAGAAAAATCTAAAAACCCACAAACGTCGTCATACACAATAGGCACAAACCCTTTAGTTCAACATAACGATAATGCGCGTGCAAAAACATTAATTGAAGAACTCAGTTTTAGAGATGATCTCAATCAAGAAGAAAGATCTACAATACAAGCTATATGTGAGCGATTTTCTGGTATTTTTCATCTCGAAGGTGAAAAACTATCACATACCACAGCAATTTATCACAAAATTTCAACTGAAAAAGGTAAAGGCCCTATAAATACAAAACAATATCGTTTACCGGATGTACATAGGCAAATTATAAATGAACAAATTGACAAAAGCCCTTGGAATAGTCCACGTCTAGTGGTTTCAAGAAAAAGCTGACAACAACGGTGTGCGAAAATCTAGAGCAGTTGTTGATTTTCGAAAAATTAATGACATAACTGTTGGTGACGCTTTCCGTTACTCAGAATTGACGATATCTTAGACCGATTAGGAAATAGTAGATACTTTTCAACTTAAGATCTTGCAAGCGGGTATCATCAAGTGCTGATAGACAAAGCCGACAAAGAAAAAACGGCTTTTAGTACAAGCACAGGGCACTTTGAGTTTGCACGAAAGCCATTTGGCTTAAAAGGGGCCCGGCTACTTTCCAACCCCTTATGAAACTTATTGTAAGTGGTTTACAAGGCATTACATGTTTCGTCTACCTAGATGACATCGTTGTTTACGAAAGAAATTTAAAAGACCATAACAGCAAGCTAATTTCGATTCTAGAGCGACTGGAAAAATTCAATTTGCGTTTTCAGCCCCGAAAGTGTGATTTTCTTCTTCACGAGATAGTTTTTCTTGGTTACAAAATAACAGAATTAGGAGTGCAGAATTGCCTTTGCTAGCAGAATTTTGAGTCCAACTGAACGTCTGTACTCAACAATCGAAAGAGAAGCATTGGCTATGGTTTGGGAAGTAAAACATTTTAGATGCTATCTTCTTGTTCGAAAGTTTACCATACAGACCACAAACCCTTAATTATTTTTTTTTTAAATTACCAATGAGTCGACTAGAATTTCAATTTCAAATTCAAATTAGAAGAATATGACTTTATAATAAAATACATACCAGGAAATCAAAACGTTGTGTGAAGTTACAAAGCGAACAGAGTCATAGCTTTCGGGTAGTATCTAGAGCTCAAGTTCATAACGCGTCGACTCGCAGTGACGATAATCGTGAACTAAATTCAAAGGTAACTAAAAACAAGAAAGAACTAACTAGCGATTCCGAAGATGGTAAAAGAAAAAATAGAAACAATAGTATCAGTAGCGAGGAAGAAAGTTGTGAAATTATTAGTAGCGACGAAGATGTACCGATCCAGGGTGAACAAAACATCGCTAAATATATTCACCTTACAGATATGCAGGAAATCTATAACGTTTTAAAGAAATACCACAACTCTCCACTAGCTGGTCATCAGGAAGTCCTCAAAACGTATCTTCGGATTCTACTACATTTTAGATGGAAGAATATGTTTGGGATTATTAATAAATACGTCAAAGGTTGCAGAAAATGTCAAACTAACAAAAAGGCTAAACATACTATCATACCTATGAAGATCGCAGTTACTTCGAAAAAGCCATTTGACAAAGTCTTTATGGACATTGTTGGTCCTTTGCCAACTAAACAAGGTAACAAATTTTTTTGACCTTTGAAGACGATCTTATAAATTTTAAAAATTAAATAAGTTGGAAACAAACTGCATATAATCCGCAAACAAATGGAGCTCTAGAGAGAAATCATGGCCCTTTAGTAGAGTCATTTACGATCATTTTCTAGTTCTAATCCAGCAGACTGGGATGAATGACTAAGCCAGGCCATGTAGATCTTACTAACGCCGATGGATGTGCTTTTTGGTTTTAACTCTGAGATACCAAACACTATAAAGAAACACCCTTCTCCGATTTACGACAGCGAAAATTATTTTTATGAATTAAGACATAAGTTACAAAAGGTGTATCAAATCGCTAAAACTAATTTAGATATTAGTAAAAATAAGACTTAGGAGGACTATGATAAAAAGATTCACCCATATTCTTTTAAAATAGGCGATAAGGTACTACTTTAGGATATGGCAAGAAAAAATAAGTATCCCTTATACACAGGTCCTTTTGAAATTAAGCAAATTCACAACGAAGTCAACTCCACAATTTTACGCGGGTCAAAATTGGAGAAGGTGCATAATAATAGACTAAAACAATATTATGAAAATGATTGATTTAATTGAATTTTTCAACAACTCTAAGATCCAACCTAAACCTTTTATTTTAACTTGATTTTTTTATTTCTTTCAGTTCTTAAAAATAAACCGATAAAAATTTGTAGTTGCGCAATGTATGCCAATCATTGGGTGTTCTTATTTTTATTGGTATCTCTATGGCCATCTATATTAAAAGCACAAGCATCAGAAAAAGCATAGACTCACTGGAATGTGCAGTGGGAATTTATTTCGACAATATCGGCAAGGTTCAACTTACCAACAGAAACTGGAGTCTTTTCGTTTAATATAATTTATCAACATACGGGCTTGAATTGACTGAATTAAAATCATACCTTAATCGTATGGTAGTGTGTGGCTTAGTGGTAGTGTGTTGCACAGTGGCTTAGTGGTAGTGTGTTGGGGTACTAAGCGAGGGGTTCGAAGCCCGAAAGTGCCAAATTACATCTTAAGGGTTTTTTCCACTGCGCCACCTCTCGCGAAAGTCTGACAAACATCCGGGAGTAAAACTGTCATGAAAGAGCTTATCCATTAGCCGTTTGGACTCGGCGTAAAATTGTAGATCCCTTCCATTCGTCCCAAAAATTGAAAACCCACACAAAACGAATGTTTGTGAGAAGCTAGGCCTTGGGTCCCACAGAATTGTCGCGGCAAAATATTTATTTATTTATTTATTTAAATCGTATGGAGGAATTCTGTACGAATGAAGTTTACAATCAGAGACATTGCATGCCTACGGTTGAAGCGATACGTAATCGACTCGATAGCATAGAAGATAATAACGTGCTATTACATAAGTTAAATGCAGAAAAAGGAAGTCAAACAAGATTTATACGATCCCCTTTCGATATAGTGGGAAATCTGGCACATGGGTTATTTGGAATCTTCGATAATGAATATGCCAAGCATATTGAACAACAAATACATACGGTAAACAGTAACGAAAAACATTTGGCCGAACTAATTATAGCAGATTCCACTTCTAATATTCTTAAACGTTCCACTTTAAAAAAAAACACCAATTCAAAGTTTAAAATTATTACTCAGCTATTACTGAAAACTCTATTAAAGATTCTTTTAAACTGAACGAACAACGACACGACTTGATGGCCTTGACGTCGTATTTAATGCTTAAAGTGACAAATTTCGAGTTTTATTAGATATTCTTTTAGGTCTCAAGCACGCTAAAATAAGTCCACAAACAGTAACCCCAAAGGAACTAAATGAACAGCTGTTGCTCATAACAAGCCACATCCGAGGTTCGCTAAGGTTACCCAAGGGTTCAGTTATGGATTTTTATAAACTGGCTACAATCAAAAGCCGAGTAATAGAAGAGAGTGTTGTTTTTGAAATGCGTCTGCCATTGCTTGAACTTGAAGATTACCAGCTATTCGGTCTAAATTCAGTTCCTATTTTTCATAACAATTTTAGTTATTTGGTCGAAACATCTTCACCATACTTAGCGATCTCTTTGATGCAAGACAAATACTTTCCAATCTCAGAATTAGAATTTAATATATGTAAAAGTTTTTCACCAGACCAATATCTTTGCACGAATCAATACTCTACATTTGGTAAACATTAGAATAACAGTAACTGCGAAGTGTCACTGCTTAACCATAAAACTAATGACCACCAACAGTGCAGGCTAAATATGGTCAACACCAATGATTTTTGGAAACGACTTAGGAATCCGAATACATGGATATTTTCATTAAATAATAATATAACAGGTCATCTAATTTGCAATCAGACATCCACTTGCCTAACAGTGTCGGGATGTGGTGTATTAACATTCAAATCACCCTGTACATTTAAATTACCAACAATGCAATCAACGGCTAAATTCAATATAATAACACAATTACAAATGCTTTCATTCCTAACACGCATTTAAGTACCTGGTCCTTGAATAACATGGACTCAAACGACACCTGAAAGTTTCGAAATAAACTAAACAGAATTTACTTAATTAAAGGCCGATATTGATAAAGTAATGGAGCAATCTAAAACATTTTCAGTTAACGCTAACACCCACGTTTATCACCATTACACCTTGAATTACGTATTGCTCGCCACTAGTATTGTAATTGCCATCGTGTACTTTCGATACAAAAAACAGAAAAAAATCCGCAGCGCAGACCTAGACCGCGACCCCCAAGGAGACCTCTAGTTAATTCTCATGCTGTGTTTGAACCTGTTGCTGACACATGCTAAAAGATCACTTCTTTTCTAAAAACAGAGCATTTCTTTTCTTCTTTTTTTTAAGAAATTTCTTTACTTAAGGGACATTCTTTGTTGCGTTATAAATTTACGTATTTTCATTACTTTTTGTCATTTCATTACACTGCGTCTAAACAATTCTGTGCAAAATTTTATAAGTAGATGAACAAGCGAAAGGACGATGTTTATATACAAATATAGAATGCATTCATAAAAAAATTAAATAAAAATAAAATAAAAATTATAAAATTTGTTAATTAAGTCACTGATAGTAAAAAAAGAAATAAAATAAGATTACTTAATTAAAGATAATGTTTATCTACAAATATAAAATGTATTCAGAAAAAATTAAATAATAATAAAAATTAGTTAGTTAAGACCTAAATCACACAATAGCGTAATTAACTCACTGATATGTAAAAAAAAGAAATAAAATAAGATTACTTAATTAAAGATAATGTTTATCTACAATATAGAATGTATTTATAAAAAAATAATAAAAATTAGTTATAACATTAGTTAGTTAAGACTTAAATCGCACAATTGCGTAATTAACTCACTGATATCTATGTAAAAAAAAAAATGAGATTACTTAATTAAGGACAATGTTTATCTACGTAGTAATAAAAAACAAAAAAATAATAAAAATGTTCATAGAATTACTTTATTAAGCTTGAAATCGCACCATTGCGTAATTACTTTAATAAAAAAAATTTAAGTAAATAATGGAAAAGTTGTACCTATATTCGTTTAAAATCAAAAATTTTTTTTCAATTGTTAAATGTTTATCCAACAAATTTATTTTAATAAAGAAGGGAGGAAATGAGGTGTTAAATATCTGGTGCCATAGGTAGACAAGTGCAAAACTTGCATAATCACCGTGCGAACATCTAAATTTTCACTGAACGTGTGACGAGTAAATTTTGATGTTCCCACGACAAATATCTACTTGACACCTGATGATGATGAACATTAAAAATTAAGGTGATTCCCCCGTAGTTGCATGCGGAGTTCGTCGATAATTCAGCAATATGTTGCGGAAGTGAATTGTTCTCCGTTATCACTTACAAGAGGTCCAGCGAAATCGACGTGCACACGTTCAAATGGGCTTTTGGCTGCTTCCCAGATGTGCGTTTTAACTCTTCTTGGATTCGGCCTAGTTGACTGACATTTTATGCAGTTTTCGACATATTTTCAATGTCGAAAACAAAAGCTTCGTGATAACGATTTCATTCGGGAGGTTCCAAAATGAGCAGAATGAAGTTCTTCAAGGACGCATTTCCTTAATTTTTTTGGGACGTACACGCGCAGCCTTCGAAGTAAACAATTTTGTTGGAGGGTAAATTCTGTTTGCTCAATGCCAAACCGTTTATCTGGGCTAACGCATTTGCAGACCTAAGTGCTATAATGAGATCTTTTACCTCATCCTCTTTTTCAGTTTCGGCTTGTAACCATATTTATATAAATATATAGATTATATATATATACTAGCGGACCCGACAGACGTTGTCCTGCATGCTTTTTGAAGCCACGTATGATTAATATAATTAGCTTGTAAATCGGGATATATGCTTTCAATCAAAGCATCTTTCGTATTTTCCATGTTGCAGAAGTTGTCCGGCAATTTGATGCATTGTGTGTCTCCATGCAATGGTATTGCTCCATTTCCAATGTTGAGCAATTGCTCGGAGAATGATAGTGCCAATGGATCGTTTTGTAGTTGAACTCTTACATTTGTGTTAAGACGTAATGTACAGACATTTCGCCATAGATGATTGTTTTATACATGCGTTAACTTCGTCCGCATATGTAGCGCGTGGAATGACCGGCAATGTCTCTCTAAAATCACCGGACAGCAGCAGTAAAGCACCACCAAGCCTAGATCTTTCATCATTCTATCGCGAGCTTCAAGTGAATGCTTGTGTGCCATAGTGCATTCATCCCAGATAATAATTTTGCATTTTTACAAAAAAAAAAAAAAAAACCGTTCTAAAATACCCACAATTTGTCTCTTCTCCATCTGCTCGATATGGTTGTACTGGCAGCGTGCGTTTATTTGCTGTTCCTCATCACCCATGAAGTAAATTTGGAGAAATTTTGAATCGGTATTAGGCATCGGCATTAAAGAACCAATTTGATGATACACTTAGCCCTGAATCTTAAAAGTTGATTGAAAATTGCGGCCATCCGCATTCTGAACGATTTTTGTTGCTCCAAATGAGGTCATTTGAAATTGAATTTGCGAATTTTACGCAAAAACAATTTGGATTGTGATGTAGCTCCAGCTATGCCCCTTTGTCCAATTTTGACCAATCTTCACAGGAATACTCCTTGGTTAATACCTAAGATTATGTGTAAATTTGAACTCGATCGATTTGGTGGTTTTCAAGATATAAGATTTTGAATGTTATTTTTGTATGGGCGATACCACGCCCCTTTGTCCAATTTTGACCAATCGGCTTCTAAACCATCCAGGGCGCTACCCAAACGCATACAAAAAAAATTATTCAAATCGGTCCAGCCGTTTAGGAGGAGTTCAGTGACATACACACGTACAGTAGAATTATATATATAAAGAAGAAGATATAGATAAAAAAATGTATATTTTAATAATGTAATATATATTTTAATAATGTAATATATATATTTTAATAATGTAATATATTAATAATGTAATATATATATATATATATATATTAATAATGTAATATTTGTATATATATATATATATTAATAATGTAATATATATATATGTATTAATAATATAATGTAAATTAAATTAAATTTATATTATTAATAATTTTTAATTATTTAAGTATAAATTTAATTACATTATAATAAAATTTTTTTTAAAATATAACCGTTCAAATCGCTTTATTAGTTCTTGAATCTGCAGTAGCTATTATTCAATCTTATGTATTTGCTGTTTTAAGTACCTTATATTCTAGATCTAGAGAAGTAATTTAACAAAAAAAAAAAACAGTTACAGTGTACAGATAAAGGCGAAGTTCCTATGGCGTTCATTTCGATTATCTCAATTTCATCCTTTTTCGACTGAACATCCGAAAGTGGTAATCGCGATAAAGCATCCGCGTTCCCATTTTCGGTTGACTTTCTATAGAGTATTTCATATTCGAAGGATTGTAGAAAAATTGCATAGTGTTGCATCCTGGTTGCCGATAGTGTTGACAATCCCTTTTCTGGAGCAAGAATTTGCCTTAGCGGCTTATTATCCGTGACCAATATAAATTTTCTTGCACAAACGTATTGGTAGAATTTTCGAATACCAAATATAATGGCGTATGCCTCCCCATCAACAGGCAAAAGTGTTAGCGAAGCAAATTGTATCGGCCTTTCACTACCATCAGGAAAAATATGACTTAATATGGCCCCAACGCCAACTGGACTCGCGTCGGTAACCAGCACTAATGGCAACCTCGAATCATAATGTACGAGAAAGGTTTCCCTTTGAATTTGTTCCCTAACTATTTGAAACACTTTGTCACACTTACTGTCCCAAACAAATGGAACACAGTTTTTTAGCAAGTTATTTAATGGATACAAAATTGTGCTTAGGTTTTGAAAGAATCGTCCGTAATAATTGACTTATCCGATATAGGCCCTAACTTGATCCCTATTTTTCGGTATCGGCATTCTAGTTATTGCGTCGACCTTCTTTTGTACCTTATTTTTGTAACCACAATACTCGATATTACTTGCCATGAACTCACACTTTTCCAAATTTACCCGCATATTGTATTTTCTAAGGCGCGATAAAACTTCTTCCAGACGCTGAAAATGAGTTTCATCATTTAGGGCAGTAATCTTGATATCATCTAAGAAAACTGAAACGCCCTCGATATCTTTTAGAATCTTCTCGATTTCGTTTTGCCACTTTGCAGGCCCAGACGCAATCCCGTATATAAATCTGGTTGGCCTGTACAACCCCCGGTGAGTACTAAATGTAAGAGCCTCACGATCATCACGATGAACTTCTAATTGTAAGTATGCCTTACTTAAGTCTATTTTTGTAAATTTGTCTCCTCTCGCCATGGAGGCAAAAAGTTCCTCGACTGTCGGTAAAGGGTGCTCTTGAACTAAGATTCGCGGATTTAAAGAAATTTTGTAATCACCGCATATTCTAATTTCTTTCCAGTTCTCAGTTCACAGGTAATTTTTTAGGGTACTACCTCCCTCCCTCTTGCCGTACTTAATATAGCCCTACCAGAATAAACCCGCACGAAGAAGAACCCCAACACTTTAATTTCTGTACCACAATAACTTACCAGCTTCGTATCTGGTGCATTCAACTTTTCATTGGGAAAGTGTTTCTTTTTATCAGTGTTGCTGATAATTGTAACCGGAAAACCACTGTCAATTTCGAAACCTAAAACAGAATTATTAACATTTAATTCAATACAAAGTTTACTTTTAATATTATGTGATTCTACACTGAAAATCTCTTCTACTGACTCTTCTCTAGTTTGGTCCTCAATATAATTTGTGTTGTTGTTCTGTGCTTTAAAGCACACAGAGTGTAAATGCCCTTTGATGTTAGAAAAAGAGCACTTGGAGCTGCGATGACGACACTTGTTGGCCTTGTGGTCTTTGTTCCCATAGCGATAGCAGTATGATTTCTTCTTGTAGTCCGGCGGTTGAGCATCACATTTTGATTTGTCACCAGTTTTCGCGAATTTGTTTGTAATATGTCTTACAAGTTGTGATGTTTCTTTTTGTTGTTGGATCTCTGCTCCCCCTGGGCTGATAACTCCATTGTTTTTGCCGTTGTCAACGCATTTGCCAACGTCAGTTGTGGTGTTTCCAGTAACCGGTTTTGTATTCGCGGACTTCGAATTCCAAAGACAAATTGATTACGTAGTGCCTTTTCCAACTATCGATCAAAATTGCAATGTAAAGCCAATTTGCGAAGAGCTATGCCAAATTCTTCCACTGTCTCGCCATCATTTTGCTTCCGCAGGTGAAAGCGATAGTTTTCCATAGTTTCTAATGAAGCTGGGTCGAAGATTTCCTGGTGCTATTTTGTCGGAGAGTATATCGAAAGTTTCCTGACCCATAAAGTTGAGTAGGAGATGTACTTTCTTGTCCCCTTCGGTTTCGACAATTTCCATCGCACCTTCGAAACGTTCAACCCATCTTGACCATTGCGTCACAGACAAATAATATACAGATGTCTCACGTCCATAGAGAAAAGTGTGCCTACTTTTTGCGATCGTCAAACAACGATTGTCCAACAAATGGAAGGTGAAAACAGAACACACCACACCTCCAACGAGAAGGATAGATTGGTTTTGGTTTTTATTTTCAGTGCTATACCATTTCACCTCATTCGCATCCGATCGTACGCCGAAAGGGTTGCTGCTGCTGGTGGGTCGAAAGGAATATGAATGAATATTATTTCGCTTTAGGATGGGGATGAAATTCACTATTAGCTAGTTATTTTTTTGGGTAGATTTGCTTTTACAGTGATCGGTCCTCCGAGGAGATTGTGTTATACGGAAAACAACAAAAATGGTATCTACTTGTGCCCTGATTGTACATCGCAGGTATGTAGTTTAATTTTCGTTTAAGTTTGATGCAAATGTATTAAATATGTATATCTCATATGTACAATATGTACATATGCAAATATGCAAATTATTATACTGAACAATAACTATTATTAAAAAAATAACTTAGCTCACAGTTTTCGCAGCTTAATTGAAAATTAGTTAATTAGTTACAATAAAAGCAGCATATCCTTAACTAAAGTAGTTTGTAAGGCACACGAACGTGGACATGGCAGAATATTGACCACCACCCCCCCTTAACAGTTATAGTAATTTAATTCATTTAAATTAACATAAAGTTGTATATAACAAAAAGTAAAAACATAAATTAGCTTAACAAAAGCATTATAATAAAAAACATAGCTTAGCAAAAAATGGAAAGCATTTACAATAAATAAATAAGTAAAAAAAATAAAATATATATATATAGGTATCTCAAAAAGAAAAGAAACGCAAAATTCAGTCAAATTGATCACTTTAAAAATACAAATTTAAAAAGCAAAAATTGAAAATGTTAAGTACCTTGCTTTAAGTATCTACCTATAGAGTATTTCCAAATAAACATTATATTAAAAAATTATATCACAAATTTCGTTTTGCAGGAACTGCGTTATGCGCGGACAAGTTTATTTTTGAGTTTCTTCGCATTTCTTTTCTTTTGCGGTATACCTACATAAATTCGAAATACTTTTATCACATAGGTATTGTTCTGTCATTATAATTTTCATATTATTTTAGTTTTATGAGAACCTCTGACATGACGTTTGTCCTTTGACATTTCTACAGTACAGTTTGGGAAAAATTACTTACTCTTTTTTTATTACTTTAAAGAAGCTGTAGCCTGCAAAATACCTCGTTGCTATGTTATTAACTGTGGGAACTTTGGTACTAATTATGTCATTAGGTTTTATAAATTTCGCGGTGTTCTTAAAATCCCTGGCTTTGTCGAATGTGTTCTTACTTAAGATTGCCGGATCATAGCAGTGTCTTCCAAGCAGAAGTTCTGGCAATTGCCGAAGCTGCCCATATGGTGTCAATGTTGGCAATACCAAAGGACGATATTACCATATTCATTGACAGTCAGGCGGCTATAAAAGCAGTTTCTGCTATTGAAATAAAGTCAAAGCTAGTTCACCGCTGCCGAGAAGAGCTTAAGGTTCTCTGCTTGCAGCATACCACGCATCTCTGTTGGGTCCCTGGACACAGGAACAAAACCGGCAACGAGATGGCTGATGAACTGGCCAGAAATGGATCTGCAATGGATCAAGAGCGGGCGCTTCAGACGATTAAACCACCCCTCTGCAATCTCCGAGAGAGAGTGGAAAATAAGACCTGTATGAAAGCCAACAATAGGTGGAAAGAATTAACTACCTTCGAAATCACAAGAAAGCTATGACCAGTATATAAAGAAGAAGAGAGAGATATTCGAATCAGACCACCAATGTTGGGTCTCTTTTCGGCCAGTATATAGTATGAGTCGGACCAAAACGCTAATGCAGTTTGATAGAACGGCGATATACAAACTGGTAGGGGCCCTAACAGGTCACAATTTTCTTAGGAACCATACAATGAAACTAAATCTCATAAATGACGATATATACAGGGGTTGCGGAGACGAGGATGCTCATGAGGACACACCTTACTTCCTCTGTCTGCGCCCTAGTCTCTGTCACTTGAGGAATAGAACACTTGGAAGTTACTACTTCCATGATATAGAGGAGCTCTCTGATGTTGATGTCCCACTAACCAATCTTTACAGGTTCATAAATTCATCGGGATGGCTGGACAAGGTCGAGTAGCTGCAAACAAGGGAAGAGTTTTTATCGCCAACAACATCGGACGATCCCCCACCAAGGGCATCACAATGGGTCCACATGGACCTAAGTGGGGTACGACAGGGCTCGCTCTGCTGTACCCACCCAGTAACCTAACCTAACCTACTTTGAATATTCTCTTGAGCAATAATAAATTATTAGGTTTTCATTTTCCAAAACTGCTTTACATCTAATTCAAGATATTCAGAATTATCTTCTTCGCACTCTGAAAATTTGGATTTATATAAAAATGTTAAGGCCATTACTTTTGATAGCAAGGAACTAAATTAAGAAGCGCTAGGGTTGCTTTTATTAACAATATGAGGTCTTATTTTTTGCGAAGAGATTTTCAGTCTTGATTAAATTTATTTTTTACATAAACATATTATATTGCTATGACACGTGATCAGCAAATAATTCTTTCCTTATGCTAAGTATGTGTTTAATAGTCATTATCCAACCTGTGAAACATAATGTTTTCTTTTCTACTTATAAGCTCCAATTCTTTGATGTAGACTTGCATGCCTTCTAGAAAGAAAATCTTCTTATCAATCTATTCAGAGCTGGTTTTTCATTCAAAGAAAATATGCAGTTGATTTTGCAAAAACTACAATATTTTTAGTGAATTTGTTTTATCAGCGCTTTGATCCCAAAAGCAGCAGATCTGCTCTATACTTGTGCCGCCAATTTAACGCTAATTTTTTTCAAAATTAGTTGGATCAATATGTGCAGATGTTAATGAAGGACATATTTTCCTATATTGTGGAGATACTTATAACTCCATCTAACGTATTTATGTCGAATTTTAAGGGGTTGTTTCTCACAGTTTTAAATAAATGGGGTACGTCGTATTCTATACATTTTTTATATATATATAATTACTAGCGGACCCGACATACGTTGTCCTGCATGCTTTTTCAAGCCACGTATGATTAATATAATAAGCTTGTAAATCGGGAAATATGCTTTCAATCAAAGCATCTTTCGTATTTACCATGTTGCAGAAGTTGTCCGGCAATTTGATGCATTGTGTGTCTCCATGCAATGATATTGCTCCATTTCCAATGTTGAGCAATTGCTCGGAGAATGATAGTGCCAGTGGATCGTTTTGCAGTTGAACTCTTATATTTGTGGTAAGACGTAATGTACAGACATTTCGCCATAGATATGATTGTTTTATGCATGCGTTAATTTCGTCCGCATATGTAGCGCGCGGAATGACCGGCAATGTCTGTCTAAAATCACCGGACAGCAGCAGTAAAACACCACCGAAAAGCTTGGTGCTATTATTTAAATCTTTCATCATTCTATCGAGAGCTTCAAGTGAATGCTTGTGTGCCATAGTGCATTCATCCCAGATAATAATTTTGCATTTTTGCAAAAAAAAAACGGTTCTAAAATACCCACAATTTGTCGCTCCTCCATCTGCTCGATTTGGTTGTACTGGCAGCGTGCGTTTATTTGCTGTTCCTCATCACCCATGAAGTAAATTTGGAGAAATTTTGAATCGGTATTAGGCATCGGCATTAAAGAACCAATTTGATGATACACTTGGCCCAGAATCTTAAAAGTTGATTGAAAATTGCGACCATCCGCGTTCTGAACGATTTTTGTTGCTCCAAATGAAGTCATTTGAAATTGAATTTGCGAATTTTACGCAAAAAAAATTTGGATTGTGATGTAGCTCCAGCCAAAAGTGCTTTCAATGGTTCTAGCGGCGAATTAAATGGTGGCAATACATCTTTTCCAGACGCGCAGCAGAAACCGACCGATTCACCTTTGTATTTGAGTGCATGACAGTATTGGCATTGTTTGTTCATAGAACCGATTACAATAATTTGTGAATATGACGAATAGTCGATGTCCGACTCATATTCAAAAGCCAAGTGAAGAAGTGATGCACGTGTCAATGCGCGATACACTTGCAAACGCTGTTGTTCACGTGTTCTAAATGTATCGGTGACTCTTTGACGGGCCAGTCTTTGTCTTAATGCATTGGCTCGAAGACGTTCGTTGCGTTGCTCTTGATTTTCATTTACACGTTTGATTACAGCCAGGCTTCTTAAATTTTCATTGTCCGTCAATTTATCTTCTGCCGATCGGAGTGCGTCGACCAATATTTCCTCCTCGTTCATTAAGACGTGGCATTGTTGTATGTATATGTGAATATAATATACTTAATATTCACTGAAATGCGACACCGGAAATATCAAAAGGCTCCGTACAAAAAGGCGTATTTTTACAATTTTGTTTTTTAATAATATACATCGATTTTTGGGGCACTGTGTTTGTATGTTCCGTATGAACAGTGGAGTGTGATATTGTTACAACTTTTTTTGCCTTATATATTCCAAATAAATATTTCAATTTTGTATTTTACTTAATAACTCGCAGTCACGATTCGGTTGCTTTTGAAATACATATAAGATTTTGAATGTAATTTTTGAATGGGTGGTGCCACGCCCCTTTGTCAAATTTTGACCAATTTTCACAGGAATACTCCTTGGCTAATACCTAAGATTATGTGTAAAATTGAACTCGATCGATTCGGTGGTTTTCAAGATATAAGATTTTGAATGTTATTTTTGTATGGGCGATACCACGGCCCTTTGTCCAATTTTGACCAATCTTCACAGGAATACTCCTTGGCTAATACCTAAGATTATATGTAAATTTGAACTCGATCGATTTGGTGGTTTTCAAGATATAAGATTTTTAATGTTATTTTTGTATGGGCGTTACCACGCCCATTTGTCCAATGTTGACCAATCGGCTTCTAAACCATCCAGGGCGCCACCCAAACGCATACAAAAAAATGTATACAAATCAGTCCAGCCGTTTAGGAGGAGTTCAGTGACATACACACGTACAGTAGAATTATACATATAAAGAAGATATAAAGGAAAGGGGTGGGCTGGAAACTACTTTAGTTAAGAATACGCTGCTTTTATTGTAACTAATTAAATAATTTTCAATTAAGCAGCGACAATTGTGAGCTAAATTATTCTTTTATTGTTCAGTATAATAATTTGCATTATTTGCATATGTACATATGAGATATAGCGTAAAGATAGTATAGGTTAGGTTAGGTTATAGTGGCAGGCTACACACAAGTGCAGCCACACTTAGGCCAGAATTGGCCCATTGTGACACCACAGGATCTAATGATCTCAAACTACCCGTTGAACCAACAGGAGCCAATGGTGAAGCGGCGGAGGCGATTGATATTAATAATATCGAGTTCACCAAGATTATCAAAGAAGTACTCTCCGAGATGTAATCTTCTTCGAGTTGAAAGAGCAGGACAGGTGCATAGGAGGTGAAGAATGGACTCTTCCTCCTCCTCATACATGCAACTTCTGCAGAAGTCGTTAGCGGGAAGACCCAGCCTGAGGGCATGTCTGCCTATCAAGCAGTGCCCCGTGATCACACCTAATAGGATGCTTATGTCGGATCTCTTTAATCTTATAAGAGCGCTGGAGCGCTTGAGATCCAGCCTGAGCCAAATTTGTTTCGTGATAGAGCAAGTGGTGCAGTTTGCCCACCTGCGGTTAGTAGCGTTTATCGCGTTTTGTTTGATAAGAAGATTGCAAGAAGCGAGAGGCATGCAGAGATTCTCCTTTTCCGGTAGAGTTCGTCGGCCGTACAGTTGCCTGGAATGTCCCTATGGCCCGGCACCCAAATAAGGTGAATTTTGAATTGTTCCGCCATCTCGTTAAGAGATAGGCGGCAATTGAGGGCAGTCTTGGAGTTAAAGGTGACCGATTCCAAGGATTTAATCGCGGCTTGACTGTCGGTAAAAATAGTGATGTCCCTTGCAGATATTACATTATACCGCAACCACGACAGGGCCTCCTTGATCGCCTGAATTTCCGCCTGGAATACGCTACAGTGATTAGGAAGTCGGAAGGAGATCTTACAATCCAGATCTTGGGAGAATACACCACCCCCCACTCCTGTTTCCGTTTTTGACCCATCTGTGTAAAAGCAGATGGATTCCCTTCGAGAACCTGCAACTCTCTGGAGGGTATACAGGTTTCAAAGTGTTTGTTGAACGGAAGTTGAGGGAGGGTGTAATCAGTGTCTTTTGGTATACATCCTATATTATTCAGAATGGACGAGTGGCCAGTTTGTCTGCTGGTCCACAGATGAATTGCCTTCAAGCGGCAATAGATATCTAACGGTAGCATATGGAATAAAATATCCAGAGCCGCCGTTGGAGTGGTTCTGAGAGCTCCGCTAATACAGATACATGCCGATCGTTGTACGCGACTGAGGCAGTTAAGGTGGATGGCCTTTTCAAGTGCCGACCACCAAACGATCACGCCGTACGTAAGTATAGGTCTTATGACCGATATGTAGAGCCAATGTGTAACGCGAGGTTGAAGCCCCCATTTACTTCCTATAGCTTTTTTACAGCAGTACAGAGCCATAGTGGCTTTTTTAACTCTCTCCGAAATGTTTTGTTTCCAGCTCAACTTGCTGTCCAGAATGAGGCCTAAGTACTTTGCCTTATCAGTTATCACCAAGGAGATGCCATTTAGTTTTGGAGGAGCAAAGTAGGGAATTTTGTATTTCCTTGTGAAGAGGACTAGTTCCGTTTTCTGGGGATTAACTCCCAGGCCGCATTTTGAAGTCCATTTGAAGAGCTTAGAGACGGCGTTTTGCATCAGATCCCTAAGCGTATTAAGGTGTTTCCCTGAGACAGCAATAGCAACGTCATCTGCATAGGCAATTACCTTACACCCTTCCCCTTCCAGTAGTTCATTCACTACTAGGTTCCAAAGAAGGGGGGAGATCACGCCTCCTTGTGGTGTCCCTCTGCTGACGAATCTCCGAGCCGAGGCCTCGCCCAGCTTTCAGTTGATGAACCTGTTAGTAAGTAACTGGTTCACCAGTGCGCCAATCGAGTCCCCGACTCCAAGGCTCATCAGCGCGTCTATAATTGCCTTTGGTTCGACGTTGTTAAATGCTCCCTCAATATCAAGGAACGTAACCAAGGTATATTCTCTACAGTCTAGTGATTTTTCGATTGTAGTTACTAGTGAGTGAAGGGCCGTTTCAACCGATTTCCCTTTAGTATATGCATGTTGAGATGCTGATAGAAGACTTGGATCGATACTGCATCGTATGTGGATGTCAATCAATTTTTCTAGGGTTTTTAGGAGAAAAGATGACAAACTTATGGGTCTGAGATCTTTGGCGTTGACATGCGAGCTTTTGCCCGCCTTGGGTATAAAAACCACATTCACTTCCGTCCAAGACTTAGGAATGTGGACCAGATCAGTAGTAGATCTAGGGATTCTGCACTTGATGTGGTCCACGAGCCATCTTCTTTTTTAAGATAACTCGGTATCTTAGGAGTGGATGCTAGAATCTTTCTGAGCCTGGATGCTTCTGAGATTTCTTCTATTTTCCCGCAGAAGAGTCTCCAGGAGTTCCGTTGAGCTTTCCTAATGTTCGTTTTATAGGAGCTGAGCAGTCAGTAGCCTCGCGAGATCGCTTGGCTTGATTAAAGAGTTGCCTGCACTTTTTACGTAGAGATAAGATCTCCTGATTCCACCAAGGTGGTCTAGGCTTACCCTTTGGATTGCTTAGTGGGCAGGAAGAGAACATTGCGCGGTTGAGGATTTTGGTGAAATCTATAACCATCGCGTCTAGTTCCTCAGTGCTACTAGGAGGAGCAGGGCGGCTGCTGGTTAGAGCAGACTCCACACTGTTCCAATATTTAGACCAATCTTCTTCCTAACGTTCCTAAAAACGGGTTGATCTTGGGGGAGGAAGTTTAAACCAAATTGAATATATCTGTGATCAGAGAAGGAGTGTTCATCAGATACATTGCAGTCTTTGATAGCATGGTGAATGCTCTCAGAGACCAGCGTGATGTCTAGGACCTCATGTCTATTACACGTGATAAAGGTGGGCTCAGACCCAATATTACATAGGACGAGTTTAGTGCTAATTAAGTAATCAAAAAGTAGCTCACCTCTTTTGTTGATGTCGGAGCTGCCCCATACTGTGTGATGCGCATTGGCATCACATCCCAGGATATGTGCAGCTTTGTGTCTCTCTGCTTCAGCAATCGCCCTCCCCAGTAAGGCCGCAGGGATGGGAAGATCGTAGGCCAGATACGCCGAGGTGAACCAGTATTTCCTCAGTCCAACAGCAAGGCTAGCCGTAACGGTGTCTCGATCACTGTAATTAGGGAGAAGAAAGATATCTAGAGTGGTCTTCGCGAGGATACAGGCTCTTGGCGTACCTTCATTCCTCACGTAGATAAGATTGTAGTTGGGAGTCCTGAGTCCATGAACCTTATCCTTAATGACCCAAGGTTCTTGGATCAAGACAATGTCATCCGCGTTTTTAGTTAGCCGCAAAAGAAGGGGGGCCGAAGCCGTCTTGGAGTGATGAAGGTTAATCTGAAGTAATCGTAGCACCATCGCCACAATTAGCTCCAGAAACCTCCACCACAGTGGTGTTCGCCTCATGTGGGCTATCGAGTCCGCTGGATAGATCCAGGTCCGACAGCGCTAGACTGTCCATGTCCAGATCTATCTTTGAGACAGATGGTTGAGCCCCAATGGAATGAGAGGTCCTAGTGGGATTGCAAACCCCCGCATTCTCCTTAACCAATAAGGCGGTCGGTGCTTCACAAACCGCGTCAGTACCAGTAGAAGCGGAGGTCTGCATTCCCTTACCGGTGGGGTTGCAGCCGTCCGTCTCCATATTCACTGCAGAGGTGGTCGGTATATTACTTACCGTTGCAGTTTCAACAGAGGCGGAGGGCCGCACTCCCTTCTTGGCAGGATCCTCCTCATCCTTTTTGTAGACCCTGAGTGTTATGGCTCCGAAGCCATAGTTAATTTGCCCTTCCATTGCAGCAAGAGAGGCCAGGGATTCCATATTGATCACGATGACCGCAGATCGTTTATCCCCTTTGGGTTCCTCCAGCTTTGCAATCTTCCAGTTGGCAGTCGGAAGATGGGGGTTACTCGCCCTTATTATCTTCAAGATGATCGAGGGGTCGGAGGGTTCGGCAGGGATCCAGGAGCGAGTTCTCGGTCTGCTAGGAATTTTTTCCCTGCTTACGACCTCGAGCTGCGCCCCTTTCCACACTTCGCCCAACGACGAAATGGCTATTTTTAGGAGGTCTACAGACATTTGATCGGCACATGCGACCAGCTTCACGTGGCCCTGATGCCATCCGCCGTCGCGACAGGAGGGTGGAGGTCCTGGGTGATCTTCCAGGAGCCGCAGGAAGTTAGTTGCCAGCTCAACTTCCACCTTCCTCCATTTTTCAGGAGTGATGCTGCCATCAACGTCGCTTCTGTCTATGACAGCAAGCACGAGGTGTGCCTTGAGCACATCGCTGAATGGTTTGTTGTGACTAGGGGGAGGGAGGAGCTACTAGAGTTAACCCTCGCTCTTTTGGGGTCCACGGAGACTTCCTCAAACGACCTTTGACGTTTGGACGTGGAGTCCTTTATCGAGAAGTCAGGGGGGATCTCATTAACAACTTTCGTCGCCCATGAGATCGAATTTCTGATCTCATCAGAGAGCTGGTCTTGAGGGACGTTCTTATATCTCTCCAGAAGTCTGGAGGCGGTACGTCGCTCTCTGTACTGTCTTGTGGATAGGCTTGCAGGCCGCGAGCTCGAGGCAGTACGGCGTGCAGACCTAGACTGGTCCGTGATAAGTGGACGTTGTAGGGAGCGCATATCCTTCTGTTGCGCAGGGAGCACCCCGGACCTGCCAGCGACGCTAGAACCAGGTTCAGTAGCCGAGTTCTTTGTCACCGCCATTACGGGAGTGCTAGTACTAGAAGCGAGCTCTGAGGCAGTACTTCCAGCCGGTAGTTTAAGAGCACCGGTCTCTGAAATTGTTTTTGTTTGTTTTTGTTTTTGTTTTTGTTTCTGTTATTCATAAGGACCCACGAGTAGCGGAGAAAATATGTCCATTTGTGCAGAGATCCGCATTACACAAATAAGGCTGGCTAATCCGGAGGTCGCCAGGTATCCGGATACTCCGTCTGAGACTGAGCTATTTTTTAAACTGGGCCCTCAGCCAGGCTGACTCTCGGCACGGGTCGTATGACTCCTTAAGTCCAGCCCAGGGGGAAAGGGATATGGGATAAGAGTTTTGTAGAATAAGGGTAACTAGAGGATAGGAGTAGGAGAAGAAGGGGGAAGTAAGAAATTACTAATTGCTTTTGATTAGATTTGTTAAATATAATACATTTGCATCAAACTTAAACGAAAATTAAACTACAAGGAATGAGAATCCATAGCCAAGCAAAATCATAAAAAGTTCCGAATTGAAATAATCCTTCAAATTATTCGCCTAGGTCAAGAAAACACATCCAAAATCAAACCCGTTCTGTGCACATTTTCCGCATAGCTAAACCCCTACACACGCACATACCTGCGATGTACAATCAGGGCACAAGTAGATACCATTTTTGTTGTTTTCCGTATAACACAATCTCCTCGGAGGACTAATCACTGTAAAAGCAATTCTACCCAAAAAAATAACAACAGCAATCAAAGCAACAACGGCCGTCGGCCGTGGACTAGCTAATAGTGAATTTCATCCCCATCCCAAAGCGAAATAATATTCATTCATATTCCTTTCGACCCACCAGCAGCAGCAACCCTTTCGGCGTACGATCAGGATGCGAATGAGGTGAAATGGTATAGCACTGAAAATAAAAACCAAAACCAATCTATCCTTCTCGTTGGAGGTGTGGTATGTTCTGTTTTCACCTTCCATTTGTTGGATAATCGTTGTTTGACGATCGAAAAAAGTAGGCACACTTTTCTCTATGGACGTGAGACATCTGTATATTATTTGTCTGTGATTGCTCTTTTTGAACACGGAATAATCTGACATATTGGAGGTTTTTTGTTAATTGTGTAATTTCTACTTCAATCACGTGTTTTAAAATGTATGGCCTTGAAGGTTATGTGAACACTTTGGATAGGTTCGTGTTTTGCTTGAATTTACTTGACTTTTTTTTCTGTAGGTATTTATTTAAGATTGTGTTTTTTGTATGAAATATCGTTGTACTGCGATGAAAATTATTAAAAAAATTAAATTATTTCCACCATTCTCGTCGCCACTTTTGTAAAACACAACCTTCTTCTTGGCAATCTCCACACACTTTATTTCAGTTAACTTCGCTTGACATTAACATAATAGTTCTTACATCTACTAGACTAGAGAGAGTGTGTTCAGTGAAGCTCAAATTATTTATACGGATATAACAGTATCACTGATTTAAGCAGTATGAAAGCATCATTTGCACGCATCATGATCGCAGTACGCAGTCGTTTTGCACATTTTTTTTGTAATTCAACCTCTATTCTCAGTTTTTAGCTAAATAGTTAAGGTGACAGAAGATGCACACAAAGCGCTGCAGCGCAAAACAAGGGCAGCGAGAGAAGAGTATCCAGTCAGGAGAAGGGAGGAAAAGAAGATCCTGCGTAGAAAGAAGAGGGCTTACTCAGCTTCTCAGCTCAAGGAGGTCGAAGAGTCGCGCGATCGTAATAACATCCGGAGGTTTTAAAAAAAAACAAGCAACAGGCTGCTGGTTACAAAACCGGAACGCAGGCTCTTCGAGACAGCGAAGGAAACCTAGTCACCGAAGCACAGGGAATAGTAGAAGTGTTTAAGCAGCATTTCCAGCTGCTACTAAATGGGTACCATGTAGAGAGAGTGATAGGGCAAGAAGAGAAACCACGTCCAGTCAATGAAGAACCAGTTCCACCACCCAGTATAGAAGAAGTGCGCTTAGCTATAAAAAAACTAAAGAACAACAAGGCTGCCGGCTCTGATGGCTTACCAGCGGAGCTCTTCAAATACGGAGGTGATGTTTTGGTAGGGTGCATGCACCGAATCATCAACCAAGTATCGTTGGAAGAAAACATGCCCGAGTACTGGACTATCAGCTCTATATGTCCCATCTACAAAAAGGTGATCCTATGTCTTGCAAGAACTATCGAGGCAAATCCCTGCTTAATGTCGCATACAAGATCCTATCCAACGTACTGTGTGAACGTCTAAAACCGATCTGCAACACACTAATCGGCAAGTACCAGTGTGGATTCCGGCCCGGCAGATCGACTATAGACCAAAACTTCACACTGAGGCAAATGCTGGAAAAGACCAACGAATTTCAAGTCGAAACTCACCACCTATTCATCGACTTCAAAGCCGCGTATGATAGCATACATTGTCAGGAACTCTATATGGCGATGGCCGAATTTGGAATCCCGGCAAAACTGATTCAGCTGTGTCGCGTGACGCTGGAAAACACGCGCTGCAGCGTGCAGTTGGAAGTTGCTCCTCCGAACTATTTCAAACATGCACCGGATTTCGGCAAGGAGATGCGCTATCATGCGACTTTTTTAATATCGTACTGGAGCACACTATCTTCAACAGGTCCATCCAACTCCTGGGATATGCGGACGATAAAGACATCATCGGTCGCTCTCAGCGTGCCGTGATAAAAGCGTTCACGGCGATTGAAGAACAGCTATCAACAAACAAACAAGCAACTGTCCACCGCCTAGGACAAAACGTCACTGTTGATAGCAAAAATTTCGAGGTAGTTAGGGAGTTTACCTACCTCGGAATAGACATAAACTCCACGAATGACACCATAGTGGAGATCTGGCGAAGAATTACCCTAGGAAACCGTTGCTACTTCGGTTTGGCAAAACTGGGTTCAAACCTCCTAACTCGAAGGACGAAATGTGTGCTTTACAAGACCCTTATCTCGCCAGTTCTGCTTTATGGCGCCGAGTGCTGGACCGTAGGCAAGAAGGGAGAGCTGATACTGGGTTCCTTCGAAAGAAAAATTCTTAGTCCTATATGCGAGGAGGGCGAATGGAGGGGAAGATACAACCGCGAACTCTATAAGGTGGACCAAGATGTGGATGTAGTCCAAAAAGCCAAAACACGTTGGCTCGGCCACATCGAGCGAATGGACAATAATGCTCTGGCTAAGAGGATCTTCGAATCCCAGCCCCCAGGTTCGAGAAGACAAGGAAGACCGAACCTTCGTTTTCGAGCGAATGGACAATAATGCTCTGGCTAAGAGGATCTTCGAATCCCAGCCCCCAGGTTCGAGAAGACAAGGAAGACCGAACCTCCGTTTTAAGGACCAAGCCATCGCGGATGTCAGAACGCTTGGTCTGGATAACTGGAAGCAACGTGCCCGGGATCGTAGAGGATGGAAGGCTGCAGTGTCTCAGGCAGAGACTCTTCACGGGTCGGGAGCCCGATAAGTAAGTAAGTAAGTTAAGCAAGAGTATTTTGAACTAAATATTGCAATATTTGTTACTATTTTCTACGCATATTTTGATTTGACGCACGATTTTGACAAAAATGCTTATTTAGGATAACATACGTATTCTTAATAAGACCCGGTACTTAGTTTTCTTAGAGAAATGCAAATAAAGCCGTCTTACAAGCATTACCGCACTACCAGTAAATATGCAATTCCAACTACTAGGAACTCCTTTTTAGCAAATATTTGCCACTTCTTCTTTTTTCAATCATTTTAATCATGAACCTTAAAATAATTGCAACCAATTGGAGTTTACACTATCAGAAACCCGCACTTCATTTGCAACCCCAAATCAAATCTCTATATGTGAAAATCAGAAAACTGCTTTTTATCAGTTATGTTGGATTTGTTGAACGGAAAAGGATCAACTTTTTTTAATGAAAAATAGACAAAAAAATGTAAGTAGGAATTACACATTCTGTGTGTTTTTAAAAGTTTAAAAGCCACCAAACCAGTTAAAATCGTTACCACTGCACTTTTGGTAACTTCCTTCGGCTACGAAGCGAAGAGTAGTGGCAAGCTTAAGAATCGATGGAATTGCCGAAGAACGCTGAGGCTGTTTCAAATAAATCATTTATTTCGTCCAAAACATAAACGAATGCTTCCTTACTAATACCATGTTCCCACCAACGTGATTTAGCTGAAATAATTTAATAATCACTATAGGCGTTTCCACCGAACTTTTAAGTGTTTAAATGTGACATTTGAAATTAGTTGGCAAACTTTCAATATCGTACATATAAGAGTACAAAAGAAAAATTACCCGCAACAATTTAAAATGAGTTCAAATGCTTTGGATAGAATTTATATCTACCAGAATAATCCAAAAATGATGTAAACAATCACTATCTGCATTTTTAATTTAAACTTTTTGACAGATTGTTTTTGCGTTAACAGCTGAAGTCGATAACAGGTCTGTTTGATTTTGATTCTATTTTGTGTATGTTCGATTTTATTTTGTGTGGATTTGCACGTAATTAAAAGTTAAACAGTAATAGATCACGTAATTAGTGATCACGAAAATGTATCGTAAATCAAATCATTAATGAGGTGATTTAGCTAAATCACCTTGGTGGGAACATGGTATAAGACTGAAATAAATTAAAAATCTGAAAACGAAAGAAAAATAGTCGGAGCAGCAGTACTTATATTTTTTATTATGCTCTTTGTATTTCCAATGGATTGGAGTGATCGCGAATACGTTTTATTAATCATAATACATTCAGTGAATTCTTATCCTCCTCCTCCAAGTCACCAAACAATAAAAATTAAAAGTGGTTGGTTGGTTGGTTGGTTTAGGTGGTTGCTTTCCCTTCATCCTGATGAGAGAAAAACACAAGTAGCGCAAGCGCCGTTTTGAAACCACAACTAGTAGAACCTGGAGATAAAAAGGATGACGTATGTTATGGTAGCTCAAAACCAGCCTTTCCATTGTTTTTTTTTTAACTTTTTCGTTTTGATTGCAAATACTTACTTGGTTCAATTTCAATTTCTACAAATAAATTCACCAAATTGACATTTAACACTTGAGGTCGAATCGCGTCATCCGTGATCGAGCATTACGTTCACGGAATTAAGTTGATTTACATGTGAAACAAAAACAAATTCCGTCACGTAATGCTCGTTCGCGGATGACGCGATTCGACCCCTGATTTCGATTTTCAATATGCTCCTAAAAGATGGCAATTTATTTTCTAAAGACAACTGAATAAAGGGTGTCTTGCATTATACGAAAAATTTGTTTGGTTGCCTTAAAGTTGAGTTGTCATAAGGACAACACAACTAAGTTGAGTTGTCATCCATAATAGGGGCACAAAAGTAAACCAACCAAAATAATGATATGAACGAGAAAGTTTTGTGCAATTAGGTTAGGTTAGGTAGAGCAGGGCGTACCCTGCAATACCACACTTAGGTCCTCGTGGACCCATTGTGTTGCCCTTGGGGGTTAACCGCTGGTGTTGTATCGGTTGTCTTCTTTTCCTTCCTCAGTGTGGTTAACAGACGCTGTCCAGCCATCCCGATGTCCTTAAAAACCTGTAAAGATCAGACAGTGAGGCATCAGAAAATTCTTGTTAGTCTTGGAAGTAGTATCTCCCAAGTGTTCTGTTCCTCAAGTGACTGAGACTCGGACAGTGACAAAGGAAGTGAGGTGTGTCCTCGTGGACTTCTTCGTCTCGTCTTTCTTAGGAAGTTATGACCAGTTAGAGCCCCTACTAGCCTAGATAGTGAAGACCTGTTAAACTGTAAGAGTTTATTGGTCCGACCACTGTTATATTCTGGCCAAAGCTTCCGCGATATTTCACAGGTAGTAAGTTCTTTCCACCTGTTGTTGGTTTTCATACGAATCTTATTTTCCACCCGCTCTCTAAGGTTGCAAAGCGGTGGCTTGACCGACTGAAATGCGCTATCACGGTCCATTGCGGACCAAATTCTCGCCAGTTCTTCCACCCTCTCATTGCCGCGGCAGCGTTGGACTAGTTTGGATTTTATTTCATGTGCAGAAACTGCTTTTATAGCCGCCTGGCTGTGAATGAAAATGGTAATATCCCTACGAGGAGCCATGCCAGAAAAATAACCGTGGGGCCGTATTTGCGCTATTTTGCCGTTGGACTGCTTGCGAGTCGACAACATACCGCCAGCCAACGGCCATAGCATACGCGAACGGGTCCAAAGCCCACAGCTGCGGAACAAAGGCACCCAACAGGCCCGAGTAACGTACCCAGTAAAGGGATTTATTTTTCTGGTGCAAGAAAGCCTCTCTGCTTTTCCCACCCGCCAAACCAACAAAGCCATTGGCAAACATCGGGGTGCTCCGCCACCACCAAACAACAACAACATCACAAAAACGAGGTCCTGCATCAGCAGCAAGTGAATTTTTTTTTTGTGAAGTACCACAGTTTTAGATTTTAGATTAACGTAGTTTCCATTATTGCTTTTTCTTTTGATTTTTGATCCGTTAACGTAGTATAATTTCATATTTTTTTTTGGCTTTTAAATCTGCTGTTAATATAAGCCCCTATTATGGATGACAACTCAACTTAGTTGTGTTGTCTTCATGACAACTCAACTTTGAGACAACCAAACAAATTTTTCGTATTATGCAAGACAACTCTTTTCAGTTGTCTTTAGGAAATAAATTGCCATCTTTTAGGGGCATATTGAAAATCGAAATCAGCTGTTAAATGTCAATTTGGTAAATTTATTCGTGGTAATTGAAATAGAACCAAGTAAAGTATTTGCAATTAAAACGTAAAAGATAAAAAAAAACAATGAAAAGTAGTTTTGATTTATTTTTTGGTGACTTGGATGTTAAGAACATCCTACTCCTGTTAGATGCTCTTACAGATTGTGCGAATGTGGATGCTACAGCAGGATCTTCCGGTTGCACATTCTCTTCGTCGCTTGCATTCTCGTCTTGGAAGAGCTGGCCAGTTTTTTCTTTAAGTTGGACTTGTAATGTACCCACTCTTCAAAAAATGTTTGTGTGTAGAAAAATTCTTATTTCGCATTATTAACGAACCCTTTCTCATTCTTTTCCAATCCTTGAAGGTGGGCCGATCCGATACTATTAAGCTCTAAAGCAGATTTTTGCCATTCTTTGTCAATATTTTTTTTTTGTTGAACCAAACTGTCCTTTACCCCTGGCCAGATCAGGTTGTTCCTATAAAATTCAGCCGATCAAATTGCGCTGGTTTGGTGATTTTTAAACTTTTAAAACGCACATTCTATTATCCATTTTTTATTATAATTCCTACTTACATTTTTTTGTCCATTTTTAATTAAAAAGGCTGATCCTTTTCGTTTAACAAATCCAAAACCATCCAACACAACTGATAAAAAGCAGTTGTCTGATTTTGACATTCAAGACAACTTCAATACAACTCAGTTGTCTTCTATAATACGTACACACAACTGAAAAGACAACCATTTTATTAGTTGTCTACTCATAGGATGATGGTTGTCCTTTGACAGACAACTAGTTGTAATCGATAATCCCAATTGGAGAAAGACAACCTTGTTTTGGTTGTAGTTGTCTTCCATAATAGGGGCATTATTTTGACATTCAGGACAACTACAACACAACTCAGTTGTCTTCTATAATACGTACACACAACTGAAAAGACAACCATTTTATTAGTTGTCTACACATAGGATGATGGTTGTCCTTTGACAGACAACTAGTTGTAATCGATAATCCCAATTAGAGAAAGACAACCTTGGTTTGGTTGTAGTTGTCTTCCATAATAGGGGCTATAGTTTAGTTTTGTGCGAGATTTAGTTTCAAAACAAAAAATTAAAAAAATAAAAAAACCGTACACATTTATGGTATTAGTATTTTATTTAAATAAAAAGATCAAGACCCCTTACCACTGGTGGGGGGAAGTCTATCTCTTTCAAAAGTTTAAAACAGAGTCACTGGAGTCAGTTCCAGTACTCCCTCTTATAGCATTATTCTGCTTACGTTGCAAAGAATTCATCTGCTGATAAATTCTTTGTGTATGCGCCTGGTGTGGTCGCATAAACAAACTGAGTGTTTGTTTTAGTCAGCACTTCTGACTGAAAATATGCTTGGGATTGTTATGGGTTCGTTATCTAATATAACTTCCCTCCCATTAAATGTTTGTTTCTCCTGAAACAATTTCTTTTTAATAACATAGGTCACAATTGTTATTGCTAATATTATGATCATGACTGTAGTAAATGATATACTATAGTTTATATTTCTTTGTGTTACAAATTTTGACTCAATGTAGTCTATATTGTCTATCTTACTTAAATTCATATCGGTATTTTTATATTGAGCATTCGTTATGTTAAAATTACTTTCCATATCTATATTTATAGGTTGAATTATGTATTTATTGTTGTTCGAGTACTCAATATTTTTTATTATGAGTTTACAATTTTTAAAATTTATTAACATATTTCTTTTCATTGATATGGTTTTCCTTTCATCGCATGTATTGTTTAATCTGAAGTTACTATTTATTAACAATAACGTACCTCTTCTTAGTTCAATAACAATGTTTTGTTCTTTATTAATTACTTTTAGACAGTTATTGTTATCAATACAATTTTTATATATTTTTAAATGTTTCAACCTTTTGTTTTCTTTGTAGACGTATAAATTTCTATCAATTTTTATTACAATTTGTGGCTTAAAATCTAATTGCTCATGTTTTTCATTGGGTATAGGCATTATTAAATATTTATCGAATGTCATTATTTCATCAGGTATCTGAATAATGAATACCAATAACTCTTCCGTGTATTCACCAATTGTTAGTTTAATATTTTTCAATTTATTTAGATCAATCTCATAAATTTCAATTTCATCTGCTGTTAATAAGCTTTCTGTCATTATTTGAAGTCTGCTAGCTAATATAATGTTTTGAAGTTTTTCAACAAATTCTTTTACTTGGTCTATTTTTCGTTGCAATTCTAATATTATTAATCTCTCAGATATTTCGACATATTTTTTTTTTAAATTATTTATTTCATTAACTGTTCGGTTTTCAGTTATTTGCATTGCTTTAACTGCCTTTTGTAAATTAGCGTTAATATTTATTTGCTTGTTATTGTTTTCTATTAATTTAAAGTTATTTTTCATGTTAATTCCTAACTGGTTTTCTATTCTGTCCTTGTCTCTGTCGTCCATGGTTCCGAAAAGAACATTTAAGAATCTACCTCCTATATTTATTAAACTTCGTTTAAATCTTCCATTTGTCTTCTGGTGCCCTTTTATCGTTTTTAATTCTTCTTTAATTAATATTAGTTCATCGTTTAAAGAGTATAAATATTGACGTGATGGCAGTATCTTCTGAAATAAATCCATTTCTTGGGTAATCTTATTCACTACTATTTGTAAATCTGTTAAATTAACTACATGTATTATGTAATTGTATTCGTGAACTATATCCGCTTCATCGTATTTTATTATTGAAAAACCGTTTAAACTATTTACTTCTTCAAAATTAATTTCACTATACACCGCACTGGTTATTGCCAAGAGAATAATTAATTCCATTTTTAACACGTCTTTACACTGGGGTAGGTTAATTGAAACTGGATAATCTAAATCCGATTCAAAGCTGAGTTCCGATTTTTATTCTGGGTTCTTCTGTTCCGCTGGTTCATTTTAATTAAATTGTCATCATTTTTGTAGTTGGTTACTCTTTCTTTTTGTATGTTTCTTATGTGCTGGTCTTCGAGTTTATCAAATTTGTAGCGAGGCTCAGTTTTCTGCCTGTCCGTTCTTGAATTTTTGATGAAGCCATCGGTTCTTATTTCAAGATAATCTTCACGATTTTTATTAGCTCTATTTATGAAATTCTTTTTATGCTTCTGTATATGTTGGAATAATTTTGCTTTATCTACTTCTCCAGAATGAACTTCGTATGGGGATTTTTTTGTAGTTGAGTGGATAGCATTGTTATAAAAGAGGTTTGCTTTATGAACTGCTAATCTTATTTCATGAATGTCGGGTTTGGTTTTTCCGTTTAGGATACATCTGATTTTTTCTGCTAAAGTTCTATGGAATATCTCTATATCAGAATTACCAGTATGGGAATTTACTCTAGTGAAATGAAACTCAATGTTTAGTTTTTCTAGAAGTGCGGTTATGCGAGGGAAATTGAATTCATTATCCATTACGTACTTTTTTGGTTTTCCTGAGCTAGATATTATTTGGGCAAAGGTTTCTTCTAACGTTTCATGAGATGCATTCGGAATATATGTCGAGGTTGCTAATTTGCTAAACTTGTCTATGGTGGTTAAATATTTAGTTTTGGCGATATGGTATATATCAACATGAATTATTTCATTAATGTCTTTTGGAGTTTCAGTGAGAAAAAACTTTGGTTTGATAGGTTTCCTATCGTATTTGGATTGTTTACATATATTGCATGAATTAATTACGTCATTCACTAAATTTCGTAAGTTTTTAAAATATATTTTTTTTCTAAGACCGTTATAGTTTTCTTCTATACCTGAGTGTCCTGTTTCATTCTCATGGTATAGTTTTATTTGTTTTATTGTTTCTTCTTCTGTTTCCAAATCTCTTGGAAAATGTTCACACTTGTAGAACTTTATACGAGTTCCGAACAAGGATATTAATTTTTGTTGAAGTTTATTGTATTCTGGTTCACCAAGGGCTGTAAATATACCGGTTACTTTGGGTTCGATGTACGATATTAATGAATCATTGAACATGTCATTGTCTAGCAACTCTATACCTATAAATATTCTGTTTTTTACCTTTTTTATATCTCTTCCTGATTTTAATATAATTTGTTGTTTGAATACGTTTACTGCTGTATCTTTAATTGGGAAGTGATCATTTGCTTCCTCTAACTGTGAATGTATTGTGTCTAAGTCAGATAAATTTACGTGTTCAGATTCATTTTCCAAAACGTTAACTTCTTCGGTTTTTATTTCCCTGCTCAGAAAATCTGCTACTGTATTAGAAGTACCTTTAAGATATTCTATTCTCATGTCATATTCTCCTAGCTGAAGGATCCAACGCTGCAAGCGCGGTGAAATATCCTTGCCTAAGTTTTTCATTTGTAACCATTTTAACGGTTGGTGATCTGTTTTAAGATCAAATTTTCTTCCATACAAATAGGGTCTCAGATACTTCACAGACCATACAATTGCTAGAAGTTCTTTTTCTGTGGTACTGTAATTTCTTTCATGCACGTTAAGGGTTCGAGAAATGAAAGTTATTGGGTGTCCCTTCTGTGATAAAACTGCCCCAATAGCATAATCACTTGCATCTGTAGTAAGGGTGAATTTCTCATTGAAATCCGGGTACACAAGCACAGGTTCACTTTGGAGGGCGTTCTTTAACTCCTGGTGTGCTTTCATGTAAGTAATATCTTTAATATTGATCTTTTTATTTTTCTTTAAATAAAATGTCATGGGTTGTGCTATTTTTGCGTAGTCCTTAATGAACTTACGATAGTACCCCGTAATACCTAAAAATGATTTGATTTGTGTTTGAGTTGTTGGGAGTGGAATTCTATCTATTGCCTCAATTTTGTCGTTATTTGGTTTTACACCGTTTGCGGTAATCGTATGTCCTAAGAATTGAGTTTCCTTCTTTAAGAAGTTGCATTTATCCACTTGAACTTTTAAGTTATACTTTCTTAATCTTTGGAATACTAGTCTGAGATTAATCATATGCTCTTGCAATGATGTACTAAAAACAAGGATATCGTCTAAATAGACTACACAAATTTTGTTTATTAATCCTTCTAATACTTCATTCATCATTCGCTGGAACGTGGCGGGTGCATTTTTTAACCCGAATGGCATACATAACCATTCATAGTGTCCGAATGAAGTTGAAAAAGCTGTTTTCTCAATGTCTGATTCATCTTAATCTGATGAAATCCTTTGGCAAGGTCCAGTGTTGAAAAGTATTGGGCTCTTCCTAGTTTATCCAAAATTTGATCAATGTTCGTAATAGGGTGTTTAAAGTCGATCGTGACTTCATTTAATTTACGATAATCAATGACCATGCGCCACTTTTGTTCGCCGGAATTGTCTTTTTTCTTCGGAACTACCCAAGTTGGGGGTTGTGCGTGGGGTTCTGCTGATAAATTCTTTGTGTATGCGCCTGGTGTGGTCGCATAAACAAACTGAGTGTTTGTTTTAGTCAGCACTTCTGACTGAAAATATGCTTGGGATTGTTATGGGTTCGTTATCTAATATAACTTGCGCGAGTAGTTTAAAAATAGGTAGTTTCAAGCCAACAATTGCAGCAAATCATCGGAACTCCTTGTGCTGGCGCCAGAACAACGGGGGACGTATAAAAACCGTGAGTAATTTTAGTTTTTTTTATATTATATTTTGAATTTTTAGACTTTAGTTTTGATTTATCATATTAAGAGCAGAGGATTCCTTTAAGTTTTAATTTTGTTTCTTTTGTATCCATAAGATACAATCTTGCTTTTTAGTTTTAGTTTAGTTTAATTTTTCTTTATTTTTTAATTGATATTTCTTTATTAGAGTAAGTTTTTCTGAGTTTCTTTTAATAAAAAAGGCACTAATGTCAATTTGTATCGCCTACCGAAATTTTTCACGTGTTTAGTTGCATTCAAATATGATCGGCTAAGGTTCAGTAGCATACGGTGTGTGGATATTTGGGAAGGAAGTCCTTTTGTTAGATCGACGATGACGTGACGACTAAACATGACGCTTTTCAGCGTTGTCATTGAGCCTTTACGGCTTGACTAGGGTTGTTACTGAAGGGTTAATCAAGGGGCTATCTCTCACAATTTCGGCCAGAGAGGGATAGCTTACGGATATGTCTAAGGACATCAAGGGTGGGTTGGCCATCCCTTGCCATTAACATCTGGCGTTTTTCGAGGCCATGACGAACCTCTATCTTTGGGAGACAACGGAATCAACGCTATCTTTCATTTTTGATGGTCCGATTGTCCGTCCGACGTCAACGTAAAGTAGCTTTCTTCTTCTTCTTTTTTTTATTATTCTATCTTTTGGCATGATATAAAATGTTTGTTGAGCGGGTGGTATTTGGTGAGGGGGCAAGAACACCCCCGTCCGACGAGCTGGGCCGAGCAACCACAAGCATGCCGCGCCCTCCTCACCTATGCCAAAGCTGCCCCTGTGGCTCGACCCTGGCTCACAACATATCATGTAGCCTGATTGAGCAGTGTATATTTAATTCCATCTTTGATCCATCCGTGTAGACGGATATTGATTTTCTTTTCGTGGGTTTATTGGTATTCCATTCCTTATTACTCGGGAAAGAGCAGGAGAATGGTATGCCGAAGTCCAGATGGGGAGTCATATAGTCAGAAGTGACAGCATTTTCTAAGTATTTACTTAAAATCTGTGCATGCCCAAAATTGTAGGGATTCCAAGTATAAGTTTGGCTTATCCTTAGGGCACTTTTAGCAGCAGACTCTTACATGTACAGATCCAGAGGTGTCAAATTGAGAATTTCCTCTAGTCCAGCCGTAGGTGTGGTCCTCAATGCGTTGGTCGTCCCTATACATGCAATATGTGAGTATAGGTCGCACGATCGCCGTGTACATCCGTAAGGTAATTTTGGGGTTTGGTCCCCAGCTCTTACCAAAGATGCGGTTGCAAGCGTAGAAAGCATTCGCTGCTTTCTTCACTCTTTCATTGACATTTGGTTTCAAATTAAGTTTCCTATCAAGGATAATTTCTAAAAATTTCGCACTGTCTGCTACTCTTAGGGGTATTCCCTCCAAGGTCGGTGGTTCAAATTGCAGTATTGTTCTCTTATTCGTGAACAAGACAAGCTCAGTTTTCTGGGGGTTGACCCCAAAGCCGCATTGTTTTGTCCATGAACTTAGCACCCTAAGTGAGTTTACTAACAGGTCTTTGCATAATATTTTCCTAAGTCTGGCTGATTCTGTGGTAGTGACAATACTGCTACAGAGCATGCGCCATGTTGAGCGTTTAGCACTAGTAATGGCCTTTTTGAAGTTTCTTTGGCCGTCTTTATAAGTGTCCCAGTCGGTCTGGGAATTAGTGGCCCTTGCATGATTAAAAAGAGCTCTGGTTTTTCTTCTTAGTTGAAGGAGATCTTTCGTCCACCATGGTTGAGACTTTCTATTCTTTATTGTCCGTAAGGGACAGGCTTTATCGAAGGCTTTGCTCAGAATTTGGTTCAAAATTGCTGATGTTGCTGCGATTTCTTCTGGCGTTTCTGTTTTTTGCAGATTCAGTGTCCGCCCAAATTTTGTTACTTCGGATAAGAAAGTTTCCCAGTTATGTCAATCTAGGGTTTCTATATTTACCTAATGGGACAGTCTTTTCGTTAATTTGAAATTCTATGATTCTGTGATTTGAGAAGGATGGTTCTGACGAAACCTTCCAATCCCGCACAGAAAGGGTCAGCGAGTTACTAATAAGAGTAATGTCAATGACCTCGCGTTCCTTGTTATAAAGGTTGGTTCGTTGCCAACATTGGCTATTAACAAGTTGTTTTTAATAATGAATTCTAAAAGGGACTCACCTCGGACATTTATGTCGGAACTACACCACAGTGTATGATGGGAGTTGGCATCACAGCCTAGAATCACGTCCCATTTCACACGTTCTGCTGCTCTAATAATTAGTGAGTCAGTTTGTTCGGAAGGTGGACTTATAGATTCGTGCGCCATGTATATGACCGCCAGTACCAGTGTATTTTTACCCTCCCTGTCCCACCTAACAACTGCCTGGTCGGTATCGCTGAGGATAGGTAGGAGAAAAAGTTTAATCTGTTTTTTTGGTGACATTGCATGTTCTAGACTAACCATTTTCTGGTGTATTGCTGTAGATAAGCAAGTCTTTGGAGTTCAACCCTCTTATATTCCCCCGGTAGGTCCAGGGTTCCTGTATTAGGGCGATATCGACCTTCTTGGTTTCCATGAGGCGAACCACCATTTAAATGTGGTTATTTGTCCAAAAAGTGGAATTTTGCCATCTGCTTTCACGATTGCGTCATTGACACCGTCGAGAATGCGTTGTTCTAATAACTCCCATTGGCTAGCGGAAAGTTTTCGATTCGGATTTCCAAGGTCGACAATAGCGACACGAAGACTTTCCTTCACCTTCTCTGAGAATCTCGGTTTTTTAGCCTGCCTGCCTACAACCGAGGAGATAGTGTGCAATTAAGTAGTGCACACTTTTTTACTTACAGAGCTTCCTAATAAAGTAAAAAGCAGCAAACCAAACTGTCGTGCACTCCTTTTTAATTATCGTGGTGGAAAATTAGAAACTTAAACTTTTAACAAATTATGCCATAATATAATAAGAAATTAAAAAGCTGAAGTCTAGTTGTTTAACAAATCTCTTAAACACACACAGAAATAGCAGCAGATGATAATTTTTTATTGCAATAGGTCTAATATAAAAAAAGTCATAATGATTCTACTTTAAGAAGTTCAATGCCAATCATGTAACTGTGAAGACTATTAAGTTACGAATTTTATTGTATTATTATCAATAGTAGTCCGGAACTGGAGCAGATGCTATTTTTACGAAATCTGAGTACGAAATTAAGCCACTTCTTTGAACGTTTGCCTCTCGAAATATGTTGTCAATCTGCAATTTAAAAAAAAAATTATCAACCTTTAAACATTATAATGAAAATTACCTCTCGTGCAGATAAACCTTCCCCCCAACTTTGCATTAGATGAGCTAATTGTTTTGTAGTTATAGTTCCACTGTTTTCAGTATCCATAGCCTTAAAAGCTGCAATTACTTCATCCGGTAAATTTTCAACTTTGGAATGACGATGCATTGTTTCTAAAAATTCTGCAAAACTCATTTTTCCCTTGTACATTTTCAAATAAGCTGTCAATTCTTGAACCGTAGGAGAAAACCCAAGTGACCGCATAATAAGAGTTAACTCATCTAAACTTGTTATTTGCCTTGAGTGTACGAACAAATAAAAGCATTCACGAAATTCTAGAAATGCAAAAAAAAAAAATAAGTACAGATTAATTAATTTTTAAGATCCTATAAATGGGGATGAGCACTGATTGGCATCAACTTGGTGATGTCCAGTTGACGCAACTATTTCATACACATAAATTGTGTTTATTTAAACTCCCCGTGGTAACCACCGGGTACCGGTCTCCCCCATCCGGGAAAAACTTGTTAAACTTATAATCGCAAGTGTTGGGCACGAAGAGACTATCAACACTATAATTCTCTGTCGGAATTTATTGTTTGCCTGAGTCTCAGAAGCCTAACATGAGCATCTCAGAATGTAGACCTACAGCGGATGAATTTGAATTGTTAAAGCAACGGTGTCGTCAACAGTCAACATGGCAGATGCCTTAATAAGCTACTTCGACTTATTTGGAGATTTGGAAAAGGACTTAAGCTAAACTTTGAAGCCGGCCGAAATGTCAAAATTCCCTGCACGCTTTTCAGCACCTAAACATAAACAAGTGGACTTGGCGGTTTCCAGATCTACAAACCATTCACCAAATTGATGACGTTGCGATCGACGCCAGACACAAGGTACATACATAAAGGTAATATACTCGGCGCAATAACATTGGTAACATTCTGCGCATCTGTCAAAATGTTGCAATATGGCGACCAATTGTGACTAAAAACATTGTTTACAAATAATTTTCACAGTTTCTCTCGTGAACACCGGTTCTGTTTCTTTGTTCGCTTAGCTAAATATTATTAATTTTGTGTTGTCTAAACAATTGGAAAAAAATATAATTGGGAAACTAATTTCCTTTCGTTCCCAAAAGCAAATGAAATGTGCAACGAGTGGGTGTTTTTGTGTTAAAAAAAAACCACAAAACTAATGTGAAAACTGCTCAAGTTTGCTCAATACATATGCCTTTTAGTTCTTTATAAGAACAATATGGTATATAATAATTATCTGCACCCACAGTACATACATAAAGGTAATATACTCGGCGCAATAATTTTGGTAACATTCTGCGCATATGTCAAAATGTTGCAAAATGGCGGGCAATTGTGACTGAAAACATTGTTTACAATTAATTTTCTCAGTTTCTTTCGTGAACACCGGTTTTATTTCTTTATTCGTTTAGCTAAATATATTAATTTTGTGGAAAAATATATAATATTACTTATTACATTCTTTTATCACTAAAGTATTTAAATTATTTGGAGTAGAAGCTGAGTGCATACCTATGAAAATGATACAAATGTATGAAAGCAATATCTAAATAACTGTTACATGAAATTGTTTGCAAAAAGCGCTTGTCAATTTGATAATCACCTTACGTACAGCGATGATTTTAACTGTCAACTATCACCTAAGCCGAATCCACCCCTTGCAAAAAGGAAAAAGAGAGAAAGAGCACCAGGAACGGGCGGTCGAGTCATTTGAAGGGTGCTACTGCAGGCTTGGGTCTGGTTTCCGCTGCTATACACGCACCTGCACAAGCTACTCCGGCTTCTCCACGCGAGTTGAATAAAATGCAAGTTAGATAAATAAAAAGCAAGTATTTCTGTTTAGTGTCTATCGCTGACTGACTCTTTATTGCTATAATTTGGTTCTAAGTTTACTTAATTGCTGCATAATATAGTGTGGACTGTGGAGTGTGCTTTATTGTACTCGCAAATAACGTCTCCGTTATAGATGTATGAATTGTGAATTTATTTCAATAGCAACGACTGAGAGCTGTGGCCTGACATGTATGTATTCAAAAAAAATATGAATATTGTAGTTTCAGCATATAGCAACAACTTAAGGTTGTTGCTCGATATGTTTATTTGTGGATGTCACCATACAAATGTAGGGTTCCATCCTTGCCGATTAAAACACACGGTTAAACGTTATAAAAATTAGCTCTATTTTCTTTAACTCAACTGTTTGGTAATTACTAGCGAAGCGCACTGCGGATTACTTACTCTCTGTGGTGGTTGACGACTGACTGATGTTCAGGGTTTTGGTCGTCGCTTGTTCGTCTTATTCTGTCCTTTGTTCTGCTCGTTTGTTTGCTGTGTGTGTGTTTGTCGTAAGTTGTCAGCGTTCGTCTATCGATCCTGTCTCTGTATGCCCCAATACCACATTAGGCTATCCTGACGGCTCATTCGACCCGAATGAAGGAGTCCACGGTATTGACTAGCACAGGGCCCTCGTGGTCACCAATTTTATGTACGTCATATCGGCCATGATTTGGCCGTTTCATTACCTTGTACGGACCCAAATATTTCGGTCGCAGCTTCATCCCTGTCCCGAACTGAGTGCGCTTGATGACGACTAACTCATTCTCTGCATAAACGCGCTAAGGCTTCCGATTTTTATGAACTTTCTCTGGTTCTCGCGTTGTATCGTTGCGATATTCTTTCGGGCTTCTTCTCGTATGTGGTCACGTTCCGCGTCTAGCTCCTGTAAATTCGGTTTTCGGGCTTCTAAGCGTGAAGTTATAGCGACACGAAAAAACCAAACCGTAAAAATGTTCTTTTGCTTTTTTTAACCACTTAAACTTAATGGTTGAACTCAATCTTGGTCTTAAAATGTTGCTTAGGAATTGTAAAGTTAGTCTATCGAAAAAAAGTAAGTAAATTATCTTCAATTTTTCTAGAAAAAGAATTCATTTATTTTTCTGAACGAAAAAAATGTACGTACAGAAAAATTAGTAAATGCTATTTTTTCGAAAATGTAAAGTTAATTTGCTTATTTTTTTTGATAAACTAACTTTATAATTCAACTTTATAAGCAACATTTTAAGACCAAGATTGAGTTCAAGAATTAACTTTAAGTGGTCTAAAAAAGCAAAAGAAAATGTTTTCGGTTGCATTTTACGTATCGCTATAAACGGCCCCTACACATGCCTTCGCTTACATCGGCACTACGACCCGTAGAACTCCCGTCGCAATCAACAAATGCTGGATGTTCTCTACCCTGACCATGGCTGCTAGTTCCGGGATGAAAAATGTTTTCTCCACCAAATCATGTTTTCTTAACGGAAAAATGCCCTTGCTGGTGAGCAATCCCAATGATTTAATTTTCCATGGCGGTCGGAACTACCACCAATTAGTTGACTGGATCCTTACACAAAACACCTCCCTTCATGAAGAAGTCCTCATAGTGATTGAGTTCATCCTCTATCATTAGACAAGATACTCTACTCAGAGCATTTACAATGATTCATCTTTGTCCCTGAGCGATCTTCGATTTCAGAATGGAAATCTTGGAGGAACATAGCCCATCGCGCTACCCTCACTGGTAGATCCTGCTTCTTCATCGTCATCGTGAACGCGTTACAGTCGGTAACTATCTTGAATTTGATTCCCAACACGTAAGCTCTCCATTTCTTTAGAGCTTCGATAATCGCCAACACTTTAAGCTCATACGAGGGTAAAATTTTGCGACTGCTGTTGATCCTCTGAATCTTTTTGCAGCAAGGTGCCATATCCGTACTTACTGGCATCTGCGTGGATCTCGGTCGTCGCCTTTGGGTTGAACAACTTTAGAACGGGTGCCCTAGTCAGAACTGATTAGAGTTATAGAAAAGCGGCTGCTTGTTCGATTCCCCACTCGAACTCGGCATTCTTGCGCAATAAATCGGACAGTGGTTTGGCCACGGCCCCGAATCCTTCGAAGAATTTCTTAAAGTATCAAGTCAAGCCTAAACGTTGAAACGCTTTCTTATCTCGTGGTACTTGGAACTCTTCTATTGCCCTCGACTTTTCTCTAAACGGAAGTATGCCCCCCTCTTTAATGACATACAACAGAAACTATTTTCAAGAATTGACACTTGTTCCACCTTATCTACAGCCCCTGCTCGGCTGCTACCTTCAAGACCATGTACTTTAAATGCTTTAATGCACTTTACGAATACCGCAGGCGAGTTAGAAATACCAAATGGGACAACTAGTAACTCATCATAAATGATGTGTACTTCCGAGAGCTTGGTTCCCCCGGAACGTGGAAGAAACCGTTGGCAAAGTCCAGAGTGGTGAACACCTTCGCACTTTGTAACCTCTCGAAGACATCATCTATCAAAAACATAGGGAAATTATCCTTCACGATATTCTCGTTTAACCTTCGCTAATCGCAGCACAACCTCTTGGTACAAGTACAAGTACAATCGGTGACGCATACTCAGATGAACTTAGTTGTATGATCTTTTCTTAACCATCGCTTGACTTGATCTCGTACAAGTTCATGGTCTGCATACGGCATACGTCTGGGTCTTTGGAACACTGGAATCTTAACCGTCAAAACCAACTTCATTTCGATCGGCGAGTTGCTGCACTTCTTCAACCAACTCACCTACTTCCGACTCACGACTCTTTTTTACGTAGCCAGCGGTGTGGTCCCCTCTCTTACTCTCTTCAACGACGTTCTGTTTTAGTACTTCTGGTTCACGATCGCTTCGGTAACCAGCAGTGTACTCTTGGTTTTTCTCTGATTTAGCACCAACGGTGTCCTCTGCCGACTCGACCAATCCACGGTTGCTGATGAACTCCACCCCATCGTCGGTAATCGACAGGTCTACCTCAGCTAGGATATCGTTCCCGATCACCGCTGCATACTGCATGTCGCTCTCCTTTACTACGTGGAACTTCAGTTTCAGCTCCACCCCAAGTCTACCCAGAAACTACCTACTGCCGTGACTTTAACTGACCCTATATCTCGCAGATTCCTTTTTGTTTTGTCTAGCTGAACCTGTATTCTTCCAAAATTAAACAGACGAATTTATATTTAGTTATTTATTCATTGACTTATAACTAAGAAAAAAGGCTTGCTAGCCGTCGCCTCTGTTACTGCGCCTTTAGTCTCTTCAGACGCTTGGTACTCCTGTTGTGACAGTAGAGTTATTGGAGCTGGAATGACATCTGTTGGGTTTTCGGGACCACCAGCTCGAGGTCCTTGATAACGTCCTCTATGTCGACGCTGCACTTCAACATCTGATCCGCGTGTCTTCGCTAGAGTTGTCCATTAACATTGATGTAGTAATGTAGTCGTCCATCCCTCCTTACTATTTTTCCAAATTCCCATTTCTTATCCTTGTTGGTATAGTTCCTCACTTGAACCTTGTCTCCCGAATGCTGAAGGAATAATAGCCAGGGTGCTACCCCTGTTGTTGCATTTGGCGTTTTCCTATATAATTTGAAAGCTTGTGTATTACGCTCCCCGGGTCGTTCATCATTTTGTGAAGTCCCACTTTCATGTTCTGCACGAACCGCTCTGCTTGTCCATTCATGAATGGATGTAATGGATCAGTAAGCTTGTGGGGGATCCCGTTTGCTCTGATGAACTTCCTAAACTCCTCAGATGTAAAAGTGGATCCATTATCGCTCACTAGTATCTGAGGTAATCCATAACGAGCGAAAATATCCCATAAAACCTCAATTGTCGTCATGGAATTCATCGGTATTATGTCCGGCCATTTTGAATGAGCGTCGACCACTAAACAAACTATTTATTAAGGAACGGACCTGCGAAGTCAATATGAATTCTTTGCCACGAATCATAGAATTTTAAATTTCCTTCAGTCAGTGACCAAATATGTAAATGAAAAAATCAACTTGTTCTTTTATTAGTCTTTATTGCTCGGAATCCAATAACTTAATGAGTCAATGCTTCACTTACTTTAACATGTAAACTTACATAAAGTAAAAACAAAAAAAAACTATTATATATTTAACAGAGAAATTATGAGTGTAGGAAAAATACCATAACCGGTTCTTATTTATTTGTGCATGTTAACAACTGTGTCCATCATTGCTGGGAGCTGTGTTGTGCTTTGTATACTGAGTACATAATTTATGTGATGTGGGATATCAGCGTCATGTGTCTACCATTGATACTGTACGGTACACGCAGGTTGGGAGATTGTTCTTCGCATTGTAATGTATATACATTCTTGGTATACTGTATACATAGCGCATGTTGTTTGGCGATAACAATAGGATGGTTGTACCATTGTAGTATACGAGTACAGGTTGTATTGCAAGTTGTTGCTATGCTGAGCATGTGACTCACGGGGCGGATGGATATTCCCATGGATGATGTATTTTCCTTGCGGATTGCTTTGCAACACTTCTACATGCATAGCATTCGCCGGCCAAGCCTTCAATGTCTGCGTCAATATTTGGCCCCCAAACGTAGCTTCTCGCCAATGCCTTCATTTTAACAATGCCTATGTGTGCCACATGCAATTCGGCTAACACAAATTTACGCAGGCTCTCGGGAATCACCACACGTCTATACCTTAGAATGATTCCATTTGACAAAGAGAATTACACATATTTACCTTCGTAACCCGGTTCCGTTAGCTTTTCCCCCCGCGATAAGCAGTCATACACCTTCCTTAGAATGCGGTCCTTGCTGGTCTCGACCGAAATTTGTTTTCCCGTAACTAGGCCCGTATTGATCTGCTGCAGTTGATAGTCATTATCATCTTTCAGCTGTGTCCAGGGTTGTCATTTCAAATCTTGTGCTCCCAGTCAGATGTGACTGGAAAAAAAGCAGTCAAGAAACTCGAATTCAAATAAAACAGTCAAAGAATTTCCAACACAAATCCAGCTTAAAATCCAGCCAAGATCGCTTTTAACTGAATTCGGCGGCTTTGCTGAGCTTTGACGTTTTCATTTTTGTGTAGTTCTGAAATATCGAATAATGTTTCGGAATTTCTTTTAGTAATCTGCGATACTTTACGGATAGAAGATATGTATTTACTATTTTAAGTCCATGAGACTCTCATCACACACATCATCACCAACCGTATGTATCTGCAAATTTTCATTTCCAAACTGGTGTTTGTTAGTCAGGCATCCCAAAGTAAGCAAAACAAACAAATGTGCATGAATTGTCTCAGCGTGTTGGTGGGATTATTTTTATATGGTTAAATTGTATTTGAAATTGTTTTGAAAAGAAGTTAAAAGCAGTCAAAAAAAATATTGAATACATCTGGCAACGTCTTGTGCAGTGCTCAAATCAGTGCTACTTTTAACACCAAATATACGTAATTTTTCGCGTTAAATAAGCGTGGAATACACTCGTATCACTTTCTCTCAGTGTGAACTGTCGCAGACAGTTGAAGTTTAAAACAGAAATCATCACAAAAAGGTAAAACATAAACTTTTGTAAATTCCCTTGTTTGATGTTTGTCAACTGTCAGTGAGAATCGCTGAGATCTTGTATACACTGTGGATCCTGTGGAACCCAACCGAAGCAGGGAAAACAGAAGCTTTTACCACCTTAGCTATTGTAGACAACAACCAACCGCAAACAACAATACATCAACTATCCTAAAAGCATGCTCTTCTTATTTATATTAAGATGAGCATACAAAGGTCGCCCCCATGGGGCAATTCAATTAAATCAAATATTGATAACTTATATAACTCCAACACTAAATCGACACCGACTATAACATTGCCAACAACAACAACTGCAGCATCAACACCAACATCAACAACAAATATAACTACCATCGCATCAACATATAATACAACTACTACTGTAACAGCAAGTTGCACAAATGCCATAACAACACCGACAACAACCTCATCTCTAATCAACATTACAAATGAAACCACCACCACAACACAAATGCAAACAAAAAGAAGCAGGACATCTCCCGAAAAAGGCAAACAAAACCAACCCAAAAAAATAAAAAAGCAGAGCACCTTAAAAAAATACTGGCTGAATCAACCTGTAGAAAAATCTCAAAATCGTTTTGATTTACTATCAACGGATGAAGAATCCGACGAATGCGAAACGCCACTTGCACTGAATAACAATAAAGAAGTAAAGACAGTTACACCCAAACCTCCACCAATATATGTCCAGGGCGTTAAATATATTCACATCTTAATAAATGCACTAAACTCGACAACAACTAAGGACACATACGAACTAAAAGTTTTAACAAACAACGAAATCAAAATACAACCAACAGACTCAGTAACCTATACAAAAATTATAAAAACACTCCAACTCAAAAATACATAATACTATACATTTAAGCCCAAAGAACAACGAGGATTCCGCGTCATCCTTAGGAATATGCACCATTCCACCGACCTCAACGAAATTAAAAACGAACTCGCTCAACATGACCATAAAGCAGTCAACATCCATAACATATTGCAAAGAGGAACAAAAAAAAACCGCTACCACTCTTCGCCATCGAAATCGAAACCAATATAAACAATAAAGACATCTATAATATAACCCACTTACTACACTGCAAAATATCATTCGAACCGCCTCACCAAAAAAGAAGTATACCACAATGCTCAAACTGCCATACGGACATACCAAAAACTTTTGTACACTGGAGCCAACTTGTGTGAAATGCGCAGGAAGGCACAAAACAATTGAATGCACGTTAAAATCGGAAAGCACCAATATAAAATGCGCATTGTGCGGTGGATCACACACATCCAATTACAAGAGCTGTGAAATTTACAAAGCCCTGAAGGTGCAAAGATTCCCTTTTCTCCGAGCAAAAAACATCGAAGAAAAACAAACACTAAAGGCACCAAGTGACAAAGAACAGAAACAGAAAAAGAAACTGAAACAGAACAGAAAGTTTTATCGTTCTGTAGTTAATTCTGGTTCTGTTTACGGTGCTCGATCAGCTACACAGAACTGAAACAGAAACAGATCCATAAAAACATGGCAGCCGCCTATTCCGTTAAATTGTATGTTGTTAGCTTTGACTTCAACGAAAAACATGGAACAGAATGAAATTGTATAAAATTTGGTGATTTCTTACGAAATCTATTATTCTCTCCTCTTCGTCTACTAAAAACAATAGTACGATGCGAAACAAACAGATGCAAATAAATCCAAACAAAAAAAACCCGCCCCCACGATAAATTTGAATTTCTGTTGCTGGCAGCAACAGAAACAATCAATAAAGACTTGTTTGCGTTCTGTCCTCAAACAGCCATTTTTCTGTCGCTAAATTCTGTTGCTGAAAAATAAATTTTCTGTTCACAATTCGGTTTCTGTTGCAAATGTATGGGATTCTGTTTCTGTTCCTGTTGCTGTTCTTTGTCACTTGGTGCCTTAACTGACACACTGACACTAGTACAAAACCCAAACCCAACCAGAACAAACCCTTCGATAACGTTTGCAGACACCGTAAAGAATACAAAAAATAATGACGCACAAACACAAAATCATGTTCCAACCAATATAAAGCCCCCGACACCATTCGCAGACGTAGCCGTAAGGAATAAAATAAATCACGAAACACAAAAACAGCAAAAAGAATCCAAACCAGATGACCTATCTGAAATCAAAGAAATGATGAAACAGCTAATAACTCAAATGTCTAATATGATGAACATTTTAACCTTACTTATTACTAAAATAAATGGACAATAATACCGACCTAAAAATACTAGTATGGAATGCAAATGGACTTAGCCAACATGCTCTGGAGCTAAAAAAAATTCATAATCGACAGCTCTATTGACATACTCTTAATATCCGAGACCCATTTCACAAATAAAAGTCACATACAAATTCCCAAATACCGCACATATGTTGCCAACCACCCCAGTGGACGAGCTCGTGAAAAAATCAAGTACGAAGTACTAGAGAAATTCGAAAAGGAATATCTACAAGCTATGTCACTTCAAATTGAGGACAAGTATGGACCATTAATATTATCTGCGTTATACTGTCCACCTAAGCACATAATTAGTACCATACAATATTCAGACTGCATTAAAACAATAGGACCACGCTTTATTGCGGGAGGTGACTTCAACGCTAAAAATACAGACTGGGGATCAAGACTTACCAATAAAAAAGGGAAAAATCTAATGGAAGCTTTAACCAAAAACAACTGCAAATACATAAGCACTGGAGAGCCCACCTACTGGCCTACTGACATCAAGAAAAAACCAGACCTCATAGACTTCTGCATCACTAAGAACATCAACCATAATCACTTGACCCAAATCCTTCTCTAACCAACCACAAAACTGATTGGGACACTTTCCGGAAAGTAATTGACGTAAGCATGGACGTAAGGACTCCTCTCAAATCACATAAAGACCTTGAAAGCTCTATAATTTACTTCAATGACTTAATACACCTGGCAGCAACCAAAGCAACACCTGATATTACACAAAACGAATCACCCAACTATACCCCGAAGATAATACGACAAAAAACCAAAGAAAAACGAAAGCTACGAAAGACTTGGTAATGCAGCAGATCACCTCTCGACAAAGCTAATTACAATAAATCAGTTAAAGAACTCAAAGACCTTTTAAAAACAAATAATAACCGACGCATTAACACATTCCTGACAAAACTAACAGCAACTCAAGCTACAAAATATTCGCTCTGGAAGCTAACCAAAAAACTTAAAAAAGGAATAACCCACCAGCCGCCTTTGTTGAAGAATGACGGAACGTGGATTAGAACAAACACTGACAAAGCAAAAACATTGGCAGACTATTTCAAAACAACTTTTACTAATGCCAACGATGCTCAAAAAATACCTCTTCCAGACAACAACATAACAACGAGTAAGACAATAAAAAAAATCAACACGAAAGAAATAAAACATTACCTACAAAATAGATTAAAAGGCAACAAATCCCCTGGATACGATTTAATCTCTGGACAAATATTAAAGCAATTACCTGACAAAGCCATAATTTATCTTAGAAATGTTTTCAACTCGATCTTAAGGCTAAACTACTACCCAAAAGTATGGAAAGTTTCGAAAATAATTGCTATCCCGAAACCAGGAAAAGACGCAACTAAACCCTCATCATATAGACCAATAGTCTTCTGCCGATCATCTCCAAGATATTCGAAAAACTGCTATCTGACCGTATAGATATATCACTAAAACTAAAACATCTTATCCCGGACCATCAATTTGGCTTTCGACAGAAGCACTCCACCATTCAGCAGGTACATCGAGTGACAAACAAAATACTAAACGACTTGGACGAGCAAAAATTTTGTGTCGCAGTTTACCTTGACGTTGCTAAAGCTTTCGACAGTGTATGGCACAATGGACTCTTATTTAAACTTAGGACAATGTTACCTGAATACTACCAGCTTATAAAAAGCTACCTTTGCGATCGGCACTTCTATATACATTATAACGACGTATTCTCGAATCTACGAGAAATCGACGCAGGCGTTCCCCAAGGGAGTGTCTTATGACCCACCCTTTACCTCCTTTACACATTGGACATACCTAATACAGTTTCACAAGACTCCATGCTAGCAACTTTTGCAGACGATACGGTGGTCCTATCTTCACACAGCTGTCTACAAACTGCAATAAACCAAACACAACAACACCTTACTAAAACAACAAACTGGTTCCACAAATGGGGAATTCAAGTTAACGAGGAAAAAACGCTCCAAGTTATATACACCACAAAAAGAAATTCCAACCCTCAAATTATCTCCTTAAATAACAAGAACATTACTACAGCCAACTCAGCGAAATACCTAGGCATGACAATTGACAGCAAGCTAACATGGAAACAGTACATAACTCAAAAACGCAACCAAATTAAAAACAAGTTTAGACAATTTTTCTGGCACCTAGGGAAAAACTCGAAACTTTCAACGTAAAACAAGCTATTAATATACAAGACTGTGATAAAACCGATATGGACATATGGCATTCAAATATGGGGGACCGCCGCCAAATCAAATATCGCCATTATACAGCGACTGCAATCAAAAATACTTCGGACGATTGTCAATGCACCCTGGTACATCCCTAACGAAGACATCCATCGTGATCTCAATATACTGAGTGTAAAGGACGAAATTAAACAACAAAGTAGGAATTATCAAATGAAAATATCAAACTATCTAAACAACGACATACGCAATCTACCGGACAATGAAGTTAACATAAGAAGACGATTAAAAAGACGCAGACCAGTAGACCTTCAATGAAATTTAAAATTCGCTATTTGTATACATACATACATTTTTTTTGTAAAGTGAAAATTATTTGTCGTTCATATATAATGTCTATATAAATCTATTGTAAATAACCGTCCAAAATTTAAAATTGTATTGTATAACTTGTACCTATATTGTATATCGCTGTAAGGACAAATCGCTTTAAGACATTGGTCTAAAAACTATTTTACATCCCATTGTATCCACTGTAAAAACAATTACTTAGTGTCCAAGGACAGATGTATATAAAACTGGGAAATTAAAAAAAAAAAAAAAGAATACAGCTAAAAAACCAGCCGGCTGGATTTCAAAAAATCTTCCAGCTAAACTTATATCAATCCAGTCAGATTTGACTGGGAAGCAGTCAAAATGGCAACCCTGACTGTGTCGCATGTAGAGGTAACCGGGAAAGAGCGTCTGCATTCCCATGTTAATCTGTTGCTCTATAAATTATTTCGTAATTGAAGCCTTGCAGAAACTGGGCGTAATGCAGCATACGAGTTGCAACCACGGTTGGAAAATTTTTATTGGGGCTGAAAATAGCAACCAGTAACAGTAATTAAGGTGAACTTACGACCATAACAGTGTCTGAAAAACCGTTTCAGCGCCCAGATAGCAGTAGCCTCCCTGTCAATTTGGTTGTAGTTCCTTTCTGAAGCTGATAAGGAACGGGAAGCATAAGCGATCGGCCGCTCCTGCCTACCTGGAAACGTGTGGGACAAAACAGCTCCCAGTCCATATGGACTCACATCGGTAGCCAGTGACAATGGTAGTTTTGGATCGTTAGGACAAAGCACTAAATCCGATGTTACTTTCGTTTTGATAATGTTGAACGCACTTTCACATTCGTTATTCCAAACAAAAGCCACGTCCTTCTGCAGCAATTTGTAGAGCGGGTTCAATTTCCCCGACAGATTTTTGAAAAACCTTCCAAATAGTTCACCAACCCTAGCCAACTCCTAACTTCCGACGCGTTTCGCGGCGTTGGTGCATCAAAAATTGCCTTGATTTTGTCCTGCGTCTTTTCCAGTCCTCTTTCGGAAATAACATGCCCTAAATAATTAATTGAAGTCTCGAAAGATTTGCATTTGCTTAAGTTTATCTGAAGTCCAAAGTTGTTCAGTCGTCGGAGCACTTCCTCGAGCCGTAACAGATGCTCTTTGATTATTGACCCTTGAATTTTGATGTCGTCAAAGAAAACGCATACACCCGGAATATCCCTTAATGTATTTTAGGTACCTCTGCCAAATAGTTGGTGCTACTATTGGAACACAAGTCGATGCACTTGGAAGTCCCCCATTATTCATGAAATGGACAAGTGCAAAGCTTGCATAATCACCGTGCGAACATCTAAATTTTCACCGAACGTGTGATAATTAAATTTTGATGTTCCCACGACAAATATATACTTGACACCTGATGCACTTCACCCTAGTTTTGAGAGCGTAATTATTCGATTAGCAACAAGCAAGATAAGTCGTATTATTATGTAACATAATGTGGCGCATCTAGCCGGTTTTTATTTGTTCCGGATAAAACGAAAAATTAAATAAGTACTTTTTTGTTAAACAAGTAATAATTAGTGTAATACTATCATACAAAAGAAACACTCCACAAATATTAATACAAATTGTGAAATAGTGCACCGCTAAAAAGAAAAGAAAAAGAAACATTCAACAAATAATAACAAAAATTGTGAAATAGTACACCGCTAAAAAAAAAAAAACGGGAAATACTCGTAGAAAATTTGTATATGTAAAAATTGTGAAATAGTGCACGACTAAATAAGAAACTCGTACCTAGAAGAACCGGGCAAATGAAAAAGAACAGTTGTGAAAATAATCAAATAATCCAAGCCGAAGTACATCATCCACAAGACTCGTAAAGAATTAATTTTAGAAAATAGAAAACTAGATAAGCATCTCCTCGAGTAGATCAATTTGATAGTCAGATAAGCTCGTTCAGTCGTAGTACATTCACAGAAAAAACAGAATTGTTTAAGACTGATCTAAAATACTTTAAAAATTGCAAATTGTTTCCATGCGTTCACCAAGCAATACATTAATAAAAACCAAAATATTCATCGAACAGTCTACTTCTTCCCCTAACACAAATATCCCCCACCAAGTCAATCAAACGTTGTGCGCTGACGACTCATATATTGTTAGTACACAGCAATCTACAATGATTCAACTGATTTCCAATTTGATACCAACTTTTAATGGCAAGCAAAACGAAAGACTTGTGTCTGAGCTTTAAGCTTCTTTAAATTGTTGCAGACAGGTGAAAGTCGGCGCAGTGGCTTAGTGGTAGTGTGTTGGGCTACTAAGCGAGGGATCCCAGGTTCGAATCCAGAAAGAACCAAATTACATCTAAAGGTTTTTTCCCACTGCGCCACCTCTCGCGAACGTCTGACAAACATCCGAGAGTAAAACTGTCATGAATGAGCTTCTCAATCAGCCGTTTGGACTCGGCGTGAAATTGTAGATCCCTTCCATTCGTCCCAAAAATTGGAAACCGACACAAAACGAATGATTGTGAGAAGCTTTGGGTCGCGCCAAAATATTTATTTATAAATATTTATTTATTTATTTAGACAGGTGAAAGCCTGCCTGACAGCAGACCAAGAACACAATTTCTGTCTGTTAATTCCAACGAAATAGCGAGGTAATGCATACTTGGCTATGCAAAATTGTACATTTACAACGTTCGGGGAGTTTGAAAAATTACTTCGAGGACATATTTTGCCTAGAAAGACATATATACAGTTGTCAAACGATTTGCGACAATGCCGACAATTCCCAACGGAGACTTTAAACTCTTTCCTATTGAAAGTGAAGAATATAGTAGCGGAATGTAAAAACTCTGCTCATGAACAATTCCCTGCTGATGCCAAGGCATTAAGCAAAGACACTGAACTCGCGGCTACGTATGCCATTAAATCCGGGGTATCCAACCCAATAATAAGGCAATATGTTATTACTTCGCAAGAAACCTCAGTTACTAAACTATGTAAAAATCTTCTGAAGTAAGAGCTCGAAACGAAAAAGCACTATTCTGTTCAAATTGTCGTATGTATGGGCATAATAATGCAAACTGTAGGAGAAGTAATGGTAGCTTAGGCCAGCAAACTCAAAATAGAAACATAAGGCCCTCGGTTATGGCAACAAACTCCAATCAAAACAAAAGGCAAAAGTCTAATGGGCAAAAGTGTGACTTCTATTTAAGGTATGGGCATGAAATATCAAACCGTTACACAAATTGGGATGAAAAAAATTTTAACAACCAAAAAAATTAATAAGCAGTTGGTGATTCAAGAAAATATTTCATTTCATCGACATCAATGGAATTTATTCCAACGGCACTACACTGGGATCAATTGAAGGTAACTTTATATTAGATCCACCCATTAGGTGTAAGTTACATGTCACAAAAAAAATCCTACTTTGAATTGCGACGGTATCCCACGTCAGGATATATTGTTTAAATATACTAATATTGAGGGGCCTAATCAATATTATTGAGATTCCTTCACAAATCCAAGCCCAAAAATGTGCTGCCCATTATAAACTCTTCTACAAAAATACATCCAGGTGATGGAAATATTGATAGAGCAATAGATTCGATTTACTCAGTTTCGCAAACAGCTTCGGTCGCAGAGAGTTCAAATAATACAATAACATGTACAGGGCACTCATTCCGTATGTCGATTATCTTCAGACGATAGCTTTGCTTCCCGTAACTTTAATAATCGTCTATCGTCCGGGTGCTATCGTTTAGACGATTCAACATTTGCTTCACGTAACTCAATAATCGACAGACTACTATCGTCAAGAGGATAGCGTTTACGCGATAGCTAAAGAGGTATCGTCTTGCATTGATTTGTTTATTTTTCCGACAATTGGAATATTTTTCATGAATTTTATTTTTTTTTTTATAATCAACACGCGCTAAAGAGGTTATGACTACTCTTATAGTGTATACACAGCGCGGGCATTAAGGAAATTGGGATAAGGAAGATAGGAGATTCCGATGCACATTGGTCTTAAATGTCTGTAAATTGTACTGAGGAGGAAACACAGCGCTAGGTAAGGCATTCCACATTCGTGTTGTACGGCTTATGAAAGAATCTCTATATTTCATAGTACGACCGAAAATAGGCTGAATGGTAAACTGATGGGCATTCCTAGCATGACGAGTATTGCGGTTGAATTGTTGAAGGGGCGGAATGCAGCTGGCGATTTCGGTTGAGCACTGTTTGTTAAAGTACCGATAAAACAGTGAGAGACATGTTACATTTCTGCGATGTTCAAGCGAATTAATTGAATTCGCGATATTTGTGTCTCCGATTAGTTTTATCGCCCGATTTTGGATCCTATCCAGTAGGTGTAGTGTGGTTTTTGGCGCACCAGACCAGATATGAGAATTGTACTCAAGTTTGGGGCGAATGAACGCCTTATATATATTAGCCAGATCAGAAGGGGTAAAATATTTCTTGCACCGTTTGAGGAAACCTAGACATTTCGCAGCGTTCTTGGCGACTTCGTGTATATGGTCGTTCCAACGAAGGTTGTTATGAACACACATACCGAGAATGGAGTCTTTCGGTTTCTGTGATACAAGTGCCATTCATAGATAATGGCTGAAGGTTCGGGTTTCGCTTTAGAGAGCAGACAGCATTGTGTTTTAGAAGCATTAAATTCCACTCTGTTGGTTGAACCCCAATTTATAATGCTGTCAAGGTCGGAATTTAATGAGCTTAACATACGTTGTCGTTCCAGTTCTACGGCCGAAGAGCAGGGACGTGAGTCCTGGAATGAGTATGAGAAGCTGAGGGTGCTGTCATCAGCGAAAGAGTGAATTGGATTAGAAGTTACAGACAAGAGATCATTTATAAAAATGAGAAAGAGAGTCGGAGACAAAACTGAGCCCTGGGGAACACCAGCATTTAAATGATGAATTTCAGACTTGAAACCATCTAAGACAACTTGAATTGAACGGCCAGAAAGGTAGTTTCTAATCCATTGAATAAGAGATGCATCGATCCCATAGGCACGCATTTTCGACAAAAGAGCTTGATGCCAAACTCTGTCAAATGCCTTTGAAATATCAAGCGCAACAATCTTCGTTTCACCGGAGTGATGGAGAGATTGGTTCCACTTTTCGGTGAGATAAACCATTAAATCACCAGTGGATCTGTTGCCACGAAAACCGTACTGCCGGTCATTAAGAAGTTTTCGTGATTCAAGATATTTCATAAGCTGACGATTTATCAGCGTTTCCATGACCTTAGAAAGAATGGACGTTAGTGCTATGGGTCGGTAATTGGTGGGAGAAGAAGATTCGCCTTTTTTAGGGACGGGCTGGACAAATGCTGTTTTCCACCTACTCGGAAAGAGTCCAGAAGAATAGGATAGATGAAAAAGCTTACGCAATGGTTTTGCCAGCGTGGAAGAACACCTCTTCAGAACGATGGGGGAGATACAGTCTGGACCAGCGGATTTATTTATGTTCAGATCGTAAAGTACTCTTGCAACTGTACGAGTGCGAAAATGGATTTGTCCCATGGTAAATTCGACGCTATCAAGTACAGGTGGAGACAAAGTGCAGTCTGGGAGCATTGAGCTAGCAGCGAAATGTTCTGCAAGCAGATTAGCTTTGTCTAGAGAGCTGACAGCTGGAATGTCATTGTGAATGAGCGTTGGGATTGATGGAGAGGCCGAATTCTTAATGTTTTTAACAAATATTGTGAAAATCAACTTCGTAATTTTTTAAATGATTATAATGTTCAAGATAACATTACGGCAATTGAAAACGAAGACTTGAAGAATACAACTACCTAAACGAAGAATGTGCAAGTTGGAAGTGAAAACAACCGGATGAAGGAGTTGGCGCTAAAAATAAGGGATGAAATAAAAAATGCGCTGTTCAGATAATGATTTCTTTATGTATTTATACAAAAAACAAAAACAATGTACTCCAATGTACTAAGAAACATAAATATCACTTTCTCCATGCACGGATTTTGTGAGCAGGCTATCGGCATTTAAAATTGCCGCCAATTCATTCCACATTTTATTTATTTGGTGCTTCCCTTGCACAGAATTTGGTTTGTAGCCCTTTGCCAAGTCCGGGTGTAGCTCCGTGTATTCAATTAAATTGCCATTTGTTTCGGCGTACCTAGTTGAACTTAAGAAAAATGTGTTCGACGTTTATTGTTATTAATCAAAAACTAACAAAGATTAATTATGTATTTACATTTTGCAATATGAGAATCAATTAATTCGCCAGCACCAAACACAACAACCGAAATCGTTTTACAAATTTCATATACGATGACGTCTAGTGCCTATTCCATTTACAGTTTGTGAGCTACAGATATACTTACCGAAAGTTCTCAAACTTTGTGAAATAATGTTCTCAAACCTTATACCAAATAAACGAGAGACGAGACGATAGCGATATAGTTACGGAAAGCAAATTGATAACGAGATCGTCGACTACTATCGCGCGGACGATTATCGTTTTAAAAGTTACGGAATGAGTACCCAGGTAACGTATTTACAACTAAGCTTAATACTACAGCTCCAGCTCGCGAAGTACTTATAAAATGTCAAATTAATCTGGCTGAAGGTACTGATATCGTGTGTCTCTCCCAGGAAGTTTGTCCAAAAGTATATCTAGCATCATCCGTAGGTCGCCTTAATAATGGTTCAATAATAGAACAGAAGCCTGTAGAGACGAAGAAGGAAACCTTGTAGTAGAATCACAGTCGGTGCTGAGGATATGGAAAAACCATTTCTGCAAACTGTTAAACGGCGAAGACGACACAAATTCCGCTGTCAGGCAGAATGAACCATTCAACCTGGATGATGACAGCCAAGACTTCCGTCCACCTGACCAAAGTGAAGTGAGGATAGCAATATCTAAGCTTAAGTCCAACAAGGCTGCTGGAACGGACGGCTTAACTGCCGAGCTTTTTAAGGCAGCGGGAGATGGCTTGGTGGAGAGCATACACCAACTCGTTTCCAAGATTTGGTCAGAAGAAAGTATGCCTGATGAATGGAACCTCAGCATCGTTTGCCCGATCCACAAGAAAGGAGACCCTCTAAACTGCGCCAACTATAGAGGCATCAGTCTCCTTAACACTGCGTATAAGATCATATCTGCTATACTGTGTGAACGCCTTAAACCATTCGTCAACGATCTGATAGGTCCCTATCAGTGCGGTTTTAGGCCCGGAAAGTCCACAACCGACCAAATTTTCACACTACGGCAGATCCTGGAGAAAACCCAAGAAGTCCAAATCGATACCCACCATCTGTTCATCGATTTTAAGGCCGCATATGACAGCATTTATAGAGACGAACTATACAGAGCCATGTCTAGTTTTGGCATCCCTGCCAAACTCGTCAGATTGTGCAGAATGACGATGGAGAACGCTCGCTGCTCCATTAAGGTCGGAAACAATCTCACCTAGACCTTTGATGTCAGAAAAGGATTAAGACAAGGTGATGCGCTGTCATATGACTTCTTTAACATCATTCTTGAGAAAATTGTGCGCAACTCACAAGCCAACACCAGAGGCACAATTTTCCATAAGTCTGTGCAACTGCTTGCATACGCGGACGATATTGACATTATTGGCAGAACACAGCGAGCTGTCACTGGCGCGTTTGCAAGTATTAGTACGGAAGCGGCAAGAATGGGTTTAGTGGTGAATGAGGGCAAGACAAAATATATACTGTCAACAAGAAGGGACGCACAACATCGACGAATCGGACAGAACGTCACGATAGACAGCTATAATTTTGAGGTAGTTAGGGACTTTGTCTACCTGGGCTCCGCTATAAACTCTGATAATGACACCACAGCAGAAATCAAACGAAGAATTACCTTGTAAGGCCTTGTCAAGAAACACTAAGTCGATTCTATATAAGACCCTCATCATCCCAGTCCTGCTCTATGGCGCAGAAGCATGGACCCTAACAAAGGCGGATGAAGATCTTCTCGGCCGTTTCGAACGCAAGATTCTTCGAGTGATTTTTGGTCCCGTTTGCGTTGACGGGCTTTGGAGGAGAAGATTTAACAGCGAACTCTACGAGCTGTACAACGACACCGACCTGGTCAGAAAAATACGCATCTGTCGTCTAAGATGGCTAGGACATGTAGAGCGAATGGACACCAACGCTCCGGCCCGAAGAGTCTTCGATTCCAACCCGGAGGGACAACGCAGTAGAGGAAGACCTCGCCTTAGGTGGCGCGCACAAGTGAAAGGGGACCTCAACCAACTTGGAGTGCGCAACTGGAGGCAGTTAGCAAAAGATCGCGCTAACTGGAGAGGCGTATTGGTTGAGGCCCAGGTCCACCCCGCGGACTGTAGCGCCACCTAAAGTAAGCAAGTAATAGTAAGTTTAGCTAACGTAGGAACAACCGAAATAACTTTAAACGACATATAGCCCTATTCTGCTATTCATCGGGGGAATATTTCTTCAATTTTCACTGAATGCTATTCTACTAATGCTTAAAATAATGCGAAAAGGCAACCAGAGGACACATGAGAATATCACTTCAAAGATTTTCATAAATACAGATCAAATTAAATACATTTATTTCAACTTGCAAATAAACAAACTTCTTATGATTTTCACATGAACAGCTGTTAACTTGAATGTCAAATTGGTTTGTAGTTCACCCGATGAATAGCAAATGGAAAGGCAGAGTGAAAGGGAATCGAATGGGTGAATCGGATCTACGATTCACGTGAATAGCAGAATATGGCTGATAGCCATTAAATTTTTCCCACTAAAAAACTATACTATTGAAAATTTAAACAAAGAAAAATCTAAAAACCCACAAACGTCGTCATACACAATAGGCACAAACCCTTTAGTTCAACATAACGATAATGCGCGTGCAAAAACATTAATTGAAGAACTCAGTTTTAGAGATGATCTCAATCAAGAAGAAAGATCTACAATACAAGCTATATGTGAGCGATTTTCTGGTATTTTTCATCTCGAAGGTGAAAAACTATCACATACCACAGCAATTTATCACAAAATTTCAACTGAAAAAGGTAAAGGCCCTATAAATACAAAACAATATCGTTTACCGGATGTACATAGGCAAATTATAAATGAACAAATTGACAAAAGCCCTTGGAATAGTCCACGTCTAGTAGTTTCAAAGAAAGCTGACAAAAACGGTGTGCGAAAATCTAGAGCAGTTGTTGATTTTCGAAAAATTAATGACATAACTGTTGGTGACGCTTTCCGTTACCCAGAATTGACGATATCTTAGACCGATTAGGAAATAGTAGATACTTTTCAACTTAAGATCTTGCAAGCGGGTATCATCAAGTGCTGATAGACAAAGCCGACAAAGAAAAAACGGCTTTTAGTACAAGCACAGGGCACTTTGAGTTTGCACGAATGCCATTTGGCTTAAAAGGGGCCCGGCTACTTTCCAACCCCTTATGAAACTTATTCTAAGTGGTTTACAAGGCATTACATGTTTCGTCTACCTAGATGACATCGTTGTTTACGAAAGAAATTTAAAAGACCATAACAGCAAGCTAATTTCGATTCTAGAGCGACTGGAAAAATTCAATTTGCGTCTTCAGCCCCGAAAGTGTGATTTTCTTCTTCACGAGATAGTTTTTCTTGGTTACAAAATAACAGAATTAGGAGTGCAGAATTGCCTTTGCTAGCAGAATTTTGAGTCCAACTGAACGTCTGTACTCAACAATCGAAAGAGAAGCATTGGCTATGGTTTGGGAAGTAAAACATTTTAGATGCTATCTTCTTGTTCGAAAGTTTACCATACAGACCACAAACCCTTAATTATTTTTTTTTTAAATTACCAATGAGTCGACTAGAATTTCAATTTCAAATTCAAATTAGAAGAATATGACTTTATAATAAAATACATACCAGGAAATCAAAACGTTGTGTGAAGTTACAAAGCGAACAGAGTCATAGCTTTCGGGTAGTAACTAGAGCTCAAGTTCATAACGCGTCGACTCGCAGTGACGATAATCGTGAACTAAATTCAAAGGTAACTAAAAACAAGAAAGAACTAACTAGCGATTCCGAAGATGGTAAAAGAAAAAATAGAAACAATAGTATCAGTAGCGAGGAAGAAAGTTGTGAAATTATTAGTAGCGACGAAGATGTACCGATCCAGGGTGAACAAAACATCGCTAAATATATTCACCTTACAGATATGCAGGAGATCTATAACGTTTTAAAGAAATACCACAACTCTCCACTAGCTGGTCATCAGGAAGTCCTCAAAACGTATCTTCGGATTCTACTACATTTTAGATGGAAGAATATGTTTGGGATTATTAATAAATACGTCAAAGGTTGCAGAAAATGTCAAACTAACAAAAAGGCTAAACATACTATCATGCCTATGAAGATCGCAGTTACTTCGAAAAAGCCATTTGACAAAGTCTTTATGGACATTGTTGGTCCTTTGCCAACTAAACAAGGTAACAAATTTTTTTGACCTTTGAAGACGATCTTATAAATTTTAAAAATTAAATAAGTTGGAAACAAACTGCATATAATCCGCAAACAAATGGAGCTCTAGAGAGAAATCATGGCCCTTTAGTAGAGTCATTTACGATCATTTTCTAGTTCTAATCCAGCAGACTGGGATGAATGACTAAGCCAGGCCATGTAGATCTTACTAACGCCGATGGATGTGCTTTTTGGTTTTAACTCTGAGATACCAAACACTATAAAGAAACACCCTTCTCCGATTTACGACAGCGAAAATTATTTTTATGAATTAAGACATAAGTTACAAAAGGTGTATCAAATCGCTAAAACTAATTTAGATATTAGTAAAAATAAGACTTAGGAGGACTATGATAAAAAGATTCACCCATATTCTTTTAAAATAGGCGATAAGGTACTACTTTAGGATATGGCAAGAAAAAATAAGTATCCCTTATACACAGGTCCTTTTGAAATTAAGCAAATTCACAACGAAGTCAACTCCACAATTTTACGCGGGTCAAAATTGGAGAAGGTGCATAATAATAGACTAAAACAATATTATGAAAATGATTGATTTAATTGAATTTTTCAACAACTCTAAGATCCAACCTAAACCTTTTATTTTAAATTGATTTTTTTATTTCTTTCAGTTCTTAAAAATAAACCGATAAAAATTTGTAGTTGCGCAATGTATGCCAATCATTGGGTGTTCTTATTTTTATTGGTATCTCTATGGCCATCTATATTAAAAGCACAAGCATCAGAAAAAGCATAGACTCACTGGAATGTGCAGTGGGAATTTATTTCGACAATATCGGCAAGGTTCAACTTACCAACAGAAACTGGAGTCTTTTCGTTTACTATAATTTATCAACATACGGGCTTGAATTGACTGAATTAAAATCATACCTTAATCGTATGGTAGTGTGTGGCTTAGTGGTAGTGTGTTGCACAGTGGCTTAGTGGTAGTGTGTTGGGGTACTAAGCGAGGGGTTCGAAGCCCGAAAGTGCCAAATTACATCTTAAGGTTTTTTTCCACTGCGCCACCTCTCGCGAAAGTCTGACAAACATCCGGGAGTAAAACTGTCATGAAAGAGCTTATCCATTAGCCGTTTGGACTCGGCGTAAAATTGTAGATCCCTTCTATTCGTCCCAAAAATTGAAAACCCACACAAAACGAATGTTTGTGAGAAGCTAGGCCTTGGGTCCCACAGAATTGTCGCGGCAAAATATTTATTTATTTATTTATTTAAATCGTATGGAGGAATTCTGTACGAATGAAGTTTACAATCAGAGACATTGCATGCCTACGGTTGAATCGATACGTAATCGACTCAATAGCATAGAAGATAATAACGTGCTATTACATAAGTTAAATGCAGAAAAAGGTAGTCAAACAAGATTTATACGATCCCCTTTCGATATAGTGGGAAATCTGGCACATGGGTTATTTGGAATCTTCGATAATGAATATGCCAAGCATATTGAACAACAAATACATACGGTAAACAGTAATGAAAAACATTTGGCCGAACTCATTATAGCAGATTCCACTTCTAATATTCTTAAACGTTCCACTTTAAAAAAAAAACACCAATTCAAAGTTTAAAATTATTACTCAGCTATTACTGAAAACTCTATTAAAGATTCTTTTAAACTGAACGAACAACGACACGACTTGATGGCCTTGACGTCGTATTTAATGCTTAAAGTGACAAATTTCGAGTTTTATTAGATATTCTTTTAGGTCTCAAGCACGCCTAAATAAGTCCACAAACAGTAACCCCAAAGGAACTAAATGAACAGCTGTTGCTCATAACAAGCCACATCCCAGGTTCGCTAAGGTTACCCAAGGGTTCAGTTATGGATTTTTATAAACTGGCTACAATCAAAAGCCGAGTAATAGAAGAGACTGTTGTTTTTGAAATGCGTCTGCCATTGCTTGAACTTGAAGATTACCAGCTATTCGGTCTAAATTCAGTTCCTATTTTTCATAACAATTTTAGTTATTTGGTCAAAACATCTTCACCATACTTAGCGATCTCTTTGATGCAAGACAAATACTTTCCAATCTCAGAATTAGAATTTAATATATGTAAAAGTTTTTCACCAGACCAATATCTTTGCACGAATCAATACTCTACATTTGGTAAACATTAGAATAACAGTAACTGCGAAGTGTCACTGCTTAACCATAAAACTTATGACCACCAACAGTGTAGGCTAAATATGATCAACACCAATGATTTTTGGAAACGACTTAGGTATTCGGATTATGGATACTTTCATTAAATAATAATATAACAGGTCATCTAATTTGCAATCAGACATCCACTTGCCTAACAGTGTCGGGATGTGGTGTATTAACATTCAAATCACCCTGTACATTTAAATTACCAACAATGCAATCAAAGGCTAAATTCAATATAATAACACAATTACAAATGCTTTCATTCCTAACACGCATTTAAGTACCTGGTCCTTGAATAACATGGAGTCAAACGACAGCTGAAAGTTTCGAAATAAACTAACCAGAATTTACTTAATTAAAGGCCGATATTGATGAAGTAATGGAGCAATCTAAAACATTTTCAGTTAACGCTAACACCCACGTTTATCACCATTACACCTTGAATTACGTATTGCTCGCCACTAGTATTGTAATTGGCATCGTGTACTTTCGATATAAAAAACAGAAAAAAAATCCGCAGCGCAGACCTAGACCGCGACCCCGAAGAAGACCTCTAGTTAATTCTCATGCTGTGTTTGAACCTGTTGCTGACACATGCTAAAAGATCATTTCTTTTCTAAAAACAGAGCATTTCTTTTCTTCTTTTTTTAAAGAAATTTCTTTACTTAAGGGACATTCTTTGTTGCGTTATAAATTTACGTATTTTCATTACTTTTTGTCATTTCATTACACTCCGTCTAAACAATTCTGTGCAAAATTTGATAAGTAGATTAACAAGCGAAAGGACGATGTTTATATACAAATATAGGATGCATTCATAAAAAAATTAAATAAAAATAAAATAAAAATTATAAAATTTGTTAATTAAGTCCTAAATCGCACAATAGCGTAATTAACACACTGATATGTAAAAAAAAATAAATAAAATAAGATTACTTAGTTAAAGATAATGTTTATCTACAATATAGAATGTACTTATAAAAAAAATAATAAAAATTAGTTATAAAATTAGTTAGTTAAGACTTAAATCGCACAATTGCGTCTTCTATCACCTGGACCATCTTCTTCATCGTCGGCGTTATTCAACAATAACAGACATTTGATTAATGAAGATGTTAATCCTCCTGCCAACAGCGATACACCTGTGGTCGTTCCAGTACCCATCGTCACAAATAGCCGTGATATCTCACTGAAAGTTGTGGCTCCACCATCTGCCATATTTCTAGCAAGGCTACAATACGGAACTAAACCAAAGGATATTCTGGACTACATAAAAAACAAGGGCATTGACACCGAAGCTATCAGATGTCATAGCCTCACACCTGATAACCTGCCGGACCGAATATCAGCCTCGTTCAAAGTTCTTGCTCCTTCAGATATTGGAAAGGCTTTAGTTAACCCTAACTTATGGCCAAAAAATATGATAGTTAAGGAGTTTACAAATCGACCTGGCAAATCCAATAAGAAGCCAAAAAACTTACCGAGCTTGCCTACCCGCATCACAGAGTCGTAGAAAAGCGAAACTTTGATAAATCGAATCTCAAAATTTATTATCATAACGCCAGCGGAATTCGGACAAAAATCACTAAATTATTTAAATATTCTAGTCATCTTGACTATGATGTCATTATTATCACAGAATCTTGGTTATATGATGATATTCATGACTCTGAAATTTTTAATGAGTCTCTCTATCGGGTTTTCCGTTTTGATCGATGTAAAAAGAAGGAGGAACGTGGTGGAGGAATTCTAGTTGCAGTTCGTCGAGTTATTACCTGCTTTGAGATTCCCTTACCAGATCGTGAAGTGGAACAACTCTGCTTTTCTTTGGAAGTCACAGGTGTCGTGAGCTCACTTATTTTTATTGTAAGTTATGTCCCATCAGGGAGTGGATTAGATGTCTATGAAAGACACATATGTAACATTGATTTTATTTTCGATATTCACGATAATGTCTCCAATAGTATTTGTGTATTGGGAGATTTTAATGTCGGTGACATTGTTTGGTCTTGGTCCGACGAGGATAAAATGCTTATGCCATGTAACTTAAAGAAAGATATTGAATTTGTTTTAGTTGATTTTCTACTTTCTCTTAATTTGTGTCAAATTAGCTCAATTGTTAATTCAGAAAATAGAATATTAGATCTAGTTTTTATCTGCTGTGATGATATCAAGGCAAATACTTTTGAAGCCCCATATCCTCTGTTAAATAATTCTATTTATCATAATCAAACTTCTATTGAAATTGAGGTTTACGATTTTTTAAAAGCTGATATTAATCTTGCTAAAACGTTCGATTTTTCAAAATGCGATTTTAATGGTTTTAGCTGTTACCTTCATGACATTGATTGGAATAGTAATCTGAGACATTTGTCCCTTCAGGACTCTTATAATTTGTTTAAGTCTGTGTTGTTTAAAGGATTTAACGCTTTTGTTCCTTATAGATCGAAGAAGAATTTATCTAAGCCTCCGTGGTACAATAGAAGGCTCGCTCATCTTAAGAACCTTAAAAATAAGGCGCATAAAAATTTCAAATTGTCCGGTAGCCCTGTGGATTATGAACTTTTTGACAAACTGCGTAAGGACTTTCTTGCGTTAAGTAAATTTCTGCAAAAAAATCACGTAAATCAAATAGAAAATGCATTAAAGACAGATTCCAAACGCTTCTGGACTTTCATAAATAGCAAAAGAAAATCTACAGGTCTGCCCAAATCCATGTTCTATAAAAATTTTGAATCTAAAGATGTAAATACAACACTTGATTTGTTTGCTAAATTCTTTGAATCTGTGTACTCTAAGCCAGATACACCAAGTTTTGTTCCAGCTACAGAATGCAGACTGGACCTTGGCCTCATTCAACTAAGTCTCCATGACATTATGGCGGCTCTTAATGTTCTTAAGCCCAATTCAAGTCCGGGACCGGATGGTATTCCTTCGATTATTTTTAAAATGTGTTCCCAAGAAATCTGCAATCCGCTTCTTCATATTTTTAATCTGTCGCTATCCTCAGGAATTTTTCTTGAAGAATGGAAATCCTCTTTTCTTATTCCAATTTTCAAATCTGGATCTAAGAATGATATTGAAAATTATAGAGGAATCTGCAAATTATCTGCTTTGCCTAAGCTTTTTGAAAGTATCGTCAAATCAAAACTTGAATTTTTTACAAAGGAATTTGTTTGTGATGCGCAGCATGGCTTTGTGTCTGGTAGGTCCACTACCACAAATCTGGCTTGCTTTTCACACTATGCCATTAATGCAATCGAAGATGGTTATCAAGTGGACTGTGCTTACACTGACTTTAGTAAGGCATTTGACTCAGTCAATCATCACATATTACTAAAAAAACTTGAAAGTCTTGGGTTTCACTCAGCAATGCATGAGTGGTTAGCATCCTACTTGATTGGAAGAAATCAAAAGGTCAAAATAGACGACTACTTTTCACGATCCTTTGGGTGTGGATCAGGAGTACCACAGGGTAGTCATTTGGGTCCGCTCCTATTTACACTTTTCATCAACGATATTTCACGAGTATTAAAATATTCCCATTGTTTGATGTACGCTGATGATTTAAAGCTGTTCCTTAAAATGAAAACTTCATTTGACTGTGAGTATTTGCAACATGATCTAACAAACCTATCTGTTTGGTGCGTCAGTAATTGTTTAATGTTAAACATTAGAAAATGCTTCATAATATCTTTTTTTAGAAGCTCTTCTCATTTTGAATTTCAATACGAAATCGACAGTATTGTACTAAAAAGAGTTCTAGAAGTTAAAGATCTTGGTATTATAATTGATTCGAGGTTCACCTTTGCATCTCATGTGGATCAAGTTATTGCTAGATCAAATAAACTTTCTGGTTTTATAAAACGAAATTGCAAAGAATTTTCGGATCCTCATACTCTTATTTCTCTTTTTATTGCATTTGTTAGGTCTCTGCTAGAATATGCTGATGTAATATGGAACCCATTATACAAAGTTCACTCTGACCGCATTGAAAAAGTCCAAAGGCGTTTCACTAAATACATTTTCCGCAAAATGAGATGGGACTTTGAAATTCCTTACCAAACTCGGTGTCAATTGTTAGGCATTTCAATTTTAAGCTCAAGAAGAAAAGCTCATGACATCATGTTTGTAAGGGACTTGTTAAGCTATCACATTAACTGTCCACCTCTGTTAGCCCAAGTACCAATATATGCCCCGGCTAGACCTTTAAGGGAAAGAAATCTTCTCCTTCGACCAGTTCACAGAACTAATTACGGCCACAATGAGCCTATGTCCAGAGCTATTGTTTCATTCAATGAAGTTTGTAATTATGTTGATTTACATTTCTCTCGTAGTCGCTTCAAAAGTGTTTTACTTAATTATCTTGCATTCTCTTAGTCTTAAGAAATTGTTTTATATAATTTGTAGGTATAGTTATCACGTAATCTGTATAGCTTAGCTAGTAGATGAAATAAATAAATTGAAAATTAATTAACTCACTGATATCTATGTAAAAAAAAAATATAAGATTAATTAATTAAGGACAATGTTTATCTACGTAGTAATAAAAAACCAAAAAAATAATAAAAATGTTCATAGAATTACTTTATTAAGCTTGAAATCGCACCATTGCGTAATTACTTTAATAAAAAGAATTTAAGTAAATAATGGAAAAGTTGTATATTCGTTTAAAATAAAAAAAATTTTTTCAATTGTTAAATGTTTATCCAACAAATTTATTTTAATAAAGAAATGTCAGCTTCTCAAAAAGGGGGAGGAAATGAGGCGTAAAATATCTGGTGTCATAGGTAGACAAGTGCAAAGCTTGCATAATCACCGTGCGAACATCTAAATTTTCACCGAACGTGTGACGAGTAAATTTTGATGTTCCCACGAGCCACGACAAATATCTACTTGACACCTGATGCACTTCACCCTAGTTTTGAGAGCGTAATTATTCGATTAGCAACCAGCAAGACAAGTCGTATTATTATCTAACAACTGCATATGCTATGCACACACTTGAACATCTACACTCGCTCATATTAATAAATAATGCGTCAGACCTAGTGTGGTGGTCTCTGTCTTTAGTTTGCCTTGAGAGTTAGTTGTAAGTTGAATTAGAGAAAGACATTAGGTCTGTTCCTTTACTTTTAAATCTTACGAATTTTTACGAATTCTTACGCATTTTACTCAATTGTCGTTCCCTAACTCGAAAAATTCGTAAAGGAGAGCGGCTTCGAGAGAGCAAAATATTTCCCCTCTTACTAGTTTTTACTCAACAAATTTCTTTGCGTAAGAATTGAAACATCTGTCAGTTGCCTGAAAATTTACAGCTGATTTGAATTTGTTGTTCTATTTAGCATTTGGGTGGAATATTCGCATTTGTGTTTTGCACAGATTACTAAAAAAGCGTTCCTTAACTTCTGCGTAAGTTTCCCTTTTTGAGAAAGAATTCATCCCCTCCACAGGCCATTTTAACAGTCTTTTCCATTTTTACTACAAAAGTAAAGGAACAGACCTATTAGGTCTGTTCCTTTACTTTTAAATCCTGCGAATTTTTACTAATTCTTACGAATTTTACTCAAATGCCGTTTCCTAACTCGAAAAATTCGTAAAAGAGAGCGTCATCGAGAGAGAAAGATATTACCCCTCCACTGAGAATCTTACGAATTTTTACTCAACAAATTTCTTGGTGTACGAAGTGGAAAAGCTGTCAGTCACAGCTGATTTGTAAGTAGACATTAGAGAATATGAAATAAAAATTTATTGAATTAAGTATCTGTCATATCTGTCATTATTCATAGTTTACTACAAAAGAATATGAAATAAAAATTTATTGAATTAAGTATCTGTCATATCTGTCATTAATCATAGTTTACTACAAAAGCGTTCCCTAACTTTTTCGTTTGTGACTCTCTCTGTGAGAGAATTTATCCCCACCACTGCCATTTTGACAGTCTTTTCCATTCTTACTACAAAAGTAAAGGAACAGACCTATTGTTAACAAGTAGTCAAAGTCATGACCTATAATCAGCAGAATGTAGCACATGGCGCAGTCGCACACAGGCGGATTTTCCAAAAAACATAGCCAAAATTATTTTTTTGTTTTTTATAGCTAATTATTGCATCACTTCATAGAAGAAAAATAATTTTTTTGCAGTATTTATTTTTTTCTAATTTAATGATTTAAAAAAAAAATACAAAAAATCACAGAAAATAAAGATTTTAAATTCTTTGGGAGGTACCTTTTGTAAGAATATATTATGAAAAAAGTTGAATTTAACTTAAGTAAATAATAAATAATAATAAAATTATTTCATCGCCAATAATGTATAGTAAAATATTTTAACCTATGCAAAGGATATTATTATGAAACTGATACGAACTCCGTTTCATCGACTTGGATAGCTGGAAATTTACCTGAATATATGCTTATTAAGGAATCACCTTAAGAAGTTGCGATATTTTGCGATCTTGCAAGATATCGTCTAGTAAATCCGTAAAAACGTTGAAAATAAGAGTTTGGCTCAATAGGTACGTTTTTTTTTTAATCTCGTTTTTGATACAGGTTCACAATCAAATTTTATTTTGTTGTCAAGAAATCAGCTTACTGACTTCCTGAGAAGCTGTCCATCTCATGAACTTAAAGAAAAAACTAATTTTTTGGCAGAAAAATTTTAAAAAATTGATGCTTCAGAGGAAACAAAGAATATGTTAACTAATTTTTTCTATGAATATAAAAGTCGATGGTTGGCTTCCACAAGAAGCTATCAAGCTTTTAAATACAAGAACAAAGCCTGGCTAGAGCTTGAAATTCCGTTTCCGCGGCGAGCCTATGGATCTGTTGGAAGGCCACAAACTGATTTTGTACGGCTAAGTGAGAGATCAAAAAGGAGGAAAACTAAAGTTTTGCGTTCGGAATTTCAACCTGAAGAGTTGTGCTATGCTGCTTACATGCAATGTCAAGAATAAGTGAAATTGGAGTCTTCTACTGTGATGAAAAATATAGCTTTACGGCAAAGAAGTTTGTACACTTGTATCCGTGGTGCAATATGCCAACAACAGTGCACAAAATTTTAATACATAGCCCTGAAATTGTGTCGGATGCTATTCTTTCAATTGCACAGCTTGGAGAGGAAGCCCGAGAAGCCCAAAACAAAGATATCAAGCGTTTTCAAGAAAGTTTTTCAAGACAATTGTCATGGCAACAAAATGGAGGATGTTTTCCATAATCTGTTGGTTTCTTCTGATCCATACATTACTAGTATGAGAAAAATGTATCCTAAAAACGTTTAATCGTATCTTTCTGAAGTTTCAATGTTCTTAAAACAACCAGAAGTCGATGAAACGGAGTTCGTATCAGTTTCATAATAATGTCCTATGCATAGGTTAAAATATTTTACTGAATTTATACATTATTAGCGAAAAAATAATTTTGTTAATATTTATTATTTACTTAAATCAAATTCTATTTTTTTTATAATATATTCTTTCCTTTTTCCTACCTTCCATAGAATTTAAAATCTTTATTTTCTGAAAAAAAATATTTTTCTTCTAACTGTCTTTTTCTGATGAAGTCATGCAATTATTAGCTATAAAAAACAAAAAAATAATTTTGGCCATGTTTTTTGGAAAATCCGCTTGTGTGCGGCGTATGAAAAGAAAATGTTTTCGATGCGGCAAGTAAAATCATTTTCATCCGTATGTCGATTCAAGAACATTATTAATATAACCATTAACAATAAGGCGGGGAAATCGATAGTGATGAAACGAATAGTGAGTTTATAAATCGAAATAAGGATGTGTTTTCTGGTGACAAGTGCATGTTAGAGTTAAAACCCAACAGCAAATCGATCAGTAAGCTTCCGAGAATAATTACAAATGGCATAAGGCAAAAGGTAAAAGTGGCTCTTCTTAATATGGAACGTCGGGGCATTATCAGTAGACGTGATAAACCTTCTGCATGGTCCCACCAGTTAGTGGTCATTGAAAAGGCCAATGGAACTTTAAGATTATGCCTTGATCCCAGTGCACTCAACGGGTGCATTAAAGATGAGCACTTCATCATTCCTACACTTGATGACTTTTGTGATGTTAACTCAGAGAGAAAAACTGTTAGGGTTACCATTTTCCAATTTAAAATAAAAATATTGGTGAACGAAATAAATTCCGTTTATCTTTTTCTTTTTCCCGTGAGGGTTTTTCTAGGGTACCTATTCCCAGTAGGCCTAATCGTTTTAGTTTGTTTTAGTAAAACCCAACGACCGACAATAAGTAGTATAGGTTTACCTACGTGCTTTGTCATTTTGATATTTCAGTGTGAAAAACTATTTGATGAAAAATTTGACAAATATGCAAAAAATATAACAAAAAACCTAAAATATGCCAAAAATGTATGCTCTACAAAGTGAAATGTTCATTTATACCCAAATATACAGAAATATGCCCTCACAACTAGGGCTGAAAACATTTAGGTAGGTACTTAGTTTTGTATATTTAAATATTTAATACGATATCAAAAAAAAACATGCTCTTGCATGAATCCGGTTGCCATAGTTATCATTATTAATATATCTCAATTTACCTACAACGCACTAATGATCACTTGTTGCGTGAATGAAATGAATGCATTAAAACACTTCACGAATAAAAATTTTTCTAAAAGACAACATTAAAAAAAATATTTTAACAGAATATTATTTGATCCTTCAGAAATACAAACAAATTAAAACCGAATGGCAACACCCCACATAATAATTCGTTCTCAAAAGCACGAAAACTGAAAGTTCTTTGACAAAATCCATAGAAAAACCCTTGATAATATCATTGAATTACTACAAATAGAATCGGCATCGACAACGACGTCCGCTACGCGGTCCATACGTCGCTGCGATCGCTTGTGCAGGTTTGTGAAATGGATCCGGGCATAAAAACGAAAACACGAAAATGTATTATATCCCAAAAAAAAATATCCATCTGAGGAATGCTGTCTGGGTAATTCTTTGTTGTAAACCAGTTTGAAGCAGGTACGATATTTCATGTTTATCTTTCTGTCGATACGCTTCGATTGTCCTTATTTCCTTGTTACTTTTGGAATTTTTGTTAGAGGTTTATTGCGGTGGTTTTTAGTATGTGGTGCATACCTGATTTCAAATTCTTATTTTGAAGTTAAACATGGCCAAATAAATGCAAATTGAGCTGATAACCATTTCTGTTCCATTTCTTTCTTTTCGTGCATTTTGCGTTGGGGTTAATTATTTTTATCTTCGCACGTAAAAGAACCCGCATGGTGTGCTTGAATAATTTTTGATTGTGCTGTTCAAAGGAACATGGAAGCTCAAATTGGTTCCTAGAAAAATTTAAAAGAATATTAAGTACATTTTGTTCAAAGCATTGCGTTTCAAAACGTTCACCAAAACAATTGATTATTTTTTCCAATAACTCTACAAAATGTGAAGTAGGAATGACTAAACCACCATTAATTGTATCCTCATATTGACAAGGGACTCATTTTGATCAGGTGCAGAAACTTTAATATGGCTTGAAAAATATATCCATATCTTGCATAATTGGAACTGTCTTTGGTCCTGATAAATCCTCCACATCAAAATCGTCAAACTCGCAAATTCGTCAAATTCGCATTGACAGACAATATCAACACCACCTATGTAATATATATATTAGGTACGTAATCAAACGGAGAAATTATTTTTGATGGATACAGAAACTAAGACACATATTAAGACAAAAACTACGACACAAACATTCTTACTTTGCAATCATCTTGACATCTTGATATAACACATTGTAAACATATAACTACCATCCGGATCCAAGAACTCTATTGAAGCGCTTAGAAGATGAAACCCTTAGTGACATTATTGAGATTTCCGTTTTTTCGTATAGATGAATGTCCTATACGAAAACTATTAATTAATTAACTATTAGTTACACTTAAAGCACTTGAGTGCTATTTAATTCAAATTGGCCACATATTCTTTTTATTATTTTTATCAAAAAAGATATAGGTAAAAGACTTTAAACGCTGTTTAATTTATAAATTTTTGCAAATGTCGCTTAGTTCCTTCATCCTCTTAGCGCTTATATTCAATTTGTAAGTTGTATCTACAAATTATGTCTTAGTAAACGTACTTTCAACATCCGCCATATTTAATTGAACTGATGAATCTGATGTTTTATATGAAGTTGTATTAGGAGCAATTATATTATAAAAACTCTTGTTTTATGATTTCTTTCATATGAACCTCTGTTATTTCTAACGACTGATATAGTGTAGTGTGTTGGGCTACTAAGCGAGGGGCTCAGGTTCGAATCCCGAGAGGGCCAAATTACATCTTAAGGTTTTTTTCCACTGCGCCACCTCTCGCGAAAGTCTGACAAACATCCGAGAGTAAAACTGTCATGAATGAGCTTCTCAATTAGCCGTTTGGACTCGGCGTAAAATTGTAGATCCCTTCCATTCGTCCCTAAAATTGAAAACCCACACAAAGCGAATGGTTGCGAGAAGCTAGGCCTTGGGTCCCATAGACCTGTCGCGCCAAAATATTTATTTTTTATTTTTTATATAGAAGTGGGTTGTTATTAGGTACCCCTGTTGTTCCCCTTTTATATAGTCCCACAATTGCAGTGTTCCATTTATTGTTTGGCAAAGACCGTTAAAACAATACACCGGAACTTTTCTGTCCCTCTTCCATGACGATATCCATTTAACGGAATCCTGTAAATTTGATATGATGCCCATTTGGATTTCTGATATTAACATGTATTATACTGTTCTTGTAGATCATGCAAAACTTCCACTCCACAGCCACAATCATGAGTAGGTATGCTAAGCAATCAGTTGAGAAAAAAGAAATGATGGTATATGCAAACACTAAGTAAGTACAAATTTTCGCCGCATTTAAGGTCCGTATGTCGCTTTAAAGTGAGCGGTATACACTTCTATTTGTAGTTATTCAATGGCTACATACAGTTTTAAGCTTTTTCCGATTAACCTAGATCTATGAATGTAACAGCAAGATGATTAAAGTAAGGTAAAAATTCCACAGTCACGCTACTCTTATAATGAAAAGAAGAAAAACATTCTAAAGGACTTGAAAAACTTCCCACGATGGTATTGCCACCCACCAAATATAGCCTATTACAATATCGGATATAGTCCGAATAAATTAAAAAAAAAACCATCTCAATACGTTCAGTAGTTTTTGATTTTTTTGGGAACAAACATCCAAACATTCACATTTATAATATATAGGATAATAGCGGACCCGGCAGACGTTGTCCTGCATGCTTTTTCAAGCCACGTATGATTAATATAATTAGATGCTTTCAATCAAAGCATCTTTCGTATTTACCATGTTGCAGAAGTTGTCCGGCAATTTGATGCATTGTGTGCAATGTTGAGCAATTGCTCGGAGAATGATTGTGCCAATGGATCGTTTTGTAGTTGAACTCTTACATTTGTGTTAAGACGTAATGTACAGACATTTCGCCATAGATATGATTGTTTTATACATGCGTTAATTTCGTCCGCATATGTAGCGCGTGGAATGACCGGCAATGTCTGTCTAAAATCACCGGACAGCAGCAGTAAAGCACCACCGAAAAGCCTGGTGTTATTATTTAGATCTTTCATCATTTTATCGAGAGCTTCAAGTGAATGCTTGTGTGCCATAGTGCATTCATCCCAGATAATAATTTTGCATTTTTGCAAAAAAAAAAAACGGTTCTAAAATACCCACAATTTGTCGCTCCTCCATCTGCTCGATATGGTTGTACTGGCAGCGTGCGTTTATTTGCTGTTCCTCATCACCCATGAAGTAAATTTGGAGAAATTTTGAATCGGTATTAGGCATTGGCATTAAAGAACCAATTTGATGAATCTTAAACGTTGATTAAAAATTGCGACCATCCGCATTCTGAACGATTTTTGTTGCCGGATATATTAAAGGCTCCGTACAAAATTTTTTACAATTTATTTTTTAATAATATGTACATCGTTTTTTGGGGCACTGTGTTTGTGATATTGTTACAACTTTTTTTGTCTTATATATTCCAAATAAATATATCAATTTTGTATTTTACTTAATAACTCGCAGTCACGATTCGGTTGCTTTTGAAATACGTATAAGATTTTGAATGTATTTTTTGTATGGGCGGTTCCACGCCCCTTTGTCCAATTTTGACCAATCTTCACAGAAATACTCTTGGGCCAATACCTAAGATTATGTGTAAATTTGAACTCAATCGATTTTGTGGTTTTCGAGATATAAGATTTTGAATGTATTTTTTGTATGGGCGGTTCCACGCCCCTTTTTCCAATTTTGACCAATCTTCACAGGAATACTTCTGGGCCAATACCTAAGATTATGTGTAAATTTTAACTCGATCGATTCGGTGGTTTTCGAGATATAAGATGTTGAATGTATTTTTTGTATGGGCGGTTCCACGCCCCTTCGTCCAATTTTGACCAATCTTCACAGAAATACTCTTGGGCCAATACCTAAGATTATGTGTAAATTTGAACTCGATCGATTTGGTGGTTTTCAAGTTGATCCATGTACATCCACTCAGGAGATGTCTTCGTTCCGTTTTCAATGATCCCGCTGAACAGCACATACAAAAAACAGTTTCGCGCTCTTCGGATGGGAAACACATTCCCCAAGTTTCGGAGCAGTTTCGCGCTTGTATTCTATTCGCGTGGTGCGATTCCAAAATCGTTCTTCGTTGGCTTTCACCACCCCCTCGTCGCTGGAAAACCTTTATAGCCAACCGAACAGCACCCATTTTAGAAACTATACCTTACCCGATACTCCTGCTTTCATGTCCCTTCGGAATCGAACCCTGCAGACTGTGCATCGTGTAGTGGCCTCCCTGTTAATCTCTTCAATCATTGTCTGTAGACGAACATTGATCAAAATCAAACCTGTCTTTAAATCTGTCCGACAGTGAATCGGTTAAAGGGGAGGAAACACCAATCTCTAGGCATTTGCTTGTCACTTTGGCCAATAAGCATGTCTTTCAGGGCTTAATAAGGAACGTTTCGTCGTGGTATCGGTTGCAACGGACAGTCGCTCATTGCTACGATTGGCCTCCGAGTGTCGCATTCCCATCTGCGACCGAATTCATCGTGGTTTGAATCATGGGGAAATAAATTCTGCTTTTAATATAAAGCATCCGATAATTCTTCCTAAAGCTAGCCTGATTTCTTTGCTGATAATAAGAGACACACACATCAACTATACTCTGTCCAACAAAAATTGTCAGTACAGGCCTTATGGAGAAGCTTTTTTTCTACCAATGGTGCCTGTAGATGCTCTCACGGCACTCAAACACCAGAATTGCCACTGAAATAAAAACCAAACCACTGTCGTACCAAGGAATTGTTGTTGTCATTTTCCTAAAATTTGGCAAGGAGCTCACTGCAACCACTCTGCCACACAACTGCAGGCAGAATGAATGAATGATCGCTTGTGATCGCTTGCAGTGTGTGCGACTGAAGCACATCAGAAAAGTGTTACCATGTGTACAATGAAAGGATATCATCAAGGGTTTTTCTATAAATTTTGTCAAAGAACTTTCGGTTTTCGTGCTTTTGAGAACGAATTTTTATGTGGGGTGTTACCATTCGGTTTTAATTTGTTTGTATTTCTGAAGGATCAAATAATATTCAGTTAAAATATTTTTTTCAATGTTGTCTTTTAGAAAAAGGTTTATTCGTGAAGTGTTTTAATGCATTCATTTCATTCACGTAACAAGTGATCATAAGTGCGTTGTAGTGATATTGTTTTTTTTGCGATATCTTATTAAATATTTTAATATACAACTCTAAGTTCCTACATATTTTCAGCCCTAGTCATGAGGGCAAATTTCTGCATAGTTGGGTATATATGAGCACATGGGTAGAGCACACATTTTATTTTAGCATTTTTGTTATATTTTTGCATATTTGTCATCAAATAGTTTTTCACACTGAAATATCAAAATGACCAATCAAGTAGACCTATACTACGTATTGTCGATCGTTGGGTTTTACCAAAACAAACTAAAGTGATTCGGCCCACTGGGAATACCCTAGATCCTAGAAAAACCCTTACGGGAAAAGGAAACAGATAAACTGAATTTATTTCGTTCAGCAATATTTTTATTTTAAATTGTAACCCTAACAGGTTTTCTCTCTGAGTTATGTGAATTTTCATACAAACTACGGCAACCCTGTGAGAGCTTTAAAGAGGGACAGATTTATGTAAGTCATTGCAACCAGACTGAGAGACAAACATCCTATCTTTCCTGTACTGACAATTTTTGTTGGACAGAGTATAGAATTTTTTTTTTATTTATTTATTTTATCTACTAGCTAAGCTACACAGATTACAAGACAACTTAAAAATTATAAAAAAAACACTTAAGAACTAAGAGAATGCCAACAAATTAAAACACTTTTTAAGCGATCACGAGAAAAATGTAAATCATGATAATTACAACCTTAATTAAATGAAACAAAAGCTCTGGACATAGGATCATTATGGCCGTAATTTGTTCTGTGAACAGGTCGAAGAAGAAGGTATCTTTCCCTAAAGGTCTAGATGGAGCATAGATTGGCACTTGGGCTAAAAGAGATGAACATTTAAGACGATAGCATAACAAGTCCCTTACAAACATGATGTCATGAGCTGTTCTTCTTGAACTTAAAGCCTAAATGCCTAATAATTGACATCGCGTTCGGTAAGGAATTTCAAAATCCCAACTAATTTTCCGAAAAACGTATTTTGTGAAACGCCTCTGGACTTTTTCAATGCGGTCGGAATGGATTTTAAATAATAGGTTCCATATCGCATCAGCATATTCAAGCAGAGATTTAACTAACCCAATAAAAAGTGAAATAGGGTATGAGGATCCGAAAATTCCTTGCTATTTCGTTTTATGAAGCCAGAAAGTTTATTAGCAATAATGTGATCAACATGAGATGTGAAAGTAAACCTTGAATCAATTACAATCCCAAGATCTTTAACTTCTTCAACTCTGTTAAGTGCAACACTGTCGACTTCGTACTGAAACTCAAAACGAGAAGAGCTTCTGCAAAAGGATATAAAAAACATTTTTTAATATTTAACCTTAGACAATTGTTAACGCACCCAACATATAGGTTTCTTAGATCACATTGCAAAAACTCGCAGTCAAGTGGAGTTTTCATTTTAAGGAACATCTTTAAGTCATCAGCGTACATTAGACAGTAGAAATGTACATGATAAAGAGGAGTGGACCCAAATGACTACCTTGTGGTACTCCTGAGCTGCACGCAAAAGATCGTAAAAATTGATCATATATTTTACCTCATATAAGTTTTTTTTTAGTAAAATATGATGATTGACGGAGTCAAATGCCTTACACAATACACAATCAACTTGATAACCATTTTCAATAGCATTAATGACATAATGAGAGAAGCAAGCCAGATTAGTGATAGTGGACCTGCCAGACACAAAGCCATGCCCATGCTGCGTATCACAAACAAGGTCGTTAATAAAAAATTCCAACTTAGATTTTACGATACTTAGGCAAAGCAGATAATTTGCAAATCTTTATATATATAATTTTACTGCACGTGTGTATGCCACTGAACTCCTCCTAAACGGCTGGACCGATTTGAATGAATATATAAAAGCCCATATATAAAAGCAATCAAAAACTTATATCTCGGAAACCACCGAACCGATTTCTGATTCGAGTGCGTCGAGTTAATCGTAATCCTGTAATGGATTTCAGGCCGGAAATTTACAATGAAGCATTGATTTCTATTGAAAATTTCTGTTTGTCAATTGCTAATAAAGCATTAGCACAGTTGGGAATGCCATCATTTAATCGTGCAATGCATGAAATTTTTGATCTAAAATTGCAATGTGACCTACAATACGATCGCATCGAATTGAATGCCTTTGTTCAAGCAAATGATAAAAATTGAAAATGGTGGGATGCCTGTTGATGGAACTGGATTGATAACATTGCCAAATGATTTTTGCCGTTTTGTAGCTGCTAAGAACAAAGATTTCAGTGAATTAAACATTCCATTTAAATGGAAAATTTAAAGGCGAAGACTACGAATCATAATGATTCTATCTGATATTCCGTTGGAATTTAAACGACTTCAGTTTTCTGTTCGCCTTGCGTTTGCGGTTACTATTAAAAAGGCGCAAGGACAAACGTTAGGAATTTGCGGAGTGAATTCAGAGTATCCAGTTTTCTCACATGGACATTCGCGTGTTGGCAAACAAAATCATCGGTTTTGTATATTTACACCGAAAATGGAAAAACCAAAAATATTGTGTACCACAAAGCATTACAATAAAAACTATTTACCACTGATTTAAGTGAATTTGAATTTTTTTTTTATATTTCTGTATTGCACTACGAAGTGTGCAGGGGTCCGCTAGTTCCTCTATAATTTTCGATATTGCTTTTCGATCCCGATTTAAAAATTGGAATAAGAAAAGATGATTTCCATTCTTCAAGAAAAATTCCAGAGGACAGTGACAGATTGAAAATTTAAAGAAGCGGTTTGCAAATTGCTTGAGAACACAACTTAAAAATAATCGCAGGAGTACCATCAGGCCTGGGATTTGAATTGGGCTTGAGATCATGAAGAGCCAAGATAATGTCGTGAAGACTTAGTTGAATGACGCCAATATCAATTCTGCATTCTGTAGCTGGTACAAAACTGGTTGTTGTGGGCCTTGAGTACACAGATTCAAAGAATTTCCCCAAAAATTCCAATATATTAACATCTTTAGATTCAATATATTTATAGACCATGGATTGAGGTAGACCAGTGGATTTTCTTTTGTTATTTATGAAAGTCCAGAAGCGTTTCGAGTCTTTATTTATTTTATTTTCTATTTGAATAACGTAGTTTTTCTGTAGAAATTAACTTAATGCGAGAAAGTCTTTACGTAGTTTGTCAAAATGTTCATAATCTCCAGGACCACCGGACATTTTTGTGAGCCTTGTTTTTAAGGTTCTTAAGATGACAGAGCCTACTATTGTACCATGGAGGCTTAGCTTTATTCATCCTCGACCTATATGGGACAAAAGAGTTAAATCCGTTTAACAGCACAGACTTGAAAAAAATTATATGACTCCTGAAGGGACAATTGTCTCAGATTACTATTCCAGTCAATGTTATGTATGTAAACATTCAAACCATTAAAATCGGTTTTTGAAAAATTAAATGTTTTTATCCGATCACTGTCAGTTTTTAAAAAATCATATAATTGAATTTCAATAGAAGTTACATTGTAATAAATAGAATTATTAAGCAGAGAATACGCAGCTTCAAACGAATTTGCCTTAATCTCGCAGCAGATAAAAACTAAAACTAATATTCTATTTTGTGAATTTACAATTGAGCTTATTTGACACAATTATAAGAAAGTAGGAAATCAATTTAAATAAATTCAATATATTTTTTTAAGTTACAAGGCATAAGCAAGGACATTAAAATCTCCCAAAATACATATACTGTTGGAGGTATTATCATGATTATCAAAAATAAAATCAACATTAGATATGTGTTTTTCGTAAAAGACTACTATTTCATTCGTCGGATCATTCACAGATGTAAGCCTTGCTTTTCTCCTACTCCTATCCTTTAATTATCCTAATGTCTACAAAACTCTTATCCCATACCCTTTCCCCTGGGTCGGACTAAGGAGTCATACGACTCGTGCCGAGAGTCAGCCTGGCTGAGGGGCCAGTTAAAAAATAGCTCAGTCGCATACGGAGTATCCGGATACCTGGCGACCTCGGGATTAGCCAGCCCTCGATAAAGGACTCCACGACCAAACGTCAAAGGTCGTTTGAGGAAGTCTCAGTGGACCCCAAAAGAGCGAAGGTTAACTGTAGCAGTTCCTCCTTCCCCCCTAGGCACAACAGACCGTTATGCGATGTGCTCAAGGCACACCTCGTGCTTGCTATCATAGACAGGAGCGACGTTGATGGCAGCATCACTCCTGACAAATGGAAGAAGGTGGAAGTTGAGCTGGCTACTAACTTCCTGTGGGTCTTGGATGATCACCCAGGACCTCCACCCTCCTGTCGCGACGGCGGATGGCATCAGGGCCAGCTGGTCGCATTTGATCGGCACAAAAGTCTTTGGACCTTCTTAGGATAGCTATCTCGTCGTTGGGCGAAGTGAGGAAAGGGGCGCAGCTCGAGGTCGTAAGCAGGGAAGAAGTTCCTAGCAGACCGCGAACTCGCTCCTGGATCCCTGCCGAACCCTCCGACCCTCGATCATCTTAAAGATCATTAGGGCGAGCAACCCTCATCTTCCGACTGCCAACTGGAAGATTGCAAAGCTAGAGGAACCCAAAGGGGATAAACGATCTGCGGTCATCTTGATCAATATGGAATCCCTGGCCCCCTGGCTGCAACGTAAGGGCAGATTAACTATGGCTTTAGAGCCATAACACGCAGGGTCTACAAAAAGGATGAGGAGGATCCTGCCAAGGAGGGAGTGCAGCCTTCCGCCTCTGTTAAAACTGCAACGGTTAGTAATATACCGACCACCTCTGCAGTGAATATGGAGACGGACGACTGCAACCCAACCGGTAAGGGAGTGCAGACCTCCACTTCTACTAATATCGACGCGGTTTGTGAAGCACCGACCGCCTTATCGGTTAAGGAGAATGCGGGCGTATGCAATCCTTAGATCTGGACATGGACAGGACAGGAGATCTTATATCTATGTAAAAAGTGCAGGCAACTCTTTAATCAAACCAAGCGAGGCTACTGACTGGATCTCGTACAAAGAGGCCCTCAGGTCCTATAAAACGAACATTAGGAAAGCTCAACGGAACTCCTGGAGACTCTTCTGTGGTTAAATAGAGGAAATCTCAGAAGCATTCTAGCATTTACTCCTAAGATACCGAGTTATCTTAAAAAAGAAGATGGCTCGTGGACCACAGCAAGTGCAGAATCCCTCGATCTACTACTGGATTCCCACTTCCCGAACAGCTGTAATACCGTAACGATTCCAACTTCCACAGTTCCTCACATCTCATTACAGAGAGCAAAATTCTTTGGGCAGTAAACGGCTTTAAGCCATTCAAGACCCCTGGGCCTGATGGTATAATACCCGCCGAACTTCAACGGAATATGGACCTTATCCTCCCTTGGCTAACCGCAATTTTCAAAGGTTGCCTGGATCCGTTCCACATTCCTAAGTCTTGGACGGAAGTGAATGTTGTTTTTATACCCAAGGCGGGCAAAAGCTCGCAGCATCGATCCAAGTCTTCTATCAGCATCTCAACATGCATATACTAAAGGGAAATCGGTTGAAACGGCCCTTCACTCAATAGTAACTACTATCGAAAAATCATTAGACTGTAGAGAATATACCTTGGTTACGTTCCTGGATATTATTGGAGCATTTAACAACGTCGAACCAAAGGCAATTGTAGACGCGCTAACGAGCCTTGGAGTCGGGAATTCGATTGGCGCACTGGTGCACCAGTTACTTACTAATAGGTTCATCAATCAAAGCTGGGCGAGGCCTCGGCTCGAAGATTAGTCAGCAGAGGGACACCACAAGGCGGTGTGATCTCCCCCTTATTTTGAACCTAGTAGTGAATGAACTACTACTAATACTGGACGGGGAAGGGTGTAAGGTAATTGCCTATGCAGATGACGTTGCTTTTGCTGTCTCAGGGAAACACCGTAATACGCTTAGGGATCTGATGCAGAACGCCCTCTCTTAGCTCTTCAAGTGGACTTCAAAATGCGGTCTATGAGTCAATCCCCAGAAAACGGAAATAGTCCTCTTCACAAGGAAATACAAAATTCCCTACTTTACTCCTCCAAAACTAAATGGCATCTCCTTGGTGATAACTGATAAGGCCAAGTACTTAGGTCTCATTCTGGACAGCAAGTTGAGCTGGAAACCAAACATTTTGGAGCAAGTCAAAAAAGCCACTACGGCTCTGTACTGCTGTAAAAAAGCTATAGGAAGTAAATGGGGGCCTCAGCCTCGCATTACACATTAGCTCTACATATCGGTCATAAGGCATATACTTACGTACGGCGCGACCGTATGGTGGTCGGCGCTTGAAAAGGCCATCCACCTTAACTGCCTCAGTCGCGTACAACAATCGGAAATGTATCCGGGCATAAAAACGAAAACACGAAAATTTACCATATCCCAAAAAAATATCCCTCTGAGGAATGCTCTATAGGTAATTCTTTGTTGTAAACCAGTTTGGAAGTAGGTACGATATTTTTGTTAGAGGTTTATTGCGGTGTTTTTTTTATTTGCTATTTATTGCAGATTTAAATAATTATAGCTAGATGATTTTGTTTTTCGGAGTATGTAATGTAGGTGCATAGGTAGGGTAGATATGTATTGTACATATATGTATAATACCACTGGCATTGTGGAATCAAATTTGCTAGGTATCGGCGCCTTTGGCTTCGTTCCAGTCCCCGGCGGCGCAGATGAACACTGTTGGCAATTGCCAGGTTCCCATGGACGCGATCAGGCCACCAAAACATAAAGAGAAAAGAATAATATCTGCGTATCTCCATACACCAAAAAAGGGCTTTCTGATTGGAGTAGGATTGGTCTGAGTGCTCCAGGATTTTATGCAAAAAAAAAAGTTGTCAGCGCCACCGACATCGAAATCAATGCTTCGCGCTGAGCTGTAATTATTTCTCATGCACGCTGTGATGTGAGAAACAGATGTCTCCGTTTTATAAATGCTGTTATCAGCAGAAGCATCCACAGTCTGAGAATTCACAGCAATGTCATCCACACAAGGTGAGAGTAAAGAACACTCCGCACAAGCAAAATCAACAACAGAAGCAGCAACGGCAGGGGCAGCAACAGAAAGTTGACTTTCGGCAAACCAGCGGACGACTTCGTTTAGTAAGCGATCGATTATAAGGCAAAGCAGCAACCTTTCAGTCACAATTGGCCGTCATATAACAAGCTTTTTGACAGATCGACATTTAAGAGAAGAATTCATAACGAGAGTATTAGAATTTCGCGAGCGTCATAGACAGTAGGAAGACCGTGACTAAATTTCTATGATTCATTAAAAAATAAGTGCACTTCCAGCACAATTCTTAGCACTACAGAAGTGTCCGGGATATTTTAAAAGAATTGCCCTGACCTCACCAACATACACTAGCAAAATGGAATATTTAAATGTTTGTTGTGTTGTTAGAAACAAATTTCGCGCTTTGTAATCCAATAATATGCTTTAATTGAAATATATTCAATTGGCTTTGGTTTTAAGATATGTTATGTAGAAAGCAAAAGAAATAGCATAATTTTCTTACCATCAATATCCTGTTCCTTAAAATGTAGTGCCTGAAATTATACACAATGTATTTTATATAAGTAAATTACTTAAAAGGTAATAATAAGTATTAGTTCAGGAGACTTAAAATTACCATAGCGTTAGGTACATAATAAAGTGTTTTACTTCATTCCTATAACGGAGCCTTAAAATTATTAGGTGCATAAAATAAAAATGTCTAATCACCTAATTGTGTTTCCACTTGCTTTTTGGACTAAATTAGGGAGCATCCCTGCTTGCGATTTTTGATAAATTACGATCGTACTGGTTAATGGTTAAAATGTTGCTTATGAATTACAAAAAAAACAAGCAAATTGTCTTTAATTTATCTATCTTCTTCTTTGTCGCCAATTTTATCTGTAATGCGTGAACCGATTTTGATTCTGATTCTGGAAATTTCCCATGAAAGATGACGTTAATACCATGGTTTGTAAATATATATGGTCTTCGTATGTGTATTGGTTCATAAGTTGTAGGGGCGTGGCATCTATACAAATGCATTCAAAATATTATATTTCGAAACCTGCTCAATCGAATGAGTTCAAATTTGCACACAATCTCTGGTATTGGCCCAGGAGTATACCTGTGCAGATTGTTAAAAATTGGACAGAGGGGCGTGGCACCTCACATACAAAAAATGCATTCAAAATATTATATTTCGAAAACTTCCATTGAGTTCAAATTTACACGCAATCTTATACCATGTTCCCACCAACGTGATTTAGCTAAATCCACTTGATTTAGCTGAATCATCTCATTAATGATGTTATTTATCATACATTTTCATGATTACTAATTACGTGATTTAGACGTGTTTAAGTTTTAATTACGTACAAATCCACACAAAATAAAATTAAACATACACAAAATAGAATCGAACAGACAAAAGTAAAATCAAACAGACCTGTTATAGATTTCAGCTGTTCACGCAAAAACAAACTGTCAAAAAATAAAAACTAATAATGCAGATTGTAATTGTTTATATCATTTTTGGATCTGGGAGATATAAATTATATCCAAAGCATTTGAACTCATTTTAAATTGTTGCGGGTAATTTTTCTTTTTTTTTCCTTTTATATGCACGATATTGAAAGTTTGCCAACTAATTTCAAATGTCACACTTAAACACTTAAAAGTTTGGTGGGAACGCCTATCGTGAATTATAAATCGCTTCAGCTAAATCACGTTGGTGGGAACATGGTATTAGGTATTGGCCTAGGAGTATTTCTGTCAAGATTGATCTAAATTAGACAAAGAGGTGTGGCACCGCCCATACAAAAAAACAATCAATCCTCATTTCGAAAGCCACCCAATCGATTGAGTTCAAATTTACACGAAATCATAGGTATTGGCCCAGGGGTATTTTTGTGAAGATTGTTTAAAATTGGACAAGGGGGCGTGGCACCGCCCACACAAAAACAACGTTAAAAATCTTATATTTCGAAAGCCACCCAATCGATTGAGTTCAAATTTACATACAATTTAAGGTATTGGCCCAGGAGTATTTCTGTGAAGATTGATTAAAATTAGACAACGTGGCGTGGCACCGCCCATACAAAAAAAACAATTAAAATCTTTTATTTTGAAAGCCATCTAATCGATTTCTAATTCGAGTGCGTCAATTTAATCGTAATCCTGTAATGGGCTTCACGCCGGAAATTTACAAAGAAATATTGATTTGTATTGAAGATTTCAGTTTGTCGATTGCTAATAAAGCATTAGCACAGTTGGGAATGCCATCACCTAATCGTGCAATGCATGCAATTTTTTATCTAGAATTGCAACGTGAACTAAAGGGTTTCTCAACAGGGACGCTACGAAAGTAGAGCGAAAAATTTGAGTCCACAGGCACAGTACAAAATGTTCCCGTGGCAGTGAGACAAAGAAGTGCCCGTAGTGACGAGAATATTGCTCCCGCTCATTCTTCAGTTGAAGAAAGCCCAAATGTGTCTCTCATACGTCGTTCTCAAGCGTTGGGCATCTCTGTGACGTCGTTGTGGCGAATTTTGCGAAAAGATCTTGGCCTTCATCCTTACAAGATTAAATTGACGCAAGAACTGAAGGCGCTTGACCACCGGAAGCGTCGTATGTTCGTGAATTGGGCTGAGCAACAACTTGAAAATGATTCGGTTTTTCATGGAAAAATCATCTTCAGCGATGAGGCTCATTTCTGGCTGAATGGCTTCGTCAATAAACAAAATATGCGGTATTGGTCAGGCAGCAATATACACGTACTCCATGAGTCATCATTACATCCCGAATGTCACAATCAATTTATTGGAAACCAAGTTTGGAGAACGTGTTATCTCACGAAATGGTCCAGTCGCTTGGCCGCCTCGGTCGTGCGATTTGACGCCGTTAGACTATTTCCTGTGGGGCTACGTCAAGTATATGGTCTATGCACACAAGCCAGCGACGATTGATGAACTTCGTACGAATATCGAACGTGAAATTGCAGCAGTATCGGCCAATTTATGCTTGAAAACCGTCGAAAACTGGGTTCAGCGTCTGGACTCCTGCAAGCGTGCCCGGGTGGCCATGAAAAAGAAATCGCGTTCAATACATAATGGCATCGAATGTACTTTCACAGGAATAAAGAATTTCATTGATATCCAACAAAACCGTTTTTGTTTTATTTAAAAAAAAACTTTTGTAGCGCTCTTATTGAAAAACCCTTTACAATACGATCGCAACGAATTGAATGCTTTTGTTAAAGCAAATCTTTCGACATTGAATGCGGAGCAAAAAAGGCGTACGATACTATTATGCAAGCTGTCAATAGCGATACCGGTTAATTTTATTTTCTAGAATTTCAATTTCATTGTTGTTGGCAACGATACGTTTCCAGTATAAAAATTCATTGGCGTTGGCGTCTTCTGGCATTGCAGCCATTTTGTTAGATGGTGGTCGGACAGCACATTCTGCTTTAAAATTGCCAATGAATTACCAAGTTAATGAAACTCTAACATGTAACATTTAAAGAACATTTGGAACGGCAAAAACGTTGCGGTATCATTATTTGGGATAACTGCACTATGGCAAATAAGAAATCTGTTGAGGAAAGAACAATGAATGATGTTCGAGATAATTAAAAATTGTTTGGGGGTGGATTGATTTTATTGTCAGGCGATTTCAGACAAACATTGCCCGTCATTTCTAGATCGACAGCTGCTGATGAAATTACCGGTTGCCTAAAGTCTTCAGTTGCAGAATGATACATCTGCTGAAAAATTTTCCAAGCAATTGCTGAAAATTGCCAGTGGATGAAACTGGATTGATAACATTGCCAAATGATTTTTGCCGCTTTGTACTGTAAAAAGAGGAATTGATTGAAAGTGTTTTCCCTAACATAGCACAACAGTACTACCATGCGTGGTTGAGTGGAAGAGCAATTTTAGCTGCTTAGAACAGTGAATTAAACATGGCTATACAATCCAAGATTCCGGGCGACTTGGTTTCGAAAGATTTGCTTGAACAAAAGCATTCAATTCGCTGCGATAGTATTTTATTAGCTAAGATTGTGTGTAAATTTGAACTAAATCGATTCTGTGGCTTTCGAAATATAAGAATTTTAATGTGTTTTTGTATGGGCGGTGCCACTACCGTTTGTCCAATTTTGACCAATCTTCACAGAAATACTCCTGGGCCAATAACTAAGATTTTGTGTAAATTTGAACTCAATCGATTGGGTGGCTTTCGAAATGAGGATATTGATTGTTTTTTTGTATGGGCGGTGCCACACCTCTTTGTCTAATTTAGATCAATCTTAACAGAAATACTCCTAGGCCAATACCTAGTATCATGTTCCCACCAACGTGATTTAGCTGAAGCGATTTATAAATCACGATAGGCGTTCCCACCCAACTTTTAAGTGTTTAAGTGTGACATTTGAAATTAGTTGGCCAACTTTCAATATCGTGCATATAAAAGGAAAAAAAGAAAAATTACCCGCAACAGTTTAAATGAGTTCAAATGCTTTGGATATAATTTATATCTCCCAGATCCAAAAATGATCTGCATTTTTAGTTTTTATTTTTTGACAGTTTGTTTTTGCGTGAACAGCTGAAGTCTATAACAGGTCTGTTTGATTTTACTTTTGTCTGTTCGATTCTATTTTGTGTATGTTTGATTTTATTTTGTGGGGATTTGCATGTAATTAAAACTTAAACACGTCTAAATCACGTAATTAGTAATCATGAAAATGTATGAGATGATTCAGCTTAATCAAGTGGATTTAGCTAAATCACGTTGGTGGGCCGTGGTATAAGATTGCGTGTAAATTTGAACTCAATGGTGGTTTTCGAAATATAATATTTTGAATGCATTTTTTGTATGTGAGGTGCCACGCCTCTCTGTCAAATTTTGAACAATCTGCACAGGTATACTTTGGGGCCAATACCTGAGATTGTGTGCACATTTGAATTCATTCACGCATTACAGAGAACATTGGCTACAAACACAATACAACTTATTTTTATATATATAGATAAATATAATTTATTAATGTTTCCGTACGGAAATAATGATTTGAATCGAAATCCCAGTTTTTGCAGCAGGGGATTTTATAGCCTGGAATCCATCTGGTTCGTTGGAGCCCTAGGACGCGTGGTGGGTTGGTAAATAGAAGAGGCGGGGAAATTACGAGAGTTTTTACTGAAGAAGATGGAATTGTGGTACACCAGAGATTACAAGGAAAGGGGCAGAAAGGACGGACCTAAAGGAAACACTATTTAAACGGTTTTCCAAATAAGAGTATATCCATTTCAGCAGTTCAAAGCCGAGGGCAGACAATTTGAAAATAATTATTTTATGAGGTATCTTATCAAAGGATTTACTAAAATCGGTTGCAATAATGTCAACTTCTTTACCACAGAGGATAAGGACAGTGCAGAGGACACGAATTTTTACAAAATACTTTCAAGAATTTTGGGTATATGCAAAAGTTTGGCTTCGGGCGATAATTAGTAACATCGCTCTTCGATCCCTTTCTATTAATCGGTGTTATGAAGGAGGACTTCTATTTCTGAGGAAAGTCGTCTTGGGAAAGCGAGAGCTAAAAGAGGTACGAAGGGGGTAAGAGAGAACGAGGAAACACTTTTGAGAAAAATAGCGAGAATACCATCACGGACCCCTCCAATGCCCAGGCACGGTCGGTCGATTAAGTGCCCTATCTCGGTAAGTTGACATTTTTTCCGTACTTACTTGTGGACCAAAAATAATAAAATGAAATTAAATTGAAAAACTAAAAAATACAAAAAAAAAAAAATCCCTCTTAGGGACATCTTCCAAGTTTTAGCACGGCAGATTTAACCGTCGTTAAATTACAATACACCAATGGCGACTTCCCTTTTTAAATTTCCACCATGAACACTATCTACCAAAATCCAAATCCACTTATGCATGAAACCCTACCAAATGAATTCAATATTCACAAAATGGTACACACACGAAAGCCATAAAATAAATATGCCCCTATTATGGAAGACAACTAAAACCAAAACAAGGTTGTCTTTCTCCAATTGGGATTATCGATTACAACTAGTTGTCTGTCAAAGGATAACCATTATCCTATGAGTAGACAACTAATTAAATGGTTGTCTTTTCAGTTGTGTGTACGTATTATAAAAGACAACTGAGTTGTGTTGGAGTTGTCCTGAATGTCAAAATCAGACAACTGCTTTTTATCAGTTATGTTGGATGGTTTTGGATTTGTTTAACGAAAAGGATCAGCTTTTATAATGAAAAATGGACAAAATAATGTAAGTAGGAATTAGAATAAACAATGGATAATTGAATGTGCGTTTTAAAAGTTTAAAAATCACCAAAGCAGCCCAATTTGATCGGCTGAATTTTAAAGGAACAACCTGATCCGCCAAGAGTTAAATGACATTTTGGTTAAAAAAAAAAATATTGACAAATAATGACACAAAATTAGCTTAAGAGCTCAAAAGTATTGGCTCGGGCCCCCTTCAAAGAGTGGAAAAGAATTACAAAGGGTTCGTTAATAATGCGAAACACAAAAATTGTTTGCAGGGTTGGGTAGGTACATTACAAAACCAACTTAAAGAAACAACTGGCCAGCTCTTCGAAGACAAGAATGCGAATGTGCATGTGCAACCGGACGATCCTACTGTAGCATCCACATCCGAAAATACGAAGAAGAACTATTGAACTATTAAAGAAGAGAGAATTGCCTACCTCAAAATACAAACTGGGAATTAAACGAATATGCTAAGAACCATTAGGGAAATCGAAAAAGTGAATTATAGAAACTATGTTCTGTAAATCCAAGTCACCAAAAAATAAATCAAAACTACTTTCCAATGTTTTTTTTAACTTTTTCGTTTTAATTGCAATTACTATACTTGGTTCGATTTCAATTTCCACAAATAAATTCACAAAATTGACATTTAACAGCTGATCTCGATTTTCAATATGCTCCTAAAAGATGGCAATTTATTTTCTAAGAACAACTGAAAAGAGTTGTCTTGCATACGAAACATTTGCTTGGTTGTCTCAAAGTTGAGCCGTCATGAAGACAACACATACACATACAATATAGGGGCTATATTGTATGTGTATCTATTTTCTCTTTTTTTCTTATTTGAGCACTGTGCTTGACACCTCTGTGTTCAACGCCCACTTGGTTAAGTAAAAAATAACGCGCTTTTCTTCGAGTTATTCTGTTCTCTGACTTCTGGGAACTAGACTACACTTAGGGCCGTTTTATTCACTATTGTTCAACTTCCCGATAACTCCGAGGTTGACCAACTTCGATTTGAAAGAGAGAGTTGAACGACAAGTTGAAAATTGCTTTTATTCACTTATTTAATTCTCAACTAAAAGCTATATTAAAAGCACAAGAAACATGCGAAAGAAGCGTAAAAGAAATGCAAAAAATGAGTGAATTTACCCAATCGTTCAAAGAGCAAAACGATGTAATTAGTAATAGCGTGAAAAAGATGGCAATTGATAACGAAATGGTTGTAAAAAGCGTAAACGAGATGAAAAATGACATCCAAATAGGAGTGAAAGAAATGAACGGATTGAAGAAGGAAAATAAGCTCAATTATGCTGATCAGCTGAAACAGGCGATTTACATTAAGCCTAAGAGCAAACAGGAAAACACAAAAACAAAGAGAGAAATAAAAGAAAAAATAAACCCAGCCTCCCTTTCCCTTAAAGTAGACAGCGTGTATGATAGAAGGGAGGGTGCAATAACAATCAACTGTAGAGGAGAAGAAACAGTACAGAAAATAGAAACAGAGGTAAAGCAAAAGCTAGGTGAGAAGTATGACGTGAAAATCTTTAGCAAAAAACTCCCAAAAGTAATGATAACGGACATAAGTGAAAAATGGAACAGAGAAGAACTGCAGGAAGCAGTAAAAAAGCAAAACAACATTGCTGGAACAGTAAGATGCGTAAAAGACTTTAAAAACAAAAACAGAGAGGCATATTATGCAATTATTGAGCTTGAGGAGAGTGATCAAAGATATGTATTAGAGAATCGGAGGATTAATTTAGGATGGGAAAAGTGCCGTGTATTTGAACATGTTGATGTGTTTAGGTGTTATAACTGCTGTGGATATTTCCATAACGCAAAAGTATGCAAAAATGAAACCAAATGCGCAAAATGTGGTGGCGGGCATGATACCAGAGGATGTGGTATAAACGAATTGAAATGTATTAATTGTGTACGATATAATGAAAAGTACTCTCTTAATCTCGAAATTAATCATGACAGTCGAGACTCTAACTGTGCAGTATATAAAAAGCTTGTACAGTCTGAGAAAAATAAATTTTTAGTCTAGCAACCAAAGGAAATTACAGGTGTTTATTGCAATATACAAGGGCTGACTGGCAATTTAACAGAGGCAGAACAAAATTTCAATGGAAAAAAATTTGACTTTCTCGTATTTTCTGAAACACATGTAACGTCTGAAATAGATGACGAAGAGATTTTGATAGCGGGTTACCACAACCCCATTCGATGTAACAGCGAATCAAGGCACACAGGAGGGTTGTGCATTTACGTTAGAAAGAATTTTGTAGTCGAACCTATTAAAAAAATTGTCCTACGCACACATATCTATTTTCTGGTGGTAAAAATTACTAACAACAACCAGTCAATTCATCTGGCTGGAGTATATCGGTCACCTAGTTCATCTGAGCGCGTTTTCTGTGATGCTTTTAAGGATTGGTTAGAGGAACTGGTGCTTTCAGAGATGAAATTTATTTTAGCTGGAGATATAAATATTGATTGGTTTGATGAATCGAACACATGTAGTAAAGAAATAAAAAACATAATCGAAGTAGAAAATCTTTGTAAACAATCGGTTACTGAGCCTACAAGGGTTACAAACACTACCTAAACGCTAATCGATTACGTCATAACAAATACATGCACAACGGTTGTAAAAACAATTCCGGAACTTAAAATAAGTGACCACGAAACCCTATTAATCCACTTTAATCTTAAACGACCAGTTGTAGAAGAAAACGAGTCGAAAAAAATTGAATTCCTAAGATACAACAAATCATCGTTCCTCGACCAGCTTAGACAAAGTGACTTTATATTAAATAGTGAAGACCCACACCTAATTGGACGAACATTGCAAAACGAATTAGTACGAATAACAAAAACGCAAGTTTGTACCAAAGTAATAAGAGGTACTGACAATAACTGGTACAACGAAAGATTAAGAAGCATTAAACGTCAAAAATTAGCAAGATATATGGAATGTAGAATGGTTAACAGTGAGTCAGCGTGGGATAGTTACCGTGCTTTACGAAATAAGTATAAAACTGAACTAGTAAAGGCAAGAAACAACAGCATTAGGTTTCAAATTGAAGGAGCCAGGGACCAAAAAGCAATGTGGAGAGCGATTAAAACGCACGTTCTAAAGAAACCAAGGCAATCAATAAAGGATATTTACTTTAATGATACGTGCATAAAAGGAAATGAGAATATCGCTAACGAATTTAACAATTTTTTTGTAAATAGTGTTATGGATATTAATCAATCGATTCCGTATGCACAGTTTACACAGTGTACAGACAATACAACCACTTTATTTCACTTTGAACATGTCAGCGAGCAAAACATTATTCAAGTAATAAGGTCGCTTAATCAAAAGAAAGACTTTAATTATATCAACGCAAAAATGCTCCTGGACGCAAAGGAGATAATCGGACCCGTCCTTGAGCGAATCATAAATCTATCTTTGAGCAGTGGAGAGTTTCCCGAGTCATGGAAAGAATCAATTATTACACCAATCGAAAAAGTTAAAGGGACCAACAAATGCGAAAACTTTCGACCAATAAACGCGCTGCCTGTATATGAAAAGGTATTGGAAAAGATTGTCCAAATTCAAATTGAGAAATATTTCGAACAAAATAACCTGTTTCTCGAAAACCAGTCGGGATTTCGTAAAAAACACTCATGCGAGTCAGCACTTAACAGCGTCTTAACAGCATGGAAAGAGGAGATTGCAGCTAAAAACTATGTGGTTGCTGTCTTTTTAGATTTCAAAAGAGCATTCGAGACAATCGACAGGAGTATTCTTGTATCAAAACTTAGTAGATACGGCATCAGAGGAAAAGAACTTGATTGGTTTAAATCGTTTTTGAGTAGAAGGTTTCAGAAAACAATAGTCAATGGAGTGCCATCTCGAAGTATTGAAACAACCCAAGGAGTGCCACAAGGATCAATTCTGGGTGCACTTCTTTTCATTATATATATCAACGACATAAATCATCAGATTAAATACGGCCAAATAGCCTTATTTGCCGATGACTCTCTTATATTTATATCAGGGAAAAACTTGGATGAATGTGTACGACGAATGCAAGAGGACCTACAAAGATTAAGTACATGGCTAAGGGCTTACAAACTTAAACTAAATGTCAGCAAATCAAAATGTATGGTTCTTAAACACAGAGTTAATATAAATATTACTATAGACAATGAGATAATTGAACAGGTTGAAAATATTAAATATCTAGGAGTAGTTTTTGACTCGAAATTAATCTTAAGTCCCCATGTCGAATACATTGTAAAAAAAATAGCAAAAAAAATAGGTTTCTTTGGTAGAATTAGAAGTAAGATTTCTATAATGAGTGCAATACAAATATATAATGTTATGATAAAACCTCACTATGAATATTGTTCGTCAGTTTTGTTTCTCTTAAGTGACCCCATGATTCTTAAGCTGCAGCGTTTGCAAAATAGAGCCATGCGAATAATTTTAAAATGTAATATCTATACCCCGATTACAATGATGTTGGATGCTCTAATGTGGTTAAATGTAAAACAAAGAATATATTTTAATGTATTAATTTTTATTTTCAAAATGAAATATGATCTTTTACCATTATATTTAAAGAAATATCTGCGATATGTAAGGGACTCTCAACCCTATAATCTAAGAAGCGGTGATGACTTCAGAATGCCCGCTTATCGGAATGTTATCACTCAAAACAGCATTGTGTACAAGGGCTGTCAATTATATAACTCATTACCAACAATATTAAAAAACGAATGTAACTTGCAAAGATTCAAACGATTGTTAACTAATTACATAAAATGTACGTTTCCACATATATAATTAATTTGTTAAATAGGAACTAACACACTAGGTTAAGTTTAAAAATGTATAATACTGTATTATTGATAATGAATAGCAATTTTTGCTAAATAAATGAAATAATAAAAAAAATAATAATAAACTCCGCAGTTGAAAATCAAAAGTTGGCTAACTGGCAGATTATATAATATCCCTGGGATATTTGTGACAGATGACACATAATGTCAGTTTCAATTTGAAAACTGTATTTCGCTGGTAGTTTTTGTGTTCGGTTGAAATTTTTTTAAGGAAAATGGCAGAGAAAAAGATTTTGAAAAAAATGCCGAAAATAGTATATACAGCGGATGAGGAAGATTGGCTCGTTACCAATGTCATGGTGTATCGTGGTATAATAGAAAATAAAAAAACCAATGGTGCCACAAATCGCAACAAGGAGCAGGCGTGGGAGAAAATAACAAAAGCATTCAATGTTGCTCCCCCGGCCGGGTAAGTTTCTGCATACATATTTGTATTTTTTTTTATTTTTTTAACATTCTTGCGGGTGAATATTTGAAAATCTTCTCGAAAATATTTTCGAAAGTTCTTACACCCTTGCATAGAACGAGAAAGTTAAAATTCGGACCAGTTCTTCAATTTATGTTGCTTAATTCCACTATTTCTACCCGCTTCAGGAAAGAACTGTTAAGTCATTGCGTGAGAAGTACCAGAAAATTAAACAGACGCTGAAAGATCGGGCGTATTACTTTTCAAAAGACGCAAAGCAGACCGGTGGTGGTCCACCCAAAAAGGAGCTTCCCCCGTTAAGCGAACCGATGAAAAAGTTAGCTGAACTTATAATGCCCTCTACCATTGGTCTTGCTGCAACTGCTGGAGATAGCGATGGTAAAATTGCCAACCAATTGGCACTGCAATCCGGCAGCCGCAAACTAGCATCTTCTGATCTCATAGAAGCAGATGTTTTTGATGAGACCTTGGTCGATGATGACAACTTAGGAGATGTCGATATCGATAATTTGTTTTCCGACAATATGAATGCGCTGGCGGATTCGACTCATAACCAGTGTTCAAGTGGTGATGCTCTGGAAACTATTGAAACTCCAACAAATTTAACAGAACCTGCGCAAGAAATGTTGTCTGACGATGGTGCAGCTGTTGACCGTACTTGGGAGAGGGTGAATCCAAGCAAACTACGCAAACCGGTGAATTTATTATTGACCAACCGCCGATGTAAAACTAAACCGGAAACAATAAATAAAACTCCCAAAATGTCTGAGCAGAAGCAGCAGCATGTGACAAAAAAACAAAAAATTGAACTCCAAATTTTGGAATGTGAGAGAGAGCGGTATAAGTTTGAGCGTGAACGGGCTGAACTTGATCGGGATCGAGCTGCGCTAGATCGAGAACGTTCGGTCATAGAATTACAGCGGTCAAAGGCTTAATTACTTTACGAAACAGAAATACATCGTCTTCGTTTGGCCGCTTTAAAAAGAGGCAAGGACGTTGAAAATGTGTCGGTCAGTCCATTATCGAGTCCGATGGAAAATTTATCATCGTTCCCAACAGCAGCAGCAAAAAAAGAATATTTTTGTGATTAAATTTCCATGTAGATAATATTTTTTTTAAATAAATGCAATAAAAGTACAAATTTTTGCCGTTTGTTTATTTTTTTTTTCTCATTCATTCTTCTACATTGATTGGACTGTTTTCAGCTTGATACAAAATTGGCTGAAAATATGTACGTACCAATCGAGAGCGGACATTGTCAGTGGCTACCGATGTTGTTTGCAAAGGCGTAGCCGAAGGAACATAATGTGGCAGCTAACATATCGGAAAATCCGTTCACTTCCGGTGGTGGTTCCGACTCATGCTCGTCAATAGCTACGTTGTGGAGAACGGCACAAGCGATTGTGATCATCTGTACAGTCTCCACTCTGCACTTTAAGCCAGTGGCCAACACTGGAAAACGCCTTTTCCAAATGCCGTATGAACGTTCTACGCAATTGCGAGTGCGAATCTGCGATTCATTATATAAATTTTCTACGGAGTTCGTGACATTTAGAAAAGGTGTCGCAAGATAGCTTGTGTTAGTGTAACCCGAATCACCAACAAGAATAAATTGCTTGAACTCGCCTCTTTCGAATCGTTGTTTCAAACTACACAGATTAAAAATGCGTTGATCATGCGTGGAGCCCTAAAAAGGAGCAAACATAACAAAACGGATTTGAAATGCATATTTTTCATGTGAGCTATTATACCCCATACCTGCCAACGAGCGACGATATCGTTTATCTTCAAATTTGCAGCACAAACCGTTTGAACGTAAGGGAAAACCATCCCTTACGATTCCTAAAATTTTCTGCATCTGTTCCACCTGGCGATTGAATTCGGATATGCGTACAATCAATCGCGCCAAGTTCTAGGGAATTTCGCTTTTGCGAAAAAGTCACGTGCTGCTTGCAGCAATTCCAATTGCGTTTCCGGCATACGAATATATTGGGGCGCAAGATTGGCAATCGCTCTCGACACTCGTTTCAGCACATGATGTACGGTGGCAATGCTTACCCCAATGAAATCGGCAACCGTCAATTGAATTGATCCGAGTACCGTAATACGATTAATAATTGGGTTATTGGTCGTAATTCACGCGATCTATCAAAGAAGAAAACCATGTAACTTCCAACTTATACGACGTAAAAAAATACCTTCTCTCGTCATACGGCAACGAATTCATTATAAGTTCGAGCACCATCATTGTCGTCCGCTTTGAGAGACGAAAACGATATATGAAGTCGCAGTCGTCCCATTTTTCAAGTCCAATACGTGGTAGCATCTTGTATTGCCGTCTTTCACAGACCAAATTGCGCTCGTCTTCTTCGCTGCCCGAATCAGACGATGGCCAATCCTCCCAGAAATAATTTTAACGATACATTTTTTAAGTCGTAAAAATGAATATTTAATTATTTTCGCCACTTGATTTGAAGTTCGCACAGTCAAAAACAGAAATGAGAAAAAAAAACTGACATTTGACGTAAAAATCCCAAGTTTCCTCTACAACTTCTACTATTTTGGGGAGTTGAGCAAATCCAAAGTTGAACAACTTTCAGTTTTCTCAACTTTGGAAAACCCAAAGTTGAGCTTGTCAACTTTGAGTGAATAAAAGCAATTTCTCAACTTGAGAATAAAAATCCCCGAGTTGTGTTTAACTTCGAGTGAATAAAATGGGCCTAAGGCCTAGTTGATTTTAAGAGAATATTCGCTTGTGTGTGTCTCTTTTTTTTCTTCCCTGAGCATGAGCAGAGCACTGTGTTTGACTTGAAAGTTGACACCTCTTTGTTCAACAATCAACACCCACTTCCCACAGACATACGCCGCACCCACTTGATTTTGTAGCAAATAACGCGCTTTTATTCGAGTTATTCTGACTTTCTGAATACTAGATAGAGATACGTCATACTACTGTACGTAGTTGATTTTAAGAGAATTTATTTATTACTAGCTGACCCGTGCTCGCCTTGCTCACCCGCCGTTTTTTTATAAATATGTTCCCTCCCTTGGACCTTTCTTAAAGCAATATAAAGCAAAAACAAAGACAATAAAAACATAATTTTAATTCCTACTAAAAGTCTACACAAAAAAGATTTACTCAAAGTTCTTTTATTCGTTCCCTCTTATCAACCTCAAATGTCGGCGAAAAGAAGCAACACGAATGAAACAACTTGACATTGACACACGAACCCCACCCCAGCTCATTTCCAAACTTTTCCCAATGAACAGCACCTGGGGTGACAGCACGTAACTTGATACAATCGAGTTCAGTCGATACAATCGATCTCTGGCAGCACTCAATGTGTTTTGATCGAGGATAATCGATTTAGGACAATCGATTGAAACAAATTAGGTGCTGCCAGAGCTCGATTGTATCGACTGAACTTGATTGTATCAAGTTATAGTCCGTCCCAAAAAAGAAGAAAGATCCCAACATGCGCAGTAGCAATTTATTTAAGGGAAATTTTCTCTTTTAAGGTATTTTTGATCGCATGAAATTGTTAATGCTTTTCTCTACTTTATCTTTTTTGCAGCGATATTGGAAAACGTAATTGTGTGTGCCCATGCACAAAGTACAATGGAAATTCCATTTCAACCCTTTTTAATAGTTTCTCAAAACTCTGGCTTTCATTACTAAACACATATTTAAGAAGTGCAACACCCAGCAAATTTCCCTTTTCTTTGGGGTGGGTAAATGTGTATCTATTGCATGCGCCGACGACGGTTCTGTGTGGACAATCAGTCATGCCTCGATCGTCGATCAAGAGAGATGTTTTCGGAAGCAGGGGTATGCTTGTTGTATGAAATGCGCACACATTTTTTTTAGCTGTAGTTTTTGTTGTCGCTAAGAGAATAAAATCCCTGATGTGAAGAGACCTGCGCAAGATATTTTCAGGTACTTTGGGACGGGCTATACATGCTGCTACCCCTGAAAACGTGTTCAACCTGAATGTATGCGCTGAAAAGAGAAGACTGCCCATTGAAGTGCAAAACATATGATCACGATAATCACACACACACTACTGCAACGATACTCACTGCTGCGTGACAGTGGTATTCACTGAAAGAAAATTGTGGGCGATTATTTTCAAATTTTTCTGAACATTTCTCAGCTTCAGGACAACGCAGGAGGATGTTTTATATCTTAAATAATTCAAGAGAAAATTTACTAAATTCACCTATTTTTTTATTTTTCAATCCGATAAGCCATTACTGAGCTAGATCTGTATAAACAGAATTTTCCATGCATATATCCGTTTTTTTTTTTAATATTTTGTAAAAAGCAATTTATATTCCGGGTTAAAAAGTATTCTAAAGCCCGACCCACAACATATGCCAAGTTTCATCAAAATCCGTCCAGTAGTTTCTGCGTGATGCGCGGTCAGGCATTTTTCATTCTACAGTTTTATTATATGTAGAGAATCTTATTATTTATTATTATTATTATTGATTATTATTATTATTGTTTATTATTATTTATTAATATTTATTATTATTATTATTTATTTTTATTATTATTATTTAATATTCTCAAGCATAATATATTTTTGTTTTAACATAGATTAACTTTTCATAAATAACAAGAAAATATAGTTAGAGACATTAATATTTCATATGGAACAGAGTTTATGTCACATCATAAACTATCTAAGAAGATATTGTATCTTATTGTATAAGTCTATTACTAATAAATAAACTATGAAATAAACTATGAAACTATGAAACATCAAAACAAACTAAAATGTGACGTGAACATTAGGGCGAAGCACGGATGTATGGAATTCGGAATTCTAATAGTGGGAAAATGGTGCCTTAAGCTAAGAGAATAATAAATGTAGTTTTTCGATTAATTTGGTTACAAGATTTTACTAAACTTTTAGATATGGCAGAAAATAATATAAAAGTAAATACATAAGTGATGATTCAAAATTCAATATAAACAAAAAATAAATTCATTCTCGTAACAATAAACATGTATTTTATAATGAAAAAGCTTAAAAATCCTATTTTGACTCAAATTTAGGCATTTCCTTCCGTGATTGATTTTGTCTACCGAGAAGTGGCAGCTTACGTCTTTATCTTTACAGCTTCTTCAACAGCCTGGGTAAGGCACGGAAGCCTTAAAAAGAACACTTCAATTTCATCACCAGATTCCACGATGCTGCGAATTTCTTTGTCGCACAAGTTTTGCATAACCGGTGGTTCAGAAACTTTTTCTTGCCAATTTATTAAATCGATATACGTTTATGCATTGAAGTTAATAAGCCGCACTTCAAACAGCCTGGGTGTTGAAGACCGAGGCATACTACGCGCTTTATATATGCGCTGATCTGCCAGTTCTCTTATGTGTTTATTGTTATCTGTTACCATAGCAAGAAGAATGTTTTCAGGATGCGCAAAATAATCATTCCTCTGAATGTTTATATAAATGCATTATGCGTTTGGCTTGTGACATAATCTTGTGCAAGTGTTGTGGATCTGTAGTTAAATCTTTAGCCATTTCTAGTAGAACATTTCCTTCGATACCTACGTCGAAATTTTTTAAAAGGAAATTTTTCACACGTTTCAAATACTTTTCCCAAAGGTCCAGTGTAAGACTTAGGTCCTGAAGTACATCCATCAAGATATTGAAATAAGTGTTTTAAAGCTAGCTCATTCATATCTTACTTACTTACTTAGGCGGCGCTACAGTCCGGGGTGAACCTGGGCCTCAACCAAAACGCCTCTCCAGTTAGCGCGATCTTTGGCTAACTGCCTCCAGTTGCGCACTCCAAGTAAGTTGAGGTCCCCTTCCACTTGTGCGCGCCACCTAAGGCGAGGTCTTCCTCTACTGCGTTGTCCTTCTGGGTTGGAATCAAAGACTCTTCGGCCCGGAGCGTTGGTATCCATTCGCTCTACATGTCACAGCCATCTTAGACGACTAATGCGTACTTTTTTGACCAGGGCGATGTCGCTGTACAGCTCGTAGAGTTCGCTGTTAAATCTCCTCCTCCAAAACCCGTCAACGCAAACGGGACCGAAAATCACTCGAAGAATTTTTCTTTCCAAAACGACCAAGGAGATCTTCATCCGCCTTTGACAGCGTCCATGCTTCTCCACCATATAGCAGGACTGGGATGATGAGGGTCTTTTATAGAGTCTGCTTAGTGTTTCTCGACAAGGCCTTATTAATCAATTGCCTTCTTAGGCCGAAGTAACAGCGGGTGGCAAGCGTGATTCTTCGTTTGATTTCCGAGGTGATATCATTTTCAGAATTGATATCGGAGCCGAGGTAGACAAAGTGCCTAACTACCCCAAAATTAAAGCTGCCTATTGTGATGTTCTATCCGATACGTCGATGTTGTGTCCCTTTTTGTTGACAGCATATATTTTGTCTTGCCCTTATTTACCACTAAACCCATTTTTGCCGCTTTTTTCATTTTTCATTCATTTTCATTTCATTTATTTTGAGATACCTATATACATTAAGATATATTATCTTATAAACTAGTGATAGGCTATACATTTGAGAAAAAGAGCTTAAACCTATTATTACAACTAAAGAGAAAAAAAAAGATTTTGGACACAATTTTTAGACATTAGCGAAAAAAAACAGAAAAAGGAGATAGCAGGGATTGATATTTCACGTATATTTATTTACAAAAAACAGCCTGGTCAAAGTTTTATTATGAAAATTTTAACTTTGACCGCTTTTTTTTAATTACAAATTAACATCTGGTAAAAAGTTATAATTATATAAAACATGATAAAAAAAAGCAGATTTTGAACTATAAGATATTAAAGTGTTTAAATTAAATATAAGAATAAATACTTAAAAAATATAAATACTTTATAGGAACGCAAAATATTGGCACCACAAATTCAATTCATTGTTTTTGCCAGAAAAATATTAAAAAAATAAGCATCATAAATGTGCAAAATATACAAAATAGAAACGAACAGACACAAATAAAATCAAACAGCCCTGTTATCGACTTCAGCTGTTTACACAACAACACACTGTCAAAAAATTAAAAAATTCAGATATTAATCGTTTATATCGTTTTTGGATTTATTCTGGTACATATAAATTATATTCAAAGCATTTGAACTCTTTTTAAATTGTTGCAGATAACTTTTCTTTTGCACTTTTATATGTACAATATTGAAAGTTTGCCAACTAATTTAAAATGTCACACTTAAACACTTAAAAGTTCGGTGGGAACGCCTATCGTGATTTATAAATCACTTAAGCTAAATCACGTTGGTGGGAACATGGTATAAGTCTTCCAATGATGAAGAAGGACTTAGATGATCTTTTAAGAGCTTATCAATTGCCTCTTCATTCTCTGCCTCTGACAAAGGATCTGCCCGCGGAAGAGAGGAAATAGTAACCGGACAAGAGGTTTGTGCCAAATTTTCCTTGGAACACCCTTGTAGCTCTTCTATACTTATACCTTTACCAGGTGTCACTTTTATTTTGCATGAATATTGTTTATTAATGCCAGTTTAATGGTAGTGATGCGATTACATGAGAACACAAGCGTTCTCACTCTAGCCTCTTACTATCAACTCCTACTCTCACCTCCACGTTGGTGACTGGTGGGTGCCTAGTACCTCGACTGGAGATGGGGTAACCAACCCCTGTGGAAGGTCGTTGGTGGCAGCGAACCAGAGAGGGGGGAGAAGTGTCCTCTCACTAAGGCACTTCCTCTTAGGCGACAGTGGAGGAATTCTCTAGATGGAATCAACGGTGGAGCCTACATCTCCAGTTAGGCGAACTGGTAGGTGCAATCCCTATATGAGCTGCTTCGACTTATTTGGACTCCAGGTCTATAGGGACTTCCAATACTGAGTCAGGGTGTTGGAAAAGAGTTGGTGGCGGATGAACCCTTAATGGGTCAACGGCAGCGCTCAAATCCCAAAATGGGTTACTGACATCGGTTTCTATCCGGCCCGCTGTCCTAGGGTCAAAACAAGGGCCTGGTCCTCCAGGTTGGGGGTTGTGCCGTCGGGGTAACTTCCCGACCATGGAAAAAAAAGCTAGTTATGGGAGAGACACAACCAGCCTCGGATAATGGAACTCCTCAAATGGCAACAAGACCCGGAACGTCAATGGACTACGATTTAAGAGTATGTACCTGGAATGTACGAACACTCTACACCCCAGGTGCTACTCAAAAACTTGAGTCTGTCCTCATGCGGTACAAGGCAGATATAACCGCGATCCAGGAGATACGATGGATAGGATCAGGTATGATGAAGAGAAAAAATTGTGGCATTTATTACAGCTGCAACAAAAGACTGCATGTATTAGGATGCGGATTCGTCGTGGGAAATCGGCTTAGGACTAAAGTCATTGACTTTAAGCCGATAAGTGATCGCCTTTCTGTGATCCGCATCAAAGCTACTTTTCAAAACATAAGCCTAGTATGTGCACACGCCCCTACCGACGAGGCTGAAGACCCCATCAAGGAGGAGTTTTATGACCTCCTGGATGGAGCCTACGGAGCCTGTCCGGAGTATGATGTAAAAGTTGTACTCGGGGACTTCAATGCTAAAATCGGAAAGGAGAACATCTTTGGCGGGTTAGTTGGTAAGCACAGAATCCACGAAACGACAACAGACAACGGCTACCGACTAATCGATTTTGCAGCAGCTCGTAATACGGTGATAAGTAGCACTAGGTTTCCAAGGCTAAGGATCCACACAGCAACCTGGCGCTCTCCAGACGGTCGAACCGCCAACCAAATCGACCATGTGCTAATCGATGCGAGGCACGCATCCAACATCCTCAACGTGCACACATATCGAGGGGCAAATGTCGACTCTGACCATTTTCTTGTCGCGGCTAAATTCAGAGCTCGACTGTCCAACGAGAAGAAGCTGCGAACCGCCCAGAAGAAGAAATTCGACGTTGGACGCCTTAGCACACCTGGAGTAGCCAGAGCCTACAGCGAGCGCCTGAGTATGAAACTCTCCTCTGTGCACTCACCTACCACAGACGCCAACAATCAGTGGTGCCAGTATCGCGACATCATCAAGGAGGTAGCCGAAACCACTGTAGGGTACCAGCCACCCCAGAGAAAGAGCCCGTGGTATTATGATGAATGCGTATACAGGAAAAAGGTGACAGAAAATGAACACAAGAAAGCGCTGCAGCGCAAAACAAGGGCAGCGAGAGAAGAGTATCGAGTCAGGAGAAGGGAGGAAAAGAAGATCCTGCATAGAAAGAAGAGGGCTTACGCAGCTTCCCAGCTCAAGGAGATCGAAGAGTCGCGCGATCGTAACAACATCCGGAGGTTTTATAAAAAAACCAAGCAACTGGCTGCTGGTTACAAACCCGGAACGCAGGCTCTTCGAGACAGCGAAGGAAACCTAGTCACCGAAGCACAGGGAATAGTAGATGTATTTAAGCAGCATTTCCAGCAGCTGCTAAATGGGCACCATGTAGAGAGAGTGATAGGGCAAGAAGAGAACCCACGTCCAGTCAATGAAGAACCAGTTCCACCACCCAGTATAGAAGAAGTGCGCTTAGCTATAAAAAAGCTAAAGAACAACAAGGCTGCCGGCTCTGATGGCTTACCAGCGGAGCTCTTCAAATACGGAGGTGATGTTTTGGTAGGGTGCATGCACCGAATCATCAACCAAGTATGGGTGGAAGAAAACATGCCCGATGACTGGACTATCAGCTCCACCACCACCACCACCTATTCATAGACTTCAAAGCCGCGTATGATAGCATACATCGTCAGGAGCTCTATATGGCGATGGCCGAATTCGGAATCCCGGCAAAACTGATTCAGCTGTGTCGCGTGACGCTGGAAAACACGCGCTGCAGCGTGCAGTTTGGAAGAAGATCCTCCGAACTATTTCAAACATGCACCGGATTTCGGCAAGGAGATGCGCTATCATGCGACTTCTTCAATCTCGTACTGGAGCAGATAGTGCGCAGGGCAGCTGTCAACACGGAAGGCACTATCTTCAACAGGTCCGTCCAGCTGCTGGGCTATGCGGAGGCGGACGATATTGACATCATCGGTCGCTCCCAGCGTGCCGTGATAGAAGCGTTCACGGCGATTGAAGAACAGGCGAAATCCGTTGGCCTTGAAGTAAATGAGGACAAGACAAAGTACATGCTATCAACAAACAAACAAACAACTGTCCACCGCCTAGGACAAAACGTCACTGTTGATAGCAAAAATTTCGAGGTAGTTAGGGAGTTTACCTACCTCGGAGTAAACATAAACTCCACGAATGACACCATAGTGGAGATCCGGCGAAGAATTACCCTAGGAAACCGTTGCTACTTCGGTTTGGCAAAACAACTGGGTTCAAAACTCCTAACTCGAAGGACGAAATGTATGCTTTACAAGACCCTTATCTTGCCAGTTGTGCTTTATGGCGCCGAGTGCTGGACCATAGGCAAGAAGGGAGAGCTAATACTGGGCTCCTTCGAAAGAAAAATTCTTCGGCGGATTTTTGGTCCTGTGTGCGAGGAGGGCGAATGGAGGAGAAGATACAACCGCGAACTCTATGAGCTGTACCAAGATGTGGATGTAGTCCAAAAAGCCAAAACACGTCGACTACATTGGCTCGGCCACATTGAGCGAATGGACAATAATGCTCCGGCTAAGAGGATCTTCGAATCCCAGCCCCCAGGTTCGAGAAGAAAAGGAAGACCGAACCTCCGTTTCAAAGACCAAGCCATCGCGGATGCCAGAGCGCTTGGTCTGGACAACTGGAAGCAACGTGCCCGGGATCGTAGAGGATGGAAGGCTGCAGTGTCTCAGGCAGAGACTCTCCACGGGTCGGGAGCCCGATAAGTAAGTAAGTATTGTTTATTAATGTGCCCTTGGAAATGCCAAACATTTTAGCACATTTATTTATTTATTGAAATTTCCTTTTTTTCAATCAGATCTAATGCCTCTTTAATTTTATCATCTGTGCTACTATTGTACCTTTGTTTGGTTACTTTTAGTTTCGACATTATTATTGAAAATAAAATCAGCTAATCGATAAAAAGAAAATGCAATATGAGCAGACCATAATTCAAATGTGGTGAAATGTAAGGCGGTCAAAGTTTTACCGGTCAAAGTTAAACTGCCGGTCAAAGTTAAAAATTGCCGGTCAAAGTTTTACGATTTAACTTACTTTAAGAATGAGTTTATATTTTTAGTCATAAAACGTAAACTATATGCTCAACTGGAACGATTTATATCTTGGTTGAAAGAGAAAACTTTACTCTACTTACTTTAGGTAAATTTAGTTTTTAGTCGAAAACACTGAACCTCTTTAGGGAGCTAAAAAATACACTTAAAACTCGCACCAACACTTTTGAAATTTTCTACATTCGTTTGAATATTTTCACCACAAAAGCTTCACCTTACCTCAAGGGATGAGTCTAAGTTTTGATTCGTAATCATTGTACTATATAATTTCAAACCTAGATGACGTTACAACCAATTAAAAAGTTTTATCGATTTCGGTCAAAGTTATCATCACTGGTCAAAGTATTACCGTTATTAACATTGAGATTTCTTTTGCACACATAACTGCAACTATTAAAAATTTCACTGCCGTAGGTCAAGATCGGTAAAAATAAGAACTTCACCATTGAATAACTACAAATAGAAGTGGACACCGCTCACTTTGAAGCGACATACGGACCTTCAATGCGCCGGAAATTTAGACTAACTTAGTGTATGCATATACCAACATTTCTAGGTTCGGTTCCTAAGGAAAATTAATTTCCCAAAATAATATGTTTATTTCATGACAAACTACCCCCTTCTTTTTTTCTTATTCCTCTCATTGTCTCATTGACAACATGCAAATGAACGATAAAGAACAATTATTTTTGTTATCTTTATTCTCAACTGTTTGCGTACTCATGATTGTGGCTGTGGAGTGGAAGTTATGCAAAAGAAAACTAAATCTAACTAACTAACTAACTTTTCGCATATTGCAAGGCATAACAAAACTGATGGATTTTTTTATAAGGATAACAATATGGAAAGAGGGAATATGAAATGAAGTAGGCGTTTTTTATTTTACGCCAATGATCCATATAAATCAGTGATTAACATTATCTACAACAACAGTATATACCTTCAAGAAACCAATTGGGCATCATATCATATCATATCAAAGAGGGACAGAAAAGATCCGGTTTAGGTATTGTTTTAAACGGTCTTTGCCAAACAATAATAACATCCCACTTAAATACTGATTGTCTAGAGAATACTATATCAGTCGTTAGAAATAAGAGAGGATCATATGAAAGAAATCCTTCTGCATTTCGCCTACACAAAAATTTAAAACAGATGAGTTTCTATAATATAGTTGCTCCTAATACAACTTCATATGAAACATCAGTTCTTTTAAATATGGCGGATGTTGAAAGTACGTTAACTGAGACATAGTTTGTAGATACAACTTACAAATTGAATATAATTATAGAGTTCTTGGTTCCGGATGGTAGTTATATGTTTACAGATGTAGTACATCAAGATGAAGCACTAGCATTGAAGCTAAGTAGTTCCGGTATTGCAAAGTATAAGAATGTTTGTGTCGTAGTTTTTGTCTTAATATGTGTCTTGGTTTCTGTATCCATCATGTATTGTATTGATTACCTACGTACTTAATATATTATATATTACATTGGTGGTGTTGATATTGTCTGTCATGGCGAAACCGAATTCAATGAAGATTCAAATGCTTTCGAGTTTCATGATTTTGATGCGAAGGATTTATCAGAATCAGAGACAGTTCCAATTATGTAAGACCCAATGGCTACACATTATTTTTCGGGATAAATTTCTCATGCCATATTAAAGTGTTCTGCACCTGATCAAAATGAGTCACTCGTCAATATGAGTATATGAGGATACAATTAATGGTGCTAATCAAGTGTTTTGAGGAACGTTTTGAAACTCAATGCTTTGAACAAAATATGCTTAAAACTCTTTTAAATTTGTGTAGGAACCAATTTGATCTTTCATGTTCCTTTGAACAGCACAATCAAGAATTATTCAAGCACACCATGCGGGTTCTTTTACGTGCGAAAACAAAAATAATTAACCCCAAGGCAAAATGCACGAAAAGAAGGAAATGGAAATGGTTCTCAGCTCAATTTGCATTTATTTGGCCATGTTTAAGTTCAAAATAAGAATCTGAAATCAAGTATGCACCACATATTATTTTCCTATATAGGTATTTTAATTTTACATGAACTTGTGTGATAATAAAAGGCAGAGTAAAAAGTAGTCGCAAAATGATGCATGTACCTACATAGGTATGTACATGTATGTACATTATACACATACATATCTACCCTACCTATGCACCTACATTACATACTCCGAAAAACAAAATCATCTAGTTAGAATTATTCAAATCTGCAATCATCTGCCAGACCAGTAGCAAATAAAAAAAACACCTCAATAAACCTCTAACAAAAATTCCAAAAGTAAAAAGGAAATAAGGACAATCGAAGCGTATCCACAGAAAGATAAGCATGAAATATCGTACCTGCTTCAAACTAGTTTACAACAAAGAATTACTCATACAGCATTCGTCAGAGGGATATTTTTTTTGGGATATAATACATTTTCGTGTTTTCGTTTTTATGCCCGGATCCATTTCACAAACCCGCACAAGCGATCGCAGCGACGTATGGACCACGTAGCGGACGTCGTCGTCGATGCCGATTCTATGTGTAGTTATTCAATGACTTCACAAGCATAGCACGCGTTTTCAAAGGGGTATACCGCTGGGAGATCCAAAGAGTGCGCAGCACTCCATAAGCCTTTCCTACAGTAGCGATAATATGATGGGCCCATGTGAGTTTACGATTAAAAACAACTCCGAGATTCCTAGCCGAATCGCCATATTCAATACATGCATTATTTAATATTAAGCGAGGGAAATAAGATAAGTCGAGTTTTCTTTTAGATAGATCCAAGATTTTGGTGGTTTATAGCGAAACCATTACGTTGAGCCCAGTAAGCTACTTTCTCAAGATCTTCATTCACACAACAAGCACCATTTTCGATGAGACCAAGATTACAACTGTAGTACATCTGTACATCATCAGCATACATATGAGACGAACAGTTTTTGAAGACTGTTAGAGAGAATCAGTTTACGAATATTATAGTTAGACGCTCTTCTTGCACTACCTTCTCTTAAGCATAACTGTTCTTTTAACCTATATACTATATACCTACTACATTACCAATTACTCATAGAATGTACAAATAGTCTAGTCTTAATAAACCACCGAAATAGAACGGTCGCCTTTTCTTTTTGCGCAATCTGCAACAGGTTATGGGCCCAAGCCCGGATACACAAACAAAATTAGTTACTTTTTTAATCGGAAATATGATGTGGTGACTGGTGAGCTGGATGAAACCTGAAAGTGATGAAGATAAGCCGGAATATAAACCATTCATCAAAACGGATAATTATAACGGCATTAGGACAGCAACCACTAACTCATGTGATCAACTGTAATACAGCTAAAGAAATGTGGGAGAAACTGGAAGTTGTATATGAACAGAGATCAATCACTAATATTCATATGCTGCATCAAAGGTACTATTCTTTTAGAAAGAGTGAGGGAGACGACATAGCGACGCACATATCCAAATTGGAATCGATTGTGCAACAACTGCGAGATCTTGGCGAGACAGTGTCAGACAGCATGCTCACAACAAAAATGTTAATGACACTGCCAGACACATATAAGCATTTTCACACAGCATGGGAATCGACAGCTGTCGCTGAACGCACACTCACAAACTTAACCAGTCGTCTCATCATCGAAGAAATGCGACCGAAAAATGTATCAGCAGAATGTTTCTCACGGGAGCAACAAGAATGGTGATGGTGGTGCTGGTAATAGTAAATGTTTTTGCTGCAAAAAGCCCGGACATTGGAAGAGAAACTGCCTAAAGAGGAGAAACCGCTTACAAAATCAACACAAAAAGGCTCAAAAAGCAAAATCAAAGCGATATTCAAAATCAAAGAGATGCTTTCATTTCCACTCTCTTCTTTTGTGACAAATAAAACGTTAACGAGGACAGTTGGATATTGGGACTCCGGTGCATCGAATCACATGACGTATAATAAAAGTTGGTTTTCTTCGTATGTTCATTCCGTCGAACCACAAAGTGTTCGTGTAGGGAACGGTGAAATAATTTTTGCTATCGGTCGCGGTAATATAAATATTCTTGCCTTCGACAATTTTGCTTGGGAATGGACATTTTTAAAGGATGTGTTGCATTTGCCCGATATAAAGGCGAATTTATTTTCGACAAACTCGACTTTGGATAAAGGTTCTTCTTTGGTATCAAATAATGTGAAGTGTGAGCTGCGCAACGGAAATAAAATCGTGGCGATAGGTGTTCGCAAGAAATTGGAAACGCCTCTTGCAGCCAATGCAGTGACAAAATTGGATACGTTACATAGCTCATCAAAATAAATGTGTAGTTTCAAAATTTTTAATGAAGGAGAAAATTGCGTTTGATGACTCAAAGGAGTTTTTTTGTGAAGCTTGTGTTCTCGGTAAGCAGTCTAAATTAAACTCCGGTTTCAGTAAAAGGAGAGCTCAAAAACCAGGGCTCTAATCGCGTAAGACGACGATTGTCTGACGACGTAGTTTCGACGATTGTATTGCTTCGTGTAACACTTAAATAGTTGGATCGTCTGGACGACGTCGTTTTGGACGATTGAACTATGCTTCGTATAACTCGTCCAACTGTCAAATTCAACGACTGAACGATTGCTATTTTGCAATCGTTTGATGGTTTTTTTTGCATTTTCTCAGTTTGATTGGGGCTGAGAGAAATATTAAAAAATAATTTTTTTGCAACAAAAAAAATTGTGATACATCTTTTTTTAGAGTTTCAAATGCATTTTGTTTTATAATGGCATACAGTAATGCAATCAGAAACCAAATGCAGTTATGAAATTGCATTCATTGAATCCTTTTTTAACAATAAAAATTCTCATGATAATTAATTTCCGTAAACATCCTCCCACACTTTTGCATGTTGTTGCAATTTTTTCCTCTAGTTCATGGACAGTTCACCATCAAGGTTGAAGAATTGGGTCCATTTCACCTAATTCTTCAACCCAATTTACAACGGAAAAAAAATTCCATACATTTTCTGTTGTCAGAGGGTGTTTACAGTAGTGTTCAAACTGTTCAAAATTGGAACGATGAACGATTCGATTGAACGATGCTACGATGATGTTACGCGAAGCAAACTTAAAACGACGTCGTTAAGTTCGATCGTTTTGACGATGATCGTTCAATGAATTACGCGATGAGAGCCCAGGGGTGGAATCGGCTAAGGTGATAGTTGATTGTCGCTTTTTTGATTGTCGTTTTTGATTATCAACTCTTCTTTGCTCTGCGTAAAGCGATCACAAAAAACTGATTGATTATTGGCAGCACTTAGAGTTTTGAACGTCACTTCCTTGCCAACGCTGTCATTCCGAGCAGCTGATAGGTACAATTATACTATTCGAAGTGTTTTTATGGTGAAAAATGTAGATAAGTGAATGCATTACAAATGTTAACAAATTACAATAAATTTATTTGTTTTTTAAGGTCTCAAGAAAAAAAGGAGCAAATACGGATCCTTTCAACATTTATGTAAAAAAATCGAAGACACAATTACTAATGCTACTTCAACAGTGAATAGGTACCTATTTTATTTATAAATATGCATCCGGTTTGGAAGTTCCATGGCAATTGCTTCATTTCTCTTCTTAATAGTTGGACATTTTTGTAATTATTTCCTTCATTTTCCTCTCCGTTTGAGTTGTAGATAAGTTCCAATGCAGCACTTCACGAATTTTCAAATTTCACTTAAAGTTTCTTATTTTGATTTCTTTAATATATTCTTCTATCACTAAAGTATTTAATTTATTTGGAGTAGAAGTTGAGGGCATACCGCATACCTATGAAAATGACACAAATGTATGAAAGCGACACCTAAATAGCTGTCGCATGAAATTGATCGCAAAAAAGCGATTGTCAATTTGATAATCACCTTACGTGGACGTAAAGCGATGATTTTGATTGTCAACTATCAACTATCACCTTAGCCGATTCCACCACAGGTGAATTGGTTCATGTAGACTTGTGTGGTCCAATGTAACAAACATCGAATTCGAAGTATTTCTTGCTATTCAAAGACGATTTTTCCAACTATCGTGTGGTCTATTTCTTAAAGAGTAAAGATGAGGTTCCTAAATGTTTAGAAAATTATGTTGCGAAGTTGGAAACAGAAACTGGATCAAAGTTAAAAACAATAAGAAGTGATAACGGTACCGAGTTTATTAATGAAGCTTTTGAGTGCATAATGAAAAAACATCATATTTTCCATCAAAAGTCAGTGCCATATTGTCCGCAGCAAAACGGTAGGGCAGAGAGGAAAATGAGGACTCTGGTGGAAGCGGGTAGAACAATGCTGCATGTGAAAAAATTACCTTTGAAACTGTGGGCTGAGGCGGTCAACACTTCAGGGCTCTCATCGCGTAATTTATGAAACGATCATCGTCAAAACGATCGAACAGGACGACATCGTGTTAAGTTTGCTTCGCGTAACATCATCGTAGCATCGTTCAATCGAATCGTTCATCGTTCCCATTTTGAACAGTTTGAACACTACTGTAAACAAACTCTGACAACAGAAAATGTATGAAATTTTTTTTCCGTTGTCGAATTGGGTTAAAGAATTGCGATGAGAGCCCAGCATTCGTGATTGCAAGATAGCAATCGTTCAATCACAATCGTTCAGTCGTCGAATTTGACAGTTGGACGAGTTATACGAAGCATAGTTCAATCGTCCAAAACGACGTCGTCCAGACGATCCAACTATTTTAATATTACACGAAGCAATACAATCGTCCAAACGACGTCGTCAGACGATCGTCGTCTTACGCGATGAGAGCCCAGCATTCGTGATTAACCGGACGTGTTTAAATGCGAACAATAAGTCACCGTACGCACTTTGGTCAGGTAAAGAAATGGGATGTGAAGTCCGAAAAGGGAATATTTGTCGGATACGTGGAAGGCGTCAAGGGCTACAGGGTCTGGATACAAGAGACCAATAAAATCAAAAAGAAAAAGATGTCACTCTTCCACTTAGCGATGGTCTAAATGGTGATCAATTTATCTTTAATGATGAAGCTGGTGAAGATGACCTTTATCAATCTGCGGATGAAGAGACGGAGGCGAATGTTCCTGAACTCCCAATTAAGGATCGGTTGCGAAGTGCGTCACGGACAGCCGGCAGTTCAATTTCAGCCATGTTAGCGGGCTATGCTTTTGTTGCTGAGGTTTCAGAACCGACAAGTCTTAAGGAAGCGCTAACATCGAAGGACTCGAAGAAGTGGGAGTTGGCGATGAAAGAAGAAATGGATGCACTTATAAAAAATGAAACCTGGGAACTTGTTCCACCGCCAGAAGCACGAAACATAATTGAAAGCAAATTTGTCTTTAAGGTGAAGGGTTCCAGTACCAACGAGCCATCACGCTTTAAGGCCAGACATGTTATAAGAGGTTTCTCACAAATAAAAGGAGTGGACTACGAAGAAACCTTTAGCCCAGTGGCCAGGTTCAGTTCCATCAGAACAATTCTTCAATTAGCATCTTTCAGAAAATTCAAATTAAAGCAGTTTGATATAACAACGGCGTTTCTAAATGAACATTAGTTTAGTTTAGTTTATTTATAAAAAACAAGGTATACAATAAGACTTAGTCTTTTATAGTACAGTTTAAGTGGAAAGTATTATGTAGGTATGTAATGCAAAAAAAAAAGAGTAATTCAAGTTAATAAGTAATAACAAACTATTAATAACAAATAATATTCTCAAAAATTTAAGAAAACTATAATAAGACAATTTAGAAAAAAAAAGAAAATGATAAGAAAAAAGAAAAAAAGAAAAGAGAGAGAGAGAAAGAGAGAGAGAGAGAAAGAGAGAGAGAGAGAGAGAGAAAGAGAGAGAGAGAGAGAAAAAAAGAAGAAGAGGAAAAAAATTAGGAAACTAATATTGCAATGCGTAGTAATTTAAAAGTGCATTTTTAAAGTTGTTAGTATTAAGTAAACGTTTAATGTGTGAAGGCAAGGAATTCCATAGCTGAATTGCATGGATAAAAAATAGCCGAAATGAATTTAAATATTTGTATCTATAGGTTACAATGTTGAAAGTTCTAAGGGATTGGGTGAATTGGAGCTTGGAGTAGAGGTAAGACGGTGACTGTGTTCTGATGACTTTGTGGAGAAACAAACAGTTTCTGATATTTCTGTGCTGCTGTAATGTACAACCTAAGACGCTCTTCACGTACAGAGATATTCTTTGGTGCCTGCGTATCTGGTAAATGTATCTCACAGCATCATTAAAAGCCACTTGTAGTTTGTGATATGAGAGTGAATCAAGATTACTATAAAGGACCTCAGAGTAGTCAATTATGGGCAAAATAAGCGTTAGAACTAGTCGCCGTCGTGTATCAAGCGGTGTAAAACTATCTGAAATCCATAACTTCCTCAGGCAACCGTATATTCTTCCTATAACCACGTTGATGTGATTGTAGCATGATAGGCTACGGTTTATTACAAAACCGAGGGTAGTAGCGACTTCAACAAACTTCATCTTCGTACCAGATAATAAGATATCAGGCATAGAAGAAGACTCCTGAGTCCTGCTTGAGATTGGAATGACTTGGCATTTAGTTGGATTAAGGGCTAATCCATTTACCAAAGCCCATTTTTCAATTGAGGATAAATTTTTATTTAAGCATGAAGCGAGTTCATCCAATCTACTAGGGGGTTTAGAGTAATAAAGTTGAACATCATCAGCATATAGGTGAATTGATGCTTGGCTGCAGACTGAGGGTAGGTCATTGATAAATAGACAAAACAGAATGGGGCCCAAGATTGAGCCCTGGGGAACACCTTGCGCAACTGACATAAAATCTGAGCATTTGTCATCAACAACTACTCGTTGCCGTCTTTCACTTAGAAAGGTAGCTTTCATGAGCCTAATAGCCCTGCCGCTAAAACCAAAATATGTAATGGCGAAGCTTCCAACAGAGTATGGAATGATTAACCTTATCAAAGGCCTTTGAAAAGTCTAGAAGGCAAAGGAAGGTAATGAAACCCTTGTCAAACTCTTGTCGTATGTCATCTAAGACATGCACCATTGCAGACGAACAGCTATGGCCAGCCCTAAACCCCGATTGTAGTGGGCTAAGCAGGGAATTCACAGATAGATGGTTTCGTATTTGCCTCTCCAAAACTCTTTCGAAGACCTTAGACAAACAGGGTACAATACTGATTGGCCGATAATCATTGGCCATTTCTGCATTAGGCTTCTTTGCTATTGGTATAACTTTAGCAAGTTTCCAGGCCAAGGGAAATGTTGAAGTCATGATACATGAATTTATCACGTGCGTCACATGGCTTAAAATTTTTGGCAACAACATTTTTATGAACCGAAGAGGGACTCCATCTTCACCAACAGCATTTGATTGCAGTGCCATTGTGATATTCATGATTTCGGTCTCAGTGGCAGTCTTGAAATCGGCTGGATGATCAAATACTATAGAAGGGGTAGCATTATAGTCAAATCGGTTGGGTGTAAATTCATTGAACAAAAATGAGAGGTTTAGATCATTTAGGTCAAGCGTACAGCTAATGTTAGATTTGTCAATCATTCCTATTTGGCGAATATTTCTCCATAGAATTTAAGAGGGCAGGGAAGTACTTAGCTTTGAGGAGTAAAAGTTTCGTTTCGAAATACGAACATCAGCTGTTGCATTGTTGCGAGCTGCTTTAAATCTGCTCCAGTTTATGGGAGAATTGTTTCGCTTCCACTTACTATAAAGTCTGTTTCTTATTTTGATAGCGTTATTTACGTCATCAGTGTACCACGGACAGGCTTTATTGCGAATAAAAACAGTTTTGGTTTTGCACATATTCGTTAAAAAGATGCCCAATAAGCATCTGCAAACAGTTCACCTTATCATTTGGATCAGCACTCAGTCTGCAAAGTTCCCAGGAAGCTAAATTTGATGCTGTTTGAAGGGCACCCAGATCAACAGAATCAATATCCTTATATTTAAAAAATGTGGGTGAAACTACTTGGGAGAAGGCTACGTTCAAGGTACAAAAGAGGAGATCATGTTCGGAAATACCATCCAAAGAAATCTGGTCATAAAGCAGAACAGATAGCGGGTCGTACACGAAGACGAGGTGAATTACACTTGGCCGTTCATTTGGTTTAAAGCAGGTTGGGTTAGTGTTATTAACTATTGAAAGTCCACCTGACCATATAAGATCACTTATTTGGCGAGAATACGAATCATTAAGAAGTAAATTACGGTTAAAGTCCCCACAAACCACAATATTATTATATAGAGTTGAATATTCAGCCAGATGTGAAAAAAATGGCTCAGGTGAGATGGTTCGCTGTGGATTATAGGGAGCCGCAACTAAACACTTTACATTTGCATAAAAAATTTCCAGTATTAAGTATTCAATTCCCGTGTTGAACGATTTAGCAACCACCAGCGTTAAGCCAAGATTTGTAGTAAATTGCAACAGCACCTCCAGTGGTATTGGTGATTCTATCATTACGAAACAATTTGTAATTGTCAATTTTGTACATATAATCCTTAATGACATCTTAAAGAAGAAATTTTTATGAAGCAGCCAGACGGATATAATGACGGAACCGGAAGGGTATGCCGACTTAAGCAGGCTTCCCGATGTTGGAATGAAAGGTTTAATTCATTTCTCGAGTCTTTCCAAATCAAACCATCTGATGCTGATCCATGTGTTTTCGTTGTAGAGGAAATCATCCTTGCGATCTTTATTGATGACGTTATTATAGCAGCAGCCAATGACGGAAAAATTGCAGCACTTTTGAACTATTTGAAAAAGGGATTCGCTCTCAAGATTTTCGAGGCAAAGTATTTCCTGGGACTGGAGATTCGACAGAAAGCTGATGGCGCAATACATCTTAGCCAGAAGGACTTTGCTGGAAAAATAATTTCGAAGTTTGGGATGTCGGATTCAAATCCTGTTTCAACACCAGCGGATACAGCAGTTTCAAATAATATTAATGAGGACATATTCGACAGCAATTTTCCATATAGAGCAGCAGTTGGCAGCCTCATGTTTCTCGCAACTGGGACAAGGCCAGATATCTCGTTTGCCTTTTTTTCAGTCGCAGTATGGAAAACCCAGCAAAAATCCATGTGACGGCATTGAAACATATCATTAGATATGTCAAGGGGACTCAGGATTATGGTATAGTTTTTGAATCAAATGCTAAATTTAAACTTAATATTTACAGTGACGCTGAGTATGCTGGAAATCGAAAAACTAGACGGTCTACCAGTGGCTACTTCTGTTTTCTGGGTGATGGTCCTATCTCTTGGGGTTTTACTCAACAGCGGTGCTCTCAACCACCGAATCGGAGTATGCTGCTGCAGTCGAAGCAGTTAAAGAGCCACTTTGGATTAAGCTGTTGCTGAAAGATCTCCGTGTTTGCTGTGAAATCTCACCAATCCATATGGACAACGAGAGCGCAATTCGTTTAATAAAGAACCCGGAGTTTCACAAGAGAACAAAGCACATCGATGTGAAGTACCGTTTCATACGTGAGAAATATGCTCAAAAGATTTTCAACATCGAGCATATTTCATCCGAGATGCAGAAGGCCGATATTTTTACAAAGCAGATACCACGGGAAAATTTCCGAAAACAAAGAAACATGACTGGCGTATTGCCATTATATGAATAATGTTATAAATTTTCGTATAAATGGTTTTTTGAATTACATTTTGAAGTTTTGCTAGTTTCCAAAAAAAAAATATTGAAATTAATCAAAATTGTGAAATATTGTATTAAGATAAATCCTTAAATAACTTTGAATTACAAAACTAAAAGGTAAAATATTAGTAAAAGTGGGAGTGTTAGAGAGAATCAGTTTACGAATATTATATTTAGGCGCTCTTCTTGCACTACCTTCTCTTAAGCATAACTGTTCTTTTAACCTATATACTATATACCTACTACATTACCAATTACATATAGAATGTACAAATAGTCTAGTCTTAATAAACCACTGAAATAGAACGGTCGACTTTTCTTTTTGCGCAATCTGCAACAAAGACAGATGGAATTTCATTTACGTACAAGGAAAACAATAAATGGCCTAGTATTGAACACTGTGGGACACCATTACTAGTTAGAAGAAAGTCTGAAAGGCTATGCCCTAATTTAACAGCTTGAATTCTGTTTGTAAGATAGGACAATATAAGCTTCACAGCGTCAGGAGAAAAATTGTAAGCCCGAAGAAGTTTATCCGCAAGTTTGCTATGTTCCACTGTGTTAAATGCCTTCGAAAAATCAAGGAGAACAAGGAAGCTTACCTTGTCCTCGTCGAGTGCTTGCCGAAGATCATCTATGACATTCAAAATAGCAGTAACACAGCTATGTTTTTCACGGAAGCCACTCTGTTTTAAGTTTAACAAATTATACGCCTTAAGAAATTCGCTAATCTGCTTTTTTAAAATCCGTTTGAAAGCTTTCGAAAGGAATGGTAAAATGGAAATTGGTCTAAACTCATTGCACTCCAGTTGTTAAAATAGTGTTAAATAAATGTGTAACGTACGGAAGAACAACTGGAAGAATCAGTTTCAGAAAAGACCAATAGCACTAGACTTAACCGAAAATATACTTTCGACAATATCCTCACATCGAACCGCCACAAACCCAAAACTGGGATGATGAAACTCATGTTCTAACGAAGTCGACGAGGCCTCGGCGATATGTAGATTAGGCTGCGGAGATAGGGAAACAAATGTTCTGTTTAACAGATTACCATCAACATTTTCAATATGATTATATTTGGGCTTTCCAAGCCCCAGGTTGCGTAAGTTATTCCACAGCTGTTTACCATTTACTGAAGAAATACCAAGTTTGCTTGAAAAAAAGACTAGTCTTCGCAGCGCGAATTTTCATGACGACTTTATTACGGAGAGATTGATACAGCTGCCTGAGCCCAGGCAGGCGATAGGATTTCCACAAATTGTATGTTTGATCACGTTGTCTTATTAAGACGCGTATTTGGTTGGTCAACCAGGGGGGATTATCCAAATCACAAGACTTTGTTTTAACAGCTATATGCCTATTAAAAACATAGGATATGTTTTCATTAAGAAACGCTTTCGTACTGATACTTGCCAACGCACCAGTGACAGATCGTTGTGTTCTACTAATAATTTCGATGTCGTCAGCGTATGCAAGTAGTTGTACAGACTTTTGGAAAATTGTGCCTTTGGTGTTGGCTTGCGAGTTTCGAACAATTTTCTCAAGAATGAAGTTGCAAAAGTCACATGACAGCGCGTCACCTTTTCTAAATCCTTTTTTGACATCAAAGTTCTCGGTGTGATTGTTTCCCACCTTTATGGAGCAGCGAGCGTTCTCCATCGTTATTCTGCACAATCTGACGAGTTTGGCAGGGATGCCAAAACTAGACATGGCTCTGTACAGCTCATCCCTATTAATGCTGTCATATGCGGCCTTAAAATCGATAAACAGGTAATGCAAAAAAAAAAGCTTGTATGATTCAATACCAAACAGGATCGACAATAATAAACAAGGGTGGATCATTACTAAATATTTTTTTAATTTTCCTTTTTATTCATCCTAATGTGTATATTATTTGTTTACACTCAAAATATTAAAAGGTGTACGTACATTATCCTATATACATATATCATAAATGTGAATGTTTGGATGTTTGTGGCCAACTAACTCAAAAACTACTGAACGTATTGAGATCGTATTTTTTTTATTTTATTCGGACTACATCCGAGATTGTCATAGGCAATACCATCCCGGGAATACCATCGTGGAATGTGGAAAAGGGGTTGCAATTTTTTTTTATTTTTACCTTACTTTAATCAATTTGCTGTTACGTTCATAGATCTAGATCAGAAAAAGCCTAAAACTATATTTAGCCAATACTTCTCCGATTATTTTGAGGTATCATTTATTTCTCTGCTCCTGCCAGGGGCAGAATTGAAAACAGACCATTTCTGATCAACAGAAAATAATGATTTCTCGATTGCCAGTTCTGCTTGGGGTGGTGGGTTGGATACACATCAAAGGAATTAAAGATATACATTCACACACAACGAATATCGCAGTGTTTCTTCCTGAACGTCGTCATGTGGTCGAGAATGACAACGGCTAACGGTTCTGTGTTGTGAGCAACCAGCCTACTCTTAAAGTGTATACACAGCGCGGGCATTAAGGAAAGGAAAAAAAAAAAAAAAAAGTGTCAAATGAATAAAGACTATACTATAAATGGTGGAAATAACTTTTTTTGTATATGTGTAATAAACTACAGCAAGAAATGTGCATGCCGGACAGCAGATCTTCCAATTTTTTTGTTTTCGCAAAATGGATTTCTATACCACTATTGCTTTAGTAAACATTTCTTGAAATTCAGTTGAACTACTTTTGTATCCGTTTAATAAGTAATGCGGAAAAGGACAAAGGGTTACTTAAGTGTACTTGAAGTGATTGACAAAATCGTCATTAATGCGAGCGATGCCGCGGGCAACAGCTAGTGAAGTGTGCTATTCAAGTAAAATATGAAACAAGTCGTATTTTTTCCTTATTTTATGTTTTTAACTTGACGACATATGACGCACTCATCCGAGATACTGAGCGACTTATGTTCGAACATGTTAAGGACAAAAACATGCAGACTATTTTGAGTTATCATTTAGATCAAGTCAAGGATCGCATTAATGAACTTCGGGATGCAAAAATGAGAAAAGCAAAGTCAAAAAATATTAACTTAAAATGCAGATGGTAATTGTTTATATCATTTTTGGATTTATTCTTATTATTATTATTATTATAAGCTTTTATTTACTATAAGGTTTAAAAATTCTCCATCACTATTATAACATTGTTATTAGAGTATTTACATCATGTAGTTATTTAACTTTAATTTAAAATACATAAATAAAATAAATATATCATAATTTGACAAAGTCTAATCATTGTTTTCAAAATTGGTTGCAAATACTATAAGCCTCCCCCATAGTTGCCCATAGATCTCTATTTTATGCGTCATGGTACCAATACCTATTAAATTGGTTAATATCGTCAACCCATCTTGTTCGTGGTCGTCCGGTTGATCTTGTCGCTGGTGGTGTCCATTTGATCAAAAGTTTTGTCCATCTATTATCTGTAATTCTTGATATGTGTCCTGCCCAGTTCCATGTAAGTTGTTTCGTCCTTTTTATTACATCTATGATGTCCGTTTGCCTTCTTATTTCTTCGTTCCGCACTCTTTGTATTAGTCTTATACCGAGAAGTTTCCTCTCCATTTTTGTCTGACAGATTCTTAATTTCTCGGTTAGATTTGTTGTTAAGCCCAATGTTTGAAGTCCGTATGTCAGAACTGGTAAAATTGCTGAATTCAAACCTAAGAGCTTTCGTTGCGTTTGCAAGTGGAAAAAACCTACCCTGCAGAAATTGTTGATTTAAAGTGCTAGATCTAAATTAAAAAAAAAAAAAAAACAGAAACATAACTACACTGCCAGATAGACTTTTCTGTTTCTTTTCCATCTGCGATAAGTGAAAAGTTTGTAGAGTGCCAAAGGAAAAAGGGAAAATAACAACTTCAATATTCCACAAAAAGAAAAAGAAAGGAAAAAGCACAAATATGGATTCTTGCCCAACCAACTATTTACAACGGATCAAGTCCACCCTCCCGTCTCTCTAACTGATCACGGCTGTGGTGAGTAAAATGTTTCTATGTATTTTCTTCATTATTTTGTCAAAAGCTCCACTCAAAACTCGAACGTCAATGATAAATAGATTTGTGATAAAAAGTTAAATCGCGACAAGGAGTTTAGAGCAATTAAAATACCGACACTATCGTTTTATCGTTTTTATTGAAATAATAAGCTGAGAACTGAAATAAGATATACCTAACATAGAAAAAAGAAAAAAAAAAGCGACAAACAAAAAGTAAACAAGCAACTTTGACAGCTAAATTAGTGACATTTACCTGACACTTAACTTGAGTTTCAGTATACAGTAGCGGACATAAAAACTGCAACATGTTTGAAAACAGTAACGTCGATAAAAAACTAGACACCATATTAACTGCTTTGACCAACTTAAAAACGGAGCTGACAAATAAAATAACAGAACAAACTAATCAATTAGACGAAAAATTAAAGAACTTAACCGAAAAAAATTAAAATTTAGAAGAAAAACAATACTACTTAGAGAATAAAGTTAAATATTTAGAAAAGACGTTAAAAAGAAAAAACTTACAGCCGTATTAATAATAGCTGCGGAACTTCATGTTATCCGTAACTAATGACTAACACATTGGTTAAACTCAGATTCCTATTAATAAACATTTTTAGAAGATAACTAAGCTTTCGTAACTTCTACAAAACTAACTCACGTTGGTAGGTGTGTTAGCGATTTGTTAGCTTTGCAAAACATTGTTCCTGCACAAAATGTCAAATGGCGATAAATAATTTTGAATACATTTTCAAAATTGTGGAGCAAAATGGCCCACCGTTTTTCTATATTTTTTATAATTTAAATATGCTAGATGATTCGGTTATCATCACTGCACCTTCACGAAAAAAAGCGTAAAAAAAAACAAAAAAATCCTATGAGAATACTAGATACAAATAAAACATTCAAAAATAAATATGGATTTTCAAAACAAAATATGAAAAAAATTAATTTCATTAGGAAGAGAAGGATAGGAAACACGTCAATTAGTAAATACATGGGTTATATTTCTTTATTAATAAGAAAATTTAACTAATGAGTTAAATTCTTAACTACCAGATACGTAACAGATGAGTTAGAGTATGGTTTGAGTTCTATTATTAATACGGCTGCAAGTATTATATAATATTAACGAAGTGGAAGCCGATGTCGAAGATCTTCGAGAATGTATACTCCACCTCTTTAATGAAGTACTAGAAGTCGAAACAAAAAAAGAAGAACTTGACTTTATTAGACGTATCGGAAAAAAGGAGAAAAAACCAGACCACTTTTAGTAGGATTGACAACACAAATCAAAAAAGACACTATATTGAAAAACAAAACAAAATTAAGAGCTTATAAAAAAGCAATAATATATATTAAGGACGATCAGACTAAAGAAGACCTTAACGCAGCACTCAGAGAAAAGAAAGACATATCGAAGCCTCTTGAGAAACAACAAAAAGAAATAAAAAACCCAGAAATAACTAAAAATAACCCTAAGAGAAGACGATTTCAGTATATAAATGACGATAAGAAATGCGATGATGAGAGTCCTTGCTCAAGTGGCTCTAAGAAACAGAGACAGACTGAAAAGACAACAACTAGCAATGGAAATAATAGACAAAAAAACAGCATCTATAACTTTTTTCAAACCAGCAATAAAGAGGAACCTAACGATAACAAAAACTAGCAACAAACGCGACAAAGTCTAGACACAACAAAATTAGAACAAATAAACAAGACCACAAGAATCATGTCCTCAAGCCGGCTAGCCACCGTGAAGGACAAAGGCTATAACCCCCCAATACATAAAAACAATACCAAAATACAAGAAAAACAAATGAGCAGCTTAAAAGACACATTACAAATCCGTACCCTCAATGTTAGATCATTATCCTCGATCAGCGTACCAGGCTTAAGGTAGGAAAAAAAACCGGACGAGATGAACAAGTAATTGGACCTATGGTTACGGACTAAGGAATAAACGAGGAAAGATATTAGTCAAATGGCTGAACGAAATGAACTTAGTATGTGCAAACACTTTTTTTAAAAAGAAAAATAAACGGAAATGGACATGGAGATCGCCTGATGGAACAATACTTAACGAAATTGACTTCATTCTAACAAATAAAATAAAAACATTATCAGACGTATCAGTTATAAATAAATTAACATACGAAAGCGACCATAGAATGGTTCGTGCGAAAATAAAAATTGACCACAAAAGTTTAGGACGCAACACTCATACCCTACACATACCAAGAAATATATCAACAGAAACTGTCGTACTCTACAACAGCAGTCTTGACATGCATATAAGACAAGCTATCGACATTACCAATATGCACTTAAATATTCAAAGCACTTGACAAACTAGAATCCATTATAAAAACAACGGCAAAAAATATAATAATGCAGACAAGACACAAAAAAGACATAAAAATTTCAAACGAAACAAAAGCACTCATTGACAGAAGAGAAAAACTAAGAAATAGATAAATTTGGGAAATGACGAAAAAATTGAGCTAAATTATTTAAGAAAAGCTATAAGAACCAGTACGAAAAAGGATATTGACTTATACAACGAGATGACAATTAAAAACATACTGCAGAACACTAAGTCATTCAGAAAAACTAAACAGTTTCTAAATAATGAAAAGGAATGGATAACTTCGATGAGTAAAAATAATAAGCAAATAATAGTGGTTGGGTGTTGTGTGAATAGGGGAGGGTCATCTGATTGGCATCAACTTGGCGATGTCCAGTGTCGCAACTATCTCACACTCACCAATTGTGCTTATTTTACCTCCCCGTGGTCACCACCGGGTACTGGTCTATGTCCACCCGGACTCGACTTGCTAAACTTATAAGCGCGAGTGTTGAACACGAAGAAAATAGCAACACTATAATGCTCTGTCGGATTGACTGTCTGCTCGAGTCTCAGAAGTCTAACATGAGCCCCTCAGAAAGAGGACGTACGGCGGATGAATTCACATAGCTGAATCAACGGTGGTGTCAACAGTCAACATGGCAGATACCTCAATTGGCTACTCTGACGTATTTGGAGCTGAGGTAATTGAGGATTTTCAACACTAGTCAGGGTGTTGAAATAGAGATGGTGGCGGAAGAGCCCTTAATGGGTCAACGGCAGCTCTCACATCCCCGCAGCGGATTACTGACTCCGGAATATTCCGGCTCCTTTTGTCCAAGGGTCGCAAAAAGGGCCTGGTCCTCCAGGTTGGGGGTTGTACGCCGGGGTAACTGCCCGACTACGTAAAAATTACATAGTTGGGAAGGATCAACAAGCCACGGATACGGATGATCTTACTGTTGACGAACCTGGCAAACGATTAAAGGACAACGAATTTCGGATCTGTACGTGGAATGTTAGGTCCCTTAACAGACCGCGTGCAGCCGAACAATTAGCGGAAGCCCTGAACCACTATAAAGCAGATCTAACTGCCATCCAAGAAGTGCGATGGGATGGCCCGGGCAAAAAGAGGATGAAAAACTGCGATATTTATTACGGCGACTGCTATCGGCAACAAAAACAGCGCTTATTCGGATGTGGATTCGTCGTTGGCGCCAAACTTAGGCAAGAAGTCTTAAGTTTCAACTATGTAAACGAGCGCATCACGACAATCCACATCAAGGCTAAATTCGGCAACATTAGCTTAATATACGACTCCGGATATCCCGAACGCCGCCAAGACAAGTAAATACTGTGAGGAAGTTTTACGTCGGATGGCTACAATCGCAAGAGATCACCAGATCCTTTTCCGATCGAGTCTCGCTCAATCTCTCAAGAGGTCCTATGCAGCCAGCATCAAGTATTGAAGACCAGTGGCAACATTGCCAAAAAGACATCAGAGACGCCGCCTCTGATGTGCTGGGTTTCACCCGACCACCACAACTTTCCCTGGTTCGACGACGAGTGCCGGCAAGCACATGCAGCGAAGCAAGAGGCATACAAAGCGGCGCTGCAAAGGAGGACAAGAGCTGCTCGTGAGCTCTACGCGCAGAAGAGAAGAGACGAACACCGGCTTCTAAGGAGAAAAAAGAAAGAGCATGAGAAGCGCGCGATCGAGTAAATAGAGAGATGTTACAACAGGAATGAGGTTCGGAAGTTCTACCAGAGGGTAAAAAGAACTTCACAAGGCTACAGAACCCGAACAGAAGCCTGCAAGGACGAACAAGGGAACATCGTAGTAGAATCGCAGTCGATGCTGAGGATATGGAAGAACTACTTCTGCAGACTGTTTAACGGCGATGACGACTTAAATTCCGCCACCTTTTCATCGACTTTAAGGCCGCCTATGACAGCATTTATAGGGACGAACTATACAGAGCAATGTCTAGTTTTGGCACCCCTGCCAAACTCGTCCGTTTGTGCAGGATGACGATGGAGAATGCACGCTGCTCCATCAAGGTCGGTAAAGAACTTACCGAGACCTTCGATGTCAAAAAAGGATTTAGACAAGGCGATGCGCTGTCATGTGACTTCTTCAACATCGTTCTTGAAAGAACGCAAAACTCAAACGCCAACACCAGAGGCACTATCTTTCAAAAGTCCGTCTAATTACTCGCATACGCCGATGACAGTGACATAATTGGCAGAACGCAGCGTGATGTTAATGGCGCGTTTGTGAGTATTGAGACTGAAGCGGCGACGATGGGTTTGTTGTAAAGTGCACCACTTGATGCATACCAAGCACTTTACAACCTCTTTACCATTTCTTACTTAGTATGCAGACGTTTAACCCTACGATCAATGTTGCAACTTCGTAACAATATATTGATTGTCCCAAATAAACATCCCCCCAAATTGCTATTTCAGCTTGCCACTTCCAGCGTCAATGCCCAACGCTTCCGACCTAAATAAACAATGCTTATTTATGGTCTTTCTTTATTTCCCTTGCGCAACTAAGTGCACAAGTCAATTAACTCGTTGTGCTGATGTCGCACTTCACTTTCCATACGAACATACGAACGATCGCTTTATGTATCGATCGTATGCGCGACAAAGTAACATGAGCCACTTGACTTATCCGGGAATTCCCTTCCGGATTTCCCTATTCTTTTTGCTTTTCTTCTTCGTTCGTCGAACCTCGAATTGAATGATTCAATCGAGGCTATTTATATTGGTCACTGGGCAATGACGCGACACTCTAGTTCAGTCACTCAGTTCGGCACTCTGTTTCAACCCGGGAGTCCGTAATTATCAATCAATCGACTCAGTTTCTATTTCGTTCAAACTCGTTTCAATATCTTAATCCTACATCTTTGTTCGTTTTTCCCAAAACCTAAATAAATAAGTTAAAATAAGTAAATTAGAATAAGATTGTAATTTATAAGTTATAATAATAAAACAATAAACTAAAAAGTGCAAAATTTCGTTGTTCGGTGTTTTATTGATTTGGACGGACATACAAAATAACACCATCAAGGTAAGACCCAACTGAGAGTTGTGCCTCTCAGTATAAAAGACAAAAAGCACAACAGAAATTTTGGTGTCAGATGTGGGGTCTATCTGAAAAGTGTCAAAAGTCCAAACAATAAACAAGAATACATTAACAATCAAGCTCAGTGAACTCGTGAAAAACTAAACTAATAACAAACACCAGTGAAAAACAAAAAAAGGGAGAGAGAGTCATCCCAACTATACAAAAAAAAAAAAACACAAGACTATCAGTGCAAAAAAAAAAAAAAAAAAAAAAAAAAAAAAAAAAAAAACCGACGGCAGCAGTCATCACATCATCATCCTGAAGCAGATCCAGCCGCTGAAGTTCCAGTCATCACATCATCATCCCGAAGCAGATCCAGCCGCTGAAGTTCCAGTAATCCAGAAGTAAATAATATTAAGATTTTTTTTTTTTTTTTCTTCACCTTTCTTTCTCTTTACTCTTATCGACTTTCTTTTTATTATATTCATATTGTACTAGTATTAAGTATACGGAATCAATTACCTCTAAAACACAAAAATATAATAATTTTACGTTAATAGTGTAAGTCAATCGTCGTCTGCTCTCCTATGTCCTCAGAAGATAATCTAGTGTCTATATCCGATTCCGAAACCTCCAGTACCCTTGATAATTCATCCTCTTCCGAACCAAACTCTCAAATCGATTCCACTCTCGATATGGCTCCGAAACTAGACCGATCTTTCGCTTTCAAGCTCATCCCTGAGTTTGATGGCAACCGTGCCAATTTGCATAAATTTTTAAATGCCTGTGATCTGCTAGCCCTAGAAACCTCCACTGCCGAGTTGCCCCTTCTGATGACCATTATAAAAACCAAATTAAGTGGTCCCGCGTACAATATCGTCAAATATTGTGAATATAATAAGTGGGATGATTTAAAAGAAAAACTTCAAAATCAATTCCTAGAAACGAAGTCGCTATCGCAACTGCAAGTAGAACTAATCCAAATCACACAAAAACCGTCTGAGTCTGTACGAAATTATGCTAATAGAGTTGAGCAAACCCTAGCGAATTTAAATGACGCCTGCATAGCCAGTGAGGGCACCGACAATTCAGAGTGCATACAAAGTTTGAATGCGAAAACTGCTTTAAAAAGCTTTGAAAGGGGTCTAAACCCAAAATTCAGCTTGATTATTAAAGCCTCCAGATTCGAAACCTTGTCAGAAGCTGTAGAAGCAGCAGTAGAAGAGGAGAGAAGCTCTTCCTCCTTCCCCCCTCACTATCCAAATCACAGTAAACCTGTACCTACTAAGATTTCGTGTGCCTATTGTAAAAAGCCGGGTCACTCAATAAACCAATGCTACATGAAGCAAAATAAAGACAATTTACCCGTGATCAAAAGTGAAGTGAGAACAGTCAGTATAACGTGTAACTACTGTAAAAACCCGGGACATCATATCCAAGAGTGTAGGAAAAGAGAATATAACAATAGACGCCGTCAAGAAAATTCTCTATCTCAAAATTCCCAACCTCAAAATTCTCAACCTCAGAATCGGAATCCTCCTCCTCCGAATCATACTCATCATTCGGAAAACCACCCGGAGGCCGGAACCAGTGGCAGGGTCCGGACCAACAATTAAATTCTCCTCGCCACATCTTCCATATCAATCTCAATAGCAAAGTTAGCCGTGTAGACTCTATTGAGATTTCTTCATCAACTCTTCTAAATCATAATCCTTCCAAATTCCTCATCGATGGTGGTAGTGAAATCTGTTTAATCAAAATCGACAAACTAGAGCCAGAAGTAGCAATCGACTCTTCCATAATTCATTCTTTGTCTGGAATTACCGAATCCGTTATATTAACCCAGGGTGTCGTTTACTTGAATGTAAACTTACCCTTAAACATCACCATCACGTATCCATTTCATGTAGTAGACAGGAACTTTCCCATTGTTACTGATGGAATTATTGGTAATAATTTCCTCGATGATCATCAAGCTCAAATCAATTATGGCACTAAAATTCTAACTCTTTTTTTTCAAAAACACATCATCGAATATGATCTAATCCCTTCCAACTACGTTAAGATTCCTGCTAGAACTGAAGTATTACTTCCTGTACTAAAGGAAACTAAAGCTGACAGTATTTGCTTAGCCCAACAATTTCCCAGTGGATTGTATATTGGCAATAGTATTACTCCTGCCAATAGTACTATCTCTTATATATCTGTGGTCAACTCTTCCGAATTCCCTATTGAATTTAACACAGATGAATTAATCTTCGACGAAGTCTCTAATTACAATATCTTCCAAATCCAACAGCATTCAACTTCTTACGATAGAATCCAAACTATCAAAGAATTAGTCGTGACTGATCACATGACTAACGACGAAAAAGATTCTATCTTAAATCTGTGTATGTTGTATGGCGATTTATTCTACCTAAATGGGGATAAATTGACTCATACTACATCCGTACAACATTCAATCCATACCCCCGATTCTACCCCTACTTATATCAAACCTTACAGGTTACCTGAAGCTCAGCGCCAAGAGGTAAATAAACAAATTCATGAGATGATGGACGATAATATTATCCAACCATCGAATAGTCCATGGAATTTTCCTCTTATCGTTGTACCTAAGAAACCTGATAGGAATGGTAATAAGAAATGGAGAATCGTAGTCGATTTCCGTAAGCTCAACGACAAAACAGTCGGTGATGCTTACCCTCTTCCCAATATAACTGATATTCTAGATCAGTTAGGGAGCTCCAAATTCTTTTCCACCTTAGATCTCGCTAGTGGATTCCACCAAATCGAAGTTAAGCCTGAAGATAGAGAGAAGACAGCCTTCTCCTCGCCGTTTGGTCATTACGAGTTCATTAGAATGCCTTATGGATTAAAAGGTGCCCCCGCTACTTTCCAAAGGTTAATGAATAACGTTCTGACTGGTCTTCAAGGTATAAAAACTTTCGTATACATGGATGACATCGTGATCTATGGAAAAACATTAGAGGAACACAATTCTAAGCTAGTCGAAATCTTTGATCGTTTGAGAACACACAATCTCAAACTACAACCTGAGAAATGCCAGTTCCTAAGATCGGAACTTATTTACTTGGGTCATGTAATAAACGAATCTGGCATTAAACCAGATCCTCAGAAAATCCAGTGTGTTAAAGACTTCGCTCAACCCAAAAACACCAAAGACATAAAAAGTTTTCTGGGTCTTGCTGGATACTATCGCCGTTTCATCAAAGATTTCGCTAAAATTTCTAAACCCCTTACTAATCTTCTTCGCAAGGACGTCCCTTTTGACTGGACTCCTCTTTGTACAAATTCTTTTCACGGATTAAAAGAAAAACTTATTAATCCACCCCTTCTCCAATATCCTGATTTTACTAAAAACTTTATCCTTACAACAGATGCTAGTGATGTTGCTATTGGTAGTGTGCTTTCACAGGGTGAGCCAGGAAATGACTTGCCTATCGCATATGCCTCTCGCACGCTGAATAAGAGTGAGAAGAACTATTCCACTACAGATAAGGAATTGCTTGCCATTGTATGGTCAGTCCGGCATTTCCGTCCCTATCTCTATGGAAGAAAATTCCTCCTTATCACAGATCACAAACCACTCATCTATATCCATAATTGCAAAGACATTAGTTCAAGACTAATGCGATATCGCCTGCAACTCGAAGAGTTTGATTATGAAATTATTCACAAAAAAGGCGAACAAAATACGAACGCCGATTGCCTTAGCAGAATTGCTAAAATGACTCTTCGATCATCTACTAATTCGTCTACTACATCGTCTTCAAATTCGTCTCCTACATCGTCTACTAATTCGTCTACTACATCGTCTACTACATCGTCTACTAATTCGTCTACTATATCTTGTTCCAAATCGTCTTCTAAATCGTGTGCCAATTCTTGTTTTAATTCATGTACTAACTCTTGTTCAAAATCGTCTCCTATATCCTGTACCAATTCTTGTATTAACTCGCCTACTACATCGTGTACCAACTCTCCTACTAATTCGTTTACTAACCCATCTACTAATTCGTGTACTAATTCTTCCAAATCGTCTACTAGTTCTTCTACCAATTCAACTCCTATATCGTCTCCTAATTCATCTACCAATTCTTCCAAATCGTCTACTAGTTCTTCTACCAATTCAACTCCTATATCGTCTCCTAATTCACTTACCAACTCTTGTTCCAATCCGTATACTAGCTCGACTCTTACTAATTCATCCCCTACTTCGTCGCCAAACCTGCCTACCATTTCGTCGTCTAACCTAACCTCTCCGATTCAAGATCCTTGTACTTCTTCACAAGTCATTAATTCGTTAACTAACTCCTCCCCTAGTCGTGAACCAACTCGTGAAGAAATTCAAATCATCCTAAAGGAATTTCACTTAAATCCAATTGGAGGACATTGTGGAGTCAACCGAACTTTCAAACGTATAAAATTATATCACAAATGGAAAAATATGTTCCAAGATATAAAAACGTATATCAAAAACTGCGAACTCTGTCAGAAAAACAAAGTCACAAAATACACCATGGAACCTATGGTAATCACTTCTACTGCCAAACATCCCTTTGAAAAGATATCTATTGATATCGTTGGCCCATATCCTACCACTTCTAACCAAAACAAATACCTTCTAACTTTCATCGATGATTTAACTAAATACACCGATGCTATTCCATTACCAAATCAGGAAGCTAATACTATCGCCGAAGCATTCGTCAAAGAAATAATCTTTCGCTTCGGTACCCCTAAATACGTTTTATCCGACCAAGGTCAAAACTTCCTCAGTGACATATTTAAAAACGTTTGTAAACTTTTAAAGATCACTAAACTTCAAACAACAGCTTACCGACCTCAGTCAAATGGGTCCTGTGAACGAAGTCACCGAAACTTCGTGGAATATCTCCGCTGTTTTATAAACAAGTCTCAAGATGATTGGGATTCTTGGATTAAATATGCCGTATTCGTCCATAATACTACCCCTAATACTTCTACTGCTTTTACTCCCTTTGAGTTAGTTTTTGGAAGACAAGTGGAACTTCCTACTAGCTTAACTAAAAATCCTGAAATATGTTATAATTATGATCTATATGCGAATGAGCTGAAATCACGATTACAACACGCTCATCATATTGCCAGAGAACACTTAGTCAAAAGTAAAGAATCTTCCAAGATTCAATATGACAAAAAACAAAATCCTGTAACTTTCACAGAAGGAGACTATGTTTTACTTAAAAACGAAAGTTGTCCTAAGAACAAAAATAAAAAGTTACTTCCTATATGGAATGGTCCATATGAAATTTTATCTTCCTCTGGAGTTAATTCCATAATAAAATACAAAAATCGAGCTATAAAAGTTCACAACAATAGACTCAAATTGTTTTCTTCTTAATAAAAAGAAATTATTCCTATATCTTTCTAGAAATGGACGGAATTTTCGTAAAACTCCTCATCCTAAGCACCTTCGTATATTTTACTTCTCCAATGGCATTATATAACCAACCCGTAACCTCATACGAAATCATCGATCTACAAAACAAAACTGGACTCTACTACGAAAACATCGGTAACCTCAAGCTCTTCTCAAATCATTGGAATTTAGTAATTTATTCTAGTTTAAGTGAATTTGATACCCAATACAAAGCTATCTTACTATATCATCAAAAAATATTATCCCTTTGCGAACAATTCCTCTCAACTCAAGAATCCTTAAACCAATGTACTACCCTTCCCATTCAATCCTCCATGATTCTGGACAGACTTAATGAACAGGATCTCATTATAAACAAATATCTTGGTACCACTGTAAAACCCCGTCTACTAAAACGAGGTCTTCTAAATGTTGTCGGGACTATTTCTAAGCAATTGTTTGGAACCCTTGATGACAACGATGCCAAATCTTTCTCTGAGCACATACACAATTTAGATCAACAACAAAGTCATGCTTTCAATCTGTATGAAAAACAAATATCCGTTTCAAAAAATATCATACACCAACTAAATCTTACTAATGAGCAATTAATTGCTCTTGGTGAAAAACTTGAAAAAACTAGTCTAAACGTGGAGAAAATCCAACTTAATCAGAACAACCATGACTACTTAACCGAATCATTTTTTCAACTAACAGAACTATTTACTATGTTTAATTCCTTATCTGAATACTACTATTCAGCAAAAAGCCACCTTTTGGAAGCTATTTATTCCGCAGCCCATGGAAAACTACATCCATATCTTATAGATCCATCTAAATTAACCGAAGAAATTAGAAAAATTCAACCTTTCCTTCCTGAAGACAATCGTCTGCCATTTCCCCTACAGGAACAATACATAGATAAACTATTTAACATTTTAGAAACACATATATACTTTTCCAATGACAAAATACATTTTCTATTGAAAATCCCACTAACCACATCTAAAAGCTATAGTATTTACAAAATGACCAGTATCCCCAATCTGGTTGGAAACAACTCATATTCCGTAATAATTCCCGAAAAACCCTTACTCGTTATTGATTCTGAAAAACAGTCTTACTTCCTCTACGAAGAACAAAATTTAGAAAAATGTTTCAACACCCATAAAAACAATTATATTTGCGAACAGAATGGACCAATCTTATTTACACATCTCAGTAATGCTTGCGAACTTAATCTGCTTTCTACATTACCAAGCACCCCCAATAGTTGTAAAATGCAAATTATGCAAATTTTTCATCCAATATTCCTACAACTAGCCGATTCAAATTCTTGGCTATTCGTCTCCCCAAATCCCGAAAATCTTATAATCAAATGCCAAAAATTTAATTCCCAACTAACTATCAATTCAACTGGAATACTAAAAATTGACTCTACTTGCATAGCAAACACAAAATACCAGTCCCTTATTTCCAAAACTAATTATGAAACAGATACAAAACTAAACTTTATCTCATCTGCCATCCCTTTATCTACTCCAAACATTACCCAATTTCATTTCGCTAAACTACCCATCATAGAAACTCAAACATTTACAATTCGCAACCAAATTAATGATTTAAACGCTATTAGTAAAAGCTTAGATGATATAAATTATCAACAAATTTCACACCCCATCATAAATTCCTCAAATAACAAACATATCACTACTATTTATATTCTCTTGGCCATACTTTTCCTTATGATGTCCATAGTTATCGCTTTCTTAAGAAAATTGTATACACAAAAAGATTTACACAAAAATCATATGATCTCTGACCCTCTGCCACTACCAAAACCACGATCATCTACAATTCTTTCTCATCCATTTCCAACTTCAAGCAAGTTGTCTTCAAATCTCTCTCGTTCCCTTTCCTTACCGAAAACACAAACCATTAATGGTCCATCATCTTCTGCTTCTTCAACCGAAACTCGTACCAATCCTAGGTACAAGTTTCGTTTTTAAGGGGGGAGGTGTTGTAAAGTGCACCACTTGATGCATACCAAGCACTTTACAACCTCTTTACCATTTCTTACTTAGTATGCAGACGTTTAACCCTACGATCAATGTTGCAACTTCGTAACAATATATTGATTGTCCCAAATAAACATCCCCCCAAATTGCTATTTCAGCTTGCCACTTCCAGCGTCAATGCCCAACGCTTCCGACCTAAATAAACAATGCTTATTTATGGTCTTTCTTTATTTCCCTTGCCCAACTAAGTGCACAAGTCAATTAACTCGTTGTGCTGATGTCGCACTTCACTTTCCATACGAACATACGAACGATCGCTTTATGTATCGATCGTATGCGCGACAAAGTAACATGAGCCACTTGACTTATCCGGGAATTCCCTTCCGGATTTCCCTATTCTTTTTGCTTTTCTTCTTCGTTCGTCGAACCTCGAATTGAATGATTCAATCGAGGCTATTTATATTGGTCACTGGGCAATGACGCGACACTCTAGTTCAGTCACTCAGTTCGGCACTCTGTTTCAACCCGGGAGTCCGTAATTATCAATCAATCGACTCAGTTTCTATTTCGTTCAAACTCGTTTCAATATCTTAATCCTACATCTTTGTTCGTTTTTCCCAAAACCTAAATAAATAAGTTAAAATAAGTAAATTAGAATAAGATTGTAATTTATAAGTTATAATAATAAAACAATAAACTAAAAAGTGCAAAATTTCGTTGTTCGGTGTTTTATTGATTTGGACGGACATACAAAATAACACCATCAAGGTAAGACCCAACTGAGAGTTGTGCCTCTCAGTATAAAAGACAAAAAGCACAACAGGTTTGGCGGTTAATGAGGGCAAGACGAAGTATATGCTGTCAACTAAAAAGGACACCCAACACCGATGGCTCGGACAGAACGTCGCAATAGACAGATATAACTTTGAGGTGGTTAAGGACTTTGTCTACCTAGGCTCCGCTATGAACTCAGACAACGACACCAGCGCTGAGGTTAAACGTAGAATTACTCTTGCCAATCGCATCTTAGATGATGTGCCATTATTTGAACTAGACTAGATATAGAGAAATCCATTGACGAACTTCAAACAGAAAAAAGTCCTGGAAATGACGGTATTTCAGCAGAAATGTTAAAATATGGAAAAAACACACTATCCCCCCTACTGACCATTTTATTTAACGCCATTTTGACAAAACAACAAATCCCGAATCAATGGAAACATAGTACAATAACATTGATACATAAAAAAGGTAGCAAAGACGATTTTAACAACTACAGACCTATCAGCCTTATATCAACAGTATATAAACTATTCTCAAAGACTATATATCGGACCATCAAAACCGAACTTAACAACAAACAGCCACGGGAACAAGCAGGATAAGGATTCTCTACAACGGACCATCTACAGACCATAAACCAACTGATTGAAAAATCCAACGAGTACAGACAACCCCTATATCTCCTATACATCGACTTTAGCAAGGCATTCGTCTCAATAGAACACAACAAAATATGGACGGCTTTAGAAAACCAAGGGATTCATGATTTATACACCAAAACTCTAAGAAACATATATAAAAACAACACTGGACAAATAAAAACAGAAAGAACAGGACGAATGTTCAGCATAAAAAGAGGTGTACGACAGGGTGATCCAATATCACCACCATTATTCTCTGCAGTACTCGAAGAGTATTTCACAAAGTTTGAGAACTTTCCGTATCTATGTAGCTCACAAACTGTAATTTGTTAAACGATTTCGCTTTAAGTGTTTGGTGAATGTATCCTAGACGGCAACCGCCTGTCAGTTTTATTATTTTCAAAACCATCAAAAATGCTTTTTGAAAGCGTTGAACAAAACTTCTTAGATAAAAAAAATGTGGGATGATTTGCAATTTTAAATGCCGATAGCCTGCCCACAAAATCCGTGACTACTTGGAGAAGGTGATATTTATGTTTCTTAGTACATTGGAGTACATTGTTTTTGTTTTTTGTGTAAATACATAAAGAAATCATTATCTACAGAACGCATTTTTTATTTCATCCCTTATTTTTAGCGCTATCTCCTTAATCCGGTTGGTTCCAATTCCAACTTGCACATTCTTCGTTTAGGTAGTTGTCATCGCCAAGTTTTCGTTTTCAATTGCCGTAATGTTATCTTGAACATTATAATCATTTAAAGTATTACGAAGTCAATTTTCACAATAAAATTCATGAAAAATATTCCAATTGTCGGAAAAATATACACAAATCAATGCCAGACGATACCTCTTTAGCTATCGCGCAAACGCTATCGTCTTGACGATAGTAGTCTGTCGATTATTGAGTTACGTGAAGCAAATGTTGAATCGTCTAAACGATATCGCCCGGACGATAGACTATTATTGAAGTTACAGAAAGCAAAGCTATCGTCGAAACGCTATCGTCTGACGATAATCGACATACGGAATGAGTGCCCTGGGTACTCATTCCGTATCTTTTAAAACGATAATCGTCCGCGCGATAGTAGTCGACGATCTCTTCACCAATTTGCTTTCCGTAACTATATCACTATCGTCTCGTCTCTCGATTATTTGGTATAAAGTTTGAGAACATTATTTCACAAAGCTTGAGAGCTTTCCGTATCTCTGTAGCTCACAAACTGTAGTTTGTTAAACGATTTCTCTTGAAGTGTTTGGTGAATGTATCCTAGACGGCAACCGCTGTCAGTTTTATTTATTTCAAAACCATCAAAAATGCTTTTTCTGATAGATGAAAGCGTTGACTAAAACTTCTTAGATAAAAAATGTGGGATGAATTGCAATTTTAAATGCCATTGTACATTGTTTTTGTTTTTTGTGTAAATACATAAAGAAATCATTATCTGCACAACGCATTTTTTATTTCATCCCTTATTTTTAGCGCCAACTCCTTCAACCGGTTGGTTTCCAATTCCAACTTGCACATTCTTCGTTTAGGTAGTTGTCATCGCCAAGTTTTCGTTTTCAATTGCCGTAATGTTATCTTGAACATTATAATCATTTAAAGTATTACGAAGTCAATTTTCACAACAAAATTATGAAAAATATTCCAATTGTCGGGAAAAATACACAAATGAATGCAAGACGATACCTCTTTAGCTATCGCGCAAACGCTATCGTCTTGACGATAGTGGTATGTCGATTATTGAGTTACGTGAAGCAAATGTTGAATCGTCTAAACGAGATCACCCGGACGATAGACGATTATTGAAGTTACGGAGAGCAAAGCTATCGTCGAAACGCTATCGTCTGACGATAATCGACATATGGAATCAGTGCCCTGGATAATATCGTTTCAACGATTATTGAGTTACATGAAACAAATGTTGAATCGTCTAAACGATATCTCCCCGACGATAGACGATTACTGAAGTTACGGAAAGCAAAGCTATCGTCGAAACGCTATTGTCTGACGATTATCTACATACGGAATAAGTGCCCAGGCCTGCATGATCATACAATAAGCGAAACACAGAATAGCTGAAGCCATCTATATTAAGGAAAAGAATTAAACTGGATGTGTGCCATATTCTACATCTGTATATTTCTCTTGGCTGTGCTTATACCTACTGTGAGTATTAACATAATTTGGCGAATGTGTTTCCTTATTCCTCATTTATTTTAAGTTGTTGGATGTTGCTATTCTCCCATCGTTTGGGACACGTCTATGTAACGAAACGTTTAAAGTTAAATCGCGTTAAATAAGAGTATGTGGTGGGCCGCATCGCTGCACAAAGGCTTGTCCGGTATGTACCTACTACGTTTTCGCGCCCGCTTTTGTACGTTTCAAGGTCCAACTTATTTCTTAAATCACTATTTTCCGTAAATTTTGCTTTCGCTCTATATTTGATGTAACGTAATGGTGTTTACATTAAAAATAATGTTTTAAGAAAAAAGTTGGGCCTTAAAACGTACAGGATCATGCCCGAAAATAAAAAACTGGAGTTCTAGAGTCCTGCGAGCGAAGCGAGTCATATACCCCTACTTGACGCGATTTAACTTTGACGTTTCTTACGTAGCCGTGTCCCTAACTATGTGCAAATGCATCAGCCTTACAGAACGTCATTCAGGACAAACAGCCACCTTGCTTATTTTATACCAAAAAACATGACAATTTTTTATATAAAAAACTTAATATGTCACTAATAATACCATTTTACACGCCAATCGAATAAACCCAAGTATTCTAAAAACTGCACTCAAAAATAAAATATTGTTAAGTTACGGTTTACGAACTTTTAACACCAATAACAAATCTGAACCATCAATGCACATTTATATTAATGCCAGTTACAGGTTACACTTACAGCTTACTTACAGTTACTCTTTTATTCGAATGTAAAAACCAAAGATAATGGAATACATAGATCAAAGATAATGGAATACATAGATGTATAACTTTCCAGTGGAAAGGCGGCTGCCTACAAGCAATTTCCCAGAAAAATTCATGAAGTCACACATACATGCTTATTTCTATGCCAGTATAATTGTTGACAGTTAATTTGCTTTCAGTAAATATATAATTAATACGTTTCTAACACTTTAACACTGCCTTTTATCAAGCATGATTAATATAGTTCCGAATAAGAATGCAAATTCCAATTAAAAATGTGTTCTTTTGTATAAATTAAAACTATTTACAATTCCAATCAATTTGCGTATAAATTTTAAATGCAAAATGGATAACATTTTAGTCACGTAGTAATCTTTCAAGGCTATAATAATTCGGTAAGAAATGTTTTTATTGATAAATATTTATTTTTTAAAAACCTCAATACCTACTTTATTTTTCTACTTATTAGTACTGCACGTAGAAATAGATTATATCTTATTTTGATTTAAAAAGTCTTGCAGAGCTGAATTCAAAAGAAAAAGAACAATGTATCTCGAACTATGGAATGTATTCGACGAATGAACAAATTAAATAATAGAAAAACTTACATAAATACAAAAGCCACAGCGAATAATTATAAACAGGTACCTACTCGTAGAACAAGTAGTTTGTAATAATCTTCAACAAAAATTAGATAAATGTCATACAAGTAAATTTATCCAATGTTTCTTATACTTACTTACTTAAGGTGGCGCTACAGTCCGGGGTGGACCTGGGCCTCAACCAATACGCCTCTTCAGTTAGCGCGATCTTTTGCTAACTGCCTCCAGTTGCGCACTCCAAGTTGGTTGAGGTCCCCTTCCACTTGTGCGCGCCACCTAAGGCGAGGTCTTCCTCTACTGCGTTGTCCCTCCGGGTTGGAATCGAAGACTCTTCGGGCCGGAGCGTTGGTGTCCATTCGCTCTACATGTCCTAGCCATCTTAGACGACAGATGCGTATTCTGACCAGGTCGGTGTCGTTGTACAGCTCGTAGAGTTCGCTGTTAAATCTTCTCCTCCAAAGCCCGTCAACGCAAACGGGACCAAAAATCACTCGAAGAATCTTGCGTTCAAAACGGCCAAGAAGATCTTCATCCGCCTTTGTTAGGGTCCATGCTTCTGCGCCATAGAGCAGGACTGGGATGATGAGGGTCTTATATAGAATCGACTTAGTGTTTCTTGACAAGGCCTTACTAGTCAATTGCCGTCTAAGTCCAAAGAAACAACGATTGGCAAGTGTAATTCTTCGTTTGATTTCTGCTGTGGTGTCATTATCAGAGTTTATAGCGGATCCGAGGTAGACAAAGTCCCTAACTACCTCAAAATTATAGCTGTCTATAGTGACGTTCTGTCCGATTCGTCGATGTTGTGCGTCCCTTCTTGTTGACAGCATATATTTTGTCTTGCCCTCATTCACCACTAAACCCATTTTTGCCGCTTCCGTACTAATACTTGCAAACGCGCCAGTGACAGCTCGCTGTGTTCTGCCAAAAATGTCAATATCGTCCGCATATGCAAGCAGTTGCACAGACTTATGGAAAATTGTGCCTCTGGTGTTGGCTTGTGAGTTGCGCACAATTTTCTCAAGAATGATGTTAAAGAAGTCACATGACAGCGAATCACCTTGTCTAAATCCTTTTCTGACATCAAAGGTCTCGGTGAGATTGTTTCCGACCTTAATGGAGCAGCGAGCGTTCTCCATCGTCATTCTGCACAATCTGACGAGTTTGGCAGGGATGCCAAAACTAGACATGGCTCTGTATAGCTCGTCTCTATAAATGCTGTCATATGCGGCCATAAAATCGATGAACAGATGATGGGTATCGATTTGGACTTCTTGGGTTTTCTCCAGGATCTGCCGTAGTGTGAAAATTTGGTCGGTTGTGGACTTTCCGGGCCTAAAACCGCACTGATAGGGACCTATCAGATCGTTGACGAATGGTTTAAGGCGTTCACACAGTATAGAAGATATGATCTTATATGCAGTGTTAAGGAGACTGATGCCTCTATAGTTGGCGCAGTTTAGAGGGTCTCCTTTCTTGTGGATTCTTGTGGATGTTTCTTATACATTTTTTTTTATATTTTGGACACTAGTACACCAAGCAATTTTTAAAATATATAAATTCATACCTTTATAAAATTAAATATTGTCAATAAATAATTTCACATATAAAAAGGTTTGTTCCTTCCAGTCGGATTATTACAATGGTAAAATTCTGGAAGTAACCGAAAAATCGTATATCTTACGAACAGACCTTTCTCAGAGAATGTGTCACCATATGGTGAATACAAAATTATGCTGTTTTTTTTTAAATTCAGCCGGTTACACTGAATTTTGATTGGTCGGTTTTTGGTGGACATTTTTTTGTAGCTCACACGTATTCACAGACAGGGATTGAAATTACAAAAACAACAACGTAAACAAATGGGTTTTGGGGGGACAAACGTACGAAAGATATCCATCTCTTTTAATCATTATATCTCTGGTAAAAACCAAAGATAATTGAATACATAGATGTATAGCTTTTACAAGCTGTTCCCAGAAAAATTCATGAAGTCACGCATCCATCAAAGATAAAGGAATATATACTCTGTCCAACAAAAATTGTCAGTACAGGTTGGAGGAGTTTTTTTTGTACCAATGGTGACTGAAGATACTCTCACGGCATTCAAATACAAGAATTGCCAGTGAAATAAAAACCAAACCACTGTCATACCAAGGAATTGTTGTTGTCATTTTCCTAAAATTTCGCATACAGCCCACCACGACAACCAGTCTGCCACACAACTACGGGCAGAACGAGCATGATCGCTTGTGTTCGCTTGCTATTATCATAGCAGTGTGTGTGAGAGTGACTGCACTGAAGCGCATCAGAAGACTGTTACCATGTGTACAATGAAAGTATATCATCAAGGGTTTTTCTATGGATTATGTCAAAGAACTTTCGGTTTTGGTGCTTTTGAGAACGAATTATTATGTGGGGTATTGCCATTCGGTTTTAATTTGTTTGTATTTCTGAAGGATCAAATAATATTCAGTTAAAATATTTCTGTTTGATGTTATTTTAGAAATAATGTTTATTCGTGATGTGTTTTAATGCATTCATTTTATTCACGCAACAAGTGATCATAAGTCTGTTGTAGTGATATTGCGATAAATTAATAATGATTACTAGGGCAACCGGATCCATGCAACAGCATGTTTTTTTAGGGATATCGTATTAAATATTTTAATATACAAAACTAAGTACCTATATATTTTCAACCCAATCTGTGAGGGCATATTTCTGCATATTTGGGTATAAATGAATATATCACTTTGTAGAGCATACATTTTAGGCATATTTTAGCATTTTTGTTATATTTTTGCATAAATGTCTATTTTTTCATCAAATAGTTTTTCATACTGAAATATCAAAATGACTAAGCAGGTAGCGATTAGGCCTATTGGGAATACCCTAGAAAAACCCTCATGGGAAAAGGAAAAAGATATACGCAATTTATTTCGTTCAGCAATATTTTTTTTTTAAATTAGAAGATGGTATCCCTAACAGTTTTTCGCTCTGAGTTATGGATAATTTTCATACAAACTACGGCAACCCTGTGAGAGCTTTAAAAAGGGACAGATTTTTGTAAGTCATTGCAACCAGACTGAGAGAAAAACATCCTATCTTTCCTGTACTGACAATTTTTGTTGGACAGAGTATAGATGCATAACTTTCCAGTGGAAAGGCGGCCGCCTACAAGAAGTCTGTTCCCTACCGATAATGCATTCGAACACATTAGTCAAACTTCGTTCCTAAACGCAAAAGTTGGGAAGAAGAGAGCCACAACCGAGTGCGTTTAATAAAAAATAAATTTTGGCGCGACAGGTCTATGGGACCCAAGGCCTAGCTTCTTACAACCATTCGTTTTGTATGGGTTTTCAATTTTTGGGACGAATGGAAGGGATCTACAACTTTACGCCGAATCCAAACGGCTAATGGATAAGCTCTTTCATGACAGTTTTACTCCCGGATGTTTGTCAGACGTTCGCGAAAGGTGGCGCAGTGGAAAAAAACCTTAAGATGTAATTTGTCCCTTTCTGGATTCGAACCTGGGACCCCTCGCTTAGTAGCCTAACACACTACCACTAAGCCACTGCGCCGACAAACGTCTGCGTCTACTAACTGACAATTTTTTTAAACCCACTGACGTTTATTTTTGAATATTATTTTTCTTTCTCGTTTTAAACAAACGTCATGCCAAATTTTCGTTCCTGTACTTTTTGGTTTTATTCCGTTTTTCTGAGAAAATATTATATCCCCACTCCTCAATATCTGACATTGGCCCAAAAAGTAAGGAAACAGACCTAAGCTGTTTCCCAGAAAAATTCATGAAGTCACGCATACATGCTTATTTTTATGCTAGTATAATTGAGTTCGTGAATTCACCCGCAAGATGGCGGACAATTGGTGAATTCACCACCGAAATTCATAAATATTTCCAATGTCCTGGAAAATTGGTTCAACAGGAAATTTTAATTATGGCGGTTGACAGTTAAATTGCTGGCAGTGAATATATAATTAATACGTTTCTAACACTATGACACTGCCTTTTATCAAGCACTAGTGCGCACTAGGGCTTACGTCAAGAAAACCTAATGTGTCAAAATATGGTAAACACAAAATTATGCAGTCTTATGACATTCGTCTGGTGCAAATAGTTTAGATTGGTGAACGATTGTAGTGGATTTTTTTTGTAGCTCACACGTATTCAAAGACAGGGATTGAAATTACAAAAGCAACAATGTTAATAAATGTCTTTTAGGGGGATGGCGTACGCAATAAATAATTTCTCATATAAAAACGGTTGTTCCTTCCAGTATGATTATTACAAAGGAGATATTCTTGATGTAACCGAAAAAACATATATCTTGCGAACAGACTTATCTCGGTGAATGTGTCACCATATGGAGAATACAAAATGACGCCGTTTTTTTTTTGATTTGGCCGGCCACACTGAATTTTGATTGGTCGGTTTTTAGTGGATTTTTTTTTGTAGCTCACAGGTGTTCACAGACATGGATTGAAGTTACAAGATCAACAATGTAAACAAATGGGTTTTGGGGGAATAGACGTATGAAAGATATCCAACTCGTTTAATCATTTATCTCTGGCACACATGCTCATTTCTATGCTTGTATATATATGTCTAGATTTCGAGCGATAATCGAATCAGACTACCAATTTCGGGTCTCTTTTCGTCTCTCTATCACTATAAAACTTACCCAGAGAGACTCTCTGGATTTCTCCAAAGTTCTTCCCTGGGCTTCATTCCTAGTGTTTACGCTAGCATCTGTTTATGGGAGTTCTTTTTCATCGACTGGGTCTCGTTCCATTAATGTCCCAAGTTCCTCATTTTTCTGCCAGCCAACGCCGGACATTGGCACCGTATATGCGCCGCTGTCTCAAGTTCTTCCAGGCATAGTGTATAGGTATCATCTTCTCTAAGGCCCATCTTCCTTAAGTGATACCCGAACTTACCATGTAGATAAAGCCACCACCCATTTCATAGTTCGTCGACTCATGCTAAGAATCCTTCTTTGAGTGGAGCAGGTCGGCCAATTAATTGCCATTTTATACCATGTTCCCACCAACCTGATTTATCTGAAGTAATCTACAAATCACGATAGGCGTTCACACCGAACTTTTAAGTGTTTATGTGTGACGTTTGAAATTAGTTGGCAAACTTTCAATATCGTACATTTAAAACTACGAAAGGAAAAAATTAAAATGAGCTCAAATGCTTTGGAAAGAATTTATATCTACCAGAACAATTTCAAAAACCATATAAACAATTACTATCTTTATTATTACTATTAGTTTTTATTTTTTGACAGCTTGTTTTCGCGTGAACATCTGAAGGCGATAACAGGTCTGTTTGACTTTTTTATGTCTGTTCGATTCTATTTTGTGTATGTTCGATTTTATTTTGTGTGGATTTGCACATAATTAAAAATTAAACAGGTATAATAAATTAGTGATAACGAAAATGTTAGGTAAATCACATCATTAACGAGACGATTTATCTAAATCAAGTGGATTAAGCTAAATAACGTTGGTGGAAACATGGTATTACCTTGTCTACATTGTTCTCAAGTGTTCTGCCGTGATCCATTGGTGAATCGGCTGTTCTACCATTCCTTTGCCAATTAAAGAGAATGGTTCTGTTCCCAGAAACTTTTCGGTCGACCCCTGTTTTGCAAGGCAGTCCGCCTTTTCGTTGCCTTCGATTCCTAAGTGTCCTCGTACCCAGGTCAGTGTTTCCTCATTTTTAGATGAACACTTATTGAGCTTGAGTACACATTCCAGTCCTAAAAATGTTGTGATGTTTGTCTCTTCCATGCATCTGATCACCGGCTGATGTCCAGTGCTATAAGGATATTTCTTCCCTCCACCTGACCCTCAAGCAAGTAATCCAACGCATGCAGCAATGCAATCATCTCAGCCTGGTATACAGAAGTGTGTTTACCGAGGCTGACGTGACGGGCTAGTTCCAGCTCTTCTGAATAGATACCGGCACCTGCTATGCAATCCATCATGGATCCATCTGTGAAAATTACTATTTCACCACTCCTTTTTACTGGAAGTAATCCGTTCTCAATGCGAGTTTTGTGATTTCTTTTCATAATACTCACCCTTGTTATCCCATCCATAGGCATATTCAGCTCCCTTATCTCGTTTTTGACAAGTTCCAGGATCTTCATATGTCCATAGATTGTACCACGATTGTGCCATTTCGCATCTCGGTACAAACGAAGTGCCGTTAGAGCCGCTGTTTTCTTAATAAATAAGTCTAGCGGTAAGATCCTTAGGATCACTTCCAATGCGCATGTTGGTGTTGTCCTTATTGCATCTGCAACTCTTATACATGCTAAACGTTGGACCCTATCCAGGTGCTTCCCAACAGTTTTTTGGGAAGCTTTCGCCCACCATACAACCGAAGCGTAGGTGATAATGGGTCTAGTTATCATCGTATACATCCAGTATGCTGACCTAGGCTAGAGTCCCACCTCTGTCTACATACACGTTTGCACTGATATAGTACCCTTTTTGTTTTCCCGACCTTCTCCTCAACATGATAGTTCTAGGTAAATTCCAAGATACTGAACCTTCTTGGCCATCCAAAAAGTGTCAAGGGCTGAAATTCCAGATTTTTGCTTTCCTAGTGAAGACTATTAGATCTGTTTTCGGCGCATTAATGGAGAGCCCTTGTTCCAGACACTACCGCTTCACCACTTTGTTGCGGCTACCTGCAAATAGATGAAAATTAAAACAAAGTTGTAGGCAGGGGGTTGAAACGGATAACGATTTGTGGTTACGTGTACTTACCCATGTCGTAAAATAGCCGGCCAAAAACAAAAGTAGTGCCCGAGTATTATCTAGACTAAAATAAAATACGGAACAAGGCAATTAATGTAAATAGAAAATAAAACAGAACAACTTACCCATAACGCGTGCGGCTGCGAAGAAAGCTATTGTTTTTGTGTAATTTTTGTTGACGTTTGCTATCCAGCGCAGAAGCCATTCACAATAGGTCGAGCTTCTAGAGCTAATTTAGAGAGTGATTGGTTTCATATTATGTAAATGGAGCGGATGCGTACCTGGGGTGGATGACTTGGGTAGATGATTCAAAAGTGTAGCGGTGGTGAGACCTACTACTGCAGATAGATGATTATCAGAGATATTCAAATTTTTCCGGTAAAAAGAGTGGGACAGTGCGAATCTAATTAGCATATTCAAAGAAAACGGGTGTCAGAATCGGAAAAAGGGAAGAAAGAAGTAACCGCCTCCGATAGTGGTTCGATTTGTGCTCTGACCATTCTTCTGCCAACAGATGTCATTAAGGACGCGGTAAGGCGAGAACGTATGGTTTTTTTAAGTCCTCAAAGCGAGGCAGTGCGCGAAACTCCAAAGTGATATACATATATTTAGTCGCCGAAAATAAAAAACGTTTTTTCCTCAAAAGAAAATCGTCTAATTTATTAAAAGATAAAAGAAGCGCGAATACGTCTGCTCGGTATGCTGGTTAGCTAAGGAAAGAGAACGGGAACTTGTTTGCGTTCTTCTCGTTGTTTCTTTGTCGGCTTCGTCGTGGAGAGCGCTGATTGGCTGGCGCAGGCGGCTTCTATCAGACAGCCGGCTGTCACTTGTTGTCGACGGTGTTGCCAACAGAAGTCTCAATGAGTTGAGTCTAAAGCCTCCGCCACATATATAATTATTTGATATAAGTATTTGCAAGTGCTGAAATTAGGGCTGAAGTGCGCAAGTAGTGCGAAGGGCAACAGTGTAAACGACGATCACCTTGTTGGCAGCCCAACAAGCATCAGTGCGAAAATTATTGGAAGCACAGAGAAGACCTGCCCAGGATATTATCCCGATAAATGCAAATACAATTATAGTCAATAGCTTAAGTTATTCGTAGAATTTCAACGGAACTGCCTTACACTTGGGAAGCATTGCGTGTAGCAATCTACACTCTATATCGCTATAGATATAATAGTTTTAGCAATAAGCCTATACGTAGTACGTGATAGTTTTTAAGGTAGTTATAAGTGTTTTTTTTTTTAAAAGAGAATCTATAATTTTTTTTTGGCGAGAGTTATTTTCCTATAACGTAATTGAATTCTGTGTTGTGATAAGTGCAGTTTGAACCCCGTGTATATTAAGTGTTCGTGGTCTGAAAGACAAAGTGAGAGAGGATACCGACATAGAGCTCTGTTTAGGTAGGAAACGAGTCGCGGTATAAAGTAAGGGGAGGATACTTTGTCCCCAAGAAATTTTTGTTGTTAGGGGGTGTCATCGAGCTGATTGAATTATAAAATCTTTCAAATTAGTTGGTACTATTATAGTCATGAACGTGTGCGGCAGCTCCTCTCCTGAAGTAGAGTTAGTTAAATTAATTAATACTGTTGTGTCTTTCCTTGAGAGGAGGAAGTTTGTAGAAATCAGAAACGTCATTTTGTTCTTAGTAAATCACGTTGCAGGCCAGTTGAATGGCGGTTGATTTGCGTATTTTTTCAATTATTTAATAAGAACAAAAAGGTTAGTTTCTTATTTTATAATGTATTCTTTTTAATAAAAGGTTGAAGGAGTTGTAGTTGCCGCAGGTTGGGTTTTAGTCAGGGAGAGTTTGTCTAGGAATGTAAGTAAATGAATTTTATGAAGAAGAATTGTAATTAAGTAAAATTATTCCAGCAAATAATATCCATCAAAATTGGACAAAAGGATATTTATTCTCCAGAAACATTCACTCCTCCAACATCAGCAACACAACATAATTTTTTTTTGATTTTGGTTCAACTTTGAGATCGCCTTTTGTGCTTATCAGCGAGAACAGCCATTTTGTACGAAGTGCACTGCGAGCTGCTTTGGAGGTTAGGTCTCAAACGCGTGGAATTTGTGAAGTTTCGCAAGTACATATATGCTTAGGATGGTACGGAGTTGTAGCTCGAAAGTGTGCCAGCGGGAGGATGATGATGAGATGGTATCGTGTGAGCGATGTAGGAGATGGTGGCATTACGAATGCGCCAAATTCGATCCGGACAAATACGAAACTACTACGCCTTGGTTTTGAGAGGATGCAAGTTGCGAATCTCTCGTAGTTGGTGAAGGGAACGTTTCTGTCAGTGGGGTCAATGTTCAGCGCACGTCTTCAGGTGTCGAAGAGGGAGGAATTTCTGTCGACCTTCTCATTGAGGCAGCCTCTGTAGCGCAAGCAGTAGTTGAGCAAATGGATAGCGAGCTACAAGCGCTTCGAAAGGAGATCCAGGATATGAAGTTGCAGTTGGCCAAGGCCACATCAGTTGCCGAACAGACGGCAAGGGTCACAAAATCTGAGGAAGTAAAGGATAGGATAAAACTGATAAAGAAGATCCAGGAAAATCACAATTCCTTGGTGGAGAACGTTCAGCAGAAGCAGTCAACCCCAGTGCGCAATGTTGGTTTCACAACACCGCCCCAGATGGAATCGTCCTTTCGAGATGCCGATATGGCAAGTTTATTGACGATTTTAAATCGGAACAATGTGCAGGAGTTGCCATTGTTTTCTGGAGCAGACAAACGGGAGTGGCCGTATTTCGAGGAAGTTTTCAAGTCGACTACCATTGAAGGTCGATATAGCGCAAAAGAAAATGTTTCTCGGCTTCGCAAGGTATTAGTTGGCGAAGCATATCAACTGGTGAGCGATCGCCTCAAGTACTCTTCAGATGCAGATGCCATCATGGATTCTTTACGAGCGGTTTTTGGTCGTCATGATGTTTTAGTACATGACCTTACAGCCGGATTACTTAATCTTCCGCGACTTTCTTCGAAATGTGATCCTAAGCTGCGATTATGGGCAGTGAAACTTAATGGATTTGTGGCGGATGTCAAATCTCTGAAAATGGATGAAGATCTTGATAATGGATATGTCATCACGTCCCTGGGCTGCAAGTTGTGTGCCCGTCTCTACCAAGATTGGGTAAAAAGGAAATCAGCACACTCGCGTGCTAACTTAGAAGATTTCGCAAAGTTTTCGACGGGGAAAGTTATTGATCTTCCTCCTGAGCTGCTTAGCCATGCGGAAGCGACTGAACCGAGAAAATCTGCCAAGGCACCAAGGTCATCAAATCGAGTTTTAACTCATAAGACAGTGTCATCAAGTGATTCCTCAGTCGTCTGTGTGCGGTGTGGTCAAAGGCATTCTCTGCATCAATGTTCGGATTTCAAAGATTTATCAGCATCACTAAGATTGGAGTTTGTGAAAGATAAGGGCATTTGTTTTTCCTGCCTGGATCCGGTGAAACACAATTGGATGGTATGCCGACAGAAGTCAACGTGTGGAATCCTAAGTTGCTCAGGACGTCATCATCCGCTTTTACATCAGGCAGGTGTAAACAACAACTCCGAGTTGAGCAGTAATGCAAGCCCCTTTGTGCCTGCACAACATATTCATTCTTCGCACGTTGGTACGGATTCTTAAATTCTGTTTAAGATTGCACCAATCCGGATTTATGGTATTGACAACAAATTCGTTGATACTTATGCGTTTTTAGACGATGGTTCATCGCTGTCTTTGGTGGAGAAGGATCTCTTTGACGAGCTTGGGCTCTCTGGCATTTCTGAGAGTTTGATTCTTCAGTGGACCAAAGGTGTTTCCAGACACGAAGACTCATTTCGTACCTCGTTGACAGTCTCGGGAGTCCACAATCGGAAGCGTCACCAGCTAAAAAATGTGGACACAGTCAAGAACCTGGAACTTCCTTGTCAATCAATCGACGTGTCTGATATGAAGAGTTCGTACCCACACCTGCGAGAACTTCCTTTATCGGATCTTGTAAATGCCAAGCCAAAGATTTTGGTCGGTCTTGACCAAGCCAAGTTCTTGTGGGGTCATGGTCAAAGACATGGCAAGGACGAAGAACCATGTGCCATTAAGACGCTATTGGGATGGGTGGTTTACGGTAAGTCGGCTCCTGCACTCAACGTTTCTTGCCTCACCGAAGCAGCAAAACCAACAATGCATTTTCTTTTTCACGATGCATTAAAGACTGAAGACGATCTTCATGAGCTTGTGAGACACCATTTTTCAACGGAGGATTTCGGAGTCAAAACCCCCAGAGGTGATTTAGTGGGCCAAGAAGTTGCCAGGGCAGTCGATGTCATGCAGAGAACACGTAGGCGAGTCGATAATTATTACGAGATTGGATTACTGTGGAACAAGGATGGAGTAAGGAGGCTAAAAGGGCTTGAAAAATCTTTAAAGAAAAGGCCCCATTTACTCGAGTGGAAAAATAACCACATGCGAGAGCTTATTTCAAAGGGATATGCCAGAATAGCGTCAGCTGCTGAGTTGGAGAAGTCGTGGGATAGAGTGTGGTTCGCGCCTACCTTTATTATAGAGAATCCGAACAAGTTATCGCCAAAACCGAGGGATGTTGCTGACTTTGCTGCCAAGGCGAACGGCGTTTCACTTAACACTTTCCTGTTAAAGGGCCCAGATAACCTCGTCGCCCTGCACGCAGGCCTTTTCAAGTTTCGGGAGCGCGCAGTTGCGGTAAACGCCGATGTGAGAGAAATGTTTCACAGGATTCGCATTAAGGAAGAGGATCAGCAATGCCAAAGAATATTGTGGAGAGATGGGGATCTGTCTACATAATGGAGGTAATCATGTTTGGCCCAAGGTGTTCTCCAACCTGCGCCCAGTTTATCAAGAATCATCATGCGGAGAAGTATCGGTTGGAGTGTCCGGGAGCCGTAGGTAGACGGGTTGACGCAGCGCACGTACGTCGATGACTATTTCAATAGTCACGATACGGTAGACCAGGCGATCAAAGTAACTCAAGATGCAATTCGTATAATGGGCATATAGGCTTTATGCTGGCATTCGTGCTTATTGTCCCATTACACTATGCTATTTTGGCATTTTCATCTGTCAAAATCAGTCTGGTCATATGTTCCATTTAGGTCATCAGGATATATGAGATATGCCCATTACATTGTATGACCATATTTTGACAGGAGAACCGTCAGAAATTGGCATTTTATGACCACTAGGCATACCATCTAATCTTACCTTTAGGAAAGATCTAAACCATCTTAGCTCCATATCTTGGACACCAAACATAAATAATTTTTTTAAAAGAATCCTCCTGTCAATTGTGTCGAAAGCTCGCTTAAAATCTAAGAACAGGGCAATTGTTTTTTTCTTTTTTACCACCATCTTTCCATTCGTTCACTACATGGTTTACTGCTGCTTCACACGAATAATTCTTTCTAAACCCCGATTGATATATTGATAATATATTGTTGCTCTCAACGTATTCCATCAGTTGCTGCTTTACTACAGTTTCGATAACTTTCTCAATTGTTCTTAGCGTATTTATTGGTCTAAACTCGTCGCTCTTACTGGTTTTTGCCACCTTTTCTACTGGTGTCCCCATAGAATCTTTCCACGGGCTTGGAGGCTCTCCTTTAAGAAGCGATTCGTTAACTAGATGAAGTATTGTTTGCACTCCAGTTATCCGTCAATATTCGCGGACTTATTTTTTCGAAATCCGGTTTGTTATTTAGCTTTTTGCAAATTGTTTTGAGTTCATCTAGTGTTATTGTACGGTTTGCAATGGAACATGCCTTCCAAAAAGTTTTAAAACACACTCATTAAAGAAATTAACTTGCTCATTGGTTGAGCGCAAGTAATAAATTGTATTCCAGCTAATGCTTATGTTCTTCCAATAGCGCATAGTCAATAAGTCTAAAATTTCTATGTTGAATATTTTCAACTACAGGAAATACTTTATAGTCAAAAATCATGTAAATGAGATCATGTTTTGAGAAGGCTGCTGCTGACAGTTGATCATAAAGCATTGGGGACGTTCAAGTATCTAGTTTAGTAAGTCTGACAGCTGACTGACTTAGTGTATCTCTGTTTTGATTGGCCTAGATCGGTCACATGGGCAGCTGTGTCAGTTGACGTTTATGGAGGGGTAGCCGACGAATCTAGTCAAGAAAATCGTGACTGAGTACTAAGTTGACAGTTCGCATATGTGGCTGACGTGGGAAAAGTGACGTTCCCGACCAATCTAGTTTTTGCGTTCAGGTTACATCTCTTCCAGACCAATCTAGTCGACTTAAGATAACTAAGTTTTTGAATGTGCCCATTACCTTTTGCAGATTGCTAACCCAAAATAAATCCAGCAAAGTTGGAATATAGTTTGAGAAGTGTGTTGCGTTGATGAATTTACAGTGCGCAAATTATATACACTCATAAAGGCTGGTACGCTGTTCAAGTGAAGTGAAATTTTCACTCCTCTCCAAGAAATTGCTGTGAAATTGAAAGTGAAATTTTCACGCCGAAATGTCAAAAATTTAATGCGACGGACAATAAAAACCAAGTGAAATAGCAAGTAACGCCCTCTACATATCACTTTTCGAACAATTATTTTTCACTTCAACAGCGTAAATGGTGAAATTTTCACTTAAAAAGTTCATTTTGACATTTCGCAGTGAAAAATTTGTATGAAAATTTGGATTTCACTTGAACAGCGTACCAGGCTTTAAGGCTGGTACGCTGTTCAAGTGAAGTGAAATTTTCACTCCTCTCCAAGAAATTGCTGTGAAATTGAAAGTGAAATTTTCACGCCGAAATGTCAAAAATGTAATGCGACGGACAATAAAAACCAAGTGAAATAGCAAGCAACGCCCTCTACTTATCACTTTTTGAACAATTATTTTTCACTTCAACAGCGTACTCCCTGGTAAAATTTTCACTTGAAAAGTTCATTTTGACATTTCGCAGTGAAAAATTTGTATGAAAAATTTCATTTCACTCGAACAGCGTACCAGGCTTTACATCAGATAAAGATTGGTCCAATAAAGTATTACAGTTAAAATCACCTCATACAATTATATTCGGACTTAATAAAGAGATTTGCTCCATTAGTTCTATGAGCGGGGAAATATCAATGTTTCTATTAGGCCTATAAACACTACCCAATAAAAGCTTAGGTATCACCCTCACCTACAATCTCTACGAAGACATATCGTCGGCTTAATAAGAAAACCTCGTAACTCCATTTTGGGCAAACATAACTTTTTGATGCTATCTTAAAGAAACTTGGTAGGCGCACCGTTATGGAAAACCTCGTAGCTCCTTAATAATTTTAAATCTCATATAAATCATTTTGTTTATAGTCCAAGAGCTAGTGAATTTTTTTCGAGATTATTTCGTCAACAAAAACTTGCATTTTTTTTGGTTGTTGTGGACGCGTATGTCATAAAAATGTAACTCTGCCGAGCTTGCCGCCAGCGGTTTGGGGGGTGGGGGGCTCCAAAGTTGTAAAAAATCATTAAAAAAAAAGTTATAGTGTCACATCTGAATTTTTGCACGATGAATCTCTAGACCGAAATATGCAATGTGGTATAATTGGCAGAGCGATATGGCGAGCGAAAGGGCGTGGCAGAGCCTCCCAAACATGCAAAAAATTTAAATTTTAAACTTATTTCGTCAAGCATGAGATTTGGGTATATCATGGACAACCTCCTAGTGAATCTATATCTGCAAGGGCAGAGCGAAATTCCGGGCATAACATCTCGGCAGAGCCTGTCGAACTGTATTTTGCGAAAAACTTGATATCCCTTTAAGCCACACAAGCTGTTATTCAAACATCCGTCAAACCAAGTTTCTGTCACGCAGATAACATCGAGGCTTGAAACCTCGAACAAGTCCCGAAATTCGTCGATTTTTGGCATTAAGCTTTGTGCATTAATATGGCAAACTTTAAAACCATCTTTTTGCCGACTCAATACTCAATACGCGATACCCCACTGACATCCATATCCAAAATTAACTATACCTTATATAGAAAAGTGCAAAATAAATGAAAAGAGACCGTGCAACAAGATTGAAAAACAAAGACGCAAAGAAGATTACAAGTAATTCTAAGAAAGTTTTCGAAAGATAATTCAATTATATTATTTAATTCTAAGGAAGTTTTCTAAAGATAATTCAATTATTTAATTTAAAGAGAAGTTTAAAGAAAGAGTATTATAATCTAGGATTATTAATTGTATATAAAAAAGCACTGTATTATTATTAATTTTTTTCAAATTGTGGTGTTTCAACTTTTTCTAAGCTTTCAATACAGTCAATTTATACAGCTGATTCGTTTTGATGACATCTTACATACACACATCCCCGTGCAGTATACACTGAGATCAGTTGTTTACGTTTTTTTAAATCCAGAGCGTGTTTTAACAGGAGTTTGTTTTGGGCAGGCCAGTTTAATGGTAGTGATGCGATTACATGAGAACACAAGCGTTCTCACTCTAGCCTCTCACTATCAACTCCTACTCTCACCTCCACGTTGGTGACTGGTAGGTGCCTAGTACCTCGACTGGAGATGGGGTAACCAACCCCTGTGGAAGGTTGTTGGTGGCAGCGAACGAGAGAGGGGGGGAGAAGTGTCCTCTCACTAAGGCACTTCCTCTTAGGCGACAGCGGAGGAATTGTCTTGATGGAATCAACGGTGGAGCCTACATCTCCAGTTAGGCGAACTGGCAGGTGCAATCCCTATATGAGCTGCTTCGACATATTTGGACTCCAGGTCTATAGGGACTTCCAATACTGAGTCAGGGTGTTGGAAAAGAGTTGGTTGCGGATGAACCACTAATGGGTCAACGGCAGCTCTCAAATCCCAAAATGGGTTACTGACATCGGTTTTTTTTTTCCGGCCCGCTGTCCTAGGGTCAAAACAAGGGCCTGGTCCTCCAGGTTGGGGGTTGTGCCGTCGGGGTAACTTCCCGACCATGGAAAAAAAAAGCTAGTTATGGGAGAGACACAACCAGCCTCGGATAATGGAACTCCTCAAATGGCAACAAGACCCGGAACGTCAATGGACTACGATTTAAGAGTATGTACCTGGAATGTACGGACACTTTACACCCCAGGTGCTACTCAAAAACTTGAGTCTGTCCTCATGCGGTACAAGGCAGATATAACCGCGATCCAGGAGATACGATGGATAGGATCAGGTATGATGAAGAGAAAAAATTGTGACATTTATTACAGCTGCAACAAAAGACTGCATGTATTAGGATGCGGATTCGTCGTGGGAAATCGGCTTAGGACAAAAGTCATTGACTTTAAGCCGATAAGTGATCGCCTTTCTGTGATCCGCATCAAAGCTACTTTTCAAAACATAAGCCTAATATGTGCACACGCCCCTACCGACGAGGCTGAAGACCCCATCAAGGAGGAGTTTCATGACCTTCTGGATGGAGCCTACGGAGCCTGTCCGGAGTATGATGTAAAAGTTGTACTCGGGGACTTCAATGCTAAAATCGGAAAGGAGAACATCTTTGGCGGGTTAGTTGGTAAGCACAGAATCCACGAAACGACAACAGACAACGGCTACCGAATAATCGATTTTGCAGCAGCTCGTAATACGGTGATAAGTAGCACTAGGTTTCCAAGGCTAAGGATCCACACAGCAACTTGGCGCTCTCCAGACGGTCGAACCGCCAACCAAATCGACCATGTGCTAATCGATGCGAGGCACGCATCCAACATCCTCAACGTGCACACATATCGAGGGGCAAATGTCGACTCTGACCATTTTCTTGTCGCGGCAAAATTCAGAGCTCGACTGTCCAACGAGAAGAAGCTGCGAACCGCCCAGAAGAAGAAATTCGACGTTGGACGCCTTAGCACACCTGGAGTAGCCAGAGCCTACAGCGAGCGCCTGAGTATGAAACTCTCCTCTGTGCACTCACCTACCACAGATGCCAACAATCAGTGGTGCCAGTATCGCGACATCATCAAGGAGGTAGCCGAAACCACTGTAGGGTACCAGCCACCCCAGAGAAAGAGCCCGTGGTATGATGATGAATGCGTATACAGGAAAAAGGTGACAGAAGATGCACACAAGAAAGCGCTGCAGCGCAAAACAAGGGCAGCGAGAGAAGAGTATCGAGTCAGGAGAAGGGAGGAAAAGAAGATCCTGCATAGAAAGAAGAGGGCTTACGCAGCTTTCCAGCTCAAGGAGATCGAAGAGTCGCGCGATCGTAACAACATCCGGAGGTTTTATAAAAAAACCAAGCAACTGGCTGCTGGTTACAAACGATGTTGTAAGAAATTACTAATTGCTTTTGATTAGATTTGTTAAATATAATACATTTGCATCAAACTTAAACGAAAATTAAACTACAAGGAATGAGAATCCATAGCCAAGCAAAATCATAAAAAGTTCCGAATTGAAATAATCCTTCAAATTATTCGCCTAGGTCAAGAAAACACATCCAAAATCAAACCCGTTCTGTGCACATTTTCCGCATAGCTAAACCCCTACACACGCACATACCTGCGATGTACAATCAGCGCACAAGTAGATACCATTTTTGTTGTTTTCCGTATAACACAATCTCCTCGGAGGACTGATCACTGTAAAAGCAAATCTACCCAAAAAAAATAACAACAACAATCAAAGCAACAACGGCCGTCGGCCGTGGACTAGCTAATAGTGAATTTCATCACCATCCCAAAGCGAAATAATATTCATTCATATTCCTTTCGACCCACCAGCAGCAGCAACCCTTTCGGCGTACGATCAGGATGCGAATGAGGTGAAATGGTATAGCACTGAAAATAAAAACCAAAACCAATCTATCCTTCTCGTTGGAGGTGTGGTATGTTCTGTTTTCACCTTCCATTTGTTGGACAATCGTTGTTTGACGATCGCAAAAAGTAGGCACACTTTTCTCTATGGACGTGAGACATCTGTATATTATTTGTCTGTGATTGCTCTTTTTGAACACGGAATAATCTGACATATTGGAGGTTTTTTGTTAATTGTGTAATTTCTACTTCAATCACGTGTTTTAAAATGTATGGCCTTGAAGGTTATGTGAACACTTTGGATAGGTTCGTGTTTTGCTTGAATTTACTTGACTTTTTTTTTCTGTAGGTATTTATTTAAGATTGTGTTTTTTGTATGAAATATCGTTGTACTGCGATGAAAATTATTAAAAAAATTAAATTATTTCCACCATCCTCGTCGCCACTTTTGTAAAACACAACCTTCTTCTTGGCAATCTCCACACACTTTATTTCAGTATACTTCGCTTGACATTTACATAATAGTTCTTACATCTACTAGACTAGAGAGAGTGTGTTCAGTGAAGCTCAAATTATTTATACGGATATAACAGTATCACTGATTTAAGCAGTATGAAAGCATCATTTGCACGCATCATGATCGCAGTACGCAGTCGGTTTGCACATTTTATTTTGTAATTCAACCTCTATTCTCAGTTTTTAGCTAAATAGTTAAGCAAGGGTATCAGCCACCCCGGAGAAAGAGCCCGTGGTATGATGATAAATGCGTATACAGGAAAAAGGTGACAGAAGATGCACACAAAGCGCTGCAGCGCAAAACAAGGGCAGCGAGAGAAGAGTATCCAGTCAGGAGAAGGGAGGAAAAGAAGATCCTGCATAGAAAGAAGAGGGCTTACTCAGCTTCTCAGCTCAAGGAGATCGAAGAGTCGCGCGATCGTAACAACATCCGGAGGTTTTATAAAAAAACCAAGCAACTGGCTGCTGGTTACAAACTCGGAACGCAGGCTCTTCGAGACAGCGAAGGAAACCTAGTCACCGAAGCACAGGGAATAGTAGATGTATTTAAGCAGCATTTCCAGCAGCTGCTAAATGGGCACCATGTAGAGAGAGTGATAGGGCAAGAAGAGAACCCACGTCCAGTCAATGAAGAACCAGTTCCACCACCCAGTATAGAAGAAGTGCGCTTAGCTATAAACAAGCTAAATAACAACAAGGCCGCCGGCTCTGATGGCTTACCAGCGGAGCTCTTCAAATACGGAGGTGATGTTTTGGTAGGGTGCATGCACCGAATCATCAACCAAGTATGGGTGGAAGAAAACATGCCCGATGACTGGACTATCAGCTCTATATGCTCCATCTACAAAAAAGGCGATCCTATGTCTTGCAAGAACTATCGAGGCATATCCCTGCTTAATGTCGCATACAAGATCCTATCCAACGTACTGTGTGAACGTCTAAAACCGTTCTGCAACACATCGGCACGTACCAGTGTGGCTTCCGGCCCGGCAGATCGACTATAGACCAAATCTTCACACTGAGGCAAATCCTGGAAAAGACCAACGAATTTCAAGTCGAAACTCACCACCTATTCATCGACTTCAAAGCCGCGTATGATAGCATACATCGTCAGGAGCTCTATATGGCGATGGCCGAATTCGGAATCCCGCTGCAGCGTGCAGTTTGGAAGTAGCTCCTCCGAACTATTTCAAACATGCACCGGATTTCGGCAAGGAGATGCGCTATCATGCGACTTCTTCAATCTCGTACTGGAGCAGATAGTGCGCAGGGCAGCTGTCAACACAGAAGGCACTATCTTCAACAGGTCCGTCCAGCTGCTGGGCTATGCGGAGGCGGACGATATTGACATCATCGGTCGCTCCCAGCGTGCCGTGATAGAAGCGTTTACGGCGATTGAAGAACAGGCGAAATCCGTTGGCCTTGAAGTAAATGAGGACAAGACCAAGTACATGCTATCAACAAACAAACAAACAACTGTCCACCGCCTAGGACAAAACGTCACTGTTGATAGCAACAATTTCGAGGTAGTTAGGGAGTTTACCTACCTCGGAGTAAACATAAACTCCACGAATGACACTAGGAAACCGTTGCTACTTCGGTTTGGCAAAACAACTGGGTTCAAAACTCCTAACTCGAAGGACGAAATGTATGCTCTACAAGACCCTTATCTTGCCAGTTGTGCTTTATGGCGCCGAGTGCTGGACCATAGGCAAGAAGGGAGAGCTAATACTGGGCTCCTTCGAAAGAAAAATTCTTCGGCGGATTTTTGGTCCTGTGTGCGAGGAGGGCGAATGGAGGAGAAGATACAACCGCGAACTCTATGAGCTGTACCAAGATGTGGATGTAGTCCAAAAAGCCAAAACACGTCGACTACATTGGCTCGGCCACATTGAGCGAATGGACAATAATGCTCCGGCTAAGAGGATCTTCGAATCCCAGCCCCCAGGTTCGAGAAGAAAAGGAAGACCGAACCTCCGTTTCAAAGACCAAGCCATCGCGAATGCCAGAGCGCTTGGTCTGGACAACTGGAAGCAACGTGCCCGGGATCGTAGAGGATGGAAGGCTGCAGTGTCTCAGACAGAGACTCTTCTCGGGTCGGGAGCCCGATAAGTAAGTAAGTTGTTTTGGGCAGATACGCTTTCCCGTAAGTAAATAGTGGCGTCAGATGAAAAACCATCATCATGTAAACAAAGCTTGCGGTGTTTATTTTGCATATCTTCTAATCTAACCATTAGAAACGTATTACTGCAAGCAAATTAACTGTCAACCGTCATAATTCAAATTTTTTCCTAATGAACATGCCCTAACCAGTTTTCCAGGATATTTGAAAATTTTATGAATTTCGGTGGTGAATTCACCAACTTCCGGGTGAATTCACGAACTGAGTTATACTTGCATAGAAATGAGCATGTATGCGTGACTTCATAAATTTTTCTGGGAAACAGCTTGTTGGCAGCCGCCTTTCTACTGGAAAGTTATACTTCTATGTATTCCATTATCTTAGGGTCAAAATGGCATTAAAAATGACGTACGCAACGAACGTCATTAAAGCTAACTATCTTTTTGTTTATCTCTGGTTTACTTGCAGTATCTGTGTATGTAATGACGGCGGGGCATTCGTTGGTGAAATTTTAATTAATACGTTTTTCATGAAGCATTAAGGTGCTACGCAAAACAGTTACTCTGCTAAAAGATATACCTTAATTTGAGAACTCGATAAATTTCTACCATTTCAATAAGCAACTTAAATCGCATATATATTCGTTGATATATATATAATATTGCTAAAACATGGGTGCCAGGGAAGATGAGTATGACTATTTATTTAAAGGTAACTTGTAATTAGAATTGTATGTTATGTACTTTTTTTGTTTGGTTCTGTTTTTTTTTTGTATATTAGGCACTCTTAAATGCATTGCTGGTACTATAAAAAATGTTTGACATATTTTTATGATTTGTCACCCATACGATTTTATACATATCACCCTCTACGTGGAGATACAAAATACTTAAATTATTGAGATATGTAGTTTGAAATGAATATGCTTAGGTACATTATAAAAAAAACGCCCTTTTCGCAATTTATATATATCTACTTAGAAGTTCAGACCCAATCAGCAGCTTCAAGGTTTTAATTTTATATTCCCAAAATGATTGAAGTTGTATTGTAGGTTTTAAAAAATAACGAAGTGGCTATTCGCACGTAAATTTTGTATTGACTGACGTTTGTCGGGCTTAGTGACACGGCTCTATATTTGACGTAACGTAATAATATTTTCATTAAAAATAGTATTAAAAGAAAAAAGTTGGGCCTTAAAACGAACAGGATCGTGCCCGAAAACGAAATACCTACTGGAGTTTAGAGTCCTGTTAGCGAAGCGAGGCTGATGCTATTCGCACGTAGTTAAGGATACGGCTACGAAATATCAAAGTTAAATCGCGTCAAGTAGGGTATGTGGCTCGCTTCGCTCGCAAACAAGACTCTAAACTCCAGTATTTCATTTTCGGGCGCGATCCTGTACGTTTTAAGGCGAAACTTTTTTCTTAAAACACTATTTTTGATGAAAATACCATTACGTTACGTCAAATAAAGAGCCGTGTCCCTAAAGGCACCAAGTGACAAAAAACAAAAACAGAAACTGAAGCAGAAAAGAAAATTTTATCGTTCTGTAGTAAATTCTGCTTTTGTTTACGTTGCTCGCTCAGCTACACAGATCCGTCATCCATAAAAACATGGCTGCCGCCTATTCCGTCAAATTGTGTGTCGTTTGATTATATTTTAGCTTTGAACTCAACGAAAAACATGGAACAGATGGACATTGTGTAGAATTTGGTGATTTCTTACGAAATCTATTATTCTCTCCTCTTCGTCTACTATCAACTAAAAATGTTGAAAACATTTTTGTATTTATTTGTTTCATCACAATAGTACGATGCGAAACAAACAGCCAGATGAAAGATGCAAAAAAATCCAAACAAAACAACCCCGCCCCAACGATAAATTGTAATTTCTGTTGCTGGCAGCAACGGAAACAATCAATAAAGACTTGTTTACGTTCTGTCCTCAAACAGCCATTTTTCTGTCGCTAATTTCTTTTGCTGAAAAATAAATTTTCTGTTGCAAATGCATGAGATTCTGTTTCTGTTTCTGTTCTCTGTCACTTGGTGCCTTAAGCCCGACAAACGTCAATCAGTACAAAATTAACGTGCGAATACCCAATTCGTGGCTGGTGCTAATCGCACGTAGTTAGGGACACGGCTACGTAAGAAACGTCAAAGTTTAATCGCGTCAAGTAGGGGTATGTGGCTCGCTTCGTTCGCAAAAAAACTCTAAACTCCAGTATTTCACTTTCGGGCATGATACTGTACGTTTTAAGGCCCCACTTTTTTCGTATGTTTAAAAATGTGTACCCGTCAACATTTATTTACAACTAGCGGACCCCCTGCACACTTCGTAGTGCAATATAGAAAAATAAAAAAGTCAAATTCAAATTCATTTTAATTAGTGATAAATAGTCTTTATTGTAATGCTTTGTGGTACACAATATTTTTGGTTTTTCCATTTTAGATGTAAAAAGAAAAAACCGTTGGTTTGCCAAAACGCGAACACGAACAGGCTACATATAACTGTCCATTTGAGAAAACTGGATACTCTTGTCTAAATTCACTCCACAAATTCCTAATGTTCTAATAAAAGTGACTTCAACTTTCAATTGGAGATTATGCCGAGGCAATCCTGATAATTCCAAGGAATTCAAAAATTCTGTTGGATAACTCACAACATCTTCTTCATTAGTAACTGTGTCCACAGACTTGTACGAAACCAAGTCGCCCGGAATCTTGGATTGTATAGCCATGTTTAATTCACTGACATCTTTGTTCTTAGCACCTAAAATTGCTCTTCCACTCAACCACGCATGGTAGTACTGTTGTGCTATGTTGGGGAAAACACTTTCAATCAATTCCTCTTTTTACAGTACAAAACGAATCATTTGGAAATGTTATCAATCCAGTTTCATCCACTGGCATCGCACCATTTCCAATTTTCAGCAATTGCTTGGAAAATTTTTCAGCAGATGTATCATTCTGCAACTGGAGACTTTAAAAAACCGGTAATTTCATCAGCAGCTGTCGATCTAGGAATGAATGATCTAAAATCGCCTGACAATAAAATCAATGCACCCCCAAACAATTTTGAATTATCTCGAACATCATTCATTGTTCTTTCTAATGCTTCAACAGATTTCTTATTTGCCATAGTGCAGTTATCCCAAATAATGATACCGCAACGTTTTTGTCGTTCCAAATGTTCTTTAAATGTTACATGTTGGAGTTTCATTAACTTGGTAATTCATTGGCAATTTTAAAGCAGAATGTGCTGTCCGACCACCATCTAACAAAATGGCTGCAATTCCGTTTTATACTGGAAACGTATCGTTGCCAACAACAATGAAATTAAAAACGTTTTTCCGGTGCCTCCCGGCGCATCTAGAAAATGAAATTAACCGGTATCGCTATTGACAGCTTGCATTTAATGTCCAAAGATTTGCTTTAACAAAAGCATTCAATTCGTTGCGATCGTATTGTAAAGGGTTTTTCAATAAGAGCGCTACAAAAGTTTTTTTTTTAAATAAAACACGGTTTTTGATATCAATGAAATTCTTTATTCCTGTGAAAGTACGTTCGATGCCATTGTGTATGGAACTCGATTTCTTTTGCATGGCCACCACGGGCACGCTTGCAGAAGTCCAGACGCTGAACCCAATGAGCCTCATCGCTGAAGATGATTTTTCGATGAAAATCCGAATCATTTTCAAGTTGTTGCTCAGCCCAATTCCCGAAGATACGACGCTTTTGGTGGTCAAGCGGCTTCAGTTCTTGCGTCAATTCTAATCTTGTAAGGATGTAGGCCAAGATCTTTTCGCAAAATTCGACACAACGACGTCACAGAGATGCCCAACGCTTGATAACGACGTGTGAGAGACACATTTGGGCTTTCTTCAACTTAAGCCTCAGCGGCAGCAATATTCTCGACACTACGGGCACATCTTTGTCTCACTGGCACGGGAACATTTTGTACTGTGCCTGTGGATTCAAATTTTCCACTAGACGCTCAATTGTTGATCTGCTAGGACGATTATGACGACCATAAATCGGACGTAGCGCTCTTAACGTTGAGACCACTGACTCCGAATGTCGGTAGTAAATTGTAATAATTTCGACTCGTTGTTGGCTCGTATATCTTTCCATCATGAAATGGCAAACCTTACTGAAGAGAAATGTCAAAAGAGCGGCAAGAAATTCGGCGTCGTTTGCTGTCCCTGTCGCTCTACTTTTGTAGTGTCCCTGTTGAAAAACCCTTTAATTATTAAATATATTTGTCAATTTTGAGAGTTTCTAATATCTTGTGTACTTTTTTTACATTTGTTTCGTTGAGTGTTTTTAAAAGGTCCACAAGCGGTGTGGAGGAGAAGATTTTAACTACGTCTATGATCCTCTGGCTTTAAAAATAATGTTTGGTGGAGAGGGTGGGGTTCCTATGACAGAGGTGGCAGATTGGGGGGTCACTTCTCGATAGTAGATGGCAGTGTGTGAGGTTTGTGTGGCCCATGCGAAGTCGTAAAAAAAATTTTAAACTGATTCGTGAGCAGTTTGTAGGGTATAATGCTATTTCTGCGTCCGGGTTAATTAAAGAGTAATGGCGGATGTACTCTGTCCACGTATTCCGTCTTTTATCATTGCACAAGCATTTTATTTTTTTTTAGGTCTTTTTTGTTGTGTGTGTAGAAGGTGATAAGTGGTTCTGTAGTTGCAGCTTTTGCGGCTATGTCGGCTTGTTCATTTCCAAAGATCCCAGCGTGCCCAGGGCCACACATAATTTTTAGTCTGTTTTTCCTTGTGATAAGGTTGTCCTGGATCCTTTCTTTTATAGGAGTCGTGTTGTATATGTTTCGGATTGCAAATATTGTGGATAGGCTGTTACTGCAAATAAGTACCTTTCTGTTTGGGTATAATTTTGTAGCATGAAATATTGCAAGGGCTTCAGCGGTAAATATAGATGAAAAATTTGGTACTATACCCTTTTTTAGGACTATGTTATTTTCATCTACTATCGCAAAAGCTGTACATTTATGTATTCACATGTCAAGTCATTGAACATGGATTTATATATTAGGTTGTTGGTAGATTATTTGTGATAGTCGTGAAGGAGGGTTATTGGAGAGGATTCGTCAAGAAGCCATTGAAAGTGTTTAGGAGCTTTGTGTGTTTGGATGTTCATTGGTATATCCGCCCATAAACTTGAGTGCAGCGCATTGGAGTCCAGTATAATCAATGGGTGATACTGGTGATGTTACTATTTTCGGGAAGAGGAGTGCTGTGAGATAATCGAACCTTTCTTCTACTGACATTAGACCCGCTTCGGTTAACATGGATTTTATTGGAGTCGTCCTGAATGTTTTGGGAGCGACCCAAACGGCAGAATGACACTGAGGTTTGAACAGTTGAAGTGAAGCCTTTCGACATTTACCATAGATAACTAGTGGTCTTTTGTTAAGAAAAAAAGTACAACCGGGTAGATTAGGAAAAAACAGAAGAAGAAAGATTTATTTATTTGACACTTTGGTTGGTTGACATTTAGCCAAGTGTGTTCAAAAATAGTTTTCATTCTCAACACTTTCCCTGAAGAACTATTCTTGAATTCACAAAAAAATCTATTAATTCGTAATTCATATTAAAAAATTCATTTATATAATGCATAAAAAAAAGGTTAATAGTTATTAGGAAATAAAATACTAATTTTATCTATTATAGATTGCAAAAAAATATGAGATAGAAAGCAAACAATTCATTTTAAACTAAGACCTTCCACAAGATATTTATGCTTAATCGCAGCCACGCCTTTTGTCAGAAAATCTGCTAACATCTCATCAGCTGAAAGATAATTCAGCTTAACTTCAGATCTTTCCAATTTTTCACGAATAAACTTAGCTTTATTGTCCACATGCTTTGTCCTCGGGGAATAGGAATTATTCGAAGCGATGTGGATAGCACTTTTATTGTCGCAGTAAAGTACCAGTGTTTTTGGCGAATCTGGAGATAGTTCGAGCTCCAAACGCTTCAGCCAAGTACACTCCTGCATTGCTGCAACGACAGACATTACCTCAGCTTCGGTTGATGATAGCGCCACAGTTCGCTGCTACATCTGAAATGTATTGGGATTGATCAATTCTTATAGACGACTTACTCCGTGTTATTCGTATGCCTAGGATCGAAGTCGCCTCGCCCATGTCCTTCATTTTAAAATTCGACAACTCTTCCTTTAGATGCACCACGAGATCGATTGTGTTTGAGAAGATCAAAACATCATCGACATAAATTGCAATAAATAACATTTCCGTCCCAGAAAGTCGATAGTATATGCACTGATCTACATCGCTGCCCTTCAAGCCCATGTTGATTAAAACTTGATTCAGCTTCTCATTCCAGACTCGACTGGATTGTTTGAGCCCATAAAAAGATTTTCGCAGCTTGCATACGCGTTCAGATCCATCATCAAAACAGCTTGGCTGAGTCATATAAATATCCTCTTTGCTTTTCTTCGCTTTTCTCCACAAATTGGCATCGGAACCCGAGAGTACTTCCTTGGGAGATGAAGGATCACTAAGCAATTGACCTGTTGCACAGAGATTGTAGTTTGGTCGTGGCATGGTCCCAATTCGCTCAGAACGCCGAACAATGTCTTCATTTTCTAGGCTAGAAACGTTTTCATCTGGAACATAGGTAATGTCGTCCACATTATTGTCGATGTCTGAAGACTCGCTTGTAGTAGAAGTTCGTGGATTGGGTTGAGATTCTATGGCTTTTTATTTTACACTAGGAGTTGGCAATTCTACCGACTTTTCTTCCCCTGAATTGACAATGGTGTTCTCTTCGTCCCAGAAGTCAACAGTGGGAGATACAAGAGCATTAGTATTATTACTGTCAGTGCTATTTACCTTCATTACAGACTCCATGAAAATGACATCCCGACTTGTTATAATTTTCTTTGTCATAGGATTAAAGAGTCGATAGGCCTTCGAATCCGTGCTGTATCAAAGGTATATGCATTCCATTGATTGAGGTTCCAGTTTCGTCCTTTTTTCTTTCGGAATGTGCGCCATGGCCTTGCAGCCAAAAATACGAAGAGTTCCTAAATCTGGTTTTCGGCCGGACCAAATTTCTTCTGGAAAACATTCATTTCATTCAACAAGAAAGCTGCGGTAAGAGCCGCTTCTGCCCAGAATTTGTTATCCAGCCCAGACTCTAATAGCATACAGCGTATTCGTTCAATAATAGTGCGGTTGATACGCTCCGCAACTCTGTTTTGTTTGTGTGTATACACAACCGTTTTTTGGTGCATAATTCCATTTTTTTGCAAATAGCTTTGCCATTTTCGGAATGAAGCACTTTGATCTTCTTCGAACACTGATTTTCAACAAAGCACTTGAACTTCACAAATTCGGTGAATACATCAGATTTATGCTGGATTTATGCTGGATTATGCTGGCACTACGAACACTTTTCGGGTAAAATCGTTACTAGATATCGCGCTCCAGAAAAGGATTTAGTTTTCAACGGCCATATCACGTCAGAGTGGACTAGATCTAAAACGCAATCTGCACGCTTTCCGATATCTTTGAAAGGTGCCCTGGGTACTCATTCCGTAACTTTTGAAACGATAATCGTCCGCGCGATAGTACTCGACGATCTCGTCAACAATTTGCTTTCCGTAACTCTATCACTATCGTCTCGTCTCTCGATTATTTGGTATAAAGTTTGAGAACATTATTTCACAAAGTTTGAGAGCTTTTCGTATCTCTGTAGCTCACAAACTGTAGTTTATTAAACGATTTCGCTTGAAGTGTTTGGTGAATGTATCCTAGACGGCAACCGCCTGTCAGTTTTATTATTTTCAAAACCATCAAAAATGCTTCTCTAATAGATGAAAGTTTTGAATAAAACTTCTAAGATAAAAAAATGTGGGATGATTTGCAATTTTAAATGCCGATAGCCTGCCCACAAAATCCGTGACTACTTGGAGAAGGTGATATTTATGTTTCTTAGTACATTGGAGTACATTGTTTTTGTTTTTTGTGTAAATACATAAAGAAATCATTATCTACAGAACGCATTTTTTATTTCATCCCTTATTTTTAGCGCTATCTCCTTCATCCGGTTGGTTCCAATTCCAACTTGCACATTCTTCGTTTAGGTAGTTGTCATCGCCAAGTTTTCGTTTTCAATTGCCGTAATGTTATCTTGAACATTATAATCATTTAAAGTATTACGAAGTCAATTTTCACAATAAAATTCATGAAAAATATTCCAATTGTCGGAAAAATATACACAAATCAATGCCAGACGATACCTCTTTAGCTATCGCGCAAACGCTATCGTCTTGACGATAGTAGTCTGTCGATTATTGAGTTACGTGAAGCAAATGTTGAATCGTCTAAACGATATCGCCCGGACGATAGACTATTATTGAAGTTACAGAAAGCAAAGCTATCGTCGAAACGCTATCGTCTGACGATAATCGACATACGGAATGAGTGCCCTGGACTGTTTACCTTTTATGCACACAATACATTTTTCATCATGCCCTGCAGTAAATTTTATGCCAAATGAGGATTTCATTACTTTCGTCAGATTTTGAGAACAAATATGACACAATCTTCGATGCCATGTGTTGTATGAATTCGCCACGGGGTCAAAGTTCAGACGGTACAAATCATTCACTACATTTGCAGTTGCAATTAACCTACGTTCCTTGTCATAGATTTTACATGTATCATGCTCAAAGATCACTTTGTTGCCATTTTTTGTCATTTGTCGAACTGAAAGTAAGTTAGCACACAGATCAGGTAAGTATTCAACATCTTTTAACACGGCATTAAAATTCACGTTTTTTCTGTTAAGAGCTAATTTAATATCACCAGAACACTTTACAGAAATTGTGTGTTTATTTGCAACGATGATATTAAATAACAAGTGTTCCTCCTTCGTCATATGAGCAGTGGCCCCCGAATCGACAGTGAAATCGAAAATAACAGCGAAGCAAATAAAACTCTATCTGTTGTATTCTTATTGTTCCAGTTGTTCGGTTTTTTGTTTTTGTTTGGACAAGACTTGCTAAAATGTCCAACTTGCTTGCACATATGAAAACGAAATTTCTGCGTAGGCGTTTTCTTTTTTGTATAGAGTGCACTATCAGTGGTTTTGTTATCAAATTTTACATCTGGGAGCAGCAGATTCTTCACCACGTCTAATGTGAGCTTCTTTTGGAATTTTCCAATGCTAATACCAGTGCGCGAAAGTCATCAGGCAGTCCCGCTAGCATAAGAGATGCTATTATTTCGTCATCAATATTTAAGCCAGCGTTTTGTACTTTGAGTGATGTGAGAACCATTGTGTTTATGTACTCTTGCATTGATTCGCAGTCGGCTAACTTAAGTTGTTCCAATTGCTTTAGCAATTCCACTTTTCGCGTCAAGCCACTATCATCATATGCTGTAACCAGCGCATCCCAGGCCTCCTTCCTTCTCGAATGGAAATGAAATTGTTTGCGAAGCCATTTTTACTCAAGTATAATAAAATCGACAAAAAACGAGGGAATCGCGTGCTTTAATTTGGCAAAAATTCTTTTCCTTTATAGAAAATACATCAAGTTAAGCGAATCTACATTTATTTAATTAAAAAGCTATTTTAAATTAAATATTTTAGTGACTTAAAGGCCCATAACCTGTTAAGAAAAAAAGTACAACCGGGTAGGTTAGGAAAAAACAGAAGAAGAAAGATTTATTTATTTGACACTTTGGTTGGTTGACATAAGTTGATAAAAGTAAACTTCGCAGAAGACAAAGAAAACGCGTCCGTTTAATTCAAGGTTTATTAAGAGAATAACAATATGTACAATATAGTGTAAAATAGAAGAAAGAGAAGAATATAAAAATGTTAAAAAGGAATAGGAATATGCACGTTGTTGCCAAGTTACTTTTCAACACTCCTCCTCAACGTGAATGTCCCTTTACAATTCAAAATTTATGACATATTCATTTGTCTAACAAATTTTATGTGTTTAAGTTTTGATAAGTTTTTAGTAAAAATGTCGGCCGTCATCTCTTCAGTTGGACAATACTTCAGTTTAATTTCGCCGTTCTTTATTACTTCTCGGATGTGATGATAACGTACGTCTATGTGTTTCGTACGGTTATGATACACAGGGTTTGTTGCCAGCTTCTGCGCGCCTTGATTATCCACATTGAGAACAATTGGATTATGCTCCCAAAAACCAACCTCCTTCAGCAGTCGCCTTAAATAAATTGCCTCTTTGGCTGCATTTGATGCTGCCACGTACTCCGCCTCGGTGCTACTCAACGCAATTGTATTCTGTTTCTTTGACTCCCAGGAAATTGTGCAATTGCCGTACAAAAATACAAAGCCCGTGTATGACTTACGATCTTGAGCATCGCTTCCCCAATCAGCGTCAACAAAACCTTCCACTTGTTTGCTACCTGTACGATAATTAAGTTTTAAATTAATACTACCTACCAAATATCGTAAAATGTGCTTTGCTGCTGTCATATGTTCAACATGTGGATCTGTATTTCTCTGTGCCAGCTCAGATACCGAATGCATTATATCCGGCCTCGTTGTTAAACTTAAGTGCATGAGTGCCCCAATTAGCGATTGGTAATGTACGATATCTGCTTTACGACACTGTTCATTACATGCGACTTGAAAACCAGGTTCAAGAGGAACAGACACGCTTTTACAGTTATGCATACCATATTGAGTGAGCATGTCTTTTATGTACCGTGTATGACTCAAGGAAATGGAGCCAACTTCACCCTCCCGTTCTACTTCAATTCCAAGAAAGTAATGCAATGCGCCTTTATCAACCACATCGAATTGATCTGAGATCCTCTCTTTTACCTTTAGCAGTTCTGATTTATTTTTGCATGCGATTATGATATCATCCACGTAAACCGCCATGAAAACTAAATAGTTGCCTGACTTCATTTTGTACAAGCATGGTTCACTCTCGCACGACACAAATCCAATTTGTCTAAGCACCTTGTCAAGTTTGAAGTTCCATTGCCTTCCGGACTGCTTCAAGCCGTAAATTGCCTTTTGCAATTTCAGAACTTTTCTTGACTGTTTTTCGTTGACAAAACATTCTGGTTGCTGCATATAAATGTCGTCTTCTAAATCGCTGTTTAGATAAGCTGTACTGACATCCATTTGATGTAGATGCATTTCCTCTTCAACAGCAATCGCCAATAGCATTCTTATAGCATAGCGTACGACTGGTGAGTAAGTTTCCGTATAGTCAACACCAAATCGCTGCTCACAACCTTTGGCCACGAGCCTTGCTTTGTAGCGCTCTATTTCGCCATTCTTATTTCTTTTTAATGCAAAAACCCATTTGCTTTTAATCGCTCTTTTGTTTGACGGTAGATCGACTAATATCCAAGTCTTGTTTTTGTTAAGTGCGGAGAATTCAACACGCATCGCTTCCTTCCAGTGTTCACGCTTCTCGCTCGAAAGTGCTTCATCGACATCTTTAGGTATGCTTTCGTTTACAACATTATTAATTATGTTACGTTGACTGATTGGACGTAATTGCATGCCGCTGCGAAGAATTATCGGTTCACCCAACCTATGCATCTCCGGTGTAGAATTATTATTACCCTGCTCCTCCTTATTGTCAATCCCACCTTCGATTTCACTATGAGATGGACCTTCTTCGTCAGCAGTGTCATATGGGGAATCGTTGCTCGCTGGTTCTGTATTATCAGACCCTCGTGGCGTATCTTCCCGCTGTCCATGACCTTCGCCGTAAGTGAAAAACTGTACCATATCTATACTTTCCTTGTCTTGCATATTGTCGTGTTTTACAAAATGTTCGTTGAAAAGTACATCCCTTTTCACAACTACTTTGTGCGTTTCCTTGTCATAGAGACGATATGCCTTGGATTCCGATGAATATCCGACCATTATGTAATGTTTACCTTTGGCTTCAAATTTAGCACGATGTGTTTTATTTAATGCCACTGCAACTGCACCAAACGTTTTTAGATGACTTACCGATGGTTTTCTGTTGTACCAGACTTCATACGGTGTTTTCTTTGTTAAGAACTTCGTAGGACATCTATTTCGTATGTATGCTGCTGTTGATACTGCTTCTGCCCAAAAATGTTGGGGTAAACCTGCGTGTAGCAGCATGCACCGAGCCATTTCCACCAACGTTCGGTTTGCCCTCTCCGCCACACCGTTCTGCTGTGGTGTATGTGTTACTGTTAACTCCCATCGTATACCATGCTGCTTTAAAATTGCCTCAAATTCGGCAGTGCCAAATTTCGTTGTTACTCATCGCAAACAAGCTCTCTGATTTTAAATCAACCACAAACAAATTGTGTTTCTTAGCTGCTGTCAGAATAACATTACCCTGCTGATCCCTTATCCAAGCACGCTCGCCTTTGAAATTTACCGCCATACCATTTTCGGCTACTTTGCTAATAGAAATGAAATTCGCTTTCAGTTCTGGAGAATATAAGACATTACGCAAACGAATATTTCTCTCTTTCGTTCTCAATAATACGTCGCCTTTGCCTATTGCCAGTACTGATGCATTCGCTGCTAACCAAATTTGTTCTCGGTACTCTTCATACCGTACGAAGAACTGTCTCTTATTACACATATGTGATGTCGCGCCACTGTCTATGTACCAGCTAGACTCGTTGATTGTGCCTTCACCTGTCATAGCTATAATGCCCATTGCTGACTCACCATGTTTTTGCTTCTCTCTGCATTTATTCGCAAAATGCCCTCGCTTGCCACATGCAAAGCATTTGCCGTTGAATTTTCTCATCTCATTTTTGTGTATATGCTTGTTATTTGAACGCACATTAAAAGCTTGCTGCGTGTTGTCGTCGTCTAACGGATCGTTTTTCTGTTTGCGCCTCTGCCCCTCCTCTAGAAGTTTCAATTTCAATGCGCTATATATCAAGACACTGCGCATTTGTACTTACCAAGTCTCGTAGTTCGTTTCATCCAGTTTGTCTATTGTGTATAACGATGTCATTTTATATTAATCTTGTTCTGCCTGGGCCCATAACCTGATAAAAGTAAACTTCGCAGAAGACAAAGAAAACGCGTCCGTTTAATTCAAGGTTTATTAAGAGAATAACAATATGTACAATATAGTGTAAAATAGAAGAAAGAGAAGAATATAAAAATGTTAAAAAGGAATAGGAATATGCACGTTGTTGCCAAGTTACTTTTCAACAAGCCAAGGCTAACAATGGTTTATGATAAATTCAGAGTGTGTTCAAAAATAGTTTTCATTCTGAACATCTTTGAAGTTATATTTAGAATCAAAAATAACGCCTAGAATACTTAAGGAATTTATATTACAAATATTATGATTCTTATAATTAAGTGTTATTTGTTTAGCACAGCTAGTTTTCTTGCAAGTGTGCAATATTTTGGTTTTATTAAAATTTATTTTTGCTCCTGAGAGGGTGCACCACTGATCTATATCTTTTAGGATATTAGAAAAGGTGGAGGATGTCTTTGTTAAATCTTTGCATTTGGAAAGAATTATCAAGTCATTAGCATAAAGACAGTGCCGAATGGTGCTGTATTCTTGTAAGATTTGGCTTAAGTCATTGAAAGCGATAATAAAAACAACAACCGAAAGTGGCGATCCTTGTGGGATACCATTTCCGTAGCTATAAATTTGAGAGTACACATTGCTTAATTTTATTCGGAACTGTATATTAATTAGGAATGCCTTTATGTATTTGAAAATGTTAGGTCCGATTTTCCATTGGATGTTTAAAATTATATGTACACCTATTCTGTCAAATGCTTTTTCAAAGTCTATTGACATAATAGTTATGTGATTTTTTGTTGATACAAAATCATTAATGTGAAGAAGAGAATCTGTGGTGCCTCTTCCGTGCTTGAAAGCCACTTGGTTTATATTAATGAGGTTTTCTTTTTCCAAAAACCAAAACAGTCTTTTTGCGATAATTTTTTCTAAGACTTTGCCGATACATGGTAGAAGAGATATAGGTCGATATCCACTGATTTCGGTGGCAGTCTTGTTCGGCTTTAGGATTGGAACCACACTGGCAATACGCCATGCTTGTGGGATAATTCCCATGTTAAAGATTAGGCTGTAGAGAGATATTATACGTTGTTTGACAAGGGTAATTTTTTTAGAAATGGATAAGAGATTCTATCAAATCCGGGCGTTTTACCTTTGGCCGTGCGAAGACAGTTTTCAAGTTCAATAAGTTTGATGGGGTGTTCGATCGTCCTAGCTGAGGATGCATAGCTAGGTTGAGGTGGATTGAAGTTAATTGCCGTATATTTTTCTTGGAGGAAAGGTGGAGAAAAATTGGAGTCTTCAGCCTGGATTGACCATTTTTTGGCGAAGCGTTCGGCGATATTAATAGGAGGGGATAGTGCTTTTCTTTCAGATCTGATTATGTTTATAGAGCGAGGAATATAATCGCCCGTAATGTTGTTCCACAGTTGTTTACAAGAGGCTTTTGGTCTAATATTTATTGTAAGTTTTCAAAGTACATTTTTTTAGAGGTTTTGGCTGATTTACGGAATTGCGCATTGGATTTTCGGTAGGCAATGAGGTTTTCTTGAGTTGGGTGTTTTTTGTACTCGTGCCAATTTTTTTGTTTGATTTTCTGGATTTTCTTTATTCCACCAGGGACCGGTTTTTTTTCGTGGGGGAAGGGTTTGGGGAATGGTTGTGTTTGCTGCGCTTCTAATACATTTATGTATGAGGGCAGCTTCTTTATTTATGTTATGAGATGGAGCCGAGGATGAGATTAGCTGCTACGCGTTCAAACAGGCGCCAGTTTCCTTTATCAAGTTGAAATTTAGGTAGCCGTCTTTGGTTTGAGGACTGGCTTTCTATCATCACTGTTGTGATAAGAGGAAAGTGGGCACTGCCATGCAGGTTTGGAAGGGTAGAACATGTGGCTTTGGGGTATAATTGTGGGGAAACTAGGGATAGATCAATATGGGAAAAGGCGTTGTGGGTGGAGAAGTGGGTAGGTTTGCCATCATTTAAGACAGCCAAATCGGAGTGGGCCAGGAAGTTTTCAACAATTTTGCCCCTTGCATTGGTATGGGAAGAGCCCCACAGGGGACTCCAGGAATTAAAGTCACCTGTGATAAGTAAAGGGGGTTGGAAGGAGTTTACAATATTTTCTAATTCAAAAGCAGAAAAGGTCTGGTGCGGGGGAATATATAGGGATATTACTGTGATTTTCTGGTTTAATTCGATTGTAACAGCATCGGCTGACATTGGAGAGTTGCTTTTTTTAAAACTGTGTGGTAGCGATTTATGGACTAGGATTCCTGTCCCTTGCTTGGAGGTCGTATTTGTGGGGAGGTTATGGAATAAAGGGGCGTATTGTTTTGGCGAGTAAGGTTTTGTGATATTCGTAAATTAGTTTCTTGAAGGCAAATAACAGAGGGGTTAAGTTCATTTATTAGTAACTGTAGCTCATGATAGTTATTAAAGAAACCATCGGAATTCCATTGCAGAACTTTAAATTCTGAGTTTTTAGATTTAAGGGGCTTTTGAACAATATAATCAGAGGTATATTGTGAAAAACCGGGGGTGGTCAAACTAGAAGATGATAAGCTGCATTGACTCCGCAGTCAAAATATTGAACCGTGTGTGATTAGAAGTCATCATCATCGGGTTCCATTGTGAGAGTGTGGTATTCTCTATCGCTGATGGGTGATTGTGTGTAGTATTTGTTGTTTTTGATTAGAGATTGAGTGATAGATGAGATTGGTGATTGTTGGGGAGAGTTGTAAGTGAGTGAGTTTGGTGATAATGAGAGTTGGTTTAGTGGGATAGACTTGGCTGAGTTAACGATTTGTGTATGAAGGCTGTGAGAGCAGGACGGATGAGAGGGGGTCGTGGTAGGTTCTACTCTGACTGGTAGTGAAAGGGAATTAGTGTCTGTGGTAGCAGATGCGCCGTTGGTATGTGTGTGGTGTTATGAAGAGGCTATTTTTCTGCTGTGTTCGCGGAGAATATGTTTTGGTTGATTTGTCTTGATTTATGGTGCGCAAGAGAGAAAGGGGTAGCGGTGTTGGTATTGAAGTGCCATTTACCAGACTGGCGTGCCGTTGCTTTTTTGAGTTGTGTCAATTTCTGCGACAGTTGGTTTATGTGCTTTGGGATTACCTGCAATTTCGGAGTAGGTGGATGGGAGGGGAGAGGTGGGGTTTTGCTCTTTGTAAATTGTTTGGCTTCGGCCATGCTACACTTTCTTATAGTCTTTCGGCCTTACCAATAATCAAATTTCGTCTGGCAGTTAACGCAAAGACTCCAGACTTTCCAAAATCGCTTAACCAATAAACAAATTTAGTCGTCAGATTATCCTTAACTGTAGGGTTAAATATTAATGGTCAGAAAGCCATGTTTATGTCTTACACTAACCCAAATTATTATTCTGTCACAATTCGTTCTGCAAAGGAATGCATACTCAAATTTTAGTACTTAGTCAAAATATGGTATTATATCTTAGGAGCAAGAAGGGACACTCGCCGCTAGCTCTTGCTTAAGCTTAGCTGAAGAGTGTCTTAACCTAATTTTGTTGGGTCTTACAATATGGTTTATTTTTGTTTTGAAGAACGCTTCATTATTTTTCCTTTTTGCATAATGTTAAGTATTACTTATATTATATTTCATAAATTGTTCCTCAATTGTATATATGTAATGTTAATCGCTTATACTATTGTTATACTTATTAATAATATTTTTGAATTGTTCTTATCACACTCTATATATTGTACCTAGCAAAATGAATAATAAATCTAATCTAATCTAGTTAAAAAAAAAAAAATAAGTGTCAATCGGGAACTTTAAGTAACTACATTTTTTGATATAATTAAATAATACTGTGTAATGGCGTTTTCGATTGAAGAAAAGAATTGCCCTTTCTATGAAAAGAGCAAATCTAGAAGTGATATGTTCTAAGATTTTCATGTTTCATTGAAAAATAAAGTGCACTTCCAGGTCAATTCTCAACACGAAAGAAGTGTCCGGAATATTTTTAAAGAAGTGCCCCGAATTCACCAACGCACACAAGCAAAATGTCAGATTGAAATGATTGTTGTTCTATTAAAAACAAATGTTGTGCTACGTGATCGGAAAATATCCAATTATGAGTGCAAATGTTAATTTTAAATGAAATATATTGATTTGGCCAATGGAAACAATCATATTTAATGTACAACGCAAAAAAAGTAGCAAAAGAAAACCAAATTTCACACTGATGTGCATATGGTTTCTACCACTACAGCTAAGTTTCTCCAACGAATTTAATTGAAAAGAGCAGTTCTGAATTTCGGGGCAATTCTCTCGAATTTCAATGATAAACGCCATAAGAAATTTTCAAAGAATGAAAAAAAAAATTTATTTACCGCAGGAAAAGAGAGAATGCAAAAACTGTACCCAAATGTAACATTTTAAAAGCACATATAAACGAATATGTCCCGACAATTTTGATAAAACTCTTCTGCAACCGGTTAAAAACTTTTACAAAAGGTTTATTAATACGGAGGTAGTTAAACTCGGTTATCTAAACAAAACGTTTTTGTGTCACGAAACATTTTTTCATAATCTTCGTGCGAATTACTCCGCTTTACTGAAAAGCCTGGTTAACTGAAGAAAAAATAAACTGTACAACAGAAATTATTAATTCATTTAATCAAAAATATAATAACTGAAGTCCTAAATTCTTTTGTTTACATTTTTGTTTGTTTTGCTCTATTTACACGTTTTGAAGGTTTCGTTTTGTTTCAAGTTTTATTTTATAAAATCTTGACATACCTATCTATATACATATATGAAAATGAAACCCGTTTTCCGTTGTCACGACATAACATGAAAACGGCTTGACCGATTTGGCTGATTTTTTTTGTTGTTTTCGTTATTGTCAGCAGAAGGTTCTTATGAAAGAAAAAATTAAGAAAATTGCGCGGAAAATTAGAAAATTTCAGAATACTTAACCACCATATTAAATTTCTACTGTATTATTCTAAAGAAAAAATGAAAAACTATTTGCAGGGCTGTCATTCATTTTTATTTTATAAAAAATAGATTCCTAAGCCTACCAATTGAATTTAATATTCACCAAATGGTGCACGCACGTAAGCCCTCAACTAAATATTGTGTGTGTATCCATTTTAATCCATCATCGTCATTTTCACGCCAAAGCAAAGGTAACCCCAAATATGTCGGGTTATTAAAGCTCTCACTGTCACAGAATAATTGATTTTGAGAGAACATTTATTTGTATCTCTTTTGTTCTTCCCTGAGTGAGTTGAAGTTCAACCCGATCAACACAGTACAGCGGGTGTAGGTATGTAATATGAGGTGTGTGGGGCGCTTCCATTTTATTTTATTCACCCAATGCTCCCGGTGGAACAGGCAAGACATTCGGCATTTTCGTTGATTCTGGCAACAATTCGGTCAAGATCTCAAATTGCGTTGGCTGTTGCATCCTCTGGCATTGTTGACACACTGTTGGAAGGCGGTCGAACTGCACATTCCGCTCTGAATCGCTGACAAGCCAACGTGCACTGCACAATGACCAAGAATTCAGCGACAGCGAAATTGATGCGCGAACGCAAAATTATCATTTGGGAAGAATGCACGATGGCGCATAAACGAGCTTTGGAAGCAGTTGACCGAACAATGAAGTATATACGAGTTGATTCAAGACTATTTGAAAAGGCTATGATATTGCTCTCCGAAAATTATCGTCAAACGCTTCCCGTCATCCCGAAATCTACTGCTGCCGATGAACTTAATGCATGCCTGAAATCTTCTTTTTTTGTGGAGGCATATCAAGAAGTTGAAATTAACCACGTACATGAAAGTCGCATTGCAGTACGACCAATGATCAATGCTTAATTCTCGAGACAACTACTGGCACTTGGCAATTGCCAAATTTCTGTTGATGTTTCGACTGGATTGATATCGTTCCCTGCAAATTTTTGCGAGTTCACATCATCGAAGGAGGAACTCATCAACAAATTGTTCCTAGGCATTGTACAAAATTATAAAATTCTCAATTGGATTAGTGAACAGGCAGTACTAGCAGCGAAGAATAAGGACGTCGATAGCTTGAATTTGATTGTTCAAAGTCAAATCGCTGGAGAATTGCATTCGTACAAATCTGTTGACCGCGTAACCGACGAGGATAAGGCAACCAACTATCCGACGGATTTTTTGAGCTCGCTTGATGTGTCAGGAACTCCGCCGATTAATTTACAGATGAAGGTGGGACCGATTATAATTAAGTTGCGGAATCTAGATCATCCGAAATTGTGCAAAGGTACGCGGTTGTCCTTCAAGAAACTGATGAACAATTTGATTCAAGCGGCAATCATCAAGGGAAAATTCAAAGGAGAGGAAGTCCTTATCCCACGAATTCCGATTATTCCAACAGATCTTCCATTCCAGTTCAAGCGGATTCAGTTTCCCGTTCGATTCGCTTTTGCGATAAAAATCAATAAAAGAAACATTGTTTATTCATATCGCACTCTACTGACTTCGATTCAATTCAAATAAATTTCATTGAAATTTTATTATCACTCTTTAGTTTATCTGAAGGCGTTAAATTGGGGCGAGACAAAGTTCGCCGGGTCCGCTAGTTAGAAATAATTGTGTTGCTTTTTTTATAGTTAAGCTGGATAAATAAGTGGAATCGGTTTTAGTTTTCGTCTGGACTCCTGTTAAATGATTTTGTTTTTCAAAAGATCCAAAATTAGCTTAAAAGAAAATTCCGCTGAAGTGAAAAAATATTTTTTTTAATTTCCTATATCCACACGTACACACTTAAAACAAATTGGCAACACCAGTCCCATTAACCGAACTGACACAACGAACTGATTTGATCGCCTTGAAAGGATCCTTGCCCTTGGTATCGTATTGCAATCTTCAGATTCTTCAACAAATATAAGGCCCATAAAAATATCTTCGTCTCGACTTGGATTCATTTAAATCTTTATTAAATTTTTTGAAAAACTGACAACGATTGACAGCAAATTTGTAAATGCTGTACATTTTAATTTAAACTGGCAGTCGACATTAGTGTTTGATTATTAGTAAGGCCGTTTATTTTAAGATTCTGTTTGGCTTGTTTGTAACGTTGGCACGATTTGGATGAGGCGGGGTGTTCATCATTGCAGTTGGCGCATGAAATACGTGTACATTTTTCGGGGGTGTGAGGTGGAAGGTTACAGTTGACGCATGAGGGATTTCCTTTGCAACGTTTTGCAGTATGGCCCAGAAGTTGGCAGTTTTGGCAGCGCATAGGATTGGGGAAGTATTCAGTAATTTTGACATTGTACCATCCGATGTTGACTGTGCTCGGTGGTCGGAAAAGATTAAAAGTTAAGAGAATCAGTCCTGTTGCGCGATGATTCCCATCCTCCATTTTCTTGAATTTAAAAACGTCGTAACACCTTTCGATATTATTTCTTCGATGATCTCAGATTCGGGGACATTGGCGAGGTATGGTGCATATACAATGCCTTTCGATGCATTCTCAGTTGAGAATGTAATGTAACTGAGATCGGGCATAGGTTGGAGAGAACTTTTCTAGATAAGAAGAGGTCAGCAATTTTTTTGGTCTTAACCAGAATAAGTAGGCTATCGTCGCATAGTTGTGTTATTTGTTCGTAGGCTGTACTAATACCATCAATTGCTTTCTTAAGCAAAAAAAAAACACTAAATGATGTCAGAGGCTTTTCGGCATTTGTTGAGGAAATCACTATGAATTTTGGGTTGTCCAGAGAAGAGTGGTTTGGGAATAAATTTGTTGGATCAAAAGGAGATGAATTTTGTTTTTTGCGTCTGGTGTCAGATCGCTAAAGCGATTGCCCGAAAACACACGTGGCCTTCGGCCATAGTAAAGAATATTTACTCACCGGATTATATGTGCACTTGTTGTTTTTCACTTGACTTTGAAGTTACTTTAAAAAATACATACATATATTAAAATAAAGACCTAATACTGATCGATCACATCATGAGCTTTTAGTTTAGCAAAAACAAAAATTGTAATTTAAAAACGTTGACTGATAATTTTGTCCCTATAAGCTAATGCTTCTAAAGCTAGTATTAGACGATATGCTGAATCAGCATACGTATGCTGAAAAATGTGTCCCAATCCCAACATATCGTGTAATATCGAAATTTCTGTCATCATATGTATGCTAAAAGTTGTTTGTTGGCAAATTTTTTGGCTAGTCAGCATAATATATGTTGGCGACCTGAACATATCGTGTAATACCCCTTTTGGGACCATTTGCTAACATTCGGACAAGTTTTTGGCGTATGCTGACTCGTATGATGTATGCTAACGAGCTAAAGTAGGCTCATAAGCATACGCCACATTTTTCAGCAAACGGCTTTTGATATTTTTGAAGTTTCGATAAATTTTGTACGTGTTTTTTTTGTGATTTTGTTGTCCTGATTGCTTGTTAAAAACAAAATGGCTGAGTTGTTTAGTTCGCAGCCATCGGCAACAAAAGTGTACGGAACGGGAAATTCTCGACCGGGCTGCGGCTCAGGTGGTGGTAAGCCCAACTGATTGATAAAAAGTTACAGTCAGCGCCAGTATTAAAGGACCCCATTCGACGTCTGGACAATGCGGGACTAGCTCTCGGATCGATTTGTTTCTGTTCCCTAAGACGCAATCAACTTTTGAAATGACATTAGACTTATTAAAAAATAAAAATGAAGATATGTGTTTATTTAGATGCGAGATAATCTTAACACAAAACTGTTGAAGTAAATAAACTACCACACACCCTAAAGTGAAGAGAAGAGAGTATACATTGATACTGAAACGTCAATAAAAGTATTTCTAATGGTGAAACGCTTTTGCGCATCACCGTGTCTTGCTTCATAATGTGCGGTGTCACCAAGGCAAGTAGATGGTCGAATTGATCAGGTGTCATGCGCACAAACGTTCGTTACAAATCTGTCTCTTCTTTGCGCAATTCGCGGTACAATTTTGCACAAAATCCTTCTTCGGCGCGCAGCATGACCCAACACCCAATTCCTTAACCAAACTTTTCGCTGCTTCCGTAGCAATTCCTCTTTGTCGTCATCGTCGAATACACATATTGCCAATATTACAGCGAGGGCTCTTTTTTTTGCACGCATTTTATTTTTTCAACACCAAACAAAAACGATAAAACAAATACAGTCTAATCAATAAAATGATTACAATGAACGTAGTGTAGAATGCAATTCTTCTTCTTTTTTCTTTTTAAATGAATTAAAATCGCGATCTGTCAATTTTTCAGCAAACCGAATTCAACATATTATATTTAACCTAGGGAGCTGTTGAGGATCTTTATAAACCGCAGTACACTTTTTGGTTCCAAGTTTCCTATATCTGAAGGACTTAAAAACGCCCCTTGCATATGGATCGCTCTGCCCCTTTGGATTCCGTCCAGTATTCGGCAAGGTGATCATCTTCCCACTTCCTGAATTTTGAGTGTACCTTACTGAAAGGTGGTTGGGTGATGAATGAATAGGGTAGACACTGATTGTCGTCAACTTGGCGATGCCCAGGGGTTGCAACTGGTTTATACACATCGATTGTGCTTATTTTCCAACGTTCTCAGCGTGGTAGCCACCGGGTACTGGTCTTGTCCTTCCGGACATGACTTGCTAAACTTATAAGCGCGAGTGTTGAACACGAAGAAAATAGCAACACTATAATGCTCGGTCGGAATGACTGGCTGAACGAGTCTCAGAGGTCTTACATGAGCTCCTTAGAAAGAGGACATACAGCGAATGAATCCACGAGATTGAATCAACGGTGGTGTCAACAGTCAAGATGGCAAATACGTTACATGAGCTTCTCTGACATATTTGAAGAAAAGGTCAGCAGCACTAGTCTACTACTTACTTACTTAGGCGGCGCTACAGTCCGGGGTGGACCTGGGCCTCAACCAATACGCCTCTCCAGTTAGCGCGATCTTTGGCTAACTGCCTCCAGTTGCGCACTCCAAGTTGGTTGAGGTCCCCTTCCACTTGTGCGCGCCACCTAAGGCGAGGTCTTCCTCTACTGCGTTGTCCCTCCGGGTTGGAATCGAAGACTCTTCGGGCCGGAGCGTTGGTGTCCATTCGCTCTACATGTCCCAGCCATCTTAGACGACTGATGCGTATTTTTTTGACCAGGGCGATGTCGCTGTACAGCTCGTAGAGTTCGCTGTTAAATCTCCTCCTCCAAAACCCGTCAACGCAAACGGGACCGAAAATCACTCGAAGAATTTTTCGTTCGAAACGACCAAGGAGATCTTCATCCGTCTTTGTTAAGGTCCATGCTTCTGCACCATATAGCAGGACTGGGATAATGAGGGTCTTATATAGAGTCTCCTTAGTGTTTCTCGACAAGGCCTTATTAATCAGTTGCCTTCTTAGGCCGAAGTAACAGCGGTTGGCAAGAGTGATTCTTCGTTTGATTTCCGAGGTGATATCGTTTTCTGAATTTATAGCGGAGCCGAGGTAGACAAAGTCCCTAACTACCTCAAAATTATAGCTGTCTACTGTGACGTTCTGTCCGATTCGTCGATGTTGTGTGTCCCTTCTTGTTGACAGCATATATTTTGTCTTGCCCTCGTTTACCACTAAACCCATTTTTGCCGCTTCCGTACTGATACTTGCAAACGCGCCAGTGACAGCTCGCTGTGTTCTGCCAATAATGTCAATATCGTCCGCGTATGCAAGCAGTTGCACAGACTTTTGGAAAATTGTGCCTCTGGTGTTGGCTTGTGAGTTGCGCACAATTTTCTCAAGAATGATGTTAAAGAAGTCACATGACAGCGCATCACCTTGTCTAAATCCTTTTTTGACATCAAAGGTCTCGGTGAGATTGTTTCCGACCTTAATGGAGCAGCGAGAATTCTCCATTGTCATTCTGCACAATCTGACGAGTTTGGCAGGGATGCCAAAACTAGACATGGCTCTGTATAGTTCGTCTCTATAAATGCTGTCATATGCGGCCTTAAAATCGATGAACAGATGGTGGGTATCGATTTGGACTTCTTGGGTTTTCTCCAGGATCTGCCGTAGTGTGAATATTTGGTCGGCTGTGGACTTACCGGGCCTAAAACCGCACTGATAGGGTCCAATCAGTTGGTTGACAAATGGCTTCAGGCGTTCACACAGTACAGCAGAGAGGATCTTATAGGCGATATTAAGGAGACTGATACCTCTATAGTTGGCGCAGTTTAGAGGGTCTCCTTTCTTATAGCAGCACTAGTCAGGGTGCTGAAATAGAGATGTGGCGGATGTACCCTTTATGGGCCAACGGCAGCACTCATATCCCCGACCCGCTGTCCTAGGGTCAACTAGGGCCTGGTCCTCCAAATTGGGGGCTGTGCGTGGGGCTAACTACCCAACCACGGAAAAAGAGACAGTTGCGAAGCAACCAATAGCCTCGGAGACGGACGGATTTACTGTGGACGACCTTGCAATCCGCACGTGGAATGTTCGGACCCTGAATAGACCGCGTGCAGCTGAACAATTTGCGGAGGCCCTACGCTGCTACAATTCAGATATCACCGCTATCCAGGAAGTGCGGTGGGATGGGCCGGGCAAAAAAAAGGATGAAAAACTGTGACATCTACTACGGTGATTGCTATAAGGAACAGAAGCAGCGACTATTTGGATGTGGATTCGTTGTAAGCGGCAGACTTAGGCAAGAAGTCTTGAGCTTTCGACACGTTAGTGAACGCCTTGCAACTATCCGCATCAAGGCTAAAGTTGCCAACATCAGCCTAATATGCGCTCACGCCCCCACAGAAGAAAAAAACGATGCTACCAAGGAATGTTTCTACGAGCTCCTCGACCAGTATTCTAGATGTCCGCACCTTCCGAGCGGCCAACATAGACTCGGATCACTACCTTGTTATAGCCAAGGTACGAATGCGGATATCCCAGACACCACAACAACAAGGAAATACTGTGAGGAGATTCAACGTTGAACGTTAAACCTTTGCCGATCGTGTGTCCCTCAACCTCTCGAGAAGTCCTACGCAGCCAGCATCAAGTGCTGAAGACCAGTGGCATAGATGCCAAGAAGCCATCAGAAACGCCGCAACTGATGTGCTTGGTTTCACCAAACCACCCCCTCGAAACCCCTGGTTCGATGAAGAATGCCGGCAAGCGCATAGAGCAAAACAACGTGCCTACGAAGCTGCGCTGCACAGAAGGACGAGAGCGGCTCGTGAGCTCTACGAGCAAAATAGGAGGGAAGAACACCGGCTTCTCCGAAAGAAAAAGAAAGAGGAAATAGAGAGATGTTACTCCAGGAACAATGTTCGGAAGTTTTACCAAAAGGTAAAAAGAAGGTGTCATGGCAACAAAACCCGAACAGAAGCCTGTAGAGATGAACAAGGAAACCTTGTAGTGGAATCAAAGTCAGTGCTGAGGACATGGAAAAACCATTTCTGCAGACTGCTAAACGGCGAAGACGACCAAGATCCCGCTGTCAGGCAGACCCTCTAAACTGCGCCAATTATAGAGGTATCAGTCTCCTTAATATCGCATATAAGATCCTCTCTGTTGTACTGTGTGAACGCCTGAAGCCATTTGTCAACGAACCCTATCAGTGCGGTTTTAGGCCCGGTAAGTCCACAGCCGACCAAATATTCACACTACGGCAGATCCTGGAAAAAACCCAAGAAGTCCAAGTCGAAACCCACCACCTGTTTATCGATTTTAAGGCCGCATATGACAGCATTTATAGGGACGAGCTGTACAGAGCCATGTCTAGTTTTGGCATCCCTGTCAAACTCGTCAGATTGTGCAGAATGACGATTAAGAACGCTGCTCCATTAAGGTCGGAAACAATCTCACCGAGACCTTTGATGTCAAAAAAGGATTTAGACAAGGTGATGCGCTGTCATGTGACTTCTTTAACATCATTCTTGAGAAAATTGTGCGCAACTCACAAGCCAACACCAGAGGCACAATTTTCCAAAAGTCTGTGCAACTGCTTGCATACGCGGGCGATATTGCCATTATTGGCAGAACACAGCGAGCTGTCACTGGCGCGTTTGCAAGTATTAGTACGGAAGCGGCAAAAATGGGTTTAGTGGTAAACGAGGGAAAAAAAAGCTGTCAACTGAAGGGACACGCAACATCGACGTATCGGACAGAACGTCACAAGAGACAGCTATAATTTTGAGGTAGTTAGGGACTTTGTCTACCTCGGCTCCGCTATCAATTCTGAAAACGATATCACCTCAGAAATCAAACGAAGAATCACAATTGCCAACCGCTGTGAATTCGGCCTAAGAAGGCAATTGATTATTAAGGCCTTGTCGTGAAACACTAAGGAGACTCTATATAAAACCCTCATCATCCCAGTTCTGCTATATGGTGCAGAAGTATGGACGCTGTCAAAGGCGGATGAAGATCTCCTTGGTCGTTTCGCGTTGGCGGGTTTTGGAGGAGGAGATTTGACAGCGAACTCTACGAGCTGTACAGCGACATCGCCCTGGTCAAAAAAGTACGCATCAGTCGTCTAAGATGGCTGGGACATGTAGAGCGAATGGACACCAACGCTCCGGCCCGAAGAGTCTTCGATTCCAACCCGGAGGGACAACGCAGTAGAGGAAGACCTCGACTTAGGTGGCGCGCACAAATTGAAGGGGACCTCAACCTACTTGGAGTGCGCAACTGGAGGCAGTTAGCCAAAGATCGCGCTAACTGGAGAGGCGTATTGGTTGAGGCTCAGGTCCAGCCCGGACTGTAGCGCCGCCTAAGTAAGTAAGTAACTCAAAGGTAACCCGAAATAGGGCTCAGTCCCAGCGAGCAGGCGTAACGCGCCTGTTCTCGCCAGATAATACGCTGTTTTTTGCCCTCAAATCCCTCATGACCTGGTATCCAAGCAATGGTGACTATGGTGCCCCTGGCCAGATCTTCTAGGAGATCGAAACATTAAACTGGAGATACATTTTAAGCTATACCACAGTCTCCTGCAATCCCAGTCCACTTTTAGACAAAAAGGCACTGTAAAGCGTATAGCAATATTTGCTTCGGTAGTCTAGACTCATTCATACTCATAACTTTAAACAAGTAGTCTGCATTAAGCCTTAGAGTTGAAATATATAGCGTTGGAAGTAATATATTACACAATTATAGATAACACTAAGTATAATGAAAATATATTTATTATTAAAGCATAAATCATTTTTTGATTTCAGTGGTTTTGATAGGGGACTCTGGTGTAGGAAAAAGTAATTTACTTTCAAGATTCACTAGAAACGAGTTTAATTTAGAATCAAAATCTACAATTGGTGTTGAGTTTGCAACAAGAAGTATTGAGGTAAATATCTTCCCTTATTTAGTTTAATAAATTGTATTACCATTTAAAATATGTATCAGGTTGATGGGAAGACTATAAAAGCTCAAATTTGGGATACTGCTGGACAAGAGCGCTATCGCGCTATAACGTCTGCTTACTATCGAGGCGCTGTGGGAGCACTTTTGGTTTATGACATCGCTAAACATTTAACTTACGAGAATGTTGAACGATGGTTACGAGAATTAAGAGACCATGCTGATCAAAACATTGTTATTATGCTTGTCGGCAATAAATCTGACCTTAGGCATTTGCGAACAGTGCCCACTGATGAAGCTAAATCATTTGCCGAACGAAACGGCCTAAGTTTTATCGAAACATCAGCTCTTGATTCAACAAATGTTGAAACAGCATTCCAGAACATACTCACAGGTAAAGTGTATTTATGTTCATATACAAAGAGCGTCAAAAGTGAGTACACAGGAAAACAAAAATTTGTCTTTTGATAAAATATATGTATGTATAATGAAAAATGTTTGCTAATAACACAATACAAATTTTATTATTTTTGATTGCAAATTTATGTTTTGATTTTTTGTTTCGACGGAATGTAGAATCACTCTAGATTTAGAAGTCAAAAGTGAGGGCACACTGATCATCGGTTTTCCACAATGTAATAGAATAAATGTATGTCTAATCAAATAAGAGAAATATGGCGAATCTGGAGAGCGGTCCATGTTTAGTGCCCCATTGCTTCAACTGATAAACTAACTTTAAAATTATTAGTCAACATTTAAAGACTATAATTGAGTTCAAATATTAAGTTAAAGTAATTAAAAAAAGCAAACAAAAAATGTTACGGTTCCGTTTTTCGTATTGCTATAACTGCAGCCTTATCCAATACAATCCAATCCACAAAAAGAATACGACAAATATATTAACCACCAAAAACAATCTACGAGAAGCGCTGAGGAACAATATAAGCCCCTGTATAACAACGAAACTGGTAGAGTTTGTACGTGCCCCGAAGATTTGAAGCTGTACTAAAGGCAAACGGCAATCAGACGAAATATGAAAATGGACTTATCAACCGTTGTCAATTTTAAATTATGTATTATTTTTGTTAAAATTAAAAATTAAAACTAAACGCGTTTAAAGTGAGTGCAACTTTAAACGCGTTAATCTTTCCTCTCTATCTATAGTATGAAATATAAAAATAGGTGTTCATAATTTTAAATATATAATAAAGGAAGATTGAATTGGTATACTTTTTTTTATTATAATAATAATAAATGTTAAGAACAATTTTATAGCAAAATGAGAAGAAATGAAGAGAAATTTGTGCTCTCACTTTTGACGCTCTAACGAACTACATCATAATAATTATTTTCTTATATTAATGTAAAACTGGTATTATTTTCATTTCAGAGATATATCGCATTGTGTCCCAAAAACAAATAAGAGATCCCCCAGAAGGTGATGTCATTCGCCCTACGAACGTTGAACCAATTGATGTTAAGCCAACAGTAACCTCAGATGTTCGCAAACAGTGTTGCCAGTGACCGGAGCTATCACATGTTATTATTCTTCTTACATTATTTTTTCAAATTGAATCTTGAGAAATGAGTATTAGTTTTCAATAAATAAACTCTTATCAAATTTAAAAAAGAAAAACATTTAAATTTAATTTAAATGCTTAACAGTTTTTCGTTTGTTTTTATTATAATATTTTTCCAAGATGTTCTGATCTAGCTTATAATATTATGTTTCATTAAAAATAAAATTCTGCAAAGAGTTTGCAAAAACAGGTGTGTATAATATGTATTTACATTTATGAAAAAGATGGGTCCACCAATTAACGTTTAATGAACGCTTTTTGGATATGTACCTACATACCGCCTTAAAAAGATCGAGATGATCGGTTAATTTTGGTCTCTTTCGCAAAATCTGTAAGATTTAATGAACGGTTTGATTTTTTTTTTCATTCATTTCATTTTTATTTCAAGCAATGAGCACATAATTAAACAATCAATATATATACTTAAAAGATATAACATCAATGATCATTGAGGAATATAGGATACATCCTTTAGTTAAAAAACTAGTGACGGATGCATTAATTCAATATAAAGAAATTTATAGCTTAAGATAAATACAATTGTTGTGGGGTGATTAAGATTATAAATAAACTGATAATGTTTTACTTGTAAATTTCATACATAAGATAAAAAAAGCTACGCTATAATACACGCTATAATTATAATTTATTTCAATGAAGTCAAACGTAAATAGCCACTTTTTAACTTCTCTGTTGAATGAAAATATTTTTTTAATTCTTCGAAGTTCGAAAGGTAACCTGGGGTAGCAGCATGTAACTTGATACAATCGAGTTCAGTCGATACAATCGAGCTCTGGCAGCACCTAATTTGTTTCAATCGATTGTCCTAAACCGATTATCCTCGATCGAAACAAATTAGGTGCTGCCAGAGTTCGATTGTATCGACTGAACTCGATTGTATCAAGTTACGTGCTATCACCCCTGTTAAATAGTCGGGGTGCTACTGAGGTGTAAAAATGTAAGAAGCGATGAGTATTGTGAGGTGTAATAATAGCAAGACATCGTTCAGTGCTGCGAAGTCCATAGGAAGTTAAATTCTGATTAAGTAAGTTTTCACTTCTTAGGTAAAATATTTTTAAGACTTTGTAAAAGTAAAGATGTTTTAGCGGAAGTATCTTTGATTTGCAAAACAAACAAAAACTATGTTCACGGTGTTGTTTTTTCTATATTAACCTTAGTATATGTTTTTGAGATACGATTAGGGGTTGTAAACTATTACTGTAAGTACCACCCCAACATACGAGCCCATATTGCAGCTTAGATTGTACCAAACTATAATAAATTGTTTCTAAAAGTTTCTGGGAGCATAGATTCCTTAGGTGATACATGATATTTTTTTAGTAAGAAAGTGTGTATACTCCAGTTCATATTATTGTCAATAGTCAAACCCAGGTCAGGCTTTTCGCATTTGAGTTTATTTGACTGTAATTTGCAACATAATTCCTATTACTAAAACACATTTTCTTGCAATCAAGACTATGAAAGATAAAAGCTGGAGTGTGCCTGTCTAGTGATGGTAAGTTAAAGAACATGACTTTAGTTTTATCACTTATAACTTGCTTGTGCATACCGAACCAATGTCTTAGTATTTCCAAATCATGGTAAATATCAGCAGTCAAATCCAGTATAGACACATTTGAATACAAACATCCAATATCATCCGCAAAACCAGGGATGACAGCATGTAACTTGATACAATCGAGTTCAGTCGATACAATCGAGCTCTGGCAGCACCTAATTTGTTTCGATCGAGGATAATCGGTTTAGAACAATCGATTGAAACAAATTAGGTGCTGCCAGAGCTCGATTGTATCGACTGAACTCGATTGTATCAAGTTATTGCACTTGTTATTTACCTATTAAAAATTGGCAGCCTAAAGGAAACGACAAAATTGTTGCAGAAAATAAAACCCGATTTCAGAAGGAATTTAGGGAAAAATTCGGCTTGATCATTGACACACCGAAGCCCGGATTTGGCAATTCGAATGGTAGGAGCACGGCCAGAAGTTTTTTTTCCAAAAAGCTCAGACCTCGGCGGATATAACTAAATTAGACATTGGATTGATTAAAATAATGCACACAATTATGATAGTTTTGGCCACGCAATCGATTTTGATAAATTTCGATAATTTGTAGCTAAGTGCCGCTGGTACAATATGTCACCAACATTGCACAATTATTTCATTCATGGATCCGAAATAGTCTCTTTCGCTTAGTGTACAAACAGAGTGGAGCGAAGAGCAACACTGCAAAAATCGTCAGAGAAAAGAGCAAAGAGCACCAGAGGAGAGCAAGGATGTTAGCTAGCCAGAGTGAGGAGCAAAGAGCAAAGAGTAAAGTGAGAAGCAAACAACTCTTGCTTCATTCTTTATTCTTTTCCATTTGAATAGTTTCCCTTTGTGAGGATGGATCCTAATATTTTTAATTTTTATGTTAATGAAAACCCTTCATGTAATTTGTGGCCACTTCATCCCACTTTTTGTCCAAGATATATCTATTGTGATGATCAGGATCTTTCTGATCCCACAAAGGTTTCCTTTTGATAATTGCACAAATTAAATTATCCACATTCATTTCAGACAAAAATTACAACGGGTGCAATCACTCCCCGACCACGAAAAATCAAAGCGATGATAGCGGAAAAATCAAACATGTTTGAAATCGCCGCTTTGCTCGACCTTCGAACGACGCTGCACTCTGTGTGGTACCCTTTCACTGCACGTGCTTGATTTTATCGCTTTGCTCTTTGCTCTTTGCTCTTGCTCACTCTTCGCTCCACTCTGTTTGTACACTTAGTTGCCTAAGAGGCAGTTAATTGAAGAAGCACAGGAAGCCCGAAACAAAGATTTAAAAACTTACAGAGAACCTTACTCACGAATGTGCAGTCGTGAACAAACTAATTTAGATTTATTTAACTGCTTTATGTTAATCTCGGACCCCTATATTACAAGTAAAGGAAAGCTAACGGTAAAAAAAAACTTCAGTACCTACCTAAAGAAGCACTAAGTTTATCTCCACTAATAGTAATCTTTTACTCGAAAGAAATTTAGTTGATGGTATGAGAACTTTCAATCTTTTTCCAGTAAATACTACTGTTCCAACTCATTTTTCCGAAGATTCAAGAACCCTTTTGGATGTGTTTTTTGTAAGCGATATTAATAAGGTGCTTTTCAAAGATCAGCTTTCAGCACCAGGTTTTTCGAAGCATGATCTTATTTACATGACGTTTGACTTTGATGTTCAGTTCTCGGAAACTTCGTTTAAATATAGGGATTTCACGCGAATTGATTATCTCGCATTGGAGGAAAATGTCCGAAACATCGATTGGAACCATGTCTATTACTTAACTTCCTCCAGTGATCAAATCAGTTTTATAGATTCCCAAATATTAACTCTTTTTGACACTCATGTGCCTTTACGTACAAAAACACGTAAGCGTGACCATCGCTCTTGGTTTACACCCGAAATTTCTGTGGTCACAAGGCATAACCGCCTAAGTCTGTTTTGCACTTTTTTCAGGAGAGCAGTTTTAAGTTTGACTCATAAGTGAAAACCCTCTGTTGGGCGGTTTGGTTTTCAGGGCATAACTTCCAAAGTAACTAAGCTACAGATCTAAAAAAAATAATGAAGATAGAGCAGAAAAATGCTTTTAAAATACCATTAAAAGCTCTATTTCGTCATAACTCGACTTAGGCGGTTATGCCTTGTGACCACAGATTTATCAACTTATGAATCAACGAAACCGGGCATTTCATTACTGGAAACGTTATAGGCTGGATGAATATGGGCGAACCTATCGAAACCTACGCAACCTAGTTGTTAGCAAAATACGATCCGCAAAATTGGGTTTTTACACTAACCAGTTGAGCCCATCCTTGAACTGCAGGCAATTATGGAACAACATACGTGAAATAGGAGTCACAAAGAAAAAGAACCTGGAAGGTCCTGTCAATGGAGATGGTAACGCTCTTAATCAACAATTTGTCACTTTACCTTTCCCGCCTCTAGCTGACACAATCCCCCTTCGAGATGATGACTATACTGATTTTCAAAGCGATTTGGCAAATACATTTTGCTTCTCTAGAATAGAGAGCACAGATGTCGTTGAAAGTTTTTTATCAGTAAAGTCAAAAGCGGTTGGAATAGATGGCATACACCCAACGTTCATCACGGCCATTTTGCCTATTTTGCTGCCTTATATTACACACATATTTAATACAATTTTGACAACGGGTGTTTTCCCTGATCAGTGGAAAGTTGCAAAAATAATACCAATTTTAAAAAGTCCCCGTAGTAATGATTTCAGGCCTATTTCAATTCTGCCATTTTTATCAAAGGTATTTGAAAAAGTTATTCAAAAGCAGGTCAATTGTTATCTCCAAAGTAATAATATCTTATCGCCGAAGCAATCTGGCTTTAGGAAAAAACACAGTTGCTCTACAGCACTTATAAACGTTATCGAGGATATAAGAGAGTCCTTAGATAATGGATCTGTTACATTTTTAGTGCTGTTGGACTTTTCCAAAGCATTTGACACGGTTGACCATGGAAATCTTTGTAAAAAGCTATCAAGGTTGTACAATTTTTCATTTTCAGCCGTAAAGTTGATGAACTCATATTTAATTGGCAGAAAGCAAGCAGTAATGGTGAACGGAAATCTATCTAATTTCCTTCCTAGTTCAAGAGGCGTTCCACAAGGCTCAATTCTTGGTCCCCTTTTATTTTCCCTGTATATTAACGAACTTCCTCAAATTGTATTTGGATCCTCAATACATATGTATGCAGATGACGTCCAAATGTACAGAAGTTGCCCTCTTGGACTAATTGAAGATTGCGTCTATAATATTAATGAGGACCTAGAAAAAATTCGATCTTTCGCTCAAAGCAATGGTCTCTTTTTAAATCTAAGCAAGTCAAAATGTCTTATTATTTCCAAAAAACCTGTAGATTCTGCATACTTTCCTCACATTAGTCTTGACGGTGCTGCCCTTGATTACGTTGAGACTGCAAAAAACCTAGGAATGGTGTTTAACCGAAATCTTTCATGGGACACGCATATTAATTCAGTTGTAGGGAAAACTTATGGAGTGCTACGTACGTTGTGGGCCACACAATATTATACTCCCTTAAAAACCAGACTAATGCTAAACGCTGGTAATACCCATATTGACACATGGCTGTGAGATATATTGCAATTGCGACTATAATAGCAAAAGAAAACTCAATGTAGCATACAATAGTATTTCGAGATACGTATGCAGGCGGAAAAGATATGACCGAATTTCGTCTTTTTCAAAAGCTATATATAATCTTACATTTGACAGCCTCATTCGATATAGGACCTTAGTGTTGTTATACAGGATAATGCATTCACATCAACCCTGTTATCTCTTTACCAGATTACAAATGACCAAATGAACAAATTACACAATTTCGGTTTTCGTGCTTAACCTCTGAACGTCAGTTTTTTATCAATGCTACGCGGTTATGGAACTGTCTACCGCGCAATATTAGGCGATTTGGGAACCTCGTGCGTTTTAAGAATGAACTCAGGGCTTATTTATCCTTACATTAAATGTTGTTCCCTCGCCTTTTTTTTTTCTTTTTTGTTTAACTGTTATTTTAACCAAAGCAAAATAAAATACTGTTGAAATATTGTTGTACCTATATAAATATTGTTAAATGTAGATAAATTTAAATGTATATAGATGTAACGTACAGTAAGCATGAATATGAAAATTAAGTTATTAATTAATAGAAATGAAATGCAAAATTTGAATCAACCATGTATATAACAAGAAAATGTGTTTATAACTATTTGATAAGCTAAATATTATTAAATTCTAATTTGCGGTAGCTAAAAACAATTAAACAATTATTCTACAAATTAAAGCTTGTATTAGTTTATAAGATATTGTATCTTAAAATGCAAGCATGCGAATTAAAATAAATAAATAAATAAATAAATAAATATTCGGCAAAGTAGTGACAATGAGGACGACGAAAATGAGGGTGACGGTGAAAATGATGAAAATGAGGATTTTTAATTTTTATCTAATATTATCAATACTTTTAAAATTATGAATTTTTAAAAGTTCTTATGTGTTTTATTTTTGTTTATTGGGATATCTGATAACAATTGTGTACTTTAAAAACAATTTCGTTGCACAAGTGAATTGATGCCAGCTTTTAGGTCCATCTGTCCCACTGTGCGCCGTGGTGAATTCAACACAGCGTTGAAAACGCGCTCTTTGTTAAGGGGGATACGTTATTCAGTATATTACAACGCGGCCTTGAGGCCTTAAAGCCGCATTGAGTTGTGCTAAAGAATAATTGCTTTTCAAGAAATGCGACAACTCTGCGCTTTCTAACCTTCTCAAAGATTTTTGAGAATACCGGAAGAAGAGAAATCGGCCTGTATTAATTCAGCTTTGTCCTATCATCTTTTTTGAATATCGGTATGACCTCAGCTATTTTCAATCTATCCGGAAAAATAGAACAGTAGACGCTTTTATTGAAAATGTGTGCTAAGACATCAACAATATTTAAACAGATTTTCTTTAAAAAAACACTTGAATAACTATTCAACGTAGTAGAATTCGAGTCGACCAGCAGCATGATACTTCTATACAACTCGAAAGAAGAGATTGGTTCAAAGAAAAAACAATTTTTTGACTAATTTCACTATTATGGCAGTCATCCGAACAAGAAATCGGTGACACTGTATCATAACCAGCATCCGAAAGAGTAGTGATCGGAACGCTAATAAAAAACTCATTGAAGTTATTAGCCATTTCTACTGAACTAGTGATATCCCTATAGTTTAATTTTATTTTAGAAGGTCCATCAAAAGTGACATTTTTACTAAACAAGTTATTCCATAAATTACTATTTAAAGGAACTTCAATTTGATTCATTTGTATATTAACCATAACTTAAGATAAGTTGTCTAGATCCTCAAAAGAAGAAGTTGACAGCTTCTTCCTACGGTTGCTTACAAGTACTTTTTGCTTGCATTCCAAGCTATTGAATTTTACACATATACTGTTCATCGTTCTCGCTGGCTGAGATGTTGGTCCAGAATTATTGTTTACGCTTTGTGTTTGCTTCTTTGCTTCGGAGTCCCTGCAAAACTGATTCAGGTGTGTCGCGTGACGCTGGAAAACACGCGCTGCAACGTGCAGTTTGGAAGTAGCTCCTCCGAACTATTTCAAATTTGCACCGGATTTCGGCAAGGAGATGTGCTATCATGCGACTTCTTCAATCTCGTACTGGAGCAGATAGTGCGCAGGGCAGCTGTCAACACGGAAGGCACTAACTTCAACAGGTCCGTCCAGCTGGGCTATGCGGACGATATTGACATCACCGGTCGCTCCCAGCGTGCCGTGATAGAAGCGTTCACGGTGATTGAAGAACAGGTGAAATCCGTTGGCCTTGAAGCAAATGAGGACAAGACCAAGTACATGCTATCAACAAACAAACAAACAACTGACCACCGCCTAGGGAAAAACGTCACTAATGATAGCAAAAATTTCGAGATAGTTAGGGAGTTTACCTACCTCGGAGTAAAAATAAACTCCACGAATGACACCATAGTGAAGATCCGGCGAAGAATTACCCTAGGAAACCATTGCTACTTCGGTTTGGCAAAACAACTGGGTTCAAAACTCCTAACTCGAAGGACGAAATGTGTACTCTACAAGACCCTTATCTTGCCAGTTCTGCTTTATGGCGCCGAGTGCTGGACCATAGGCAAGAAGGGAGACCTGAAACTGGGCGGATTTTTGGTCCTGTGTGCGAGGAGGGAGAATGGAGGAGAAGATACAACCGCGAACTCTATGAGCTGTACCAAGATGTTTATATAGTCCAAGAAGCCAAAACCCGTCGACTACATTGGCTCGGCCACATCGAGCGAATGGAGAATAATGTTCCGGCTAACAGGATCCCAGCCCCCAAGTTCGAGAAGACAAGGAAGGCCGAACCTCCGTTTCAAAGACCAAGCCATCGCGGATGCCAGAGCGCTTGGTCTCGACAACTGGAAGCAACATGACCGGGATCGTAGAGGATGGAAGGCTGCAGTGTCTCAGGCAGAGACTATTCACGTGGCGGGAGCCCGATAAGTAAGTAAAGTAAGTAAGTTTGCTTCTTTGTAGTTATTGTTTTAGTATAGCAGGATTTGATGTCATCATGAGTAATACTGTCCACACCTTCTGCTAAAAGCTTTACCGCAGTATTCAATACATTATACTTGTCGACAGTTGGTATGCACTATATCAATGCACTTGAGTAAGGGATTTTGCTGCAGTGAGTTTACTATGTGTTGTAAAGTATTCACCTTTCTCAAGAGCGTATCTTTCTCTTCTTGTAAAGTGCTAATGAGCGTCAAAGCTTTGGGGTTCATGAGCTTCAGAGCAATGATTTCTTTATTTCTTTGTAAAGCACATCAAGTGTGATGACTGCGGGAGGGGTGCTGCTTGCTTCTGCGTTGACTGTTGTTGGCGATGTCGGTGGTATGCAAGAGCGAGGCAGAGTAACCTCCTCAGCAGCAGCTGAATGTGACGAGATCGCATTGTCGTTACGAATAGCTGAAGAGACCACATTTTGAAAGTTAGCTAGTGGAGAGCGCAGAGAGTTTCGCCAGCGCTTAGAACATGATGCACAGATATGCGGTACATTTCTTTTTTTTCATAAAATCACAATCACTTTGCTGCAGATTTTCACATTTTAAGTGATAAAGAACTTTACATGAGCCACATTGGATTTTTGCATCAACGCAATCGACTTTAGAACCGCATGAACAAGGCATTTTGCAATTGTTAATAGATTTTTTATCTTATGATTCACAAATAGATAACGACTCGGTTATTTAATTTATACAAAAAGTAATTGGATTTACGGGAGGTTAGAGTAGTGCTCACAATTCTTCGATAAATTCTCTGAGTGTGTACACCCCACAACACTCTGATGAGAACTGACAGTAAATTAAATAATATAAGAAATTGTATGAAGAAAGAAAAAAAAAAAAAATAAGAGCGGTGAATTTAATTTGCGGTATAGCTATTACATAATACTTTGGACATGGTCATAAGCATCTTGAAACCCATCAAAGAAGCGTCGTTGACGCTGTGCAATTAACCCTTGCCCACCGTATGGCAGGAGGAAGTCTACAAAGAATTTGATGTATGTTAGAACTGAGGGTTATTGAAGAAAGTCGCTTACATTATTGTTCCCCTATAATGTGTTGAGTTTCAATGAACGCACACATTTCGCACTGAAGGCTGCCAATCACAATTAACTTTACATCATACGAATTCTTTTTTGTTTGCCTTTTGTCTCTACCACCATACACGATCGGATGTGTCTCATATTTTTGCACTAATTACTTTTTAATTAATAAACTGAATTCCTTTAATTTAACTTTGAACACAATTACGTTTTTGTTTGCTAACAGGGTTATGGGCCCAGTGACAACCAGTGTTTATTAAAGGAGTTGTTTTAAAAGGACTTTTGTTAATTGTTGTTCCGCTGTATAAGCGACGAAGTTTTTTTGTGAAAACTTGATTATTCGTGTCCGGCAAAATGGCGGATGAAAAGTTGTCCATACCGAAATTAAATAATACAAATTGGTTAATTTGGAAATTCCGAGTTGAAAGTTTTCTATCTTGTGAGGATCTGTGGATGGTCATTGAGGATGAACTTCCAGAAGAAAATTTAATGACGGACGCATGGAAAAAGGAAGAAAGAAAAGCAAAATTTACAATTATTCTGTTTCTTAGCGATAATCAATTACCTTCAATCAGAAACTGTCGACATGCGAAGGACGTCTGGACAAAACTACAAAATAACCACGAGAAAATTTCAAGATCTGTTCGAGTGCCACTGCTCAAGCAATTGTGCTTCACAAGACTGCCGGAGGGTGGAAACGTTGAGAAGCACTTGTTTGAAATCGACGAAACTTTTGATAGGTTGGCTGCTGCTGGACATGTGTTGGATAAAGACACGAAAATCTGTATGGTTTTACAGAGTTTACAAGATTCGTTTGAAACTTTAGTTTCAGCGCTTGATAGTCGTTCGGATGATGATGTAACTTTAGAGTTCATAAAGTCTAAATTAATCGACGAGTACCATCGACGACTGGAGCGGGGAGGTTTGTCCTTGAAGCAAGAAAAGGCAATGAAAACTGAAACGAAACGCAGTGTGGAAACTAGGACTTGTTTCCATTGCAACAAGCCAGGACATCTTCGTTCGAATTGTCGTTATTATTTGGCAAATAAGAGTGGTAAAAAGGAAAATCCTCGTAAAAGGGAAAAGGAAGAAACAAACGTAGCATTTGCTACTGGTCGTGATAAAGCAGTTCCTTGGTTAATCGACAGTGGTGCGAGTTCGCACATGACAAATGATAGACGGTTCCTCAGTTCGTTGGATGAGTTTGATGGTGCGAGCATTACTTTGGCTGATGGGAAACAAATATCTTCAGCAGGTCGTGGAGAAGGTGTAATTGTTGGCGTTGACGGCAATAAAGGCCGTGTCAGAATCATGCTTCATAACGTTTTGTTCGTGGCGGTGCTAAGTGGAAGTTTAATTTCTGTAAGCAAGCTGGTCAAAAATGGTTTTTCTGCTGAATTTGATAAAAATAATTGTCGTATAATGAATTCAGGAGGAAAAGTTGTAACATTGGGTAATCGACATGGAAATATTTATCATCTTCAAGTCATGGAGCAGGCATCAGAGGCTTCAGAAGAAAAACATCATGCAAACTGTCAACATCAATGGCACAGACGTTTAGGTCATCGAGATCCTGCCGTGTTACTGCAGATGAAGAACGGACATTTGGTTTTCGGATTAGATGTACGAAACTGTGGGCTGCAAGTTGTTTGCGAGTCCTGTCTAAAAGGTAGTTCTGAACGAACTACTCGCGGAGTGCCACCAATCTATCTAAATGATTAATTGGCTGGCAAGGCATCTCTAGCTTTGGATGAACCAAGGGACTATAAGGAAGCAGCTAACGTACCTGAGTGGGAGGAAGCAATGAACGAGGAAATTAAATCACATCGACTTAATCGTACATGGGACATCGTAAATCTTCCAGAAGGCAGAAAAACGGTTTGCTCGAAATGGGTCTTTAACGAACAACGCCCGAATCGTTGCGCAAGGTTACACTCAAAAGTATGGTGTTGACTACGACGAAGTATTTGCTCCCGTCACAAAAGTAACAACTCTAAGAACGTTTTTGGCTGTTGCTGCAAAGCATGGAATGTCGACGTCAAAACTGCGTATCTCAATGGAATGGTAAAAGAGGAGATTTTTATGAAACAACCACCAGGCTATGAAATTTCCGGAAAAGAAGGATTAGTCTGCCGACTGAACAAAAGTATTATACAATCAGCGCGCTGCTGGAATCAGAAACTAGATGGCGTTTTGACAAAGCTGAATTTTAAAGCGTCTGCTTCGGATCCATGTTTATACATCAAAAAAACTTTAGGTAAAAATGTGTTTCTACTGGTCTATGTTGATGATTTGCTGGTGGGATGCGTGGCTGAAAATGAGATCGATAAAATCTACAGCGAACTTCAAATAGAATTTGAGATTATCAATCTGGGTGAAGTACGGTGTATTCTGGGCATGGAAATAAATCGAAGAGACAACGTTTTTCAAATTCATCTACAAAATTACATTAAAAAGCTACTTAAAAACTTTAGTATAGAGGAAGCTAAGATTTCCAATTCACCGATGGTCGCTGGTTACCTGAAAGTTGAAGATAAGACACTTTCATTAGACAACAGCACGGTCTATCGAAGTCTAGTCGGAGCATTGCTGCATTTGGCTGTGAACGCTAGACGTGACATATCGGCAAGCACTGCAATCTTGGGAAGAAAGTTTCAAAACCCAACGGAAGCTGATTGTACTGCTGCAAAACGAATACTACGTTACCTGAAGGGAACCATTGATTATAAACTTTGCATTGGCGATACTGAGGATTGGAATCTGGTTGGTTAATCTGATGCTGACTGGGCTGGCGATCAAGTTAGTAGGAGAGTGGAGAGTCTCCAATATCGTGGGCTAGTCGTCGACAGGAATGTGTCACACTTTCATCAATGGAAGCTGAGTACGTGGCACTCGGTGATGCATGTCAAGAGGTAGTATGGCTACGAAGACTACTACGAGATTCTGCTGAAATTTAGCATAAACCTACATTGATGACCTAGGACAATCAGAGCTGCATATCATTTGTTAATATGGATCGTATTAGTAGGCGATCAAAACATATTGAAACTAAGGAGCGTTTTGTTCAAGATCTTTGTACAACTAGTGAGATAAAGTTGGAGTATTGTTCGACAAACGAGATGATTGCGGACATTTTTACAAAACCTCTGGGGCCGATCAAGCAAAAGAACTTCTGCAAGATGTTAAAACTAATTGTGGACTAAAGGAGTGTTCATTGAGGAGGAGTGTTGAGTTTCAATGAACGCACACATTTCGCACTAAAGGCTATCCATCACAATTTCCTTTACATCCTACGAATTCTTTCTTGTTTGCCTTTTGTCTCTACCACCATACACGATCGGATGTGTCTCATATTTTTGCACTAATTACTTTTTTTTAAATTAGTAAAAAAATAAACTGAATTCCTTTAATTTAACATTGAACACAACTGCGTTTTTGTTTGCTAACATAATATTAGTCAGAAAGCCAGGTAAAGTACAATACAGGGGCCAATTATGTAATTCCATTTACTTTCGATTCTATTCGAAAATAGTTCCGATTCTACTTCTACTTTCGAAGAGAACTGTTCTATTTAAAAGTAGAATCAGAGCAACTTTCGAATGGAATCGAAAGTGGAATCGAATTACATAGTTGGCCCCCAGGGTGTTTTCATAAACGTCGAAAATCTGTGTTAGTACAACCATCTTTCTTCTTTGTTGCATTAATGAACACACCAATTCCGCAGAACGTGTGCAAGTCTGCTTAGAGTGCAGTTACAGCGACACGAAAAACCAAACCTTAAGCATTTTCTTTTGCTTTTTCTAACCACTTAAACTTAATGGTTAAACTCAATCTTGGTCTTTAAATGTTGCTTAGGAATTGTTAAGTTAGTTTGTCATAAATTATATATCAGTGCCTTGATTTTGTGCGGTTTTTCCCTCAATGGCGGTTGCGGAAGGGTTCACATAAAGGCGGATTCTATAAATGTTACGTGTTTTAGTTGGAATTATTGTTTGCATTGTATTCCTTAGTTGATCAACGAAAGGTGAACTGGTGTCGGTGTTCTCATGAGATAAAGCTCTCACAGAGTTGCCGTAGTTTGTATGAAAATTAACCATAACTCAGAGAGAAAAACTGTTAGGGCTACCATCTTCCAATTTAAAATAAAAATATTGGTGAACAAAATAAATTCCGTTTATCTTTTTCCTTTTTCCTTGAGGGTTTTTCTAGGGTATTCCCAGTAGGCCTAATCGCTTTAGTTTGTTTTGGTAAAACCCAACGATCGACAATAAGTAGTATAGGTTTACCTACCTGCTTGGTCATTTTGATATTTCAGTGTGAAAAACTATTTGATGAAAATTAGACAAATATGCAAAAATATAACAAAAATGCTAAAATATGCCAAAAATGTGTGCTCTACAAAGTGATATGTTCATTTATACGCAAATATACAGAAATATGCCCCCACGACTAGGGTTGAAAATATGTAGGTACTTAGTTTTGTATATTAAATATTTAATACGATATCCCAAAAAAAACATGCTTTTGCATGAATCCGGTTGCCCTAGTACCTAATCACAATTAATTTATCACAATAACACTACAACGCACCACTTGTTGCGTAAATGAAATGAACGCATTAAAACACTTTACGAATAAACCTTTTTCTAAAAGACAACAATACTTAAAAAATATTTTAACTGAATATTATTTGTATTATTTGATCCTTCAGAAATACAAATAAATTAAAACCCAATGGCAGCACCCCACATAATAACTCGTTCTCAAAAGCACGAAAACCGAAAGTTCTTTGACAAAATCCATAGAAAATCCTTGATGATATCCTTTCATTGTACACATGGTAACACTGTTCTTATGTGCTTCAGTGCAGTCACACTCACTCACACTGCTATGATAATAGCAAGCGAACACAAGCGATCATGCTCATTCTGCCCGTAGTTGTGTGGCAGACTGGTTATGGTGGGCTGTATGCGAAATTTTAGGAAAATGACAACAACAATGCCTTGGTATGACAGTGGTTTGGTTTTTATTTCAGTGGCAATTCTTGTGTTTGAGTGCCGTGAGAGTATCTACAGGTACCAGAATACTGCCCTGTTGCTGAGGAACGAACGGACGGTGGGTTCCAGTACTCATTTCACACCAGATTTTCTCATCTGTGAAGGGGACTACAAATTGCTCTAGCTTTACATTAGTATTTCTTTTCTAATTTCCTGTCATGAATGTTAGAAGCTCGTTATTGTTAGGAATAGCACTTTAACGTCCAGACTGATTTATAAACTCAAACAGGAGATAGCATATTAATTATATATATATGTCTTGTTCCTTTTTGAAATGTCTTTGACATTGAAATAATCTTTCTTTTCTTTAGACATTCTTTTTTCTTCTTCGTATTGCAATCGAACCATGCGGTTCAGTTCATAGCATTCTATCGTTTATTACTTAATTACATTATAACGTATTAATAAATATTTCATTAATCTAAATTTAACTTTCTGCCTTTTTCTCATTCCACTACCCTAAACAGGTTATGAGCCCAGAAATCATGAAAAAGTAAAAGAAGCAAAAATTAATATTTAGACGTCGGACCGAAAAAAAGAATGAGGCAAAATGGCAGACAATGTCGAAAAATATCGAATTCCACTCTTCGATGGAACCAACTTTAATAATTGGAAGTTTAGAATGGAAACACTTCTAAATGAAATAGATTTAGTGCAATACATCAAAGAAGCGCACACAGAAATTGTTAAGAGTCTCCTATCTGATGGAGATACTGCCATAGAGGAAAAGGAAGGACTCAAAACGGTTCATGGTCAACGAGATAAAAAGTGTAAGTCTTAAATCATACAGCGAATTGCAGACAGTCATCTAGAATATGCCAAAGACAAACAAACTGCCTTCGATTTATGGACGACGCTGTGCCAAACATTTGAGAGGAAGGGAATTGCGAGTCAGTTACTTATACAAAAGTCACTTCTGTGCATGAAGTTTGACGCAAAAACCGATACACTCGCCAATAATTTTCTTAAGTTCAACTAAAATTATACGTAACCTTCGTTCTACAGGAGCATCATTGGAGGAACTGGATGTTGTTTGTCACCTCTTGTTAACAATGCCAACCGAGTACGATAGTGTTGCCACTGCCATTGAAACTTTAACAAGCGAAAATATGACCCTTGCATTTGTCAAAAATAGGCTCCAGGATGAAGAAACAACCAGGTTAGAGAATAACAAACAAAACGAAACGATTTCCGTATAAATGCAACTGGTGTGGAAATGTTGGACACAAACAATCCGACTGCAAAAAGAGAGCACCCGGGCCCGATATGAAGAGCAAGCAATCACAAAGTGCAAATGCATAACAAGTTCTGACACGTCAAATCCAGATGTTTTCTGTTTTTCTACAACAGCTGAAACTAACGCTGAAAGTGATGTAAAGTAGTATCTTGATTCGGGTGCAACAGAACACTTAATCAACAGTAGTATCCATCTGGAAAACATGAAGAAACTCGATGTGCCAATAAAAATCAAAGTGGCAAAGTCAGCAGCCTTTCCAAGCATACTTTATTGGTGACATTCACTTCCAGTTTGTAGTCGCTGGTAGGTAGGTAGGTAAGTTGGTGCCTTTGTGGCGATTGCCACGCCTTCACGTAGACCATCAGTTGGGTCCATTGTGTCCAATTATGGGTACCATCCATTGAAAACATGTTGAAGAAATTAATTATGCCGCTTATTAAGTTAGAGCCCCTTAGATTTGGTAAGATCACTTGGGGTCTTAAAGCTCTTTTAAGTGCAGGTTCTTTAGTTTGTCCTGAGAGTAGCTGATGAGAGTCTGTTTATTTACAAGAACCATTCAGATTTAAGTATGAATCTCAATAGTTCTTTAAGATCCACATTCTCCAGATCCTCCAGCTCACCAAAGAAGTAGCTATTATGAAACCTTTTCCTATTATTTTTAAGGGCCGGGCATTCGCACAGCAGGTGACGTACAGATTCTTTTTCTTCAACGTCCCTCAACTTCTGCAAAAGTCATTGTGCAGTATACCCAGTCGTTACGCATGTACGCCTATCACACAGTGTCCAGTAATGACCCCCGTGAGTATGCGAATGTCTCTGTGACTCAGTCCGATCAGATATTTCGATCTCTTTTTGCTCACCTCTGGCCATAGTTTTTTTGTATACCTGCAGGTATTGATATTGGTCCACCGAAGATTTGTTTTGCTTCAAGATTCAATGTCAATCTTCCTTACAAGCGTACTCAGCGGAGTTCTTACTGATTTTAAGGCCAACGACGCGTGTAGTTTCGACCCACCTCTAGCAAGCTCATCCGCATGCTCATTACCTGTAATATTCATATGTCCTGGTACCCAGCATAGGGTCAGCATGTTGACTTGTGATTTTTCATCCAGATATTTCTTGCATTGTCTTACTGTCCTTGACTTCACAACGACCGACTCCATGGCTTTTATGGCCGCTTGGCTGTCAGTGTAGATAGTGATTTGTTTGTTGTTTTGTTCTCCCACTCGTTTCTGTCGGGAATTCTAGTGGTGCATCTCTTTCAAAAACGAGATGAATGGGTTTCGTGTCACATTTGAGAATGGATCTTGAATAATAAGCAAAGGTTATCAAACAGTAGCAATTGCGTAGAGAAATACTATAGCGTTATACGAGTTGAGTTTCAGAAAACCAGTACTGGCGAATTTAAGTGCAAAGTCAGAAGGCTACGATCTGTGGCACAAGAGGATGGGACATCTTAACTACGAAGAGGTTCTGTTTTGAGGCCATGGCGACAGCTCATTTTAATTTGAAACTGAGTCGATTCAGATGCGATAACGGTAGAGAATATATCTCAAAGGAAACAAAAGAGTTCTTTGAAGGAAAAGGAATCCAGTTCGAGTTTACAATACGATATACTCCTGAACAAAATGGCGTAGCGGAAAGGATGAAACGCACTATTTTAGAAAAGGCGAGGTGCATGTTTGTTACGAAATAAAGAAATTTGTTTGCTTTTTCTCTTGCTGCATCTCCTAGGCTGCCATTCTCCACTAACCGCCTGCAATAATTGACAACTGACACTCAAACGATTGTCAGCTAAATCAGCTTTTAAAGCAGGGTTGGTGTCGAGGATGGCACTAAAAGTGTTATATGGCAACAAATTAACAGCCTTCGAGTCTCGTAAAAGAGAAAATAATAAATAACGACAAATTACCAAAAAGCATATAATTTGACTCTGGCTTTTGAGAAAAGGCAATTTTAAAATTCTTTTTTCCAAAGAAAACCATATTTGAATTCAAAGCCATCAATTGCTGACGTGCGAAGCAAATACGCAGCACAGTATTGATTTAAATAATTAAAAGCCGATGTCAAGTTTCTTTGATACTACAAACTTAAGATACCTACAGATAGTGTGAATGGAGTGATTAGTGTAGCGTTTTAAAACAAAAAAATAGAGAAATAAAATGTCTTTACATTAGAACAGAGAACAGTGAATTAAAAGCTAATTTTATTAAGGAAGTGAGGTGCCGGAAAAATCCAGGGAGCAGGACGGCAGCCATAGAAGGTTGGCCGTCGAAATTTCGAAGTGTAACAATCCCCTAACAACAATATCATCATCATCACCATTATCATTATCATCATAATATTTATCTTATTTTACCAAATAATTATTTTAATGAATTGTAGTATGTTAACTTTAATTTGGTCTCTTAAATCAAAAAGCACAATCATAACTTATTGTAAACAACAAAAACAATTGTAAACAACTTAAATGCATTCACAATTTACTGTAAACAACAATTATTGTAAACAATTATTGCATTACGAAAGCTCTTCTCCTAACAAGTATAAAAGGGACACGCAAGTTAAGAACAATTGCCAATTTTGTCTGCTCGCTTACTGACGAAGGTTCTCTGCCGTCTCATTTGAAAGCAAACACAATTCGCTTCTCGCCTACGCCTATTTTGCCGACATTTTGCTCGCATTGCCTTATGCGTTACTGTAGTCCCACGGACAGCATAACGTTACAGAGATTGGGAGCAGAGCGTTTGTTATTATTGATAAGCCATTTCAAGCCCTTGTATTTGAATTTTTCTTTTTAATAAACATTTTTTGTAATTATTTTTTAAAAATATTTTACTGCGCGTTTTATTTTTTTAAACGGAATAAAGTTGTTGGCTTGCCTACTGAACAGTTACTGTAGTCAACCGACAGCATAACAGTGGTAGAGAAATCCCCAACTCGCGTTCTACCTCGACCTCCGCTGCTGACCTGCTGTATACAAATCGGAACGACCCTTTCTCCCGCTCCTACTGGGCTTTCTTGACCACGTTACACTGGCGCACCAACAAGAGGCCGAATATCCTACGGAAAATACTCCCACAACGAAAGTCAACGTATTTACGTACAAGCGAGCGTATTGCGGCACAAACAAACCCCTATTCGCTCTGCTGAAAGGAAAATGCCACAGTTTACGCAAGATCAATTAAAAGAATTCATTGCGGCTGTTCAAAGCTCATCTGTAGCCAAAGGCAGTTTTAGCAATTGCACTGCGAGATTCAACGGTGAACGAGATCCGACGATAGTCGAACGCTTCATCACCACTATAAGTGTGTATAAAGACATCGAGCGCATAGTGACGCCGATGCGATAGGAGGTTTCCGTCTCCTGCTGGAAGATAGCGCTGTTAATTGGTGGCAAGGTGTGATGACATGGGTTAAGACTTGGCAAGATGTCCTCACTTTACTGCCTAATGCATATGCACCAACTATGCCTGCTTTGCGCATATATATGAAAGTCTTCGGCCAGAAGCAAAAACCGCAGGAACCAACTGACGACTTTATCTGCGTTAAAAGGGCTTCACTATCAAAGCTACCTAGCCCGGTTCCAGAAGAAAATGATGATTGGCTTGGTATACGGTCTATTGAATTTGAGCAGTTCCTAGAGAAAGCGTTAACACCTTTGAACAGCTTCTCACTAAAGCAAGAGCGGTTGAAATTGCACGCCAAGAAAAAGATGTGAAGGAACCACCAAAAGCTGAAATACGCGAAAAGAAAAGGTGCAACTATTGCGGACATATGGGTCACACGATAAAGGAGTGTAGACGCAAAGAAAGCGACGAGTTCAAAAAGAAGTCGAATGTTCCAGCACCAACCGAATCAAAGCTTTATTGCTATCAATGCAAAGCACCTGGGTATATAAGATCAAACTGTCCCAACTGCAAGACACTGCCAAAAGGTCCATCAACGGTGTCATTCAATTGCATGAAGACAACTTTAGGAAAAGATCTTCCAACGATACCTATCGCATCTCATGGCGAATCCGGAATCGCTTATATTGACACCGCCGCACGCACAAGCGTTGCCGGCAGAGAACTGTTTATGCATCTTCTTCAGAATGGAACAAAATTTAGAAGCGCCGATGCAGCAGTGACCCTTGCTGACGGTCATGCCGCATCAGCCATTGAAATGGCTCATGAGTCTCAAATCACCAACCGGCCGACTTGCTCGATGGGCACTACAGCTTCAGCCGTATAACTTTAAAGTGATGTAAGTGCAGGTTCTTTAGTTTGTTCTGAGAGTAGCTGATGATATAGAGTCTGTTTATTTACAAAAACCATTCAGATTTAAGTATGAATCTCAGTAGTTCTTTAAGATCCACATTCTCCAGATCCTCCAGCTCACCAAAGAATTAGCTGTTAAGAAACCTTTTCCTATCATATTTAAGGGCCGGGCATTCGCACAGCAGGTGACGTACAGATTCTATTTCTGCCTATCACACAGTGTCCAGTAACGACCCCCGTGAGTATGCGAATGTGTCTGTGACTCAGTCCGATCAGATATTTCGATCTCTTTTTGCTCACCTCTGACCATAGTTCTTTTGTATGCCTGCAGTTATTGATATTGGTCCACCGAAAATTTGTTTTGCTTCAAGATTCAATGTCAATCTTCCTTACAAGCGTACTCAGCGGAGTTCTTACTGATTTTAAGGCCAACGACGCGTGTAGTTTCGACCCACCTCTAGCAAGCTCATCCGCATGCTCATTACCTGTAATATTCATATGTCCTGGTACCCAGCATAGGGTCAGCATGTTGACTTGTGATTTTTCATCCAGATATTTCTTGCATTGTCTTACCGTCCTTGACTACACAACGACCGACTCCATGGCTCTTACGGCCACTTGGCACCTCCGTCAACTTGGCAGAGCACATATGTCAAAAATTAATTTTGAATAGCCCTGAATTATGTGCTTATTTTGTGCTAAGTTTTTGATTTTTGTGCTCCAACGGTTTCGGAGAAAATCGACCTTGGAAATAAAAAGCGCATACATTATATCACATTTATGTGCTTTTGATTTTCTAAGTCCTTAATTTTTCTGCTGTCCTAATTAGGCCTCTAGTCCCACTTTTAGGTTTGGCTCTGTATGTAAAATACCTGTTAAAACCCAGTTAAAGTTCTGTTAAAAATGTCAGCTGCAAGAAAGGAAAATAACCATGCAGAACGTCGACATTGTGGCGCCATGACAAAAACAACCTACAAACCAAGAAATATGAAGGCAAACACAATCCATATCACTAGGGCCACAGCAATTTCAGTAGGTATGGATAAAATAATCCTTGCAAAATTGCGATTGGCAAGTGTAATTCTTCGTTCGATTTCTGCTGTGGTGTCATTATCAGAGTTTATAGCGGAGCCGATGTAGACAAAGTCCCTAACTACCTCAAAATTATAGCTGTCTATAGTGACGTTCTGTCCGATTCGTCGATGTTGTGCGTCCCTTCTTGTTGACAGCATATATTTTGTCTTGCCCTCATTCACCACTAAGCTCCACCAACAGACAAACATCTATACTATAACCGAAGAGGATTTCACAGTTTAAATGTGTTACTGGTAACTTTTTTTGTGTTTAAAATATTCGAATTCCATTTAATGTTTACACTTCTTTCCTCAGGTTTGTGATGATGAATTGAGGATTCGGTTTTTTAATGCTACGCATCCTGGTGCATGCCACGATTCACTCGTTTGGAAAGTGAGTGAGCTGAGGTCGTGGATGGATTTACCATTTAATGTTGATTATGATTCGTTTTAACAGGTGTGTTTCAAACAGGTGACGCTTGATACCCATTGGAGCCATGGCTTTTGACCCCTCACAGGACAGCCGATGAAAATACAGCCGAACTCCGATTCAACCAAGCACATACGCGCTGTCGGAACATTATAGAGAGAACAAACGGTGTGCTAAAGGGTAGATGGAGATGTTTGCTTAGTGCTAGAGAGCTGCACTATCGTCCGCAAAAAGCAGTCCAAATTGCAAATGTCTGTTGTGCTTTGCATAACATTTGCATACATTTTAAAAGCGACATTTCACCAACAATGCTGTGTTTTGATAATGACATCAGCACTACAAACTTAGAAAACGAAGTTCCAAATACAACAGATTCAGAATTGATGGCTGAAGCACAACGAATAAGAAGACAAATAGGGAACAGTCTTTAAACTTTATTTAATTTCATTTATAACACTAAATAAATAAATAAATAAAGAAATTCATATTGGATTAATGTTCATACTAAATCTATAATTTGAATCACTTCATAATTTGAAGCTTTTCCTCCTCTATTTGTATCAGCCGCTCCTTGAATTGTATTTTTGCCTCAATTTCCCTTTTCCTCAGACTTTCCATCTCCATGTTGTGGCGTTTTGTCTCCTGCAATACCAGTTTCTGTTGATCATACAGCCGGTCAATAGATCAATATATCTTTTTGACATTCGCTTGTGTATCTTCGTGGTAATTCTTCATATCTGAAATAGCTTGCCCTACCTTATCACACAATGCTCGTTGTATCTGAACTTCCTCTTCCAAAACTTGCTGCGATGTTTTTGCCTTTGTTGAAATGTGTTGTTTTGGCAAAGCTTTTAAGGACGAATTATTTGCCAATAATTCCTGTCCTTTTGACGGGCTGTAATTATCTGGGTGATCCAACAACATTTCCAACAAAGGACTTTCATCAATTTCAAAAGGTTCATCTTTGTTTTTGTAGCTTTCAGACACTGGAGTATTTTCCTTTGATCTACCATCTTCATCCGATATCAACTTCCTCTTCTTTGCACAGGACGGTAAGCCAAATCTCGAAGTATTGGGTAGACCTTCCACTGATGCACTCATACAACATATTTCCATTATTGCCTCTTCCAATGTTGTGAACCTATATTCTTTGCAAGGTCCTCCTCCAGTAGCATTTTGGTTTTTTTTATTTTCAGACAGTTTTTTTTATATATATTTTTTTTTGTCCACCCACACCTATAATGGATTAAATCTGTATAATGATGATGAGATAAATAATAAGCAAACTACCTTTTTCCACTCAAATACCGATTTCATTGGAGGCCCAGCACTGTTCAGCTCTTTGTCTAGAAGGTTCCAAAACTTCTTTACATCCTCTTTGCTCCTATTGGTAGTGAAACCGTTAGCAATCTCGCGATTTTCATCAAATAAGTGTACCATCATCTCCAACTGTTTTTGATTAGTTGAGCTCCACCTAAATAATTCATTTTAGTACATCTTAAAAAAAGGACTTTAAACAAAATACTTGCATGATTAAAAATTGTTGCTCTCCACTTAAAACAAAAACACATGAAATTTGATTAAATATCCGTTTATTTGTTTTCAACCTGTAAATTATTCTATCTGTTGTTTGAAGTATACAAATAAAAGAAAAACTGCAAACTTCCAACTTTAAACCGTAGAAACTGCTTACGTTTTGAATTTCCACCTACAAATTTGCAAAGGAAATAATACGGGGGGAATCCCATCAAATTCCGTGGGGAATTTTTGTTCGCGATACCAATTTATTCCGGGGGGAATTTTTTCCCTTTTTCGAAATTCATTGCTGATACATATTTTTAAAAAATGGGAAATGTTTCGGGGGGAATTTTGTTCACGATAGCCCTGAATATGATTGAGACAGTTTTTTTATCACATAGAAACATTTAAAAAAATTATTTAAAAAAAATGGGGCAAGTACGGGCAATCGATCGAGGATTATCGGTTTAGGACAATCGATTGAAACAAATTAGGTGCTGACAGAGCTCGATTGTATCGACTGAACTGGATTGAATCAAGTTACATGCTGCTATCCCTGGTCTCAGGGGATTTATTCTAAATTGGTTCGCTTCATATCTTAAAGATAGGAAACAAATGGTTAAGATTGGAATTTTTTTCAGTGAAAGTCGAGACGTTCAAATGTGTCTATACTGGATTTGACTGCTGATATTTACCATGATTTGGAAATACTAAGACATTGGTTCGGTATGCACAAGCTAGTTATAAGTGATAAAACTAAAGTCATGTTCTTTAACTTACCATCACTAGACAGGCACACTCCAGCTTTTATCTTTCATAGTCTTGATTGCAAGAAAATGTGTTTTAGTAATAGGAATTATGTTGCAAATTACAGTCAAATAAACTCAAATGCGAAAAGCCTGACCTGGGTTTGACTATTGACAATAATATGAACTGGAGTATACACACTTTCTTACTAAAAAAATATCCTGTATCACCTAAGGAATCTATGCTCCCAGAAACTTTTAGAAACAATTTATTATAGTTTGGTACAATCTAAGCTGCAATATGGGCTCGTATGTTGGGGTGGTACTTACAGTAATAGTTTACAACCCCTAATCGTATCTCAAAAACATATACTAAGGTTAATATAGAAAAAACAACACCGTGAACATAGTTTTTGTTTGTTTTGCAAATCAAAGATACTTCCGCTAAAACATCTTTACTTTTACAAAGTCTTAAAAATATTTTACCTAAGAAGTGAAAACATACTTAATCAGAATTTAACTTCCTATGGACTTCGCAGCACTGAACGATGTCTTGCTATTATTACACCTCACAATACTCATCGCTTCTTACATTTTTACACCTCAGTAGCACCCCGACTATTTAACAGGGGTGATAGCACGTAACTTGATACAATCGAGTTCAGTCGATACAATCGAACTCTGGCAGCACCTAATTTGTTTCGATCGAGGATAATCGGTTTAGGACAATCGATTGAAACAAATTAGGTGCTGCCAGAGCTCGATTGTATCGACTGAACTCGATTGTATCAAGTTACATGCTGCTACCCCAGGTTACCTTTCGAACTTCGAAGAATTAAAAAAATATTTTCATTCAACAGAGAAGTTAAAAAGTGGCTATTTACGTTTGACTTCATTGAAATAAATTATAATTATAGCGTATATTATAGCGTAGCTTTTTTTATCTTATGTATGAAATTTACAAGTAAAACATTATCAGTTTATTTATAATCTTAATCACCCCACAACAATTGTATTTATCTTAAGCTATAAATTTCTTTATATTGAATTAATGAATCCGTCACTAGTTTTTTAACTAAAGGATGTATCCTATATTCCTCAATGATCATTGATGTTATATCTTTTAAGTATATATATTGATTGTTTAATTATGTGCTCATTGCTTGAAATAAAAATTAAATGAATGAAAAAAAAAATCAAACCGTTCATTAAATCTTACAGATTTTGCGAAAGAGACCAAAATTAACCGATCATCTCGATCTTTTTAAGGCGGTATGTAGGTACATATCCAAAAAGCGTTCATTAAACGTTAATTGGTGAACCCATCTTTTTCATAAATGTAAATACATATTATACACACCTGTTTTTGCAAACTCTTTGCAGAATTTTATTTTCAATGAAACATAATATTATAAGCTAGATCAGAACATCTTGGAAAAATATTATAATAAAAACAAACGAAAAACTGTTAAGCATTTAAATTAAATTTAAATGTTTTTCTTTTTTAAATTTGATAAGAGTTTATTTATTGAAAACTAATACTCATTTCTCAAGATTCAATTTGAAAAAATAATGTAAGAAGAATAATAACATGTGATAGCTCCGGTCACTGGCAACACTGTTTGCGAACATCTGAGGTTACTGTTGGCTTGACATCAATTGGTTCAACGTTCGTAGGGCGAATGACATCACCTTCTGGGGGATCTCTTATTTGTTTTTGGGACACAATGCGATATATCTCTGAAATGAAAATAATACCAGTTTTACATTAATATAAGAAAATAATTATTATGAAGTAGTTCGTTAGAGCGTCAAAAGTGAGAGCACAAATTTCTCTTCATTTCTTCTCATTTTGCTATAAAATTGTTCTTAACATTTATTATTATTATAATAAAAAAAAGTATACCAATTCAATCTTCCTTTATTATATATTTAAAATTATGAACACCTATTTTTATATTTCATACTATAGATAGAGAGGAAAGATTAACGCGTTTAAAGTTGCACTCACTTTAAACGCGTTAAGTTTTAATTTTTAATTTTAACAAAAATAATACATAATTTAAAATTGACAACGGTTGATAAGTCCATTTTCATATTTCGTCTGATTGCCGTTTGCCTTTAGTACAGCTTCAAATCTTCGGGGCACGTACAAACTCTACCAGTTTCGTTGTTATACAGGGGCTTATATTGTTCCTCAGCGCTTCTCGTAGATTGTTTTTGGTGGTTAATATATTTGTCGTATTCTTTTTGTGGATTGGATTGTATTGGATAAAGCTGCAGTTATAGCAATACGAAAAACGGAACCGTAACATTTTTTGTTTGCTTTTTTTAATTATTTAACCTAATATTTAATTTTAAAGTTAGTTTATCAGTTGAAGCAATGGGGCATTAAACATGGAACGCTCTCCAGATTCGCCATATTTCTCTTATTTGATTAGACATACATTTATTCTATTACATTGTGGAAAACCGATGATCAGTGTGCCCTCACTTTTGACTTCTAAATCTAGAGTGATTCTACATTCCGTCGAAACAAAAAATCAAAACATAAATTTGCAATCAAAAATAATAAAATTTGTATTGTGTTAAGCAAACATTTTTCATTATACATACATATATTTTATCAAAAGACAAATTTTTGTTTTCCTGTGTACTCACTTTTGACGCTCTTTGTATATGAACATAAATACACATTACCTGTGAGTATGTTCTGGAATGCTGTTTCAACCAGCCAGTTTAATGGTAGCGATGCGATTACATGAGAACACAAGCGTTCTCACTCTAGCCTCTCACTATCAACTCCTACTCTCACCTCCACGTTGGTGACTGGTGGGTGCCTAGTACCTCGACTGCAGATGGGGTAACCAACCCCTGTGGAAGGTCGTTGGTGGCAGCGAACGAGAGAGGGGGGAGAAGTGTCCTCTCACTAAGGCACTTCCTCTTAGGCGACAGCGGAGGAATTCTCTAGATGGAATCAACGGTGGAGCCTACATCTCCAGTTAGGCGAACTGGTAGGTGCAATCCCTATATGAGCTGCTTCGACTTATTTGGACTCCAGGTCTATAGGGACTTCCAATACTGAGTCAGGGTGTTGGAAAAGAGTTGGTGGCGGATGAACCCTTAATGGGTCAACGGCAGCGCTCAAATCCCAAAATGGGTTACTGACATCGGTTTCTTTCCGGCCCGCTGTCCTAGGGTCAAAACAAGGGCCTGGTCCTCCAGGTTGGGGGTTGTGCCGTCGGGGTAACTTCCCGACCATGGAAAAAAAAAGCTAGTTATGGGAGAGACACAACCAGCCTCGGATAATGGAACTCCTCAAATGGCAACAAGACCCGGAACGTCAATGGACTACGATTTAAGAGTATGTACCTGGAATGTACGAACACTCTACACCCCAGGTGGTACTCAAAAACTTGAGTCTGTCCTCATGCGGTACAAGGCAGATATTACCGCGATCCAGGAGATACGATGGATGGATCAGGTATGATGAAGAGAAAAAATTGTGACATTTATTACAGCTGCAACAAAAGACTGCATGTATTAGGATGCGGATTCGTCGTGGGAAATCGGCTTAGGACTAAAGTCATTGACTTTAAGCCGATAAGTGATCGCCTTTCTGTGATCCGCATCAAAGCTACTTTTCAAAACATAAGCCTAATATGTGCACACGCCCCTACCGACGAGGCTGAAGACCCCATCAAGGAGGAGTTTTATGACCTCCTGGATGGAGCCTACGGAGCCTGTCCGGAGTATGATGTAAAAGTTGTACTCGGGGACTTCAATGCTAAAATCGGAAAGGAGAACATCTTTGGCGGGTTAGTTGGTAAGCACAGAATCCACGAAATGACAACAGACAACGGCTACCGACTAATCGATTTTGCAGCAGCTCGTAATACGGTGATAAGTAGCACTAGGTTTCCAAGGCTAAGGATCCACACAGCAACCTGGCGCTCTCCAGACGGTCGAACCGCCAACCAAATCGACCATGTGCTAATCGATGCGAGGCACGCATCCAACATCCTCAACGTGCACACATATCGAGGGGCAAATGTCGACTCTGACCATTTTCTTGTCGCGGCTAAATTCAGAGCTCGACTGTCCAACGAGAAGAAGCTGCGAACCGCCCAGAAGAAGAAATTCGACGTTGGACGCCTTAGCACACCTGGAGTAGCCAGAGCCTACAGCGAGCGCCTGAGTATGAAACTCTCCTCTGTGCACTCACCTACCACAGACGCCAACAATCAGTGGTGCCAGTATCGCGACATCATCAAGGAGGTAGCCGAAACCACTGTAGGGTACCAGCCACCCCAGAGAAAGAGCCCGTGGTATTATGATGAATGCGTATACAGGAAAAAGGTAACAGAAGATGCACACAAGAAAGCGCTGCAGCGCAAAACAAGGGCAGCGAGAGAAGAGTATCGAGTCAGGAGAAGGGAGGAAAAGAAGATCCTGCATAGAAAGAAGAGGGCTTAGTGTACAAACAGAGTGGAGCGAAGAGTGAGCAAGAGCAAAGAGCAAAGAGCAAAGCGATAAAATCAAACACGTGCAGTGAAAGGGTACAACACAGAGTGCAGCGTCGTTCGAAGGTCGAGCAAAGCGGCGACAAGAGAGCAAAGCGGCGATTTCAAACATGTTTGATTTTTCCGCTATCATCGCTTTGATTTGTCCACTTCTTTGTCAACTTGTGTTGAATTTTGTCAAGTAAATAGTCGAACGTGCTTATGCTCATTCGAAAATATTGTTGAAACTCACCATAGACACTTCCCGATCGGTTAATTATATGAATTCCTTCGCTTCTTTTTCCGCAAATTACATGAAGGGTTTTCATTAAAATAAAAATTAAAAATATTAGGATCCATCCTCACAAAGGGAAACTATTCAAATGGAAAAGAATAAAGAATGAAGCAAGAGTTGTTTGCTTCTCACTTTACTCTTTGCTCTTTGCTCCTCACTCTGGCTAGCTTACATCCTTGCTCTCCTCTCGTGCTCTTTGCTCTTTTCTCTGACGATTTTTGCAGTGTTGCTCTTCGCTCCACTCTGTTTGTACACTAACGCAGCTTCCCAGCTCAAGGAGATCGAAGAGTCGCGCGATCGTAACAACATCCGGAGGTTTTATAAAAAAAACCAAGCAACTGGCTGCTGGTTACAAACCCGGAACGCAGGCTCTTCGAGACAGCGAAGGAAACCTAGTCACCGAAGCACAGGGAATAGTAGATGTATTTAAGCAGCATTTTCAGCAGCTGCTAAATGGGCACCATGTAGAGAGAGTGATAGGGCAAGAAGAGAACCCACGTCCAGTCAATGAAGAACCAGTTCCACCACCCAGTATAGAAGAAGTGCGCTTAGCTATAAAAAAGCTAAAGAACAACAAGGCTGCCGGCTCTGATGGCTTACCAGCGGAGCTCTTCAAATACGGAGGTGATGTTTTGGTAGGGTGCATGCACCGAATCATCAACCATGTATACTACTTACTTAACGGGCTCCCGACCCGTGGAGAGTCTCTGCCTGAGACACTGCAGCCTTCCATCCTCTGCGATCCCGGGCACGCTGCTTCCAATTTTCCAGACCAAGCGCTCTGGCATCCGCGATGGCTTGGTCTTTGAACCATGTATGGGTGGAAGAAAACATGCCCGATGACTGGACTATCAGCTCTATATGTCCCATCTACAAAAAAGGCGATCCTATGTCTTGCAAGAACTATCGAGGCATATCCCTGCTTAATGTCGCATACAAGATCCTATCCAACGTACTGTGTGAACGTCTAAAACCGTTCTGCAACACACTAATCGGCACGTACCAGTGTGGCTTCCGGCCCGGCAGATCGACTATACACCAAATCTTCACACTGAGGCAAATCCTGGAAAAGACCAACAAATTTCAAGTCGAAACTCACCACCTATTCATCGACTTCAAAGCCGCGTATGATAGCATACATCGTCAGGAGCTCTATATGGCGATGGCCGAATTCGGAATCCCGCTGCAGCGTGCAGTTTGGAAGTAGCTCCTCCGAACTATTTCAAACATGCACCGGATTTCGGCAAGGAGATGCGCTATCATGCGACTTCTTCAATCTCGTACTGGAGCAGATAGTGCGCAGGGCAGCTGTCAACACGGAAGGCACTATCTTCAACAGGTCCGTCCAGCTGCTGGGCTATGTGGACGATATTGACATCATCGGTCGCTCCCAGCGTGCCGTGATAGAAGCGTTCACGGTGATTGAAGAACAGGCGAAATCCGTTGGCCTTGAAGTAAATGAGGACAAGACCAAGTACATGCTATCAACAAACAAACAAACAACTGTCCACCGCCTAGGACAAAACGTCACTGTTGATAGCAAAAATTTCGAGGTAGTTAGGGAATTTACCTACCTCGGAGTAAACATAAACTCCACGAATGACACCATAGTGGAGATCCGGCGAAGAATTACCCTAGGAAACCGTTGCTAATTCGGTTTGGCAAAACAACTGGGTTCAACACTCCTAACCCGAAGGATGAAATGTATGCTCTACAAGACCCTTATATTGCCAGTTGTGCTTTATGGCGCCGAGTGCTGGACCATAGGCAAGAAGGGAGAGCTAATACTGGGCTCCTTCGAAAGAAAAATTCTTCGGCGGATTTTTGGTCCTGTGTGCGAGGAGGGCGAATGGAGGAGAAGATATAACCGCGAACTCTATGAGCTGTACCAAGATGTGGATGTAGTCCAAAAAGCCAAAACACGTCGACTACATTGGCTCGGCCACATCGAGCGAATGGACAATAATGCTCCGGCTAAGAGGATCTTCGAATCCCAGCCCCCAGGTTCGAGAAGAAAATTAAGACCGAACCTCCGTTTCAAAGACCAAGCCATCGCGGATGCCAGAGCCCTTGGTCTGGACAACTGGAAGCAACGTGCCCAGGATCGTAGAGGATGGAAGGCTGCAGTGTCTCAGGCAGAGACTCTCCACGGGTCGGGAGCCCGATAAGTAAGCTGTTTCAACATTTGTTGAATCAAGAGCTGATGTTTCGATAAAACTTAGGCCGTTTCGTTCGGCAAATGATTTAGCTTCATCAGTGGGCACTGTTCGCAAATGCCTAAGGTCAGATTTATTGCCGACAAGCATAATAACAATGTTTTGATCAGCATGGTCTCTTAATTTTCTTAACCATCGTTCAACATTCTCGTAAGTTAAATGTTTAGCGATGTCATAAACCAAAAGTGCTCTCACAGCGCCTCGATAGTAAGCAGACTTTATAGCGCGATAGCGCTCTTGTCCAGCAGTATCCCAAATTTGAGCTTTTATAGTCTTCCCATCAACCTGATACATATTTTAAATGGTAATACAATTTATTAAACTAAATAAAAGAAGATATTTACCTCAATACTTCTTGTTGCAAACTCAACACCAATTGTAGATTTTGATTCTAAATTAAACTCGTTTCTAGTGAATCTTGAAAGTAAATTACTTTTTCCTACACCAGAGTCCCCTATCAAAACCACTGAAATCAAAAAATGTTTTATGCTTTAATAATAAATATATTTTCATTATACTTAGTGTTATCTATAATTGTGTAATATATTACTTCCAACGCTATATATTTCAACTCTAAGGCTTAATGCAGACTACTTGATTAAAGTTATGAGTATGAATGAGTCTAGACTACCGAAGAAAATATTGCTATACGCTTTACCATGCCTTTTTGTCTAAAAGTGGACTGGGATTGCAGGAGACTGTGGTATACCTTAAAATGTATCTCCAGTTTAATGTTTTGATCTCCTAGAAGATCTGGCCAGGGGCACCATAGTCACCATTGCTTGGATACCAGGTCATGAGGGATTTGAGGGCAAAAAACAGCGTATTATCTGGCGAGAACAGGCGCGTTACGCCTGCTCGCTGGGACTGAGCCCTACTTCGGGTTACCTTTGAGTTACTTACTTACTTAGGCGGCGCTACAGTCCGGGCTGGACCTGGGCCTCAACCAATACGCCTCTCCAGTTAGCGTGATCTTTGACTAACTGCTTCCAGTTGCGCACTCCAAGTTGGTTAAGGTCCCCTTCCACTTGTGCGCGCCACCTAAGTCGAGGTCTTCCTCTACTGCGTTGTCCCTCCGGGTTGGAATCGAAGACTCTTCGGGCCGGAGCGTTGGTGTCCATTCGCTCTACATGTCCCAGCCATCTTAGACGACTGATGCGTACTTTTTTGACCAGAGCGATGTCGCTGTACAGCTCGTAGAGTTCGCTGTCAAATCTCCTCCTCCAAAACCCGCCAACGCGAAACGACCAAGGAGATCTTCATCCGCCTTTGACAGCGTCCATGCTTCTGCACCATATAGCAGAACTGGGATGATGAGGGTTTTATATAGAGTCTCCTTAGTGTTTCACGACAAGGCCTTAATAATCAATTGCCTTCTTAGGCCGAATTAACAGCGGTTGGCAATTGTGATTCTTCGTTTGATTTCTGAGGTGATATCGTTTTCAGAATTGATAGCGGAGCCGAGGTAGACAAAGTCCCTAACTACCTCAAAATTATAGCTGTCTCTTGTGACGTTCTGTCCGATACGCCGATGTTGCGTGTCCCTTCAGTTGACAGCTTTTTTTTTCCCTCGTTTACCACTAAACCCATTTTTGCCGCTTCCGTACTAATACTTGCAAACGCGCCAGTGACAGCTCGCTGTGTTCTGCCAATAATGGCAATATCGCCCGCGTATGCAAGCAGTTGCACAGACTTTTGGAAAATTGTGCCTCTGCTGTTGGCTTGTGAGTTGCGCAAAATTTTCTCAAGAATGATGTTAAAGAAGTCAAATGACAGCGCATCACCTTGTCTAAATCCTTTTTTGACATCAAAGGTCTCGGTGAGATTGTTTCCGACCTTTATGGAGCAGCGTTCTTAATCGTCATTCTGCACAATCTGACGAGTTTGGCAGGGATGCCAAAACTAGACATGGCTCTGTCCATATAAATGCTGTCATATGCGGCCTTAAAATCGATAAACAGGTGGTGGATTTCGACTTGGACTTCTTGGGTTTTTTCCAGGATCTGCCGTAGTGCGAATATTTGGTCGGCTGTGGACTTACCGGGCCTAAAACCGCACTGATAGGGTTCGTTGACAAATGGCTTCAGGCGTTCACACAGTACAACAGAGAGGATCTTATATGCGATATTAAGGAGACTGATACCTCTATAATTGGCGCAGTTTAGAGGGTCTCCTTTCTTGTGGATCGGGCAAACAATGCTGAGGTTCCATTCATCAGGCATACTTTCTTCTGACCAAATCTTGGAAACGAGTTGGTGTATGCTCTCCACCAAGCCATCTCCCGCTGCCTTAAAAAGCTCGGCAGTTAAGCCGTCCGGTCCAGTAGCCTTGTTGGACTTTAGCTTAGATATTGCTATCCTCACTTCACTTTGGTCAGGTGGACGGAAGTCTTGGCTGTCATCGTCCAGGTTGAATGGTTCATTCTGCCTGACAGCGGAATTTGTGTCGTCTTCGCCGTTTAACAGTCTGCAGAAATGGTTTTTCCATATCCTCAGCACCGACTGTGATTCTACTACAAGGTTTCCTTCTTTGTCTCTACAAGCTTCTGTTCGGGTTTTGTTGCCTTTTTACCTTTTGGTAAAACTTCCGAACATTATTCCTGGAGTAGCACCTCTCTATATCCTCGATCGCGCGCTTCTCATACTCTCTCTTCTTTCTCCGGAGGAGCCGGCGTTCTTCCCTTCTTTTTTGCTCGTAGAGCTGACGAGCTGCTCTCGTCCTTCTGTGCAGCGCCGCTTCATAGGCACGTTGTTTTGCTGCATGCGCTTGCCGGCATTCCTCGTCAAACCAGGGGTTTCGAGGAGGTGGACTGGTGAAACCGAGCACATCAGTTGCGGCATTTTTGATGGCTTCTTGGCATCGGCGCCACTGGTCTTCGGCACTTGATGCTGGCAGCATAGGACTTCTCTAGAGGTTTAGGGATACGCGATCGGCAAAGGCTCTGGCAGCTTGTTGCGTTTGTAGCCGTCCAACGTTAAATCTCCTCACAGTATTATCTCGTTGTTTTGCCGTTTGGGATATCCGCATCCGTACCTTGGCTACAACCAGGTAGTGGTCCGAGTCAATGTTGGCCGCTCGGAAAGTTCGGACATCTAGAATACTGGAGGAGTGCCTTACGTCGATCGCAACATGATCAATTTGGTTGACGGTTTGGTGATCTGGTGACCGCCAAGTTCCTTTATGTATATCGAGGTGAGGAAACCGTGATCTAGCTATGGTAACATTACGTCCCGCAGCAAAATCAATCAGCCTTAGTCCGTTTTCAGACGTGGTGTCATAAAGGCTTTATTTTCCGATTGTGCTACCAAAGAGGTCCTCCTTTCCTATTTTGGCGTTAAAATCACCTAAGACAATTTTAACGTCATATTTAGGACATTGCTCGTATGTTTTGTCGAGGAGCTCGTAGAAACAATCTTTGGTAGCATCGTCTTTATCTTCTGTGGGGGCGTGAGCGCATATTAGGCCGATGTTTGCGAATTTAGCCTTGATGCGAATAGTTGTAAGGCGTTAACTCACGTGTCGAAAGCTGAAGACTTCTTGCCTAAGTCTGCCGCTTACAACAAATCCGCATCCGAATAAACGCTGCTTTTGTTCCCTGTAGCAATCACCATAGTAGATGTCACAGTTTTTCATCTTCCTTTTGCCCGGCCCATCCCACCGCACTTCCTGGATAGCGGTGATATCTGCTTTGTAGCAGTCTAGGGCCTCCGCTAGTTGTTCGGCTGCACGCGGTCTGTTCAGGGTTCGAACATTCCACGTGCAGATCCGAAGGTCATTGTCCTTATTTCGTTTGTCCGGGTCGTCAACAGTAAATCCTTCCTTATCCGAGGCTTTTGGTCGCTTCGTAACAATTTTTTTTTTCCGCGGTAGGGTTGTTAGCCCCACGCACAACCGATAACCTGGAGGACCAGGCCCTTTCTGCGACCCCTTGGACAAAAGGATCCGGAATACTCCGGAGTCAGTAACCCGCTGCGGGGATGTGAGAGCTGCCGTTGACCCATTAAGGGCTCTTCCGCCACCATCTCTATTTCAACACCCTGACTAGTGTTGAAAATCCTCAATGACCTCAGCTCCAAATACGTCAGAGTAGCCCATTGAGGTATCTGTCATGTCGACTGTTGACGCCACCGTTGATTCAGCCATGTGAATTCATCCGCCGTACGTCCTCTTTCTGAGGGGCTCATGTTAGACTTCTGAGACTCGAGCAGACAGTCAATCCGACAGAGCATTATAGTGTTGCTATTTTCTTCGTGTTCAACACTCGCGCTTATAAGTTTAGCAAGTCAAGTCCGGGTGGACATAGACCAGTACCCGGTGGTGACCACGGGGAGGTAAAATAAGCACAATTGGTGAGTGTGAGTTGCGACACTGGACATCGCCAAGTTGATGCCACTACTCTGAGCTACTCTGACATATTTGGAGAAAAGGTCAGTAAGGATTTTTCAGCACTAGTCAGGGTGCTGAAATAGAGATGGTGGCGGGTGAACCCTTTATGGGCCAACGGCAGCACTCATATCCCCGAAGTGGGTTACTGGCAACGGAGTTTCCGACCCGCTGTCCTAGGGTCAATTCAGGGCCTGGTCCTCCAAGTTGGGGGTTGTGCGTGGGGTTAACTACCCAACCACGGGAAAATGAGACAGTTGCGAAGCAACCAATAGCCTCGGAGACGGACGGATTTACTGTTGACGACCCTGCAAAACGAAAAAAGGACAATGACTTTCGGATCTGCACGTGGAATGTTCGGACCCTGAATAGTCCGGGTGCAGCCGAACAATTAGCGGAGGCCCTACGCTGCTACAATGCAGATATCACCGCTATCCAGGAAGTGCGGTGGGATGGGCCGGGCAAAAAAAGGATGAAAAACTGTGATATCTACTACGGTGATTGCTATAAGGAACAGAAGCAGCGACTTTTTGGATGTGGATTCGTTGTAAGCGGCAGACTTAGGCAAGAAGTCTTGAGCTTTCGACACGCTAGTGAACGCCTTGCAACTATCCGCATCAAGGCTAAATTTGCCAACATTAGCCTAATATGCGCTCACGCCCCCACAGAAGAAAAAGACGATGCTACCAAGGAATGTTTCTACGAGCTCCTCGACCAAACATATGAGCAATGTCCTAAATATGACGTTAAGATCGTCCTTGGTGATTTTAACGCCAAAATAGGCAAGGAGGATATCTTTGGTAGCACAATCGGAAAGCACAGCCTACACGACAACACGTCTGGAAACGGACTGAGGTTAATTGACTTTGCGGCGGGACGTAATGTTACTATAGCTAGCACACGGTTTCCTCACCTCAATATTCACAAAGGAACATAGCGGTCACCGGATCATCAAACTGTCAATCAAATTGACCATGTTGCGATCGACGCAAGGCACTCCTCCAGTATTCTAGATGTCCGCACCTTCCGAGCGGCCAACATAGACTCGGACCACTACCTTGTTGTAGCCAAGGTACGAATGCGGATATCCCAGACACCACAACAACAAGGAAATACTGTGAGGAGATTCAACGTTGAACGGCTACAAACGCAACAGACCGCCAGAAACTTTGCCGATCGCGTGTCCCTCAACCTCTCGAGAAGTCCTACGCAGCCAGCATCAAGTGCTGAACACCAGTGGCATAGATGCCAAGAAGCCATCAGAAACGCCGCAACTGATGTGCTTGGTTTCACCAAACCACCCCCTCGAAACCCCTGGTTTGATGAAGAATGCCGGCAAGCGCATGCAGCAAAACAACGTGCCTACGAAGCGGCGCTGCACAGAAAGACGAGAGCAGCTCGTGAGCTCTACGAGCAAAAGAGGAGGGAAGAACACCGGCTTCTCCGAAAGAAAAAGAAAGAGCATGCGAAGCGCGCGATCGAGGAAATAGAGAGATGTTACTCCAGGAATAATGTTCGGAAGTTTTACCAAAAGGTAAAAAGAACGTGTCATGGCAACAAAACCCGAACAGAAGCCTGTAGAGATGAACAAGGGAGCCTCGTAGTGGAATCACAGTCGGTGCTGAGGACATGGAAAAACCATTTCTGCAGACTGCTAAACGGCGAAGACGACCAAGATCCCGCTGTCAGGCAGAACGATCCATTCAATCCGGACGATGAAAGCCAAGATTTCCGTCCACCTGACCAAAATGAAGTGAGGATAGCAATATCCAAGCTGAAGTCCAACAAGGCTGCTGGACCAGATGGCTTACCCGCCGAACTCTTCAAAGCAGCGGGAGATGACTTGGTAGAGTGCATACACCAACTCGTTTTCAAGATTTGGTCAGAAGAAAGTATGCCTGATGAATGGAACCTCAGCATTGTTTGCCCGATCCACAAGAAAGGAGACCCTCTAAACTGCGCCAACTATAGAGGCATCAGTCTCCTAAACACTGCGTATAAGATCATATCTGTTATACTGTGTGAACGCCTAAAACCATTCGTCAATGATCTGATAGGTCCCTATCAGTGCGGTTTTAGGCCCGGAACCGACCAAATATTCACACTACGGCAGATCCTGGAGAAAACCCAAGAAGTCCAAATCGATACCCACCATCTGTTTATCGATTTTAAGGCCGCATATGACAGCATTTATAGAGACGAGCTATACAGAGCCATGTCTAGTTTTGGCATCCCTGCCAAACTCGTCAGATTGTGCAGAATGACGATGGAGAACGCTCGCTGCTCCATTAAGGTCGGAAACAATCTCACCGAGACCTTTGATGTCAGAAAAGGATTTAGACAAGGTGATGCGCTGTCATGTGACTTCTTTAACATCATTCTTGAGAAAATTGTGCGCAACTCACAAGCCAACACCAGAGGCACAATTTTCCATAAGTCTGTGCAACTGCTTGCATACGCGGACGATATTGACATTATTGGCAGAACACAGCGAGCTATCACTGGCGCGTTTGCAAGTATTAGTACGGAAGCGGCAAAAATGGGTTTAGTATTAAACGAGGGAAAAAAAAGCTGTCAACTGAAGGGACACGCAACATCGACGTATCGGCCAGAACGTCACAAGAGACAGCTATAATTTTGAGGTAGTTAGGGACTTTGTCTACCTCGGCTCCGCTATCAATTCTGAAAACGATATCACCTCAGAAATCAAACGAAGAATCACACTTGCCAACCGCTGTTAATTCGGCCTAAGAAGGCAATTGATTATTAAGGCCTTGTCGTGAAACACTAAGGAGACTCTATATAAAACCCTCATCATCCCAGTTCTGCTATATGGTGCAGAAGCATGGACGCTGTCAAAGGCGGATGAAGATCTCCTTGGTCGTTTCGCGTTGGCGGGTTTTGGAGGAGGAGATTTGACAGCGAACTCTACGAGCTGTACAGCGACATCGCCCTGGTCAAAAAAGTACGCATCAGTCGTCTTAGATGGCTGGGACATGTAGAGCGAATGGACACCAACGCTCCGGCCCGAAGAGTCTTCGATTCCAACCCGGAGGGACAACGCAGTAGAGGAAGACCTCGCCTTAGGTGGCGCGCACAAGTTTAAGGGGACCTTAACCAACTTGGAGTGCGCAACTGGAAGCAGTTAGTCAAAGATCGCGCTAACTGGAGAGGCGTATTGGTTGAGGCCCAGGTCCACCCCGGACTGTAGCGCCGCCTAAGTAAGTAAGTAAGTATAATATTATCCTGTAGAAAGAGTATTGCTTCAGTTACTTGATTGATGAGTAATTCGGTATGACTTATAAGAAAGTATATTTTAATTTTAAACTTGATAAAATATTCTCTTAAAATAAACTGTTTTCTGTCTTTATTTATTGTATTAATAACTCTCTCTAATGTATTCGTTAAACCATTGGTTAAGTTAGCTAGATCAAAATATGTTTCCTTTAATATCAAATTTTGCTTATTTAAACCGTCCAAGACTTTAATTTCTTCCTGTTGACTTTTCTGGACATACTCGTTATTTTCTTTTGTTATTCTTATAGCTTCTTCGTATTGCTCAGCGTCTTTGTAATCCAAAGTTCCAAACAACAATTTTAAACCTGATCCTCCTAATAAATGATAAATGACTTCTAAGTCTCTTCTTAATCCTGAAATTTGTATTTTGGCTTTCTTGATAAATTCTACACATTTCTATTAAACACTCATCATTTATGTTTGCTACAAAACTAGTTATTACATCTATCTGGTCATTTATTTGGTTAAGGTCGGTATTGATAACTATGGTAATCTTTTCCGTTTGCTGTCTTAGTTCTCCAATATTCCTGTAGTATATTCAATTCGATTGAAAGTTTTCCCATATATTACCAACAACATGGTTTATAATTATTAAAAATCTGTAAATAAAACTTGTCAGTTTTTATAATGTTTTATTTTGCCTTTATTATATTTCATCGATTTGTTGTTTCGCTTAATTATAACTGAATTTTCTAAAACCTTTTTAATTTTGTATGGACCCACATACTTTTCACTTGACTTTTCCTTTCTATCATTTTCGATAAGAACTAAGTCATTCTTCTTAAACTCTTTAACGTTAGAATTTATTCTTTTATCATATCTTTCCTTTGCTTTTGTCTTTTTAACTAACATATTCCTTTTAGTTTCTGTTTCCATTCGGATTAATTTCAATTGTGGTTCTTGGGTATAATCGGTAGTAGTTTTAAATGTTAACTTACCGAATTCACTTGGTATGTTAGCCTTTCTTCCAAATATCATTTCATATGGAGAAAAACCAGTACTATTGTGAATAGCAGTGTTATGACAAAAAGCGGCATATCTAAATAATTTCGAATATTCGGGTTTCGTTCTACCTTTATTAACTAACCTCAGGTATTCGCCTAATCTTGCATGAGATCTTTCTGCTGATCCATTAGATTGCGGATATGCGCTGCTAGTACGTAAATGCTTTATACTGAACATTTTACACAATTCTTTCATCAGTTCGTTTATAAACTCACTGCCGTTATCTGTAAGAATATATTTTGGTATCCCAAAATGTAATATCCACTCGTCTGTAAAGGCTCTAGAGCGACAGTTTCGCTCTTTTTATTATCTATAGGAATATATTTTATAAATTTACTTAAGTCATCTTGGATCGTCAAAGAAAAAATTGTTTTTTTATTCTCGATATAGATATGGACCGGTTAAATCCATAGCTACTTTTTCAAAACAGTGTTCCGCTGATGTCACTATTTTCATGGGATTCCTGCATGGATGCCTATTTATTTTTTGTCTTTGGCATTGATTGCATTTTTGGATATATTCTATAACATCCTTATTTAAGTTTGCCCAATAGAATCTCTCTCTCTAATTCTATTGATAGTAGCTTTCTGTCCGCCATGGCCTCCAATTAGACCATCATGATATTCCTTTATTATATTCTGTTGTTCTTCTTTGTTACATATAACTTGTATATTTTCCGTTGAAAATTCATTTTCATTTTCATCTGAGTTCTTATTTTCGTTTGCAATTTCTTCAATTCCCTGACTATTATTACTATTTTTAACGCTGGCTTCTTTGAAAATTTGTCTTAACGTATTTTCATCTTCTTCTTCGTCTTCTTCTTCGGTCGTGAAGTCTTCTCCAAAAATCTCTTTTACTAACTTCTTTTGTTCTTTATTAAGTTTTTTCTTAGTATTACTGTTGCATGTTTCCGATTCTTGGTTATCGAAAACTGGAAAAATCATATTTCTACTAAGTTCATCTGCAACTACATTGTCAACACCTTTTTTGTATGTGATTTTATAATCATATTCCTCAAGTTTAAGTCTCCATCTAATTAGTCTTGATCCTGGGTCTTTCACATTGAACAGCCAAGTTAGTGGCCTATGGTCTGCTTTAATTATGAACTTTTTACCGTATAAGTAAGGCCTAAAATGCTGAACTGCCCATAAAATAGCTAAGCATTCTTTTTCAGCATTCTGTGGTAGTGTGTTGGGCTACTAAGCGAGGGACTCAGGTTCGAATCCCGAGAGGGCCAAATTACATCTTAAGGTTTTTTTTCCACTGCGCCACCTCTCGCGAACGTCTGACAAACATCCGAGAGTAAAACTGTCATGAATGAGCTTCTCAATTAGCCGTTTGGACTCGGCGTAAAATGTAGATCCCTTCCATTCGCCCCAAAAATTGAAAAACCCACACAAGCGAATGGTTGCGAGAAGCTAGGCCTTGGGTCCCATAGACTTTCTATAAAAGCCTATCATACCCATAAAAGATTTTATTCCTTTAGGGTTTTTACGATTTTGTAAGTTATTTATAGCTTCAACCTTATTTAAATTCGGCGCTACTCCGTTACTAGTAATAGTATAACCTAAATAATCGACCCTTTGTTTAAAGAATTCAGTTTTATCGATTTGAATCTTCAAATTGCTCTTCTTCAATCTATCAAGTACTCTTTTCAGCCTATCAGTATGCTGTTCTACTGTTTCTCCAAAGACGACAATGTCATCCATATAAACGAAACAGTCTCTTCCTTGCAAACCGCCAAGCACATTGTTCATCAGCCTTTGAAAGCAGGCTGGAGCATTTTTGAGACCGAATGGCATTCGAAGAAATTCGAAATGTCCATACATTGTAGAGAATGCAGTTTCTTCTATACTTTCGTCATCAAGTGGAATCTGATGAAAACCGGATTTTAAATCTAGTGTTGTGAAAAACTTTGCGTTCCCTAACTTATCCAAAATATCCTGTATATTTGGGATCGGATAGTTATCAGTCACAGTAATTTCGTTAAGCTTACGAAAATCTATTACCATCCTCCACTTAGGAGTACCGCTCGCATCTAGTTTTTTTGGAACTACCCATAGTGGACTTGACCAAGGTGATATACTATGCCTTATCACATTATCGTTCAAGAGTTTCTTGATTTGTTTATCAACTTCTGCTTCATGTACTTTAGGATACCTATATGTTTTCGTATTAATTGGGATATCGCTAACAGTACGAATACTATGTTTGACAACATTCGTTTCTGATAAACTTTCGCCTTCTAAGTTAAAAACATCTTCATAAGTTGTTATTATTTCTTTCAGTGAGTCTAACTTTTCTTCATCCTTCAAATGTTCTATCCTCATTTGACTCCATATTTCCCTAGATTTCCTTGAGTTTTCTAACCGTTTCTTCGTAATTTCAAATGATTTTATATCAGGACTATGATTTCCTTCGTTAAATTTTAATTTCATGATTATTTTGTCATTATACATAATTTCTCGTTTCAGATTTATGCATAATTCGGATTCTTTAAGAAAATCTATCCCAAGTATTCCGTCATAATGTCCTATAACGTCATCCGTTACGACATGGAAAAATATGTCGATAAGAAACGTATCACGATTTTCATCGTCGTATTCTAAAGTTAGGTTGGTGCTACCAACACTACATCTATTCGATTTTCATATGCCTACAAAATTTGTTCTATCCAGGGAATTAACATCTTCCTCAAATACGCATTTAGTCTTTATGAGACTAATGAATGCTCCGGTGTCTACTAAAAGCTTGAATTCCTTGTTGCTGTATCTTAAAATTACATGAGGGCTTTCGAAGACATTAGAAACAATACCCTCATTTATTGTTCCTTGTGCCGAAAATTTACGCGTTTGTTTGTAACATTCTTTTTCTCTTCCTCCTTATTTGTTTGATTATTATTATTGTTATTGTTATACTGCCTATTATTACCATATGTATTATTGTTGTTATTAAACTGCCTATTATGACCATATGTATTATTGTTATTTACTTTTCCGAAATTATTCCTATTGAATTCCTTCCTAGGAGCCCTGCAATCCTTACTCATATGCCCTAATTTATTGCAATTGTAGCATTTTATTGCGTTGTGATGAATTTTGATGAGATTTCTTGACGTATAGTCCCGATTGCAATAATTATATGTCGCCCTTTTTCCTATCAGCCTTAATTCTTCTTCAATCGCCAATGAGGAGGCTTTCGCTAAGGTGGATGGCCTTCGGCTGTTTACAAATGTACCAATTTCTTCTTTAAGACCGTTTATGAAAGCATTGAGAATATCTTTCTCAATCATAAATAATTGCCCTTCAAACAAACTATTGCTTTCGTTGTTGAAGTAAATATCCTGAATCCTACGTCTTTGTAAAGTTTCAACCTTCTAAACGTATTGTAAAACGGTTTCTGTTTTACCTTGCTGAAGACGAGTCATTTCTAGATGCAATTGCATTGGAGAATATTTTTCTTTGAACATTCTATTAAGTTCTGCCTTCAGTTCTATCCATGAATCTAATTTTTTATTCATGAGCAGAGTTTCCGTATTTCCTGATAGCTTGCTTTTAATGAACGGGAACAAGTATTGCTGTTGTTCAAAATTAGCTAGTGACATCGCATTGTCTACGTTAGTTAAAAATTGATGGAACTTATTTGGATCACTATCGAAATGTGTGATGAGTTTGCATAATAATTCTAGGCTCATCTGAACAGGCATTGTACTGGGGGTAATGATATTATCACCAATACGGTTTAAAGGCACACTTTTTAATGTCCTTTGAACTGGGGTATTAATTTTTTCACTTGTCACGTTCTTGCTTTGTTTGGGTACCGCTCCCGTATCTATAATACAGTGCCTAATCTTTCTAATAGCTTCATCCACAGATGGTGATGTTATATTCTTCGTCAACTACATGTAAAAACAAATCCCTCTTATAGGTTCTATCACTATAGAATACTACATAAATTCTTCCTCAACATCATTCTGACTAATTTTGCAATTATCGATTATTTGCGCTAATGTTAAAAGCGTAACACCTCCACTAACTTTTGTTATACACGCATATTCCGTCGTTAAAAGCTCTTCACTGAACTCGAATCCTGACCGTGAACTTGCCATATTTAGATTTAAATTTCTATTTGGAAGGAGATAAAACCGAGAACTATATTTTTATTATCATATATTTTATTAAAGGCACTTTTACGTTTTTCTCTTGATCACTTTTTCTTAATCATTTATTCATATTAACACTTTTATTTTTATATCTTGTTAGGATTCCGAGTAAGAAAATAAATAAATTATAACTTTCAATATTTTTTTTTTTTTATTAATTTTTATTCACAAATTTTCTTTAGGTTCACAATTATTCTATTTTGGTCACAAACTTTCTTAGATTATGAGCAAATGTTGGCACTATGATGATACAAAACAGACTGCCCAGAACAACGAAAAAGAATTCAACCGACGCGATAGCAAGAGAGAACAGAAGATGCGTCAGCAGTTCGTGCGACAAACAAAATTGCGCATGGATTGCATAAAGCATGCGCATGGCTGTAACGCGAGAAGTTTGTTTTTGATGTGAATCGCTTTCAGCGGAATTTGCATATTGTAATTAGAGAAGTGATGGTTGCAAAACGTGCAAACCGAAAAATAAAATAAAAATGTTATGGGAACGGAATTTGTCTGACATAAGATAGGGGTTCATAACACCTTCCCTCATAAGGAAAATTGATTTTATTAAATATAATCAATTTGAAAGGTTGTAGTTAGATCCTAAATTTGAAGATTGAGGTTTCAATGGCCGCCTTGGAGCGATTCTAGGGATATCTGTTTGATAATGAACTGTTGGAAGACCTGCGTTTTCAGCATGACTTGCTTCTTTTACTGTAAAGCATTTATTTATGACTTGGACTAAGCAACCGGTATTTTCCCGTAGAATATCCTCTCGACAGTTTCTTTTTAAATTTTGATATTTCTTGCAACAATTTAAGAGTATATAGAACGTTATTATTATGATTATGATATAAAAAATGCTGGAGAATATTGAGGGGTAGCGAATAAGAGTAGGATGGTTATTAGCCTGATCTATTTTATCTTTAATATTGTCTAAAGTATGAGAAACAAGTTTTAAGCTTTCGAGATTGACATTAGATAGAGTGATAGGGCTCAATTTAATATATTCATGTGAAATGTTAAAAGACGCTTTTTCGCAGCAATCGTCCTTAATTATATCGACATTAGGGATTACAGCTTGATATTCTGTTATAACTGAACTTTCGCTTTTAAGAAGATTTAAACCAAAATATGCTTCGCAGTTTTCTTTGAGAGTGAGTATTGATATTATTATTATTATTATTATTATTATAAGCTTTATTTACCCTTTTGAAAATTAAAATTCTTACAATAATTCATATAGTTAATTTACAATATTTTGGTTGTTTAAGTATTTAAAAGTTAACATAGGTATTCATTTATATCATAAATAGAATATTTGATTTATTTAATTCAAATTTTAGTATTTAAAAATTTAGGAATTTATTATAAACGGGTATAAGCCTCCCCCAGGTATCGCCATTGTTGTTTATTATGTGCTACGTGTCTCCAATTGCTAAGGTAATTTTGAATGTCGTCTCGCCATCTTAATTGTGGTCTACCAACTTTTCTACGTCCTTCATATGGTGTCCAATTTGTTGTTCTTATTGTCCATCTATTGTCGTTCATTCTAATGACGTGTCCTGCCCAGCTCCATTTAAGTTCGTTTGCTCTTTTGATAACATCAGTCCACTTTGTTTGTTCCCTAATGTTTGCGTTCGTAATCCTTGGTAGTCTCGAGATTTTTAGTGTTGACCGTTCCATCGCTCTTTGACATACTTGCAGTTTTTTAGCCGCTCTTGTGTTTAGGGTCCATGTTTGTGCACCGTATGTCATGACTGGAAGTATTGCAGCGTCGAACAAGTATTTTTTTTGAATCTGGCGTTATATTAGAATTGAGAATCGGTTTCAGATTCCAATATTGTTTCCAACTATTCGTTATTCGTCTTGCAATTTCTTTGTCAGTTCGTTGAGTAAAGGATATTAATTGGCCTAAGTCTATAAATTCGTCTACATATTCAAGGTTCTCAGTTTCAAGTTGGATTTGGAATGGTTGTGCGTTAGTCATTAGTTTTGTCTTTTCTTTGTTGATATGTAGTCCAACTTTTGAGCATTCTCGGCGTAGGTCTTCAATCATTGTTCTTAGTTCAGTGTCTGATGTGCCTATTAGTGTAATGTCATCGGCAAATTTTAAATTATTTAGTTTTTCTCCATCAATGTTGATCCCCATTTCACTCCAGTTTAAGTGTTTGAAACATCCCTCCAATACAGCTGCAAATAGAGCAGGAGAAAGTGGGTCTCCCTGACGAACTCCTCTCATCAATTGGAAAGGGCGACCGATCCTTTCGAGCCTTATTGTTGCAGTGTTGTTGTTGTACAGCTTTCTAATTATGTGAATGTATTTTGGATGTATGCCTTGTTCGTTAAGTGACTTGAAGATCATGGTGTGCTCGATGGTGTCAAATGCTTTCGTGAAATCGATAAATCCCAGATATAGTTTTTGCTGGTATTCTGAGCATTTTTCGATGAGTTGATTCAGAACTTGTAAGTGGTCAGTTGTCGAGAATCCGGATCTAAAGCCTGCTTGCTCACGAGGCTGGTTATCTTCCATTGTGTTATTTATTCTTCTCAACAGACATTTGGCAAAAACTTTGTAAATTGTTGATATGATACTTATTGGTCTGTAGTTGTTAATGTTGTCTCTGTCTCCTTTCTTGTGAATAAGTATCATTGTAGATTTTGTCCATTGAAGTGGTATGTCCTCAGTTGAAAGAACTTTGTTGAATATTTCCTTCAGTATTGGTGTTATAACTTGTTTCCCAATCTTTAGTATTTCTGCTTTAATTTCGTCATTTCCCGCGCATTTTTCATTTTTTAACTCGTCTATAGATTTGTCTATTTCTTCATCTAGGAAGGTTGGAATGTTGTCATAGTTATCAGCTAGTGCTATTTCGTATTCAGTTGTTCTATTTGACAGTGAGGTTGTGTACAGCTCTTTGAAGAAGTTCGTTGCTGTTTCGATTATAGTTTTTCTGTTTCGAATGTCTTTTTCTTCTCTTCTAATGGCAGTCATCCAATCTTTGCCATCAGCTAGGCTTTGTTTCACTTTCTTTATAGATTTAGTGTCTTCTATAATTTGCTTAACTAGTGCGTCATTATATTTCCTTAAGTCAGTACGAATCGAGTGCTTGGCTTCAATTTTCAGTTCCTTCCATTTTTGTTTTTCTCTTTCGTTAAGTGTGTCTTTCGTTTGTAATTTATTTCTTTCCTTAATGATTTGTTTAGTTTCATCCGAGAGTTTGTCGGTTTTTTTCTAATTCTATTTACAAGGAATGCGTTGGAAGCTTTAATTATAGATTCTTCTAACAAATTGTATTTATCTTGCAATGTACTCATGTTCCTTAATGTTTCAGCTTTGCAATTTTCAGTAATTTCGTTCATATATAAATTAATAGATTCTTCATTATGTATTTTGGGGATAAGTTTACTTTGTGGGTTGTTTCTGCCTAATGTGCTATGATTCAGTCTGATTTTTGCTCTAATCATTCTATGGTCGCTATTGAAGGAGAAGTTATTGAGGACAGATACATCTTGGATGGATTTTCTTTTGTTCGATAGTATGAAGTCGATTTCGTTCTTGACAATTCCATTTGGCGCTAACCAGATCCATTTTCTGTGTACTGGTTTTTTGAACAGGGTATTTCCCACAGACTGTCCATGTTGCCATAGCCACTGAATAAGTCGTTCGCCTCTTGCATTTCTACATCCATAGCCGAATTTACCCATGATTAGTTCTTCGTTTTCCATTGGCATTCCAATTTTTGCATTGAAGTCTCCTATGACGAACATTGTTTCTGTTCTAAAGTCTTCATATGCAGTGTCTAAATCGAGGTAGAATTTCTCAATTTCTTCTTCTTCCGCTGCTTCTGTGGGGGCATAAACTTGAATTATTGACAACTTCGATGTAGCTGTTTTTAATTGTACTGCTATTATTCTTTCGTTGAATGGTTTAATTTTAATAATATTGTTTTTCCACTTTCTGTTGATAAGAAAGCCTATACCATATTTGCCCTTACTTTCTCCTTTATAGCAAAAGATGTTTCCATCGTTTTGTTCAATAATCCTTTCGCCCAATATTCGTGTTTCTGCTAGTCCTACTATGTCCCACTTAATGTCTTTGAGCGCGTTATTAAGTTCGATCTTGCGTTCTTCATCCGATAATGTCCTGACGTTTAAAGTACAAACGTAGATATCGTTACTTGTTGTCTTTGTACAGTTATTGTTATTTTTCTTTTGGTTCATTTTCATATTCATATTTCCCAAATAAACTGGGGGGTTTGGGCCTAAAGTCCTCACGGTGGCCAGCCGGGTTGAGGAGTTTTGATTGTTATAAAATTCTGGGTTCATATTTCTGTTCGTTAAATCCGTGGTCGTGGCATGGTCATTACTAGAAGTGTTCTTTCGGCCCGCTTGCAATCTTTGCTACTTGATTTCTCTCCCAATGTCGCTACTCGATGCTGCTTCTGATGTATTTCTTAAAGCAGTAGTTGGTGAGAAAAATTTGGCAACTGACGTAGTTGTTGATGGTTTGAGGAGGTTATCTTTTTTCAAGGTTTTGTTTCCGATTTGTTGTTCTTGGTGCAATAAGGTTTTCGGTTTCTTTTCCATCTGTTTTGCCAGGGGTAGTGTATTTTTTTCTTCTTCCAGTGATCTAGTCCTTTTTTTTATTTCATTTTCTGTTATTAATACTTTGATTTGCTCGTCTGTCAATGCAATACCATTTGTTATTAATTTTCCATGTACTATTTTTGCTGTAGCGTCTTTTTGTTTGATATTTATTAGTGCTTTTCTGAGGTTTTTGTCTCTCTCAGCTCTTTCTCTGGGTAAATCGTTGACCAAATAGATTCTCAATGTTTGAAGATCTTTTAGTCTTGTTTTATTTACCATAATTAGTTGTTTTTTTCTTAGTGAAAGTATTCCCAAAATCACAGGTCTAGGGGGACCGGTTCTGTTTTTTCCAATACGATATAGGAAATCGATTTCGTCAAGAGAAAATTCTACTAGCAAGTGTTCGTTGATCAGTTTTAATATAGTGTTTTCTAGTTCCTGTTTGTTATGTTCTTCTTCTGGAAGATTATGGATTATGATGTTTCTTTTTCTTTTTTCGAAATCGTAGGTGTTTAGCTTGATTTCTATAGTTCTAATTTTACCATAAATTTCTTCTTCCAGTTTTAAAAACTTTTCATCAATTTTGTTATTTGTGTGGACAAATTTTTCATTTATCTCTTGGGACATGGTTCCAAGTTTTTCTAATACCGCTTCCATGTTCCTTAGCTTTCACTTTGCTTAGTTGAGGCATTGAATAACTACACATAGAATCGGCATCACCGACGACGACCGCTACGCGGTCCATACGTCGCTGCGATCGCTTGTGCGGGTTTGTGAAATGGATCCTGGCATAAAAACGAAAACACGAAAATGTATAATATCCCAAAAAAATATCCCTCTGGGGAATGCTGTCTGGGTAATTCTTTGTTGTAAACCAGTTTGAAGCAGGTACGATATTTCATGCTTATCTTTCTGTCGATACGCTTTGATTGTCCTTATTTCCTTGTTACTTTTGGAATTTTTGTTAGAGGTTTATTGCTTTTTTTTGTATTTGTATTTTGCTAATGGCCTGGCAGATGATTGCAGATTTGAATAATTCTAGCTAGATATGATTTTGTTTTTCGGAGTATGCAATGTAGGTGCATAGGTAGGGTAGATATATATGTGTATAATGTACAGTACATGTACATACCTATGTAGGTGCATGCATCATTTTGCGACTTCTTTTTACTCTGCCGTTAATTAAAATAATCACACAAGTTCATGTAAAATTAAAATATGTACCTATATAGGAAAATAATATGTGGTGCATACCTGATTTCAAATTCTTATTTTGAAGTTAAACATTGCGAAATAAATGCAAATTGTGCTTGAATAATTTTTGATTGTGCTGTTCAAAGGAACATGGAAGCTCAAATTGGTTGCTATTCGTATACACAAGTTTAAAAGAATATTAAGTACATTTTGTTCGAAGCATTGCGTTTCAAAACGTTCCTCAAAACACTTAATTTTTTTTTAATAATACATGTTCCCACCAACGTGATTTAGCTGAAGTGATTTATAAATCACGACAGGCGTTCCCACCGAACTTTTAAGCGTTTAAGTGTGACATTTGAAATTAGTTGGCAAACTTTCAATATCGTACATATAAAAGTGCAAAAGAAAAATTACCTGCAACAATTTAAAATGAGTTCAAATGCTTTGGATATAATTTATTTCTACCAGAATAAATCCAAAAATGATTAAAACAACTAATATCTAAATTTTTAATTTTTTGACAGTTTGTTTTTGTGTAGACAGCTAAAGTCGATTACAGGTTGGTTTGATTTTATTTGTGTCTGTTTGATTCTATTTTGTGTAGGTATGTTGGATTTTATTTTGTGTGAATTTGCAAGTAAAAAAAAAAACTTTAATATGGCATGAGAAATGTATCCCGAATAATGAATGTGTAGCCATGTTTTGCATAATTGGAACTGTCTCTGATTCTGATAAATCCTCCACATCGTCAAACTCGCAAGCATTGGAATCTTCATTGAATTCGGTTTCGCCATGATATACAGAAACCAGGACACATATTAACACATTAACTGCCATGGCTATCATATGTGATAGCCAGTGGTAGTTCCGTGGGCACCTTGGCTATCAAATATGAAAGCCAGATATGTTTTCACTTTAGGCTGTGGCATTCAAAAACGGTAGCCACTACGAACAAATCCGTATGAGAATAAATTGCTTGGCACCATACGATGAGATAAACATTTGTGGTTTGAGCAAATTTGGAATATTTAATGTTTTATACCCACAGTTTAGAGAAAACTAAAAGTTATTGTAATTGAAAAAAAAAGAAACTCAATTTTATAAGATAAAAACTTTATAAACTTTTATGTAATAAAAAAAAATATAATTCAATACATTTGAAGAGCTTAGCTCTATGATAGCCATGGCCCCTAGTGAAACAATTTGCATTAAAATGTCTTCAGGTGCCATGGCTATCATATTTGATTGCCAGGACTAAACTCGTCCTAGACGTCAGGGATGCATTGCCAATAAATAATATTGCATCTATTTATTGTTTTATTTGTCCAAAACTGTAAATAACGAAATATTTTGTGTTGGCACCCAACGAAATTTACCCAAAATTGCCTTGGCAGTCAATGTGTTAAGACAAAAACTATGACGCAAACATTTTTACTTTGCAATACCGGAACTAGCTTCAATGCTAGTGCTTCATCTTGATATACTACATCTGTAAACATATAACTACCATCCGGATCCAAGAACTCTATAATATAACTCTATTCAATTTGTAAGTTGTATCTACAAATTATGTCTCAGTAAACGTACTTTTAACATCTGCTATATTTAAAAGAACTGATGAATCTGATGTTTCATATGAAGTTGTATTAGGAGCAACTATATTATATAAACTCATCTGTTTAGACGTTTGTGTAGGCGAAATGCAGAAGGATTTCTTTCATATGAAGCTCTGTTTCTAACGACTGATATACCTAGTATTCTCCAGACAATCAGTAATTAAGTGGGATGTTATTAGGTAGGTACTCCTGTTGTTCCCCTTTTATATAGTCCCACAATTGCAGTATTCCATTTATTGTTTGGCAAAGACCGTTAAAACAATACACCGGAACTTTTCTGTCCCTCTTCCATGACAATATCCATCTAACGAAATCCTGTGAGTTTAATATGATGCCCATTTGGTTTCTCGATATATATTTATACTGTTCTTGTAGATCATGTAAATCAGTGATCTATATGGATCATTGGCATAAAATAAAAAACGCCTACTATATGCGAAAGGTATCTATCCGATCTTCATTTCATATTCCCTCTTTCCATATTGTTATCCTCATAAAAAACCGCATCAGTTTTATTATGCCCACTTGCTATATGCGAAAAGTACCCGATTTAGTTTTCCTTTGCATAACTTCCACTCCACAGCCACAATCATGAGTACGCAAACAGTTGAGAATAAAGATAACAAAATTAATTGTTCTTTCTCTTTCATTTGCATGTTGTCAATGAGAGAAATAAGAAAAAAATAAGGGGGTAGTTTGTCATGAAATAAACATGGGACTATTTTGGGAAATAAATTTTCCTTATGAAACGAACCTAGAAATGATGGTATATGCATACACTAAGTTAGTTCAAATTTCCGCCGCGTTGAAGGTCCGTATGTCGCTTCAAAATGAGCGGTGTCCACTTCTATTTGTAGTTATTCAATGGTTGAGGATAAGTAAAGGATTGGAATGAATAGTATTTAATAGATCTAAAAGTATGTAATGGTTCTTGCTCGGAATTTTCAAAGATGTTTTCTTTTTTTTTAAATAAGGACTCCTAAAAGTATGCAATGATATTACTTAGTACTTTCAAAGTTTTTATATTTGTTTCCAAAATTGTGACTCCGAAAAGGTGTGGTTCGTGTTTTGGATTGTGTATAGCAAATTTTTTGTTTCTCTAAATAATATGCGGTCGTCTTTTTCATTTATTCGTGGACGTTATATGTATATGACTTTTGTTCTGCCAGTCTTGGTATAGAATATGAAAAATTATTTACCTTCAAAAAAAATCCGCAAGTATTTAGTAAACTGATAAATCTTCAACATCCATAGACTGCGAGGTGCAACCGTATTCGGTAGAATCCAAAATAAAGCAACTTCGGTTAGATTAAACTATTATATTTGAAACAAATTACTAGAGCACATTAGAAGTATGTTTTGACAATTCGACCAGCGTTGCCAGAGTATTGATAATCCGGTAATCATTACTTCTTTGATACCTTCTTCATTTTCGCATATTATGGTTAATTGTTTTTGAAATGTTGTAATAAGTATCCATTTGTTAACTCAAAGCTAATGAACCAAATCTAAGACTCCATTAAAAACCTTAGAATCGCAATTTTTTGGAATTTTTCTGGGATTTCCTGTGAGAAGTGCGGCTTCACAATTAGCATTTACTGTTGTGGAATAGAATATATCTTGTTTACAAATATAGTCGAATTCCGAAATCTTTTTGCATGATTTTAAATCGTGAAATTTTACATATTTCTGATTGTTTTCAGAAATACCTAAGAAATTAACATTTGGTTGAATATAAGCATATCTTTGAGTATCTTCTTCATACGGTATAGGTAATGGAATGAATTTATAAAGAGTGAAAAGTGTTGGATCCGTTAAAGGAATATTAACAATAAACATTTATTTGTTGTTTATATGAAAGACTTGTAAATCAGCTATATCCATAAATGTGTGAGCATTTTCAAGGCTTGGAAATATTGGGAAATTTAGACCAGACTTTAAAAGATAGTTGTTATTACTAAGTTCCGTAATTAATTGAATAGGTGTAAGTATTTTTTTTTTTTTTTTTGGTTGCGCCTGGAGGTGAGTAATCTTCAAAAGATACCAATGGCCCGTACCATTGGTTACGCCCGATTCAGGTATATCTCGTCTGCCTACGGGCTAAACCACACCCCTCAGAGAGGCACTATGAGATCCGGCCGCGCGAGTGAAATAACCGTCTTTTAGTTATTATTAAAAAAAAATACAGAAAAACAATTTTATTGAAGAAACGTTTATTGACTGACAAAAAGATACGAGTTACACGACTGCAATTGCGATACTACCCCACATTTCTTGTAGTTCGCCTCTATTTGATACTTTACAATTTCTGATTTTAATCGGCAGACGCAATGTCAGCGATTCTACTGGCACAGATATTTTTCTGTGAAATTAACAAATATAATATTACAATGTACTTAATTTCCAAAAAAATGAGGAAATGCATTTTAACTTAGTGTTATTGACCGGATGAAGTCGTCGTATTTATCGGCTTGTGCAGGCACTGGTGCTGACGTAGGCATATACGTGACTTCTCCCTCCTTAAGAGCAGAATTCTCCTGAATTTTATTATTAAAGTTAATTGCTATCCTTTTTTGTTGTATGCAGAGACATGACAATATAGCAAACATAATTAATATGATTGCAACAAATGCTATGTTTATTTGATATGACAAATTCTTTTTAAATTCAATTTCTTTTATTTCTTTAATATTATCTATCTGATTAATAGCATTTTTTTTTTTCAAACTTTTAATGTTTTATTTGTTTCATAGTTGTCAATATAGCTTGGGTAGTAAAATCTTTGCTTGTGTATTTGTTTAACATTAGAAAATGTATGGTCCATCAAATATAATGTACAATTGGTAAACGTTATTAAAACGTTACCGCTAATCTTAAGTAGCCTATCATCACAAGTGTGATTTACATTTGATTCAAAATTCTTGACCAGTATTGTTTCGTCATCGAATGGTATAATTTCTATTGTTTATTCAGTCTAAGTTTACAGTTTTGTCTGATTATGCAATGTTTACTTTCAATAAATTCATTTAATACTTTATTTTCTTCAAATTTGTATATTTTATTCTTATATTCTATAGTGAATTCACTGTCAGCATCTATTTCCATAAATTCTCTGTTTGGTATTGGTGTTAAAACTTTAAGAGGAAGTGTAACATAATTCTTTGGAATCTTAATTGCAAATATTAGTGTATTATCATCATATTCAGTGACACCTAGTTTGATTTGCTTTAATTTAAGAAAATCTATTTTATAAGTTTCAATTTCTTCATTAGTTAGAATACTAGGATGCAATATATTATTTCTTGCTGAGACTATATTCTCTTGAATGTGTTCTACCCTAGCGTCAATGTATTTCAGTTTAAAGAGTTGATCGAAATAAATCTGTTTTGTTATAAGTTTTCTTTCTACTTTTTGAATAGAACTGACTTGCTTTAATATTGTCTTGTAATATCTGGAAAGTCTTATTAAAGTATTCATTTATCTTAACTTGTTTATTTAGTACAGTAATAGCGTTACGATTGTTTTGTCGAATTTCGTTTACGTGTTGAGTAATTATTTGTCTATCCTCGTCATTCATCGTTCCGAACAACCATTTTTCTGCGTTGCCTACTATATTAATTAAACCTCTTTTCTTCCTATTATTCATTGGCATTAATGTTCTAACTTTGTGTAATATACTTTCAACTTCTTCGTTCAACAAAATTCTGTGTTCGCGTTCTAAAGCTGCGAAATTTAATGATATGTTTTTGACTAATTCTATAATTTCCATTGGGTTGATCATGTGTATGATGATGTCTGTTTCGTTTGTAATCGTGACGTCGCCCAATTTTAGTTTTACAAATCCTTCCTGCTCATTTATAGCTTGTGCGTTGAGGAGATGTTGACAATTAGTCTGTACTACAGTCATCAGTATCAATACCCAGATTGTAAGCTGAAAATTTAAGTGGTCGCTTAATATTTGTGGAATGGATATTTTTCAATTTAGCTTTCTTATATTTTGGCTCATGCTTGTGCCTAACTACCCTGTAGTTTTTAATAAAACCTGTTGTCCTTCTTTCTTCATAATCTTCTCTTTTAGCGTTAAGTTTAATTAATCTATTTTTCTTGGTCAACTTTAAATTATCGTGAACTATTGCTGAACTAATTTTGCCTGTTTGTACCTGCTGCGGAGTAGTTCTTATTGTTGAATGAAATCTCCCATTATAATTTCTAACTGCTATTTGCATTGCTTGCCTTGTTGTTAAAGTACTATCATTCAGTAATAATATTCTTAATTTTTCTGCCAACGTATTGTGAAGTCTTTCTACATCTGAATTACCTGTGTGCGAGTTTGGTTTAGTTAAATGTAAACTAATTTCCTCTTTTTCTAAAAGTTCCTTAATCTGAATTGCTTTAAATTCATTGTCTGCTATAATCTTATTTGGCTTACCTATTTTAGCAAAATGCTCCTCTAACTGCTCAATTAATGTAATATGGTTCCTATCCGTTAAGTAATACGAGGCACCGAATTTTGTGAATTTGTCGATTGTGGTAAGGAAGCTGCACTTCTTGAAGATATAAGTGTCTATATGAATAATTTGATTTATATTTGTTGTCGTTTCGGTCAATTCAAACCGCTGAGACTGAGAATGTCTACATTTTTAATGGCGTCAATTTTATTTGGGTTTGGCTTCAACCCTTCTTCAGTTATTACATGACCCAGAAATTCCGTTTCCCTATTCATAAAACTGCATTTATCTATTTGTATCTTCAGATGTTTAATATTATCATCTACATATTTAAGTGTATGAATTTTATCAAATGACATTTGCCTATATTGTAATTTAATGGCCTGTCCGTTAAGTTTTATAATCCCTGCTTCTAAATCGATTAACGTGTTTAATTTATTAAGTAAATCCGTTCCTATTATGAACTGATATTTTCGTTCGGGCAGACTTTTTACTTTCCAACGAATAAGAGCTCCTGCTGGTGCTTTTAATTCATCGGGGGCCGAAGTATGTATGAAGTATTAAAAGATCCCTTACCATTAACTGTAGAAAATTGCACTGGTTCAATTTTCTCTTTTTTAAAAACGTTTATTTTGTCATCTATAAGACTAAGTGAGGATCCTGTATCAATTAATGCTAAATATTTCTGTTTGTTTATTGTTATTTCGATAGTTGGCAATTCTTCCGAGGCTAATTGAAAAAAAAATCTAAGTTATTAACTTCGACTTGGTTGACTTGATCAATATTGTTTAGAGACCTATCTAATCCTTGCTCAGTTATATTCTGATTGTGGCGATTTTGGCCCGAATATGAACTAAGGTTTCCTGATTGTGCGACTTGTCTTTCTACATTATTAACTTGCTCTTGTTGGATATTTGAAACATCCATGGGTTCGGGTTGCCTATTATGATATTGTTGACGGTACTGCCCAGGATTCCTATTATTACCTGACTGTTGATAATATCTTCTATTTTGTCCTGATTGATTATGGTACTGATTATTATTTGTATTATAATTATTAGGGTGGTAGTTATTGGGACCCTGATTATTGTTATAGTTATTCTGTGGACGATGTTGCTGATCGATACTATCTCTACTTGGTTGCCTGAAATTATTCGGTGTTGGTCTTCTACGGCTCCAGGAAATAACCCCCCAACGAAATAACCCCCCAAATAGAAAATGAAATAACCCCCCAAATTTGAGGAATAATTTCACTGTGAAATTATACCCCAAATAGAACATGAAATAAGTCCCCAAAATGGTATGAAATAAGTCCCCAACTAAAATTTGGGGTCTTATTTCATTTTTCTTATTTATGCCAAAATATGAAATATAATCCAAGAACTCCATTAACAGTTAATTTTCTTATCTGCAGGTGTTCCTAGACTAAGTATTTGATTCGCGGATTTTTTGTACAGATGTACGAAAGTACCGTTTTAAAATTAGTTCAGTGATAGGTTTGTATTTTTGAAGATAAAAATATTTTTTTTGCATATTTTCGTCCTTAAAAATAATAAGCGAAATACCTAAATAAAAATAGACCATCGCCGAATATAAGATATTTAATGGGCGGAACTTTTAAAATAGTTCCCAAAGGTTCTTTAACCAGCTTCTAGTCATCTATATATAATATTGAATATTGACGAGGTAATGACGTTATTTTAATAAAATAAATTGTTTCAACCTTAGCGCCGCAGACGAAAATTTGGTACAAAAAATCGCGCGATTTTTTGTACCAAATTTTTATTATTCCTTAATGTTGCAGATAGTTTATTTTATTAAAAATCCAAATTTTAAATCGCGCGATTTTTTGTACCAAATTTTTATTATTCCTTAATGTTGCAGATAGTTTGTTTTATTAAAAATCCAAATTTTAAACTATTAACAAATTTGCTTTTACTTATTTCCGTTATTTTTCTTTTCAAATGAATGAAATGTTGCAATTATTAAAAAAAGCACGTCTTTATTTAATTAAAAATACATATATAAAGATTGTAAATTTATTTTTAAAAAGACAGTATATTGAATAAGAAGAGAAAAAAAAATAAAATAACAACAAATTGGGGTGTTATTTCATTTTTGAAATTAGGGTGTTATTTCATTATCAAATCTTAATCATAATCTTATGTACTGGCAACTTCTTTATTTTATATCAGACCCGTGGGTCGGCGCGGGCGCCCCACCGGCGGCGGTTAGCGCGGGGTCGCGGCGAGCGCGGCGTACCACCGTGAAGAACGCGGCCGCAAACGCGCCCGCCCTTCGCCACGGCTCTGATTCAAAATAATTGTAATTGCTTGTTCATTTTGTTCGAATTCTTAACTATATATTATGTAGCTGTACCTACTACACATTTTTTATACTTTCCTTGCCCAAATTTTGGGGACTTATTTCATAGTTGAATTTGGGGAGTTATTTCACTGTGAAATAACTCCCTAATTTGAAGTATGAAATAAGTCCCCAAAAGCCCATGAAATAAATCCACAATTTTGGGGGTTTATTTCACATGAAATAAATCCCCACCTCCATACAAATTTTGGGGGGTTATTTCCTTTTCTATTTGGGGGGTTATTTCGTTGGGGGGTTATTTCCTGGAGCCGTCTTCTACTATCTTTATTCAAAACTTTATTTTTTGTAAACTCTGGTCTTATACAAGAGTCTTCATACCTACGTCTTCTCATTACTAATAGAATATTTTCTAACACATTTTCTTCATATATTCTCTCTAAGAGAGTTCCCTGTGTCATTTCTTTAATAGTATTTACTAGGATTCCACTAATGTTACTTAGGTTTATAAAATTATCACCTTGGTAATATATAATTAATTCATCAGCTTTATGCTTTAATTGTTGTATTTCTATTGCAAGTTCACTTACGCTATTTACTTTTAGACTGCTTATTCTTCGGTACAGTTGAAAAGGCTCGATGTCCGGCTTGTAGCGCAATTTCAGCGTTGCTTTGATGAGTTCCCAGTTGTCTGGTTGTGGCACATTTATCACCGTGTTCTTCGCCTCTCCCTGGATTTTCTCGTGGTAGATCGATAAGGTAAATCTTCGTCTCGTTTCTTCGTTGTCAATCTCGGCTAAGTAGTACTCCACATTTCGGATAAACGAATTTATTGTGATATCCCCATGTCCGGTAAAAGTAGGCATGTGTTTTACATTGTTGACGAGTTGGTCTTGTCTGACGTTTCGCTCTCGGTTTTGGAGGTCTTGGTATGCGTTTCTCAATGCTTCTAGTTGCTGGTTTCTTCGTTGGAGCTCTGCAGCTAGCTCTTCAATGTTTTGATTGTTAGCTGCCATTTGTTGAGTTTTAAAATATTGTTTTCTATTTATTCACTTAACACTGTATTATGTCCACCGAATGCGTTCGTAAGCGGACTTGGTCTGTGTTGGAATATATTTTATTTTTTATTTTTTTTTCAATAACACTGTACACTAATCTTGAACGATTTTATTTGTGTATCTGCTTATTTTCAATATTGTAATTTGTTCCTCGTACACTAATCTTAAACGATTTTATTTGCGTACTTAATTGCACTATGATTTTTGTTCGAAATCACTAGATAATCCGTTTTAAGATTATCTTACCGACTGCGCCAGAGAAATAACCGTCTTTTAGTTATTATTAAAAAAAATACAGAAAAACAATTTTATTGAAGAAACGTTTATTGACTGACAAAAAGATACGAGTTACACGACTGCAATTGCGATACTACCCCACATTTCTTGTAGTTCGCCTCTATTTGATACTTTACAATTTCTGATTTTAATCGGCAGACGCAATGTCAGCGATTCTACTGGCACAGATATTTTTCTGTGAAATTAACAAATATAATATTACAATGTACTTAATTTCCAAGAAATGAGGAAATGCATTTTAACTTAGTGTTATTGACCGGATGAAGTCGTCGTATTTATCGGCTTGTGCAGGCACTGGTGCTGACGTAGGCATATACGTGACTCGCGCGCTCATAGTAGTATGAAATTTGTTCCTCTCATTACCTTAACAAGTAGTTTACGCTTCTGTAGTGTTATTCGCGTTTGGTAGGTAGCTTTCCAGCGAACGCACCTACTAATACCGTCATTACATGCGGTTTTTCCTTATGGCGCTAGGTCGAACGGTCTTGTTATTTGTAGTCGGCGCTCAAGGTTTGTCACGTCCAGAGTACGGATTATTTCATTATTGCAGTGACCATGAATACGAGAACGAAGTTTGCGAGCAAAGTTTGTTACTTCGTTACTCACGGTAGCAATTCCTAGATCTCTGTGAATATCACTATTCCTTATATACCATGGAGCATTCACGATTGCTCTTAGCGTTCTGTTTTGGAATGTTTGTAATATAGCCATATTACTTGGTTTGGTACAACCCCAAAGCTGAATATCGTATGTCCAAGAAGGTTTTAGCACTTGTTTATACAGGAGCAGTTTGTTGTATACGCTTAGCTTTGAATATCTTCCGAGTAGCCAATACATTTCTCTAACTCTGATTGCGAGCTCGTCGCGCTTTTTCTTTACGTGTGGCTTCCACTTAAGTTTAGCGTCTAGGGTCATTCCTAGATATTTCGCCTCGTTTGCGTACGGTATTTGTACCGTGTTAATGAAAACAGGTAAGTTGTTTATCCTTTTGTACGTGAAATTGACATGCGTCGACTTGGTCTCATTAAGGGCAATTCGCCAGGTCTTTGTCCACTCGCATACTTTATTAAGAGCCCGTTGGAGTTTTTCAGTTGATGATTCGACTGACTCATCGATTGCGAGGATAGCCGTATCGTCTGCGAACGTTGCTACGATGGTCCCTTCATCCTGTGGTATATCTCTTGTGTAGAGCAGGAATAAGATTGGGCCGAGAACGCTTCCTTGAGGAACACCGGCGTGGATTTCTTTGAATTCCGAGAATTCAGTCTCATGTCTAACATGAAAGAGTCTGTTCTCAAGGTAGGATTTCAATATTTTGTATAATTTTTCCGGTAGGATTGTCCTTAGCTTATACATGAGGCCTTCGTGCCATACCTTGTCGAAGGCTTGCGATACGTCGAGAAAAGCGCTAGAGCAAATCTTTTTGCATTCTAGAGCATTCTCAATTTCATTTGTTATTCGATAAACCTGATCGATTGTGGAATGTTTAACCCGGAAGCCGAATTGATGATCTGGTATCAAGCATCTTTCTTCAATTACCGGTTGTAATCGTTTGAGCAGAAGGTGTAAGTATAGAAGGATGAAGCACATTGCGTTTAACAAATAGAATTGAATTTATTATGTTGTCTAATTCTTCACTTAATTCATTTGTCAAATAAGTTAGAAGGCTTACATGACATGTTGGGAGGCAAGTTCGGCAAGCTCAAGTTTATTTATTTTATCCGAAGTTGTTTCTATAAAATTATTTATTTTATTAATGTTTCCGTTAAGGAGCTTCTAATTAAATTTTAAGTTATTAATTGATTCATTAAAATTTGCAATAGTTGTTTTCACAACATGAACTTGTTCTTGTTGAACCATTATTGTAAATAAGTCTCCCGTTGCATATTTTATGTTCACTCTCTACTATGATCAACGCTCATACTATGTATTATGTTATACCAATGTTTTCTCTATACATTCTTCTGTGACAAGTTACATAAGTTTATACCATTTTGTGAAGTCAGTCTCTAATAAACTCTCGAACTAGAAACATCGTTTACCTATTCTGTCTCGGCGCTCTTCAGGTTATGGGCCCAGAATTTCGCTCAGTTTAGTAAACGGTTTAAATTTTTTTTTAAGTTCGATTAGAGGTAAATCGGTAAATATGAGTTCGTCTCTTTACCAAATTGAGAAATTGGGTGATCAAAATTATGATGGTTGGGCCATCCAGATGAAAAGTGTGCTTATAATATCAAATCTCTGGTCGTATGTCGACGGTAGTACGGTTAAAGAGGAGAATATGGCACAAGCACAAAAATTAGAATGGGACATTAAGGATGGGAAAGCACTCGCGTCAATAATTCTTAATATAAAACCATCGGAAGTGAACCATATTAAACATTGTCAGACATCGAAGAAAGCATGGGATAATTTGAAACAAATCCACCAGCCACGCGGTCCCGCCAGAAAAATCGCTTTGTTTAAACAGCTACTACGCATTAAGCTAGGAGAAAATGAAAGCATGCCCGAATATATCAATCGTTTTTCAAGTATTGTAGAAAAGCTTAGTGAAATAGATTTTTCCATAAATGATGAATTGTTGGTCATTATTTTGCTCTCTAGCCTTCCAAAATCTTTGGATAATTTTGTTGTAGCAATGGAGTCGCGCGATGAATTGCCGAAGATGAGTTCTCTTAAAGTTAAACTGCTGGAAGAGGGTGATCGGCGATTAGAAAAAGATGAGCCCGCGGGAAAGGAGGAAGTAGTCTTTGAGCAGCAAGCATATTCAGCACGATCAGGTCAAAATACAAAATTTGCTAATAAGAAGAGATCGCCAGGAAAGTGTTTTAACTGTGGTAAGAGAGGACATTTCGTTGCGAATTGTCCGGAACCAAAGAAGCGTTATGGAACCAAACCGGTTGCTTCATTCTCTATGCTTTCAGCATCCCACTGCAATGTACTTGGTTCGCAGAGTTGGTGTATAGATAGCGGGACAACTTCGCATATATGCTGCGATAAGTCATTATTTACAACTATGCGAGAGTGCAAAGAACAAATTAAGCTAGCAGGTGATAATTATATCATTGCAACTGGTATCGGTACCGTTGTTCTTAATACGGAATTCTGTGAGCTGAGGTTGCGAAATGTGTTTTTCGTTCAGAATTTGAAGGCTAACTTTGTATCCGTAAGCAAAGCCATTGAAAATGGTTGTAGTGTTGAGTTTTGTATGAAGGTTGCAAAAATCAAACGTGATGGTAAAACCCTATTAGAGGCTAAGATGGAGGATGATTTGTTCGTCTTCAGGTATCACCAAATCGAGAAATTGCATACAATCAATCCAAATTTAAGCAATTACCGAAAATGGCATGACAGATACGGGCACCTGAACACAAAAAGTTTAAGCAAAATATATACAAATAAGATGGTAAACGGTTTCCCATTAGGAGCTGTTCCAGAAAATTTTCAGTGCAAGATTTGTATGAAGGGGAAAATCTGCATTAAGCCTTTTCCGCAAGAGTCGTCAACAAGGTCAAAGGATGTCTTAGAACTCGTACATAGCGATGAGTGTGGTCCAATGAGGAAAATGTCTCTTGGAGGAGCAAGGTACTTTGTAACCTTCATTGACGACAAGTCGCGAAAAATGTTCGCTTATTTTATAAAAACAAAAGATCAAGTCTTCGAAGTTTTTCAGAAATTTAAGGCGATGGTGGAGCGTGAGACAGGAAAATCTATTAAAACTATTCGTAGTGACAATGGATCCGAGTACTGCAATAACGTTTTTAATAATTTCCTCGAGAAATGTGGGATAACACGTCAGTTTTCTGTGGCATACACTCCACAACAAAATGGAGTGGCAGAAAGGGCCAATAGGACCATCGTTGAGATGGCAAGGTGCATGCTTATGCAGTCTGAACTGAATGAATCTATGTGGGCTGAAGCAGTCAATACGGCAGTGTATCTTAGGAACAGGTGTCCTACGAAAATTTTGTTTAACATAACACCCGAAGAAGTTTGGAGTGGTCGAAAGCCATCTGTAGGACATTTGAGAGTTTTCGGGTGCACGGCTATAGCTCTTAACAAATCTAAAGCGCTTTCTAAATGTCAGTCTAAAGGGGAGGAGTACGTCATGGTGGGGTATTCAACTACTTCCAAGGCTTATCGTCTCTTTGACAGATCAAAAAGAAGGGTTATTGAGAGGAGAGATTTTTCATTCATTGAAGATGCTTGTACTGCAGATGACCCTGTACATGGAGGAAATTTTATATTGGAAGAACCAGAGCAAAATGAAACTGAACAACAGGTGGACCAGCAGGAGGAGGAGCAAAAGGAACATGAAAGGTCGGTAGAACAAAATGGAATGTGTGACCAGGTGCAAGATAGAATGCAGCAAGGGAAGCCTACGGAGCAAAAGCAAGACGTGAATCCCTTTAAAACAAAAAGGTTCTCAAAAAGAAAGAGATCAAGCACAAGCAGCGAGGAGGATCGGCCACAAACCCCAACGTTTGGTAGAGGTAGACAGAAGATCATCAGAACCGGGAAACCAGGAAGGCCCAAGAAGCAGTACAATGTTTTAAATAACATAAGCACAGGGAAAGATGTTGTAGTTCCACAAACAATGACGGAAGCGTTTTCACAACCCGAATGTTTAATGTGGAAAAAGGCAGTTGACGACGAGTATCAGTGCTTAATATTCAACAACACATGGGATCTAGTTGAGCTTCCAGAAGGAGTGAAACCCATAGGTTGTAAGTGGGTATTTAGTGTCAAAAACGACGAAAATGGTGAAGTGCAAGGCGCGGCTGGTGGCCAAAGGCTACGCTCAGAAATTTGGAATAAATTACAGCGAAACTTTTTCCCCAGTTGTGCGGTATTCCACGATACGAATGCTTTTAGCCTTAGCTGTGGAAAAGAAGCTAATCCTACACCAAATGGACGTGTCGTCTGCATACTTAAATGGGGAACTTCAGGAAGATATTTACATGCAGCAACCCGAGTGTTTTGTCGATCCAAAGAACCCACGGAAGGTATTGAAGTTAAGGAAAGCGTTGTATGGACTAAAACAATCGGGAAGAGCATGAAACGAGAAATTGGATGCGGTCCTCAAGAAACTTGGATTTCGTCAGTGCAACAGTGAACCCTGTGTGTATGTGGCAAATAACGAAGGCGATTTGAGGATAATTGCTGTTTACGTCGATGATTTTATTTTGGCTGGTGTAAGCGAAAAGTCAATTAATCAGATGAAGTTGCAGATTAAGAAGGAGTTTAAAGTCGTCGATAATGGCCCATTGCATAATTTTCTGGGGTTTGAAATAAGTCGCGAAGGGAGTACGGGCCCCATTTCGATTTGTCAAACTCAACTTATAATGAACTTATTGCGAGATACCGGCATGGTTGAGTGCAGACAAAATCCAACACCATTGGAAGCTGGTCAGCAGTTTTACTGTAAGGATGATGACTGTAAGCGTACAAATCGAGAGCAGTATCAATCAATAATTGGTTCGTTGATGTATCTGGCAATTTCAACTAGGCCAGATATTATTCACTCAGTCAGCAAATTGGCTCGTTTTAATGCGGATCCTCATGAAGAACACTTCACAGCAGTCAAACATCTGTTGAGGTACTTAAGCTCCACTATTAAATTTAAATTGCGTTATTTTCAAACAGGTAAACAATTGGAAGGCTTTGTTGACGCTGACTGGGGAGGCGACGTCGCAGATAGGAAGTCGTATACTGGATATGCTTTCATGCTTGGCGGTGCTGCCATATCATGGGAGTCAAAAAAGCAGACAACTGTGGCATTGAGCAGCACTGAGGCAGAGTACATGGCTCTTTCGGCTTCAGCTAAAGAAGCTGTATACTTGAAAAGGCTGGTGTGTGAACTAGGAGGGGGAGAGTTTGCTTCATCACATATCACTATATATGGAGATAACTTAAGCGCCCAGCAGCTCGTTAAGAATCCAGTTCATCATCCACGAAGTAAACACATCGACATCAAATATCTCCATATCAGAGAGGTCTACAGTAGTGGTAATATTAACATCAGTTACGTGCCAACAGATTAAATGTTAGCAGATGTTCTTACTAAGAATTTACAAAAAGTAAAGCATCATAAATTTTGTAAACTTTTAGGGCTTGTTGAATAAATGATCTAAGTCCTATTTCGATTTTTTTTTTGAATATTTTGAATTTTTGAATTTAAAGTAAATTTGAATGAATTTTGTTTAATTTTGTTCTACATCAATAATAAAGTAACATATTATAGTTTTCGCGTTGAGGGAAAGTGTTGAACCATTATTGTAAATAAGTCTCCCGTTGCATATTTTATGTTCACTCTCTACTATGATCAACGCTCATACTATGTATTATGTTATACCAATGTATTCTCTATACATTCTTCTGTGACAAGTTACATAAGTTTATACCATTTTGTGAAGTCAGTCTCTAATAAACTCTCGAACTAGAAACATCGTTTACCTATTCTGTCTCGGCGCTCTTGAGTTCTTTCATTAACTCAAGCATTTCGTTTTCATTTCCTTTAACATCATTAATAGCTTTTTCAAAAAAGGTTGCATCATCATAATCAACTGTACCGAAAATTGTTTTGAAAAAGGTTCCGATTCCATTAAAAGTCCTCTTTTATTCCTAATTTGATTCTTTCCTACGAGGTCTTCAATTGATTGGTATTTTAAGTATAAATATGGAATTTTGGCTTTTAAGTAATTAAGAGATTGCTGACAAAAGTAGAAATGTATATGGAAAAGTTTCTCATCATTACATAGAGGTAAGGATTTAGAATAAGTATTGTTAATAAGATATAGCTTTTCGTAGTATATTGAGAAGTTGGTATAAGTTACCATTTTCCATTTCGTGGATGAAGTTTTGACGTGTCCCAGATTCTCAAAGTTATACCGCTTCCGTTGCTGATGTTGTCGACTTTAAACGATAGTGCGTGTATTTCGCACATGAAGCATGTCATAAGGGATAGTCTGGAACTAAGAAGCTGGTTTCAGTCTATTTATATGTACTCTAAGTTTTTTTCTTTTGATTTTAAAAGTCAAATTTTGATTATTATGGATGTCTACTACTTCGAATGGTCCCTTGAAGGTTGGAGACAAACTTTTATTTTTGCGAACACTTTCATTACGTAAATATACCTTATCACCTAGTTTATATGAAGGATTTTTGATATTTCTATCATAATATAGTTTTGATTGCTCTTTTGAATTCACAATATTATTCTTTGCAATTTCATGAGACTTATTTAACCTGTACTTGAGTTGATCTAAATAGTCGTCGTATGTATATCTTAATTCTGGATTTTGGGTTAGGGAAGACGGAAGAATCGGCTTGTGTCCAAACACTAACTCATACGGCGTAAACTTAGTTGTGCTATGTACCGAATTGTTATAGGAGAATATGGCGGTTGGTAGCCATGTGTCCCAATTATCTTGATATTCATTTATATAATGCTTTAGATAATCCTTAATTGTTGAATGGCAGCGTTCTAATGCTCCATTACTCTGTGGATGATAGGCTGTAGTATGTATTTGTTTCATATGGAAAAACTTGGAAAATTCTTTTAGTGTATGGGACATAAAATCTGAGCCTTGGTCGGTAAGAACTGCTTTGGGAATTCCATAGTGACTAATAAATTTAAATAGGTTTTCTGCAACTGTTTCGGCTTTGTGTTCTTTGATTGCATATGCTTGCGTAAATTTTGTAAGATCATCCTGCATTGTAAGTATAAATCTATTTTCATCTATTGTGATAGGTAATGGTCCTACTATATCTAAGCTAAGTCTGTCAAATGGCTGATTTGAAGTTGAAGTTATTTCCATTGGAGCTTTATACGTGTTTCTTAAGACTTTGTTCCTTTGACAGCTTTCGCAGGATTTTATGTATTCTTTAATAGTTCTTTTCATTTTATGCCAATGATAACGATCTTTGATCCTACTATATGTTCTTCGAAACCCGGAATGTCCAGATTGCGGATCATCATGGTTTTCTTTAAGTATTAGAGGTATCTCATCTTGAGTAGGTGTGATTATTTTGTTTTTGTGAACAATAACTTTAATTTTGGAATTTTTGTATATGAATTGAATGATATGACGTATTTTTTCGTATTTAAATTGGTTAATTTTATCTTCAAAATTAGGCAATGATATGCTTTCTACATTATCCTCTTCTAGTTTGCTCTTTAGATTTTGAATTGTATAAAAGAAATCTTGATAACTAGCTTTTTCCCAGCTCGTTCTTTTAATGAGACAATGATAGATATGTTTTTTAGTTTTAATATTATTCGAACGAATAATACTGTATAATTCATGAGGATGGTTTTGTAACTGAGAAAAATTATCAGCTGTTTGCGAAATTGTTGTAACAAATTTGTTTTCGTTGCTAAAGTCAATACTGTTTAAATAAGCTATGTGATCCTTTGAATTCAGTAGATGTGAATTTTCTTCTGAGTAATCAAATACCTTTGATTTTAAAGAGGAGTAATAAAACTTTAAATAATCGTCATAAGTTTCATGACTAACAAAACAGATTGTATGATTTTCTTTGATGGGATTAAATTTGATTCTTGATAGACAATCAGCATTTGAATTTATTTATTCATATTCCTCTAACTTAAGTCGCCACCTTAAGAGTCTTGAACCAGGATCTTTGCATGAAAATAACCATTGTAATGGTCGATGATCGATAACAATTGTAAATTTTCTTCCATATAAATGTGGACGAAAATGATTAATGGCCCACACTATTGCTAAGAGTTCTCTTTCAATAGTGCTGTAATTAGATTCTGCATGATTTAATGTACGAGATGCAAAGCATATTGGTAAATCTTTTCCAATATCTCCCTGCGATAATATGGCTCCTATGGCAAAATTAGAGGCGTCTGTAGTGACTAAAAATTCTTTTGAAAAATCAGGATATTGAAGTATATGTTCTGTTAAAAGTTTGTTTTTTAATTGGATGAATGAATTTTCTTGTTCTTTACTCCAAATAAATTTTGTATCCTTTTTTTATAAAGAAGTTAAGGGTTTTGATATTTTGCTGAAATTTTCGATGAATCGACGATAGTAACCGACGAGTCCAAGGAATGATTTTATTTCTTTAGGGTTTTTTGGTTTAGGAAAATCTTTGATTACTTCAACTTTCGAAGGATTAGGTTTTACTCCATTTTCTGAAATAAGGTGTCCGAGATATGCGACTTCCTTTCGAAGGAACTCACACTTATCCGGTTGGAGCTTTAAGTTATTATCTGCTAATCTTTGGAAAATTTCAGTAAGTTTACGTTCATGGTCTTCAAGAGAGGATGCATATATCACCACGTCATCAAGGTAAACGAAACACTTTTCGCCAATTAGTCCTGCAAGAACATGATTCACGCTGAAAGGTAGCGGGAGCATTCCTTAACCCAAATGGCATACGACAGAATTCGTAGTGGCCACTTGCAGTAGAGAAGGCGGTCTTTGACCTGTCTTCCTCTTTAACATTGATTTGGTGAAACCCGGAAGCGAGGTCCAGGGTTGTGAAGTATTTACTGTGACCTAATTGGTCAAGTATTTCACATATATTGGGTAAGGGGAAAGAATCTCCAACAGTAACTTCGTTAAGTTTCCTGTAATCGATTACAATCCTCCATTTCTTCTTGCCTGAAGCATCAGCTTTCTTAGGGACCACCCATAAGGGTGCTGACCATGGGGAATTGGAAGGTCTAATAATTTTTTGATATAACATATTGGAAATTTGATTTCTGACTTCCTCTTTATGGATCTCGGGATATCTGTATGTTTTACAATTAATAGGTCTGTTATTTTCTAGATTAATTTCATGCTCAACAGATTTAATAGCTGAGAGAATATCTCCCTTCAAGAAAAATATACTTGAATACTTATTGCATAAGTCGAGAAGACTCTTGGTCTCTTCGTGATTAAGATGTTCTGTTCTTATTTCTTTATGTAAGAGTTCTTTTCGATCTACAGATTCATGATTACCATTTTGAAAATGAAAAGATTCTGCTGATAAAGGTATTAGATTGGTATTGGCCTTGGTAATCTTTACTGGTTTATCAAGAGTGTTAAGTACCGTAGCGATAGCTTGAAATTTATCATCGATTTGTGTAAATGCCTTGCTGAGATAAACTCCGTCGGGTATGGAGAGTTCTGGTAGAATTCCTTCCTTGATTTCTGGATTCATTATATTTATTTTTATTACAATTTCTGATCGGGGAGGCAGTATGTATGATTCTTTTGAACAACGATTGATAAAAAAGGGAATTGTCTCTCCGCTTTCTAAGCTCATAATTTTTGTTTGATAATTTAGGCTAACTCGTTTAGCAACTAGAAAATCGTTTCCTAATATACCATCATAGGGAATATTAGAAGGTGAACCAATTATATGAAATACGTTGCTAAAATTTAGGGTTACTGAATTTTCTGACTGTATAAAAAATTTAAGATTTATAGAACCTATGCTTCTAATGGGATTCTTGTCGTTATTAATTCCTTTAAGTGTAACTTTACCATTTTGAATAAAGTTTGAATTTTCTTTTAAATTTGTTTTCTTAACTATTGAAATATTTGCACCACTATCGATTAAAAATTTGAAATAACCTACTTTAGATCGATTGGATTTAACTATGACAAAAATGGTGTTATCGTTTGATAGTATACTCAGAGAAAAACGTCCCATTAATTTGTCAATGGTACGACCATTGGATTTATAAGACGCGTTTTAATAAGATTTTCCTATTAAAACAATAGTTTTCTAATAAAATTAAAGGTTTTTGGGTTATTAATACAATGGTATTGAAATTATTACTATTAATAGGGTGTACGTTATAAATATAATGGGAAACACTATTTATTTAATAGTCTTTTACCATTAATATTTTATAACGTATACTATTGTCCCATTAATAAATACTGTTATTTATTAACAGATGGAATACCATTGAAAAATCTTCATGTTAATATTGCCGTCTTATTATATCAATGGGAGGACTATTAATTTAATTGTTTTTGTTTTTATTTTGATAACATTGATACCATTTTTTTAATGAGGGACCCAGCAATAGATAAAACTATTGATTTAATAGGATTTGATATTTTCAATATCAATAACATGAACTATTGTTATAATAGTTCCATGTAGTTAAATATGTTTAATGCTAGGAAACAATATATATTTAATAGCGTATCCCATGAAATCAATGTGAAGAGTCTTTAATTAAATATATTGTAGTACTACTTTTTCACACGCACCATTAATAGAATTAAAAATAACATTAATTTTCCAATAAATCCTACAGTAATACAGGCCCAAACGAAATGATCTATTAACTTATATGTATATCCACTTATAATATTATTCAAGTCACACAAATATATTTTTGAGAAAAATATGTTATAATATCAAAATAATAATAAAAATGCAGGCATAAAAAAAATCTCAGATCAAAATCTAAAATATAATCTATAATATTTTCTGCGCTGTAGGAAATTAAAGTAGGAGATGGCATTGTTTAGTCCTTAATACGAATGTGACATTCGAAACGAGCAATTCCGAAGTGGTGTGTGATTGTGAAATAAGGAAAATGAAGTAAAAAAGAAACAAACATAGGTAAGTATTTTTTAACTTTTTATAAAAGTTTGAGTTTACGAAATTGTTTGTATCATAGTTAAATACATAATTTATGCAGACTTTTCTGCTGCAAATAAAATCAATCCTGTAACTTTTTGGCCTAGCTTACGATATATGGTTTGAAAGCAATTTTGATATAACATCCATACCATAAATTATTTGTTGCCGCTTTAAAATAGTTGATTTATTTCAATGTGATACATTTTTAAAGTTAATAGTATATCCCTTTAATATCCGCGTCATTCAATAAAAGTTCCGTTAGAGTAACTGTACAAAATTCTTTAAAAGTGATTTTAATAGTATAAAACCTATTACTTTAAAGGGATTCATATTTAAAGTAATGGTATATCACATTAAAAAGCATATTTTTTCAAAATGCTAATAGTATATCTTATAACTTTAATTATATTAATAGTATATCCCATTGGTAAGAACAAGGTTTGTTTTACTTAGACTCGTCAAAGTTTGCCATTAGTATCGCTGTCGTGACAAAGTGAAGTTCATTGTAAAATATACTCTAGAATCAACATTTTGAAATTGGAAAACGAGTGCAGCTCAGGTATAATTTAATGAATTTTATTTGATAATAATAGTGTTTTGGACTATATTAAAATATTTTTTTAATCATTTTGGAAGTGCATTTATATGCGTGTCTTTAGATGTATTTTATACATTTAACGTGCAAAATAATTTTCTTTGATCATAGTAGTGTTTTATTTTTGTCCTAACTGTGGTAAATTAAATATTTTTTTCGACGATCGGTTTGATGTCTTAATGAAATAATAATTTGCTTGCACTCAGTTTTATTCAATATTTGTAGGAATACTATTTGCATAAGAGAGGACATGGTCTCAACCCAACTGGAAAGCTGCATGATAAGGCTGATAATGCCAGAATCAAAATAAGAGGTTTGAAAAGACAACACAACTGATAAGTGAAAACAAGGATGAAGGTATTTTGTATTGTATATTTTATTTGTTTAATACTCTTAAAATCCGTTGATTATTACCATTACTAAAAGTGTTTTTTACATTATTATTTTTTAATACGGGTTTTAATAAGGCTTTTAATATATTTTAGTTTGTTTCATTTTTGAGGTAGTTAATCGATTTTAAATTTTTGTTGAGTAATTGTAGAAACTACCGTCTCTGATCCACCGACGTATGAAGCAACTATATATGGCTTGCACATAACATTGAGCGATGAGTGAAGTTCGGACTAAATGGACTGAAGTCGCAAAACTGAAGCCTTACATATCCTCACAAAATGGCCACACACTGGTAAGTCGAAGCATTATTCATCTCATTATTTCTATGGAATTAATAAATTACTCTTTTATTGCAGGCTTCAAAATCTATGACTTCAAGGACCAATATTTCTACACCCTTGCTTTTAATGCTGCACTTGTAAACCATATTTTTTTGCATTTTTATTAATAAAAAAAGGTGATACCTATAAAAAAATATATTGTATTGTACTATTGATTTTAAAAGGTATTCGGTTATTTTTCCAGCCATACGGTCCTATTATTGCAATAGTATATACTATTAATTATGATAGGGTACACCATTAAAACTTAAAGGAGGCTGATTGAAGCAATGGTATTGTGTTATTGTGTTAACAGTACAGTCCCATTGCTGTTATAGTAGATACCATTACTTTCAAGAGAATACGCAACTTTATATCTATAAGGGCCCCATTGAAACAATGGTATTGGGTTATTGTTTTAGCAGTACAGTCCTATTATAGTAATAGTAAATATTATTAAATTAATAAGTTAAATACTATTGACATAATAGTATGGTGTAATTGTTTTTATCATATTTTCTAATACTTTTCATGGTATTTACTTTTGATAGTTAATTGTATTTTCCTATTAAAAACTATCGTAAACAATACTAAACATACTATTATTAATTAATAGGACAAAATATTGAATTAAAGGGGTGACAACATTAATACACATGGAAAATCGTACCATTACTTTTATAGTTTTGAAATTATTATTTCAATTGGATGAACACCATTGACCAATTTTAATAGTATAAAAGCTTTGATTCAATTACTTTTCTTATTGATATTATAGTATTTTTTTCTGAGTGTACTATTCGGAAAGAATTGCTGCTGCTACAATATTCTCCCGAAGCTCCGCAGCTTCTGGTTCGAGAGTCCTTATGTTTTCCGATGATCTTGTATTGTTTGCATTTTCTTGCTCTTTCTTCCATTTAAGTTTCCTACATTCCTGAATAACATGACCATTATTTTTGCAATATTTGCAAGTTTTTATTGAGTGTTGAGAAGTATTTAAAACGGTTTTGGATGTACTTGGTTTTTTAAAGCACTGATTTGATGAGTGTCCCATTTTATGACAAAAGGAACATTCAATTGCTTTGAAATTCGAATTTTTGGTTTTGATTAGTAATTGAACCTTTTCTTCTTCAATTGCTAAATTGAAGGCTTCGTTTAGACTTTCTATATTTCTAGCTCTTAACATGTTGCTTATATCAAGTTTAATATTTAAAATAAAAGTATGCAGTGCTAGGTCATTCATTGCGGCAAGTCTTCCAGGTAATTCTGCAGGAATTGTTGAATTTTGGTGAGTTGAGGTTAAAAGACGTTTTAAAGCAGTTTCAACCCTACATATATATTGAGAAATTTGTTCAGTGGGTTGCCGTGTGCAAGATAATAATTCTATTAGCAAATGACCATGATGCTTAGCATCTGAATATATACTTTTTAGGAAATTTTTAAGATCTAACCATTTGTTGAAATCGTGGTTCGAAACGGCTGCCTCAGCTTTACCGCTGAGTTGCGTTTTTGTATAAGCTAATAAAATGTCTATTTAATCGACTGTAGCTATATTGAAAGCTGCATCAACAGCATTAAGATATGGAATTAGTTTTTGTCTGTCACCATCGAATGGTTTGATAAATTTGAATAACATTTGTAAGGGAACAGTGACGCCTACATTATTTTCAATTTCTAAGTCGTTACCGTCCGCATCATTGAATTCTTCATCGTTATTATTTAAAGCCATTGTGTATTTTATTGGATAAAACAAGTATTATTTAAAGCACTTTATCTTTATATATAAAATTCTACTGTACGTGTGTATGTCACTGAACTCCTCCTAAACGGCTGGACCGATTTGAATAATTTTTTTTGTGTGCGTTTGGGTAGCGCCCTGGATGGTTTAGAAGCCGATTGGTCAAAATTGGACAAAGGGGCGTGGTATCGCCCATACAAAAATAACATTCAAAATCTTATATCAAACCACCAAATCGATCGAGTTCAAATTTACACATAATCTTAGGTATTGGCCCAAGAGTATTTCTGTGAAGATTGGTCAAAATTGGACAAAGGGGCGGGGAACCGCCCATACAAAAAATACATTCAAAATCTTATATCTGGAAAACCACCAAATCGATCGAGTTCAAATTTACACATAATCTTAGGTATTAACCAAGGAGTATTCCTGTGAAGATTGGTCAAAATTGGAAAAAGGGGCGTGGCACCGCCCATACAAAAATTACATTCAAAATCTTATACGTATTTCAAAAGCAACCGAATCGTGACTGCGAGTTATTAAGTAAAATACAATATTGATTTATTTGGAATATATAAGACAAAAAAAGTTGTAACAATATCACACTCCACTGTTCATACGGAACATACAAACACAGTGCCTCAAAATTCGATGTATTATTAAAAACAAAATTCTAAAAAAAACGCCTTTTTGTACGGAGCCTTTTGATATTTCCGGTTTCGCATTTCAATGAATATTAAGTGTATTATACATACAACAATGCCACGTCTTCGTGAACGAGGAGGACATATTGGTCGACGTACTCCGAATTCACAAGTAGTCCAGAAAGGTCGGCTAAATAGATCGACAGAAGATAAATTGACGGACAATGCAAATTTAAGAAACCAAGCTGTAATAAAACGTGTACATGAAAATCAAGAGCAACGCAACGAACGTCTTCGAGCCAATGCATTAAGACAAAGACTGGCCCGTCAAAGAGTCACCGATACATTTAGAACACGTGAACAACAGCGTTTGCAAGTGTATCGCGCATTGACACGTGAATCACTTCTTCACCTTGCGTTTGAATATGAGTCGGACATCGACTATTCGTCATATTCACAAATTGTAATCGGTTCTATGAACAAACAATGCCAATACTGTCATGCACTCAAATACAAAGGTGAATCGGCCGGTTTCTGCTGCTCGTCTGGATAATTTGTATTGCCACCATTGAATTCGCCGCCAGAACCATTGAAAGCACTATTGGCTGGAGCTACATCACAATCCAAATTGTTTTTGCGTAAAATTCGCAATTCAATTTCAAATGACCTCATTTGGAGCAACAAAAATCGTTCAGAACGCGGATGGTCGCAATTTTCAATCAACGTTTAAGATTCAGGGCCAAGTGTATCATCAAATTGGTTCTTTAATGCCGATGCCTTATACCGATTTAAAATTTCTCCAAATTTACTTCATGGGTGATGAGGAACAGCAAATAAACGCACGCTGCCAGTACATTGAGCAGATGGAGGAGCGACAAATTGTGGGTATTTTAGAACCGTTTTTTTTTTATAAAAATGTAAAATTATTATCCGGGATGAATGCACTATGGCACACAAGCATACACTTGAAGCTCTCGATAGAATGATGAAAGATCTAAATAATACCACCAGGCTTGGTGGTGCTTTACTGCTGCTGTCCGGTGATTTTAGAGAGACATTGCCGGTCATTCCACGCGCTACATATGCGGACGAAATTAACGCATGTATAAGACAATCATCTATGGCGAAATGTCTGTACATTACGTCTTAACACAAATGTAAGAGTTCAACTACAAAACGATCCATTGGCACTATCATTCTCCGAGCAATTGCTCAACATTGGAAATGGAGCAATACAATTGCATGGAGACACACAATGCATCAAATTGCCGGACAACTTCTGCAACATGGAAAATACGAAAGATGCTTTGATTGAAAGCATATTTCCCGATTTACAAGCTAATTATATTAATCATACGTGGCTTCAAAAAGCAAGCAGGACAACGTCTGTCGGGTCCGCTAGTATATATATATATCTAAAGTAATCTCTGTATAAATATCTTAACTATAGTTGCATACTACAATAACACAGAACTTACAGTAACATTTTTTTTTGTATATAATATCCTTTTAATTGTAGAACCTTGTAGTTGTAGTTTTAGAGTTGTCTTCAGTTTTTAGAAAGTAGTGTATGTATATTTGTGATTTTCCAATTGTTGCGGTTTAATCGCAGGCACTCGTAAATTTTGTAGATTTGTTAGAGTTAGTAATTTATTTGTAGATTTGTATTTAGTTCAATTTGTAGATTTATGAAAGTTTGTAGCTCAATTTGTAGATTGATGGGAGTTTGTAATTTAATTTGTAGATTTATGAGAGTTTGTAGTTCAATTTGTAGATTGATGATCGTTGTAATTTAATTTGTTGATTTATGAGAGTTTGTAGTTCAATTTGTAGATTGATGATCGTTGTAATTTAATTTGTAGATTTATGAGACTTAGTAACACTTTAGAGCTTCTGATCTTCAATTTTTTTGTTTTGAATTGTTTTCACATTTATATATTATCCGTTACTTCTGACACCAAATTTTGTTAGGATTCCGAGTAAGAAAATAAATAAATTATAACTTTCAATATTTTTTTTTTTTTATTAATTTTTATTCACAAATTTTCTTTAGGTTCACAATTTTCTTAGATTATTTTAATTATTCTATTTTGGTCACAAACTTTCTAGATTATGAGCAAATGTTGGCACTATGATGATACGAAACAGATGATACTGCTTCTGATGAATGTACGTTATTCTTTACTCGGGTGATACTGCTTCTGATGAATGTTCGTTGTTCTTTACTCGTGTCGCTAATTAAACACTTTTGAATTATTGACATATCCTGAGAATTTTAGGAGTGTGTTTCAAAACGCGATTCACGATCTCACCTGCTGCCACCAATTGTTATGCCCGAGTTTTTGGAATATTGACATGCAAAATGAAACACGCAACTTATGCCCGTTTTCGTTGAGTACTTTATTAAGACTGAATAATATTCTGTTAATAAATGCTTGAGGAAGAGCCATGCATATGGAATATCAATCGTTGGATATATGCTGATGCATATTTTGTATCTTTACGACGCCTTCGCATCGTAATTCGAGACGTTTATTTTCGTTTCGTCTCAGGATGTTTATTTAGGTCGTAGAGTGGTTTTTCGCGACGTCTTTGTAGATCGTTCTTTACAGTGTGGAGCGCTTATCACACCATCATTGTGGGTGGTTGAAAAGTGCTTATCGTTTATTTACCACTGCTACGCCTTTGTTTATCTTTATATATATAATTCTACTGTACGTGTGTCACGTGAACAACAGCGTTTGCAAGTGTATCGCGCATTGACACGTGCATCACTTCTTCACCTTGCGTTTGAATATGAGTCCGACATCGACTATTCGTCATATTCACAAATTGTAATCGGTTCTATGAACAAACAATGCCAATACTGTCATGCACTCAAATACAAAGGTGAATCGGCCGGTTTTTGCTGCGCGTCTGGAAAATTTGTATTGCCACCATTGAATTCGCCGCCAGAACCATTGAAAGCACAATTGGCTGGAGCTACATCACAATCCAAAATGTTTTTGCGTAAAATTCGCAAATTCAATTTCAAATGACTTCATTTGGAGCAACAAAAATCGTTCAGAAAGCGGATGGTCGCAATTTTCAATCAACTTTTAAGATTCAGGGCCAAGTGTATCATCAAATTGGTTCTTTAATGCCGATGCCTAATACCGATTCAAAATTTCTCCAAATTTACTTCATGGGTGATGAGGAACAGCAAATAAACGCACGCTGCCAGTACAACCATATCGAGCAGATGGAGAAGAGACAAATTGTGGGTATTTTAGAACGGTTCTTTTTTTTGCAAAAATGCAAAATTATTATCTGGGATGAATGCACTATGGCACACAAGCATTCACTTGAAGCTCTCGATAGAATGATCAAAGATCTAAATAATAACACCAGGCTTTTTGGTGGTGCTTTACTGCTGCTGTCCGGTGATTTTAGAGAGACATTGTGTAGTATTAAATAGTGTCGCAAGTACCCTATAGTATGCAAGCAGACCATAACATCGAATATTATCTCACATTCAGATGGCGGGTCTAGAACGACCTTCGTACATGCATACACTCGAAAATAAGCAAATATGCGCGAGTTTCCGCTTGAACTTTCTTTTACTTATCAACTCTCGAACCATAAGGTCGGGAATCTTAGGTTAGCGTTACTCACCTAAAATTTATAGCTAATAGGACTTGTATTAAGCTATCCATTTTAATAAGAATTCGATTATTTTTTAAAAGGGATATACTAAAAAGGTGAGAAACTTTGTGATAATTTTATATTGTTGACGCAAATAATAAAAGAAATATAAAATGTTTCATTAGGAGCTGACTTTGTCAACCCTGAAGACAAAATTCTTTCGGCAAGATTGCGGATGACTTGGTGCTCTTCTTTCTTGGTTACACATCAAGACCACATGCACTTGCATATATGTGCACTGACACATACGCAAGAACAAACCCCATTAGTCAAACAGTACGCGTCGTTGAGCCGGCACGCAACTCACTCCTGCCAAAAGCGGCGTAATCCACCTCCAAACATCGCACCAACAGAATCTGAAGTCGAGTTAGAACAGAGTCGCAGCTCTGACATGACAAGGAAGTGTTTCCAAAAAAATAAAAAAAAATAATAAGTTTTTTTTTATATATTAAGTGCATTTAGCTTAAGGTTAAAAAAAAGGAGGGAAAAAGAAAAGTGTTTAAAAGAGATAATTAACCAAAGCTGAGCCATTTGAATGCCGTCTCAAACAAATGTATATATATACAATTCACCCATCACGCAGTCTCTCGCGCTAAATAATTATACTCAGTTATGTGAATAATTCCTATATAGTAGATAAGAGTCATTCAGTGTTTGAGTGCACATGAATTTTAAATTTGTTAAAGTCTTAAACCTAAAATATTCTACACTTAAATTGCATACATGTCTGTCTATAAATTTGTCTAAATTTTATCTCATAGTTAAAGTGATATAGTGGTTGGTTCTTGTAAAAAAAGTAAAAACCAAAAATATACATAAAACAAATACATGCAAAGAAAAAGACAACACCAAGCAGCAGATAATCGAGACATGTCCCGAAAATCTTCGCACGGATAACAGGTAACAGAAAATACATAAATTATTCATGAATACATATATAAACCACTATTACACAACTATATACATATAACCATTGAATACTTTTTGAATTAAATAACCTAAAGTCATTTGTAATTTGTGATAAGAATCAAACAACTTTCACTCAATCACACTCATACATTTATCAGATCAGTGAGAGACTGTATTAGCGGACACTCACACTAAATAACAATACACACGTATTTTTTTTTTTTGTAAATTGAGTGTTTCCATATTGGGTGATTTAGACTCATATGTTTAAATTCCATATTATTGTTTATTTTTTTTTTATCATCTCATGAAGACTCACAAAATTATTTTTTTTTGAATAAATCTCTAAAAACAAAGATAATGTCTTGTTAAACACCCACTTTTCAGTCATTCTCACCATTCTCATCAGTCCTTAACCAGCAGAAAGTATGCATTTCAGCGAGCATACGAATCCGCCTTTGAGATTTCCTCCCATTAGCATGCATAAGCAGCTGATTGAGATGCAGCTTCCAAATCAGCTGTGATAGATAGAGTGGAGACTTTTGGAGGAAACCGCAAGACTGTGATACTCTCTCCGAATTATGGTGTTTTTCTTACTCTCTAGCGGTGGTATGATCTCTTAAGATCAACATAAACGACATTCCATTTTCTTCTCTTCCCACACCCAGCCCTGAGCAGCCGGAAGAAAAATTCGTTAGAAAGGAGGCACTGTAATGTGTCTTTTGTCGAGGCTGAGGTTAGCTCGCCGGTTTCCCAAGGTTCTTCCTAGAGAAACACTAACTCTAGGTAACAAAAAAAAGTCCTTTATTACGTATTTCTTAATTTATATGTTACAAATTTAAATGATCTTGACTTTTAAACAATTCTACGATTCTTTTAACAATTCTTTGATTTCAATGATTCAAATTTACAGCTACAATTCCACGGCGGCGGTTCGGTCCTTGACTGGTAGGGAGATCGGGGTTACTGCGGTCGTTCGGCTTCCAGTTCGGTTTCGTGGTCTAATGACCACGTTAGCTCGGAGCCTATCTTGCGACTAGCTCGGCGTTCCACAAGTCTATCTTACGACTGACTCGGCGTTCCACAAGCCTATCTTGCGACTGGCTCGGCGTTCCACAAGTCTATCTTGCGACTGGCTCGGCGTTCCACAAGTTTATCTTGCGATTGACTCGGCAACTCACTGGTTCACCCGTAGGCTACTAGTGATCCAAAACTTTATCAAGTGTCTGCAGACCCCTTGAGGAACAATCTCAGTAGTACACAAGATTGGTACTGTCTTAACTCTGAATTTGCTCGATTATTTGAGATTTGCTTGCTGGTCTCATAGGTTTGACACCAGCAAGCAGGTGTGAATTTTATCACCAACGAAAAGTGTATGGCCAGGCCATAGAGAACACGTCATGGACCATTGCGGGGGTGTCTCGTGTGTATCAGTGTGGTGGGCGGAGCAGTCGAACGACTGTGGAGTGCTTTTAGCTTTGCTCTATGCAAATAGACGCTGCTGGAGCAAGTGCAAGAAAAGATATATAAGAAAATATGAAAAAGTGTTGTTTTAACGAATGCATCGTTACAGCACTTGAGAGAAAATGGAACGAAGTGTATATAAATTTCAAACCTTTGCTTCCTTCATTTTAATGGCAGTGTGTATATGGATGCTGTAGAGGTAATACAACACAGCTCCAAATATGCTACAGCTATTATGGCGCCCAAATCACGGAAGGGTCATTCCGGCCCAAAACCCAAATATTTTTTTTGTAAAAACAACTAATTGATTGACAGTAATGTCACTAACTAGTACGGAGATTAACAGCAAATGCAATTTAATTGAAATTTAACTTGGAGTAATTTAATTGACGCTCTGTGAGTCAGATTGGCAGAGAAAGCGTTTTGTTTCTTTTTCTTGCTTTCCTTATAGTGGCAGAGGAAATGGTGTTAGTAAGATATGTTACAAGATTTGATTGTTTTAATCATCTTTGCATTCCTAACATTATAAATTATGTAAAAATTAGATGGCTACATGAATGATTTTTTTTTGTACAGTTTCTTTTTGCTCGGTATCCAAGATATTTCCAGTAGTATGTGCAATGTATACATAATACTTTTGACCGGATATTGCATTGTATCACGATATGGGTGGGTTTTGTGTAGGGCTATACATTATATGCCCTGACACAGCTGTTTGGTAATTAGGGTTTGATGGGATAGATGAGAGTGACTGAATATAAATGATTGAATATAAAACAAGAATTAAATCAAGATACAAATTTTTTTCATATATACGAGTATATATGTGTGTTTAATTGTATATATATAACTATCCGTTTTCGGATTAGAACGAGGATAAAACAAAACCATTTTTCTATTTTCTTTTTTTTATTTCTTTTGAGATTTTGTTGATTTTTTTTATTTTTGTTATTTTTTACACTTCTTAAAAATGGAGACTTTAGATTTTGCATATTTAGATGCAGATGAAGTTAGGTATGAATGTCAGTTAAGAGGTTTGGATCTAAAGGGAAGTCTTAGGCAGTTAGCGACGGAGTTGAAGAGAATTGCAATGGAAGAGCAGCAAGGTAGAAGGGAATTTAATTAATGGCAGTCTTAAGCCCAAATCTTGAAATGGAGGCGTGTCAGGAGAAGCAATGGTTACAGAATGTGTTAGGTCAGTTGATCAGGCGAGAGATCAAAAGGCAATAGCGAAAGCTATTCATCTAAGAAATCGGCTAAATCTTTTGGCTCTTCGAGAACCAAATTTCAAGCTGACCATCCATTCTTTGGAATCGAAATTGAGTAATTTGATTGATAATTTGTTAATTGCAAACCGTGGAGCTGGTCCATGTTCTCCTCTTCCAAATGTTGAATTAGAAGAACGGGAAGTTCAGCTACCGCTCGAGGCCCCGATTTTGACCCAAAATAAATTGGTTACTCCGGCGTGTGTCCAGAAAACTGTGCCTGGCTACACATCAGCTATTTCCTTACCCTCTGTTCCACGTAGTTTTGTTCAAGCTAAAACTGGTGCAATTTCGAAATCGGTTGCAGGTAGGGAAAATAATAGAGGCAAATTATTTAGCTCGCATCAACAGGCAAATGAGGAACTAGCTAGCGGAGGGCAACAACATAAGCAAAATGATAGTTTCGGTATGAGTGGTATGTGTCAGGTACTACCAAAAGAAGTACACCTTGGAAGCCAGAGGAGTTTTAACACCGCTTACGTTACTGGTGCATCGAATGCACCTGTAAATTTTGCAGAACCCTTCTCGCACGTCAGTGGCTATCAAGCAGATCCGTCGAGCCGATTACGAAATGTCAGTACTTGGAAACTGCGCTATGATGGTTCAACTAGTCCTTTAACTGTCGAACAGTTTATAACGCGGGTGGAAATCTTGGCCAGAAGTGAAGGGATTATCTTGGACCACCTTTGTCTCTCGATGCATTTACTGTTGTCTGGAAATGCGAATGTCTGGTTTTGGATCTTCGTTCAAAGAAACAGGAATCCAACATGGCAGCATTTTCGTAGATCGTTTATTACAGAATTCCAAACATATACAACTGATCAAGAAATTAGGCGACAAATTGAGAATCGTAGGCAGAAACCTAGAGAAACATTTTCAGAATTTAAGTTAGTCATTGAGTCAATGGATGCTATGTTAAGGATTCCATATTCAGAGGCAGAAATGGTTAGCATTCTGAAAAGTAATATGCACCCAGCATTGCGCAAACGTCTCATTCTTGAACATGTAGTTTCTGTTGCCGACCTCAAAGAAAAGTGCATGTTGATTGAGAAAGGATTACACGATATAGGGGAGTCATTAGACGACCAAGTGTTGACAAGAAGGAGGCAAGTTAATGAATTTTCATATTCGTTACCCTCTACCGAACAAATTCACTTTGATGAACAACAAGATGACTATGGCAGAAATCAAGATGGTTATAGTGCGAGCACATTCCTAGTTGAAGAGAATAATTTTGTCATTTGCTGGAATTGCGAGGATATTGGACACAACTTCATCGATTGCCCAAAACAGCAGCGTAACTTGTTTTGTTATTCATGTGGTGCAAAAAATGTAACCAAGCCTAACTGTTTCAAGTGCAATAAGTTAAACCGCCAATCGGATGTCCGCAGGGAGCGGGGAGTGAGACATCCGAATGCAGGCCAATCATATCCCCAAAATCAGCATCAAAACCGTGTCCTTCAAAAACCCAATTACACTCAAATGCGCACAGGCGCAACTCAAACAGATCAGTAATTTATTTTAAACATCGGAAGCAAATGTCTAACAAAGTAAGACAAGCGATGCTTTTAGCAGATGCAAGTGGTCGTCCCTTGGCTAGTATACAAATAAAAGAAAAATCGCTTTCCGGTTTATTGGATAGCGGAGCCACAATTTCCGTATTAGGAGAGGGCGGTATTGAGCTTCTTCATGAGCTTAAAATTCCTCACCTATCTCTAAAATCTAATTTGTGTACTGCTGATGGTTCACCCCATCAGGTAATCGGGTATGCTTATGTTCCTGTAACATTCAATCAAAATAAAAGGTCAATAAAATTCTACATTTCTCCATCACTGAAAAGGCTAGTGACACTAGGCATTGATTTTTGGTACGCGTTTGGATTACAACCAGCAATTTTGGAAGAAATATCCACCCGTGATCCAAACGACAAAATTCATTTTCTATCTGCAGAACAGCAGCAGACTCTTGCTAAGGTCATCGGAGAAATTCCCTCATTTGAAAAATTAGGTTTGGGGAGAACAGCAATCATAGAGCACGACATCGATGTGGGAGGGGTGAAACCCATCAAACAACGGCATTTCGCGATTTCTCCACACATGCAACAACTCTTGTACGATGAGATCGATAGGATGCTCGAACTTGATGTGATTGAGAAGAGTACAAGTAACTGGTCATCTCCTGTCGTCATCGTTAAAAAGTCAAACGGCAAAACGAGACTTTGCTTGGATGCACGAAAAGGTTAACGAGCACACTCTCAAAGATGCATATCCTCTCCCAATCATCGATGGCATCTTAGCAAGATTAAAAAAAGCCAAATTCATTTCGTCACTAGACCTTAAAGACAGCTTTTGGCAAATTCCACTGAGTCAGTCGGCCGTGGATTGTTTCAATTCAAAGTTATGCCTTTTGGGTTGAAAAATGCCACACAATCTATGTGCAAGTTGATTGACAATGTCTGTAGCATAATACATTGTACTAATATCAGACCTACAAATAATACCATAGATGGTAACACTCATGGTATTATTTGCAGGTATAATACACACATGTAACTTGTACCTATGTCTACACTTTGCATTTATATTATACTATGTACGTACACGTACATGTACACTAAGTTATATAGTTTAAGTTTTCCTATCATGTATCACATATTTTGAATTGAAATAAACCAGTCTTGAAATTGAACTCAGTTAGTTAACATGGTGTCAGATGTCATCTATTTCAATGAGTGACCAAGAGAACAGTGATCCCCCAATTGAAAACTTAGAAAAAGAAAAACCTGTGTCAAATAAAATAGTGACAACAAAAAATACATATTGCGAAATAAATATGGACAGTGTCAAAGTGCCGAGAGAATTTAATTTTCAAGCTGCGAATTTGTTTGAGGAGTGGACCTTTTGGAAGCAGAAAATGGAGTTATATCTCCTAGCAGTTGGCCTTGAAGGAAATAACAGCGACTCAAGGAAAATTGCAATAGTCTTAAATTGCATTGGAGATGAGGGTTTGAAACTATACAACACATTTAAATTCGAGAGTAACGCCAAATTTAATGAAGTCATGGCTAAATTCAAAAATCATTTTGAACCAAAAAAAAACTTAATATACAACCGCTATAAGTTTTTAACAAATAGACAAAAACCTCAACAAAGCTTCGATAATCTCTTAACTGAGCTGAAAGTGTTAGTATCATCATGTGACTACACAGCCGAAGAAGAAATGGTAAGAGACGCGTTCATTATTGGCGTAGTGGATGAAGTGTTAAAAGAGAAGCTGTTAACTCAAGAGAACTCTCTCGAAACTAGAAGAGTTAGTTAAAGCATATGAAGCCAGCAAAAAGCACATCACTGACATGACCACCGAAACTCACAAGCAAGTCTTAGCAGTAAACCAATACAACAAGAGCAGGAAACCAACACATCACGACAATGGGCAGCGGATGACAATGAAAAACAGGCCCAGCAACAACAGTGAACCATCATCATCACGAGACCACAAGAACCGTACAAGCAAGCAGCAGACGTCGTCGTCGGAAGAAAGATGCTCCAAATGTGGGTACACACATCATTACACAAGTTGTCCAGCAGTAGGGAGAACATGCAAACGATGTGGTAAGCTAAATCATTTTGCTAATATGTGTTTATCAAAGAACATTCGAGCGGTGCATGTTAGTTCCCAAATCAATGAAAGTGGCGAAAATCAAGCAAGCGAGGAAGAGGATATTAACGAGGAATTTTTCATAGGCGCAATACATATTTACAAAATTAATTTGAAAAACAATAAAAACATTTGGCTAGAAGAATTTGAAATTTCTCACAAAAATGTACAATGTCAATTAGACACAGGTGCGCAGGTAAATCTAATCTCACTGAAAATGTTGAAAAAAATAAAGAAAACAAATGTCATAACAAATAATTGTAAGGTAAAATTAAGAACATTCAGTGGAGAAAACATACCTGTAATAGGAAAGTGTAATTTAGACGTTAAGTGCATGAAGTCAAAGCGAATTTTAAATTTAGAATTCATCGTAACAAATCTTAATGCAAATACTATTATTGGTTTAGAAGATTGCGCACGTCTTGGATTTATTGATTTTGGCTCAACCATGAAGCCTTCACCTAATTGCGATGGTAAAAGCGGGGGTAATTTGCATGTTATTCATAGCTCCAGTGACTACTCGGTTATTTTCGAAAAGTTTAAAACTGTGTTTGATGGCTTAGGTTGCGTGCAAATGAAGTGTCATTTAGAATTAGTAGACAGTGTTACACCTAGTGTAGATCCTCCGCGTAAAATTCCCTTCAAATTGCATAAACCATTAAAGGAAGAGCTAGAAAAAATGGAAGCGGTTGGTGTTATTGAGAAAACTGTGGGTGCAACTGACTGGGTCAGCTCAATAGTGTTAGTCGAAAAGAAAAATAAACAAATAAGAGTCTGTCTAGATCCGCGAAAGTTAAATTTAGCAATTAAAAGATCTCGTTACCTATTTCCAACGCTCGATTCAATAAAAAGTGATTTGAAAGATTCGACAGTATTTTCGGTGTTGGATGCTAATAAAGGGTTTTGGATGATACCTCTCGACGACGAAAGTATTAGGGTATGTACTTTTAACACACCATTTGGCAGGTATTCATTCAAGCGACTTCCATTTTTCTCTTGATAGTGGACTATTATTCTAAATATATTGAATATTGCAGGCTATCAGCATGCACTAGTTCAGTTATTATAAAGAAACTAAAAGAAACGTTTTCCAAATTCGGTATCCCAAGAATCTTTATGTCAGACAACGGGCCTTCATTTGTTTCTTTAGAAATGAAAGAATTTTTCAGAAGTTGGGATATCACACATAAAACTAGCAGCCCACATTTTCCGCAGTCCAATGGGCTAGCAGAGCGATCTATTCAAACAGTTAAGAAAATGATTCTTAAATGCAAAGAATCAAATACAGACCCATACATAGCTCTGCTAAATTTAAGAAACACTCCGAATAACTGTGGACTAACACCTGCGTGGACCAATGGTACGGTATATAAAAAATGTAAAGAACCAAGATCATTTGTAGTTAAGTCCAGCATTGGACGTTTTTTTAGAAGAAATAGACAGCAACTGATTTTAAGAAAGGACTGTATTGTTACTAGCGATCAAACAAAACAAAAGGTAAATGATAAATCAGAAGTCTTCATGCAGTTAAGGTCTGGAAAGCTAGCAGCAGACGTCGTCGTCGGAAGAAAGATGCTCCAAATGTGGGTACACACATCATTACACAGGTTGTCCAGCAGTAGGGAGAACATGCAAACGATGTGGTAAGCTAAATCATTTTGCTAATATGTGTTTATCAAAGAACATTCGAGCGGTGCATGTTAGTTCCCAAATCAATGAAAGTGGCGAAAATCAAGCAAGCGAGGAAGAGGATATTAACGAGGAATTTTTCATAGGCGCAATACATATTTACAAAATTAATTTGAAAAACAATAAAAACATTTGGCTAGAAAAATTTGAAATTTCTCACAAAAATGTACAATGTCAATTAGACACAGGTGCGCAGGTAAATCTAATCTCACTGAAAATGTTGAAAAAAATAAAGAAAACAAATGTCATAACAAATAATTGTAAGGTAAAATTAAGAACATTCAGTGGAGAAAACATACCTGTAATAGGAAAGTGTAATTTAGACGTTAAGTGCATGAAGTCAAAGCGAATTTTTAATTTAGAATTCATCGTAACAAATCTTAATGCAAATACTATTATTGGTTTAGAAGATTGCGCACGTCTTGGATTTATTGATTTTGGCTCAACCATGAAGCCTTCACCTAATTGCGATGGTAAAAGCGGGGGTAATTTGCATGTTATTCATAGCTCCAGTGACTACTCGGTTATTTTCGAAAAGTTTAAAACTGTGTTTGATGGCTTAGGTTGCGTGCAAATGAAGTGTCATTTAGAATTAGTAGACAGTGTTACACCTAGTGTAGATCCTCCGCGTAAAATTCCCTTCAAATTGCATAAACCATTAAAGGAAGAGCTAGAAAAAATGGAAGCGGTTGGTGTTATTGAGAAAACTGTGGGTGCAACTGACTGGGTCAGCTCAATAGTGTTAGTCGAAAAGAAAAATAAACAAATAAGAGTCTGTCTAGATCCGCGAAAGTTAAATTTAGCAATTAAAAGATCTCGTTACCTATTTCCAACGCTCGATTCAATAAAAAGTGATTTGAAAGATTCGACAGTATTTTCGGTGTTGGATGCTAATAAAGGGTTTTGGATGATACCTCTCGACGACGAAAGTATTAGGGTATGTACTTTTAACACACCATTTGGCAGGTATTCATTCAAGCGACTTTCATTTTTCTCTTGATAGTGGACTATTATTCTAAATATATTGAATATTGCAGGCTATCAGCATGCACTAGTTCAGTTATTATAAAGAAACTAAAAGAAACGTTTTCCAAATTCGGTATCCCAAGAATCTTTATGTCAGACAACGGGCCTTCATTTGTTTCTTTAGAAATGAAAGAATTTTTCAGAAGTTGGGATATCACACATAAAACTAGCAGCCCACATTTTCCGCAGTCCAATGGGCTAGCAGAGCGATCTATTCAAACAGTTAAGAAAATGATTCTTAAATGCAAAGAATCAAATACAGACCCATACATAGCTCTGCTAAATTTAAGAAACACTCCGAATAACTGTGGACTAACACCTGCGTGGACCAATGGTACGGTATATAAAAAATGTAAAGAACCAAGATCATTTGTAGTTAAGTCCAGCATTGGACGTTTTTTTAGAAGAAATAGACAGCAACTGATTTTAAGAAAGGACTGTATTGTTACTAGCGATCAAACAAAACAAAAGGTAAATGATAAATCAGAAGTCTTCATGCAGTTAAGGTCTGGAAAGCTAAAATTTGCATAAATCATGTATTTAGTTGTTTTATACTTCAAAACTAACTTAGTTCTTCTAGTTTAAAAAATAAAAAAAATGTACATATTTATAAATAGAAAAAAAAAAAAAAAAGTATTTGTATAAGAAGGGACATGTAGCATAATACATTGTACTAATATCAGACCTACAAATAATACCATAGATGGTAACACTCATGGTATTATTTGCAGGTATAATACACACATGTAACTTGTACCTATGTCTACACTTTGCATTTATATTATACTATGTACGTACACGTACATGTACACTAAGTTATATAGTTTAAGTTTTCCTATCATGTATCACATATTTTGAATTGAAATAAACCAGTCTTGAAATTGAACTCAGTTAGTTAACAATGTCATTCCATACGAACTGCATGAGGATGTTTTCACCTATGTCGATGACCTGTTAATCCTATCAGAAAACTTTGAAGAACACATAAAACTGCTGAGAAAGGTTGCTTCTTATCTGAGAAAAGCAAATCTTACTATCAACCTCGAGAAGAGCAAATTCTGTCAACGTGAAATTCGTTATCTTGGCTATATCGTAGGGGTGGATGGATTAAAGCCAGATCCTAAGAAGGTTTCAGCTATTGCAGAATTCCCTCAACCAAAAACAGTTAGGCAATTAAGGCGTTTTCTTGGTATGTGCCAATGGTATATGAGGATGGTACCAAATTTCGCTGCGGTAGCTGCTCCTTTAACTTCATTGACAGGTAAGAATGCATTCTCGAGAGAGTGGTCAAAGGAATCTTTGGATGCTTTTGAGAATCTTAAAACCATTCTCACCACAGCTCCGATTCTCGCCGCACCAGATTTTGAACGTCCGTTTCAGATTCATTGCGATGCATCAGCAACAGGGGTTGGAGGTGCATTGGTTCAGGTGGATGACAGTGGGAACGATCGACCAGTAGCTTTTATGTCAAAGAAATTGAATGCTGCGCAGAGAAACTACAGCATAACTGAACTGGAATGCTTAGCAGCGGTGCTTAGCATTCAGAAGTTTCGAGCGTACATAGAATGTACTAGGTTTGTCGTTGTCACTGATCATGCCAGCCTAAAGTGGCTGATGTCGCAAAGAGACCTTAACGGCCGATTAGCAAGGTGGTCTTTAAAACTGCAACCCTTCGATTTCGAGATCATCCACAGAAGAGGAAAAGACAATATAGTTGCCGACGCATTGTCCCGCGCAATGGTAGAAGAAATCGTTGAGATTGAATCGCCCTTTGCAGCAGCAGATTTCAACAGTGATGAAGAATATGCGAACATGATGCGATCTATCGAGAGATTGCCTAATCAGTATCCCGACTTGCGAGTCCATAATAATAAAATATTCAAGCGGGTGAAATTTCGTGATGCAAACATTTCCTCGGAATCTGAATGTTGGCGTTTATGGTTGCCAAAACATATGCGTCTGGACATAATAAAACGCGAGCACGAACCTCCAAATTGCGCTCATCCCGGTGTAACAAAGCTAATGGATAAGTTGAAGCGTCTCTACTATTGGCCTAAAATGATTACTGACGTAACCAGCTATGTTAATTCTTGTGAGAGATGCAAGGTATGTAAGATCCCAAACGTGATTATGCGACCACCAATGCAACCTAGAGAACCGCCTATGCGACCTTGGCAAGAGATACACATAGATTTTGTTGGACCCTTTCCGCGATCTAAAAAGGGTAACACACAGCACTGGTAATACTTGATAACTTTTCCAAGTACTTGGTGGTCAAACCATTACGAAATGCTACATCGAAACTGGCGATCCAGACATTAGTTGAGAATGTTTTTGATTTATTCGGCATACCAGAAAAGATAGTGTCTGATAACGGTTCGCAGTTTGTGTCAAGTGAGTTTAAGAGTTTTCTCTTGAAAAATGGGATACGGCAGGTTTGTACAGGGATATACTCGCCACAAGCTAATGCCGCTGAGAGATCCAACCGAACTATTTTCACAGCTGTGCGACTGTATGTAGAGAGGGATCATCGAGACTGGGACTCTCATCTAGGTTCTATAGCATGCGCTCTTCGGAACGTGGTTCATGAATCGACAGGATTCAGCCCATTCTACCTCTTGTTTGGATTCCACATGAAAAGTCATGGATCCAGTTATGCATTGCTGAGAGAGTTTGAGGCCTTGTCGGGTGACGCCCCTGAGGTTTGTGGAAGGCACGAACATCTCGCTAAAGTCAGGGAAAAAGCTTATGAGTGCCTTAAATAAACTCAAATAAAACATGCAAAAGGATATAACTTGCGTTCAAAGCCTGTTGATTATAGTGTTGGACAGACGGTATATAGACGGAATTTCGTGAAGAGTAGCGCCGCAAATAAATACAATGCTAAGTTAGCCCCAAAATTTAAAAAATATAGAGTGAGAAGAAAGATAGGAAACTGTTTGTATGATCTTGAGAATTTTGATGGCAAATTCGTTTGTAGAGCTCATGCTAAAGATATAATTGCATAAGATAGATCATTGCCCGGCTATATAATTGAGTCATGAGACACTCAGGGTGTGAGTCTGCCCCGCGTTTTACTTTTCTGCATTACAGGGATAAGGTTGTCTCTTCAAGCATGACGCCTGCCTAGAGTAGTCGTCCTGTTTGCTTTGTAGTATTAAATAGTGTCGCAAGTACCCTATTGTATGCAAACAGACCATAACATCGAATATTATGACTCAATTATATAGCCGGGCAATGATCTATCTTATGCAATTATATCTTTAGCATGAGCTCTACAAACGAATTTGCCATCAAAATTCTCAAGATCATACAAACAGTTTCCTATCTTTCTTCTCACTCTATATTTTTTAAATTTTGGCGCTAACTTAGCATTGTATTTATTTGCGGCGCTACTCTTCACGAAATTCCGTCTATATACCGTCTGTCCAACACTATAATCAACAGGCTTTTTGGAAGAAGGCTCAAGGAGTACTTGGAGACATTAATGTGATGATGATTGTTATTTTGTTATTTATCTATCGCCTTTCTTTTCTTATTAACTATTTTCTTTATTCTTACCTCTATGTTATCTTTTCTTTATTTTATTTTCTTGGATTAAAATAATCATATCTATACTATTGTTAGCTTCTTTTCCATTTATTTTAAAGCTTATAACACATTATTTAATTATTTAATCATTTAATGATACCAACTAAGCTTATACTATCTAAGAAGATATTGTATCTTATTGTATAAGTCTATTACTAATAAATAAACTATGAAACTATGAAACTATTATCTCACATTCAGATGGCGGGTCTAGAACGACCTTCGTACATGCATACACTCGAAAATAAGCAAATATGCGCGAGTGTCCGCTTGAACTTTCTTTTACTTATCAACTCTCGAACCATAAGGTCGGGAATCTTAGGTTAGCGTTACTCAGCTAAAATTTATAGCTAATAGGACTTGTATTAAGCTATCCATTTTAATAAGAATTCGATTATTTTTTAAAAGGGATATACTAAAAAGGTGAGAAACTTTGTGATAATTTTATATTGTTGACGCAAATAATAAAAGAAATATAAAATGTTTCATTAGGAGCTGACTTTGTCAACCCTGAAGACAAAATTCTTTCGGCAAGATTGCGGATGACTTGGTGCTCTTCTTTCTTGGTTACACATCAAGACCACATGCACTTGCATATTATGTGCACTGACACATACGCAAGAACAAACCCCATTAGTCAAACAGTACGCGTCGTTGAGCCGGCACGCAATTCACTCCTGCCAAAAGCGGCGTAATCCACCTCCAAACATCGCACCAACAGAATCTGAAGTCGAGTTAGAACAGAGTCGCAGCTCTGACATGACAAGGAAGTGTTTCCAAAAAAATAAAAAAAAATAATAAGTTTTTTTTTTTATATATTAAGTGCATTTAGCTTAAGGTTAAAAAAAAGAAGGGGAAAAAGAAAAGTGTTTAAAAGAGATAATTAACCAAAGCTGAGCCATTTGAATGCCGTCTCAAACAAATGTATATATATACAATTCACCCATCACGCAGTCTCTCGCGCTAAATAATTATACTCAGTTATGTGAATAATTCCTATATAGTAGACTAGCGGACCCGACAGACGTTGTCCTGCATGCTTTTTCAAGCCACGTGTGATTAATTTAATTAGCTTGTAAATCGGGCAATATGCTTTCAATCAAAGCATCTTTCGTATTTACCATGTTGCAGAAGTTGTCCGGCAATTTGATGTATTGTGTGTCTCCATGCAATGATATTGCTCCATTTCCAATCTTGAGCAATTGCTCGGAGAATGATAGTGCCAGTGGATCGTTTTGTAGTTGAACTCTTATATTTGTGTTAAGACGTAATGTACAGACATTTCGCCATAGATATGATTGTTTTATACATGCGTTAATTTCGTCCGCATAAGTAGCGCGTGGAATGACCGGCAATGTCTGTCTAAAATCACCGGACAGCAGCAGTAAAATACCACCGAAAAGCCTGGTGTTATTATTTAGATCATTCTATCGAGAGCTTCAAGTGAATGCTTGTGTGCAATAGTGCATTCATCCCAGATGCTGATGATACACTTGGCCCTGAATCTTAAACGTTGATTGAAAATTGCGACCATCCGCATTCTGAACGATTTTTGTTGCTCCAAATGATGTCATTTGAAAGCATGAATATCTTCTGCCGATCTATTTAACCGACGCGACGCGACGGTTCTGGACTATTTGTGAATTCGAAGTACGTCGACCAATATTTCCTTCTCGTTCACGAAGACGTGGCATTGTTGTATGTATATGTGAATATAATACACTTAATATTCACTGAAATGCGACACCGAAAATATCAAAAGGCTCCGTACAAAAAAACGTTTTTTTTACAATTTTTTTTTTTATAATACATCGATTTTTGGTGCACTGTGTTTATATGTTCCGTATGAACAGTGGAGTGTGATATTGTTACAAATTTTTCTGTCTTATATATTCCAAATAAATATATCAATTTTGTATTTTACTTAATAACTCGCAGTCAAGATTCGGTTGCTTTCGAAATGCATATAAGATTTTGAATGTAATTTTTGTATGGGCGGTGCCACGCCCCTTTGTCCAATGTTGACCAATCTTCACAAAAATACCCCTGGGCCAATACCTAAGATTATGTATAAATTTGAACTCGATCGATTCGGTGGTTTTCGAGAAATAAGATTTTGAATGTATTTTTTGTATGGGCGGTACCACGCCCCTTAGTCCAATTTTGACGAATCTTCACAGGAAAACTCCTGGGCCAATACCTAAGATTATGTGTAAATTTGAACTCGATCGATTCGGTTGTTTTCGAGATATAAGATTTTGAATGTATTTTTTGTATGGGCGGTTCCACGCCCCTTTGTTCAATATTGACCAATCTTCAAAGGAATACTCCTGGGCCAATACCTAAGATTATGTGTAAATTTGAACTCGATCGATTCAGTGGTTTTCAAGATATAAGACTTTGAATGTAATTTTTGTATGGGCGGTACTACGCCCCTTTGTCCAATGTTGACCAATCGGCTTCTAAACAATCCAGGGCGCTACCCAAACGCATACAAAAAAATTTATTCAATTCGGTCCAGCCGTTTAGGAGGAGTTCAGTGACATACACACGTACAGTAGAATTATATATATAAAGATAAGAGTCATTCAGTGTTTGAGTGCACATGAATTTTAAATTTGTTAAAGTCTTAAACCTAAAATATTCTACACTTAAATTGCATACATGTCTGTCTATAAATTTGTCTAAATTTTATCTCATAGTTAAAGTGATATAGTGGTTGGTTCTTGTAAAAAAAGTAAAAACCAAAAATATACATAAAACAAATACATGCAAAGAAAAAGACAACACCAAGCAGCAGATAATCGAGACATGTCCCGAAAATCTTCGCACGGATAACAGGTAACAGAAAATACATAAATTATTCATGAATACATATATAAACCACTATTACACAACTATATACATATAACCATTGAATACTTTTTGAATTAAATAACCTAAAGTCATTTGTAATTTGTGATAAGAATCAAACAACTTTCACTCAATCACACTCATACATTTATCAGATCAGTGAGAGACTGTATTAGCGGACACTCACACTAAATAACAATACACACGTATTTTTTTTTTTTTGTAAATTGAGTGTTTCCATATTGGGTGATTTAGACTCATATGTTTAAATTCCATATTATTGTTTATTTTTTTTTTTATCATCTCATGAAGACTCACAAAATTTTTTTTTTTTTGAATAAATCTCTAAAAACAAAGATAGTGTCTTGTTAAACACCCACTTTTCAGTCATTCTCACCATTCTCATCAGTCCTTAACCAGCAGAAAGTATGCATTTCAGCGAGCATACGAATCCGCCTTTGAGATTTCCTCCCATTAGCATGCATAAGCAGCTGATTGAGATGCAGCTTCCAAATCAGCTGTGATAGATAGAGTGGAGACTTTTGGAGGAAACCGCAAGACTGTGATACTCTCTCCGAATTATGGTGTTTTTCTAACTCTCTAGCGGTGGTATGATCTCTTAAGATCAACATAAACGACATTCCATTTTCTTCTCTTCCCACACCCAGCCCTGAGCAGCCGGAAGAAAAATTCGTTAGAAAGGAGGCACTTGAGAGAAAATGGAACGAAGTGTATATAAATTTCAGACCTTTGCTTCCATCATTTTAATGGCAGTGTGTATATGGATGCTATAGAGGTAATACAACACAGCTCCAAATATGCTACAATTGCCGGTCATTCCACGCGCTACATATGCGGACGAAATTAACGCATGTATAATACAATCATCTATGGCGAAATGCCTGTACATTACGTCTTAACACAAATGTAAGAGTTCAACTACAAAACGATCCATTGGCACTATCATTCTCCGAGCAATTGCTCAACATTGGAAATGGAGCAATACCATTGCATGGAGACACACAATGCATCAAATTGCCGGACAACTTCTGCAACATGGAAAATACGAAAGATGCTTTGATTGAAAGCATATTTCCCGATTTACAAGCTAATTATATTAATCATACGTGACTTCAAAAAGCATGCAGGACAACGTCTGTCGGGTCCGCTAGTCCTTTATAAAATGTAGACGTGATACAAAAATCAATCCGTCGTACAATTGATATGCATATGCATAACATCTGTATAGATGCAGAATTTGAAAAGGGACGTAAAGTATCCGAAACCACTGCGGAACTTGGATGGACCATTTTAGAACTAGCATGTTTACCTTTGTCTGGAAGAATAGGACTTGACCCGGTTTGGTCGTTTTCCTGAGTTGTATTTTCGTTGGCCTTAAATCGAGTGACGGCAAAACATCTCGGCTCTTCCTCGACATCTGAGTCTAAGGAGTGATGTACGTCAGCCTTAACCACAAACGTTTGGCTTTCTTCTTCCCTATCAGATTCGCTTATGTGCGGAATCCGACTAAGTGCATCCGCATTGCTGGTCTTTCTACCGGGTTTGTATTCGATAGAGAAGTCAAATTCGGAGAGCTTAAGCACAAGTCTTATAATGCGGGAAGATGCATCTTTTGCTTTCTAATTCCTTTCAAAGGCATGTGATCGGTGTAGATCATAAAGTGTCTACGCTGTAAATAGCACCGAAAGTTTCTGACGGCCCACACAATTGCCAGGAGTTCTTTTTCGGTAGTTGAATAGTTTTTTTCAGCAGGATTAAGTGCCCGACTTGCGAACGAAATGGGAAGATAGCTTCCAATGCATCCCTGGGATAAAACGGCCCCCAAAGACTCATTGCTAGCGTCAGTGGTGAGTTAAAACGGTTCTTCGAAATTTGGGTATCTCAAAATGGGAGGACTTGTCAATATCGTCTTGATATTATTAAAACTTGATTCGTAGTTATCATTCCAATGAAACTTTAAATTTTTTCGTAGTAATTTCGTTAGAGGTAAGGTTAGTTCAGCGTGATTTTTTATAAATTTTCTATAATAATTACATAAACCAAGAAAGGATTGCAATCTTTTAATGTTGGTTGGTCTAGGGAAACTGAGAACACATTCAACTTTATCCGGGTCTGGTAGGGCCCCAATATTTGTGCACTTGTGGCCTAGATAAATTACTTCTTTTCTTAGAAAGTTGCATTTCTGAGGTTGAAGCTTAAGATTGTTCAGCCTTAGACGGTCAAAAACTGTTTTCAATTTAGCATTGTGGTCTTCAATATTCCGCCCATAAATAACAATGTCGTCGAGATAAACGAAACATTCAAAACCTTGTAATCACGTCAATGCATAATTCATTAACCGTTGGAAAGTAGCTGGAGCTCCCTTCAAACCAAACGGCATCCGTAAGAACTCATAATGTCGGTAGGCTGAACTGAATGCAGTTTTCTCGCGATCTTTAGGATTAACTAAGACTTGATGATACCCGCTTCTTAAGTCAAGGGTTGAAAAGTATCTGGAGTTGCCCAATTGGTCAAGAATGTCTTCTATTCTTGGAAGAGGATATGCGTCACCAACTGTTTTTTCGTTTAGTTTACGAAAATCTATGACTATTCTCCATCGCAGCTCTCCATCTAATCCTGGTTTCTTTGAAACTACCAACAACGGAGAATTCCACGGGCTTTTGCTAGGAATAATGATTTTCTCCGCTAGCATTTCCGTTATTTGCTGGTTAATAATTGATTTATGGGATTCCGGTAATCTATACATTTTTGAATTTATTGGTCGGCAACTGTCGGAATATTGTGCATTACAGAGGAGGTATACGTAAGTTTGTCACCTGGAAGGCTGAATATATCGTTATATTCGTGACATATTTGAAGCACACTTTCCTTTTCCTTTGAACTGATTGTACTATCAAAACATATATTTTCATTCAAAAGTGAAATCCGTTTTATAGGCAGAGTTTTGGGTGGCATGTGGGCATTTAAACTAAAAATTTTGACATGACCCGGTGTATCTGTATCGTTAAATCGATTGGATTTATTTGCTTTTTGTTTTTGATAGTAACTTAAATTCTGTCCGTCAAACTCTTTTCCATTCAAAGAGTTCACGGAGAACTTATCTAAACGTTCATATTCAAGATTAGGAATAAGTGGTTCAAAATCGACCTCATTCGAATTGATATTTAGAACTCCGATGTGCACTTGATTATTGACCGGCTTGACAATGCAGTTGGCAATGTACAAACCGCATTCGATTTGCTTAGAAAGGCAAACCATTTCTTCCGTAATATCTGCATGGATCTTTAATATGGCTTTACTACGGGGTGGTACTATTAAACTTCCTTTGTTTGTATTACAAAGAAGAAATTTCTCTCGGAGTCTCATTTCTAATATTTCCTGATTTTAGTTGAAATTTACTTTCAAGATTATATGTTAAATTAGCTTTGTTTTTCCTAGGGGTTTTTTGATTAAATGGGCTTTTGAACCACAGGTCGAAGAAGTAGAAAATTCTCTCGGAGTCTCTTTTCTGTCTTCTTTACCTGTAGTTAGTGGTATTGCGAACTCAGAAGGGTTGTAGTTTGTTTTCGGAAAACGTAATTTAACCGTGAATTTGTTTTTTTGTTCCTCACGACTGAAATGTCCACTCTTAGAGTTCTTTTCAGTCTTCGTATTTACGTCATGTCCATAAACCTTGCAGTTAGTACAGAATGGAGTATTTTTCCTTGTTCTGCATTCGGCATAGGAATGGTTCGGCTTGTCGCAGAAACTACATGTTATATTTTTATGGCCATTAAATTTTTTGGAAAATTTTGGAGAATAAAACCATAAGTTGGCAACGCAATAATCTGATGGTGAAATTGACATTGACAGTAAAATTTACATTTGAAAAATTTTATTTGATAAAATGTTTTTAATGGAAAATTATAACGAAGCAGAGGTACCAAAACATATTAATTCAAATGAAAAATTAATCAAGTTAACACAGTAAATTATTGTGTATTGTTTCAGATATTCCATTTCTCGGTAATTTGCCTTTTTTCCTCCGCTTGCTGAGACATTTTTTTCAAATTTAAATTTTTTAATTTTAATTTTTGTCAACATGTCAGATGTCATTTATGAAATTTTCATACAAGTTATCGATAACATACACAAATTTGTGTTGGCTATACTTTTCTCTATCGCCGCGAAGCTGTTAGCCCCGATAATTATCCAGGTTAAGCATTTGTTGTATTTAACAAGGGATTTTTTTATTTTGCTTATCCTATAGCCGTGACGGGGACGAAAGAAACACAGCTTATTAGAATAAGGAAAATCATATTGATGCCATTGGTGGGGATTTTTGTTAAAACTGGAATATAGGGGTATGACGAGAAATTATGGTTTTGTGGAGGCCATTGTTGGACATTGAAAGGATTCATCATACTAACACTTTCAAGTTCTATTTTTGAAATCCGATCGCATAAGGTTTTAAGGTCAGTTTCTTTTGCTGTGAGTAGGTACTGTCTTATTGTTGGACTTACTACTCCCGATTTTATTGAATACTAGCTGTACCCGCCCGGCTTCGCCCGTGCAAAATGTGGTTTCTTTGATTATTCCTAACAAATAGTAGTAGCTAAGTATTTTTTTTATGAACTCTATCACATCCACATTTCTCATAACGCGTAATTTTGCGAATAAGAGATATTTCTTACCAGTTAGCACTGTATAAAATAATTCGTCTTCCTTTCTTATTAACGTTATGTTAACAGATATTCGCTTCAAATGTTAAAATGTTAAATCATTGTCTCTCTCAATCCCGTAAACATTTCACACCGTATCTGCTTTCTGCTATGTCTCTCAATCCCACGCCCCCTGGCCACGGCCTGCACAACACCAAAGAGCCAAGACCCAACACACCCAGGAAATGCGATTTATGGATAAATAAAATTAAATGAAATAGAAACTCATCAAGAGAGCAAAACAAAGACGATGTAAAAGTGTCTAAAGCATCGACAAACACGAAACACCTCACATTACATACCTGCACAGTATCCGCTGTACTGTGATGTGGGTGTGTGTATGATTGCGCACGGCCAAGCGGGTTGAACAAAGAGGTCTCACAGCATACTCTTCTCTCCTCAGGAAAGAAAAAATATATACAAATAAAAAATGTTCTTTCAAAATCAACTGTCCAGTGACAGTGAGAGCTTTTAATAAACCGACATATTTAGGGTTACCTTTGCTTTGTCGTGAAGACGACGATGATGGATGAAAATGGATACACACACAAATATTTAGTTGATGGGTTACGTGTGTATTTTTTGGTGTATATTAAATTTATTTGGTAGGTAGGCTTTCGTGTATATTTGGTTTTTGTTAGATAGTGTTAAATGGTAGAAATTAAAAATGGGAAGTCGGTGGGAATCGGGTTATATCGACACCACAGAGTTTATTAATGCATGAGTGAAAAAGGAACTGAGCAAGAGAGTAGAGAGTAGACACGTCTTTCCTACATATTTCACATTATAATTTATAGGGTAAAACAACCAATCATTGGCACCTTAAGAAAACTTGAGTCTTTATGTGTGTGTAAATATAAAAAAAACATTCAAATTAAGGCTTCGTCAAACAGAACGCGTTTTTAACGCCGTGGTGAGTTTAATTTACGCGGCGGTAAGATTATTTTGACGCAACGTTCTAACCGCCGCGTTAGAGGACGTCAAAGAGAAAGATCTCATTAATGTCCATGACTCTTGGTTTTCATTTTCTAAAAAATTGTCAAGCAGCTCAGAGGAAGAATTATTGCTTTTTATGCCGTGATACGTAATTCCCTAAAAAGAAAAAATATTTAAGTGCACGAATTTTACAAAAAGAGAAATTCTTTTGCTATTGCCTTCCATAAACTGCATTTTTATACTATTCATCGCACATAACGTACAACTATGGGTAATTTCAAACACATTCGATTAATTTTCCCATTTTTTAGAATATAAAATCATGAAAAACTATTTCAAATGCGCCGCGTCATAAAATAATCTGTAATTTTTCACGACCCCGCGTTTCACCGCCGCGTTCAAATGCCGTGGTGAATTCAACACAGCGTTGAAAACGCGCTCTGTGTGACGGGGGATCAGTATATTATCTACAACGCGGCGGTGAAACGCGGCGGTAGAACGGAGCGTTAAAACGCGCTCTGTTTGACGAGGCCTTAACATTAAAGTAAATAATTCATTTACAATTATTAAGATATTTTTTTAATAAAAACATAAACAAAACATAAAATTTCTTAAAAAACATACAGTAAAATAAAGCAAAGTCAATTTTCACCAATTATCGGCACTTCGTTCCATTCATTGGCATTCCTCAGTCCTATTATTGGCACCTATATATTGTGGTATAAAATAATTAAAAAAAAACAGGCAAGCGGTGTCTCAATTCTCAATTTTCCAATGATGGGCAGTATACTTTGTGCCAGTAGCTCATGGTGGGGTGCCAACAATAAGCTATTTTACCCTAGGTTTCTTTTTAGCTTAGCAAACCAAACAGCATTCTATCTCTGTCTGTCACAGGTGTAAAATAAAGTTGAAAGAGATGTACCCAAATATATTGCGCGTTTAGTATGTTTGATTTGAGAATGAAGTGCATTTCCCCTCACCCAGGTGAAAATAGTACAAATGTTTCAAATTTTGTCTATTTATTTAAAAACCTTTTAAGATATCGAGTTAATGGATATCCTATGTTGTAACTGCATATGTCCTCTTTAAGTTGGCATTTACTATATTTAAATGCTCCCAGTATTTTCGAATGCAAAGCGTTGCAAAGGAAAAAACGAAAGAAAACGAAAAAATAAATTACTCTTGTCCAATTTTCTCTGGAATTTATAGAGATATAGAAGTGAAACAAATTGGAGATTTTAGGCCTAGGTATCTTCTATAGGCGCATGAAAAACTCGTCACAAAAACTTCAGCAGTTTTTAAGATTTTTGCATTCAAAGACATGCAGTCAAATTGAATATAAGTCGAACAGAACTACACCAATTTTATTTATATGATATAGCGGCCAGTTCCGAGTCAGTTGTTAATGCCTTTGCATCTGATGGAAATTGTTCCATAGCTGCTAACTTACACTGTGCCAATAAATTATTCAAACGGATTAAAAAGGAATTGAGAGTTTCCGTCGGGAATTTCCTACATTGCCTTAACTCATTGGATAGGTATTTGAATGTATGATTTTCTAGGCATAAAATGCCCCTTAAGCTCTTTTTCAAATTCATCGAAATTTGAAAAGTTCCTTTTCTGCATAACAACAAATGCATTCCCTCTCAGATTAGTTCGAATCAGCTGGCAGAAATGTGTTTCCTGCTCTGGTCGTAAACAGGACTTTACCTGCTTACAGCAGTTTAGAATGGTTTGCAAATCCGTCACTAAATTTGCACTATGTTCCCCCTCAAAATTAGGAACAAGGTTCGTAATAAGCTGAACCAAGTTTGCCTGTTGATATGAAATGTCAAATATACTCTGATCGAGCCAACGCCATGCGCCATTGTTCTGTTTGTTGTGTCTTTTCGGTTTCGGTAATATGGAAGAGCAGGGACAGAATTTATTATTGCCGTTGAAGCTAATTCTTTAAATGTCCTAATTTCTTTCTTAAATTTAGAAGTTTCTTTCTTTAGTTTACTATATCCTCCAATATTTACTTGCCTATCAAAACTATCAACTAATGACACAAATTGAGGTGGCATTGGTGTAGTGGGTAGAGTCACTGCTTGTGACCCGGTCGGCGCAGGTTCGAGCCCCACCGGGGGACAGCAGTACTCCCCACCCAAACATATAAGAGAAACGAATAATATCAGAGTTTCTCCCCCACTACACCAAAAAAGGGGTTTCTGCTTGGAGTACAATGGACGGGTAATCTGGTCTAAGTGCTCCAGGATTTGGAGTCCCCTTTTTTTAAAAAAAAAAAAAAAAAAAAAAAAAAATACACAAATTCCTTATCTAATTTCTTATTTTCTAATACAAGTTGTAATCATTGAATAACTACAGATAGAATCGGATTCACCGACGACGACCGCTACGCGGTCCATACGTCGCTGCGATCGCTTGTGCGGGTTTGTGAAATGGATCCTGGCATAAAAACGAAAACACGAAAATGTATAATATCCCAAAAAAATATCCCTCTGGGGAATGCTGTCTGGGTAATTATTTGTTGTAAACCAGTTTGAAGCAGGTATAGTCCGTCCCAAAAAAGAAGAAAGATCCCAACATGCGCAGTAGCAATTTATTTAAGGGAAATTTTCTCTTTTAAGGTATTTTTGATCGCATGAAATTGTTAATGCTTTTCTCTACTTTATCTTTTTTGTAGCGATATTGGAAAACGTAATTGTGCGTGCCCATGCACAAAGTACAACGGAAATTCCATTTCAACCCTTTTTAATAGTTTCTCAAAACTCTGGCTTCCATTACTAAACACATATTTGAGAAGTGCAACACCCAGCAAATTTCCCTTTTCTTTGGGGTGGGTAAATGTGTATCTATTGCATGCGCCAACGACGGTTCTGTGTGGAGAATCAGTCATGCCTCGATCGTCGATCGAGAGAGATGTTTTCGCAAGCAGGAGTATGCTTGTTGTATGAAATGCGCACACATTTTTTTTAGCTGTAGTTTTTGTTGGAAAAGTAGTTTTGCTTTCTCTAAGAGAATAAAATCACTGATGTGAAGAGACCTGCGCAAGATATTTTCAGGTACTTTGGGACGGGCTATACGATATTTCATGCTTATCTTTCTGTCGATACGCTTTGATTGTCCTTATTTCCTTGTTACTTTTGGAATTTTTGTTAGAGGTTTATTGCGGTGTTTTTTTTTTGTATTTGCAGATGATTGCAGATTTGAATAATTCTAGCTAGATATGATTATGTTTTTCGGAGTATGTAATGTAGGTGCATAGGTAGGGTAGATATGTATGTGTATAATGTACATGTACATACCTATGTAGGTGCATGCATCATTTTGCGACTTCTTTTTACTCTGCCGTTAGTTATCACACAAGTTCATGTAAAATTAAAATATTTATAGGAAAATAATATGTGGTGCATAGGTACCTAATATCAAATTCTTATTTTTTATTTAAACATGGCCAAATAAATGCAAATTGAGCTGAGAACCACTTCTGTTCCATTTCTTTCTTTTCGTGCATTTTGCTTTGTGGTTAATTATTTTCGCACGTAAAAGAACCCGCATGGTGTGCTTGAATAATTTTTGATTGTGCTGTTCAAAGGAACATATGGAAGCTCAAATTGGTTGCTATTCGTATACACAAATTTAAAAGAATATTAAATACATTTTGTTCGAAGCATTGCGTTTCAAAACGTTCCTCAAAACACTTGATTATTTTTTTCAATAATACCATGTTCCCACCAAAGTGATTTAGCTGAAGTGATTTATAAATCACGACAGGCGTTCCCACCGAACTTTTAAGCGTTTAAGTGTGACATTTGAAATTAGTTGGCAAACTTTCAATATCGTACATATAAAGGTGCAAAAGAAAAATGACTTGCAACAATTTAAAATGAGTTCAAATGCTTTGGATATAATTTATTTCTACCAGAATAAATCCAAAAATGATTAAAACAATTAATATCTAAATTTTTAATTTTAATTTTTTGACAGTTTGTTTTTGTTTGGACATATAAAGTCGATAACAGGTTGGTTTGATTTTATTTGTGTCTGTTTGATTCTATTTTGTGTGGATTTGTGCGTAATTAAAATTAAACAGGTATAAATCACGTAATTAGTGATCACGAAAATGTATGGTTGGTGGGAACATGGTATAACTCTACAAAATGTGTAGTCGGAATGACTAAACCACCATTAATTTTTGCCTCATATCCTCATATTGACGATCGACTCATTTTGATCAGGTGCAGAAAACTTTAATATGGCATAAGAAATATATCCCGAATAATAATGTGTAGCCATGTTTTGCATAATTGGAACTGTCTCTGATTCTGATAAATCCTCCACATCGTCAAACTCGCAAGCATTGGAATCTTCATTGAATTCGGTTTCGCCATGATAGACAATATCAACACCACCTATGTAATATATATATTAAGTACGTAGGTAATCAAAAGGAGTAAATGTTTTTGATGGATACAGAAACCAAGACACATATTAAGACAAAAACTACGACGCAAACATTCTTACTTTGCAATACCGGAACTAGCTTCAATGCTAGTGCTTCATCTTGATATACTACATCTGTAAACAAATGATGAATCTGATGTTTCACATGAAGTTATATTAGGAGCAACTATCTTTATATATATAATTCTACTGTACGTGTGTATGTCACTGAACTCCTCCTAAACGGCTGGACCGAATTGAATAAATTTTTTTGTATGCGTTTGGGTAGCGCCCTGGATTGTTTAGAAGCCGATTGGTCAACATTGGACAAAGGGGCGTAGTACCGCCCATACAAAAATTACATTCAAAGTCTTATATCTTGAAAACCACTGAATCGATCGAGTTCAAATTTACACATAATCTTAGGTATTGGCCCAGGAGTATTCCTTTGAAGATTGGTCAATATTGAACAAAGGGGCGTGGAACCGCCCATACAAAAAATACATTCAAAATCTTATATCTCGAAAACAACCGAATCGATCGAGTTCAAATTTACACATAATCTTAGGTATTGGCCCAGGAGTTTTCCTGTGAAGATTCGTCAAAATTGGACTAAGGGGCGTGGTACCGCCCATACAAAAAATACATTCAAAATCTTATTTCTCGAAAACCACCGAATCGATCGAGTTCAAATTTATACATAATCTTAGGTATTGGCCCAGGGGTATTTTTGTGAAGATTGGTCAACATTGGACAAAGGGGCGTGGCACCGCCCATACAAAAATTACATTCAAAATCTTATATGCATTTCGAAAGCAACCGAATCTTGACTGCGAGTTATTAAGTAAAATACAAAATTGATATATTTATTTGGAATATATAAGACAGAAAAATTTGTAACAATATCACACTCCACTGTTCATACGGAACATATAAACACAGTGCACCAAAAATCGATGTATTATAAAAAAAAAAATTGTAAAAAAAACGTTTTTTTGTACGGAGCCTTTTGATATTTTCGGTGTCGCATTTCAGTGAATATTAAGTGTATTATATTCACATATACATACAACAATGCCACGTCTTCGTGAACGAGAAGGAAATATTGGTCGACGTACTTCGAATTCACAAATAGTCCAGAACCGTCGCGTCGCGTCGGTTAAATAGATCGGCAGAAGATATTCATGCTTTCAAATGACATCATTTGGAGCAACAAAAATCGTTCAGAATGCGGATGGTCGCAATTTTCAATCAACGTTTAAGATTCAGGGCCAAGTGTATCATCAGCATCTGGGATGAATGCACTATTGCACACAAGCATTCACTTGAAGCTCTCGATAGAATGATCTAAATAATAACACCAGGCTTTTCGGTGGTATTTTACTGCTGCTGTCCGGTGATTTTAGACAGACATTGCCGGTCATTCCACGCGCTACTTATGCGGACGAAATTAACGCATGTATAAAACAATCATATCTATGGCGAAATGTCTGTACATTACGTCTTAACACAAATATAAGAGTTCAACTACAAAACGATCCACTGGCACTATCATTCTCCGAGCAATTGCTCAAGATTGGAAATGGAGCAATATCATTGCATGGAGACACACAATACATCAAATTGCCGGACAACTTCTGCAACATGGTAAATACGAAAGATGCTTTGATTGAAAGCATATTGCCCGATTTACAAGCTAATTAAATTAATCACACGTGGCTTGAAAAAGCATGCAGGACAACGTCTGTCGGGTCCGCTAGTATATTATATAAACTCAATTGTTTTAAATTTTTGTGTAGGCGAAATGCAGAAGGATTTCTGTCATATGAAGCTCTGTTTCTAACGACTGATATACCTAGTATTCTCCAGACAATCAGGGGATTGTTCTTGTAGATCATGTAAATCAGTGATTTATATATCATTGGCGTAAAATAAAAAACGCCTACTGTATGCGAAAAGAATCTATCCGATCTTCATTTCATATTCCCTCTTTCCATATTTTTATCCTCATAAAAAACCGCATCAGTTTTGTTATGCCTACCTACTTGCAATATGCGAAAAGTACCCGATTTAGTTTTCCTTTGCATAACTTCCACTCCACAGCCACAATCATGAGTACGCACACAGTTGAGAATAAAGATAACAAAAGTAATTGTTCTTTCTCTTTCATTTGCATGTTGTCAATGAGAGAAATAAGAAAAAAATAAGGGGGTAGTTTGTCATGAAATAAACATGGGATTATTTTGGGAAATTAATTTTCCTTATGAAACGAACCTAGAAATGATGGTATATGCATACACTAAGTTAGTTAAAATTTCCGCCGCGTTGAAGGTATGTCGCTTCAAAATGAGCGGTGTCCACTTCTATTTGTAGTTATTCAATGGTTGTAATGTTTATGGAGTCGTCTACGGTTGTCTTGCTTGTTGATGTGGCCTCTTTATCTTTTCTTTCAGTACTTCCTTCTTCTGTCTGCTTCCTTCCAGATCGCAGGCTTCTGATGTTGGTGTTGTCTCTTAAACTTTCTTCTTCCTCAGTCGAACTGTAGTTTATTTGGGTAAGACTTGTTCTGCCTTTTGGTCTATTCCTCACTTGATTTTTTCTCTTATTAATGGCGGAGGAAAATCCAGGCATTTATTAAGTCTTTAAGTTGTTTTTACTTTACACTTAACACAGTTGCACTGTTAGTTTACGCTTATTTATTTCGGAGCGGTTTTGATTTTTTGATTTTTTCACCGGCTGCGCCAAATGTTATGAACTGCGTTTTCGTGTTGAAGACTGCGTTTTTAAATTAAATACACGACAGTTCTCTTTCGCTTCTTAAATTCGACTCACTGTCCAAAAATGAGGGAAGTTCAATGCAGTGCCGTATCCGATTCAAACAGCAGTCGCATCGTGGGATTTTGTATATTTTCCCACAATGTCGATTCTGCTGATTGTGTATATTCGCACGATAGTCTTATTCCGTGATATACAATATCTGGAAATAAGGTCGCGCATGTTTGTGGCACAAAAAATACGTTGAAAATCTTATATCTCGAAAACCACGGAATCGATTGAGTTCAAATTTACACACACACATTCTTTGGTAATGGCACAGGAGTATTCCTGTGAAGATTGGTCAAAATTGGACAAAGAGGCGTGGCACCGCCCATACATAAGAAACAGTCAAAATCTTTTATTATGAAAGCCTCCGAATCGATTTCTGATTCGAGTGCGTCAAGTTAATCGTAATCCTGTAATGGAGTTCACGCCGAAAATTTACAATGATTTGTACCTACCTATTGAAGATTTCTGTTTGTCGATTGCTAATAAAACAGTTGGGAATGCCATCACATAATCGTGCAATGCATGCAATTTTTGATCTACAATTGTAACGTGAACTACAATACGATCGCAACGAATTGAATGCTTTTGTTCAAGTAAATCTTTCGACATTGAATGCGGAGCAAAAACGGCGTACGGTACTATTATGCAAGCTGTCAATAGCAATACCGGTTAATTTTATCTAGATGCGCCTGGAGGCACCGGAAAAACGTTTTTAATTTCATTGTTGCTGACAACGATATGTTTCCAGTATAAAAATTCATTGGCGTTGTCGTCTTCTGGCATTGCAGCTATTTTGTTAGATGGTGGTCGGACAGCACATTCTGCTTTGAAATTGACTATGAATTACCAAGTTATTGAAACTCCAACATATAACATTTTAAGAATATCTGGAACGGCGAAAACGCTGCGGTATCATTATTTGGGATGAATGCACTATGGCAAATAAGAAATCTGTTGAAGCTTTGGAAAGAACAATGAAAGATGTTCGAGATACCTAATTCAAAATTGTTTGGGGGTGCATTGATTTTATTGTCAGGCGATTTCAGACAAACATTGCCCGTCATTCCTAGATCGACAACTGCTGATGAATTTAACGGTTGCTTAAAGTCTTCATATTTATGGAGATTTGTGAAGTCGATGCGTTGCCATTGCCATTTATATTTATATTTTGCAATACGAAGTAGCAGGGGGTCCTAGTGTTTTAGAAATGTTTATGAAATATTTCCGATTTGCTCCAGAAACAAATCATAGACATTTATCAAATATGTATTTCTAAAATGTTTCGCTGGTCTGTACACTTTAATATGCAAAGCAAAGTATTTTATAACGCAAAATTAATTCAAATGTTAAGTCCCCCATTACTACAGTGAAATGTCATGTGCCCTGTGTTTACAAATGCCTTCATTTTCTGACGTAATGTTGTACAGATTTGTTGCAGTTTGGCTGGTGGCAATATGAAATTTGTAATACCCTGTATAATCTATTTTGTTTTTGAACGCTATTATTGCCAGAATTCAATTCACGCTGAGAATAAAAAAGGATATAATATGAAGTTGTAATAATTAATAACAACTGCATAATCACGCTGCATTGCCGGTAAATTTTGCTATTCTCAACGAAATAATATGGTCCCATTGACACTTTTTAAGAAAAAAAGATGATATGAACTTATTCCATACAAAATATCCCCTAATTTTTTGGTACAAGTATATTTGTTCTTATTTGCCTAGAGGGTTGGTTTCAGTGTTACTGAAATCCATTAAATAGTTCAAGCAATGTACTCACCCTTAAATGCGCATGTTCTGCTCTTATAACTAACGCTAGGTATAGCCCTTTGATGAGAGAATATTAATTTTCGTCAGACATTTACAGTAGCAGTTGCGATTTAGAAATTAAATTAAATATTTGGTGTTATAACTATAAAGTTCTTAACGTCTGTAAACATATGATTTCGTACATGTGTGTTAATAGTTATATTTCGGTTTAATTACCTTAATAAACAACATTTCAATCAGTGTTTATTCGATAAATATTTTACTGTAGCCGGACATTTAAAATCGTGTGTTTGGATATGTGTTTTTATCAAAAATTTGTTGGTGTTAAGTTTTTTTTTTGACAAAAAAATATATAAGATCAAAATATAAAGGAAATACGGGTGCTATTTTCATAATATCTGAAGTTAAATGGTATCCTTTTAATCACTGGGAAAAGAGTAATTTTTACGTCGTATTGACATTAAGTTTAAGTTTGATATATAAGTAGTTACTCTTTCACAAAACGCATTGAAATGGCGGCAGATCCTGACTTGGACGACGTGGCTTTTCTTTCTGGTATGTATTCTTGTTTTCATATCTATTTTCAGGGGCCATTATTTTATAAATTCATTCATGGGGTTCAAAAATAAACGATATTCATATTAACATTAAAATTAATATACCTTTTATTTCTATTAGGACAATATAGGAGTAGTCATCTTTATTTTTCTAAAATACCTACTCCCTATTCTGCTATATTTGTTTTATGAATGTTTTTTTTCTTCTTTGGAATTTCATCACCCTCACGCCCTACCTATTTTCTGATAGCCACTTCAACGTTTTATTTCTCCAATGAATGTATGAGAACCTATATTTGGAGTGCTAACTACTTAGTTCATATGCTTATGAAAGTTACGGTTATAATTTGTTTATAAAGTTGGAAGTAACTTTAAATGCGCCGTAAGTCTGATTATAGTTTATTTGTGTGACCGATTTCAGAGACTTGTTACTTGTAATTCCTCTTCAGAAATTCTACCAGTGAAATGTGTCGTACCAAAAGGGTCAAAACTTGGTCCAATTCTTACCTTCCGTTTGTAAACATTCCACGATCCACCTCTATGCAGATGATTTCCAACTGTCCTCAACAAAGCCGATTAATAATACAAACGAATTAGTAAATGATGAATCTCGCCAGTATTTACTCTTGGTCTGTTACCAATGGATGTACGCTCAAACAATACATCGATGCAAGAAATTGCATTTTCCTGCACAATATTGTAGTGAATAAGACTCCATCGTATTTGTATGAAAAGCTTAATTTTGCTCGTTCCCTTAGAACATTTACCATAATTTCATCACGTTGTTGGTACCTTTATTCATCTCGTTTATTTTATATTTATGCAATTAAATTGTGTAACTCTCTTCCAATAGGTAAAAGGAACATTTCTAATGCCACACGCTTTTTTTTTTTGTTTCTTTAGTAGTAAATTAAAATTATGTTATTCCTACCTTGTTTTAATTATAAATACCTTATAACTAAGTACATACTATAAAAGATTTATGTCTTAATGTAGATACCATAATATGTATCTTAGAATAGGTAATAAATTGAATTGAATTTCCCGATTTCAATACAAGAAAGCCACATGTTCAAAATAATTTGGACAAAGTCATAATTTAATTTTTTTAATTCTAGCAAACACAAAAAATGTATGGTTTATAAACTTAATTAAAAGTTAAAGCTTTTCTTTTTATTTTTTTATTTATTAAAATCTAATGCATGGAATAAAATTAACTTTTTACTTTTCATTATTATTTTAAAAAAATAAGTTTTACCTACTTAAACAAAGAAGATAATTTCAAGTTAAAGTGTCAATAATTCTTTCTAATCGCCTTGAATCCGGACACGAAATGCTATTTTCTCTGCCAGGGTGTCCCTTTATGTAACCCCACAATTTCAATAGCATTTCCTTTTCTCCTTATCCAGAAATTGTCGTTAGTTTTTAAATTGAATTCTATTCTTAGCATGCCATCTGCAGCTAAAGCTATAAGATTTTCTTTCATCTTTACCGATGGGAGATCGGCGAGTTCGACTACTGACATATTAAAAAAAGGATTTAATATCCATCATGATATACTTCTAAAAAGTAAGTTAATAGTTTTTTCTCTAAATTATGCAAAGTCTGTAGCATGAGATCAACATGGGAGCACAGACAAATAATATACAGATGTCTCACGTCCATAGAGAAAAGTGTGGATACTTTTTGCGATCGTCAAACAACGATTGCATCACACCTCAATTGAGAAGGATAGATTGGTTTTGCTTTTTATTTTAAGTGCTATGTCATCTCACCTCATTCGCATCCTGATCGTACGACAAAATGGTTGCTGCTGCTGGTGTGTTGAAAGGAATATGAATGAATATTATTTCACTTTAGGGTGGGGATGAAATTCACTTTTTGCTAGTCCACGGCCGATGGCCGTTGTTGCTTTGATTATTGTTGTTACATTATTGGGTAGATTCGCTTTCACTGTGATCAGTCCTCCGAGGAGATTATGTAATAAGGAAAACAACAAAAATTTATTCTACTTGTGCCCTGATTGTACATCGCAGGTATGTGCGTGTGTAGGGGCTTAGCTATACGGAAAATGTGCACAGAACGGGTTTTGTTTTGGATGTGTTTTCTTGACCTAGGCGAATAATACGAAGGATTATTTCAATTCAGAACTTTTGATGTTTTTGCTTGGCTATAGATTCTCATTCCTTGTAGAGTTTGGTGTTCGGATAAGTTTGATGCAAATGTATTATAATTAACAAAGTTTATCAAAAGCAATTAGTATATCCACTAACAATATCGTTCGTATTCTTTAGAAATAATTTAATTACCAACTAATGCAAACTATTATACCGAACAATAAATATTATTAAAAAAATATTATTCAGCTCACGAGTGTCGCTGCTATAATATAAGTTAATTAGTTACAATAAAAGCAGAATATCCTTAACTAAAGTAATTTGCAGGGCACACGAACATGGACGTGGCAGAATATTGGCCCCACCCCTCTTAACAGTTATAGTAATTTAATTCTTTTAAATAACATAAGTTGTATAGCTAAACAAAAGCATAATAATAAAAAACATAGCTTAGCAAAAAAGGAAAGCATTTACAACAATTAAATAAGTAAGATAAATAAAATGTATATATTTACATATGTGATCACTTTAAAAATACAAATTTAAGAAGCAAAAATCAAAAATAATGAGTACCTAGCTTTAAGTATCTACCTACCTATATATTAAAAGATCATATCACAAATTTCGTTTCGCAGGAATTGCGTTATGCGCGGACAAGTTGACATCTTAATTACTTATTTATTTTTGAGTTTCTTCGCATTTCTCTTCCTTTGCGGTATACATAATTTCGAAATTTATCAGGTTATCAGATAGGTATTGTTCTGTCATTATAATTTTCATATTATTTTAGTTCTATGAGAACCTCTGACATGACAAAATTCTGTTTCTCCTTTGCATTTCTTGAGTACAGTTTGGCAAATTTACTTACTTTAGCCCGCAAAATACTTCGTTGCTATGTCATTAAGTATGGGCACTTTGGTACTAATTATGTCATTAGGTGTTAATTTCGCGGTGTTTTTAAAATCCCCGGCTTCGTCGAATGTGTTCTCACTTAGAATATTATCTCGAGTAATAATTATTAGGTTTTCATTTTCCAAAACTAATTAAAGATATTTAGAATAATCTTTTTCGCAGTTTGGAAACTTGGATTTATATAAAAATGTTAAGGCCATTACTTTTGCTGGCAAGGAACTAAATTTAGAAGCGCTAGGGTTGCTTTTATTTCTTATTTTTTGTGAAGAGATTTTAAATCTTGATTAAATTTGCTTATTACATACATTATATTGCAATGACACGTGATCAGCAAATAATTCTTTCCTTATGCTTTGCTAAGTATGATTTTAATAGTCATTATCTAACCTATAATACATAATGTCTTCTTTTGCTTTATAAGCTCCAATTCTTTGTAGACTTGCATGTCGATGCCTTCTAGAAAGATTATATTGTAATCAATTCCTTTTAGATCTGGTTTTTCAATAAAAAAAATCTGCAGTTGGTTTCACAAAAACTACAATATTTTCAGGGAATTTGTTGAGTTTAATCAGCGCTTTGATTCCAAAAGCAGCATATCTGCTCTATATGTACTTGTGCCGCCAATTTAACGCTCATTTTTTGAAAATTTGTTGGATCAATATGTGCAGATGTTAATTGAGGACATATTTTTCTATATTGTAGAGATAGGTACTTATAACTCCAGCTAACGTATTTATGTCAAAGGGTTGTTTCTCACACTTTTTAATAAATGGGGTACCTACGTCGTATTCCATACATTTTTTATATAAAGGAAAAAGTGTGCGCTGAAAACTACTTTAGTTAAGGATATGCTGCTTTTATTGTAACTTATTAACTTATATTATAGCAGAGACACTTGTGAGCTGAATAATATTTTTTTAATAATATTTATTGTTCGGTATAATAATTTGCATTAGTTGGTAATTAAATTATTTCTAAAGAATACAAACGATGTTGTAAGTAGATATACTAATTGCTTTTGATAAGCTTTCTTAATTATAATACATTTGCATCAAACTTATCCGAACATTAAACTCTACAAGGAATGAGAATCTATAGCCAAGCAAAAACATCAAAAGTTCTGAATTGAAATAATCCTTCATATTATTCGCCTAGGTCAAGAAAACACATCCAAAACAAGACCCGTTTTGTGCACATTTTCCGCATAGCTAAACCCCTACACACGCACATACCTGTGATATACAATCAGGGCACAAGTAGAATACATTTTTGTTGTTTTCCTAATTACATAATCTCCTCGGAGGACTGATCACAGTGAAAGCGAATCTACCCAATAATATAACAACAACAATCAAAGTAACAACGGCCATCGGCCGTGGACTAGCAAAAAGTGAATTTCATTCCCACCCTAAAGTGAAATAATATTCTTTCATATTCCTTTCAACACACCAGCAGCAGCAACCCTTTCGGCGTACGATCATTTGTTGGACAATCGTTGTTTGACGATCGCAAAAAGTATCCACACTTTTCTCTATGGACGTGAGACATCTGTATATTATTTGTCTGTAATGAGAGCTTAAACAGCCTAAACAGCCGACTTTGCAAGGTCTTGCCTTTAATAGAGTTCACAACTTTTATCTTTAAGCACATCATTTTATTCCAAAGGTAACACCTTGGATGTCAGAACTTATAGATAAACGGCCTTACTAATAATCAAACACTTATGTCGACTGTTAGTTGACTGCCAGTTTAAATTTAAATGTAGGTACAGCATTTTTGAAATGGTAACCATAAACAATTCAACCTCCAGCTTTATTAGTACGAAGACTTTCTGTTGAATCTATTACAAATTTGCTGTCAATCGTTGTCAGTTATCAGATGTGAAATCATTTGTTTTTGTTTTCATGCAGGAAGTTTGTTTTTCGAGAAAGTTAATAAAGGTTGAAAATGAATTCAAGTCGAGACGAAGAAATTTTTATAGATCTTATATCTGTTGAAGAATCGACGACCTCTCAAAGGATAAAATATGACCAACGAGTGTTATTTTGCCACTATAGGTTTGTTTATTACTGGTGGTGTGTAATATCTGGTAAAAAGTTTATAAAACTATTAATAGGTTTGATAAACCGATGTGTGTGTGTAAATCGTAAGGGAAGAACTTGCTCCACGGACGAATTGCGGAGGAGCACTTTCGGTGGAAACATAAAAAATCGAAACAAGACGAAACATCAAACACGTGTAAATAGAGCAAAACAAACAAAAATAAATTAATAATTTCTGTTATACAGTTTATTTTTTCTTCTGTTAACCAGGCTTTTCAGTTGAGGGAAGTAATTCGCACGAAGATTGTGAAAAAATGCTTCGTGACAAATAACGCTTTCTTTAGATAGCCGAGTTTAACTACCTCCGTATTTTTTTAAAATTTCTTATAGCGTTTTTCATTGTAGATTCGAGAGAATTGCCCCGAAATTCAGAATTGCTCTTTTTAATGAAATTCGTTGTAGAAACTTTGCAGTAGTGGTAGAAATCATATGCACATCATTGTAAAATTTGGTTTTCTTTTGCTACTTTTTTTGCGTTGTACATTAAATATGAATGTTTCCATTGGCCAAATCAATATATTTTATTTGAAATTTACATTTGCACTCATAATTATTGGATATTTTCCGATCACATAGCACAAAACTTGTTTTTAATTGCTTTTGCTTGTGTGTGTTGGTGAATTCAGGGCACTTCTTTAAAAATATTCCGGACACTTCTTTCGTGTTGAGAATTGACCTGGAAGTGCACTTTCTTTTTCAATGAAACATGAATAACATAGAAAGAGTACTTCTAGATTTGCTCTTTTCATAGAAAGGGCAATTCTTTTCTTCAATCGAAAACGCCATTACACAGTTTTATTTAATTATATCAGAAATTGTAGTTACTTGAAGTTCCCGATTGACACTTCTTGCTCCTAAGATATAAAACTATATTTTCTTTTAGTATCAAAATTTGAGTATGCATGGCAACATTCCTTTGCAGAACGAATTGTGACAGAATAATAATTTGGGTTATTGTAAGACATAAACATGGCTTTCTGACCATTAATATTTAACCCTACAGTTAAGGATAACCTGACGACTAAATTTGTTTATTAGTAAAGCAATTTCGAAAAGTCTGGAGTCTTTGCGTTAACTGCCAGACTAAATTTGATTATTGGTAAGGCCGAAAGAAAGCAGTGTGTCCATGAAATATTTGGCAATGATTTTTGTTGCCTGTTAAAGCTCTAGCACCATAGCTACAAAAGCAAAACATTTTGTCCAATCAATCTCCTACTCGCGACAGCTTTCTAAAAACAAGTCGTTCAAATACTGGCCAGTAGTATTAGCAGAAAGAGCTTTGCAAAAAAAATTTCATCTTCAATGTTTTCCTCTGCTTCAAAACGAACGAACAAATACTGTGCACAGTCTGAACATAAGTAGATTCATGCAGTTGCAAGGCAAATTGTGGACTCTTTTTAAATTTTTCGATTAATTATTTTTGAATGTCAACGGCCATGCCATTTATTCTCCGCTCAATTGTGTTGTCAGAAAGTGGTATATATTTAAGCTTATCTGCCTCCTGCTTACCCAAAATATTTTCGACCTATCCAGGGCCGCAGGCAAAATAAGATTCTCAGCAACAGTATGAGGTTTCCCTGCTTTAACGACTCGGTATGGTACTTGGTCGCTAGTTGCTTACAACGCTTTCTCATTGGCACTCGATAACTTAAATTAATTTTAAAACAAACGTAATATCATTAGAAAAATAAAAAAGTAAATCAAAAACATAATACATAATTATGTAGCAAAGCGAGTTAATGCTCTCCCAGTAATTTCTAGGATCACAGGAAATCCTGCAGAAATCAGAGGGTCACTTGAAAGCGTGTTCAGTAGGCGTTGTGCTGTAGGCATGCTGGCTTAAAGCGCGGAACTAACTCATCGAAATGGGTGGGTTCTTGCACAGGTCTCTGAACTACTCCTAACCTAACTATATCAATTTCATGACTAATGAAAAACGTTCAAATATTATACCAAAAGAACAAACAAAATACTAAAACTCAAGAAGATCGACGTTGAAGAAAATAAGAATCAGAAGTTGAGAAACCGGAAGGTGGAATTGTTTTTTCTTGATGCAACCCTCCCTCTTCCACTACCCCTAATGTGTACGTAAACGATCCATCGTCGCTATGCATCTTTTTGACACTCAAATTCCCACAAACACAAAGACAAAACTATTCACACGACATCATGAAATAAAGTTTCATTAGACTTAAATGAAAATAAAGTTCAGGTTATGTATCTGATTCATAACACAATTAGATATTTATTTCCAAAATTTAAAATGCAATTTCACGTTCGATATTCGTACGAAGTTCAGTAATCGTCGCTGGCTTGTTGGCATAGACCATAGACTTGACGTAGCCCCACAGGAAATAGTCTAACAGCGTCAAATCGCACGACCGAGGCGGCCAAGCGACTGGACCATTTCGTTAGATAAATTGATTGTGACATTCGCTGTGTGGCTTGTGGCGCCGTCCTGTTGGAACCTCATGTCCTCCAAGTCCATATCATCCAATTGGGGCCAAGATCTTTTCGCAAAATTCGCCATAACGACGTCACAGAGATGCCCAACGCTTGCGAACGACTTGTAAGAGACACATTTGGGCTTTCTTCAACTGAAGCCTCAGCGGCAGCAATATTCTCGACATTACGGGCACTTCTTTGTCTCACTGGCACGGGAACATTTTGTACTGTGCCTGTGGATTCAAATTATTCCACTAGAGACTAGACGCTCAATTGTTGATCTGCTAGGACGATTATGACGACCATAAATTGGACGTAGCGCTCTTAACGTTGAGGCCACTGACTCCGAATTTCGGTAGTAAATTGTAATAATTTCGACTCGTTGTTGACTCGTATATCTTTCCATCACGAAATGGCAAACCTCTCTTTAGAGAGTCATTAAACATAATTGTGAGAGGCATAGATAGCGCATAGAACAATGTGTAAGGTTGGCTGGTCCTATGGCCAACTTACTCGTTGTTGGTACCCACTAGCTCTAGCTATGGCGCCTTCAGCTTGAACCTTCCGGCAGTAGTCTGCACTTAAGGCGGGGATCCCAAACAACTCTTAAAACAACCTGATATCACGGCTCGCAAGCCAAATAAAATAACAAGTGTTCTGTCGAAGTTGGAAAAGAAGTCTCCTCTTTATTCAAAAACAATGTCTTATATAGTACAACATTATGTTATCGAAAATATCCACCTCGATATCGATACCCCGATATTTTGCCTTATCAGCATATTCGCGTGACGAGGGTAAACGGCCCAACACTTCAAGTGCTTAGGGTTCACTTGCGTACGATGCTTAGTTGACATATTTAGTGTCGTCCACAAGTGTACCCTGATCGTGCCCTCGCCTCAGTATCGCATATACATACATTTGTATATTCACTTGCTTCATGCACCGAGTGTGCCATCAGAGTAATATGACTCTTTCATTTAATTGTTCACTTCAAGAGTGTCTGTATGTAGTTCATATCACTCTGATGTTTGTTACGGAGCCATATCTAGGGAGATAAAAAAATAAACATAATTAGAAGCATCCTAGTAGATGAAATAATACAAAACTTACCAATGATATGACGTAGGAGAATACCTGAAGGAAAATAACAAAAAAACAAAGATGAGAAAAAAAAAATGTAAACAAACGCTCGCATTGGAGATTGGCCTCTAAACCGCTTATTCAATGCGCGTTTAGAGAACAAACTCCAATGGGATGGAGGCAACTCACCTGAGCAATGAAAATAAGACATTTTTCTGAAAAAGAAACGATAAATTAATAATCCTTCCTATCTTCTTTATATATATAATTCTACTGTACGTGTGTATGTCACTGAACTCCTCCTAAACGGCTGGACCGAATTGAATAAATTTTTTTGTATGCGTTTGGGTAGCGCCCTGGATTGTTTAGAAGCCGATTGGTCAACATTGGACAAAGGGGCGTAGTACCGCCCATACAAAAATTACATTCAAAGTCTTATATCTTGAAAACCACTGAATCGATCGAGTTCAAATTTACACATAATCTTAGGTATTGGCCCAGGAGTATTCCTTTGAAGATTGGTCAATATTGAACAAAGGGGCGTGGAACCGCCCATACAAAAAATACATTCAAAATCTTATATCTCGAAAACAACCGAATCGATCGAGTTCAAATTTACACATAATCTTAGGTATTGGCCCAGGAGTTTTCCTGTGAAGATTCGTCAAAATTGGACTAAGGGGCGTGGTACCGCCCATACAAAAAATACATTCAAAATCTTATTTCTCGAAAACCACCGAATCGATCGAGTTCAAATTTATACATAATCTTAGGTATTGGCCCAGGGGTATTTTTGTGAAGATTGGTCAACATTGGACAAAGGGGCGTGGCACCGCCCATACAAAAATTACATTCAAAATCTTATATGCATTTCGAAAGCAACCGAATCTTGACTGCGAGTTATTAAGTAAAATACAAAATTGATATATTTATTTGGAATATATAAGACAGAAAAATTTGTAACAATATCACACTCCACTGTTCATACGGAACATATAAACACAGTGCACCAAAAATCGATGTATTATAAAAAAAAAAATTGTAAAAAAAACGTTTTTTTGTACGGAGCCTTTTGATATTTTCGGTGTCGCATTTCAGTGAATATTAAGTGTATTATATTCACATATACATACAACAATGCCACGTCTTCGTGAACGAGAAGGAAATATTGGTCGACGTACTTCGAATTCACAAATAGTCCAGAACCGTCGCGTCGCGTCGGTTAAATAGATCGGCAGAAGATATTCATGCTTTCAAATGACATCATTTGGAGCAACAAAAATCGTTCAGAATGCGGATGGTCGCAATTTTCAATCAACGTTTAAGATTCAGGGCCAAGTGTATCATCAGCATCTGGGATGAATGCACTATTGCACACAAGCATTCACTTGAAGCTCTCGATAGAATGATCTAAATAATAACACCAGGCTTTTCGGTGGTATTTTACTGCTGCTGTCCGGTGATTTTAGACAGACATTGCCGGTCATTCCACGCGCTACTTATGCGGACGAAATTAACGCATGTATAAAACAATCATATCTATGGCGAAATGTCTGTACATTACGTCTTAACACAAATATAAGAGTTCAACTACAAAACGATCCACTGGCACTATCATTCTCCGAGCAATTGCTCAAGATTGGAAATGGAGCAATATCATTGCATGGAGACACACAATACATCAAATTGCCGGACAACTTCTGCAACATGGTAAATACGAAAGATGCTTTGATTGAAAGCATATTGCCCGATTTACAAGCTAATTAAATTAATCACACGTGGCTTGAAAAAGCATGCAGGACAACGTCTGTCGGGTCCGCTAGTATATATTATAAATGTGAATGTTTGGATGTTTGTTCCACAATAACTCAAAAACTACTGAACGTATTGAGATGGGATTTTTTTTAATTTATTCGGGCTAGATCCGAAGCCCTAATAGGCCTTATTTGGTGGCAATACCATCCCGGGAATACCATCGTTGGAAGCGTTTTAAGCCTTTTAGCATGTTCTTCTTCTTCTCCTATCATTTTAAGAGTAGCGTGACTGTGGAAAAGGGGTTGCAAATTTGTTTTTTTTTACCTTTCTTTAATCATCTTGCTGTTACATTCATAGATCTAGGTTAATCGGAATAAGCTTAAAACTGCATTTAGCCAATACTTGACCGATTATTTTGAAGTATCATTCATCTCTCTGCTCCTTCCAGGGGCTGAGCTAGAAGGAATTGAAAACAGACTTTTCTGACCAACGAAAAAATAATGATTTCTTGATTGCCAGTTCTGCTTTGGGGTGGTGGGTTGGATTCACATCAAATAAAGATATACATTCACACACAACGAATGTCGCAGCTCGCAGTGTTTCCCCTGAACGTCGTCATGTGGTCGTCAATGACAACGGCTAACGGTTGTCAATAATGTTTTCTGCATTGTGCGCAGCCAGCCTACATGCAAAATATAGGTTGTTCGATTTGTGGGTTTCATATTATGAATAATTACTATACTACATAAATGGTGGAAATAACTTTTTGATATGAAACATCTTATGCGCGACTTGGGAGTAAAATCGATTCGACCGAGATGGAAATGACCAAGCGGAAATTGGCCTGTCGCCATCGCCATCACTACGCCGCCGCCTAAAACTCCTAAAACACTCAACCGATTTAAATAAAATGTTGTGGTTGGGTATGGTTGGTTGTAACTTAATGGATAGGATAGTTTTGGACCCGATAGGTGGCGCTGATGTCGATCTTCTTAACCACTCAACCGATTTAAATAAAATTTTGTGGTTGGGTATGGTTGATTGTAACTTGATGGATAGGATAGTTTTGGACCCGATAGGTGGCGCTGATGTCGATCTTCTTAACCACTCAACCGATTTAAATAAAATTTTGTGGTTGGGTATGGTTGGTTGTAACTTAATGGATAGGATAGTTTTGGACCCGATAGGTGGCGCTGATGTCGATCTTCTTAACCACTCAACCGATTTAAATAAAATTTTGTGGTTGGGTATGGTTGATTGTAACTTGATGGATAGGATAGTTTTGGACCCGATAGGTGGCGCTGATGTCGATCTTCTTAACCACTCAACCGATTTAAATAAAATTTTGTGGTTGGGTATGGTTGGTTGTAACTTAATGGATAGGATAGTTTTGGACCCGATAGGTGGCGCTGATGTCGATCTTCTTAACCACTCAACCGATTTAAATAAAATTTTGTGGTTGGGTATGGTTGGTTGTAACTTAATGGATAGGATAGTTTTGGACCCGATAGGTGGCGCTGATGTCGATTTTCTTAACCACTCAACCGATTTAAATAAAATTTTGTGGGTGGGTATGGTTGGTTGTAACTTAATGGATAGGATAGTTTTGAGCCCGATAGGTGGCGCTGTTGTCGATCTTCTTCACCACACAACCGATTTTAATGAAATTTTGTAGGTGGGTATGGTTGGTCGTAACTTGATGGAAAGGATGGTTTTGGACCCGATAGATGGCGCTTTTGTCGATCTTCTTAACCATTCAACCGATTTCAATGAAATTTTGTGGGTGGGTATGGTTGATTGTAACTTGATGGATAGGATAGTTTTGGACGCGATAGGTGGCGCTGATGTCGATCTTCTTAACCACTCAACCGATTTAAATAAAATTTTGTGGGTGGGTATGGTTGGTTGTAACTTAATGGATAGGATAGTTTTGGACCCGATAGGTGGCGCTGATGTCGATCTTCTTAACCACTCAACCGATTTAAATAAAATTTTGTGGTTGGGTATGGTTGGTTGTAACTTAATGGATAGGATAGTTTTGGACTCGATAGGTGGCGCTGATATCGATCTTCTTAACCACTCAACCGATTTAAATAAAATTTTGGTGTTGGGTATGGTTGGTTGTAACTTAATGGATAGGATAGTTTTGGACCCGATAGGTGGCGCTGATGTCGATCTTCTTAACCACTCAACCGATTTAAATAAAATTTTGTGGTTGGGTATGGTTGGTTGTAATTTAATGGATAGGATAGTTTTGGACCCGATAGGTGGCGCTGTTGTCGATTTTCTTAACCACTCAACCGATTTCAGTGAAATTTTGTGGGTGGGTATGGTTGGTTGTAACTTGATGGATAGAATAGTTTTGGACCCGAAAGATGGCGCTGTTGTCGATCTTTTTAACCGCTCAACCGATTCGAATGAAATTTCGTAGGTGGGTATGGTTGGTTGTAACTTGATGTATAGGATAGTTTTGGACCCGATAGGTGGCGCTGTTGTCGATCTTCTTAACCACTCAACCGATTTTAATGAAATTTTGTGGGTGGGTATGGTTGGTTGTAACTTGATGGATAGAATAGTTTTGGACCCGATAGGTGGCGCTGTTGTCGATCTTCTTATCCACTGAACCGATTCAAATGAAATTTTGTAGGTGGGTATGGTTGGTCGTAACTTGATGGATAGGATAGTTTTGGACCCGATAGGTGGCGCTGGTGTCGATCTCCTTAACCACATCCGATTTCAATAAAATTTTGTGGGTGGGTATGCTGTAACTTAATGGGTTGAATTCACCGCGGGTTGTGAAAAATTACAGATTATTTTATGACGCGGGGCGTTTGAAATAATTTCTCATGATTTTATATTCTAAAAAACGGAAAAATTAATCGAATGTTTTTGAAATTACCCATATTCGTGCGTTATGTGTGTTGAATCGTATACAAATGCAGTTTTAAAGGCTGAGATATGGGGGCAATATCAAAAGAATTTCACTTTTTTGTAAATTTCGTGCACCCAATTCCTTTTTCTTTTTCGGAAGTTACATATCACGGCAAATAAAAGCAATAATTCTTCCTCCGAGCTGCTTAATATTTTTTAGACAATGAAAGCCATGAGTCATGGACAGAGAGAGAGCTTTCTATTTGACGTCCTCTAACGCTGCGGTTAGAACGTTGCGTCAACATAATCTTACCACGGCGTCAATTAATCTCACCACTGCGTTAAAAACGCGTTCTGTTTGGCGAAGACTTTAGTTAGAATACGAATTTCTTGAAATTCAGTTAAACTAATTTTGTATCTGTTTTGTATCCGTTTTAATAAGTAATGCAGAAAAGGACAAAGGGTTTCTTAAGTGAACATGAAGTGATTGACAAAGTCGGCATTAATGCGAGCGAAGCCGCGGGCAACAGCTAGTAATCCATAAAATTAAAATAATTCTTACCATGTTGACTCCTCCTGTTGCACTTCCCAAAGTCGATTTTGACGTTTTGTCTTATCTAGTTTCCCCTTCGTTCAGTTTGCTTCGTTCCGTTTCGTAAGTGTTCCAAGTTAGTGGGTGATCGTAAAGATGTAGTGGGAGGTATATTTTTTTATTGTAAGTTACGTTAGTTTCTCTATGTTCTCTATGTTAGGTATTTTATGTAGACGAATTGTTACAACACAAACACGACTTGACGACAAAGAAATCAGAGACCCCTCGTTCTCATTCCAGAATTGAGTATAACGAAGGGAAAATAAAAATAAAACAAACAAAGAAAGAAATAGGAAACTGATAGGAAAAAGAAAGACAGGGTCTGCGGAGACTTGAGGTAACAAAGGGAGGGGTAAAGCAAACGCAAAATTGGTTTGCCAACAGGCCCTCATAGTTATCTTTGATAGACAGCAAGCGGTCAATGCCCTCTCTAGTCAGCTGGAAAATTGATTTGGTCGTTTTGCGCTCGTACAGTGACGAGAAAAATAAAATAACCTGAATATATTACGAGTGACCAAATTGAAATTCAAAAATTTCATAAAAATTATTGGCGATTCCGATCTGACGTTGTGAAGGTAACTTCTCAACGCAAAAAGGTGACTCGGGCTGCTGTTAGGCCCAAAATTAAGCCGTGCCAATAAAAGAACTGTGGGACCGTACTTGCGCTAATTTTGCCGTTGGACTGCTTGCGAGGCGACAACATACCGCCAGCCAACGGCCACAGCAGACGCAACGGGTCCAAAGCCCACAGTTGCGGCACAAAGGCACCCAACAGGCCCGAGTAACTTACCCAGCAAGGGGGATAATTTTTTTGTACGGGTACAAGAAAGCCTCTGCTTTTCTTCCCCGCCAAACCATCAAAGCCACTGGCAACATCAGGGTGCTCCGCCACCACCAACAACAACAACAGCATCAGTCAGATCCTGCAGCAGCTCCAACAATTATAGTGAATTTTTTTGTGAAGTGCCACAGTTCTTTTAACGTAGTTTTATTCCTTTTCTTTTATTTTGATTTTGATTTGAGTTAACGTAGTTTACATTTCCCTTTTCGCAATTTTGAATCTGCTTTTATTAGAGTTTAGTTTTGTGCGCGGTTAGTTTATAGAAATAGGTAGTTTTAAGCCAACATTTTGCAGCAAATCTTCGGAACTCCTTGTGCTGGCGCCAGAACAACGGGGGACGTATAAAACCGTGAGTAATTTTAGTTTTTTTTATTATATATTTTGAAGTTTAGATTTTAGTAATTTCATATTAAGAGCAGAGGATTCCTTTTTAGTTTTAATTCGTTTGTTGTTGTATCCTTAGGATACAATCTTGCTTTTTAGTTTTAGTTTTCTTTTATTTTTTTTTATTTTTGAATTGGTTTTTTTTTATTAGAGTAAGTTTTTTTTTGAGTTTTTTTAATAAAAGTGGCACTAATGTCTATTCTATTTGTATCGCCTACCAACAATTTTCACGTGTTTAGTTCCATTTGAATATGATCGGCTAAGGTTCAGTAGCATACGGTGTGTGTGTATTTGGGAAGGCCGTCCTTTTGTCAGATCGACGATGACTTTACGCGACTAATACTAACGCGACGACAAAACATGACGCTTTACAGCTTTGCCTTTCAGCCTTTACGGCTGGACTAGGGTTGTGACTGGAGGGTTATCTAGGGGCTATCTCTCACAATTTCGGCCAGAGAGGGATAGCTTACGGATATGTCTAAGGACATGAAGGGTGGGTTGGCCATCCCTTGCCAATAACATCTGGCGTGTTTCGGGGTCATGACGACCCTCTATCCTCAGGAGACTACGGAAGGACAAGTTGCGTTTAGGGTAAATTAGATAGGTTAGTTATAAGTATTTGTAGGCATAGTTTAGGGTCTAGTTTTACTCTTAGGTTAGTTTAGATATAGATTAGGCTAGATAGGTTAGTTTCGCGGTGTCTCTTCCGTTCTTTCTTGAGGGTATTGGTATAGGTCCTTGGACATTTTTCCTTTTCAACACTATCATTCATTTTAATGGTCCAATTGTCCGTCCGACGTCAACGTAGAGTAACTTTCTCCTTCTTCTCTCTTTTCTATTTTAAATTCTGGCATGATATAAAATGTTTGTTGAGCAGGTGGTATTTGGTGAGGGGGCAAGAACACCCCCGTCCGACGAGCTGAGCCGAGCAACCACAAGCATGCCGCGCCCTCCTCACCTATGCCTAAGCTGCCCCTGTGGCTCGACCCTGGCTCACAACATGTTTGAAGCAATGTTATATATGACGCCACAAGTTGGGCGAGTTCTGGGTATCAGATATCGAAGTGGATTTGAATATTATTAATTGCTTTTGGCAATTAGTTAAATGACCGCTGGTGCGATCCCTTCACACCACCCTTCCTGGGGAAAAAGGAGAAATCATGTTTTTCTTGCAACTTGATTTCTGCTTTTACGCGTCACTTGTACAATAAGGGATTAGTTTAATGCCATTACAAAATGGTTTGCATATTTGCTGTATTTATACATTAGCTGTTTTTATCGCATTAATATGTTCGGAATACTATATCAACAAATTAACTTTATCTTAAAATACTATAACAAATAATGGCTTATCCTTATTTTATTAACAAATTAATGTATCTTATCGTTTATTTAATGATTTAGTAGCAAGTGGATTATTTTTACTTTGTTAACAAATTAGATTTATTTTTACTAGTTTTTGGTGGTCACTGTATTTATTGTCTTATCTTTATTTTAGCTTAGCATAAAAAAAATAAAAATTTACTCATTTTATTAGCAAATTTACATATTTTTATTTTTATTACTTATTTATATTTTTGAAATATTATGCTAGCTTGATTATAAGGAATACAAATTTACTTATTTTATTAGATTAATTATAAGGAATACAAATTTACTTATTTTATTAGATTAATTATAAGGAATACAAATTTACTTATTTTATTCGATTAATTATAAGGAATACAAATTTACTTATTTTATTAGATTTATAAGGAATACAAATACTTATTTTAGTTTATTAGTTTAATTATGAGGCCTTTTACTCTATACATATGCATATGTGTATATTTACAGGACTTTCTCCCCTTTTTTTTTTATAAAGAGAAAAAAAAACTAAATAGTACATGTTTCTAAAAGTGTTAAATATATATAAAATGGTTTTAACCTATTTTTGTGAACTGTTATTCTTTTAATCTCATATTTTATATCACAGTTTACACCATTTTCTGACAAAACTTCGTAGGGTCCTATAAAAATTGGGTCCAATTTCTTTCTTGCCTCATTCCTCAGTAATACTAAACTTCCTACTTCAAAGTTAGCACTGTCTGTCTGTCTGTCTGTATCATATCTACCTTTTCTAATATTTTTCTTCCTTAAGAGAGTTTCGCGGGCGTCCCTGTGAGCAATTTGTAATTTATGTTTTAAGTCAATTACGTAATCCTGGTAGTTGTACACTGGTTCTACATGTTTTGTTAAGTTCGTTGGCAGGTTACACTGTTTTCCGAATATTAATTCAAACGGTGTAAAACCCGTTCCGGAGTGTACAGACGTATTATAACAGAAAACATAATATGGTAACCAGGTGCTCCAGTCGCTATGGTTTTCTGAAACGTAACTTCTAAGATAAGCTCCTAAAACCTTATGCGAGTTTTCGAGTGCTCCGATGCTCTCATGATGGTAGGCTGTCGATTGTAGCTGCTCTATTTTTAGTAATTTACAAATATCTTTAAAAACCTGATTTAAAAACTCGGTACCCTGATCAGATGCTATTGTGTGCGGTACTCCGTATCTAAGTATAAAACCTACTACTAGCGCATTCGCTACTGTGCTGGCTTCTTTATTTGGGATTGGTATAGCTTCGACAAATTTCGTTAATTCGTCTTGTATTGTGAGGATGTATGTATTTGTTTGTATGGTCTCGATAGTTTCTTTAGGACCACATTTTTCGACTAGAGCTTTCTTTAAAGTAACGAAATTTTCAGGTTTTTGGTTACCTAATTCTGTTAGCGCTTTTCCCTGAATTTTACACTGTAATAGGAACTTTACTAACAAGGCTTTTGATGTTGCATCTAGGGTGTCATGGTAAAATTCGACGTTATTTATGAAATCCCTAATATCTTCTGCCCTTTTGCCATCCTCCTCACACCTAAGGGTAGGCAATTTTTGAGCAAAGCTAAAATTAAATGATTCTGTCATCTTGTCTGTGTGTGGTGTTTGTACCGGTTTTATATTATCGTTTTGCCTTTTGGTAATTAGAATTTCAAGAATGACTGAAAATAGATCTGATCCTTACAAGACCTAACAAAGATATATGCAAGCTAGTAATATACACATATATATATATTTTACTTTTAATATAGTAAAATGCTTTATAAAAACCATTTTTTTTTATATATTTTTTTTTGATATTACATTGCATATGAATGATTCACTGTATTAAGGATTATAAAATAAATTAAAAAAAAAACTTAAAACAAATAAATTTTCGGTGTGAAAGTCTTTTCATAGCGAATTTAAATTTCGCTCAAAGATGGTGGTATAGAATTTGAGCCAATTTGCTCTGATTGTAAGCGGTAGCAAGATAGTAATACTTTTCTCCATTGATATCGTTATAGTTAATTCGTCCAATAAGATTGACTATAGATGATACATTAATCACGCGTGCGTTTTTACCCTCAACTCCGGCTGCCTTTAGCTGTGGCATCAGCAAGTGAGTCAATAGGAAGTGTCCCACTCCTGGCAGGATCGCCATGTAAGGTTGGCTGGTCCTATGGCCAACTTGCTCGTTGTCGGTACCCACTAGCTCTGGCTATGGCGCCTTCAGCTTGAACCTTCCGGCAGTAGTCTGCACTTAAGGCGGGGATCCCAAACAACTCTTAAAACAACCTGGAATCACGGCTCGCAAGCCAAATAAAATAACAAGTGTTCTGTCGAAGTTGGAAAAGAAGTCTCCTCTTTATTCAAAAACAATGTCTTATATAGTACAACATTATGTTATCGAAAATATCCACCTCGATATCGATACCCCGATATTTTGCCTTATCAGCATATTCGCGTGACGAGGGTAAACGGCCCAACACTTCAAGTGCTTAGGGTTCACTTGCGTACGATGCTTAGTTGACATATTTAGTGTCGTCCACAAGTGTACCCTGATCGTGCCCTCGCCTCAGTATCGCATATACATACATTTGTATATTCACTTGCTTCATGCACCGAGTGTGCCATCAGAGTAATATGACTCTTTCATTTAATTGTTCACTTCAAGAGTGTCTGTATGTAGTTCATATCACTCTGATGTTTGAAGCAATGTTATATATGACGCCACAAGTTGGGCGAGTTCTGGGTATCAGATATCGAAGTGGATTTGAATATTATTAATTGCTTTTGGCAATTAGTTAAATGACCGCTGGTGCGATCCCTTCACCAGAAATGAATCTGATATGCCATCAGAATCCTGCGAAGTGTTATCACCCAGTTTTCCTAAGGCAGAAAAGATTCGGTTAATTCCAGAGAGTCTATTGTAATACTATTATAATTTACATTGGGAAAACTGCTTGGATCAATGCTATCCGAATTGTAAACGGACTCAAAAAAGTTTGCAAACAGCTCCAGATGACCTTCTAATGTTTTCGACACTAATCGTTTATAATTCATAAAATTTGGAATACCTGTTGTTTTTCTTTTACTATTTAGGTAAAAAAATTGTACTATTCAACTTTATCTGACACTCAATGTCGAATATATATTTATTATACAAAAATTTGTGCAGAGTCTCGAAATCCTTCCTTAGTTTTTCAAATTTGACCCTATTTTCAGGATTTTTCGATTTAATAAAAGTTTTATGAGCTTTATTTCTGGCATTTTTTAAAATTAGAACGGATTTATTAAACCACGGAAGATGTTTTCTTATCGTTTTTTTAGTGGGACGTACAAATTCATGCATTCATGTATAATATTTAAGAGGATTTCATGCATCTCCTCAATGTTTTTATTTTTAAACGTACTTAACCAGTCAAATTGAGCCATTTGAGTTTTCAGTTCAGGGAGATTTGCTTTACTGAAATTTAAAAACTTAATATTTTGATATTTTTGAATGACAGAGTACATAGTTATAGTTATAGCAATCCACTTTCATAATTAATGTTTTGTGGTGGAAATCGCAGTCGCTTATAGTGAAGCCGCTTTCCGATACTTCAGCAAGTAATTCAGTGTCTAAGAATATTAAGTCCAACAATTAACAGGATTCATTAAATATGTTGTTCAACTGAACCAAGTTTATACCAAAAAAGTTATCAACTACATATATTTATTTTTCACTAGAGATAATAAAAAGAACCCGCATCTTGTCATCATCGAGGAACTTTCATTTAATATTAGGTAAATTGAAATCACCAAAGACGCAAATAAATTCATTTGATCTAGATGTGGCCGATAAAGACAGTATATTATTAACATGCATTTTATATATTTCAAAAGAACTTCGGGGGTGAATATAACTTGCACAGCATATTATATCAAACATTTTATCCGAATTATGATAGCAAGTAAAGCGAACACCAACTTGGACAATTAACTTATTATGATCGTTTATCTTTACATCACCAAATTGCAGGTTGTTTTTGATTGCGATAAGTACACCACCACCAAACTTATAACCCGTCATTTCTACACTTCTATCTTTTCTAAAAACTTCATATTTCTTTAAATTAACAAATTCACAGTTTTTAATTCCACTATGTAACCAAGTTTCAATAATTACTATAGCATCAAAATCACATTCACGGGTATATAAATAAAATAGTTTTAGCTTTAATCTCATTCCTCCAATATTTTGGTAGTAAAAAGAACATTGTTTAGAAATAACACAAGTAGTGTCTTTAACAGCGGCAAAACCAAAAGATCGATCGAACATGTTTATAGCTGCAGCCACGGAACGATCAATGCAATTGATAGGGCAGAAGGTGGTAGCAACAGCATCATTTACAGCAGCAACAGCAACAACAAAGGGAGAAACAGTAGTAGCAACAACAAAACTTTTGGCAGCAGTGTTGTGATCCGCACAACCATACCCTAAAAACACCTTATTCATGACCTTCTCATATTCTTTCCCTAAGCGGCATATCAATCCATAAACCAAACAATTACCAGAGCGCACGGCTATTAATAGGTCATTCGTTTTGTTTTCATTTGTTTACCAGTCATTCAAAACGCCACCCAAGCGCAATAAGTCAAGTGCATACCTACCCATAACGATACACACGCACGCCAACATTATGGCAAAACTGCAAAAGTTGCAATGGATAGTAGTCGTTGACTACCGTCGACTAAATGACGCAACCATGGGAGATGCGTACCCATTGCCCAACATAAATGACATATTGGATCAATTGGGTAAGGCAAAATATTTTTCCACTCTCGATCTAGCTAATTGATTTCATCAGATCCTAGTTGAGAAGTCTGACCGAGGGAAAACCGCATTAAGCACTCCCACCGGACATTATGAATTTAACAGAATGCCGTATGGATCTAAAAATGCCCCGGCCACTTTTCAATGAATGATGAATAATGTCCTGAACATAACAGCAAGCTAATAAGCGTTCTGACCAGACTACGGCAATATAATATCAAACTACAACCCGAAAAATGTCATTTTATGCGGACATGTGATAAGTGAAGATGGAATAAAGCCGGATCCCGAAAAAATTAAAGTAGTGAAAACATACCCTACTCCTAAAAACGCTAAAGGCATTAAATCCTTCCTGGGATTCGCCGGCTACTACAGAAGATTCATAGATAATTTCTCGATTATACCAAAGCCTCTTACGAAGCTCTTAAAAAAAACGCCCCTTTTAAATGGAATGCATTTTGTGACAAAGCGTTCACAACGCTGAAGAATAATCTGATAAACCCTCCAATCCTTGCATACCCTGATTTCAGAAAGAATTTCTCATTACCACGGATGCTAGTGACATTTGTATAGGAGCCGTATTATCCATTGGCCAAAATAAGCCAATTTGTTTCGCTAGCCGAACGCTTAATGACGCCGAAACTAGGTATACCACTACAAAAAAGGAACTTTTAGCCATTATATTCGCGGTAAAACAATTTTGACCTAACGTTTATGGGCGAAAATTCACCATATGCACCGATCATAAACCACTTCAATGGCTTATGAACCTACAAGATCCTACTTCAAGATTAGCCCGATGGAGAATTTTGCTAGCTGAATACGAAAACCACATAATCTACAAAGCCGGAAAATACAATTCAAACGCTGACGCATTAAGTCGAATACCGACCGTAGCCATGGTAACAACTAGGGGACAGTGTCAAAACAACGCGATCCAAAATGCGGCAAATCTTAAACAAATTGACGATATGCAAATTCAAACACTTTCCAGTTTCACTCTACAAGAGGAACAGGGATATATACACAAAAACAATTTAATTAAATCCAAATTTATCATATTACCCATAATTGAGTCTGAAGAAGAAGAAACTGTAAAACAGATAATACCCCAATTTATAAAGCCCTCAATAGGAAAAACTGCTGAATACCCACAGAAAAATGGCACAATAATTTACGTTACTACTCTTCCTATCCATCATCGAGGTTTAAATGACAAAAAAACCACCGAGGCATGTTTAAAAAATATGTTAGCTACGAAAAAAATAAATTCTTGCTCACGTTCCAAGATGATCTAACAAAATTCACGGAGGCCATACCACTCCATAATGCTGAAGCCTCTACTGTAGCAAGAGCATTCGTTGAACAAATTTTATGTCGCTTTGGATTTCTAGAGTCTCTTCTTACCAATCAAGGTACCAATTTCCTTATCCAACTGTTTAAGGAGATCTTGAAAATAAAAAAGTTGCAAACTACTCCTTTCATTCCCAAACAAATGGAGCACTTAAGAGCAGTCATCGTACTCTAGCGGAATACCTTCGATATTACGTTAACAAAGACCCTCTCTCCTGAGACACCTGGGTACCCTATGCAATCTTCGTATTCAATACAACCACACATAGTAGTACTGGTTATACCCCTCACGAACTACTCTATGGATACTCTGCGAGAATACCCAGTCTTCTAGAGCAAAATCCGCAAACGAGTTATAATTATGACAATTATTCTAACGAATTAAAAACTCGTCTCCAATACAGTTACCAAATTGCCCGCGAACGACTGTTAACAAAAAAGGAAAAATCAAAAGACTACTACGATATAGGAACAAATTAAAAACATTTTAATATTGATGATAAGGTTCTGTTGAGAAGTCAAGTACGTAAAAATAAATTTTCATCACTTTGGGAAGGACCTTACGACTTAACGAACATTATTTCTTCAGAAAATACTGAAATCCAGGTTCGGAACAAAACAAAAATAGTCCATAACAACGACCTTAAATCCTTCACGGAATAGCTACAGTTTTATTTCCTATTTCTCATCTTAACGCAACAGACTAGCTGATAGCAGGCCATTCCTTACATATTTGTTTTATTTACGTTGGGCACTCGGCCATTTCTCGCAATCGCAGCTAATTAGTATTTAGTGTTAATCTTTCGTTCTTCGTCTCGTTGATAATCTGTATTGTAGTTTTCAATTTTGGTGGTGCTGCGATCGTCCAATAACGATTTGTGTTTTCATGCTTGTTGTGTTTTGTCACGCACTTTCTGTGCGGTTTTTATCGGGGGGTATGTTATTATGTGGCGGGCCACCAACACACCTCTGCTGCTCCTCCGTTTCTCAATCGTCGGGGCATTGACCTAGGGATCGTCTTCCCTATGCCCATCGAACCTGACTGCCTACCATTGATGTGGTAGTTCAATGAAGAGTGTCTTTTTAACTCGGCACTCCTCTGCTGCTCCTTCGTTGCTCCAGCGGCGGGGTGGTACATGAAAGAGATCGTCGTCTCTTCACCTATCGATCTTAGTGCTTTGTTGCTGACACAAAGTACTGTGTGACAGCCGTTGGGGTGTTTTATATCCTGTCGGTACATTGTTGAGTCGGTGGAAGTCTCCTGACCGCCTGTCAGGCTCACCATCCGACTTGACCTCGCCTGTCATCGACGGTTGCAAGTCTCCCTTCCGTCCGAAGGGCTACGCAAACGGAACTTCCGTACTCTGCCGTTCAGACCGCCTGTCTGATGGTTCGTGACCGCCTTGTCACTGTTCTGTACCTATATGGTTGTACCCTATGGCTCCAAGGAGGTGGTCCGAAGGTTGATGGGGACCTCAGATGCCCGCCCACATCCCAGGACCTCGAGCACAAGCCCAAGAAAAAGAGGGACCATGGGTAGGAAAGAAGGAAATAGGGAGCAGACCTTGTTGCGGTTAAATTTAACGCAACACTGCACCAACTATAGAGGCATCAGTCTCATATGCACTGCGTATGAGATCATATCTGCTATACTGTGTGAACGCCTAAAACCATTCGTCAACGTCCACAACCGAGCAAATATTCACACTACGGCAGATCCTGGAGAAAACCCAAGAAGTCCAAATCGATACCCACCATCTGTTCATCGATTTTAAGGCCGCATATGACAGCATTTACAGAGCCATGTTTAGTTTTGACATCTCTGCCAAACTCGTCAGATTGTGCAGAATGATGATGGAGAACGCTCGATACTCCATAAAGGTCGGAAACAATCTCACCGAGACCTTTGATGTCAGAAAAGGATTAAGACAGGGTGATGCGCTGTCTTGTGACTTATTTAACATAATTCTTAAGAAAATTGTGTGCAACTCACAAGCCAACACCAGAGGCACAATTTTCCATAAGTCTGTGCAACTGCTTGCAAACGCAGACGATATTGACATTATTGGCAGAACACAGCGAGCTGTCACTGGCGCGTTTGTAAGAACGGAAGCGGCAAGAATGGGTTAAGTGGTAAACGAGGGCAATTCAAAATATATGCTGTCAACAAGAAGGGACACGCAACATCGACGTATCGGACATAACGTCACAATAGACAGATATAATTTTGAGGTAGTTAGGGACTTTGTCTACCTCGGCTCCGCTATTAATTCTGATAACGACACCACATCAGAAATCAAACGAAGACTTACACTTGCCAATCGCTGTTTATTTTTTAACAGAGACGGCAATAGACTAGTAAGGCCTTGTCAAGAAACACTCAGTCGATTCTATATAAGACCCTCATCACCCCACCCAAGTAACAATTTGACTGCGGTAAGGTTCAGATTTGTAATTTCTGTAGGCAAGAACTTCGGTTGAGCTTCTATAGTACTTGTTAAGTAGAGCAATTTCGAAGTAATTGCTTCGGAAAATAACTTCTGTAAGACCTTTGCGAAGTATATTCAAAGGCCTTATAGAGGAATATGGAGATGAGTTTCGGTAAGATCTCTATTAGACCTGTATGTGTTAAAAGATGTGTGGAAAGTAAATTGTTTCGGTAAAGCTTGTGGTTGGAAGCTCTTTCGAGGAGCTTCCTTAGAGCTTCCGACCGCAGTCATTATAGAAGCAATGAACTGTCATGCAGTCAACTGCTTGCGATTGGAAGCTGTATAGAAGCACTAACTTCGGTAAGATCTCTATTAGACCTATAAAAATGTGTAAGGAGCTGTCATGCAGTCATTGCACTTCCAAAAAAATTTGCGACCAAAATTGGAAAAAAAGTTACCAAACCAAGTTAAAAGCTACCAAAAATCTGCAAATTGATAAAAAAAAAAGCACGAAAGAGAAAGAAAACTATACATATCGTCTTGAGCCTATTTTAAATTCAATTATACATTGCAGAAGTAGGAACTTTGTCAGTCTAAGGGGCCAGTTATAGCGACAGGAAAATGCAACCGAAAAAAATGTCTTTTGTTTTTTTTAACCACTTAAACTTTATTATTGAACTCAATCAAAAAAAGCAAAAGAATTTTTTTTCAGCTGCATTTTCGTGTCGCTATAACTCGCCCCTAATCAATTAAACAACGTTTAACCTAATTTACTTCTCATTTGTGTTTATAAAGGCTGGTATGCAGTTCACGTGAAATCAAATTCTTTATACAAAATTTTCACTGCGAATTGTCAAAATGAACTTTCCACATGAAAATCACCAGACAGTACGCTGTTGAAGTGAAAAACAGTTGTTCAAAAAGGGATTTGTAGGGGGCGTTACTTAAGCTATTTCACTTGGCTTTTATTGTCCGTCGCATTAAATTTTTGACATTTCGGCGTGAAAATTTAACAAATTCACAGCACTTTTTGGAGAGGAGTGACAATTTCACTTCATTCGAACAGCGTACCAGCCTTAAAATGTAAAATGTTTCCTATTTTTCAGAAACTCGTTGTCTTAAAATGTAGGTAAATATAACACACTTCATTTGATAATTGTCAAATGTTTGGCTTCAGTGAAAGTAGATGGAAGAACTCGCTAAGGCATCGAAATTCGCAAAATTGCCCTGACTCTGAAAAAGGGTTTTTTTTGCGGCCAATGAGACATGAAAATTAACAACAGCTGATTTCTAAGACCTTCTCTTAATCTGAAAAACCTTTAGTCACAATGGAAAACGAAATTACTAAAAAAGAAGAAAATGAGTTCATTCAGTATTTTTTGTACAAAACCGGCTTACATTTACAGGTTGTTGCATATGCAATGCATTCATTAAGAAACAGTAAAGCTAAGATTAGACTGTATGCCAATTGAGCATGTGAATGCCAAAAGGCAAATGACCAAAATGCCAGGATTATCAAAACTGTAAATCAGACTATATGACCAAAATTACTTATATGGTCATATTTGCCTTGATGGTCATTTAAGGCATTTGTTATTTATTTCCAAATGTTGTAGTAAAGAAAAACAAAGTAAAAAATTGAATTTTGATGTTTTCTCGAAATTGATTGTGGTCATTTTATTGTAGTGAAAAATGAATAAAGAGAGCTGTTGCGCATTAGTTTTGGCGGCGTGTTTGATTGACGAGATTGAACATCGCGAGACGATTGAATTAAAGTCCGCTTCACGTAGACCACTTTGTGCTTGGGTGAAGAAAAGGGAAGAGGATGGCTTTTGCGTGAAACTCATACGCGAGTTACGGGATGAGGAACCCGCATTGTACAATGATTTCGTGAAAATGTCGCAGAAGCAGTTCAGCTACCTTTGTGGGCTAGTGACGCCACTTGTAATTAAAAAGAACACGCAAATGCGGAAGAGTATTAATCCAGCCGGCTGGTTGAAGGGTTGTGATGCGTTTTATGAGAACACAAGCGTTCTCACTTAGCCTCTCACAATCAACTCCTACTCTCACCTCCACGTTGGTGACTGGTGGGTGCCTAGTACCTCGACTGGAGATTGGGTAACCAACCCCTTTGGAAGGTCGCTGGTGGCAGCAGACGAGAGAGGGGGGGAGGGAGTGTTTTCTCACTAAGGCACTTCCTCTTGTTCCAGACGGCAGCGGAGGAATTCTCTAGATGGAATCAACGGTGGCGTCTACAGTTCCAGTCAGGCCGAACTATTTAGTGTAACCCCTATATGGGCTGCTTCGACATATTCGAATACCAGGTCTATAGGGATTTCCAATACTGAGCCAGGGTGTTGGAGAAGAGTTGGTGGCGGATGAACCCTTAATGGGCCAACGGCAGCGCTCACATCCCAAAGTGGGTTACTGGCACCGGAATAACCGGCCTGCTGTCCTAGGGTAAAAACAAGGGCCTGGCCCTCCAGGTTGGGGGTTGTGCCGTCGGGGTAACTTCCCGACCACGGAAAAAAGTACTAGTTATGAGAGAGACACGAGGAGCCTCGGATATTGAATTCCCTCAAACGGCAACTAGACCCGGAACGTCAACGGACAACGACATGAGAGTATGCACCTGGAACGTGCGGACGCTGTATACCCCAGGTGCTACTCAAAAACTTGAGTCTGTCCTCACGCGGTACAAGGCAGACATTACCGCGATCCAGGAGATACGATGGATAGGATCAGGTATGATGAAAAGGAAAAATTGCGACATTTATTACAGCTGCCATAAAAGATTGCATGTATTAGGATGCGGATTCGTCGTGGGAAATCGGCTTAGGACAAAAGTTATTGACTTTAAGCCGATTAGTGATCGCCTGGCTGTGATCCGCATCAAAGCTTCTTTCCAAAACATAAGCCTAATATGTGCACACGCCCCTACCGACGAGGCTGAAGACCCCATCAAGGAGGAGTTTTATGACCTCCTGGATGGAGCCTACGGAGCCTGTCCGGAGTACGATGTAAAAGTTGTACTCGGGGACTTCAATGCTAAAATCGGAAAGGAGAACATCTTTGGCGGGTTAGTTGGTAAGCACAGAATCCACGAAACGACAACAGACAACGGCTACCGACTAATCGATTTTGCAGCAGCTCGTAATACGGTGATAAGTAGCACTAGGTTTCCAAGGCTAAGGATCCACACAGCAACCTGGCGCTCTCCAAACGGTCGAACCGCCAACCAAATCGACCATGTGCTAATCGATGCGAGGCACGCATCCAACATCCTCAACGTGCACACATATCGAGGGGCAAATGTCGACTCTGACCATTTTCTTGTCGCGGCAAAATTCAGAGCTCGACTGTCCAACGAGAAGAAGCTGCGAACCGCCCAGAAGAAGAAATTCGACGTTGGACGCCTTAGCACACCTGGAGTAGCCAGAGTCTACAGAGAGCGCCTGAGTGAGAAACTCTCCATTGTGCATTCACCCACCACAGACGCCAACAACCAGTGGTCCCAGTATCGCGACATCATCAAGGAGGTAGCCGAAACTACTATAGGGTACCAGCCACCCCAGAGAAAAAGCCCGTGGTATGATGATGAGTGCGTTCGTCGGAAAAAGGTGACAGAAGATGCACATATGAAGACGCTGCAGCGCAAAACAAGGGCAGCGAGGGAAGAGTATCGAACCAGGAGGAGGGAGGAGAAGAAAATCCTGCGTCGAAAGAAGAGGGCCTACGCAGTCTCCCAGCTCAAGGAGATCGAAGAGTCTCGCGATCGAAACAACATCCGGAGGTTTTACAAGAAAGCCAAGCAACTGGCTGCTGGCTTCAAGACCGGAACGCAGGCTCTTCGAAACAGCGAAGGAAATCTAGTCACCGAAGCGCAGGGAATAGTAGATGTGTTTAAGCAGCACTTCCAGGAGCTGCTAAATGGGCACCATGTGGAGAGAGTGATAGGGCAAGAAGAGAACCCACGTCCAGTCAATGAAGAACCAGTTCCACCACCCAGTATAGAAGAAGTTGGCTTAGCTATAAAAAAGCTTAAGAACAACAAGGCCGCAGGCTCTGATGGTTTACCAGCGGAGCTCTTCAAATACGGTGGTGATGTTTTGGTAGGGCGCATGTACCAAATCATCAACCAAGTATGGGTGGAAGAAAGCATGCCCGATGACTGGACTATCAGCTCCATATGCCCCATCTACAAAAAAGGCGATCCTATGACTTGCAAGAATTATCGAGGCATATCCCTGCTTAATGTCGCATACAAGATCCTATCCAACGTACTGTGTGAACGTCTTAAACCGTTCTGCAACACACTAATCGGCACGTACCAGTGTGGCTTCCGGCCCGGCAGATCGACCATAGACCAAATTTTCACACTGAGGCAAATCCTGGAGAAGACCAATGAATTTCAAGTCGAGACTCACCACCTATTTATCGACTTCAAAGCCGCATATGATAGCATTCATCGTCAGGAGCTCTATATGGCGATGGCCGAATTCGGGATCCCGGCAAAACTGATCCAGCTGTGTCGCGTTACGCTGGAAAACACGCGCTGCTATGTGCAATTTGGAAATAGCTCCTCCGAATTATTTCAAACTTGCACCGGATTTCGGCAAGGAGATGCGCTATCATGTGACTTCTTCAATCTCGTGCTGGAGCAGATAGTGCGCAGGGCAGGTGTCAACACGGAAGGCACTATCTTCAACAGATCCGTACAGCTACTGGGGTATGCGGACGATATCGACATCATCGGTCGCTCCCAGCGTGCCGTGATAGAGGCTTTTACGGCGATTGAAGAACAGGCGAAATTTGTTGGCCTTGAAGTAAACGAGGACAAGACTAAGTACATGCTATCAACAAACAAACAAGCATCTGTCCACCGCCTAGGACAAAACGTCACTGTTGATAGCAAAAATTTCGAGGTAGTTAGGGAGTTTACCTACCTCGGAGTAAACATAAACTCCACGAATGACACCATAGTGGAGATCCGGCGAAGAATTACCCTAGGAAACCGCTGCTACTTCGGTTTGGCAAAGCAATTGGGTTCAAAACTCCTAACTCGAAGGACGAAATGTACGCTTTACAAAACACTCATCCTGCCAGTTCTGCTTTATGGCGCCGAGTGCTGGACGATAAGCAGGAAGGGAGAGCTGATACTGGGCTCCTTTGAAAGAAAAATTCTTCGACGGATTTTTGGTCCTGTGTGCGAGGAGGGCGAATGGAGGAGAAGATACAACCGCGAACTCTATGAGCTGTACCAAGATGTGGATGTAGTCCAAAAAGCCAAAATACGTCGACTACATTGGCTCGGCCACATCGAGCGAATGGATAATAATGCTCCAGCTAAGAGGATCTTCGAATCCCAGCCCCCAGGTTCGAGACGACAAGGAAGACCGAACCTCCGGTTCAAAGACCAAGCCATCGCGGATGCCAGAGCGCTTGGTCTGGAAAATTGGAAGCAGCGTGCCCGGGATCGCAGAGGATGGAAGGCTGCAGTGTCTCAGGCAGAGACTCTCCACGGGTCGGGAGCCCGTTAAGTAAGTAAGTATTAATCCAGCCGAAAGGCTTATGCTAACCTTGCGCTTTTTGGCTACCGGCGAAAGTTTCAGGTCATTACAATACCTCTTTCGCATTCCACAGTCGACCATTATCACCATCATCCCCGAGATGTTAGAAGCAATCTACAAAGTTCTTGTAGAAGAATATCTTCAAGTAAGTAAGAGGCGTCTCCCTGATTTTTCGGTGTGGTATAGTTTTATTATATAATTTGTTAGACACCTTGGACCACTGAGGCTTGGGAAACCATAGCAAGGCAGTACAATGATTTGTGGCACTACCCAAATTGCATTGGTGCTGTTGATGGTAAGCACGTTGTGATGGTTGTACCGCCGAACGCTGGAAGTGCATTCTACAATTACAATTGCACACATAGCATCGTACAGATGGGTAAAAGCGACGCTGATTACAGATTAATCTATATCGATGTTGGTCGCAATGGTCGATGTTCAGACGATGGCGTTTTCAATACGTGCAGCTTTGCTCGCGCTTTGGACAGAGGGCTACTTGGAATACCATCACCAAAACCTCTACCGGGGCGAGAAGTGCCAGTGCCACACGTTTTAGTGGCTGATAATGCGTTTGCTCTGCGATGCAATCTCATGAAGCCGTATTCACAACGTAACCTGCACATGGTGGAGCGTGTTCATAATATTCGCCTGAGCCGAGCACGTCGCGTAATTGAAAACGTTTTCGGCATAATTTCAGCACGTTTTCGAGTTTAACGCAAGCCAATAGCTTTAAACGCCGAAAAAACAAAAAAAGTTACTTTGGCATGCTGCGTACTTCACAACTAACTGACGACTACAAACAAGCAAAGATACGCACCAGGTCAATCGTCTGATCGATATACTGCCGAAGGCGAGTTGATTGCAGGTGATTGGCGTTACGAACCTGTAAGTAGAAAATTCATTTCACTTGAAATCTCTTAACCCAATGCGCCTCATGAGAAGGAGATCCAGAAGGAATTCGCAGACTATTTCGTCAATGAGGGCGAACTAAACTGGCAATACAATATGCTGTAAGAAATATACAGCTTATATACAACATTTATCTAAATATAACGTATTCATTATAGGAGCTGCAGAATTATAGTCGTCATCCCCATCGAATAAAAATTGAAATACCAAACATTTTTTGAATAGTTAGTAGGAGTTCTTTAATTTAAAAATAAATTAATAAAGACAAAAAACAAAAAAAATTCACATGCAACAAACAAATAACTAAAAACAACAAAATAATGTTCACAAAAAACAAAAAAAAAATCAATAAAACATTTATGTTACCAAATCTGAATTCGAGGTTGGACTCGGTGTACTGGCTGGCTTTCCTTCATTCGACAAATCGCATGGCATCAAAAAAACGCCAATTGATCTTTATGATCTTTCTTTTTGATGCCGCCAAATTTGTTTTGAAAGTGACACGCAACCTTTGCCACTTCGCTCGGCAATCTAATAAGTCGTCAGGTTTGCCAAGCTCAGCGGCCACCTCCTTCCACGCTTGAACGTTGGGACCCGATACGTACGACTTCCGACATCGTAAAGCCCGGGTCGGATCTCTACAGCTGAAATTAATTTGCGGATGAGATCGTCTAACCATTCGCCTTTGTACAAAAACAAAAAAAGGGAAACACACAAAAGAACTAAAAAGGGTAAAATAACAGACAAATATACACCAATTGAAATAAGCCATCAAACCAATGAAACCACATTACGAATATTAACAAAAATACAAATAACTAGCACAAAACAAATAGATAGCAGACAATTTCTACACAAACTAAGTAAATTTCACAACAGGAAAAAAGTATAAATAACAATAATTACTGGAAAAGGACAGATCACTAATTGAAATTAAACAAATTACAAAGTTAAGACAATACAGAATACAATAATCTACATCTACACAAATGATATTTTCAATATTGACAAAAATAAAGAGAACGAAAATGAAAATAAACCCAAGTGCACGAACTTTCAACTCTCAAGTCTCAAACACCGATGACAATAGGTAACCATAAGGCAGCATTTACATGAATTGATATCGAGTTTGAATTTGTTTGTGCTCTTGTTCAAAAAGTTACCAAAACCAGATAAAAATTACCAAGTTACCAAAAATCTGTAATGCAAAAAAAACTTACTTGGTAAAATATTACCAAAGTGGAAACCGTGGTCATGCAGTCAACTGTCTGCGATTGGAAGCGGTGTAGAAGCACTAACTTACCATTTATTGGCGCGTAAAGTGAGTTGGTTGCGAATGAAGGCTTTATAGAGGTGATATAAATATGCTAAGTTACATAGAACATAGTACCATAGACAAAATAAATATGAAGACACTCTACTTCATACACGAAAATGAACCCAATTTTTCAATATCTACCTAATCGCGAGACATCCACTTTTATCGTACGCTGTTCAAGTGAAGTGAAATTTTCACTCCTCTCCAAGAAATTGCTGTGAAATTGAAAGTGAAATTTTCACGCCGAAATGTCAAAAATTTAATGCGACGGACAATAAAATCCAAGTGAAATAGCAAGTACGCCCTCTACATATCACTTTTTGAACAATTATTTTTCACTTCAACAGCGTACTGCCTGGTGAAATTTTCATTTGAAAAGTTCATTTTGACATTTCGCAGTGAAAAATTTGTATGAAAATTTGTATATTACTCGAACAGCGTACCAGGCTTAAAGGCTGGTACGCTGTTCAAGTGAAGTGAAATTTTCACTCCTCTCCAAGAAATTGCTGTGAAATTGAAAGTGAAATTTTCACGCCGAAATGTCAAAAATTTAATGCGACGGACAATAAAAACCAAGTGAAATTGCAAGCAACGCCCTCTACATATCACTTTTTGAACAATTATTTTTCACTTTAACAGCGTACTGCCTGGTGAAATTTTCACTTGAAAAGTTCATTTTGACATTTCGCAGTGAAAAATTTGTATGAAAAATTTCATTTCACTCGAACAGCGTACCAGGCTTAAGCTCTTAAATAAACCTATAAGAAAGTTAAAAATTGCAAAGCAAAGTTAGTTTTCAAAACAAATATTCAGCGAATTAAAATAAGATGTTAAAGAAAAAAATTGCTACACCACTGTCTAATATAGACGCTTTGCCAAAAGTTAGTTGTAATGGTACAACATTTTGGCAAAATGATCTTATGTAAAATATCAACTTATATTCATATAAGAAAAAAGAAACATACCTTCTTTACCCAAAACTCTTATTTGAAAGAAAATCTGATTTGTTTTCAAACGCTGTGGTAAAGAACAAAGCAAGAAAACCATCTGTGAGAAGCAAAATTCAAAAGAAAATTGGCATCCTTCTCCTTACCCCTACTTTAAAAACCTTATTCTGAATCTAAATTTTAGTTTAATATTCTGAAAATTATTTTTTTATAATTTCAATGTCATATGACATCATCAAAATTTGGCATAGCATAGCCCATGTCCTATTCACATTTAAGAGTAAATTAAATAGCTGTAGCAAATCACCCCATATTTAAAAACAAAATTCATACCCTTAACAGAAATTCCAAATTCTTCCGCGAAAGAAAATTATTATGATTCATATTTGATCGCTTTTCTGGAGAAAAACAAACCAACAAAAAAATATCTGTAAAGAAAAAAAAATGTATACAAATGCAAACCGACTGATCGCCACCTTATCAGTTATCACTAGTTCCACACCACACTCCTATCACAAAAGCACAATGTCTATAAGCATAAGCATTGCATAACGAACCTAAATTCTGAATCCTCTCCTGTGACCTGCCTGTTGATAAACAAAATACAAATTACACGTCAGACGTCACAGGCAAATCTGGTTTTGCATTTTGTACACTACTTGTGTCGTTGTTATTGTCCTTCTCCTTATATCAATGGGAGAGAGAACCATAAACACAAAAAATGTGGTCCGCTAGTGCTTTGCTTTAATACCTACATGCCGTTGCTTTGCTAGTGGATCGTGGATGGATGGTGGAAGGATTGTTGATGCATGTTCCCATGCGATGAAAGTGGATGTCTCGCGAGAAGTTAGATATTGGGTTAGTTTTCGTTGTATGAAATGGAGTGTCTTTATATTTATTTTGTCTAAGATAGTACAAACAATTCGATAATGAAATGAATGGAATATAAGAAAATACAATGTACTCTCAGAATGGTGTGTTCTGTGTTGTTACACTTCACCGAACAACACGAAATGCATGTAAGTTGCAAGTCTGAAATGTTATAATGTAATTCAGATTTAACACTGCTATCGAACATGATGAATTAGCCTAGCGGATAGAGTGTTGGTCTACTACGCAAGAGGACCCTTGTTCGATTCCCAGTGAAACCCGAAAAGTGAAGTGGAAATAATATCGAGAAATGTTTATTATCTATATATATAAAAATGGTGTGAAAAATGTATAGTGGATCATCAATTGAGAACGGTTGGGCTTTTTTTTCCGTTGTTCGTATTTAGCAGGAGAATATTGTTACGAAAGAAAATTTATGGAAAACCATCCGAAAAAGTCGGGAAATTGGAAAAATCGAAATTTGATCTTTTGTATGAATTTTTTAGTGCAATTGTTCCGGAATGGTTTTTCGAATGGAAAAATAGAAAATTCTTAGTGGAAAATTTGGAAAATTCCAGAAAAAACACGAAAAATTTTAATCTTTTTTTCGATTTTATCGCATGATTTGATGATTTATAGCTTTTGGTGAATACTAGACGCCCTACACCCTTCGATTCCCTGCGTATTGTAAATGATGTGCTGGGCGCTACTTTTCGGGAGGTTGAGCAATGTTTAAATTTGCTCAAAAACGATACACATTAGATCTCAACGCTCGCCAATGCAACTTTTTCTACTCCAGTGAATCAAATTTGTACATTGTTTGTTCGCGATCATCAAAGCGACATTTCATCCCTCGAACCCAACCGCGAGGTGGCCGACGACACTTTGCACAGAGTTCGCACGACAACTTCGAATTTCGATCTTGAAATTAACGACGAGATGAGCAACAAAGCTTTAGTTCTGATCGACGAAGACATGTCCGTACTAATGTGCGTACCCTAAGGGTCCGCCTCATCGAGAACGGACTGGACGTTGCCCTGATTCAGGAACCGTGGCTTGTGAAAGACCACGTCACAGGGATCAGGGCGCCTGGCTATACCCTCTACTACGCGGAAGGTAAAGGTAAAATTAGAGCTTGTATTCTCGCTAAATCTACGTTAAATTTAACTTTTTTCCCCCAGCATAGCACAGGCGATCTGGCTGCAGCGCAGCTTACTCCCAACAACGGCAACCCAGTTTGGCTCCTGTCCGGATACCTCCCGTACGAGGAAGCTGACCCGCCATCGGCGGACATACAACGGGCTGTTAAAGAAGCGGAGATAAAAAGGGCCGACTTAGTGCTAGGGTGTGACACAAATGCACACCACGACCTATGGGGCAGTACCGACACTAACCCACGAAGTGAGTCTTTATTTGGGTTTTTAGTAGAAACTAACCTGGTAGTATGCAATAGGGGCAATAGCCCAACGTTCATTGTTAAAAACCGGCAGGAGGTAATAGATGTTACTTTCGCCTCTCACAATCTCTTCCCAAACATTTCAAAGTGGACTGTATCGGAAAATCCATCGTTCTCGGACCACCGTTACATATACTTCACTCTGAATTGTAGCCACACCCCCAAGAAAAGTTTTTATCGCAATCGACGGAAAACTAACTGGGCCGAACACAACAAAATCCTATCTGCGAATCTGGATAACCACAGCCTCTCGCAACCTAGCGATCAGACTGAACTGGACTCGCTAAATGACAAGCTTACTTCAGCCCTGGACAGGGCTTTTACGGGCTCCTGCCCTCCCACCATAGTGAGAGAAGGCAAAAGACCCCCGTGGTGGGGTAAGCAGCTTATCACGCTTCGCTACAAGAGCAGAAAGGCCTTTAATAAAGCCAAAACAACGAAGCTAGACACGGATTGGGAGGCATACAAGGTTAGCCTAAGACTCTTCAAAAAGGAAGTCAGAAAGGCACAACGTAGCTCCTGGCGTAACTTCTGTGAGGACATTAGTAACACTAATGAGAGCTCAAGACTGCGCAAAATCCTATCTAAATCTCCCTCGGTACCCAGCGTACTAATGGATCCCAACGGCCAATGGGCAGAATCTGAAGAGCAATCGCTGAATCTGCTCATGGATGCCCACTTTCCAGGCTGTACGCCTGTAACTGGCTACCCTGACTTTAGCAGGGATGGTCCTTATGGGTACCTTCCTACAACAATCACCATCGGTGAGGATAAGCTAAAGTGGGCTGTAAATAGCTTTGAACCGCATAAGTCACCAGGTCCCGACGGTATCTTCCCGGCGCAACTGCAGAACGCCTTTGACATCGTCAAGGACAGTCTCAGGCTGATTTTGGCTGGCTGCATGGCGCTGTTCAGTATCCCCTCAAGCTGGACGGCGGTCAAGGTGGTTTTCATCCCAAAGGCAGGGAAGACCTCACACACACTTCCAAGGGACTTCAGACCAATCAGTTTGTCCTCCTTTCTCCTAAAAACACTTGAGAGGATCATCGATCTTCATATCAAAGGCACAGTTGACCAAACGCTTATTTCTAGTTCTCAACATGCCTATCAAAAGGGTAAGTCCACCGAGACTGCACTCCACTCAATCGTCGGCGTCGGTTCGATCGAAAGGTCCCTCTCATTTAAGGAATATGCAATGGCTATCTTCCTGGATATAGAGGGGGCCTTTAATAACGTAGAGACCCGATCGATTATCCAAGCACTAAAATAGCTGAACATTGACGGGCAAATTTGCCGCTTAATCGGCCACATTCTCACCCGCAGAAGGGTGATAGCTACCTTCGGCAGCAGCGCTGTTGAAAAACTTGTGCACCGAGGTACCCCCCAAGGGGGAGTGCTATCTCCATTACTGTGGAACTTAGTTCTCAATGAACTATTGATCTCAATGGAGCTTTCCGGATGCAAAGTTGTGGCCTACGCGGACGACGTCGCCTTAATTACTTCAGGAAAGTATCCTCAGACACTTTCAGATATACTGCAACTCGCTTTACGCAAACTAGTCTCCTGGACCAAAACCTGCGGTCTTAGCATTAATCCGACGAAAACGGAGCTAGTTCTATTCACCAGAAGGGTTAAGACACCTGTAGTAATCCCTCCTAATCTCAACGGCACTCCACTCGTGTTCTCAAAAAGCGCCAAATACCTGGGGCTGATTTTAGACAGCAAACTTCTATGGAAAGATAACATTGCCGAGCGAGCCAGAAAATCCCTGGTGGCTCTGTACTCCTGTAGAAGGGCTGTAGGCTCGAGATGGGGCCTCCAACCAAGCATAATACATTGGCTTTACACCGCGGTCATTAGACCGATTATCCTATACGGCATAGTGGCATGGTGGCCGGCCTTGGAGAAGAGCTCCAATCTGAAGGTCCTCGAGAAGACTCAACGCTTGGCTTGTATTAGCATCACTGGCGCACTGAGGACTTCTCCCACCGCAGCTCTACAAACAATGCTCAATCTTCTTCCTCTAGACACCGCAAACGCGGCAATCAGACTAAGGGAAGGGGGGCACTGGAGTGAACAATCAACTGGTCATGCCAGCATCAGGCGGTCGATTAACCCCCTACCTATCACTACTAATTACTTGCCTACGAAGATAGACTTCGAAAAAGGCTTCTCAATTGAAATACCGGACAGATCCCAATGGGACACTCTGAATGTCCTACACGAAGGAGCACTGTCAATATTCACAGACGGTTCCAAAACATTAGAGGGAGTCGGAGCCGGGGTCTTCTCAGAAGAACTAAGCCTGGGTCTCTCCTTCTCCCTACCAAAGCACTGTAGTGTCTTTCAAGCCGAAATCACAGCCATTCGTCAAGCCACAGCTTGGCTGTCGATTAATACAGTATCAAGTAGGGATATAGTTATATACATAGACAGCCAGGCTGCCATTAGATCCCTAGTATCCAGCGTATTAAAATCTAAGGCGGTGGAAGATTGCCGCGTATCTCTTAACGAGATAGCCAAACAGAACAACCTCACCCTTTGCTGGGTTCCGGGACACAGTGACATCCCGGGGAACTGTGCAGCTGACGAACTGGCGAGAAAAGGCTCTATCGGCGTTGATAGTATCAGTCTGCACAACGTGCATGCTCCGCTGTCCTAATCTAAACAACTCATTCACGCGGACGCAACAGGTAAAGCAAGTCATAGATGGAAACATCTAGGATACTGCGATGTTGCTAGGCTTACTTGGCCAACCCTGGACATTAAAAGAACCAAGGCGCTTCTGCGACTCAACAGATCTAGTATCTCGCTAGTCGCTAGTGTCATTACCGGGCATTGTATTCTGGGCAGACACGCGTGTAGACTCGGACTGCCATATAATGACTTTTGCAGAAGTTGCATGGACGAGGAGGAAGACGAGTCTGTCACCCACTTCCTCTGCAGCTGCCCCGCCCTATCCAGTTTAAGGAGGGCTTACTTAGGAAACTACTTCCTCAATGATCTAAGTGATCTAAGCTCCATCAGCGCGGCTTATATTCTTAGCTTTATCAAGGGCAGCAAATGGTTTACATGAGTAACCGGTTAAGGAACCCCCCCACACCAGTGGTATGCACAATGGGCCGACTTACGGCCTAAGTGCTTCTCTCACCGAGAGCCACTTTAACATACATACATACATACAATGTGCGGCAGTCTGTTGTCGATATTGAAAATGCCAACGCCAAATCGTTCGATGCATGATGCATTCCATCGCGAATTACAACGGAAGGAAGACTATGATCGGGATGAACTGGCCGAAAGAGTCCAAACAGATGTGCAGCTTTTGAATGCCGAGCAGAAGAACGTGTAAAATTCGCTGATGAGGGTTGTTGACGATAAAACGGGAGGCATTTACTTTCTCGATGCTCCCGGTGGGACAGCCAATACATTAGTCATTTCTTGGATTCTAACAACAATTCGGTCAAGATCTCAAATTGCATTGGCTGTTGCATGCTCTGGCATTGCTGTCACACTGTTTTGGAAGGCGGTCGATATGAAAATTCCGCTTTGAAGCTGCCGATGAACCTTCTCACCGTTGACAAACCAACGTGCACAATGACCAAGAATTCAAAGACGGCGAAATTGATATATATATACGAGAATGCAAAATTATCATTTGGGATGAATCATGAATTCACGATGGCGCATAAATGAGCTTTGGAGGCAGTTAACCGAACATTGAAAGATTGACGAGGTGATTCGAAACTATTTGGTCGGGCTTTGATTGATCTCCGGAAATTTTTGTCAAACGCTTCCCTTCATACCGAAATCTACTGCTACCGATGAACTCAATTCTTGCCTAAAATCTTCTTTTTTGTAGAGGGAAATTGACCACGAAGATGAGAGCCGCATTGCAGAACGACCAATCGGCTTCTGAATTCTAGAGATAACTGCGAGTTCACATCATCGAAGGATGATGTGAACCAAAGTGTTCCCCGGCATTGCCCAAAATTATAAAAATCTCGATTGGATTAGTGAACGGGCAATACTATCAGCGAAGAATAAGGATGTCGATAGCTGAATTTGATTATTCAAAGTAAAATCGCTGGAGAATTGCATTCGTACAAATCCGTTGATCGCGTGACCGACGAGGTTGAAGCGACTATTCGATGGAATTTTTGAACTCGCTTGATGTACCAGAAACTCCGCCGCAGCTGAAGGCAGGATCGATTATAATTATATCGCGGAATCTAAATCATACGAAATTGTGCAAGAAACTGATGAACAATTTGATTCAAGCGACGATCATTAAGGACAAATTCAAAGGAGAGAAAGTCCTTATCCCACATATTCCGATTATTTCAATTGATCTTCCATTCCAGTTCAAGCATATATTCAGTTTGCCCTTCGATTTGCTTTTGCGATGAGAATCAATACATAGCAAGGCCAATCGTTGCAACTCTGTGGGATTAATCTCAAATTTCACTATTTTTCGCACGGTCAGGTATTCGTTGCCTGTTTTTACGCGACAAACATTGAAAAACATTGTTTATCATTTCGCCCTCTACTGATTTCGGTTCGATTAAAGTAAATCAAATTGAAATTAAAACTATTTGTGTTCTAACGGGTGATTTTTTAAGAGGTTTCGAACTTTTTTAAAAAAAAAAAACACAAAAAATTCGAAAAAATTAATGAAATATTTATTTGAATCGATAGTTTGAACCTTGAAATTTAATGTTTAAAGATAATTTCATGCAAATGTTGACCGTGGCTGCGTCTCAGGTTGTCCATCCGCTGAGTCCAATTTTGGCATACTCTTTCACACATATCGGCCGGTATCTCACGAATGAATGCATGGATGTTGGCTTCCAGTGTGTCAATCGAAGCGGGCTTGTCCCTATACACATTAGCCTTGACATACCCCCACAAAAAATAATCTAATGGTGTCAAATCGCACGATCTAGGCGGCCAATTGACCGGCCCGAAACGTGAAATTAACTGTTCACCAAACTCGCCTCGCAATTGCGCCATTGTTTCGCGTGCTGTGTGGCATGTGGCACCGTCTTGTTGAAACCACATATCATGCAAGTCAAGAACTTCCATTTCGGGCAAAAAAAAATTTGTTATCATCGCTCGGTAGCGTTCATTATTGACAGTAACGCTGCGATTCGCATCATCTTTGAAGAAGTACGGTCCAATGATGCCACCGCCCATAAACCGCACCAAACTGTGACTTTTTCTGGAAGCATTGGGAGCTCTTGCAATGCTTCTGGCTGATATTCAATCCAAAATCGACAATTCTGCTTATTTACGTGCCCATTGAGCCAAAAATGAGCTTCGTCCATAAAATGGAAGCAGCGCGCGATGAACATTTCGAACCGAGCACGAATTTTGATAGTAAAATTCAATAATTTGCAAGCGTTGTTCATTTGTAAGACGATCCATGGTTAAATTGCAAACCAAACTGAAGCTGTTTGACAGTGACACAAGGTACTAAACACACGTCAGCTGTCAAAACCAGTGTTGCCAAAACCAAACCAGCTAAAAAATCACTAATTACTCTATAGAGTTTATCTGAAGGCGATACGAAGTTCGCCGGGTCCGCTAGTCTATAGGTATATATAAAAATGGTGTGAAAAATGTATAGTGCATCATCAATTGAGAACTTCTGGGCCGATTTGGCTCAAATTTTTTTTCTGTTGTTCGTATATGGCAGGAGAATATTGTTATGAAAGAAAATTTTGGGAAAACCCTCCGGAAAGGTCGGAAAACTGGAAAAATCGAAATTTGAGTTTTTGTATGGAATTTTTTGTGGAACTGTTCCGAAAAGGCTTTTCGAATGGAAAAATAGAAAATTCTTAGTGGAAAATTTGAAAAATTCCGGAAAACAGGAAAAATTTGAATTTTTTTTTCGACGAATTTATGCATTTTATCGCATGATTTGATGATTTATAGCTTTTAGAGGTTAGAGGTCCTACACTCTTCGATTCACTGCGTACTGTAGATGGTGTGCTGTGCGCCACTTTTCGGGAGGTTTAAATTTGCTTGAAAACGAAACACATTGGAATTCAACGCTCGCCGAAGCAACTTTTTCTACGCCAGTGAATCAAATTTGTTCATTGTTTGCGATCATCATTTCTCGAATCCGATTACGAGGTGGCTGACGACATTTTGCACAGAGTTCGCACGAAAACTTCGAATTTAGATCTCGAAATTAACGACGATATGTACAACGAAGCGTTAGTTCTGATCGAAGACATGTGCGTCCTCATGTGCGTGTGGCAGTCTGCTGTTGAATTCGCGAATTGCAACGGGAGGAAGACTATGATCGGGATGAGCTGGCCAATTCGCCTGATGAGGGTTGTTGACAATGAAACGAGAGGCATTTAATTTCTCGATGCTCCTGGTGGGACAGGCAAGACATTCGTCATTTCATTGATTCTGGCAGCAATTCGGTCAAGATCTCAAATTGCGTTGGTTGTTGCATCCTCTGGCATTGCTGCCACACTGTTGCAAGGCGGTCGAACATTCCGCTTTGAAGCTGCCGATGCATCTTCTTCCGGTTTACAAACCAACGTGCACAATGACCAAGAATTCAGCGACAGCGAAATTGATGCGAGAATGCAAAATTATGCTATGATAGGCTATATTGCTTTTCGGAGGTTTTCGTGAAACGCTTCCCTTCATCCCGAAATCTACTGCTGCCGAAAAACTCAATGCATGCCTGAAATCGTCTTTTTTGTGGAGGCATATCAAGAAGTTGAAATTGACCACGAACATGAGAGTCGCATTGCAGAACGACCAATCGGCAATGGCCAAATTCCTGTTCATGTTTCGACTGGATTGACATCGTTCCAAATTTTTGCAAGTTCACATCATCGCAGGAGGAACTCCTCACCAAAATGTTCCCCGGCATTGCACAAAATTATAAAAATCTTGAAATTTGAAATTGAAATTTGAAATTTATTGAACAATTATTAAAGATATTTCAGATTACAATAATATGTTTCAATATCTGCGAAGCTGTAAAATAGCTTATCTGCAGAAGGTTGTTTACAAAAATTTTAACATTGATGTGAACAATTTAAATTTTAAACTTAGGTATTTATTTTATAAGTATATAACCTACTAAGTTTAAAGTATATTTTATTTTATTTTAATTTTTTTTTTTTTTTTTTTTGTAATTAGATAATTGCAAGAAAAAATGTATCTAAGTTATTGCTTCAAGGAAAAATTGTTTCAGTCTTTTTTTTCTACAATTTGTATTGTTAATATGTCTTAAAAACTGCGGAAGTTTGTTTATTATGTTGGGTATTGTATAGCTAAGTTGCATCTTGCCATAAACGTTTGAGATACATGGAAGCTCATAGAAACCCTCTGCTTGTCTTCTTGTTCTGTAGTTGTGGTTGATTGGAGTTCTAAAGCGTAAGTCATCATAATATTCCACCGCTGCTGTCATCTCGAAAATATTTTTAACCTTCATCACCTTCTCTCCGTTTGATGTGCTATTTCTTCTCGATTGATTGGATTGGTGAACGAACTAGCAGTGAACTAGTGAATGAACTAGCAGCGAAGAATACGGAAATCGATAGCTTGAATTTGATTATTCAAAGTCAAATCGCTGGAGAATTGCATTTGTACAAATCCGTTGACTGCGTGGCCGACGAGGATAAAGCGACCAACTATCCGACGGAATTTTTGAACTCGCTTGATGTGCCAGGAACTCCGCCGCATAATTTACAGCTGAAGGTGGAATCGATTGTAATTATGTTGCTGAATCTAAGTGTCCGTCAAGACTGATGAAAAATTTGATTCAAGAGACGATCATCAAGGTCAAATTCAAAGAAGAGGAAATCCTTATTCCACGAATTTCGATTTTTCCATAACTGATATTCATTCCAGTTGAAGCGGATTCAGTTTCCCGTTCGATTGTCTTTTGCGATGACAATCAATAATCTCGAATTTCCTTGTTTTCCGCATGGCCAGCTGTACGTTGCCGTCTTCGTTTTGCCCCGGAAAACAAATAGAAAACATTGTTTATCATATCGCTCTTTGCTGACTTCGATTCAATTCAAATAAATTCCATTGCAATTTTAACTATCTGTGTTTTATTATCGTTTTGGAGTTTATCTAAAGGTTTCGTCAAACAGAACGCGTTTTTAACGCCGCGGTGAGATTAATTTACGCGGCGGTAAGATTATTTTGATGCAACGTTCTAACCGCCGCGTTAGAGGACGTCAAACAAAAAGATCCCATTAATGCCCATGACTCTTGGTTTTCATTGTCTTAAAAAATATCAAGCAGCTCGGAGGAAGAATTATTGCTTTTTTGCCGTGATATGTAATTCCCTAAAAAGAAAAAGGATTTAGGTGCACGAAATTTACAAAAAGAGAAATTATTTTGATATTTCCTCCCATATCTCAGCCTTTAAAACTGGATTTGTATACGATTCTCACACATAACCTACAAATATGGGTAATTTCAAACACATTCGATTAATTTTTCCGTTTTTTAGAATATAAAATCATGAAAAATTATTTCAAACGCGCCGCGTCATAAAATAATCTTTAATTTTTTTAATTTTTCACAACCCCGCGTTTCACCGCCTTGTTCAAACGCCGTGGTGAATTCAACGCAGCGTTGAAAATGCGCTCTGTGCGACGGAGGATACGTTATTCAGTATATTACAACGAGGCGGTGAAACTCGGCGGTAGAATGGAGCGTTAAAACAAGCTCTGTTTGACGGGCCTTAAAGACGTTAAATTGGGGCGAGACGAAGTTCGTGGGTCCGCTAGTAATTGTATAAAAATTTCAAAATTTCGTTCAATAATGTTAACAAAATAAGATAAAAAAACAAAAAAAATGAAAAATGTTTGTAGGTATGTTTTCATTTTCTATAGGTAAAGCTTAGATTATAGTTTCGGTAACTAATAGTGTTTCCGCTGACAAATGCGTGATGCTTCTTTTGCGAAACAATTAACATCTGCGGATGTTAATTGCTTCCATAAGGCCTTACAGAAATGGAAATTGCAGTTTCGGTAAAGCCTTATCGAAGCAATTGCCTCTTTAAAGTGCGCCAAATTTGTTTGTATAGTGCCTTATACAGGCAATATTGCGGGAGGCAAAATAGCTTCGGTAACACCTTATCAATGCCAAAATGTTTCCTGGGCAGTCCTGCTCTATGGTGGGCAGGGGGCAGCTGTTGTTGCTGTTGGGGTAAGCATAAATATACATACAGCTGTCGTACTGGTAATTATGAGTAGTTGTAGCTTTTAGGTAGGTATTGTTGTTGTTTTATAATTTTCTCGCACAAAGGCATTTTGAGTAGTATGGCACATATTCATATTAAATCATCAATAACTCGGGCCCCAAGCTAAATTTTCAAAATCGGAGAAATCGCTTTTCTTTATTTCTAACATAGAGTATAAGTTAAACACAGGAAACATCTCCACATTTTTTCCCTTCTCATTTTTTTAAATTATCATTTTTTTAAAGCATTCCGTTATTAGCCATATGCAACGAATGCAGTGCAGCGTCAGCGTTCAATTCTCATGATCACGTTTATCATTCCAAGTTGAAAGAAATATTGCGTAATAATAAAATTCAGTATTCTGTTAGACATCGAGAAAGTAAATCAGTAAATAAAAATAATTGGCGCCCAACTTGCAGTTACGCGTTAAATTTTTTTTAACAGATCCTAATGAAGGAAGTGCGCGTTACGTGGTACACAGTAAAATCTAAAAAAAATGTGTCGAGTGCTCCATTAAAAGCACCTTTATCAATAAAGTGAAAAATAAGCATTAATAAGTAGTGCACACAAAATAAAATAAAGTGCACGACTGGATCGCACGAAACTTTCTCGTTCATATCATCAGTTTGGTTGGTTTATTTTTCTTTTATTATTGTTTATAGGCTATAAAATCTGATTTTTCAAATTGGTGATGCTGGTAGGTGGCCATGACTCGAAGTAGGGTTTGTGATGTAAGAGTTTAGAGATTTGTTTTTGAATTTGCCCGTGTTTGGGGGTAAATGAAGTGCGTGTTTCTGATAGTGTAGACTCCAATTGGTTAGAACTATTTTCAGGTTCATGAATAATATGGTTGAAAAAAGAAGAAGTGGGAAATATTTACTTAAAAGGAGTTTGTAGTAGTTGTGATAACATTTTAACTGGTAGTGCGGTAATGTTTATAAGACGGCATTATTTGCATTTTTCTAAGAAAAACTAAGTACGGGGTTTTATTAACAATACTTATTTTATCGTAAATAAGCATTTTAGTCAAAATCTTTAAAGCTGATTTTGTAAAATAATGCATAGTAACAAATATTGAAATGTTGAGTTCGAAAAATAATCTTGCTCAACTATTTAGCTAAAAACTGAGTATAGGGTATTGTTCAGGAAGTTAGTATCGAATCGAAAATGAAGGACCCAATATTGTTGAAAACGTCAATTTTACTGCAAGTATGCATTTGGTCAAAATCGTTTTACCCATTTTCATGTAGGTAAAACAAAAGAAAACCAAATTCTCAAAATATGCCTTTTTTTAAAGATCTATTATAGATCTATTATAATTTAGAGAAAAACTGAGTTTGCTATCATGTTAGGAATGACCATATTACCTTAAAAATTAGTTTTTGTTGCAATCGTATTGACCGTTTTCGAGATAAGGCCACTTTTCAAAAGTACCGTTATTCCACTTTTTAGCCAAAAACTGGGTATGCAACCATATTGACCCTATGTAGCGTAGCGCAAGTATACATTTTGGTTAAAATCTTTAAATCTGTTTTCAAGTAAACCATAATTAAATAAGTCTTAAAAAACAATTTGTTTCCAAAATAGTCCGTTGAACCATAATTTAGGAAAAAACTGAGTTTGCCATCATGTTGGCAATGACCATATTACCTTAAATATGAATTTTTGTCGAAATAGTTTGGACCGTTTTTGAGATATGACAAATTTTTTCTGGGTATGCAGCCATCTTAGTTACACCTACTTAAGCCCAAATATCAATTTTGGTTAAAATCGTTAGAGCCGTTTTCGAAAAACTCAAAATTGCTGAATACCGTTACAACGGCAACTCTTAACGTGCCTCTTAACGTAAAATGGCCCCGAACTGTAAGCCCACCAACTCCAAATCTGAAGTTTGAAAGAAATCCGTCCAGCCGTTTGCGCTGTAGAGTTCAGGAAGGACGGACAGACGGACAGAATTGCGAGACCTACTTTTCGAGTTCCTCTATCATCGTAATGTTAGATTTGATTAAAATCTCGAGTTTGATTTTTTGTACGATTACAATACCTTTCTCTTACTACGTAATGCGAGAAAGTTAAAAACATTGAACTCAACAAACATAACTGAAGCTGAAGTTCCAGAGGAGGTGCTACTGAATATCCTAAGGACATTTATCAACAAGATGCTGATTATATTAGTGTAAGAATTAATTATAAATTAATTAACTGCTTAGTTATAAGTGATAAGACCATTGCATAAATTTATTTTGATTAAATGTTAATGAATCAAATTGATCCTACCTAAAGGCCAAATAAATTTGTTATGTTGTAGTAAATTGTAATAGTGTCATTATACTTTATTATAGTTGCAGTAGATTGGAATAGCTTCAAAATATTTTCATTATGCACCCTGTACTTACTTTAAGATATTATACACCCTGTACATAATTTCACGAAAAGAAGATGGTGGAACTGTCAAATGAAGAACAATAAAAATTGAGACAAAGGAAAAGGCGGTCGTGATATTTTTTTAATCTGGTCGCATCAGATTTTCCTTTTATAAAGAAAATACTTTAAAACTTTCAGAAGTGGGATTTCCCTCAACAAACTAATTCTACAGTGTTATTTTGACAAACACATTATGGAGAACAACTTGTTGAAGGCCGAATTATTGGATGCCATGGCGATGGCCAATATCAATGTACCACGAGGAGTAACAGCCGTAGAACTTCGGAAAATGTTTGCAGAACACCGGAATACAATTGAAGCTGCGCTCAGGAGCAAGGACAGTACAGGTATTACCACTTCCAGCGTAATTCCCACACCGCTTGCCTCCGATAGTGACACAACCGTCGCAATCACCGAAGCCCCGATGAACACGTGGGCACAAAATGCCACCCCCTCCGCTTCGTTTGTCGATGCCAACGTAAATGCCTCCGATAATGACACACCCGTCGCAATCACCGAAGCCCCGATGACCACATGGGCACAAAATGCCACCTCCTCCGCTTCGTTTGCTGATGCCAAAGTAAAAGCCACTATCAATGACCCGATTATCACCGCAGCAAAGTTTTCCACCGGCGCGCTTGTTACCACCACCGCCGAATCAGTCGCCACCACCGCAACGCCGATTGTTTCCTCCGCCGTTCCAGTTGCTACCGAAGCTTCGATCACAACAATAATGCCGTCCGTAAGTGACTGCAACAGTCAACAAACCCCAGAGGCTGATGCGCTAGAGCTCGAGCTTACCAATCTACGTCGACGACATGAAATTCTACGACTTCGCCAGGAAATCGAGGTTATGGAACGGGGTGCAGGCGGACAGCAAGCAGTTGTCGTACAACCGAGTCGCAGCATTCACTTTCAAGACATAGAGCATGGTATTATAAAATTCAGTGGAGAGGACCGCACATATAGTGTGCATGATTTTTTCCGTCATTTAGAGGGAATATGTAGGCAAGTGAGCGCCGATGAGTTGTTGAAGTTTTTGACTCTGCGGAATTCATTGACGGGTGCTGCCCGGCTGTTGCTTGGTCGTGGGGCATTAACGTATGACGAGCTGAAGGCAAACCTCATGAGTGAATTTAGTCGGTCTATAAGTCGTCAGGAGGTATACCACGCTTTGCGTCATAGATTCAAGAAACCCGATGAGAGTGTGCGCCGGTATATTATGGAAATGGAATCAATTGCGTCACGAAGCGACGTGAGTGAGTTCGAATTGGTTGCTTTCATACAAGAAGGCCTACAGAACCGCATAACTGACTTCATACTGTTCGCCAGTGCGAAAAAGCTAGCAGACCTTAAGGATGCTGTCAACATGTTTGAGCAAAGACGTTCGATGAGAGGCGCTGTAGATGATACAACACGTCATCATAAATCCAAAATAATCGATGCAAAGCCCCAACCAACGCCGAAGACAACTGAGGATGGTGTTCGTTGTTACAACTGTTCGCGTATGGGTCATATCAAAACTGAATGCCCCTACGAGGAGCGACCACAACGAGCATGTTTCAATTGCTGGCAATCTGGACATACTCGAAAATCATGCAACAAACCGAGGCGAGTTCAGAAACTAAAGTCAACTATCGCTGCGGTATCCGGAGAAAGGAACTGGGAAGATGACGTGGAAGAGCAGAGTGCAGCCGCCATCAGCTGTGTTAATCTGGTGAGTGTTGCCCTTGGGGGTGCTCGAGGGGAGTTTAGTGGAATAACAACTCTTTTGTCTCTTTTCGATACCGGTAGTCCGATTAATTTGATACGCAAGTCCGTGATCCCGTTTCCTGTGCGTGCAGTTAAAAATAAAACTGAATTTTGTGGACTCGGGAATAGTCGAATATGGACGTACGGAAGATTAGTTTTGAAGATAACATTTCAAGATCAAACACATCTGATGACAGTTCTTGTTGTACCGGATGACACCATACCAGTACCTCTACTTTTGGGCAGGTATTTTTTAATGAAATTCAATATTCGTTTATGTTCAGTAAAGAAAAAGTCTATAAATATTTTGCCATTTGAAATCGAGACAGTTAATTTAATAAATTCAAACGAAAATATAGGGTTGTGTTTCTGCTCACTTGCTTCGGGCATCTCAAGAAAATTAGCTTTAGCGACCATTGACTCGACACCATCTGCATTAGTAGAAGAATCCGAAAGGCCGAAGTCACTATTAATTAGACCGAGTAATTATAGTAATTATGAGATAGGACAAAAACTGTATTCTTTGAATGAAGAATTATCTGCCATTATGGCTATCGACGTTTCTCACAATTTGGATGAGGTGGATATCAATCCAGCCCTAAGAAGCGAGGATGTTGACCGATTAAGACAGGTTGTTTTGGAAAACTACATTCAGTCGAATACCGATGTTAAACCCCACAATTATGAATTTACTATAAGATTAAACTCAGATGTTCCTTTCAATTTTCCACCACGAAGACTGTCAATAGGTGAACGTACAGCCCTCCGAAAAATCATTAACGAGCTTCTTGAGAAGGGTATAATAAGGCCGAGTGATTCACCCTATGCTTCCCCGATTGTAATGGTATTAAAGAAGACCGGCGAATATAGGAAATGTGTCGATTACAGGGTACTAAATAAAAATACTATACGGGATAATTTCCCCTTACCGCTGATAGAATCGTGTTTAGAATACTTGGGGAATAAGAGATATTTCTCCACCTTGGATTTACGTAATGGATTTTTCCATGTGAGTGTAGCTGAAGATTCAAAAAAATATACTTCGTTTGTGACACCAGATGGGGAATTTGAATATAACCGCATGCCCTTCGGCTTAAGGAACGCCCCCTCAGTATTCCAGCGCTACATTCATTGTGCTCTGCGTGATTTAATCGAATCGAAAAAGATTATCGTCTATCTCAATGATATTTCCGTCGCCACAAGTGATTTGGAATCACATATAGAAATACTAACCGAAGTTCTACAAAGATTAGCGAAGTAGGGTTGGAGTTAAATTTAAAAAAATGTAAATTTGCTTACAAAACCGTTGATTATCTGGGGTACTCAGTGGATAAAGATGGAATACGACCAAATGAGTCTCATATACAAGCACTGTCACGGTACTCTATGCCGACAAATTTTCGGCAAGTTAGATCATGTCTTGGCCTATTCTCATATTTTCGGAAATTCGTTCCAAACTATGCGAGAATGGCACACCCACTACAGCGGTTGTTGAGAAGTGGGGTTAAATTTGAACTCGACGAGAATTGTAAACGTGCATTTTTCGAGCTAAGGGATAGACTCATCTCATCCCCTGTCTTAGCTATTTATGATCCGGAAAGAGAGACTGAACTACACACCGATGCAATCAAAGTAGGGTTTGGTGCCGTATTTGGTGCCGGTATCATATTTCTCAAAGGCTACATCCCCTGAGGAATCGCGCATGCATAGTTTCGAATTAGAAACATTGGCTATTATACATGCACTGAATCGTTTTGACAGCTACTTAAGAGGAATCTCGTTTAAAATAGTGACCGACTGTAACGCGCTCGCCCTCACGCTAAGTAAAAAAAACATATGCCCGAAGATAGCCAGGTGGGTTCTGGCGTTAGAACACTACGACTACAAAATTCAACACCGAAGTGGCATGATAATGGGCCACGTCGATGCATTAAGCCGATCTCACGACGCAGAAGTTGTAGAACCAGAGGACTTGCAAGCGAAAGTTTTAGGACGAATGGTTGCTGCATGTTCCGAAGGAGGAAATACCTGAACCGACGATAGTAGTTCCCATGGCTGGAACGGTTCGGATGACGAGTGTGGTTCCACAAATGAAATAAGCGACGCTGCTGATACTAGAAATCTCAATACAATACGGTGTAGTACGGTTACCGTTGCCGATAGACAGGAGCTGGATTTCCTGATACGAGTCACTCAGAATAGAGATGATGAAATATTACAAGTAAGAGAGCGACTAGAAAGAGAGGAGCTTGATAGATATGAGCTACGGGATGGATTAGTTTTTCGAAAAAATAAAGATAACATCTTGCAATTGTATGTGCCAGCCGAAATGGAAGGCAATGTTATACGCCTAGTGCATGAAAACATTTGTCATATGGGTATAGAAAAGACGTACGAACAGCTAAAGAAAAATTACTGGTTTAAGGGAATGAAAGATAAAACTGAAAAATATATAAAGAACTGTCTGCGATGTGTTATGTGTTCACCCCCCAGCCCGAATTAATGAACACAACCTGCACAATATCCCAAAGAAGCCTATTCCATTTGATACCATACATTTGGACCACTTTGTCCCACTTCCATCAATAAGTTCACAAAGAAAACACATTTTAGTCGTCATCGATTCGTTCACCAAATTCGTTAAGCTGTACGCAGTGAAGTCAACCAGTACAAAAGAGGTGATTGCATGCCTAGACAAATATTTTATAAACTACAGTAGACCTCGCCGCATCATCAGTGACCGTGGGACATGTTTCACCTCCTTTGAATTTAGCTCGTATTTGCTGGAAAGGAATATTGACCATGTCAAAATATTGGAAAGTGAATTGAATTCACTCATTTGCCCAGTGACATATGACAGTTCAACTTAAATATAAACAATAAAGATATTTCTTCTTGCTTGCTCACCCAATCTTAACAGACGTGTTTTGCTTTGTTCCTGATAAATAGCCAATTCCACTTGGTTTTGATCGACAGAAATCTATCAGGTTATGGGCCATCCGCAGTCTATTTCATCAGAAATAAGTATCAATTGGTTAAATTATTTGCTACGTTAAATATTTTTCTCGACAATTTTTTTTCTTGAGTAATTTTGTTTCTTTCATGGACTCTATGAAACATAACCTACAACAGTGAAGTGTAGTATCATATGGTTGATAAAGTAGAAGCCATCAAATTGAGCGAATCGTACATAGAAACCTTGGACTTATCAGAAGGTAGTCTATCCGAAGTGCGAAAAGAAAAAGAAGTTAAAAATTTACAGAAAAAAATAAGAAATTTGTGCATACAAAAATAATTAATTATGATTTTCATAATGAACTAGCTGTACTCCCACGGCGCTGCCCGTGCCTTTCGTATTAAGTCCCGCCACAATTCGCAGAGTCGTTTTTTAAGGGAGGTGCAACGGCGCCCTTTTTGATTACTGCCCCATTGTGTTGAACACCATTTACAAAAATTCAAGGCTTCATAAATGTCCAGATACCTATAGTAATTTAATTATTTTATTACCTATATGGCAAGTGCCATATCCCGATTTCTATCCCGATTATTTTTTGCAAATGGCTTTGTTAACGAAAGAACCAAATTACATCTTAAGGTTTTTTCCACTGCGCCACCTCTCGCGAACGTCTGACAAACATCCGAGAGTAAAACTGTTATGAAAGAGCCGTTTGGACTCGGCGTAAAGCTCTAGATCCCTTCCATTCGTCCCAAAAATTGAAAACCCACACAAAACGAATGGTTGTGAGAAGCTAGGCCTTGGGTCCCACAGACCTGTCGCGCCAAAATATTTATTTATTTATTTTTAATCCAAGGTTTTCTATTTATATTGTTTTTGATTGCACTTTGTTTCCATTAGGGCCCAAAGCTATACTATCTTTCAAGTTGGAATCAACCATGCGCATTCACAAAGTTTCATTGAAATCGGTTGAGCGGCTCTGAAGATCGACCACAGCGCCACCTGTTGATTCTCTCGCACTTAGCAGTAAAGTGTTTCTATCACAAAAGATCAACAAACTGTGATTTTGAAAAATGTTTTTTCTATATTTGAAGTGTCACTACTCAATTTCTATCCAGTTTATTTTTATTTTTTTTTTTCAAAGTGCGTTTCCCCATGAAAAATGTAATGTGTGCCTACAACGCCACCTGTTGAGAATTTTCCAACTTTTCTTTTCTTCTAAACCATCGCTGATGTAAGACAAACAAAACAAAACAAAGATCATTCAAATCGGTTGAGCAGTTCTCGAGTTTTAAGCATCCGAACAAACCAAGATCCATTTTTATATATATAGATAACATTGTTGACGTCAGTTCCAACAGCATTCCTCAGATCTCCAATGTTATGAATGATAAATGAAGTTTGACTGGTTACAGTGCGGATGTAAATTTGCCCATTGTACGTACACTGACGACAGGAGAGATTTCTGTTTTAGTCTTAAAGCATGCCGCTGCAGTTGGTAATTGCTTTTCGTAAGACTATCATTAATATAAAAGCTTTTCGATGAATCCAGGCCGACATCACAGAGTTTTAGTGGAGCTTTTTTGTTTTTGCAAAAGCTCGAAACAGCTCGCATTAAGTTTTGCTTCTCCCGCTTCTCAGCAAACTTCAGTATGATGCAAGCATCGGCAGGGGAGCGATCGCTGCGAGAGTTGGTTTTGGCGCGAAAGATGTTGTGTAGGCGAGGGGGCTGAATATTTACTGTAGCGCAAACTTTGTTGTAAAAAGTCTCCAAATTTTCCCCAGGAGACTCTGGCACACCAAAGACCACAGCATCACAGCTGATTTTCTCACGCTCTATTTTGTAAACAAAGAGCTCGAGTCGCTTTATATCTTGCGATGCTTTTTGCAGTTGTTGTTCAAAAAGCATTTTGTTTTCTCTCACCTGTGCATTTAAGCGATCCTCTAGGGCAGAGAGTTTAGCATCCAGCGAGAGGGAAAATGTCTCCATCCACTTCTCCAGTTTTTCTTCAATACGGATCCACAGTTTATCAGCTATGCCAGCTGAATTTTGGGCACCAACATCTCTCGGAGAGCTTACACTGCCTTGTACACGACTCCCTCTAGTATTAGCAGGCATTATATTTATAATATGTGAAGACGGCAGGCTTCAATATAGACGATGAAGTAGCCGGTTCATTGATGTTAGTAGGTTTGCCTGTGGAGTATAAGGCCATGATACTGGCGGTGGAAAACTCTTCAAAAAAAATTACTTTTGACTATGTCAAAAATTTGTTGCTGCAAGGTTTAGTGTTTGAGAGCGATAAATGTGAGTCCAACGAGGCAGCCTTAGCTGTAAAGAAAAAACCGCAAGCTAAAAGCGCTAAGCATTGTTTTGGTTGTGGTTCTAAACTACATTTCGTCAAAAACTGCCCGAAAACAAAGAACAAGAAAAAGCAACAACAGAAATGTGACAAAAGTGAAGCCATGTTATTCTCATCTTTGTTAGTTCAATCAAGTGAATTGCCATCAGATTGGTATGTTGATAGTGGCTGTACCGCACACATGACAAAACACAAGTCGATCATGGAAAACATATGTGAACCCATTCAGAAAGAAGTAGTTGTGGCAAATAACGATAAAATTTCCATTGATTGTGTTGGCAGTGTAAGACAATATGTACTAAACGACGGTAAACCAAACGAGATTTCAATTAACAGAGTTCATTACGTGCCAAATATTTGCGCCAATCTTTTATCGGTGAGCCAAATGGTCAAACATGACAAGGCAGTCTTGTTTACGAAAGACGGCTGTAAAATATTCGATTCGATGTTGGAATATAATTGCTACAGCAAGTCTAGTAAATGATTTGTTTAATAGTAAATGATTTGTTTAAACTTGATGTCATCCACGACGTGAAATCATTCAGTGCTGAGACGCAAAATGAGACAACAACTATAACTTCGAAACCGAAAGAAAATGTGATTTTGTGGCATCGGCGACTTGGGCATGCTAGTTTTGACTACATGCGATTTCTTATGAAAGAGGTAAACAACATTTCGATTCCGAGAAACTGTGTTTGTGATACATGCATCAAGGGAAAACAATGTCGAGCCCCGTTTAGTGACGAAGGAAACCGCGCTACGAAACTACTTGAATTAATTCATAGTGACGTTTGTCAAGCATCGTCTGTCAAATCCATGAGCGGTTTTCGTCATTTTGTATCATTTATCGATGATTTCTCAAGAAAAGTCTTCATTTACGTAATTAAAAACAAAAGTGAAGTGTTTGATTGCTTTATAAAATTTAGAGCTTTGGCTGAAAAACAAACTGGACACAAAATTAAGTGTTTAAGAAGCGATAATGGCAGTGAGTACTGCAATAAGAAATTCGAGGAATTCTTTGTGAAAAATGGAATCTTACATCAAAAATCAGCTATCTACAGTCCACAACAAAATGGATTATCAGAGCGCATGAATAGAACTATAATGGACAAAGTGCGCTGTATGTTGATTAACTCTGGTCTCTCTAAGTCGTTCTGGCCTGAAGCTGCAATGACGGCAGCTTATATAATAAACCGTATTCCATGTAAAGGCACTGGAGAAAGGTCACCGGAAGAAATTTGGTCAAATCAAAAACCAAATTTCTCTATGCTTAAAGTCTTTGGATGTAGAGCGTTTGCACATGTACCAGCTGTAAGGCGTGGAAAGTTAGATAACAAATCGGTCGAATGCATTTTCATCGGGTATGCTTCTGATGCCAAAGCATACAGGCTCTACGACAAACAGTCGAAATCGGTCATTGTAAGCAGAGACGTAACATTCTTGGAATCAAATACTATGAATCAGGTAAATGATTTTGAAATAGAAAAATCTAATCGTTTTTTGTTGGAATATTCCGAAGATGAAAGAGAAGGCTTTTGTGAATCAGAGGAGGATGTGTCTGCTGATTTGCAATCAATAGATGATCCACAAATAACCAGCTCACCTTCACATCGGAGTGATTCGCAAATTGTTGATTTACCGAATCAGCAAACAGTTGATGATACATTTACTTCAACCACTGATGACAGTATCGGCAGCATGTGGCAACCATGCGATTCAATTGAGGAAACTGAGTTGATCCATAACATTGAACCTCGCCCAATGTCAACTCGAAATCAAGGTAAGCCAAGGCCAGATTACACCAAATTTGCATTCGCCTTCTTTTTGAGCGATCCACCAACATACCAAAAGGCCATTGCTAGCGAGAGCGCTGATTCATGGAGACGTGCAATGAAAGAGGAGTTTAACTCACTACAACAAAACCGTACTTGGAAGTTAGTCGAGTTACCCCAGGGCAAATCAACAGTCGAATGTAAGTGGGTATTTAAGGCAAAACGAGATACCCAAGGAAAAGTCGTACGCTACAAAGCGAGGTTAGTTGCCAAAGGTTTTACTCAAGTCGAAGGCGTCGACTATCACGAAACCTTCTCGCCGGTAGTTCGTTTTACGACTATCCGTTATTTAATGGCGATCGCAGCTAAATTTGGCTTGAACATTCGTCAATTGGATGTCGTAACAGCTTTTCTTCATGGAAAACTAGAAGAAGAAATATATATGTCGCAGCCGGAAGGATTCGATGATGGAACTAAACGTTGTTGCAAGCTGATCAAGTCAATTTACGGACTGAAATAATCGAGTCGGGTTTGGAACTCTACATTGAACCAAGTGTTGTCAGGTTTCGGGCTGAAGCGTTCGTCAACAGACCAATGTGTTTATCATCTCATCGAAGGCACTTGCATATTCATCGTGGCCATTTATGTAGATGATATTTTGGTGTTCAGTAATGAGTCAGCACTGGAACGGAAGCTGACTGATGTGCTTTTCAAGCAGTTCCGAATGAAGGACATGGGAGAGATATCATCCGTTCTAGGGGTTCGAGTAACACGCAACCGGGAAACAGGTACCATATCTCTTGATCAAACACAATATATAAAAGATATTCTTTCTCGTTTTAACATGAGTGACTGCAATCCCACCGTCGCACCTATGGATGCTAATCAGAAACTATCTGCCAAAATGTGTCCGAGCAATGAGGATGAGTCGAAGCAAATGAAGGATGTGCCATATCGTCAGTTGGTTGGTGCATTACAATTTTGCGTGCAAGTGTCCAGGCCTGACATTTGTTTTCCAGTCAATGTATTGAGCCGCTATAATGTAAATCCAGGAAAAGCACACTGGGCTGCTGCAAAGCGTGTCTTACGTTACCTCAAAGGCACGATTGACAGGAAGATCACATACAATAATTCGAAAACAGAAATACAAGGCTACTGTGATGCTGACTGGGCCAGTGATGAGGACGAGCGACGGTCCACAACCGGTTATGTGTTTACCATGCAAGGTGGAGCAATCTCGTGGTGTACTAAGCAACAAAAAACAATCGCAATTTCAACGACGGAGGCAGAGTTCATGTCGATGACTGCAGCAATACAAGAGTGCATTTGGTTAAAGATGCTAGAAAGAGAAATGTTCGTGAATTCACCGGAGTCAATTGAACTATTTTGCGACAATATTAGTGCAGTTAAATTGGCCACCAACAACGCGTATTCTGCACGAACGAAACACATCGACGTCAAGGAAAAGTTCGTGCATCAAAACTTCAAGAAGGGTTTGATAAAACTCACACATTTGCCGACAAGTGAAATGCCAGCTGACATTTTAACTAAACCAACTTCTGGTCGCAAATTGGAGGTTTTTTTCAAGCACTTTTGGTTTTAACTGAATTTTGTAATTTTGCCTTCTGATAGTTTTTAATTGCACATTTAAAATCATTATGGATAATCCTTTTCTAATCTATATTTTGAATTAATTTCTAATTAAAATAAATGGAGTAAAATTATAGAATTGTTAATAGAATTTAAATTAAACTAATAAATTTCAATTCAGGGAGAGTATTGGAAAGTGAATTGAATGCACTCATTAGCCCAGTGACATATGACAGTTCAACTTAAATATAAACAATAAAGATATTTCTTCTTGCTTGCTCACCCAATCTTAACAGACGTGTTTTGCTTTGTTCCTGATAAATAGCCAATTCCACTTGGTTTTGATCGACAGAAATCTATCACAAAATCGCTGTTGCGTCCGCCCAAGCAAATGGGCAAGTGGAGCGAGTGAATCGGGTCCTCAAAACTATGTTAAGCATGTAGCTAGGTGAAAATCGTTGAAAGACATCGCATGCGAGCTTTGCGATAGTGTGGGACTGGAAACACCCACTAAAAACACCCAAGGAAGGCATGGTGTTACCATCCTTCCAATGATCGCACCTAGTCGTCAGACTAATCAGCAATTTTGTTCTAATATGTACTAATGTACTTACGTACAGTTTTTAAGGAACTAACTTTGGTTTGTTGCCTTTTGTTTTTTAATTCATTATCACTTTGTTAGTGTGATTATGTTGTTACATATTTCTTTTCTTTTTACCTAGTTAACTAGTTCAAAAGGTTTTACTCTACGTAATCTTCTAACTAAATTAGTATTATTAAGTAGTTGGACTACTTCTAAATTAGCATGGTTGCGAAGCCTAACTTCATGTCTTCTAGCGACCTTCCGAGCCTCGTCCTCTACCATTTCAATTTTTAGATCCCTATGTAGATCAGCGTTACGTACGTACCACGGCGCATTAACAATATTGCGTAATACTTTGTTTTGGAAGCATTGTATGCTTTGAAGGTTGGACTTACTTGTGCACCCCCATAATTGGAGGCCATATGTCCAAATTGGTTTTAATATTTGCTTGTAGAGAAGCAGTTTATTGTGAATTGAGAGGCATAAATACCTCCCTATGAGCCAATATATTTTAATGTATCGTAAATTTAGTTCATTACGTTTTTTCTTGACATGAGTTTTCCAGCGCAACTTTGCGTCCAAAGTCAAGCCTAAGTACTTAGCTGAGTTCGAATGCTGAACCACTTTATTATTTATATACACAGGTATGTGTTGTACGTGTTTATTTGTAAAGTTAACATGAACCGACTTCAGTTCATTTAATTTTATTTGCCATTTGTTGGTCCAATTAGATATATCATTTACTGTCCTTTGTAGTTTTTCGGTAACTTCCTGCACGGTTTTTCCTACTGCAAGTACAGCAGTATCGTCTGCAAAAGTGGCAACAGTAGTTTCTTCATTTTGTGGTAGGTCGTTCGTGTATAGGAGAAATAGTACAGGTCCCAGCACACTTCCTTGCGGTACTCCAGCTTTAATGTGTTTCAATGCTGAGTATTCATCTTCTTGTTTAATTCTAAATAATCGTTGCATTATATAGGACTCCAGTATTTCAGAGTACTGTTTTGGAAGATATTTTTGTAGCTTACGGACTAATCCTTTGTGCCAGACTTTATCAAAAGCCTGTGTTACATCAAGGAAGATGGTAGAGCATATTTGTTTTTCTTCTAAAGCCTTTTCTATTATATTAGTTATTCTGTGGACTTGATCTATAGTTGAATATTTATTTCTAAATCCGAACTGATGGTTTGGGATCAGTGTTTTTTCTTCTAGAATCGGATGGAGTCGTTTTAGAAGGATTTTTTCGAATAGCTTAGAAAGGATTGGCAGCAATGATATCGGCCGATATGACGTTACTTCACTGGGCAATTTGCGCGGCTTAGGTACCATAATAACTTCCGCGACCTTCCACATAGGTGGAACATACCTTAGTCTGAACGCTGCATTTATTATCTGTGCCATTTTTTTCATACCTTTTTTAGGCAGTTTTTTCAGTATTTCACCCGTTATTAGATCAAATCCCGGAGCCTTTTTCGGGTTGATCTTTTCTTTTATTTCTTTGGCTATTTCCCTAGAGGTTACTGCTGGAATCGATCTCTCGTCTTCACACATTTCTTCCATTTGTTGGGAATTATCATTATCGTCATATGGCTGGAAGACATTTTCAAGGTGTTCCGCGAATAGATCCGCCTTTTGTTTGTTTGTTTTAGCCCAGTTACCACTGCTGTTTTTCACTGGCGGAATGTATGCCGTTGGTCTTTTCATTTTTTTTGTAGCCTTCCACAGTGAGTATTGTGTACTAGCATCGTTTGTCAGATTTGTAAGGTATCTTTCCATCGATGCATTTTTAAATTCTGCTATCTTTTTTCTGAGTTTATTGTTTAAACTATTAAGTCTATTTTTATCACTCGGAGCTCTTGTCAGTTGCCATCGTTTGTGAGCTCTTCTCTTTTCTGATATAATGTCGCAGACTTCTTTGGGATACACGTTTCTTTTTACTTTGCTATTTAGTTCGGGCGTTGCAGCCCATGCAGCCTTTTGTATAGCTAAGGTGAAGGACTGTACTTCGCTTTCTAATTGCTCTTTGTATTAATTGTTGTGGATAGTTCGATGCATTCATCTATTAGGTATCTGAAATATATCCAGTCAGTTAGTTTGTTTACTAGACGTGGGTTGTGATCCTTCATTATAATTTTATTACCAAGTGTAAGCAGCACAGATGAGTGATCTGAGTCAAGATCTGGCCCTTCCTTAACTTGGGTAGTATTTGAAGAAATATTCTTAGTTATGAAGAAGTCGACAACATCCGGGATTTTGTTCCTATCTGTGGGCCAGTAAGTAGGATTTCCCGTTGAATGGTAGTTAGCATTGGTTTTTTTAATAGATTCAAGGAGTTCTCTTCCTCTTGTATTTGTTAATCTTGATCCCCAAGATTTGTTCTTAGCGTTGAAATCTCCACCTATTATGAATTTATTTCCGAATTTGCGTAAGAGGCATTCAAAATTGTTTTGTTTCAGTCTGTAGCTAGGAGAACAATATGCCGCTGCTACCGTTATCTGCCCGGTGCTTGTTTTTATGTTTACGGATTTGGCTTGTATTTCACACGACTGGTATTCTTCATCTTCATCGTGTTTAACACCTTCCTTAATTATAACTGCGGCCCCTCCTCTTGCTGCATTGTGAGGATGTGGGGTATGGTATGTCTTGTATCCGCGAAGCTTGTATTTTGTTCCAATTTTAAAATGTGTCTCGGAGACTAGACATATGTCAATTTTGTTTATATCGAGAGTCGCTTGTAATTCATCTTTGCGATTCTCGAGGCCATTGGCATTCCATAACAAGATTTGTATGTTTTTAGCCATTATGATCTTTTAGGTACAGTTCTTTTATTACTGTTTTGTTTTTCAAGGAAAGATATTCTTTCCAGAATTTTCTTATTATTCTTTTCTATATCTTCCATTCTGTTAAGAATTCTTTGCATTATATCCTCCATAACATTGCTGGGAGGCTTGGGGGTTCCGACTGTTTTTGCAACGTTTGTCGAAGCAACATGTGCATATGTTGGGCCTTAATTTGTCATTTTTGCTTAAGGGTAGATTTCCTTTATCTCTATCCAATTTTTTATTAATTTTGGGCCTAGATTTCGGTCTCGAGTCTTTTTTGTTTTGTTTTTCTCTGTCTTTAATTGCGTCTATTTGAACAGGCTTTTGCATTTTTTTTTGCTTGATGTCTTTTACCTGCTGTAGCTCTTTTGCTACTATACACCCTCTGTAGTTGGCTGGGTGTCTTTCGCTACAATACTTTACAATACTTTAAAACAGCATTTTCTGTCAATAAAGGCAAGTTTTAATTTTGCCGACTTCCATTTGGTCTGAAAATGCACCAAGTATTTTTCAGAGAGCAATTTGTAACGGAAGTTGTCCCTACCTTGTAAAGTGCGTTGGAATTGCATTCCCATCGATCAGTACAGGATTTCCTACAGAAATTAATGGGTTGCAAGGTAGGCTGTCCTGACAGTGAAGTGTGAGCAGGCATGCTTGCTTACGCGCGACACTAGCTCGACGGAGGCGTGGGTTCTTACACCTACTGCCGGACGACCGTACTTATCTTTCATGCCTACTAAAAGTTTTTATATAAGTTTGCAATCATGTTAGGAATGACCATATTACCTTAAAAATTAGTTTTTGTTGCAATCGTATTGACCGTTTTCGAGATAAGGCCCCTTTTCAAAAGTACCGTTATTCCACTTTTTAGCCAAAAACTGGGTATGCAACCATATTGACCCTATGTAGCGTAGCGCAAGTATACATTTTGGTTAAAATCTTTAAATCTGTTTTCAAGTAAACCATAATTAAATAAGTCTTAAAAAACAATTTGTTTCCAAAATAGTCCGTTGAACCATAATTTAGGAAAAAACTGAGTTTGCCATCATGTTGGCAATGACCATATTACCTTAAATATGAATTTTTGTCGAAATAGTTTGGACCGTTTTTGAGATATGACAAATTTTTTCTGGGTATGCAGCCATCTTAGTTACACCTACTTAAGCCCAAATATCAATTTTGGTTAAAATCGCCCCGAACTGTAAGCCCACCAACTCCAAATCTGAAGTTTGAAAGAAATCCGTCCAGCCGTTTGCGCTGTAGAGTTCAGGAAGGACGGACAGACGGACAGAATTGCGAGACCTACTTTTCGAGTTCCTCTATCATCGTAATGTTAGATTTGATTAAAATCTCGAGTTTGATTTTTTGTACGATTACAATACCTTTCTCTTACTACGTAATGCGAGAAAGTTAAAAACATTGAACTCAACAAACATAACTGAAGCTGAAGTTCCAGAGGAGGTGCTACTGAATATCCTAAGGACATTTATCAACAAGATGCTGATTATATTAGTGTAAGAATTAATTATAAATTAATTAACTGCTTAGTTATAAGTGATAAGACCATTGCATAAATTTATTTTGATTAAATGTTAATGAATCAAATTGATCCTACCTAAAGGCCAAATAAATTTGTTATATGTTTTTGCTGTCTACGACAAACGGGAGTGAAAACACATTTATTCGTAATTTGACAAATTAATTTCTGAAATTTGGTAATTTTGCGATTTTTTTTCTTTCTCAAATTCTTTTGATTGTCAAGAAAGGTATTGCTTTTTAAATTCTTATAAGAAATGTGGAAGAAGCTCAATTAAGGGGCATAGTTGCAGCTGCGGTTCAAATCGCCACAGAGTCCACGAGACGAAGCTTTCAAAATTCAATAGAAGAACTGACTAGAAGGCTTAGCAGCTTAGAAACATCGACAACTATAAAGGCTTACGAATCCGCTACTATTGATCCAGATAAACAATATGACGAATCCTTAGATCTCATAAAAAGCTTACCAGAGTTTAACGGAGATCAGGTGCGCTACGTATCATGGCGTCAAGCTGCCTTTACGGCTTACAAGTTTTTTGAGTCGCAAGAAGGTAGTTCAAAACACTACCAGGCTGTTGCCATTTTAAGAAATAAAATAGTCGATTCAGCTGATCGTGTTTTGTCCTCTTTTAATACCCCATTAAATTTCAAGGCTATAATAGCGAGGCTTGATTTTACATAGGGATGCCAGACGTCCCCCTTTTTCATACAAAAATGCTGTTTGTCCCCCCTAACACAAACTACTGTCCCCCTTAATAAGTCAAAATTCAGTAAAAGAAAATATTCACTTGAAAATTTTGAAAATACTTTCTTTTAATAATTTTAACAAGATTCTTTGTGAACACATCCATTTGAAGTGCAAGAAAACTTTCACGTGCTAAAGTTGTTCTCCCGTACGTTTTTGTTTTGTACCTGCTCGCATCATTTATTTCATATATTTTTGATTTTGGTGTTCAATAATAAAAAAAAATATTTGTCCGCCTTTTTGAACACTTTTCCCCCCTAGAAAACTCACGTTGTCCCCCTTTTCGTATTTTTTAATCTGGCATCCCTAATTTTACATACGCTGATAAAAGACCAGTGTATCTAATCGAACAGGAGATGTCCACCCTACGACAGGGTAAGATGTCTATAACCAAATTTATGATGAGGTGGAAAAGAAACTTACATTATTAATTAACAATGTAGGGCGATGCTGCCCTAATAAATTCACTTAGTCTAAAATACCGAGCGGATGCTCTAAAAAATTTATTTCTGGCTTACAGAAGCCAATGGGCGACATTCTATTTTCAGCCCGTCCCTCTGATATGCCTAGTGCATTGGCCCTAGCGCAAGAGCTTGAGGCAAACCAAGCACGTTATTCTTTTGCAACCTCTTTTGCAGCACGAAATGAAAAACCGTTCCCCATCGGACACGTTCCTGCAAACAATTATTACAATCCACAGAATTCACCTCATTACAGGCCGATTGACAGGTCATTACCCAGACCAACCTTGATGGAAGTAGATTCATCATTTAGATCCAATAGACCAAACGGTGCACAAGGCAATATTGTTAATCCTCGGGAATCATTTGGAAATATTGCACCCGCCCCTAACAATGTTCATCATAACAATTTTTGCAATAACTCTAATCGAGGACCTCGGCAAGGTTTTCCTATGCAAAATGATAGAGAAAGACCGCCGAAGAGACAGCAGTATGAAAGTGCCTGGCAACCATTGGAAAAAATTCAGCGTATAAACCACTTAAATCAACTAACAGGCGCAGAGGTAGAGGCACTATATAATGAAGAGGAAAGGTTTGACACTCGGTATGAAGAGCGTAGCGAATACGAATACAACGAAAACCCACAAGTCTCAGATGAAATTAATTTTTTAGAGGAACATGTCTCCTCCCATACGTCAGTCGGATGCTAGGAGGTAGAGAAATAAAACTTCTTATAGATACAGGTGCTTCGAAAAACTACATTAAGAATTTCGAATCTCTCAGAGCAGTTAAAGAAATTCACACACCTTTTTTTATAAAATCTCGCCATGGAACTAATAGGGTCTAACATAAATGCTTAATAAACATTTTCAAAAATAATATCCCTTTCTACATACTCCCAATGCTACGCACTTTCGATGGAATAATCGGTTTTGATTTCTTGTCTCAGATAGGTGCTAGATTAGATTTAAAAACAGATACCCTTCATTGCAATGGCGGCAAAGAAGTGTTGATGTATTACTTTTGCAAGGATATAAATAACATTTCACTGGAAAATACTTCAGTGAACTCTCTTGCCGATGACCAAATTTCTCCCGTTATTAAAAAAAACGCAAAGGTTTTGCAGACCCGAACGAATCTCTTCCTTACAATACAAATATTGTTGCAACCATTCGAAAAACCGATAACGAGCAGGTTTACTCAAAGGCATATCCTTTTCCGATTGCCGCTGCAGAATTCGTCAACAGCGATATTTCTGATATACTACAAAATGGCATTATCAAACCACCCAGGTCACCTTACAACAACCCTATCTGGGTAGTTGATAAAAAGGGAATTGATGAAGCCGGTAACCAAAGAAAGCGCCTAGTCATAGACTTCCGCAAGTTAAACGAAAAAACTGTTGCGGACAAATATCCTATCCCGGATACGACTGTAATTTTGGCCAATCTTGGTAAATCCTCCTACTTTACTACAATCGATCTCAAGTCAGGCTTTCATCAGATTCAATTGGCTGAGCGTGACAGTGAAAAAACAGCATTTTCTGTCAATAAAGGCAAGTTTTAATTCTGCCGACTTCCATTTGGTCTGAAAAATGCACCAAGTATTTTTCAGAGAGCAATTTGTAACGGAAGTTGTCCCTACCTTGTAAAGTGCGTTGGAATTGCATTCCCATCGATCACTAGGAGTACAGGATTTCCTACAGAAATCAATGGGTTGCAAGGTAGGCTGTCCTGACAGTGAAGTGTGAGCAGGCATGCTTGCTTACGCGCGACACTAGCTCGACGGAGGCGTGGGTTCTTACACCTACTGCCGGACGACCGTACTTATCTTTCATGCCTACTAAAAGTTATTATAATTGAGAATTGGAACCACGAACGAATAGGACGAACTGAATCTTGGAGTTTCAATAAATGTTTAATTCGCGAAAGAAAACAAAATTAAAATCTTTAAAATCCTTGGGAAACCGGAAGGTGTAGTTGGTTCCCTTAGCGTTTCCCTCCCACAGTCTAATACCCGTAAAAGGATTGTGGGAAACGATTAGTTCGTTATTTTATTTTTAAAATATGTATGTTAGTTATTTATAGTTTAAGAGCATATGGTATTAAGTGGTTTCATCTGGTTCTTGCATTAGACAAGCTCTTATTAATTGACAGAGAAATGAATTGTGGATGATGGTTCACGATGAGATCTGGTCGATAATGGTTGGTGTACATACTCTGGTGCGGATATTGAATGCGGCGTGGTGAATTTTAGTTCAGGAATACGGTAAGAACAAAATAAAAAAACCAATAAATTAAAAGAAACGGCGTGGTCCAGTTTCGAACCCACTCAATCGGGATCGAAAAAGAAAAAAAGTAAGAGATCACTGTTCTTGACCACTACGCCAATCTTTATCATGTAAGCTGTCTGCATAAAGTGGTATATTCGGGACGAGTAACTATTCAGCTACGAGGAAAAAAATGTAAACAAACGTGCAGTATATTACACACATACTGTTACGATTTTAAATGACGAACAAGCATGGACGATTTCCTGTGACTTGTAATTAACAAAATCTAATTCAAATAATTTCTCTTTGGTCACACCTATTTTCGAAAAATTCTTATTTGAATTTTAAGATAAAAATAATAATTTTCTAAGGAAAAATAAGCTATTCAGCTAAGACGCGGAAATAGGTGTGCAACCATCATGCTATCTGGCTGTGGCTGTGTGATTAGGAAGGCGTCCTAAATAGAGCCTATAAAAAGCCCTGTCACGCCAAATTCGTCCTCTCTTGTTGTTTGGTTTGGCTTTGAAGTCACTTAACGTGACGAAATTTTAAAACGGGCTGTGCGTATGGCGAAGTGCCAAGTCCCGAAAAAAGTTAAATTTTTTTTCTGAAAATAAAGTTTTAATGACACTTATCGTGTAAAAAAAAAAAATGTGTATTAAAATAAAATGAAATAATAATTCGGAAAAAAAACAAAAGTGCGGTGAAGGATTGAAACACCAAGTGCACAAAGTGGAAATAAAAGAAAAAGAAGAAAAAAATAATTAAATGGATTTAAATCCTTGTGGCGATATTTTTTTTTTATAATATCATTAGTGGAAAAAACGTTTAACTGTCCCTACATCAAGTGCCCAGTAAAAACCACGAATTAATGTTTTTTTTCCCTAAACCCTTATTCCGCCCCCGCTTTTAAATTCTCACTCGTAGCACGTTGCTGAGTCGTCGAAACAGGAAATCCCTGAAAAAAAAACCCCCAATCCATCGCGACCACAATTTTCACCTTTCCAAAAGGAAGAAAAAAACAATCCAATCCCATCCCATGAAATTCGGCAAGAAAAGCACCTCACACCCACGTGCTTAAAAATCGGCAAACTATAAAGCGAAAACAAAATCGCAACTATTCATGAGAGAGACTATTATTCTCATCCAATAATTTGCAAACAACCAACGCCCTGTATCAAAAGCCGCGAATTCACCAAAATCATCAACAGCCATCCTCATCATTCATCTTTGCGTAGACCATCGGGTCCCATGCCCATCATCCACGATCATCCATCCGCAATTCATTTCGAGTAGATATAGTAAATAGCTAAGTATTTATCATTATAATTTCCCTTTCCTCAAAATTCTTTTTGGTTGTTGTAAAAGTTCGTTCAAATTTCGCGTTTAATATTGATAATATAAAAGAGAAAAAAAAATAGAGTGAAATAAAATTCAAAAGAAAGATTCCATGAGAGCAGATTCCCCATGATGCTGTGCACACCATCTGGACGTCGTTTATCTAACAACTGCAATATGATCAAAGATCAGAACCGGGGTAAGTCTACTTTTCTATTTTGAACGAACTCTTTTTTTTATTTTCTTAGTTTGGGTTACTTGTTGCTTTTATAGTTTTTTTTTTGATTAAGCTCGAAATATTTAAATTGAATATTTAAATTGATAATTTAAAGTCGTAATACACAAGATAACAAGATTGACGCAATAAAGTAAGCGTTTGATACTCCTTACAGTAACTTTGGTTTAGCTCGGGTGCTATTTTAATTTTGTCTAAAAGTATGCCACAATTGTATAATTTGATTGTGCTAATTGTGAATTAAGCCCATATAATTTTTTTGTTTTTCACAAACTTCATTGTTAATTTTAAAGTAAATATTGTACCACCCAAGGGCAAATGATATGCTGATATGCACCTATATTATATTTATATTTAAGAAAATTGTATACCGGATGAATCCATTTAAAACCACGGCTCGAATGTAATGCTTATATTTCTGTTGCATACTCTTCGGGAGTTTATGAAAAAAAAAAAATATATACATATAACCATAGGATAGTTAGTGGATAGAAGTAGATAGTTACCTATGCAATAAATACTCTTTTATATATTTTTGAAAAGAAAAAATTTTGGCATTTTAAATTTGAAGGTTCCTGTTCCGCTCGAATTGCCATGTTTTCGATGTTGGTCGTTGTTTTCTTAATTATTATTTCCGGGTGCTAAATGGTAAAATGAAGTTTTAGGATTTTAGGAGGGGGATGTGTGTGACCAGGCGGAGGATATACCACGAGGATGGACGACGATCATGATAGGTAGTTACCGGACTTATCGAGCTCTTGTTCTGGAGTTGGGTATTGAACGGTAAGCTTACTCGGAGTTGCTATGTAGTGCTATAAACTGGAGTTTACATAGTCATCCTAGGGGCTATCGCAATAGAGCGCCGCGATAGCCAAGGTCGCTAAATTTGCATTTAGCTAGGGGTGGGCCAGCTCAAGGAGAGATCTGCCATCTAACTCTCCGCCTCATTTCCGCTATGGAGGCACCTATCCGAGGGCAAGTTAGACAGAATTCGGGCCTCGCAATTTTTCCGGTTTTTTTTTTGGTTACGGTTGCGGTTGTTATAGTCTTTTTTTTCGCAAGTTTTCAGGCATGTAAAAATAATGTAACCCCAGTCCAGGACTTGTGGCAAGATCCCATACCCTACGGTGAGCTACCGGGTGGAAGATTATGCCTGAGCCGCAAGTGGCCTGGACATCCCTCCTTCTAGTCTGCCCGGACTGACCCAAAGGTCCTGTTAGTTTGGGTCATAAGGGTGGAGGTAGTGGTAGTGGGAGGGTAGTACTCGGACTCAAGGTGTAGTGGTAGAATTTTCGACCATCAACGGTTTAGGTCTTCGCCGGCACGGGTGATAGTGCCGGAGTAGATCTTTGCCGATTTTATTGAGCTTATGCTCAGAAAAATCATCCGTTCTACATATGGCTGAGGTCGGGGTTCGTTACAGGTGGCGCCCAACGTGGGGCCCGAAATTTTGTCATAATAACTACTTCGGATAGCATTCTTATAAAGATGCGTTAGCGTTTACATTCTGTAAGTTTCATTTCGCATACATGTCGAAATTTTGCTTTCTAGTTGTCCGGTCAGTGAGTCGAAGGCTGTTCCTCACTGTCATTGTTGCAGTATTGGAAATCAAAATTCGATTAACTATAAACCAATATTTTTCTTTTTAATTTTTTTTTTTTCTTCGTCTTTCTTTTGGTCGCATGTCCGGTAGTTGAGTTGACATTGGTCCTCATCTACGACAGTTGCATTCGTTCAAAAGGCTACGAGTTTGCTTTAACGTTAGTGTATGAAACTGTTGTCCGGTAAATGGATGAAATACGTTCTTCGTTTACGTCCGTTGCATGGTTTCATAGCTAGAGTTCGTTCATAATGATAAGGTTAGGATAGTTGTTATGTTAAGTCCGGTGAGTGGGTTGAACTGAGTCCCCACTTACGTCAGTTGCTTCATAACTCTCTATCTAACTTAAAATATGATATAGATGAAAAAGCAATATAAATACAGTTCAAGCCTTCATCTTATTGAACATTGGTATAGTACATAATAGCAGAATTATTTAAGGAATTCATAGCGGAATATGAGATTTTAGATTATGTCCTTTGGTATAGCGTCCATTCAAGTCTAGTTTCACACATCCCCCATACAATATACAACATTAATAATAAATAATTTTTCCCCATTCATTCTTGTGAGTATTTGCGAGCGTTTAGCTATAGTTTTTGAAATTTGACTTTAGAAATAGTATCTAGTAGAAATAATAATTACATTCAATTACCATTTCACAATTTTTTTTTTCAAATCAATTATCTATATATTAAATTTGTTTGCATATATATTCCCTCCTTCGTTCACTTATTAGGTGTAAGTCTCTTAAGTTTAATTTACCATGTCTGAACCAGGCCCAAGTCGCCCCAGTAACTTAGCAGAAAGATACCCACTTCGCAATAGAACTAGTAGGAATAATAGTAGAGGCAATATGTTGGAAGGCCAGGGAATGGAAAACCCGCAAGATGATTCTGTTGACCGTCAAATGGCGAGTCCTCCTCAACCTCCTTTAGTACAAGCGGCGAATAACACCAGCCCGCCTACTCCTGTAAGGTCTGACCATGTAAGCGAATCCGCGCAGTTCGAGCAATATGTCCAAGACGTCGTATCCGCAACTGTTGGCTTAAAGCGAACTGACGAACTTCGCTTTATACGAGAAGAGCTAGAAAAGAACCGTATAGCTCTTCAGCAGGAAGTGACGGCGTTAATTAGGGCAGCTTTAGGAAACGGTACTTCCAGCCATCCTTCCGTGGCGACCTCCAACAATAGAGACGATCCCCCCATTCCGCCCACATCTATAAACCCAACAAGTTCCTATGATGTCAACAGACGACCTGGATTTGTTCCCAGACCTGCGGCTCCACAGCCAAATATCACTCCTACGGTCAACCCCGCAATTCATCCCATACAGATGGCTCAGGGTAGCAATGTAGACAATTTTTTGAGACAATTTAGCAATATGCACGTCGGTGATCATATTCAACGTCCCGAAACGATACCCGCAGTTTCGCCCTCGAATTCATTCGATAGATTCCATAATTATCACAAATGGGGAATCAAGTTTGACAACAACAAAATGACAGTCGACGATTTTCTATTTCGTTTAGAAAGGCTGAAGGAATCGTATCAAGTCACGTGGGTTGATGTGGTCAACAACTTCCACCATTTCGTTTCTGGGCAAGTTGAAACGTGGTTCTGGGTGTACCTAAGAGGTAATCCATCAGTCAACTGGTCCAATCTGCGTCTAGCTCTCATAGAACAATACCGAAGCATAGAATCAGACTTTGAGCTTTCGCGAAAGTTGTCTGAACGACGTCAAGGGCCGCATGAATCTTTTGACCAATTCTTTGGGGATCTAATGCAGTTGAATTCGAGATTACGTGTCCCGAAAACTAATCGTGAACTCATTGAGATTATTAAGCTAAATGTAAAACGAAAAGTGGCTGAACATCTCATCACATTCAATACCCATAATATTCCCGAAATGGTCCATGTCTGCCGCACCATTGAAAAATTTGTTAATGAAAATGACATTCAAAGGCTACGTTACCAGCAAGCACCTCCTCCGCGTCGGAATGTCAACGAGATTTCTGATCCGGTTGAAGTAGCGCACTGTTCTTCACAGTCTCAAGTCGAGGCCGTTAATTTTCGACAAAGAATGTCCAGCGCCATAAGGTGCTGGAATTGCAAGGAGCAGGGACACACTTTTTTTGATTGTCCTACCCCGCAGCGGGCGCTCTTCTGCTTTAAATGTGGCCGCGACAATACAACCACCCCAAATTGTCCAATTTGCACGGGAAACTCCCAGCTGAGCAATCCTCCAACCGGGGAGAATTGCTCCAGGAGACACGATCCGGCGAATTAATACAAAAACCAACTAAGTCTCAACCTATTACGATACTCAAACGTCACCTAGAGTCATCTATCCCAGTCAATCCCGTAGAGGGTACACAAGCCTCTAGTCCTCCAAGGAAGTCGCTACATCAGCGACAAAATGATTATTACAGAGCGAGAGTCAGAATTTTCCGTAGTCCACCGGTGCCGGTAAGAATACAAAAGCTAAGGAAACGTTTCGATGGGAAAAGGAAGTTGTACCAAGCAATTGCTGCAACTACATTACAATCGTCCCCAGACGATCCGCGCCCTTATGCCAATGTTAATATTTTCGGTAAAGATTGGCTAGGTCTTTTGGATAGCGGAGCCTGTATAAGTTGTTTGGGAGCTGGTGGTGCAGAATTCTTGCGCAATAATAATATGCCTTATAAGTCATTTTCATCTAGGGTTACCACAGCTGATGGTAAAGAACAAAGCATTGTCGGCATGGTCAATGTCAAGGTCAGGTATAAAAATCAAGTCGAAGATATTACTCTATACGTCGTACCATCTCTAAGGCAAGAGTTATATCTCGGCGTAGATTTTTGGCAGAAGTTCCATATAGCCCCAAGCGTTATTGCCGAAATAACTGGCAAATCTTTCGACTTAGGAAGCATTAGCGCAGACCGAGATATGTCAGGTGAAGACCCAATTGGAAGAAACGTACTTTCTTTAGCCCACGAGTTGTCGAACGAGGAGTCCAGAGAGTTAGAAAATGCCGTTAGCCTGTTCCCCTCCTTTGCCAGTATTGGTATGGGTCAGACACATTTGGAGGAACATATAATTGATACCGGTGACGCGGAGCCTATAAAGCAGCGTCACTATCCCGTATCTCCGGCGGTACAAACCCTTCTTTATGCGCAGTTGGACCGTATGCTTGCTTTGGATGTGATCGAGGAAAGTTCAAGTTCGTGGAGCTCCCCAGTTGTCCTTGTTAGGAAAGCTGAGAAGAACCGTTTGTGCTTGGACGTTCGGAAACTTAACCGGGTCACTAAAAAGGACGCATACCCCCTCCCGCATATAGAGGGCCTGCTAGGGCGCCTTTCAGATACATACTTCATCTCAAGCGTGGATCTGAAGGACGCCTTTTGGCAGATACCGCTGGAGCAAAGATCGAGGGAGAAGACAGCTTTTACCGTCCCCGGGAGACCATTGTATCAATTCAAGGTGATGCCCTTTGGCCTCTGCAATGCGCCTCAGCGTCTTTGCAGATTGATGGACAAGGTCATCCCGCATGAATTGAGGCAGCAAATTTTCGTCTATCTGGATGACTTGCTGATTTTCTCACGTACCTTTGAAGAACATGTCAAACTTCTCTATATCGTTGCAGACAAGTTAAAGAAGGCAGGCTTAACCATTAATGTGGAGAAATCCAAATTTTGCTATAGGCAACTGAGATATCTTGGGTTCATAGTAGGTAATGGTACTCTAAAAGTAGATCCTAGCAAGGTAGCAGCCATTGAAGATTTCCCGATACCAAAGAACGCCCGCCAAGTCAGACGTTTCTTAGGAATGGCCGGTTGGTATCGGAGGTTCGTTCCCAATTTTTCTTCCCTTGCCTCACATCTCTCCGATACCTTGAGAAAAGGCGTAAAATTCAGTTTCGGTGAGAAGGCGGTGAAATCATTCAGCTCTATCAAAAAAATGCTTACGTGTGCACCAGTCTTAGTCAATCCAAACTTCGACAAACCATTCATAATACTTTGCGATGCCTCATCAACGGGTATCGGAGCAGTATTATGCCAGGAGGACGAAACTGGTGTAGAACGCCCAATTTTCTACTATTCTCATAAATTGAATAACGCACAAAGGAACTACACGGTAACAGAGAGGGAATGTTTGGCTGCCGTCATGGGAGTTAGCAAATTTAGACCATACATAGAAGGGTACAAATTTAAAATAATAACGGATCATGCAAGCTTGAAGTGGCTGATGAGCTTAAAGGACCTTAAGGGAAGATTAGCGCGTTGGAGTCTAGAACTACAGGGATTTACCTTCGAAATTGAACACCGCAAAGGTAGCTTAAATGTCGTGCCGGACGCCTTATCGCGCGCATTTGAAGTGGAAACGTTACAAACAGGTGTTTCGAATTCAAAGGATTCCGAAGACGTCCTACACATAGACCTAACAGACCCCGCGTTTCAGTCAGAACAATACCACCTGATAGTAGAAAAAGTCAAACAAAGCAAAGATCAACTTCCTGACCTTCAGGTCTCAGACGGTTTTGTCTACAAAAGAGTAAAGCATAGTTCTGGAAATCCGCTTCAAGACGATATGACCTGGAAATTGTGGGTTCCTACAGCGCTGACCGATAGCCTGGTCTCCCTTGCTCATTGTCCACCTAGAGCTGCGCATGGCGGAATCGCCAAAACATTGTACAGACTGAGACAGCAATTCTATTGGCCTAACATGAGTACGCAGGTTAAACAGTTCATTACTAAATGTGAGGTGTGCAAAACAACCAAAGCACCCAATACCGTTTTACGAGCTCCCATGGGTAAGGCCTTCACGGTTGATAGACCCTTCCAACATATTTATGTTGACTTTTTAGGTCCCTATCCTCGCTCCAAATCAGGAAATTCAAACATAATCGTAGCATTAGACCAGCTCACAAAATTTGTATTTATAAAGCCTCTGCGTAAAGCCACAGCCGAACTAGCGCTGAAATTCCTTCGCGATGACGTCTTCTTAAAATACGGGGTTCCGGAAACAGTTCTGTCCGATAACGGCAAGCAATTTCTCGGAAAAGAGTTCCACAATCTTATGAAGTCGTTTGGGATACATCATGTAAGGACGGCCCCATATTCGCCGCAAGCTAACGCGAGTGAGCGCGTAAACCGCTCAATATTAGCAGCGATTCGTTCTTACATTGATGCAGATCAAAAAAATTGGGACTCAAAACTACCACAAATAGGCTGTGCACTCAGGACGGCAGTTCATTCGGCAATTGGGATGTCTCCTTACGAGGCCGTTTTTGGCCAACAAATGATTGAACATGCCAGCGCGTACAAGCTGTTGAGGGACCTAGGGGGCTTAAACAACTCCGAACTTGATCTGTTGCCAAAAGCATCAAAAATGAATATACTTCACTCGTATATCAAGAATTCCCTTGAGAAAGCCCATAATGTATATGAAAAGGTTTATAATACTCGTAGTGCTGACGTAAAATATAAAGTAGGAGACGAAGTGTACAAACGTAATTTTGTTTTGAGTGATGCCTCAAAGGCCAGGAATTCGAAACTTTGTCCAAAATTCAATAGAGCTAGAATCAACAAAGTTATAGGGAACAACCTCTATGAGTTAGTTGATATATCTGGTAACAGCCTAGGCGTCAGCCATACAAAAGATATTCGCCGATAGGGTAGTGTATTTCGTTACGGATTTAAAAATATATTCTTAATTGGCAGCCTTAGGGAACGCGGTTACTTTTGCTACTGTGTTCGCCCAAGCTCGGTCTGACCAGGAGACTCTAATAATGTTCTCAGGGGTGGGTCGAGCGAACCACGATGGATATAACCGTTTCTTTCCATTTTCGTTTTACGCGGTAGGTTCTTGAAAACGAAAAAGTTTTGTGGGAAACGATTAGGTCGTTATTTTATTTTTAAAATATGTATGTTAGTTATTTATAGTTTAAGAGCATATGGTATTAAGTGGTTTCATCTGGTTCTTGCATTAGACAAGCTCTTATTAATTGACAGAGAAATGAATTGTGGATGATGGTTCACGATGAGATCTGGTCGATAATGGTTGGTGTACATACTCTGGTGCGGATATTGAATGCGGCGTGGTGAATTTTAGTTCAGGAATACGGTAAGAACAAAATAAAAAAACCAATAAATTAAAAGAAACGGCGTGGTGCAGTTTCGAACCCACTCAATCGGGAACGAAAAAGAAAAAAAGTAAGAGATCACTGTTCTTGACCACTACGCCAATCTTTATCATGTAAGCTGTCTGCATAAAGTGGTATATTCGGGACGAGTAACTATTCAGCTACGAGGAAAAAAATGTAAACAAACGTGCAGTATATTACACACATACTGTTACGATTTTAAATGACGAACAAGCATGGACGATTTCCTGTGACTTGTAATTAACAAAATCTAATTCAAATAATTTCTCTTTGGTCACACCTATTTTCGAAAAATTCTTATTTGAATTTTAAGATAAAAATAATAATTTTCTAAGGAAAAATAAGCTATTCAGCTAAGACGCGGAAATAGGTGTGCAACCATCATGCTATCTGGCTGTGGCTGTGTGATTAGGAAGGCGTCCTAAATAGAGCCTATAAAAAGCCCTGTCACGCCAAATTGAATTGAAGTCACTTAACGTGACGAAATTTTAAAACGGGCTGTGCGTATGGCGAAGTGCCAAGTCGCGAAAAAAGTTAAATTTTTTTTCTGAAAATAAAGTTTTAATGACACTTATCGTGTAAAAAAAAAAAATGTGTATTAAAATAAAATGAAATAATAATTCGGAAAAAAAACAAAAGTGCGGTGAAGGATTGAAACACCAAGTGCACAAAGTGGAAATAAAAGAAAAAGAAGAAAAAAATAATTAAATGGATTTAAATCCTTGTGGCGATATTTTTTTTTTATAATATCATTAGTGGAAAAAACGTTTAACTGTCCCTACATCAAGTGCCCAGTAAAAACCACGAATTAATGTTTTTTTTCCCTAAACCCTTATTCCGCCCCCGCTTTTAAATTCTCACTCGTAGCACGTTGCTGAGTCGTCGAAACAGGAAATCCCTGAAAAAAAAAACCCCAATCCATCGCGACCACAATTTTCACCTTTCCAAAAGGAAGAAAAAAACAATCCAATCCCATCCCATGAAATTCGGCAAGAAAAGCACCTCACACCCACGTGCTTAAAAATCGGCAAACTATAAAGCGAAAACAAAATCGCAACTATTCATGAGAGAGACTATTATTCTCATCCAATAATTTGCAAACAACCAACGCCCTGTATCAAAAGCCGCGAATTCACCAAAATCATCAACAGCCATCCTCATCATTCATCTTTGCGTAGACCATCGGGTCCCATGCCCATCATCCACGATCATCCATCCGCAATTCATTTCGAGTAGATATAGTAAATAGCTAAGTATTTATCATTATAATTTCCCTTTCCTCAAAATTCTTTTTGGTTGTTGTAAAAGTTCGTTCAAATTTCGCGTTTAATATTGATAATATAAAAGAGAAAAAAAAATAGAGTGAAATAAAATTCAAAAGAAAGATTCCATGAGAGCAGATTCCCCATGATGCTGTGCACACCATCTGGACGTCGTTTATCTAACAACTGCAATATGATCAAAGATCAGAACCGGGGTAAGTCTACTTTTCTATTTTGAACGAACTCTTTTTTTTATTTTCTTAGTTTGGGTTACTTGTTGCTTTTATAGTTTTTTTTTGATTAAGCTCGAAATATTTAAATTGAATATTTAAATTGATAATTTAAAGTCGTAATACACAAGATAACAAGATTGACGCAATAAAGTAAGCGTTTGATACTCCCAGCAGTAACTTTGGTTTAGCTCGGGTGCTATTTTAATTTTGTCTAAAAGTATGCCACAATTGTATAATTTGATTGTGCTAATTGTGAATTAAGCCCATATATTTTTTTTGTTTTTCACAAACTTCATTGTTAATTTTAAAGTAAATATTGTACCACCCAAGGGCAAATGATATGCTGATATGCACCTATATTATATTTATATTTAAGAAAATTGTATACCGGATGAATCCATTTAAAACCACGGCTCGAATGTAATGCTTATATTTCTGTTGCATACTCTTCGGGAGTTTATGAAAAAAAAAAATATATACATATAACCATAGGATAGTTAGTGGATAGAAGTAGATAGTTACCTATGCAATAAATACTCTTTTATATATTTTTGAAAAGAAAAAATTTTGGCATTTTAAATTTGAAGGTTCCTGTTCCGCTCGAATTGCCATGTTTTCGATGTTGGTCGTTGTTTTCTTAATTATTATTTCCGGGTGCTAAATGGTAAAATGAAGTTTTAGGATTTTAGGAGGGGGATGTGTGTGACCAGGCGGAGGATATACCACGAGGATGGACGACGATCATGATAGGTAGTTACCGGACTTATCGAGCTCTTGTTCTGGAGTTGGGTATTGAACGGTAAGCTTACTCGGAGTTGCTATGTAGTGCTATAAACTGGAGTTTACATAGTCATCCTAGGGGCTATCGCAATAGAGCGCCGCGATAGCCAAGGTCGCTAAATTTGCATTTAGCTAGGGGTGGGCCAGCTCAAGGAGAGATCTGCCATCTAACTCTCCGCCTCATTTCCGCTATGGAGGCACCTATCCGAGGGCAAGTTAGACAGAATTCGGGCCTCGCAATTTTTCCGGTTTTTTTTTCTAGTCTGCCCGGACTGACCCAAAGGTCCTGTGATGAACAAGCACTTAAAAGTTGTTCATGTTAACACCGATGTAACAATGACATTGCACTACCCAATAGCACAAAACTTTACTGAAAACGCATAGCGAAAATCTTCATATTAAGGAAAATGTAAAAGCAATTGAAGATTTCAGTTCAAGTTAAAGAAAACAATCTATATATATAAAAATGGTGTGAAAAATGTATAGTGAATCATCAATTGAGAACGGCTGGGTCGATTTGGTTCAAACTTTTTTTCAGTTGTTCGTTATTGCCGGGAGAATATTGTTACGAAAGAAAATTTTGGAAAAACCCTCCGGAAAAGTCGGGAAATTGGAAAAATCGAAATTTGAGTTTTTGTATGGAATTTTTTTTGGAATTGTTCCGGAATGGCTTTTCGAATGGACAAATAGAATATTCTTAGTGGAAAATTTGGAAAACACGAAAAATTAGATTTTTTGGGCGAATTTTTGCAGTTGATCGCATGATTGGATGATTTATAGCTTCTGGTGCACATTACAGGCCTTCCGATTCCCTGCAAACTGTAGATGGTGTGCTGTGCGCCACTTTTCTGGAGGTTTACCAATGTTTAAATTTGCTTGAAAACGATACACATTGGAATTCAACGCTCGCCGATGCAACTTTTTCTACGCCAGTGAATCAAATTTGTACATTGTGTTCGACCATCATAGCGACATTTCATTCCTCGAAGCGAGGTGGCTGACGACATTTTGCACAGAAAACTTCGAATTTCGATCTTGAAATTAACGACGATATGCGCAACGAAGAGTAAGTTCTGATCGAAGATATGTGGGGCAGTCTGTTATCGAAATTGGGAATAAAATAAATATAAATATTTTGGCGCGACAGGTCTATGGGACCCAAGGCCTAGCTTCTCACAACCATTCGTTTTGTGTGGGTTTTCAATTTTTGGGACGAATGAAAGGGATCTACAATTTTACGCCGAGTCCAAACGGGTAATTGAGAAGCTCATTCATGACGGTTTTACTCTCGGATGTTTGTCAGACGTTCGCGAGAGGTGGCGCAGTGGAAAAAAACCTTAAGATGTAATTTGGCCCTTTCGGGATTCGAACCTGAGACCCCTCGCTTAGTAGCCCAACACACTACCACTAAGCCACTGCGCCGACCGAAATTGGGAATGCCAACGCAAAATTGTTCGATGCACGATGCATTGAATCGCGAATCTCCGCAAGGGATTTATCTAGCGATATAGGAGCATAACAACTTTTCATTAAAGTTCTACTACTCTTTCTCTTAAATATTCCATAATTCACTTCAAATCAATGCCCACGAGTTGAAAGTAAAGATAATAAATTTAATGACGAATCAAAACACTATAAAAATAGATACGACACAACTATAGTTCGTTCAAAAGCAATATTTTGACACTCACCGCTATGGTATGGTCGGTGGTAAACTAATTTGCGCGCTTCGTCAACTTACCAGATATGAGAAGAGTGACGAAATGCGGTCACTACTCAACTTTCGGGTGGTAATATGGCACGAATTGCGGTTTCGGTTTACTGATGCTACAGATGTTGGTGTATTTGGCTTCGTCAGTTCAACGTATGGCCAGAGGAGTCGGCGATAAATCTGGCGATAGTGCTGGCTTCTTTTATCTACGGCTTGGTGGTTTGAGCGACAATTGGTGACCAAGCAATTTGCCAGTGTAGAAAAAATTCTAAAACCACTCAATGAGCTTTTCACTCGCCATTGGTGGATTTCGCACACAAGTAGTTTTCTTCGCGATATTACGAGTCGCGATAATTAGGCAATAGACGTTTATAAATAAATAAACAAATAAATAAAATGCCGAGAGTCTTAGCTCTTTGCGAACCATCGTCGTTGGTGTCCAGGAAAGAAGAGAGCATGTCTTTCTTTTTTTGAGATGGTTGAGGTAGCCATCATCACGAAAAAGAACGAAAGGGCATCGCTTCCGACTTTCAAGTGAACGAAAGGACTCAGCTGTTTCACGGCAGAATTCCATATGGTTCAGACCTTGGCTTTAAAAAAATAAAGCAGGGTGTGTAATACACTTAACTAATTTAATTTTTATATATATAATTTCTTTTTTCCCTTTTTTTTTACATCCATGTTTTTTTTGGATTGTAAGGAGTCCACTACAAACTTTGAATTTTCATCGACGCCAGATAATGAAAATGAAATGAAAAAGGACATGTTTTATCAAGGGATCGACCCACCCCTGAGTACAATCGGAAAAAATTATGATAAGCTAACATTAGTCTGTGCGCTCTTGAATTGAATTTCGAACTGGGTTGACGCTACTTCCGAATGTCTTTGGCGTGAAATACGCCTAAAGTATTTCCCACCGCATCAACAAGTTCATATAAGTTATTACCAACAATACGCTTGACTTTAGCTTGGATAAATTTTGGACAAAATTTGGCATTTCTGCGTCAAGGCAGATAATGATAAACGCATTTCCATTCCTTGATCTAGGATATGGACCAAGATAATCAATAAAGATGTGTTGAAAAGGCCTCGCCACTACAAACGCCTGCCCCATGGGCGGTCTTAAGGTTGAGTTTGGTGCTTTAGACGTTTTACAGGAACAACAATCCGCAATGAATGCTTTCACCTGTGCCGCCATATTTCTGAAACTTGAAGGTCAGGTAATTGGTTTTTATTTTTCTCGATAGTTTGCAGTTGATCGCATGATTGGATGATTTATAGCTTCTGGTGCACATTACAGGCCTTCCGATTCCCTGCAAACTGTAGATGGTGTGCTGTGCGCCACTTTTCTGGAGGTTTACCAATGTTTAAATTTGCTTGAAAACGATACACATTGGAATTCAACGCTCGCCGATGCAACTTTTTCTACGCCAGTGAATCAAATTTGTACATTGTGTTCGACCATCATAGCGACATTTCATTCCTCGAAGCGAGGTGGCTGACGACATTTTGCACAGAAAACTTCGAATTTCGATCTTGAAATTAACGACGATATGCGCAACGAAGAGTAAGTTCTGATCGAAGATATGTGGGGCAGTCTGTTATCGAAATTGGGAATAAAATAAATATAAATATTTTGGCGCGACAGGTCTATGGGACCCAAGGCCTAGCTTCTCACAACCATTCGTTTTGTGTGGGTTTTCAATTTTTGGGACGAATGAAAGGGATCTACAATTTTACGCCGAGTCCAAACGGGTAATTGAGAAGCTCATTCATGACGGTTTTACTCTCGGATGTTTGTCAGACGTTCGCGAGAGGTGGCGCAGTGGAAAAAAACCTTAAGATGTAATTTGGCCCTTTCGGGATTCGAACCTGAGACCCCTCGCTTAGTAGCCCAACACACTACCACTAAGCCACTGCGCCGACCGAAATTGGGAATGCCAACGCAAAATTGTTCGATGCACGATGCATTGAATCGCGAATCTCCGCAAGGGATTTATCTAGCGATATAGGAGCATAACAACTTTTCATTAAAGTTCTACTACTCTTTCTCTTAAATATTCCATAATTCACTTCAAATCAATGCCCACGAATTGAAAGTAAAGATAATAAATTTAATGACGAATCAAAACACTATAAAAATAGATACGACACAACTATAGTTCGTTCAAAAGCAATATTTTGACACTCACCGCTATGGTATGGTCGGTGGTAAACTAATTTGCGCGCTTCGTCAACTTACCAGATATGAGAAGAGTGACGAAATGCGGTCACTACTCAACTTTCGGGTGGTAATATGGCACGAATTGCGGTTTCGGTTTACTGATGCTACAGATGTTGGTGTATTTGGCTTCGTCAGTTCAACGTATGGCCAGAGGAGTCGGCGATAAATCTGGCGATAGTGCTGGCTTCTCTTATCTACGGCTTGGTGGTTTGAGCGACAATTGGTGACCAAGCAATTTGCCAGTGTAGAAAAAATTCTAAAACCACTCAATGAGCTTTTCACTCGCCATTGGTGGATTTCGCACACAAGTAGTTTTCTTCGCGATATTACGAGTCGCGATAATTAGGCAATAGACGTTTATAAATAAATAAACAAATAAATAAAATGCCGAGAGTCTTAGCTCTTTGCGAACCATCGTCGTTGGTGTCCAGGAAAGAAGAGAGCATGTCTTTCTTTTTTTGAGATGGTTGAGGTAGCCATCATCACGAAAAAGAACGAAAGGGCATCGCTTCCGACTTTCAAGTGAACGAAAGGACTCAGCTGTTTCACGGCAGAATTCCATATGGTTCAGACCTTGGCTTTAAAAAAATAAAGCAGGGTGTGTAATACACTTAACTAATTTAATTTTTATATATATAATTTCTTTTTTCCCTTTTTTTTTACATCCATGTTTTTTTTGGATTGTAAGGAGTCCACTACAAACTTTGAATTTTCATCGACGCCAGATAATGAAAATGAAATGAAAAAGGACATGTTTTATCAAGGGATCGACCCACCCCTGAGTACAATCGGAAAAAATTATGATAAGCTAACATTAGTCTGTGCGCTCTTGAATTGAATTTCGAACTGGGTTGACGCTACTTCCGAATGTCTTTGGCGTGAAATACGCCTAAAGTATTTCCCACCGCATCAACAAGTTCATATAAGTTATTACCAACAATACGCTTGACTTTAGCTTGGATAAATTTTGGACAAAATTTGGCATTTCTGCGTCAAGGCAGATAATGATAAACGCATTTCCATTCCTTGATCTAGGATATGGACCAAGATAATCAATAAAGATGTGTTGAAAAGGCCTCTCCACTACAAACGCCTGCCCCATGGGCGGTCTTAAGGTTGAGTTTGGTGCTTTAGACGTTTTACAGGAACAACAATCCGCAATGAATGCTTTCACCTGTGCCGCCATATTTCTGAAACTTGAAGGTCAGGTAATTGGTTTTTATTTTTCTCGATAGTTTCTATCAATCTTACATACTCTTCCGACTTAAAGCTTGGATCTGCCAGATCGACGTGTAGAACATCGAAAGAGTTCACACCACATGCTACATCAGACACAATTTCGTCGACACAATGAACCCGTGAAAGTGCATCTGGTACTACATTCTGTGTTCCCTTTCGATGCTCAATAACAAAAGAGAACCGTTGGAGCTTTAAACTCCATCGAGCTAAACGTCCGCTGAGATCTCTCTGACCCATGAGCCACTTCAAGCTCGCATGATCGATGTACGACCTAAACTTTTCAACACCCAAGACCGCCGCAAGACACTCCAACTCTGTTACGCTATAATTGCGTTGAGCAGAATTGAGTTTGTGCGAATAGTAGTAGATCGGTCTTTCCAAACCATCCTCATCCTCTTGGCATAAAACACATCCAATACCGGATGTGGATGCGTCGCATAGGATTATAAATGGTTTACTGAAATCTGGGTTAACTAAAATAGGTGCCGTTGTTAACGCTAATTTAAGCTCTTCAAACGCAGCTATAGCCTCAGGGCCAAATACAAATGATTTACCTTTCTTCAGAGTATCCGTAATGGGAGTGGCAAGAGATGAATAGTCTTTCACGAACCTCCTATACCATCCAGACAATCCTAGAAACCGCCTAACTTGTCTTGACTTTCTTGCGGAGACTTTCTCATGGTCGGTTTGAGGCATCCACCTGCAACTATGTATCCTAGATACTTGAGTTGCTTAAAGCAAAACTTTGATTTGCCAAGGTTTATTGTAAGTCCTGCGGAATGTAAACGCATTGCTATCATTTTGAGCAAGTCTAAATGCTTCTCAAACGTTTTCGAAATGATCAATAAATCATCCAAATAAACAAATATGTTTTGTTTCAATTTATGCGGCACCACTTTGTCCATAAGTCTCCACATGCGCTGAGCAGCATTGCAGAGGCCAAAGGGCATCACCTTAAATTGATACAGGGGTCTGCCAGGGACAGTAAAAGCTGTCTTTTCCCGTGATGATTTCTCCAGAGGAATTTGCCAAAAGGCATCCTTCAAATCTACACTAGATATGTAGTGTGTTTCTGAAAGACGACTCAATAGCCCCTCAATATGAGGAAGTGGATAGGCGTCTTTTTTCGTAACTTGGTTCACTTTTCTCGAATCGAGGCATAGGCGGTTTTTTCCCGGTTTCCGCACCAAGACCACTCGTGAATTCCAAGCACTACTGCTCTCTATATTCTATATTCTATAACGCCCATTTCAAGCATTCTATCCAGTTCCTCATACATCAGGTTTTGCACCGCTGGAGAAACAGGATAGTGCCGCTGTTTAATGGCCTCAGCTTTCCCTGTGTCTATGTAGTGTTCTTCTAGACTTGTCCGACCTAGGCCAGAATGAGCATAGGACGGAAACAAGTTGATCACGTTATTTAGTTCTTTGGACTGTTTAACTGACAATTCGTGAGCGTTTGAGTCGCTCAAATCGTGCAGAGACCCGGACGAGATTTCTGAAAGGAGTTGAGGCGCTACCTCAAACAACTTCCAGGAATTGACCCCCAGATACAGCTGCTGTTCCAAAGATGGAACTAAAAAGAATGACATCTCCTTTGTTGTTCCCTTATATGTGATGTTCGTCACCACTTCACCAACAATTGGTTGTGACTGACCACTAGCAGTCTTAACGTTAGACACGAACGACTTAAACGGTACACCGGCGAAATCTATTAACTCCAAGCATCCTGAGCCTAAGCAACTTATACTTGCGCCACTATCTAGCAATCCTAGCATCTGTCGACCAAAGATCGATACGGTGGCATAAGGCCGAGGATCTTCAGCGCTACAAAGGCTAGTGGCGCTGATAGCTCTATGCACATTACGTTTATTTTTGAAGCGTTCTCGAAGCTTGATGATACGTTTCGAAGGCATGGGGTTAAAGATACGGGTGCGTACTTCATAATAATTTTGCAAACGATCGTGAAGGGATTTTAATTTTATTTGTTTAGGAGGAGTATTCATTTGAAAATCTGCTCTTTTTAATATTGATATTTTTGAGATATCAGAAGATTGTAAGTCAGGTTGATTTTAAAAGTCATGTGGTTTATGTAAGTCTGGTAAATCGGTAATGGCTTGTTTATGAATTAATTGCTCTCCGGGTTGTTTCTCGGTGGGCAAAACTCCCCGGTGTTCGAATTGCCCCGTTTCCGGTTTCCCGAACATCGGTGACACTGAGGAGTGGTAGTGTTCTCTAAGCCACACCTATAACAAAAAAGATTGCGTTGTGGACTATTGCACACTACAAATGAATGACCGTTCTGTCTAGAGTTTTTTTTTTTTTTTCATTTCATAATTTTATTCATTTCAAGTAGTAACAATGTTAACAATGTGTGTGGTATACAATGATTCTTATTTTGAAAAGAATAAGAGTGTTCATTCTTTAACTATTAAAGTTAGTGTTGAATGACACATCAGTTAAATTCATGTCTAAAAAATGAGAATAATCTGATGTGGGGTAACATCAGTAAGTATAATATATAAATATACAAAAGCAAAATTTAAAAGGAAGGTACTTATCTTTATATATATAATTCTACTGTACGTGTGTATGTCACTGAACTCCTCCTAAACGGCTGGACCGATTTGAATAAATGTTTTTTGTATGAGTTTGGGTGGCGCCCTGGATGGTTTAGAAGCCGATTGGTCAACATTGGACAAAGGGGCGTGGTACCACCCATACAAAAATTACATTCAAAATCGTATATCTTGAAAACCACTGAATCGATCGAGTTCAAATTTACACATAAGCTTAGGTATTAGCCCAGGAGTATTCCTGTGATGATTGGTCAAAATTGGACAAAGGGGTGTGGAACCGCCCATACAAAAAATACATTCAAAATCTTATATCTCGAAAACCACCGAATCGATCGAGTTCAAATTTACACATAATCTTAGGTATTAGGCCAGGAGTATTCCTGTGAAGATTGGTCAAAATTGGACAAAGGGGCGTGGCACTGCCCATACAAAAATTATATCCAAAAATCTTATATGTATTTCAAAACCAACTAAATCGTGACTGCGAGTTATTAGGTAAAATACAAAATTGATATATTTATTTGGAATAAACCTATAAGACAAAAAAAGTTGAAACAATATCACACTCCACTGTTCATACGGAACATACAAACACAGTGCCCCAAAAATCGATGCATTATTAAAAAACAAAATTCTGAAAAACGCGCCTTTTTGTACGGAGCCTTTTATTATTTTCGGTGTCGCATTTCAGTGAATATTAAGTGTATTATATTCACATATACATACAACAATGCCACGTCTCCGGAAACGAGGAGGAAATATTGGTCGACGTACTCCGAATTCACAAATAGTCCAGAACCGTCGCGTCGGTTAAATAGATCGGCAGAAGATAAATTGGCGGACAATGAAGATTTAAGAAACCGGGCTGTAATCAAACGTGTAAATGAAAATTAAGAGCAACGTCTTCGAGCCAATGCATTAAGACAAAGACTGGCCCGTCAAAGAGTCACCGATACATTCAGAACACGTGAACAACAGCGTTTGCAAGTGTATCGCGCATTGACACGTGCATCACTTCTTCACCTGGCGTTTAAATATGAGTCGGACATCGACTATTCGTCACATTCACAAATTGTAATCGGTGCTATGAACAAACAATGCCAACACTGTCATGCACTCAAATACAAAGGTGAAATTATTATCTGGGATGAATGCACTATGGCACACAAGCATTCACTTGAAGCTCTCGATAGAATGATGAAAGATCTAAATAATAGCACCAGGCTTTTCGGTGGTGTTTTACTGCTGCTGTCCGGTGATTTTAGACAGACATTGCCGGTCATTCCACGCGCTACATATGTGGACGAAATTAACGCATGTATAAAACGATCATATCTATGGCGAAATGTCTGTACATTACGTCTTACCACAAATATAAGAGTTCAACTGCTAAACGATCCACTGGCACTATCATTCTCCGAGCAATTGCTCAACATTGGCATGGAGATACACAATGCATCAAATTGCCGGACAACTCCTGCAACATGGTAAATACAAAAGATGCTTTGATTGAAAGCATATTTCCCTACTTACAAGCTAATTATATTAATTATACGTGGCTTGAAAAAGCATGCAGGACAACATCTGTCGGGTCCGCTAGTCCTATATATATTATAAATGTGAATGTTTGGATGTTTGTTCCACAATAACTCAAAAACTACTGAACGTATTGAGATGGGATTTTTTTTAATTTATTCGGGCTAGATCCGAAGCCCTAATAGGCCTTATTTGGTGGCAATACCATCCCGGGAATACCATCGTTGGAAGCTTTTTACGTCTTTTAGCGTGTTCTTCTTCTTCTCCTATCATTTTAAGAGTAGCGTGACTGTGGAAAAGGGGTTGCAAATTTGTTTTTTTTACCTTACTTTAATCATCTTGCTGTTACATTCATAGATCTAGGTTAATCGGAATAAGCTTAAAACTGCATTTAGCCAATACTTCACCGATTATTTTGAAGTATCATTCATCTCTCTGCTCCTTGCAGGGGCTGAGCTAGAAGCAATTGAAAATAGACTTTTCTGACCAACGAAAAAATAATGATTTCTTGATTGCCAGTTCTGCTTTGGGGTGGTGGGTTGGATTCACATCAAAGGAAATAAAGATACACATTCACACACAACGATGTCGTCATGTGGTCGTCAATGACAACGGCTAACGGTTGTCAATAATGTTTTCTGCATTGTGCGCAGCCAGCCTACATGCAAAGTATAGGTAGTTCGATTTGTTATGGGTGGGTGCGGCGGCGGCAGGCACACAAAATTGTTTTGGATTTGTAAGAATGTAGGTGCGTTTATTGTAAATACGTTTTTTAATTCTATGCCTATCACTAAAAGATAAGAGACGTGTTACGTTGTGTGTAACTTCTAGGTATGGATATGGTATGGCGTATGGGTATATGCGTATGACGTATGAGTATTGGGTGTCAAATGAATAATTACTATACTATAAATGGTGGAGATAACTTTTCAACCGATTTCCATGAAATTTTGTGGGTGGGTATGGTTGGTTGGAACTTGATGGATAGGATAGTTTTGGACCCGATAGGTGGCGCTGTTGTCGATCTTCTTAACCACTCAACCGATTTCCATGAAACTTTGTGGGTGGGTATGGTTGGTTGTAACTTGATGTATAGGATAGTTTTGGACCCGATAGGTGGCGCTGTTGTCGATCTTCTTAACCACTCAACCGATTTCAATGAAATTTTGTGGTTGGGTATGGTTGGTTGTAACTTGATGTATAGGATAGTTTTGGACCCGATAGGTGGCGCTGTTGTCGATCTTCTTAACCACTCAACCGATTTTAATAAAATTTTGTGGGTGGGTATGGTTGGCTGTAACTTGATGAATAGGATAGTTTTGGACCCGATAGGTGGCGCTGTTGTCGATCATCTTAACCACTCAACCGATTTCAATGAAATTTTGTAGGTGGGTATGGTTGGTTGTAACTTGATGTATAGGATAGTTTTGGACCCGATAGGTGGCGCTGTTGTCGATTTTCTTAACCACTCAACCGATTTCCATGAAATTTTGTAGGTGGGAATGGTTGGTTGTAACTTGATGTATAGGATAGTTTTGGACCCGATAGGTGGCGCTGTTGTCGATATTTTTAAACGCTCAACCGATTTCAATGAAATTTTGTGGGTGGATGGGGTTGGTTGGAACTTGATGGATAGGATAGTTTTGGACCCGATAGGTGGCGCTGTTGTCGATCTTCTTAACCACTCAACCGATTTCAATGAAATTTTGTGGTTGGGTTTGGTTGGCTGTAACTTGATGAATAGGATAGTTTTGGACCCGATAGGTGGCGCTGTTGTCGATCATCTTAACCACTCAACCGATTTCAATGAAATTTTGTGGGTGGGTATGGTTGGTTGTAACTTGATGTATAGGATAGTTTTGGACCCGATAGGTGGCGCTGTTGTCGATCTTATTAACCACTCAACCGATTTTAATGAAATTTTGTGGGTGGGTATGGTTGGTTGTAACTTGATGGAAAGAATAGTTTTGGACCCGATAGGTGGCGCTGTTGTCGATCTTCTTAACCACTCAACCGATTTCCATGAAATTTTGTGGGTGGGTATGGTTGGTTGTAACTTGATGTATAGGATAGTTTTGGACCCGATAGGTGGCGCTGTTGTCGATTTTCTTAACCACTCAACCGATTTCAGTGAAATTTTGTGGGTGGGTATGGTTGGTTGTAACTTGATGGATAGAATAGTTTTGGACCCGAAAGGTGGCGCTGTTGTCGATCTTTTTAACCACTCAACCGATTCGAATGAAATTTCGTAGGTGAGTATGGTTGGTTGTAACTTGATGAATATGATAGTTTTGAACCCGATAGGTGGCGCTGTTGTCGATCTTCTTAACCACTGAACCGATTCAAATGAAATTTTGTAGGTGGGTATGGTTGGTCGTAACTTGATGGATATTATAGTTTTGGACCCGATAGGTGGCGCTGGTGTCGATCTCCTTAACCACATCCGATTTCAATAAAATTTTGTGGGTGGGTATGCTGTAACTTAATGGATTGAATTCACCGCGGGTTGTGAAAAATTACAGATTATTTTATGACGCGGGGCGTTTGAAATAATTTCTCATGATTTTATATTCTAAAAAACGGAAAAATTAATCGAATGTTTTTGAAATTACCCATATTCGTGCGTTATGTGTGATGAATCGTATACAAATCCAGTTTTAAAGGCTGAGATATGGGAGGCAATATCAAAAGAATTTCACTTTTTTGTAAATTTCGTGCACCCAATTCCTTTTTCTTTTTCGGAAGTTACATATCACGGCAAATAAAAGCAATAATTCTTCCTCCGAGCTGCTTAATATTTTTTTAGACAATGAAAACCATGAGTCATGGACATTAATGAGAGCTTTCTATTTGACGTCCTCTAACGCTGCGGTTAGAACGTTGCGTCAACATAATCTTACCACGGCGTCAATTAATCTCACCACTGCGTTAAAAACGCGTTCTGTTTGGCGAAGACTTTAGTTAGAATACGAAATTCAGTTAAACTAATTTTGTATCTGTTTTGTATCCGTTTTATTAAGTAATGCAGAAAAGGACAAAGGGTTCCTTAAGTGAACATGAAGTGATTGACAAAGTCGGCATTAATGCGAGCGAAGCCGCGGGCAACAGCTAGTGAGTTTATACAATTCAAAATTAAAATGTGTAGCGATGGCGAAATCCGTGTGGGGACTTTGCCGTCAAAATGAAAGATATTCGGAGACTTTGAAAAAGATGAATTTTATTTATTGAAAAAAATTTATTTATTCGAAAATCAGAGCCAGGCGACCAATTTCTTGTTCTGCGCTGTCTGCTGACTGAATACTGACTGACAATTGATTTGAATTTTCGCTGCCCTTTTATACCCAGAATTCTAACGGATCAGTATTTCTTTATTTGTAATTCTGTGTACGCTTGGGCTTACAGCTGCGTGTGTGCGTAGCACTTTTTAAGTTACAAAAATATGTGCTTTCTTTACATTTTATGTGCTACGAAAAATATGTGCTTTCTAGCAATTACAATACTTCAAAGTACAATTATTTCAATTGATGATATTAATGATAATGATGATACTAATGATAATATTGTTGAATGATGATAATAATAATAATAATGATAATGATGATAAAGATGGCCGTTACAAATGTTTATTTATTTTTTTTTTTTTTACTAGAAAAAAGAAATATTCTATCTGATCATAGTCAATTGTGAATAGCCAGTTCTTAACTTTTTTCAAAAACGAATAAGAACTTAAAGTTGACCTGATGTGCAATGTTAATTTATTAAAAATGTTCGGGCAGTATAAGTATAAAAGTGAGCAAAATGGGTTTTGTGTGCGATTGGTACGTTGACAAGATTAACGTTTTAAACAATGGTAAACTATGAGTTAATCGATTTCTTTTGCAAATAATTCTTACTAAGTCTTTCTGTGTTATCAAAAGAGGCCTAAGTGAACTAGAATAAATGAAAAGATATGACCGATTACTTCGGTGTGTGAATCAATTCTGTTTATTCGGTTTCATTCTTAAATCTACATTACATTGCTAATTGCTTAGTTGCAAATTTTATAAAGGTAGGTCAATATAATGGGTGAATGAGCTGTGTTTTGTTGTGTTCATGCTAAGTGTGTTGGGAAGTGCTGATAGAGCGGTTAGGTAGGTCAATGTGACGGAAATGCAGTGTAAGGGAAATTAATATAGTAATCATGAATCGGATGTGCCGATGACTGCAATTAACTCCTCCCTCTGTTAAGTTTCAAAGTCTCTGTTCAAAATTATCTTCCTGGGTGCTGGTAACTGTATGACTTCACTTGGATTCGGATGAGTTGAGTCAAATTGTTTTACATTAATTACGATTCGGTCCTGGAAAGTCACTAGAAAGGTTCCGTTTACACAAATACGTTGGCCATTTTGCTCTATTAGTAAGCTATCGTCACGTGCTATAATTAATCCATCGTCAAGCAATTGAATTTTATCCAAGTGGTCGGCTGATGTTGTTGGGCAGTTGGCTGTATGATTGTTCAGGAGTTCGGAAAGGCAGGTGTCTTCGTTATTAATTTAATATCTAATATCTTATTATCTTATATATATCTTATTATTATGAATTACTGGAGCTATTTCATAAAGTTTACAATTTTCATTAACTTGAGGTACCTATCTTAATTAGATATTCAAGTGTTTCATTTTGGTAATACATTTTAGCATCCGCAATTATTAACAATTCACGTATGGATGTTGCGGTGTTTTCTTTAAAATTAATTAGTTAAATTTCTTCTATGTTTAACATTAGAGGATTTACAATATTGTGTTTTGCTAGTAGAAGAGCATACAGATTGTTTTTTAAGTTATCAATAACTATTCTGTTTCTTCTCGTCACCAACATTGTTAATATTTGATAATCCATTGTAACTTGATTACGGTTGATATTATTTATTTTATTAATTCTGTCAGTAATTTATTTTCTATTTCTTTATTAATTTTTATTTTTATTTAATATTTTATTATCAGCAATGATGGCATCGAGCTCGGAAAAATTGGTTGAATGTTTCAAATAAAAGGAATATTCGAAAATTGCGACGTCGCCCGCAGGTATTGGGATGAATTCTGCGCTCGAATAGTTCATTATTTTTGTATGGACTAGACGAAAAATAGTTAATCTGGAAATAAGAAAATTTATCTCAAATTATTTTTATGCGCCTGTCTTCCATCAATTACTACAGCTGTTCCCAAGTCTGCCTGAACTGTTTTTTCATTGTAAATTTTGGAGAACTTATTTCCGATTCTTCTATTTGTTTTTAAATAAACTTTATCGCCTGGTCTGAATTCTTTAGATGAAGAATTTTTGTTGTGATATTTTAGATCTTTGGCCTGTTTTGTTTTGAGTTTTAAAGCGATTTCGTTTTTTAGTTGCTCAGAAATACTATGAAAAATATCTACAGGTTTATAACCAGTGACGGAATGGATAGTGTTATTGTATTTGTGGGTTGAAAGAAGCATAAGTTCAGCAACATCTGTAGTTGTGTCTTTTGTACAGCGAGCAATTTCAGCAAGGCCGTTGCTTTGACTATGAAGTGCTGGTACTGTGTGAGTTGAGATATTGAACTCATTTGCTAATAGAGCCTGAGTTGAAATGGATGTAAAAGCTCCTTCGTTATCTGTGACTATTACTTTCGGATTTCTAAATTGAGAGATGATTTCTATTAAGAGTTTTCTGATATCAGTAGAGTTTCTAGAAGCGATGTGTTTTATGATAGACACATGTAATAAAATATTTTTTTCCTGTATTGTAAATATCTGGCCGTTGCTTTGACTATGAAGTGCTGGTACTGTGTGAGTTGAGATATTAAACTTATTTGCTAATAGAGCCTGAGTTGAAATGGATGTAAAAGCTCCTTCGTTATCTGTGACTATTACTTTCGGATTTCTGAATTGAGATGATTTCTATTAAGGGTTTTCTGATATCAGTAGAGTTTCTAGAAGCGATGTGTTTTATGATAGCAAACTTGGAGAATTTGTCGACACATGTAATAAAATATTTTTGTCCTGTATTGTAAATATCTAAATGAAGAATTTCTCCTACATTAGTTGGAATTGGTGTTGCACCGATTGGATGTTGTTTTGGCCTACGAAGGTATTTATTTTCTTTGCAAATCTTACACTTCGATGCATAGTCTTTGCATAGTTTTTTTTAAATCGGGAAAATAATATTCAGAAATTATTTGGTCATAGTTCTCATTTGGTCCTCTGTGTGCTCTGTTGTGTTCGGTTATTATTATATCGTCTTGGTCGTTTTTGTTAAATATGTCCTGTACAAGTTTGTTAGTATATTTTATTTTAACTTTTGGAAATGAATCCATTATCTTGTTCTGTATTTGTCCTAATGTTTCATGATCGCAACAAATTCCATTGGTTATGTCGGTATTAAGAACGTTCTTCAGAAGTTTTATAAGTTAATGTATGTCTAACTTGCTTTCGGAGAAGTAATTTTATTTTTTTACTACGATAGTAACCAGAAAGTCCAAGAAAATATCTTAAGCTTCGAAGTGATTTTGGTATTTCGTAGTTGACAATATCTTTAACTTTGCTGGGACAAGTTTTAATGCCTTCACTGGATATTAGAAATCCTAGGAATTCTACTTCACTTTTATAGAATTTGCACTTTTCGGGGGAAATTCGCATATTAGCCTCGAAGAGTTTGGAAAATATTATGCCAATATCTTCTAGGTGATTTTCTTCTGTTTGAGAAAAAATAATCACGTCGTCGATATATACGTGGCACCTTTTACCTATTTCACTTCTTCGCACATCATCGATTGCTCTTTGAAATATGCTGGGAGCATTCTTCAACCCAAAAGGCAATCTGCAGAACTCATATTTTCCATTATTAATAGAAAATGCGGTTTTCTCTCTATCCTTTTCATCTAGGAGTATCCGGTGAAACCCTGACTTTAGATCTATTGTTGTGAAGTATTTAGATTGGCCCAAATTAGATAAGATAAAAGAAGTTTCAGGGATTGGGTATCGATCTGAGACTGTGTGTTCATTTAGTTTCCTGTAATCAAACACTAATCTAGATTTGGGAGTACCATCTTCATTCGTTCCTTTCTTGCCAACTATTAATATGGGGCTATTATATGGAGAGTGTGATGGCTGTATGATTCCATCGTTCAACAATCTTTTAATTTCTTTGTTAACAAATGGAGCAGCAGACATATTGTATGGTCGTGGCCTTTAGTAAATTGCTTCTGAATTTAAGGTTCTAATGGATACTTTTATATTTGTGTTAAATGGCAATCTTTCATCAGGTTGAGCGAAAACTTCTGAGTAGGCTTTTATTAAATTTTGAAATTCATCTCTGATGCTATCGGGAACTGATGCTGTATCAATTTCAATGTTATTTACCTGCTCACATTTGTGAAATTTTATTTCTAAGTGTCCATTTTCGAATGCCAGTAGCGAACAGGTTGTATCGATTTTAGCTTTTATTTGGGAGAGGAAATCGTATCCGACTATTGCGTCAAATGTTTTGAGTTGGGGGAGAATAAAAAATTCAGTAGTTATTCCACAAAAATGTATTTTGCATTTTCGTGAAATGTTATTTTGGCCGTTAAGGGTTTTAACATTGAAGGGTTTATTACTTTGAACGACGTGTTTTAAGTAAGGTATATCTTTTATATAATTTTTGGCTGTACCCGTATCAATTAAGATTCTAATTGTTGTTGATTTATTGAGTCTCTTTTCAACGTAGGGTAGAGCCGAAGTTATTTTTAAAAAATTAATTTCGTCATCGTATTCGGGGTTAGATTCAGTTTCATAGTCGTTGTCAGAGTCGTCACTGTCTTTGGTACTATTGTGTTTATTTTCTTGTTGCATACAATTTCGGAGGTCTATTGGAATTGTTGGATTGAAATTGTTGATGTTCTTGCCTATTGCTGGGTGCTTTAAGGGGGTTGGGTGGGTATTGATTTTGTACTTGAACTTGTGGAATACGTCTTGAATTATATCTGAATTTGGAGGATGAAGGGTCTACACTCATATGAACGTCTTCTTGTTGAAGATTATTTTTCGCTTGAATAGATATAGGAGTCTTGTGAACAACTCTTCTATAATGGGGAGTGCTTCGGGGGTAAACGTCGGATATTTTGGTATATTGATTATCGAAAGCTCTTGCAAATTCATATCTATGTTGATTTGCTTCGAGTTCTTGAGCTTTGGCTAATGCAGAGGGTAAGTCTTCACAACCAGCTGAGAAAAGAATATTGCATATTGGCTTGTTAAGGCCTGAAATAAAAATACGCAATGCGTCTGTTCGGTATTTTGTTGCTAATGAAGTAATAAGCTGATCATTTCCTGAGTATTCCATGGTTATTTTGCTCACAATTAACGTTAAATTCTTTTCAATTTGATCATAATAATCAGAAATCGAAATTCGGCCCTGACATAAAATGCTCATTTGGCTTTCCAGCACATGTAAAGGCCTTTTGTCGCAATATGTGTGATCTAATCTAGCTATAATTGCGTCAAAGTTTAGGACAGTATTAAAAGAGGAAATTATCAAATCAGCAGGTCCGGTTATTTTGTTTCTAATGATTGCAACTGCTTGGTAATATTTCTCGGTACCAACATTATTGCTTAAATAATTCAATTTCGGTGTACGCTGCTTGTCGCTACGAAAGATAACGCATTTGTTCACCTGCAAATTCTGGGAGTGATTTTACTAAATCTAATGTGACCGAACAATCGGCAGTGGATGTAACCGTAATGGGTTGATAACTGCAAATTGTTTCACCAGTAGGTTCTAGGTTTTTCAATCTATCTGCCAGGGCGTTTACCTGTGCTAATAATTCGTTTTGTTTAAGAGCATTTCCGGAAGATATTTGGACCATTTGTTTGAGTACATTCTCACAAGCGCTTTCTACTGCGACTTCTATGGCAGTTGAAAGGACACTAGTTGGTACTGCGTTATTTTGCGAAGGTGAAGCCATAGTTTTTTATTCTTTTATAAAGATACTAGCTGTACCCGCCCGGCTTTGCCCGTGCAAAATGTTGTTTCAGAACAGTTTAAAACAATAAAATAATAACATTTTGAGCCAATTTTCTCCAGTTATTTAGGAAAAATGTACACATTTAATCGGTGTTAATGATATCGAAAAATTGGTAAATAAGTAACCATGCTTCGAATTTGTAAAACCTCTCTTGTAGCCAGTTTTATTAATCAGACAAATCAAATTAAGCGCATTTTAACAGTATTTAAATACCTACTAACTAATAGCATATTCATTATTATATAAAGGTAGTATTCCCGAACTCTATCACATCCACATTTCTCATAACGCTTGAGTTGGCCTTGGCTGGCGAATAAGAGAAAAAACGGGATAAAAAGTAATGTAAAGTCAACTATCCATCCAGTGAGGGCGAGAGCTTTAATAACCCGATACCCGACCTTCGCTTTGCGATGGACGATGAATGATCAAAATGGATACACAGACACACAATATTTAGTTCATTTTGGGTTTTGGAAGATAGTGTTGACTGGTGAAAATTTAAAAAGAGAAGTCGGTAGGAATCGGGTTAGGGTTATATAGACGCCACGCCACTTCCAGGCAGGGATGGAAAATGTCATTTTCGATTTGTACTGAAAACTGTTGTAAGATTGTACTGAAATGGAGCCAATTGTATTGAAAAAAAAATTCCATATAAAAAAGGGAATTCAAATTTCAATATTGAATTAAACTTTCCTGATACAACTGCTTCTGGTATAAAATACTCCATCGAATTTGGAAAGGGATTTTGAATATTGATTCTCTTTCTTTTGTCTTGCAAAAAGTTAATATCATTTTTTTTTACGTTTTCTTTAAAATTTAAAACATCTTGATGATTTAAATTATTTTCTAATGTAAAAGTTCCTGCTAAATCGCCACAGTATACATTTTCCAAAGAAATGTTATTGTCTGTTAAATTAGCCTGAAATATATCCTGCTCATCGATAAATTGACATAAAATTCCTGCAAAGTTGCTTGAACAACGTTTTAACTCTAGGAATAATTATGTGGACTCTTGCATCTTCCGACTGCATTTCTACATTTAATTTGTTTATCATATCCAAGACATATGACAGGAAATAAAAGTAAAGTTTGGTAATGCTATTAAGATTTGTGGAAATAAAATTTAATTTTTCTTTTCTAGATACTATTAGTTTCAAAGTCAGCCAAGTTAAAATAATGTTTAAGCGCGTCCCATTTTTCGATTATCGCGTTGGGCCGTGAAAAGTAGAATCCAGTCAACGTTTATTAATTTGATTTTCTATTTTTGGAAGAATACAAATTGCAAGAGGATTTGAAAGATACAGAGATAGATAAATTGTATCGAATTAAGGCAAATTGTACTTGTGTACTCAAGCAAACTCATTTGTATCGAATTCGATACAATTGTATCGACTTTTCCATCCCTGCTTCCAGGTTGAATGAAATAGAAGTTGAGCAAGAGACCAGATACACCACACCTTTCCTACAAATTTGGCATTTGTTTTATAAGTTTCCTTTTTTCTTAGCAAACCAAACAGCATAGGTACTGCCTATGTCTATCTCCCTTTATTTCACAGGAGAAAAATAAGGTTAAAAGGGATGTCATGATGATGATGTTGGTTTGTTTCATTTGAGAATGAAAAGCATATCCAGTATCCACTTATTCAGGTGAAAATCGTAGAAATGTTTCAAATTTTTCCTATTTATTTAAAAACCTTGAAAGATTTCGAGTTAATAGTTATCCTAAGTGATACCTGCAGATGTCCTCTTTAAGCTTTTATTTTTTTTTTTTTTTATTGCTACCAGTGTTTTCGTACGCAAAGCGTGAAAGCAAAACGAAACGAAAAAATAAATTAGGTACTCGTGTCCAATTTTTTTCCGGAATTTATAGAGATAAGAAGTTGAAATAAAGTTTGGATTGTAGGCCTAGGTATCCTCTATAGTCTATAGGCATGTGAAAAATGTACCAAAATATATTCAGCAGTTTCTAGGGTTTTTGCATTTAAAGATGTGCAGTCAAATTCAATTTTCGAATTGAACAGAATTACACCAATTTTATTTATATGATTTAGCATTTTCATTTTTAAAAGTCTGGCAATGTTGCTCGAAATCCCATACACTTCACAATGTCACATTATCTTATCTGTTATCACACTCAATCTCGATTCTCGATACCATCCTCCGTCCCTCTCAAATGGACAGCAGACAGCACACTCGCCAAATTCATATACATACTCTATAGATACTATATCTAGCCAACTAAAAAAGAACTCACTCAGCTCAACCTTAAACGCATGAGCTGAGCAGATGCAAAGCACTTGAGCACTTGAGCATGAGCAGACCAAATCCATTCGACTACAGTTCCGATTCCGATATCCGATTCTGAGTAAAAAAAACTCTCCCGCTCTCTCAAAAAATACGAATATACCCTGAAAGAAAACTGAAAAAGAAACCACCACTGAGATCGATTGGAAAATCTTGGTCAATTAACAAATTGATAAAAAAAGGAATTTCGCAAAGGATTTGTTAATATTGCTCAGCTGATATAACAAATAGAAACTTAGTTTTGGACTTAAAAGATGGGCGTTTTAGGTATCTAAAAAATGGAATTAATTTCATTCAAATAGACAAAGGAGAAGTTCACTTTTTTTGTGTTTAAAGTCTAATTATTGAGTTTCTTCGACTTCCACAATCAAAATCAAATATTTTTAAATGCACGAACTTGCTCCTCATAGAAACCTAATAAATAAAAAAAAAATTGTCAAAATCCGTTCACCCGTTTGTTCTGTAGCTTCCTACAAAAAAATATTCGCTTTGTTTTATATTATTAGGGATTTTAGAAAACTAGATGAATGAGATGACGAGAATCACAATCTTCACTATTAACTATATTATGCACTATTAGTTTTTTTTTAATGTTCTTAAGCTATGCTTAAATTTATTCTTACAGCACTAATATGATCTGCATTGTTCTTCGCGGAATTTTAGTTGGGTGTTTTGATGTCTGTCGCGTTTTTTGTGTTAAAGACTGCTTACGAGTTTTTATTACTCTATTATCTTCTATGAAGATTTTTGGAGCACACACTACTTTGCGGAATTTACGTTGGGCGCCAATGAATAAATATGACCGATTACTTCGGTGTGTGAATCAATTCTGTTTATTCGGTTTCATTCTTAAATCTACATTACATTGCTAATTGCTTAGTTGCAAATTTTATAAAGGTAGGTCAATATAATGGGTGAATGAGCTGTGTTTTGTTGTGTTCATGCTAAGTGTGTTGGGAAGTGCTGATAGAGCGGTTAGGTAGGTCAATGTGACGGAAATGCAGTGTAAGGGAAATTAATATAGTAATCATGAATCGGATGTGCCGATGACTGCAATTAACTCCTCCCTCTGTTAAGTTTCAAAGTCTCTGTTCAAAATTATCTTCCTGGGTGCTGGTAACTGTATGACTTCACTTGGATTCGGATGAGTTGAGTCAAATTGTTTTACATTTATTACGATTCGTTCCTGGAAAGTCACTAGAAAGGTTCCGTTTACACAAATACGTTGGCCATTTTGTTCTATTAGTAAGCTATCGTCACGTGCTATAATTAATCCATCGTCAAGCAATTGAATTTTATCCAAGATGTTGTTGGGCAGTTGGTTGTATGATTGTTCAGGAGTTCGGAAAGGCAGGTGTCTTCGTTATTAATTTAATATCTAATATCTTATTATCTTATATATATCTTATTATTATGAATTACTGGAGCTATTTCATAAAGTTTACAATTTTCATTAACTTGAGGTACCTATCTTAATTAGATATTCAAGTGTTTCATTTTGGTAATACATTTTAGCATCCGCAATTATTAACAATTCACGTATGGATGTTGCGGTGTTTTCTTTAAAATTAATTAGTTCAATTTCTTCTATGTTTAACATTAGAGGATTTACAATATTGTGTTTTGCTAGTAGAAGAGCATACAGATTGTTTTTTAAGTTATCAATAACTATTCTGTTTCTTCTCGTCACCAACATTGTTAATATTTGATAATCCATTGTAACTTGATTACGGTTGATATTATTTATTTTATTAATTCTGTCAGTAATTTATTTTCTATTTCTTTATTAATTTTTATTTTTATTTAATATTTTATTATCAGCAATGATGGCATCGAGCTCGGAAAAATTGGTTGAATGTTTCAAATAAAAGGAATATTCGAAAATTGCGACGTCGCCCGCAGGTATTGGGATGAATTCTGCGCTCGAATAGTTCATTATTTTTGTATGGACTAGACGAAAAATAGTTAATCTGGAAATAAGAAAATTTATCTCAAATTATTTTTATGCGCCTGTCTTCCATCAATTACTACAGCTGTTCCCAAGTCTGCCTGAACTGTTTTTTCATTGTAAATTTTGGAGAACTTATTTCCGATTCTTCTATTTGTTTTTAAATAAACTTTATCGCCTGGTCTGAATTCTTTAGATGAAGAATTTTTGTTGTGATATTTTAGATCTTTGGCCTGTTTTGTTTTGAGTTTTAAAGCGATTTCGTTTTTTAGTTGCTCAGAAATACTATGAAAAATATCTACAGGTTTATAACCAGTGACGGAATGGATAGTGTTATTGTATTTGTGGGTTGAAAGAAGCATAAGTTCAGCAACATCTGTAGTTGTGTCTTTTGTACAGCGAGCAATTTCAGCAAGGCCGTTGCTTTGACTATGAAGTGCTGGTACTGTGTGAGTTGAGATATTGAACTCATTTGCTAATAGAGCCTGAGTTGAAATGGATGTAAAAGCTCCTTCGTTATCTGTGACTATTACTTTCGGATTTCTAAATTGAGAGATGATTTCTATTGAGGGTTTTCTGATATCAGTAGAGTTTCTAGAAGCGATGTGTTTTATGATAGCAAACTTGGAGAATTTGTCGACACATGTAATAAAATATTTTTGTCCTGTATTGTAAATATCTAAATGAAGAATTTCTCCTACATTAGTTGGAATTGGATGTTGTTTTGGCCTACGAAGGTATTTATTTTCTTTGCAAATCTTACACTTCGATGCATGGTCTTTGCATAGTTTTTTTAAATCGGGAAAATAATATTCAGAAATTATTTGGTTATAGTTCTCATTTGGTCCTCTGTGTGCTCTGTTGTGTTCGGTTATTATTATATCGTCTTGGTCGGTTTTGTTAAATATGTCCTGTACAAGTTTGTTAGTATATTTTATTTTAACTTTTGGAAATGAATCCATTATCTTGTTCTGTATTTGTCCTAATGTTTCATGATCGCAATAAATTCCATTGGTTATGTCGGTATTAAGAACGTTCTTCAGAAGTTTTATAAGCCCTGGTATTGATGCAAAAGTTAATGTATGTCTAACTTGCCTTTGGAAAAGTAATTTTATTTTTTTACTGTTTTCTACGCTTGGAAAAATAAAGATTTGGTTCTTGAAGCAATTGATAGGATTTCCAACTGATGGAATTATTTTTGTTAAAGATTCTTCGCTGTGAACAGTTCCTTCTGAAGTGGATAAGGTGTTAATGTATTGACGGGATAGTGCATCTGCCACTTTATTTTCTTTACCTGGCTTATAGTGAAAATTCGGTGAGTATTCCTCAATAAATGCTATCCATCTTTTGAGTTTGGTGTTTGGATTTTTATCAGATATCGCAAAAGTCAATGGCTGATGATCAGTAAATATGTTAATAGTAGGCGCGCCATATAAATAGTTTCTAAGCGTTTGCAATGCCCAAACTATCGCTAACATTTCGCGCTCATTTGTGGCATAGTTCTCTTCAGTTTTACTCAAAGTTCTAGATATCATTGTGATAGGTCTACCTCCTTGAGAGAGAACAGCTCCTATTGCTTGTGATGACGCATCGGTGGTCAGATCAAGGGGTTTACGGAAATCAGGATATAATAATAAAACATCTTCTGATGCTAAGATATGTTTAATTCTATTGAAGGCACATATGGCTTCAGAATCAAGTTGGATTTTCACATTCTTTGATCTATTTGTTCCTATATTACCATTTTCTCCTCTAAGGTATTTGGTTAATGGTTTTGCTATCTGTGCGTAGTCTTTTATAAATCTACGATAGTAACCAGAAAGTCCAAGAAAAGATCCTAAGCTTCGAAGTGATTTTGGTATTTCGTAGTTGACAATATCTTTAACTTTGTTGGGACAAGTTTTAATGCCTTTACTGGATATTAGAAATCCTAGGAATTCTACTTCACTTTTATAGAACTTGCACTTTTCGGGGGAAGAGTTTGGAAAATATTATGCCAATATCTTCTAGGTGATTTTCTTCTGTTTGAGAAAAAATAATCACGTCGTCGATATATACGTGGCACCTTTTACCTATTTCACTTCTTAGCACATCATCGATTGCTCTTTGAAATATGCTGGGAGCATTCTTCAACCCAAAAGGCAATCTGCAGAACTCATATTTTCCATTATTAATAGAAAATGCGGTTTTCTCTCTATCCTTTTCATCTAGGAGTATCTGGTGAAACCCTGACTTTAGATCTATTGTTGTGAAGTATTTAGATTGGCCTAAATTAGATAAGATAAAAGAAGTTTCAGGGATTGGGTATCGATCTGAGACTGTGTGTTCATTTAGTTTCCTGTAATCAAACACTAATCTAGATTTGGGAGTACCATCTTCATTCGTTCCTTTCTTGCCAACTATTAATATGGGGCTATTATATGGAGAGTGTGATGGCTGTATGATTCCATCGTTCAACAATCTTTTAATTTCTTTGTTAACAAATGGAGCAGCAGACATATTGTATGGTCGTGGCCTTTAGTAAATTGCTTCTGAATTTAAGGTTCTAATGGATACTTTTATATTTGTGTTAAATGGCAATCTTTCATCAGGTTGAGCGAAAACTTCTGAGTAGGCTTTTATTAAATTTTGAAATTCATCTCTGATGCTATCGGGAACTGATGCTGTATCAATTTCAATGTTATTTACCTGCTCACATTTGTGAAATTTTATTTCTAAGTGTCCATTTTCGAATGCCAGTAGCGAACAGGTTGTATCGATTTTAGCTTTTATTTGGGAGAGGAAATCGTATCCGACTATTGCGTCAAATGTTTTGAGTTGGGGGAGAATAAAAAATTCAGTAGTTATTCCACAAAAATGTATTTTGCATTTTCGTGAAATGTTATTTTGGCCGTTAAGGGTTTTAACATTGAAGGGTTTATTACTTTGAACGACGTGTTTTAAGTAAGGTATATCTTTTATATAATTTTTGGCTGTACCCGTATCAATTAAGATTCTAATTGTTGTTGATTTATTGAGTCTCTTTTCAACGTAGGGTAGAGCCGAAGTTATTTTTAAAAAATTAATTTCGTCATCGTATTCGGGGTTAGATTCAGTTTCATAGTCGTTGTCAGAGTCGTCACTGTCTTTGGTACTATTGTGTTTATTTTCTTGTTGCATACAATTTCGGAGGTCTATTGGAATTGTTGGATTGAAATTGTTGATGTTCTTGCCTATTGCTGGGTGCTTTAAGGGGGTTGGGTGGGTATTGATTTTGTACTTGAACTTGTGGAATACGTCTTGAATTATATCTGAATTTGGAGGATGAAGGGTCTACACTCATATGAACGTCTTCTTGTTGAAGATTATTTTTCGCTTGAATAGATATAGGAGTCTTGTGAACAACTCTTCTATAATGGGGAGTGCTTCGGGGGTAAACGTCGGATATTTTGGTATATTGATTATCGAAAGCTCTTGCAAATTCATATCTATGTTGATTTGCTTCGAGTTCTTGAGCTTTGGCTAATGCAGAGGGTAAGTCTTCACAACCAGCTGAGAAAAGAATATTGCATATTGGCTTGTTAAGGCCTGAAATAAAAATACGCAATGCGTCTGTTCGGTATTTTGTTGCTAATGAAGTAATAAGCTGATCATTTCCTGAGTATTCCATGGTTATTTTGCTCACAATTAACGTTAAATTCTTTTCAATTTGATCATAATAATCAGAAATCGAAATTCGGCCCTGACATAAAATGCTCATTTGGCTTTCCAGCACATGTAAAGGCCTTTTGTCGCAATATGTGTGATCTAATCTAGCTATAATTGCGTCAAAGTTTAGGACAGTATTAAAAGAGGAAATTATCAAATCAGCGGGTCCGGTTATTTTGTTTCTAATGATTGCAACTGCTTGGTAATATTTCTCGGTACCAACATTATTGCTTAAATAATTCAATTTCGGTGTACGCTGCTTGTCGCTACGAAAGATAACGCATTTGTTCACCTGCAAATTCTGGGAGTGATTTTACTAAATCTAATGTGACCGAACAATCGGCAGTGGATGTAACCGTAATGGGTTGATAACTGCAAATTGTTTCACCAGTAGGTTCTAGGTTTTTCAATCTATCTGCCAGGGCGTTTACCTGTGCTAATAATTCGTTTTGTTTAAGAGCATTTCCGGAAGATATTTGGACCATTTGTTTGAGTACATTCTCACAAGCGCTTTCTACTGCGACTTCTATGGCAGTTGAAAGGACACTAGTTGGTACTGCGTTATTTTGCGAAGGTGAAGCCATAGTTTTTTATTCTTTTATAAAGATACTAGCTGTACCCGCCCGGCTTTGCCCGTGCAAAATGTTGTTTCAGAACAGTTTAAAACAATAAAATAATAACATTTTGAGCCAATTTTCTCCAGTTATTTAGGAAAAATGTACACATTTAATCGGTGTTAATGATATCGAAAAATTGGTAAATAAGTAACCATGCTTCGAATTTGTAAAACCTCTCTTGTAGCCAGTTTTATTAATCAGACAAATCAAATTAAGCGCATTTTAACAGTATTTAAATACCTACTAACTAATAGCATATTCATTATTATATAAAGGTAGTATTCCCGAACTCTATCACATCCACATTTCTCATAACGCTTGAGTTGGCCTTGGCTGGCGAATAAGAGAAAAAACGGGATAAAAAGTAATGTAAAGTCAACTATCCATCCAGTGAGGGCGAGAGCTTTAATAACCCGATACCCGACCTTCGCTTTGCGATGGACGATGAATGATCAAAATGGATACACAGACACACAATATTTAGTTCATTTTGGGTTTTGGAAGATAGTGTTGACTGGTGAAAATTTAAAAAGAGAAGTCGGTAGGAATCGGGTTAGGGTTATATAGACGCCACGCCACTTCCAGGCAGGGATGGAAAATGTCATTTTCGATTTGTACTGAAAACTGTTGTAAGATTGTACTGAAATGGAGCCAATTGTATTGAAAAAAAAATTCCATATAAAAAAGGGAATTCAAATTTCAATATTGAATTAAACTTTCCTGATACAACTGCTTCTGGTATAAAATACTCCATCGAATTTGGAAAGGGATTTTGAATATTGATTCTCTTTCTTTTGTCTTGCAAAAAGTTAATATCATTTTTTTTTACGTTTTCTTTAAAATTTAAAACATCTTGATGATTTAAATTATTTTCTAATGTAAAAGTTCCTGCTAAATCGCCACAGTATACATTTTCCAAAGAAATGTTATTGTCTGTTAAATTAGCCTGAAATATATCCTGCTCATCGATAAATTGACATAAAATTCCTGCAAAGTTGCTTGAACAACGTTTTAACTCTAGGAATAATTATGTGGACTCTTGCATCTTCCGACTGCATTTCTACATTTAATTTGTTTATCATATCCAAGACATATGACAGGAAATAAAAGTAAAGTTTGGTAATGCTATTAAGATTTGTGGAAATAAAATTTAATTTTTCTTTTCTAGATACTATTAGTTTCAAAGTCAGCCAAGTTAAAATAATGTTTAAGCGCGTCCCATTTTTCGATTATCGCGTTGGGCCGTGAAAAGTAGAATCCAGTCAACGTTTATTAATTTGATTTTCTATTTTTGGAAGAATACAAATTGCAAGAGGATTTGAAAGATACAGAGATAGATAAATTGTATCGAATTAAGGCAAATTGTACTTGTGTACTCAAGCAAACTCATTTGTATCGAATTCGATACAATTGTATCGACTTTTCCATCCCTGCTTCCAGGTTGAATGAAATAGAAGTTGAGCAAGAGAGCAGATACACCACACCTTTCCTACAAATTTGGCATTTGTTTTATAAGTTTCCTTTTTTCTTAGCAAACCAAACAGCATAGGTACTGCCTATGTCTATCTCCCTTTATTTCACAGGAGAAAAATAAGGTTAAAAGGGATGTCATGATGATGATGTTGGTTTGTTTCATTTGAGAATGAAAAGCATATCCAGTATCCACTTATTCAGGTGAAAATCGTAGAAATGTTTCAAATTTTTCCTATTTATTTAAAAACCTTGAAAGATTTCGAGTTAATAGTTATCCTAAGTGATACCTGCAGATGTCCTCTTTAAGCTTTTATTTTTTTTTTTTTTTATTGCTACCAGTGTTTTCGTACGCAAAGCGTGAAAGCAAAACGAAACGAAAAAATAAATTAGGTACTCGTGTCCAATTTTTTTCCGGAATTTATAGAGATAAGAAGTTGAAATAAAGTTTGGATTGTAGGCCTAGGTATCCTCTATAGTCTATAGGCATGTGAAAAATGTACCAAAATATATTCAGCAGTTTCTAGGGTTTTTGCATTTAAAGATGTGCAGTCAAATTCAATTTTCGAATTGAACAGAATTACACCAATTTTATTTATATGATTTAGCATTTTCATTTTTAAAAGTCTGGCAATGTTGCTCGAAATCCCATACACTTCACAATGTCACATTATCTTATCTGTTATCACACTCAATCTCGATTCTCGATACCATCCTCCGTCCCTCTCAAATGGACAGCAGACAGCACACTCGCCAAATTCATATACATACTCTATAGATACTATATCTAGCCAACTAAAAAAGAACTCACTCAGCTCAACCTTAAACGCATGAGCTGAGCAGATGCAAAGCACTTGAGCACTTGAGCATGAGCAGACCAAATCCATTCGACTACAGTTCCGATTCCGATATCCGATTCTGAGTAAAAAAAACTCTCCCGCTCTCTCAAAAAATACGAATATACCCTGAAAGAAAACTGAAAAAGAAACCACCACTGAGATCGATTGGAAAATCTTGGTCAATTAACAAATTGATAAAAAAAGGAATTTCGCAAAGGATTTGTTAATATTGCTCAGCTGATATAACAAATAGAAACTTAGTTTTGGACTTAAAAGATGGGCGTTTTAGGTATCTAAAAAATGGAATTAATTTCATTCAAATAGACAAAGGAGAAGTTCACTTTTTTTGTGTTTAAAGTCTAATTATTGAGTTTCTTCGACTTCCACAATCAAAATCAAATATTTTTAAATGCACGAACTTGCTCCTCATAGAAACCTAATAAATAAAAAAAAAATTGTCAAAATCCGTTCACCCGTTTGTTCTGTAGCTTCCTACAAAAAAATATTCGCTTTGTTTTATATTATTAGGGATTTTAGAAAACTAGATGAATGAGATGACGAGAATCACAATCTTCACTATTAACTATATTATGCACTATTAGTTTTTTTTTAATGTTCTTAAGCTATGCTTAAATTTATTCTTACAGCACTAATATGATCTGCATTGTTCTTCGCGGAATTTTAGTTGGGTGTTTTGATGTCTGTCGCGTTTTTTGTGTTAAAGACTGCTTACGAGTTTTTATTACTCTATTATCTTCTATGAAGATTTTTGGAGCACACACTACTTTGCGGAATTTACGTTGGGCGCCAATGAATAAATATGACCGATTACTTCGGTGTGTGAATCAATTCTGTTTATTCGGTTTCATTCTTAAATCTACATTACATTGCTAATTGCTTAGTTGCAAATTTTATAAAGGTAGGTCAATATAATGGGTGAATGAGCTGTGTTTTGTTGTGTTCATGCTAAGTGTGTTGGGAAGTGCTGATAGAGCGGTTAGGTAGGTCAATGTGACGGAAATGCAGTGTAAGGGAAATTAATATAGTAATCATGAATCGGATGTGCCGATGACTGCAATTAACTCCTCCCTCTGTTAAGTTTCAAAGTCTCTGTTCAAAATTATCTTCCTGGGTGCTGGTAACTGTATGACTTCACTTGGATTCGGATGAGTTGAGTCAAATTGTTTTACATTAATTACGATTCGGTCCTGGAAAGTCACTAGAAAGGTTCCGTTTACACAAATACGTTGGCCATTTTGTTCTATTAGTAAGCTATCGTCACGTGCTATAATTAATCCATCGTCAAGCAATTGAATTTTATCCAAGTGGTCGGCTGATGTTGTTGGGCAGTTGGCTGTATGATTGTTCAGGAGTTCGGAAAGGCAGGTGTCTTCGTTATTAATTTAATATCTAATATCTTATTATCTTATATATATCTTATTATTATGAATTACTGGAGCTATTTCATAAAGTTTACAATTTTCATTAACTTGAGGTACCTATCTTAATTAGATATTCAAGTGTTTCATTTTGGTAATACATTTTAGCATCCGCAATTATTAACAATTCACGTATGGATGTTGCGGTGTTTTCTTTAAAATTAATTAGTTAAATTTCTTCTATGTTTAACATTAGAGGATTTACAATATTGTGTTTTGCTAGTAGAAGAGCATACAGATTGTTTTTTAAGTTATCAATAACTATTCTGTTTCTTCTCGTCACCAACATTGTTAATATTTGATAATCCATTGTAACTTGATTACGGTTGATATTATTTATTTTATTAATTCTGTCAGTAATTTATTTTCTATTTCTTTATTAATTTTTATTTTTATTTAATATTTTATTATCAGCAATGATGGCATCGAGCTCGGAAAAATTGGTTGAATGTTTCAAATAAAAGGAATATTCGAAAATTGCGACGTCGCCCGCAGTTATTGGGATGAATTCTGCGCTCGAATAGTTCATTATTTTTGTATGGACTAGACGAAAAATAGTTAATCTGGAAATAAGAAAATTTATCTCAAATTATTTTTATGCGCCTGTCTTCCATCAATTACTACAGCTGTTCCCAAGTCTGCCTGAACTGTTTTTTCATTGTAAATTTTGGAGAACTTATTTCCGATTCTTCTATTTGTTTTTAAATAAACTTTATCGCCTGGTCTGAATTCTTTAGATGAAGAATTTTTGTTGTGATATTTTAGATCTTTGGCCTGTTTTGTTTTGAGTTTTAAAGCGATTTCGTTTTTTAGTTGCTCAGAAATACTATGAAAAATATCTACAGGTTTATAACCAGTGACGGAATGGATAGTGTTATTGTATTTGTGGGTTGAAAGAAGCATAAGTTCAGCAACATCTGTAGTTGTGTCTTTTGTACAGCGAGCAATTTCAGCAAGGCCGTTGCTTTGACTATGAAGTGCTGGTACTGTGTGAGTTGAGATATTGAACTCATTTGCTAATAGAGCCTGAGTTGAAATGGATGTAAAAGCTCCTTCGTTATCTGTGACTATTACTTTCGGATTTCTAAATTGAGAGATGATTTCTATTAAGAGTTTTCTGATATCAGTAGAGTTTCTAGAAGCGATGTGTTTTATGATAGACACATGTAATAAAATATTTTTTTCCTGTATTGTAAATATCTGGCCGTTGCTTTGACTATGAAGTGCTGGTACTGTGTGAGTTGAGATATTAAACTTATTTGCTAATAGAGCCTGAGTTGAAATGGATGTAAAAGCTCCTTCGTTATCTGTGACTATTACTTTCGGATTTCTGAATTGAGATGATTTCTATTAAGGGTTTTCTGATATCAGTAGAGTTTCTAGAAGCGATGTGTTTTATGATAGCAAACTTGGAGAATTTGTCGACACATGTAATAAAATATTTTTGTCCTGTATTGTAAATATCTAAATGAAGAATTTCTCCTACATTAGTTGGAATTGGTGTTGCACCGATTGGATGTTGTTTTGGCCTACGAAGGTATTTATTTTCTTTGCAAATCTTACACTTCGATGCATAGTCTTTGCATAGTTTTTTTTAAATCGGGAAAATAATATTCAGAAATTATTTGGTCATAGTTCTCATTTGGTCCTCTGTGTGCTCTGTTGTGTTCGGTTATTATTATATCGTCTTGGTCGTTTTTGTTAAATATGTCCTGTACAAGTTTGTTAGTATATTTTATTTTAACTTTTGGAAATGAATCCATTATCTTGTTCTGTATTTGTCCTAATGTTTCATGATCGCAACAAATTCCATTGGTTATGTCGGTATTAAGAACGTTCTTCAGAAGTTTTATAAGTTAATGTATGTCTAACTTGCTTTCGGAGAAGTAATTTTATTTTTTTACTACGATAGTAACCAGAAAGTCCAAGAAAATATCTTAAGCTTCGAAGTGATTTTGGTATTTCGTAGTTGACAATATCTTTAACTTTGCTGGGACAAGTTTTAATGCCTTCACTGGATATTAGAAATCCTAGGAATTCTACTTCACTTTTATAGAATTTGCACTTTTCGGGGGAAATTCGCATATTAGCCTCGAAGAGTTTGGAAAATATTATGCCAATATCTTCTAGGTGATTTTCTTCTGTTTGAGAAAAAATAATCACGTCGTCGATATATACGTGGCACCTTTTACCTATTTCACTTCTTCGCACATCATCGATTGCTCTTTGAAATATGCTGGGAGCATTCTTCAACCCAAAAGGCAATCTGCAGAACTCATATTTTCCATTATTAATAGAAAATGCGGTTTTCTCTCTATCCTTTTCATCTAGGAGTATCCGGTGAAACCCTGACTTTAGATCTATTGTTGTGAAGTATTTAGATTGGCCCAAATTAGATAAGATAAAAGAAGTTTCAGGGATTGGGTATCGATCTGAGACTGTGTGTTCATTTAGTTTCCTGTAATCAAACACTAATCTAGATTTGGGAGTACCATCTTCATTCGTTCCTTTCTTGCCAACTATTAATATGGGGCTATTATATGGAGAGTGTGATGGCTGTATGATTCCATCGTTCAACAATCTTTTAATTTCTTTGTTAACAAATGGAGCAGCAGACATATTGTATGGTCGTGGCCTTTAGTAAATTGCTTCTGAATTTAAGGTTCTAATGGATACTTTTATATTTGTGTTAAATGGCAATCTTTCATCAGGTTGAGCGAAAACTTCTGAGTAGGCTTTTATTAAATTTTGAAATTCATCTCTGATGCTATCGGGAACTGATGCTGTATCAATTTCAATGTTATTTACCTGCTCACATTTGTGAAATTTTATTTCTAAGTGTCCATTTTCGAATGCCAGTAGCGAACAGGTTGTATCGATTTTAGCTTTTATTTGGGAGAGGAAATCGTATCCGACTATTGCGTCAAATGTTTTGAGTTGGGGGAGAATAAAAAATTCAGTAGTTATTCCACAAAAATGTATTTTGCATTTTCGTGAAATGTTATTTTGGCCGTTAAGGGTTTTAACATTGAAGGGTTTATTACTTTGAACGACGTGTTTTAAGTAAGGTATATCTTTTATATAATTTTTGGCTGTACCCGTATCAATTAAGATTCTAATTGTTGTTGATTTATTGAGTCTCTTTTCAACGTAGGGTAGAGCCGAAGTTATTTTTAAAAAATTAATTTCGTCATCGTATTCGGGGTTAGATTCAGTTTCATAGTCGTTGTCAGAGTCGTCACTGTCTTTGGTACTATTGTGTTTATTTTCTTGTTGCATACAATTTCGGAGGTCTATTGGAATTGTTGGATTGAAATTGTTGATGTTCTTGCCTATTGCTGGGTGCTTTAAGGGGGTTGGGTGGGTATTGATTTTGTACTTGAACTTGTGGAATACGTCTTGAATTATATCTGAATTTGGAGGATGAAGGGTCTACACTCATATGAACGTCTTCTTGTTGAAGATTATTTTTCGCTTGAATAGATATAGGAGTCTTGTGAACAACTCTTCTATAATGGGGAGTGCTTCGGGGGTAAACGTCGGATATTTTGGTATATTGATTATCGAAAGCTCTTGCAAATTCATATCTATGTTGATTTGCTTCGAGTTCTTGAGCTTTGGCTAATGCAGAGGGTAAGTCTTCACAACCAGCTGAGAAAAGAATATTGCATATTGGCTTGTTAAGGCCTGAAATAAAAATACGCAATGCGTCTGTTCGGTATTTTGTTGCTAATGAAGTAATAAGCTGATCATTTCCTGAGTATTCCATGGTTATTTTGCTCACAATTAACGTTAAATTCTTTTCAATTTGATCATAATAATCAGAAATCGAAATTCGGCCCTGACATAAAATGCTCATTTGGCTTTCCAGCACATGTAAAGGCCTTTTGTCGCAATATGTGTGATCTAATCTAGCTATAATTGCGTCAAAGTTTAGGACAGTATTAAAAGAGGAAATTATCAAATCAGCAGGTCCGGTTATTTTGTTTCTAATGATTGCAACTGCTTGGTAATATTTCTCGGTACCAACATTATTGCTTAAATAATTCAATTTCGGTGTACGCTGCTTGTCGCTACGAAAGATAACGCATTTGTTCACCTGCAAATTCTGGGAGTGATTTTACTAAATCTAATGTGACCGAACAATCGGCAGTGGATGTAACCGTAATGGGTTGATAACTGCAAATTGTTTCACCAGTAGGTTCTAGGTTTTTCAATCTATCTGCCAGGGCGTTTACCTGTGCTAATAATTCGTTTTGTTTAAGAGCATTTCCGGAAGATATTTGGACCATTTGTTTGAGTACATTCTCACAAGCGCTTTCTACTGCGACTTCTATGGCAGTTGAAAGGACACTAGTTGGTACTGCGTTATTTTGCGAAGGTGAAGCCATAGTTTTTTATTCTTTTATAAAGATACTAGCTGTACCCGCCCGGCTTTGCCCGTGCAAAATGTTGTTTCAGAACAGTTTAAAACAATAAAATAATAACATTTTGAGCCAATTTTCTCCAGTTATTTAGGAAAAATGTACACATTTAATCGGTGTTAATGATATCGAAAAATTGGTAAATAAGTAACCATGCTTCGAATTTGTAAAACCTCTCTTGTAGCCAGTTTTATTAATCAGACAAATCAAATTAAGCGCATTTTAACAGTATTTAAATACCTACTAACTAATAGCATATTCATTATTATATAAAGGTAGTATTCCCGAACTCTATCACATCCACATTTCTCATAACGCTTGAGTTGGCCTTGGCTGGCGAATAAGAGAAAAAACGGGATAAAAAGTAATGTAAAGTCAACTATCCATCCAGTGAGGGCGAGAGCTTTAATAACCCGATACCCGACCTTCGCTTTGCGATGGACGATGAATGATCAAAATGGATACACAGACACACAATATTTAGTTTATTTTGGGTTTTGGAAGATAGTGTTGACTGGTGAAAATTTAAAAAGAGAAGTCGGTAGGAATCGGGTTAGGGTTATATAGACGCCACGCCACTTCCAGGCAGGGATGGAAAATGTCATTTTCGATTTGTACTGAAAACTGTTGTAAGATTGTACTGAAATGGAGCCAATTGTATTGAAAAAAAAATTCCATATAAAAAAGGGAATTCAAATTTCAATATTGAATTAAACTTTCCTGATACAACTGCTTCTGGTATAAAATACTCCATCGAATTTGGAAAGGGATTTTGAATATTGATTCTCTTTCTTTTGTCTTGCAAAAAGTTAATATCATTTTTTTTTACGTTTTCTTTAAAATTTAAAACATCTTGATGATTTAAATTATTTTCTAATGTAAAAGTTCCTGCTAAATCGCCACAGTATACATTTTCCAAAGAAATGTTATTGTCTGTTAAATTAGCCTGAAATATATCCTGCTCATCGATAAATTGACATAAAATTCCTGCAAAGTTGCTTGAACAACGTTTTAACTCTAGGAATAATTATGTGGACTCTTGCATCTTCCGACTGCATTTCTACATTTAATTTGTTTATCATATCCAAGACATATGACAGGAAATAAAAGTAAAGTTTGGTAATGCTATTAAGATTTGTGGAAATAAAATTTAATTTTTCTTTTCTAGATACTATTAGTTTCAAAGTCAGCCAAGTTAAAATAATGTTTAAGCGCGTCCCATTTTTCGATTATCGCGTTGGGCCGTGAAAAGTAGAATCCAGTCAACGTTTATTAATTTGATTTTCTATTTTTGGAAGAATACAAATTGCAAGAGGATTTGAAAGATACAGAGATAGATAAATTGTATCGAATTAAGGCAAATTGTACTTGTGTACTCAAGCAAACTCATTTGTATCGAATTCGATACAATTGTATCGACTTTTCCATCCCTGCTTCCAGGTTGAATGAAATAGAAGTTGAGCAAGAGAGCAGATACACCACACCTTTCCTACAAATTTGGCATTTGTTTTATAAGTTTCCTTTTTTCTTAGCAAACCAAACAGCATAGGTACTGCCTATGTCTATCTCCCTTTATTTCACAGGAGAAAAATAAGGTTAAAAGGGATGTCATGATGATGATGTTGGTTTGTTTCATTTGAGAATGAAAAGCATATCCAGTATCCACTTATTCAGGTGAAAATCGTAGAAATGTTTCAAATTTTTCCTATTTATTTAAAAACCTTGAAAGATTTCGAGTTAATAGTTATCCTAAGTGATACCTGCAGATGTCCTCTTTAAGCTTTTATTTTTTTTTTTTTTTATTGCTACCAGTGTTTTCGTACGCAAAGCGTGAAAGCAAAACGAAACGAAAAAATAAATTAGGTACTCGTGTCCAATTTTTTTCCGGAATTTATAGAGATAAGAAGTTGAAATAAAGTTTGGATTGTAGGCCTATAGTCTATAGGCATGTGAAAAATGTACCAAAATATATTCAGCAGTTTCTAGGGTTTTTGCATTTAAAGATGTGCAGTCAAATTCAATTTTCGAATTGAACAGAATTACACCAATTTTATTTATATGATTTAGCATTTTCATTTTTAAAAGTCTGGCAATGTTGCTCGAAATCCCATACACTTCACAATGTCACATTATCTTATCTGTTATCACACTCAATCTCGATTCTCGATACCATCCTCCGTCCCTCTCAAATGGACAGCAGACAGCACACTCGCCAAATTCATATACATACTCTATAGATACTATATCTAGCCAACTAAAAAAGAACTCACTCAGCTCAACCTTAAACGCATGAGCTGAGCAGATGCAAAGCACTTGAGCACTTGAGCATGAGCAGACCAAATCCATTCGACTACAGTTCCGATTCCGATATCCGATTCTGAGTAAAAAAAACTCTCCCGCTCTCTCAAAAAATACGAATATACCCTGAAAGAAAACTGAAAAAGAAACCACCACTGAGATCGATTGGAAAATCTTGGTCAATTAACAAATTGATAAAAAAAGGAATTTCGCAAAGGATTTGTTAATATTGCTCAGCTGATATAACAAATAGAAACTTAGTTTTGGACTTAAAAGATGGGCGTTTTAGGTATCTAAAAAATGGAATTAATTTCATTCAAATAGACAAAGGAGAAGTTCACTTTTTTTGTGTTTAAAGTCTAATTATTGAGTTTCTTCGACTTCCACAATCAAAATCAAATATTTTTAAATGCACGAACTTGCTCCTCATAGAAACCTAATAAATAAAAAAAAAATTGTCAAAATCCGTTCACCCGTTTGTTCTGTAGCTTCCTACAAAAAAATATTCGCTTTGTTTTATATTATTAGGGATTTTAGAAAACTAGATGAATGAGATGACGAGAATCACAATCTTCACTATTAACTATATTATGCACTATTAGTTTTTTTTTAATGTTCTTAAGCTATGCTTAAATTTATTCTTACAGCACTAATATGATCTGCATTGTTCTTCGCGGAATTTTAGTTGGGTGTTTTGATGTCTGTCGCGTTTTTTGTGTTAAAGACTGCTTACGAGTTTTTATTACTCTATTATCTTCTATGAAGATTTTTGGAGCACACACTACTTTGCGGAATTTACGTTGGGCGCCAATGAATAAATATGACCGATTACTTCGGTGTGTGAATCAATTCTGTTTATTCGGTTTCATTCTTAAATCTACATTACATTGCTAATTGCTTAGTTGCAAATTTTATAAAGGTAGGTCAATATAATGGGTGAATGAGCTGTGTTTTGTTGTGTTCATGCTAAGTGTGTTGGGAAGTGCTGATAGAGCGGTTAGGTAGGTCAATGTGACGGAAATGCAGTGTAAGGGAAATTAATATAGTAATCATGAATCGGATGTGCCGATGACTGCAATTAACTCCTCCCTCTGTTAAGTTTCAAAGTCTCTGTTCAAAATTATCTTCCTGGGTGCTGGTAACTGTATGACTTCACTTGGATTCGGATGAGTTGAGTCAAATTGTTTTACATTTATTACGATTCGTTCCTGGAAAGTCACTAGAAAGGTTCCGTTTACACAAATACGTTGGCCATTTTGTTCTATTAGTAAGCTATCGTCACGTGCTATAATTAATCCATCGTCAAGCAATTGAATTTTATCCAAGTGGTCGGCTGATGTTGTTGGGCAGTTGGTTGTATGATTGTTCAGGAGTTCGGAAAGGCAGGTGTCTTCGTTATTAATTTAATATCTAATATCTTATTATCTTATATATATCTTATTATTATGAATTACTGGAGCTATTTCATAAAGTTTACAATTTTCATTAACTTGAGGTACCTATCTTAATTAGATATTCAAGTGTTTCATTTTGGTAATACATTTTAGCATCCGCAATTATTAACAATTCACGTATGGATGTTGCGGTGTTTTCTTTAAAATTAATTAGTTCAATTTCTTCTATGTTTAACATTAGAGGATTTACAATATTGTGTTTTGCTAGTAGAAGAGCATACAGATTGTTTTTTAAGTTATCAATAACTATTCTGTTTCTTCTCGTCACCAACATTGTTAATATTTGATAATCCATTGTAACTTGATTACGGTTGATATTATTTATTTTATTAATTCTGTCAGTAATTTATTTTCTATTTCTTTATTAATTTTTATTTTTATTTAATATTTTATTATCAGCAATGATGGCATCGAGCTCGGAAAAATTGGTTGAATGTTTCAAATAAAAGGAATATTCGAAAATTGCGACGTCGCCCGCAGGTATTGGGATGAATTCTGCGCTCGAATAGTTCATTATTTTTGTATGGACTAGACGAAAAATAGTTAATCTGGAAATAAGAAAATTTATCTCAAATTATTTTTATGCGCCTGTCTTCCATCAATTACTACAGCTGTTCCCAAGTCTGCCTGAACTGTTTTTTCATTGTAAATTTTGGAGAACTTATTTCCGATTCTTCTATTTGTTTTTAAATAAACTTTATCGCCTGGTCTGAATTCTTTAGATGAAGAATTTTTGTTGTGATATTTTAGATCTTTGGCCTGTTTTGTTTTGAGTTTTAAAGCGATTTCGTTTTTTAGTTGCTCAGAAATACTATGAAAAATATCTACAGGTTTATAACCAGTGACGGAATGGATAGTGTTATTGTATTTGTGGGTTGAAAGAAGCATAAGTTCAGCAACATCTGTAGTTGTGTCTTTTGTACAGCGAGCAATTTCAGCAAGGCCGTTGCTTTGACTATGAAGTGCTGGTACTGTGTGAGTTGAGATATTGAACTCATTTGCTAATAGAGCCTGAGTTGAAATGGATGTAAAAGCTCCTTCGTTATCTGTGACTATTACTTTCGGATTTCTAAATTGAGAGATGATTTCTATTGAGGGTTTTCTGATATCAGTAGAGTTTCTAGAAGCGATGTGTTTTATGATAGCAAACTTGGAGAATTTGTCGACACATGTAATAAAATATTTTTGTCCTGTATTGTAAATATCTAAATGAAGAATTTCTCCTACATTAGTTGGAATTGGATGTTGTTTTGGCCTACGAAGGTATTTATTTTCTTTGCAAATCTTACACTTCGATGCATGGTCTTTGCATAGTTTTTTTAAATCGGGAAAATAATATTCAGAAATTATTTGGTTATAGTTCTCATTTGGTCCTCTGTGTGCTCTGTTGTGTTCGGTTATTATTATATCGTCTTGGTCGGTTTTGTTAAATATGTCCTGTACAAGTTTGTTAGTATATTTTATTTTAACTTTTGGAAATGAATCCATTATCTTGTTCTGTATTTGTCCTAATGTTTCATGATCGCAATAAATTCCATTGGTTATGTCGGTATTAAGAACGTTCTTCAGAAGTTTTATAAGCCCTGGTATTGATGCAAAAGTTAATGTATGTCTAACTTGCCTTTGGAAAAGTAATTTTATTTTTTTACTGTTTTCTACGCTTGGAAAAATAAAGATTTGGTTCTTGAAGCAATTGATAGGATTTCCAACTGATGGAATTATTTTTGTTAAAGATTCTTCGCTGTGAACAGTTCCTTCTGAAGTGGATAAGGTGTTAATGTATTGACGGGATAGTGCATCTGCCACTTTATTTTCTTTACCTGGCTTATAGTGAAAATTCGGTGAGTATTCCTCAATAAATGCTATCCATCTTTTGAGTTTGGTGTTTGGATTTTTATCAGATATCGCAAAAGTCAATGGCTGATGATCAGTAAATATGTTAATAGTAGGCGCGCCATATAAATAGTTTCTAAGCGTTTGCAATGCCCAAACTATCGCTAACATTTCGCGCTCATTTGTGGCATAGTTCTCTTCAGTTTTACTCAAAGTTCTAGATATCATTGTGATAGGTCTACCTCCTTGAGAGAGAACAGCTCCTATTGCTTGTGATGACGCATCGGTGGTCAGATCAAGGGGTTTACGGAAATCAGGATATAATAATAAAACATCTTCTGATGCTAAGATATGTTTAATTCTATTGAAGGCACATATGGCTTCAGAATCAAGTTGGATTTTCACATTCTTTGATCTATTTGTTCCTATATTACCATTTTCTCCTCTAAGGTATTTGGTTAATGGTTTTGCTATCTGTGCGTAGTCTTTTATAAATCTACGATAGTAACCAGAAAGTCCAAGAAAAGATCCTAAGCTTCGAAGTGATTTTGGTATTTCGTAGTTGACAATATCTTTAACTTTGTTGGGACAAGTTTTAATGCCTTTACTGGATATTAGAAATCCTAGGAATTCTACTTCACTTTTATAGAACTTGCACTTTTCGGGGGAAGAGTTTGGAAAATATTATGCCAATATCTTCTAGGTGATTTTCTTCTGTTTGAGAAAAAATAATCACGTCGTCGATATATACGTGGCACCTTTTACCTATTTCACTTCTTAGCACATCATCGATTGCTCTTTGAAATATGCTGGGAGCATTCTTCAACCCAAAAGGCAATCTGCAGAACTCATATTTTCCATTATTAATAGAAAATGCGGTTTTCTCTCTATCCTTTTCATCTAGGAGTATCTGGTGAAACCCTGACTTTAGATCTATTGTTGTGAAGTATTTAGATTGGCCTAAATTAGATAAGATAAAAGAAGTTTCAGGGATTGGGTATCGATCTGAGACTGTGTGTTCATTTAGTTTCCTGTAATCAAACACTAATCTAGATTTGGGAGTACCATCTTCATTCGTTCCTTTCTTGCCAACTATTAATATGGGGCTATTATATGGAGAGTGTGATGGCTGTATGATTCCATCGTTCAACAATCTTCTAATTTCTTTGTTAACAAATGGAGCAGCAGACATATTGTATGGTCGTGGCCTTTAGTAAATTGCTTCTGAATTTAAGGTTCTAATGGTTGCTTTTATATTTGTGTTAAATGGCAATCTTTCATCAGGTTGAGCGAAAACTTCTGAGTAGGCTTTTATTCAATTTTGAAATTCATCTCTGATGCTATCGGTAACTGATGCTGTATCAATTTCAATGTTATTTACCTGCTCACATTTGTGAAATTTTATTTCTAAGTGTCCATTTTCGAATGTTAGTAGCGAACAGGTTGTATCGATTTTAGCTTTTATTTGGGAGAGGAAATCGTATCCGACTATTGCGTCAAATGTTTTGAGTTGGGGGAGAATAAAAAATTCAGTAGTTATTCCACAAAAATTTATTTTGCATTTTCGTGAAATGTTATTTTGGCCGTTAAGGGTTTTAACATTGAAGGGTTTATTACTTTGAACGACGTTTTTTAAGTAAGGTATATCTTTTATCGGCGCAGTGGCTTAGTGGTAGTGTGTTGGGCTACTAAGCGAGGGGCTCAGGTTCGAATCCCGAGAGGGCCAAATTACATCTTAAGGTTTTTTTCCACTGCGCCACCTCTCGCGAACATCTGACAAATATCCGAGAGTCAAACTGTCATGAATGAGCTTCTCAATTAGCCGTTTGGACTCGGCGTAAAATTGTAGATCCCTTCCATTCGTCCCAAAAATTGAAAACCCACACAAAGCTAATGGTTGCGAGAAGCTAGGCCTTGGGTCCCATAGACCTGTCGCGCCAAAATATTTATATTTATTTATTTATATCTTTTATATAATTTTTGGCTGTACCCGTATCAATTAAGATTCTAATTGTTGTTGATTTATTGAGTCTCTTTTCAACGTAGGGTAGAGCCGTAGTTATTTTAAAAAAAATAATTTCGACATCGTATTCGGGGTTAGATTCAGTTTCATAGTCGTTGTCAGAGTCGTCACTGTCTTTGGTACTATTCTGTATATTTTCTTGTTGCATACAATTTAAACGCTTTTTATTTTTCGCTTGAATAGATATAGGAGTCTTGTGAACAACTCTTCTATAATGAGGAGTGCTTCGGGGGTAAACGTCGGATATTTTGGTATATTGATTATCGAAAGCTCTTGCAAATTCATATCTATGTTGATTTGCTTCGAGTTCTTGAGCTTTGGCTAATGCAGAGGGTAAGTCTTCACAACCAGCTGAGAAAATAATATTGCATATTGGCTTGTTAAGGCCTGAAATAAAAATACGAAATGCGTCTGTTCGGTATTTTGTTGCTAATGAAGTAATAAGCTGATCATTTCCTGAGTATTCCATGGTTATTTTGTTCACAATTAACGTTAAATTCTTTTCAATTTGATCATAATAATCAGAAATCGACATTCGGCCCTGACATAAAATGCTCATTTGGCTTTCCAGCACATGTAAAGGCCTTTTGTCGCAATATGTGTGATCTAATCTAGCTATAATTGCGTCAAAGTTTAGGACAGTATTAAAAGAGGAAATTATCAAATCAGCAGGTCCGGTTATTTTGTTTCTAATGATTGCAACTGCTTGGTAATATTTCTCGGTACCAACATATTGCTTAAATAATTCAATTGCGGTGTGCGCTGCTTGTCGCCACGAAAGATAACGCATTTGTTCACCTGCAAATTCTGGGAGTGATTTTACTAAATCTAGTGTGACCGAACAGTCGACTCGGCAGTGGATGTAACCGTAATGGGTTGATAACTGCAAATTGTTTCACCAGTAGGTTCTAGGTTTTTCAATCTATCTGCCAGGGCGTTTACCTGTGCTAATAATTCGTTTTGTTTAAGAGCATTTCCGGAAGATATTTGAACCATTTGTTTGAGTACATTCTCACAAGCGCTTTCTACTGCGACTTCTATGGCAGTTGAAAGGACACTAGTTGGTACTGCGTTATTTTGCGAAGGTGAAGCCATAGTTTTTTATTCTTTTATAAAGATATTTTAGAAAACTAGATGAATGAGATGACGAGAATCACAATCTTCACTATTAACTATATTATGCACTATTAGTTTTTTTTAATGTTCTTAAGCTATGCTTAAATTTATTCTTACAGCACTAATACGATCTGCATTGTTCTTCGCGGAATTTTAGTTTGGCGTTTTGATGTCCGTCTCGTTTTTTTTTGTGTTAAAGACTGCTTACGAGTTTTTATTACTCTATTATCTTCTATGAAGATTTTTGGAGCACACACTACTTCGCGGAATTTACGTTGGGTGTTTTGATGTCCGTCGCGTTTTTTTTGTGTTAAAGACTGCTTACGAGTTTTTATTACTCTATTATCTTCTATGAAGATTTTTGGAGCACACAATACTTCGCGAAATTTACGTTGGGCGCCAATGAATAGATATGACCGATTACTTCGGTGTGTGAATCAATTCTGTTTATTCGGTTCCATTCTTAAATCTACATTACATTGCTAATTGCTTAGTTGCAAATTTTATAAAGGTAGGTCAATATAATGGGTGAATGAGCTGTGTTTTGTTGTGTTCATGCTAAGTGTGTTGGGAAGTGCTGATAGAGCGGTTAGGTAGGTCAATGTGACGGAAATGCAGTGTAAGGGAAATTAATATAGTGTGCTATGGAAATAATTGTGCATTTGTGAATCATGAATCGGATGTGCCGATGACTGCAATTAACTTATATGATCCACCCCAACTAATGATGCCATATTGCAACTTTGAGTGTGCAAGACCATAATATATAAAGGTTAGAACATGTTTTGAGCAGTAGGGTCTAATTAGATACATTTTTCGAGCCACCGAGTTCAAATGCGATTTTACAGTTTGTGTATGATTTTTCCAATTTAAGTTAGAGTCTATTACGACTCCAAGATATTTGTAGATAGTGTTGCACTGTCTCAATCTTAAAACAGCTTATTGAGCATTGCATGCTATCAATGAAATTATTTTTACCGCACTTATGCCAAGGTAGGCAAAACCTTTTACAATTATGTGAATGGAAATAAAGGTTGTAATCAAACATGGTATTGCCGGATATTTTAAAGGTCATTAGCTTAGTCTTTTCACTAATAATTAATTTATGAGCAGAGAACCAAACTCTTAAATATTCAAGATCTTCTTCAATCTTCGTTATGGTTTCAAACGCAGTTAGAAACTGGTACGTGAAGACAATGTCGTCAGCAAAGGCAGTTGTGACACCGTTCAACTTAGGATCAAATAAACAGTTCCAACAATTGTACGAACTTTGATCGCGTTTTATTTGTGGAACTGTTAGAGCATCTACCTCAAGCAATTCTTCTGTAGCATCGATTTCATTTACCTGCCTCCGAAAATTTTGTTGTTGCCCGAACGGTTTTGGACGTAAACCATCGGTTTGATTTACATATTTCTCAATGGTTCTACATAGATACGTAAATCATCTCCGGCAAACTATTCGTACTGAACGTTATCATTAATTCACCGATACGAGGCTTAACATTTTGTTTGAGCAAATCAATGAGCTGTCTAGCAGACTTTGGTATATGGAGACGTGTGTTAATTTGTTGGATGGCATTGTAAAAGTCATCAAAGCTCTCAGTTGGTCCCTGTCGTCTGTCAAACATTCGCCGAGACAGTTCAGAGTCCGTTTCCAGTGTTTTAAATTGCTCAAACATTACAATCTGGAAAGTATCCCAGTTTACTCTTGGGTTTGCTTTGAGGTACATCCAGTACCATCTGTCTACTGGGCCAGTAACGAAGAGATGAAAGTGACGATAGATGTCGTCCCAGGTCGCACTGTAGCAATCTTTGAGTTTGTGCAAACGAAAGATGAAGCCGTCAACCGTCATGTGTTGGTTGTCGAACTTCAAACCCCATTTCTGAAACTCTAATGTTCTATTACTAGTACAGGATTGTGCCGGACGTTCGCTTGGAACTTTAGAGTCAAAATTCAAGGCATTCAGTTGATTTACAACATTTTGGACATTTTCGGTGACCTGAGGACTGGTTCTCATTTGATTTGGCTGATTATTTTGCGCACCGTGACCTTCCGCATTGACTTCAATATTTCTATTGGCAGTGCTCTGCTGAGGTTGTCTACGGTTAACATCGTAATCAGCCGCATTATTTAGCGTAGGAGTAGTTGCCCTGAGTACTTCACGTACCGTTTCCTCCCTTTCTCTCTCAAAATCTAAAAGACGGTTACGTAAATCAGCTGATCTGCCAAGTCCGATTGTAGCGTTAACGACCCCTTGATTTCGAGGACGAACATGACTTGGGTTATCAGGCTGAGTATGTGGTGCCTCATGACGACTATCGTGATGAGAATTGTTGGAGATATCGGGTTGTCTATTTGAACAATGAGCCTGTTCTTCGGTCACATTATTTTGAGACCTGAAATCAAGTGACTGACGGGATGCACTTTCATTTCCCTCAAACCTTTCTTGATCAGGTTGTTGGTTTGATTGGTGAGTTTGGTTCTCAGATATGTTTTGTGGTCTGGTGTCAATTGACTGCCGGAGAGAGACCCCCCTTGAATTTCTTACTGACCTATTACCCTGTTGATTACGAGTGCCTCGCAGAAAATGTGGATTTGGATTTTTTGGTGGCATATTAAAGGATGTATGTAGATAGATATCACTAAAAATTCAAATATATAATAAAAAAAATAAAAAAAATGGAAATATGTAGTAAAAAAAAGGTTTGGATTGGTTTGTATAATAGGATATGTGCTTGGGTTTGTGCAATGTTTTCGGTAAGAAAACACATCGATGGTAAGGATTTCAATTTCCAAATATATATTAACTTAAGCTGATAAAAAGATATTATGTTTTTCAAAGTGTTGAACCATGAATGAAATAATCGTCTCAACGCTATCTAAAGAGATTGGTTACTAACTCCAGGTCGTTTGAGATATTTTCTGTTCCAAATGTTTTTTCATAGTATAGTGAATGTTTAAAGATCGTATTGAGGTTAGCAGAACCAAAGAAGGATTTTTACTAAAAATTTACTCCATGGTGACTTACGTCAGATACAGATTCGCAGATGTAAGAAAAGAGTGATATAAATTTTACAAAACAATTGTACAAGAAAAATGTTCGTTGAATTCGAAAAGTGTTATTCTTTTCGAAAACATTATAATCTGTTCGATATCACATAGCACAAGAAGTTAACTGAAACAGAGTCCAGGCGCATCAGACGGAGCGGTGATTTCTAAAGAATCGAAACTCTCGGTCGTCTGAGAAACTGCAGCAGTAACTAGATATACATTTAATAACTCGAACATGACGCAACTGTTACAAACTAGAATGAATATTACCTAGTTAAGGTCGTCAAATGATCTAATTAGAAAATGGGTTTAACAAATACTGTCAAATGTGATGCTAAATTTAAGCTAAGTCTTTAATGAGCTAACAGCCTAAAGTCATACATTTAATTGTCTAAAGTTTTATTTAAATAAATGTATCTAGTACTACTTTGTGCAATCTATAGATTTCTTGATTGCGATATAGTTAGATGGAATAACTATCAATAGATATCAGTTTATATATCCACTTATTTGGACAGCAGTTACTAGTTGCACGACCAAAAAGCGTATACAAATAAATATCGCAATTCATTCTGGCCACCAAGTTGGGCGCCACCTGTGTAACGGAAGTTGTCCCTACCTTGTAAAGTGCGTTGGAATTGCATTCCAATCGATCACTAGGAGTACAGGATTTCCTACAGAAATCAATGGGTTGCAAGGTAGGCTGTCCTGACAGTGAAGTGTGAGCAGGCATGCTTGCTTACGCGCGACACTAGCTCGACGGAGGCGTGGGTTCTTACACCTACTGCCGGACGACCGTACTTATCTTTCATGCCTACTAAAAGTTATTATAATTGAGAATTGGAACCACGAACGAATAGGACGAAGTGAATCTTGGAGTTTCAATAAATGTTTAATTCGCGAAAGAAAACAAAATTAAAATCTTTAAAATCCTTGGGAAACCGGAAGGTGTAGTTGGTTCCCTTAGCGTTTCCCTCCCACAGTCTAATACCCGTAAAAGGATATTGACCATCCTTGGCTACCACACCGCTCTAATTAATTGCGATAGCCAAATGATGAACAAGCACTTAAAAGTTGTTCATGTTAACACCGATGTAACTCACCTATGACATTGCACTACCCAATAGCACAAAACTTTACTGAACACGCATAGCGGAAATCTTCATATCAAGGAAAATGTAAAAGCAATTGAAGATTTCAGTTCAAGTTAAAGAAAACAATTTATTAATAAAATCGGAGCTTAAAACTAACATAATATTCCTAGCATCGAAACACGTAATCAGCTGGTTCAGAGAAAAAAAAGAAATCAAATCTGATTTACCAGGTGTAAATCGATTACTATTTGTTATCGAAATATATCTACAATTTATATTTATTGCTATCGATTTATAGGTAAAATTTCAACTACTGTTATGAAAGTATTCACGAATAGCAATTCTCCGCAAGGGATTTATCTAGCGATATAGGAGCATAACAACTTTTCATTAAAATTCTACTACTCTTTCTCTTAAATATTCCATAATTCACTTCAAATCATTTTTCGTGCCCACGAATTGAAAGATAATAAATTTAATGACGAATCAAAACACTATAAAAATAGATACGACACAACTATAGTTCGTTCAAAAGCAATATTTTGACACTCACCGGTATATGTGTACCTTTTTGTACATTACGTCGATCACTGTTGACTTTGTTTAATTAGAGATGACTCCTCCATGGATGGTGTGCACAGCATTCATCGAGGGTCCTTGATGCTACCTAAATTCACTAGGATAAAAAGAAATAAATTTAATCGCCTTAAAATGAACTTCACATACTTTCATTAAATACTTAACTTTTCAAAAAACAAATTTTTCTGATTGTGGGTCTTTTTCAAGAAAAAAAAACGTAGATAACGAAGTAAATAGTGAACAGCTTGATGTTGTTGCTGTTCGCTGACTCTCACTGCTCGATCGTATTGGCGATTGTGTGGCTCATCATATTTTTACACAAACTCCTTCATAGTAAAACTCCGAGATACCTCTACAATAGATTAGCTTTTTCACGATCTCAGAGAACTCTTAATTTCAATATTCCATCCTTTAAATATTTAAATTCCTCCCGTATGTTTTTCGTCCACTCCGCGAGGCTTTGGAATTCTTTGCCTATACATATTAAACTTATTCGCAATTTCAAGAACTTCAAATATAAAATTTTTAAATACCTTTCAGCGCAGCAATGATGATAATAATAGTAATAAAGATTTTTTCAAGTCAATTTTAATTTTCTCCTTATTACCCTTTCACCTTGAATTTTTGTATTTTTAGGATAATCTTTCTTTATTAAATTTGTTACTTTTGCCATATTTATTAATATTTACTCAATTTAAATTAATGCATTTACCATTTGTACTATAAAAGACTATGTCTTATTGTACAGCTCAAAACTAAAGATGTTAATAAATTGAAATTGAAATTGAAATTGAAATTGAAACCTGCTGGTCTGTTTGCGGGCAACTGGTGGGTTGTTGCGGGGAAAATGCGTGTACAATTTTTCGCTGAAGTTGTACAACACTTTGATGGTTGGTGTTGTGATTTTTGATTTTGATTTTTTGAAGCTTTGCTTCCTGGCACCGGCAAGTAGGTGAGTAGTGCACGTGGACTGCCGTGAGATATATCTGCTTCAACTCAGCAGTGTTTAACGTAAAGATTGTTGGCTTCTCTTATCTACGGCTTGGTGGTTTGAGCGACAATTGGTGAACAAGCAATTTGCCAGTGTAGAAAAAATTCTAAAACTACTCAATGAGCTTTTCACTCGCCATTGGTGGATTTCGCACACAAGTATTTTCCTTCGCGATATTACGAGTCGCGATAATTAAGCAATAGACGTTTATAAATAAAATCCTTTTTTTTTCTAAAATGCCGAGAGTCTTAGCTCTTTGCGAACCATCGTCGTTGGTGTCCAGGAAAGAAGAGAGCATGTCTTTCTTTTTTTGAGATAGTTGAGGTAGCCATCATCACGAAAAAGAACGAAAGGGCATCGCTTCCGACTTTCAAGTGAACGAAAGGACTCAGCTGTTTCACGGCAGAATTCCATATGGTTCAGACCTTGGCTTTAAAAAAATAAAGCAGGGTGTGTAATACACTTAACTAATTTAATTTTTATATATATAATTTCTTTTTTCCCTTTTTTTTACATCCATGTTTTTTTTTTGGATTGTAAGGAGTCCCCTACAAATTGATGACGTACTCAGGGAAGAAATTGGAAAATGTTTTCACGTTTATATTGACGACGTTATTGTCTTTTCAGAAACAATATATTGACGACGTTATTGTCTTTTCAGAAACAAGACAGCAACATTTAAAAGACATAAATCGAATCCTCACAAAATTATTTAATGCCAATATGAGAGTCTCAGCTGAGAAATCAAAATTTCTGAAAGGCGAAGTTGAGTTCTTAGGGTTTGTTGTGTCAAGAAACGGCATCAGGACCTGTCCAAACAAAGTTATGGATATTGTGAATTATAAGGAACCTAGAACATTACGCGCCTTGCGATCTTTCCTTGGGTTATCTGGGTACTATAGACGATTCATTAAGGACTATGCATTGATTGCAAAGCCCTTTACCCGATATCTTAGAGGTGAGCATGGCAACGTAAGTGCTAATCAATCAAAAAATTTCAAATTAGACTCGGACAGTGAGGCACTAGATGCATTCAATAAAATCAAACGTATTCTGGCCTCAGAAGATGTTCTGCTCTTATACCCAGACTTAAACAGGCCTTTTGACGCTAACATTTGCTATTTCCGATAGGAATCCAAATGCAAAATTGAAGAGATGGAGAGCGTTTATAGAAGAATTTGCTCCAAAATTATTTTATAAGCCTGGAAAGGATAACCATGTGGCGGATGCCTTATCTACACAGTATTTAAATGCCTTAGATGAGTGTGCCGAGTCATCGTTTGGAACGGCCCACAGCGAAGAATCTCTTACTCCTACAATACGTACCGTTCAAAACCCTGTAGATTCATTTCGAAATCAATTAATTTTATATGAGGACACCGAAACTTCTAAAGTAACTAAGATCATTTTTAAAACGCAAATTAGGCAACTAATAACATTAAATTCTTCTCAGGATGCTTTGGAAATACTCAAACAAACTGTAAATCCAAACGTTGTTAACGGTACCCGTTGCCAACCACATGTCCTGGCTCAGATAAGAAATGACCTTATCAAGCTATTTCCTTCCTTTAAATTACTTCATACTGAAAAAATGGTAACCGATATTTATAACCAAGACGATCAGTTCGAAATCCTTACAGTCGAACACAATCGTGCGCATCGTTCAGTTCGTGAAAATATTCAGCAGGTTCTCAAAGATTACTATTTCCCAAACATGCGAGCAAAGTTAAAAGAGATAATTTCAAATTGCAAAATCTGTAATGAGGCAAAGTACCAGCGGCACCCACCGAAACCAAAAATAGGCGAAACCCCGATACCCTCATATCCAGGTGAAGTTGTACATATAGATATATATTCAACCGGAAACGCACATTTTCTCACAAGCCTGGATAAATTTTCAAAATTTGCATGGTATTTCCAATTAAATCTCGAGCAATTGTTGATATAAAAGAGGCCCTTCTAAATATTATTTCCTTCTATAGGGATACGAAAACAGTTGTTTGTGACAACGAGAAATCATTCAACTCCGAAACTATTAAGTCTATGCTCAAAAATCACCTTGGTGTCAAAATGTTTACTGTGCCACCTTTCCACAGCACTACAAATGGTCAGGTAGAACGTTTCCATAGCACACTGACCGAAATAGCTCGCTGCACTAAGCTAGAACAACAAATTGATGATATTCCGACATTAGTATTGCTTGCAACTTTGAAATATAATAAAACAATTCATTCTATCACTGGCCATTGACCAATTGATGTAATAATCAAATTGATAATTTGAAAACCGAAATAAGAAATAAAATCGATATTACCCAGCAGTCAGACTTACGATGGCATAACAAGAACAATTATACACGCACTTTTGAGCCGAGAGAACAGTACAAAAGGACTTGGGCACAACGATTCTTGAAGACAACAAACCGATTCACAAAAGTAATTTGCGATAATTTTTTTTTATTACAGACTCATGCTAATGTCTCACCCACCTGTTAATAGCAGGCCTCTGGACTTTACGCAATCGCACTGCATACCAGTGTCCATGGGAAGGGTAGTAATCTACGACATATACGCTTATCTGAAACATCGTACCAATCTGACAGCTTATGAGACCTTAATTGACGAATCGCAGGGGTTTCTTCAATTTTTTTCCACAGTCGTTTCAAGCACATATTAGGAAAATACTCATGGGAGAAATTGATCAAATCCAACGTCTTTTGAGTACCCTCTGTGTGCATCATCGTCATGCCCGCAGCATTAATTTTCTAGGCACCGCCCTTAAATACATAGCTGGAACACCAGATTTCGATGATTTCAACCTGGTAAAAACTAGGGAGTAAGCGTTGATTGAAGCAAATAATCAACAAATATTTATAAATACAGAGCTACAGTCCCGAATTAATAGTCTTACGGAAACCGTTAATAAATTACTAAATACGACAAAAAAAAGGAGAGGTTGATGTAGGACACTTTTACGAAGTCATCTTAAGTAGGAACAAATACAACTTAATTTATTCAATTGCGTTAGGTAAAGTTAACGTTATAAACCCCGCAATCCTCGACAGTGACGAAATAGAAGTTATATTAAAAACTGAAAACTCTATAGATATTTTATTTTATTAATGATATCATGAGAAATTCCAAATTAAAAATTGTTCAGAATACTGATGTACTTTTTTTTATGATTAAGTATCCTAAAATTAATCTTATTTGCAACAAAACAATAATATTTCCTGTACCCCATAATAAAAGTATTGTATTACTAGAGTCAGAAATAGCAGCGGAATGTGGAGGAGTATTTAAACCCTTAAGAAATTGTGAGGAAGCTGCGACCTTTACGTTTTGTGAAGCAACATGTGAAAGCCCGTGCGTTCAACATCTGCTTAACAACCTGTAACATTCAAACTGTTGAAGTCTCCAACGATGTTATGTGTTTCAAGCTTAAATAAAATTACTGGAAAAAATCGATCTCACGTGCAGATGTCGCTCTGACCGATCGCATTTTCGAAAATTTGCAACTTCTGAGAGACTCTGGCTAAGCAATTTCCGGCTACTAACTTTCTTTCTCTAAAACACACTTCGAGGATAAGGTTCTATTCCTTAATTAGTTTTATTTTTATTAAGTCTATTTCCATTTAATACTTATTAAGTACAGTAAAATTAAGTACAGAAAATAAAGACAAATAGTCTATAATAAAAAAATAAGAAAAAAAAAAAACATCTAGCAGCTAATAAAGGGTAAGAGTTTTCGCCAAGTACAATCATACATATAGAATTTATAGTGAAGGCATTTCGGCAGATTTCTGTTGTATTTCTCGGTGTCTCATCAGTTGAAGAGGTGAAAAATCCACCTCAGACGAAGATCAATCAAAGCTTCCAACGTGGGGAAATTCCACGACTTCCCATCACATGCGGCTTTACCACACCACGATCGGTGATCGCACATGCGCAGGATTAAGCCACGCATAACCGCCACCGCCGTATTCAAGCCATCACAGTGAGATCTACGCAGAGACCGAGTTCGCAAGTCCCAGAAAATCCCCAATTTTCCGCTGCGTTTTAGTATATAGTGCACACGTGTTATAAATATATACCTACCACTTTATATATATAAAAAAAAGGACAAAAAAAAAAGTGAATTACATAAATACCATTACCAATAAGTTAAAACCCTAAAAATACCTATGCTAAAAAGTTAAACGTTTTAATTAATCATAAATCTACTTATGTATGTGATTTTTTTCTTACATCTACTTAAATTACGATTTGCCTAAAAAAAAAAAAAAATAATATTGCATAGTTTGGTCTTAAACATAAATTTATCATGAGTGTTAGTTCAGTGAAATAGTGGTTAGATTCATTTAAATAATTCAAAGCAGCTTCATCAACAACAAACCAGCTCCAGGATGTTCCTGACATGTCAAGAAAATCAACGAGCAGAGATCACAGGTAACCAATAATTATAACATTTATATACTTAACATTCACCACTATAACATAAAACACCTAACACTTCAGAACACTTAAAATATTTTAAAATTTTCATCCTTACATTAACTTAAATTATCTAAATCTTATCGTTGCATAATAAATTTGAGTTAGATTGATAAATAATCCGAAATATTAAACATAGGGCAAAGATTCATGTAATCAATATACATAAAACATATACATACGTACAAATAAATTCAAGTGTAATACACGTCACAAAACTTTAGTTCCCGCGCATATTTTTTTTGGAATTTGTTTACCTAGAAAGCACTTGCATTCATGGTCATGTTATCTCTTCTAAAGGGATTCCCTACATTAGTCATGTTTTGCTAATTTTTTTTCTTATCGGTCATCTTCGTCACGAACATCGTTCCCAACTCTTCGGTACATATGGTATCAACATGACGTAATACCTGCCATGTTCTCTTACAACAATAACAAATTGAAACCAGTGTTGGTGATGAGTGCAGGAGTGCACTTGTCATCATGTAGCTGTGTCTTGTGACGAGCCCCCTCCCCCGATCAGATTCATGAAGATTTGGTGTTTACTTTTGCTCTGACAGCTTTAGCAACTGTTTAATTCTCTCGCAATAACATTTTCATCATTCATTTTCGATCGTCACCTCTCCCCACGACCCAACCCTGAGCAGCCGGAAGAAAAAGTTAGAAAGGGAGCATTGGAGGTGAATGAAATGGAATGGACCACGTATAACACTTTAATATAGAAGTGTATAATATCATCGTTGCTTCCTTCAACAATAGCAGTGGTCATGTGGACGCAGTCGCAGTAACATGTGCTGTGGACATATGCTACAGTTTTATGGCGCCCAAAACAAAAGGGGCTATTTTAGCCCAAAACCAAAATACAAATTATGTGAAGCTATACAATTTTATATATTCTGATATACTTTTTGCGAATCGTAAACAATCACCATGATCGGGGTGGAAGATGTTCAGTTCACACCATAGTTTACTTATAATTTATGAATAGGGTAAATATTGGAAAGTGTTTTTTATTGTTTTTAAAACGCTGCAAGGTGGGTTAGAAGGCAGAGAAAATATGTATGTTTTTTTTTGCTATCCTTGCCAATGCATTAGGTGATAGTTAGAAAAGGCATGAGAATTATGTTTCGTGACTTTCCTATCACTCGTTCTTTGTGGAAATTAGATTTTACGAATAGGATTTTTCCTTTTCGCATTTCTTTTCATATTGTTCCAATTGTAATGTGCTGCCATACATTATAAGCGATTTAATATTCTTATTTTTTTGACTATAGTGCGAGCTCAACCCAAAGATTTAACGAATCGTCCACTGCAAAAACGAGCAGATTCAGCGGCTTCGCTCGCTTGCTCGAGTTATCTGGGTGTGGGTGCATAGCGGCTTAGCGGAACGTGGCGTTACCGCGGCTATATAAGCGTGCGAAACCGAGAAGCGGTCTCTTTTTTTTGTCTTTCGTCTACGACTCTCTTAAGCACTAAGCTCACGCGGTCTGAAGTTGGCAACCACGTGCAAGTTAGCATACTTTCGTGAAAAACTCTATCTCGTGCAATATTAATTATTAATTAATTCGAGTACCTTTTCTCGAGCTATTTAGCGAATCAGCTAGCTGCGAGTTAGCAGAAAAGTTTCGCGGCTAAACATAAACGCCACCAGCAATTCGTCCTATAAGGCGAGCATAGATAGACGGTAAATTGCCGGAGCGACGGAGCGCAGTTAGACCACGCAGCACCCAAGAAAGCGCCTGTTTCTTGTGTTAAGAAGACAAACAAAGTAGCCAGAAGGTACGCCGTCGCAAAAAGTATGGCCATCGAGAGACTCATGCAAATGACGTTGGTTGGCTCTCACAGTGATTGATAAGGATAGCGGACAGCGACGCCCATAGCCCAGTCGACGAACAAAGAAAAAAAAATTTACGATCCCAGTGTGTATGCGGGCGGAGCGGGAGTAAAACGACCCAAAAGCAAAAGTGGCTGCCAGTTCCCACATCGCACGCGGCCGGCACGCAGCTTCAAGCAAAGAAAAAATACGAAAAACAAAAAGTTATAAGAATTCCGGAAACCGCGTTCAATCCCGTACTGTTGAATCGTACCTATTTTGTTAAATCCTTTCCCCCTTTCACGTTCATAATTAGTGTTTAATATTGTTTTTAAGTAAGTTACCTAGTAAGAGGCTAAAATTCTCTCTCCGTAGGCCTGTTATCGTAAAATCGCGGAATTAGTGCACGCTCTTTTCGGTGTCTTTTTGCATACATATATAATATATATATATATAAATAAATAATTTAAAAAAGTTCTCAGTGACGCGTAACCCTGATACGAAGTGTTTTTGTGGCCACAACAGCAGCTCGGAGAGGAAGAAATGAGTGAGTACCAACGTTTGTTTTTTTTCTATTTGTTATAATATTTATTCCTATATATACACATTACATATGTATGCCTAAGGTTCGAGCTTGAGCAAGTTTAAGTTTTTTTTTTATTCCGAGAATTGTAATTCGGAGTCAATTAATTCGGAGAGAGGAGGTTAACTCATTGAAATATGAAATTTTGTTTTTTTTTGGCTTTTGGTTTTGAATTCACAAACTGTAACAGTAGTTCCAAGACGTTAGTCTAGCAAGCTAAAATCCTTAGTATTTAAATTAGATAAGTAAGACAAGAACGTTTATAAAAAAGTAATTTTCGTTGCATTAACTTCAACACGATTATGCGCAAATAAAAAAATGAATTATTAATCCAGTTACGGAATCCAAGATTGTTTGTTTATTTGAGGACATAGGTATTTTGATATGAAGGCCTAAAGCAATTCGGCGGGTGAGACGCAGATCGCGAACATGCATACATACACGTAAACGTTCAAACGTAGCTCATATCTGAGCACGTCTAAATAAGGGACTATCCCCATTAAAAGTTAAAGGGCGAGGATAGTCAAGGAGCAATGGTGGATACTCCATTGCTATAAGAGGGCGGGCACCCTTATGGTGGCGTAATACCTGGCCATCGTAATATAAACAATAAGTAGTGCTGGTAAGAATCGCAATACATTCTTTTCTTCCCATACCGTTCAAATGCGCTCAAACGCACTCACACGCACACACACACAACCGGTTTCACTTTTTCCCCATCCCCGAGAAATGGCGACAGAGTTTTCATAATAAGAATCAAGCGTATGATCACCTCCCCAACCGTAGAATCGACGCAGTAAATCCCCCCCCCCCATCACCGTTAGGAGACACTTTATTTTTTTTTGTAGAGGAAAAAGAGCAGCAAGATCCCCACCTAGAACCGTTGAGCTTAGCTGAGCAACAACATTTCGTGTCTCCCAGCTGCTCGGGTAAAACCCCGTCCCCTCCTACTACAAAATGGCGCCCAACTAAGTGGAGCCGTAGCAAAAGTAATGCTATGGCAAATCTTTAAAATATTATAATTAGAATTTTGGAAAGCTTCGCTATTTCGTGTGTAGAATTTTGTTTCTTGAATTCCTATTGGAAGTCGTAGAGTCTTAGAAGAATTGTCTTTAGCCTTCTTGCTCCAAGGGGATCGAAACAAATATGCGTATAGGAAAATATTTAACAGTAGATGTTTCAGTGAGTCGTCGATTATAAGTAGTAGGCCGCTAGCATATCTTCAGTTACCGCAGAGACACACTCTAAAATATTTTCCACTGTTCCGCTATCTTAGAAGAGTCCGTAAATACCAGAGAGTAGGGAGAATCATCAAGATAGGGTACAGCGAGCGGCAGCGTTACTTATTGTTTTTATTTTGTATTTATTTCATTGTGTGCATGGGAACGTATCCAAAACTCACCCGTTTTTATGATATCAAGTATACCCACAGTTTAAACGTATATACTGCTTCCCTACCTTAGCTAAACCATTAGTTTATTTTATCAAATGGACAGGTCTAGAGGCGCAGTAAGCAAAAGCGGTAGAAAGCCAAATTTTGAACCTAATAGGCACAGCATGTCGTTGCGATCTTATGGTCCGGTGGCTGATAATAACAGGTCATTGGAGACACAAAGAACTTCCACCGATAGGCAGGTCATGCATTCTCCACCCATTAGAACTGCAAGTCAGTCAGATCAAAGTTTAGCAAATATCAACCCATCTTCTCAGAATTTGCCAGTTTCGAATGATCCTGGAATCTATATTCAGTCGAATCAAGCTCCAATTGGGACCACAACTTCCCCAACCGGTGCTACCAGAACAACCCCCATGGCTACAGTGTCGGTAATGTCAAACCCGGTTGTCACTTGTTCGCTCCCCAAGGAGGCCCAAGCTTCGAGTCGGGATTTTCCACAAGTAGATCCGAGTGCGTCAGTTTTTTCACCAGACAGACAAAGATTGCTTTCAGCTCAAATCAAAAACTTGGTCGATGCAAGCATCGGTTCAACCCAAGCGTCAATGATGGCATCTTTAACGGCTATAATTCAGAATTGTGTTCAGGAATCGGTACAGAATGCAATTGCTGCAAGCAGTACACATTCCCTACATAATCGGAATCAGAATTACCAAGCGAATGCAGGTGAGGTTATGGAGCCTAGATCGTCGTTAAATACAAACAGACAGGCAGTCGCAATGCCAACACAGAATGAGATCCGAGGCACTAGTAGCACACATAGATATCAACCAAACATCAGCAGCGATTCTCGCGATAATTTTTCGCAAGAAGGAAATGAGCACGTTTATCGGGAAGACACCCAACATTTCCAAAGAGCTGAGATTACATACCAACCGGCTAGGCAAAGTAGGAAAATTGAGATGGATAGATGGGGCATAAATTTCGACGGAACGTCAAAAACGATGTCCGTTGAAGATTTTGTTTTTCGAGTAGAAGTACTTAAAAATAACTACGGCTGTTCGTGGGCAGAAGTCCTTAGGAATTTTCATCTTGTTCTTTCGGGGATAGCTCAAGAATGGTATTGGCAACATTTACGTACCGGTCCTAGATTAGACTGGGGTCTCTTTCGCCAAGCGTTGCTAAAGAATTTTAAAACGAGTGAGAGCGATTTTGAAATAATCAAACAGATCATAGACCGCAAGCAATACCCACAGGAGAGTTTTGATAGTTTTTATAACTCGATACTACAATTGAAAAATCAGTTGAGAACAGCAATTCATGATTCGGAGTTGTTGGGGTTAGTCAAAGGCAATGTGAATAACAAGCTAATGAACTTCATTTACCCCATGTCGATATACACGTTAGATCAGTTTAGGGACGAGTGTCGCCGGACTGAAAAAATGATACAGTCTCGTGATCAGAATCGGTATCGTAGTCCCAATTTCAACATCAGGAATATTAATGAACTGAGTGATGATCAGCCGGCAAGCGAACTTGACATTTCAGAAGAGGTGTCGGCGGTTTTCCTTCACGGAAGGTCAAGAGATAATTCCGAAGTTAACAGTTCAAACAGGTCATGTTGCTTTAATTGTAAGCAACCAGGTCACAGCTTCGTCAGCTGTCCGTCCCCCAATCGAAAGCTATTTTGCTACCGTTGCGGGCTTGAAAGCGTTACGACGCCTACGTGTCCCAAGTGCAACCAGGGAAACCGGAGGTCGAACGCGGTTGTAGGGGAATCCCGTTCGACACAAACAGGCCCCTAGGCGTAAGTGTCGGAACAAATACAAGCACAGACCACACCACAAGAGTTCAACAACCGAACGTACAAAAACAACTTAAAATTTTAAAACGAAGTAAGCAATCTATCGGACAGAACTCAACCCGCGTTCGGCAGAAGAAATCAATTTCCTTTGACGAACGCCTCAGAAATTACAACAACATACGCAGCAAAATTTTTCAATTAAATGAACTAAAACAGCTACAGTCAATCCCTAAAAATGGCCAGGTAAGAATAAGGTACAGGAAGAGATTGTTGTATAGAAAATTGATAAACTTTTGTTCATTGGAGCAGGATGAAGATCCACGTCCGTATGCCAACATTTTGATTCACGGTCAGAAGATGAAAGGTCTTTTAGATAGTGGCGCAACTGTCTCATGTTTAGGCAAAGGATGTGAAGAGCTCGTCAAAGATTTAGGAATTTCATTTTATAGCTTTAGGTCAGTCGTAAAAACAGCTGACGATAGTAAACACAATATTATTGGTCGTGTACGAGTGTTGGTCGAATACAACAATATAGAGGAGTACATGGATATTTACCTTGTGCCAAGTCTAGCACAAACTTTGTATTTAGGGGTAGATTTCTGGAAGGTCTTCCAGATCGCGCCACAAATAGTAAGCGAAGTAGGTGTTATTGAAGCAGAAGTGACAAACGTGTCTGCGGGCCACAGTCGAGACCCACCGGAATATGAAGACCCGAAGGATAATACACCAATGCATGAACTAAGTCCCGAGCAAAAGATTCAGCTTGAAGAAGCTATAAAAGAGTTCCCATCTTACGCGGAAAAGGGATTAGGTAGAACGACAGTAGAAATGCACACAATTGACACAGGAGATGCGCAACCTATTAAGAAACGGTTTTATCCGATCTCACCGGCCATCCAGAAAATAGTTTATGAAGAAGTTGACAGAATGCTTTCCTTAGGAGTAATAGAACCAAGCGTAAGCTCGTGGAGCTTTCCAATTGTTCTTGTCAGGAAACCAGGAAAGAATAGGATGTGCATAGACTTTCGGGAACTGAACCGTGTTACAAAAAAATTAGCATATCCATCACATCTCGTTGAGGGGATGATAAGTCGACTTGACGACACAACAGTTATATCGAGCGTGGATCTCAAAGATGCCTTTTGGCAGATTCCGCTCGAAGAAAAGTCAAAGGAGAAGACGGCATTTGCGGTTCCAGGAAGACCATTATACCAATTTACAGTCATGCCTTTTGGACTGTGCAACGCAGCCCAGAGGTTATGTAAGCTGATGGATGCAGTGATCCCCCAAGAACTCCGCAAATACGTATTCGTGTACCTCGACGACTTACTTATCATTTCGCCCGACTTAGGAACTCATTTTAAAATCCTCAAGTTGACGGCCAAATGCCTTACAGACGCTAATCTTACCATAAATTTAGAAAAGTCAAAGTTCTGCTGTAAAGAGCTTAAGTACTTAGGTTATATTGTAGGCCAGGGACACTTGAAACCCGATCCAAGCAAGGTCTCTGCTGTGCAGGAATTCCCGTTACCAACCTCGCAAAAGCAAGTAAGAAGATTTATTGGCATGTGCGGTTGGTATCGACGTTTCATAAGGAATTTTTCGTCATTAGCGTCGCCTTTGTCGGATACCTTGAAGAAGGGGAAGTGTTTCACGATGACTGCGGAGGCGGTCACCTCTTTTAATGCTCTCAAGTCAGCCTTGACTACTGCTCCATTGCTGAGTAACCCTGACTACTCTCAACACTTCCTAGTTCAGTGCGATGCTTCTAGCTATGGCATAGGGGCTGTTCTTTTCCAATATGATGAAGATGGACAGGAAAAACCTATCGCCTATTTTTCTCAGAAAATGAACTCCTGTCAGCAGAAGTATAGCGTGACTGAACAGGAATGTTTAGCAGCGGTTTTAGCGATCAAAAGATTTAGGCCTTATATAGAGGGTCTGCCGTTCACAGTGATCACGGACCATGCTAGTCTTAAATGGTTGATGGGCTTAAAAGACTTAAGTGGACGGTTAGCTAGGTGGTCTCTTAAGCTGCAAGCGTTCGACTTTAAGATTGAGCACAGGAAAGGCTCACAGAATATAGTTCCGGATACCCTTTCCCGTGGTTTTCTGGAAGCACTTTCGCTTGGACAGGATGATAGCATGTCGGTAGATTTAGAGAGTAGCGAATTCGACTCGAAGGAGTATGCAAGTATAAGAGAAATGATTCAGCAGGATCCGCCCAAGTTTCCGGATATGAAAGTGGAAGGAAACCTTCTTTATAAACGTGTTCGAAGTCCGGACATAGCCTCAGCGGCATCCGAGCTCGCGTGGCGGCTATGGGTACCCAAAAGCATGACGCGAAAGTTTGTTGAAGGTGCTCATAATCCAACGAATGCTTCACATGGAGGAGTCACGAAGACAGTAGAGAGAATCCGACAGTTTTACTATTGGCCGGACATGTTCACCCAGGTGCGCGAGTACGTGAGAAATTGCGATGCTTGCAAGGAGAACAAGTCTCCCAATATGGGGTTGAGACCACTGATGGGGCGACCGATGGATATATATAGACCCTTTCAGAAACTGTATATAGACTTCATGGGCCCTTACATCAGAACTAAGCGAGGAAACCTTTTTCTATTTGTTGTGCTAGATCACTTCTCGAAGTATGTGTTTTTGAAGCCGATGCCGAAAGCGTCCTCGACCGCCGTTATTAGATTCCTTGAACAAGATGTTTTCTGTAGGTTTGGAATTCCCGAGTACGTGCATTCCGATAATGGGAAGCAATTTGTTTCAAAAGAGTTCAAACAGTTTTTAGGCGCCAATGGCGTGAAACAAATATTGAATGCGATATACTCACCCCAAGCAAATGCTTCTGAGCGAGTTAATCGGTCAATTTTATCAGCCGTCCGAATGTATTTAAAAGAGGATCAGAAAGAATGGGACCTGCACATTTCACAAGTGCAACAATCACTTTGCTCAGCATATCATCAGTCTACCAAAATGAGTCCTTATTTTTGTTTATTTGGCATGAACATGATAACTCATGGAGGAGTGTATCCGATCCTACGGAAATTGCAGAATTCCAATGATAGTGAATTGCTCGCGGTAAAGCACTCCGACCGAATGGAGGCAATAAGGGAAAAGGTAAAGCAACATCTGGCAGATGCCTATCAAAAGAATGAGAAAGTGTATAATACTAGAAGTACGGATAAGAAGTTTCATCCCGGACAAGAAGTTTTCCGGAGGAACTTTGTGCAAAGCAATCAGGCCAAGGCTATCAACGCTAAGTTGTGCCCGAAATTTCTGCGATGTAGAATTAGAAGCGTAATCGGCAACTGTATGTATGAAGTCGAGGACTTGCAAGGGAAGTTAGTAGGGAGAGTGCATGGCAAGGATATAAGACAGTAGGTCCAGTTTTCGTAGACAACTCAGGGGTGGGACGACTTTTTATTTTCTCAGGCTTACGGCATCACTTGTTCCACGTCTTTAAGGAAGTTAAACTTCATTCAAATCCTTGGTGTTGTAATGTGCTGCCATACATTATAAGCGATTTAATATTCTTATTTTTTTGACTATAGTGCGAGCTCAACCCAAAGATTTAACGAATCGTCCACTGCAAAAACGAGCAGATTCAGCGGCTTCGCTCGCTTGCTCGAGTTATCTGGGTGTGGGTGCATAGCGGCTTAGCGGAACGTGGCGTTACCGCGGCTATATAAGCGTGCGAAACCGAGAAGCGGTCTCTTTTTTTTGTCTTTCGTCTACGACTCTCTTAAGCACTAAGCTCACGCGGTCTGAAGTTGGCAACCACGTGCAAGTTAGCATACTTTCGTGGAAAACTCTATCTCGTGCAATATTAATTATTAATTAATTCGAGTACCTTTTCTCGAGCTATTTAGCGAATCAGCTAGCTGCGAGTTAGCAGAAAAGTTTCGCGGCTAAACATAAACGCCACCAGCAATTCGTCCTATAAGGCGAGCATAGATAGACGGTAAATTGCCGGAGCGACGGAGCGCAGTTAGACCACGCAGCACCCAAGAAAGCGCCTGTTTCTTGTGTTAAGAAGACAAACAAAGTAGCCAGAAGGTACGCCGTCGCAAAAAGTATGGCCATCGAGAGACTCATGCAAATGACGTTGGTTGGCTCTCACAGTGATTGATAAGGATAGCGGACAGCGACGCCCATAGCCCAGTCGACGAACAAAGAAAAAAAAATTTACGATCCCAGTGTGTATGCGGGCGGAGCGGGAGTAAAACGACCCAAAAGCAAAAGTGGCTGCCAGTTCCCACATCGCACGCGGCCGGCACGCAGCTTCAAGCAAAGAAAAAATACGAAAAACAAAAAGTTATAAGAATTCCGGAAACCGCGTTCAATCCCGTACTGTTGAATCGTACCTATTTTGTTAAATCCTTTCCCCCTTTCACGTTCATAATTAGTGTTTAATATTGTTTTTAAGTAAGTTACCTAGTAAGAGGCTAAAATTCTCTCTCCGTAGGCCTGTTATCGTAAAATCGCGGAATTAGTGCACGCTCTTTTCGGTGTCTTTTTGCATACATATATAATATATATATATATAAATAAATAATTTAAAAAAGTTCTCAGTGACGCGTAACCCTGATACGAAGTGTTTTTGTGGCCACAACAGCAGCTCGGAGAGGAAGAAATGAGTGAGTACCAACGTTTGTTTTTTTTCTATTTGTTATAATATTTATTCCTATATATACACATTACATATGTATGCCTAAGGTTCGAGCTTGAGCAAGTTTAAGTTTTTTTTTTATTCCGAGAATTGTAATTCGGAGTCAATTAATTCGGAGAGAGGAGGTTAACTCATTGAAATATGAAATTTTGTTTTTTTTTGGCTTTTGGTTTTGAATTCACAAACTGTAACAGTAGTTCCAAGACGTTAGTCTAGCAAGCTAAAATCCTTAGTATTTAAATTAGATAAGTAAGACAAGAACGTTTATAAAAAAGTAATTTTCGTTGCATTAACTTCAACACGATTATGCGCAAATAAAAAAATGAATTATTAATCCAGTTACGGAATCCAAGATTGTTTGTTTATTTGAGGACATAGGTATTTTGATATGAAGGCCTAAAGCAATTCGGCGGGTGAGACGCAGATCGCGAACATGCATACATACACGTAAACGTTCAAACGTAGCTCATATCTGAGCACGTCTAAATAAGGGACTATCCCCATTAAAAGTTAAAGGGCGAGGATAGTCAAGGAGCAATGGTGGATACTCCATTGCTATAAGAGGGCGGGCACCCTTATGGTGGCGTAATACCTGGCCATCGTAATATAAACAATAAGTAGTGCTGGTAAGAATCGCAATACATTCTTTTCTTCCCATACCGTTCAAATGCGCTCAAACGCACTCACACGCACACACACACAACCGGTTTCACTTTTTCCCCATCCCCGAGAAATGGCGACAGAGTTTTCATAATAAGAATCAAGCGTATGATCACCTCCCCAACCGTAGAATCGACGCAGTAAATCCCCCCCCCCCATCACCGTTAGGAGACACTTTATTTTTTTTTGTAGAGGAAAAAGAGCAGCAAGATCCCCACCTAGAACCGTTGAGCTTAGCTGAGCAACAACATTTCGTGTCTCCCAGCTGCTCGGGTAAAACCCCGTCCCCTCCTACTACACAATAACCCGATTCAACTTTAAGTTGCTACATATTTGTTATGTTTTTTTTTATGAGTTTTATGAAACTAGTACGAAGATTATAGGACGATGCCATGTGATGGAGATGACCGAAAATATGTATTATTCCAAAATCAATTATTTTTTTTGTTAATTTCATTGTTGACAACAGATTTTTTTTCTGCGTGCAAATAAGTGCTATATATTTTTTTTGACGATTTTTTCATTTAATTAACGTGAAATGGAGCTTTTGGACTTTGCGTGTCTCGATGCAGACGAGATTCGATTTGAATGTCAGTTGAGAGATCTCCCGCTGATAGGTACGGTTAGGCAGATGGCTACAGAGCTAAAGAAAGTTGCTAATGAGGAACGCAAAGGTATTCGAACCTTTACGCCTTACCCCGTAAATAGTCCGAATTTAGAAATGGAAGCATGCCAAGAGAAGTTTGAACGACTGGAGTCGTTAGTAACAGAGTGTGTTAGGTCTGCGAATCAAGAACGCGAAAAACAGGCTATTTCCAAAGCAATACATTTAAGAAATAGGCTTGAAATTTTAAGAGACAGAGAGCCAAACTTTAAAATTTCGATTAAAAATCTTGAATCAAAATTAAAACTTTTGATTGACCATATGCTTAGCGTAGATAGTGGTGCTGGTCCAAGCACACCGATACACTTGGAGGAGGATCACGGTAGCAAAGATCCACAGGCAGGCCAACAACAACAGGAGATGTCAGTAGTGCCCCAAAATATAGTAGGTGCAGCTAGGCAGGTTACAAATGGCCACAGTCTTTCCAGTCCTTCAATGTATACACCTGCAAGTGATGCTGGCACTAGGCAAGTCCTCGAAAACCAAAGTTCTGGTGCAATTTCAAAGCGTACTTCGGCTGCTTGGAAATCTAAAGCAGATCACGCACGCGCAAATTATCAAACGAATGATAACCCTATCGCAAAACAAACAGCGCATACTACGTTTGTATCAATGAATGATATGAGCTATGCCTTGCCTAAGTCTGCTCCACTAATTCAAACGCAACAAAGGCAAAGTGCATACAAAAACCAAATGTATAATCAGGTGAATTTCTACGATCAAAATTCGTTCGATCATGATCAAACCATAGGTAGAACCGAGCCTTATCAAATGGCAAATGAATTTTCAAGCGAAAATCTCGGTAGATTACGCAACGTAAGCAATTGGAAACTTCGATACGATGGTTCTCATAGTGGTCTTACTATTGAGCAATTTATTATGCGGGTTGAAATTTTAGCCAGAGGTGAGGGGATCCCGTTAGATCAACTTTGTTTGTCTATGCATCTACTTCTATCAGGGAATGCCAACAATTGGTTCTGGATATTTATTCAAAAAAATAGGTTTCCGAAATGGCAACATTTTCGTAAAGCTATAATTAGTGAATTTCAAACATACACCACAGACCAAGAAATCAGACGGCAGATTGAAAATAGAAAACAAAAGCATAGAGAGTCGTTTGCAGAGTTTAAGCTAGCGATAGAAACACTTGATGCGCTTCTTCGAGTTCCGTATTCAGAAGCGGAAAAGATCAGCATCCTCAAGTCAAACATGCATCCTGCTTTACGCAAAAGACTTATCCTCGAGCATATCGTTTCGGTAAGCGATCTGAAGGAAAAGTGTATGCTAATAGAGAAGGGCTTAGCTGATGTTGGTGAAACTCTCGACGATCAAGTTTTCACAAGAAGAAGGCACGTGAATGAGTTTTCTTATGTCACAAATCCCGATGAGCCAACGTTCTCTCCTGAGCAATCGATCTTTTATTCTGTTAATCAAACTGATCAAAATACTTTTGAAGTTGAGGAGAATAATTTAATGATATGTTGGAATTGTGAGGATATAGGACATGGTTTTATGGATTGCCCGAAGGACAAAAGAAATTTGTTTTGTTACTCATGTGGGGCTAAAAACGTGACAAAACCAAATTGCTTCAGGTGTAATAATTTAAACCACCAATCGGATGTGCGCAAAGAAAGGGGAATGCGTCATCCGAATGCAGGACAGTCATATCCCCAAAACAATGTTCGTTTTCTACGCAAACCGACCTCGAACAGAAATTGTACCACCCAAACAGAACTATAACATATTTTAAAGCACGTAAACAAAATATCAGACAAGTCAAACAAGCTAGAATCGTATCAGATGTTAGTGGTCGTCCTCTGGCAAATATCCAGCTCAAAAACAAATCCCTAACTGGCTTATTAGACAGCGGGGCCACAATTTCAGTTTTAGGAGAGGGGGCCATGGAACTTCTGAAGGAGCTTGATCTTAACCACTTATCATTAAAATCAGATCTTTGCACAGCAGATGGATCAGCTCATAGTGTGATCGGATATGTGTACATACCGGTAACTTTCAATAACGCTGTGAAGACCATAAAGTTTTTCATTTCGCCATCGCTTAAGAGACTAGTGACCTTAGGTATGGACTTTTGGTTTGCATTTGGATTACATCCCACATTTTTGGAAGAAATATCCACCCGTAATTCAGATGCAAACTCTCATTCTTTGTCTGTCAAGAGATTCTGGACGAATGCATTGCTTCGATTCCATCATTTGAAAATCTTGGCTTGGGACGAACATCTGTAATAGAGCACGAGATCAATGTAGGAAATGTGAGTCCTATTAAGCAGCGTCATTTTGCAATTTCACCAGCTATGCAGAAATTATTATATGCTGAAATCGACAGAATGCTCGATCTCGATGTTATCGAAAAAAGTCAGAGTAGTTGGTCTTCACCGGTTGTCATAGTAAAGAAGCCAAACGGGAAAACAAGGCTTTGCTTAGATGCTAGGAAAGTGAACGAGCACACCCTTAAAGATGCTTATCCGCTTCCTATTATTGATGGAATTCTTGCAAGGTTGAAAAAGGCCAAATTTATAACAGCACTCGATTTAAAAGACAGTTTTTGGCAAATTCCGTTAAGTTCATCTGCAAAGGAAAAAACTGCTTTTCCGGTGCCTGGTCGTGGGTTATTTCAGTTTAAAGTGATGCCATTTGGACTGAAAAATGCTACGCAGTCGATGTGCAAATTAATCGATCACGTTATACCCTACGAGTTGCACCAGGATGTTTTTACTTATGTGGATGATCTTCTTATAATTTCCGAAACCTTTGATGAACACGTTGACCTGTTAAGAAAAGTGGGTTCCTATTTAAGGCAAGCCAACCTAACCATCAACTTAGAAAAAAGCAAATTTTGTCAACGTGAGATACGTTACCTAGGATATATAGTTGGTATGGACGGTTTAAAACCCGATCCAAAAAAGGTATCAGCTATAGCTGAATTTCCGCAACCGAAAACGGTAAAACAATTGAGACGTTTTCTTGGTATGTGCCAGTGGTACATGCGAATGGTACCAAACTTTGCTGCTGTTGCTGCACCTCTTACGTCACTCACTAGTAAGAATTCGTTTCAAAAGGATTGGTCAAAAGAAGCTCTATCATCTTTCGAGAATTTAAAGAAAATGCTTACAACAGCACCAGTTTTGGCTGCCCCAGACTTTGAAAAACCTTTTCAGATACATTGCGATGCATCTATGGCTGGTGTGGGAGGTGCACTGATTCAGTTGGATGATAGTGGCAATGAACGGCCAGTAGCCTTTATGTCAAAGAAACTGAATACTGCTCAGAGCAACTATAGCATTACAGAACTGGAATGTTTGGCTGCTGTGCTCAGTGTTCAAAAGTTTCGGCCGTACATAGAGGGTACTCGGTTTGTCATTGTCACAGATCATGCCAGTTTAAAATGGTTAATGTCTCAAAAAGATCTCAACGGTAGACTGGCCAGATGGTCACTCAAGTTGCAGCCTTTTGATTTTGAGATTGTGCATCGAAAAGGTAAAGACAATATTGTAGCTGATGCATTATCGCGTGGTACGGTAGAGGAGATTGTTGGAAGTCTGAATGGGTATCTAGACGAAGATTTTTCCGTTGATGACGAGTATAAGGATCTTTTAAAATCTATCGAAAGAACAGCTGACTGGTTACCTGATTTAAAAGTGCACAAAAACAAAATTTTCAAGCGTGTTAAGTTTAGAGATTCTTCTATCACAGACGAATCAGAATGTTGGCGTTTATGGATGCCGAAAACGTTCCGACAGGAACTAATACAAAGAGAGCATGAACCACCAAATTGTGCACATCCAGGAGTCAACAAACTTTTGGAAAAGTTGAAGCGGTTGTACTATTGGCCGAAAATGGTAGTGGATGTTACAAATTATGTCAACTCTTGTGATAAATGTAAAATTTCTAAGATTCCTAACGTGATTATGAGGCCACCAATGCAACCAAGAGACCCACCGCTACGTCCATGGCAAGAACTACACATAGATTTTGTAGGTCCTTTTCCAAGATCTAAGAAAGGTAATACGCAAGCGTTTGTGATTTTAGATAACTTTTCTAAGTATCTTGTTGTAAAGCCACTTCGAAATGCCACTTCCAAATTAGCAATACAAACGCTAGTGGAAAACGTCTTTGAGTTATTTGGTGTTCCTGAAAAGATTGTCTCTGACAATGGTTCGCAATTCGTTTCGCATGAATTCAAAAATTTTTTGTCTATGCACGGTATCAGACACGTATGTACGGGTATATACTCGCCACAAGCAAACGCTGCTGAAAGATCAAACAGGACCATTTTTACAGCCGTTCGGTTATATATAGAGAAAGATCACCGAGAGTGGGATTCTCATCTCGGATCAATATCTTGTGCATTAAGAAATGTAGTGCATGAATCCACAGGATTCAGCCCATTTTATTTATTATATGGTTTCCATATGGTCACCCATGGAAGCACATATGCGTTATTGAAAGAGTTTGATGCTCTGTCAGGTGAATCTCCGGAAATCAATGAGAGACATGACAGATTGACCAAGATTAGGGAAGAGGCGTACGAATGCCTAAAGACGGCACAGACAAAACATGCCAAGGCCTACAATCTACGATCAAGGCCTGTAAACTTTACAGTTGGTCAGGTAGTGTATAGGCGAAATTTCGTCAAGAGTAGTGCACCCAATGTATACAGTGCAAAGCTAGCGCCGAAGTTCAAGAAGTGTCGGATCCAACGTAAAATTGGAAACTGTTTATATGATCTGGAAGATCTTAACGGTAAATGTATTTGCAGAGCACATGCTAAGGACCTTATTTCCTAAGCAAAAGTTGCCCGGTTTCTCACTCGGTAGAGCATGAGACTCTTAATCTCAGGGTGTGGGTCTGCCCCGCGTTGTCCCATAGTATTGGTCTCGTATATAAAATGATTTTTGTATTTTTCAAACATAACGACTGCTGTTGCATTCGTTCTGCTTGCTTTGTAACATTCAAACTGTTGAAGTCTCCAACGATGTTATGTGTTTCAAGCTTAAATAAAATTACTGGAAAAAATCGATCTCACGTGCAGATGTCGCTCTGACCGATCGCATTTTCGAAAATTTGCAACTTCTGAGAGACTCTGGCTAAGCAATTTCCGGCTACTAACTTTCTTTCTCTAAAACACACTTCGAGGATAAGGTTCTATTCCTTAATTAGTTTTATTTTTATTAAGTCTATTTCCATTTAATACTTATTAAGTACAGTAAAATTAAGTACAGAAAATAAAGACAAATAGTCTATAATAAAAAAATAAGAAAAAAAAAAAAACATCTAGCAGCTAATAAAGGGTAAGAGTTTTCGCCAAGTACAATCATACATATAGAATTTATAGTGAAGGCATTTCGGCAGATTTCTGTTGTATTTCTCGGTGTCTCATCAGTTGAAGAGGTGAAAAATCCACCTCAGACGAAGATCAATCAAAGCTTCCAACGTGGGGAAATTCCACGACTTCCCATCACATGCGGCTTTACCACACCACGATCGGTGATCGCACATGCGCAGGATTAAGCCACGCATAACCGCCACCGCCGTATTCAAGCCATCACAGTGAGATCTACGCAGAGACCGAGTTCGCAAGTCCCAGAAAATCCCCAATTTTCCGCTGCGTTTTAGTATATAGTGCACACGTGTTATAAATATATACCTACCACTTTATATATATAAAAAAAAGGACAAAAAAAAAAGTGAATTACATAAATACCACTACCAATAAGTTAAAACCCTAAAAATACCTATGCTAAAAAGTTAAACGTTTTAATTAATCATAAATCTACTTATGTATGTGATTTTTTTCTTACATCTACTTAAATTACGATTTGCCTAAAAAAAAAAAAAAATAATATTGCATAGTTTGGTCTTAAACATAAATTTATCATGAGTGTTAGTTCAGTGAAATAGTGGTTAGATTCATTTAAATAATTCAAAGCAGCTTCATCAACAACAAACCAGCTCCAGGATGTTCCTGACATGTCAAGAAAATCAACGAGCAGAGATCACAGGTAACCAATAATTATAACATTTATATACTTAACATTCACCACTATAACATAAAACACCTAACACTTCAGAACACTTAAAATATTTTAAAATTTTCATCCTTACATTAACTTAAATTATCTAAATCTTATCGTTGCATAATAAATTTGAGTTAGATTGATAAATAATCCGAAATATTAAACATAGGGCAAAGATTCATGTAATCAATATACATAAAACATATACATACGTACAAATAAATTCAAGTGTAATACACGTCACAAAACTTTAGTTCCCGCGCATATTTTTTTTGGAATTTGTTTACCTAGAAAGCACTTGCATTCATGGTCATGTTATCTCTTCTAAAGGGATTCCCTACATTAGTCATGTTTTGCTAATTTTTTTTCTTATCGGTCATCTTCGTCACGAACATCGTTCCCAACTCTTCGGTACATATGGTATCAACATGACGTAATACCTGCCATGTTCTCTTACAACAATAACAAATTGAAACCAGTGTTGGTGATGAGTGCAGGAGTGCACTTGTCATCATGTAGCTGTGTCTTGTGACGAGCCCCCTCCCCCGATCAGATTCATGAAGATTTGGTGTTTACTTTTGCTCTGACAGCTTTAGCAACTGTTTAATTCTCTCGCAATAACATTTTCATCATTCATTTTCGATCGTCACCTCTCCCCACGACCCAACCCTGAGCAGCCGGAAGAAAAAGTTAGAAAGGGAGCATTGGAGGTGAATGAAATGGAATGGACCACGTATAACACTTTAATATAGAAGTGTATAATATCATCGTTGCTTCCTTCAACAATAGCAGTGGTCATGTGGACGCAGTCGCAGTAACATGTGCTGTGGACATATGCTACAAACCACACTGCTGCATGCAGAACAACATCAGCTCATCATTTACCACCTATCAATGTAATCGACGACGGCCTCATTATTACCAATGACCAGACCTGTACAATTCAAGAGGTCGAAGAATCGCCCATCACAATTCACGGCACCTTCCTTCTAACATTTGCTAAAAAGGTTAGCCATAACGGTACGACATACATCAATGCAAAGCAGAATAACTGTTTAAGCCCAGCTGTATCCACACAGACTGAATCTCACGGATCATTTAACCCTGTTGTCTTTGCCATACCTCCATGAGATTAACACTAAGAACTTGGAGCACATCACCACAATTAAAAAAGAAATCGGGTCTCAAACCAGGACTCAGAACGTGCAATGGTTCATGCTTGCTATACTAGTAGTTGTCGTTGTGATAAGTCTCGCAGTCGTTTTTATCCTAAAACGGAAGCTGCAGCAGACCAGCAAGGACGTTAATGCCAGAGACAAACCATACTGAGACCCCCAACTCACAATCCTCTTGCCGCTGGTCCCCTCAGTTTTTATTTGAATTCGCCATTTTGTTTTCCTATCCGTGTATGTCATTTAAAATCCGTGTGAGCAACCGCAAAAAAAACGAACCAACAAAAAAATGTGGTGAATTTCTTCTGACAGAAGTCGATTGACATAAGTCAAAATATAGAGAAGAAAAAACGTGTTTCGGAAAATTTTTCGCGTTTTGTTTGCATAAATTTAATTCCTCTATTTACAAAGCTATAAATTAGCAAAAGAAATCCGCGTACGTCGAACCAGACACCTCAACATCCTACTACGATGAAAGTGAACCGGCTCTACTGGAGGCGGAAGCCAAAGTTTGGAAAATTTGCGAGAAGTGTCAAGCGAAATGGACTGAGGATGGCCAGTACTACGACGCCACAATTGAGGGCATCACCGACGAGGGCGAGGTAAGTGTTATATTTGGGGCATATAAAAATCTTTCCACGACCACGCTGAGAGAGCTCAAGGAAGGAACGACCCGCAACGAAGTCTTCCCATCTACAAAGTAAGTTGTATGTACAAAACTTTCACGAAAAGTTTCTAGTTTACTTTATGTATTTATAGGCGAAATCGACCGAATCAAAAAGAATACCTTAAGAAGGAGCTGGAGGAGGAGGAGGAACACGACAAAAATAAGTAAAGAGTATATTTGCGTCGTCCCAGAATATCGAAGGATGTGTTGGCATTGGTACCTGTGTTGTTGCTGACAAGGGCATGACTGAATTCACAGTCGGCGAGAAACTGCGAAAAGGCATTTAGGACATGTAGTTCGGTTAATCTCCGTTTATTGGACTTACAAAATATTCACATACAGCCGATCACATCAAGGGAAATCTATTAAAAAAGTCGAATGTCTGTTCGTCGCTCGATAACATCGATGCTGGTGCTAGTGCTGGGGTTGAAGTGATCCACTCCGAGCTCCTTCAGCGCTTTCTGTTTCTCTGCGAAGGGATAGTCGTCGTTCAGTGTTTCGAGAAGAAGCATCGCCGGACTCCGAGGAATCGTCAACAGTTTGCAGATGTCATGCACTCTGTGCAAGAAAAGAAAAGAGTTTAAAATGGAAGAGCTACTCTTGGCAAATTGACGTGTTTGAGCTGTGGACACAAATTGTTTGTCATCAATGATATTGGTAAGAGTTGTTTCTTATCAATTAACTTTGTATTTCAATACTGATGTGTTTATTTTTAAATTTTTAGTACCGTCCAACAGTGCTGAAGATGTCAATGAGGCGTACACGGAATTGCTTCTTATACCATTGAAGCGTAATCTAGGATTACACGTGAGTTTTCTTATAAGTATACTACAGTTTGGGTTAGACATCGGAAAGTTCATGAATGCAGTAACTGCAAATTGTTTTGTTTCTCAAGTTTTCCGATGCACTTTTTCTGAACTGGTGGTCAGGTACAAGCCGATGGCTTGTTCTTATCGTTTCAACATAGTAATAATTGTGCGATTTTCGTTTTATTTACAGCACGTATCTGAGTCCACCGAAGAATTCTACATCGACGACGACTTCTGCGAAGACATTGAACTGTGCGCAAACATGGAGCTCGGTACGCGATCGCATCTCTCCGATCTGATTGACTTTGATGTTCTTTCGGCAGATATTTTCAAATCAAGCGATAATATTTTCACACTAATTTGTGTAGTTAACAAAAATGTAAACAATTTTTTTAATAAATCTAAGTCTAACTTAATATACATTCTTCAGATGATTATTATAAGAGATGCTAGGTTCCTTTTCTTTGTCATTATCGCAACTGTTTTATTTAATTTAAATTCAATTGTTTGTTGTATAAGAAAATATCCAAAGTTTATGTTTTTATTGAACTAAAAAATATATCTACAGATTTTCTTGGAAAAAGACTATTGTTTTATTGCACCTACTGAATAATTGTAGAGACATCTTTGGCGTTCTGATTTTTATTGGCAATCCTGGAACCGAATTGTATTGCGCGTTTTATCAGTTTTACAAAAGTTCTCAAACCCAACACCTTGTTCGAGCAGAAACCAACAACGCTGGTGGGATAGTAAGCTTCTGACAAAGCGCACTAGATCTTCCTGAATGAAAGGGGCACGAGAAGTCTTACCATTGTCGGCTACTACTCTGTCGTACCTAGATACCTAGATTTCTCGATGGCAGACGTGGCCAATCTATTAACTTTCACTTTCCATGTACATCGTGAAGTAAGAGGAACTGCAAAAGACATAATTGATCTTTCGGATTGCAGTGACTTTTCTGAAATACAATTGTTATTGAAATTGTTAATAACGTTTATTTATCTCTCAGATTTACTAAATGCTTTCGTTTAAATAAAGCAGCATTTTCATATCTTTTGGATGTTTTGAAAACGGAGCTAAATCCAAACTCAAAGTCTTTTCTCTATCTCCAAAAGTTAAGTTAGCTCCTTGCTTGCGGTTTTTTGCTGAAGGAAACTATCAGTATGGTACTGATAAGTACTACAACATATGTATTCCCAATCAACATTTTCTGAAGTGCTGGATATTCCTTCATTGATTGATTGATTGATTGATTATAATCTTTATTTCCTATTTATTTGAGGTTACAAAACAGTGTAAAAAATAAAGTATTTTATATACAGCTTGGCTTATCAGCCGTCTGCCGTTAAAAAACTTTACAAATTAATAAAAAAAGAGAGAATACATTATAGTGTGACAGAAAATAAATTATAGGTAAACAGGTTAAATATGAGTTAAATTTGCTAACAACAGGCAATATAAATACATAATTATAAAAAAGAGAAGAAAAAAACAAAAAAAAAAATAAGTTAAGCTTAGGAAAAATAGTTCAGTGAAAAGAATTGCAATTGAAACTAATCGATGGAGATGAGATCAAAAGATTTGTATCAATAGACATTATGGGCTTTTAGTTTAGCTAAAACAAACATTTAAAAAAGGAAACGGATTTATTTTTTTTTTTTTTTGAGTTGGATAAAAAAAAAAAAAAAAACTTGGCTTTTAGTTTAGCTAAAACGAAAGATAAAATTTTATTTACAAAGATGCAAAAGAGTTTCGGTAATTCATGGCATGCACGATAAATCGGATAAGCGATCTCCACCCACTATCTCCATTAAGAATTTGAGCACATTCTTGAAAAGTTAAGAAGCTTTTGTAGAAGTACAGTCTACGAATTTCCTGAATAATGGGGCATAACGCAAGGAAATGAAAAACATTCTCGTTCTGGTGCAGGTTACAAAGTGGACACCTGGGGTTTAAATCACTTCTATGCGGTCTGAAATTCAATTCAAGCATTTTTCGAGCTTGAAAAATCAGACTTATCTCCTGAACTGTTAGTTTGTTATTAAAATAGTTATTGGAACCCAAAGAAAGATTGAGCTCCCTATATACTGACCTACTTGTTGACTCCTTTGCTCTGTCCAAGCAAAGCTTTAGCAGATTGTAATCAACAACAGAGATGCAATCGTAGAGAATATTCCTCCACTCACAGACATTTCTTTCGGTTAACTCAATAGAAGTCTGGTTGGACTCGGCTAATTCGTACCAGTCTTTGATTGGAGAGTAGTTGCGTCTTATAGCTATAGTATAGCTTCATTGTAATAATCAGTTTACGAAATTGTTCTCGGTTAATTGTTTTCTTGCTGCAATAAAAATGTAATTTGTGTTTTGTGCATTTACACTTATTAAACAAATCTGTTTGCTCAACGCAACGAATTAGCTGTGTGTTTGAAATGTCTAAGTTTGTATGGAGAGAAAACCTTTACAATAAACAATAAAGTAAAACAAATCATATTTCGCAAAAACAATTGCGGTGGATATACGCGTTTCATTTTATTTCACATTTATATAATGTAGATTTATATATTTATTATTTCCACAAAAGCAACAATTCTATAGAAAACTTTTAATACGTTCAATTGTATTGTTTAATGATGAGTTAACAAAAGTATAATATGCGTTTACAAAAAAATTATCTTATTCAAGTAGTTTACAAAATGTGTCTACGTTTAAATAAAAGCACTACTACACATGTTAAGTAATTACGAACTCTATCCCTGTCAGTCAGCTCAGCCCCGATCAGAGGAGACAATCGACAATGGTCCAATGGATCTGGAAATAAAGAGAAAATGGATGAAATACTATCAAACGAGTTGGATTTTTGTTCCTACCGTCCAACTGCCGAATCGGTCGTTTTTCGTTGCGTAGATTACTCGATGAATTGGAACTTCCAGTGACCCGTTCGGCTATGCTGCTCATTTCAGTGAAAAGAAGCACAATCTGCAGACCGTCCCAAAAGGCTTTCAATTCTCCATCCAATCTGTAAGGGAAAAAAGAGTTTTCTCGATAAATTTTTTGATGTCGACGTGTTTTAGTGTGCTGAAGTTAAAGTTAAAACACAAAAACCTGCTAACTATCTGCTTCTCTTTTACTTTAGAACACTCACGTTATTTGACCAACACCATCGCGACGCAGATCATTCTCAACGTCCTCTTTGCCCAACAGTAGCATTATGTGTCCGGCTGGATCCGTCCAAGTGATTTTCAAAAGGTTCCAAAATTCTGAAAGAAAATTAAAGTTTAGCACAAGTTACTTATAAATTTCTACCATTATACTATCAAACCTCTGGCTGACATTGCCCTTCCCATGGAATGTTATCGCCTGCGATGTGTGATTTATCAGAAGGCTTGGCGCATCGCCCGCATTGTACTGTGTAAATGTAATATAGACTCCACCTTCTGTCACTTGGACATCCACGTTGATGCCGCCATATTGGTTGCTCTCCAATTTCAACAAATCACATTGGCCCTCAGCATAGTTAAACTGTTGTCTGTCCGGATACCTTAAGTATCACTTTCTTTGCCTCCGACGACTTTGGCCAGAATGGTATACACGCGTTTGGTTCAATCTGCAACGGTGACCATGTAATAGAGAACAATAGAGACACCCGTTCTTACCTTCCATGGATCACCTGGTCGACTGTGTTCCTGCAACTCAATTAGGAAGTCACACTTATTCGTTGCTATGTAGAAGGGGATGAATGTGATTTGTTTTGTCAGCGAGTTCTGCGTCAAGTATTGAATCAACTGGAACAAAACAAATTTAAATAAACAACTTTCGAAACATCCATATGCGAGAACATACCCGAACAACAACGTAATTACGTAACTCTTTGTCTCATGGAAAACTTCGGTTTTCAGACGGACCGCATTGATATAGAGCGGTTCGAAGGTGTCCATCGGATTTAATATTTATTTTGTTTTGTCTTGTCACAGAAAATACACAATTTGACAAGTGACAAGCAAGTGACAAGTCTCTTGTATCCACTACGGTGAGCTCTGAGAGTGTTCAGAAATTCAGTTTTTTTCTTAAGGAATACAACAACGAAAGTGGTGAATAAGTATATTTTCTCAGTGTGAATTTCATATTATTTTTTTTCCGCATTTATAAAAACTCCTAAAATACATAGTTTAAATCAGAGATATTCTTTTACTTTTTCACCAAAGGGCTCAGGCAACAATATTTTTCCATTACAATACCAAAAATACAACTTCTAAATATGAAATTAGAATAAAGCCAGGTTTTTGTTGCAATTAGAGAAACAATCGACTTTTTGATTTCAAATTGGGTGCAACGTTGCAACAAAGTTTTATTCCTGTAATCAATTTAGCGTTATAAGTTATAACTAACTACAGAAGTTAACTAAACAACATACATAATAAGCATTTTACACTCGATTTATATTAACTGCTTTACTAAAGTTTGCTAAAACATGTTTTTATTTATTTATAATTCCTTAGCATTTATTATTCTACTTTAATATGTGAAAACATATAAAATATTTCTAAAAAATATATAACGGTCCACACAGCATTTAGTTGTAACGAACAATTTCAAATTTAACGGACAACAACTTTGCCCACAGCGGAAGTACCACTTTGCCCACAGCGGAAGTGTAACATTCGGTGCGAGTGTGTTGGTGTTTGAAGTTTCGTGACATTTGTCAATACGAATTTCTATGCACAATACTAACGCACTTAAACTTACAAGCTCAGTACAAATTTAGCTTGTAGGCAAATAACTGTAAATCGGTCGAAGTTGGGGGTCTCAGTATTGTCTCTGGTTAATGCTGTAAACTTCGTACACGTCGTCATAGAGAAATGCAAATTAGATAACGCCGAGGACGACGCATGCATCTTAAAGGGGGAGGGTAGTTAACACAGGAAACATATCCACATTTTTTCTGCCTTCTTATTTTTTTTTATTATCATTTTTTTAAAAGCATTCCGTGTAGAAGTTTGGGAATTACTGTTCCCATGCTTCTCATTTTTTATATTATCCACACGCTTCCGATGCACTGCAGCGTCAGCGTCTGATTATTAGCCATATGCAACGAATGCAGTGCAGCGTCAGCGCTCAATTCTCATGATCAAGTTTATCATTCTAAGTTGAAACAAATATTGTGTAATAATAAAATTCAGTCTTCTGTTAGACGTCGAGAAAGTAAATCAGTTAATAAAAATAATTTATACCAACCGAGTTTGAAGTCGATCGGATGAAAAATACGAATATTTCCGTACAAACTTTGACCCATCTTTTCCCCCACTTAGAGTTCGAATTTTCCCAAATATCACTTACCCCATAAAAGGAAGTTTTCTTCAAAATTTCAGCTTCCTAGTTCTTATCGTTTGGGCTGTGCGTTGATCACCTATAAGGACAAACTCTTTTATATATAAGATATGTCATGCTTAATTTCTCCAAGAAGCCAATAATTTGGAGAAGAAAATAGCGGCGAAAGAAGAAGAAGACATGCCCAAAATACCGTTCAATTGCTTGCGCATTTGTAGATGACCGCATTTTTAATTTAAAACAAATGCATCCATTTAATGATATTGATACTTTGTTAAATCATAAATTATGTGAGAAAGTTCAATTACTTATTCTAAAGTTCATTTGAAAAAGAAGCTACTGACTATATACGAAGGCAAAATTGTCCTAAAAAAGATTCAAAAGCAATTGCTTTTTTTTGGAAGCAATTACGAATGATTGCCACGAAAGTTTCTAATACATCTCTTAATTTAAAATCTTATTACATATTATGTTACCTTAGTTATGAATTTATGTATGAATTAGCATTATGATATATATTATCTTTGAGATAATTACAATTTATTGGCAACATTCAGTAGCCACACGTGAAGTATTTAACAGTTATATTTTGTGACCAGTGGCTCTAACAAAATCGTTTCTGTTATCACAATATGGTGATAAGAATTGTTTGAAAAATTTTCTTTTAGTATACTATTAGGATGACTGCCAAGGGTTTTTTTTTTTTTTATAATCAACACGCGCTAAAGAGGTTATGACTACTCTTATAGTGTATACACAGCGCGGGCATTAAGGAAATTGGGATAAGGAAGATAGGAGATTCCGATGCACATTGGTTTTAAATGCCTGTAAATTGTACTGAGGAGGAAACACAGAGCTAGGTAAGGCATTCCACATTCGTGTTGTACGGCTTATGAAAGAATCTCTATATTTCATAGTACGACCGAAAATAGGCTGAATGGTAAACTGATGGACATTCCTAGCATGACGAGTATTGCGGTTGAATTGTTGAAGGGGTGGAATGCAGCTGGCGATTTCAGTTGAGCACTGTTTGTTAAAGTAACGATAAAACAGTGAGAGACATGCTACATTTCTGCGATGTTCAAGCGAATTTATTGAATTCGCGATATTTGGGTCTCCGATTAGTTTTATCGCCCGATTTTGGATCCTATACAGTAGGTGAAGTGTGGTTTTGGGCGCACCAGACCAGATATGAGAATTGAACTCAAGTTTGGGGTGAATGAACGCCTTATATATTATTAGCCAGATCAGAAGGGGTAAAATATTTCTTGCACCGTTTGAGGAAACCTAGACATTTCGCAGCGTTCTTGGCGACTTCGTGTATATGGTCGTTCCAACGAAGGTTGTTATGAACACACATACCGAGAATGGAAAGTCTTTCGGTTTCTGTGATACAAGTGCCATTCATAGATAATGGCTGAAGGTTCGGGTTTCGCTTTAGAGACAGCAGACAGCATTGTGTTTTAGAAGCATTAAATTCCACTCTGTTGGTTGAACCCCAATTTATAATGCTGTCAAGGTCGGAATTTAATGAGCTTAACATACGTTGTCGTTCCAGTTCTACGGCCGAAGAGCAGGGACGTGAGTCCTGGAATGAGTATGAGAAGCTGAGGGTGCTGTCATCAGCGAAAGAGTGAATTGGATTAGAAGTTAAAGACAATAGATCATTTATAAAAATGAGAAAGAGAGTCGGAGACAAAACTGAGCCCTGGGGAACACCAGCATTTAAATGGTGAATTCCAGACTTGAAACCATCCAAGACAACTTGAATTGAACGGCCAGAAAGGTAGTTTCTAATCCATTGAATAAGAGACGCTTCGATCCCATAGGCACGCATTTTCGACAAACTCTGTCAAATGCCTTTGAAATATCAAGCGCAACAATCTTCGTTTCACCGGAGTGATGGAGAGATTGGTTCCACTTTTCGGTGAGATAAACCATCAAATCACCAGTGGATCTGTTGCCACGAAAACCGTACTGCCGGTCATTAAGAAGTTTTCGTGATTCAAGATATTTCATAAGCTGACGATTTATCAGCGTTTCCATGACCTTAGAAAGAATGGACGTTAGTGCTATGGGTCGGTAATTGGTGGGAGAAGAAGATTCGCCTTTTTTAGGGACGGGCTGGACAAATGCTGTTTTCCACCTACTCGGAAAGAGTTCAGAAGAATAGGATAGATGAAAAAGCTTACGCAATGGTTTTGCCAGCGTGGAAGAACACCTCTTCAAAACGATGGGGGAGATACAGTCTGGACCAGCGGATTTGTTTATGTTCAGATCGTAAAGTACTCTTGCAACTGTACGAGTGCGAAAATGGTAAATTCGACGCTATCAAGTACAAGTGGAGAAAAAGTGCAGTCTGGGAGCATTGAGCTAGCAGCGAAATGTTCTGCAAGCAGATTAGCTTTGTCTAGAGAGCTGACAGCTGGAATGTCATTGTAAATGAGCGTTGGGATTGATGGAGAGGCCGAATTCTTAATGTTTTTAACAAATGACCAGAAGTTTTTACTACCCTTGGGACGTTGTAGTATTTTTTGCTTCAACTTTTGGTCATATGTGAATTTGACACGCTTTATATGGGCATTGCAGTCGTTTCTGGCTCGTTTGAACTTTTTTCGGTTTTCCTCAGTTGGGTTGGTCTTGTAAGACCGAAAGCTTAACTCCCTTAATCTAATAGCCTCTTTACAGCTCGAGTCATACCACGCGTTTTCTTTTGGTTTGATGCTCTTTATTCTATTAGGAATAAAGGATTTCATACCTAAGGTGATTACGTTTGGCACCATATCAGCGGCGACATCCACGTCGTTATCGAGGAAGCATAACGACCAGTTAAAACTCCTAATGCCAAAATGTTGGCATTTTGACCGGCAATGTCTGGAATACGTGTCGGCTCATTTACAAGCTGGGTTAGTTGGTTTAACTCAGCAAAGATCTGCACATAAATTCCTTCGGGTGTTGACTGTCCAGAATGTCGAAGCCACTCAGAATTGTGGATATTGAAATCGCCCGCAATGACGATTTCAGTATGCGGATACAAGGAAACAATTCTAGTAATGGAGTCGGACAGCACATCAAACTCGTTACAAGTCGAATTGCTGTCTAAATTGGGGCTTCTGTAAATAAAACAGTAATGCATTATTTGCCTACGGATATGGAATTTGAGCCATTTGAAATTGAATTCCAGATTGGAACAATGGCCATAATCTTTTGGAACTTGGTAGGTTATATCATTACGTACATAAATGGCGAGACCACGATGGAGAAAGAATAAAAGCACTTAACGATACCCAGGTAGATCAAGTTCTGAATTACCAGATTTTCCACCCACCTGGGTCTCGCACAGTGCCAAAACAGCTGGTTTATATTTGGCAACATGGACATACGCCGAAAAGAGATTCGAACGCAGCCCACGAATGTTGCACATGTCAACCCTGAAATCCCTCATCAGCACAAAAAACAGACACAAAAAACACAACTCCGACGCTACTACTAAACAGAGCTGCGTAGTGAAGATCCAATGTTAAATTTTCCAAAACAAACTGCCGTAGGTGTTATGCCCGTACGACAATTGGTTTTGGTCCACCAACAAAACCTTCACCTTCACCCGCTATCCGCCGAATGATGCTCTCACTTAATCATTACAGACGTCGAAGAAGAAAAAATCCAAACGGCGCCTGCAATGATCGAGTAAGATCACCAGCAAACGAAGAGGAGTGGGACAAGAGGGATGCCCTAACGCTGACACAAACGATGGCTAACGGTAGTTGTTGATTATTGTTTTTTTATTTAATGCCACGCCAAACACACTGCACACTGCACTAATTTGGAGTTTTCTTCTATTTTGATTGAACATGCACTGCACTTTTTTTTGAATGCGCGAGCGCGAGGAATTATTATTTTATTTTTTATTTGTATGGTGCTATTGCAAGTCTATTGGTGTTATTGAACCGCTTCGAATGTGTCAAAATTGCGTGCGTACGCGACGGGATGCAGATCGGAACTGATCTGATTTTTTGGTTATACTTTTACTTTTGCGCCATCGCATCGTAGCCAATTAGGCCTTTTCGGCAAAATATTTTATCCATTTATTCTGTTATTCTGTTATGAATTTCCATCTTTTAGTTTAGTTTATTTCATCAAACAAAGTTACAGTACTTTAGTGATTACTTACTTACTTAAGGTGGCGCTACAGTCCGGGGTGGACCTGGGCCTCAACCAATACGCCTCTCCAGTTAGCGCGATCTTTTGCTAACTGCCTCCAGTTGCGCACTCCAAGTTGGTTGAGGTCCCCTTCCACTTGTGCGCGCCACCTAAGGCGAGGTCTTCCTCTACTGCGTTGTCCCTCCGGGTTGGAATCGAAGACTCTGCGGGCCGGAGCGTTGGTGTCCATTCGCTCTACATGTCCTAGCCATCTTAGACGACAGATGCGTATTTTTCTGACCAGGTCGGTGTCGTTGTACAGGTCGTAGAGTTCGCTGTTAAATCTTCTCCTCCAAAGCCCGTCAACGCAAACGGGACCAAAAATCACTCGAAGAATCTTGCGTTCGAAACGGCCAAGAAGATCTTCATCCGCCTTTGTTAGGGTCCATGCTTCTGCGCCATAGAGCAGGACTGGGATGATGAGGGTCTTATTTAGTGATTACTAGATAATAAATAAAAAATAAAAATAAAATAAAAATTAAACATTAAACATTGCCACCATATAAGTTATAAATTAAAAGCTAATTATTTTTGAAACTCTGCTTAGACTAAAATCATATCGTAAACAGTATTACTTTCTTTTAAACACCTGGACAATGGTTCATTGCCATCATAATTTATTCTGTGATATGGAACATTAAAAAACAGTCGGTTTCTAAGCATCCTCGCAGGAACATTAAAGTTAATTAATGCCAAAATATCGGAACAGTCAATATGATTTGCCAATACATCACGAATGAACATAACCTCAGAGAATTTTCTTCGAATGTTAAGAGGCAAGATACCAAATAATTTGCATCTTGTTACATATGAAGGCATATCAATATCCCAGTGAAGCCTTTTCACTAATACTCTTGTAAAACGTTTTTGTATTCTCTCAGTTCTATAAGAGTGAATTTCATACAAAGGACACCAAATAGTGCTACAATACTCAAGAGTAGATCTAACAAAAGCAAAAAATAGACATTTCAAAGTGTGTGGATCACAGAACCCCTTTGAATTGCGCAATATAAATCCCAACATTGAATTACCTTTGGCGACTAAGAAATCTATATGTCTTAAGAAATCAAGTTTTTTGTCAAAAATTACCCCAAGGTCTTTTTTAGATGTTACGATTGAAAGAAACTTATCGTTTATTTTATAAGAGAAATTATTAGATGAACGATTTCGGCAAAATGTTAAACTTTCACATTTTTCAATATTAAGGTGTAAGGAATTAATCAAACACCAATTCGATAATCTCTTGAGATCCTCTTGTAATAACATGCAATCTTGTTCAGTTTTTATACATCTAAAAACCTTAAAATCGTCCGCATACATAGGGCATTTAGAATTCAATAAAATATTGGGAATGTCATTAACAAATAACAAGAAAAAAAGTGGGCCAAGATGACTACCTTGCGGCACACCAGAGGTAACTTTAATGGGTGAAGAGAATATGTTATTTATGCAAACATTCTGAATACGATCCTTTAAGTATGAATCTATCCAGTTCAAAAAGTAAGAGTAAAATCCTATTTTATTTAACTTCTTAAGTAATATATTATGATTAACACGATCGAATGCTTTTGAGAAGTCTGTATACACAACATCATATTGATAACCTTTCTCAAGTCCATTTGATATGCAGTTTGAAAAAATTGTGAGGTTAGTGCTAGTAGATCTACCAGCAACAAAACCATGTTGACAAGGAGATATGGTATTTTTAAGAATTTCAGTTAATCTTACATAAATTACTTTTTCAAAAATTTTAGGAATTGTAGTAATTTTACAAATAGGGCGATAGTTAGAAACTTCCTGTGTTCCGAATTGAGACGAATTGGAAATAAATTGATTTATTGCACAAGAGGTGCTTGGCAATAGCAATTGCATATACAAAAAATAAAACTCGTTAGGCGAACGTTATAAATTTATTACTTTCTTTCTTGACGATCTAATAGCGAGTGAGTTTTAGTTTCTCTTCATACATTTGAAATAGTCTCGGTACTTTATATATTACAAAACAGCTGTTTGGGTTAATGACCCTTACAATTATTTACAATAAGATTTAAAAACCAATGTTTTCCCTATTCCCCTGCAATTAACACATTTGCAAGTTTGTCATATTAATGCCCCATATTAAGGGCCAATAGTAAGAGTGCAACATCTATTTTTCGTACATAATAAACGTAGGGTTTTACTTGTTACATTACAACACATACAATTTAGTTAGTGCGTACCACTAGATTTGCATTTGTTAGACAGAGAGAGCTCCTTGACTTCAGATCGGCAATTAGGCATGTTTGACATTTCGTTCTATGATTTCGTGTTGTTTGCCTCGTTGTTCGTGCCGCGTGTTAAAAATTAAAATGTGTCTCTTGTGTTGTGCAATACTCGTTGTGGTTTTTTTGTGTTTTTTCATGCAACTGTGCCTTGCAGCTAGTTGCTGTGAATATTGTTTGGCCCCTTAAAATGCATATTCACACAACTAGTCCAACGCACATTCGACGCATTCCTCCACATTTCATCCATAAAATCTGTGCCGCTTATGTTCAGGTTCCTTTTTATTGTTGGAAACCAACATGCTGCCCGCCTCTGTGTTTGAAGAGTTGGATCACTGGTAGCTCGGCTCGACTCTGGTCTGGTGCTCCCCCGTGCATTGTGTTTGTTGTTGTTGTTTGCAGTGCGGTCTGCTCTTCCACTTTCTCGGTCAGTTGACGTTACATACAACGTGTGTCATGCAAAAAAAACAATGGATTAGATTTGGTTTGGCTTGAAGAGTAAATAAATTTGTCTAAGATTAAGCTGCATTTAAGGGTGAATTCATCTTTTAGGGGTAAGTTCATTTGGTTTATTGGGGCGTATTGCTTGTATTATAATTATATCGGTGTGTATTATTATTGTTTATTAGAGTTCATTTTTTTTGTGTATATTACTTTTATGTAGAGATTATTTGTGATTTTTTAGTTCATGGGCTTTATCTTGGTTGTACTGTCTATTGTGTCGATCGATGACTCTGATACCGGCAGGGGGGATATTTTTGTGATTGGTCGTTTGAGTACGGATTTCTCAGTTTTTATGGTCACCACGCGCGAGTTACATATGCGACCACTCCAGTTACATATGCGACCACTCCAGTTACATGTGAGACCACCAACGAAGAAGAGATGGACCGCTCAACACATGGCACGAAACCCATGTTTGTAAATAGATTGCTTGCATAAAACAGGACACATCCAGATGCAAACCAGACATGAATGAGACGGCATAAATACAGGAGACGAGGGCCATCAGAGAGTAGTATAGTTTAGAATGTCATATTAAGCAAATGTATCAAAAAGAAAAAATAAAGTATTTTGTTATTTTAAAAATAAAACAACAAAAACCAAAATTGGCGCAGTCGGTAGGATGATCTAATAAGTTTTCAAAGTAAATGAAAAACCACTATAGACATCCAGTGAAACGAATCGTGATTTTAAACTTTTAGTGTAAATAAAAGACAAAATCGTGAAACGAGTTCAACAAGTGCTCAAAGAAAAATTAAGCAATTTCATTTTCCAATGCACACAATCTCGTAGAGAGAGTTGAACAATATTTTTCTTTTTAATACAAATTCGGTGATATTTCAAATCTGGACCGAAAGCGTCGAACACATCAAAGACTAGGCGACTTCATCTTGAGAGCAGGCATTGTCCTAGAGGAAGAACCAGAGACAAGCCCAATGGAAGGTCAGCAAGCTCAAATGATAGCCGAACAAAATCGACTACAACACGAAATGGATCAACAAAGAAGGGCACAGGAAGTCCAAAGGAATTTCTTCACTACACCTAAGGAGATCCTCAGACAGCTAGACAACATTCGAGATTTCACCGGGAGGGAACATGAGCAGGACTTATTAACTTTCATCAACGATGTGGAATATCTGATAGCATTTATACCAGAAGACACCAAGGATTTTGTATACCGCAGAGTAGTCAGCAAAATACGAGGGTCGGCGTTGGAAAAAATACGAGGACTCATAAACCCAACATGGGCTGACATCAAGAAAAAATTAAAAATCGAATATGGAGTACGTGAAGGGTATGATTCTTTATTTAATAGGATCTTAGAAATTAAAAACTATAAAAATGTTCATATTCTCTATAACGAACTACAAACATTATTAAATTTATTAAATAAGAAATGTTGCTTTGAACCACATATTTTATATAATCCAGAGTTTAACGAAAAAGTAGTACTAGATAAATTTAAGAACTGTTTGGATCCACATATATCTAGTATTCTTTATGCTAGGAATATACAAGATTTTAGTGAAGCATATCAGTTGATCATACAATTAAATTTGGTATCATTCGAGAATAGATCATCAAATCCTACACCTCTTCCCCAAGTGAATCCACAAAACCATTTTAATCGTGGCAATCAAAACCATAATTTTAGGAGAAATTTTAGAGACCTTAGTTTCGAAAATAGTGCACAAATAAGACAGCACAACAACAATATATTAGGAAATCCAAGAAATAATAATTATAGGTTCGGGTTGAATCACAATAACAGAAATCAAAATAGATATAACAATTCAGGACAGTTTATGCAGAACCCAGAACCCATGGATATAAACAATATGAATCACGAAGAAGTAAATTTTCTCATGCCAGGGAATCAGAAGTTTTACCCATAATAAACGTAAGAGTAAATGAAGAAGATTTAAGACTACTAGTAGATACAGGATCAACCACCAGCATCTTAGACGACAGAAAACTGATAAATTATAAACGTAAAGACATACAAATCCCCATAACAATGAATACCCTTCATAGTGAAATAAAAATCAAACAGGAGATAATTACTGAATTACCTCTTGAATTCAATGAACCAGGTTCCACAATGTGTTGGAAACTGACCCCTATAAGAAACAAAAAGTTTGACGGAATCTTAGGTCAAAATATTTTGAAACCCATGAAAGCCGTTATAGACAATGGAAAAGAAATAATTGAAATAAACAATACTAGAATCCCATTTGCGAAAATTTCTCCAAATTTGGACACAAACGCAAAAAGTCCGTATCATTATGAAGAGATACATCAAATGCATGCAAACCATTTGACTATTGAAAATCTCATTCCAGGCGATTTAAATTCAGAAGAAAAAAAAGAGTTAGAAAAATTTATTAAATCCCATTCAGAAACCTTTTTCCAAGAAGGACAAATATTGTCCGCAACCACGCAAACTGTGCATCGTATTCGTACAGAAAACAATCACCCCACATTTTCAAAAATTTATCGCTACCCCAAAGTACATGAGGAAGAGATAAAGAAACAAGTGAGGGAGTTGCTTGAACAAGGCATTATTAGAAAATCAGTTTCACCTTACAACTCCCCTGTCTGGGTCGTTCCAAAGAAAATGGACAACTCAGGTAAACAGAAATGGAGAATGGTGATCGATTATAGGAAATTAAATGAAAAGACAATCGAAGACAAACATCCCATACCTAATATAGACGATATATTAGACAAACTTGGGAGGGCTCAATACTTCACCACTTTGGACTTAGCTAAAGGTTTTCACCAAATTCACATGCATCGTGATGACGTAGAGAAAACAGCTTTTTCTACACCTTTCGGACATTTCGAATATTTAAGAATGCCCTTTGGATTGAAAAATGCTCCAGCTAGTTTTCAAAGGATGATGAATGAGGTGTTAGAAGGACTCATCGGAGTTATTTGTGTTGTATACCTAGACGACATACTAATATTTTCTACTTCTTTACTCGAACATATGATCAATCTACGGAAAGTATTCGATCGTCTGAAAGAATTCAATTTGAAAGTTCAAATTGATAAATGTAATTTTCTGAGGAAAACTACAGACTTTTTAGGGCATACTATTACTAACAAAGGAGTTATGCCCAACAAAAATAAAATCGAGGCAATTGAGAAAATAGCCATACCTAGAACCCCAAAAGAAATAAAGTCATTTCTCGGTATAACCGGATACTATAGGAAATTCATCAAAGACTATGCAAAAATAGCACAGCCTATATCAAGAAGACTAAAAAAAGATTCTAAGATCAACGTTGTTGCAGGTTTACAACTTATATTATCACCAAGGAAGCAGGACTTGGCATGCTTGCGACAAGGCTCAGCTTAGCTCGCCGGATTGGGGTGGGAGTTTGCTTCCTTTCCTGATGAGGCAACACAATAAAAAAAAATATTCATGCCAAGAATTTAGAGAATCGGACCAAAAGAGATTCCTATACATTAGTACCTTTCTATTTGTTTCACTTCGGCTGGTGTTAGCCGGTATGGATGCACTTTTCCCTCCCGATCACCTGATGTGAACGCCTATGACAGTTTAAGCACCCGTAATTTAAAGAAACTGTCCCAAATCAAAACACCTCAATACTTAAAGCATTGACAGGCCCCACAAACCACACATTGCTTCACCCATCGCAAACCCCAATTAAAATTATTTAATCACTCTTCATTTTAATTCATAAACAATTTATTAGAAAAAAAGAAATCAAAACTTAGAAATCCTAACATTTAGTTTTTTTTATATGAGTAATAAAATGTACTGATATTTTACGGAGTCACTGTACCTGTAGCGTGCCGATTTGAAGAAACGAGGGGAACATTTAAAAAAAAAACATTATAATCAAATGATAAATAATTCATAAGTCATATTCTGTACGTAAGTTAGAACCGTTTGTGTGTGTGCGTAGCTGATGGATAGATATATGTGTGATTAAACTAACATTTAATTTCAATTACCTACTTAATAAGGTACCCTTCAAAATTTAGGATATCATGTATGGTATGTGCAATATATGTATATTATTAGTTAAAAAAAAAACAATATAGCTTGGCATGCGAATTTTAGGTGAATAATATGATCATACGACTTACTTGTTGTGGGTTTGTTTCTTTTTTAATCCAGATGTTGTGCGCACAAAATCCGTTGGTTCAGTTTCGTTGATAGTCGATAGTTGTTATTTTGCTGTGTATTTGAAATTACGCGGTTGAGTATGTACATAAAACTTAAAACTTTTTTCTGAAAATTCACCTTCTTGCCAAACTATTCACACCTTATTATTATATTTTAGGTAATTTAGGCACTAGGTAGGTATATATTTTAAGTAATTTAGGCACTTTATATCTAGTCTTTATATTTTAATTACTTATTCTACTTTCTTTTTACACATTTTCACTCAAATAGGTAGTTAATTAATATATTAGGTATTTTGAATTAGGTTAGGTTAAGGTAAATTCTTTTTTTTTTTTAAATTTTGTTTTCTTCTACTTTTAACTTTTTCCCCATAGGTATAAGAAATGCACGTTGTGATGAAACCCTGGCGTTTGGGTTGACAGCGATTTGATAATGAGTACGTATATGTATGTATGCAATTGCGTTTTACATACATATACGTACGTTTAAGAGATTTTTCCCCAGCGATTGTCAGCACTATAGATGCGGCTGGCCGATATCACTGCACTGATATATAAATATATAGGTCTTCGGTTGCTTGGTGCACGTGATATGGTGGCTGATGATGCTGACGATCAAGCTGTAAAATGCTTCAGCTGAATGGTTTGAAATGGTGAGAGGTAGAGGCACGGGACTTTTGCACATTTGCTTCGTAAGTGCAACTGATAACAAAAATTTTTGCCAAAACTGTCAGATATTTCGCAGCTAGGATTTGATGTGATTGATTTCCCTTACTAATCAATCCACTCCCCTGTGATAAAATCGAAGATAGGTACGTGTAAGGTTCTCCGTAATTTATCAAAATAAAATTAATTAAAATTACCTGGCTTAGTTCCGTAATGGCTTAAAAAAATTTTAGGCAAGTCTAAGGGTTATGTCCGTCCTCGATGAATGCTTGACAGAAAAGAACTCTTTTTCAGCGAGGTAATGGAGGTCTACACCAAATTGCCAACTCGTCTTCCGGTTAGCGAAACTGAGCTACAGCAAATGGCGAGGGATATGTTCAACAACCCAGTTGTCGGCCATGCAGTTTAAGGGTTTCTCGCATGCGAGTTTACATGTCAAATAGAATTTAATATTATGCATCTCGATTTGTTGTTAAGACATTTTCGTAACAAACCTGCTTTGTTAATCTCAAACCGCGGAGATGAACAAAAAGGAAACGTGAAATTGTCTGGCTTGGTATCAATCGTTTCATTGCCTGATGTCTTTAGCATGATATTTTCCTATCAATTTTCCCCTCATATCTTCCAGGAGATAAAGACAGTTTCCTACGACAGCCCTAACTCGGCATTTGATAAATTTTGGCGCGAATTTTGCGTTTTTATTCTTGGCAAAGGAACTTTGTTCAAAATTCCGTCGAAATACTTCCTGACCAATATTAAATCGGATGTTCTTTGCCCGTAGGTTATACGTTTTCTGACTCTTTAAGTGTGCTAGCTGTAAATTCTCTTTAATACTCTCCTTAATGAGGGTCATACGATCTGCAGGTGGAATTGTTCGCATATCGCCTTCATTAAGACATTGTAGTTTATCCAGAATTTCGTATTCAGAAGCGTTAAGGATCATGTTCTGACCAAAAAGAGCAAAATATGGAGTTGTTTGGATTGAAGAATGATAATCGCTACGCAAGATGGCTGAAATAAGAGAAATGTATTTATCCCATTCGTTGTGATGGTCCTTAATGAATATTCGAAGCTTTGATAATATCTCTCTGTTTGCTCTCTCCGATGCGTTCGATTGGGGAGCGTATAAACCAGTTCTTATATGAGTCACATTGTAGGTCTTGAGAAATTTCAGAAACTCCTTGGAAACAAACTGACGCCCGTTATCACTATGAACAAGTTGAGGAACCCCGAATAGGTGAAAGACCTCCTGTTCCAGGAATTTACAAATTGATGTCGAGCAAGCCTTACGAAGTGGTTTCAGGAATACAAATTTTGTGAAATGGTCAATAGCAATAAATATTGTACTGTTACCCAATTTGGTCCGCGGATAAGGTCCAAGAAGATCGATATATAACCTCTGCATTGGCCGATCGGTTACTATCTGTTGGCCCATTAGAGGTCGCAGGGTGGCATTAGGAGGTTTTACGCTTTTGCATATATCACATCCCTTGACAAACGACTTTATTTGCTTGACCATTCCAGGCCAGTAATATTTCTGTCTCACGCGATGAAGGGTTTTAACAAATCCTCCATGGCATCCTGAATTGGAATCGTGTGCGTTTTGTATTGCTTGCAATGTTAATTCTTTGGGAATCCATAATCTCCAAAGATCTTCTTCATCTTCTAACCCTGTCCGAAACTTCACTCGCTTGTAGACGAAATTCTCAGAAATAAGCACATCTGGGAGCACGTCACAGTTAGCTAGTATATAACTTTTTATATTTTGATAGTCACCAGCGGTGAAGTACTTGGATTTCAGGTCGATTTCTTTAGGAAGCTCAGCACTCAACTCTTCCATGTCCGATCTGGAAAGTGCGTCCGGCACGACATTAAGTGATCCCTTACGGTGTTCAATTTGAAAGTCAAAGGCCTGCAGCTTCAAACTCCACCTTGCTAGCCTTCCGCTCAAGTCCTTTTGAGACATAAGCCACTTAAGGCTTGAGTGGTCTGTAATAATTTTAAAGGGAAGGCCTTCAATGTAGGGCCGAAACTTCTTCACACATAATATCGCTGCCAGGCACTCCTGTTCGGACACAGTGTAGTTTCTTTGAGCTTTGTTTAACTTTTGGGAAGCAAAAGCGATTGGTCGCTCTTTTCCTTCTTCATCCAACTGGTAAAGAACTCCACCGACTCCTGTGCTTGATGCATCGCACTGAACTATGAATGGCTTAGTGAAATCGGGTTGGGCCAGAACAGGTGCGGAAATAAGAGTCTCCTTCAACCTATTAAAAGCGGACAGTGCGGCTTCTGTTATGGTAAACTCTTTTGTTTTCCGAAGACAATCTGTTAATGGAGCGGCTAGGTCTGCAAAATTGGGAATGAATTGCCGATACCATCCAGTCATGCCAATGAACCGACGTATTTGTCGAGCAGTTTTCGGTACCGGAAACTGTGAGATAGCTTCGACTTTGGATGGATCGGTCTTCAAGCATCCTTGACCAACGATATAGCCAAGGTATTTTATTTCCCTTTGACAGAACCTACTCTTTTCAACGTTAATGGTCAACTTGGCGTTCGATAAGCATTTCGATACTTCCGTTAACAATGCTAGGTGTTCCTCAAAGGTTGCCGAGCACACCAGGAGATCGTCTAAGTAAATAAAGACATTCTCGCGAATACGAGCCGGAATGACCCGATCCATAAGGCGGCTCATCGTTTGTGGGGCATTGCATAACCCGAACGGCATGACTGTAAACTGGTACAGGGGCCGACCGGGCACTGCAAATGCCGTCTTTTCTCTTGACTTAATTTCAAGAGGAATTTGCCAAAAGGCGTCCTTAAGATCGATTCCGCTAATAAAATGAGTGTCCTTCAATCTACTCAACAATCCCCCGATGTGCGGCAAAGGATAAGCATCCTTTTTTGTGACACTATTTACCTTCCTGAAGTCTAAGCACAACCTAACTTTGCCTGGCTTGCGCACTAACACGATGGGAGAACTCCAGGGACTATTACTTTCCTCTATCACCCCCAAGGCCACCATGCGGTCGAGTTCCGCATAAGCTTCCGCTTGTCTTGGAGGTGAGAGTGGAAAGTGTTTTGACTTAATAGGAACAGAATCGCCTGTGTCTATACAGTGTTCTTCTTTATCGGTGAGCCCCAGTCCCAATTTTGAAAAGGCAGGAAAAAGGTCAATAACCCTTTCCAAATCTCGCCTTTGAACACTTGTTAAGTTGTGGATGTTCGCGACTAATGTTTGTTCATCGAGCACAGAAAGCTCAGAAACAATATGTGGGGCGATGTTAAAATCTTTCCAGAAGTTGATGCCGAGGTAAACATTCTGTTGCAGAGTTGGTACAATATAAAAGTCAACTAGCTTGGAAATGTTGTTATACTCAACAGGAATTCTGCAGTACCCTTTGATGCTTTGCTTACTTCCGTCAGCCGTACGAATGTTGGATGTTATCGGTTTGAACTGAACGCTATTCCGTTCCAAAAACGCAAAACTATCTTTACCAAGCACGCTTACTGATGCGCCCGAATCCAGCAATGCATAAGCCTTTTCGTTGCCGAGTGTAACGTAAACAAAAGGTCGCATATCAGTGGAATCATTGAGTGAAGCTGATTCTAAAATTTTTCGGTATAATTTCCGTTGCTGATAGCGATTCCTGCAGTTTACGATTCGCTTTGAAACTGGTATCACGGGGTTACTAAAAATTCTCTGTTTGGCACGTTGGTATCGTATCATGCGATCATGGAACGACAAATGGGTTGGATTAGGGTCGGTTTGTATGGAAACTTCAGCTTTTTGCATTTTTGGTTTTGGTAATATGGTCTTAAGAGCGTGTAATTCAGAGGGTTTTGCATCTTCAGATTGTCTATGACATTCTGAAGAGTTTTTTGTTTGATTTAGAAGCCTGGGGTTTGATTCCTGGAACGAGAGTCCCCAGCCGCCGTCTCGCTCGAATTGCGGTTTCCCGAGTGTTTCTGACACATTGGTGTCGTCACACCCTTTTCTCCACAACGGAAACAAAATACCTGCCGTGTTTCAGAGGGGCAGTCATAAAATGAGTGACCCGCCTGGTCACAGTTCCAGCATTTAAATTTGGAAGTGTCTAAGACATGCCTTTGAGCGTCCCGAATACTAATGCCATAAGCTGCAATTTCTTGCTGCTCCTCAGCATGTTCAACTTCACTTACGGTTCGTTTGAAGCTCGTGTATTTTTGTGAGCGTTGATGTTGTAAGAACCTTTCAGCGTGTCTTGCAACATCTCTCAAATGTTCTAAGCCAGTGACTTGGTATGGGAAAAGAAGGGGGCCTAAGCTCTCTTTAACATTCTTTTTCATTAAATCTAATAATTTGTTGTCACTCAGAGGTTCTCGCATTCTAGCATTCATGCGGAGAAGGTCCGTATAATAATCATCAAACGGTTCATTATACCCTTGATGACGGGCTATCAATCTAAGGATCTGATCTTGGTCATTTTCGAACTTCCCAAATTCTTTTCTTATAGCAGTTTTCAAATTATCGTATGACACTGGACCTCGATTCTTCTGCAAGAAAAACCAGAACCACGACTCCGCCTTTCCTTTTAAGAGTACATGAAAATTGGCTAGTACATGGTTCCAGTCACAACGTGATCTTTCCTTAAGTGTTTCTACTTTAAACAAAAAATCATTCACATTTTCAGTTCCATCGAACGAAATTTGCCATTTCTCTATCTTACAGGTTGAGTTCGAAGAATTATTACTGGTAATTGCACTTATTCTTTCCTGATTTGCAATCTGATTGGGCTGATTATGCACACTGAATGAGTTTAGGAAATGCTCAAAATCAGTAGGTGGGTTTACAGGAACGTTACCCTCGGGGCGAACTTCCGACTGAATATCATTTGAATTATTTAAATTGTCAAATCGATTAAGCAACGTGTCTCTAATGGATTTGATTTCATTTAAGTAGACCCTTTGGTTTGCCTCGAGAATTCGTTGGAATGATGCAGTTAAACTCTGCACATTTGTGGTATCTGATGCAGTTGGAAGGAACGCTTGGGGTTCATTCGCAACAAATGGACCAGCCTCTGCGTTTGCATGTGAAATGCTTTCGCGCTGAGGCACAAACTGCGGGTCTTGTTGTTGTGTTGTATTAGAAGATTGGTTTGGCAGTGCAATATGACTTGTGCTTGGAGGTGTACGATCAACTCTTGGCTTTGAAGCCATATTTCTAGAAGTACTAGGGGCCTGATTAAAAGAGGTAGACAAACTTTTGTTTAAAGAACTACGACCTCGGAATGAGTTAGAAGCTCCTCTTGAACGAGTGTTTGGGAAATTACTTTGCATTCTTGTTCGAACCAAAAATAATATTTATGTAACTTCGCTCTGTTTTATGTTTTGTCTTTCATCTGGGGTTTTTGATGGGCTACCAATGTAGTATTTGCGGGTTTGACTTGTATCTAATTAAACGGACGGATAGAAACAAATAGGTACCAGTGCAAAGGTTCTTATTAATTTTTAAAACGTTTAAGGATAATTTATAAAACAAAATTCATATGCAACGGTCTCTCAGATATTTGAAGAGAAAATCGGACTATACGAATCAAATATTGCCTTGTAATTATTACATTGTAATTATTGCAGCTGCAGCGTGCACACTCGATACTTGTGTCAAATGTCCAAGGACTTACTGCATTTGTGAAAACTGAAAAAATATTTAGAGAAGTTAAAGTTATCTTGTTTTAAACATTCGCAAACGAAAACACTTAGCTAGTATTTATCGTGACTTAATGTTTCGGAAAACTAATAGGATTAAGTATTTACTACTAACCAGCAATACAGGAGAGGTTTGTAAAATCTTCCATACCCGAGACGTTAGTCAAAGTAAAAACCACTATCAATCTATTAGCATCTATTAGGCAGAAGGCCTGCAAGTTGGGCGCCATTTTTTTATTGTTGCAGGTTTACAACTTATATTATCAGCAAGGAAGCAGGACTTGGCATGCTTGCGACAAGGCTCAGCTTAGCTCGCCGGATTGGGGTGGGAGTTTGCTTCCTTTCCTGATGAGGCAACACAATAAAAAAAAATATTCATGCCAAGAATTTAGAGAATCGGACCAAAAGAGATTCCTATACATTAGTACCTTTCTATTTGTTTCACTTCGGCTGGTGTTAGCCGGTATGGATGCACTTTACCCTCCCGATCACCTGATGTGAACGCCTATGACAGTTTAAGCACCCGTAATTTAAAGAAACTGTCCCAAATCAAAACACCTCAATACTTAAAGCATTGACAGGCCCCACAAACCACACATTGCTTCACCCATCGCAAACCCCAATTAAAATTATTTAATCACTCTTCATTTTAATTCATAAACAATTTATTAGAAAAAAAGAAATCAAAACTTAGAAATCCTAACATTTAGTTTTTTTTATATGAGTAATAAAATGTACTGATATTTTACGGAGTCACTGTACCTGTAGCGTGCCGATTTGAAGAAACGAGGGGAACATTTAAAAAAAAAACATTATAATCAAATGATAAATAATTCATAAGTCATATTCTGTACGTAAGTTAGAACCGTTTGTGTGTGTGCGTAGCTGATGGATAGATATATGTGTGATTAAACTAACATTTAATTTCAATTACCTACTTAATAAGGTACCCTTCAAAATTTAGGATATCATGTATGGTATGTGCAATATATGTATATTATTAGTTAAAAAAAAAACAATATAGCTTGGCATGCGAATTTTAGGTGAATAATATGATCATACGACTTACTTGTTGTGGGTTTGTTTCTTTTTTAATCCAGATGTTGTGCGCACAAAATCCGTTGGTTCAGTTTCGTTGATAGTCGATAGTTGTTATTTTGCTGTGTATTTGAAATTACGCGGTTGAGTATGTACATAAAACTTAAAACTTTTTTCTGAAAATTCACCTTCTTGCCAAACTATTCACACCTTATTATTATATTTTAGGTAATTTAGGCACTAGGTAGGTATATATTTTAAGTAATTTAGGCACTTTATATCTAGTCTTTATATTTTAATTACTTATTCTACTTTCTTTTTACACATTTTCACTCAAATAGGTAGTTAATTAATATATTAGGTATTTTGAATTAGGTTAGGTTAAGGTAAATTCTTTTTTTTTTTTAAATTTTGTTTTCTTCTACTTTTAACTTTTTCCCCATAGGTATAAGAAATGCACGTTGTGATGAAACCCTGGCGTTTGGGTTGACAGCGATTTGATAATGAGTACGTATATGTATGTATGCAATTGCGTTTTACATACATATACGTACGTTTAAGAGATTTTTCCCCAGCGATTGTCAGCACTATAGATGCGGCTGGCCGATATCACTGCACTGATATATAAATATATAGGTCTTCGGTTGCTTGGTGCACGTGATATGGTGGCTGATGATGCTGACGATCAAGCTGTAAAATGCTTCAGCTGAATGGTTTGAAATGGTGAGAGGTAGAGGCACGGGACTTTTGCACATTTGCTTCGTAAGTGCAACTGATAACAAAAATTTTTGCCAAAACTGTCAGATATTTCGCAGCTAGGATTTGATGTGATTGATTTCCCTTACTAATCAATCCACTCCCCTGTGATAAAATCGAAGATAGGTACGTGTAAGGTTCTCCGTAATTTATCAAAATAAAATTAATTAAAATTACCTGGCTTAGTTCCGTAATGGCTTAAAAAAATTTTAGGCAAGTCTAAGGGTTATGTCCGTCCTCGATGAATGCTTGACAGAAAAGAACTCTTTTTCAGCGAGGTAATGGAGGTCTACACCAAATTGCCAACTCGTCTTCCGGTTAGCGAAACTGAGCTACAGCAAATGGCGAGGGATATGTTCAACAACCCAGTTGTCGGCCATGCAGTTTAAGGGTTTCTCGCATGCGAGTTTACATGTCAAATAGAATTTAATATTATGCATCTCGATTTGTTGTTAAGACATTTTCGTAACAACGTTAATGATCAAGATTATATCAAAGCATATGAAGATCTAAAGAATTCTCTGCAAAACGAACCCATACTTCAATATCCCGACTACAACAAAACATTCACCCTGACAACAGACGCTAGTAATTATGCGATAGGTGCCGTACTCTCTCAAGACGGACATCCAGTTACATATATATCGAGAACCCTCAACGAACATGAGAAAAATTATACAACAACGGAGAAGGAATTACTCGCCATTGTATGGTCATGTAAATACCTCAGACCATCGCTTTATGGAAAGCAATTTATTATCAAAACTGATCATCAAGCACTTAAGTGGCTCCAAACAAAACACCTAGGTAAAGATATAAGCCCTAGGTTACAAAGATGGATTCTTCAGTTAGGCGAATACAATATGAAAATTGAGTATTTAAAAGGTACTTCAAACACCGTAGCAGACTTTCTTAGTCGCCCAATACAAGAAACCAATATGTTGGAGTCTGAAGAAGAAACGATCCATTCTCAACATGAAGAAGCAAATGATCATTTTCCCATAAAGGAAAACTGTATAAACATATATAATCAACAAATAATCCTGACATTAGGCGATCAAGCGAAACTAAAGATGTTAAATAAAAAACGAAGAATATTCATTGGTATAGATTCTTTGAAACAAGAAGATATAGAAGAAAAATTAATACCTCTAATAGAAACCAAAGTAACGGGAATATATGTAAACCCTGTAGTAAGTGAAAGTGATTTTAACATCCTACAACAAAAACTAATCCGATTATACGGAAATAAAATAAAATTTATTAAATGCATGTTCTACGCAAAAGACATGATATCAGAGGAAGAAGCTGTCCAGCAAATAAAGTTATATCATAAGAAAGAAACTTGTCACTCAGGTGTAGACGAAAATTACAGTGGACTTAGAAACAAAATATATTATACAAATCTTAGGGAATTAATTAACTCAGTAATTAATGCTTGTAACATATGCAAGATGGCTAAATATGATAGACAACCTATCAAACCCAAGTACCAAGTGACAGAAACACCCAAAGATATTAATGAGATAGTTCATATAGATGTATTCTTTATAGGGGGTGCAAAATTTATGACATCTGTGGATAAGTTTTCTAAACTAGCAACAGGTACATACCTACCTAATGTGTCCTACGATACTTTAGAAGAAACATTACTATCCGTAATATCCATTAAAGGCAAGGTCAAGAAATTGGTATCAGACAATGAATTTAACATACCTAGAATAATACATCTATGTGAAAAATTAGGAATGGAATACCACTTCACAAAAGTAGGCTCACATACAGGAAATGCAGATATAGAGGTTTTACATAGAACCTTAGGAGACAAAATCCGAACTATATTATTAGAAGATAATAATAAAAAACCTACAATACACGAGATAACCATGTGTATGTACAAAGCCATATTATTTTACAACACATGTGTTCATAGCACAACCAAGATGACCCCATACGACGCTCAATATACTACTTTTGACAAAACTATACTCCTGGAGCGGATGTCTAAAAATAAAAATAACATAATAGCTAAGATAAATGAACACAGAGAAGATTATGTGGAAACCCGACAAGAGGGAATGGTAAAAAACCCATTAGCCTTAAGACATAAAACTCAAATGCGATTCAAATACGATGCACTTGGAGACAAACACCCAGAACGAATACAAAGACCCAGGTATAGTAAATTCCAAAATAAAGAAAATATCCCGACGACAAAGAGACCTATGTCAAGAGCAGAGAGAACTAGAAAACTAGTCAATAAGCAGAAGAACGTTCAACAATAAGCATGAAATTTTTAATGCTCTTGTCAGTTGTTTCAACTAGTGTGTACGCTAGAATAAACATAGAAAATATAGACAGTGAAAACGGGTATACCTTAATAAACTTGGAGCCGGTAGGCATAGTTAATGGATACAATAATATCATCCATATCATAAATATAAAAGAAATAGAAGACATTTTAAATACAATAGAAACTAATATCCAAAGTGTAAACAATTATATGCCAAAAAGTGTTGATCTCCAAATAAAAACTATCCGAAGTGAAATTCAAACCATCAGTGAACATAGACCCAAAAGAAGTCTAGTAGATGTCGGAGGAGGAGTTCTGAAATTTCTGTTTGGGACAATGGACAGCGAAGATCGAACCGAAATAGAAAACCAAATCAAAGTTATTACTGATAATAACCACATGGGGGTGATACAGTTGAACAAACAAATCAGAATTAATAACCAACTTCAAAATCAAATAAGCAATATCAAAGCTAGACTCGTAAGAGAACATCAGGAAATGGTAGGTTCTGAGCAAACAAACAATAAATTATCAATTATATACAGAATTACAGTGTTAGAAATCGAAAATAAATTTAACAACCTAAAGAATATTGTAGAAAAAATCCAAGCCAACATCCTATCAAGCAGATTAGGAGTGATGGTAGAAAACATTCTGACTATAGAAGAAATATTAGAGTTCGAGATAGATTTTGAGAAAAGTAAAAATATTAAAATTAACTCAGCCCATTATAATCACGACACAATTATATTTATAGTTCAAATTCCTAAAGAAATAATTTTTTTTCCTAAATCCTATATTTTACCTATCCCAAACCATTTAAATGAGCAACTACAAATAAAAGAAACCATGTTAATTAATAAAAACAATACATTTTATGAATATGTGGAAAACAAAGAACTGAAACATCTAAAACAATATAAAGGATGCATATCACAAACTTGTAAAAAGGTCACATTTACTGAAAGCAATATTGTAAAACAAATAGAAAAAGGTGTAATTGTAATTATAAAAAGTAATGAAAAAATAAATAATACATGTGATGAAAGACCATCAATAAAATTACAGGGAAATACCCTGATAAGCTTCGAAAATTGTAATATTTTAATAAATAACGAACTCTTTGAAAATTATAAGCAGATAAGAAGGCAACCCTTCAGCATTGATACTAATGTATTTCAAATTCCTCTAACAAATGTACCATTAGAATTATCCGAAAAAGAAATCCAAAATATAGATAATCTAGAAGAAATTCACGAAATAGCATATAGTCACTCGAAAACAAATATTGTAATTAATACGAGTATTAGTACTATCATAATTATTGTAACTATTATATTATACAACTTATATAAAAAATATAGACCCTGCAGTTTGACCCAGGAGAAGCCAAACCTTAAGGAGGGGGGAGTTACATATGCGACCACTCCAGTTACATATGCGACCACTCCAGTTACATGTGAGACCACCAACGAAGAAGAGATGGACCGCTTAACACATGGCACGAAACCCATGTTTGTAAATAGATTGCTTGCATAAAACAGGACACATCCAGATGCAAACCAGACATGAATGAGACGGCATAAATACAGGAGACGAGGGCCATCAGAGAGTAGTATAGTTTAGAATGTCATATTAAGCAAATGTATCAAAAAGAAAAAATAAAGTATTTTGTTATTTTAAAAATAAAACAACAAAAACTAAAATTCGCGTTAGACCGTCTGATCCGGGATGGAGTTCGGTGATTCGCGCGAGTAGCCATGACGAAGGTGGAAGGTTGTCTTCCTTAACGAGAACAATGTCTCCAATCTTTACGTTTGGTTGCTGTTGCAACCATTTTGGACGCTGTTGCAGCAAGTGGAGGTATGATGTGCTCCATTGTTTCCAGAAATCCTGTGTGAGACGTTGGACATATCTCCATCTGTCTAGGTTGTTGATGTTCTTCCCCTTCAGATTTCTATCAGGCAGTGTTCGTAATGGTGCACCTATTAAAAAATGGCCTGGCGTTAGCACAGTGAGATCGTCTGGGTCGGACGACATTGGGCATAAGGGTCGTGAGTTTAGGCATGCCTCAATTTGCGCGAGCAGTGTGGCGTACTCTTCGAATGTCAATTTCGATGTCCCAGTCGTTCTTTTGATGTGGTATTTTATGGATTTAACTCCGGCCTCCCACAGGCCACCGAAGTGTGGTGATGAGGGAGGGTTAAAGTGCCACGTTGTGTTAAGTGATGCAAGGGTGTCGGCTACCTCGGATGACCATTCTAATGATATGAATCTACCATCTCTTCTAAGTTCATTGTTTGCTCCTTTAAAATTAGTGCCACAATCGCTGAATAGATTGGCACAGCTTCCACGTCTCGCAATGAATCTTCTGAACGCCGCGATGAATGCTGCAGCGCTTAGATCACTGACCAGTTCGATGTGTATGGCCTTTGTGGCCAAACAAACGAATACTGCTATATATCCCTTTGTTATCTTATTGCATCTGCTTCGCCATAATTTGATTTCTACCGGCCCGGCGTAATCGACTCCCGTATTAGTGAATGGTCGTGCTACCTGTACTCGCTCTGCTGGGAGATTACCCATTAATTGTTCTTGCATTTGAGCATTGTGACGGTGGCATCGAACGCATTCATGGATCGTGTACTTAACTAATCTTTTAAGATTTGTTATCCAATATGACTGCCTTATTTCAGCCATCATCAACTGCTGTCCACCATGCAGGGTACGTTGATGTACGTCCCTAGTGATCAGTTTTGCAAAATGGTGTGCTGTATGAATTATGATTGGGTGTCGTTGTTGGAAAGGGAGCGATGAGTTGATTAATCTCCCGCCTACCCTGAGCAGACCCTCTTCGTCTAAAAAGGGATTCAGGTTGCGTATATGGCTTCCCTTTGCAATGGGCTTCTTCTCCCTTAGTGCCCTGACTTCCTCGTTATATGTTTCATTCTGCACAATATAAATGATTTTATTTAGTGCCCCAGTTAGTTCGTTCGGAGTAAGTGGATGGATTTTCAATAGACGCCTTTCTTTCACATTTTTTAGGTTATTAAAATATCTCCGCCACATCGCTACGATACGCACGAGACGTTTCAAGGTGGAGTATTGTTGAAAGAATGCATTCTTGATGCCAATGCAATAGGATGCTACATGAATAAAATTTGTTATCGTGTTAACCAGCTTAGAGTTGTAGAACGACAGCGTTGTTTGCTCTATTTTACTTTGTCCTTTTGTTTCCTCATTCGTTTCTTGAAGAATTGTCCTTGGCCAATCCTTTGCGGAAAAATTTTGAAGAAATGTTGGGTCATGCCACCACATTTGGTTGGCAATTAGTTCCTCTGGATTTAATCCTCTAGATCCTATGTCCGCTGGATTTTCCTTGCTTGACACATGTCGCCATACAGTTTCATCCGTAAGCCTTTGAATTTCAGTTATTCTATTTGCTACGAATGTGTTGCGCGTTGATGGACTTCCTTTGATCCATGCCAAGGTGATCATGGAATCGGACCAGGCGAATGTTTCCACCTGATTGAATTGCATGGCAGTTGATATTCTGTTCAGAAGTTTTGCTAATAATAACGCTGCGCAAAGTTCCAACCGTGGTAATGATATGCATTTAACCGGTGCGACTCTTGTTTTTGCCGCTAGCAAATGAATCTGCTCCTGGCCATTTGTTACCACTCGTGCATATATCACAGCAGCGTATGCCCTTTCAGAGGCGTCACTGAAGCCATGCAGTTGTACTCTGGATGAATTTTCGTAGTTTATCCAACGCGGAATTTCCAGGGTTTCCAACCTTTGCAGATTATTTCGCAAGTCCAGCCACGGTCCTTCTACTTCAGGCGTTATTATTGCATCCCAGGATAGTTCTCTTATCCACATCTGTTGCAGAATCATTTTTGCCTTGATGATGCACGGCGATATCCAACCAAGCGGATCAAATAGGCGTGCGATATCTGCGAGCACTGATCGTTTAGTGTGTTTTTCTACACTGGGTATGTTGATTTTAAATTTGAACGTATCCTTTGCTGGATGCCATTGTATGCCCAACGTCTTAATAGCATCCGGTGAATCGAATTTTAGCGGGAGATCCACTTCTCGGTCCGTTTTAGGTACCTGCTCCAAAATTTGTGCTGAGTTGCTAGCCCATTTACGAAGTGGAAATCCAGCTGCGGCTAACACAGCTAAAACATCTCTTTGTAACCCGATGGCTGCTTCTTCGTTATCGGCTCCATAGAGAAAGTCGTCTACATAGAAGCCCTCGATAAGTGCCTTGGTTACGTGAGGGTGTGCTTGTTCGCTGTCCATCGCCACCTGCTGCAATGTACGTACTGCTAAATATGGCGCAGAAGCAGTACCAAATGTAACGGTGTTGAGGGCGAAGACCTTTATCGGTTCATGGCTGTCAGTTCTCCACAAAATGAGTTGATATTTTGTGTCTTCTGGTGCCATCCATATTTGCCTATACATCATACTGATGTCTGCAGCAAAGGCAACCTTGAATTTGCGCCACTGTGCAATGAGATCAATAATATCTCTTTGTAAGCGCGGACCTACCATCAGATGATCATTTAACGACCTTCCGTTTGACGTTGTACATGAGGCGTCAAAGACCACCCTCAGCTTGGTAGTGGTACTGCATTCTTTGAATACTGCATGATGCGGTAGGAAGTAATGATCTCCTTGTGCCGTTTCGAAACCTGTTTTGACTTCGCTCATGTGTCCTAACGTAGCGTATTCTTCAATGCATTGAGTATACGCTTCCTTCAGCTTCCTGTTTGCTGCAAGCCGTTTCTCGATTTGATAGAATCGTGCCATTGCAGGCCTTTTTGAGTCTCCAAGATTCGGTCGGCAGTTTTCCTTGAATGGAAGCCGTACCTCATATCTTCCGTCGCTCCTACGTTTCACGGTGTTCTCGAAGTGTAGTTGACACCTTTCTTCTTCTGATGTCAGTTTTCGTTCTTCCAAGTTTTCCTCGATTTCCCAAAATTGTCTCAGTTGTGCATCGATCGCATTATGGTGATTTTGCACGACTACCGAATTTGTTTGTGGATCGCTGCTGGTTGCTCCTGTTAAAATCCATCCCAACTCGGTGTTTTGTGGCACCGGCGACCCATAATGGCTCTTAATTACTCCTTCCAGTATGATAGCTGCATATATGTCCGCGCCTATCAATAGATCAATCTTCCCTGGGTAGTTGTATGTAGGATCTGCCAGCGGAAGTTTTGCTAGATGCTGCCACCTTGATGATTGCAACTGCTGTGTTGGTAATAGGGAAGTTAATTTGGGAAAAACATACGCACTAACATCGAGACAAAATAAGGGATTGGTAAACGAAAAGATTTTAAAGTGGACTTTGGAGGTTGAGCTCCCCGTTGCAGTTTGCCCTAAACCTGTTACTGAAGCCACTGTATGTTGTTTCTTTAAATTTAAGAGTTGAGCAACGTTCTCTCTTATGAATGTTGCCTCCGACCCTGGGTCTACCAATGCTCTCAGAACATGGTGGTCTCCATTCGTTGAAAATACCTTTACCAAGGCTGTCGCTAACAGAACCTTGGATTTCATCTGGTTGAGATGTGAGCTAAGATATGGTGCAGAAGTTGAAGAACCACCTTGCTCATTATGTAGGTGGCCTGGGGTAAATTCATTTGTGTTTTGGATTAAGTGAGCGTTGTATGCTGCCTGATTATGGCCTTGGTACAACCCCGCGTGGGTATTATGCTCAACATTTTTGCTGTTATTGTAGGTGGTCGACTCTATATGCAGCAGTGTGTGATGTTTATGTCCGCACTTTTGACATCTGTTGCTGCTACTGCAATTTGATGCATGATGATCATAACCTAAGCAATTTGAGCAGATAGAATTTCTCTTTACCACTTCTGATCGCGCCTTTACTTCCATTTTAAGAAATTGCTTACAGTACCGAATTCCATGGGAGGCCTTACAAAGGCGACAGAGAAATTTCTTTGCTTCGGGGGCCGATTTTATATGAAGAGCTGTCGGAGTTACCCTTCTATTAGACGCACCCTGATGAGCTGAACCCCAATTAGACTCCGTAATGTTTTCCAAGGAGCTAAATCTCCCTTCCAAGAATTTGGAAAATGTTTTCCAATCCGGTAATAGTTTTGCAGTTCCTAGTTTTTCCTCCCAATCCCTTTGGGTTTGAGAAGGAAGTTTGTGGTATACGACATAAATGAGAATTGCATCCCAAGTTTCAACTGCAATTCCCAAGTTGGAGAGGGCGTGAATACATTCCGTACTCGTATCATGCAACGATTTTAATGCTTTCGCCGATTCGTGATTGAGTTTCTGTTGTTCCATTAAAATTCTCAATTGTGCGTTAACTAACTTTCGTTTATTCTGAAAGCGATCATTGAGAATTTCCCATGCAGACGGATAATTCTTGCCATCAATGGGAAGATGCTGAATTAAACGCGCCGCATCCCCGCACACATGAGTTTTCAGATATTGTAATTTCTGAATGTCTGATAGATCAACATTTTGATCGATCATACTCTCGAACAAATTGTGAAACTCACACCATTCATCTAACTTGCCAGAAAATGGCTTTATTTGAATTGGCGGCAGCCGAATGTCACACACGGAGATTTTGGTTGTGTTTAACCGCGAAATGTCTAAATTTGCACTACCTTTGTCGACGAACTTTTCCATTTCGTCGTTAAGCATTCCAATAAATGAAAAATAAATGCGTTTTATTTTCGAAAACGTCTCCCCCTCCAAATAATTCTCTTTTAGAGGATCAGCCGTACTATTCACGATTGCATCGTGATCGCGTTTTGCTCGTTTAAAAACTTCTTCAATGTCCGATAAATACGCGTTTATGTACCCCTTTGACTTTCGCGCTTCGATTTCTTTTTTAAAGTCCTCGAAATCAGTTTGAAACTCCTTGAGTACAAGCTCTTGTCTTTCAACGTATTTGGCTAGCTTCGACATTGTTGCACTTGATTTTAATCTTTACACTTGATATGGGCGTTAAATATGTGGTATATTTATTGCAGAAACAATGTATAAACTAATTCAACTATTTTGTATTTAAATAATTGGAGAAATATGCAGCAAAAGGTGTAATAATGGAATAATATTCCTACCTTATTGTGCTTTTGCAACTGCAACTTTAGTATGTTAACTCTCAGTTACAGTTGCAGAAGGCTTTGCGTTGCACAGTTCCTAGCTGTGATTGCTGGTGATGCGACCGTTGTGTCTCTTGCAGACTGTTGTCCAGTTGCGTTGCACAGTTCCTAGCTGTGTTGCTGAGAGTTTCCACCGGTTGATGGATTTGTTGAATCCGTTGTAGCCGTTGGTTTAAATCTCTCAGTCCTCCTTCCTCCTAGGTCGTTGGGTGCTGTGGCCGATTGACTGTCCGTCGATGATCGGATATGTACTTTTTTGCACTTAACCCACAACACACTTTTCAATATAAGATTTTTGCACTACTGGTCTTTTCTTTAACACACTCGAAGGACCATGTTCCGAATTGGGACGAATTGGAAATAAATTGATTTATTGCACAAGAGGTGCTTGGCAATAGCAATTGCATATACAAAAAATAAAACTCGTTAGGCGAACGTTATAAATTTATTACTTTCTTTCTTGACGATCTAATAGCGAGTGAGTTTTAGTTTCTCTTCATACATTTGAAATAGTCTCGGTACTTTATATATTACAAAACAGCTGTTTGGGTTAATGACCCTTACAATTATTTACAATAAGATTTAAAAACCAATGTTTTCCCTATTCCCCTGCAATTAACACATTTGCAAGTTTGTCATATTAATGCCCCATATTAAGGGCCAATAGTAAGAGTGCAACATCTATTTTTCGTACATAATAAACGTAGGGTTTTACTTGTTACATTACAACACATACAATTTAGTTAGTGCGTACCACTAGATTTGCATTTGTTAGACAGAGAGAGCTCCTTGACTTCAGATCGGCAATTAGGCATGTTTGACATTTCGTTCTATGATTTCGTGTTGTTTGCCTCGTTGTTCGTGCCGCGTGTTAAAAATTAAAATGTGTCTCTTGTGTTGTGCAATACTCGTTGTGGTTTTTTTGTGTTTTTTCATGCAACTGTGCCTTGCAGCTAGTTGCTGTGAATATTGTTTGGCCCCTTAAAACGCATATTCACACAACTAGTCCAACGCACATTCGACGCATTCCTCCACATTTCATCCATAAAATCTGTGCCGCTTATGTTCAGGTTCCTTTTTATTGTTGGGAACCAACATCCTGTCTATTACCGGATTTGTAAATTGGTGTAATTATAGATCGCTTCCACTTATTCAAAAACTCACCACTATTAAGGGTACGATTAAACATTATTTTCAAAGGAAAAGCAAATACTTTCGCGCATCTCTGTAAAATGATAGGTGCAATTACATCCGTATCAGGTCGAGTGTCAACCTTCAAATTAATTAAAGCTTGTTAAATTTCGGAAATTGAAAGATTTAAACTACCAATGTTAAAACCGCTGTCAGAGTTATAAAATTGACTACCATGAGGTATATTCTGAGAGCTGTTAATATAAACGGATTTAACATGTTTAGCAAAAAAGTTACAGACAACCGAAAGATTCGCTGATGATATGCCATCGTAACGCATTATATTAGAAATTACAATACTGATTGTAAAGGAAGTTATTTAGAGTATCAAATTTTTTTTGCAAAATTCGATATTTCTTGTAAAGATCACGATCATTGCCAGCTCTGCGAAATTGCTTATATACTTTATTCTTTATGTTATTGAGATTGATTGTTCTTTTGTTAAACCACACTGGTTTATAACCAATTTTTATATTTACTTTAGGCGTGTATAAGGCAATTGCATTATGCACAATTCTTATAAATGAACAGTAGCACTCTTTAAGACCAGCATTAACAAATAATGACAACCAATCTGTTCGATTGAAGTAATTATTAATCGAATCAAAATAAGTCTTTGCAAAATTATATAAAAAATTAGAGTGAAAAATACATATAAAATTCAAAATGCAAACTGAATGCGATATGATGGATTGTGTCCGGAAAAAGAGAAACCATGGAGTTGTCAATACCCATGCACAAATCCGAATCAACGAAAGCCAAATCAAGCACATTATTAAAAGAATTATGAAAATAATTTAATTGTTTAAGATCGAATTGTGCAAAGGTATCCACAACTTCACGATCGTGATTAAATATAACATTAAAAGAAACAAGTAATTTTTCATCAGAATCATAAATCCATTTGACATTTGGCAAATTAAAATCACCTACAATAATAACTTTTTGATTATCTTTGCGGCTATTCAATATAGAACTACAATTATCAATGTGAGCTTTATACAATTCAAATGAACTACTTGGTGGTGTGTAAGCGACAATGAGAATAATTTCATTAATACAATCAAATTTGATGTTTAAAATTACTTAATCAACAACGAGATTATCAGCTGTTGATGGCAAATCAACTTTTGTGCATCGAAATGAAGTGCTAACAGCAGCGAGCACTCCTCCGTCTCTCTCACAATCTAGTAGTTTATAATTACGATCTTTGCGAAAAACAGAATATTGATTATTAGTTAACATCTCCGCATCATGGTGATTATCATTAAGCCAAGTTTCCGTGAGAGCGATTATATCATATTGCGAAGATAATGAGAAAAGAAGTACTTGTTTCAATTTAGTACGAAGTCCTCCAGTATTTTGATAATAAATAAGAAAGTCATTTGAAGAAGAGCAAGAGAATGTTTTTGGTTGATAATCGTCTCCATTAAGCGATGTTGTTGTTGATGTTAATATTGTTGGTAGTTGTGGTGGAGATAGTGAGAATGACGTGGCAGAGAGAATAGGTGTTTCAAAGAGCGGTGCACTGGTAGAGTGCAGTGATGATAACGATGATGGTGAACATGATGATTGTCAGATTAGTGGTGGTTGCTGAGGTAATTGCGGAGGCTGGAATTCGGTGACTTGTTGAAGTTGGGACGACGGCGGAAGAGGAGACGATGATAATGTTGGGTTTTGTGTAATTATTGGTGCAGGCTTAGGGATTATAATGGTCTGATGCGAGACGAACTTTTTTACTTGGACAAAACATAGCCTAGCCATACTGAAGAATCCATTACAACAGATATTTTTGAAGATGGAACACTTAGTTTAAATGTTACAAATTTATAATCAGATATATCCGAGTCTTTCTTAACTAGCATGTAACATTTAAATTGGTTAGATGCTGGTTGAAGGGTTGTGATGCGTTTTATGAGAACACAAGCGTTCTCACTTAGCCTCTCACAATCAACTCCTACTCTCACCTCCACGTTAGTGACTGGTGGGTGCCTAGTACCTCGACTGGAGATTGGGTAACCAACCCCTTTGGAAGGTCGTTGGTGGCAGCAGACGAGAGAGGGGGGGAGGGAGTGTTTTCTCACTAAGGCACTTCCTCTTGTTCCAGACGGCAGCGGAGGAATTCTCTAGATGGAATCAACGGTGGCGTCTACAGTTCCAGTCAGGCCGAACTATTTAGTGTTACCCCTATATGGGCTGCTTCGACATATTCGAATACCAGGTCTATAGGGATTTCCAATACTGAGCCAGGGTATTGGAGAAGAGTTGGTGGCGGATGAACCCTTAATGGGCCAACGGCAGCGCTCACATCCCAAAGTGGGTTAATGGCACCGGAATAACCGGCCTGCTGTCCTAGGGTCAAAACAAGGGCCTGGCCCTCCAGGTTGGGGGTTGTGCCGTCGGGGTAACTTCCCGACCACGGAAAAAAGTATTAGTTATGAGAGAGACACGAGGAGCCTCGGATATTGAATTCCCTCAAACGGCAACTAGACCCGGAACGTCAACGGACAACGAGATGAGAGTATGCACCTGGAACGTGCGAACGCTGGCCCTCCAGGTTGGGGGTTGTGCCGTCGGGGTAACTTCCCGACCACGGAAAAAAGTATTAGTTATGAGAGAGACACGAGGAGCCTCGGATATTGAATTCCCTCAAACGGCAACTAGACCCGGAACGTCAACGGACAACGAGATGAGAGTATGCACCTGGAACGTGCGGACGCTGTATACCCCAGGTGCTACTCAAAAACTTGAGTCTGTCCTCACGCGGTACAAGGCAGACATTACCGCGATCCAGGAGATACGATGGATAGGATCAGGTATGATGAAAAGGAAAAATTGCGACATTTATTACAGCTGCCATAAAAGATTGCATGTATTAGGATGCGGATTCGTCGTGGGAAATCGGCTTAGGACAAAAGTTATTGACTTTAAGCCGATTAGTGATCGCCTGGCTGTGATCCGCATCAAAGCTTGTTTCCAAAACATAAGCCTAATATGTGCACACGCCCCTACCGACGAGGCTGAAGACCCCATCAAGGAGGAGTTTTATGACCTCCTGGATGGAGCCTACGGAGCCTGTCCGGAGTACGATGTAAAAGTTGTACTCGGGGACTTCAATGCTAAAATCGGAAAGGAGAACATCTTTGGCGGGTTAGTTGGTAAGCACAGAATCCACGAAACGACAACAGACAACGGCTACCGACTAATCGATTTTGCAGCAGCTCGTAATACGGTGATAAGTAGCACTAGGTTTCCAAGGCTAAGGATCCACACAGCAACCTGGCGCTCTCCAGACGGTCGAACCGCCAACCAAATCGACCATGTGCTAATCGATGCGAGGCACGCATCCAACATCCTCAACGTGCACACATATCGAGGGGCAAATGTCGACTCTGACCATTTTCTTGTCGCGGCTAAATTCAGAGCTCGACTGTCCAACGAGAAGAAGCTGCGAACCGCCCAGAAGAAGAAATTCGACGTTGGACGCCTTAGCACACCTGGAGTAGCCAGAGCCTACAGCGAGCGCCTGAGTATGAAACTCTCCTCTGTGCACTCACCTACCACAGACGCCAACAATCAGTGGTGCCAGTATCGCGACATCATCAAGGAGGTAGCCGAAACCACTGTAGGGTACCAGCCACCCCAGAGAAAGAGCCCGTGGTATGATGATGAATGCGTATACAGGAAAAAGGTGACAGAAGATGCACACAAGAAAGCGCTGCAGCGCAAAACAAGGGCAGCGAGAGAAGAGTATCGAGTCAGGAGAAGGGAGGAAAAGAAGATCCTGCGTAGAAAGAAGAGGGCTTACGCAGCTTCCCAGCTCAAGGAGATCGAAGAGTCGCGCGATCGTAACAACATCCGGAGGTTTTATAAAAAAACCAAGCAACTGGCTGCTGGTTACAAACCCGGAACGCAGGCTCTTCGAGACAGCGAAGGAAACCTAGTCACCGAAGCACAGGGAATAGTAGATGTATTTAAGCAGCATTTCCAGCAGCTGCTAAATGGGCACCATGTAGAGAGAGTGATAGGGCAAGAAGAGAACCCACGTCCAGTCAATGAAGAACCAGTTCCACCACCCAGTATAGAAGAAGTGCGCTTAGCTATAAAAAAGCTAAAGAACAACAAGGCTGCCGGCTCTGATGGCTTACCAGCGGAGCTCTTCAAATACGGAGGTGATGTTTTGGTAGGGTGCATGCACCGAATCATCAACCAAGTATGGGTGGAAGAAAACATGCCCGATGACTGGACTATCAGCTCTATATGCCCCATCTACAAAAAAGGCGATCCTATGTCTTGCAAGAACTATCGAGGCATATCCCTGCTTAATGTCGCATACAAGATCCTATCCAACGTACTGTGTGAACGTCTAAAACCGTTCTGCAACACACTAATCGGCACGTACCAGTGTGGCTTCCGGCCCGGCAGATCGACTATAGACCAAATCTTCACACTGAGGCAAATCCTGGAAAAGACCAACGAATTTCAAGTCGAAACTCACCACCTATTCATCGACTTCAAAGCCGCGTATGATAGCATACATAGTCAGGAGCTCTATATGGCGATGGCCGAATTCGGAATCCCGGCAAAACTGATTCAGCTGTGTCGCGTGACGCTGGAAAACACGCGCTGCAGCGTGCAATCTGGAAGTAGCTCCTCCGAACTATTTCAAACATGCACCGGATTTCGGCAAGGAGATGCGCTATCATGCGACTTCTTCAATCTCGTACTGGAGCAGATAGTGCGCAGGGCAGCTGTCAACACGGAAGGCACTATCTTCAACAGGTCCGTCCAGCTGCTGGGCTATGCGGACGATATTGACATCATCGGCCGCTCCCAGCGTGCCGTGATAGAAGCGTTCACGGCGATTGAAGAACAGGCGAAATCCGTTGGCCTTGAAGTAAATGAGGACAAGACCAAGTACATGCTATCAACAAACAAACAAACATCTGTCCACCGCCTAGGACAAAACGTCACTGTTGATAGCAAAAATTTCGAGGTAGTTAGGGAGTTTACCTACCTCGGAGTAAACATAAACTCCACGAATGACACCATAGTGGAGATCCGGCGAAGAATTACCCTAGGAAACCGTTGCTACTTCGGTTTGGCAAAGCAATTGGGTTCAAAACTCCTAACTCGAAGGACGAAATGTACGCTTTACAAAACACTCATCCTGCCAGTTCTGCTTTATGGCGCCGAGTGCTGGACGATAAGTAGGAAGGGAGAGCTGATACTGGGATCCTTCGAAAGAAAAATTCTTCGACGGATTTTTGGTCCTGTGTGCGAGGAGGGCGAATGGAAGAGAAGATACAACCGCGAACTCTATGAGCTGTACCAAGATGTGGATGTAGTCCAAAAAGCCAAAATACGTCGACTACATTGGCTCGGCCACATCGAGCGAATGGATAATAATGCTCCAGCTAAGAGGATCTTCGAATCCCAGCCCACAGGTTCGAGACGACAAGGAAGACCGAACCTCCGGTTCAAAGACCAAGCCATCGCGGATGCCAGAGCGCTTGGTCTGGAAAATTGGAAGCAGCGTGCCCGGGATCGCAGAGGATGGAAGGCTGCAGTGTCTCAGGCAGAGACTCTCCACGGGTCGGGAGCCCGTTAAGTAAGTAAGATGGAATGTTAGTTTTCATTGAAATATGACTTATTATGTCATCAGGTGTTGTGGTTTTATTGAACTTAGACAAGTAAAGCCACTTGTATTCAGGCAATACACCAAGAGAATTCGTAATATCAGTAATATTTTACGGTCACTAGAATTGGTATTCCGTGTGGAAAAATCTTTTATGAATTCTGTTAAAAATCATCATTATAACAGAATAAAACACAGAATTTTGTGAATTTTATCATAAAAGCTTTTATTAAAAAGAAAGTTTTGGATTGAAGTGGATGCGAATATGAGACTTATTTACGACTAGCTGACCCGTGCTCGCCTCGCTTCATCCGCCGTTTTTTTTATAAATATGTTCCCTCCCTTGGACCTTTCTCAAAGCAATATAAAGCAAAAAAAAAACATAATTTTAATTCCTACTAAAAAGTCTACACAGAAAAGATTTACACAAAGTTCTGTTATTTGTTCCCTCTTACCCACCTCAAAAATGTCGGCGAAAAGAAGCAACACGAATGAAATCCGATAATCCAAGTTTCATCAAAATCCGTCCAGTAGTTTCTGCGTGATGCGCGGTCAGGAATTTTTTATTCTACAGTTTTATTATATGTAGAGGGGAAAATAGAGAAGAGATGATGCTCGATTTTCTGGATCAGTAAGTTTACGACTGAGCTATAATGATGGTTTCACCAGTGAGAAGATTAGATACTAAAAGTTGCTTTAAGAACTGCAGAAAAATAGCAATCGCATATTATTGGCAACTATAGTAACATATTTATTTGTATATTTTTTACGTTTTATTTTTTTATTTGCCGCAAGTTGTTTCTGGCTTTCTACTTGAACAATGGTTATTTACCTAAATAAATAACCCACCAGAAAGGTCACCTCAATTGAATTTTAATGAGCGCTTCTTTCCACAAGAATTTTATGCAATTTTTTGAATACATAATAAATGTATACTATGGGTTTGTTCCATAAAAGTTCAAAACCCAGAATACGGTTTATAAAAAAAATTTGTTTGGTCGAAATCTTTTACGATTCATAACAGAATAAAAGATTTCGCAGAATAGGCCTGAAAATGGTAGACGTTCGGATCGGCTGTCATTTTGATGTTTTCTCCTCTTGTTGTTTAATTCCTTCTGGAATCGTGAAGCACTAGTCGCGAAATGTTTATTTAACAGATACTTATTTCTTTATGTATGTTCATTTCATTCTGCAACAGTCACGTGAATGAAAATAAATAAATAAATATATATTTTGGCACGATAGGTCTGTGGGACCCAAAGCCTAGCTTCTCACAACCATTCGTTTTGTGTGGGTTTTAAATTTTTTGGGAGGAATGGGAGGGATCTACAATTTTACGTCCAAACGGCTAATTGAGAAGCTCTTTCATGACAGTTCTACTCTCGGATGTTTGTCAGACGTTCGCGAGAGGTGGCGCAGTGGAAAAAAACCTTAAGATGTAATTTGGTTCTTTCGGTATTCGAACCGGGTACCCCTCGCTTAGTAGCCCAACACACTACCACTAAGACTGATATAGGGTTGGTTCAAGTAACTGACCAATAGGCTAGGCATGAAGCAACCCCAATATCAAGGGGTTGCGCGAAGGAATGGGAAGGTATGACTTACAATCGGCTGGCCACCGTATCCGTAGATGGTTGGTTGCATCACCATTCGATGAGCGCTATCAGGTTCCAAAATTGTCTCAACAAGAGCCAATAAATATTTAATGAAACAAATAGGCGAAAAAGAAATAAATAATATTATATTTTACCTGTGGCGCTGCAGCCTTATCCAAACACGTGTTTCCTTTCCATCATGGATTCCGATTTGTTTTGACACATGAATATGTTGTACTTATCCGATCCGTCCGCCGCACTCCGCACAGTGTGAGAATTCGATCATCTAGCGGAATTTAATTAAAAAAATGACTTGCACAAATTGATGTAAAAACCTGTAGCTTAAACCTTCTACTAAGGGATTATGAATGAAATTTTATGTGGGAGTCATGTAAAACAAAAATAATTGGTCTTGAAGTTGCACTAACTTGCTTATAATTTCAGTGAAAATTGGCTTGTGAGGGTAGTTTTGAATTACGAGTGCTTAAGGTGTTATTTATTGAAAATTTTGTTTAAATTTTATAAAAAAAGATATCAAGAAACTCGAAGGTAAAAAAAAAATACATTCCATAGGGTGTTTATATTATTATTTTTTTGTCATATTTTGCCTTTATAAGAGAAAAACTTTAGGTGTTCAGTGTTGTTCGGATGGGAGACTATATGCGTTTTAAAGATTGATATCTATTCTATTATTTAGCGCTTTAGGTTGCTGCGCATAGGTGCGACGCCCATACATTTTTTTTTACTTTCTACCTGAAACAAAAGTTTACCTACAATAAGTAACAGTCGTATTAAGTTTTATCCAATGTGTTGTGATTTTGTTACTTATATTTTGTATGTCCTAATTTTCGACTGTGGCTGTACATATGCAAATACTTGTTGCCCTTTTTAAGTGTATAGGATTTTGATAGAGGTATTTTTTATAATTTTCAGAATGGTTTTCAAAATGAAAAAATTTTTTTTTGAGGTTTGGATTTCCAAAATCAAAATAAAGCGTGTTGATGCTGTTTTTCATTTGTGATGAGTTTTTTTCATGAAATTTTATTTTCTGAAGGTGCTATCAACTGAATTTAGGCAAATATGAAGCTTATCTGTTATAAGTTAAGTGAGACTTGGGCCAAAAGTGATAGGCACCATAAGAGAGAAAAAACTTATCAAAGATAGATTTAGGAAGAAAACTGGCTGATATACCAACCCAACAAGCTGGGATTACGAACGGAAAGGCGGCTTTTCCTGAGATAACTGGTATTGATAAAGAGCTTATAAGAAAGTTCCATATTATTTCGGAAGCTCTGGCGTCTGTGTTTCCGATTAATTTAGACGCTTTTGACGTATGTGCGACAAGGACTCGGGAAGTACGGGTGGTATTATATGATAGTAATCATCCATAAAGTTTTGTATTATGGCAGACAAGTGGTTTCTTCTTGTATTCTTCAAATTGGTAAATTTTTAGAGGAAGCGCAAGAGGCTAAAAATAAAGATAATTGAAAATAAAAAGATAATTAACAAGAAAAAATTCGCGGTTGGACACAATGACAAATCTTCTTCATTAGACTGTCGATAACTTCAAACCCTTTCTAAGCAAGTCTCAGGTGCATTCCGAAAAGGAAAAAAAGTGTTACTGAACATGAAGTCCTGAAGCTTTTAAATGTACTAACCGAAAATAGAAAGTTCTTTTAGAGTCTGTTTTGCGCAAAAATATGAATGATTCTTTACTAAATGTATGTATTTTATGATTATTTTTGATAAATGTTAGCAAATATTAACTAAAAACTTTTCTCTTTGAGCGTCTTTAATTTTTTCTATGGGTCCACTTATGCACAATAAGCATGTACTTTCAGAATGCCGTTAGTTCTCCTACTATTTTTTTGTTCTACGTCATGGCACACATTTTATGTTAAGAGCAGGTGGCTGTGGTGAGGGAGAGAAGAACTACCCGACGGGACTAGCTGTGCAATCACGAGCGTGCCACTGTGGTCTGACCTTTGATTCCTAACACTTGCTGCGACACATGTTTAATTACCTCATAGTTAAGAAATAAACGGATTAATAAAATAATATAAAATGTATAGTATAATTACGTAAAAATATAGGTCGTGCTCCGATGCAAGTTAATAGTAGAAAAATGAATCGAATTCTAAGCATGAGTATTTTTTTCCGAATACTCATGTAAAATTAATCGCCTGGGTAATTATTAAATTGTTACATAAATCTTTTTTTTTAAGTATACAAGCTATATAAAAGACTTATCTTATTATGTAACTCTGGTGACTCTTTGTTTCAAATACCAATTTTTAATTCAATTCGTTTATTTGGAAATTCCTTTAAAACCTGTTTTTAATCGCTTTTGCAGGCGGAGAAGACAATGTCCGTCAGACTAAAAACACGATTATTGTTTGCTCTCAAAAACGTGCCCTATGTGTTGCAGGGCTTGTCTGTGGATCTTTGTTAATGACAGCATTAATTGTGGCGTATGGAGGACAACCAGGAGGTATGTATATTCAGTGAACTTTTAGTTTTAATTGAAGCCTAATGAATTTAATTAATCCTATTCACCATGGTGTGAAATTGAATGAGAATAAATAGATATTGACCCTGTTGAATTTATAATAAATAATGACCCGAACGCGTTGAAAGTTACTGCGCGACTATATTTTATTCAACGAACATTGAAATTATTTTTTTAATTTTAAAACTGACTCTGTGCGTAAGAAGAGAGTGCTAGTGCTTTTTACTGAACACGAGAAACTTGAACTGCCACACGCTTGGAGTCTAACAGCGGAAAATGTATAATATGCTTCAATCGACATAAATTCATGCGACCTGACAATCAAACCGGTCACACGGTTATATATAGATTTCGAGAAATAGTCGAATCAGACCACCAATGTCGGGTCTCTTTTCGTCTCTCTTCCACTATAAAACATACCCAGAGAGACTCTCTGGATTTTTCCAGAGTACTTCCCTGGGACCGATTTCTAGTGTTAACGCTAGCAACTGTTTATGGGAGATCTCTTTCATCGATCTTTCATTGACAGTGATGTCCAAAGATCCATATTCTTCTGCCAGCCAACGCCGGACATTGGCACAGTATATGCGGCGCTGTCTCAGATTCTTCCAGGCATAGCTTACAGGAATTATCTTCTCTAAGGCCCATCTTCACATTCCAGTGCTAATGATGTTGTGATATGTGTCTGTTCCATGCATCTGATTACCGCCTGATTGTCCAGTGCTATAAGGATATTTCTTCCCTCCACCTGACCCTCAAGCAAGTAATCCAACGAATGCAGCAATGCAATCATCTCTCCCTGGTGTACAGAAGTGTGTTTCCCGAGGCTGACGTGATGGGCTAGTTCCAGCTCTTCTGAATAGATACCGGCACCCGCTCCGCCATCCATCATGGATCCATCTGTGAAAATTACTATTTCAACACTTCTTTTTTCTGGAAGTAATCCATTCTCAATACGAGTTTTGTGATTACTTTCCATAAAACGCTGCCTTGTTATCCCATCCATAGGCATGTTCAGCTCCCTTATCTCATTTTTGACAAGTTCCAGGAGCTTCCTATGTCCATGGTACCACGATTGTGCCATTTCGCTTCTCGATGCAAACTAAGTGCCGCTAGGGCCGCTGTTTTCTTAATAAATACCTAAGTCTAGCGGTAAGATCACTTCCAATGCGCATGTTGGTGTTGTCCTTATTGCACCTGTAACTCCTATAATACATGCTAAACGTTGGACCCTACGCAGGTGCTTCCCCACAGTTTTTTCTTGGAAGCTTTAGCCCACCATACAACCGAAGCTTAGGCAATAATAGGTCTAGTTATCATCGTATACATCCAGCATGCTGTCCTAGGCTATGTCCCCACCTCTGTCCACATACACGTTTACACTGATGTAGTACCCTTTTTGCTTTCCAGACCTTCTCCTCAACATGATAGTTCCAGGTAAGTTCTAGGTAAACTCCCAGTTTCGATCCAAAAAGTGTCGCCGCATTAATGGAGAGCCCTTGTTCCAGACACCACCGCTCCACCATTTTGAGTGCATTCCCCATGATATCTGCAGTGACGTCTATGAATTTGCCTCTGGCCATTATTGCTAAGTCATCGGCACACCCCACTGTATGAATGCCAGTCGCCTCCCTCAAGTCTATCGAGAAGAGAGTCTACAGAGATATTCCACAGCGTATGTTGTAATGGAATTCGGACTACGTGCGGGATTTCGCTGTACGTTGAGCGCCATTTTTGTAATGATTACATATAGCCGTGCGATATTTTGCTGTTACTTCCTACACGCCAAGCATGTTCTATTTTTGTCTCAAGTGCTAGTATAGTGCACGTCTAGTTATCCCTGACTAAGCTGCGGCTGGGGGGGTTCAATACTAAGACTCAAGTAGCTCTACTTTAGGTAAAACACCGTTATACTTACAAAAAAAATGTACGTGCACATAAGGATCTTTCCCTAATTATTGTTACATCAACTCACCTTATCGGGTACGACCCAGATGGAACGGTCAACCCCTATCTACCCTTCCTCCCATGATTCTCTTTAAATTCTGGTGAGAATCCCAAATGGCTCTGGGAGCCTTGCTTCCCTAGTTCAGAACATCTTCCCTCAGAAAATTAAACAATGTTCAAATGCATTGCATTAACATAATCGAAATTTTATTTCCATAAAGAAGATTGCGAAACTAATCCTATGAAGGAGACACCTTAGTGGTTCTCCGGGGTGGTCTTACTATTTACTGTACTTTAAACAACGCGATTATTAAATGACTTAACAACTATTATGACAATCTAGTTCGAATGACCCTACAGTTCTAAAGAGGTATTGAATTCATGTAGCACCAAAAGAATTACTAACCCGATTTACAAATAAAAGCGAAAGCGAAGGGATAGCGAAATAAATATAACTACGCAATATACGTTATGATCAAATTACTTACCAGAGTTTCCAGGTCTCCAATGCATTGGCGAGGAACTCCGTACGAGCGATACTACGCCTGTAAATTCCTAAATAGTAAAAGTGATATTTATTTTTACCCTATCCTGCTTTCAAAATGATATGAACGCGAAACTAATGCAATTTGCAATTATGAGATTTCCTCACTCTTTAATTTTTATTGAATTCGGATAATAACTATAACGTTTGCAATTTAAACTAATCACGATAGAAATTCCTCTATAGAATTACATTTATTTTTATTACTATTTTTAAAATCGTCTGAGGTACAGAAGGCACCAACCAGATCCTTACTGGCCTTGCCAAAAGGAATGAGAGAAAAAAAAATTAGATTACGAAGAGATATATATAATTTATATATAATTTTAATTGCTTAACAAAAAAAAATATGCTTTCTAATATAGCCACAATATCAAGCCGAGTACGTAATTAATGCACAAATTAATAGGGAACGGTCTTGATCTAAATTTAACGCTTAAAAAAAAAATTGCCACCTTAAGAAAAAAAAACTCTAAACAACACTACTGTCTGCTGCGCTCGTCAGGCCGGAACTCCGGGATATCAGGACGTCATGGACCAGTTGGTGAGGTTACTGCCGAATTCGGCTCACGTTTTGGGTTATATATGCGAATGGTCGCGATTCACGAAAGTTTTTGGTGGTAAGGAACCAATTGTTCGAAAACTATAGGGATTTTCCCATTAGTGCGGCGTATCGCCAACTTAAAACTAAAAGTGGGGTTGTCAGGCGCATCGCCAAATTAACACTCAATAGATTCGATTCACGTTATAAAATTATTGTTGTCCGAGGCACGTCACTACACTGTATGAACGTCCAAGAAAAGTGAAAACTTACGCGACACCATGTCGACTCTAGCACGAGAAAGGCCAAACTGCCACGAGAATATGCGATATTTCGCGTTTTAAAAAAAACTGAATATATTTATTGTTGTCCGAGGCACGTCACTAAACAATATGAACGTCCAAGAAAAGTTAAATTACGCGACACCATGTCGACTCTAGAACGATAAAGGCCAGACTGCCACGAGAATATGCGATACTTCGCGTTTAAAAAAAACTGAATATAATTATTGTTGTCCGAGGCACGTCATTACACTATATGAACGTCCAAGAAAATGAAAAATCCCGCGACACCATGTCGACTCTAGAACGAGAAAGGCCAAACTGATCACGAGAGATTCGACGAACCTCCTTATATACCCGCTTGCCAACCAAGCGAAACCAACAACACCAACCCAAGCCACTGTCATGCGACGCGCATTTCTGGTACAAAAAAAACTACCTCTATCTCCGTCGTATGATTCTGCCCACACCACATAAATATAGGTATACTTGCTACGGCATGAGCATTGCCCATCCTTTTACACTGGTGCGTGTGTATACCATAAGTAATAAATACACAGTCGTCATCGGCTCGGTGCATTGCCTATGTTTTTACATGGGTGCGTGTGTATACCATAAGTGATACACAGTCGCCATCGGCTCGCGCAGTGCCTATGCTTTTGCATGGGTGCGTGTGTATACTTTAACAAGTACCGCTGCCCATTCGCTCGTGTTCATGCGGTTGCCTGTAAAATTCCATTCAGTGGCGTGATATTGTCGTATGCAAAAAAAACTCTAAGAGTTGGGTAAACAAAGTACCGCTGTGTTTGGACTTATCGTCGCTGCTGTATGGAAAATTACAATGTGATGATGGTATGGCGTGTTTGTACGAGAACACAAGGTGCGACTGTACTTTGGCTTGGTACTGCCGATGTTGCTATATAGGTGTGTATTGCTGCTGTGTGGACACTCTACGCAGTGGCGTGATTTAGCGGAAAGTCTTTGGTATTTTTCCACTGATGCTCTGACTGAATTCTGTGCTCGTTACAGTGTGGTGTACAAAAATAATGCCACACACAAAAAAAATTTTGTTTTTCAGAACTCGGCAACCAGTACAATGTGAGAGAACACCTCCTTGTGGGAAACCTTTGCTTACCCTTCCCCTGAGTTTTGAGGTTCCCGTCTTAATATTTATCGCCCTTGTATTCAACATATTTTCCACCCATCTTACCACCAGTGGGTTAACTCTAAGTTTGTCCAAGGCTTGTTTCAGACTTTCAAAGCATATCTTATAGAAGGCACCTTCAATGTCTATTATTGTGGTCATTCCAACACCCCCGGTATTTAGCTCTTCCTCCGCAACGCGCACTACTTGATGTAGCGCTGTTTCTGCAGACATGCCGGCAGTGTCCTATTTAAAGGATACATCTTAAGCGCAGTACTCTCCATATAGTCCACTACCAACCTTTCCATTGTTTTTAGCAGAAAGGATGTCAGCTGACTGGTCTGAAGGACTTGGCCTCGGTGTAATCCTTTTTTTCGGCTTTGGAAGGAAAATCACATTTGTCTCCCTCCATGTAGTCGGGATGTAGCCTATTGCTAGGCAGGCAACGTTTATATTCCTGAGCCTTGGTGCAATTACGTCTACTCCCAATGCATTAGGCCTGGAAATATACCATCCGGCCCCGCGGTTTGGAAGGGTAAAAATGTGGCTATCGCACCCTTGGCCTCGGGTGTTACGATCCGTTCTGCTTCCGTCCTATCCATCCTGTTCGCTCCTTGTTTTCTTGGAGCCCAGGGCTGATCTGACTTATAGCTTCCTGGAAAATGTATCTCCATTAAGACCTCATTTGTATGATGCAGTATTGCCACCATCTCCCCCGCTCTATTACGAATGAGTCCGCAGGATCTTGTTTTTCCACTAAAGTGTGCATGCTACTCGTTACGCATCTTCAGCAGCCGAAGACAACAAGTGTTTTTCGGTATCCCGAGTGCCATTACATTCAGTTTTTCCTCCAACACTTCACGGTATTTTATCTTATCCGTGTTCTTCGGAATTCTGATGTATTTCCGTTTTCTTTTTCTTTTAGATCCATAGCGATCATCAAATGAGTTGGCTCTGTGATCCGACATCGTAGCCTGATCCATTACCCTCCAATTTGATATTCTTTCAATTATCTGGCTTCTGCACAGGGTAACACCGATCACTTCCATTCGCCTCACATCCACTAAAGTCGGTTCTGTTCCCCTGTTTAAGATAGCTAGAACGCTTCTCCTCTGTAATTATCGTTGGTGCTGCCCCACACTGTGTTATGTGCATTGGCATCACAGCCAATTATTAAATCCTCGTTCCTCTTTCTGCATGCATTCACCAAAGGCTCGAACTCTCTTGTCGGAGGAGGCTCTGGAGAATCATACGGCTGGTATGCAGATGCAGATAACAAAAGTTCCCACACCTGATCCTACTCATACTGCTGCAAGGTCTGGGGCACACAGATCCGGCAATTTATATGCTTGATATGCGCTGGTTTGCGCATAATGCAACTCAGACATACTATTTGGGAGCCCTGTAATCTTTTCTTTAAAGAACCAAGGTTCCTATATCAGGGCTATATCAAATGAATCCTTATCAAAACATGATAATCATTGCAGATTCTGCCTTGCTGTGGTGAAGGTTCAGTTGAATCACCCTGAGCTTTTCCCGGTACAGGCCCACCTCCCGCCCGACTTGTGTTGATCAGAAGAGTCTATATCCTGCTTGTCTAACCAACTCGCTTCCTCCCTTGGACACCAGATCGTCAGCTTGGTTCCGCCAACTTTGTTGTCATCATATTTTCCAACATGAATAACCCTCCATTTCGAAGTGTCCTTCACACAGGAATTCTGACGACATATTCTGGCAAGGATGACATCCTTACTCTCGGGTTGCCCGGGAACAAAGATTATCAACCTTTCCACATCCTTAAGTATGTGAAGCCTGTCTATCTTAATGTTGATTCTCTCCCATAGGTTGCTCATCTTTCCTGCAGTCTCACATTTCCAACCCTTGATTTCTTGGTTACCGCATTTTATTGCCATGATCCCTTCCTCCAAGGGTATCTCCTTAACGCCGATATCACCTGCATTTGTTCTTAACTCTCTAAACTAAGCTTAATTCTACACGTTGACCTCGAAACGTGGAACCGATCTTCTTGGCATTGGAGTGGGCTTTCTTTTGGGCAGAAGTAATGCGATGAGAATCCCAGTCATGCCAGCGTGCAGGAGAAAACTGATGCCATAGTGGTGGTAATCATGCGTGTATATAGCAGTAGGATCATGCAAATATTTGGATTGCGCGATAACATCAGCAATTTTCGTTTTTAAGTCATCGAATTCAACTTGGTCAATGTGATTAACTTCAAATGGTGCGTCTTGTACCGTTGTGGATGGTTCTGGATTAATTTTCCAGCTGCTCACGTTTGCACTGGGAATAAACGATGATATTATTTTATTCTTGAATTCTATCCTACCTTTAATGATGATATCGAGCAATTGGAGCATACAAGCTTTGTTAAATTGCAGCAGGCCATTTCCATTTAGAGCAATCGCGTAACTTTTACCACCGAAAATCAGATATCCAACCATTTTCGATGTGATAGAAAAAATACCTGTTAGACGCCTTGAGTCCTTTCCATTAATTTTGTGTGGTTGTTGTCGGTAAGTTGCATTCATTTGGGCTGTCTCCGCTATGATTCAATAAAGTCATTTCGCAGCTACTTGAATTTCCGTTTTGGATAAGAGTTATATGTACTTGTTAACAAAAATGGTTTACACCGTTCCAGCTCCAGTTCGTTGAATAAAAAGTTTTTGTTACCATGTACGTCTTGTTTCTGTGGATTATAGGAACAGTTATTAGATTGAATAGTTGAAATTCTTATGCATCTGTCAGCAGCAATAACATTTCAAATACAATAGAATCATTCAAGCTGCAACCTTTAACGGATGACTTCTTATACATTTCTAGAACTGACTCTTCTGGCAATGACAAATACGATGGTAAATTGCTTCTTACCAAAAAAAGCTGTTCATCGAATTGCTTAGGACTTAGGAGTAATAAGCTGTGAATTGATATTTGCATGGTTTAAATCCAGAAGTACATCCAGTTAAATGTCTTGCACATACTCGAAATGGGTGAGAACTCAAATCAAGTAAGAAGTTAAGGATCCTAGATTCTGTTTAACTTTATTTTATCTGCATTTTCTTGATCAAGGATACCAAACAGGCTATGCGCTAACGTCCCAACGATATCGAATGGACATCTTTTAACTCTGGTTCTTTCGTTCTTTGGCGCGTGCCAATACGTTGAAAGATTATAATAGATGAATATCTTCCAATAAGTGACAATGTCTTCAAAGTAAATACCAACACCATCGTCAAGATTCGTAATATTTACTTGCTCGCTTGGTTGGTATACGTACTAATATAACGGCTGAGACAAAATGTACTCCCTTTGAGTTCAAAGCATTTTTCTTTCTGGTGCAATTTGGAATTTCTTCTTGTATGTCTGGTTCATCTATTGGAAGGGGACAAAGGTTATGTATTGCTCGTTGGTACGTTCCAGTTTGCTATTTTACATTAGCCACGCGTTTCCACGACACGTCCTAATTTCAATCGCATGGAAAGAATATTGGCTTCCTTGATGAGAACCAATGTGTCAGGTTTAAGGTTGTCTGAAATATTCCGCCGACCACTTTTTCCAGAAATGCTGTTGAATGTGTTGTATTTGCCTGAAGTTACTAAGGCTGCTAATTTTAAATTCTGTTACATCTGGCTCGGCTAAGGATGTAAGTAAGTGGGCTTCCAATCAAGAAATGTCCTTTATTATTGCTTCTATTTGTATGACCGCTGTAAGCAATTCATTGTACGTCAGTGATGCCTCTTCGAGTTGACGAACGAGGAGTGCCTTTGCTGACTTAACAGCAGCTTCCCACAATCCTCCGAAATGAGGGGAACGAGGTGGTATGTTTTTTTTAATGTTTAATGACAAAAATTAATATCTGTAGTCGATTTTTTTCGAATAAACTGGGCTGGTTTTGAATTGCTACTGATAACACTGATTTCTTTCTCGCATTTCTGGTACCATATCTAGTATTGTGTATTCTTTGGCCCATGTATTTTCACCATCTTGTAGAAATTCAGGTCCATTGAACCATATCTTTGATGTGAGAAGCGCTTCAAGGCTTGATCTTCTGGACATTAAGTCGGCTGGACTTAGCTCGCCTTTGATGAAATTGATGAAATTCTGAAGCTGGGGTGAAATCGGCTAAGGTAATAGTTGATTGTCGTTTTTAATTATGAACTCTTCTTTGGTCTGCGTAAAGCGATCACAATAAACTGATTGATTATTGGCAGCACTTAGAGTTTTGAACTTCATTTCCTTGCCGACGCTGTCATTCTGAGCAGCTGATAGGTAGGTTACTCGTACAAATTATACAAATTATATTCGGATTGTTCAATTGTGAAAAATGTAAGTGAATTTATAATACTAAAATCTTAACAAATAACAATAAATTTTACAGCCACCGTACTTTGACCCATTGGTGCAGCCCTATCAGCCCCAACTTGTCTTTGAAAGCCACCACCCCAAGAAGATTTAAAGTTGCAGCTAATTAATGGGTGGAACATGCGTTGATCTTATTCCAGTTGGTAAATCAAGCAGTCCCAAAACAAACACAACCGCTTCATTTTCTTTATTCTTTTATCGCTAAAGTATTTAATGTATTTGGAGTAGAAGCTGAGGGGATACCTATAAAAATGACAAAAATGTATGAAAGCGACACCTAAATAGTTGTCACATGAAATTGATCGCAAAAAAGCGATTGTCAATTTGATAATCACCTTACGTGGACGTAAAGCGATGATTTTGATTGTCAACTATCAACTATAAACTTAGCCGATTCCACCCCTGATTGAATTTTCACTACTCTATTTGCAACATAAATTTCCCATATGTAAGACGGTGATTTAATCCATGTGTTGCAAAATTATTTTATACTATTAATCCGCGATCAAACTACTAAGTTAACAATTAATTTGGCGAAACAAAACGAGAAAAAGTCGCCACTGCCCGAGCAAAAAAAATCGTATGTAGGTACTCTGACACTTAACAGAGATCGGAAAACAAAGAGATCGCGAACTTTTGCAACCACAGCCAGTAAGATGGCTGTGTTCGGCTTTGCTTAGCGAAAGGGGTGGGTTCGTCGTATTTTATGAAATTTCCGATTGATGATTTATTATATGTATTTTATAATTAAACAAAATGGGCGCCACGTAATTTTGTGGTAAATAACGAAACCGTAGAAAAACAAAATCTGAAAGTCCAGAAAAAATTAAAAGAGCGGATTTCCACAACGTTATAAATGCTCCGTTGGAGCACGGTCTTTATTGGTTAGAGGATTAAAACCTCTATAAAAATTCACTATTTTTGTGCCGTGACGACACAACAACAATTTTAGATATATGTATATACGATGAAAAATATGTTTGGACCGTTGGAATGGTCCGCTATCGCGTCGTCTCGAAAAATTCAAAAAATGCCTATTACGGGGTCGCGTGTCCCGCTTATTTCGGGATTATACGGAGCGAGTATCTACCGAGATTAAATTAAACAATTTTTCCTACACCAAAACGATTTCTACTACACAAATATCACTCTACTTATCTCTTGTATTTTCCAACACCTGTTGGATTCCTTGTCTGCTTTCTGTTTTCTTTCCTGTTTCTCTTCCTATTGTCCTTCTGACAATCTCTTCTCGACCTTTTCCACTTTAATCCTTTCTTCTCTGTTTTCAGTTTTCTTTCTATCTACTCTACTTTACTCTAAAAAATCTCCACGGATTACTCTATTTCGTACCACAATTTTCGATAAAAAAAATTGCAATCTCGCAATAATATTAAAGCAAACTTCCAAACGAACTTGTAATCAAGCTGGTCAGCCAAGAAGTGCCTTCCAGGTTTTTTCCTTTGTTTGAAGTCGCTTGGCTTTCTCACACACACTCTCTCATACATTCGCTGGTATTTGCACAGTGGGATCTTTAAAATGGCATTCAGCAATGCCTCCCACAGCCATTTACCACCACATTCAAACATATTAGCGGGTTAACCGGTCATTTGTATGCGACACCAATGCGCTGCCGTAACCCGCTAATCCTCTCAAACTTTCCAATCGTTCCTCTCTTTATATACTGGGAATCGCTTTCTTGGGCTCCTTCCAGTATACCTAGGATTAGCCAGCCGACTTCGAAGTCTCTTATCTCTACTCTCTTATCTCTACTCAGAGTTAATCATCTCTAAGTATCCCTTCTCTGAACTTCTGTCAAAAAAACAAAAATAAACAAAGTAATTCGTGGAGGAATTTGCACTCGGCATTTTTCCCCACGAATTAAATTAAACTCAATAAACTATAAAGCTAGAAAAGAAAAAAGGATTATGGTGGACGCAATAATTCCCACCCGGACATAGGACAATGGACCTTCCCAATTAACCCCCAATCGCAGAAAAAGGAACCAAACAGGTATTGTTACTATTTTCTTTTCGCGAATCATTAAGCTACCCGGTAGATTCTCGCGCAGATTTGGGGGATGATACTTGCTGATAGCAGGCCATTCCTCACAATATTTTGTTTTATTTACGTTGGGCACTCGGCCATTTAGCGCAATCGCAGCTTCTTAGTGTTTAGTATTATTCGTAGATGTTTTAGTGTTTATGTCGTTGCATATTCGTGCTGCTATAGTGTTGGTGTGTTCTAATGTTCTACGTGTTTTGTCACGCACTTTCTGTGCGGGTTTCTATGGTAGGAGTGCGTTCTACTTGGCCGTCCGCCTGCACTCTCTGCTGCTCCTCCCTTGCTCCATCGTCGGGGCATTGACTTAGGGATCGTCTTCCCTATGCCCATCGAACCAAACTCTCTAGTCTCTACCGATGTGATGGTAGTTCTAGTGAAGAGTGTCTTATTATATCGGCCGTCCGCCTACACTCCTCTGCTGCTCCTTCGTTGCTCCAGCGGCGGGGTGATTTGCAAAAGAGATCGTCGTCTCTCCACCCATCGATCTTAGTGCTTTGTTGTTGTCACTATTTACTGAGTGACAGCCGTTGGGGTGTTTTATGTTGGCTGTCCGCCACACCCTTTTGTGTAGACATAGTGGTTGTGTAATTGTCCCACGGTGGAGTTTTTGATAAGGGGATCGTCCTCCCCCACTCTTTCGTCTCTACGGACCTTCTGTCGGTCTCAGTACGTTTAATCGACGGTTGCGAGTCTCCCTTCCGTCCGAAGGGCTGCGCAACCGGAACTTTCGTCTTCTGCAATTCAGACCGCCCGTCTGATAGTTTGTGACCGCCTTGTCACTTTCGTGTATACCTGTTGGTGGTACCCAAAGGCTCCAAGGAGATGGTCCGAAGGCTGATGGGGACCTCGGATGCCCGTCCACATCCCAGGACCTCGAGCACAAACCGAAGAAACAGAGGGACCATGGGTAGGAGAGAAAGGGAAAACGAGAGCAGGCCTTGTTGCGGTAAAATTTAACGGGCCTAATAAGGCCGCAGCTTCGTTGATGCGCTTTCGGGTTTCATAACGCAATGATGTGGTACAACATAGTGCCCTTTAGGAACTTCATTATCGGAAATGGGTGTCATGTGACCCAATGCTTCATACTCCTCCATGAAATGAATGTACGATTCTTTTAGCTTATCATCCTTATTCAATTTGTTCTCTAATGATATGAACATTCTTTTTGCCATTTGAAAGGAAACCCCTAACAGCATCTTTAGATCCTCCTTAAAAGGTAATTTACCATCACGATTTAGGATTGTGTTCTTTTTAAAATATTCCTCACACTGATGTTCTTTTTAGTTGGAGGTATTCACAGGAGTTTCATGACCTTCGGTTTCCCAAAATGAACGCACAATCTTATTCAATGGTGACAAGGTAGGCTTTGTTGCTATGTGACAATGCGCGCCCATGTTTGAGGCTGGAACACTTCCAGGTACAAACCATCCTAGCTTTGTATTGCGCAGAATTGGCAAATCATTTGACACACTGTATACTGCTGGTAAAAGGAGGTCAAAGAAAAGTCCAAAGGTTGGATTTAAAAAATGAAGGATCTGCTAACGGCATTTTGAGTGGGAATCTCCCATAACGAAAAGTCGATTTGGTGGCTGCACTGGTAATCACTTATGCGAGACATTAAATTTGCCTCAATCGTTGCTTTGAAAGCAAATGTCTCGGACTCAAATGATATCGAGGCCACAAACTCTGTCTTACACTCCTGCATACCTATTCCGCTAATTGGAGTTCCATTGGACGCTTCTTGATTCCCAATTGTTGTACAAATGATGTTGTCACAAAGTGCAGCTGGGACCCATGCTCTGCATGGGATTCGCGGTCTATGTGAAGAAGTCACACTGACCACAGGCATAGCTAGAAAAACTTTCTTGATGTTTATGTCTGCTGACGCGTTGTTCACTGCTGGATTTGGTTGAATATTGTTTGTCCATCCCATCCACGGTCCACATATGAAAGATATAAAAACTTAGTGCAATTATAAATAGCATGCTTACTTGAGTTGCAATAATTGCAAATGACTGTTGGGTCCTGATCAGACTTTGAGGCAACGATTACCGCTGGAGTCTTTGCGACTTCGTAACTGCAGGTGGCCTCTACCCTCTGGAATTTCCTCCTGTTGTCTCGACTGCTGATAGCTTCTAGAACCTGAAACCTGTACTCAACAAACTTCAGGAATTCTGCAATGGTGGGGCTGCTCCTCGGATCTTTAAGCGAAGACTCAAAATTTTCCTTATTCTCTCTGTGCAATTTATGTAAGAGAAGATTGACAACAATTGGGTCCCAATTTACAATATCAATGTTGAGATTCACGATCACCTGCAGGCACTCCTTTCTACTGTCGTGGAGCTTTCGAAGGCTAGAGCTTGTTGCAATTGTAACTGCTTGGTTTAGTAGTTTATTTAATTGAGCAGACAGTAGTAATCTTTTGTTGTTAAAACGATCAACAAGCACGATCCGTGCTACTTCGTAATTACTGTCCGTTGGCTTGAGGCTTTGAATCGATCCCTGTGCCTTTCCAGTTACATTTGCTCTTAAGAAATATAGTTTCTGTGCAGGCGGTATTGGTTGGTCATGAATCATTTGTTTAAAGAAGTCATGGAATTGCAACCAGTTTTAATATTTTCCATCAAAATTAGGAATCTCAATTTTCGGAAGATTCATCATTATGTTTAATGGCCTTGGTTCACAGTCTTTTTCTTGTAATGCTGATATGTCGGCAGACAAGTTGAGTAATGCCATCCATCATCGTTTTCTCACGTCGTTTTTCTGTTGGGTTCTACTGCATTCTTGATGTTTTCTTGATCCAATGCAGCACTACCTTCAACAGGCGTATTATACTCCTTGTGAGCTTCGTCTGATTCTGCTAATTCCTGAATGCGGCGAACTAGATCGATGCGCATAAATTCAGCTGCCTTTCGAACTGACTCATATAATCTAAAGTCTTCCTTAAGGGACTGTCCTTTTTGTAGTTCCTGACAATCATGCATATTGATTCCCCTAATTGCTCCTGTTGGTGGGCGAAGAAATCAATAGTTCACTTCCTACTTGTTTATTTATTTTTTTTCACCTTGTTTATTGCTTTTAATTTTCGCTTTTATCACTTTTTTATTCACTTCAAACTTACAGGCCACTAAACTTATTTAGTGAGAGTCCTGACACGGTCACCAATGTTGAATTTATAAAAAATAATGACCCAAACGCGTTGAAAGTTACTGCACGACTATATTTTATTTTACGAACATTGAAATAATTTTTGAATTTGAAAACTGACTCCATGCGTGAGAACAGAGTGCTAGTGCTTTTTACTGAACACGAGAAGCGTAAACTGCCAATGTAGCGTCTGGTCACACGCTTGGAGTCTTACAGCGGACAATGTATAATATGCTTAAATCGACATAAATTCGTGCGACCTGACAATCATACCGGTCACACAGTTGAAATAAGAACTATAGTTTTACAGAAGTAAACTTAAACAGACCTTTCAAAATATTTTAATTTTATTATTGACCAATTAGACATTTATACAAACTTATTCCTACATTATGTCAAATATGAACTTACTAATCTATATATATATATATATATATATATATATAAACACTAGCGGACCCCTGCACACTTCGTAGTGCAATACAGAAATATAAAAAAAAATCAAATTCAAATTCATTTAAATCAGTGATAAATAGTTCTTATTGTAATGCTTTGTGGTACACAATATTTTTGGTTTTTCCATTTTCGATGTAAATATATAAACCCGATGATTTTGTTTGCCAACACGCGGACAGGGTACATACACATAACTGTCCATGTTAGAAAACTGGATACTCTGAATTCACTCCACAAATTCCTAACGTTTGCCCTTGCGCCTTTTTAATAGTAACCGCAAACGCAAGGCGAACAGAAAACTGAATAGCAGATAGTCTTCGCCTTTAAATTTTCCAGTTAAATGGAATGTTTAATTCACTGAAATCTTTGTTTTTAGCAGCTACAAAACGGCAAAAATCATTTGGCAATGTTATCATTCCAGTTTCATCAACAGGCATCACACCATTTTCAATTTTTATCATTTACTTGAAAAAAAAACATTCAATTCGATGCGATCGTATTATAGGTCACATTGCAATTTTGGATCAAAAATTTCATGCATTGCACGATTAAATGATGGCATTCTCAACTGTGCTAATGCTTTATTAGCAATTGACAAACAGAAATTTTCAATACATATCAATGCTTCATTGTAAATTTCCGGTTTGAAGTCCATTACAGGATTACGATTAACTTGACGCACTCGAATCAGAAATCGATTCGTTGGTTTCCGAGATAAAATTTTTTTATTGCTTTTATATATGGGCGGTTCCACGCCCCTTTTTGCTCAATTTTAGCCTATCTTCACAGGAATACTCCTGGGCCAATATGAATGAACTTAATCGATTGGGTGGTTTTCGAAATATAAGAATTTTAATGTTTTTTTTGTATGGGCTTTGCCACGCCTCTTTGTCCATTTTTGACCAATCTGACGAGTTTGGCAGGGATGCCAAAACTAGACATGGCTCTGTATAGCTCGTCTCTATAAATGCTGTCATATGCGGCCTTAAAATCGATAAACAGATGGTGGGTATCGATTTGGACTTCTTGGGTTTTCTCCAGGATCTGCCGTAGTGTGAATATTTGGTCGGTTGTTGTCATACCGGTCCTAAAACCGCACTGATATGGACCTATCAGATCGCTGACGAATGGTTTTAGGCGTTCACACAGTATAGCAGATATGATCTTATACGCAGTGTTTAGGAGACTGATGCCTCTATAGTTGGCGCAGTTTAGAGGGTCTCCTTTCTTGTGGATCGGGCAAACGATGCTGAGGTTCATCAGGCTACTTTCTTCTGACCAAATCTTGGAAACGAGTTGGTGTATGCTCTCTACCAAGCCATCTCCCGCTGCTTTAAAAAGCGCGGCAGTTAAGCCGTCCGGTCCAGCAGCCTTGTTGGACTTAAGTTTAGATATTGCTGTCCTCACTTCACTTTGGTCAGGTGGACGGAAGTCTTGGCTGTCATCGTCCAGGTTGAATGGTTCATTCTGCCTGACAGCGGAATTTGTGTCGTCTTCGCCGTTTAACAGTCTGCAGAAATGGTTTTTCCATATCCTCAGCACCGACTGTGACTCTACTACAAGGTTTCCTTGTTCGTCTCGGGTGTGTTCGGGTTTTGTTGCCCTGACACGTTCTTTTTACCTTTTGGTAAGACTTCCGAACATTATTCCTGGAGCACCACCTCTCTATATCCTCGATCGCTCGCTTCTCATGCTCTCTCTTCTTTCTCCGGAGAAGCCGATGCTCTTCCCTCCTTTTTTGCTCGTAGAGCTGACGAGCTGCTCTCGTCCTTCTGTGCAGCGCCGCTTCATAGGCACGTTGTTTTGCTTCATGCGCGTTCTTCGCCAAACCATGGGTTGCGAGAGGGTGGACTGGTGAAACCGAGCACATCAGTTGCGGCATTTTTGATGGTTTCTTGGCATCGGCGGCACTGGTCTTCGGCACTTGATGCTGGCAGCATAGGACTTCTCGAGAGGTTTAGGGATACGCGATAGGCAAAGGCTCTGGCAGTTTGTTGCGTTTGTAGCCGTCCAACGTTAAATCTCCTCACAGTTTTATCTCGTTGTTTTGCCGTTTGGGATATCCGCATCCGTACCTTGGCTACAACCAGGTAATGGTCCGAGTCAATGTTGGCCGCTCGGAAAGTTCGGACATCTAGAATACTGGAGGAGTGCCTTACGTCGATCGCAACATGATCAATTTGGTTAACGGTTTGATAATCTGTTGACCGCCATGTTCCTTTATGTATATCGAGGTGAGGAAACCGTGAGCTAGCTATGATAACATTACGTCCCGCAGCAAAATCAATCAGCCTTAGTCCGTTTTCAGACGTGGTGTCATGAAGGCTGTATTTTCCGATTGTGCTACCAAAGAGGTCCTCCTTTCCTATTTTGGCGTTAAAATCACCTAAGCCGATATTAACGTCATATTTAGGACATTGCTCATATGTTTTGTCGAGGAGCTCATAGAAACAATCTTTGGTAGCATCGTCTTTATCTTCTGTGGGGGCGTGAGCGCGTATTAGGCTGATGTTGGCAAATTGAGCCTTGATGCGAATAGTTGTAAGGCGTTCACTCACGTGCCGAAAGCTCAAGACGTCTTGCGTAAGTCTGCCGCTTACAACAAATCCGCATCCGAATAAACGCTGCTTTTGTTCCCTGTAGCAGTCACCATAGTATATGTCACAGCTTTTCATCTTCCTTTTGCCCGGCCCATCCCACAGCACTTCCTAGATGGCGGTGATATCTGCTTTGTAGCAGTCTAGGGCCTCCGCTAGTTGTTCGGCTGCACGCGGTCTGTTCAGGGTTCGAACATTCCACGTGCAGATCCGAACTTCATTGTCCTTATTTCGTTTGTCCGGGTCGTCAACAGTAAATAAATCCTTATCCGAGGCTATTGGTCACTTCGTAACAGATGCTTTTTTCCGCGGTTGGGTTGTTAGCCCCACGCACAACCCCCAACCTGGAGGACCAGGCCCTTTCTGCGACTCCTTGGACAAAAGGATCCGGAATACTCCGGAGTCAGTAACCCGCTGCGGGGATGTGAGAGCTGCCGTAGACCCATTAAGGGCTCTTCCGCCACCATCTCTATTTCAACACCCTAGTGTTAAAAATCGTCAATGACCTCAGCTCCAAATACGTCAGAGTAGCCCATTGAGGTATCTGTCATGTTGACTGTTGACGCCACCGTTGATTCAGCTATGTGAATTCATCCGCCGTACGTCCTCTTTCTGAGGGGCTCATGTTAGACTTCTGAGACTCGAGCAGACAGTCAATCCGACAGAGCATTATAGTGTTGCTGTTACAAATAAATCTAAAGGAACGGTAAAAAAGTTCTAAGCGTAAAATAAAATATTTGTGACGGTAAAAAAAAGTTACAACCAAATGAACAAAAACGAAAGAAAGAGTGTAAAAGTTCAATAAATCAAACATTTACATGCACACCGGCTAACAAAATCCAAACAAAATTTTGAATTTGTTCAAACGACGAATGGAAGACATCGTTCGCCAAAACCTAATTCACACACTGGACAATCCCGAAGACACAGTTGACTTCTTAATAGCCCCCGAAGAGCTGCAACACATTAAAAAGAAGAAGATCGAAACATACCTAAGGATAACAGATAAGTCTATTAAATATTACAAATAAAATGGAAAATTTAGAAGTTAATGAAAAATTTAAATTAGTCTCAAACACTTTAAGTCGAATGTCACCATTCGATGGTGACAAAGATTCCCTAATTAATTTTATAACTCAAGTAGAAATATTACTTCCTACCCTCGAAACATTTAATAGTACTTATAAGCTTTTAGCATTAGGAATAATTAAAGATAAAATTATTGGCGATGCACGTAAAACTTTATTAATAAATAGCAATTTAACAACATGGGAAGAATTTAAGGACATTTTAATCAAAAATCACGGAGAGAAAGAATCAGTTGAAGAACTCATAGATAAATTAAGAGCTTGTCGATGCGACAAAACTATAGAATTTTTTTACCAAGAGCTAAATAGCTTACTTTGTAGACTAAACAGCGCATACCTATTAAATAGGAATTTAACAAATGAAGCCAAGAGTAACCAAAGAATTGCTCTGCAAACCTTTAAATTCGGTCTGCCAGAGCCGGTTAGAAGTGTTATAATAAGTAGAAACCCTACAACGTTGCTCGATGCATACGAAATCATAAGAGCTAACGGCTATTTGAATTATACACATAAAAAATACGTTAACAAAAACAATCTGACGACAACCTATCAGCATAACTTATATTCTAGACATCAAAATCAGAATCTAAATACCAACGATTCAAACAGCTCAGGAAATGCTAGGCATATGAACCAAAATCCAAGGAATAACTATTATAGGAATAGAGGAAATAATAATCAAAGTCATAATAACTCAGGAATTTCGCGAAATACTCAACGCGGTAACTATAGTTCAGGTAGCTTTCAAAACTTAAATAATTCTTATCATGAACCTATGGATATATCAATTAATGAAGATAGGCAACAAAATTTTCAACTGTTAGGCCAAAACAACTTCCCTATATAGTAATTAATACTGCAGTTAGGAAACTCAGGTTTATAATAGACACTGGTGCCGAATTTAGCATCATTAATCCTAGTACTTGCAATCCAAAATGGAAAATAAATGACAAAACTTATACCTTAAAAGTTTTAAACCGAAATATTGAAACAAATGTTCAATATAGATTTCCGTTGTTCAAAGAATTTAGAAAGGAAAATTATTTTGTAAAATTTTTGGAATACAATTTTCACAAGGATTTTGATGGCATCATAGGGAATAACATTTTAGTCGATTTAGAACCTATTATAGATTACAAAAACAGATCTTTAATTACAAAGGAAAGTAATATACAAATTTTCTTTAACAAAGACGAAGAGTCGTATTTAGAAAACTATTTGATAAATTATTCCGTAGAGTTTCTCAATGAAGAACACGAAAATTTGAATAACATTTTCGCATCTCACCTTAACTCAAACGATATTTCAAAACTGAAAAAATTGCTTAATTCATTTAACGATTTGTTTTACAAGGATGGTGACATCTTAACTTGTACAAATCAAACTAAACATAGAATCATTCTAAAAAGCGAATCCCCTATCTATAGCAAATTGTATAGATATCCTGAGGCATTCCGCGAAGAAGTGGACAAACAAGTTGAAGAAATGCTTGAGCAAGGAATAATCAAACCTAGCAATAGTCCATTTAACTCACCACTTTGGGTCGTACCCAAAAAGAGTGCAGACGGCAATAAAAAATGGCGCTTAGTCGTCGATTACCGTAAATTAAACGAACAAACAATCGACGATAAGTTCCCTTTGCCTAATATGGAAGAACTTTTTGATAAATTGGGTAAATGTAACTATTTTACAACCCTAGATTTAGTTAAAGGATTCCACCAAATAAAAGTAGATCCAAGAGACCAGGCGAAAACTGCGTTCTCCACCAGACATGGACATTTCGAATTTACAAGAATGCCATTTGGGCTAAAAAACGCCCCAGCCACCTTTCAGCGGCTAATCAATGAAGTTCTAAAAGATTTTATCAATAAAATATGCGTCGTTTACCTGGACGACATATTAATATTTTCGACTAGTTTTGAGGAGCATTTACTTTCGATAAAAAAGGTCATGAATAGACTAAGGCAGTGCAATTTGAAAATTCAAGCTGAAAAATGTAGCTTTGCTGAATTATCGACAAAATTCTTAGGGCACATTATAACAAATAATGGGACTAAGCCTGACGACAGTAAAATAAAAGCCATTAATGAAATGCAAATTCCCACTAACAATAAGGAGATAAAACAATTTCTGGGTATTAGTGGTTACTATAGGAAATTCGTCAAAGACTACGCAAAAGTAGTTTACCCTATGGTTAAGTATTTGAAAAAAAATGCGAAAATAAACTCAAAAGATACTGAATATATTACTGCTTTCAATAAAATTAAACAGTTGCTAACTAGTGATCCAATTTTAAAGTCGCCTGACTTTACCAAAACATTCGAACTTACAACTGACGCTTCGAAGTATGCGATCGGAGCAGTTTTAAGTCAAAATGGTCACCCTGTCTGTTACGCATCCCGAACCCTTAACGACCATGAGCAAAAATATGCAACTATCGAACAAGAACTTCTAGCAATAGTTTGGGCCGTTAGATACTTTCGCTCTTACCTATACGGCAGGAAGTTTTTAATTCGCACCGACCATAAGCCACTGATATGGCTTCACAATTTGAAAGAGCCAAATATGAAACTCCAAAGATGGAAAATAATGCTAAACGAATATGATTTCGAAATTATTTATTTAAGAGGCAAAGAAAATATCGTAGCAGATGGACTTAGCAGGTACATTAACACTCAAAAACAATTTGATGATCAAAGTTTGAATGAAATATTGTTTAATGATGGTGATAATAGCAGCATGGACGTTGAAGTCACGTCTACTATTGATACAATCCACAGCGGAATTGAAGATTCTATAAACTACATTGAAATAACAGAGAAATGTATAAATGTCTATAAAAACCAAATATACATAAAGTATGGGAAAAAAGAGAAAGTTGTAACAAAAATTTTGAATAAAAAATGTCAGAATCACATAACACTTGCAAAAAATTCAAACTTGCTTGAAATTATGAAACGCATAATAATAAATAAAGGAATAATGTGTCTTTATTGCGAAGAAGATGATATTTTTCTTAAATTTCAGGAAAACTACGTAAAGTATTTTCAAAACAATAATTTAACCTTAATCAAATCTAATGTTAAATTAGTTGATATCAGAGATGAAAATGAAATATTGGACATTATCAAAAATGAACACTTAAGCAAAAACCACCGTGGCATTAACGAAGTCTTTCTCGAATTAAAACAGCAATACTTTTATCCTAATCTATTTAAGCTTATAACTAAGTTCATAAATAACTGCGAAACCTGTCAACTAGCTAAATATGACAGGCATCCAATTAAAATTCCTTACCAAGTCACTGATAACGCTCCTAAATTTAATGAAATTGTCCACATGGATATTTGGTTTCCATGTAGAAATATAATGTATCTTACAACAATTGACAAATTTTCTAAATATGCGACTATACACAAGCTTAACGATAGAACGTGGATATCAATCTTAAGTGCTATTAAAGAAAGAATACGATTCCTAGGGAAAATGAATAAAATAATATTTGACAATGAAAGATGTATGTTGCATAATACAGTAGAGCTGTTTTTAAAAGAAAATAACATTGCTATTCACAGGACAACTGCACATAACAAAACAGGGAATGCTGACATTGAAAGACTGCACGGGACTTTAAACGAACATCTTAGAATAATGACAATAGACAAAACAAACAAGGACCAAGATTTAAATGACAAAATACACAACATCATAACAATTTACAACAACACAATACATACCACAACAAAACTAAGACCAATTGATTTCATAATTAAAAACTATGATCGTAAAGACATTGAAGACCTTGCAGAAAAGCACAAGCGGAGTAAGATTGACCAAATTAATAAAATTAACCAAAAGAGAGATAGAAGTTTTGAGTTAACTGACAACATAGTAAGGAACAGAGAAATAGCTAAAAACAAGCCTAAGTACAAAAAATTAAGCCACTTTAGAACAGAGGGTAATTATGTTATTGATACTAGTAATAAAAGATATACAAAATATTCGCAAAATCAAATGAAGCGAAAAAATAATTATCAAAATAAATAATAATTTACATTTCCAGAATGTGGATTTCAGTAATAGTTGTTGTCTTCTTAATCCAACAAACCAACTCACAAAGGATTCATGTAACTCCAATCAACACTGAGTACGGCTTTACGTTTCTTAAACTTGACAACAAACCGATTGTAGAGTCCTATACAAAAATCTTACACATTTGTAATTTGACAGAATACAAAAATATTATAAATAATTTGGAACAAAATGTAAATATTTTAAACAAATCTAGAAGTGGTAATTATGATTTTTTATACAAAGAAATTACTTTGGCTAAAAACCAACTTAATACTATTATACCTACAATTTATAAAGACAAAAGAATAAAACGAGGTCTTATCAATTTTGGAGGTAAAACCTTAAAGTTTCTTTTCGGAAATATGGATAGCGAAGACGCCGACGAAATATACGCGCACTCAAGGAATTTAGATTTAAATACGAAACAGGTGGTAGAACAGTCAAACAAGCAAGTCCAAATTAACAACGATTTGATAAAAAATTTAAATCATGTTGTTGATCATGTAAACCAGCAACAACTACAATTGAACAAATACCTCAATGAAATAACAGAAAAGACAAACAAGGTAGTAGACTTTCCAGACAAATTCCAACTAACACTCCAATTATACGCAGATTTAAGTTTAATAAATAGGCAATTAGAAAAACTCTTAGATGTCTTACTCGTTAGCAGACTTAATGTCCTACCTCATGATATTTTGACAAAACAGGAGAAGTATGCTTATAATATTTCATTAGAACATTTGGCATATATGAAAACAAGTGTCTTGTACTCCTTTGAAACATTAATATTAGCTATTTTCATCCCTAATTTTACAACCCAAATTTACCAAAAAGCCTTATTGATACCATTCCCTAATGAGCAATTTGAAGAATTAGATCATCCAATAGAAGAAGTATTAATACAAGGAAATAAAGTTTACGAAGCCAATAACCAAATTTTAGTAAGGAAGTTAAAAGAACACGCAAATTAGTGTATTCGAAACGCTTTTAAAGAAAGTAATGTATGTAATCTTAAGATAAATAAAATGATTGTAATTGAAGAAATTGCAGAGGGTCTTATTATAACTAAAAATCTACAATTTACTAAAATAAGTCAAAATTGTTTCCAAGAAAAATTGTTCATCAAAAATAATAACATAATCAAGTTTACGGATTGTACTATACAAATAAAGGAACTTAAATTTATGAATAAGGAACGAAATTTTACAAATAACATTGTTACTCCAATCGTTCATGTAAATTTTACAAAAAACATTTTAAAAACAATATCGCTAGAAAAACTTGAAAAAGAAAATATTGAAAATAGAGAAAAAATTCAATACATAAAATTCCAAAACAATGTAACCACAGGATTTTATTCTTTTACTGTAATAATAATAATCATTGGAATAGCATGCGTATTTTTAATCAAAACAAAAGGAAGAAAGGAAGTTGTAACTAAAATCGAATTACAAAATCAAATAGACCCATTTTCTCGTGATGTAACAAGAGAATAGATTTAAGAAAAATTATGTATCTTAACATAAAAAAGGAAAAAAAAAAACATAATATTCACTATGTATAAGTGCGCATGTCAAGAGTTAAATAGTTATTTGCAGGGACTGCAAACCTTAAGAGGGTGGAGGTGTCACACAATAATATTCGTGCCTTCCCACACTATTAATTCCATAGAATTGTTACCAGAGAATTGTATACAATTCTCTATCTTGCAAACTCTTGCACCTGCAAGAATTTCCAGGGAATTGTTTACAACAATCTCAAATGATACTTGCATCAGCAAGAATAGTTGTGTATCTATTTGCGCATGCACATCTCTATTTAAGCTCTTGGCATCCGCGAATAATTCGCAGTCGAAACCACAGTCTAATAAAGTTTACTCACTCATCAATGGTCTTATTATTATTATATCCTTATCGTCTTGATGGCTCTGATGTTATGTCCATCCTGTCGGAATACCCACCCCGTATAACACTCATAGGAATGCGATACCACGTTATTTGCTTTCCGTCAAAACTAATTTATGCAAATAACCCCACAAATTTAACCACATTTCACCTCTCACCTGCTTTTTTTGTACCTAAAACATTTTTGAATCCTTCTCTCTTTTCAAAATTTAAAACAACCCACTAGTTTACACTTCATATCACTTAACTTTTAATAATTTAATTCATTTCACAATAACTCTTGTATCTCAATAGTATTCTCTTATGTACTTCATTTCGTACTTCTTACTACCTACACAAATTTTAATATCCTAACTTCGTCTACGCTGATGTGCACATAAACCTCACTCGGATTACAAAAAAAATTTCTATCGACTGTTCGACCATCAAAATCTTAGTTACTAGCGAGATACTGTAGGTATACTATATTATTTTAATTTCTAAATTTTAGTTCAACTTTAAGATCTCTTTCAAGGAAGGTAAGTGTTAGTTAGCTCTAGGTATTACGTTAGATGGTAAGTTTTAAAATTTTGTTCAATTCATTAGTTACTAATTAGATTTTCTTAATTTTTCTGTATTTTGTCATTCCGTATTTCTACGTTTTGTTTTACTCAATCGTTTTTGCAGCGAATAACGAAATTGCACTAAAAAAAAATTGTTTACTTTTGGTACATACGGTTTTGAGTGATGATTCCAGCGGAGCAGGTGGCCAAACCAACGATACAGTGTCGTATGACGCAGAGGCTCGCTCGTTGTTGGAGCGTTTTATTTTTCTTCTCAGCTGCTGGCCGCAAGCAATGATGGTGGCTTGATTGTGGGCTGCACCACTCGAACTTTCTGGTGGATATCGCTGATTTGCCAGAGCGAGTATATTGCTGGTGAATTTTAGTTGGTCTAAGCACTTGTTCGCTGTCTTGGGGACACAGGTGGCAGGTGAAGACAATATCTCTTTTTCATGGAGTGGCTGGTGGAGACTACGCAAGGCTTAAAGCTCCTGCTATAATTGCAACCCGGGAAGCGAATGTAATGCTATTCAATTAAGAGAATAGAACTCTGATTAGCTCACTTCCCGAGCGTTTGCTTGATAGCGGCTATAGGGATTGGTAAAAAAGATAATTGAATTAGCAACTTGGACATATCATGCAATTGCACGCCCGTTACCTGTGACAATGGTCAGATTGCTTGAAGCTTTGTAAAGACTTTTTTCCTTTTCGAATGAGTCCTGATCGCTAATAATAAAAACCCACTGCGCTTTACTTACGCCAACCACCGTACTCGACCAAAGCTTTGAGAGAAAAGAAAGCAAGCACCCGGAAATGACTTTCTTTTCGCGATGAGAAATGGTTGCCGGTGGGCTAACTACGCAGCGACCTCTCGATTTTGAGGTCGAAAACAAATCGAACACACGAAGAAATTAGGCTTTGACTCGATCTTTTATTTTGGGGTGGAAACACCGGGAATAATTCTTAGTCTATTAGTCCACTTAGTCGAAGTGGACCCCAGTTGCTCGTTACAGCGCAATGGGTTATGTGGAACTAACTGGTGTATCTATTACGCAAAAATCCATTGAATACGCAGCAGACTGGTGTCAAGTATTTAGGGACCGTCGACAGCTCTAAACAACGTGTGGCCTCGACTCATGACCCTGAGATAAACGATAAAAATGATTTGTTTAGCCGGGCTATTTTTTTAAATCCTTCGCGTGAAAGATACCAATTTTCTTGCCGTGGAGATTTTCAACTTCATACATGCACTTTCCAATAGATCGAAGTATCCTGCATTTAACGAACTTCGAACATAACTTAGCGTTCAACCCTTTACTCGCGTCACTTAATATGAAGTTTCGCCGAAATACCTCATCGCCAGGGTGGAATGATACGGTATTGCTTCGGAGGTTGTATGTTTTCTCGTTTCGCTTGAAAGCAGTGGCGAGATTCTCTTTGACTGCTTTTCGAATAATCTCTAACCGATCGGATAATTTCAAGGTTACAAACTCGCAGTCATTAACAGCATTCAACTTACGCAGTAGCTGGTAAGCACTTCCATGAGTCACCATATTATTGCCAAATAGACAAAAGTACGGATTGGTTCCGATTGATTCGTGGTAAGTTGAATTTCTGAAATCCTCTCATCCCATTCTCTTTGGTCGCTCCGCAGCATTTGCTTGAGGCGAATCCAGGGCCGTCCTTATGTGTTTTATACCCAAGCTAGCAAGGAACTTATAAAACTCCTTCGACACAAATTGTTTCCCATTGTCGGATACGATAAACTCTGGTACTCCAAATTTGTGGAAGACCTCCTTTTCCAGAAACTCAACCACAGACTTCGTGCAGGCCTTACGCATCGGTTTAAGGAAAACAAACTTAGAAAGGTGGTCCAGTACCACAAATAGATACAAGTTACCAGTCTTCGAGCGAATGTACGGCCCCATGAAATCAATATAGATCTTCTTCTTTCGGTGACTAGCTGATTCCCCATTGGTGGTCTTAGGGTTCTATTAGGTGCTTTATTCTCTTTGCACTTTTCGCAATTTAGAACATAATCACTGGCTTGCACTGTCATGTTTGGCCAGTAATACAATTCTCGTAGAAGTGTTAATGTTTTTAGAACGCCACCATGAGAGGCGTTGCGTTGGGTGGATCGTGAACTGCTTGTATAAGGGTATCTGTGAGTCCCGAAGGACCACCGAGCTAGTCTGCCGCTTAGGTCTTTCAGCCCCATCAGTCATTTAAGACTAGCGTGGTCCGTAATGATGGTAAATGGCAATCCTTCTATGTAAGGCCGAAATTTCTTGACAGCGAGAACAGCGGCTAAGCATTCCTGCTCCGTCACGCTGTAATTTCATTGGCAAGAATTTAGTTTTTGCGAAAAGAACGCGATCGGTTTTTTTATTTTGATCTTCATCATATTGAAAAATTACTCCTTCAACGCCATGACTCGACGCATCGCACTGTATGAAAAAACGATCATTAAAGTAGGGATTACTAAGAAGCGGTGCGGAAATAAGCGCTGTCTTTAAAGCATGCAAAGCGGTAAGAGCTTCATCTGACAAAACAAACTGTTTTGACTTACGTTACGTGTCTGATCAGGGAGCGGATATTGAAGCGAAATTTCGGATAAATCTTCGGTACCATCCGCACATACCCAGAAATCTTCTCATCTGCTTTGCCGACTTTGGAACTGGAAAGTCTTTAATGGCAGAAATTTTACTGGGATCTGGCTTCAGGTGTCCTTGTCCTACCACATATCCCAAATATTTAAGCTCTTTGAAACAGAAATTGGATTTCTCAATATTGATAGTAAGATTAGCCCTTTTAAGACAGCCCGCAACCTTTTTAGTGTTTCCAGGTGTTCATGGAAATCTCTAGAGATGACCAAGAGATCGTTAAGATACACAAAGACGCATTCACGAAGCTCCGCAGGCACCGCTTTATCCATCAGTCTGCATAACCTTTGGGCTGCATTGCACATAACCTTTGGGCTGCATTACGCAGTTCATGTTTAAAATTAAATTAATTTATATTAAATAAAATTGAATTGAATTGTAAAACTAAATTAATGTTTTATATGAAATATGAAATAAATATGAAAAAAATAAAAATATATGAAAAAAGAATGATTGGCGAGCTCCATGCGCTATAACTCTCTTCTATTACTCGCAACGAAAGCATGCGATCTAGCACCTCGAATATAAGCTTCTGTATTACCGGAGACACCGGGTAGTGGCGCTGTTTCACTGGATCAGCATCCCCTGTGTCTATACGATGTGTCTCTAGAGTTGTTTTTCCAAGCCCAAGCTTGCTAAACGAAGGATATTGTTTAATAACTTCATCTAACGCAAGAGATTGGCCGCGTTCCTCTGCCCGCTGTTCATCTAGCACAAAATATCCCAGATGAAGGAACGATAGCGCAGCGGCAGCGGCAAATTTTCCAAACGTTTGAACGATTTGCCTTTGACTGGTTGTTTTTTTTCTCTCTCTCTTTCAATGCAGCGCGTAGTTTTGCGCTAGATTGAGAAATTTCCCTGAAAGGGATATTTCACAAAAAGTGCTAGATGTATAGCGCCTATGGTGATATGTCAATTTTTTTTACATGAAGTTTGACATGCCGCTGTTCATCTAGCGGGCAGTGGAACGCGGCCATTGTTCTATACTAAGCCCGTTTTTCGGAATTACATCCGTAGTACCTATCTTACTAACAATTAATGGGGATATTTTGAACAATTGCCAAAAATCGATACCGAGATATAAGGGTAGTGAAAGGCTCGGTACGAGGTATAAATCCATCTCTTTAGTGACTGACTGGTAGGTAACTAGAACTCGAATGCGTCCTACTATTGGCTGTTCTTTGCCATCCGCTGTCCTGAGATTGGAGCACATCCAAATTCAGATCCTTTAATACCTCTGTAGGATAATCCAGCGAAAAAAAATAAAGCACGAGTCAGACTCCAAGCGAAAGTAGAAATTCCCAAAAAAAAAATAACACGAGGGTAATGCGACGAGATGATTGTTTTATTTTGATGTTACCAGTTGAGCGTCTGTTATTCAAGTGGCCGAGATAAGCCAAAAACATGTCCAAGCTCAGAGTCAAACGGTAACATCAGTTGAAGAAAAGTATGTACATACATAGTTGATGAAGAGAGCAAATTAAATGGTATAAACAACAAATTACACAATTTGAAACTGTTGCAAAAGTAGGGTAACTTATACAATGGTTGCGTTGAAGTAAACAGAACAAAACGATATGTTTAAATAAATGTAGTTAGCATATATGAATTTAACAACGCATAGAAAAAAAACAAACTCAAACATTACTAATTAAGAACAAATTTTCAAACATATTAACAAAATCTCAAACATTCCGCGGCCCCTGGAACACAGTTTCAGCATACAGGTAGAACTGCCGATTTGTGGACTGGTCGCATTAAGTTGCCGTTGGCCGTTTTCAATGTAACGACTCGAACATGGTCGTCTTTACCCGGGTGGGTGGCGATGACGCGGCCCATTAACCACTTCCCAGGGGGTAGATTGGCATCCTTGACAACAACTAGGTCGGTCGTTGATTTTGAGATTTGGTTGTGTCTGTTGCCAGCGAGGTCGTTGTTGGAGGGACGTTAAATACTCCATGGCCCATCGTTTCCAATTACCCTGTATCTTTGACTGCAACAATTGCCAGCAGGAGAGGCGATTTGGTGATATGGCTAGTGTTGGCTCCGGAACAGCTGCATAGGATTCGCCTAGAAAGAAATGGGCGGGGGTTAGAGGATCAAGTTCAGTATCGGAAATTTGACAGAGGGGTCGCGAGTTTAAGATGGCCTCGATTTGAGTCAACAGCGTATAAAATTGCTCAAATGTCAGGTTGTCTGTGCCGATGACACGCCGAAGGTGCTGCTTAACAGACTTTATTCCTGCTTCCCACAGACCGCCAAAATGTGGTGCCGAAGGAGGAATAAAATGCCAGCAGATGCCATCCCGAGCTAAAGATTCTGCAACCGACGAATTATGCTGCTCGGACAAAACGAGTGCATGCATTTCAGATAGCATTCGAGCCGCTCCTCGAAAGTTAGTGCCGTTGTCCGAGTAAAGGTGCGATGGTTTCCCACGGCGTGCGACAAATCGCCGGAACGCGGCAAGGAACGCGTCTGTCGTTAAATCACTTACAAGTTCGAGGTGAACTGCTTTTGTTACTAAACAAACGAAAAGTGATATGTAACCTTTAGATAGTATAGACTTACGACCCGATTTGATTTTAAGAACTATTGGTCCGGCATAATCACATCCACACTCTGGGCAAACGGTCGGCTCGTTTGAACTCGCTGAGCTGGGAGATTACCCATTAGTTGGTTGGTGGTTGCCTTTCGTTGACGAAAACAGGTGACACAATCATGGGTGATTTTGCGTATCAAGTTCCGACCGCCGATGATCCAATATTCTTGCTTGATAAGGGCAAAGAGCGTTGATATGCCTGGGTGCAGATACCGTTTATGTGCGTCGAGGACGATGAGTTTCGTAATGGCATGACCATTAGGTAATATGACCGGGTTCTTCACATTGTATGATAACGCTGCATGTTCGATTCTTCCTCCGACTCTTAGGATGCTGTTGTTATCTAGAAAGGGAGACAGATTTATAATTTGGCAATTATTAGGAAAGGAGCGATGTTTGGTGTAGTGTTTGACATAGTCGCCAAAGTACCGATTCTGCAACCATTTTACCAGATGGATTTTGGCGTCGAAGATCTGTTGGCAAAAGGAAGTTTCTGGTCGTTTTCGACACCGCGATATGAAACGATACAGAAGTGCGACAGTGCGAACCAATATTATCCATGAAGAAATCCGTGTGGAAAGCACGTCAAAGGGATGCATGGCGACCTCGTTGACTACAAGGTATGATTCTGGTTTGGTATTTTTCTCCTCAGTTATGCAGTTAGAATCCTCGTCCGAGTCGCTGATCATAGGCCAATTTTCCATTCTGTCTCGAAGCCAATGTGGGCCCGTCCACCAAATAGGGTGTTCGATGAGTTGCGATGGTGGTATGCCTCGAGAAGCACAATCGGCTGGATTGCATTCCGAACGAACGTGAAACCACCTGTTCCTCGGGATAGCATTGAGGATCTCAGCTGTTCGATTACCTACGAATATATTCCAACGGCGAGGAGGGGACGACAACCACGAGAGGACTACCTTTGAGTCAGACCACGCGTAAACGTTGCTGAAGGTGATATTAAGTGAGCTTTGGACGGACACGAGCAGCCTAGATAACAAAACGGCTGCACAGAGCCGGGGAATGCTGAGTTGTTTTAGAGGGGCAACGCGAGATTTTGCCGCGATAATGTTTGTTTTGACGTCACCATTAGAGTGTTCGTAACGCGAATAAATCACGGCGGCATATGCGGATACCGATGCATCGGAAAATCCGTGCAGTTGAAATGTTGCGTTCCCGATACCGATAGTTCTGGGTATTTGGATTTGAGTGAACATTACTAGTTCGTCGCGATATTTCCTCCAGTTTGTTGCGAGGGAAATAGGGATTTTGTCATCCCAATCCAGTTTGCGGTGCCACAATTCTTGGAATATTATTTTTAATTGCACGACAGAAGGGGCAAGAAAACCCAGGGGGTCAAATATACGGGCTACATCTCGAAGAATTTGGCGCTTTGTGATGAGTTCAGTGGGAGTGTAGTTCAAACAAAAACTAAATACATCACACTTTGAATTCCAATATAAACCGAGCACTTTGATCCACGAATCCGCGTCAGTGTCTAGAGATATATTTTCGCGGGAACCACTGTCTATATCACGAATAAGTTCAGCACAATTGCTTTGCCATTTGCTTATTTTCATACCGCCTTTGGAGAGAAGTTCGATAAGCGAATCGCGTTTGAAAATAGCTTCCTCTAACGTATCACCACCTGAGACTACATCATCTACGTAAAAGTCATTTAATACTATCTCCGACGCGATAGGAAATTCGGTTTCGTAGTCTCTCGCGAGTTGTTCTAGGACACGAACTGACAAAAAAGGGGCGCAAGATGTACCGTACGTTACAGTGGACAACCGAAAATTTTCTAAGGGTGCCACGGGTGATTTACGCCAAACGATTCGCTGAAAGTCGATATCCTTTTCCGACACTAAAATTTGGCGAAACATTTTGATAATATCTGCCGTAAAAACGAATTGGTGCCGACGAAACCGTAGGCACACCGAAAAGAGATTGCGTTGAATGGGTGGCCCGATCATGAGTGAGTCATTAAGGCTGCGACCGGAAGCGTCCATGTGTGACCCCTCGAAGACGACACGAAGCTTAGTAGTTGTGCTCTCCGGCTTCAGAACACCATGATGCGGTAGGTAAAACACGTTTGACTTTGATACATCCGAAAGAGGCACTTTTGTCATATGTCCCAACGCCAAGTATTCGTCAAGAAAACGAGAGTAGTTCTCAAATAGTTCCTTGTTCTTAGAAAACTTATTCTCCATCCATTGAAGTCGCGAGATAGCGCCGCGTAAGGTATTATCGTAGTGCGGAGCCGATTTGAAAGGAAGATCGACAACATATCTTCCATCCGAATTGCGGCGATGAGTTTTAAGGAAGTGATCTTCTATTATGCGATCATCGTGAGATATAATCGATTTCGGATCCACTTCTTCAATGGTCTCTTCATTAGATGGTAAGCGACCAGCCAACACCCAACCGAAAATGGTTTTTTGTGCTATGGGATACCCGAGCCTACTCTGAACGACCTGTCCTTGCAGAATTTCCCAAGCTTTATCTGCTCCTAGCAGTATGTCTACTGAACTTGATTTATTAAAGGAGATATCAGCTAACTCCAATCGATTTAAGTGATCCCAATCATCGATGGAAAATGAATTGGGTGGCAAATATGTAGTTACGCTTGATAATATATATGTATCGAATAATATCGTAGCGTGAATTTATTACCAGCGTCGTAAGGCCTCTGGATGTACCAGCGTTAGTAGATCCAATACCGCTGATGGGTATACGAGCGTATCTTCTTTTAAGTCCGAGCTTTTGAATGCAGGACTCAGTAACAAAAGACACCTGTGAGCCTGAATCAATGAGGATTCTAACGTGCTGGTATTTGCCGTTTACTTCTTTTACCTTGCCTATGGCTGTGGGTAGCAAAACTTGTGGAATACGGGGTGCGCTGTTTACCGAGTGGTTATTAACGAGGGCTGCTGCTGAAGTTGAGGGCAGATCCGAATAGTTAGCCGTGATTTGCGGAGTAAACTCTTGGGTTTGCGCCCAGTCTGAGGGATTACTACTGGGTTCGTTTGTCGATTGATTCGGGTAAGAATTAGCCATTTGGTCGTGGACTAAACTGTGGTGGCGGGTGTGGCACAATCTACAACGAAATTTGGATTGGCAGCGAGCCGACGAATGCCCACCACGCAAGCAGTTAAAGCACAGTTTGGTGGTTTTTACGAAATCCCTTCGAGCCTGCACTGCCATTGCCAGGAGGTCTGGACACTGAGATATAGTATGCTTAGCATGACACTTAGCACATGAGATAGAGGGCGAAGCGTGCATACTTTTAACCGCCGGGTTTTAATTTCGGCTAAATTCTCGTACGTTGAACTTAGAGTTCTTTAGAGCCTCACATCGACGATCCAGGAAGTTAAGAAACTGGTCAATTGTAGGATAGTCCTCATCCACACTGTATTCTGACCACGCTTGCCGAGTTTCGGGATCCAGTTTATTCAACAAGATGAAAATAAGCCACGGATCTCGATTTAAGGAATTGAGAGCTGTTAACCATCTCACAATTTCATCAGCTCCGTCTGATATTTTTCGCAGAGTACTGGCGTTCAAGGAATGGCATGATGGTAGTTCCATAAATGCTTTCTATTGATAACATAACGGGGCCGATCGTAACGCGATTCAAGTCTAGCCCACGCCTGCTCGTATGTGGCATCACATAGCGGTAAATGATTGAGCAGACTAAGCGCTTCATTTCGAAGACATGACTTTAAAAAATTAAATTTTTGAATAGGGGTTAAGCTTGTCTTATTATGGACTGCTCCTTCGAACATGTCCCGAAAGGTTGGCCACTCCCGATAGTTGCCCGAGAATGGCTCGATTCGTAGTTGTGGGAGAAAGAAGTCATTGTTTTTCGCGGCCGCGTTTGATTTGCTTAGGGTGTCCACTAACATTTTCTGTTGAACAGCTAACTGACCTACGATGTCTTTGCTGTTTTGAGATTTCTCGCGGTTGGTAATTTCGGTTAGAAGTTTGGATTTAACCAATAAACATTTATCCTCAAACTCTCCGAATTCTGGCAGAGGATCTACGTAATCTTCGCTACCCGCAAATTCGTACATTAATTTTTGAGATGAGTCGAATTCCTTCCACAATTCTTCAACTTTGTTGAAACGCACTTTTAGGTCTGTAATAGGTACAGCGTCGTTAATTTTCTCCGCGTATGTTTCTAACTTAGTTAAGGACCCTTTTACATGACCGCGTATTGAACGAAGAGCAGCAAGAGATGTAGAGTCAGCCATGATGGCGCTCGATTAGTTTTAATTATAAAATAGAAGATTTTTATACACGTAGGAATTCAGAACGAGGTTATTTCGAATTATAGATTCGCCGAATATTTGCCACAGAGCTGAGAACCCGAATAATTAATTGAGGAACTGTATATTGCGAATTGCATGGATATATCCGGGTCGAACATGGACCAAAATGTAGGATAATCCAGCGAAAAAAAATAAAGCACGAGTCAGACTCCAAGCGAAAGTAGAAATTCCCAAAAAAAAATAACACGAGGGCAATGCGACGAGATGATTGTTTTATTTTGATGTTACCAGTTGAGCGTCTGTTATCCAAGTGGCCGAGATAAGCCAAAAACATGTCCAAGCTTAGAGTCAAACGGTAACATCAGTTGAAGAAAAGTATGTACATACATAGTTGATGAAGAGAGCAAATTAAATGGTATAAACAACAAATTACACAATTTGAAACTGTTGCAAAAGTAGGGTAACTTATACAATGGTTGCGTTGAAGTAAACAGAACAAAACGATATGGTTAAATAAATGTAGTTAGCATATATGAATTTAACAACGCATAGAAAAAAAACAAACTCAAACATTACTAATTAAGAACAAATTTTCAAACATATTAACAAAATCTCAAACAACCTCTATACAACCATTCCCCAGGCAAGTGATAGTCGCACCACTATCGAGCAACCCCAAGATCTCCTTCCCTGCATGCAAATGTTGGGATATGGCCTTGGATCGTTATCTATTTGGGCTGTTGACGATTCGATCATTTCCTGATATAACTTTCTATACCTGATTCTAGCTTTTGTTGAATTTAGCTGATTGCTGCACATTTTAAGGGCATCTAATTTGAAAATTTTGGATCTGATTTCATTGTATCTTTTTAAGCGGGTCTCATATGGGACTAATTTAATTTTTGGTCTGAGCTGTGAGTAGGGATGCCAGACGTCCCCCTTTTTCATACAAAAATGCTGTTTGTCCCCCCTAACACAAACTACTGTCCCCCTTAATATGTCAAAATTCAGTAAAAGAAAATATTCACTTGAAAATTTTGAAAATACTTTCTTTTAATATTTTTAACAAGATTCTTTGTGAACACATCCATTTGAAGTGCAAGAAAACTTTTACGTGCTAAAGTTGTTCTCCCGTACGTTTTTGTTTTGTACCTGCTCGCATCATTTATTTCATATATTTTTGATTTTGGTGTTCAATAATAAAAAAAAAATATTTGTCCCCCTTTTTGAACACTTTTCCCCCCTAGAAAACTCACGTTGACCCCCGGTGTATCTAATCGAACAGGAGATGTCCACCCTACGACAGGGTAAGATGTGTATAACCAAATTTATGATGAGGTGGAAAAGAAACTTACATTATTAATTAACCATGTAGGGCGATGCTGCCCTAATAAATTCACTTAGTCTAAAATACCGAGCGGATGCTCTAAAAAATTTTATTTCTGGCTTACAGAAGCCAATGGGCGACATTCTATTTTCAGCCCGTCCCTCTGATAAGCCTAGTGCATTGGCCCTAGCGCAAGAGCTTGAGGTAAACCAAGCACGTTATTCTTTTGCAACCTCTTTTGCAGCACGAAATGAAAAACCGTTCCCCATCGGACACGTTCCTGCAAACAATTATTACAATCCACAGAATTCACCTCATTACAGGCCGATTGACAGGTCAGGACCCAGACCAACCTTGATGGAAGTAGATTCATCATTTAGATCCAATAGACCAAACGGTGCACAAGGCAATATTGTTAATCCTCGGGAATCATTTGGAAATATTGCACCCGCCCCTAACAATGTTCATCATAACACTTTTCGCAATAACTCTAATCGAGGACCTCGGCAAGGTTTTCCTATGCAAAATGATAGAGAAAGACCGCCGAAGAGACAGCAGTATGAAAGTGACTGGCAACCATTGGAAAAAATTCAGCGTATAAACCACTTAAATCAACTAACAGGCGCAGAGGTAGAGGCACTATATAATGAAGAGGAAAGGTTTGACACTCGGTATGAAGAGCGTAGCGAATACGAATACAACGAAAACCCACAAGTCTCAGATGAAATTAATTTTTTAGAGGAACATGTCTCCTCCCATACGTCAGTCGGATGCTAGGAGGTAGAGAAATAAAACTTCTTATAGATACAGGTGCTTCGAAAAACTACATTAAGAATTTCGAATCTCTCAGAGCAGTTAAAGAAATTCACACACCTTTTTTTATAAAATCTCGCCATGGAACTAATAGGGTCTCACATAAATGCTTAATAAACATTTTCAAAAATAATATCCCTTTCTACATACTCCCAATGCTACGCACTTTCGATGGAATAATCGGTTTTGATTTCTTGTCTCAGACAGGTGCTAGATTAGATTTAAAAACAGATACCCTTCATTGCAATGGCGGCAAAGAAGTGTTGATGTATTACTTTTGCAAGGATATAAATAACATTTCACTGGAAAATACTTCAGTGAACTCTCTTGCCGATGACCAAATTTCTCCCGTTATTAAAAAAAACGCAAAGGTTTTGCAGACCCGAACGAATCTCTTCCTTACAATACAAATATTGTTGCAACCATTCGAAAAACCGATAACGAGCAGGTTTACTCAAAGGCATATCCTTTTCCGATTGCCGCTGCAGAATTCGTCAACAGCGATATTTCTGATATACTACAAAATGGCATTATCAAACCACCCAGGTCACCTTACAACAACCCTATCTGGGTAGTTGATAAAAAGGGAATTGATGAAGCCGGTAACCAAAGAAAGCGCCTAGTCATAGACTTCCGCAAGTTAAACGAAAAAACTGTTGCGGACAAATATCCTATCCCGGATACGACTGTAATTTTGGCCAATCTTGGTAAATCCTCCTACTTTACTACAATCGATCTCAAGTCAGGCTTTCATCAGATTCAATTGGCTGAGCGTGACAGTGAAAAAACAGCATTTTCTGTCAATAAAGGCAAGTTTTAATTCTGCCGACTTCCATTTGGTCTGAAAAATGCACCAAGTATTTTTCAGAGAGCAATTTGTAACGGAAGTTGTCCCTACCTTGTAAAGTGCGTTGGAATTGCATTCCCATCGATCACTAGGAGTACAGGATTTCCTACAGAAATTAATGGGTTGCAAGGTAGGCTGTCCTGACAGTGAAGTGTGACCAGGCATGCTTGCTTACGCGCGACACTAGCTCGACGGAGGCGTGGGTTATTCATGCCTACTAAAAGTTATTATAGTTGAGAATCTATTCTAGATCTATTATAATTTAGAGAAAAACTGAGTTTACTATCATGTTAGGAATGACCATATTACCTTAAATATTAGTTTTTGTTGCAATCGTATTGACCGTTTTCGAGATAAGGCAACTTTTCAAAAGTACCGTTATTCCACTTTTTATCCAAAAACTGGGTATGCAACCATATTGACCCTATGTAGCGTAGCGCAAGTATACATTTTGGTTAAAATCTTTAAATCCGTTTTCAAGTAAACCATAATTAAATAAGTCTTAAAAAACAATTTGTTTCCAAAATAGTCCGTTGAACCATAATTTAGGAAAAAACTGAGTTCGCCATCATGTTGGCAATGACCATATTACCTTAAATATGAATTTTTGTCGAAATAGTTTGGACCGTTTTTGAGATATGACCAATTTTTTCTGGGTATGCAGACATCTTAGTTACACCTACTTAAGCCCAAATATCAATTTTGGTTAAAATCGTTAGAGCCGTTTTCGAAAAACTCAAAATTGCTGAATACCGTAACAACGGCAACTCTTAACGTGCCTCTTAACGTAAAATGGCCCCGAACTGTAAGCCCACCAACTCCAAATCCGAAGTTTGAAAGAAATCCATCCAGCCGTTTGCGCTGTAGAGTTCAGGAAGGACGGACAGACGGACAGAATTGCGAGACCTACTTTTTCGAGTTCGTCTATCATCGTAATGTTAGATTTGATTAAAATCTCGAGTTTGATTTTTTGTACGATTACATTGAACTCAACAAACATAACTGAAGCTGAAGTTCCAGAGGAGGTGCTACTGAATATCCTAAGGACATTTAGCAACAAGATGCTGATTATATTAGTGTAAGAATTAATTATAAATTAATTAGTTATAAGTGATAAGACCATTGCATAAATTTATTTTGATTAGGTGTTAATGAACCAAATTGATCCTACCTAAAGGCCAAATAAATTTGTTATATGTTTTTGCTGTCTACGACAAACGGGAGTGAAAACACATTTATTCGTAATTTGACAAATTAATTTCTGAAATTTGGTAATTTTGCGATTTTTTTTCTTTCTCAAATTCTTTTGATTGTCAAGAAAGGTATTGCTTTTTAAATTCTTATAAAAAATGTGGAAGAAGCTCAATTAAGGGGCATAGTTGCAGCTGCGGTTCAAATAGCCACAGAGTCCACGAGACGAAGCTTTCAATATTCAATAGAAGAACTGACTAGAAGGCTTAGCAGCTTTGAAACATCGACGAAACATAAAGGCTTACAAATCCGCTACTATTGATCCAGATAAACAATATGACGAATCCTTAGATCTCATGAAAAGCTTACCAGAGTTTAACGGAGATCAGGTGCGCTACGTATCATGGCGTCAAGCTGCCTTTACGGCTTACAAGTTTTTTGAGTCGCAAGAAGATAGTTCAAAACACTACCAGGCTGTTGCCATTTTAAGAAATAAAATAGTCGATTCAGCTGATCATGTTTTGTCCTCTTTTAATACCCCATTAAATTTCAAGGCTATAATAGCGAGGCTTGATTTTACATAGGGATGCCAGACGTCCCCCTTTTTCATACAAAAATGCTGTTTGTCCCCCCTAACACAAACTACTGTCCCCCTTAATAAGTCAAAATTCAGTAAAAGAAAATATTCACTTGAACATTTTGAAAATACTTTCTTTTAATATTTTTAACAAGATTCTTTGTGAACACATCCATTTGAAGTGCAAGAAAACTTTCACGTGCTAAAGTTGTTCTCCCGTACGTTTTTGTTTTGTGCTCGCATCATTTATTTCATATACATATTTTTGATTTTGGTGTTCAATAATAAAAAAAAAAATTTGTCCCCCTTTTTGAACACTTGTCCCCCCTAGAAAACTCACGTTGTCCCCCTTTTCGTATTTTTTAATCTGGCATCCCTAGCTGTGAGGGTTTACTAATGTTGGTCGTATGTGGTAGAAGTATCTTTTTTTTATAATTGGTTTCAGAAGATAGTTCGACTGTATCTTCTGTAGACGTCGATTTGTCGAACTTGTTTAATTTTCGGGGAGCGACTGAGTCGAACGGGTGTCCCCGAATATCATCCCGCTCGGGTTTTGGTTTCCCATTGGATTGCATTTTAGACAGTTAGGAGTGGTAACATTGTCGGTGCCGCACTTATAATAAAATAATTTCCTCACGGGTGAAGGGCAATTAATGAAGCCATGGCCTATCTGCTTGCAATTAAAGCAACAAAAGCTGCTATAATCTTTTCGGTCATCACCTCGCCAGTTGTTCGCATCAGCGGTTCTCATCGCATGCCATCTCCAATGACTACATTCTCATCATAGCCTATCTCATTGACATGATGCTATCTAACGTACCGGGATTGGTCGCGCGATTGGAATAACTTCTCGGCTCTGCGACACTCATCTCGAATATTGATCGAGTGAATATATTGCCATTGGATATACCATATTAAGAAGTCTATTGTTGACATTAGTCTTCATAATATGTATTTAGCAACTGACACTCAGCCATTGGTTTTCTAAGCTGATTTTTCAGGTAAATAACGAAATTATAATAGTCATCAAAACTTTCGTGGGAATGTTGTCGGCGTTCTGTGATTTGTTGAATTATTTCATGATCACTATTATGTGTTTTAAATTGCTTGTATAAAGCTTGTTTGAGTGGCATCCAATCTGGTCTGGGACTGCTACGAAGGTATTGCTAGTACCATTCCTGTGTGATCCCAGCCAGTAGAACGTGAAAGCTCTTTAAAATCTCGGTCCAAGGGCAATCATAATTTTGCTTTAGTACCTCGATTCTAAAAATAAAATCTTGGACTGACATCGATTTTGCTAGCCCGTCGTATCTAACTCCCCATCTATCGATATCAAATTTACGATTTCTCGTGGATGAAGCCATATTTTGAGAGGCGTTGTTATCTGGATATCTTCGGTTACTCGAATTTGACCAACTGTCATCGTCTCTCGACATATGCCTAGCGCTAGAATGAGATCTATGATCGTTGCTTATATTTTGATCGCATTCATTGTGTTGGAAGGGGGGATCATTAAGATTGTTGGGTATATTCGAACGACGATAATTTTGTTCATTGGCTGGCTGATGTCGAGAGAGAGTATCTTGATTACTATTACGACCACCTCCCAGGTCATTGCCTTGGTTAGAAGCGAGGGCTATCCTAACCGAATCTTGAACGCACTGCTTCATCGAGTCTAATATCGATCTTAGCATAAACGTTTGGCTTGCACCGATACTGGCGTCCCTTATATTTTTCATCTGCGCCCCTAAAGATGATTTATTAAGATTACCCACCACGGGATTTGCTGCTGAAGCAGAATTATAACCTAGATGCATGTCGTTCTGAGAACGGATATGCTGACTATTTGAATTGGTTGGTTGTGAAAAGCTTGTTGATGTGGTAGTCATGTCGTTCGGACTTAGCGATGGTATTAACAGAGGAAAACTGGCAGGTGTATTTGCGTTGGTCGCTTGTGCCGAGTTCTCATTCGACCCATTACCGTTTGAAACCGTAGGACCCGTTTGATTAATTGCACCCAGAGGTGAATGGACGATCGGTTGTCTCGAAGTATCTAACGCAAGTTGTCTATTAACCCTTAATCGCGTCACCACACTTCTATGTGTACCAAAAGGTGTTTTTATTTTTTCTTAGGAATTGCTAGTTTATTTCCACTCATTATATGGGAATTAATCTAACTCTTTTATGTACATATATATATAACACCGATTAATAATAAAATAAAATAAAAATAAATATTTTGGCGAGACAATAGACCTGTCGCGGGACCCAAGGCCTAGCTTCTCACAACCATTCGTTTTGTGTGGGTTTTCAATTTTTGGGACGAATGGAAGGGATCTACAATTTTACGCCGTGTCCAAAAGGCTAATTGAGAAACTCTCGGATGTTTGTCAGACGTTCGCGAGAGGTGGCGCAATGGAAAAAACATAAAGATGTAATTTGGCCCTTTCGGGATTCAAACCTGGAACCCCTCGCTTAGTAGCCCAACACACTACCGCTAAGCCACTGCGCCGACATCTAAAAAACATCTATTCTTAATAAGACCCCGTACCTAGTTTGTCCTAGAGAAATGCAAAAAAAACATGCAATTACAACTACTAAGTACTCCTTTTGAGCAAATATTACCGACTTCTTCTTTGTTCAACCATAATTAATCATGAACCTTAAAATATTTGCAACCAATTGAGGTTTTTACTATCAGTAACCATTTTAAACACCCATACACATCCATCGGCATAAACAATTTAAAACTGCGAATGCAAATTCAAAAACAAATCTCTGAATAAATCTATGTTAAAGATATATCACTAACCTTACTCGAGTCATAGCCACCTACCTCTACCAGCATCACCAATCTCAAAAATAATCCAACCAAACTGATCATATGAATGAGAAAGTTTCGTGCGATCCAGTCGTGCACATTTTTTTTCTAACACTTCCTTGAATCGAGATCGAAATGAGAAGATCGAGCGTGGCGGCGGGAAGTCCAGATCAGCCATCGCAAATTTATTTAGTACTCAGGTACTAAATTGGGAGATAAGCGGGATGGTATAATTGGGAGGTATTTGTAACAGGATGGGAATAATGCTAGAGATGCGTTAATAACCCTTAAAATTATTTGCAATACCTGTTCAGTAACAACATAACAAAACACACCAGGTGCAACGAACACCGCACCTAGTGACCCACTCCAGTCACCACCAATAACACCGTCAGCACAACAGAAGCAACAATCGCTTGTTGCGCTGACACACCACATATAGCATTAAGCAACATGTAATATGTAGGCTATTGTAACATTAAGACATATGTAACAAATATATTGTTTAGCGTAGCACTTTAAGTAAGTAATTATAAGTATAAAAGAGGCGTTGGCCTAATAATAAAATCAATCAATATCATTTATTGACTCACATAACACGTCTTTTCTTCAGCTATTCTTTACTCCTCTTTTACGGTGAACAAGTTCAAGTGCTTGTTTCACCACACAGCCAACAAGATATCAAGTGTTACTGCTTGCCATATCTAATCATATATAATCATCTCAACATTTTTGGTGACCCCGACGTGATTAGAAGAAGACGAACAATGGAGCAATTGACTTCTAGTCAAAGAATGCTGGGAGATGTAAGGTAGGGGGGTGGTCTTAGGATGATATCGTTCCCTGGTAGTACTGGGGTGGCACGCTGGTGGTCGCACGGCGACAGCTCGTCGGATGGGGGGGATCTTCGTACTACCAAACCTACCCACAAAATAAATTATCGTGCCGATATGGATATAGACATAATCATATTTCGATGGACTTGCATGCCGGTTGATATTACACACCCTTAAGGGATGGCAAGGTAATGAAAAGTAAAATTAAAGAGTGAAACAAAAATTAGAAACAAAATTAAGAGAGAGAGTTATGTAACAAAAGAAAAGAAGAAGAATAAAGAGAGAAGTAGAGGAAGTCAGGTGTCGTTGACTTTTATAGAATGTCAATGCATTTCTATGATAGGCTATCCCACCCTTAAGCATGACCGAAATCATGACTCCGTGATTATCTTCAGCCTGACGTTATTTGAGATAATCCCTAAATGGTTCTACACGAGTTCTCACACCCTACTCTCCTTTTACCTACGCTTAATCACCACTCATCATCGCCAATATGAATCACTTAGATGATCATACTGAAAGAGAATTTGTCTAATTCAAAAGAAAAGCAAAGAGCCATCTGATGCTTATTACCAATTTTAATTTTAACGTAATATTCAGCTCTTCATTTCAATAAATTTTATAAAAAGCAAATTCAAATAATCTTATGATGATATCTATGTCAAAAATTCTTTTAACGATGGATTTGTATCTGCTTAATTCTTAATAGTGCGTTAAACAAAAAAATAGCATCGCATGTGCAACAAATTAAATAGTTCATAAAATTTCAAATAACCTTTCTGTAAAACTAGGTCGATATATATATATATGTATGCTTGTATGTAACACTAAAGAGATTAGGTTATGTACCTATTTAAGCGGAAAGGAACTAGATGGTATATCTATATGTTTAATTTTCATACAATTTACTTGATTTTAGCATAGGTAGCAATGATTGAGATTGAGAATATGTGTTTTGTGCTGATGGCACATCTAATTAGCAAACTATCTTATAAACTAACCTAAATGCATGTCGATAAGAAAAATGAACTTTAAGTAGCCAAAAGATTACTCACGGTTTAAACTTCTTTTTGTTAATATTATTTATGTAGGTATTTGTTGTCCTTTTTTTATGATTAAAGTTGGTTTGATGTTCCGTGTCTGCAGACTAGTTGTGCGCACATCTGGGTCTGGAGCTCTTGTTCTATATTATTTAACTGTTTAGAAAAACGTTTAGATAAGCAAGTATATATGTATTGTAAATATTAAGTAAATCTTTTGGCGATTCTTACCTGTGTTCGACTTTTTGCAATATATCTAAGTATACTTATTATTATAACTAGCTTACAATTTTGTCTCTAATTATTAAGGTGTAGTTACTTCAGTATGTTTTATGTGAATTGTTGGTAATTTAAGAAGGAAATGGTGGTTTGAATAAAGTTGGGTTGTTGAATGATGTATGCGATATGTTGCGGGTAATGGTTGCCGAATCCTATATATGTGTTTGCATGTTTCAGTGTTGTGTATGATTTGTATGTCCGGTTATTGATGTTTTATTTGGTTTGTTCTGTCTGGGATGCTTTGGGATGCTTAACTACGAACTTATGTAGTTAAATTTGGCGGTACTGCGTAATCTAGTGAGGCGATTTAATTGGCAGGTTGGAGCGGTGTCAGATGATAATCTCATTAGGTTTTACTTTTTTTCGTCTACAGAAGGTTATAAACTCCTCGTTTCTGGCTTAAAAGAATAGCACGAGTGATCTTTCCTCCGACTATTTAGGGGCACCAGCTCGTTTGGTCAGACGAAGCACGGAATTGCCTGTATTCACTATTTGAAGCGAAATCGGAAGTCACTCGTGCTCGTTTCGATCGAAATATTCCTGGGATTTGGAAAGGAAAATCTCTTAATACAACACAATCAATTGCACGATGTGGATAACTCTTACCGATTAGAATTTTAATAGATTAGTTTACACACGTGATTAATCTAAGCTCTCTTCCACGGCTGGTATTTAGTTGGGAGACGCTCAGTGCTGAATCACTCTTTTAGCGCTTAAACTCTGTGATTCGAGTCAAATTACAGTAGGCTAGCAGGTATAAATTTCTAACAAAATGGATTAGATATAAAAAAAACTAAAAAAATTCTAACAAATCACTTTTTTACCATTTGACACCGTATAATGCGTGCACTACCAGTTGCTAACCAAGAAAAGGCAGCTAACAGGTCAACGTGAACTATATATATTACGATTGGAGAAAATGTGAACACAAAGTGTGGTGTAAATTTCGCCTGATGAAATGTACAGCGGTTTTGGCGGTTTATGTATACGATAAATCAGTACCATCAGTGCATATTTAATGATTTGTGCGACGTCAAATCAGCATTACACAAAAAGGATTTTCAATGCGCGCGCTACAGAGACGAAATCCAGCAAATCATTAGAAACTTCACGAAGGATTCCCCAACGCGGAAAACAACTGAAGAATACTTCACCTCCCGGTTGAACAGACTAGATGCCATATGGGAGGAGTTTGAAGCCACGGACACCAATATTCGCTCTCTAACGGCAGTTCCCTTAGAAGACGAATATTTCTCCTCAGACTACTACAATAAGATAAAGCAGCTATACAACAAGTACAGACTTATCTTAAGTGAATCATTGGCACAACTAAAGCTGAGCAATGATGAAAAGACGGTAATAGGGAAAAACCCGACAGCAAGGTCAGATGAACAGCATTCATCTCCGACATCAAACAAACATCCGCCATTACAAGAGGACCAACAGGGCCGGGAGATGCTGCAAAGACGACAGAAGGCAATGATGAACTCTTTAAACCGCATCATACAAGGATCTGCCAAAGAAGAAGCTCCGACTCAGTGTCTACAGGCGATGAACAAACTGTGGAGCCAAATTGAGGAAATTCATTACTCGATTTGGGAAACAGGTGACGACCCGGTAGCCGAGGGTTATGACATGAATACATACATTAAGTTGGAGGCAGAAGTTCTAAAGAATCAAGCTCTCTTGGGAAAACCAACAACAACAACTCAGCAGAACAACACGGCATCGCAATTTGTTGATCATCCTGCAATTCAACTGCCCAAGATGACAATACCTAAATTTGACGGAGATCATTTAAAATGGCAGACATTTTCAGACATCTTCAAGAAAATGATACACGATCAGCCATTACCAACAATTCAAAAAATGTGGTATCTAAAAACAAACGTGTCAGGCGATGCAGAGCGGTTATTGCGACACCTTGAGCTAACTGAAGATAATTACCATATAGCTTGGAGAACGCTACAGGATCGTTTCAGTAACAAAAGGGCTCTCACATCAGCATTAATCCAACGACTTACTGGTTTACCAAATATAAACTCAGAGATGAAGTCAATTAGAGATTTTCATGACGCCATTCATGAATGCCTAGCAGCACTTAAAACGTTGGGTATCCAGACAGACTCCTGGGACCCACTCCTCATTCACCTATTAATCAATAAATTAGATCGGCCAAACCATCTTCTATATGAGCAATCCTTGCAAAATTCAAGAGAACTGCAAACAATAGATGAGTTCTTAAAATTTTTGAAATCCCGATTCGAGGCATTAGAAGCTGTTGGAGAAAAGAACAAGGCCAGAGCGGTAACAACCGTGGCCACCTCCAATATCGAAGGATGCAAGGTATGTGGAATCAAAGGCCACCCGATGTACTATTGCGAAAAGTTTCTCAAGATGCCAACAGCAGAACGCCTCAAATGGATCCAAAAACGACGGCTTTGCGTCAACTGCTTCAAAACTGACCACAGTGCTAAAACATGCTTTGCACGATGTTGCACCAAATGCCCAGGGAAGCACAATACCCTGGTGCATCTAGAACGGTCAACTACAACGACACAACCGAACGAAAGGACGGCTCCGACAACTGTAGCCACGATCCAGCAAGTAAACAACAAGCAAGGTTACGTTCTTCTAGCCACCGCAAGGGTGGCCATCACTGCAAACAATGGACAAAGATACGAGGTACGAGCCATGCTGGATTCCGGCTCGCAGATAAATCTTATAACTGAGAGACTCATCAAACGACTCTCTCTATCACCAACACCATCTTCACTCTGCATCGAAGGCATTGGCAGGAGAACACGAAGCTCAAATCAACGAGTTAACGTTGGATTACGATCGACAAGTGGAAACTTTGAATGCAGGGTAGAAGCATTCATACTTCCAAACATTGTTTCACCTCAACCCAGTCAAAATTTGGACATCACCACCTGGATCATACCTGAAAACATAAAATTAGCTGACCCAAACTTCCACCGATCTGACAAAATCGATATTCTACTAGGAGCAGAATTTTATCATCATCTCCTGCGACCAGAAAAGATTCATATTGGTGACCGGATGCCAATCTTCCAAAACACCGTACTAGGTTGGGTCGTAGCTGGAAAAATTGGAGACATAACACCCATCTCAGCAACTTGTGGAATATTCTGCGAGGAAGACTGCACAAACAACCTTATCGAAAAATTCTGGAAACTTGACGACTTTGAAACCATACCTAGACAGCTTACATTAACGGAAAAGTACTGCGAAACACACTTCGCTCAAAATATCGCAAAATCGGACTCCAACCGCTTCATCGTCAGATTACCGTTTCGAGAAAATGGGGCGGCCTTAGGAAACTCCAAACAAACTGCGATAAATCGTTTCATATCTTTGGAAAGAAGACTGTGCAAGGACCCGAAGCTGAGAGAGGACTGTGTCAAGTTCATGGACGAATATGCGTCTCTTCTACATATGGAGGAGATCAAGCCAGAAGCCATCAAAGGCCCGCATTACTTCATCCCACACCATTGCGTATTGAAGCCAGACAGCAGCACTACAAAATTACGAGTAGTTTTTGATGCATCAGCAAAAACGTCATCAGGGCTTTCACTCAATGACATTCTTCATGCAGGACCTACAGTACAGAGTGAACTATTATCCATACTCCTTCGTTTTCGCCTGCACAAGTATGTCTTCACAGCCGATATCGAGAAGATGTATAGGCAAATCCTGATGCAGGAAGAAGACCAGAATTACCAGCTCATCGTTTGGAGGAGGCGATCAACAGAGGACATCAAGTACTTCAAACTAAAAACCGTAACATACGGAACAACATCAGCCCCTTACTTGGCTACCAAATGCTTACAACACTTAGCAAAACAAAAAAAACTCACACGTCCAGCTGGATCAAGAATACTTCAGGATGATTTTTACGTAGATGATTGCATCAGCGGTGCGGATACCATCCCACTGGCGAAAGAAGCACAAACCCAGGTGACTTCACTGCTTCACAGCGCTGGATTTAAGCTCCGTAAGTGCAAACCACCCGGCACTACTTCAAGACCTTCCAATAGAAGACCAAGAAATCAGCCTTGATTTCAGCGAATCCAGTAATTGCACAACCAAAACATTAGGCCTGATTTGGCAGCCGAAATCAGACCAATTAAATGGAAGAGCTCACCTATCCGAAATTTCCACACTCACGAAGCGAGCGGTCAGCTCAGATATCGCACGGATCTTTGATCCATTAGGACTCTTTGGACCGGTTGTTGTTAAAGCAAAAATTTTTATGCAGCAGCTCTGGCACCTGAAATTATCATGGGATGAAGAATTACCGGATCCCCTAAGGCAAGAATGGATAACATTCCGAAATACTCTTTCCACTCTTAACGAGGCCAAGGTGCCAAGGCACATGTTCAATAAAAAGACTCCAACATCCGTTCAAATACATACATTTGTGGATGCATCCGAGCAAGCCTATGGAGCAGCAGTTTATTTGCGGTCAACATATACGGATCGAACAACACTCGTCAGACTTCACTGCGGAAAATCACGTATAGCTCCAGTGAAACAACAGTCACTTCCTCGACTTGAGTTGTGTGCTGCAGTACTAGGGGCTGAACTTACAAATAGAGTCCGAGAAGACTTAAGAGTTGAAGACACTCCGATTTACTTCTGGACCGATTCACAAATTGTACTGTCGTGGATCAATTCAACCTCGTCATCACTCCATACCTTTGTGGCAAATCGAGTGGCCAAAATACAGGAATGTTCCTTGGCAAACCAATGGCGTCACGTCCCATCCAAGGAAAACCCAGCAGATCTCCTATCACGAGGAATATCAGCAGCCAGCTTTATGTCATGCAATATGTGGCTTTATGGACCACTCTTCTTACATGCGAAGGAATCAGCATGGCCTCCACCCTTCACAAAGGATCAAGACCCACAATCCGACCTGGAAAGAAAGAGAAAGCATACAGTTGCTGCAGCATTGACACAAAAGAACACAGAGCAAATGATTTACCACATCAATCATCGAAATTCCTTCAAGTTCCTTCAGCACACGATTGGGTACGTTCTTCGATTCATCAAGAGAGCCAAAAAAATAGACACAAATGAAGTAAACCACATCACACTTTCACCTATGGAACTCAACGAAGCTCTTACGGTCATCATAAGGCAAGTACAAGGATCTGAGTTTGGGAAGGAAATCCAAGACCTCAAGAGTCACAAAGGCTTATGTAGATCTAACACACTGATCACCCTAGCACCATTTCTAGATGAAAAGGGTATTCTACGAGTCGGAGGCCGACTAGAAGCCGCTCATATCTCCTTCGACGCAAAACATCCCATACTAATGCCATACAATGAATCAGTAACAAAAATGCTGTTCAAAATGAAACACGATGAGCACAACCATTGTGGGCCACAGACGCTCCTCTCTATCCTGAGACAACAAGTCTGGCCAATCAAGGGAAAGATCATGGCTCGTCACACAGTTCATAGTTGCGTTAAGTGCACCAAAACCAAACCACAATTGATGAATCAAGTAATGGGAAACCTCCCAGCCGATCGCGTCTAACCAAATAGACCATTTATGATCTCCGGTGTTGACTTCTGCGGACCCCTATGGGTGCACTACAAAATCAGAGGAAAAAAGCCGCACAAGGTATACTTAGCAGTCTTCTGCTGCTTTGCAACCAAGGCTGTACATTTAGAGATTGTCACTGACCTAACAACGGAAGCCTTTATTGGAGCCCTTCGAAGATTTATCAGCCGACGCGGCCGCATTAAAACACTCTACTGCGACAATGCAACCAATTTCGTGGGAGCAAGAAACCAGCTGCTCGATGTCCTCCATGTGCCAGAAGCAAAAGAGACCATAATCAAGGCCAGCAGCGACAAAGGCATAACATTCAAATTCATACCACCTCGAGCTCCTCATTTTGGCGGCCTATGGGAAGCAGCAGTGAAATCCGCAAAGCACCTCCTGGTAAAAACAGTCTCATCGGCGTCATTGACACACGAAGAATTGGAAACCGTAGTCGTCGAAATTGAAGGCATTTTGAATTCAAGACCACTTACCCCGCTGTCATCAAACCCAAACGACCTATCTGCGCTTACCCCTGGGCATTTTCTTATTGGCGAGCCTTTGGTTGCTCAAGTCGATAGTGAGACCACTCCAGCCAAAACAACTCTGCTTACCCACTGGAAGGCAATTAGTCATTTGAAACACGAATTCTGGAAACGATGGTCAACCGAGTATTTGAACGAACTACAATATAGGCACAAATGGAACCAAGAAAGGAACAATATCAAGGTTGGCGACATGGTCATAATCAAAGAAGATAACACACCAACACTTCAATGGCCAATTGGAAGAGTAACTCAAATCTTCAAAGGGGACGACAACATAGTACGAGTTGTCAACGTCAAAACCAAATCAGGAATTTGGAAACGACCAATCCACCGTCTAGCCCCACTATTTAACGAATCAGATGATAGTGAAGCAAATACAGCTGAAACGCCAAGGCCATCATCACAACCCACGTCGACTACAACTGTCACAACGGAAACATCTCCAAAACGAAGAAGGGTATCATACGTCTCGCTAGCGACCACAATAATGTTGTCATTATTACTGCTACCAATGATATACGCATTGCCAGTGAACGTAACCAAGTTCAATAATCAGCCAGGAATCTACTTCGAAAATCTCGGAACTACAAACCTAGTTGCGACCGAATGGAAAATTATCGTGTACTATGACCTGGCACCTATTCAAACAGAGCTAAGAACATTCAATAATGCCACAACGGCACTTCAACACCTCTGCAACCAATTACAACAAAGGGCAACATGTACTGCGTTGGTAACACATTTATTGCCATTAGGAGCAGACTACAAGCAGAGTCCAGCTTATTCTCAAAACGTCGAACCCCTCGAGCAGCTATTAATTTTGTTGGCAATGTAGCACACACGTTATTCGGACTTCTTGACTCTGATTACGCAGACGAATTATCCCAAACCATTAATCAATTAAAGGGCAATGAAGCAAACTTATGGACGATGCTAAAGAACCAGACGTCCATCATAGACTCCATGATTAATATCATGAAACGGGATCAACTCGAAGCAAGAGAGCACATGAACCTCCTTCAAACTCAAGCCAAACAGATCATTGCTCGAATTGGAGAAGCCACTGAAAAATCCAAGATCTTCCAAATCTTTACATCCTTGACAACACAACTAATGATTATGGCATCTAACATACAACAAATTGAAACTGCAATTCTCAACACATTAACGGACGCACACTATGGAACCATCAGTCCGCTGCTGCTCTCTCCAGCACAATTAAGAGCAGAAATCACAAACATCAAAAACCATCTGCCGCAGTACCAAAAACTACCATTCGAACAAGAAGACTTGATTCACTTTTACAAAATTCTAACAGCAAAGGGAGGAGCAACTGATAATCATCTTCTGTTCGTCATCAATATTCCGCTCGTCGAGCAAGAATCCTTTAATCTATTTCGACTGATACCATTCCCGGCAACAGTAAACAACACTCTGCTAATTATCAACCCGTCAATGGAAATTCTCGCCATAAATCGTCACAGAGATCAGTATTTCGCAATGACGGCAGCCGAACTTCAAGAATGCGACAAAGGCAAGGACCTGCAATTCTTCTGCTCCAACAAAAAGGCAAAATACAACGCTGGTTCACAGGCATACAATTGTGAATTCAATCTGTTCAACAATATTACAGTACCATCATGCAAATTAATAAACCCAACCAACAACATGATGTGGACTCAGCTGCGCAGCGGTAACCAGTGGATATTCGGCACACTCCTAAACATGCAACTAACTGCCATATGTAAAACAGAAACAATTTAACTCGAACTGACTAGATCCGGACTTCTCGCACTAGACGAAGACTTCGTAATAAGAAACCATTTAATCACCATCCAAGCACATCGAAAGATCACCAGCACACCACACTCCTCCTACATCAGTTTTGGGAACATCTCTTCAATCATTAGCCACAAGGAAGCACACACCATCCTTAAATTAATTCCAGCATTTAACAACACATCCATTAAATCCTTGACGACTCTTCAAACCCAACTTGCAGACTTCCAATCTCAAGGCCTCCCAGAACTACAGGATACGGTATTCACCAATAGCATTCATCATCATTCAGTCAGCTATCTGGCTCTTCTGGTGTCACTTGCCGTCGGAATTGCAATCATCTGCAAATTGCGCAGCCGAAATACATCATCTAAAGAACCGAAAACTATTCCGCAAACCCGATCACAATACAATGTCAGCGAAGCATAACAACAACTTGAATGCAACGCAGTTCAACGCGGGGAGAATGTTCAGTAACAACATAACAAAACACACCAGGTGCAACGAACACCGCACCTAGTGACCCACTCCAGTCACCACCAATAACACCGTCAGCACAACAGAAGCAACAATCGCTTGTTGCGCTGACACACCACATATAGCATTAAGCAACATGTAATATGTAGGCTATTGTAACATTAAGACATATGTAACAAATATATTGTTTAGCGTAGCACTTTAAGTAAGTAATTATAAGTATAAAAGAGGCGTTGGCCTAATAATAAAATCAATCAATATCATTTATTGACTCACATAACACGTCTTTTCTTCAGCTATTCTTTACTCCTCTTTTACGGTGAACAAGTTCAAGTGCTTGTTTCACCACACAGCCAACAAGATATCAAGTGTTACTGCTTGCCATATCTAATCATATATAATCATCTAAACAATACCTTTATATAAACAATTTAAGCTCTATTCCCCTACAATTAACACATTTGAAATTTATCTTATTAACGCCCCATATTAAGGGCCTATAGTACGAGTGCAACATATCTATTTTTTGTACACAATATATTGGGTTTAACTAGTTGTATTACAACACATGCAAATAAGTTCGAGCGTACCACTCGATTTGCTTAAGGCATTACTTATTGTTAGAGAGAGACATCTCCTGTCTTTTGAACGGCAGCTCGGCATCTTTAACATTAAGTTCTGTGATTCCGTGTTGTGTTGTTATTCGTGCCGCGTGTTAAAATGTCGAAATGTCGATATTAATTTAATTAATTTAATTAATTAATTTAACTAGCAAAAAAGCTAGTTATGGGAGAGACACAACCAGCCTCGGATTATGGAACTCCTCAAATGGCAACAAGACCCGGAACGTCAATGGACTACGATTTAAGAGTATGTACCTGGAATGTACGAACACTTTACACCCCAGGTGCTACTCAAAAACTTGAGTCTGTCCTCATGCGGTACAAGGCAGATATAACCGCGATCCAGGAGATACGATGGATAGGATCAGGTATGATGAAGAGAAAAAATTGTGACATTTATTACAGCTGCAACAAAAGACTGCATGTACTAGGATGCGGATTCGTCGTGGGAAATCGGCTTAGGACTAAAGTATTGACTTTAAGCCGATAAGTGATCGCCTTTCTGTGATCCGCATCAAAGCTACTTTCCAAAACATAAGCCTAATACGTGCACACGCCCCTACCGACGAGGCTGAAGACCCCATCAAGGAGGAGTTTTATGACCTCCTGGATGGAGCCTACGGAGCCTGTCCGGAGTATGATGTAAAAGTTGTACTCGGGGACTTCAATGATAAAATCGGAAAGGAGAACATCTTTGGCGGGTTAGTTGGTAAGCACAGAATCCACGAAACGACAACAGACAACGGCTACCGACGAATCGATTTTGCGGCAGCTCGTAATACGGTGATAAGTAGCACTAGGTTTCCAAGGCTAAGGATCCACACAGCAACCTGGCGCACTCCAGACGGTCGAACCGCCAAACAAATCGACCATGTGCTAATCGATGCGAGGCACGCATCCAACATCCTCAACGTGCACACATATCGAGGGGCAAATGTCGACTCTGACCATTTTCTTGTAGCGGCTAAATTCAGAGCTCGACTGTCCAACGAGAAGAAGCTGCGAACCGCCCAGAAGAAGAAATTCGACGTTGGACGCCTTAGCACACCTGGAGTAGCCAGAGCCTACAGCGAGCGCCTGAGTATGAAACTCTCCTCTGTGCACTCACCTACCACAGACGCCAACAATCAGTGGTGCCAGTATCGCGACATCATCAAGGAGGTAGCCAAAACCACTATAGGGTACCAGCCACCCCAGAGAAAGAGCCCGTGGTATGATGATGAATGCGTATACAGGAAAAAGGTGACAGAAGATGCACACAAGAAAGCGCTGCAGCGCAAAACAAGGGCAGCGAGAGAAGAGTATCGAGCCAGGAGAAGGGAGGAAAAGAAGATCCTGCGTAGAAAGAAGAGGGCTTACGCAGCTTCCCAGCTCAAGGAGATCGAATAGTCGCGCGATCGTAACAACATCCGGAGGTTTTATAAAATAACCAAGCAACTGGCTGCTGGTTACAAACCCGGAACGCAGGCTCTTCGAGACAGCGAAGGAAACCTAGTCACCGAAGCACAGGGAATAGTAGATGTATTTAAGCAGCATTTCCAGCAGCTGCTAAATGGGCACCATGTAGAGAGAGTGATAGGGCAAGAAGACAACCCACGTCCAGTCAATGAGGAACCAGTTCCGCCACCCAGTATAGAAGAAGTGCGCTTAGCTATAAAAAAGCTAAAGAATAACAAGGCTGCCGGCTCTGATGGCTTACCAGCGGAGCTCTTCAAATATGGAGGTGATGTTTTGGTAGGATGCATGCACCGAATCATCAACCAAGTATGGGTGGAAGAAAACATGCCCGATGACTGGACTATCAGCTCTATATGCCCCATCTACAAAAAAGGCGATCCTATGTCTTGCAAGAACTATCGAGGCATATCCCTGCTTAATGTCGCATACAAGATCCTATCCAACGTACTGTGTGAACGTCTAAAACCGTTCTGCAACACACTAATCGGCACGTACCAGTGTGGCTTCCGGCCCGGCAGATCGACTATAGACCAAATCTTCACACTGAGGCAAATCCTGGAAAAGACCAACGAATTTCAAGTCGAAACTCACCACCTATTCATCGACTTCAAAGCCGCGTGTGATAGCATACATCGTCAGGAGCTCTATATGGCGATGGCCGAATTCGGAATCCCGGCAAAACTGATTCAGCTGTGTCGCGTGACGCTGGAAAACACGCGCTGCAGCGTGCAGTTTGGAAGTAGATCCTCCGAACTATTTCAAACATGCACCGGATTTCGGCAAGGAGATGCGCTATCATGCGACTTCTTCAATCTCGTACTGGAGCAGATAGTGCGCAGGGCAGCTGTCAACACGGAAGGCACTATCTTCAACAGGTCCGTCCAGCTGCTGGGCTATGCATGGCGATCTTCTAATGCTTGTACTTTTCTATATTACCAATTAATTAACTGTAAATTGATTTGGTGCAGCTGTAATAAATTTATCATAAATTCTGGTTTAAGATTGAACCAAATATTTCACTTACATCGGAAGTTAAAGAGTGGTGGTGTAGGTTCAAATAAAACCTACACCAGCACACAATATCTTGAGATCGGCGAGTGCAATAAAATTGGGAAGAACTGTAATAAATTGTAATATATGTGTAAAAAATGATGTAATATGTTTCATTGTGGCGGGCTGATTTGGCTGGTGCAAGTTCAAGCCAGGAGCTGATTTTAAACCAAAAATCAATCGGCAAAACCTAAAAAAGACCCTTGTGGGTATTAATGGTGAGAAAGTCCTGGCACTGCTTTTCGATTTCCACCTGTTGATAAGGACCTTTTAAATCTAGCACACAGAAACAAGAGCAATCGCAGAGACTCGCAACAATATCCTCAGACAGTGGTAGAGGAGAATGATCGGTACGCACCAAGGGATTGACAGTCATCTTCAACGCACAGTTAAATACGGCTTTACCACCGCCACCACTGGTGATGCGCAATCGCTGTACCTTACTGGATATATGATACCTTCAGACAACACTCTTTCGATTTACTTTTCCACCTGGTCCCTAAAACGAAAAGGAACCGTATATGACCCCGAAAACACCCTTCATTCATTACAATACTAGCTTTGAAATTCCGAATACAGTCGTTTTTGTCACCGTGAAACATTGATATATTTTTGAACGATATCTGTCCCATAAAATGAATTTCTCTCTACTTTATCATAAAAATCTGCCTTTACCACTAACCTTCTTCAATTCGGAAAGAGTTTATCAAGCCAAGATCTTCAGAACAACGGCACGAACAATTATAGAGCATCCACTGTGACCAGTTCCAATTCAAATACTTCGCTATTTTTCATTAAACCTATTTATGTACATGACATGATATACATGCATTTTTTATTTAAATTTTTTATTCACAAATTTTTTTTCTCTCTTAAATTCTAAGCAAATGTTCTATGCTTTTTATTCACAAATTTTCTTTCTTTCTTAAGTTCTAAGCAAATGTTCTATAAATGTTCTATGCACTATGATGGTACGAAACAAATTGAAACGAATAACGAAAAAGAATTCAAACGACGCGATAGCAAGGGAGAAAAGAAGATGCGTCAGCAGTTCGTGCGACAAACAAAATTGCGCATGGATTGCATAAAGCATGCGCATGGCTGTACCTAACGCGAGAAGTTTTTTTTTTTTTTTTTTTTTCATTACGTAAATATACCTTATCACCTAGTTTATATGAAGGATTTTTGATATTTCTATCATAATATAGTTTTGATTGCTCTTTTGAATTCACAATATTATTCTTTGCAATTTCATGAGACTTATTTAACCTGTACTTGAGTTGATCTAAATAGTCGTCGTATGTATATCTTAATTCTGGATTTTGGGTTAGGGAAGACGGAAGAATCGGCTTGTGTCCAAACACTAACTCATACGGCGTAAACTTAGTTGTGCTATGTACCGAATTGTTATAGGAGAATGTGGCGGTTGGTAGCCATGTGTCCCAATTATCTTGATATTCATTTATATAATGCTTTAGATAATCCTTAATTGTTGAATGGCAGCGTTCTAATGCTCCATTACTCTGTGGATGATAGGCTGTAGTATGTATTTGTTTCATATGGAAAAACTTGGAAAATTCTTTTAGTGTATGGGACATAAAATCTGAGCCTTGGTCAGTAAGAACTGCTTTGGGAATTCCATAGTGACTAATAAATTTAAATAGGTTTTCTGCAACTGTTACGGCTTTGTGTTCTTTGATTGCATATGCTTGCGTAAATTTTGTAAGATCATCCTGCATTGTAAGTATAAATCTATTTTCATCTATTGTGATAGGTAATGGTCCTACTATATCTAAGCTAAGTCTGTCAAATGGCTGATTTGAAGTTGAAGTTATTTCCATTGGAGCTTTATACGTGTTTCTTAAGACTTTGTTCCTTTGACAGCTTTCGCAGGATTTTATGTATTCTTTAATAGTTTCATTCATTTTATGCCAATGATAACGATCTTTGATCCTACTATATGTTCTTCGAAACCCGGAATGTCCAGATTGCGGATCATCATGGTTTTCTTTAAGTATTAGAGGTATCTCATCTTGAGTAGGTGTGATTATTTTGTTTTTGTGAACAATAACTTTAATTTTGGAATTTTTGTATATGAATTGAATGATATGACGTATTTTTTCGTATTTAAATTGGTTAATTTTATCTTCAAAATTAGGCAATGATATGCTTTCTACATTATCCTCTTCTAGTTTGCTCTTTAGATTTTGAATTGTATAAAAGAAATCTTGATAACTAGCTTTTTCCCAGCTCGTTCTTTTAATGAGCCAATGATAGATATGTTTTTTAGTTTTAATATTATTCGAACGAGTAATACTGTATAATTCATGAGGATGGTTTTGTAACTGAGAAAAATTATCAGCTGTTTGCGAAATTGTTGTAACAAATTTGTTTTCGTTGCTAAAGTCAATACTGTTTAAATAAGCTATGTGATCCTTTGAATTCAGTAGATGTGAATTTTCTTCTGAGTAATCAAATACCTTTGATTTTAAAGAGGAGTAATAAAACTTTAAATAATCGTCATAAGTTTCATGACTAACAAAACAGATTGTATGATTTTCTTTGATGGGATTAAATTTGATTCTTGATAGACAATCAGCATTTGAATTTATTTTACCTTGCTTATAGACGATATCATATTCATATTCCTCTAACTTAAGTCGCCACCTTAAGAGTCTTGAACCAGGATCTTTGCATGAAAATAACCATTGTAATGGTCGATGATCGATAACAATTGTAAATTTTCTTCCATATAAATGTGGACGAAAATGATTAATGGCCCACACTATTGCTAAGAGTTCTCTTTCAATAGTGCTGTAATTAGATTCTGCATGATTTAATGTACGAGATGCAAAGCATATTGGTAAATCTTTTCCAATATCTCCCTGCGATAATATGGCTCCTATGGCAAAATTAGAGGCGTCTGTAGTGACTAAAAATTCTTTTGAAAAATCAGGATATTGAAGAATAGGTTCTGTTAAAAGTTTGTTTTTTAATTGGATGAATGAATTTTCTTGTTCTTTACTCCAAATAAATTTTGTATCCTTTTTTAATAAGGAAGTTAAGGGTTTTGATATTTTGCTGAAATTTTCGATGAATCGACGATAGTAACCGACGAGTCCAAGGACTGATTTTATTTCTTTAGGGTTTTTTGGTTTAGGAAAATCTTTGATTACTTCAACTTTCGAAGGATTAGGTTTTACTCCATTTTCTGAAATAAGGTGTCCGAGATATGCGACTTCCTTTCGAAGGAACTCACACTTATCCGTTTGGAGCTTTAAGTTATTATCTGCTAATCTTTGGAAAATTTCAGTAAGTTTACGTTCATGGTCTTCAAGAGAGGATGCATATATCACCACGTCATCAAGGTAAACGAAACACTTTTCGCCAATTAGTCCTGCAAGAACATGATTCATTGCACGCTGAAAGGTAGCGGGAGCATTCCTTAACCCAAATGGCATACGACAGAATTCGTAGTGGCCACTTGCAGTAGAGAAGGCGGTCTTTGACCTGTCTTCCTCTTTAACATTGATTTGGTGAAACCCGGAAGCGAGGTCCAGGGTTGTGAAGTATTTACTGTGACCTAATTGGTCAAGTATTTCACATATATTGGGTAAGGGGAAAGAATCTCCAACAGTAACTTCGTTAAGTTTCCTGTAATCGATTACAATCCTCCATTTCTTCTTGCCTGAAGCATCAGCTTTCTTAGGGACCACCCATAAGGGAGCTGACCATGGGGAATTGGAAGGTCTAATAATTTTTTGATTTAACATATTGGAAATTTGATTTCTGACTTCCTCTTTATGGACCTCGGGATATCTGTATGTTTTACAATTAATATGTCTGTTATTTTCTAGATTAATTTCATGCTCAACAGATTTAATAGCTGAGAGAATATCTCCCTTCAAGAAAAATATACTTGAATACTTATTGCATAAGTCGAGAAGACTCTTGGTCTCTTCGTGATTAAGATGTTCTGTTCTTATTTCTTTATGTAAGAGTTCTTTTCGATCTACAGATTCATGATTACCATTTTGAAAATGAAAAGATTCTGCTGATAAAGGTATTAGATTGGCATTGGCCTTGGTAATCTTTACTGGTTTATCAAGAGTGTTAAGTACCGTAGCGATAGCTTGAAATTTATCATCGATTTGTGTAATTGCCTTGCTGAGATAAACTCCGTCGAGTATTGAGAGTTCTGGTAGAATTCCTTCCTTGATTTCTGGATTCATTATATTTATTTTTATTACAGTTTCTGATCGGGGAGGCAGTATGTATGATTCCTTTGAACAACGATTGATAAAAAAGGGAATTGTCTCTCCGCTTTCTAAGCTCATAATTTTTGTTCGATAATTTAGGCTAACTCGTTTAGCAACTAGAAAATCGTTTCCTAATATACCATCATAGGGAATATTAGAAGGTGAATCAATTATATGAAATACGTTGCTAAAATTTAGGGTTACTGAATTTTCTGACTGTATAAAAAATTTAAGATTTATAGAACCTATGCTTCTAATGGGATTCTTGTCGTTATTAATTCCTTTAAGTGTAATTTTACCATTTTGAATAAAGTTTGAATTTCCTTTTAAATTTGTTTTCTTAACTATTGAAATATTTGCACCACTATCGATTAAAAATTTGAAATAACCTACTTTAGATCGATTGGATTTAACTATGACAAAAATGGTGTTATCGTTTGATAGTACTATTCGGAAAGAATTGCTGCTGCTACAATATTCTCCCGAAGCTCCGCAGCTTCTGGTTCGAGAGTCCTTATGTTTTCCGATGATCTCGTATTGTTTGCATTTTCTTGCCCTTTCTTCCATTTAAGTTTCCTACATTCCTGAATAACATGACCATCCTTTTTGCAATATTTGCAAGTTTTTATAGAGTGTTGAGAAGTATTTAAAACGGTTTTGGATGTACTTGGTTTTTTAAAGCACTGATTTGATGAGTGTCCCATTTTATGACAAAAGGAACATTCAATTGCTTTGAAATTCGAATTTTTTGTTTTGATTAGTAATTGAACCTTTTCTTCTTCAATTGCTAAATTGAAGGCTTCGTTTAGACTTTCGATATTTCTAGCTCTTAACATGTTGCTTATATCAGGTTTAATATTTAAAATAAAAGTATGCAGTGCTAGGTCATTCATTGCGGCAAGTCTTCCAGGTAATTCTGCAGGAATTGTTGAATTTTGGTGAGTTGAGGTTAAAAGACGTTTTAAAGCAGTTTCAACCCTACATATATATTGAGAAATTTGTTCAGTGGGTTGCTGTTTGCAAGATAGTAATTCTATTAGTAAATGATCATGATGCTTAGCATCTGAATATATACTTTTTAGGAAATTTTTAAGATCTAACCATTTGTTGAAATCGTGGTTCGAAACGGCTGCCTCAGCTTTACCGCTGAGTTGCGTTTTTGTATAAGCTAATAAAATGTCTATTTAATCGACTGTAGCTATATTGAAAGCTGCATCAACAGCATTAAGATATGGAATTAGTTTTTGTCTGTCACCATCGAATGGTTTGATAAATTTGAATAACGTTTGTAAGGGAACAGTGACGCCTACATTATTTTGAATTTCAAGTCGTTAACGTCCGCATCATTGAATTCTTCATCGTTATTATTTAAAGCCATTGTGTAATTTATTGGATAAAACAAGTATTATTTAAAGCACTTTATATATATATATATCTAAGGTAATCTCTGTATAAATATCTTAACTATAGTTGCATACTACAATACATATAACTTACAGTAACATTTTTTGTATATAATATCCTTTTAATTGTAGAACCTTGTAGTTGTAGTTTTAGAGTTGTCTTCAGTTTTTAGAAAGTAGTGTATGTATATTTGTGATTTTCCAATTGTTGCGGTTTAATCGTAGGCACTCGTAAATTTTGTAGATTTGTTAGAGTTAGTAATTTATTTGTAGATTTGTATTTAGTTCAATTTGTAGATTTATGAAAGTTTGTAGCTCAATTTGTAGATTGATGGGAGTTTGTAATTTAATTTGTAGATTTATGAGAGTTTGTAGTTCAATTTGTAGATTGATGATCGTTGTAATTTAATTTGTAGATTTATGAGAGTTTGTAGTTCAATTTGTAGATTGATGATCTTTGTAATTTAATTTGTAGATTTATGAGACTTAGTAACACTTTAGAGCTTCTGATCTTAAATTTATTATTTTTTTTTTTTTGTTTTGAATTGTTTTCACATTTATATATTATCCGTTACTTCTGACACCAAATTTTGTAAGGATTCCGAGTAAGAAATTATGAAATAAATTACAACTTTCAAAATATTTTATTTTTTTTTTTATTTAAATTTTAAATTCACAAATTTTCTTTCTCTCTTAAATTCTAAGCAAATGTTCTATGCTTTTTATTCACAAATTTTCTTTCTTTCTTAAGTTCTAAGCAAATGTTCTATAAATGTTCTATGCACTATGATGGTACGAAACAGACTGAAACGAATAACGAAAAAGAATTCAAACGACGCGATAGCAAGCGAGAAAAGAAGATGCGTCAGCAGTTCGTGCGACAAACAAAATTGCGCATGGATTGCATAAAGCATTATTTCAGGATATTAGGTTAAATATTGCTCAAATTTCATTTAGAATCGTAATTTATAGAACATTAGAAAACAATTTTGTTTAAGCCAACAAACAATTTTACGACAGTAAAACTTGCTCTATATTACATTTTGGGTGCAATTAAATATTTAAACATACGCGCATATGTTTTTCACTTTGCAAATTTGTAAAACACGATTATAAATGCAAAGAGCCCTTTCTAATTGGTGAAACACTTATAATTTGCATTTTGAAAAAAAAATCGGAAAAGTCTTTTGGATTTGGTGAAACACATCGCACTTTTACTTTGCAAGTGGTTGGAGAAATAGGGCCCAGGGCCTCATCATTCGAGATTTTATTTAGTTTTAATAAATGGTTTAGTCGCTCAATGTAACTATTAAAATTATCATTATCACCCACATTGAAATACTCAATACGTCCAATAAAGCTTGACATCTTCGGGTTTTCACTTTTTCACTGTTGTTGCTCTCGACTTTTATTTTAGACTCGATTTCGATATTCATCACCGGTCATCACGCACTCTTAGTAATACCACCGTTTTTCTCGTCGCCAGTTCTATGTATACATATATACTGCTAAGGGAGACGACTGGAGAAATAAAACTGTTGACGACCAATTTGCGACAAAATTTATTTGTACAGAACTTACGCTAATTTCTTACATACTAACTGGAGAGAACAAATACTGCATATAATAATTGTAGTAAGTATAATCATACAATGGGGCTATTAAGTAATCTTTTACATTCAAATCAATTACTATATCTGGACATTTATGAAGCACATTCAACACTGAGGCTTCCGTAAAACCTGCAAATCAACGAAAATGTTGTTCGCAACATTTCAAAGCAATCAATCAGCCAAGGCAAAAGTGTTAAAAAATTGGACGATTGGGCGATTCAAAATCAAATTCCAGGAAAATTGCGTTCATTCAAATCAATCGATTACGTTGAAAACGATGACAAAGTCTGAAATTTTTTTATTGGCCGTTAACTGTCACTTAAAGCTCTAAATGCAATGGGTGCTAATTTTAGTAATTCGTTAACTTTTACTTTTCTTTTTCCACACATTGGACTTTTGCTTAGACTAAAAATGGCTTCTTGTAGAGAGCTCTTCTGAATGCCGACTTCTCAGTTCCACGTGTGCTGCGTTCTTGACCGCTGAGGACATATAGTTTTTGCAACGCAACCTTGTTGTGACTTATAAGAGCTGACAGGAAAACCAAACGTTGTGTCCTAAGAGCTGCAGTCCATTGGCAACATCTTAAAAACAGTTGGAATATACCAGCTGCTATTCATATTTCTAAATTATGAATCAGATAGTTTAATAACCATAAAGTCGTTGCCTAAAAGAAATCTCAAAAGAGGTCCTTTCCTGCACTTAAATATTGCTTTAATTTTGAATGAAAACCTTCTAATATCAGAATAATTTAATTATTAGATGTGTGTTTTTAAAATTCTACCTCAGCAGCACACTCTTCTTGCTTTGCTGAGATAGGAGCTTAAAAACTCCTATTATTATAAATCTAAAAATAAACATTGCTTTAAATGCTGGGAACCGTCATGAAATAATGCGTTTCATTTTATTTTATTTGCAATAGGTTGCCCATGCACTTCTCAACCATCTTTAAATGTCAGGTCTAAGTTCTCAAACGATTCGGAACCGTTCAAGCCAATAGCAACAAATGGGGATCCGTTTCCATGGTTGCAAGTAAATCTGCCAAATTTCGTTAAGCCAATATCATACACAATTACAATTCATCCAAATTTGACGACATACGACGTAAAAGGTAAGTTTTGTATAGATACATATAGACTAGTTTTTTTTTAATCGAAGCTAACTTGTTCCAACTTAAATATACTAAAGTTAAAAAAGAGATAATGTAAACTTTATATTCGCTCAGCTCCCCAAAATAGAAAAAATGTAAGCAAAGCAAACATTTAACTTTTTTTTTCCTGCGAAATAAAACTGAAATTTGTCTGAACTATTGTATGTTTTCTGTCAAAAATATACCAGCGATATTTTTGAAATTGCAAGATCATTTTTGGAATTGCAATTGGTTGAGATTTAAAGCAGTACCTAAATAAAAGTCGCGCCACTTTCGATTTAGCATTAACTCTGAGGTTGCCAACTTTGTTGTTTTTGGCAAGTTAAAAAAATTATGATTTTCCTAAGTAAGCAGCTTCAAAATGTTCATATTTTTATTACTTTTCTAGGTCAAGTAGCAATAGAATTAAGTATCGAAGAAGACACACAATTCATGGTCATTCATTCCCAGAACTTGAATGTTACGGAAAGGGTATTTATATTTGAAAATCGTAGTGTCTATCGTTAACAATAACATTTATATTATATTCATATTTTTCAAGGCGATTATGGTTAGCGGCAATAAAGGGCACACCATTAAAATAATAAGACTGTTAGAATTTCCACCCAGACAACAAATATATATTGAATTTAAGGACAAGCTAAGAAAAAAGCATAATTACACATTAAATTTAAGATGGTATTCTAGATTGAATTTCGAACCTGAAGGATTTTACTTGGATCATTATGAGAACTTAAATGGAGCACAGAGGTAATTCGATAATATTTTAAACAATGTATATATGTACTTCTTTACTTATTTGAAATTCAGCTGCACGAAATGTATTTTCGATTTAGTCGATTTCATCTAGTTATAACTTATGTGGGAGACAGATGTGCACATCCACATGTGTAAATAAAAATCGAATCTTCTCTTGCTTCTTTCTGCTTTAATTCTCAGTCGTGAACTTTCAAATTCTATTATTTTTAGCTTTTAAGAATTTATAAAATAGTTTAAAAGTAAATTTACCGTATTCATATTTAAAAATACTTATATTCCCGACAACACAAATGTCAAAGTGTACTACTGTCAGTCTATGTCTCCCACATTAACGACTATTGACATGAGAGCGAACTGCGAACAAACCAATATTCGTCAATTCTGACATTTCATTCACATGAAAACTTTTCTTGGTCGCAGGTACCCCCGAAGCAGTTTCATTTTTAAAGGTAAAGTTCGAACGAACTGTGACAGTTCAATTTGCGGAAAAATTGATTTGATTGTAATCTTCGCTATTTAAATCAATTGAGGCTCTGCTTTTTTTTAGATAAAATCTATATAATATAAAAATGGTGTGAAAAATGTATAGTGAATCATCAATTGAGAACGGCTGGGCTGATTTGGCTCAAATTTCTTTTCAGTTCTTCGTAATTACCAGGAGCATATTGTTACGAAAGAAAATTTTGGGAAAACCCTCCAGAAAAGTCGGGAAATTGGAAAAATCGAAATTTGATGTTTTGTATGGAATTTTTTGTGCAATTGTTCCGGAATGGCTTTTAGAATGGAAAAATCAAAAATTCTTAGTGGAAAATTTGGAAAATTCCGGAAAAACACGAAAAATTTTAATTTTTTTTGTCTGCGAATTTTTGCATTTTATCGCATGATTTGATGATTTATAGCTTTTTGTGAAAATTATAGACCCTACAACCTTCGATTCCTTGCATACTGGAGATGGTGTGCTGTGCGCCACTTTTCGGGAGGTTTACCAATGTTTAAATTTGCTTGAAAACGATATCTACACATTGGAACTCAACGCTCGCCGATGCAACTTTTTCTACGCCAGTGAATCAAATTGGTACATTCTTTGCGATCATCATAACGACATTTCATTCCTCGAATCCGACCGCGACGTGGCTGACGACATTTTGCACAGAGTTCGAACTACAACTTCGAATTTCGATCTTGAAATTAACGACGGGATGCGCAAGGAAGCGTTAGTTCTGATCGAAGACATATGCGTACTTATGTGCGGCAGTCTACTGTCGAAATTGGGAATGCCAACGCCAAATCGTTCGATGCACGATGCATTCAATCGCGAATTGCAGAGGGAGGAAGACTATGATCGGGATGAGCTGGCCGAAAGTGTCCAAACAAATGTGCCGCTTTTGAATGCCGAGCAAAAGAACGTGTGCAATTCGCTGATGAGGGTTGTTGACGATGAAACGGGAGGTAAGACATTCGTCATTTCGTTGAATCTGGCAACAATTCCGTCAAGATCTCAAATTACGTTGGCTGTTGCATCCTCTGGCATTGCTGCCACATTGTTGGAAGGAACTCCACATTCCTCTTCGAAGCTGCCGATGAATATTCTCACAGTTGACAAGCCAATATGCGAGAATGCAAAATCATCATTTGGGATGAATGCACGATGGCGCATAAACGAGCTTTGGAGGCAGTTGCTATGATATTGCTCTCCGGAGATTTTCGTCGAACGCTTCCCGTCATCCCGAAATCTACTACTGCCGATGAACTCAATGCATGCCTGAAATCATCTTTTTTGTGGAGGTATATCAAGAAGTTAAAATTGACCACGAACATAAGAGTTACATTGCAGAACGACCAATCGGCTGCAAAATTCTCGAGACAACTGCTTGCACTTGGCAATGGCCAAATTCACATCATAAAAGAAGGAACTCATCACCAAAGTGTTCCCCGCCATTACACAACATAAGGACGTCGATATCTTGAATTTGATTATTCGAAGTCAAATCGCTGGAGAATTGCATTTGTACAAATCCGTTGACCGCGTGCCCGACGAGCACGAAACGACCAACTATCCAACGGAATTTTTGAACTAATTTACAGCTGAAGGTGTAATCGATCATCATCATGTCGCTTAATCTGAATCATTCGAAATTGTGAGGTTGTCTGTCAAGAAACTGATGAACAATTTGATTCAAGCGACGATCATCAAGGGCAAATACAAAGGAGAGGAAGTCCAAGGTAAGGCCAATCGTTGGAAATCTGTGGGATTAATCTCAAATTTCCCAGTTTTTCATTGTCTATCATATCGCTCTCCACTGACTTCGATTTAATTCAAATAAATTACATTGACATTTTAACTATCTGTGTTTTCTTATCTGAATTCTGAAGGAAGGCGGTAAATTGGGGCGAGACGAAGTTCGCCGGGTCCGCTAGTTAAATATAAAACTTTTCTACCAGAACAAATAGCTATTTTTAATTCACAAATACAGTTCACAATACAATACATTATATAAAATAAATAAATAAATATTTTGGCGCGAAAGGTCTATGGGACCCAAGGCCTAGCTTCTCACAACCATTCGTTTTGTGTGGGTTTTCAATTTTTGGAACGAATGGAAGGGATCTACAATTTTACGCCGAGTCCAAACGGCTAATTGAGAAGCTCATTCATGACAGTTTTACTCTCGGATGTTTGTCAGGCGTTCGCGAGAGGTGGCGCAGTGGATAAAAACCTTAAGATGTAATTTGGCCCTTTCGGGATTCGAAACTGAGACCCTCGCTTACTAGCCTAACACACTACCACTAAGCCACTGCGCCGACTATATTATATCCCAACCGATAAAACTCCAAGTTAAGCATAAACTAACTGTTCGACCTTTCATACATTTGGACTCGTTTATTAAAAATATACACAGTTGTTTTTAAATATTCGAAAAGAAATAAAATTATACCCATTCTTTGCATCTTATTCGTATCTTTGACAACATATATAAATAAAGTGCTTGGTTGGTTTATTTTTATTTTATTATTGTTTATAGGCTATAAAACAAGATTTTTCAGATTGGTTATGCTGGTTGGTAGGTGGTGACTCGATGTAGGGTTTGTGATAGACCGATATCTTGACATAGATTTATTATTTAAGAATTCAGAGATTTGTTTTTGAATTTGCTCGTCGATGGACGTGTTTATGGGTTGCAAATGAAGTGCGGGTTTCTGATAGTGTAAACTCCAATTGGTTGGAATTATTTTGGTGTTCATGATTAATATGGTTGAAAAAAGAAGAAGTCGGTAATATTTGCTGAAAAGGAGTACTTAGTAGTTGTAATTGCATTTTTACTGGTAGTACGGTAAAGCTTACAACACGGCCTTTTTTGCATTTCTCTAGGAAAACTAGGTACGGGGTCTTATTAAGAATAGTTGTGTTATCCTAAATAAGCATTTTAGTGCAAACCGTTAGAGCGGTTTTTGGAAACTCATGCAGACAAAATAGTAACAAATATTACTATGTTTAGTTCGAAAAATACTCTTGCTCAACTATTAAGCTAAAAACTGAGTATAGGGTATTGAGTATTGTTCAAGATGCTAGTATAACATGTTTTTTAAAGTTTTATCTAAATCGAAAATGGCGTTTTAGAGATATGAACAGTTTACAAAATCAGCGTTTCCGGTGATTCGAATCGAAAATTAAGGACGGAATAATGTTGAAAACTTCAATTTTACTTTAAGTAAGCATTTTGGTCGAAATCCTTGCAGCAATTTTCATGTAGGTAAACCAAAGAAAACCAAATTCTCAAAATATGCCTTTTTTCAAAAATCCATTAAAGACCATTTAGCGAAAAACTGAGTTTGCTATCGTGTTTGGAATGTCAAATGTCCATACTACCTTAAAAATTAGTGTTTGTTACAGTCGTATTACCGGTATTCGATTTTTTGATGAAAAACTGGGTACGCAGCCATGTTAACATTGCCTGTTTAAGTCCAAATATCAATTTTGGTTGAAATCGTTAGAAACGTTTTCGAAAAAATCAAAATTGTTTAAAACCGTTACATGGGAAGTACCGTTAATAAGAGGGTTAACGTGCAAAAAAAAGTGTCTCTTAACTGTAAGTAAGAAATCCGTCCATCCGTTTGCGCTGTAGAGCTCAGGAAAGACGGACACACGGACGGACGGACAGAATTGCGAGACCCACTTTTTCGAGTTCCTCTATCATCGTAATGTTAGATTTGATTAAAATCTCGAGTTCGATTTTTTGTACAAATACAATACCTTTCTCTTACTACGTATACGAGAAAGTTAAAAAGAGATATCATGTGTTTATTAACATTAACCTACATTCTGCTAAATAATCAACTCCTGTAATTATTCAGTTCAATAGTTAGTCTTCGAAACTTGACCAGCATTAGGAATCCAATTAAGTTCTATATCTGACAGGAATATAGCAGGAATATAACAGGCTAGACATAGCCCGGAATATTAATTAAATATTTTTTTCTTTACACAAGCACGATAGATTTGACCTAATGCGGGTTTTACAATTTCATTATTACATTCTTTTTTTTACGCGTTTTTTCTTCTATTCTCTCGCACAAGTTAGGTACATATTTGTATGGTGACCTCCACAAATAAACTTGTAGAGCAGCAATCCTAAGTCGCTACTATATGTTGACACAGCAACTTTTGCTCCTACATGGCGAGCAACAACCTTAAGTCGTTGCTTCATTCATATTCAGCATAGTTTTAACCCATGCGAAAATCAATAACATTTGCGTTCTGCATTTCCATTTCGATGTAAATGCAGATTTTTAGTTAACAGAACATTGAATAAAGAATCGTGCGGATTTTTTGTTGTTTTTGATAAAAAAAAAATAAGAAAACGAATCGAAGTGAACATTAATGAACTATTTAGTGTCATTAATGGAAAAATAAACTAAGAAGAGAAATCAGTGATTGTTACAGACTATAAATCAGTAGTAGCAAAGATATAAAAAAGAAATAAAATTCAAGTAATTGTTGGAGACTACAAATCAGTCGCAATATACATAAAGAAAGAAGTGTCTTCTATGTAGAAGTCCTATTCTAAAACACCAACATTTCGCGAAAAATACTCCACGATTCCAGATGGAATTTAACAACAGAATTAGAAGAAATCGAACTCGTAGCCGATCCAAATACGATATTGGCTACGATGGCGCTAGACTTCGCTAGACTAGAGGCCAATACGCAACAAGCTGATAGCCTAGCCCTAGTTTTAATGAGGGAGATTTCTTATATAAAAGGATTCTCTGGGAATAGAGAAGAACATACTCAATTTAGAAATTTGGTGGATAATCATATAAATCTAACACCTAGAAGACCAGCCGCCATAGTGAATATATATAACTGTACCGTCTCCCTCAAAAACACGAGGAAGAAGTCAGGAAGCAAATTAACGCTATGGAAGGGCAGGGAATAGTTCGAAAATCAAATACACAGTCGATACACCTTACCAATCGTAGTTGTGGCCAAGAAACCTGATAGTGAAGGGAAAACTAAGCTTAGGGTATGTGTTGATTATCGAGCAATAAATGATATAACGGTGGATGACAAATACCCACTACCAAATATCGAGAGTATTCTTGATAAGTTAGGAAGGTCACAATATTTCTCTACTCTTGACTTAGCTAAGGGATATCATCAAATTAATGTACGTCCTGAAGATATACATAAGACTGTATTTGTTACGCCAAATGGTATATATGAATATACCAGAAAGCCTTTCGGGCTGAAAAATTTTTAGAGAGTACATTGGAAAAATTTGTACAGTATATCTTGACGACATTTTTTCCACTTCCTTTGAAGAGCACATTATCATCCATCATTTTATTAATACGTAAACATCAAAAGTTTCCGTGCCCTTTTTAAGTATTTATCATGAAATGAGGAGAATGAAACTTATATCATTCGAAAGGAACTGTGCCATAGATGTGCAGAAACAAAAAACCGTAGGTATATGTCGCCATTAAGACTGGTAAAATGAAGTTAAGAATTTTGCATTTTGTTGCCATTCAATTTGTCGCCGTCATGTTTCCATAGTAACGAATTTAATCATTTAAAAATAAATAAATTAAAATAAATAATAAATAAATTATGTAAAAAACAAGTCGGCTTTCGTTACTTTATCTACAGATCACGGGCGGTACTAGTTAAAAAAAAATATTTCAAAAGTTAGCAGATCATAATCTACAAATAACACCCCAAGTAACATTTTGACTTCGGTAAGGCGCTACCGAGGCTTTTTTGCCTTCCGCAATATTGCCTGCATAAGGCCTTATACAAACAAATTTGGCGCTTTTTAACAGATTAACTAGCTTCGATAAGGTCTTACCGAAACTGCAATTTCCATTTCGGAAAGGCCTTATAGAAGCAATTAACATCCGCAGATGTTTATTGTTTCGCAAAAGAAGCATCAGGCATTTGTCAGCAGTAGGTTATTACTTCGATACGGAAACAATAGTTTCTGTAAGATGCCTGCTGTAAGCCTTACCGAAACTATAATCTAAGCAATATGGAAATTTAAAACATACAAAAAAGAAAAAAAAAATTCAATTTTTATTTTTAATTTTTTTATTTTTAACTTTCTCGTATACGTAGTAAGAGAAAGGTACCTATTGTATTAGTACAAAAAATTGAACTCGAGATTTTAATCAAATCTGACATGGGAAAATGGGTCTCGCAATTCTGTCCGTCTGTCTGTTTGTCCGTCTGTCCGTCTTACCTGAGCTCTGCAGCGCAAACGGCTGGACGGATTTCTTTCAAACTTCGGATTTGGAGTTTGTGGGCTTACAGTTCCTTACTTACTTACTTTTTTTGCACGTTAAGTGTTAAAAAATCGGTGGACACCTTGTTAATTAATTTTAGATTAATATATTCATCTCTTTTCATTCGTTATTTTCTCTATCAATTACTATATAAAGCTCATTGAACATGCGAATTAGAGTTAGTAACTATAACTAAACATAACCGCAAACATTTCCTTTATACTGAATTTCGTTTAATAAAGTATTTTAAAGAAGTTTCGCTTGTTCGTTTTCCATCTGGGTTCCTCTTGTTTTTTCACATTTTGGTGCCGAAACCCGGAAATAGGAAAATCGGTGAAACAAAAAAAAAAGGGAAATTGTTAGCTCTGGTTTTTCGTTGAACATCGTTTGTCTATCGCGGTTCAAAATGGAGTTAACTACACGTGCGGCATATCGAGGGCAAGTGACGAAAATTGCCAAAGCGGCTGCCGATTACCTCAAAGATCACAGCTCCCAGGTTACGGACGCTAACGCACTTCAATTCGATGAGATCGAGGAGGAGCTAGTGTCTCTAGTTCTAAGGTTGAAAGCTGTGAACGATTGCCTGAATACGATCCACGAAGACCTCAAGCAAAAGGGTTTACTAAAACCAGAGGATCCACCAGAGAAAATCGTCGAATACCAATATCTGGCTATCGGTGTACTGGCTCGTCTAGAGATGCGGTTGGCTAAACTACGCCAAAAACAGAACCCAATTCCTGCCTCCGTCGAACCAAATAACACTTCTCTTGGTACAAACTCCTTCAATGGTGGTTCTAAACTGCCGAAACTTCCTCTTAAGCGTTTTGATGGCAGTTTCGATTGCTGGTTGCCATTCTGGGAACAGTTTCGGAGTGCAGTACACGAAAATTCTAACCTAACTGCTCCCGAGAAATTCAATTACCTAGAATCAGTCTTGATTGGTGAAGCCAAGAAATCTATTGCTGTGTCTTTACTACAGGAGCAGTATGGAAACACCGATAAACTCATAGACAACCATATCCAGCAACTTATTAATCTTGCCGTTGTTCGAGATCGAGCCGATGTTTCTGGACTTCGTAATCTGTATGGTAAGGTTATAGCGTTCACTCGTTCTCTTACCGCGCTTCAAGTACCCAGCAGTCATTACTACGTCATGCTTCGATCTATTCTCTTACGTTGTCTCCCAACTGAGCAGGGGAAAGAGTTAAGTGAAGCCGAACCATCGTCAAACAGAAGTGCGTCGTCTCTTTCTAAAATTGGAAGCGACGATGTAAAACATATTTTGCGGTTTCTTAAACGGGAGGTTGAATCGTTGGAAAGAAGCGGTGTTTCACATACCAACACAAAGCCGAAAAATTCGACTCTTACAACAGCATCTAGCTTAATAGTGGTGAGCGACGACACCACTTGTCTCTTTTGTAAATCCAAAGATCATAAGACCAAAGAATGTGACAGCAATATTTCTCTATCGGAAAAAAGAAATACACTTCGCACAAGTGGTAGATATTTTCGTTGTGCAAAGCGCGGACATTCATCAAAGAAATGCAGAAGCAGCAACTTTCTCTCATGCAACAAATGTCACGGTAAGTGTAGAGAATGAGATTACTCAATAATCACTCATACTGTACATTAGCATATAGAATAAGCAAGAAGCAACCAATGTAACTCAACTCAGGCTGACTTGTAAGCAGTCGTAATAAAGTCTTCATACTGAGAACACGTCTTTCAATATAACACAGGAATAATACATGGCGCAGTCGGTGTGAATCAACGTCACACATATACATATGGGCATAATAAAACCGGTTCGCAACAACCATCCCGTATTGAACAAAAAACCGCGTGGCAGACCACCAAAGCAACGAATAATACTTTACAATACCAACATGGATTTCATCCGCAAAGTAGATGAATTAAAACTGGACGGAAATATATCAGAAAATTGGCGGATATTTTGGCAAAATTTCCAGGTATTCGCTACAGCGATTGAACTGGACAAAAAAGAAGAAGCAGTTAAAATCGCAATTTTTCTCAACGCATTGGGCTCAGAGGCAATCGAAGTGTACAACTCACTTGATATAGAAGATAATAACAAGAAAAAATACAATAAAGTGGTCGAAGCATTTCAAACGTTTTGCAAACCAAAATGCAATGAGGTATACGAAAGCTTCATATTTCATAGCCGAAGCCAGGCTGCTGGAGAACCATTTGATCAGTTTTTGATGGATCTAAAGAAAATGGTGAAAAAGTGCGGTTATGAAACACAAGAAAGCAGAATGTTGCGGGATAGGTTAGTGCATGGATTAAGTGATCAGAAGCTGCAAAAGAGATTACTAGAGACAGAGGGTTTGACTGCGGAGAAGGCGATTGAAATGGCAAGAGCGGCGGAAGCATCAACAGAACAAATGCGGAAAATGGAGGAGCAGGCGGGGACATCGAGATCATCGATCGACGTATTGAGAAAGTTTCAAAACAGGGAGAGTAATTTTAAAAATAATAACAATAAAAATTTTCCAAATAATGTAAACTATGGTGACCAAAATTATGATAACAAAAACATATTATCTTCTTGCAGAAATTGTAAAAAAAATCCTAGCACTAGTATAAATTCGGAAATGTGTAACAATGTTGCTTGTACTTATTGTGGACGAAGCCATGTGAAAGGAAAATGTCCCGCATACGGTAAAACTTGCTCGTCATGTAGAGGAAAAAACCACTTTTCTTCAGTTTGCAGAAGAAGAGGTTTACAAGAAATCACAACGGAAAGGCGCGAAACAGGTGAACAAGAAAACAGTTTTTGTATTGATGCTATTTATTATAAAAAGAATGAATTGGGAAACGTATACATCAATAATATAAATAAGAGAAGGGCTGCGTGGGTTGAAACTCTTCAAATTGAATCCAAAAACATTAAATTCAAGTTAGACACAGGCGCTGATGTAAATGTCATACCTAAACAGTATATAAAAAATTTAAAAAAAGTGAAACAGGTACAATGTAATGAAAAATTGGAAGGGTATGGAGGTAGTGAAATAAGAACATCAGGGTGCGTGGAACTTGAGTGTAAGGTACATGAAACTAAAGCTAGGTTGCATTTTTTTGTGGTTGAGGAAGGCAATGCTCCCATTCTGGGTTTAGAGAGTTGCGTTAGGTTAGGATTAATTAAAAGGATTAATAGCATTGACATAAGTGAAGAAGAGAAGCTTATAAGAAAATATCCATCTTTATTTGAGGGACTAGGGTGTTTTTGTGATAATTTCCACATTGAATTGAAGAGCAATGTGACTCCCGTTGCTAAACCAGCATGGAGAATTGCCATGTCATTGGAAACGCCATTAAAAAATGAATTAAAATCACTTTGTGACCGAGACATAATAGAGGTGGTGGACGAACCTGTGGATTGGGTTTTCAATATCGTTATAGTGGAAAAACCTAACAAACAAATAAGAATTTGTCTAAATCCACAAGCTATAAACGAGGCGGTAAAAGATCACATACATGAAATCCCTTCATTCGAAAAAATAAAATCCAAGTTACCTAACAAAAAAGTGTTTTCGGTATTCGACATGAAAGACGGCTACTGGCAAGTGAAATTGGATGACGATTCAAAGAAACTATGCACGTTCAGTACGCCCTTTGGATGTCACCGTTTCAAAAGATTACCATTCGGGTTGAAAATAGCGGCAGAAGCATTTCAGAAATTGAACGAAAACAATTTCGGTGATATAGAGGGGGTTATAATATACATAGATGATTTTTTAATAGCGGCAGAAAGTGAGATAAAACATGATGAGATTGTGGAAAGGTTAATGGAAAGGGCAATGGAGAAAGGAGTAAAATTTAATAAGTCGAAGATTCAGTATAAGCAAAAGAAAGTGAATTTTTTGGGTCATGTAATTTTGTCGGCGCAGTGTCTAAGTGGTAGTGTGTTGGGCTATTAAGCGAGGGGCTCAGGTTCGAATCCCGAGAGGGCCAAATTACATCTTAAGGTTTTTTTCCACTGCGCCACCTCTCGCGAACGTCTGACAAACATCCGAGAGTAAAACTGTCATGAATGAGCTTCTCAATTAGCCGTTTGGACTCGGCGTAAAATTGTAGATCCCTTCCATTCGTCCCAAAAATTGAAAACCCACACAAAGCGAATGGTTGCGAGAAGCTAGGCCTTGGGTCCCATAGACCTGTCGCGCCAAAATATTATTATTAATTTCTGAGGACGGGGTAGAAGTTGATAAGTCAAGAATGGAGGGAATTGAGAAAATGGGAATTCCGAAATCAAAAAATGAGTTGCAAAAACTTCTTGGATTAGTAAATTATGTAAGGGATTATATTCCCGAGTTAGCAGAAATTTCTAAGCCTCTTAGAGGGCTACTATCCAAAGATGTGGTGTTCCAGTGGTTGGATTGCCATACAACATGTTTGGATAGAATTAAAAGAGGTATTATCAACGCACCGCCATTGCGCCCCTTTGATTGCAAACAGAGCATCTCAATTCAAACGGATGCGTCTCAGTTTGGACTGGGATGTTGCCTCATGCAAAAGGGTAGGCCAGTGTGTTTTGCCTCACGAAGCTTATCAGATGCTGAAGTACAGTATGCTCAGATTGAGAAAGAATTTCTCGCAGTGGTATTCGCTTGCCAGAAATTCCATTCATACATTTATGGTTTTGATGTCGAGATAGTGACAGACCATAAACCTTTATTGGGCATAATGTCGAAAGAGTACCATAAAATACCGTCAGCACGGTTACAAAGGATGAAGCTAAGACTTCAAAAATATAGACTGCATTTTAAATACTTAAGCCTAGTACGCTGCTCGAGCTAAACTAAATTTTAGCTGCTCTCCAACTTTTCTCTCCAAACATCAGCTTAAATCCTAGCTAAATTTTGACATAGAGAGCGCTGTGGATAAGTGTCACAAAAAACATCTGTTCTTTGAAAAAACCTCCCTTGATTCAAAATCTGCAAGCCTTCATGTCGATGGTTGTTGCTCCACCACCATCGCTAACTTTATCTGAGAACTTCTCTATAATTTAAATGAAAGACTCTAGCTCCTGGTACTCCTCATCGAGGTATTCATTAAAATCACTCATCTTTACACAGCAGAACAACAGAGAGAGCAATCTGTCAAAATTTAGCTTGAACAAAATGTGCCGACCCATTAAATGGGTGCGCCTAATTTTGACAGATACATGAAGGACACTCGGAAACAAAATTTTGATGTTAAGCTGGAGCTGCGTACCACTCGGCTAAAGGAATTCGCTTAAATTTAGCTCAGCTACATTTTGGAGAGAATTTTGTATGGTAGCTAAAATTAAGCTCGAGCAGCGTACTAGGCTTTACCGGGAAAATTCATGTATGTTGCAGATCTGCTATCGAGAAACTTTAGCACAGAGAGTACTCAAACGGAAATTGAAGGGTTAAACGCAATGGTTCATTCTATTAACGTTACAAGGGAAAAGAAATATATTTTTCAGATGGAAACCGAGAAAGATGAGCAACTGCGGGAACTAAAGATTATGATAATAGAGGGATGGCCGAATAGCAAATCGAAAGTGCCGGAGAGTGTAAGAGGGTTATGGAATTTAAGGCATGAATTGTATGTCACGGACGATTTGTTGTTTTTTAATGATAGAATTTTTATTCCAAAAGCGTTGCGTGACATAACTTTGCAAAAATTACATTGTTCTCATCTAGGTGTTGAAAAAACAAAAGCTCGCGCTCCAACGCTAGTATATTGGCCGTCTCTAAACCAAGATATAGAAAAGATAATAGCGGAATGTAAAATTTGTCAGAAGTTCAGATCTGAAAACAAAAAAGAACCCATGATCAGCCATGAGATGCTTGATATTCCGTTTAATAAAATAGGTATGGACTTTATGGAAGTATGTGGCAAAAACTATTTAGTGGTGGGCGATTATTTCTCAAAGTATTTAGAAATTATACCAGTAACAAGAAAGACATCACAGTCAGTAATAAATAGCCTATTACCAATATTCGCCACACACGGTTTGCCAAGAAAAATAATTGCTGATAATGTCCCTTTTGGATCGTTTGAATTTCGTCAGTTCTGCAAAAATTTAGACATAGAAGTTTCGACAACAAGCCCAAGATACCCGAAATCGAATGGGTTTGCTGAGCGGCTAGTGCAGGTGTCAAAGAACTAACCTAATATTAAAATGTAAAGAGTCGCGAAGCAATTTGTGCTTGGCATTATTGGAATACAGAAATTCTCCTATAAAAAACTCAACTCTCTCACCGTGCGAAATTATAATGGGTAGAAAAACCCGAACTCAAGTTCCATGCAAAACTGAACTTTTTAAAGACCCGTCCCTAAATAAAAAAGTCATGCCAGTTTTAAACGCTAACAATAAAATGAACAAAAGTTATTATGATAAAACAGCGAAAATCAAAGACGAATTTGTAAAAAATCAGAAAATATGGATGAAAGATTCCAAAATCTGGGTACCAGGAACAGTAATAGACAAGTTAGAAAATTCGCCAAGATCTTATTGGATTCAACTTGAGGACGGACGAACTCTACGCAGAAACTCTTTTTTTATAAGAAAACGCCAGTAAAGGGACTCACAGGTACACAGTGATTGCAAGAAACATTTGAAAAATAGGATAAAAGCACACAAAAATTATAACAGAAAAGTAATTTATTAACAATAAAAAATTAATTAACAATTAAATAGATACTTAATTTTCAGGGGGGAGATGTAGATGTAGAGAATTGCTCAATAACCATTCGGTTTTATTGTATATACACTATTAGATTAAGCAACCATAATTATTCTAGCAGAAAATTAATTTATGAATAATTAATAATAAGCAAATGAATTCACAATAAGAAGATAAGGAACTATAAGGGGGAGATGTAGAGAATGGGATTACTCAATAATCACTCATACTGTACATTAGCATATAGAATAAGCAAGAAGCAACCAATGTAACTCAACTCAGGCTGACTTGTAAGCAGTCGTAATAAAGTCTTCATACTGAGAACACGTCTTTCAATATAACACATGACTTCTATGTGCGACCCACACTTCGAAAGCTCTTCCCAACTGTCATGAAGTAGAACCCAAGAAGGAGGCGGTTAAACGTCAAGTGCTCTGAATTTGTGCGCATATAATATTAAATCAAATATTTTTTGGAAAACGGTGAGGTGCGCTGCTCAAGAGAATAATCAACTTCTATCGATTCGTGCGATTATAGATTGTGGCAGTCAGTACACCTACATTCGTGAAAGCGTCGCCAAAGAATTAAAGCTAAAATGTTTGGGGGAAATTAAGCTGTCTGTCATACCATTTGGAAGCAAAAAGGTAAATTCTCTGCAAATATTTACTGAAGTAAGAATTAATCTACGCAGTGAACTGAATGACGGTGAACTTATTTCTTTGGATGCTGTCGTGGTACCCGAAATTTGTGTGGACGTGCTGAAGGTACCTCAAGAAGATTGTGCACTTTTCCGAAGTCTTCAATTGGCGGACGCTCGGCCAAAAGACATCGAGTTTAAGAACGGCTTAAGCCTTCTCATTGGCTCTAATTTTTATTGGTCCGTGATTACTGGAAGGCAACGTCGTCTCACAAATCGTTTGAGGGCCATTGAAACCGTGTTCGGCTGGGCACTGCAGGGAATTCACACTTCCGTAAGTGAAAGCATGAGTACATCTAATGAAAATCCTCGCTTCTCTTCTAGTACCCTCCTGAGTTTGACGCAGGCACCCGAAGCTAAACAACGATGAAGAGCATTCGGCGCTTACAAAGAAGTTGATTGATAAATGCATTGCTAGGGATGGTTCATTATACGTTGCTAAATTGCCCTGGAAAGATTCCGACTCCGTTCTTCATAACAATAAGGCTCAAGCATGCAATCGTCTAGATGTGCTTTACCGTCGCTTGTCGAGATACCCTGCAAAACTGTTGGAGTACGACCCTGCTATACAGAAACTGGTGAACGAAGGTATTGCTGAACCGGTACAGAAGTTGGACGAGCAAAACAAGCAGCGGGTATTTTCTCTACCACATCGGCCGGTGTACAAGGAAGAAAGCCTTTCAACAAAACTGCGTGTGCTGTTCGACGCTTCTGCGCATCAAGAGGGTACGCGCTCTCTAAATGATCTGCTTTGGACTGGTGCCAATTTGTTACCGGATGTTCTTATGGTCTTGCTCAATTTCCGATTGGGCCCCTTTGGTGTCGTTGCGGATATCGAAAAGGCTTTCCTCCAAATTGTCTTGCATGAGGATGACCGCTATAGTATCGCTTCTTGTATTATGAGAACGGAGCAACTGTAACCTCTGGTTTACCAAAATGCTGTGAATTTCGAATGACCAGGGTTACATTCGGCGTAAATTGCAGCCCGTTTCTACTCTGTGCTACCATCCGAAGTCATATCGCAAGTTAAAAACATCAGTTTGCTAAAACGTGTACTGCCTTAAAGAATATATATATGGACGATTTAGCCATCAGTGCTAATACGAAAGAAGAAACGTTGCGGATCTGCACAGAAGCTATCAGTATTTTTAAAAGAGCATCGATGAATTTGCATAAGTGGAACTCCAACAGCACCAAGGTTCGAGATGTCACCAGCTCTACTGATCACCCAGCGGTACAAAAGGTCTTAGGCCTATCTTGGTTTGTCCATAGCGACGAGCTATCTGTTCCCTTTGATTCCATAGAATCTATGCTTTGTTCCAATGGTACAAGAGGAACCAAACGAAGCGTTTTGCAAGCCATTGCAAGGATTTTCGATCCTCTAGGTTAATCCACTGTTAAATTAAAGATTTTATTCCAGATCTTATGGAAGAGAAAGCTGCTTTGGGACCAAATTCTTACAAGCGACTTGTTAGCCGAGTGGGAAGAATGTGTAAAATGCATTCTAGAGCTAAGACATATGACATTTCCAAGAGCCGCTTTGTCTTGTTTCTCCAACGAGCATTCAATCCAAATACATCTCTTCGCCGACGCTAGCACTAAGGCATATGGTACTGTTGCATTTTTGGAGGGCGCTTCGTCATGTGGCCAAATCGAAGTCCGGTTCCTGTGTGCCAAAAATTGGATTGCACCTCTCAAAGTGGATGGGGACAGCGAATTAACATTGCCTAAACGGGAATTGACAGCCGCTCTTATAGCCTCACGTCTCCATTGCTACATTAAAAGGTCGATCAAGCTTACTAATGTGGAATATTTCTTTTGGACGGATTCCAAAATAGCGATAAATTTGATCCAAGGTGATTTGCAGAGATGGAAACCCTACGTCCAAAATAGGGTGGACGAAATTCGACGGCATACGCAAATTTCGCAGTGGAGGCACTGCAAAGGGAAGGAAAATCCGGCGGATCTCCTTACCAGAGGGGTACCTGGCGAGGTGCTTCAAAAGTCAACTCTTTGGGCTCATGGACCACTGTGGCTACAAAGCAGCGATGCTTTCTGGGAGACTGATTCTCAAGACGTGTCAACGATTGTCGCTACCGCTCTTCTAGCTGAAACACAGACTCCGACCATCCCCGAAGGTTACAATCGGCAATGCAAGGCTGAGTTACGAGCACTTGAGGACCATCCTGGTAGAAGTTGAAGAAGTCATTAACAGTCGCCCATTGACATATCAAAGCTCGGATCCGTTGGACATGACCCCTTTAACACCGAACCATTTTCTCATTGATCCGCGGGATATGCTATTGAACTCTTCGCCCAGACCATCAACGGATGCAGACGTGCTGCGAGGCGCCTGGAAACAGCGAATGAAATTTCTAACGAAGATCAAAAGGAGATGGCATTCCGAATACCTTCAGCTGCTGCGCTCATTTCATTTTCGACCAGATGCTCCTTCCATTCAATTGAGAGCAGGTGATGTGGTGTTAGTCTCCGATCCATCAACTTCAAGAATCAACTGGAAGATGGCTGTTACGGACGAGGTTTTCATTGGCAGAGATCAGAGGGTCAGATCATGCTTGATAAGATTATCTAGCCGTTATAACGGTATTAAGCAATTTTGAGTTTTTCGAAAACGGCTCTAACGATTTCAACCAAAATTGATATTTGGGCTTATGCAGGTGTGGTTAACATGGCTACATACCCAGTTTTTCACCAAAAAATCGAATAACGGTTATTTTGAAAATTGGACATACATATCTCAAAAACGGTCTATACGATTTTAACAAAAAATCATTTTTAAGGTTATATGGTATTCGTAACATGACAGCAAACTCATTTTATCCCTAAATAATCGTTAAACGGAATATTTTGGAAAAATGTCGTTTTTAAGAATTTATTTAGTTACAGTTTACTTGAAAACGTCTCTAACAATTTCAACCAAAATGCAAATTTTCGCTAAGGTACATAGGATAAACATGGCTGTGTACCCAGTTTTTCGCTAAAAAGTCGAATAACGGTACTTTTGAAAATTGGCCTTATCTCAAAAATGGTCAAAATGGTAACAAAAACTCATTTTTAAGGTAGTATGGTCATTCCTAACACGATAGCAAGCTCAGTTTTTCGCTAAATTGCCTCTGATGGATTTTTGAAAAAAGCATATTTTGAGAATTTGGCTTCCTTTTGTTTTACCTACATAAAAACGGCTAAAGCGATTTTGACCAAAATGCATACTTGGAGTAAAATTGACGTTTTCAACATTATTGCGTTCTTCATTTTCGATTCTTTGAAATTTTTGTTACTATGTATTTTGTACGCATTATTTTCCAAAATCAGCTTTAAAGATTTTAACTAAAATGCTTATTTACGATAACATAAGTACTCTTAATAAAATCCCGTCCTAATTTTTCTTAGAGAAATGCAAATGACGCCGTCTTTTAAACATTACCGCACTACGAGCTGAAATGTAATCACAACTAGTACTAGAAATTCCTTTTTAGCAAATATTTCCCACTTCTTCTTTTTCAACCATATTAATCATGAACCTCAAAATAATTCCAACCAATTGGAGTTTACACTATCAGAAACCCGCACTTCATTTGCAACCCCCAAACACGTCCATCGACGTGCAAATTCAAAAACCAAATCTCTGAATTCTTACATAATAAATCTGTGTCATGATATCGGTCTATCACAAACCAACATCACCAACTTGAAACATTTTGTTGTATAGCCTATAAATATAAACAACAATAAAATAAAAATAAACCAACCAACCTAACTGATGATATGAACAAGAAAGTTTCGTCGTGCACTTTATTTTATCTTATTTTGCTAACATTATTGAACGAACTTTTGAAATTTTATACAATTATAATTACATTTCTTGATATAATTTACATTTTACTTATCGAGTGTCACTGGGAATCGAACAAGGGTCCTGTTGCGTAGTAGTCCAACGGCCTATCCGCTAGGCTAATTCGTCATGTTAGATAGCAGTGTTAAATGTGGCAACAAGTCATTTCATGTTGTTCGGTGAAGTGTAAAAAGACACCATTCTGAGAGTCAAGAACAATTGTCTGTTTCGGTTAGACTTGCAAGTTATTTAATGTTAAATTGCTTGTAGTGCATCAACACATCGATCTGAATTATTTTTTTACATTGTATTTTCTTACATTTCATAACGAATTGTTTGTACTATGCTGTAACTTAGCATATTACATAGTTTTCACCTCTATAAAGCCTTCATTCGCAAGCAACTCACTTTATACGCAAATAATGGGAAGTTGGTTCTTCTATACCTACAGCTTCAAATCGCAGGCAGTTGACTGCATGACAGCTGCTCAGTCCTCACACATTTTCACAGGTCTAATAGAGATCTTACCGAAGTTAGTGCTTCTATACAGCTTCCAATCGCAAGCAGTTGACTGCATGACAGTTCATTGCTTCTAAAATGCCTGCGGCCGGAAGATCTAAGGAAGCTCCTCGAAAGCGCTTCCAACCACAAGCTTTACCGAAACAATTTACTTTGCACACATCTCATCACACATTTTTACAGGTCTAATAGAGATCTTACCGAAACTTATATCCATATTCCTCTATAAGGCCTGTGAATATACCTCGCAAAGGTCATATAGAAGTTATTTTCCGAAGCGATTACTTCAAAATTGCTCTACTTCGGTTAACAAGTACTATAGAAGCTCTACCGAAGTTCTTGCCTACAGAAATTACAAATATGAACCTTACCGAAGTCAAATTGTTTCTTGGGTGTGGACCTCAGGACATTACCATCGTAACAGAAAGGATGCGCAAGAAATTCAAGAGGATGCAAAGAGTTGATCACCATTGACGCTATCGTTACCAACAACTCAACTCATAACCAGCGTAACCTCAGTGTAGCTTACATCGACTATCAAAAGGCGTTTGATAGTGTCCCGCACTCCTACCTATTAGGTTAGGTTAGGTAGATGGGTAGGTAGAGCAGGGCGTATCCTGCAATACCACACTTAGGTCCGCGTGGACCCATTGTGATGCCCGTTTTTTGGGGGTTAACCGCTGGTGTTGTATCGGTTGTCTTCTTTCCATTCCTCAGTGTGGTTAACAGACGCTGTCCAGCCATCCCAACGTCCTCGAAAACAGTGACAAAGGAAGTGAGGTGTGTCCTCGTGGACTTCCTCGTCTCCGCAGCCTCTGCATATGTCGTCGTCTTTGAGATTAAGTTTCATTGTGTGGTTTCTTAGGAAGTTATGACCAGTTAGAGCCCCTATTAGCCTAGATAGTGAAGACCTGCTAAACTGTAAGAGTTTATTGGTCCGGCCACTGTTATATTCTGGCCAAAGCTTCCGCGATATTTCACAGGTAGGTAGTTCTTTCCACCTGTTGTTGGTTTTCATACGAATCTTGTTTTCCACCCGCTCTCTAAGGTTGCAAAGCGGTGGCTTGATCGACTGAAGTGCTCTGTCAATCTACCCAATTCTCGCCAGTTCATCCGCCCTCTCATTGCCGGTTATGTCGCTATGTCCAGGGACCCAGCAGAGATTCGTGGTGTGCTGCAAGCAAAGAACCTTGAGCTCTTCGCGGCAGCGTTGGACTAGTTTGGATTTTATTTCATGTGCAGAAACTGCTTTTATAGCCGCCTGGCTGTCAATGAAGATGGTAATATCCCTACGAGGTATTGCCAAAATTGACAACCTATGGGCCGCTTCCGCGATAGCCAGCACCTCCGCTTGGAACACACTACTACTATCAGGTAGCCTGATTGAGCAGTGTATGTTTAATTCCTCAGAGAATATGCCGGCACCGGTCCCACAGTCCATCTTTGATCCATCCGTGTAGATGGAAATTGATTTTCTTTTCGTGGGTTCATTGGTATTCCATTCCTCTCTACTCGGGAATGAGCAGGAGAATGGTATGCCGAAGTCCAGATGGGGAGTCATATAGTAAGAAGTGACATTTCCTAAGTATTTACTTAAAATCTGTGCATGCCCGAAATTGTAGTGGTTCCAAGTGTAAGCTTGGCTTATCCTTAGGGCACTTTTAGCAGCAGACTCTTCCATGTATAGATCCAGAGGTGTCAAATTGAGAATTGCCTCTAGTCCAGCCGTAGGTGTGGTTCTCAATGCGCTGGTCGTCCCAATACACGCAATTCTTTGTATTTTAGTCATTAACCTGAGATTGGTTGCCTTGCGCGCGGCTTGCCACCAGACTACGCTGCCATATGTGAGTATAGGCCGCACGATCGCCGTGTACATCCATAAAATAATTTTGGGGTTAGGTCCCCAGTTCTTACCAAAGATGCGGTTGCATGCGTAGAAAGCATTCGCTGCTTTCTTCACTCTTTCATTGACATTCTGTTTCCAATTAAGTTTCCTATCAAGAATAATTCCTAAATATTTCGCACTGCCTGCTACTCTTAGGGGTGTTCCATCCAAGATTGGTGGTTCAAATTGTGGTATTATTCTCTTATTCGTGAACAAGACAAGCTTAGTCTTCTGGGGGTTGACCCCAAGGCCGCATTGTTTTGTCCATGAACTTAGCACCCTAAGTGAGTTTCCTAACAGGTCGCTTAAGGTCGGTAGAAACTTTCCTTTAGCAAGAATAACTACATCATCTACAATACAGGGAGACAAATAGATATCTGCTCAGATAGTAAAGCAGCCATAAGCGCTATTAGCAACTCCGTCCCGAAATCTCTTCTGGTGAGGGAGAGGTAAGAATAGAGCAGATGAACTAGCAATTGGTGGAGCGGAGAAAAAAGAACAACCACCCGTAAAAGAAATAGGCGTACCTTTGTCGGCTATTAAAACAGCTATAAATCAACAAACAGTAATTGATTTCAGCAGATACTTGGAACACCTTGATACATGCAGAGTGAGAAAAACAATATTAGAAACTACAACTAATAAACTGGCAAAACGAGCGATAAACTCTGGAAGAGTGCAGATAAGACTGATGGTGAGACTGATTTCAGGACACATCACCCTTAACAAACATGGAAATAGAATCGGCATCTCAGAAACATTGATATGTCCGAACTGCCAGGAGGAGGAGGAAGATTTAGAACATTTCCTCTGCCACTGTCCAGCTACAGCGAGGCTACGTAAAAAATGCTGTAAGTACACTTGATACCCTAACTTACATGCCTCAGAACCGTGGAACTAAACGACATCATGGAGTTCTCTAAAAGAACGAACAGATTTGCCAATAACACAAACCCTAGATCCAGTGGCTTCACATAATTGAACCAAACCCCCCTACTCCTGTTATTTCACAACCCCCATAAAATTGTATTTTACTCCCACCAGATAAAACAATAGGGGAACACATCAGGTTCATCGGAGGCCTCAGTGAAGAGCGGAAAGCTCACCCTTTCCAACCAACCAACCAAAATATAGCACATAAAATGAATTGGTAGAGTAATTTAAGTAAAATTAACATAAGGAAATAAATTTAATGAGCGACTAATGAAGATTGAATGAATTCATTCTCCAACATTTTGGTGCTGGGCAAATGAACAGCAAAATATATTTGACAACGTGTTTTGCGACCGGATTTTGTTTTTATAGTAAGTGGCCCGGCGTAATCACAACCACCGTGAACCCAATATTCTTGCCTAATCAGTGCGAAAAGAGTGGAAACACCCGGGTGTAAAAACCGAATATGTGAATCCACGACAAGTAGTTTCGTAGTATTATGTTCCTTAGGCAAAATTGTTTGATGTTTTGCATTATACGAAATATCTGCTTGCTCGATCCTTCCGCCTACTCGAAGAATGTTGAAATTATCTAAAAAGGGACATAAATCAGTGATTTTACAATTATTAGCGAAAAACCCATTTTTTATAATATTTGATACCGTCACCAAAAAAACGTTCCTGTAACAATTTTATGACATTTTTGATCTAATGGCAACGTTAAATAACACGATTGATTTGAGCAACAGTTCTCATAATAATATACCACGACGATATTTGATTCAATAAAAGTTAAAAAGGATGATTTGTGGCGAGCTTGTAAAGCATCCACACAACCGGTTGCCTACATAAGTTCTGGCAAGTTTGGTTCGCGCTCTTTTCACTGCTAGACACTTTACGCGATAACATCCTCTGCAATCAATCATTGATGTGCGCCGGTAATATCCAGCAAAGTGAAACTCCTGTGTGAAAGGAGAGCATTTTTTTTTTTCATAACCTGCGATAGGTTGAAGCAAAATCTCAAGTGGTATATCATAACCCCGTAAAGAAAAGTTGCGGATGTCCTAAGGTGATTGCAAAACGTTCCCTCGCGGCCGCATTAAAACGCAGACGCAACTTAACGGCACGTGTCGGGACTCGCAAGCGCTACCTCTTACCTAGGCATCCGCACCAACAGATCAGAACACCACAAAAATGTGTACAACACCAAAGCAACCCATAACGTAACAAAAAATCCGTACAAAATCTGAAACAAAAATACATAAACCACGCGTATCACAAAAATCAACATACATACTACATACATCACCGTAAACGCAATCAGCAAAACCACCTATAACACAACACACACAATCACCAAAATCATTAAAAACACCTGTAACATTCATCCCAATACGCAATCAAAAATGTTCAACACACTCCAACACACCTATACACTGCACACCCGATTCATTAACCCCCCCACGATCACCGATCATAATCTCCATTCATCACCGGAATTGAACATTAATTCCATTCAGTGAAAATACATATGATAGTGATATGAAAAGGCATCGTTTTTGATCAAGTGCATTAGTGTCATGTGTTTGCAAATTTTGATTCCCTACCTACCTGTTGTTTCTTAATCCTAAATTCTTAATACTACTTTTATAACTACGCATATAAAATTTTTTTATGAGAGTAATTTTTTTTGCCTACTATAAATACTTAAATTAATTAATATACCTACTTAAAATAGTCTAAATAAGAAATTGCAAACATCAAAGTAGAAACATTGTATTTTTGTACGAGCCACAGAATTCATATATAATTAATCTAATCGCGAAAAGCAGATCCTCACTGGTAGCAGTTTTGTGCACAAAATTCACCGCGGAAGGAAATCCTATGTAAGTACCTACACTTCATTCATTTATTCTTTGGCTTCATACAAAATTGTAGTTAGAATATATTATGATATTTTTATATTTGCAATCATATTTATTTATTGAATATTTGAACCCATATACTTAACTAGCTGTACTCCCACGGCGCTGCCCGTGCCTTTCGTATTAAGTCCCGCCACAATTCGCAGAGTCGTTTTTTAAGGGAGGTGCAACGGCGCCCTTTTTCATTACTGCCCCATTGTGTTGAACACCATTTACAAAAATCCAAGGCTTCATAAATGTCCAGATACCTATAGTAATTTAATTATTTTGTTACCTATATGGCAAGTGCCATATCCCGATTTCTATCCCGATTATTTTTTGCAAATGGCTTTGTTAACGAAAGAACCAAATTACATCTTAAGGTTTTTTCCACTGCGCCACCTCTTGCGAACGTCTGAAAAACATCCGAGAGTAAAACTGTCATGAAAGAGCCGTTTGGACTCGGCGTAAAGCTCTAGATCCCTTCCATTCGTCCCAAAAATTGAAAACCCACACAAAACGAATGGTTGTGAGAAGCTAGGCCTTGGGTTCCACAGACCTGTCGCGCCAAAAACTATACTATCTTTTAAGTTGGAATCAACCATGCGCATTCACAAAGTTTCATTGAAATCGGTTGAGCGGCTCTGAAGATCGACCACAGCGCCACCTGTTGATTCTCTCGCACTTAGCAGTAAAGTGTTTCTGTCACAAAAGATCAACAAACTGTGATTTTGAAAATATTTTTTTTCTATATTTGAAGTGTCACTACTCGATTTCTATCCAGTTTATTTTTTTTTTCAAAGTGGTTTTCCCCATGAGAAATGTAATGTGTGCCTACAACGCCACCTGTTGAGAATTTTCCAACTTTTCTTTTCTTCTAAACCATCGCTGATGTAAGACAAACAAAACAAAACAAAGGTCATTCAAATCGGTTGAGCCGTTCTCGAGTTTTAAGCATCCAAACAACCCAAGATCCATTTTTATATACATACTAGCTGTACCCGCCCGGCTTCGCCCGTGCAAAATGTGGTTTCTTTGATTATTCGTAACAATGTGCTTAGTATTTTTTTTTAAGTGACCTACACTGCACGTGCTTTAAATGTTTATGAAAAATAATAATACTTCAACTTCGTAAAACATCTCCTCTAGATAGTTTTATCAATCAACCAAATCAAATTAAGCGCCTTTTAACAATAGGTTTAGGTATAAATATTAACCAATAATATTCATTTTTGTTAAATGTTAGTATTCCGAACTCTATCACATCCACATTTCTCATAACGCTTAAAGGCCTCGTCAAACAGAGCGCGTTTTAACGCTCCGTTCTACCGCCGCGTTTCACCGCGGCGTTGTAATATACTGAATAACGTATCCTCCGTCACACAGAGCGCGTTTTCAACGCTGTGTTGAATTCACCACAGCGTTTTAACGCGGCGGTGAAACGCGGGGTTTATATTCTAAAAACGGAAAAATTAATAGAATTGTTTGAAATTACCCATATTTGTACGTTATGTGTGCGAATCGTATACAAATGCAGTTTAAAAGGCTGAGATATGGGAGGAAAAATCAAAAGAATTTCTCTTTTTGTAAATTTCGTGCACCTAAATCCTTTTTCTTTTTAGGGAATTACATATCACGCCAAAAAAGCAATAATTCTTCCTCCGAGCTGCTTGACATTTTTTTTACACAATGAAAACCAAAAGTCATGGACATAAATGAGATCTTTCTGTTTGACGTCCTCTAACGCGGCGGTTAGAACGTTGCGTCAAACTAATCTTACCGCCGCGTAAAACGCGTTCTGTTTGACGAAGCCTTAAGTTGGCTAATAAGAGATATTTCTTACCAGTTCCCACTGTATAAAATAATTCGTCTTCCTACTTCCCATGAGCCATGACCCAACACATCCGACCCAGGAAATGCGAATTATGAATAAATAAAACAAAATGAAATAGAAACTCATCAAGAGAACAAAACAAAGACGGTGTAAAAGTGTCTGCAGCACCGACACACACGAAACACCTCACATTACATACCTGCACTGCATCCGCTGTACTGTGTTGTGTATGTGTGTGTGATTGCGCATGGCCAAGCGGGTTGAACAAAGAGGTCTCACAGTATACTCTTCTCTCCTCAGGGAAGAAAAAATAGATACAAATAAAAAATGTTCTTTCAAAATCAACTGTCCAGTGCCAGTGAGAGCTTTAATAACCCGACATATTTGGGGTTACGATTGCTTTGTCTTGAAGACGACGATAATCGATGAAAATAGATACACACACAATATTTAGTTGATGGGTTATGCGTGTGCACTTTTTTGTGAATAATAAATTTATTTGGTTGGTAGGCTTTCGTGTATTTGATTTTTGTTAGATATTGTTAAATTGTGGAAATTAAAAATGGGAAGTCGGTGGGAATCGGTTTATATGGACACCACAGGATTTATGAATGCATGAGTGAAATAGGAACTGAGCAAGAGAGCAGACACGTCTTTTCTACTTATTTGACATTTTCTTTTATAGGTTTCTTTTTTGCTTAGCAAACCAAACAGCATACTATCTCTGTCTGTCACAGGAGTAACATAAAGTTAAAAGAGATGTACCCAAATATATTGCGCGTTTAGTATGTTTGATTTGAGAATGAAGTGCATATCCACTCACCCAGGTGAAAATAGTAGAAATGTTTCAAATTTTGTCTATTTATTTAAAAACCTTTTAAGATATCGAGTTAATGGATATCCTATGTTGTACCTGTATATGTCCTCTTTAAGTAGGCATTTACTATATTTAAATGCTGTCAGTATTTTCGAACGCAAAGCGTTGCAAAGGAAAAAGCGAAAGAAAACGAAAAAATAAATTACTCTTGTCCAATTTTCTCTGGAATTTATAGAGATATAGAGTTGAAACAAAGTGGAGATTGTAGACCTAGGTATCCTCTTTAGGCCCGTGAAAAATTCACCAGAATAACTTCAGCAGTTTCATTCAAAGACATGCAGTCAAATTCAATATAAGTCGAACAGAACTACACCAATTTTATTTATATGATATGATTTAGCATTTTCATTTTTAAAAGTCTGGCAACGTTGCTCGATATCCCATACAATTCACATCTCACATGCCACATTATCTTATCTGTTATCACACTCAATCCCATCCTCCGTCCCACTCAAATGGACAGCACACTCGCCAGTCGCCACATTCATATATATACTCTTATCTACCCAACTAAAAAAGAACTCACTCAGCGCAACCTTAAACGCATGAGCTGAGCAGATGCAAAGCACTTGAGGACTTGAGCACTTGAGCATGAGCAGACCAAATCCATCCGACTACAGTTCCGCTTCCGATTCTGAGTATTTATATGAAAAAAAACCCTCCCGCTCTCTCAAAAAATACGAATATACCTTGAAAGAAAACTAAAAAAGAAACCACCACTGAGATCGATTTGAAAATCTTGGTCAATTAACAAATCGATAAAAAAGGAATTTCGTAAAGGATTTGTTAATATTGCTCAGCTGATATAACAAATAGAAACTTAGTTTTGGACTTAAAAGATGGGCGTTTTAGGTATCTAAAAAATGGAATTAATTTCATTCAAATAGACGAAGGACAAGTTCACTTTTTTTGTGTTTAAAGTCTAATTATTGAATTTCTTCGACTTCCACAATCAAAATCAAATATTTTTAAATGCACGAACATGCTCCTCATAGAAACCTAATAAATAAAAAAAAAATTGTCAAAATCCGTTCACCCGTTTGTTCTGTAGCTTCCTACAAAAAAATATTCACTTTGTTTTATATTATTAGGGATATAGATTACATAATCACACATACTTTTTATTTTCTTGTTAATTTTCATATGATATAATATAATGATATACATACATCCGGAAAAGTAATTGATATCATCCGAACGCTTACGTGAGCATTATGATTGAATTTTTTCGGAATTATTACTCTCTTTAATATAGTTTTTATCATGAATAAAATAATGTGTTAAACCTAAACTAAGTTGAGATGTGTTACTGATGTAAAGGAGACGTGGACAGAATTAGGGACTATCCCAATAGACATTGAGGAAGGGATAGTCATGGTGTAAATGGAAACATCCATTTGCCATTCAACCAAAGACACCACAGCTGATAATTGGTTTCATATACTTACTCTTTTCTTTTCCTACTTCACAAAATTTTAAAGCATATTGTACAATAGAGACACCGCGCCTTTAGACGTATGATATACCCAGGCTATCATTCATTCGTTTTTTCTCTTTCTTATCACGATATTTTTGTAGAACAGGGTAGTAAGCAGCAAGATCCCACCCCACCGTCGAGCTGATGTCGAGCATCCGCAATAGTGCCAACCGCTGCTTCGTAATGAGAATCACTTTCATCAGATTCTGCATTTGCTCTTGCTTTCGACTGTCGTTAGTCGAACAGCAATCCCAATGCCCAATACACCTGTATGTATCGATCTGGTGTATCGAGTTTACAAATCATCTTTTCAAACCAATATACACCAAATACATATATATTTTGACAAACTAATCAAATTAAATACAAATTTCATTTCGTATTTAAAATTTATACCACCCCAAGCTTTCTTGCGGAAACTTGAGTAACCAAATATTTGTTGATTTAGGAGTCTTAAGAAACGCCTTCTTCATTGCACTAAATCAGCAAAACCACAAGTGTTTAGAGCAGATATAGTTGAGTAGGATAAACGTTTAGGAGTCCAAGCACATTCAATTCTTAATTAAAGTTTTAACTTTAAGTGAAGCAGCTTGAGTCCCTATTCAGTTACCTGCGAGCAATTTCGATCGAAATTCTGAGTCGTCATCGATTTCGCTTGATAGTCCAGAAATTCAAAATCGAAAATCACTGCCAAACAACTTTCATATCATATTACATTTTACTTTCTCTATTTATCTTTCTTTAACATGAACCTCTTATCAGCAACCGTTTCACGTTTACCTATACATTAGTAAATCACATGTCTCAACGAGTTTTTTTATGATTGTTTTGTTGTGCTTTTTGTCTTTTATACTGAGAGGCACAACTCTCAGTTGGGTCTTACCTTGATGGTGTTATTTTGTATGTCCGTCCAAATCAATAAAACACCGAACAACGAAATTTTGCACTTTTTAGTTTATTGTTTTATTATTATAACTTATAAATTACAATCTTATTCTAATTTACTTATTTTAACTTATTTATTTAGGTTTTGGGAAAAACGAACAAAGATGTAGGATTAAGATATTGAAACGAGTTTGAACGAAATAGAAACTGAGTCGATTGATTGATAATTACGGACTCCCGGGTTGAAACAGAGTGCCGAACTGAGTGACTGAACTAGAGTGTCGCGTCATTGCCCAGTGACCAATATAAATAGCCTCGATTGAATCATTCAATTCGAGGTTCGACGAACGAAGAAGAAAAGCAAAAAGAATAGGGAAATCCGGAAGGGAATTCCCGGATAAGTCAAGTGGCTCATGTTACTTTGTCGCGCATACGATCGATACATAAAGCGATCGTTCGTATGTTCGTATGGAAAGTGAAGTGCGACATCAGCACAACGAGTTAATTGACTTGTGCACTTAGTTGCGCAAGGGAAATAAGGAAAGACCATAAATAAGCATTGTTTATTTAGGTCGGAAGCGTTGGGCATTGACGCTGGAAGTGGCAAGCTGAAATAGCAATTTGGGGGGATGTTTATTTGGGACAATCAATATATTGTTACGAAGTTGCAACATTGATCGTAGGGTTAAACGTCTGCATACTAAGTAAGAAATGGTAAAGAGGTTGTAAAGTGCTTGGTATGCATCAAGTAAGAAATGGTAAAGAGGTTGTAAAGTGCTTGGTATGCATCAAGTGGTGCACTTTACAACACCTCCCCCCTTAAAAACGAAACTTGTACCTAGGATTGGTACGAGTTTCGGTTGAAGAAGCAGAAGATGATGGACCATTAATGGTTTGTGTTTTCGGTAAGGAAAGGGAACGAGAGAGATTTGAAGACAACTTGCTTGAAGTTGGAAATGGATGAGAAAGAATTGTAGATGATCGTGGTTTTGGTAGTGGCAGAGGGTCAGAGATCATATGATTTTTGTGTAAATCTTTTTGTGTATACAATTTTCTTAAGAAAGCGATAACTATGGACATCATAAGGAAAAGTATGGCCAAGAGAATATAAATAGTAGTGATATGTTTGTTATTTGAGGAATTTATGATGGGGTGTGAAATTTGTTGATAATTTATATCATCTAAGCTTTTACTAATAGCGTTTAAATCATTAATTTGGTTGCGAATTGTAAATGTTTGAGTTTCTATGATGGGTAGTTTAGCGAAATGAAATTGGGTAATGTTTGGAGTAGATAAAGGGATGGCAGATGAGATAAAGTTTAGTTTTGTATCTGTTTCATAATTAGTTTTGGAAATAAGGGACTGGTATTTTGTGTTTGCTATGCAAGTAGAGTCAATTTTTAGTATTCCAGTTGAATTGATAGTTAGTTGGGAATTAAATTTTTGGCATTTGATTATAAGATTTTCGGGATTTGGGGAGACGAATAGCCAAGAATTTGAATCGGCTAGTTGTAGGAATATTGGATGAAAAATTTGCATAATTTGCATTTTACAACTATTGGGGGTGCTTGGTAATGTAGAAAGCAGATTAAGTTCGCAAGCATTACTGAGATGTGTAAATAAGATTGGTCCATTCTGTTCGCAAATATAATTGTTTTTATGGGTGTTGAAACATTTTTCTAAATTTTGTTCTTCGTAGAGGAAGTAAGACTGTTTTTCAGAATCAATAACGAGTAAGGGTTTTTCGGGAATTATTACGGAATATGAGTTGTTTCCAACCAGATTGGGGATACTGGTCATTTTGTAAATACTATAGCTTTTAGATGTGGTTAGTGGGATTTTCAATAGAAAATGTATTTTGTCATTGGAAAAGTATATATGTGTTTCTAAAATGTTAAATAGTTTATCTATGTATTGTTCCTGTAGGGGAAATGGCAGACGATTGTCTTCAGGAAGGAAAGGTTGAATTTTTCTAATTTCTTCGGTTAATTTAGATGGATCTATAAGATATGGATGTAGTTTTCCATGGGCTGCGGAATAAATAGCTTCCAAAAGGTGGCTTTTTGCTGAATAGTAGTATTCAGATAAGGAATTAAACATAGTAAATAGTTCTGTTAGTTGAAAAAATGATTCGGTTAAGTAGTCATGGTTGTTCTGATTAAGTTGGATTTTCTCCACGTTTAGACTAGTTTTTTCAAGTTTTTCACCAAGAGCAATTAATTGCTCATTAGTAAGATTTAGTTGGTGTATGATATTTTTTGAAACGGATATTTGTTTTTCATACAGATTGAAAGCATGACTTTGTTGTTGATCTAAATTGTGTATGTGCTCAGAGAAAGATTTGGCATCGTTGTCATCAAGAGTTCCAAACAATTGCTTAGAAATAGTCCCGACAACATTTAGAAGACCTCGTTTTAGTAGACGGGGTTTTACAGTGGTACCAAGATATTTGTTTATAATGAGATCCTGTTCATTAAGTCTGTCCAGAATCATGGAGGATTGAATGGGAAGGGTAGTACATTGGTTTAAGGATTCTTGAGTTGAGAGGAATTGTTCGCAAAGGGATAATATTTTTTGATGATATAGTAAGATAGCTTTGTATTGGGTATCAAATTCACTTAAACTAGAATAAATTACTAAATTCCAATGATTTGAGAAGAGCTTGAGGTTACCGATGTTTTCGTAGTAGAGTCCAGTTTTGTTTTGTAGATCGATGATTTCGTATGAGGTTACGGGTTGGTTATATAATGCCATTGGAGAAGTAAAATATACGAAGGTGCTTAGGATGAGGAGTTTTACGAAAATTCCGTCCATTTCTAGAAAGATATAGGAATAATTTCTTTTTATTAAGAAGAAAACAATTTGAGTCTATTGTTGTGAACTTTTATAGCTCGATTTTTGTATTTTATTATGGAATTAACTCCAGAGGAAGATAAAATTTCATATGGACCATTCCATATAGGAAGTAACTTTTTATTTTTGTTCTTAGGACAACTTTCGTTTTTAAGTAAAACATAGTCTCCTTCTGTGAAAGTTACAGGATTTTGTTTTTTGTCATATTGAATCTTGGAAGATTCTTTACTTTTGACTAAGTGTTCTCTGGCAATATGATGAGCGTGTTGTAATCGTGATTTCAGCTCATTCGCATATAGATCATAATTATAACATATTTCAGGATTTTTAGTTAAGCTAGTAGGAAGTTCCACTTGTCTTCCAAAAACTAACTCAAAGGGAGTAAAAGCAGTAGAAGTATTAGGGGTAGTATTATGGACGAATACGGCATATTTAATCCAAGAATCCCAATCATCTTGAGACTTGTTTATAAAACAGCGGAGATATTCCACGAAGTTTCGGTGACTTCGTTCACAGGACCCATTTGACTGAGGTCGGTAAGCTGTTGTTTGAAGTTTAGTGATCTTTAAAAGTTTACAAACGTTTTTAAATATGTCACTGAGGAAGTTTTGACCTTGGTCGGATAAAACGTATTTAGGGGTACCGAAGCGAAAGATTATTTCTTTGACGAATGCTTCGGCGATAGTATTAGCTTCCTGATTTGGTAATGGAATAGCATCGGTGTATTTAGTTAAATCATCGATGAAAGTTAGAAGGTATTTGTTTTGGTTAGAAGTGGTAGGATATGGGCCAACGATATCAATAGATATCTTTTCAAAGGGATGTTTGGCAGTAGAAGTGATTACCATAGGTTCCATGGTGTATTTTGTGACTTTGTTTTTCTGACAGAGTTCGCAGTTTTTGATATACGTTTTTATATCTTGGAACATATTTTTCCATTTGTGATATAATTTTATACGTTTGAAAGTTCGGTTGACTCCACAATGTCCTCCAATTGGATTTAAGTGAAATTCCTTTAGGATGATTTGAATTTCTTCACGAGTTGGTTCACGACTAGGGGAGGAGTTAGTTAACGAATTAATGACTTGTGAAGAAGTACAAGGATCTTGAATCGGAGAGGTTAGGTTAGACGACGAAATGGTAGGCAGGTTTGGCGACGAAGTAGGGGATGAGTTAGTAAGAGTCGAGCTAGTATACGGATTGGAACAAGAGTTGGTAAGTGAATTAGGAGACGATATAGGAGTTGAATTGGTAGAAGAACTAGTAGACGATTTGGAAGAATTAGTACACGAATTAGTAGATGGGTTAGTAAACGAATTAGTAGGAGAGTTGGTACACGATGTAGTAGGCGAGTTAATACAAGAATTGGTACAGGATATAGGAGACGATTTTGAACAAGAGTTAGTACATGAATTAAAACAAGAATTGGCACACGATTTAGAAGACGATTTGGAACAAGATATAGTAGACGAATTAGTAGACGATGTAGTAGACGATGTAGTAGACGAATTAGTAGATGATCGAAGAGTCATTTTAGCAATTCTGCTAAGGCAATCGGCGTTCGTATTTTGTTCGCCTTTTTTGTGAATAATTTCATAATCAAACTCTTCGAGTTGCAGGCGATATCGCATTAGTCTTGAACTAATGTCTTTGCAATTATGGATATAGATGAGTGGTTTGTGATCTGTGATAAGGAGGAATTTTCTTCCATAGAGATAGGGACGGAAATGCCGGACTGACCATACAATGGCAAGCAATTCCTTATCTGTAGTGGAATAGTTCTTCTCACTCTTATTCAGCGTGCGAGAGGCATATGCGATAGGCAAGTCATTTCCTGGCTCACCCTGTGAAAGCACACTACCAATAGCAACATCACTAGCATCTGTTGTAAGGATAAAGTTTTTAGTAAAATCAGGATATTGGAGAAGGGGTGGATTAATAAGTTTTTCTTTTAATCCGTGAAAAGAATTTGTACAAAGAGGAGTCCAGTCAAAAGGGACGTCCTTGCGAAGAAGATTAGTAAGGGGTTTAGAAATTTTAGCGAAATCTTTGATGAAACGGCGATAGTATCCAGCAAGACCCAGAAAACTTTTTATGTCTTTGGTGTTTTTGGGTTGAGCGAAGTCTTTAACACACTGGATTTTCTGAGGATCTGGTTTAATGCCAGATTCGTTTATTACATGACCCAAGTAAATAAGTTCCGATCTTAGGAACTGGCATTTCTCAGGTTGTAGTTTGAGATTGTGTGTTCTCAAACGATCAAAGATTTCGACTAGCTTAGAATTGTGTTCCTCTAATGTTTTTCCATAGATCACGATGTCATCCATGTATACGAAAGTTTTTATACCTTGAAGACCAGTCAGAACGTTATTCATTAACCTTTGGAAAGTAGCGGGGGCACCTTTTAATCCATAAGGCATTCTAATGAACTCGTAATGACCAAACGGCGAGGAGAAGGCTGTCTTCTCTCTATCTTCAGGCTTAACTTCGATTTGGTGGAATCCACTAGCGAGATCTAAGGTGGAAAAGAATTTGGAGCTCCCTAACTGATCTAGAATATCAGTTATATTGGGAAGAGGGTAAGCATCACCGACTGTTTTGTCGTTGAGCTTACGGAAATCGACTACGATTCTCCATTTCTTATTACCATTCCTATCAGGTTTCTTAGGTACAACGATAAGAGGAAAATTCCATGGACTATTCGATGGTTGGATAATATTATCGTCCATCATCTCATGAATTTGTTTATTTACCTCTTGGCGCTGAGCTTCAGGTAACCTGTAAGGTTTGATATAAGTAGGGGTAGAATCGGGGGTATGGATTGAATGTTGTACGGATGTAGTATGAGTCAATTTATCCCCATTTAGGTAGAATAAATCGCCATACAACATACACAGATTTAAGATAGAATCTTTTTCGTCGTTAGTCATGTGATCAGTCACGACTAATTCTTTGATAGTTTGGATTCTATCGTAAGAAGTTGAATGCTGTTGGATTTGGAAGATATTGTAATTAGAGACTTCGTCGAAGATTAATTCATCTGTGTTAAATTCAATAGGGAATTCGGAAGAGTTGACCACAGATATATAAGAGATAGTACTATTGGCAGGAGTAATACTATTGCCAATATACAATCCACTGGGAAATTGTTGGGCTAAGCAAATACTGTCAGCTTTAGTTTCCTTTAGTACAGGAAGTAATACTTCAGTTCTAGCAGGAATCTTAACGTAGTTGGAAGGGATTAGATCATATTCGATGATGTGTTTTTGAAAAAAAAGAGTTAGAATTTTAGTGCCATAATTGATTTGAGCTTGATGATCATCGAGGAAATTATTACCAATAATTCCATCAGTAACAATGGGAAAGTTCCTGTCTACTACATGAAATGGATACGTGATGGTGATGTTTAAGGGTAAGTTTACATTCAAGTAAACGACACCCTGGGTTAATATAACGGATTCGGTAATTCCAGACAAAGAATGAATTATGGAAGAGTCGATTGCTACTTCTGGCTTTAGTTTGTCGATTTTGATTAAACAGATTTCACTACCACCATCGATGAGGAATTTGGAAGGATTATGATTTAGAAGAGTTGATGAAGAAATCTCAATAGAGTCTACACGGCTAACTTTGCTATTGAGATTGATATGGAAGATGTGGCGAGGAGAATTTAATTGTTGGTCCGGACCCTGCCACTGGTTCCGGCCTCCGGGTGGTTTTCCGAATGATGAGTATGATTCGGAGGAGGAGGATTCCGATTCTGAGGTTGAGAATTTTGAGGTTGGGAATTTTGAGATAGAGAATTTTCTTGACGGCGTCTATTGTTATATTCTCTTTTCCTACACTCTTGGATATGATGTCCCGGGTTTTTACAGTAGTTACACGTTATACTGACTGTTCTCACTTCACTTTTGATCACGGGTAAATTGTCTTTATTTTGCTTCATGTAGCATTGGTTTATTGAGTGACCCGGCTTTTTACAATAGGCACACGAAATCTTAGTAGGTACAGGTTTACTGTGATTTGGATAGTGAGGGGGGAAGGAGGAAGAGCTTCTCTCCTCTTCTACTGCTGCTTCTACAGCTTCTGACAAGGTTTCGAATCTGGAGGCTTTAATAATCAAGCTGAATTTTGGGTTTAGACCCCTTTCAAAGCTTTTTAAAGCAGTTTTCGCATTCAAACTTTGTATGCACTCGGAATTGTCGGTGCCCTCACTGGCTATGCAGGCGTCATTTAAATTCGCTAGGGTTTGCTCAACTCTATTAGCATAATTTCGTACAGACTCAGACGGTTTTTGTGTGATTTGGATTAGTTCTACTTGCAGTTGCGATAGCGACTTCGTTTCTAGGAATTGATTTTGAAGTTTTTCTTTTAAATCATCCCACTTATTATATTCACAATATTTGACGATATTGTACGCGGGACCACTTAATTTGGTTTTTATAATGGTCATCAGAAGGGGCAACTCGGCAGTGGAGGTTTCTAGGGCTAGCAGATCACAGGCATTTAAAAATTTATGCAAATTGGCACGGTTGCCATCAAACTCAGGGATGAGCTTGAAAGCGAAAGATCGGTCTAGTTTCGGAGCCATATCGAGAGTGGAATCGATTTGAGAGTTTGGTTCGGAAGAGGATGAATTATCAAGGGTACTGGAGGTTTCGGAATCGGATATAGACACTAGATTATCTTCTGAGGACATAGGAGAGCAGACGACGATTGACTTACACTATTAACGTAAAATTATTATATTTTTGTGTTTTAGAGGTAATTGATTCCGTATACTTAATACTAGTACAATATGAATATAATAAAAAGAAAGTCGATAAGAGTAAAGAGAAGGAAAGGTGAAGAAAAAAAAAAAAAATCTTAATATTATTTACTTCTGGATTACTGGAACTTCAGCGGCTGGATCTGCTTCAGGATGATGATGTGATGACTGGAACTTCAGCGGCTGGATCTGCTTCAGGATGATGATGTGATGACTGCTGCCGTCGGTTTTTTTTTTTTTTTTTTTTTTTTTTTTTTTTTTTTTTTGCACTGATAGTCTTGTGTTTTTTTTTTTTTGTATAGTTGGGATGACTCTCTCTCCCTTTTTTTGTTTTTCACTGGTGTTTGTTATTAGTTTAGTTTTTCACGAGTTCACTGAGCTTGATTGTTAATGTATTCTTGTTTATTGTTTGGACTTTTGACACTTTTCAGATAGACCCCACATCTGACACCAAAATTTCTGTTGTGCTTTTTGTCTTTTATACTGAGAGGCACAACTCTCAGTTGGGTCTTACCTTGATGGTGTTATTTTGTATGTCCGTCCAAATCAATAAAACACCGAACAACGAAATTTTGCACTTTTTAGTTTATTGTTTTATTATTATAACTTATAAATTACAATCTTATTCTAATTTACTTATTTTAACTTATTTATTTAGGTTTTGGGAAAAACGAACAAAGATGTAGGATTAAGATATTGAAACGAGTTTGAACGAAATAGAAACTGAGTCGATTGATTGATAATTACGGACTCCCGGGTTGAAACAGAGTGCCGAACTGAGTGACTGAACTAGAGTGTCGCGTCATTGCCCAGTGACCAATATAAATAGCCTCGATTGAATCATTCAATTCGAGGTTCGACGAACGAAGAAGAAAAGCAAAAAGAATAGGGAAATCCGGAAGGGAATTCCCGGATAAGTCAAGTGGCTCATGTTACTTTGTCGCGCATACGATCGATACATAAAGCGATCGTTCGTATGTTCGTATGGAAAGTGAAGTGCGACATCAGCACAACGAGTTAATTGACTTGTGCACTTAGTTGCGCAAGGGAAATAAGGAAAGACCATAAATAAGCATTGTTTATTTAGGTCGGAAGCGTTGGGCATTGACGCTGGAAGTGGCAAGCTGAAATAGCAATTTGGGGGGATGTTTATTTGGGACAATCAATATATTGTTACGAAGTTGCAACATTGATCGTAGGGTTAAACGTCTGCATACTAAGTAAGAAATGGTAAAGAGGTTGTAAAGTGCTTGGTATGCATCAAGTAAGAAATGGTAAAGAGGTTGTAAAGTGCTTGGTATGCATCAAGTGGTGCACTTTACAACAGTTTACAAACAAACCAAATCCATTTTTCATAAACAAAGTTTATGCATTTAAGTACCTATCAACCATTTTCCATAAATATTACATCATACCTAGAATAAAGAACCAAAACAAAACAAAACATGAGTAAAAGCAAACCGAACAGCGGAACTGTTCCCAAACAGCAAAAGGGCATATCAAATTTGCAGCAACAGACCAATGACACACCCAATTATTACTTGCGGAACAAGTTTCCCCTAATGCAACATTCTCCCAACAGAATGTCTCTAACATCCAATGTTTCTCTTACCGGCTCAAACATCAATTGTGATGAACAGCTTAATGACTCTTTTAATTTTACTCTCCCAGCTTCAACGGTTGTACTAACAACAAGTGCAGTGTCTTATCAGACTACAACAACAAATACTACCGCGTGTATGTCGATTCCAATAGTCACATCCATGGTCGGAGAAAAACATGACAGGCAAAATGTTTCGCAATACATGCCAACGGGTAATCAGCTGGTTGACAATTTTATGAATGCAGCACATGCAAACATTACCAATGCAAGCGCAGCTAGCATCGTAACAGCTGATCTCACACACCCAACATATTTACCTCAACAGCAATTTATTTCAAGCAGCGCGCCAAAAATTAAGCAGCTTGATGAGCATATAAAACAAGTAGTAAAAGATACTTTGGGATCAATTATTCCAAATCTAATTAAAATGAGTGTTGATAAAGTTATGCAACCTTTCGTACAGGGAAGAAATCAAGAGATTAATCCAGCTCCACTGTCGAGTCCAAGAAATGTTCAGCAGGATCACATTCCTCTTAACCATAACGTAAGCGCTTATTTCGATGAAAATCAAAACAGCTATGAGTTTAATAGACCCGCAGACAGATCTAACAACTCCAGATCATCGTATGGACAAACATTTCGTGTTGATCAGTGGGGACTCAAATTCAACGGCACCTCAAAGGGGATATCTGCTGAAGATTTTGTGTTTAGAGTAGAAATGCTACAATCTAATTATAATTGTAGTTGGAATGTTGTTTTAATGAATTTTCATCATTTGCTAGAAGTAGCAGCTCAGGACTGGTATTGGCAGTACTTGCGAGGCAATCCTCAAGGTGATTGGGCAAATCTTCGTCGTGCTTTCGTGAAGCAGTTTAGAAATCATGACAATGATTTTGAAATCATAAAACAATAATGGACAGAAAACAAGTGCATCAGGAAAGCTTCGAAGACTTTTTCAATGATGTCATGCGACTCAAAAGTCAGTTACGACAACCAATAAGAGATTTAGACCTTATACCAATTCTTCGCACTAACCTCAGTGCCAAATTATTAACCTTCATATATCCTATGAAATTTTATACACTCGATCATTTTAAAGATGAGTGCAAGAAGACTGAACGGATGATTCAGTCCAGATTTTTGCAAAGTCGGAATATGCAATATCGTTCTGTACATGAGCTTGATGACTTTCACGGTCAAAACGATTTCGTATATGACAAAGCAGCTATTTCAGGAACTCATAGACAACTTCCTAACGCAGAATGTATGGCATCTAAAGCACCTATCTGTTTTAATTGCAAACGGATAGGACATGTATTCATCCATTGTCCCTCTCCAATCGATAGGCTTTTCTGTTATCGTTGTGGTTTGGATGGAGTTACTGTAGGTAGTTGCGTAAGGTGTAATTCGCAGTTGGAAAACATGAAACCGAACTTGATAAAAACCGGGGAATCTCGTTCGACGCAAACTTACCCGGAGTAACAAAAGTCGATGCATGTACCAACACTAACGCGGATTATGATGCAGCTAATAACACCAACACAGCAGATCATAATCTGATCTTAGATAAAACTGTTAATATAGAAAAAAAAGGAACAAATTCCGTTTAAAAGCATACGATGAAAGGCTTCAGTACTATAACGAGTTGCGTTCTAAAATAATTCATATAGATGAAATAAAAACACTTGAAATGATAAACAAATTTTACAAAACCCGATTACGATACAAGAAAAGAAAAATTTACAAACAGTTAATTTGCAATAGCATTATTAATAGTGACATTGATTCTCGGCCTTATGCAAAAATCAAAATCTGTGGAAAGGAAATTACAGGATTACTAGATAGTGGTGCGAGTGTTTCGTGTCTCGGTAAGGATTGTTCAAAATTTGTTGAGGAACTCAATATTCCAGTTCTTAAATTTAATTCGTTCATCAAAACAACAATCCATTATTGGCCGAATTATTGTTGAAATCGTATTTAACAACCAGCGAAAACTACTTGAACTTTACCTGATCCCATCCTTATCCCAATCGCTATACCTAGGAATTGATTTCTGGCAAAAATTCCAAATTGCCCCAAATATAGTAAGCGAAAGCGAGATATCAGGTCACAATGATGATGTTGTTAGCAACGAACACCAACGAGTAGTGGGTAAATCGTTATATGAGATAGAGAATCTCGATGGTAAAAAGATTGGTGTCTACCATGCAAAAGATCTGCGAAAGTAGGACTTTGTTGTTCAGGAGCGTGGGTCGAGTTATCTTTCTTTATACGAGCAGCGTTTTTCATGCCTTTCCATCACAGGTGCTGAGATGAAAATTCACGACTTTGTGGCGAGCTTGTAAAGCGAAGACAACATCGACACCGCCTGAACTACACTTACCTTTTCAAAAATATTCCCCACACAGGCATGAGCACTAATGTTGAACCGGTTTCATGGCTCCACCCATTTTAGAACTAAAGCCATCAACCATTTGCTTTTAGTACTGAACCGCTCAACCATCTTTTTTTTGTGCTAAAGCATCCACACAACCGGTTGCCTACATAAGTTCTGGCAAGTTTGGTTCGCGCTCTTTTCACTGCTAGACACTTTACGCGATAACATCCTCTGCAATCAATCATTGAGGTGCGCCGGTAATATCCAGCAAAGTGAAACTCCTGTGTGAAAGGAGAGCATTTTTTTTCATAACCTGCGATAGGTTGAAGCAAAATCTCAAGTGGTATATCATAACCCCGTAAAGAAAAGTTGCGGATGTCCGCATTAAAACGCAGACGCAACTTAACGGCACGTGTCGGGACTCGCAAGCGCTACCTCTTACCTAGGCATCCGCACCAACAGATCCGAACACCACAAAAATGTGTACAACACCAAAGCAACCCATAAAATAAATAAATATTTTGGCGCGACAGGTCTATGGGACCCAAGGCCTAGCTTCTCGCAACCATTCGCTTTGTGTGGGTTTTCAATTTTTGGGACGAATGGAAGGGATCTACAATTTTACGCCGAGTCCAAACGGCTAATTGAGAAGCTCATTCATGACAGTTTTACTCTCGGATGTTTGTCAGACGTTCGCGAGAGGTGGCGCAGCGGAAAAAAACCTTAAGATGTAATTTGGCCCTCTCGGGATTCGAACCTGAGCCCCTCGCTTAGTAGCCCAACACACTACCACTAAGCCACTGCGCCGACATAACCATAACGTAACAAAAAATCCGTACAAAATCTGAAACAATAATACATAAACCACGCGTATCACAAAAATCAACATACATACTACATACATCACCCTAAACGCAATCAGCAGAACCACCTATAACACAACACACACAATCACCAAAATCATTAAAAACACCTGTAACATTCATCCCAATACGCAATCAAAAACGTTCAACACACTCCAACACACCTATACACTGCACACCCGATTCATCAACCCCCCCACGATCACCGATCATAATCTCCATTCATCACGGGAATTGAACATTTATTCCATTCAGTGAAAATACATATGAAAGTGATATGAAAAGGCATCGTGTTTGATCAAGTGCATTAGTGTCATGTGTTTGCAAATTTTGATTCCCTACCTACCTGTTGTTTCTTAATCCTAAATTCTTAATACTACTTTTATAACTACGCATATAACATTTTTTTATGAGAGTAATTTTTTTTTGCCTACTATAAATACTTAAATTAATTAATATACCTACTTAAAATAGTCTAAATAAGAAATTGCAAACATCAAAGTAGAAACATTGTATTTTTGTACGAGCCACAGAATTCATATATAATTAATCTAATCGCGAAAAGCAGATCCTCACTGGTAGCAGTTTTGTGCACAAAATTCACCGCGGAAGGAAATCCTATGTAAGTACCTACACTTCATTCATTTATTCTTTGGCTTCATACAAAATTGTAGTTAAAATATATATAATGATATTTTTATATTTGCAATCATATTTATTTATTGAATATTTGAACCCATATACTTAACTAGCTGTACTCCCACGGCGCTACCCGTGCCTTTCGTATTAAGTCCCGCCACAATTCGCAGAGTCGTTTTTTAAGGGAGGTACAACGGCACCCTTTTTGATTACTGCCCCATTGTGTTGAACACCATTTACAAAAATCCAAGGCTTCATAAATGTCCAGATACCTATAGTAATTTAATTATTTTGTTACCTATATGGCAAGTGCCATATCCCGATTATTTTTTGCAAATGGCTTTGTTAACGAAAGAACCAAATTACATCTTAAGGTTTTTTCCACTGCGCCACCTCTCGCGAACGTCTGACAAACATCCGAGAGTAAAACTGTCATGAAAGAGCCGTTTGGACTCGGCGTAAAGCTCTAGATCCCTTCCATTCGTCCCAAAAATTGAAAACCCACACAAAACGAATGGTTGTGAGAAGCTAGGCCTTGGGTCCCACAGACCTGTCGCGCCAAAATATTTATTTATTTATTTTTAATCCAAGGTTTTCTATTTGTATTGTTTTTGATTGCACTTTGTTTCCATTAGGGACCAAAACTATACTATCTTTCAAGTTGGAATCAACCATGCGCATTCACAAAGTTTCATTGAAATCGGTTGAGCGGCTCTGATGATCGACCACAGCGCCACCTGTTGATTCTCTCGCACTTAGTAGTAAAGTGTTTCTATCACAAAAGATCAACAAACTGTGATTTTGAAAATATTTTTTTTCTATAGGTATTTGAAGTGTCACTACTCGATTTCTATCCAGTTTATTTTTTTTTTTCAAAGTGCGTTTCCCCATGAAAAATGTAATGTGTGCCTACAACGCCACCTGTTGAGAATTTTCCAACTTTTCTTTTCTTCTAAACCATCGCTGATGTAAGACAAACAAAACAAAACAAAGATCATTTAAATCGGTTGAGCCGTTCTCGAGTTTTAAGCATCCGAACAAACCAAGATCCATTTTTATATATATAGACGTTAGTCGAACAGCAATCCTAATGCCCAATACACCTGTATGCTACAGATTTTCGTATGTAGCTGGATACGATGGTAAGGGTGTCCGTAGCCAATGCGGACCTGTCCTCCAAAGGCGATGCTCGAGCAGCTGTGATTGTAGGATTCCAAGCGATGCACACTTGCACAGTCGGCTGGGTTGTGATGAAATGGTACCTGAAATGAGAGAAGGTTTGACGAACAGGAAGGAAGAAACGCACCGCTCAAAGTGTAGAAGAGAAGTGATCTTTATTTTTCAAACTTAATACATATGATTCACAAATGGGTTTACGGAACATATTAAATTGGAAAATCATGACATTAAGATCTGTTCGATCATTAATTTATTTCAATACTTCCCCTGAATGACTTATTTAATACATTTAATTCATTCTAACATTATGTTCTTTAAATAACCAGTTGAATCTAATATTAAAATAATTCATTCAAAATGTGAACTCATATCTTATTATAGCGTTTATAACAAGTTGATTCGACAATTATATTAGTTCATGAAATTTCAAATCAATATTTATTTGGTAACTAATAAAGACCGATTAATTTATTGTTTGATTCAAATTTTACCTTGACTAACCCTTTTGTTAAGATATCAGCTAAATTTTCATTGCTAGGTATATATTTCAGATTGATTGATCGGTTTTGAATTTTTTCTCTTATAAATTTAGTTTTAATCTCGATGTGTTTCGTTCGGGGTGAGTAGGAGTTATTGGTTATTAATTGTATTGCACTTTTGTTGTCGCAGTGCAAAACCATCTGCTTCGGTAAGTCTGGAAATATTTCAAGCTCCAAACATTTCAACCACATGGACTCTTGTATTGCGGAAACTATAGCAACAAATTCGGACTCAGTCGATGAAAGCGCAATAGTTGACTGACGTTTAGATGACCAGGATATCGGTGCGCCTTGCATCATAAATATATAACCGGATGTAGATTTCCTTTCGTCCTCATCGCCCGCCCAATCGGCATCGCAATAACCTTCAAAATTACTGGCATCCTTGGAGTAAACGAGTTTCTTGTTGTATGTGCCCTTTAAATAACGAAGCACTCGTTTAAGAGCTATCCAATGAGCTCTGCCAGGATTTGTCGAGTACCTGCTGAGTAGACATGCTGCATAACTTATATCAGGCCTTGTAGTCTGCGCTGCAAAAAGCAAACTACCCACAGCTTCCATATACGGGACTTGCGACATACTTTCCTTCTCCTCGGGCGTTGATGGACACATTTTCGAAGAAATCTTCTGATTGCAATCAATTGGAGTACTGACCGGATTACAGTCATTCATGCCAAACTTTTCCAAGATGCTAAGGATATATTGAGATTGATCGATTGTGATTGTTCCTTCAGAACGGTTACGAGATATTTGAATGCCAAGTATCGAAGAGGCCTCACCCAAGTCTTTCATCTTAAAGTTCCCGCAGAGCAACTCCTTCAACTTAGTTTCATCGCACCTCCGTCAACTTGGCAGAGCACATATGTCAAAAACTAATTTTGAATAGCCTTGAATTATGTGCTAATTATGTGCTAATTTTGTGCTAAGTTTTTGATTTTTGTGCTCCAACGGTTTCGGAGAAAATCGACCTTGAAAAGTGCTCTGCCAAGTTGACGTCAAGCCAGCAGAGCACATGCTTAAATCGGCCGAAAACCAAAAAAAATAATATCCCTTATTGATGCCTGATTTATGTGCTTTTTTGTGCTAAGTTTCCAGCTTCGTAGCTCAAGCCGTTTAGCTAGAAATCGCATTTCAAATCCTTAGTCTGTTAGATTAACAGAAAACTGTTAACACAAATCCTATAAACGGATGAAAATCGAAAAAATAAAAAGCGCATACATATGCCAGATTTATGTGCTTTTGATTTTCTAAGTCCTTAATTTTTGTGCTATCCTAATTAAGCCTCTAGTCGCACTTTTAGATTTGGCTCTGTATGTAAAATACCTGTTAAAGCCCAGTTAAAGTTCTGTTAAAAATGTCAGCTGCAAGAAAGGAAAATAACCATGCAGAACGTCGACATTGTGGCGCCATGACAAAAACAACCTACAAACCAATAAATATGAAGACAAACACAATCCATATCACCAGGGCCACAGCAATTTCAGTAGGTATGGATAAAATAATCCTTGCAAAATAAATAAATGTCCATAGCGCACTGGTAGGCAGGCTGTTTAGTGTGCGTGAACCAATACATATGAACCCAGCCAGAATGTTGTTATGGTTAGCTGGGTGGGTAGCCATGCGTGGAAGAAAATAAAATGTGTAATCTGTGAGGGTAACGATCAGGGCTACCGTTTGAGTATTTGAGGGGAGAGTACACAAATAAAAAAATGATCTTAATTCATTTTAACAGTAAAGCTTTATTAATCTTTTTTAATTTGTACTTCACTCAAATAAATCATAATACAAACGTGAAATAAGGAACACAGATGATACATTAATTAAATAATGAAAAACTTAACAAAATATGAATAACTTATATCTTCCAAGAACGTTATAACATTTATTCAATAAAAGGAACCTAACTTAAATGTGAAAAGTTTGTGAGTGACATTTGGTTCAGTTCAGGGGTTCAGGCTCATATAAAATGAAAACATTCAGAGCATTTAAGCCTTGGTCAAATCAAATGAGGTCAGGGGTTGAATTACCGCATCCGTGATCGAGCAATACGTGACTGAATTTGTTATTGTTTTGCATGTAAATTCAACAAAATTCAGTGACGTATCGCTCGCTCACGGGTGCGGTAATTCGACCCCAGTTATGCCATGCCACTTAAATTTGTTTGCAGCACAATTATTATTATTAAAGAATTTTTGGAATTTTTTTTTGATATTTTCAAGGGGAGTACGGGAGTTCTGTGCATGCTAGGGAAGTACGAATATCCCCTTCGGTAGCCCTGGTGTCGATGTTCCTTGAAAATTAAGTGAATGAAGATCGACATTGCGGCGGCGCGCCTTAAGAAAATCTGTATGCAGAATGTCGACATTGTGGCGCCATGACAAAAACAACTTACAAACCAAGAAATATGAAGGCAAACACAATCCATATCACCAGGGCCACAGCAATTTCAGTAGGTGTGGATAAAATAATCCTTGCAAAATAAATAAATTTCCATAGCGCACTGGTAGGTAGGCTGTTTAGTGTGCGTGAATCAATACATATGAACCCAGCCAGAATATTGTTATCGTTAGCTGGGTGGGTAGCCATGCGTGGAAGAAAATAAAACGTGTAATCTGCGGGGGTGACGATCAGGGCTGCCGTTTGGTGAATTTGCAAAGGAGTATTTCAGAGGATAAGAGGGGAATATTTCGTGTTTGAGGGGAGAGTACACAAATAAAAAAATGATCTTAATACGTTTTAACAGTATCTTTTTTAATTTGTGCTTCACTCAAATAAATCATAATACAAATGTGAAATAAAGAACACAGATGATGCATTTATTTAATAAAGAAAAACTTAACAAAATATAAATAACAAAAATACCAATAACATTATAACATTTATTCAATAAAAGGAACTTAACTTAAATGTGTAATGTTTGTGAGTGACATTTGTTTCATTTCAGGGTTGAGGTTCAGGGGTTCAGGCTCATATCAAATGAAAACATTCAGAGCATTTAAGCCTTGGACAAAAAGTTGTTTGCTAGCACAATAATTATTAAAGAGTTTTTGGAATTATATTTTTTCATATTTTAAAAGGGAGTAGGGGAGTACAGTGAATGCTACGGTAGTACACATACTCTCTTAGTTTCACTTCGGCGGCCCTGGTGACGATGTTCGTTGAAAGTTAAGTAGGTACCTATAACTGTAGCTTGTTAATATGATGTTTGCCTGGTATAATAATAATGATAGCATCTGAATGAAGATCGACATTGTGGCGCCTTAACAAAATCTGGTGCACATACCTACATACATTAAAACAAGCGCGGTTCGCATACAGGTGGTGCCAGATGAATTTTTACGAAATCTGCATTTTTTTACTTAAAAATCGTCATTGTCATAAAAACAATAATAATTCTCGATTAGCGCAACTAACAGAAATCGCGGGTAGTTGTAACAAGTATGGCTGTTGCTATTACCAAGTCAAACACACAGAAATGATTACCTTTACTAAATAATTACAAATTCATTGCACACATTGCTTTTTTCCAAGTAGGTACATATTAGAATTGAACGTCTTAAAAAGTTGTGTGTCGTCCTCTTTGTGAAATTTTAAGTAGGCATTGCGAAAAAGCATGATTTTCAGTGATTGATAGAAAAAAAAATTTTCTCATCATTTGCACATAAGTTGGGAAAACTTAGAGCGCCAAAAATTAATTTAATAATTATAAAAGAGGAAATGCATGATTGATCACAACACAACACTTGCATTTTTGCTTAAGACCTAAAAATCTGCAAATGGCTGTCAAAAAACGGCAAATCGTCATTGAGGCTTAAAATCGGCAAAATGACGATAAATCTGCAAATATGACACCACTGAGATACAGGACCAAGTAGGAAAGGAAAATAAAGAATGGATCCACAAAAAAAATTAACGTGACGAATTTCTTGTAGATGTATAAATGTATTCGTAAATCCAAAAAAACGGATGTGTTAGTATAAAAAAAAGTACTTGCAACAGAATTTTTCACTCTTAATAATTCGTAACAGGTATGCTAATGCAATGTTAAGTTTTTTAGGCGAAATATTTGTACTCACAATTTATGGGCCCCAAGAATTTACCCACACTCCGCCATGATATTTGTTTTGATAACTGTTATTGTTTTTGCAGGAATAATGAGAATGCATATGTTTTGTTGTTTCAATGGTAGGTAGGTACGATTAGTGGCTGACCAACCACGATCATACCAGGCAAACAGCTAAAGAATAGGTCCCTACTTAAAAATAAGCTATGGATGATGGTAAGATGGTTGTTGAAGCATGCTGTATGGGATATTTAGATGGGCCAATCAAATGCAGTGATCGTATGCCCATCAATCCGTAAATGCATGCTTCGTTGAAGAATATTTTTTTGTAATCCTTTGAAAGAAGAGAGAATGAAATGGAGCATTTAGCGAAACGTTTCCTGTTGTTGGGAGAAAACATGATAGGCAGTGGCCAGTGGGTATAGGAAATGGTGTCTGGTGCGTTAAGCAAAAAAATCCAGGAAGTCATAACTATGGGTGGAGTCTAAAGTTTAGGCAATATAATGTGATTCGCAATAAAGAGTAGTAAATAGGTTCTTTTCATTGGTATTTATTAATTAATATTATGAGGAAAATAATAACAAACATGGAGACACTTTTGTTGTTGCTTTACAGGTAATGTTGGTTTTTTGTCATTTTTAAACCAGTGGTTGTTCCTTTAACAAAAGGCAGAAAAATGGCCAATAACTTAAGAGTCCATTTTCCTGGTGGAGGATCAAAATGTATTACACCCCTAAGGTGAAATTCTTCTGTCAAAATGGACAATCTAAATAGTTTTGGGAGATAATTCAGCGGTACTTTGCCCTTTTCATCATAAGCTGAATTAACTTTAATGAAAATAGATTTTCCCGGGACAACTATTCTTGCTTTAGCGGCACCAAAGCAACCTGGAGTAGAACATTGTCTTGGCATACCTATTTAACTGAAGAAAATTTTCAATATCCTGACAGTTTGCTTTCATGATTATAGGTATCTAGAAGAAGACTTAAGAGAGCATGCTGGACTATTTTAATTTTTAAACAATTACTGAGACAAGTTCCAAGTTTCAATGAAACTGGGTTTCATGAATGAAACAAAAGTTTGCTTTACAGTCCAAAATGTAGGTAACAATTAATGTTCGGATGCCCAGTTTGTCTTTTTTCAAAATGCTTTGACAGAATTTCATACACAGGTACCTATTAACTACATCAATACACCACATTTGAGAAGGATAGATCGGTTTTGCTTTCTATTTTCAGTGCCATGCCATCCACCTCATTCGCATCCTGATCGTACGCCGAAAGGGTTGCTGCTGCAAGTGGCGGTGAGTTGAAAGGAATATGAATGAATATTATTTCACTTTGGGATGGAGATTATGTAATTAGGAAAACAACAAAAATGTATTCTACTTGTGTTCTGATTGTACATCGCAGGTATGTGTGTGTGTAGGGGTTTAACTATGCGGAAAATGTGCACAGAACGGGTTTGGTTTTGGATGTGTTTTCTTGACCTAGGCGAGTAATATGAAGGATTATTTCAATTCGGAACTTTTTATGTCTTTGCTTGGCTATAGATTCTCATTCCTTGTAGAGTTTGGTGTTCGGATAAGTTTGATGCAAATGTATTATAATTAACAAAACTAATCAAAAGTAATTAGTATCTACTTACAACATCGTTCGTATTCCTTAAAAATAATTTAACTACCTACTAATGCAAATTATTATACCTACTGAACAATAAATATTATTATAAAAATATTATGTAGCTCACAAGTGTCGCTGCTTAATTGAAAATTAGTTAATAAGTTACAATAAAAGCAGCATATCCTTAGATAAAATAGTTTGCAGGGCACACGTACGTGGACGTGGCAAAATATTTACCCCCACCCATCTTAACAGTTACAGTAATTTAATTCTTTAAATTACATAAATTGTATATAACAAAAAATAAAAAATTAGCAAAAAAAAGCGTTAACAACAATTAAATAAGTAAGATAAATAAAATGTATATACATAGGTATGTAGGTACATATATATCTAGATATCTCAAAAAGAAAAGGAACGCAAAATTCAGTCAAATTTATTACTTTACAAATACTCCGTGAAATTTTTAACACCTAATGACATTATTAGTACCAAAGTGCCCACAGTTAATGACATAGCAACGAGGTATTTTGCGGGCTACAGCTTTTCTAAAGTAATAAAAAAAAGAGTAAGTAGGTAATATTTGTGATTTAAATATAATATAATATTTAATTAACGAAATTTGTGATATGATCTTTAAATATACTAATATATGTAATATATTTTAAAGATCATATCACAAATTTCGTTTTGCAATAATTGCGTTATGCGCGTGCGTACATGCTGTCATTTTAATTACTTATTTATTTTTGAGTTTCTTCGCATTTCTTTTCTTTTGCGGTATACATAACTTTGAAGTATTTATCAGGTTATTAGATAGGTATTGTCTGTCATTATCTGTCATTATGATTTTCATATTATTTTAGTTGTATGAGTACCTCTGACATCACGAAATTCTTTTTGTCCTTTGACATTTCTTCAGTACAGTTTGGCAAATATTACTTATTTTTTTTTATTACTTTAGAAAAGCTGTAGCCCGCAAAATACCTCGTTGCTATGTCATTAACTGTGGGCACTTTGGTACTAATAATGTCATTAGGTGTTAAAAATTTCACGGAGTATTTGTAAAGTAATAAATTTGACTGAATTTTGCGTTCCTTTTCTTTTTGAGATGTCTAGATATATATGTACCTACATACCTATGTATATACATTTTATTTATCTTACTTATTTAATTGTTGTTAACGCTTTTTTTTGCTAATTTTTTATTTTTTGTTATATACAATTTATGTAATTTAAAGAATTAAATTACTGTAACTGTTAAGATGGGTGGGGGTAAATATTTTGCCACGTCCACGTACGTGTGCCCTGCAAACTATTTTATCTAAGGATATGCTGCTTTTATTGTAACTTATTAACTAATTTTCAATTAAGCAGCGACACTTGTGAGCTACATAATATTTTTATAATAATATTTATTGTTCAGTAGGTATAATAATTTGCATTAGTAGGTAGTTAAATTATTTTTAAGGAATACGAACGATGTTGTAAGTAGATACTAATTACTTTTGATTAGTTTTGTTAATTATAATACATTTGCATCAAACTTATCCGAACACCAAACTCTACAAGGAATGAGAATCTATAGCCAAGCAAAGACATAAAAAGTTCCGAATTGAAATAATCCTTCATATTACTCGCCTAGGTCAAGAAAACACATCCAAAACCAAACCCGTTCTGTGCACATTTTCCGCATAGTTAAACCCCTACACACACACATACCTGCGATGTACAATCAGAACACAAGTAGAATACATTTTTGTTGTTTTCCTAATTACATAATCTCCATCCCAAAGTGAAATAATATTCATTCATATTCCTTTCAACTCACCGCCACTTGCAGCAGCAACCCTTTCGGCGTACGATCAGGATGCGAATGAGGTGGATGGCATGGCACTGAAAATAGAAAGCAAAACCGATCTATCCTTCTCAAATGTGGTGTATTGATGTAGTTAATAGGTACCTGTGTATGAAATTCTGTCAAAGCATTTTGAAAAAAGACAAACTGGGCATCCGAACATTAATTGTTACCTACATTTTGGACTGTAAAGCAAACTTTTGTTTCATTCATGAAACCCAGTTTCATTGAAACTTGGAACTTGTCTCAGTAATTGTTTAAAAATTAAAATAGTCCAGCATGCTCTCTTAAGTCTTCTTCTAGATACCTATAATCATGAAAGCAAACTGTCAGGATATTGAAAATTTTCTTCAGTTAAATAGGTATGCCAAGACAATGTTCTACTCCAGGTTGCTTTGGTGCCGCTAAAGCAAGAATAGTTGTCCCGGGAAAATCTATTTTCATTAAAGTTAATTCAGCTTATGATGAAAAGGGCAAAGTACCGCTGAATTATCTCCCAAAACTATTTAGATTGTCCATTTTGACAGAAGAATTTCACCTTAGGGGTGTAATACATTTTGATCCTCCACCAGGAAAATGGACTCTTAAGTTATTGGCCATTTTTCTGCCTTTTGTTAAAGGAACAACCACTGGTTTAAAAATGACAAAAAACCAACATTACCTGTAAAGCAACAACAAAAGTGTCTCCATGTTTGTTATTATTTTCCTCATAATATTAATTAATAAATACCAATGAAAAGAACCTATTTACTACTCTTTATTGCGAATCACATTATATTGCCTAAACTTTAGACTCCACCCATAGGTATGACTTCCTGGATTTTTTTGCTTAACGCACCAGACACCATTTCCTATACCCACTGGCCACTGCCTATCATGTTTTCTCCCAACAACAGGAAACGTTTCGCTAAATGCTCCATTTCATTCTCTCTTCTTTCAAAGGATTACAAAAAAATATTCTTCAACGAAGCATGCATTTACGGATTGATGGGCATACGATCACTGCATTTGATTGGCCCATCTAAATATCCCATACAGCATGCTTCAACAACCATCTTACCATCATCCATAGCTTATTTTTAAGTAGGGACCTATTCTTTAGCTGTTTGCCTGGTATGATCGTGGTTGGTCAGCCACTAATCGTACCTACCTACCATTGAAACAACAAAACATATGCATTCTCATTATTCCTGCAAAAACAATAACAGTTATCAAAACAAATATCATGGCGGAGTGTGGGTAAATTCTTGGGGCCCATAAATTGTGAGTACAAATATTTCGCCTAAAAAACTTAACATTGCATTAGCATACCTGTTACGAATTATTAAGAGTGAAAAATTCTGTTGCAAGTACTTTTTTTTATACTAACACATCCGTTTTTTTGGATTTACGAATACATTTATACATCTACAAGAAATTCGTCACGTTAATTTTTTTTGTGGATCCATTCTTTATTTTCCTTTCCTACTTGGTCCTGTATCTCAGTGGTGTCATATTTGCAGATTTATCGTCATTTTGCCGATTTTAAGCCTCAATGACGATTTGCCGTTTTTTGACAGCCATTTGCAGATTTTTAGGTCTTAAGCAAAAATGCAAGTGTTGTGTTGTGATCAATCATGCATTTCCTCTTTTATAATTATTAAATTAATTTTTGGCGCTCTAAGTTTTCCCAACTTATGTGCAAATGATGAGAAAATTTTTTTTTCTATCAATCACTGAAAATCATGCTTTTTCGCAATGCCTACTTAAAATTTCACAAAGAGGACGACACACAACTTTTTAAGACGTTCAATTCTAATATGTACCTACTTGGAAAAAAGCAATGTGTGCAATGAATTTGTAATTATTTAGTAAAGGTAATCATTTCTGTGTGTTTGACTTGGTAATAGCAACAGCCATACTTGTTACAACTACCCGCGATTTCTGTTAGTTGCGCTAATCGAGAATTATTATTGTTTTTATGACAATGACGATTTTTAAGTAAAAAAATGCAGATTTCGTAAAAATTCATCTGGCACCACCTGTATGCGAACCGCGCTTGTTTTAATGTATGTAGGTATGTGCACCAGATTTTGTTAAGGCGCCACAATGTCGATCTTCATTCAGATGCTATCATTATTATTATACCAGGCAAACATCATATTAACAAGCTACAGTTATAGGTACCTACTTAACTTTCAACGAACATCGTCACCAGGGCCGCCGAAGTGAAACTAAGAGAGTATGTGTACTACCGTAGCATTCACTGTACTCCCCTACTCCCTTTTAAAATATGAAAAAATATAATTCCAAAAACTCTTTAATAATTATTGTGCTAGCAAACAACTTTTTGTCCAAGGCTTAAATGCTCTGAATGTTTTCATTTGATATGAGCCTGAACCCCTGAACCTCAACCCTGAAATGAAACAAATGTCACTCACAAACATTACACATTTAAGTTAAGTTCCTTTTATTGAATAAATGTTATAATGTTATTGGTATTTTTGTTATTTATATTTTGTTAAGTTTTTCTTTATTAAATAAATGCATCATCTGTGTTCTTTATTTCACATTTGTATTATGATTTATTTGAGTGAAGCACAAATTAAAAAAGATACTGTTAAAACGTATTAAGATCATTTTTTTATTTGTGTACTCTCCCCTCAAACACGAAATATTCCCCTCTTATCCTCTGAAATACTCCTTTGCAAATTCACCAAACGGCAGCCCTGATCGTCACCCCCGCAGATTACACGTTTTATTTTCTTCCACGCATGGCTACCCACCCAGCTAACGATAACAATATTCTGGCTGGGTTCATATGTATTGATTCACGCACACTAAACAGCCTACCTACCAGTGCGCTATGGAAATTTATTTATTTTGCAAGGATTATTTTATCCACACCTACTGAAATTGCTGTGGCCCTGGTGATATGGATTGTGTTTGCCTTCATATTTCTTGGTTTGTAAGTTGTTTTTGTCATGGCGCCACAATGTCGACATTCTGCATACAGATTTTCTTAAGGCGCGCCGCCGCAATGTCGATCTTCATTCACTTAATTTTCAAGGAACATCGACACCAGGGCTACCGAAGGGGATATTCGTACTTCCCTAGCATGCACAGAACTCCCGTACTCCCCTTGAAAATATCAAAAAAAAATTCCAAAAATTCTTTAATAATAATAATTGTGCTGCAAACAAATTTAAGTGGCATGGCATAACTGGGGTCGAATTACCGCACCCGTGAGCGAGCGATACGTCACTGAATTTTGTTGAATTTACATGCAAAACAATAACAAATTCAGTCACGTATTGCTCGATCACGGATGCGGTAATTCAACCCCTGACCTCATTTGATTTGACCAAGGCTTAAATGCTCTGAATGTTTTCATTTTATATGAGCCTGAACCCCTGAACTGAACCAAATGTCACTCACAAACTTTTCACATTTAAGTTAGGTTCCTTTTATTGAATAAATGTTATAACGTTCTTGGAAGATATAAGTTATTCATATTTTGTTAAGTTTTTCATTATTTAATTAATGTATCATCTGTGTTCCTTATTTCACGTTTGTATTATGATTTATTTGAGTGAAGTACAAATTAAAAAAGATTAATAAAGCTTTACTGTTAAAATGAATTAAGATAATTTTTTTATTTGTGTACTCTCCCCTCAAATACTCAAACGGTAGCCCTGATCGTTACCCTCACAGATTACACATTTTATTTTCTTCCACGCATGGCTACCCACCCAGCTAACCATAACAACATTCTGGCTGGGTTCATATGTATTGGTTCACGCACACTAAACAGCCTGCCTACCAGTGCGCTATGGACATTTATTTATTTTGCAAGGATTATTTTATCCATACCTACTGAAATTGCTGTGGCCCTGGTGATATGGATTGTGTTTGTCTTCATATTTATTGGTTTGTAGGTTGTTTTTGTCATGGCGCCACAATGTCGACGTTCTGCATGGTTATTTTCCTTTCTTGCAGCTGACATTTTTAACAGAACTTTAACTGGGCTTTAACAGGTATTTTACATACAGAGCCAAATCTAAAAGTGCGACTAGAGGCTTAATTAGGATAGCACAAAAATTAAGGACTTAGAAAATCAAAAGCACATAAATCTGGCATATGTATGCGCTTTTTATTTTTTCGATTTTCATCCGTTTATAGGATTTGTGTTAACAGTTTTCTGTTAATCTAACAGACTAAGGATTTGAAATGCGATTTCTAGCTAAACGGCTTGAGCTACGAAGCTGGAAACTTAGCACAAAAAAAGCACATAAATCAGGCATCAATAAGGGATATTATTTTTTTTGGTTTTCGGCCGATTTAAGCATGTGCTCTGCTGGCTTGACGTCAACTTGGCAGAGCACTTTTCAAGGTCGATTTTCTCCGAAACCGTTGGAGCACAAAAATCAAAAACTTAGCACAAAATTAGCACATAATTCAGGGCTATTCAAAATTAATTTTTGACATATGTGCTCTGCCAAGTTAACGGAGGTTTTCATCGCATCTGTCTTTCGAAAAAATTAAATCGTCGTCAACATACACGGCAACGAACATCATCTGGCTGGCATTTGCAGAATAATACACACACTGATCTGCGTTGGAGCGCTGCAAACCAAATCCCATCAGCACTTTATTCAGCTTTTCATTCCATACCCGACTGGATTGTTTCAGGCCATACAAGGATTTTCGTAGTTTGCATACTCTACCAGTACCATCGCTAAATTTTTCCGGCTGCGTCACGTAGATTTCTTCTTCCAACTCCCCATTTAGGAACGCTGTATCAGCATCCATCTGCCAGATGTTTAAATTGTGCTTCACAGCTAAAGCAATAAGAAACCTTATCGACGTATACCGTGTTACTGGTGAGAATGTCTCATTGTAGTCGACGCCCTTTTTTTGCAAAAAACCTTTGCATACTAATCGTGCCTTGAACAATTTTACCTCTCCATTTTCCCTTTTTGTTTTAAAAACCCATTTAGATTTAATCGGATTCTTACCTTTGGGAACCTTTCTTGCAACGATCTGAATTCGGTTTCCATAGCTTCTCTCCATTGCTGCGATTCTTTGCATGACATCGCTTCCGCTACTGTCTCTGGATCGACTTTCTCCATTTTTGCACTAAGTCCTGCTTGGTTGAGTCTGCGACCAGCAATGCGTTCGGATCTACGTACCTCGTTTTCTGCAGCCACGTCTTCTCGTACCTCTTCGCTGACAAAAGGAACAATATCCTTTATTGATGAGGTATCAGCATCGTTGACATGTGTACTGTTCGCTGGTACACTAACTTCGATTGCATCTCCAGCATCGTTGGTAGCCAATTCATCGCGGATGACTGGGATATTAACCTCAGTTAGTTCTTCGGATGTGCCAAAAACCAATGTGTTGCCGACAGGTGTAACATTATCCAGAGTTAGATCTTCCGTTTCGTTGATAGCCAATTTGTTGCAGAAAGTTGTGTCTAAAGTATTTGAAAACTTTTCAGATTCGAAAAAAATTACATTTCTACTCACTACGATGTTTCTGTTTCTGTCACACAAACGATACGCCTTTGATTCACAGGAATATCCAAGAAACATGTACTCCTTTGATTTCGCATCAAGCTTCCGTCTTTTTTCATGTGGAACATGCACCATTGCTTTGCAGCCAAAAATTCGTAACATTGATAAATCCGGTTTACTACCAGTCCACAGCTCCTCAGGTGTTTTTGATTTTTCACTTCTACAGGGAATTCTATTTAGCAGGAACGCTGCGGTGTTTGCTGCTTCCGCCCAAAAACGCTGTGAAATATTCGCGTCGAATATCATGCAACGTATTTTCTCCAGTAGACTTCGATTTATCCGTTCAGCTACGCCGTTTTGTTCGGGGGTATACGGTGCTGTCTTTTGGTGTAGAATACCGCACTGTGACAAGAACATTTCAAACCGTTTATTGCAGTATTCTGCGCCGTTATCGGATCGAAAGACTTTTATTTTTCGCGAACACTGGTTCTCAGCATACGTTTTGAAACTGACAAGTTCTTCAAACACGTCTGATTTCTGCTTCAACGGGAAAACAAAAACTTTACGGCTGTAATCGTCAACAAAAGTAAGAATGTATTTGTACCCATTCCATGACTTCACAGGCAGCGGACCACACACATCAGAGTGTATCAAGTCCAAAATGTTCTCAGCACGATTTCCAACACTTTTAAATGATTCACGTGTGTGCTTTCCCTTTATACACACTACACACTTTGATGGTAATGGTTTTGAAAACTGTACACCCGTTGCTGCGGATTTTACTTTTAACAAGTTCTCATCGCATGTGTGACCCATACGTCTATGCCACAATTCTGTATCCAGCACCACTTGCATAGCCATTTCACTCTTACCTTTACTGCAATCTGTCTCGCAGTTCAGCCGATACATGCCATTGACTAGAACAGCTGTGCACACAAATTTGGAACATATTGCACATTGCTGATATTCGCACTGATTTTATTTTTGCCGTTGAGGAGGGAAACCTTTACGTCACCGGTATGGTCGATCGTCATCTTTGAATTATTTGCAACGATGATTTCCTTATGTAATGACTTCTTTTGATTTTGTAGAATGGAGTTATTCATCGTCATATGAGCCGAAGCTCCCGAATCGACATACCATGTGTTTTGCGAGTTTGTCCCATCGGCCATAAACGTTGTGTACAGACATTCTGTTTTTTTGTCTTTTTGCGGTTTCTTTTTCGCGCAGTTTCTTGCAAAATGCCCTACTTCTCCACAGCTGTGACAACGAAATCTGGGCTTTGTGTGTGTATACCTCTGTTTAACTGATTTACTGACCATTGCCTTAGATATTCCGCCGCTCTCGTTGTACTGGACTTGCTGCAATAATAATGTTTTAACTGCGTCTGATGTCAGCTTCGCTGAGGAATTTTCCACTGCCATTACAAGAGGTTTGTACTCCTCTGGCAGTCCAGCCAGCATCAAGGAGGCAACAATTTCATCGTCAATTTTCAGACCAGCCTTTTTCACCTTGATGGATATCATGACCATTTTGTTGACATATTCCTCCATGCCATCGCAATCCGAGAGTTTCAATTGCACCAGTTGCTTTAACAACTCCACTTTACGGCACAATCCTGTGTCTTCAAAGGCATTTGTGAGGCTGTCCCAAGCACTTTTCGCGGTCGTCGCATCAGCAATATACGAATAATTTTGTGTCTCCAGCAACAAAATAAGTTCGGACTTTGCCTTAAGATCCTTAGCGAGATCGTCCGCCCTAGCGTCGGCAGCAGGCTCAGCTTCCATGCAGCTCCACATTCCTTTGATCACCAAATATGACTTCGCAGCAATTTTCCACACGTCATAATTCTCCCTTCCTTTTAACTTCTCTACTAGAACATTTGTCGCCATCGTTATTTGTAGACTAGGGTGTCTGGGCCCATAACCTGATGAAATGGTACCTGAAATGAGAGAAGGTTTGACTAACAGGAAGGAAGAAACGCACCGCTCAAAGTGTAGAAGAGAAGTGATCTTTATTTTTCAAACTTAATACATATGATTCACAAATGAGTTTACGGAACATATTAAATTGGAACATCATGACATTAAGATCTGTTCGATCATTAATTTATTTCAATAGGTTGCACTCTGACCTAACATGAAACCACCCTTTTTTCAGTTTAGCCTTTAGATATAAGGAGGCTATTTTTAATCAGTTATGCCCTGCTCACTCTCGGTGGTGGGTTCGTTCACAACAAGAAGTTTCCAGATATTACTTTATTTTTCATTTTTATCATTTCTTCTTCGATTTCATCAAATTAATCAGCATTTGCATATGATAATTGGAAAGAACCATCCTTCTGGAAGTCAAGTGCGCTTTTAACAACCTTGGTTACTTGACCCCTGTACGCCGCACATGCTGGTCAGGTACGAGGTACGAGTATACCTCTTTTACGCCGCGAATTCAATCAAAATGTGATATCTGATAATATTAGTTTTAATAACTTGCTTTTACCTAGCTAAATATTTAATTTGTAAGTCAAAATTTATTAAAATCTAAAGTTCGAAATTTTTAACGAATGCAATATCTTTCTCTTGTTCCGTATATCTTTGAAAAAGTTAAAAACAGCAGAAAAACGCAAAACATTTTAGTTCAAATGAAAAATGAATGAAGTTAAAATAACATATTGTGTATGGTTTCAGATATTAGATTTCTTAGTAATTTACCCTTTTTCGTCCGCTTACTGATCCCTTTTTTCAAATTTGAATTTTTAAATTTTAATTTTTGTCAACATGTCATGTCAACATAACATTCACAAATTTGTGTTGGCTACTTCTTATGCCCACGAAGCTATTAACCCCGATAATTATCCAGGTTAAGCCTTTGTTGTATTTAACAAGGGATTTTTTTTTATTTTGCTTATCCTATAGCCGTGACAGAAACACAGCTATAGATACAATATTTTAATAAATAGTCGTTTATTTTATTCTCATCTCTTTCACACAGATTTTTAGCAGCTACAGTCTTCCAACCAAATGGAGCCAGGAAATATTTTCCCTGTTTTAACGAGCCTCACTATCGCACACCTTTTCGAATTTCAATATTTAGGGATCGATTTCACATTGGCTTATCGAACTCAAATGTTTTTAAGACCGAAGATGTAGGATTTTATATGGGAACTGGGTTGGTAAGTTTACATCTTTTGAAAAAAAGGAATAATAATCTAATATAAAAATATTTTCTAAGCTTCGGGATGATTTCATGGAAACACCTTATTTGTCACCAGATTCTGTAATTTGGGTAATCAGTGACTTTGGAAGACAATCACTTGAAACGGATCCAGTAAATTCTACAAACTCCAAAAAGCAAACAATGAGCAGAAATGAAAAAATCCATACTAATAGTACCAACAAATTTACTGTTCGCAGTATTGCTTCCTTAACACATTCCCTAAATCAAAAACTAGTATCCACAAATAATACTATGCTTTTATTAGCTTCGCCAAGCAATAAAACTAGTAAAAGCGACGCATCAAAGGCGGTTCGCGAAGTCTTGTCATTCACTTTCTACGCTCCTGAAGATCTATTAACTCGCGCGAATTCTATTATGAGAACTGCTAGAGATGTCATGAGTTACATTGAGTCATTGCTGAATACTAAATATCCTTTAACGAAACTTGATTTTGTAGCACTGCCATCGCTTGAAAAAAACATCATATCTTCCCTGGGGCTTATTAGTCTAAGAATATCATTCCTCACGGATCAGAAATCTACTACGACAGAGGAAAATCAACTATCAACAGTGCGAATTACGGAGGCAATAGTTCAACAATTTTTTGGCGGGATAACTTCGTCAAATTCATTAAAAGATAATCTTATTTGGGATGGACTAGTTAAATATTTGGCAATTTTTGTTCTTTCATCCTTACATCAACATTGGCCTTTGAGAGAAATGTACATATTACATTTGACAACTAAGACAATGGATATAGATGCATTACAAGGATGGTCAAGCATTACTAATGCTACAAAATACAATGGACATCAAGACGACTTTTATGTTGATAAGGTAAGACTGTTTAATTTAATTATAGTAGGTTAAATATTTTTGTATAAATGAAACTCCAAGCATAAATATATTTGTACATAATTGCTCCTAATCCAAAGAAATTAAAATCTGAATTGCAATAATGCAGGATTAATTTAATTAATTAATAACGGAGGATCCGGAAAAAGGAGAGTGCATTCCTATTGTGCCTCCAGTAACCCTTGTAGGTTTTCCCTTCTAGAAATACCAGTGGAAATACCAGCTACGTTACTACCATCCCTATCTACTTACTTACTTTACTTACTTATTGGGCTCCCGACCCGTGGAGAGTCTCTGCCTGAGACACTGCAGCCTTCTATCCTCTACGATAAGGGTGGCAATGGTGTAGTGGGTAGAGTCATTGCCTGTGACCCGGTCGGCTCAGGTTCGAGCCCCACCGGGGGACAGCAGTACTCGGCCACCCAAACATATAAGAGAAACGAATAATATCAGAGTTTCTCCCCCACTACACCAAAATAAAGAAAAGAGAGACGAAAAGAGACCCGACATTGGTGGTCTGATTCGAATATCTCTCTCTTCTTCTTTATATATATCCTCTACGATCCCGGGCACGTGGCTTCCATTTGTCCAGACCAAGCGCTCTGGCATCAGCGATGGCTTGGTCTTTGAAACGGAGGTTCGGTCTTCCTTGTTTTTTCGAACCTGGGGGCTGGGATTCGAAGATCCTCTTAGCCGGAGCATTATTGTACATTTGCTCGATGTGCCCTAGCCAATGTAGTCGACGTGTTTTGGCTTTTTGGACTACATGCACATCTTGCTACGTTCCTTTTTACCTAAAATAAAGCGAGATAAGGCGTAAGATACATATACTTATACATATAATGGATTTTTTTTTATTATGATGCAAACTTCATTTGCTCCTTGCGTGTACATTTATGGACAGTTTATTTTTGGTAGTATTTTAAATATATAGATTTTCAGTTATTTTAGTTTTTTGGAATAAAATATTTGAAGTTAAATTTTCTCTTTCATCCTGGTAATGCCTAGTCATGTCTCTTTTCCTCTTTTTTTTAAACAAAAGCCATTGTCAGTGAAGTGGTATATTTTCGGATGAGTTTGCTTCAAAGTTTTTTGACGTATTCTGAGATTCCATTAGTATGTGTAAGTGTATGATGGGTTAGAGTAGTGCAAGAGGATGTGCCAGTACGGAGGCAGGTGATGCTTTGAGAGTAAGAGAGAGAACCAATTAGGGGTATTTAATCCGTCCGAATCGAAACTCCCTGTTAATTAGGGGTCATCGTAAGCAGAGCGTCGCGATGACCAAGGTATTGAACTTTACGTTCAGCTAGGGGTGGGTCAGCTCGCGGAGAGTAATTTCATCTCATCTCTTATACCATGTTCCCACCAACGCAACGTGATTCAACTGAAGTAATTTACAAATCACGATACGATACCCACCGAACTTTTAAGTGTTTAAGTATGTCATTTGAAATTAGTTGGCAAACTTTCAGTATCGTACATATAAAAGTACAAAAGAAAAATTACATGCAGCAATTTAAAATGAGTTCAAATGCTTTGGATATAATTTATATCTACCAGAATAAATCCAAAAATGATGTAAACAATCACTATCTGCACTTTTAATTTAAATTTTTTGACAGTTTGTTTTTGTGTAAACAGCTGAAGTCGATAAAAGGCCTAGGTACCTAATCATTCCGTATCTTTTAAAACGATAATCGTCCGCGCGATAGCAGTCGACGATCTCGTCAACAATTTGCTTTCCGTAACTCTGTCATTATCGTCTCGTCTCTCGATTATTTGGTATAAAGTTTGAGAACATTATTTCACAAAGCTTGAGAGCTTTCCGGATCTCTGTAGCTCACAAACTGTAGTTTGTTAAACGATTTCGCTTGAAGTGTTTGGTGAATGTATCCTAGACGGCAACCGCCTGTCAGTTTTATTATTTTCAAAACCATCAAAAATGCTTCTTCTGATAGATGAAAGCTTTGAATAAAACTTCTTAGATAAAAAAATGTGGGATAAATTGCAATTTTAAATGCCGATAGCCTGCCCACAAAATCCGTTACTGCTTGGAGAAAGTGATATTTATGTTTCTTAGTACATTGGAGTGCATTGTTTTTGTTTTTTGTGTAAATACATAAAGAAATTATTATCTGCACAACGCATTTTTTATTTCATCCCTTATTTTTAGCGCCAACTCCTTCATCCGGTTGGTTCCAATTCCAACTTGCACATTCTTCGTTTAGGTAGTTGTCATCGCCAAGTTCTCGTTTTCAATTGCCGTAATGTTATCTTGAACATTATAATCATTTAAAGTTTACGAAGTCAATTTTCACAATAAAATTCATGAAAAATATTCCAATTGTCGGGAAAAATACACAAATCAATGCAAGACGATACCTCTTTAGCTATCGCGCAAACGCTTTCGTCTTGACTATAGTAGTCTGTCGATTATTGAGTTACGTGAAGCAAATGTTGAATCGTCTAAACGATATCGCCCGGACGATAGACGATTATTAAAGTTACGGAAAGCTAAGCTATCGTCGAAACGCTATCGCCTGACTATAATCGACATACGGAATAAGTGCAATGTTTGATTTTATTTATGTCTGTTCGATTTTATTTTGTGTGGATTTGCACGTATGTAATTAAAAATTAAACAGGTATAAATCACGTAAATAGTGATCACGAAAATGTATGGTAAATCACACCATTAATGAGGTGATTTAACTAAATTAAGTCGATTTAGCTAAATCACGTTGGTGGGAACATGGTATTAGCCCCATTGACTTCATAGGATTGCAGGTCAAGTGAATGTGACCTAGTTTAACTCGGGCTTTTTCTTTGGTGTTCGGTTACAGCACGAACGAAGTAAGCATCCAGGCATGTAAAAACACGTAACCCATGCTAGCGCGGGAAAGCGGTCATGCCTGAGCCTCAAGTGCCTGAACACCCCTCTCGTTATGGACTGCCTCAAGGGTCCAGTGGCCTTGGGTCATATGGGTGGGAAGAGTTTACCAGAGAGTTACCCCATCGCAAGCAGAAGCGGAAGCATTGCCATCATGGCATCATGGCGCCCAACGTGGGGCCCGAAGTTAGCAAAATATTTCACATTCAACATTGCACAGAATTTGTTCTTTTTCCAGATTAACAGTTTAGAAGTTTTGTTGATAGAGTCATATGGTAGAATGCTAAATAGTTCACACATTTAAATCTTACGATAATTTCATATACACTAGTCCGGTATTTGGGTCGAAGTAGTTCCTTATTTGCGTCGGTTGCAGTATTCGGGTAATTGTTGGGTAACATACTTTCATTCAAGGTCATTGACGATAGCGTACGTCCGGTAGATGGTTTGACGATTGTCCTCATCTATGTCAGTTGCGTATGCGTCCTTTCAGTGTTCTAAAACTGTTTCTGTAGCAATACATGAGTATCCTATGATGTAATTTTGTCACAGTTTTCTCTCTTCTCTCGGATCGAACCTCCTTAAGCTGGTCACATCCACGAAACCATACGTCCTTACAAATTACTATTGGGAATTTCTTTTGAATACGTAATTATAGAGCAGTTAGTATACATTGGCCGCGTTCCACTGCACGCTAGATGAACACCAGCATGTCAAACTTCATATAAAAATAAAGTGCACGACTGGATCGCACGAACCTTTCTCGTTCAAATCATCAGCTTGGTTGGCTTATTTTTATTTTATTACTGTTTATAGGCTATAAAACAAGATTTTTCAAATTGGTGATGCTGGTAGGTATCTATGACTCGAAGTAGAGTTTTTGATGTAAGAATTTAGAGATCTGTTTTTGAACTTGCACGTGTTTGGGGGTAATTGAAGTGCGGGTCTCTGATATTGTAGACTCCAATTGGTTGGAATAATTTAAAGGTTCATGATTAATATGGTTGATAAAAGAAGAAGTGGGAAATATTTGCTAAAAAGGAGTTTCTAGTAGCTGTGATTACATTTAACTGGTAGTGCGGTATTGTTTATAAGACGGCATTATTTGAATTTTTCTAAGAAAAACTAAGTACGGAGTTTTATTAAGAATACTTATGTTATCGTAAATAAGTATTTTACTCAAAATCTTTAAAGCTGAAACTAATATTGCAATGTTGAGTTCGAAATATAATCTTGCTCAACTATTTAGCTTAAAACTGAGTATAGGGTATTGTTCAGGATGTTAGTATTACTTGGTTTTTAAAGGTTTATCCAAATCGAAAATGGCGTTTTCGAGATTTAAACAGTTTTTAAAATGAGCGTTTTCGGTGGTTAGAATCGAAAACGAAGGACGCAGTAATGTTGAGAACGTCAATTTTACTACAAGTATGCATTTTGGTCAGAATCGCTTTAGCCATTTTCATGTAGGAAAAACAAAAGCAAACCATATTCTCAAAATATGCCTTTTTTTCAAAAATCTATTATAGACAATTTAGAGAAAAACTGAGTTTTCTATCATGTTAGGAATGACCATATTACCTTAAAAATTATTTTTTGTTGCAAACGTATTGACCGTTTTCGAGATAAGGCCACTTTTCAAAAGTACCGTTATTCTGGGTATGCAGCCATGTTGACCTTATGTAGCGTAGTGCAAGTGTACATTTTGGTTAAAATCTTTAAAGCCATTTTCAAGAAAACCGTAACTAAATTAAGTCTTAAAAAGCGAAATTTTTCCTAAACAATCCGTTGATCGATAATTTAGGGAAAAACTGAATTTGCCATCATGTTGGAAATGACCGTATTACCTTATATATGAATTTTTGTCGAAATAGTTTTGACCGTTTTTGAGATATGGCCAATTTTCAAAATTACCGTTATTCGAGCGCACATTTTGAATCATACGTAGGTACAGGATGTCGTTACAATAGAATAGGTATAAACCGAACTGATGAACTCCGCTTTATTCGAGAAGAGTTAGAAAAGAGTAGGCTAGAAATGCGTCAGGAAGTAGTTGCGCTAGAACTGCTCCAGTTATTCCACCCGTCACTATTCCTTCTTATTCGTCAGGCGAACCTATTAGACAGCCAGAATTATTAGCTAGAGCAGAGCCTCCACCTCAGAGCAATCACCGGTAGATCAAGCCGTATATCCAGTGCATATGTGGCGAAGCGCAAATGTTGATAACTTCCTATCACAGTTAGGTAATCTGAACCTTGTAACGATGCATTCGTTACAACAACAATTTTCCATATTTTTTTATTTATTTTCTCTTGCACTTTCTCCAGCATGGTCTATTTTCATAGACCATAGAGCAATGCAAAAAACATTGCAAGTGCACTCCACAGTCGTTCGACTGCTCCGCCCCCACACTGATACACACGAGGCACCCCCGCAATGGTCCATGACGTGTTCTCTATGGCCTGGCCATACATTTTGCATTGGTGGTAAAATTCACACCTGCTTGCTGGTTTCAAACTTATGAGACCAGCAAGCAAATCTGAAATAATCGAGCAAGATCACACTGTGGAAGAGTACCAATCTGGTGTACCGTGAATTTGTTCCTCAAGGAGTGTTTTACACGACTTGAAATTTTTGGTGCTGGCAGGCCTGCGGGTAGCTAGCGAATTGCCGAATCTTCCAATAGGAAGATTTGTAGAGAACGGGACTGTCGCAAGACGGACCTGTAGATTACCGGGACTGTCGCAAGACGGACCTGTAGAGTACCGGGACTGCCGCAAGGCGGACCTGTAGATTGCCGGGACTGTCGCAAGACGGACCTGTAGAGTACCGGGACTGTCGCAAGACGGACCTGTAGATTGCCGGGACTGCCGCAAGGCGGACCTGTAGAGTACCGGGACTGCCGCAAGGCGGACCTGTAGATTGCCGGGACTGCCGCAAGGCGGACCTGTAGAGTACCGGGTCCGGGTCCCTGCGCCTCAGCGTCTATGCCGCCTCATGGATAAAGTTATAACTCACCAATTGCGACATCAGGTATTTGTATACCTTGACGATTTGCTCATTATTTCGGGCACATTCGAAGAACATATTGAGCTCCTCAATATTGTTGCCGATAATATACACGAGGCAGGTTAAACGATCAGCCTTAACAAATTGAAGTTCTGTCACAAGGAACTGAAATACCTGGGTTTCATAGTAGGCAGTGGAGTCCTGAAGGTGGATACCGAGAAGGTAGAAGCCAAACAACAATTTCCGATACCACAGAACGCTCGACAAGTCAGGCATTTCTTAGGTATGCCCGGATAATATCGCAGATTTGTAGAAAACTTTTCGTCCCTGGTTTCGGATCTTTCAGACCCTTTTAATGAAGGGAGTGAAGTTCAAGTTTAAGCAAAAAGCTATTGAATCTTTTAACGCTATCAAATTCAGATTATCGTGCGCTCCAGTCTTAGTAAATCCCGACTTTAAAAAAAAATGGATCATCTCTTGCGCACCTCTTCAACTGGTATCGGTGCAGTTCTTAGTCAGGTTGATGAAACTGGAAATGAGCGCCCGATATATTTTTATTCCCATAAGTTGAATAAAAGAAACTATACAGTAACCGAGCGAGAGTGTTTAGCCGCTGTCATGGGTATAACAAAATTCAGGTTCAAGGTCGTTACGGATCATGCGAGCCTTAAGTGGTTAATGAGCCTAAGGGATCTTAATTGACGGTTGGCATGTTGGAGCCTGGAGCTACAAGGCTATTTGTTTGATATCGAACACTGGAAGGTTAGTTTATGGAGACATGGAGATCGCCCGATGGAACAATACTTAACGAAATTGACTTCATTCTAACAAACAAAAAAAATTTAGCTAAACTATTTAAGAAAAGCTATAAGAACGAATACGAAAAAGGATATTGATTTATTCAACGAGACGACAATTAAAAACATACTGCAGAATACTAAATCAATCAGAAAAACTAAACGGTTTCTAAACTATGAAAAGGAATGGATAACTTCGATGAATAAAAATAATAAGCAAATAACAAACCGAAATCTAATAAATGAAACAGCAACCTGTTTCTTCGAAAAACTATTTAGCTCAACACAATACAAACCTGACGAAACAAACATTCAAAGCAGAACTATAATCATAGATGACGTGCCATTATTTGAACTAGACGATATAGAGAAATCAATTGACGAACTTAAAACAGAAAAAATCCTGGAAATGACGGTATTTCAGCAGAAATGTTAAAATATGGAAAAAACACTCTATTCCCCCTACTGACCATTTTATTCAACGCCATTTTGACAAGACAACAAATCCCGAATCAATGGAAACACAGTACAATAACATTGATACATAAAAAAGGTAGCAAAGACGATATTAACAACTACAGACCTATCAGCCTTATATCAACAGTATATAAACTATTCTCAAAGACTATATATCGGACCATCAAAACCGAACTTAACAACAAACAGCCACGGGGACAAGCAGGATTCAGGGAAGGATTCTCTACAACGGACCATCTTCAGACCATAAACCAACTGATTGAAAAATCCAACGAGTACAGACAACCCCTATATCTCCTATACATCGACTTTAGCAAGGCATTCGACTCAATAGAACACAACAAAATATGGACGGCTTTAGAAACCAAGGGATTCATGATTTATACATCAAAACTCTAAGAAACATATATAAAAACAACACTGGACAAATAAAAACAGAAAGAACAGGACGAATGTTCAGCATAAGAAGAGGTGTACGACAGGGTGATCCAATATCACCACCATTATTCTCTGCAGTACTCGAAGAGATATTTAAACAACTTGACTGGAATCGATTTGGAATAAATATATGGAGACAACATTTGAACGATTTGAGGTTTGCTGACGATGTTGTCCTAATATCACAGAAAGCGGACAACATTCAGACAATGGTAACACAGCTGGCTTCAATTTGTAAAAACTACGGACTATGCATAAATCAGTCTAAAACAAAAGTGATGACCAACTCTACCCATAAGGACATTACACTCGATGGCGTAAATATTGATTATGTTGAGGACTATATTTATTTGGGACAATTAAAATCATTTAAAAATCAAGAAGAAAAGGAGATAGATAGACGAATATCAAACGCATGGCGACAATTCTGGAACATGAAGGAGATACTCAACGCAAAACTAAATAAAGACACAAAAAATTCATGGATTCAGCAATTTTACCAGTTCTGACATACGGACTTAAAAGCTAAGGATCTGTCAGACAAAAATGGAGAGGAAGCTTCTTGATATAAGACTAATACAAAGAGTGCGAAACGAAGAAATAAGAACACAAACGGACATCATCGATGTAACAAAAAGGACGAAACAACTTAAATGGAACTGGGCAGGACACATATTCAGAATTACAGATAGACAAAACTTCTGATCAAATGGACACCACTAGCGACAAGATCAACCGGACGACCACGAACAAGATGGGTTGACGATATTAACCAATTTAATAGGTATTGGTACCATGACGCAAAAAATAGAGATCTATGGACAACTATGGGGGATGCTTATACTATTTGCAACTAATTTTGAAAATAATGATTAGACTTTGCAAATTGTGATAAATTTATTTTATGTATTATAAATTAAATTAAATAACGAAATGATATAAATATTTCTTATAACAATGTAATAACATGAAACATGTATGTAATATAGTGACGAAAAGTTTTTAATCATAATAGTTAATAAAAGCTTATAAAAATACGAAGATATTTCATAGAAAACCATGAAAACAATCACAGATACCATCTTTTTAATGCAGCTGGATACAAATTTTACACCACTTAAATTGGGTGACATGGAGTTTCAACCGAGCAACAACATCCACACGGTCCCCAGTATTATAGAGCAATGGAAGTGCAAACCAATCCATGGGAAATACCCTCATCAATTGGGTGGGAACGGGATAAGCAAGGAAGCTTCAACGATCTGGCTGCCCAGAGGTCAACTGTTACCTGAAACGGAAGGATTTGCTATCGCTATTCAAGATGGTATTATCGCAGCAAAACAATATCGACGGGCAATCTTACACGAAAACATAGATAATTTATGTCGTCGTTGCCGACAGGGGATAGAATCCATCGAACACGTAATAAATGGGTGTATAACTTAAGCAAACCACGACTATCTCAAGAGACATAATGATGTAGCTAAAATCATACACCAGGAGCTTGCCATGAGATGCAAATTCGTCGAGGGTAAGAAACCATACTACCAGTACGAAGCAGCTGAGGTTCTAATAGACTCCAACTTTAAATTGTACTGGGATCGAGCGATGACCACTGATCATCCAATTTTAGCGAATAGACCTGACATAGTCTGGATCGACAAGGCCTTGAAAAATGGATATATCTTGGATGTAGCACTGTAGCAGTACCACTTTCTATTAACATCAACAGAACCTATGGGGAAAAAATCGGAAAATATGTTGAACTGGCGCATGAGATCAAACAACGAGAAAGGCTAAATCAAATACGTGTGGTCCCTATCATAATATCCAGCACAGGAGTAATCGAACAAGCTGTTATTGACAAGCTGAAAAAATTAAAGTGCGAACATCTTGTGCACGAAATGTCGAAAGCAGTTATGCTGAACACCTGCAGGATAGTTCGAAAGTTCCTGGAGCAACCATAATAAAAGTGCCGATACGACTTGCAAATTGTAATTGCCGTCGTACTCGGTGTAAATGGACCCCAGCTCGCGCGGTATCTGGGGGGGAAAGAGGCATGGGAATAATAATAAAAATAATAATAATAATAATATACTGTGCAGCCAAATAAAAAAAAATATATATATATACAAAAATATTCTTTGAAAAGTAAAATTCGGTTTTTTTTAAATATACCTATTCATCGAAAACGGCACTTAGAATATACGCCAGCGATACGTTTAGGAAGCTCATTCGACGCTACACCACGCGGCCCTTGAGAGTTGTCTTTCCCGCCACTCCAATTAAATTCCCTGCGCAACCCACCGTTCCGAACCAGCTGCAGACCTACCTATCAAAGGTCGAGAAATTCGCTCTGTTAATTAATCGCCGAAATTGGGAAAGCCTTGCATATCCGCGAAGTTCACTTGCAATACACTGGTACCACCACACAGTACCGCCTGTTTGGTGAACATAGCGACAATCGCCACACTAAGTCGGATCCGGGAGTCGAGCACCAACGAACCAACGCTTCCAATCTCGTGCTCGAAGTCCAAGGCCATCGTCGGCGAGAAACGAAAGTTTTGCAGTGCTATAACACCAACGAGGATAAGCTACGTCGCCAGCACGCCAGAACAAGGGCGCCTTCAGCTTCGCCCTAGAAATCTCGGCGAAAACCAGGAAAAATTCTTCGCGGTTTAAGCTTTTCACCGTAGATCGCATCCCGCAACATCTATCGCCGAATTCGCCATCCAGCAACAACAGCAGCAGATACACCATATAGTTTTTTTTTTTTGTTACGCTATCGCTCATTAGAGGGCTCTATTCGAGTGTCTAAAATTAAAAGCTAAGTTTTTTTTTCTTGTTACACCGTTAGTTTAAATATTTTTTTTTGTTCCCAAATCGTATATACAGGTTGTTTCGCGATGGCATGAGCAAAGGACGGAATGCGGTGCACCTCATCTCCCCACCCTTGGGCCACGGATGTAGTTATTGGTAATAACCCTTATTATAATGAAGGGGTGAGTACATTCTACGTTTCCTATTATTTGAAGTATGGTGAAAGTGACCTAGAAGAGTAAGAATTTGATTATTTTTTTTGCGAGTAAAATAAGCGCGTTCAATTAAGCTTTTAAGCTTTGTTTTGGTTTTCTGCGACTGAGACAGAGTAAATAAAAGAAAAAAAAAAGAAAAATTTTTGGTATTTTGGTTGCATATGCATAAGTTTATATACATCTTAATTGGCGTTCCCTTTTATCTAAAAAAAAAAAGCGCGATAAGGCGTAAGATACATGTTTTGGAATTTTTAACTTTTTGTTGTGCCACAAACATGCGCGACCTTATTTCTAGATATTGTATATCACGGAATAAGACTATCGTGCGAATATACACAATCAGCAGAATCGACATTGTGGGAAAATATAAAAATCCAACGATGCGACTGCTGTTTGAATCGGATACGGCACTGTATTGAACTTCACTCATTTTTGGACAGTGAGTCGTAATTAAGAAGCGAAAGAGAACGGTTGTTTATCTAATTTAAAATCGCAGTCTTCAGATCTAAAAACGCAGTTCATAACATTTGGCGCAGCCGGTGAAAAAATCAAAACCGCTCCGAAATAAATAAGCATAAACTAACAGTGCAACTGTGTGTAAAGTGTAAAGTGAAAGAAAACTTAAAGACTTAATAAATGCCTGGATTTTCCTTCGCCATTAATAAGAGGAAAAATCAAGTAAGGAATAGACCAAAAGGCAGAACAAGTCTTACCCAAAGAAACTACAGTTCGACTGAGGAAGAAGAAAGTTTAAGAGACAACACCAACATCAGAAGCCTGCGATCTGGAAGGAAGCACACAAAAGAAGGAAGTACTGAAAGAAAAGATAAAGAGGCCACATCAACAAGCAAGACAACCGTAGACGACTCCATAAATATTAGAAGGCTAAGATCCGGAAACATCCAAAAAAAAGTAAGCGATCTTGAACAACTTGTATTAGAAAATAAGAAATTAGATAAGGAATTTGTGTCATTAGTTGATAGTTTTGATAGGCAAGTAAATATTCGGGGATATAGTAAACTAAAGAAAGAAACTTCCAAATTTAAGGAAGAAATAAGGACATTTAAGGAATTAGCTTCAACGGCAATAATAAATTCTCTCCCTGCTCTTCCATATTCCCCAAACCGAAAAGACACGACAAACAGAACAATGGCGCATTACGTTGGTAACGAAACAAATGGGCTCGATCAGAGTATATTTGACATTTCATATCAACAGGCAAACTTGGTTCAGCTTATTACGAACCTTGTTCCTAATTTTGAGGGGGAACATAGTGCAAATTTAGTGACGGATTTGCAAACCTTTTTTAACTGCTGTAAGCAGGTAAAGTCCTGTTTACGACCAGAGCAGGAAACACATTTCTGCCAGCTGATTCGAACTAAGCTGAGATGGAATGCATTTGTTGTTATGCAGAATAGCAACTTTTCAAATTTCGATGAATTTGAAAAGGAGCTTAAGAAAGGAGCCTAGAAAGTCATACATACAAATATCCAACGAGTTAAGGCAATGTAGGCAATTCCCGACGGAAACTCTCAATTCCTTTTTAATCCATTTGAATAATTTAGTGGCACAGTGTAAGTTAGCAGCTATGGACCAGTTTCCATCAGATGCAAAGGCATTAACAACTGACTCGGAACTGGCCGCTATATATTCATTAAAATCGGGAGTGGTAAGTCCAACAATAAGACAGTACCTACTCACAGTAAAAGAAACTGACCTTAAAACCTTATGCGATCAGATTTCAAAAATAGAACTTGAAAGTGTTAGTATGATGAATACTTTCAATGTCCAACAATGGCCTCCCCAAAACCATAATTTCTCGTCATACCCCTATATTCCAGCTTTTAACAATAATCCCCAGATGCACCAATGGCATCAATATGATTTTCCTTATTCTAATAATATCCCAGTTCCTCCAACACAATATCATCAGTCACACAATAGTAACAACTATACGTTAAATTTGCCTAGGAAAGATAACGAAAATCAAAAATTTTCCAAAAAAATTTAATGGCCATAAAAATATAACATGTAGTTTCTGCGACAAGCCGAACCATTCCTATGCCGAATGCAGAACAAGGAAAAATACTCCATTCTGTACTAACTGCAAGGTTTATGAACATGGCGTACATACATGCTCGAAGACTGAAAAAAACTCTAAGAGTGTACATTTCAGTCGTGAGAAACAAAAAAACAAATTCACGGTTAAATGCGAATTTTGTTTGCGAACGTCGCATACCATTTCCGAATGTTTTGCCAGAAAAGCATGGGAAAATAGAAACTCGGGAAACAGGCAGCGGTCGACCGAAAACTCCCCGGCTCGACATTAATAGCAAACAATGGGTCAAACACTAGCAACCTCGTGCACTTGCCACTAGATATCGCGAAAAACGAAAGTGTCAGTTTGTTAGTAGATACTGGGGCGGATATCAGCCTGCTCAAATTTAACAGTACGAATGGTGACCCCCCAGATCACTCCAAAAATGTTGAAGTTAATACTATATATGGCCAAGGTCGTACGCTTGGTTCCAAAATTGGTAAATTTCAATTACGAAAGGAATTTCCTTGCGAATTCCAAATCATTAATCAAAACGATTCAATTCCCGCTGATGGGCTACTGGGTAATAACTTTTTAAATGAGCATTGCAATGTAGAAGGGCCAAATAAATTATTACGTTTTCCGAAAACAAACTACAACCCTTCTGAGTTCGCAATACCACTAACTACAGGTAAAGAAGACAGAAAAGAGACTCCGAGCGAAATTTCTACTTTTTCGACCTGTGGTTCAAAAGCCCATTTAATCAAAAAAACAATGAATCATTCTGACCAGATTAGTGTCGAAACCCCTAGGAAAAACAAAGCTAATTTAACATACAATCTTGAAAGTAAATTTCAACTAAAATCAGGAAATATTAGATATGAGACTCCGATAGAAATTTCTTCTTTATCCACCACTCTTACAACTAGTGATTCCGCAGTGCATACAAATAAAGGAAGTTTAATAGTGCCACCCCGTAGTAAAGCCATATTAAAGATCCATGCAGATATTACGGAAGAAATGGTTTGCCTTTCTAAGCAAATCGAATGCGGTGTGTACATTGCCAACTGCATTGTCAAGCCGGTCAATAATCAAGTGCACATCGGAGTTCTAAATATCACTTCGAATGAGGTCGATTTTGAACCACTTATTCCTAATCTTGAATACGAACGTTTAGATAAGTTCTCCGTGAACTCTTTGAATGGAAAAGAGTTTGACGGACAGAATTTAAGTTACTATCAAAAACAAAAAGCAAATAAATCCAATCGATTTAACGATACAGATACACCGGGTCATGTCAACATTTTTAGTTTAAATGCCCACATGCCACCCAAAACTCTGCCTATAAAACGGATTTCACTTTTGAATGAAAATATATGTTTTGATAGTACAATCAGTTCAAAGGAAAAGGAAAGTGTGCTTCAAATATGTCACGAATATAACGATATATTCAGCCTTCCAGGTGACAAACTTACGTATACCTCCTCTGTAATGCACAATATTCCGACAGTTGCCGATCAAGCCCCAATAAATTCAAAAATGTATAGATTACCGGAATCCCATAAATCAATTTAAATCAATTATTAACCAACAAATAACGGAAATGCTAGCGGAGAAAATCATTATTCCCAGCAAAAGCCCGTGGAATTCTCCATTGTTGGTAGTTCCAAAGAAACCAGGATTAGATGGAGAGCTGCGATGGAGAGTAGTAATAGATTTTCGTAAACTAAACGAAAAAACAGTCGGTGACGCATATCCTCTTCCGAGAATAGAAGACATTCTTGACCAGTTGGGCAACTCCAGATACTTTGCAACCCTTGCCATCGCGAGAAAACTGCATTCAGTACAGCCTACGGACATTATGAGTTCTTACGAATGCCGTTTGGTTTGAAGGGAGCTCCAGCTACTTTCCAACGGTTAATGAATTATTCATTGACTGGATTACAAGGTTTTGAATGTTTCGTTTATCTCGACGACATTGTTATTTATGGGCGGAATATTGAAGACCACAACGCTAAATTGAAAACAGTTTTTGACCGTCTAAGGCTGAACAATCTTGAGCTTCAACCTCAGAAATGCAACTTTCTAAGAAAAGAAGTTATTTATCTAGGCCACAAGTGCACAAATATTGGGGCCCTACCAGACCCGGATAAAGTTGCATGTGTTCTCAGTTTCCCTAGACCAACCAACATTAAAAGAATGCAATCTTTTCTTGGTTTATGTAATTATTATAGAAAATTTATAATAAATCACGCTGAACTAACCTTACCTCTAACGAAATTACTACGAAAAAATGTAAAGTTCCAGTGGAATGATAACTGCGAATCAAGTTTTAATAATATTAAGATTATATTGACAAGTCCTCCCATTTTGAGATACCCAAATTTCGAAGAACCGTTTCTACTCACCACTGACGCTAGCAATGAGTCTTTGGGAGCTGTTTTATCCCAGGGATGCATTGGAAGCGATCTTCCCATTTCGTACGCAAGTCGGGCTCTTAATCCTGCTGAAAAAAACTATTCAACTACTGAAAAAGAACTCCTGGCAATTGTGTGGGCCGTCAGAAACTTCCGGTGCTATTTACAGGGTAGACACTTTATGATCTACACCGATCACATGCCTTTGAAAGGAATTTTGAAAGCAAAAGATGCATCTTTCCTACTTCCATGATATAGAGGAGCTCTCTGATGTCTCACTAACCAATCTTCACAGGTTCATAAATACATCGGGATGGCTGGACAAGGTCGAGTAGCTGCAAACAAGGGAAGAGTTTTTCATCGCCAACAACTCCGGACGATCCCCCACCAAGGGCGTCACAATGGGTCCACATGGACCTAAGTGGGGTACGACAGGGCTCGCTCTGCTGTACCCACCCAGTAACCTAACCTAACCTATCAATTCTATTCAGAGCTGGTTTTTCATTAAAAAAAATTTGCAGTTGGTTCCGCAAAAACTACAATATTTTGAGGGAATTTGCTAAGTTTTATCAGTGCTTTAATTCCAAAAGCAGCAGATCTGCTCTACACTTGTGCTGCCAATTTAACGCTCATTTTTTTTTTAATTAGTGGGATCAATATGTGCAGATGTTAATTGAGGACAAATTACGTTCCCATAACATTTTTTATTTTTTTTTCGGCTTGCACGTTTTGCAACCATCACTTCTCTAATTGCAATATGCAAAAGCATTAGCACAGTTGGGAATGCCATCGCCGAATCGTGCAATGCATGAAATTTTTGATCTAGAATTGCAATGTGACCTACAATACGATCGCATCGAATTGAATGCTTTTGTTCAAGCAAATGATAAAAATTGGAAATGGTGGGATGTCTGTTGATGAAACTGGATTGATAACATTGCCAAATGCTTTTTGCCGTTTTGTTGCTGCTAAGAACAAAGATGTCAGTGAATAAAACAATCCATTTACTTGAAAGTTAAAGGCGAAGACCACGAATCCCAATGATTCTATCTGATATTCCATTTGAATTTAAACGACTTCAGCCTTGCGTTTGCGGTTACTATTAAAAAGGCGCAAGGGCAAACGTTAGGAATTTGTGGAGTGAATTCAGAGTATCCAGTTTTTTCAAATGGACAGTTATGTGTATGTACTTACCCTGTTCGCGTGTTGGCAAAAAAAGTCATCGGTTTTTTTACACCGGAAATGGAAAAATCAAAAATATTGTGTACCAGAAAGCATTACAATAAAAACTATTTATCACTGATTTAAATGAATTTAAATTTAATTTTTTTTATATTTCTGTATTGCAATACCAAGTGTGCAGGGGTCCGCTAGTATAATTATAAGTTATAATACTTAAATAAATTATTCCAGCTCTTCGATTGGCAGGATACAGATCTTCTGTGACGGCCTAGTAAGTTGATTTGTTGCTGTTTGGAGAACCACGCTCCGAACTAGTCCGTCCCTGCATGGTATCAATCTCTTTCCGCCCCATCGCCCATGTCGGTGGGTAATTCTCGCTCTTTATTATGCACAATTGTCCTTCTCTCAAACCATATTTTTCTTTTCGCCATTTCTTTCTCTCGTACAGAGTAGATAAGTACTCTTCCTTTTACCTGCAACAAAAATGCGCAAGCATAGTCTTACGCTCCTTCCACAATTTTATGGCCTTTGTAATTGGCTACGAACGGTAACGGTAACACAAGTGGCTCACAAATCAGAAAATGTCCCGTCGTTAACGCCTGCATTTGGATCATCGCTTAATGGATGTAGCGGTCTTGAATTCAAGTAAGTAATGTCAAAAACTGCTCATATGCTAAAACCACAGACAAATAATATACAGATGTCTCACGTCCATAGAGAAAAGTGTGGATACTTTTTGAAATCGTCACAACGATTGTCCAACAAATGGAAGGTGAAAACAGAACACACCACACATCTTTTGAGAAGGATAGATTGGTTTTGCTTTTTATTTTAAGTGCTATGCCATCTCACCTCATTCGCATCCTGATCATACGCCGAAAGGGTTGCTGCTGCTGGTGGGTCAAAAGGAATATGAATGAATATTATTTCACTTTGGGGTGGGGATGAAATTCACTTTCTGCTAGTCCACAGCCGACGGCCGTTGTTGCTTTGATTGTTGTTGTTATATTTTTGGGTATATTCGCTTTCACAGTGATCAATCTTCCGAGGAGATTATGTAATAAGGAAAACAGCAAAAATGTATTCTACTTGTGCCCAGCCTGATTGTACATCGCAGGGGGTATTTGCGTGTGTAGGGGTTTAGCTATGCGGAAAATGTGCACAGAACGGGTTTGGTTTTGGATGTGTTTTCTTGACCTAGGCGAATAATTTGAAGGATTATTTAAATTCGGAACTTAATATGTTTTTGCTTGGTTATGGATTCTCATTCCTTGTAGAGTTTGATGTTCGGATAAGTTTGATGCAAATGTATTATAATTAACAAAGCTTATCAAAAGCAATTAGTATCTACTTACAACATCGTTCGTATTCTTTAGAAATAATTTAATTACCTACTAATGCAAATTATTATACTGAACAATAAATGTTATTAAAAAAATATTATTTACCTCACAAGTGTCGCTCCTTAATTGAAAATTAGTTTATAAATAAAGTAGTTTGCAGGGCATACGAACGTGGACGTGGCAGAATATTGAATCCCACCCCTCTTAACAGGTATAGTAATTTAATTGTTTTAAATTAGCTAAACAAAAGCATAAAAATAATAAAAAAAACATAGCTTAGCAAAAAAGGGAAAGCATTTACAACAATTAAATAAGTAAGATAAATAAAGTATATATACATAATGTAGGCACATATCCAGGTATCTCAAAAAAAAAAGAAATGCAAAATTCAGTCAAATTGATCACTTAAAAATACAAATTTAAAAATCAAAAATCAAAAACAATAAGTAGACTTAAGTATCTACCTATAAAGTATTTCCATATAAACATAAATACTAAAAAATCATATCACAAATTTCGTTTTCCGAATATGTGCGGAAAAGTTGTCATCATAATTACTTATTTATTTTTGAGTTTCTTCGCATTTCTCTTCCTTTGCGGTATATGTACAAAATATCAAAATATTTATCAAGTTTTCAGATATGTATTGTTCTGTCATTATCTCTATATATATAAAAATCTCGTGTCACAGTTTTAGTGTTTAAACTCCTCCGAAACGGCTTGACCGATGTTGATAAAATTTTATATGTATATTCATTGGGTATGAGAATCGGTTTATAACTAATTTTTATACCACTAAGTGTTAAGGGTGACTCAACCCAAACAAAAATTTGCATTGTTTGGAAACATTTTTTTTTTAATTTTTTTAATTTTTACCCTTCTGCCATTAACCCCTAATTTTTAATAGCATTTTATATTTTTTTATTTCTACTGTATTATTCTAAAGAAAAAATAAAAAAGTTTTTGCAAGGCTGTCATTCATTCCTATAAATAGATTCGTATCGAATGCTAGATTTTTTAAATTTCCGCCAGACAACACTATCTACCAAAAACCAAATATGCATGAAAGCTTACCAATTGAATTTAATATTCACAAAATGGTGCACGCATGTAAGCCTTCACTTAAATATTACGTGTGTGTATCCATTTTCATCCATCATCACCATTGTCACGGCAAAGCGAAGGTACCCATACATATCTCGGGTTATTAAAGCTCTCACTGTCACTGGATTGTATAGTTGATTTTGAGAGAACCTGTATTTGTATCTCTTTTTTTCTTCCCTAAGTAAAGTAGATTATACTATGTTTGACACCTCTTAGTTCAACCCGCTTGGTCATGCGCAATCACACATCACACAGTACAGCAAGTGCAAGATGAGCTGTGTAGGCCGCTTCATACACTCTTAGAACGCTTGCTCTCAGTATTTATTTATATATTGTTAAAAGGCGCTTAATAACTAATTTTATACCTCTAGGTGTTAAGGGTGGCTCACGCCAAACAAATTTTTTTTACTTTTTTTCGATAAATTTTTGTTGGTTATTTTTTTATGATGTGGCATTAAATAATACATTCAGTATTATTAATTACATTACATTCATTTTCACCCTCCTACCACCAACCCCTACTTTATAATAGCATTTTATATATTTTAACTCCGGTCGATAGCTAATCAATTAACACTTGATCAACTATCCCCGCCAGGGTTCTACCGTTGTCACTTCTCACCCCGTAAACAGCACGGAGTAGGGATGTTTAGAAAGTGTCCCATATAATTCAACAACATTCAATACAATATTTATTACAATAAAAAAAAACACAAACAAAAACATTAATTCAGTTCAAGTAGCATGGCTAAAATTTTGCATTGTATTCAAACACAAAGATACAAATCGTATGAACGGAGAGTATAAATGATAGAGATATAGATAGATATGTTATTTCGATTGATTGTCAACAGGTTAAAAAATTTCTAAAAAGTGTCCAAAATCGTGTTTTTTAAAAAGAGTTGTTCTGGTGCCTGAGTTATCGTTAAGGTGTCCAATTGTTACTAAAGTGTCCCAAGGGTAACCCTGGATGGGAGCGTTCTTCTGTCTCTTGCAATAAGCTGTATCTCACTTGACCTTATTTTACTCCTGTGACAGACAGAGGAAGAGACAGTTTGGTTTGCTAAGTAAAAAGGTATTCATTTTCATCCATCATCGTCATCGTCACGACAAAGCAAATGTAATTCCAGTCCAAATATGTCGGGTATTAAAGCTCGCACTGTCACTGGTCACTGGATTTTTTTCTTCCCAGAGAAGTTGCTTTGTTCAACCTGCTTGGTCATGCGCAATCACAGAACAGTGATAGAGTTCGGGAAAACTATACATTCGAATAACAATGAAAGCTATTGGTTAGTATTTATATATTGTTAAAAAGCGCTTAATTTGATTGTTTTATTAATAAAACTATCTATAGGAGATGTTTTACAAACTTGAAGCATATTAGATCAAACACGGTTATTTATTTACCACTTTTCGATATCATTAACATCGACTGGTCTAGAAATAATTCAAATGGCAAAACAACGTTTGCCGGGTCAGCTAGTAATTTTCATATTATTTTAGTTTTACATATGAGAACCTCTGATATGGCGAAATTCTGTTTGTCTTTTGACATTTCTTCAGTACAGTTTAACAAATATTACTTACTCGTTTTTTATTACTTTAAAAAAGCTGTAGCCTGCAAAATACCTAGTTGCTATGTTATTAACTGTGGGCACTTTGGTACTAATTATGTCATTAGGTGTTATAAATTGCGCGGTGTTTTTTAAATCTCCGGCTTCGTCGAATGTGTTCTCACTTAGAATATTCTCTGGAGTAATAATTATTAGGTTTTCTTTTTCCAAAACTGTGTCCCAGAATTATCTTCTACACAGTTTGAAAACTTGAATTTATATAAAAATGTTAAGGCAATTACTTTTGCTAGCAAGGAACTAAATTTAGAAGCGCTAGGGTTGCTTTTATTTCTTATTTTTTGCGAAGAGATTTTCAATCTTGATTAAATTTGCTTATTACATATATAATATTGCAATGACACGTGATCAGCAAATAATTCTTTCCTTATGCTAAATATGCTTTTAATAGTCATTATCTAACGTCTAAAACATAATGTTTTCTTTTGCATTTATAAACTCCAATTCTTTTATGTAGACTTGCATGCCTTCTAGAAAGAAAATGTTCTTATCAATTCTATTCAGAGCTGGTTTTTCATTAAAAAAAATCTGCAGTTGGTTCCGCAAAAACTACAATATTTTGAGGGAATTTGCTAAGTTTTATCAGTGCTTTAATTCCAAAAGCAGCAGATCTGCTCTACACTTGTGCTGCCAATTTAACGCTCATTTTTTTTTTAATTAGTGGAATCAATATGTGCAGATGTTAATTGAGGACAAATTCCGTTCCCATAACATTTTTTTATTTTTTTTCGGCTTGCACGTTTTGCAACCATCACTTCTCTAATTGCAATATGCAAATTCCGCTGAAAGCGATTCACATCAAAAACAAACTTCTCGCGTTACAACCATGCACATGCTTTATGCAATCCATGCGCAATCTTGTTTGTCGCACGAACTGCTGACGCATCTTCTTTTCTCTCATGCTCTCGCGTCGGTTGAATTCTTTTCGTTGTTCTGTAGCAGTCAGTTTCCAATCATCAGAGTGTTAACATTTGCTTTTGCTATATAATAGTATTATTAACGTATAATCGAAACATTGTAATTTGATTTTTAATAAAGAAAATTTGTGAATAAAGTTTAATAAAAATAATCTAAGAAAATTTGTGAATAAAATTTAATAAAAAGAAATAATATAAAAAAAATTAAAGTTATGAATTATTGATTTCTTACTAGGAATCCTAACAAAAATTTGGTGTCAGAAGTAACGGATAATATACAAATGTGAAAACATTAAAAAAAAAAAAAAAAAAAAGTGAAGATCAGAAGCTCTAAAGTGTTACTAAGTCTCATAAATCTACAAATTAAATTACAATGATCATCAATCTACAAATTGAACTACAAACGCTCATAAATCTACAAATTAAATTACAAACTCCCATCAATCTACAAATTAAATAATCATAAATCTACAAATTGAACTAAATACAAATCTACAAAATAAATTACTAACTCTAACAAATCTACAAAATTTACGAGTGCCTGCAATTAAACCGCAACAATTGGAAAATCACAAATATATATACACTACCTACTTTCTAAAAACTGAAGACAACTCTAAAACTACAACTACAAGGTTCTACAATTAAAAGGATATTATATATAAAAAATGTTACTATAAGTTCTGTGTTATTGTAGTATGCAACTGTAGTTAAGATATTTATACAGAGATTACTTTAGATATATATATATAAAGTGCTTTAAATAATACTTGTTTTATCCAATAAAATACACAATGGTTTTAAATAATAACAATGAAGAATTCAATGATGCGGACGGTAACGACTTAGAAATTGAGAATAATGTAGGCGTCACTGTTCCCTTACAAACGTTATTCAAATTTATCAAACCATTTGATGGTGACAGGCAAAAACTAATTCCATATCTTAACGCTGTTGATGCAGCTTTCAATATAGCTACAGTCGATCAAATAGACATTTTATTAGCTTATACAAAAACGCAACTCAGCGGTAAAGCTGAGGCAGCCGTTTGGAACCACGATTTCAACAAATGGTTAGATCTTAAAAATTTCCTAAAAAGTATATATTCAGATGCTAAGCATCATGGTCATTTACTAATAGAATTTTTATATTGCAAACAGCAACCCACTGAACAAATTTCTCAATATATATGTAGGGTTGAAACTGCTTTAAAACGTCTTTTAACATCAACTCACCAAAATTCAACAATTCCTGCAGAATTACCTGGAAGACTTGCCGCAATGCATGACCTAGCACTGCGACTGCATACTTTTATTTTAAATATTAAAACTGATATAAGCGACATGTTAAGAGCTAGAAATATAGAAAGTCTAAACGAAGCCTCCAATTTAGCAAGAAAAGGTTCAATTACTAATCAAAACCAAAAATTCGACACCAAATTTTTGTTAGGATTCCGAGTAAGAAATCAATAATTCATAACTTTAATTTTTTTATATTATTTCCTTTTATTACATTTTATTCACAAATTTTCTTAGGTTATTTTTATTGAATTTTATTAAAAAAAATTTCTTTATTAAAAATCAAATTACAATGTTTCGATTATACGTTAATAATACTATTATATAGCAAAAGCAAATGTTAACACTCTGATGATTGGAAACTGACTGCTACAGAACAACGAAAAGAATTCAACCGACGCGATAGCATAAGAGAAAAACGAAGATGCGTCAGCAGTTCGTGCGACAAACAAGATTGCGCATGGATTGCATAAAGCATGCGCATGGTTGTAACGCGAGAAGTTTGTTTTTGATGTCAATCGCTTTCAGCGGAATTTGCATATTGCAATTAGAGAAGTGATAGTTGCAAAACGTGCAAACCGAAAAAAAAAATAAAAAATGTTATAGGAACGGAATTTGTATGACATACGATAGGGGTTCATAACAGTCGTACATTCCATACATTTGGATATGCTGCTTTTATTGTATCTAATTAACTAATTTTCAATTAAGGAGCGGCACTTGTGAGCTAAATAATATTTTTTTAATAATATTTATTGTTCAGTATAATAAATTGCATTAGTAGGTAATTAAATTATTTCTAAAGAATACGAACGATGTTGTAAGTAGATACTAATTGCTATTGATTAGCTTTGTTAATTATAATACATTTGCATCAAACTTATCCGAACATCAAACTCTACAAGGAATGAGAATCCATAGCAACATAGCCAAGCAAAAACATAAAAAGTTCCGAATTGAAATAATCCTGCAAATTATTCGCCTAGGTCAAAAAAACACATCCAAAACCAAACCCGTTCTGTTCACATTTTCCGCATAGCTAGACCCCTACACACGCAAATACCCCCTGCGATGTACAATCAGGCAGGGCACAAGTAGAATAAATTTTTGTTGTTTTCCTTATTACATAATCTCCTCGGAAGACTGAACACTGTGAAAGCGAATCTACCCAAAAATATAACAACAACAATAATATTCATTCATGTTCTTTTCGCGGACCTCGACCAGTCTAAAAAACCAGTCTATCCTTCTCAAATGAGGTGTGGTGTGTTCTGTTTTCACCTTTCATTTGTTGGACAATCGTTGTTTGACGATCTCAAAAAGTATCCACACTTTTCACTATGGACGTGAGACATCTGTATATTAATTGTCTGTGCTAAAACCTTCACTCCAAAAATTCTCGTCAAATGATACTTCATTGTTTTTAACGCTGCTTTATATATATGATATTGTGCTGCAAAAGCCATAAACCTCCATTCCATCCCTTTCAAACTTAAATGTTCAAAAGTATCCTTCACCAGCCAACGCTCTTTTGCCTTTTGCAATTATTTCGCTGCACCGACAAATGCTGTACCATTGTCGCTATATAATCTTTCACACTTACTCCTTCTCGCTATGAATCCTTTGAAACAAGCAATAAACGCCACTGACGTCAGATTTGATACCAAATCAATATGCACTGCTCTTGTTTTGAAAAAAACAAAGACGGAAACCCAACATTTCTGCCTTGTTATTTGCTCACCTGCTCTGTCGATCATTTTGATTTCAAACGGACCTGCGTAATCTACCCCTGTGTGTAGAAAAGCTTTTCCTGCTGTTACTCTCTCTGACGGTAAGCCAGCCATCAATTGCATCTCAAAGCGATGATTATATCGCTCACAAACCAAGCACTTATGTGGATAATTCCTCAGCTCACTTCGGAGCTTTGGAATCCAGAATCTTTGACGAATGTACTGCATCATGACCTGGACCGCTCCATGTTTAGTTCCTGTATGAGCACTATCCATAATCAACCAGGCTAATCGAGAACCATTTGGCACGATTGCTGGATGCCTTGTCTCGTATTCCATCTCCGCTCTCTGTAACCTTCCTCCGACTCTCAGAATCCTTTCACCATCCAGAATTGGTTTCAATGATTCTATCCTGCTCTTGTCAGGTAAGCACCTGTTCTTCTCTATACAAGGAATTTCCTTCGGAAAATACTTTTCCTGCTCTTTTCTTAGTAAGTGACCAATTGATTCCATCTTCTCTTTAGAAGACGGTTGATCAAGTACCCCTGCTATATTTGTTCTATTACCTGCTGTATTTCCTGCTCTTTCTCTCCATCTCACTTGACGTACAGAACGTCTTCGTCTCTTACCATATCTCTTCTCATCATCCCTCCGTTGCTTTATCTTTGCTCAGTTGCATTAATAAAGTGAAGTTCGTAGCTGATTATATTTAAAGCTTTCTCTAAAGTAGACGTGTATTCGATCAATGGAATACTCCTTCTCCAGCACCTCGCATAAATAGATAAGGGGTCTGTTAATTTCATAATCACAAAAACCTTCATCTCATCCTTCTCCCCATCTGAAACATTTGGCACATTTTCAGATGACCAGCTCGACCGGGGTTTTGTCAGGCATTCCGGTCCGTGCAACCATAACTTGTTATCAACCAATGCTGACGGCTGTACTCATCTACTTAGGAGATCAGCCGGGTTATCCTTGGTTCCAACATGTCTCCAACTTTTGACTTCAGTTTTTGTCTGTATAGATAAAACTCTATTCGCTCCAAAAGTTTTCAAATTGCATGGTAATTTGTTTATCCAATGCAACGTTCCGAGTGAATCTGACCAGAGATCATACTCGATACCTTCCCATTCCATTGTTTTGATGACGCTAACAATTTGTCGTTCCAATAGCTCCGCTGCTGCAAGCTCCAAGCGCGGTATTGTCACCGTTTTAAGTGGTGCAACCCTTGTTTTTGCTGTTAGGAGATTTGCTGAAATCCTGCCATTTGCCCATACTGTTCTCACGTAAATCGTTGCCCCATATGCTCTTTCGGAAGCATCCGAAAACCCATTTAATTCCGTCCGTACCTCATCCGAGGTACCTATCCATCTCTGAATTTTTACATTCTCTAATGATGTTATCTCCTGCCAAAAATCTCTCCATCTCTAATCTATCTCTCTTGGTAATTTCTCATCCCAATCAACATTTAAGCGCCATATGTCTTGGATAACAATCTTCCCCAAGATCGTAACGGGAGCTATGAACCCGTTGGAATTGAAAAGTTGCGTAACATCTCACTACTTTTCGCTTCGTCTTTTCCTGCTCAGTCACTAGTGTTTTCACTACAAATGTGAATTGGTCTTTCTCCAGCAGCCACTTAAGACCTTAAATCGACGCTTTCTCGTCATCTTGAAACCAGATTGACTTCTGCTCTTCATAGTTCATGTCCTTCAAGCCTTTGAATTAGATTTCTATTTTCTAAGCTCAAACCCTGCGCCTTTTAAAATGTAATCGATATCTTTTAATAATTCGATCGCCTTCTCTTCGGAATCAACACCTGTGGTACAGTCTTTCATATAAAAGTCTTAAATAATTGCCTTAGCAGCTTTTGGAAACTCCTGCTCCGCTTCTCTTGCACATTGTATAAACGCTCTTACGGCATCATAAGCTGATGAGGTCATACCATAGGTGACTACTGTCAGCCAATATTCTCTCAAATCATCCTGTGGGTTTTCTCTCCAGAATATACGCTGCAAATCGCACTGCTCCTTCACAACTTTCACCATTCTGAACATAATTTTAATGTCAGCACAAATAGCAACTCGATGCCCGCGGAAGCGCATTAAAATTTCGTGCAGATCTTTTCGTAGCTTTTCTCCCAGCATTTGCACTTCATTTAATAAAATGCCTTCATTTGTCCTGCAGCTTGCATCAAATACGACCCTAAACTTTGTAGTTACGCAATGATGTGGTATATAGTTTTGCTATGCACTGTATCAGTTACTGGTGCCATGTGCCCTGCTCTTTCATACTCTCTCATGAACTCTATATACTTTTGTTTCAGCTCACAATCTCCTGCTAACCTTCTCTCTAAAGCAAAGACCCTACGTTTCGCTGTAATTTCTGAGCTACCAAGCTTCTTCTCTGATTCCTTCAAAGGAATCGTCAGAATCATCAAGTGAAAACGTATTGATGAAATTGTGTTCCAACTGCTCCTGTTTTTTTTTTTGACTTGCTTGATGACGTTTCAAAATCATCCAACTACCATAAACGCTTAAACGATTCATGAAGTTGATTATTGCCATGTAAATGACATGTGACACCTGCTCAAGCTCATTGCCCATGCTTTACTTCTCACTTTCATACTCTCCTAGTATGATCCTGCCAAAAATAGTTTCCATCTCTAGAACACCACCTGGCTGATGTCCTAAAGCAGAAATAAATGTTTCTGCTATAAACCTGCACCCAAGCAATAAATCTACAGGACCTGCTTTCCAATAACCTGGATCAGCAAGAGGGAACCCTGTAGAAATGTCCATCCGTGGCGATTCCAAATTGTGTGCAGGAACAATTGGCTGCCATTTTCCTTCTTTGGGTAGTACCCAGAAATCCTGCTCTACTGGATTGCACCTTTGGCAAGGCTAATATCCGAGCAAGCTAATAGCTGATAAGATAAGGCTGTGCTCCTGTATCTAAAAGTGCCCTCACTGGGCCATACTACCTGCTAACCATCTCGATACCTTCTGTTCATTGTAATTAAAAATTTTTAAATAAGTTTTATTAATATCTTCAATTTGTTTTCTTGAACACCTTGCCCGCTGCCCAGGACATTTTATCCTCTGCTTCCTTCACCCCTGCTCTTTCGGTTGTCCAGCTCTACCTGCTGTGCCTGCTGCTGGAGTGGTTTCAACTATTTTATCTTTCAATGCTGCATAGGCGTTGAAATAGTTCGGCTCCACTCCAGCTAGCCTGCGCTGTATCTCCAGATTTATACACAAATCGTCGGCCAATTCAGATTCCTTCACCTGCGCCCAAGCATCCTGCAAGGCAAGTTGGAGATTCCAAGAAGGCCAGCATCCTGCTCACCAAAAATATTCCGGCATCCAACGTATAACTGTCGTTACGTTCCTGCTCTTTTTCCATCTCGTTTTTTTTTCATATAATATTAACAAAATATTCCTGCTCGATTTTTAGTCTCTGGAAAGGCATAAAGAGAACCTATTTCATTAGAAGTTATTTTGCAATAATGCTTTAACCTGAAAACAAAAAATAAATAAATAATAATTTGCAGTAGGCACTTCGATGTGAAATTTCCCAGTATGCGATAATATATGTGTGTTAAATATAGTAGTCAATCAATAAAAAAATATTTCTAAAATATGGTATATAGGGAGTAAAATAAATATAAATAAATGGATTGGCAAATTGTTGCTGCTTTTGAAGCTATTGTTGTGTTGTTGTTGTTGTTGTTGTTGTTGTTGTTGTTTTGTATATACATATAAAATATTCCTGCTCTTTGTCTGTCGTATATCAGAACTCAAGTCAATTTGAGCATATTCTGAAATACGATTCCTGCGGCTTGCAAGCGTTCCTTCGCTTAAAAAACTAGCACCGTGGTGCTTTAAGTTTTTCCTGCTCCTGCTATGTCCTATTTTTTAAATTAACAACTACAATGATATACGGTAACTGGTGCGTTTGCACTCAAGTTCCTCCTTCACTCCTGCCATTTTTATTTTTGGTAACTCGGACAAATTTGCTCTGAGTTCCACCTGCTTTCCTTCCCGTTCACATTCTCTGTCTTGAAATGTAATTTCCACTCTGTACAATTGATGGCGACTGGCACATTTCTGCTCAAGTCCCTCCTTCACTCCTGCTCTTTTTATGTCTAGACAAAGATAATACCTTGGCAAGAAAAATAAAGCGCACGACTGGATCGCACGAAACTTTCTCGTTCATATCATCAGTTTGGTTGGTTTATTTTTCTTTTATTATTGTTTATAGGCTATAAAACCAGATTTTTCAATTTGGTGATGCTGGTAGGTGGCCATGACTCGAAGTAGGGTTTGTGATGTAAGAATTCAGAGATTTGTTTTTGAATTTGCACGTGTTTGGGGGTAAATGAAGTGCGGGTTTCTGATAGTGTAGACTCCAATTGGTTGGAATTAATATGGTTGAAAAAGAAGAAGTGGGAACTATTTGCTAAAAAGGAGTTTCGAGTAGTTGTGATTACATTTTAACTTGTAGTGCGGAAATGTTTATAAGTTTGCATTATTTGCATTTCTCTAAGAAAAACTAAGTACGGGGTTTTATTAACAATACTTATGTTATCGTAAATAAGCATTTTAGTCAAATCTTTAAAGCTGATTTTGTAAAATAATGCGTACAAAATAGTAACAAATATAGACATTTTGAGTTCGAAAAATAATCTTGCTCAACTATTTAGCTAAAAACTGGGTATAGAGTATTGTTCAGAATATTAGTATTACGTGGTTTTTAAAGTTTTATTCAAATCGAAAATCGCGTTTTCGAAATTTGAGCAGTTTTCGAAATCAGCGTTTCCGATGATTCGAATCGAAAATGAATATTGTTTAAAACGTCAATTTTAGTGCAAGTATGCATTTTGGTCAAAATCGTTTTACCCCTTTTCATGTAGGTAAAACAAAAGAAAACCAAATTCTCAAAATATGCATTTTTTCAAAAATCTATTATAGACAATTTAGAGAAAAACTGAGTTTTCTATCATGTTAAGAATGACCATATTACATACAAAATTAATTTGTGTTGCAATCGTATTGACCATTTTCGATATAAGGCCACTTTTCAAAAGTACCGTTATTCGACTTTTTAGCCAAAAACTATGTTCTTATAAAAACGCATTAAAGAAAACACTAGAACTTTGGTATATAACGGAATTCAATTTTACTAAGTAAGTTTAGTTATTACATAACATATGATATTAGTTAGAGTTAGGTGTGCCGATAATGAGAGCTGGTGACGAACTGGTTTGCAGGTAGTGGCACGTATAGGTACATGGTGTGATTGATGTACATGATTGTTTAGTGTTGTCGTGGTGTCTGGTTAATACTCTTCACTCCTCCCCATTATAGCTGGTGAATTCCCCACAGAGCGAATGTTACACTTTGAAACGTACGACTGGTTTTCGTATGCGAGCTGAACGTCTTAGAGCGGCTGCAGGGCTGACAGCGGTGAGGATTCATGAATCGGACTTCTTCTAGAATGACTGGGCTCTTCTGGAGTACTATCTCTGGAAAATAATAAATTATCATTAAGCGCTTTTGAGTTACCTATTTGATCATTTTCATGCTGATCTGTAACTGGAATAGTATTAGCTAATACCAAGGCAGTATTAAAATTATTTGCTGTCGTCATGTTTTAGCCTTAGCTGATTTTTATGGCGTTTCCATATGCCTTTGGGAGTTTTGACTTAGTATGTAATGGTACCAATTTGCGATACCACAGTTCCTTCATACCATTTGGGACCTCTGGCAAAATTACGCACGTAGACGGCTTGATTAATAGCAAACTTTTGCCGTGCTGATCTGCTGTTGTTGATTTTGCTATTCGGCTTCGTTTGGGATAAAATGGTTCGTTGTTCTCTCCCATGGAGAATTTCTGCCGGAGTTTTTCCCGTTATTGGATTTGGCGTTGTCCGGTACGTCATCAGGTATTTTGTTACGGCGGTGTCAATACACTTCTCTTCGTATATCTTCCGCAAGTTCGTTTTAAATGTGCGAACAAATCGCTCAGCTTCTCTATTTGATGCTGGATGGAATGGTGCTGTCCGTATATGGTTTATTCCGTTAAAACGACAAAAGTATTCGAATTCCTTCGATGAAAATTGAGACCCATTGTCACTAACAATAACTTCCGGTATTCCTTCCAACGCAAAGATTTTGGACAATGCTTTAATTGTATTATTAGAAGTTGTATGTTTCAATGAAATGACAAATGGAAATTTTGATAGGGCGTCCACGCAAATCAACCACATTTGATTTAAAAATGGACCGGCAAAGTCGATATGAACTCGTTCCCATGGCTTTTCTGGTTGGGGCCAGTTTACAAATTCTTTGGGAGGATCGATTGCAGCTGATTGGCAAATTGTGCATTTTTTTACATTGGACTCAATGCTTTTATCAATGTGTGGCCACCAACAATAGCGGCGAGCAAGTTGTTCGTGCAGCATTCTGAGTATTTTGTCTTGTAGTTTGCTAGGTATAACTACGCGTATATGTTCAGAGTTGAGTAATATAACATTCTTATAAACAGTTAACGAAAATCTTCGATTATAGTACGGCAACAAATTATTTTCAAATGAATGAAGTGTTTCTGGCCATCCATTTTGTATATAATGCTTAATTTTGTGCAATACCACATCCTTGCGCGTTTCTTCAGCAATATCATAAGCATTCACAGGAAAAAATTCAATTTTGTCATTGATCGCCGAAGTTATTTCCTGGCACGAATCTTCCATGGCATCGAATGGTTCATCTGGACCCATAGGTAGACGCGACAACGCATCTGCATTGGCATGTTTATTTGACGGCTTATATCTGATATCGTAAGTAAAACTCATTAGAATTAATGCCCAACGTGTTAAATGACCGGTAGTTATCAACGGAAGTTTTTTAATTTGGGTGAAACAACGTAATCAACGGCTTGTGGTCAGTGTATAGGATGAAACGTCTGCCATACAAGTACTGACGGAATTTAGTTACGCCAAATATAATTGAAAAAGCCTCTTTTCCGATTTGGCTATAATTACGTTGCGATTCATTAAGCGTTTTTGAAGCATGAGCTATTGGTTGCTCTGTACCATCTGGATTGATGTGGAAAATCACTGCACCCAGCCCGTGGTACGAAGCATCTGTTGCTAAGACGATCGGCAATTCGGGCCTGAAATGAGCTAAGTAAGTGGCATTCTCGATTTGCTTCTTAAGTTTTTGAAATGATTCTTCCTGCGCAGCTTTCCAGCGGAACACAACATTTTGTTTTCGAAGTTCATTCAAAGGGGCTGCTAGTTGGGAAAAATTGTTTATAAAACTATTATAGTAGTTTATCTTACCCATGAATGACTGCAGATCTTTGAGACTGGCTGGGCGAGGCAGTTTCCGGATGGCCTCGACTTTACTTTCTGCTGGACGTACACCTTTCGAGCTAACAATATGGCCCAAATACTCCACTTCTGGCTTCATAAAGTCACACTTGCACAGGTTTATTCGCAGACCATTCTCCGACAAACGTTTAAATACGGCTTCCAAATTTTGCAAGTGCTCTTGCATATTTTTCCCTGTAATTAATATGTCATCTAGGTATACAGCACAATTAATATCAGATAAAATAGCTTCCAATGTACGCTGAAATATTGCGGGCGCACTGGCGACACCAAATGGTAGACGTTGGTATTGATAAAGTCCTAATGGCGTGTTCACCACTGCCAATTTTTTTGATTCCTCTTCCAACTCTATCTGCAAATATGCATCTGACATATCCAGCTTACTAAAATACTGACCCTTTGTTAGCTTGTTAAATAATTCGTCGGGGCGAGGGATTGGGTATTGATCGATCTCCAACTGCGGATTGATCGTTATCTTAAAATCTCCGCAGATCCGTAGCTTCTGATTACGTTTTGGCACTATAACGATTGGCGCAGCCCATTCGCTGAACCGAATATGTTTCCAAATACCTTCATCCTCTAAGCGTTTCGCTTCTAATTTAAATGCCTCGAGGTGTGCATATGGAATCGGCCTTGCTTTAAAATATTTGGGTTTGGCGGACGGTTTCATATAAAGCTTTGCCCTAACTGAATTGCAATGTCCTAGCGATACTGAAAATAAATCGGGATACTTGGCACATACAGCATCCACATCGCTGGCTGACACACTCTCTAAAACACACGGCTCAATCTCACAATCAAAGTTAACGTGCATACCGAACGCTTCTGCCCAATTCCATCCAAAAATATTATCACCGTGTTGCATATTTGTGATACGTAAAGGTAATTTCTTGGTAACTCCATTAAAGTTAACCTCGACATTAACCTCACCTAGCATAGGGACTTCAGTTCCACCATATGATTTCATTCTACGCGTTGTTTCTGAATAAGCAGGACAGTTAATTTCACTGAAACCGGGTAGTCCTATCATTGATCTGCTTGCACCGGTATCTAATAAAAATTTAACTTCGCGTCCATTTACTTCTAATGTAAGAAACATTTTATTTTATTTTTTTTTTATTTTTTTTTATTTTTTTTTATTTATTTCCATAAGACTTAACAATTGTTATACGTTTCCGCGAAGCCTTAGTGGCTTTTCTGCAGAAGGTTGCTTTTCGAAAGGATAGAAATACATTTTAGATAGGTAAGCTTAGTTTCGGATACATTTAACAAATTTAAAAGATTATTAAAAAAAGAAACTTATTTACTAATATTAATTTAACTATTTGAATTTAAATTTTGATTTAAAAGAAAATTTTTAATGTTTTTTCTAGTTTTAAAATTTGTTATATTTTTAAGTTCTTGCGGAAGTGTGTTTAAGATTTCGGGAACGCTGGACTTGAGCTGTCTTCTACCATAGTTGTTGCAGTTGCGGGGCACTTGGAGCATACCTTGGGCACGTCTTCTTGTATTTATTCCATGGTTGATTGGCGTTATAAATCGGTTGTCATCATAGTACTCCAGTATTAGTGTCATCTTAAAGATATTTGCAACTTCCAGGACATTAAACCTTCTTTCTTCAGGAACATTGTAAAGATTATTTCCGTTTATATGTCTCAGTGCAGAATTTTGAAGTTTCTGAAGTTTTTGGATGTGAGTTGCTGATGCGTTGCCCCACGCAAGTATTCCATATCTTAACTTTGATTCCACTAGCGCAAAGTATACTTGTTTTAAGACTGGAGGTGTGGCATGGTACTTCAGATGGGTTAGCGCGTATAACGCTCTTTTCAGGCTCATCCGCAGCTCATTGATGTGCTTATCCCAGAGAAGATGACTGTCGATGATGACTCCAAGATATTTGTAGCTTTCCACTATATCAATCAGATGGTTAGTTGTGTTATGACATGCATCATTCTTAAAGTAGATTTGATGTTGGGTCGCTTTAAACTGTGGACTTCTGATGTGCATCATCTTAGTCTTTGCGGCGTTGATCGTCAAACCGTTGTCATGGCACCATTTCACTGCAGCATTGAACTCACCCTGCATTATTTCTGTGGCCGTCTGCAAAGACCTGTGTCGCACCACTATCGCTGTATCATCGGCGTAAGCAAATGGAATGCTCTGATTAAACACGCGAAGAAGCTCATTAGTATACAGTATAAAAAGAACTGGACCCAGTTTTGATCCTTGAGGGACTCCATATTGAACATGTTCTCTTTGACTGTATACATCCTTGATTTTGACACAAAAAAGCCTATTGTGCAGATAATCTTTTAGCCAGTCCGCCAGTACTCCTCGTATACCAATACGTTCAAGGGCTTCTATTAGCTTTGAGTGATTAAGCGTATCAAAAGCTTTGCTAAAGTCCATAAACAAGACTAATACATGATGGCTTTTATTTAAGCTCTCGTTGATGCAATTTGCGAATTCTCCTAGCAATTTTTCAGTGCTTTTATTTTTCTGGAAACCATACTGACTCTTGTGGATGAGAGAGTGGTTTTCAATAAAACTCTGTAACCTGTTAATGATTACCTCTTCTAGGCACTTTTCAACCACCGGTAATATTGAAATCGGTCGGTAGTTGCTGAGTTGGTTTTTAACACCTCCTTTGTATATTGGTCTTACTATAGCTGTTTTAATCATTTGCGGGATTTTAGCTTGCATCAGACTCAAATTCACAAATTTGCACAAAATTGGAGCAAAAATGTTCGCGTGTCTTTTAATATCCACCGCTCGAATCCCATCGACTCCTGGCGATTTGTTTTCGCCGAGCAAACCAATGATTCTAAACATCTCAGGGATATTTGTTTTTTGAGCAATAACTGAGTTGGCTAAGGTGGTATTCGTGTGCGTTGATGTGTTCGTGTCGCAATGATGCATTATGTTCAGGATCTGTGTATTAAAAAGTTTCGCACATTCGTTAGCAAGACTAGTTAAACACCTTTCAGAAGGGAAATTTTTGATCATTGTTTCATCAACGCCAAGCCGTTTCCTTCCCATAATTTCATTTATTAGACCCCACGTCTTACGAGGATCGGATCTAAATTGGTTGAACTTGGTTTTATAAAACAAAGATTTTTGTGCTGTTATTTGTTTATTAAGCTTATTTCGGAAGTTCTTATATTCAAGCTCATAAGCCTTGCTTAATCCATTATTTTTCCACCTTCTGTAAAGTGCATCCCTCTTTTTACATTTAGAGATTAAATCTGCGGACATCCAAGGGTTATGTTTTCTTTTATTTCTTATAATTCTTACAGATGTCGATCTTTTGTATATATTTTCCATCTTATCAACCAACTTTTGATAAAGAGAAATAGCATCACATTCATTTTAAACTTCCTCCCAATTTTCTTCACAAATTAGTTCATTTACTTTGACGTTACATATATAGGACATACTAATCAATTTTTCTTCGACAGCTGGTGTTCGTATACCTGTGAAGTATAGGGTTGGATAATGATCTGAAATGCAGCTTTCAATGACTGCTGAATTAATTTGGTTATCAGCTGCGCTAACTATGATGTGATCAATTACCGACTTTGTTCCTGTTTTTGGCTCCACTCTGGTATACTCCGTTATGACATTCATCAAACCCAGCGACGCTAGCATCTCTAAATAATCTTTTACATGGTTTGAGCTCGAATCATTGATATTGATATTCATATCGCCCATTACGATCACCTCATCATTTTTTTCCATTTGTCCCAAATTATTTCCTAATTCTTCAATGAACGTCTTTCTACTATAACCTGGTGGTCTATATATTCCAATTATAAACTTATATTTATTGTCGTCCGTGAAGCGAATTTTTATGCTTTCATATGACACGCTTTCAGAAGGTAGGCGTGTGTAGCCTATATTATTGCGTATGAGCATCAATATTCCCCCACCTCTACGTTCATTTCGGTTCAAGAATTCAGTTTCGAACCCATCCATTTTATATAAGTCTCGTTCTTCATCTTTTATATTTGTTTCAACTAAAACTATTATTTTTAAAGCATTAACGAAGTGGTTTATATTTAAACAAAAATCATTCCAATTTTTGCGTAATGATCTTATATTAAAGCACAAGCAGCAACAATTATTTTTATTCAGTTCATTTATATTGATGCTGCTAAAACCTTGTATCACCCTACAATTCAAATCAAAAAGTAAGCTATTGTTTCCATTTGTGTTTTCCATTTTGATATAAAAAAGTTTTGTGTTTATTGTTGTTAACACGCACTATAACAATTATTGTGTGCGTGTTATTTTGTTTACATCGTTAACAGTGCTTATCAATAACGGCATTGCACTCTCATTTCGTCTGGCCAATATTCTTCCCGCACTCTCCCACACAAATCTCCAGTTTTCTTGCTTTGCTTTCTCCTTTGCCATCCATAGCAGGTGTTTGTTATGTTTCGTCAGCTGATTATTTATGTACACAATGGCATCGGGCAAAGCTGCGCTCGCGCTAATGTTGTTGTTACTGTTTTGCATTACTGCTTTCAATCTAATGGAGCGGGTTGCGCGGGCTTGTTTGACAAATTGCATTTTTAAAATATTAGAAGCAAATGTTGCAACTATTGTTGATTTTTCGGGATTTTTGTTTTTAGTTCGGTATATGTCAGTAATATCAGTGTCATTTATATCGTGATTAATAGTTTTCCCTATTCCCTTTACTATTTCGACTAGATTTTCATGTGCAGTGGGAGGAATGTTCTTAATGTCGACATTGTTTTTAATCATTTGTTGGTCGAGAGTATAGATTTGTGATTGCATGTTCTCTATTATTTCGTCTTTTTTTCTGTTGGTTTCCTTAAATTCATTTAATTCTTTGGTGATGTTTTCCATAAGGTTGTTGTTTTTTAGCATGTTTGTGTTTAGCTCATCATACTTTGCGGCTAAGAAATCACAGGTCGCCGTAATTTCTTTGATTTCCCCTCTTAATAAACGGATCTCCGCAAGAATAGCCGTGTTGTTATCACCTGAGAGGCTACTAGCTGAGTTGTTGTCGGGACTGCTGAGTGCTCGTATTCTCTTTGATGGTTGTATTTGGTGTGTTTGTGGTATGGATACTACCAAATTGCTAGGTGCGGCAGTAGTTGGACCATCTCCACCGTTCCTGCAGGCTTGGCACTTCCACACATCCCTCCTCGCACCCATGGTTCTCCAAGATTTTTCGGTAACCGTAGTGCATTCAAAGTGAAGCCTGCGGGTGCACATCATACACACAGCAAAATCGCCTTCGGCGGGGAGGCTATCACCGCAATGACCACACACATACATTGTAAGGGGGAAATGAGTACAAAGTTATGAAACAACCAACAAAGGACTGTTAAGAAACAAAGATTATACAAAAGGGATTGCAATACACTTTCATGCCTTAATAAAGGTTGTTTTAATAAAGTCACTGTCTTATAATTTGTTTTATTTAAGCTTGGGATATTTAAACTTTCAAGTTAGGCAAAAAGACCACTAAATCACGAAGCACTTAAAAACACGTCCAGTCGCACTACCTATCTAATCGATTTACATGCATTGAATCGTCAACCGATAGTATGTTATCTTCCGAAATACTATTGACATAATCATGATTCGAGGGACTTTTTCTGCTGTAATCGGAAATACGACTGCTGCTTAGCGATGGGCATACCGGAGCTATGTGACCTTTATTGTTGCATTTGCGGCAAATTGCATACAAAAATTTGTGGTGATGGCTAAAACAACCGGAGCATGATTTCTGAGAAGAACTGCCGTTTTGCAGTTGCTGTTGTCTATTTCTGCTTACACTTCGATTTCTGCTTTGCCCCCTTTTCTGTGTGAATTTTCGGCTGCTATAATTTGATGAAGATGATAATTGATTTATCTCAATTACTGGCTCTGCACGTTCGCCTTTAAGTAACTGAATTGATCTTTGCGTTGTCTCGTATGCTTCGGCGATTGCTCGCACTTCCTCTAACGTTGGATTTGTTTTTTGTAGGGCGGCTGTACGCACAGCGTCATGTGGCATGTGTAAAATAATAGAGTCCCGTATCATTTCGTCTATATACTAATTTTTCCACTGTTCAGTATTACATGCAAACTGACGGTTTCTAGCAAGACCTCGTAGCTCAGCAATCCATTCGGAGTAGGATTGATCTTTTTGCATGCGGCATTTAAAAAAATTGTAGCGCGATGTACATACATGTACTTTGGACTTAAAATAACTAGATAGATTTTCCGTTAATCCTACATATGGTTCAAGCGTGAGATTAGAAGTTCCATACAATTTACCTAAGAGCTCATAAGTTTCAGCTCCAAGCCATGACAAAAAATATGCGCGTTTTTTTATTTTCACATGAAACACCATAGGCTGTAAAGTGTTGCTGCAATTGCTGTTCATATGTATTCCAAGAGCATTTTTCTTTATCAAAGGAATAAAATGGTGGTATATGGTGAACGGTTTCAGAACTTTGGGCACTGGGCTCATTTTTAACGCTAATTTGCCTGACTAAATTTTCCAAAAATGCATTTTGGTTGGTTACTAGCAAGCTTATTGCATTCGCGAGATCCTCACTCATGGTTGGTAAAATTTATCACCCAATAACTAATTAAGTAATGCATGCAAATTTAAAATTATTGAATTTCTTAATTGTCTAACGCGGACCGTAATTCTCGTCGCCAATTTGTTATGTTCTTATAAAAACGCATTAAAGAAAACACTAGAACTTTGGTATATAACGGAATTCAATTTTACTAAGTAAGTTTAGTTATTACATAACATATGATATTAGTTAAAGTTAGGTGTGCCGATAATGAGAGCTGGTGACGAACTGGTTTGTAGGTAGTGGCACGTATAGGTACATGGTGTGATTGATGTACATGATTGTTTAGTGTTGTCGTGGTGTCTGGTTAATACTCTTCAGGCGTTGAAATAGTTCGGCTCCACTCCAGCTAGCCTGCGCTGCAGCTCCAGATTTATACACAAATCGTCGGCCAATTCAGATTCCTTCACCTGCGCCCAAGCATCCTGCAAGGCAAGTTGGAGATTCCAAGAAGGCCAGCATCCTGCTCACCAAAAATATTCCGGCATCCAACGTATAAATGTCGTTACGTTCCTGCTCTTTTTCCATCTCGTTTTTTTTTTATATAATATTAACAAAATATTCCTGCTCGATTTTTAGTCTCTGGAAAGGCATAAAGAGAACCTATTTCATTAGAAGTTATTTTGCAATAATGCTTTAACCTGAAAACAAAAAATAAATAAATAATAATTTGCAGTAGGCACTTCGATGTGAAATTTCCCAGTATGCGATAATATATGTGTGTTAAATATAGTAGTCAATCAATAAAAAAATATTTCTAAAATATGGTATATAGGGAGTAAAATAAATATAAATAAATGGATTGGCAAATTGTTGCTGCTTTTGAAGCTATTGTTGTGTTGTTGTTGTTGTTGTTGTTGTTGTTGTTGTTGTTGTTGTTGTTGTTGTTGTTGTTGTTGTTGTTGTTGTTGTTGTTGTTTTGTATATACATATAAAATATTCCTGCTCTTTGTCTGTCGTATATCAGAACTCAAGTCAATTTGAGCATATTCTGAAATACGATTCCTGCGGCTTGCAAGCGTTCCTTCGCTTAAAAAACTAGCACCGTGGTGCTTTAAGTTTTTCCTGCTCCTGCTATGTCCTATTTTTTAAATTAACAACTACAATGATATACGGTAACTGGTGCGTTTGCACTCAAGTTCCTCCTTCACTCCTGCCATTTTTATTTTTGGTAACTCGGACAAATTTGCTCTGAGTTCCACCTGCTTTCCTTCCCGTTCACATTCTCTGTCTTGAAATGTAATTTCCACTCTGTACAATTGATGGCGACTGGCACATTTCTGCTCAAGTCCCTCCTTCACTCCTGCTCTTTTTATGTCTAGACAAAGATAATACCTTGGCAAGAAAAATAAAGCGCACGACTGGATCGCACGAAACTTTCTCGTTCATATCATCAGTTTGGTTGGTTTATTTTTCTTTTATTATTGTTTATAGGCTATAAAACCAGATTTTTCAATTTGGTGATGCTGGTAGGTGGCCATGACTCGAAGTAGGGTTTGTGATGTAAGAATTCAGAGATTTGTTTTTGAATTTGCACGTGTTTGGGGGTAAATGAAGTGCGGGTTTCTGATAGTGTAGACTCCAATTGGTTGGAATTAATATGGTTGAAAAAGAAGAAGTGGGAACTATTTGCTAAAAAGGAGTTTCGAGTAGTTGTGATTACATTTTAACTTGTAGTGCGGAAATGTTTATAAGTTTGCATTATTTGCATTTCTCTAAGAAAAACTAAGTACGGGGTTTTATTAACAATACTTATGTTATCGTAAATAAGCATTTTAGTCAAAATCTTTAAAGCTGATTTTGTAAAATAATGCGTACAAAATAGTAACAAATATAGACATTTTGAGTTCGAAAAATAATCTTGCTCAACTATTTAGCTAAAAACTGGGTAAAGAGTATTGTTCAGAATATTAGTATTACGTGGTTTTTAAAGTTTTATTCAAATCGAAAATCGCGTTTTCGAAATTTGAGCAGTTTTCAAAATCAGCGTTTCCGATGATTCGAATCGAAAATGAAGGCCGCAATATTGTTTTAAACGTCAATTTTAGTGCAAGTATGCTTTTTGGTCAAAATCGTTTTACCCGTTTTCATGTAGGTAAAACAAAAGAAAACCAAATTCTCAAAATATGCATTTTTTCAAAAATCTATTATAGACAATTTAGAGAAAAACTGAGTTTTTTATCATGTTAAGAATGACCATATTACATACAAAATTAATTTGTGTTGCAATCGTATTGACCATTTTCGATATAAGGCCACTTTTCAAAAGTACCGTTATTCGACTTTTTAGCCAAAAACTAGGTACGCAGCCATGTTAACCCTATGTATGGTAGTGCAAGTATACATTTTGGTTAAAATCGTTAGAGCCGTTTTCAAGTAAACCATAATTAAATAAAATCTTAAAAAACTAAATTTTTCCAAAATAGTCCGTTGAACAATAATTAAGGGAAAAACTGAGTTTGCCATCATGTTAGGACCTTTTTTAAGATATGAACAATTTTATTTTTTAAATTACCGTTATCCAATTTTTTGCGAAAAACTGGGTATGCAGCCATCTTAGCTACACCTACTTAAGCCCAAATATCAATTTTGGTTGAAATCGTTAGAGCCGTTTTCGAAAAACTCAAAATTGCAGTTACAACGGCAACTCTTAACGTGCAAAAAAACAAGTGGCCCCGAACTGTAAGCCCACCAACTCCAAATCCTAAGTTTGAAAGAAATCCGTCCACCCGTTTGCGCTGTAGAGCTCAGGAAGGACGGACAGACGGACAGAATTGCGAGACCCACTTTTTCGAGTTCCTCTATCATCGTAATGTCAGATTTGATCAAACTTTCGAGTTCGATTTTTTGTACGAATACAATACCTTTCTCTTACTACGTAATGCGAGAAAGTTAAAAAGGCCGTGTCGTAAGCTTTACCGTACTACCAGTAAAAATGCAATTACAACTACTAGGTTGTGATGTGGATTGGAAAGGAGGAATGGAAGTGGAATTGGGTCTTTGTGGCGTTTTATAACGCAACAATGGTTTGTGATTCTAGTGCTTTAAGTGCAGCCTGACTATCAATGAAGATGGCGATATTCTTATTGGATATTGATCTCATCTCATCTGACCTGACCCCGTGCCCTTGCTATTTTTGGAGCCGTCAGTGTATACTGAGGCCTTGTTTTCGCTCTGAATTAAGTTTTTAGACCAGTCCTCTCTGTCAGGGTACAACACTTTATAAGGTGTTTCGAAGTCGTGTGTACCCGAGACTTTCATCCGCATTTACGGGGATATCAGAGAACGATTCCCGTAAAATATTTCTAAAACCTACACTATTATTTTTAAAAAGCCCTGTATTAGTGACAAGGAAAATAAATTAAGATAAAAGAAAAAGAAAGAAACATAATTAAATTTGATTTTCATTGATATATTATTATATCGTTGTTAACGTCTGGTCCGGTCCCCTTCACCAGCGTTGGATTTTTTTAATGTAAGTTAGTTTAAGAATTATTTGAATCAAATTTGAGAATTTTTTTTTATTATTACATTAACGTAACGATTTCATTAGAAAACGAAACGAAAGTGATAGCCTTAAGTAGTTTTTAAGAAGTATTTGAATTGAAACGTGAAAAATTATAGTATTATCTTGACTATTCCTTTAAAGGAAAAGAAAGTGTTAGCCTTAAGTAGAAAGTAGTGCCAATAAGTAAATTCCACATAATAGTGTAGACCATACAAAAATCTTTTTCCCTTTTCCTTTTATAACCCCTTTACAAATCTCGTTCGTGTCCTTATGTCTAAACGTCCAGCCATGAGCAGTCCAGATATGAGCAATCCAAGCCCATTGTTACGACCTTCATTATTAAACATCGATAATCCGGGACCTTCCAATCCGCACCCGGCTCCAAATCCAAACCAAAATGTGACTATTAACCAAACCCCAGAACTAGAAACACTAATTATAGGTATTGTTAGTCGCGTCTGCACTAACGAATGTAGGAACCTAGTTCAATCAATAGTTTATCCTAGCAATCAGTTTCATATAGGAACCGATGAAACCATTCACGATCACCTTCGTACAAACCTTGGTGATCTGGATAAGGTACCAGATGTCGCAAAATGTTTAAGGGAGTTCTCCGGAGCTCCTGGCGAATTTAGTTCCTGGCGCAAAAGCGTCGACAGGATACTTAATATTTACAATCAATTTAAAGGAACACCAAAATACTTTGGTATCCTAAACATTATACGTAATAAAATTGTTGGAAATGCGGATGCAATTTTAGAATCATATAACACACCACTGAACTGGGAGTGTATATCGAAGTGTTTAACACTTCATTATGCAGATAGACGTGATCTGGGCACTTTAGAGTACCAGATGACAACCTTTGTTCAGGGAAACAATAGTGTAGAGAGCTATTACCAGTCGGTGTACAACCACCTTTCATTAATACTTAACAAAATCTCAAGTATGGACTTACCGCCTGATGCATTACACCACGTAACAGCATCATACAGGGATAAGGCACTAGACACATTTATAAGAGGACTCAGAGGTGATCTACCCAGACTCTTGGGAATCAGAGAACCAGCCGACCTCCCAACAGCTCTTAATCTTTGTTTAAAACTTGAGAACCAACAATTCAGAGCTAACTACGCTCATAATAACACTGGTCAAGTTAGGAGGCCACCACCCCCTCCACCAGTTCTCCCACGAGAAAACAAAGACCGGCACCAGTTTTATCCACAATTGGCACATATACCTCATATGCCTCCTCCACCACGACCGTATATTAACCAATTTCCAACCAATCAAAGGCAATCGTTCCAAACCAACCAGCGACCACTATACCCCCAAAATTATCAATATATCCAACAATCTAACTTCCAACCCAATCCACATCAATTTCAAGGAAATTCTCAACCATCCAATAATTTTTTGCCTAACCAGTCGGTACGTAGGCCCGAACCTATGGATGTAAGTACCACTCGTACAAACAACGTCAATTACATGAACCGACCAGTGATTAAAAATTGGCCACCGGCTCCTAAGCGACCTATGGCCCCTTCACAACAATATCCCAATCCCAATAAGCTCCAAAGGAATTTCCATTTGGAAACTTCTGCAGTGGATCCACAGAATAATTATACGCCCATAGAACAGCAGGAAGTAAACAACTATAATGAAATGATTTCAGCCATGACTAATCAGACTGAAGACACTCAAAATTTTAATGATTATATAAACCGACAGGACAACGTAGAACCTACAGAAACAATTGCCGACTTCGTCGACGTACATTTTTTAGATTAACGAACTCGTCTCTACCCTATTTTGAGTGTAGAACGAAAGACATTAAAATTCTTAAATTTTTAATAGACACTGGTTCAAACAAAAACTATATCCAACCACATCTAGTACGAAATCCTATTCCAAATCAGAAAAAATTCCATGCAAACTCAGTCTGTGGTAACATAGAAATCACCCATCACGCTATAGTAAATCTTTTTGGGCCAGACACTAATATTAAATTTTTCCTTTTACCCTCACTCCGATCATTTCATGCGATTCTTGGCAATGACAGCCTTAAAGAACTTTCGGTCGTCATCTATGTTAGACAAAATTTCATGATCATAAACAATAGTACAAAAATTAGATTGAAACAACAAATATCTGAATCAATCCATAATGTAAATGTCAGAACCCAGCACATGACACAAGAACAACGAGACCAACTTAATATCTTGACTATGAATTACGCCAAGCTTTTCGGCGAACCAAATGAGAAACTTACTTTCACCACCCAAGTTAAAGGCAGAATTCGAACCACAACCGAAGATCCCGTATACTCGAAGCACTATGGCTCTTAAAGAGGAAATAGATAAACAAATCAGCGAGTTACTAAAAGATGGAATTATTCGACCTTCACGGTCACCGTACAATTCCCCAGTATGGATTGTACCCAAGAAAACGGATGCTTCCGGTGACAAGAAGTACCGTATGGTAATCGATTATAGGAAACTCAATTCAATAACAATACCAGATCGTTACCCGACTTAATGGTAATCGACTTAAAAAGTGTGTTTCACCAAATACCTCTACACGAGGACGACGTTGAGAAAACCTCATTCTCCGTCAATAATGGGAAGTATGAATTCTTGAGACTTCCTTTCGGACTCAAAAATGCACCATCAATTTTTCAAAGAGCCCTTGACGACATCTTGCGAGAACACATCGGTAAGATTTGTTATGTCTATATCGACGACATAATTGTGTTTAGTGAGGATGTCGAACGGCACTTTCAAAATTTAAAAACTATTTTCGAAACTCTCCAAAATGCCAACCTTAGAGTGCAGCTGGATAAATGCGAGTTTCTAAAGCCAGAAGTTGAATTCCTGGGATTTATTGTATCTCCAGATGGCATAAAGGCCAATCCGGCTAAGGTGGAAGCCATAACCAATTTCCCATATCCACGAACTTTGAAAGACCTACGATCATTTCTGGGTCTGTCGGGTTTTTACCGCAGATTCATAAAAGACTACGCGAAGCTGGCCAAAATCTTACAGCCCTTTTAAGAGGGGAGGATGGACGCGTGCCCAAAACGGCATCAAGCAAAAAAGCTATTCATTTGACAGATGCAGCAATGGAAGCATTTGGTAAAATCAAAAATTCTCTTGTCTCTGACGACGTAATCCTTACCTTTCCTGACTTTAGCAAAGATTTTCACCTTACCACTGACGCATCGGACTATGCACTCGGAGCCGTACTTGCCCAAGACAATAAGCCTATAACTTTTATCTCTCGAACTCTCACCAAAGCCGAAGAACACTCCGCCGCAAATGAGAAAGAGATGTTAGCTATAGTGTGGGCTCTTAATTCACTGAAGAATTACCTATATGGTCCTACCAGGCTTAAGATTTTTACCGACCATCAACCTTTGACGTATGCATTAAGCAACAAAAACACAAACAATAAGATGAAGCGTTGGAAGGCTATACTCGAGGAGTATAACTACGAGCTAAGTTATATGCCTGGAAGATCCAATGTTGTTGCTGACGCTCTGTCAAGGCCACCAAGGAATAGCCATATAAATTCCCTCACAATAACCCAACATAGTGACGAAAGTTCTGGCCAAGACCTAATACAAATTGTAGATGCACCCATAAATGTTTTTAAGAATTCGATTATCCTTCTCATTGGAGACATCCCCTCACATGAATTTCAGATTATCTTCCCCACTTATCACAGACATACTTTTGTAGAACCAGAATACTCCCCAACGAAATTGATAAACATCTTTAAACAATATTTAAATCCTTCAGTTACAAATGGTCTCAAAACCGAGGAGAGAGTCTTAGGCATGATACAGGAAATATATCACATTTTAGGCAATATAAAGTCCGGTTTGCTAGAAAAATGGTCACTGACCTAACAGATCAGAATCGACAAGATGAAGAGATCATAAAAGAACATAACCGAGCACATCGAAATTCCCGCGAGAACAAGATCCAGATTATTCAAAATTTTTATTTCCCCCATATGCGATCCAAAATAGAGAAAGTAACGAAACAGTGTAAAATTTGTAAGGAACATAAATACGACAGACACCCGAATAAACCCGAAATACAACCTACCCCTATTAATGAATATCCCGGCCAGATAATACATGTCGATATTTACTTCACTGATAAAAAAATTATTCTAACCGCAATCGATAAGTTCTCGAAGTACGCTCTAGCTAAAATTCTGAAGTCAAGAGCCTCAGAGGATATCAAGCAACCTCTAAGAGAATTGATATTGGCTTTTGGAGTACCTCAAACAATTGTTATGGATAATGAGAAATCCTTGGCCTCTAATTCTATAACATTCATGGTAGAAAACATGTTCAACATTCAAGTTTTTAAAGCACCTCCCTACACAAGTTCTGTCAACGGTCAAGTGGAGAGATTTCACTCAACACTCTCAGAGCTAATCCGCTGTCTTAAGACTGACAACATTCATAGCACATTTTCAGAATTACTGGACCGATCCATCTATGAATATAACCGATCTATTCATTCAACTACAGGCAAGAAACCCATAGACACATTTTTCGGTAGACAGTTACTAAACAACCCAGAACAACTTGAACGAGTAAGACAGGAAAACATTAACAGGTTACGCGACAAACAACAAACAGACTTAAAATACCACAACGCAAAGAAAAGCCCTCTGAAAAAATACGCTACTGGCGAAATTATATACGTTAAAGCTAACAAGAGAATAGGAAATAAATTGAATGCCAGATTTAAAAAATAAATAGTAGCTCAGGATAACAATACAACAGTTAAAACGCAGTCAGGCAGGATCATTTACAAAACTCTTATAAAAAATTAAATTCTTAACACAGGACACTATTACCACTGTGCAATGGTGAGGCGCAAATTTTGGATTACTCAAATTCCCAGCTAATAAAAACCAATACGGGTCGTGCAAAATTGCAAAACGGATCATTCAAGATCATACACTTGATCGACATTGAAACTTACGAGACAACACTGAACAACTTGGAAGCTACGTTAAAGACATCCATTACCAGTACCCACATCCTTAATCCTGTCCTCTCCTATGAAATATCCCGCATTAGAACTTATATAAATAGACTTAGAGTTAATAATAGAAATAAGAGGTCATTAGATTTTATAGGCTCTGCATGGAAGTGGATTGCCGGAAACCCGGACCACCATGACTTTGAAATTATAACAGATAAAATGAATAATGTTTTAAGAAATAGTAATAATCAAGTCATAATCAACAAAGTGTCTATACAAAAGATTAATGAACTAACTAATATTACAAATAAAATTATAAAAGTTGTTAAGGAAATTAAATATAAGTTAGATATAATTAAGGAAGAAGTAGTTAATGTAGCTTACGCCATTCATTGGGCAAAGGCAAACATAATAAATTCATTCATATTATCGAACACTGAAATAAATATAACCGAAACAATTTTAAAAGTAGAAAATATTCCATATGTTAACATAGATGAGGCACTAGAATTTGCCGAAGTAAGAATTGCCTCGAATGACGAGAATTTAATATATATTTTAAGTATTCCAACAACGACTCAAGAAACATGTAATCTTTCGTTATTAAAACCTGTTAAAATAAATAAGATAATAAATAAAATTAAATATGATTCGATATTAGAATGTAATAAAGAGGTTTACGGCATTACAAAGCCATGTAAGACATACAATAGCCTTTCAATTTGTAATGAAGATAACATTGTTAATTTAAGTAACTCGTCGTGCATTCCAATGCTCATAAAAAGCCAAAAAGCATCGAGTTCCATCATCAACAACGAACATGTTCCAGACATAGAAGAAATAGCACCAGTGTTTTGGATATAAAATTATAATTTATTATAATTTATGTACTTTTAAAATATAAAGTAAAATTGTGTCGTATAAAATATAAACAATAATATTGTGAATAAGCCATAAGCATATAATTGACATTTGTCAATAAAAGTCTACACTGAATTGTATATAAACAAAAGTATAAATGTCAAACATTTTTTGATATATAAACCATTCTCGAAATAAAACCGATCGTTTATAACGTTATAAGAAATTACCGTGTATTTTTTTTCTTTAATTTTCATCCGTTTTTAACAGAAACGTATTTCAACGGGAAGTTTTATTCGTATTTACACAGTTTCCCCTTTGTGTAACTTAAATACAGTTTGTGAACAAAACATTTGGTCCATTCGAGCCAAATTACATATATACAAGTGACATTAAGAGTGTAATAAACTATATTAACTATATACAAACATAGATTAATTAATTTTATTAATCTTAAAAGGTGATTTGAGTGTCATCTGAAAAATTAAATAAATTTTCAATTAATACAATCAAAATTGTTATAAAAAGACAATACCTTGTGAGTTTTTTGTGTCAATCGGTTTCCCGCGTCGTGTAATTCATTCGCATTTTCTACTGGAGTTCTAGGTGAGTGAGTAATAGTTATTTGCCCCATTATTTGCCATACATTTTTGCCATTCCTCCTTCAAATATGACCGCACCAAAGCAGCTTAAACTATTAAAAAACGCTCTGTCGATTCTCGAGATGAATTTTAATAGTTTCAATTCAGTTTCACAACCAAAACGAACAAAAAACATGTTGACTGGCCGTCTGTCCGTTTTAGAAGATTTATTTAGGCAAACGAAAGCCACTAATGAGGATTTGATCTCATTATAAGATGAAGATGGGTTTGTTAAGGAAATCGAAAAGACCATGGGAGAAATAATGGAAAGTTATTTAGAATACAGAGCTGTGTTGATGGACTGTTTGGATGAGCTAACTGAGTGTACTTTGAAAAGTGCTCCGACACAAAGCAGTTCAAATTCGCTTGGTATACGCTTGCCAGAAATGGCGCTTCCAGTTTTCTCTGGACAGTACGAAAAATGGAGACAGTACAAAAGTAAATTCGAATCTATGATTCATAATAACTCTGGTCTGACAGAAATACAGAAGCTTCATTATTTGAAGTCAGGTTTATCTGGGGAAGCTGACCGTTTGCTGCAGCATTTGGACATAGATGAAGGAAATTATGAAAAGGCTTGGTCCATTTTGTGTTCGCGGTATGAAAATAAGCGTTTTTTAGTCAATACCCATTTAAAAGTGCTTTTCAATCAACCGCATATGCAAAATGAAAACTCTTTTGGGCTCAAAACGATGCTGGATACAACAACCGAGTGTATTCATTCCCTAAAAAATCTGGGAATTCCTGTAAAACAATAGGACTTAGTAATAATTTATATTATATTTCAAAAGTTACCTCCATGTACTCAACAGTTGTGGGAAGAACGTTTAGGAGCTAGCAAGGAGTTACCATCGTTCGAAGAATTTTCAATATTAATGGAAACTAGATTTAGGACATTAGAGGTTATAGACCAGCAGAAACCAAGGATTAAGAACGCTATTCAAAAGGGTCCCACAGCGAAAACAGCTTTTCATGTAAGGCAAAATAAACAGAAGGAACAGTTTTCTTGTAAGGTCTGTGGTAAGGGTCAACATCCGATTCGCACTTGCAACCGATTTGTAAAAATGAACGTTGTGGAACGCTACAACATGGTTCAGAAAATCGGGGTTTGCAGCAACTGTTTGGCTTATAGCCATATTACGCAACAGTGTCCGAGCCAGGCACGTTGCTATTTCTGTCAGCAGAAGCATTACTCTCTTCTGCACCCGTCTTCAACCCATACTACAAACATGTCCACGTCTGTACAACCAGTTGAGTATCAACATCAGTCTACACAACATTTTTTTACAACCTCGCACAGTACTAACGTTCAAGCTCAGGCGTATCAAGTGGCTGCTAGTAACCCTAGTCAAGAAGAGCGACCAAGTACAAGCGGAGCGGTTAAAAACCATCCCACACGACACTCTTTTGCACCCCCGCAAAATAATAACGTACATGCTCAAGCGTATCAAGTGGCTGTTAGTCATGAAGAGCAACCGAGTACAAGCGGCGCGGTAAGAAATCACTTAGCGCAACACAACATGAACACACATATTCTTTTGGCTACTGCTTTGGTGAAAGTTAAATCGTCGAATGGACGATATTTCCATCTGAGAGCGTTGATCGATCCAGGATCGGAAGCTACGTTCATCACTGAAGCTGCAGTACAGATGCTGAACCTGAAGGCCCGGAGAACATTTATTGAGGTGTCAGGGTTGGGAAAGGTCAGCAGTGGAGCATGCCATAGGTATGCTGATATTTCGTTTGGGTCTCTACACTCTAATTTTGAGATCGGTACACGAGCTTATGTGTACAAATCCCTGACTGGGCTTCTCCCGGCCAAACAACTGACTACCAATAAATGGAAACACCTAAATGGACTGACTCTAGCTGATCCCCTCTTTTTCAAACCAGCTACAGTCGATATTTTGCTGGGTAGTGATATATATCCAGATATAATACTGCCAGAGATAGTCAGAGGAGATGAAGTCTCGCCGATCGCACAAAAAACGCAGCTGGGATGGATTTTACTGGGCAAGGTACCTGAAGGCCAAAATATATCGGTGCATAGCTTCCTTCAAGTGGTCGATGTCGACACCCAGTTGCGTAAGTTTTGGGAGATTGAGGAGGTCCCATATATATACCACGATACCGATGAGAATCGAATGTGTGAAGCACACTATAAGAAAACGACGAAGCGTTTACCGAATGGGCGATACGAAGTTTCGCTTCCATTTAAGGATGGATGGCAACCCGCGCTTGGATCCTCTAAGATAGCGGCCTTGCGTAGGTTCCATCAACTAGAGAGGAGATTTTCAAACAACGCAACACTACACCGCGAATATACTAAATGTATAGAGGAGTACCTTTCCTTGGGTCATATGACGGAGGTTGATGACGATGATGATGTACTTCGTTCACCTTTTCATTATTTTGTGCCTCATCATGCTGTTATTAAGGAATCCAGTTCGACAACAAAGCTCCGGGTTGTTTTTGATGCAGCCGCAAAATGTTCGGACGGGACTTCTCTGAATGAAAGATTGCTGATAGGTCCTAAAACACAAAATAATATTATGGATATAATTTTAAAATGGAGAATGTATAAAATTACCTTTACAGCCGATGTTGAAAAAATTTACCGTCAAATTCGGATGAATCAACGAGATGCGTATTATCAACTGATCTTCTGGCGTAAGAATGAAATGGAACATCTTAAAATGTACCGGTTAGATACGGTCACTTTTGGCACAGCCAGTGCACCTTATCTCGCTATTCGTACTCTTAACCAGATGGCTTTAGATGAAGAGTCACGTTTTCCAGTGGGAGCTCGAACAGTACGAGATGAGATGTATGTCGACGATTTAATTTCCGGTGCCGATTCAGTGGAAGATGCCTTATACAAACGTGATGAGGTGCGAGAGTTGCTGTCCACCGCAGGGTTCAATTTGCGGAAGTGGACAAGCAATTCTCAGAAGGTTTTAGAAGGCATTCCCCTGGAACAGCGGGAGTTCGATTTTTCGGTACCCTTTGAGTCTTCGGCTGAACATATCCAGGCGCTCGGAATGCGATGGTTTCCTACTGATGATGTGTTCTCGTTCCGAAATGTCTGCCACGATGCTTCTCAGGTGCCAACGAAAAGGACTATGCTATCAACAATTGCACGCTTATTCGATCCACTGGGCTGGATTTCGCCGTGCATAGTTAAGGCGAAGATGTTTATGCAGCAACTTTGGTGGCATGGACTCACGTGGGACGAACCGATTCCATTGGCTCTCAAGGAGGATTGGCTTGCTTTCTCTCAGGAACTTCCTTTGGTTGAGAGTATCCGGATGCCACGGTGGGTGAAACTGCAACGACAACAAAAGGCCATCGAAATCCATGGATTTAGCGACGCATCGGAGAAGGCATATGGTGCAGCAATCTATCTTCGAGTTTTAGACAGCAACAATGATATACATGTTCATCTACTAGTCTCAAAGACAAGGGTCGTGCCGTTAAAAACCGTCACTCTTCCAAGGCTGGAACTATGTGGAGCGGTCATGTTAGCAACACTTTTAGATTACGTGATGAAGGTTTTTCGATTTGTTGATGTGAAGACGTATGCTTGGTCTGATTCAACTATTACCTTGGCGTGGATCATGGCACCTCCGTCGAAGTGGAAAACATTTGTTGGTAACCGTGTTGCAGAAATACAACGTCTAACAAATTGTAACATCTGGAGACATGTTCCGACGCTACACAACCCAGCTGATCTGGCTTCACGGGGACTTTTACCGTCCGAACTGAAGGACAATACGCTTTGGTGGAATGGTCCAGATTTTCTCAGGTCAGATTGGGAATTCTCAATGCCAAACCAACCAACGATTTTTCCGACTGATGAGGAAAGTCGTAAGCTCATGTCTCATTGCGTTACCAAAGAGGAAAACGTAATCAACTTATTGATCCATCGTCACTCAACACTTCCTGGCTTACTCAGGGTTTTAGCATATTGCTGCAGATTTGCTTCCAATACACGCAAACTATCAGCCCAAAGGGAGCTGTTAACATTGTCACCGATGGAACAAGAAGCAGGTTTAAAGGTTGCCGTAAGGACCGTTCAAGGTAGCATGTTCTTTGAAACTTCAAAAGAGAACCAACCAAATTTAAAGGGCATCAAATCTCTGCATCCTTTTATCGATGAGGAAAATATTATTAGAGTAGGGGGTAGGCTTCAAAATGCGAACTTAGGTTACAATCAACAACACCCAATAATTTTGAGACCTAGTCATCATTTTACCACACTCATCATTAATGATGCACATGAGAAAACCCTTCATGGTAGCACTCAGCAAATGATAGCCTACCTTCGAACAAAATATTGGATACTCGACATTAAAAAAAGTGTCAAAAAATGCATTCACAGATGCAACATATGTTTTAGACATAGGGCAAAACCAGTCTTTCAGCTAATGGGAAATCTACCAGCCCCAAGGGTACGAGTGTCTCGAGCTTTCAGCTTTACCGGAGTTGACTATGCCGGCCCTATTGAGGTGAAAGCGTGGAAAGGTCGAGGAACGAAAATGTTTAAGGCATATTTCGCCATATTTGTTTGCTTGGCCACCAAGGCAATTCATCTTGAGCTGGTCAGCGATATGACGACACAAGCCTTTATTGCCGCCTTTCGCAGATTTTCATCCAGACGCGGTAACTGCAAGGAGATCTTCAGTGACTGCGGCAAAAATTTCGTGGGTGCAGCAAAAGAATTAGAGAATCTACGGAAGGCTGCAAATTACAACAAGAGGGAGGTAGCCGAGATATTAATGAAAGACGGAGTTAAATGGAATTTTATCCCTCCTGCGTCCCCCCATTTCGGAGGATTATGGGAAGCCGGGGTAAAATCGGTTAAGTATCACCTTAAACGCATAGCCGGAAATTCCATTTTAACTTTCGAAGAGTTATATACCCTCTTAACTCAGATTGAGGCGTGTCTGAATTCAAGACCCCTCTGCCCACTCAGCAGTGATCCAGATGACTTTGCAGCATTAACTCCAGCACACTTTCTCATTGGAGAGCCTACATTAAGTGTACCGGAGCCAAATCTACTCGACGAAAACATCTGTTGCACTGAGAGGTGGAAAAGGATACAGCAATTGTATCAAACTTTTTGGAAGCAATGGAGTTCGGAATATTTATCCCGTCTCCAACAACGACCTAAATGGCTTAAAACTGAGCCACAACCGAAAATAGGTGATCTTGTCTTAGTAAAAGACGAGCGTATTCCACCGTCGAAATGGATTATGGCCCGAGTTATACAACTACACCCAGGATCAGATGACCTTATTCGCGTGGTTACATTGAAAACGCAAAATGGCGAGTTCAAAAGACCAATCACAAAAATCTGTTTGTTACCAAGCAATATTTAATGAAGGTCTCTTAAATACTTATCATCTTATATAATAATAAAAATATAATCTCATTCATTTATAGAACATTTATGTTCCAATCATACACACATTTCAAAATATATTACACTATCACACTATAATACACACATTTCTCACAAGTAAAAAAAAAAAAAAAAAAAAATTAAAATAATACATACTAATCATTATAATCGAAAATTTTAATTATTATGAAAACATGAAAACTACTAATCAACACAATACCACACAAAATTATCCAACACAACACTATATCACATATAACACTGCACAAAACAAAATTTATCAAACAACAAAAAAAAAAAAAAAAAACCCATCTAGTAACACTAAACCCACTCAATCCAACAACACTGAAATAATACAGTCTACTTTCTGCCCCATTGAGATCACACACCCACACACAACGTACCATACAATTTATCACAATCCATTCATAAATATAATAAAAAACACACACAATTTCAAAATTGAATTACATAGAGAAAAACTTACCTGCTGACATATTCTCAACTGCATCATGTTCAGCACACACACCAAATTATTATTTTGGCTAAACCATTTTTAACTTTACAAAATATGAAATTTAAAATTTTCACCAAGCGCGAAAGCAAAGCAAAATACGCGACGCCATTTACTATACATACTCCAGGAACCACTAAGAAAAGCCACCGATCAAGTACGACTAGTAGAGGAAGGGAGATGGCAAGTAGGGCAATATTACTTACTCCGGATTAGGTTGTTTGTTGTCAATTGTCATTCATCTGTCTGTATGTCCTTCTCTGTTCCACTAATTGTTTCTTTAACAGAACACATGAAGAGCAAATTTCAAGTTACAACACAAGTGGAATCGAAACTTTCTGAAAAGAAGCTATCGAAGATGACTACCTTACCGACCAGACGTATTGGAGATGAGACTTTGTCATTCGGAGTTGGGCGATGTTTTTTGCGAACTGAGTTCACGCCGGGGGTGAATGTTTTGGATATAAAATTATAATTTATGTACTTTTAAAATATAAAGTAAAATTGTGTCGTATAAAATATAAACAATAATATTGTGAATAAGCCATAAGCATATAATTGACATTTGTCAATAAAAGTCTACACTGAATTGTATATAAACAAAAGTATAAATGTCAAACATTTTTTGATATATAAACCATTCTCGAAATAAAACCGATCGTTTATAACGTTATAAGAAATTACCGTGTATTTTTTTTTCTTTAATTTTCATCCGTTTTTAACAGAAACGTATTTCAACGGGAAGTTTTATTCGTATTTACACAGTTTCCCCTTTGTGTAACTTAAATACAGTTTGTGAACAAAACAACCAGAAATATTGCTTCTAAATCAGTTCAATGGCCCAGTACTCATCAACAACGATACTGTCATGCTCAAGGGTACGTTTATCATAAAACACTTCAACACCACCATCGTAGTCAGTGGAAGAAAAATCATGTCCAAAGAAGTCACAAGTCATCAACCCTTACCTGCAATACTACAACCATCATCTAAACCGGACAAAATAGAGGAAGTACTGTCTCTGGAAATGATTAAGAAGCTGTACGTCAATCGCACCGAAGAAATAAAGCTACTTGAGACAAAACACAGAATCAACATATGCGTTAACATTGCTTTAATGATGGCAGTTTTGGCTACCGCCACCTTCGCATACAAAGTGACAAGACTCAAGGGTATGGCAAAAGACAGAAGTTCTACCATCGACAACAACCATAGGCCTTGAAGACATCCCTCATCTCGTGACATCAACAATATCTCACGAGGACGTTCGATTTTAAGGCCGGAAGAGTTAACGCCAGAAACGTTTAATCATGAAAATAACTCATGATACGGTTCCCATGGGCAACAACATCAGTCCCAAGCGTGATCGCGTTCCCACGAATCTTTACACCGGACACATGACACATGACACATCGGAATTTATGAATTCACCTGAGACACCAACGGATGTCGATTGCTGACCTGGCGTCTGGCTGCATGGGCAAATGCACCTAGGTTTAGTTTATTAATTCCATTGTTAGTTTAGTCTTAAGTCAGCCGCGAAGGCATCCGGATCAAAATAAATATTTTTTTAATAAAGTTCATTAATCTTTTGTATAGACATTTTGTTGATTATGACTTGATTATTACTATTTCTTAAAACATTATTCATTTTATCTGTTATAATTTCAAAGTCATGGTGGTCCGGGTTTCCGGCAATCCACTTCCATGCAGAGCCTATAAAATCTAATGACCTCTTATTTCTATTATTAACTCTAAGTCTATTTATATAAGTTCTAATGCGGGATATTTCATAGGAGAGGACAGGATTAAGGATGTGGGTACTGGTAATGGATGTCTTTAACGTAGCTTCCAAGTTGTTCAGTGTTGTCTCGTAAGTTTCAATGTCGATCAAGTGTATCTTGAATGATCCGTTTTGCAATTTTGCACGACCCGTATTGATTTTTATTAGCTGGGAATTTGAGTAATCCAAAATTTGCGCCTCACCATTGCACAGTGGTAATAGTGTCCTGTGTTAAGAATTTAATTTTTTATAAGAGTTTTGTGAATGATCCTGCCTGACTGCGTTTTAACTGTTGTATTGTTATCCTGAGCTACTATTTCTTTTTTAAATCTGGCATTTAACTTATTTCCTATTCTCTTGTTAGCTTTAACGTATATAATTTCGCCAGTAGCGTATTTTTTTAGAGGGCTTTTCTTTGCGTTGTGGTATTTTAAGTCTGTTTGTTGTTTGTCGCGTAACCTGTTAATGTTTTCCTGTCTTACTCGTTCAAGTTGTTCTGGGTTGTTTAGTAACTGTCTACCGAAAAATGTGTCTATGTGTTTCTTGCCTGTAGTTGAGTGAATAGATCGGTTATATTCATAGATGGATCGGTCCAGTTATTCTGAAAATGTGCTATGAATGTTGTCAGTCTTAAGACAGCGGATTAGCTCTGAGAGTGTTGAGTGAAATCTCTCCACTTGACCGTTGACAGAACTTGTGTAGGGAGGTGCTTTAAAAACTTGAATGTTGAACATGTTTTCTACCATGAATGTTATAGAATTAAAGGCCAAGGACTTCTCATTCTCCATAACAATTGTTTGAGGTACTCCAAAAGCCAATATCAGTTCTCTTAGAGGTTGCTTGATATCCTCTGAGGCTCTTGACTTCAGAATTTTAGCTAGAGCGTACTTCGAGAACTTGTCGATTGCGGTTAGAATTATTTTTTTATCAGTGAAGTAAATATCGACATGTATTATCTGGCCGGGATATTCAGGAATAGGGGTAGGTTGTATTTCGGGTTTATTCGGGTGTCTGTCGTATTTATGTTCCTTACAAATTTTACACTGTTTCGTTACTTTCTCTATTTTGGATCGCATATGGGGGAAATACAAATTTTGAATAATCTGGATCTTGTTCTCGCGGGAATTTCGATGTGCTCGGTTATGTTCTTTTATGATCTCTTCATCTTGTCGATTCTGATCTGTTAGGTCAGTGACCATTTTTCTAGCAAACCGAACTTTATATTGCCTAAAATGTGTTGGATATATTTCCTGTATCATGCCTAAAACTCTCTCCTCGGTTTTGAGACCATTTGTAACTGAAGGATTTAAATATTGTTTAAAGATGTTTATCAATTCGTTGGGGAGTATTCTGGTTCTACAAAAGTATGTCTGTGATATGTGGGGAAGATAATCTGAAATTCATGTGAGGGGATGTATATATATATATGATTTATTAGTATTTATAATACTCTGTACAAACTTTATGTTTTGAATAATTAATTTTCTAATTCAGTCTTATTGCATTTACATATTTTTAAGCATTTACTCTTACAAATTCAATACACCTTCTTTAAATGATCTAAAATTACTATCATATTTAATGTCAGTTGGTAACGTGTTAAATAATTGAAATCCCTTGCATATTATCGTATTTTTTGGTCCCGATGTGTTTTGCTTTCTCAACCTAAAATCATTTGCATTTCGGAGTTGCCTAACCTCCCTAAGTAAATATTTTGGCGCAGCACCGTATTTTATTTTGAAAACAGTCAAAAGCGTATTTAGCTCCAACCTCTGTTTAACGTTGAGCCACATAAGGGCATCTAGCATATACCTTATTGGAGTAAATCTGTTGCACCTCAGGATGCTCCTCATGGCCTTGTTTTGCAGTTTTTGAAGCCTTTCGATCTGACCCTGGTTGCAGCAAGAATACAATATTGAGGAACAAAACTCAAAATGTGGTTTGACTATTGTATTGTAAACTGTTACAGCAGTCAAATAGCTAATTCTTTTTCGAATCCTTTTGAAAAATCCAATTTTTTTACCAATTTTTTTGCAGATAAAATCTATATGGTCGTGCATTTTTAGCTCTTTGTCAATGATTATGCCCAGATGTTTTATGTTCTTAACTGTTTCGATAGTTTTTCCATTAATTTCTATATTTGTTGAGCCATTCATATTTATCATCATTAACTTTGTTTTCTGTTCGTTCAATTTTAGCTTGTTCATATTTAGCCATTTGATCAAATTATTTATATCATTATTAAGTTTGTGTTTGCACTCCTCTTCATTTGTTCCCTCTGAGTATATTAGAGTGTCGTCAGCGTATAGAACTATTTTGCAAAATTTTATAATTTCTGGCATATCATTTACGTAAATTATAAATAGTAGCGCTCCTAATATCGAGCCTTGCGGCACTCCTTGTTCCACTTCGATAAAATCTGAAACGCTGCTATTAACTTTCGTTCGTTGTGTTCTATTTGTTAGGAAAGATCTAAACCATCTTAGCTCCATATCTTGGACACCATACATAAATAATTTTTTTAAAAGAATTCCCCTGTCAATTGTCTCGAAAGCTCGCTTAAAATCTAAAAACAGTGCCATTGTTTTTTTCTTTTTTCCACCATCTTTCCATTCATTGACAACGTGGTTTACTGCTGCTTCACACGAATAGTTCTTTCTAAACCCCGATTGATATATTGATAATATATTGTTGCTCTCAACGTATTCCATCAGTTGCTGCTTTACTACAGTTTCGATAACTTTCTCAATTGTTCTTAGCGTATTTATTGGTCTAAACTCGTCACTCTTACTGGTTTTTGCCACCTTTTCTACTGGTGTCACCATAGAATCTTTCCACGGGCTTGGAAACTCTCCGTTAAGAAGAGATTCGTTAACTAGATGAAGTATTGTTTGTCCTAATGTACTCCAGTTATCAGTCAATATTTGCGGACTTATTTTTTCGAAATCTGGTTTGTTATTTAGCTTTTTGCAAATTGTTTTGAGTTCATCTAGTGTTATTGTACGGAATTTGAAACGACTTTCTATTTGGTTTATATAGTTAACGTATTCAGTGTTCTCGATTGTTTCTTCTATTTCCTTTATACTTTTTATGAAATACTCATTGAATTTGTTTGCTATAATCAATCCATCTTCATAAACTTCACCATCAAATGACACATTTTTTATTTTATTCTTCTCTTGTTTTAGAACTAGCTGTTTTATTTGGTTCCACATCTCTTTCTGTCCATTTGCCTGCGTAATTTTGTTATTTACATAACGATTTTTGGCTTTGTTTATTTCAATTTTTAATTTGTTTCTTACTGTTTTGTACTCTTGCCATTCTTCTCTACTGTTGCTAAATTTCGCTAACTGGTACTTCTCAATTTTTTTAGCTTTTTACTCTTTAAGTGTGTTATTAAACCATAAATTTGTTTTGTTATTAGAACATATATTTTTTCTAACAGTATTGTTATTGACTGTGTTTTTTAAACTGATATTAATTTAATTCTCATTTTCACTTATATCACAGTTTGTATCATATGACGTATTCAGCTTCCTCAGTTCTCTTGCGAATTTATCTTTCCTGTATCTGAAAACATCTACTTCAATGTTCGCATATGTTTCTCTATTCATTCCAGCATTGATTACAATTTCAAGATTTTCATGGTCCGATATCTTATCGTTCGGATTTACACGTTACCGTAACATTCTCCATATTTGTAATTACGCAATCTATTGTAGTTTTCGTGCTTTCAGTTACTCTCGAGTACTCTTCCGTTCTTTGATTAAGACAATTATCGTTTAATATTCTTTCTACTTCCAGCTTATATACATTATTTTGACACCAGTCGATGTTAAAATCTCCTGCAATCAAAATATTGCTTGGTGTTTCTGTTAATTTCTCCATGTACTCTTTAAAATAATCACAAAATTCCCTTTCAGAGCTACTGGGCGATCTGTATACGGAAATTATTACCATTTCCAGGTCTCTGTATCTGCATTTGCATTCTACGAACCACATTTTGAAATCAATCGCCTTTTTTACCGTCTTTGTAATAATCCAGTGATCTCTTAAGTAAATTGTAGTGCCTCCAGTCCGCGTTGAATTGGATGGACATGATCTGTGTTTAAACCCCTCAATCTTTATTTCATTCTCTTCAATGTTGTCTGTTACGTGTGTCTCCGATAGCAAAATGAACTCGTATTCCATTTTTTCCGCTAGTATTTCCAACTCCTCGAAGTTGTTGGTTAAGCTTTGTATGTTTATATATATACCTTTGATTGTATTGGATTGCTAGTATTCAATTCTTTTCTTTTTCGTTTCGAGTTTGTTCAGATACACAGGGCAAGCTCTGCTTAATGTCATGTGATTTTCATCCAGTCCAAGACTTAATTGTTTGTTAGCACGCGCACAATTTATGCACTTCACTTCTGCTTCCTTGTCGCACTCGCTGGTTTTATGTTTATCTACTCATTTTAGACATGTCTCATAGTTTTGTTTGCAATTTGTTGACTTATGGTTAAATCCCTTGCACTTAAAACATCTTAGAACGTCCACTCCATCAAATACCTTACACCGTTCCCATCCTATGCTTACTTTTTCCTTTTCTAGTACCTTCAAAAATGACTCGGCATCTAATTCGATTATTGCGTTATAACTTATCACATTATTTTTTTTGTTTTCATAATATTTTACTACTCTTAGCTCGCTATTTGAAATTTCCTTATTTTGCTTTTTCAATTTTTCTATGATTTCATTTTCGCTGTTTTTAAATCTCATATTCGGGACCAAAATTGTTGGCTTTATTTTCTGTGATACTTGAATTTCATATTTTACACCCATATTCTCTTCAATTGCACTTTTTATTTTATTTCTTTCATTCGCGTCTTCACTTTCTATAATAATAATACCATTATGTGTGCTCTCAATATTCGAAATTTTAAAATCTTTTGGATCTACTTTTTCATTTAAATCCTCCCTTGTTTTAGTGCACTTTTGCTTTTCTTTTGGTTTTACAATAAGTGGCAACTCTTTTCGCATCGTTGGCAACACTTTTTCTTTGCACCTGTCATTTGCATTTTTGGCAATCTCTGCAAATGACATTTGGTTTCCCGCCATCGTTTGTTTACTACTGACAATTTTTTTCACTTCATTACATACATTTAAGTTGCTTTACTTTAGCTCATTGCAGATGGTTTCACCTTCTTTATTCAAGTTTTCAGCAACATTGTACATTTTCTTCATTTCCTTCATACTTTTCTCGCATATTTCCTGGCTTTTTTTCATTTCCTCCAACCTTTGTGTGCATCTGTTTTCTATCGCCTCCAGTAGTGCTTTTATTTCACCTTCGTTCTGTTTCAGTGATTTTTCAAACTCATCCTTATACTCCCTCAAGTGTTTTGTGTTCATGTCTACACTGTTCTGCATCTCCTTGACCACCTCATACATATTTTGCATGTACAGCATGCAATCATCGCACATGTATCTTAAATTTTTATTGGTTCCCAGCGCGTTGCTTGTAAATTCATCTAGTCCAGAACATTTTACGCTACAGTGAAACGCCTTACCGCACACACCTTGGCAGCTCACACCAGTTTCGCCTCGAATCGGCAGCCTACATCCGCTGCACCTGGACATCTTTTACTTATATTTTTGCTTTTTTGTATTTACGCATTCAAAATGAATTGGCAAATACAAAAAAACTTATAATTAAAAACTTTTTATATTATAAAAATAAATAAATAAAAATATAACTACTCAGATTTGTTATTCTATGCTCAAACGTCAATTCAATGTCTCCAATGCTCAAACGTCATCTCAATGTCTCCAATGAGAAGGATAATCTGATTCTTGAAAACATTTATGGGTGCATCTACAATTTGTATTAGGTCTTGGCCAGAACTTTCGTCACTATGTTGGGTTATTGTGAGGGAATTTATATGGCTATTCCTTGGTGGCCTTGACAGAGCGTCAGCAACAACATTGGATCTTCCAGGCATATAACTTAGCTCGTAGTTATACTCCTCGAGTATAGCCTTCCAACGCTTCATCTTATTGTTTGTGTTTTTGTTGCTTAATGCATACGTCAAAGGTTGATGGTCGGTAAAAATCTTAAGCTTGGTAGGACCATATAGGTAATTCTTCAGTGAATTAAGAGCCTACACTATAGCTAACATCTCTTTCTCATTTGCGGCGTAGTGTTCTTCGGCTTTGGTGAGAGTTCGAGAGATAAAAGTTATAGGCTTATTGTCTTGGGCAAGTACGGCTCCGAGTGCATAGTCCGATGCGTCAGTGGTAAGGTGAAAATCTTTGCTAAAGTCAGGAAAGGTAAGGATTACGTCGTCAGAGACAAGAGAATTTTTGATTTTACCAAATGCTTCCATTGCTGCATCTGTCAAATGAATAGCTTTTTTGCTTGATGCCGTTTTGGGCACGCGTCCATCCTCCCCTCTTAAAAGGGCTGTAAGGGGTTTTGCCAGCTTCGCGTAGTCTTTTATGAATCTGCGGTAAAAACCCGACAGACCCAGAAATGATCGTAGGTCTTTCAAAGTTCGTGGATATGGGAAATTGGTTATGGCTTCCACCTTAGCCGGATTGGCCTTTATGCCATCTGGAGATACAATAAATCCCAGGAATTCAACTTCTGGCTTTAGAAACTCGCATTTATCCAGCTGCACTCTAAGGTTGGCATTTTGGAGAGTTTCGAAAATAGTTTTTAAATTTTGAAAGTGCCGTTCGACATCCTCACTAAACACAATTATGTCATCGATATAGACATAACAAATCTTACCGATGTGTTCTCGTAAGATGTCGTCAAGGGCTCTTTGAAAAATTGATGGTGCATTCTTGAGTCCGAAAGGAAGTCTCAAGAATTCATACTTCCCATTATTGACGGAGAATGAGGTTTTCTCAACGTCGTCCTCGTGTAGAGGTATTTGGTGAAACCCACTTTTTAAGTCGATCACCATTAAGTCGGGTAACGATCTGGTATTGTTATTGAATTGAGTTTCCTATAATCGATTACCATACGGTACTTCTTGTCACCGGAAGCATCCGTTTTCTTGGGTACAATCCATACTGGGGAATTGTACGGTGACCGTGAAGGTCGAATAATTCCATCTTTTAGTAACTCGCTGATTTGTTTATCTATTTCCTCTTTAAGAGCCATAGGATATGGATAGTGCTTCGAGTATACGGGATCTTCGGTTGTGGTTCGAATTCTGCCTTTAACTTGGGTGGTGAAAGTAAGTTTCTCATTTGGTTCGCCGAAAAGCTTGGCGTAATTCATAGTCAAGATATTAAGTTGGTCTCGTTGTTCTTGTGTCATGTGCTGGGTTCTGACATTTACATTATGGATTGATTCAGATATTTGTTGTTTCAATCTAATTTTTATACTATTGTTTATGATCATGAAATTTTGTCTAACATAGATGACGGCCGAAAGTTCTTTAAGGCTGTCATTGCCAAGAATCGCATGAAATGATCGGAGTGAGGGTAAAAGGAAAAATTGAATATTAGTGTCTGGCCCAAAAAGATTTACTATAGCGTGATGGGTGATTTCTATGTTACCACAGACTGAGTTTGCATGGAATTTTTTCTGATTTGGAATAGGATTTCGTACTAGATGTGGTTGGATATAGTTTTTGTTTGAACCAGTGTCTATTAAAAATTTAAGAATTTTATTGTCTTTCGTTCTACACTCAAAATAGGGTAGAGACGAGTTCGTTAATCTAAAAAATGTACGTCGACGAAGTCGGCAATTGTTTCTGTAGGTTCTACGTTGTCCTGTCGGCTTACATAATCATTAAAGTTTTGAGTGTCTTCAGTCTGATTAGTCATGGCTGAAATCATTTCATTATAGTTGTTTACTTCCTGCTGTTCTATGGGCGTATAATTATTCTGTGGATCCACTGCAGAAGTTTCCAAATGGAAATTCCTTTGGAGCTTATTGGGATTGGGATATTGTTGTGAAGGGGCCATAGGTCGCTTAGGAGCCGGTGGCCAATTTTTAATCACTGGTCGGTTCATGTAATTGACGTTGTTTGTACGAGTGGTACTTACATCCATAGGTTCGGGCCTACGTACCGACTGGTTAGGCAAAAAATTATTGGATGGTTGAGAATTTCCTTGAAATTGATGTGGATGGGTTGGAACTGGTGGAGGGGGTGGTGGCCTCCTAACTTGACCAGTGTTATTATGAGCGTAGTTAGCTCTGAATTGTTGGTTCTTAAGTTTTAAACAAAGATTAAGAGCTGTTGGGAGGTCGGCTGGTTCTCTGATTCCCAAGAGTCTGGGTAGATCACCTCTGAGTCCTCTTATAAATGTGTCTAGTGCCTTATCCCTGTATGATGCTGTTAAGTGGTGTAATGCATCAGGCGGTAAGTCCATACTTGAGATTTTGTTAAGTATTAATGAAAGGTGGTTGTACACCGACTGGTAATAGCTCTCTACACTATTGTTTCCCTGAACAAAGGTTGTCATCTGGTACTCTAAAGTGCCCAGATCATGTCTATCTGCATAATGAAGTGTTAAACACTTCGATATACACTCCCAGTTCAGTGGTGTGTTATATGATTCTAAAATTGCATCCGCATTTCCAACAATTTTATTACGTATAATGTTTAGGATACCAAAGTATTTTGGTGTTCCTTTAAATTGATTGTAAATATTAAGTATCCTGCCGACGCTTTTGCGCCAGGAACTAAATTCGCCAGGAGCTCCTGAGAACTCCCTTAAACATTTTGCGACATCTGGTACCTTATCCAGATCACCAAGGTTTGTACGAAGGTGATCGTGAATGGTTTCATCGGTTCCTCTATGAAACTGATTGCTAGGATAAACTATTGATTGAACTAGGTTCCTACATTCGTTAGTGCAGACGCGACTAACAATACCTGTAATTAGTGTTTCTAGTTCTGGGGTTTGGTTAATAGTCACATTTTGGTTTGGATTTGGAGCCGGGTGCGGATTGGAAGGTCCCGGATTATCGATGTTTAATAATGAAGGTCGTAACAATGGGCTTGGATTGCTCATATCTGGACTGCTCATGGCTGGACGTTTAGACATAAGGACACGAACGAGATTTGTAAAGGGGTTATAAAAGGAAAAGGGAAAAAGATTTTTGTATGGTCTACACTATTATGTGGAATTTACTAATTGGCACTACTTTCTACTTAAGGCTAACACTTTCTTTTCCTTTAAGGGAATAGTCAAGATAATACTATAATTTTTCACGTTTCAATTCAAATACTTCTTAAAAACTACTTAAGGCTATCACTTTCGTTTTCTAATGAAATCGTTACGTTAATGTAATAATAAAAAAAAATTCTCAAATTTGATTCAAATAATTCTTAAACTAACTTACATTAAAAAAATCCAACGCTGGTGAAGCGGCTGCATTTCCCGTTTACTTGGTGCTACTAGGAGGCCAATATCTCCACACTCCCTCGTTGGTAGCAAGATCTACAGATGCTGCTTTCTGCCTTGGTCCGGAACCCAGGTCACCACACTTTTATTACACACAACCCGCGTGAGCTTTACTAAAGATCGATTAACGGGCGGTAACGGAATCGAAAAGTTAATCAAGTCGCGGCGAGCTCTTTTATTTTGAGGTCGACTTATACGCTATTTTTCACGATCACTTTTTATTAATTTCCGTCGCGGTGATTCAACCTGGGTCCCTGCTCGGGCGCCAAATATAACTTTACAAGTTTAAATTATTAAAAAAATATTTATTTTGATCCGGATGCCTTCGCGGCTGACTTAAGACTAAACTAACAATGGAATTAATAAACTAAACCTAGGTGCATTTGCCCATGCAGCCAGACGCCAGGTCAGCAATCGACATCCGTTGGTGTCTCAGGTGAATTCATAAATTCCGATGTGTCATGTGTCATGTGTCCGGTGTAAAGATTCGTGGGAACGCGATCACGCTTGGGACTGATGTTGTTGCCCATGGGAACCGTATCATGAGTTATTTTCATGATTAAACGTTTCTGGCGTTAACTTACACATTCAGAAGATTACGGAGCTTTTTGATAAGTTAGTGGCTCTTGGTGATCAGTTGTCAGAGAATTGGGCTATTGCTATGTTACTAAGCAGTCTTCCTAGAGCGTTACAGCATTGGAGACAAGAAACGAGTCCGATCTTACATTAGGTCTTGTTCAATCGAATTTGATTGAATGGAAAAGACAGAAGCACTCGGACAGGAACAATCAATAATCTGGAAGGGCATTGAATTCAATAGACATCACAAAACATAGGAAAATGTTTCTTCTGTAAGAAACAAGGACACATGAAGAAGGATTGTCATAAGTTCAAGAAGTGGAAATCTAAACAAGAGACGGCTGATAAAGTGACAGAAGGAACTTGTTTCAATGCCAAGGTGTCGACCAAGGTGCATAAACCTTGACGACGAGTGGGTAGTTCCGGTACGTGAACCAGAACACCCAAGTCGATATGGCGATCGTCGCGTCCTTCCCGTTTAGGTTTCGTTTCGAATTGCGAAGACTCCTTACCACTGGTGGGGGCAGTCTTGGGTTGATAAATAAACTCGATGATTCGATTATCGAAATGGTAATGGCTTTTCTTTCTTCAATTAATTTCTTATATACTAACATAATTGCTTACCTAAATAGAATGAACAATTAAAATTATTGGGCAATAGTGCTGACATCGCATGAAGGAAACAATTAGTGAAAAAGGTGAATAAAATGGGAGCAAAAAAGCGTTGTCAGCAAAAATTATATTATTGTGTATGTAGTGTATTGTAGTGAATTTAAATTATATTATTGGGTGTGTGCTGATAGATGTAGGTCAAGAAACGGTAAACATTTGGAAAATGATGCTTATAACTATATGTGCGGGTAATGACCGCCTGGGAAGTAAACATTCTTTCCGCCTTGAACTACAGTTCAAATGTGAACAGTGAAGGGTTCTTCGTGTAGAGTCCGAGGAGCTGGTACTGGAGGATTTTTTGGTAGACATCTATGGCAGCATATCCTTGTGAATATGAAGTACCCGAGGATTATTATGATGCAGATAATGGAGCAATAGCTAACGATAAACTGATGGGTGTCTGTACATTTTACTTGAATTAATGTTTCTTCAAGTTGCTGCTTGGTAATAGCCCTTTGGAGTAGTTCTACTCCATCTGAGATCCCTTGGCCATTCATTGAATAGTGGGCTACTGACACTGAATTTGGGGAAACATCAATTGCATCTGATATGTTACTTGTGGGAGTGAATGAAGCTCGTGAGGTGCTTATGAAAACCTTGTGTCCCTGGATAGTAAACAGATCCTGCCTTAGAACACAGCCCGCGGGTATTGTCAAGATGCCAGAGCCCTTTAATTGGAATTGAGTGAGATTCCCTTGACAAACGACCTTTATCAGTACTTGACCTCGAAGTGAGTATACCCACTGATTTGATTGATGTAGTTGTTTCCAGAACTGCTCATCTGTAAAGCATTGAAACTGACAAGACGACGGATCGAGGACGTGATTCATAAGATTGAACTCGCATAGGCTAACATTTGATCCCCTTTGATGAAGCGGATGTCTTTGGTGGCACATAATGTCGTTTTCCAAAGCCGTGATGCAAGAATTAAGCTCTACTTCGCTAAGTGGATAATACTGGGTTCTGTGCAGGTTTATTATCATGTAGTCGGAAGATGGTCGTATTGCCACAAATGAGGTGTTTATCATCACAGGAACTGGGATAATCTTGTATATCTCGTACTCTTCAGTTGGCACAAGCGGAATTGTTAATCGGAAGATAATGTGAGATCCCACGACTCGTCCCTTTGCAGACATTAGTTTGTACAGCAATGCCATGTTATTGTGAGTTTCCAGAATACGATGTGTGAGTGGTAGATGAGCCTTGATTGTTGTTATCTCCTGTTGCAACTTGTAAGGGTGAATTAAGGCCGTATTTATTTTCCCGTGATGAACATCCTGGAACACACTGGGATAGCATCAGTTGTTAAAGTTGCATTTGATAACCTTGATTATTTGTCTTGTTAATTTGATCGATGATGGTGTTGATTTCTGTTTCTAGTGATTGAAATTTTCTTTCCATCCTTTCTCGTCAATGCGGATGATGTTTGCCGTTGAATTTATTAACGACGTTTGGTTTTTTATCAGTTGTTGTAAGTGATGCTCGTTCTCGTGAGCCGATGATATGACGTGTGACATGTGCTGGGCATAGTCAGAGTCTAATACTCCAAATAATGAATTAGCTAAGGTTCCGACTATGTTGATCGCCCCGCGTTCAAAACGGGATCCACTTTGTTTGAGCAGTTCATCATTATCGTTGAGCTCTTGCAAGAGGTGTTGAAGGTGGAGCGTCTGGGCAAAACAGGAGTCGGCTTGAATCATGTCTTGGCAAAGCCCCTTTAGTTTTTTGTTGCCCATGTTGAGCCATTTCAATTCCTTCCGGTACGATTTTAACTCAGAGTAGATGACCATGTCCCATTGGTCCGAGATGACATGTGCTAGGTTTTCGAAATGAATTTCCGGATTTGATTTAAATGGTTCTATGTTGACCTGGGCACTCATGACCATGGGCACCAATAGAAGAATTAATATGAGTATGGCCGATGTGGATGCGTGAAATGGATTAAATTTCCTTTTCTTCATACGTTAGCGAAGTCGGTCCTATGCAGAGTTGCAATAGATATTTCGCCGATATTACGGCAGCCTCCCAGAGTCCTCCAAAATGTGGTGCTCTCGGAGGTATAAAATGAAATTCAATGCCCTTTGCTGCAAACACTGTTTGAAGTCGCTCTTGTGCCGCTTCCGAATGTATGTGGCTGGTTAATTCTTGAAGTTGGTTGTTTGAACCCACGAAATTTGTCGCATTGTCGCAATACAAGTGTTAGCAGTTGCCTCGTCTTCCAATGAATCTCTTTATTGTGGCGATAAAGCCGTTGGTTGATAGGTCTGTTAATAGTTCGAGGTGAACCGCCTTTGTGGAGAAGCAGCAGAATACAGCCATGTAAGTTTTCTGAGGATGCTTTCCTCTTACCTTATAGTGAGTCTTGATGGGTCCGCAAAAATCAACTCCAGTATTGATGAATGGGCGCGCGGGCTGTACTCTGTGAGCTGGAAGATTACCCATTATTTGACTGAGTAGTCTGGGTTTGGCTCTCGTACATCGCACGCATTGCTGAACTATCGATCTGGCTACTGTTTTTCCCTTGACCGGCCAGAATTTCTGTTTTGTGGTTGGGGCTTGGGGTCTGCAATGAAGATGTTCCTTCTGTATTGAAGTCATCAGCATCTTTGTGTTTTAAATTATTGTTGTATTGTTATTTTAATGTTATTTTAGCTGCTTTCGCCTCTAGTTCCTTATGAACTATAGATTGCAGTTTCTTTATTAAATCATTGTGTTATTTGTATTATTCGTAGGTTTATTATTTATTTTTTGTTTAATTGTATGAACACATTATGTATTAGTAAAGATAATAAACTTGAAACTTGAACTTGAAAACTTGGATGTGAGTAAGGCAACAGCAAGGGATGTTTGGCTTCGTATGGAATGGTTGAAGCTTCAAGACGCCCTCCGACCCTGATGGCTCCTTCTTCATCGATAAATGGTGTCATACTGGAGATCGGGCTATTCCTTGGTGTTTCAGAAAATCGCTGAAGGTGTTCGATGTTCTTTTTGAACTCTTCCTTTTGCATGTTTTTGACAACGAAGATGAGGGCCTTGTGTAGTTCGGTGGGCTTAAGAGCGCTAGATTTCTTAATTAATTCCCTTTTGGTTGCGGCCTTTAAGTTATGACAAAAGCGTTGGACCTATGCAATAACTCGCTGTAATCGTCTAAAGTTGTTATGGTAGTCAATGTCATAGATGAAACTTGTGGTTTGGGTGACAGCGGACAAAACTTGCGCTGTAATTTTTCTTTCAGGTTCGCATTCTGCCTCCTTTATATATGGTGGAGGCCAGAAGGATTCCTTGCCATGCAGGAATAGAGGTCCATAAAACCATAGCCTGCATGTTGCTAATTTATCCGCGGGTATTCCACGAGATAATATGTCAGCCGGGTTGTCACTAGAGCGAACGTGGCGCCAGTTTGCAATGTTAATCAGTCTCTGGATGGAGGAGATTCTATTGGCCACGAATGTGTGGAATGATGACGAAGTTGCATTGATCCGTCCCAGTACAATCTCTGAATCTGTCCACATGTACTTTTGGCATTCTTCTAAGTGCAAATCTTTGGTAACTCGATGTGCCAGTTCTGCCGCAAGCGTTGCCGCACATAGTTCTAGTCTTGGTATTGTGAGAGCTTTTAGTGGTGCTACTCTGGACTTAGCGCAGGGCAGCCGGACAGTTATGATTTTGTCCTTGTTGACCGCTCGTAAGTATATTGCAGCCTTTTCGGAAGCATCTGCAAATGCATGAAGTTGGATGGTTTGAGGAATTCTGTGTGAGAAAACATGTCGGTCAACTTTGATCGCCTGCAAGTTTTCAGGTTTTCTCGGAAGCTCTTTCACTCAGCTTGAAATCCTTCAGGAAGGGGAGTGTCCCAGTCAAAACCACTTGTCCACAGTTTTTGCATGAAGATCTTGGCCGTAATTATCACTGGTCCTAAAAATCCAAGTGGATCAAATAGCTGTGCAATATCAGACAGCGCCGTCCGCTTGCTCACCTGTCGATTTTCGTTGAGTTTAATGTTTATGACGAACTGGTCGGTACTTGGGACCCATCCCTGGCCCAGAGTTTTGATGTGGTTGGTGTTGTCAATGCCGAGATCTAGATGAAGCGCAACATCATTAGCCGGTATGTTTTTAGCAGGTTTTCGTAGTTTGTCATAGCTAGGTGGGATGGTAAAGGAAGGTGGTGTTTGACCTATGTCCCTTGGCAGCAGTAGGCACGCTTGCGATCGCACGGCGTTAGCTCGTCGGTGGGGTGGGAACTTGCTGCCTCCCTATGCACACATAATTATCGTGCCTGGATTTTAACAGATTTGCGTCGAGTTTATGATAGAATGAAGAGAAAGAGAGAGAGAGAAAATATTCGAGAATGAATGGGTAAAACGCGAAGTAAAAGAGGTATATGAACGAATTTGAAGCTGATGATGTTTCAGATGTTGCGAAACATTTTGGACAGGCCCCCCCTATGTACCTGGTGAGTCAAGGTACACCATGACTATCCGTCGTCCATTTTGTTAGGATAGTCCCAAAAGATACCCTTGCTAAATATCTACCAGATCACATCCCTAATGGCTTTAAATTAAACGCATAATGACGGCTATTATTACGAGCAGAAAATGAAATAGAAAATTATGATAATTTTACTTGTCAGAAAGTACCAACTATGTTTATTATTTCATTGTATAGTGCTTTTGTTTCAGAAGATTTCATAGTGTATTATTAATTTAGGAAATAAAGTGTATGTGTGCAATTATTATGTATATAGCTAGATATAGATATTCAAATTAAATTAATTTTATCTTTAGGAAATTCATTCGCGTTTTAGGTATATGTCTAGATTTAGGTATTTTATGCAATTTAATATAAGTATATGTGTGTATATATATAAGTATATTATGTATGTAGGTATTAAGGTATATTTAGGTATTAATGTATTTTAAGGTATTGCCAAAGAAATTTTTAAATGCAGATAAATATAGTGCATGTACTTACAATTTGTCCATACGTTGAAAGTTGTGGCCACAAGTTTCCTTCGATGGTGTGTAGATGTGATGTATGAATGGGTTGTGTTTTATGTTTCACTTAGGCTTATTTAAATTTCTTAGGCAATTGAATTTTATATAAACAACTTAGACAATAGATAGAATTTTATCAATTTTACACTTTTTCTTAGAGAATAGATTTAGTTATAGGTATGCATGATTCGAATCAAAAATTATAGATTAAAATGGTGTAAAAGAAAGAGCAAATGACACTATGAGCACTTTTTTTTTTTTCAGTTTTTGATGCACTTTTTCTGCTTGTAGCGGTGGGGTAATGAAGGGGATGATGACGTTGAGTATGCTGGAGATAAACGAATCTCGCGCGCACGTGTGTTGTTGGGAAGAGTTTTCGCGCGTGCTCTCCTTTTTCACGTCTAAGTGAGACTGGTTGAGAGTACGCCGCTGCGTTGTGACGATCGCTATGATCTTTGATCGTTGGTGAACAATATGTCCAGGAAAAAAAATTAAAGTTGCGGACGCGCCTTTCTCGGCTGCTGCTATACATATATTTATATGTAGATAGCAGATAATGTACAACCGCAGATAATTTGGGCGTCCGCAAATTTCTGTGGACACCAAATAAAAAATTAGCACGTGTACACTTTTTAATAGTAGAATGGAAACGAGTACATACCTTTATCGAATATTTTTCGTATTTTAGGTTGGTTTGGGATGCTTATAATTTTTTTCAGTTTTGCTTCTCAGCGACTAATTAGGATAGCGTGGTAGGGAAACTATATAAGTAGGTTTATGGAGTAGTATATGTCCTTTAAATATATCGCTGGATCGTGAAAAATGATAAAAATTAGATGGATGCAGTGGATGCAAAAGAAAAGATAAAAAAAAACGCTTACCGCAGATATATTCATCGGAAATATATATGAAGTTTTATTTTTGTAGAAAAATGTGTGGGGATTTTAGCACCCTACCACGGTCACTATCAGCACGCAAAAGAACGAACTTACAATTCTGAATTGCAAGGTAAGTGGTTTCTGAGCTGGTTTCTATAGTTCAGTGGCACTTATAATGTAACCAAGTTTGAACTGCGGTAATGGGGAATAAATAAGGGTATGTTCGCTAAATGTCCGGTTGGTGTCTGGACTATGGGGTTGTCAGTTAAATTTAAATCTGAGCGAAAATCATTTAGTGCATAAGGTTTAAGGTGTACGCTACAAAGTCATAAATTTTCGATTCAATCTTTGAGTCGAAAAGATATGAAAACCGAATACCTTAAACCTACTCAGAACAGATAGACTCGACCCATGACCCTGAAAAGTTAGTTATAGTCAAACCGACTGAAGCTATGCAAATATTATTTGCGAAGGTCCTTAGCGTGATACACAACTCTCTTGCCATCAGCGTTCTCAACTTCAAACATAGCGTTACCAATTTTTCTCACAATTTTGCACTTCACAAACTTGTCGCAAAGCTTTGCATTAAGTGCTTTCGAAGCATCACTAAGTACGAAGTTTCGGTGATACACCTCGTCTCCTGGCTGTAATAATCGTTTAGAACTACGCAGGTTGTATGTTTGTTCGTTCCTCTGAAAAGCTTGTTTTAGGTTTTCTTTAACACGCTCTCTCACAAGTTCAAGTTTGTTGTGATTAGGCAAACACTCCAGCTCGCTATCATTTAACGCTTTCACATTACGAAGCAGTTTATACATGCTCGCATGAGTGGTCATGTGACGTCCAAATAGAATAAAATATGGTGTCATTCCAGTCGACTGATGTACCGAAGTCCATAGTGCCTGCTGGATTTCAAACAAGTGTTTATCCCATTCTCGTTGATCTTGTTTTATATAACTTCGAATGGCAGAGAGAATTGATTGGTTTACTCTCTCCGAGGCGTTTGCCTGCGGAGAGTAAACAGCGTTTCGAATATGCTTGCAACCGTATCTAGCTAGAAAATGCTGAAAATCTTTTGCAACAAACTGTTTTCCGTTGTCACTATGTACAAACTCAGGCACTCCATATTGACTAAAAACAGTTTGTTCCAAGAACTCAATGACCAACTTTACGTTTGCTTTGTGCATAGCTTTAAGGAAGACACATTTTGAAAACCCATCCAATACAACAAAGATAAAGGCCTTTCCACTTTTGGTTCTTGGATAAGGACCCATAAAATCTATATAGATTTTCTGAAATGGTCTGTCTAGTTGTTGTTGCGCTACCATTGGGGGCCTTAATGTTTTATTGGACGCTTTAGTTTCCTTGCAAACCGAGCAGTTCTGAACGTATGAACGTATTTGGCAAGTCATATTCGGCCAATAGTAAAATCGCTTGACTCTATCTAACGTTTTCATCATTCCTCCGTGCGAACAATTCGGCGGATCGTGAGAATTTTGAATGATAGACTGTGTTAACCCTATGGGTATCCACAGCTTCCAATCGCACTCTGTACTCATCGAATCGTTTTTCGAAAAGTTTCGTTTGTAGACTAATTTGTTGTCAACAACTTTAAGGTCTGGAAAGTTGGCAATGTTACTCGCGATAGTTGAAATCAAGTTTAAATACTCTGGTGAAACGAATTCTGGTGCATTTAAATCAACTGACTCATAAGACGACGATTTTGTGGCAAGTTCATCAGCAAACGCACGCGACAGAACATCAGCTACAACGTTTTGCGAACCCTTTTTGTGTTTTATATCGAAGGTGTACGCTTGAAGTTTAAGTGACCACCGTGCAAGTCTACCGCTTAGGTCCTTTAGGCCCATGAGCCATTTTAGACTAGCATGGTCGGTCACAATCGTAAAAGGTAATCCTTCGATATAAGGCCTAAACTTCTTCACTGCTTGTACTGCCGCGTAGCATTCCTGTTCCGTGACGCTATAGTTACGTTGACAGGAATTCAGCTTCTCCGAGAAAAACGCGATCGGCTTTTCGTTCTCGTCCTCGTCAAACTGATATAATACCCCGCCAATACCGTAACTAGATGCGTCACACTGTATCGTAAACGGCTTCTTGAAGTCTGGGTTACTAAGCAAAGGAGCAGAGATCAAAGCTGTTTTAAGCGTTTCGAATGAGGTGAGTGCATCAGGAGTCATGCTAAATGTTTTGCCTTTCTTGAGGGTGTCTGTAAGAGGAGATGCTATCGCAGCGAAGTTCCTTATGAATCTCCGATACCATCCACATAGTCCTAAGAATCGTCGAACCTGTTTCTGAGAGGATGGTACTGGAAAGTCTTTGATTGAAGCAACTTTGATCGGGTCGGGCTTAATATGACCTTGACCAACGATGTAACCTAAATATCTCAACTCTTGGAAACAGAAATGGGACTTTTCGACGTTGATAGTCAAGTTGGCCTCTCTTAGACAGTCAGCAACTTTATCTAGCATTGAAATATGCGAATCAAAGTCTTTGGAAATAATAAGAAGATCATCTAGGTATACGAAAACTTGTTCTCTAAGTGCGCTGGGGCTCACCTTATCCATTAACCGGCACATCCTTTGAGCTGCATTACACAGTCCAAAAGGCATGACGGTGAATTGATAAAGCGGTCGCCCTGGCACAGTGAACGCCGTTTTCTCCCTAGATTTTTCCTCCAACGGGATTTGCCAAAACGCATCTTTAAGATCGACACTACTAATGTAGTGTGTCTCTTGCAGACGGCTTAGCAATCCCTCAATATGCGGAAGAGGATACGCGTCCTTCTTTGTTAGGGAGTTCACTTTTCGAGAGTCTAGGCATAACCTATTTTTACCAGGCTTCCTGATTAAAACAATAGGTGAACTCCATGCACTAGAACTCTCTTCAATGACTCCCAAAGAAATCATGCGATCCAATTCCGTATATATCAGATCCTGTATAGGTGGCGACACAGGATAATGCCTTTGCTTCACAGGCTCGGCATCCTTCGTATCGATGATGTGTTTTTCTACGGATGTTTTGCCAAGACCAAGTTTGGAAAACGAAGGAAACTTGCCTATCACATCCTGCAGTTTGGTATTTTGTTCATCACTTAAAATGTGTACGTCCGGTTTCTTTACCGTACTTTCACAAACCACTTGGTCAGATATTTCGCTGATGATGTTAGGCGCGATTTTAAATTTCTGCCAGAAATCTATTCCGAGATAAAGAGGTTGCGAAAGCGACGGAATTAGGTACAAATCAAGTTTTTCAGTTTGACCATTATAGGTTACATTTATTTTTACTCGACCCACGATTGGTTGAGCTTTACCATCAGCTGTTTTAATGACCGAAACGAAATCATTAACTGGTACTTTCAAACCTTTTATGAACTCTAAACAGTTACTTCCTAGACATGAGATGGTAGCACCACTGTCCAGAAGTCCTGTGATTTCCCTTCCCGAAATTTCGATGGTAGCATATGGTCGAGGATCGAAGTTTGAACTGAATACGCAGCTGCTGATCATTGATTTATAAAATTTTCGCATTTTGTGTCGACGGCGAAGTTTTTGCAATTTGCACGAAGTATTCGTGTTTATTTCACACAAATTAAAAATCTTGGATCGCAGCTCTGAATATAGTTTTAACCGCTCATTATATGGTTGGTTACGAAATTGATTGCGTTTAAGCTGGTTAATATGGGTCAAATTAGCTTGATTTGAAAATGGTTGTAAGTCAATGTTGGGTTTGGGTAATGGAACGTCTGGGTAAGTATTAGTAGAAGCATCTACTTTGGTTATTCCGGAAACGTCTGTGTCGAACAAGACTTTCCGGTTAAGGTCAAGTTCGGTTTGAAGTTTTCCCGAGTCGGCTTACAGTTTGTGCAATTCAGCACTGTTACATCATCTGTACCACAGCGATAACAAAATAATTTATTTATGGGTGACCGACAGTTTATGAATAAGTGTCCCAACTTCTTGCAATTAAAACACTTAATTGGCTTGGAAGTGCTAATGTTACTCACAAAGGGTTGGTATACATCAGATACTGCTGAAAGATTATATGCATCTACACCAACATCAACTTCATCACTCACTACTTCCAGTTCGTGGACTCTGTAGGGGAAATTACGATTTTGAACGGGAAATCTGGATTGTAACATCCGCTCTACTCTTCTACATTCGTCTCTAAACTGCTCTAAAGTATGAATTCGCATGGGGTAGACAAAATTCATCAGCTTAGTGGTGATGTTAGTTCTAAGAATTGCGATGAGATCTATATCTCGCATAGGGTGTTTGAGCTGACTCTTGAGATGTAAGACCGAGTTGAAAAAATCTTCAAATGGTTCTTGAGGATTCTGTTTACGGTCCATTATTTGTTTGACAATTTCGAAGTCGTTCTCATGGCTTCGAAATTGTTTGAATAGGGCTTGGCGGAGAATCGACCAATCACCTCTGGGATTATTTCGAAGATACTGCCAAAACCAGTCCTGAGCAGTACCTGATAAAAGATGATGGAAACTTTTGATCACATCTCCCCAAGAACAGTTGTGATTGCTCTTCAATACCTCAACTCTAAACACGAAGTCTTCGATTGACATCCCTTTCGAGGTACCGTCGAATTTAACTCCCCATCTATCGAGTTGAAGTGAATGACCTTCGCTTACACGAACATTTCTACTCTCGTTTGTATACGGTCTGTCATTAAAATTATTATAATTCGGAATAAAATTCGAATTGGCTCCATAGTCTGGATAATGATTTCCGAGACTATTTCGCGGCTGCGTATTGTTTGGAAAATTATATGATTCCTGAATGTCGTTACTATTGTGCGACGCTGAAGGAACACCAAATGAATCTCTGTGTTCATTTGCAGTCATCGCGTTTGAAGGAACATTGTTGTTGTTGGCATTGCTATTTTGTATTACAACATTTGCCATGGCCTTTTGCACATTGACTTTAATCAAATCAGGTATCAGTTCACCTAACGTCGACGTAACAACATCTTTAATATGTTCGTCGAGTTGTTTCATTTTCAACGAATTGTTTGAAATAAATTGTTTTGACTGAGTATGTTGCATAATTGGGTCTGGCAATATGTGTCTAGAAGCGTTTGTTATGCTTGCACTTTCAGCGTTATTTGAAAAGTTGTCAACATAACAGCTGGGTAAGAAATCGATCGGAGCATTGCTGCTTACTGTTTCAGCTCTTCTTATCTCGTGGGAAACGATTGGAAAAGAACTAGCGACACTTGTTATGGTTGTTAGTGTTGTTGGCATAACTGCAGCAGTTGTAAACACAACATTCGTTACAGGCTGAGAGAGAGTCATGTTAGAAATTGTATCATTGATAGGATGCTCGTTAATGTTTCGCAAAGAGCGATTAAGAGACATATCTAGACTTAACGATATATTATTGTTATCAGCTCTTACGGGTGAGTGTCGAACAGGTTGTGTTGTGTTGCCAAAATCAGAATTGCGGGGGCGAGAGGTATTGTGCTGTCGCAAATTATACGTGCTCTGATTAGAGGCAAGAGAAATTTCACTCTGGGTGTTCTTTTTCTTGGGCACAGCTCCGTTTGCTGAGTTGATTTTACTCATTATGGTAAGAGAGAATTATTTTGGGATATGTTAGGAAAGTTAAGTAAAATAAAGAGTAAATTAAATATTTACGTGGGTATCGAATTTGGTTTACGGTAAGATTCGCGATAAGGTGTGATCGGTTTCTATTTGCAAGGGAATATCAGCTGTTCGTTCATGTTAAGAGAAATGTTATAAAAATTTTAATAGAAAAGAAAAAGGCGGGTATATTAAATTGACTTAATATGCTTCTCTGGACTTGCAACTTGTTATCAATTCGTGATTGATAAGCTAGGAGGTTGATGACTCAGACATGCATATGTTGTAGGCGAACTCCTATGGCAACATAATCCTGTTTATCACGAAGTTAGAGCATCGTGATGCGATATATGGACTCATGGGTTTACTTCCTACACGTAAAGTCAAGAAATGCTGTATACCAAGTGCAACGATGCTTAAATTACAATTAAGTCAGCGATCGGACTCCTTGGTATGACAGTATGATAATATACCTGTTGATAGGAAATAAAAAAAATTAAAGGTTTAAGCTGACGCAAGAAAGCTTGTTTGGCAAAATACGTTTTGTATATCTCTACTTAGGTGGAAAGAGTAGCTTTTTTTTAACTTATTTTGCTATGTTCGTGATTCTAATTTGTGGATTAGGGTTAAATCCAAAATTGATTCACGGTGGGGGTGACTGAGAGTTTCGGGGCCCCACGTTGTTGAGCGCCAATGTATGTCATAGCTAGGTGGGATGGTAAAGGAAGGTGGTGTTTGACCTATGTCCCTTGGCAGCAGTAGGCACGCTTGCGATCGCACGGCGTTAGCTCGTCGGTGGGGTGGGAACTTGCTGCCTCCCTATGCACACATAATTATCGTGCCTGGATTTTAACAGATTTGCGTCGAGTTTATGATAGAATGAAGAGAAAGAGAGAGAGAGAAAATATTCGAGAATGAATGGGTAAAACGCGAAGTAAAAGAGGTATATGAACGAATTTGAAGCTGATGATGTTTCAGATGTTGCGAAACATTTTGGACAGGCCCCCCCCTATGTACCTGGTGAGTCAAGGTACACCATGACTATCCGTCGTCCATTTTGTTAGGATAGTCCCAAAAGATACCCTTGCTAAATATCTACCAGATCACATCCCTAATGGCTTTAAATTAAACGCATAATGACGGCTATTATTACGAGCAGAAAATGAAATAGAAAATTATGATAATTTTACTTGTCAGAAAGTACCAACTATGTTTATTATTTCATTGTATAGTGCTTTTGTTTCAGAAGATTTCATAGTGTATTATTAATTTAGGAAATAAAGTGTATGTGTGCAATTATTATGTATATAGCTAGATATAGATATTCAAATTAAATTAATTTTATCTTTAGGAAATTCATTCGCGTTTTAGGTATATGTCTAGATTTAGGTATTTTATGCAATTTAATATAAGTATATGTGTGTATATATATAAGTATATTATGTATGTAGGTATTAAGGTATATTTAGGTATTAATGTATTTTAAGGTATTGCCAAAGAAATTTTTAAATGCAGATAAATATAGTGCATGTACTTACAATTTGTCCATACGTTGAAAGTTGTGGCCACAAGTTTCCTTCGATGGTGTGTAGATGTGATGTATGAATGGGTTGTGTTTTATGTTTCACTTAGGCTTATTTAAATTTCTTAGGCAATTGAATTTTATATAAACAACTTAGACAATAGATAGAATTTTATCAATTTTACACTTTTTCTTAGAGAATAGATTTAGTTATAGGTATGCATGATTCGAATCAAAAATTATAGATTAAAATGGTGTAAAAGAAAGAGCAAATGACACTATGAGCACTTTTTTTTTTTTCAGTTTTTGATGCACTTTTTCTGCTTGTAGCGGTGGGGTAATGAAGGGGATGATGACGTTGAGTATGCTGGAGATAAACGAATCTCGCGCGCACGTGTGTTGTTGGGAAGAGTTTTCGCGCGTGCTCTCCTTTTTCACGTCTAAGTGAGACTGGTTGAGAGTACGCCGCTGCGTTGTGACGATCGCTATGATCTTTGATCGTTGGTGAACAATATGTCCAGGAAAAAAAATTAAAGTTGCGGACGCGCCTTTCTCGGCTGCTGCTATACATATATTTATATGTAGATAGCAGATAATGTACAACCGCAGATAATTTGGGCGTCCGCAAATTTCTGTGGACACCAAATAAAAAATTAGCACGTGTACACTTTTTAATAGTAGAATGGAAACGAGTACATACCTTTATCGAATATTTTTCGTATTTTAGGTTGGTTTGGGATGCTTATAATTTTTTTCAGTTTTGCTTCTCAGCGACTAATTAGGATAGCGTGGTAGGGAAACTATATAAGTAGGTTTATGGAGTAGTATATGTCCTTTAAATATATCGCTGGATCGTGAAAAATGATAAAAATTAGATGGATGCAGTGGATGCAAAAGAAAAGATAAAAAAAAAACGCTTACCGCAGATATATTCATCGGAAATATATATGAAGTTTTATTTTTGTAGAAAAATGTGTGGGGATTTTAGCACCCTACCACGGTCACTATCAGCACGCAAAAGAACGAACTTACAATTCTGAATTGCAAGGTAAGTGGTTTCTGAGCTGGTTTCTATAGTTCAGTGGCACTTATAATGTAACCAAGTTTGAACTGCGGTAATGGGGAATAAATAAGGGTATGTTCGCTAAATGTCCGGTTGGTGTCTGGACTATGGGGTTGTCAGTTAAATTTAAATCTGAGCGAAAATCATTTAGTGCATAAGGTTTAAGGTGTACGCTACAAGTTTGTACACCATTTTCTCAGGGTGAATCCTGCCGTCTGCAATAACTCGTTTAATTGCCCTTGCATGTTAATAGCCGTGGCTAAGTTGTCCGATCCAGTCATAACATCATCAACATAAAAATGGGTTTTCAAAACTTCTGCGCCCAGTGGAAATCGTCTTGCTCCTTCGAAAGCCAGCCTTAGTAGGCATTTGGTGGCTAAATACGGTGCTGATGTTGTACCGTATGTGACTGTATTGAGTTGGTAAGTTTGAAGTTCGTCCGATGGATCATCTCTCCATAAGATCAGTTGAAATTGTCGATCGTCTTGGTCAACCAGTATCTGTCGATACATTTTTTCTATGTCTGCCGTAAACACATATCTATGGAGGCGAAATTGAAGGAGTGTGGTGAATAGTTCCCTTTGAATAGTAGGACCGGTTGTTAAAACATCGTTAAGGGACACATTGGTTGACGTTTTTGAGGAGGAAGACTACTCGCAGCTTTGTCGTCGTACTACCGGGCTTAAGTACACAATGATGAGGGAGGAAGTAGCGCGGTCCCTGAATTTTGCTAACATCGATTTTCTGCATGTGGCCTAGTCGGTTGTACTCGGCCATGAACTGACTGTACTTTTACTTTACTTTTTAATTCATTTTTATTAAATTCATAATATAAGCTTAAATCTAGACAAAAACGATTAAATCTAATTTAAAACTAACATGGATCTTAATTCTAGCTTACTGGCTGCAAGCGAGCACTCTAAACTTAACATTATGCTTAAAACTATTGCCTTTCGGCCTTAAATCTATCTATATATTTAATATTGTTTGTTTTTTGTTTTTCAAGAAACTTTTAATTTAAAAACTTGAAATCTTTATTATTTTTGGTTTTCTTAAAACTACTTAAAACTAGTTAAAACTACTTAAAACTACCTAATCTACTTAACCTACATTAACTATAATCAGGATTGTGAGCAATCTTAAGGATTGGTCACCATCCTGATCGCGTCCATGGGTGCCTGGCAGTCGCCAACTGGGTTCATCTGCGCCGCCGGGACTCGAGCGAGGCCATAGGCGTCGGTCAAGTCCCGGAGGCACTCATCACATTGACGAGCCCGGCCCCTCCCAAAGACCCCCTAATCTAAGCCTAACTAACTTAAGAAACTAGCTTAAAACTAAGGAGGATGCTACATAAGTAGCGCACCGGCCCGGGAGAGCGTATCCACCCTCACCCCTTCCTCAAGCCACCAAAATTCGGTGAATTGCTTGACAGTGTCTATAATATCCCGATCCGCTATTGCGGTGCTAAATCGGAGGAGCTCCTGAGCATTGGCGGCGTACCCGTCGTGGATGAGCCGCTTATCCCTCGCGCCGCGGTGGCTGTGGTAAATTACCGGCACACCATCTCTTGTCTGTACTAAACCTTTCATGTCTGCATGAAGAAATGCCTCAGGCGGGACAAAGCCAGACCGTAGCGTACTCTCGTGGTACATTATATTGGGGTAGTAAGCCCCTGAGATCAGGTTATTATCGCTGGCCATCGCCCTTGCAATGTGCCTCCGAATCGCCTTAATAAGGAAATTGTCAATCCTATTCAGTCGAGCCCCATTGTATAGGGTCTTGTTGGGATAATAATGCATGTAATCAGATTCGGGAGTTCTATACAACCCTAGACAGGCCCTGAGACATTGCCTCTCAAACACCCGAATCTTTTCCATATAATACGGCGCTATATTGAACCACATGGGACAACCATAAGCGATGATCGGCCTTATAAGGGCCACGTAGCAAATGACCTTCACTCTGGCGTTAAGTTGACTGCTGCGAAACAGTCTCCTTGTCAGAGCGTAGGCCCTCTTAGCCCCAGCAAGACAAGCATCTATATGTTTGTCAAAATACAGATACTGGTCAAGCCAGATGCCAAGATACCTGACCACGTTTCTCACCGCCAATGGCCGCCCATGCTGTCCCATTATGGCCAATTTTCTCCAGTTTTTTCTGGTATCCCTAGAGGCCCCAGCCAATGGAGTTCTGAACAGGATTGTTTCTGATTTTTGGAAATTGATTTTCAACTTCCAATCATCACAATACCTCTTAATTTGTTCGAAGTCACGCTGCAGAAGCACGTTGATGACATCGATTTTAGGACCTGACCTGTACGCCACCAAATCGTCTGCGTACGCTATAGCATGTCTGAGGGAACCCACCAGATCGCTTGTGTAAATATTAAATAGGATCGGAGAATTCACCGCTCCCTGTTGTAAGCCGTTTTTTATTTCGAAGACCCTGCTCGAAGTCACGTTGCCAGATTTGACAACGAACTTCTTTCCCATAAGCATGTCATAAATCATATATAGCAATTGCTTTTGGATGCCCAATCTGGTCAGCTTATAGAAGAGCCCCTCCAACCATACGGTATCGAAGGCCTTCTCAAAGTCAACCAGGCAGGCACCCGTGCATTGTTTCTTGCTTTTATTCCACTGTATGTCGGAGACCAGTTTCGACGCGGCATGAATAGTGTCATGCCCCGCTCTAAAGCCAAACTGATTTTCCGGAATTATTTTGTTTACTTCAACCCATCTTAAAAGAGATCTATTGACAACTTTTTCGAATACCTTGCTAACATTCGGGAGCAAACTAATTGACCGAAGATTAGCAGGGTTTGTCCTGTCCTTATCCTTTTTGGGGATAGGATGTACCACCGCTGTCTTCCACTGCACCGGATAATATGCATTATTCAGCGCATTGTTAAACAGCGTGGTGAATATGTCTATCGCCTCTAGTGGCAGGTGTCTTAATACGACGTTTGGGACACCGTCAACTCCCGCCGACTTTTTATTCTTCAGTGACTCAAAGATGCACCGTAATTCATCTTTTCTCACGAACAGATGAGAATTAACATCGGCGATTGTGCCATTTGCACGGTTGTCGTCATTGAACCTGGTGAAACCGTTGTTCTCGGATCGCCAATTTTGAATTTCGGTCCGCAGGTAAAAGTGGTTGAGAAAGGCTCTCTCCTCGAGATCGCGGTTACAGCGAACAGGGTTGTTCACCGTATACACAGTCTCAAAGAAAGCTCCCATCAAATCCACCCCCTCCTGCGGGTCTTCGACCACAAAAAAACCGTCGTTCGAGGCAGCACTTTCCGGACTTATGCCAGCAGTCAGTAATGTCTGTCTGTTTTCGTTTGTTTGAGGTATTCGGACACATGAAATGTCGTTATGATCCTTCCGCCTGAACAGTTTATTTATTTGTGGGAACATACTCGGACTACTGGTTTTTATAGCCCGAATTTTATTGCCCCAATACAAACTTACAGATTTTCTGTAATTCTCGGTGATCAACTGTTTCAAGTTTTTAATCATCGACTTCAGTGTCCTTAACTCAGGATCGTTTCTGTCAGTAAACTGTCTGTGTAGCCGTTTAAGCCTCGAGAGCAGTCTACTTTTGTGTCTGTACAGAGCATCGATTGTCGCGTTTCGATACTTCTTAGTTTGTTCTTCGTCGGTGGAACGTCCTACCCTAGGGATAGTCCGCTCCATTGTCTGTTTGATCACGACATTCATTTGCAATAAATGACTGTCGATCTCATCGTTCGTTAAGTTCCTGTTTGTCGGTGGATCGATCGCACTCGAACGTATATCCCGCGTAAGAACTCTGGAGAAGCGCGACCACTGCGCTCTTCGGTAATCGAAAGAACGCACTTGGTCGTACTGCTCCAGCTGCGTTTGCTCGTTCGGGATCCATATTACGGCGGCAAGTCCGTAGTGATCACTATCGTACTCAACCGCACGTAAACAGTTCCGCGTGCTAAGATCGGTGTTCGTTAGTTCTAGTCGTTCGTCAACTAGCGCTATGTCCAAGAAAGAGCCGTCTCTAGGGAAAGACGGGATATCCGTCGCGTACAATTCAATTTTGTACTCAATCATATTATGACGCCACCAGTCGTAAAACTGGTTGCCTCTAGGGTTCTGAACATCATTTCCCCATGCCGCGTGTTTAGCATTGAGGTCTCCGCCCAAAAAGTAATAATTGTCTTCCGACTGAAGCTGTAAGCAACGAAAAAGTGTCTCGACCTCATTTAAAAATTGAAGGCGTTGAGGAGCTTCAGGAGCGTAAAGCGACACAACATACACCCGTCTCAAACTATTGAGGGGAATGCATACGATGCTTGCTTCCAACACCTCGAACCTGCGCACTTCCCTGCTATATATGATTTTATGACGCAAGCCTTTACGTATTAAGATACCAACACCACCTCCTTGTGTGGAGTTGGGTCGGTCTCTTCTAACTACATGATAATTTTTGTAGCCCAATTTGTGCTTCGGAGTTAGCTTAGTTTCGCTAACCAAAAGAACATCTGGTTTTTCGGCTTCCAACAGTTTGGAAAGATTGATCCTTCTCTCGATCCTAATTAGTGAATTAACATTCACCGCAAGGATCTTTAAGTTTACCTCGTCCAGCGTACCCATCATATTCATCGCGCGGCAGACTCGGCAAACAGTGTCGAATAGATAACGTCTATTCGAGCCGCTTGCTCATTTAACTGTTTCTGGAAATGATCGATCTTTCCGTGCAATGACAGAAGGATCGTTTTCAAATCCAGATCCGCTTCCGGTGTAGGAACCTTCGGCGCGCTTTTTGTTATTGTGCTACCCGGTCCAGACACCATTTGGGCAAAGGACACATTGGGTGCAACAAAATTAGAGAACGAGCGACTCTTTCGACCCTTCTCTTCTTCGGACCTCTGTTTTCGAGCCTGCACATTCTGTTTAACCTGCTGATACTTTGGACATCCCTTGAAATTAGCAGGATGTCCTGAGTTATTGCAGAGTACACACGAGAGCTGGCCCCGATCCTCTACTCTATCTGTGCCTAAGGCACATTCCCCATGTTTGTGGTCCTGCTTGCACTTGACGCACCTGAACTGCATATGGCAGTTAGCTGCGGCGTGCCCGAACCTTTGGCAGCGCATACATTGAAGTACGCGATCTGACCTCTTTAATTTTTCCCAACGAACTGCATGATAGTACAGGAATCTAATCCTTTTGAGACTATCAATTTTGCTGTCGGGGGTTAGTTGTACCAAGAAAAATGGTAATTTGCGGTTACCACCCCTGTCCGCAGGCGAGGAAAACGGCTTGACCCCCACGAACTTAAGGTCGTCGCTCTCCCAAACTTTAAGCTCTTTTTCAAGCTCCTCTAATTTAATATCAGGGTCTATACCCTTTAGCAGCACCGTTTGCCGCTTTTCTCCTTTTGGAGTGTACGTAAAGTACTCTGCTTCTGCTTTCTCCAGAGCGGTGCGTACTTTTTTGTGCTCCTCCATATTATTGCACATTATAATATGTTTGGTGGCGTTAAGCCTTTTAATATGAAAGTTTTGAGTTATTAACCTACATAATCTTATACTATCACTAATTTCTAAATAACTTACATTAATTGGAGGTACCTTTTCTTTTTTTGTCTGCCTCTGTTGTTCCTGCTGTGGTTGTTGTTGTTGTTGCTGCTGTTGCTGCTGCGGTTGTTGTTGTTGCTGCTGCTGCTGCGGTTGTTGTTGCTGCTTCTGTTGTTGTTGTTGTCTCTGCTGCTGTTGCTGCGGTTGCTGTTGCTGCTGCTGCTTCTTTTGTTGTTGTTGTTGTTGTTGCGGCTGTTTTTGTTTCAGCTGCTGGTTTTTGGCTTGCTTTTGTTGCCTTTGCTGTTGTTGCTGCTGTAGCAGTGCTTGTTGTTGTTGCTGCTGCTTAAGCTGTTGTTGTTGTTTTTTGTGTTGTTGCTGCTCAGCTTGAATTTGCTTCAGCTTTTGCTGTTGCTGTTGCAATTTCTGCTGGCGCAATTTCTCACGTTTTTCGAGGAGCTCCTTGATCAGCCGATCGAGCTCAGCTTCCTCGTCTTCTGCGTCTTGTTGTTGTTGTTTGTTTTCGTCTTCGGCGGCCAGTAACTCTATGAACGAATTACCTTCGCCCACGTACCGGCCCTCGCCCCCTTCGGACTCGTATGAATAGCTGAGTCCATCGCTATCATCACCGTCGGTTTCTTGAGCTGACGAGGTTGCTGTTGACGTCATGTTTGTTTTTGTTTTCCTCTTATGTGTGAGGTTGGGTGTCGGTTTTAATTTTCGTCTCCGTTTTTCGGCTTTTGTACCTTCCAGTGACTGTACCAGAGCTGCGGTACTTGTTGATGGCACCACTTCTGTTGTTGTGCCTTTTGTTGTTGGTGCTGCTACTGCTGCCGCACTTGTTGTTGCTGCTTGGGCTATTGCCTCTGTAGTTGTTGTTGTTGTTGCAATGTCTGCTGCTCCCACGTGCTGCAGTTTCGCAGCAACCTGCCTGGTCACGCGTTTGGGCAACGGGTCATCGCCTTGCGGGACCTTGGACTGGCCACTGTCCATCGCCTGTTTCTTTTGCTGCACTTTTACTGCTCTTTGTTGTTTTATTAATTAATTTAATTAATAAAAATTAATCCCCCGCTGGGAATCGAACCGGGGTCCTGCTGCGTCTGAGTCGACACAACGCTCCTCTGAGCCAAATGGCTTATTGGGTTTTGCACTCCCAAATCACTTCTAATCACTTTTCGATTACACTGCCTCACTAACTAAGTCGTCTAATCACCGTGGATGCTGAAGAGCGACTGACTGTATTGCCTTTTAAGTTCACCATTTTTTGCTAAACTCTTTTCTTGTGCTGTGAACCTTTGAAGTGCAATGCCGTGTGAGGTTCCCAATTAATTTTTGTTTGTCTTGAAGGGGAGCCGAACCACAAATCGCCCCTCTGGGAGCCTAGTGGTGGTTTTTGCAAAGTGGGTCTCGCATCTTCTTTTTTCGATTGTGTGACATTCGTTTGCCTCTTGAATTTCTTCCACCTTCCAGAACCTTTCGATGTCTTGCTTTACTTCATCCTCGATGGAGATCCCGCAAACTGCCGTGGATGATCATGTGCCTCCTACCTTGCCCGCAACTATCCAGCCAAGATGCGTGTTTTGGAGTACGGGGAAACCTTCTCCGATATTAAGTTGCCCTACTGTCAAGAGTTGATGATATAGCTCTGCTCCAATTAATACATCGATCGGCCCAGGTTCGCCGAAGTGTGGGTCTGCTAATTTGAAGTCACTGGGAATAGCAGTGGTGGTACTCTGAGTTGGTTGATTGGGCGTTATTTGTCGTAACAAAAATGCTTCTAAATTGACTTGCTTGTTTGGTTCCTTCTCCTATCCCAAGAATCCTCATTGTTTCTGCAAATTCTGGAATCTTTAGCCTTCTTGCTAGCTTCTCGGTGATAAAGTTCAGCTGTGACCCGGAATCTAGCAGTGCTCGGCATTGCAAGGTATTGCCGTCGTGATCCTCCAGGCTGATAATCACCGTGCTGAGAAAGACATATCCCTTGCTCTTAGGGGCGACTGCTTTCGCTGATGTGATTGGCACCACTGCTGCTGAGGTTGTTGGCTCCTCATTTTCAGTGCGTTGGTTTTGCTGACGGGTTCCTCTCTCTGTGGTGTTCGCTGAACGCCTGGTCATGTGCAAAAGAGTGTTGTGCCTTCCGGAGCATTTGAGGCAGTTTCGAGCTGAACAAGCCGAGGCCATGTGCCCTGGACTGAGGCAGTATATGCAGAACTTAAATCTTCTGACTGCTGATAGGCGACATTCTGGGGTGAGTCGCAAGAACTATGGGCATGCGTAGATGTTGTGATTGCCATTGTTGCAGCAAACACAGATTGATTTGGTTGGGTTCCCTGCTGCCACTGATGTAAGAGAGCGTGCTGCTGGTTTTCGGCCGTGTTCTTCTGTGCCACGACCCTTATCTCCGAGCGTCTCTAAGGATTGGAATCGGATCTCCAAGAACCTGAGAAATTCAGTGAGGGATGGCACTGCTCTTAGCTGTTTCAGCGATTGTTCGTTGAGTGCGTGCGTTGCCCGGTCCAGTTTTTTCATCAACAGATGGACGATGAGCGGGTCCCACGTGTTAGTGTCCACTCCAATGTTTTTGAGACCTTGTAAGCGCTCGTTTGTCGTATCATGAAGTGCCTTAATGCTGCTCGCCGACTCCGTCGTACTAGTGGGCTGTTGAAGTAGCCGATTGAAGAAGGCCGTCGACAGCATTCTGATATTGTTGTATGTGTCTTGCAGCATTTGCCATGCGGAGGTGTAGCTGTCTTCTGTAAGAGGCAGATGAATGAGTTTTTCTGCTTCATCCGTCAGGTTTGTTTTCAGGTACCACATTTTCTGGCACTTGGGCATTGGTTGTTTGTCGACCATCTGTGTGAAGAGGTCGAAGAATTGTCTCCAAAGCAGGTAGTCTCCATTGAATTTCGGGATCGCGATTTTGGGTAGACTGACTTGACTGCTTCCTTCTGAACCTCTGAGTATTGCGGATTGTTGCGGCATGTTACAATCTTCGATTTCTGCCGCGCACCTTACTAGCATTCTTTGGACCTGGTCTTCCATTTCAATGTACTTGGAAGTGTCCTCGCTAGATGAAGGAGAACTGCTTGTCTCCACATGGATCGCCTCATTTTGAGCCCAATATTTATTGACATTTGTACGGCTGAGTTCCCAAAAATGCTTGGAGCCCACTGGTCTCTACATTATCCAAGATGCGTTGCAGTGTATCCATCAAACATCGCTGACGCTGTCTCAACTGGGCTACCTCGACGCCGTTGTTAGCTTGGTCGCCCTTGGTAGCCTGGGTTTGGAGAGGTGTTGATGTGTCATCGGTCTCCGATTCGTCGGGCTTGATCTGCCCCTGCAGACGCTCAATTCTGAAGGTGAATAGCGTCTTGTGCTCTTCATATGCCGCTCGTATGGCATCAAAATACCCCTTTTTAAAATAGGGGTGATCCAGTTGAGGAGGGAATGAGCTGCGTTGTCCGCAAAAACATAGTTCGTAGTTCATAGTTCATTTATTTATTGAAAGCTTACACATTAAGATAACAAAAATCTTTTAAGCTAGTGCAAGGCTTAGATATAATTCATATAAGAAAAAAGAAAAACGAGCTACATTTCAAATTAACATTACATAGAGTAAGTGCGGCAAATATGGCCCATGTTGGTAATATGAATGAGGTAGTGAATTTAAATTATATTATTGGGTGTGTGCTGATAGATGTAGGTCAAGAAAAAGTAAACATTTGGAAAATTATGCTTGTAACTATATGTGCGGGTAATGACCGCCTGGGAAGTAAACACAGGGAAAGCTGCTTTTGGTAAAGAAACTGGTGCAGAAGGTGCTTACTGTAAAATTTTTTGAAGGAGTCTGTATAATATTCAAAGCAAATAAAGAAGTCGCAGTCGCTGATTAAGTTACAGATCTTTCCAAGTTAAGACAAAGTCCATTACAACAGGCTTTAGTTATTAAAACTCACAAGATAAATTGCGTCCATTAATGGCATCGAGTGTTTGGTCATCGGGATGAAAATGCCATACGGAATCTAAACAGCAAAGGTTTGGTACATGACTTTCACATAGCATATTGTATTCAGACCTTTGCGGTACTATGCAAAAGGTTGCTCCAAGTGGAAATAAATACTTTTTGACATTTTTTGATGACTTTAGTCGATTTACTGTCATATACCTATTAAGTAAGAAGTCGAAAGTTTACGATAAACTTGTAGAGTTTGTTCAGACGGTTAAAATAAAATTTGGAAATTTACCGAAGGTTATTCGATCCGATAACGGAAAGGAATTTGTGGATAGAAGAGTTGTCGAATTTCTCACTTCGAGGGCATTTCACGACAATATACAACCAGATACTCACTGGAGCAGAATGGAGGGTCTGAGCGTAGCAACCGATCGCTCGTCGAAATGACAAGATGTTTGTTGCTAGATGCAGGACTAAACAACGAAGTCTGGGGAGAAGCTGTTATAACTGCGAATTATTTGCAGAATCGCTTACCATCATCCATAACGAAGAATACTCCATTTAAGCTATGGGAAGGACGAAAACCATCTATGAATCATCTTCGTTTGTTTGGGTCAAAAGCATATGTTCATATTCCTAAAGAAAAACGGAAGAAGCTTGATAAAAACTCTGAACTAAGAACATTCGTCGGGTATGATAGTACCTATATCGTGAGTCGTGATGTGAAGTTCAACGAGCCAGTGAATGCAAAATAAAATCTGAATGAAGAAGTTCAGATGAATTATAAAGACAAGAAAAACGCAGTAGAATCAATGAATAGTGAATACACTGTGATTGAGACTGTATCAAATCAATCATAAAATAAAACCCGAGTTTTCAAACACGTTATAATGATTTTATTTTATTTGGGCAAAATTACAAGTCCCGTGACTAGCGCGAGCAAAGATGTTTCCGCGGCAGTGGTTGCACTCAAAAGAGATCGAGCAAAAGAAGTGGCGGCTCACCAACCAAAAAACTAAACCGAAAGTCCCGCTTATCACACAGCACAGCAAGTGCAAACAACAAAACCAAAATGCATATGCCTTACATAAGCAAGCTAACCAACCGTAGTTGTAACCCGCTAGCTTTTGCGCTGTGCTATGGGAAATCGTCGGGACAAATGCACAAGTGTACATACATTATATAGTTATTAGTTACATGAGGCAATAATTATATAAAATGATACAGCTGCACATCTTTGCTCATGTAGTCAAATTAGGGTAAGCTACCCAATGTTTGGTCGAAAGAAAAGTTAATTATTAATTGGAATATTTAAAATACACAAAGTAAATTTAGTTAAATGTAAATTCATTTCTAAACACGCCGCCACCCCTGAAGGGCACTTCAGGAGATTGGTAACAGAGCCAGCCTGGTAATGGGTCTCTGGAATAGCCCGTTCTTGGTGCGAAGGGTAACTACACGTATATGTCCATCCTTGCCTGAGTGTAGCTCTTCGATACGACCCAAAGCCCATTGGGAAGGAAGCAAATTAGACTCTTTAACAACAACGAGATCTCCCAGTTTGAAGTCCTGTTTCATGTTTCCATTTTGGACGTTGCTGAAGCGAGGTTATATAGTTGCACTGCCATCGCTGCCAAAAGCCTTGTAGCATATTCTGCACCAGTTCCCAACGTCCCAATCGATTTGTTGGAACCTCCAAACAACTAGGCTCCGGTATGGCTGTATAAGGGCGACCTATAACGAAATGAGAGGGGGTTAATGGGTTCAAATCGGTATCGGAAATGGCGCATAAGGTTCGAGAGTTCAGCAGAGCTTCTATCTGGGCTAGCAAAGTGCCCATTTCTTCAAAGGTGAGGAGATTGCTGCCGACAATGCGATGGAGATGCCGCTTAACGCATTTGACGCCAGCTTCCCACAGTCCTCCGAAATGGGGAGCATGGGGCGGAATGAATTCCCATCGGATATTCTCTGCTGCCAAAGCCGTTGACACCAACTCGTTATGCTTAGAAGACCGAACCAACTCGTACACCTCCGATAATTTTCTAGCCGCTCCTTTAAAATTGGTGCCATTATCCGAATGGATAACAGCGCACTTTCCCCTTCTAGCGATGAATCTCCGTAGGGCAGGAATAAAGGCATCCGTAGATAAGTCGCTGACGACTTCCAAATGCAGCGCCTTGGTCGCCATGCAAACGAAGAGAGCAAAGTACCCCTTTATCAGCTTTTCTTTTCGAAGTTTCGATGCCCGAAGCGTAATTGGACCCGCATAGTCAACACCGGTTTGGTCAAAAGCAAACGATGGCGAAAGACGAGACAAAGGCAAATTTCCCATCAGCTGGGAGGAGGTTGAAGAACGTAACCGAAAACAATCCAGACAGTCGTGTACCACCTTACGTATGAGGTTTCTGGCTCCGAGTATCCAGAACTCCTGTCGAACCACAGAGAACAACTCCGACACACCAGCATGAAGAAACTTATCGTGGGCATCCAAAAGTATAAGCTGCGAAATGCGATGGTTTTTTGGCAGAATTATTGGGTGTTTAATGCTAAAAGAAACATATGGAGCATTCGAAATCCGTCCCCCAACTCGCAGCAACCCTTCCTCATCCACAAACGGAGATAGCGAAGATAATTTCGACCGTTGTGAAACCTTGTTATGCTGCTTCAATATGTGAATTTCTTCCTTGAACTCTCTTTGACCAAACCGAAGACAAGTTTCCTTAGAGGTACGAAGCTCAGAGAAGATTACAATTTATTACGCTCCTCAAGTGAAAGCTTGCTATTCCGCACAAAACGTTGAACATATGCAACAATGCGAATTAACTTGGGCCAAGAAGAGACCTTACCAAGCAGTGCATCAAAAAAATGCTCTTCCGGTTGTGAAGTTAGTACAGCAGCTGGGAGTTTCCTTTCTTCAGGAACCTTGTGCACTTCCTGGATATCTGTCACCGGCCATTGGCTGAGTTCTGATGCGATCCAAGCAGGGCACTTCCACCACAAATCCAAATCCAGTAGCTTGCTTGGTGCAACTCCTCTAGAGGCGCTATCTGCTGGATTCTCCTCGGAACGAACGTGACTCCAGACGGAACGAGGCAGGTTATCCAGAGTTTTAGCTGAACGGTTAGCTACGAATGCGCCCCATCTACGAGGAAGAGAAGAAAGCCAAGCCAAAACAATTGTCGAATCAGTGAAAGCGAAAGCTTCATAATGGGACTAAGAAGAAGAGCCCCACATAATTCAAGGCGGGGAATCGAAATCTTCTTGACAGGAGCGACTCGAGTTTTAGCAGCCACAAGATGAACCTCAACGACACCACTTTCCGAAACACTGCGAGCATAGACTACAGCGGAGTAGGCCTTTTTCGATGCATCGGAGAATCCTATCAAATCAAAGGCCTTTGCATCTAACGTGTACCTTCGAGGAATCCTTAGCTGGCCAAAATGCTTTAGTTCCTGACGATATGAAAGCCATTTTTTCGCTATTTCTGGAGGTAACTGATCGTCCCAGTCATTCTTGCATTTTAGGCAAGTTAAATTTGCAACAGCTAAGCTTCTTGTCCTTCCCGAAGGGTTTGGCGAACCCGAACCGGTTTTATTCACACGAAACTTAGTCTCACTTGTCTCTACGACCAACGGCATATTCAAAAATGTCTCAATAAATTGGTAAATGATATATAGCGGCCTATTATATCGACGTTCCAGCCTTTCCCACGCGGGCTCATAATTCGCATCGGATATATAAATACCGTTTAATAGACTAGCAGGTTCATCCCGCAAAAAGGATTTGAGGTACCGAAACTTTTGCGACCCGGATAAATGCTTTCTACAATCTATGCTACCTAGGAACATATCGCGAAAGCACGGCCACTCCCGATAATCACCAGCAAATCGTGTTATTTTAAACAACGGTAATTCAATTTCCGAGAATTTAATATTGTTCGAAGTAGAGGGAACATTTTCTAAGTCAGCACTAAACACAGGTGCATCCTCCCGAGCTTGAGCTTTTTCATTGGAAACCGGGTTACTACGTTTGACGAAGTCGTGATCATTTCGGATCCCAACATTAGAATCACGAGCGGTAACTATCCCGCTTAATGAATCGCGAGCGGGAATTCTGCCTCGGAGGGCCCTTAGAAGCAATGATTTAGCCGTAACAAATTTGGTTTCAAATTTTGCAAACTCTTCTTCCGGATCAACGTATCCTTCCTCGGCATGGTATTGGTGGAGGTCATATTGATTTCCGCTGAAATCTTTCCAAGCCTCCTCTAACCGATCTACACGCACTTCCAGAGCCTCGAGTAAAGTGTCTTCGGGAATTGATTGCGCGAAATTATATACGCGGTCAATGGAAGCTTTGATATGACCTCGCGATTGCAATAAAGTTTCCATGTCAATGCACTAAAGCCCAAACGAAGAAGAGTCACGAGCTCAACGAAGCCTACTATTGAAGATAGTTCTTTTACGCCTCAGGACACCCAACCAGCAACAGTTCTACAGCAACAAAACTCAATGCAGAAACCAGCAACAGCAGCCAATACCAAAATTAATTGTAATATAATTTTATTACCTATCCTCTGGTGCAATGAGGATTCTGTGGACTGTATCCAAAGGAGATATCAAAAACGATAGCAACCACCAGTTTCGAAGCAAACGAACAAAAAAGTTTACGAATTATCCGGCTTCGCAAAGGACCAACTTTGATTGAGACTGTATCAAATCAATCATAAAATAAAACCCGAGATTTCAAACAAGTTATAATGATTTTATTTTATTTGGGCAAAATTACAAGTCCCTTGACTAGAGCGAGCAAAGATGTTTCCGCGGCAGTGGTTGCACTCAAAAGAGATCGAGCAAAAGAAGTGGCGGCTCACCAACCAAAAAACTAAACCGAAAGTCCCGCTTATCACACAGCACAGCAATGCAAACAACAAAACCAAAATGCATATGCCTTACATAAGCAAGCTAACCAACCGTAGTTGTAACCCGCTAGCTTTTGCGCTGTACTATTTGAAATCGTCGGGACAAATGCACAAGTGTACATACATATATAGTTATTAGTTACATGAGGCAATAATTATGTAAAATGATACAGCTGCACATCTTTGCTCATGTAGTCAAATTAGGGTAAAATACCCAATGTTTGGTCGAAAGAAAAGTTAATTATTAATTGAAATATTTAAAATACACAAAGTTAATTTAGTTAAATGTAAATTCAATTCTAAACACACTGAAAAAGAAATATTTTATTTTAAATTGAAATCTGCTGGCAGTAACGGTCACAACAATGATGGAGAACAATCATATGAATATGAAGACACAACACAACAACCACAAGAAGATATTGTACCGGAGATTAGACATTCAAGCCGTGTAAATAAGTGCAAGCCACCAAATAGATACCATACACTGAAAGTTACACAGCAGATTGAACCTAAGAATCTAGCGGGTGCCTTAAAAAGCGTTCTGAAGGATCAATGGATAGAGGCAATGGAGGAGAAAATGAAATCACTTAAATATAATTCCACATGGGATTTAGTGGAACTACTTTAAACAGTAAAACCGACGAAAACAAGTTGGCTCAAAATGGGCATTTAAGCTGAAAAAAGATGCTAAAGGAAACACCAAGCGATACAAAGCTCGTCTATTTGCTCAAGGTTTAAGCATTGAGTAACTACAAATAGAAGTGGACACCGCTCACTTTGAAGCGACATACGGACCTTCAATGCGGCGGAAATTTGAACTAACTTAGTTTATGCATATACCGTCATTTCTAGGTTCGTTTCATAGGGAAAATTAATTTCCTAAAGTAATCCCATGTTTATTTCATGACAAACTACCCCCTTTTTTTTTCTTATTCCTCTCATTGACAACATGCAAATGAAAGAGAAAGAACAATTATTTTTGTTATCTTTATTCTCAATAGTCATAATAGGCATAACAAAACTGTTGGATTTTTTTATGAGGATAACAATATGGAAAAAGGGAATACGAAATAAAGATCGGATAGATTCTTTTCGCATATAGTAGGTACCTAGGTGTTTGGATCAATAAAAGAAAATGCACGGTTCATATAACGAAACACAAAGAAATGATTTTTATTATTTACACAGAAAAATGAATAGGGTAGTGGACTGTATTAAAGGCTCGTTGCTTGCACAGGTTCGGACATCAAGTAAGTATACGTTGGTTTTGTTGCCGTATATATACAGCAGCCGTGTGCCTGCGTGCTGCATGGATTTCGGTCGCAGGTCCCGTTGCATCGTCTCGCAAAACGATGGGGTTATCGGCTGATCTTCTTTCACCGCTCCTTTTTTGCGCCACTGGTATAGATGTACGGCGCTTTATTTCTCGTCATGATCTTTTTTTTTTGTGTTTTTTCGTGTTGCATTTATTACGGACCATCTGGCTGACATTGCATTGCATTTTGTGGTGCCGCTATGACGTGTTGTCTTCTGCTCTGTAGTGTGCACGTGTTGTTGTTTTTTGTTTGCACTACCAATTGCGCTGTATGTAACTTAGCTTGTCGATTCTAGACACTAGGCGTTTTTTATTTTACGCCAATGATCCATATAGATCACTGATTTACATGATCTACAACAACAGTATATAGGTATATATCAAAAAACCAAATGGGAATCATATCAAACTTACAGGATTTCGTTAGATGGATATCGTCATGGAAGAGGTACAGAAAAGGTCCGGTGTAGGTATTGTTTTAACAGCCTTTGCCAAACAATAATAACATCCCAATAAATACTGATTGTCTAGACTCTAGAGAATAGATACTATATCAGTCGTTAGAAATAATAGAGGATCATATGAATTAAATTCTTCTGCATTTCGACTGCACAAACATTTAAAACAGATGAGTTTCTATAATATAGTTGCTCCTAATACATCTTCATTATGAAACATCAGATTCATCAGTTCTTTTAAATATGGCGGATGTTGAAAGGACGTTTAACGAGACATAATTTGTAGATACAACTTACAAATTGAATAGAGTTATATTATAGAGTTCTTGGATCCGGATGGTAGTTATATGTTTACAGATGTAGTATATCAAGATGAAGCACTAGCATTGAAGCTAGTTCCGGTATTGCAAAGTAAGAATGCTTGTGTCGTAGTTTTTGTCTTAATATGTGTCCTGGTTTCTGTATCCATCAAAAATATTTTCTCCCTTTGATTAGTTACGTAGGTACTTAATATATATATTACATAGGTGGTGTTGATATTGTCTATCATGGCGAAACCGAACTCAAAAAAGATTCCAATGCTTGCGAGTTTGACGATGTGGAGGATTTATCAGAATCAGAGACAGTTCCAATTGTGCAAAACATGGCTACACATTATTATTCGGGATATATTTCTCATGCCATATTAAAGTTTTCTGCACCTGAGTGCAGAGTCGATCGTCAATATGAGGATATGAGGCTACAATTAATGTTGTTTTAGTCATTCCGACTACATATTTTGTAGAGTTATACCATGTTCCCACCAACGTGATTTAGCTAAATCATCTCATTAATGATGTGATTTAACATACATTTTCGTGATCACTAATTACGTGAATTATACCTGTTTAATTTTAAATTACGTGCAAATCCACACAAAATAAAATCGAACATACACAAAATAGAATCAAACAGGCGCAAATAAAATCAAACCAACCTGTTATCGACTTTAGCTGTCCACACAAAAACAAACTGTCAAAAAATTAAAATTAAAAATTTAGATATTAATTGTTTTAATCATTTTTGGATTTATTCTGGTAGAAATAAATTATATCCAAAGCATTTGAACTCATTTTAAATTGTTGCAGGTCATTTTTCTTTTGCACTTTTATATATGTACGATATTGAAAGTTTGCGAACTAATTTCAAATGTTACACTTAAACGCTTAAAAGTTCGGTGGGAACGCCTGCCGTGATTTATAAATCACTTCAGCTAAATCACGTTGGTGGGAACATGGTATTATTGAAAAAAATAATCAAGTGTTTTGAGGAACGTTTTGAAACGCAATGCTTCGAACAAAATGTACTTAATATTCTTTTAAATTTGTGTATACGAATAGCAACCAATTTGAGCTTCCATGTTCCTTTGAACAGCACAATCAAAAATTATTCAAGCACACCATGCGGGTTCTTTTACGTGCGAAAATAATTAACCCCAAAGCAAAATGCACGAAAAGAAATAAATGGAACAGAAGTGGTGCTCAGCTCAATTTGCATTTATTTGGCCATGTTTAACTTCAAAATAAGAATTTGAAATCAGGTATGCACCACATATTATTTTCCTATATATTTTAATTTAACATGAACTTGTGTGATTATTTTAATTAACGGCAGAGTAAAAAGAAGTCGCAAAATGATGCATGCACCTACATAGGTATGTACAATGTACATGTACATTATACACATACATATCTACCCTACCTATACACATACTCCGAAAAACAAAATCATATCTAGCTAGAATTATTCAAATCTGCAATCATCTGCCAGGCCAGTAGCAAATACAGAAAAAACACCGCAATAAACCTCTAACAAAAATTCCAAAAGTAACAAGGAAACAAGGACAATCAAAGCGTATCGACAGAAAGATAAGCATGAAATATCGTACCTGCTTCAAACTGGTTTACAACAAAGAATTACCCAGACAGCATTCCCCAGAGGGATATTTTTTTGGGATATTATACATTTTCGTGTTTTCGTTTTTATGCCCGGATCCAGCGACGTATGGACCGCGTAGCGGTCGTCGTCGGTGGTGCCGATTCTATCTGTAGTTATTCAATGTTTTCGTTTTTATGCCCGGATCCATTTCACAAACCCGCACAAGCGATCGTATGGACTGCGTAGCGGACGTCGTCGTCGATGCCGATTCTATCTGTAGTTATTCAATGGTTTTAGTCAAATTTTTGGGGTTGACTATGATGAAGTATTTGCACCTGTGGTTCGTCAGGCAATATTTCGTTCATTATTAGCAAAAGCCGGTGCCGAGAATATGATTGTGAAACATTTTGATGCAAAAACAGCCTTCCTTAATGGTGATCTGGAGGAGGAGGTATACATGAAGCAACCGCCAGGATTCGAGCAAGGAGGAAAAAATACAGTCTGTTGTTGAAGAAAAGTTTATATGGATTAAATCAATCAGCGAGAGTGTGAATAATTCTATTCATACTGTACTAATTGTAGCAGATTTTAATCAGGTCGATGCAGATCCTTGTCTTTATTCGAAACAGTATAGTATTGATATCTGCTTTGTCATCATTTATGTTGATGACATTATCATTGCAAGTAAAAGCGAGGAATTAATGAGAGAGACGGAAAAATATTTGAAGTCAAAGTACGAAATAAATGACGTGGGGAATGCCTCTAACTACCTTGCAATAGAAGTGAGAAGGGATAAGAGCGGTGTATTCAGTATTAATCAAACCAGATATATAAAAACATACTAAAACGTGAGCATTCATTAGTTAACGGTAAGAAGTATCAGCGGTTTATCGGAAGCTTATTGTATATAGCTGTAAACAGGGACGGAAAGTAAGCAATCCAAGTGCTAACGACTGGAACGAATTTAAGCGAGTTGCAACTATCCCAAGAGGCCGTCGTTTGAAGCCTGGTAGGATTTTTTTATTTTTTTTCCCGAGGGTAGGTGAAAATCTTCCAAAGACACTATGAGAATATCAAGCGCGTGCTCATAGTAGTGTCAGATTTTTACTGACTAAAAACACCACCCTTCGATAGAATGTTAGATACTGCAACTAAGAAATATCTTATCAAGCAATTTTTTTATCAATTTTTTTGTCACAAAATAATAACTTTTGACAGGTTACTTTCCAATGAAAGATCCTGCATGTTCCGCAATTTAGACGCGGTTAATTTTATCTTGCCAAGTCGGACGGTTTCGTTCTTCTTCCTTTCGCTCTCATCCAAAATTTGTCGGACTGTATTGTTGATATGTCCGATTAGTCGGTTTCTATGCTTTCTCGCGAAGCTTCTATTGGGACGGAAAGTAAGCAATCCAAGTGCAAACGACTGGAACGAATTTAAGCGAGTTGCAAGATATTTAAAAGGTGTAACGAAACTATCCCAAGAGTCCGTCGTTTTAAGCCTGGTAGGATGATGAGGTAAAACCCCCGTCTTACCCAGGCCACAGCGCTTCGGTAGATCCGATGTAGGAGATATATACAAACACCCCTTTAGATGCCTTCATATCCATATACCAACTCTATGACCCAAAGCCACAGGACTCCTTGAGTCAGTCCAGGCAGCTGAATATAAAGGGTGTCCAAGTCTCTACAGCGTCAGACATGCTGGCTTCCGCCAGGTCTCAGCTCGTCGGATGAGGAGGGGATCTTGCTGAAGTGACGTTGGACTGTGTTACGTATATGTTTCCATGTCTGTAGATTAGGTGTTGGTTACTAAGGAGATTTTAAGAGACGAGCCCAAAATTTCTTAGCTAGAAATTTGTTCATACGTCGGACCAAAAAGAGAGGAAGAGCTTATTATGTTATTCACTCCCCTTGCGTGTACCCACCCCTGCAGCCTACCCCACTATTGTAAGGGATAGTACTTCCATGGATACCACGCCACTCTGTTATATTTGTGATAGCCCCTAATTTGGCTCTTCAACCGGTATTATTCCTACATATGAGTCATCCTTCTTTGCGTGTTCTATAAGCGATCACATCCACCTAGAATGGACGGTATCCCAAATAGAGCCCTAAAAATCGCAATTAAAACACGACCTGACTTATTTGCCGAAATGTTCAACGCGTGTCTCTAGGAAGGCATTTTTCCTTTACCTTGGAAGCGCCAAAGACTTGTCCTTCTGCCGAAAGGAAAGGGTAATCCAAATGAACCATACTCCTACCGTCCTATTTGCTTACTGGACACGATTGGTAAAATTCTCGAGCGAATTATTTACAACAGGCTCCAGCCAGCAATTGAAACGGCATGAGGCCTCTCGGAACACCAATACGGTTTTCGTAGATCAAGATCTACGGTAGATGCAATAAATGCCGTAATAACGAGAGCCCGAGCCGCTATAGAAGGAAAGCGTTGGAAAGGAGGAACCAAAAAATACTGCGCCGTTATAACGCTTGATGTAAACAACGCGTTTAATTCGGCGAATTCTGAACGTATCATGAGCTGTTAATACCGGATACTTATACCGAACTATAATGATTATAATGAGTTACTTTTCGAAAAGAGTTCTTCTCTACGACTCTGGCGAGGGAATAAAAGAGAATGAAATAACGGACGGTGTACCACAAGGTTCAGCTTTAGGCCCCTTGTTGTGGAATGTTAAATATGACGAAATTCTTCGTCTACCGATTTCAAGAGAAGCGTCAATTATCGGCTTTGCAGACGACATAGCTGTGGTAGTTGTGGCAAAAACAATAGAAGAAGTCAAACTACAAACTGTCTGTAACGAGACAGTTGCAAATGTACATAGATGGCTATCTAGCGCAGGTTTGAAACTCGCCGACCACAAAACGGAAGCAGTACTTATTACGAGTAGGGAAGTTCGGGAAACGATAACGATTAGAGTAGGAACTTACTTACTTACTTAAGGTGGCGCTACAGTCCGGGGTGCACCTGGGCCTCAACCAACAAGCGTCTCCAGCCAGCGCGATCTTGAGCTTGCTGTCTCCAGAAATGCACGCTAAGTTGGTTAAGGTCTCCTTCCACTTGCGTGCGCCACCTGAGTCGCAGTCTTCCTCTACTGCGCCTTCCCTCGGGTGTGGATTCGAAGATCTTCTGGGTCGCAGCATTCGTGTCCATTCGATCTACATTACCCAGCTACCTCAGTCTTTGGACCTTCACTCTTCTGACTAGGTCGGTGTCGCTTGTACAGCCCGTACAGTTCGTCGTTGAATCTCCTTCTCCATTCACCGTCAATGCAGACGGGGCCAAAAATAACACGAATAATCTTTGTGACGTTCTGTCCGAGCCGTCGATGTTGGATGTCCTTTTTAGTAGACAGCATATACTTCGTCTTGCCCTCATTAACCGCCAAACCCATCTTCGCTGCCTCAGTCTCAATACTCACAAACGCGCCATTTACATCATGCTGCGTTCTGCCAATTATGTCAATGTCATCGGCGTATACGAGTTATTGGACGGACTTTTGAAAGATAGTGCCTCTGGTGTTGGCGTTTGAGTTTTGCACTATTCTTTCAAGAACGATGTTGAAGAAGTCACATGACAGCGCATCGCCTTGTCTAAGTCCTTTTTTGACATCGAAGGTCTCGGTAAGTTCTTTACCGACCTTGATGGAGCAGCGTGCATTCTCCATCGTCATCCTGCACAAACGGACGAGTTTGGCAGGGATGCCAAAACTAGACATTGCTCTGTATAGTTCGTCCCTATAAATGCTGTCATAGGCGGCCTTAAAATCGATGAAAAGGTGGTGGGTATCGATTTGAAGTTCCTGGGTTTTCTCCAAAATCTGCCGCAGTGTGAATATTTGGTCTATGGTGGACTTTCCTGGCCTGAAGCCACACTGATATGGACCAATCAGGTTGTTTACGAAAGGCTTCAGGCGTCCACACAAAACGGCAGATAAGATCCTGTAGGCAATGTTTAGAAGACTGATACCTCTGTAATTGGCGCAGTTCAGAGGGTCTCCTTTCTTGAGGATCGGGCAATCAATGCTGAGTTTCCATTTATCGGGCATACTTTCCTCCGACCATATTTTACAGATGAGTTGGTGCATGCTCCTAACCAAGTCATCGCCTGCCGCTTTAAACAGCTCTGCGGCTAGGCCATCTGCTCCAGTGGCTTTGTTGGACTTCAGTTTAGATATAGCTATCTTCACCTCGTCTAGGTCGGATGGACGGTATTGTTAATCCTCATCGTCCAGGTTGAACGGTTTATTCTGCCTGACTGCGGGATTTAAGTCGTCGCCGTTAAACAGTCTGCAAAGTAGTTCTTCCATATCCTCAGCATCGACTGCGATTCTACTACGATGTTCCCTTGTTCGTCCTTGCAGGCTTCGGTTCGGGTTCTGTAGCCTTGTGAAGTTCTTTTTACCCTCTGGTAGAACTTCCGAACCTCATTCCTGTTGTAACATCTCTCTATTTCCTCGATCGCGCGCTTCTTATGCTCTTTCTTTTTTCTCCTTAGAAGCCGGTGTTCGTCTCTTCTCTTCTGCGCGTAGAGCTCACGAGCAGCTCTTGTCCTCATTTGCAGGTTGCAGCGCCGCTTTGTATGCCTCTTGCTTCGCTGCATGTGCTTGCCGGCACTCGTCGTCGAACCAGGGAAAGTTGTGGTGGTCGGTTGAAACCCAGCACATCAGAGGCGGCGTCTCCGTCTTCAATACTTGATGCTGGCTGCATAGGACCTCTTGAGAGATTGAGAGAAACTCGATCGGAAATGGATCTGGTGATCTCCTGCGATTGTAGCCGTCCGACGTTAAACTTCCTCACATTATTTACTTGTCTTGGCGGCGTTCGGGATATCCGGAGTCGTACCTTGGCTACAGCACTTATTGGATGGCTGTTAAATCTGCTTTATAGTGGTTCAGGGCTTCCGCTAATTGTTCGGCTGCACGCGGTCTGTTAAGGGACCTTACATTCCACGCACAGATCCGAAATTCGTTGTCCTTTAATCGTTTGCCAGGTTCGTCAACAGTAAAATCATCCATCTCCGAGGCTTGTTGGTGCTTCGCAACTATGACATTTTCACGTAGTCGGGCAGTTACCCCGGCGTACAACCCCCAACCTGGAGGACCAGGCCCTTTTTGCGGCCCCTTGAACAAAAGCAGCCGGAATATTCCGGAGTCAGTAACACGCTGCGGGGATGTGAGAGCTGCCATTGACCCATTAAGGGCTGTGTGACTAGTGTTGAAAATCCTCAATGACCTCAGCTCCAAATACGTCAGAGTAGCCCATTGAGGTATCTGCCATGTTGACTGGTGACGCCACCGTTGATTCAGCTTTGTGAATTCATCCGCCGTACGTCCTCTTTCTGAGGGACTCATGTTAGACTTCTGAGACTCGAGGAGACAGTCAATCCGACAGAGCATTATAATGTCGCTATTTTCTTCGTATTCAACACTCGCGCTTATAAGTTTAGCAAGTCAGGTCCGGGTGGACATAGACCAGTACCCGGTGGTGACCACGGGGAGGTAAAATAAGCACAATTGGTGAGTGTGAGATAGTTGCGACACTGGACATCGCCAAGTTGATGCCAATCAGATGCCCATCCCTATTCATACAACACCCAACCACCTCATCATAACCACATCTTCAATGTTACCTATCGATATACTTGCTGAAGAAATGGTAAAATTAAAAACCGAGCGAGTCCGAAATGGTCGGGTAGATAACGACAAAAATAAAGTGCACGACTGGATCGCACGAAACTTTCTCGTTCATATCATCATTTTGGTTGGTTTATTTTCTTTTATTATTGTTTATAGGCTATAAAACCAGATTTTTCAAATTGGTGATGCTGGTTGGTGGCCATGACTCCAAGTAGGGTTTGTGATGTAGGAATTCAGAGATTTGTTTTTGAATTTGCACGTGTTTGGGGGTAAATGAAGACTCCAATTGGTTGCAATTATTTTAAGGTTCATGATTAATATGGTTGGAAAAGGAAGAAGTGGGAAATATTTGCTAAAAAGGAGCTTCTAGTACCTAGTAATTGCATTTTTAATGGTAGTACGGTAATTCTTAAAACACGGCTTTAATTCCATTTTTAAGAAAAACTAAGTAAGGGGTCCTATTAAGAATACTTATGTTATCATAAAAAGGGGGTTTTGGGCAAAACCGTTATGGCGGTTTTTGGAAAATAATGCGTACAAAATAGTAACAAATATTGCAATGTTGAGTTCGAAAAATTATCTTGCTCAACTATTTAGCTAAAAACTGAGTATAGGGTATTGTTCGGGATGTTAGTATTACTTCGTTTTTAAAGTGAGCAGTGAGCAGTTTTCCAAATCAGCGTTTCCGGTGGTTAGAATCGAAAATGAAGGACGCAATAATGTTGAAAACGTCAATTTTACTCCAAGTATGCATTTTGGTCAAAATCGCTTCAGCCGTTTTCATGTAGGTAAAAAAATAAAAAAAAAAATTCTCAAAATATGCCTTTTTTCAAAAATCTATTATAGACAATTTAGAGAAAAACTGAGTTTTCTATCATGTTAGGATTGACCATATTACCTTAAAAATTAGTTTTTGTTGGAATCGTATTGACCGTTTTCGAGATAAGGCCACTTTTCAAAAGTACCGTTATTCGACCTTGTAGCCGAAAAATGGGTATGCAGCCATGTTAACCCCATGTAACGTAGCGCAAGTGTACATTTTGGTTAAAATCGTTATAGCCATTTTCAAGTAAACCATAATTAAATAAAGCCTTAAAAAACAAAAATTTTCCAAAATAGTCCGTTGAACGATAATTTAGGGAAAAACTGAGTTTGCCATCATGTTGGGAATGACCGTATTACCTTAAATATGAATTTTTGTCGAAATAGTTTTGACCGTTTTTGAGATATGACCAATTTTCAAAATAACCGTTATTCGATTTTTCTGCGAAAAACTGAGTATGCAGCCATCTCAGTTACACCTACTTAAGCCCAAATATCAATTTTGGTTGAAATCGTTAGAGCCGTTTTCGAAAAACTCAAAATTTCTGAATACCGTTAGAACGGCAACACTTAACTTGCAAAAAAAAAGTGGCCCCGAACTGTAAGCCCACCAACTCCAAATCCGAAGTTTGAAAGAAATCCGTCCAGCCGTTTGTGCTGTAGAGCTCAGGAAGGACGGACAGACGGACAGACGGACAGACGGACAGAATTGCGAGACCCACTTTTCGAGTTCCTCTATCATCGTAATGTTAGATTTGATTAAAATCTCGAGTTCGATTTTTTGTACGATTACAATACCTTTCTCTTACTACGTATACGAGAAAGTTAAAAATACGAAAGGAGTCTGAGTATAGCAACCTGGCAACAACAATGGTATGAATCGCTAAAGGGAAGATGGACACACAGGCTTATACCAGTGATCGACGTTTGGACTAAACGGAAACATAGTGAAACAAGCGTCTATCTGATTCAGTTCTTGACGGGTCATGTCTGTTATAGAGAATATCATTTTAAACGCGGACATGGAACCAGCCCAAATTACCCGCATTGCGAAAATGTTTCTGAAAACGCGGAACACGTGTTTTTTCATTGCCAACGGTACGAAACCGGGAGGATATCCCTACGGGTACAATTCGGTGAGTGGTCCACTCCCGAAAAAAAAATAAAAAAATTAATAAAGAGAGAGATATTCGAATCAGACCACCAATGTCGGGACTCCTTTCGTTTCTCTTTTATTTTTTTTGGTGTAGTGGGGGAGAAACTCTGATATTATTCGTTTCTCTTATATGTTTGGGTAGCCGAGTACTGCGGGGCTCGAACCTGAGCCGACCTCTACCCACTACACCATTGCCACACCCCCCCCCCCCCCACTCCCGATAACATCGTAAAATATATGCTTCAGAATGACGAAAACTGGACTATTGTAAGTAACGTGGCGGTACGTATACTCAGCGATCTTAGACGCTTAGAACGGAAAGGTAATAGTTCCAACAATTGAGCAACAAGCAACAAGTTTTTATACCGACCCCCACGAAGTAATGCCTTACGGCGGTTCCGCGGGGGTAACTAATCGGTCCGTTCGGGAAGGGAGGTGGTTTAAGCCGGTAGGAATCCGGCACTATCAATGGCCGTCGGACCATGAGTGTCTCATGCAAGATTTCCACCTTCCATCGCAAAAAAAAAAACCAGGAGTATTTATAGTAAGGTGTATCGATAACCACAGGTAATAAATATTAAATTCGATTGCCTCTTTAGGATTTATCTTAGATATATATTACGTCCGCTCCAATAGGATCTTTACGAATGTCGCTGTAGTTGGAGATTTTCCTTTTGGATTGCGGTCATCGGGATCTCAAAGTTATTCGAAACCTGAAAACGCTGCCGTTGAGAATACCGGACGTGCATACCATACATAACCCCTGGCAGAATATATCTAAGCCTGTGCGGATTCGAGGAGCACTAGTAACGACAAAACTTAGATAAGTTACATATACACATACTTTCTTAATTTACTTAAGAAGTGCCAGTAAAACTGTTAAACACGAGCGTACGAATAATAGTCGGGTGCCGTTTAGTGCCAAGAGAAAAATTAGCTAGTTGCATATAATATCGGAAAATCACTTAAGAAATTATAACCAGAGTAGCGGTGTGGGTTAAGCGCTAGGTTCGGGATTGAAGAGACGGTGTTCGAGTCCCGGTGCTGCTAATTTTTTTTTTTTATTTTTTAAAGACACTACATAGTCGTGTTTAAATTTAACTTCAAGCGGTTCCGTCAATCGTATTATCTGAAGAATATTGAATTTGTAGATGCGCTATCGATAATTCAAGAGCGAAAAGAAAAATCTGCTGTTCTTGTTAACAAATATTTTAATAATCCTTCTCTTCTTTCTTTTATATACTACAATTTATTTACAGTACACTAAGATTCAAAAATATAAATTTGTACATTACGCAAATTGTAAGGGTAAGTTATAAGTTTATTAAATAATATTTTAGGGCTGGTCCCTACAGTACTCCCCTCGCTAGTTAGTATGCCATACTAACGAAATCTCGATGGTACCTATAACGATTCTTCGACCTGACCGAGTTGTCTTTTGTTTTTGAATGGGTGATGTAAGTATAGGTGTCTTAATTGATCCAGTTGGTTTCGTCGCATTGGAAGTGTATGCGGTATTTTCCACTGCCTCATCGACGACACTAAATGATGCTTTCAATCTGTCAACAGAAATATTTTTAATATTGTTTTTAATTCTTACCGGAAAATATTTCGGATGCCTCTTCACAATAAGATAAGGCACTTCATATGGTTGCTGAAGTGGGCTGCGAACGCTGTCCGTTATAAAAAATACATGTGTGCATTTATCTAATGCCTATGACTACTGCTAGTTGGTTTCATGGCAGACATCGCCTTCCACAAATCTTTGACAAAGTCCTCTGAAGTTATAGTGTTTGGTGTATCAGCAAAATATTCTCCAGGCAAGCAAAGTGCTTCCTCATATAAAAGTTCTGCTGGGGTAGCATCTAAATCTTTCTTCAAACCAGAAAAACTAGTGGTATTTCTTTGAACGATACCATCTTTCAACGATTTCATTGAATTGAGGATGATATGATGTTGTTCTACAATGTTGTATACCCAAAGTTTTGTTCAGCTCCGACAAAAGCGTTGACTGGAATTGTCTTCCTAAGTCAGTTGTTATCTTAAGTGGTACGCCATACCGACTGATCTACCCGTGGAGTATGTGTTGTGCGACAGTCTCTGCTCTCATGTCCTCCATTGGAAATGCCTTTGGCCAGCGTGTGTATCGGTCCACGATGGTTAATAGGTATCCGTAGCTTTTCGATGTGGGTAGTGGGCCGACAATATCCATATTGATATGCGTAAATCGTTGGGATGTCAATGTGTACGGAACAAGTTGAGCTTTGTTGTTGATACGAACAGCTCTTACATTCATTGACCTGAGCGAACGAACGCACCTACGACTGACAGTTGTCACCTTCAACAACGAGCGGTCGTTCTCCATCGGCACGCCATTGCAACAGACGTCTTTTCACTTTTCCATTTTCACCTTTCGTTTTACTTGGAACCGATAATAATTGTACCCTTGAATTTTATATACATTAAATGAATTATAACGTGTACTCATTCGTGTTTGCCTTTTCTGAAAACCCCATCACACACAACAATTGGCGACGAGGAAAAAACAATTTTTTATTTAACCTCACATCAGACTTTGCACGCGGTGTGAAAGTCATTCATTTTTAATTTCTCTCTCTACACTTGGACATCAGCGAAACTCAGTGGACATTCCATTACATGGCAGAAATAGAAGAACTACTTAAGGTATTGCTGAAGTCGCAGCAGGACTATCTCAACGCTCTCCAAAATGTTTCTTCGAGAGGAACAAGTGGCGGCACGGTACCACAATTTTCGCAGTTCTCGGCTGAAAAAAATACATGGGAAGTATACATGCAGCAGCTGGAGCAGCACTTCGTTGCGTATAAGGTGGTGAGTGACGATGACAAAAAAGCATATTTTTTATCATGGTTGGGTCCGGACATTTATAATTTACTGCAAAACCTTTTGGGGGGTGAGAAAGTGGCAAATAAAACATATAAAGATTTAACGTCAAAACTCTCCGAGCACTTTAAGAAAAAGGTGCACATTTCGATGGCTCGTTATGAGTTTTGGAAGTGTCGCATGCAAAGCGGTCAAACTTACTCCGAATGGGTTGCGAATTTGAGGGGATTATCACGTTCATGTTTATTTGCATGTCAGAAAACAGATTGCGAGCAAGAATTCGTTGATGAGATGATTAGAGACGTAATCATTTTACATACACCACACGACGTGGTACGTACAGCAGCACTTCAGAAAACTAACCCTACATTGGCAGACGTTTTTTCTATTGCGGAGGCTTATGAAGCAATGCAAAAATCTCTCAAGGTTATTAAGGCTGATAGTGTTGAGCCGCTGGAAGTAAATCAAGTGAAGTCGGCAAGTTGGAATAATTCTAGAGGCAGAAGTGGTAGTAGGCGACAGGGCAAAGAACAGTATCGTGGTGGTAGTAGGCAAAAGGTGAAATCATGTCCCGGATGTTGGAGCAAACACAGTAGGAACTCGTGTAAATTTTCTAAAGCACAATGTCGCAAGTGTGGTCGCATCGGGCACATTGCATCAGTATGCCTCAGCGGCCAACAAGTACACAATACAATACAATGTCAATATTAATGGTTACAAAACACAGTTTTTGCTCGATACAGGAGCTAGTTGCTCGCTGATTGGTCTCTCGGGATATGAGGAAATAGGTGCGCCCGCACTTAGCAAAACTAGTCGCACACTTCTCTCGTATGGAAATACGAGCGTTCCCGTTCTTGGCGATTTGGATGTAAATGTTGAGTTTGGCAATCAGTGCAAACAATTACAGCTCTTGGTGGTCGATGTAGCAGAAGGGCACAATATCTTGGGCTTAGACTGGTTCACGGCATTTGGTCTCGAAATTAGGTCTCCCACACGGAATGTCGTTTTGAATCTGACTTCAAACACAGATCAGATGATTAGTGACCTCTTTCTTAAATATCCGGATGTAGCCTCAAAAACATTGGGATTGTGTGGTTCCATGAAAGCGCGTCTCTACATAAAACAAAATACGAAGCCGAAGTTTCACAAAGCGAGGCCTATTCCATTCGCTTTATTAGACGCATTCAAACAGGAAGCAAAACGTTTAGAGGATGCTGGAATCTGGAAGCCGGTCAGATTCAGTGAATGGGCTGCGCCCATTGTGGTCGTTTCAAAGCGTAACAAGTCGCTACGCATATGCGGTGACTTTAAGGTCACCATTAACCCGCATTTAGAAATAGACCAATATCCTATTCCAAGACCAGAGGAATTATTTCAAAAATTATCAGGTGGTAAACGATTTTCGAAAATTGATCTTGCAGACGCTTATCTGCAGATAGAACTCGATGATGAGTCAAAGTCCAAAGACCAATATCCTATTCCAAGACCAGAGGAATTATTTCAAAAATTATCAGGTGGTAAACGATTTTCGAAAATTGATCTTGCAGACGCTTATCTGCAGATAGAACTCGATGATGAGTCAAAGTCTCTTGTAACTGTAAATACGCCTCTCGGGCTTTATGAGTATCAGAGACTACCTTTCGGAGTTGCTAGTGCTCCCGCCATTTACCAAAAGACCCTAGAACAAGTATTGTCAGGACTTAACTGCGCTATATATATGGATGATATATTGGTTTCTGGGAAAGATGACGATGAACACTTACGGAATCTTGAGTCAATTTTAGACCGATTATCTGAGCATGGGTTACGTATCAACCGTGAGAAGTGTTCATTCTTCCAAACTGAGGTCGAATACTTAGGGCACATAGTGGACCACAAGGGTATTCGTCCATCTCAATCAGGAGTTGTTGCAATTAAGAACATGCGGCCTCCCATTGATTTAAAAGAATTGCAAACATTTCTAGGAAAAGTTAACTATTATGGGAAGTTCATAAAAGGCTTTTCTCAAGTAGCTGCGCCTTTGAACCTTTTACGCAAACAGAACATACCTTTCAAATGGGGCCCATCTCAAGAGAAGGCATTCGAGAATCTCAAGAAGCAATTGGCGGAGTCCACCTGTCTTGTGCATTACAAACCGGAGTTGCCCATAGTCTTAGCCACTGATGCGTCGTCTTATGGAATAGGGGCAGTAATTTCTCACCTCGATGAACAGGGAAATGAATTACCTATAGCTTTCGCATCGAAAACCCTCGACGTACATCAGCAAAAGTATAGCCAAATCGAAAAGGAGGCGCTCTCTATAGTGTACGGAGTGAAAAAGTTCCACCAATACCTATACGGACGTACATTTACGCTAGTAACTGACCACAAACCATTAGTAACTCTTTTCCACCCAGATAAAAGATTACCAGTTATGACAGCCAACCGCTTACACTGGGCGATCACTCTAATGGCGTATAACTATAGAATTCTGTACCGGCCCACGGGTAAGCATGCCAACGCGGATGCTTTATCTCGGTTTCCCATAGGACCAGATCCGCAGTTTGATAGGAAGCAAGAAGAGTTGTGCATGGAAATTTCTGCTGAGTGTGCAGATAAGGTAGACGCTTTGCCTATCATGAGATCTGACATTTTAAGAGCCACGGAAAAAGACACAGTTTTAAAAAGAGTTCGTCATTTTATACTTACTGGTTGGCCTGAGAAGTTGTCTGAAAATGATCGTGATATAGTACCATTTTTCAGTAGAAGATTGTCCTTAGCAGAGTACGAAGGGTTAATTTTGCTGCAAACAGATCACCTACGTGTAGTAGTACCACAGCAGTTGCAAAGGCGGGTAACGGACATGTTGCATGAAGGGCACTGGGGTATAGTGCGAATGAAGCAACTAGCGAGGAGATATTGTTGGTGGCCAAACGTAGATCATGCAATTGAAACGAGGGCTGCCAATTGCAGAGTATGTCAAACAACCGCATCAGATCCCCGGAAGGAATTCAGTTCTTGGCCAACACCAGAATGCCCCTGGCAACGAGTGCATATAGATTATGCTGGCCCATTCATTGGAGGAATGTGGCTTATTTGCATCGATGCTTATTCGAAATTTCCTTTTGTTGTGCCGATGAAAAATACTACCACTACTGCGACGATCAAAGCCTTAAGAAGGATATTCACACTGGAAGGATTACCCGTAACCTTAGTATCGGACAACGGTCCGCAATTTACTGCCTCAGCCTTTGAAGATTTTTGTAAACAGAACGGAATCAATCACCTACGTACCGCACCTTTCCACCCTGCTTCCAATGGCGAAGCCGAACGCTTTGTCCGCACTTTCAAGACGCATTTCAAGAAGATCCTGGAGGAGAATCCCGACAACGAATCAGCGTTACAAAAATGCTTGGCGACGTATCGTACCACTCCAAACCCCAAAACTGGAAAATTACCTGCTGAATTGCTCCACGGCAGACAACACCGCAGTTTAATATCACAATTAGTTCCGGAACGCAGACCGAGAAATGCAGAAGCCATGAAGTCACTAACAAAGTATCACCAGAATCAGCCTGTCTACGCCAGAAACTTCTCGAAGGGTCCTCGTTGGATCGATGCAACAATCGTTAAGTCTATTGGAACCAAGATGTTTTTAGTCAACACCCACAGAGGCCAATGGAAGCGCCATCAAAACCAACTGAGACCCCGAAGTGAATCAGACAGTGCAGCCTACCACTTTCTTGAAGCGAGAAGATCAGCTGATCTCACATCAAATCATTCTAATCAGGCAAGTAGCTCTTCACATATCACTAATCCTATAAGCCATTCCAGCTCCAGCCCCGTAGCGAAGCCTATCCTAAAGATGTCGCCTACAGTTGCTGACACCCCGCGTCGTTCTAACCGGATCCGTCGACCGGTAGTCCGGTTCCAGCCATAACGAGGAAGGAAGTTAAATTGGTGTGGAGGAATGATACGAACAGCTTTTACATTCATTGACCTGAGCGAACGAACGCACCTACGACTGACAGTTGTCACCTTCAACAACGAGCGGTCGTTCTCCATCGGCACGCCATTGCAACAGACGTCTTTTCACTTTTCCATTTTCACCTTTCGTTTTACTTGGAACCGATAATAATTGTACCTTGAATTTTATATACATTAAATGAATTATAACGTGTACTCATTCGTGTTTGCCTTTTCTGAAAACCCCATCACACACAACAGTTGTGACGGCTTATCTTGGATCGTTGACATTGCAAACATCCTTTTACGAATTTCGTGCAGTCTGCTCTCGTCTTAGGCCAAACGAATCGTTCTTGAAGGAGTTTTAATGTTGCTGTCACACCGGGAAGGGACAAGCTGTGCAGTTTCCTAAGCACTACTTCTCTGCTAGATGGAGGCACATACGGACGCACCCTTTGTGTCGATACGTCGCAGTATAGTTTCAATTTATTATCTGGAAAAGACAAAAGTCTTAATTTTAATGAGCTGGAATGATTATCTTGTTCGAGCAAATTTTATAGTTCCTTAACATCAGCTTAATCTTTTGCAATCGCTTGGAAATTGATGGGCGTTAATCCATCGACAGCATTAATCCTCGAAAGAAAATCTGCTACTTGATTTTGTGTTCCGGGAATGTGCAAAATAGTTGTTGAAAACTGGCTTACGAAATCCAACTGTCGCAGCTGCCCAGGTGAAGCTCTGTCGGAGTTTTGTTGAAACGAAAATAATCGCCCTTCTAAAATATGTCGGAAATGTTTAACACCTTGATATATGGCGAGAAGCTCTCGATCATAAGTGCTGTATTTCATTTGTGTAGCGGTAAGTTTCTTCGAGAAAAAGCGAGTGGTTGAGAGATATTGTCACGAACTTGGTTCACTGCAGCTCCTGTTGCAACGTCAGAAGCATCGGCGAAAAGGCAGAGCGTGGCATTCGGCACTGGATAAGCGAGAAGTGAAGCGGAAGCTTGGTCAGCTTTGCATTTCTTGAATGCATTGGATGTTTCCGTCGTCCAAGCAATTACAGTGGTGTCGTTCTTTTTGTTTCCGTTAATTAGTGCATGCAGTGGTGCTTGATTAACAATAGCATGCGGAATACATTTTCTGTAAAAATTAATCATCGCGAGGAACTTCTTTAGGTCGTTGGCAACGGATGGCCTTTTGTAGTCGATTATATGCTGAACCTTTTCCTGCAACGGTAAGATGCCGCGTTGATCGACGAGGTGTCCCAGGAATCGTACTTCTAACTGCCCGAAACAACACTTGCACGTATTAATTTTAAGATTGTACATAACATACGTAATCTTAGGAAGACTTCTTGTAGGTGTTGTTTGTGCTCCTCCTGGCTAGTTTACGCAACAACGATTTCCTCGATGTACGAAAAGGCGAATTCCAAACCCCTTAACGCTTCGTGAATGTACCTTTGCATAGTCTGCGGGATTGGATATCCGTCTGGCTGGGTGACGGCATTCAAACCGCGGTAATCACCGCATGGTCTCCAGTCTCCATTGGCCTTTTTCACCATATGAAGTGTACTAGCCCAGTTGCTTTTCGATGGTTGGCATATTCCCTGCTCCATGAGATACGCAAACTCCGCTTTTGCAGCAGAGAGCTTTTCTGGAGATAGGCGTCGAGGTTTTGAAAAAACAGCTGGCCGGTTGTAATTATGCAGTGAGTATTAAATGAAGCAACTGTGTTATATGTATTGTTCAACGATGTCAAGTCCTTAAACGTTACAAGGAGTTCTGCAAATGGATTTTGAATATCAAATGTTTTGATTTCACATTTACCTGTAGTTGGTTTGCCAGTGGCAGAAAGTGATGTGGTCTTATCGATGAGACAAATCCGATTCATTTACAACTAGCAGCCCGTAAAATTGCAAAAAATCCGCTCCAATGATAGGTGCAGCGACATCAGCAATCAAAAATGTCCACACGAAATTTCTACGGAGGCCCAAATTTACTCGACAACGTTGGCTTACGTATTTATTTTGGAGCCAGTGATACGTTAGAATCTACCGTAGACTTTTGCCGAGCACTTGGAGGTAATACAGAAACGTAAGCGCCAGTGTCTATTAAGTACTTTTTTGTGTTGTCATATCCGAGACATATAAACGGTTAATATGTTTGACAACTGTTGTCACATATTAGCCGTGCCTTCCGTTGGATGGAAGGTTACCTCCTTCGCAAGAAGATGTGCACGTTCCTGGACGTAATTACGTCCAAATTCATAAATCTTGTCGGCGGTCTCCAATCGATGTGATGGTTTTTTGTCGCCTAAGTCGACGTCTGACAAAATTTTTCTCATTTTCTTATGCTCTGAGTCTGAAAAACAATCGATTAATGCCTTTTTAGGTTAGGTTAGGTTAGGTTGATGGGGGTTGTGAGATCGTCACAATAGACCAGGCACCATGTTGGGCCCATCGCCATCCCCTGGGAACCATTACGGCTAAAAGACCTAAACCAAATCACCCAAGCATTCGATTTCCCTACAGAATTTGAGTATGGCCTCAATTCCATTTGAGGAACCAACCTCTTCTAAGTTATTAAAGAAGAACATTCCGAGATGCTTTCTTCTACTCCGAGCAATTGCTTGACATTCACAAAGAAGGTGTGAGATGTCTTCCGTGACCTGTAGGTCTTCACAGTACCTACACGTATCCGTATTAGCTACGCCTAGTCTCATGGCATGCTTCCTGAGAAGGCAGTGCCCAGAGAGTATTCCTACCGTTGTTCTCAACTTAGTTCTACTGAAATTAATCAATTGTTCAGACTTCCTCCGATTTAAAGTAGGCCACAGTGCCTTTGAGACCTTATGTCCTTCTAATTGTGACCACCTTGTATTCGCTTTATTGAAGACTTTTTCAAAAAGAATTCTCCTGGCCACCGCCATGGGTGGTCTTATACCTTCGATCGTTGCTTCAAGTGGGAGCCCAGCTCCTTCCTTGGCCAAAACGTCTGCCCTTTCGTTACCGTCAATATCACAATGCCCAGGTACCCAACACAGTCTAACACGGTTCTGCGAGCACAATGCCTTGAGCACTGTGCGGCAATTCCTGACTAGCTCAGACTTGATGGTTTGTGATTCTAGTGCTTTAAGTGCAGCCTGACTGTCAATGAAGATGGCGATATTCTTATCGGATATTGATCTCATCTCCAGTACCTCTGCGGCCTTAAGCACTGCCAGAACCTCTGCCTGAAAAACACTGCATGTGTCCGGAAGCTTCAGGGCCATTTGCAGGTTGAACCCGCTGGAGTATATACCTGCCCCTGTTCCCTCGATAGTTTTGGAGCCGTCAGTGTATACTGAGGCCTCGTTTTCCCTCAGGATCAAGTTATTAGACCATTCCTCTCTGTCCGGGTATAACACTTCATAAGGTGTTTCGAAGTCAAGTGTACCGAGACTTTCATCCGCCTTTACGGGGATATCAGAGAACGATTCCCTTATAATTTTTCCATGACCTATACTATTATTTTTAAACAGCCCTGCTTTAGTGAGTCTAAGTGCACTGTTTCCTGCTTGGATCTGTATTTGTAAGTCCAGTGGTAAAAGATGCATGAATGCTTCCAGCGCAGCCGTGGGCGTTGTACGTAAGGCACCCGTAACGGCAATGCAGGCTGTTCTTTGTACCTTGGTTAACATATCCCGTATACACTTCTTGTTGGTGGCCTTCCACCACACAAGAGCCCCATATGTAATTATGGGTCTTACAACCATTGTGTAAAGCCAATACATCATTGTCGGCCTCATGCCCCATTTCTTCCCAGCTGTCTTCTTACAAGCGAAGAGAGCATTATGAGCCTTGCGGACTCTTTCCTGTACGTTAAGTTTCCAATTTAGTTTCCTGTCAAGTACCGTACCAAGATATTTTGCGCTTTCTGAGAGCAAAAGCTCCACTCCAGCAAGTCTTGGCAGCCTGAAGAGCGGTATCTTGTACTTTGAACTAAATAGTACTAGTTCCGTTTTCTCCGGATTTACTCGGAGTCCACACCCTTCAGCCCAGATTCTGAGTCTGTTGAGGGCAGTTTCCATGAGTTCGCTCATTGTATTAAGGAATTTTCCTTGAATAATTATGACTACGTCATCCGCGTAGGCAGTAACGTTGAATCCTGCATTATTTAGTTCTTTAAGTATATTATCTATAACCAGCACCCAGAGAAGGGGAGAAATGACCCCTCCTTGAGGGGTACCTCTGGTTACAGATCTTCTTATTGAACTGGTTCCTATTGTTGAGTTGATATTTCTTGTAGAGAGCATCTCATATAGCCACTTGGTTATACTATGCTCTACATTAATCTTTTCCAAGGCACTTTTGATGGCCTCCCTATTAACATTATTAAAGGCCTGTTCAATGTCCAAAAAGGCCGCAAGTGCGTATTCTTTTTGGTGAAGGCTACCTTCTATTTTACCTACTACCTCGTGTAGAGCCGTCTCTACTGATTTGCCTTTTAAATATGCATGTTGAGCATTGCATAAAGTTCCATTACAACACTTGTTTCTTATGTGAATGTCTATAAGTCTTTCAAGTGTTTTGAGGAGAAATGACGACAGACTAATAGGTCTGAAGTCCTTAGCTGAAGTATGGCTTGGTTTACCTGCTTTAGGTATAAAAACCACTCGTACTTCTCTCCATGCCCTAGGTACATAGCCTAATCGAAGGCAATGTTTGAAAATATTCCTGATTATGTTCATGACTGTACCTGGAGCCCTTTGAAGCATGGCCGGTATAATGCCATCAGGGCCAGGCGATTTGAACGGAGCGAAGGACTTGATGGCCCAACGCAGTTTCTTCCCAGTGAAGATATTATCTAATCCTTCCTCTATGGTTGTACTAGTGTTATCCCAGTTCCTATTTCCATTGAGTAACGAGGACACAGGCGCGCTACTTCCTGGAAAATGGGCATCAACTAGTGATTCCAGTACCTCCTCGCTGCTTTCCGCCCACGTACCGTCCGATTTCTTGATAAAGCTAGGGACGGCAGGGTCTTTGGCCAGCACTTTGCGGAGTCTGGAAGCTTCGCTTGTGTCCGCAATCGCTTCACAGAAAAGCTTCCATGATTTCCTCTTGGATTGCCTGATCAAGTATTTGAACTCTTTTTTACTTTCTAAGTATAGATCCCATGTAATGTCATCCCCCACAGCTTTGGCCCTATTGTAAAAGTGCCTAACTTGCCTTCTTTTGGAGTTTAGCTCCCTGTTCCACCACTGAGGTTGGGACTTCTTAGCTGGTTTCCTTAGTGGGCAAACTTTCTCGAATGCTGAGTTCATTATTTTGCCCATGTTATCAACTGCCCTGTCTATGTCTACTGAAGAGTCGTAGGTTACTTCCTCATTTCCTAGCTGATCCCTTACTAAGGATTCGTACCTATTCCAATCCGCCTTCCTGGGGTTCCTGTAAGTATTCGTGGCCTTACCGTGGAAGCTTATTTGAAAGCGAATCCACTTATGATCCGATAAGGATGCCTCTTCTAGAACCCTCCACTTTGCGATAGTGAAGGAATCAGTGCAGGATGCTAGAGTAATATCTAATACCTCTTGCCTGTTCCGTATCACAAAAGTAGGTGTGTTACCCTTGTTGCATATAGTAAGCCTAGTCGATAGGATAAAGTCAAAAAGACACTCACCTCTTGCGTTAATATCACTGCTGCCCCATTGTGAATGATGCGCATTGGCATCGCATCCTATGACGAAAAGCCATTTGTCCCTGGTCATCAGCTGCCTTAACCTGTCGGGAGGTATCTCCGTCGACTCGTAGGGAAGGTAGCCTGATATCAGGCACAAGGATTTGCTTCCCACTTTCTCGCAGCAAACTGCAACCAGATCTCCATCACTGAAATTATTCAAAAGAAATGCCCTTATATTGTTTTTTAAAAGGATACAAGCCCTAATTTTACCTTCGTAAGCTTTGAAGAAAAGCGTATAATCCCTTATGGAGAGCCCTTGGATCTTATTGTTTCTGCTTATCCAGGGCTCTTGTATCAGTACGGCTGAGACGTCGTGCTTGATTATGTAATTTACCAAGCACGCCGTCGCAGCCTTACTGTGATGCAGGTTTATTTGCATCGTCTCCATCATCATGGGGTTCTTCCGCCTCCGCTCCCTTGCTCATGGCCTTGACCATGACTTTCCCCATGCTATATCGCACCATTCCCTTTGTTTTCTCAAGGGTTTGGAGCGATTCCCTGTTTAGGCTTACCAAGAAGTGTTGGCCAAATTGTCTTCTTGGGCCTGTCTTTAACACCCTCCACGTGTCTGCTTTAAGCTCCCTGTTTTGAGCGTGGAGAAGGCCTAGTAGCTTTTCAGGGTGCGTGTACGGCAGCGGAACCCAGACCCAGGCCTTGGGCGGAGTGTACTTAGCCAACTCCGCCACTGTCACGCACTTAAGCTGAGCCCCGCTCCACACCTCGCCAACCCCTTAGACATACTCCCTGAGGAAGCCAACGGATTCCTTGTTTCCACAAGCAACAACCTTGCGACCGCCATCCCATCCAGCGCCGTCAAAGAGGAGGTCACCACTCTCTGTGGAAGTCATTTTCTTCCACAGAGCGTCCTGAAACTTCTCCTCGACAGTTAGCCACTGTTCCATGGTCAGGCGTCCGCTCGGCTCCTGCTCGTTGATAATGGCAACAAGGAGCTCGTCTTTCGCGTCGTAGACCGGTAGTACAACGGGCGAAGTACCAGCCTTCACCCTTTTAGCCACACTCGGTTCCACGACGTCGTCGGATCTACTCCTTTTGCTCAGGATGGTTTCCTTGGCCCCCCCAGGTATGACCTTCTCATTATCTTCCCTTTTATTTTGACTGGACTCAGTCGCCACTTCACTAGTGGACGCCTGAGTCCTTGCCCTGTCTACGCTGACTGCGGCGGCTGCCGGTTTTTTGGCAGCCACAGCAGCCACAGTTTCCTTGGCCCGTTCCACTTGCCGTCTGTCCCAGGCGCTAAGTGAGCTATCTTCACACCCCCTGAACTGCTCTATTTTGCGCTTCGCACTCTCGACTTTGCGTCGGGCATTGCGCATTATGAGCTTGTTCAGCTGATGTGCGTTTTTGCTCGTCCCTGCTTTTTCGACTGCGGAGGAACCGAAAGCAGCAGAGTACCTGCCTACTGCGCCTTCAGTCCCCTTTATCGATTTTTTGCCCTTAGGGATACCAGTGAGTGTACCAGCCTTCTCACTGCTATCCCTATTTATTGAGGTGAGTGTACCAGCCAACTCACCTTTGCCCTGTTCTAATTTGGTAGGAGTACCAGCCACCCTACCACCTACCCTTTCTGTGGAAGTAAGAGTACCAGCCACCTTACTTCCCGCCACGCTAGTGTCAGTGAGCGTGCAGTCTGCATCCTCACTGTCACTAGCTAGCAAAACCTCCTCGAGTTCCCTCTCCAGGCCGGAGATGGAAGACTGTGGCTCAGATTCGTTAGAATCCTCGCCCAGCTCCATCGCCGGCTTAATGGAGTTTGTTCCCTCCCCTCCTGGAATTTCAATTCCTTTTTTTGTTTTAATTAATTTATTTTTAGTTTTAAAGTCCATATAGTTCCCACGAGTAAGGCCGGAAAAAACAAGGTCGACCCAGGCAGCGCCGCCATACCTGGGCAAGGCTACTTACAACAGACCCTCGCCATGGCGTCTGAGGGAGCTCGTTCACGACTGGTTTTACCCCCAGCCTTTCATCCTTCGGTACGGTTTACTATCTGCTCACACCACCACTGGAATTAGGTTGGATTTAAAGGTTTACTCCTACCTCAAACTAAATGGATCACGGCAAACGATTGAGACGTAAGCGTAAATCCTTGGCTGACACTAACCAATACCGGTTAGCCATTTTCAGGCGGGCGCCCACGTGAAGGACTATAGAATGAGGATTTGTGCCCAGGCCCAATGCCTTTTTAAGGTTTTAATACTTCTCCGTTGTCGGCGGTTGTAAGACTGCGTCCCTGACTTGCGATAGGACTTTGCCATCCATTGATCCGACGACCGTGTTGAATTTTGAAAAATAGGATTTGCGCGAACCAGATATCAGGCATCTCCGTCCTGAATGGTGAAATTTAACCGAAACACGCATAACCTCACCATCACCATCGCTGCCATGCGGTTCGCCTGATGTGCTAAGTTTGCAGGACCCGGGGTCGCACACAGGCGGATTTTCCAAAAACATGGATAAAATTATTTTTTTGTTTTTTATAGCTAATTATTTCATGACTTCATCAGAAAAAGACAGTAAGAAGAAAAATAATTTTTTTCAGTATGTATTTTTTTCTAAATTTAATGATTTAAAAAAAAAATACAAAAATTTACAGAAAATAAAGATTTTAAATTTTATGGAAGGTAGGAAAAAGGAAAGAATATATTATAAAAAAAGTAGAATTTGATTTAAGTAAAAAATAAATATTAACAAAATTATTTCATCGCTAATAATGTATAAATTCAGTAAAATATTTTAACCTATGCATAGGACATTATTATGAAACTGATACGAACTCCGTTTCATCGACTTCTGGTTCTTTTAAGAAATTTCAAACTTCAGAAAGATACGATTAACCGTTTTTAGGATACATTTTTCTCATACTAGTAATGTATGGATCAGAAGTAACCAACAGATTATGGAAAACATCCTCCATTTTGATGCCTTGAAAATTTTCTTGAAAACGCTTGATATCTTTGTTTCGAGTTCTTGGGCTTCCTCTCCAAGCTGTCCAATTGGAAGAATAGCATCCGACACAATTTCAGGGCTATGTATTAAAATGTTGTGTAGGTACTGTTGTTGGTATATTGCACCACGGATACAAGTGCACAAACTTCTTTGCCGTAAAGCTATATTTTTCATCACAGTAGAAGAATCCAATTTCACTTATTCCTGAAATTGCATTTAAGCAGCATAGCACAACTCTTCGGGTTGAAATTCCGAACGCAAAACTTTAGTTTTCCTCCTCTTTGATCTCTCACTTAGCCGTACAAAATCAGTTTGTGGCCGTCCAACAGATCCATAGGCTCGCCGCGGAAACGGAATTTCAAGCTCTAACCAGGCTTTGTTCCTGTTTTTAAAAGCTTGATAATTTCTTGAGGAAGCCAACCATCGACTTTTATATTCATAGGCAAAATTAGTTAACATATTCTTTGTTTCCTCTGAAGCATCAATGCAAGTCAATTTTTTTAATTTTTCTGACAAAAAATTAATTTTTTCTTCAAGTTTATGAGATGGACAGCTTCTCAGGAAGTCAATAAGCTGATTTCTTGACAACAAAATAAAATTTGATTTTGAACCTGTATAAAAAACGAGATTAAAAAAAAACGTACCTATTAAGCCGAACTCTTATTTTCAGCGTTTTTACAGATTTACTTGACGATATCTTGCAAGATCGAAAAATGTCGCAACTTCTTAAGGGGATTCCTTAATAAGCAAATATTAAGGTCAATTTCAAGCTATTTTACATAACACGAATGCACCAAAATACAAACTGTTTTCTTTATGAAACAAAAAAGTACCTTTTTTTTTGGACTCAAAAGGTATTGCTTTTGGCACCTTCCAAATATTAGTAAAACTCAAAATTACATAATAACTTTGCATTGTAAATATTCTACTTACTACTAGCAACAGATTCCATAATAATTTACTTTATTAAGTTCACACAAAAAATTGAAAAAACCGCAAAGAAAGTAAACCACTTATTAAACACCAAACGTATATTTTAAAGGCTTGAATTATTGTCCGACTATTCACGTCAGGGGTCACCAATTGTAGATGCGCTATCGATAAGTCGAGAGCGAAAACAAAAGCGGCCGTTCTTGTTAACATCTACTTTAATAATCCTTCTCTTCTTTCTTTTATACACTACAAATTATTTACAGTACAGTAAGATTAAAAAATATAAATTTGTACGTTACGCAAATTGTAAGGGTAAGTTCTAAGTTGACTAATTAATATTATAGGTTTTGGGTTTTGGGTAAAAGTTTAGGTAGCTATATACCTACAGCCTTATTCATAACATTTAATTAAAACTGAATTAAGACTAATTTGAGTTTGATTTCAGAAACCCGTATTCATAAGCTTTTTAGAAAGATAATTCCCTCTTAATCAACTGTCAAAAAATTAAATGCCTACATTCGCATTTAGAGGTGTATTTACTTTCGTTTTCTCTGTTGTGCCCACAATCAAATAAAATGGAGGATACATTTTCGAATATTTAGATAATTCTAATATTTTATATAACCAAATCGGTGGTTGGGTGTTGTGTGAATAGGGATGGGCATCTGATTGGCATCAACTTGGCGATGTCCAGTATCGCAACTATCTCACACTCACCAATTGTGCTTATTTTACCTCCCCGTGGTCACCACCGGTTACTGGGGTATGTCCACCCGGACTTGACTTGCTAAACTTATAAGCGCGAGTGTTGAACACGAAGAAAATAGCAACACTATAATGCTCTGTCGGATTGACTGTCTGCTCGAGTCTCAGAAGTCTAACATGAGCCCCTCAGAAAGAGGGCCGAACAACTAGCGGAGGCCCTAGACTGCTACAAAGCAGATATCACCGCCATCCAGGAAGTGCAATGGGATGGGCCGGGCAAAAGGAAGATGAAAAACTGTGACATATACTACGGTGACTGCTACAGGGAACAAAAGCAGCGTTTATTCAGATGCGGATTTGTTGTAAGCGGCAGACTTAGGCAAGAAGTCTTGAGCTTTCGACACGTGAGTGAACGCCTTAGTACTATTCGCATCAAGGCTAAATTTGCCAACATCAGCCTAATATGCGCTCACGCCCCCACAGAAGATAAAGACGATGCTACCAAAGATTGTTTCTACGAGCTCCTCGACAAAACATATGAGCAAAGTCCTAAATATGACGTTAAAATCGTCTTAGGTGATTTTAACACCAAAATAGGAAAGGAGGACCTCTTTGGTAGCACAATCGGAAAATACAGCCTACATGACACCACGTCTGAAAACGGACTAAGGCTGATTGATTTTGCTGCGGGACGTAATGTTACCATAGCTAGCTCACGGTTTTCTCACCTCAATATACATAAAGGAACATGGCGGTCACTAGATTTTCAAACCGTCAACCAAATTGATCATGTTGCGATCGACGTACACTAAGTCGATTCTATATAAAACCCTCATCATCCCAGTCCTGCTCTATGGCGCAGAGGCATGGACCCTAACAAAGGCGGATGAAGATCTTCTTGGCCGTTTCGAACGCAAGATTCTTCGAGTGATTTTTGGTCCCGTTTGCGTTGACGGGCTTTGGAGGAGAAGATTTAACAGCGAACTCTATGAGCTGTACAACGACAACGACCTGGTCAGAAAAATAAGCATCTGTCGTCTAAGATGGCTAGGACATGTAGAGCGAATGGACACCAACGCTTCGGCCCGAAGAGTCTTCGATTCCAACCCGGAGGGACAACGCAGTAGAGGAAGACCTCGCCTTAGGTGGCGCGCACAAGTGGAAGGGGACCTCAACCAACTTGGAGTGCGCAACAGGAGGCAGTTAGCAAAAGATCGCGCTAACTGGAGAAGCGTATTGGTTGAGGCCCAGTTCCACCCCGTACTGTAGCGCCACCTTAAGTAAGTAAGTAAGTAAATCGGTAACCAAAGGCGATTAAAATATTTTTGTAAATTCAGGACGATAGCGCAGAAATTCATGGGTTCAGGCAACCCACTCTAAGAAGAATATGCTCGAAAGTTTCAAAATTTGCCTCGAAAAGTTCATTTGTTTTAATTTGTGCGGGTATTTTTCCTTAATTTAAAAATTGATTGTCATCGTTTCCATTTTTTTAATTTATTTTTACTGTCAAAACTCGAAAATAACACAGAAGTAGGAGAGTGCTGCCAGATTTTCGGAGTAGTTTTGCTTAATTAACTGATTAGCTACTACATGGCAAAATAATTTTTATGAATAAACATTTTCGACGACGTGATTAAAGTCAAATTAAGTCATTTGACGTGAGTTAGTGGAGACACTGATAATCTATTGATTAAGGGAATCTAATGAATAAGGCTGCTATAGTTTAGATTTAAGTAACCTATTATTGTATTAGATTTAAGTTAGTTCGTAAATTGTAAATTGAAGTAAATTGTTTATAACGTGGATCATTGTGGTTATAATGTGATGTACATATTGTGATTGTAGAGGAACAGAGCAAATCTCGCACTAAGTCACGATTCTCAGTGCGAGTAGTTAGGCAGAAGGGCAATCGTGTGGCACCCATTCTTAACATCTCAACCTCACGACTATTCTCCATACTAGTCTGGCACTCTCCCGCCTAACGTCGCAGGACGAAGAAGAAACGACGGTAACACACTGATGTGGGAATTCGACCGTTGATATATATCATAATAACAATAAAATCAAAGCTGTTGCAGGACTCACTAGTCCTGGCTACACAATTAACTGAAGCTTACCTGGTTATAATCTTACCAACGTGATAATTGGTCGTATCTATGGATGTCTACGCAAATTGTGGATCAGTGCTTACTTAACTTCACAGGAAACACAACAGAAGCTGGTATTGGCATTAATCATACCACTCATAACATTATGCTAAGATGGCCTACAGAAGCCAAGATTTGTTATCCCAACGTAAACTCCAATTTGCCTTTAGTGACGCAGTGCGTTATGTTGTAGGTATCATTTTACATAAAATTATAAATACTCAATGTCCGCCTTACTTGTCAAACAGACTTTATTTCATTCGCTCCTCAAGAACGATCAGCCTTGTTCCCTCTCGTTGAAACTACCTTAATGCTTCACGTTTATTTTTCATTCATATCTACTGTCAGACTTTGGAACTCTTTACCCTTGTGGAGCACCCTGTATGGAATAGCATTATTTATCCCATAATCTTCCATTCTATTGCAACTTTGTTTATGGATTAGTATACGCTGAATTGCTTAATATTATTTGTATTTATATTTTATATTATATTTATATCAAATACTATAACTTGTTTCTTCATACATCTGTAAAATTTTTTTCTTGAATGTAATGTTAAATATGTTTTCTGTTCACCCCACAATTTATCAATTTATTAATTTATTATTTTATATAAAATGTAGCATTATCTCTATTTTTTTCATTTAAATACAAATGCTACAAACTATTCTCTTTAACCAAAAATGTTCAATTAGAATAAGTTTATAAAATTTTTTGGAAATGAGAATAATGAATAAAATTAAACTTAAACTATTTGTTAAAATGACCATGAAATAGATTAGTCTTAAGTAGAACTTGCTCGAGTGTAGTCATTTAGTCCCACAGGTCGACAACTACTATTCGGGCAACTTCCACACCCTCTTAAATTAAAAATATTTCAAATCCCTTATATTTTAAAAGTACAGTCCTACAGCATTTTTAAAACTCATTTCACCAATATTGACCTTCACATCCCTTTCTACACTCAACCTCTCCCTCCATACTTAACCTCTTACACTAAGACCCAAAAATTATTGTTAATTACGTTTAAAAATTTTACATTTTCTTGAAATAAACGGACTTATTACTATAAAAAATTAAAAATCAATGTACAAACTAAATAATTGAAATAAACGAAAACGAAATAAAAAATATTTTGCTTTGCTGACAGTTAGTGTGTTGGACTACTAAGCGAGGTAAGTTACATCTTAAGGTTTTTTTCCACTGCGGCACCTCTCGCGAACGCCTGACAGACATCCGAGAGTATAACTGTCATGACTCGGCGTAAAATTGTAAATCCCTTCTATTCGTATTCGTGAGAAGCTAGGCCTTGGGTCCCACAGACCTGTCGCGCCAAAATATTTATTTATTTATTTAATATAAGTAAAAGCAATTGTGATCAACACCATGTATACTAAAAACACAGATTTTAAAATAATATTGGAAATGTTTTTGTGTTTTTTACTCCTTGCAGGCTGTTGCGGTTTTCGGTATGATGCATTTAACATTGGGAGAAACAAAATTTAAGAGATGCCTAGGAAATTACTTAAAGGAGAATTATTTTAAAACTGATGAGTTAAAAAACATATGGATTTCTTGCTATAAATCAAATGACCTAAAGGCCCAGATTAATGTCGAGGTAAATTAGCACTTAAAATTTTAATTAGATAAATATTACATTTTGTTAGTTTAAAAATATCGTTCGCTTACTACATTCACTTATCTATATCCAATAAAGCTACAAAAAATTAAATGATATGATTTCCCAACCATCACCTACCCTACTCGTACACTTGCCAATCTTTATTGCCTAACCACCATGACCTAGGTGCCTAAAAATCAAATAAGTGGCCCTCTGTGGTCTTGCAGATCAACTCACGATCTCTGAGATAGTCCTTCACCATGTTTAATGGATTAACTGGGATGTTGAATAATTTTCTAACGCATTAAGTATCACTCCACCTAGCTGAATTGAATGCATTTTTTACGTCAGGGGTTGCCAGCAAAACGATCTTCGTAGAGCACTTCTTTACTATAAAGTAAAAGCCGGATTTCTGTCCGAACTTCGAATGACAATAAGAAAGTTGAAAAATAACAAAGCTCCAGGATACGATCTAATCGCCGAAGTTCTGAAGGAGCTACCGAAAAGAGCAATAGATAAGCTGCTGTACAATATAAATGCTTCTCTGAGACTTTCATATGTTCCAAGACAATGGAAAGTAGCCGAAGTCATTATGGTTACGAAACAAGGGAAGGATACAAATGATAAGAATATATCTAAGGTTTATGAGAAACTTCTGCTAAAGTAATTGAAGAAAGACGCTTGATACCATATCATCAATTCGGATTCCGGGTTCAACATTCCACAATCGATCAGGTGTATCGAATAACAAATGAAATTGAAAAAGCTGTAGAATACAAAAAGATTTGCTCTAGCGCTTTTCTCGACGTATCGCAAGCCTTCGACAAGGTATGGCGCGGAGGCGTAATGTATAAGCTAAGGACAATCCTACCGGAACAATTATACAAAATATTTAAATCCTACCTTAAAAAACAGACTCTTTCGTGTTAGACATGAGACTGAATTCCCGGAATTCAAAGAAATCCACGCCGGTGTTCCGCAAGGAAGCGTTCTCGGCCCAATCTTATTCCTGCTTTACACAAGAGATATACCACGAGATGAAGGGACCATCGTAGGAACGTTTGCAGATGATACGGCTATCCTCGCAAGTGATGAGTCAGTCGAATCATGAATTGGAAAACTCCAAAGGGCTCTTAATAAAGTATGCGAGTGGACAAAGACCTGGCGAATTGCCTTTAACGAGACCAAGTCGACGCTTGTCAATTTCTCGTACAAAATGATAAACCACTTACCTGTTTTCATTAACTCGGTACAAATACCATATGCAAACGAGGCGAAGTATCTAGGAATGACCCTAGACGCAAAGCTTAAGTGGAAGCCACACGTTAAGAAAATGCGCGACGAGCTCGCAATCAGAGTTATTCAAAGCTAAGCGTATACAACAAACTGCTCCTGTATAAACAAAATACCTTTTTGGACACACGGTATACAACTTTGGGGTTGTACCAAATCAAGCAATATGGCTATAATACAAACATTCCAAAACAAAACGCTAAGAGCAATCGTGAATGCTCCATGGTATATAAGGAATAGTGATATTCAAAGAGATCTAGGAATTGCTACCGTGAGTAACGAAGTAACAAACTTTGTACTCGTATTCATGGCCACTGCAATAATGAAATAATCCGTACTCTGGACGTGACAAACCTTGAGCGCTGACTACAAAGAACAAGACCGTTCGATCTAGCGTCATAAGGAAAAACCGCATGTAATGACGGTATTAGTAGGTGCGCTCGCTGGAAAGCTACCTACCAAACGCGATTAACACTACAGAAGAGTAAACTACTTGTTAAGGCAACTTAGTCGTAGCCATCAGTAAAATGAAAAAATAAGAGGAACAAATTTCATACTACTATGAGAGCGCGCGGCCGGATCTCATGGTGCCTCTCTGAGGGGTGAGGTTTACCCCGTAGGCAAACTAGATAAATCTGAATCGGGCATAACCAATGGTAAGGGCCATTGGTATCTTTTGAAGATTACTCAACTTCAGGCGCAACAAAAATGCATTCAAAATATTATAATCGATTGAGTTCAAATTTACACACAATCTTAGGTATTGGCCAAGGAGTATTTCTGTGAAGTTTGATCAAAATTAAACAAAGAGGCGTGGCATAGCCCATACGAAAAAACAGTCAAAATCTTATATTTCGAAAGCCACCAAATCGATTTCTGATTTGACTGCATCAAGTTAATCGTAATCCTGTAATGGACTTCATGCCAGAAATTTACAATAGAGCATTGATATCTATTGAAGATTTATTTTTGTCGATTGATAATAAAGCATTAGAACAATTGGGAGTGCCATCGCCGTGCAATACTTGAAATTCTTGAGCAACTTGAACTACGATCGCAACGAATTGAATGCTTTTGTTGAAGCAAATCTTTCGACAGTGAATGCGGAGCAAAAAAAGAGTACGATACTATTATTCAAGCTATCAATAGTGATGCCGGTGGATTTTATTTTCTGGATGCGCCGGAGGCACCGGAAAAACGTTTTTAATATCATAGTTGTTGGCAACGATAACTTTCCAGCATACAAATGCATCGGTATTGGCGTCTTCTGAAATCGCAGTCATTTTGTTAGATGGTGGTAAGACAGCACATTCTGCTTTGAAATTGCCAATGAATTACCAAGTTATTGAATCTCCAACATGTAACACTAGCGGACCGCCTGCACACTTCGTAGTGCAAAATATAAATATAAAAAAATTAAATTCAAGTAGGTTTTATTGTAATGTTTTGTGGTACACAATATTTTTGGTTTTTCCATTTTCGGTGTAAATACACAAAACCGATGGTTTGCCAACACGCGAACAGGCTACATATATGTCCATGTAAAAAAAACTAGATACTCTAAATGCACAAGGCGAACAGAAAACTGAAGTCGTTTAAATTAAATGAAATATCAGATGGAATCTTTGTGTTTCCCTTTCGAAGGAGACTTAAAATACAACCTCGCCTTTCAAAATGATGTGGAAGGTTTATTTCTAAAGAAAACAATATGAATTACAAAGTAATAAAAAATATAATTATTAATACGATTGATTTCTTACTTCACTTGTTGCTCCTTCTAGGTTAAAGGGACAATGAGATTATAAAGTGTGTCAACGTTTGACATTTGGCATATGACAGCTAATTTTCTGCTGAATTCGCGATCGAGGAAGCTAAAATTTTCTAGCTTCTAGTTTGTACTTCAGCGGAACGTAACTGTCCATCCCTACCCAGATGTACCTTTATAACTCTGCCACGTCTCCAGCAGTTTCTAGCCACATTTGTATCGCATATGATTACCAAGTCTCCAGCGGTGTCACCTTAGCGTACCATTTAGTTTATCGCACTAGATCCGGTAAATACTCAGCAACCCATCCGTGCCGGAAACGATCCTTAATTGATTGAGCAATCCTCCATTGTTTACGCAGAAAAATCAGGCCATTTTCATCCGGCCCTGGCGTTTGAGTTGAATTAGCGCAGCCAAGAATGAAGTGGTTGGGAGTGAACGGATCATCGTCTTCCGATGAAAGAGGCAGTTGTGTAAGTGGCCTTGAGTTTACTATGTTTTCTGTCTCGATTAATACGCTGCGCAATGTTTTCTCTCTCGGAACCACATCTTTCAGAACTATCAACCTGTAGCACTGAGATTTGAAGGGCAATTAAAAACCCATTGAATTTCCTTCGATGATAGAAAATTTTAAATGGTTCCATGATCGAACAAATCCAGCTTCGATTTTAATTCTCGATCGGCGCCGTCGAAGTTTGTTCCATTGTCGTAACGGATACGCAAGGGTATACCTCTTCTGTTTACGAAATTTCGTAACAAATGATGAAAGCGTTTGTTGAAAGGTTTACGGCTATTTCCAGATGAACTGCTCGTACAGTTAGGCACGTAAATATCGCTACCCAACGTTTTTCTCTTCGTCGTCCAATTGCCAACAGGAAAGACCCCATGTAGTCCACGCCAGTAAATGTGAAAGGCCGTACGAAGGGAGTAAGGTGAACTTCAGGAAGTTGGCCCATTTGTGGCGCTTAACTTGTGGAATTAATTTTACAATATTGGCATTCCCGGACCACCATCTTAACTAGGACGCGCAAATGGGGAATCCAATACTTCCGACGAGCTTTGCATACGATGGTCTCAGTATTCTGGTGGAAAAATATCTCGTGAATCTCCTTAACGATGATTTTCGACAGCCAGCTGTCATTTGGAAGTATAATTGGACGCCTTGTTTGGATGGAGATGCACACAGCAGAATCGATACGGCCAGATAGTCGAATTACGTAATTTTCGTCTAAACAAGGTGTCAGCTTTCTGACCTTCTTCTGACCTGACTTTAGGGAAGCATATTTATCGGCATAATGATGCATCTGAACCATACCTTCGCTGGCGTGCAGTGCTTTGTTTTTCGGCAGACATTCCCTCGTTTTAATTTTAAAAAAATTGGAAAATTTAGTAAAATCGATCACAGGTCTTCTTACATGGAGTATTCTATGTCGGTAGTCAGCGCGAAGTTCCTCATTTGGCTTGTGAGATAAGCCGACATCATAGTTCCGCTCCGAAGGGCACGTTGACTCATTTTCTTAGAGGAAACCTGGGCCAGTTTAGTCTGGACCGGCTCTGGACTGGGGTCACATTACATTTACACGCCTGTAAGAAGAACGGAAAATAGTCGCAGAAGATGGAAAATTGCGATGGTTAATCAAATAATCCCTATCAATCGAAAAACTGCAAGGCTCGAGGTAAGTTTAATTCACGTTGTGTTTCCACAGTGGTGGGGGGGGGGGGGTATGTTGAGGGGAAAGGCGTAGGTGATAATTCCTTCCCACGAGCTGACCCGCCTCCACTTATCATGACGATAAGCGTCCATGGTAGTCGATGCGTTCAATTAGTCGCGACCCCTTACGTAAATAGTAGCTTTACCTTTCTAAGAAGGCTGCGCCACTGCTCCTACTGTACTAACAACCCATTTTTAGCTGTCCCGGTTGTCATGCATCCCTGTATCTTCCGAATTAAATGACTAGACAAGACTTCTCATCTCCCAGGAGGGGTATACAGGTGTTTTATTTATAACTAAATCAACCTATCACTGCCTTAAGACTATTGCATTCCATTGTATCCACATTCCGAACAAAAAAGTGGCTTACTCCCGTTTATCTTTACTTTATTCTTCAGTGAACATTTGCTACCTCCGCTCCGCACAAAAACTATCGTTTGAATTTAAAAGCTACCAGCGTAAATTTAGCAGATCCCGGCGTTATTCATATGCACAATAAAAAAAATTTTCCTATACCAATATGGGTCAAGTACTACTCTTAAATTCATCCTTCGGTAGCTCAAAAGATATTTACGCAATGTATGGGGTACTATACAAAATTAATCCAAGGGATGAAAACTTCTCGCGTTCCGTGGTGATGAGGACTGAGGTGCACCGCATTCCTTTCCATGGAATTTCTGCATACAAGCCAAAATTCACTAGGCTCCCGTAAACGAAATTAGTCTCTAAGAAAATAGAAAATCATTTGAACGGAAGGATTCACAATTTCAAAAAAAAATTTACCCAACTACTTAACTTTATGCTATCTACTTATAGGCTGCGTATGAATATCTGTGTCTTCTTTTGCGGTTGATGGATGCAATTCGTCCGGTTCTTGTATAAGACCGTAGCGAGCTCAAAAATGACGAATCTCGTCTAGGTTGCGATATTCGGTGTGGCTATACGCCATCTACCGGCGTATGGCTGGTTCAGTTTTCTACCTGACAGGTTATTCTTAGTGTTAGCTGTTCGACTATGACGTCATGCGTTCAATGGTGGCGACGAGACGGCGCGGCGGTGTTCATCTATCGATGGAAGCGGAAAAACGGGTCCCGAAACAGCGGGACTGTCTGCTGCATCCCCGCATCGGCGAAAAGATGGGTTGTTTTCTGTATTTTTTGCTTTTTTGTTTCAGAGTTAAAGGAGTTATTTGGCGTGATTTATCTTGATGACTGCAGATTGACACTGATGCCCGGCAGGATTTTTTTTGTGTTCTTACTTTTCTTTCGGGGTGAATTTCTTTTCAGGGTTTTTTTTCAACTCTTTTTATTTTTTTTACCTGCGGCGTTTGAGAGGTATTTCGGCAGGGTTGGGTTATTCTTTTTTTTTCTTCACTCGGGGTAGGTATTTTTTTTCCTTTTCTAAGGTTATGTGGGCGCGCACTAGCATGGGTCTCTTCTTTTCTCCTTTCAAACACCAGAGCACACGGGATTTCGGGTATTTGGTAAGGATTAGGATCCTGAAACAAATTTCCCCTCGAATTTCCAGAACTTTTTTATTTGATTGTGCACAGGGTATTGCGGTTGTGCATTTTTTTCCGACTACTTCCACGCGTCAAGGAAAAGCATGCATTCGCACCACGTCGTTAAAAAAATATGTTATCCTCCCCGCCTCGTGAGTTCTTACCACCTTCGGCCACTGCTATAATCCAACTGACTCGCATCGCCCGCCAACTATTCGTCGTCGAAGGCGACGGCGCATTTAACCTAACCTGTGGATGGTAATCTCGCTCACTCTTATGGGGGTTTGCTTATGGCGAAGTGTTCAATCAGCTCAGGTTCCGAATGGTATGTTCGGAAAAATCCGTTTCTGCTTTTATTATATAAGATCGATTTTTCCATGGAGAATGTGTAATTAATCCGGGCTTTTCGAATTAATCATTACGAATTGAAAATTTTGCAATAAACTGGGCGAAACACGGACGTCCCCTTTCGCTATAAGGGTGCGACACGGCTCGCGAAAAATTATAGGAACCGAGGAGGAGATTCACCAGCGCTTCCCAAAACAAAAATTGTAATTCCTACCGACTCTGCTTCTGCGTGCAGCTATATATTTTTTATTTTCCCTTGCGGGTTTCCTACGATATCGCTCGTTAGCGAAAGTGTTTCATCTTCATCATTAAAGCTGCAGACCAAGTCATCGACGTAGTGATTGTATTTAATTACTTCATAAGCCTTAGGTGCCTTATCAGCAAATCGCATGGTATTAATGTTGTTGATGTACTCTGCTGAGCACGGTGAGCATGTAGCACCAAAAACCATCACCTGCATAACATATTTCTCCAGTGTGTCACTTCCATTTCATTGCCAAAGAAATCTCTGCTCATCTTGATCCTCCTTTCGTACGATGATTTGGTGGAACATTTCCACAAGGATCTTTACTTAGACTTCGTTTTACTGAAGTAAGCCGACGTTTTGCCATTAACAGGCTATTCGGCAAAATAATCTTGTCGCTTTTCCAAATTAAACGCGTCCAATAGCGGTTGTTTAATATAACAGTGGTATCCTTTAATAGCTTTGTAGCTCTTATGTTATCGGCACACTCGATTGGCTTTATTGGATGTGCTGGATCTGCATTGTCGAGTGATATAAAGTCACTTACCAACTGGGACAGATTATTGTCATTGACGTTGTCACTGCAGCTTCTATAGATGTGAAAAACGGGGTCAGACTCCTGCTTATCATATCCTCCACCACCACAAACTACCCAGCCAAGGAGTGTACATACTGCGGCTGGCACTTGTGATGTGTCCAGAATGGTTAAGTCACCTACGATAAGTCGCCAGTTGTCCACCCCTATCAGAATGTCCGGCACAGCATTTTGATATTCCTGAATTGGTAGCTATTTTATTTTGTTTGATTTCAGCTCGCAAAGGTTCATTGGCTGCATCGGCAATGACAAATCATTATGTGTGCGTACAATCGGCAATACCACCAATTTCGAGGTCGACAAGAGATGGCGGCTGTGATGTTGCCTTTTGTCCTATCCACGTGAGTGACATAGTTTGTAGTCTACCAACCAGAAATAGTTGCGGTGCAATACTCTCATTTAATATTGTTACAGATCAAGTAGAGAATAGGTTTTTTGATCTCACCGTTAGGCCCATACAGTTTAACGGGCAGCACATGTTCGACTTGTCCTTGGGCTTCTGCGTCTCATGAATAAGACGATGATGAAATCGGCGGCACCTATCTTCTTCACAACGCACTTTTGATCTGCAAGATGATATTACATGCCCTTGCACTAAACAGGCGAAACAGACACTTTTTCCCTTTACGAGTTTCCATCGATCGGGGGTATCAAGCTTGGCGTACGTTGCACACGAAACCAAATTGTTTTTTTGCGAACACGTTGGACATAACCTGGTCACCTTGTAGTTTGTAGATGTGCTGGGCTTCTCGATGGCATGCAAAACGGGGTCGTGGCGATTACTTCTTGACCGCTTATTGGCTACGGCTACTGGAAAACGCTTATACGTTGCGATGCTAGCAATTTTTGCGTATTCCTGGATCCATATGCTAAAATCCTTCACACTAGATCGATGCGAATATCAGGTATTGCATGAATTAACCTCACTTAAGACAACTGACTTCGAATGAGATGTTCTGCACGTCCAAATCGGAATTCCAGTTGATCGATTACGACTTGGATACTGCTAGGGTGAATTAAAATTGTTTCGACTGTTTCCTTGGCCACTCCTCTAAGGCTTTTTTGTAAGCGTAGCATATTTTCGAGTGGAGTGTATCCGTACGCGGCTGTTGATTCGTTGTGTTTCTTGTGGCGCTTGATTGGCACCAAAAACCAAATTTTGGAGACGCAAACGATCTGTTTCGCTGGCTTCCAGTCGTGACGTTAAGTTGGCAAGTTGCAATTGAAGTGCATTTATTTGGATTGCAAGGCTTGCGTTCGTATGATTTGCTGATTGTAAGTCTGGTTGGCTGCTACCAGAATCTGACAATTGGGAAATCCCTGAAACGGCATTAACTGTTGCACTACTGGACGTCTGGCTGGATGTTTGGCTGCGCAAGTTATTGTCTCCCAATCGTGCTGGAATTATCCCCTTTGTTTAGCGGCTGCTCTTTCATCACTTCCTTAGCGGCGTTGCTTCTGTCAACGGAACTGTTGCAATTGAAATGCCATCGAAGTGAAAAATAAAGTTTGTTGCCCTTTCGAAGGAGACTTAAAATACAACCTCGCTTTTCAAAATTATTTAGAAGGTTTATTTCTAAAGAATATAATATGAATTACAAAGTAATTAATTATAATTAATAATACAAATGATTTCTTACTTCAGTTGTTGCTCCTCCTAGGTTAAAGGTACAATGAGATTATAAAGTGTGGCAACGTTTGATATTTGACAGCTAATTTTCTGCTGAATTCGCGATCGAGGAAGCTGAAGTCGGTTTACATTGATGAGTTTAAATTTTCGGAATCGCAACACATTGAGATGCGTGGTGTGAATACATCTTCGCCTTTAAATTTTCCAGTTAAAATAGTCAGCCCTAGCGATGTATGCATATCCGTCGGAAAGGAAAATTCTCCGATTTATACTCGAACGTAATTTGAGACTCCGACAAGCGTTGCGGAGAGTTTTCCGTTCCATCATCTAACAGAGTGGCCAATGCAAATTCAATTTTATGATATGAACTTATCGTTGCCAACAACAATAAAATTAAAAAAGGTTTTTCCGGTGCCTCCAAGTGCATATAGAAAAAAAAAATCACTGTCGAAAAATTTCCTTGAACAAAAGCATTCAATTCGTTGCGATCGTATTGTAGTTCACGTTGCAATTCTAGATTAAAAATTGCATGCATTGCACGATAAGGTGATGACATTGGGGACGTTCGGATACGTAGTTTGTGTAAAACGTCAATTAGATTTTACTGGACTAGGTATCCGTACGCCTTAACTAAGTAAGTTGAGTTGTTGTTGTAAACGTGTGGTTTATTTTTGAATTTTGACACTTTAAAATGTCAACTGAGTCCGCAGGCAGGATTTTCTTGACTAGATTTGTCGGCTTCCCCTGCATAAACGTCAGCTGCAAAAACTAATCACGTGACCAATCTGGGCCAATAAAAACTCAAACACATCTAGTCAGTCAGTTGTCAGATTTACTAAACTAGGTATCCGAACGTCCTCATTCCCCACTGTGCTAATACTTTATAAGCAATCGGCAAATAGAAATCATCAATACAAATCAATGCTTTATTGTAAATTTCCGGCATGAAGTCCATTACAGGATTAGGTTAACTTGACGCACTCGAATCAGAAATCGATTCGATGGCTTTCGAGATATAAGATTTGGATTGTTTTTTGTATGGGCGGTTCCACGCCCCTTTGTCCAATTTTGACCAATCTTAACAGGTATACTACAGCGCCAATAGTTCGACTAACTTATTGCGTATTGCCGCAGGTTTTACCCTCAGTGCTTGGGCCGATACTATACAACTGTGCTAATGCTTTATAAGCAATCGGTAAACAGAAATCTTCAATTAGATTATATTAGATTAATTGTCGGAGGTGGAAACAAGTTGCCATATCACTGCGGCCACGAGTGGGCCTATTGTGATTTCCTCCATTTATAGCTCACTCATGATACCGGACTTAATGGTGAGTAATAGTATATCTTTGAGTGTGCTGTCAGATATGTCCTGTGCCTCAAGGTAAGGTTTTCCTAGATGGTGTTGACGTAATCTGACTAGACATTCACAGTGACACAGTATGCTGATTCTTCGTCCTCGTTGCATAGTCTGCAAGTGTTGTTTTGTGTTATTCCCATAGTCATGAGGTGTTTTTTGACTTGACAATGTCCAATGAGGAACCCTGTGATTGTGCGAATCTGACTTCTTGTTAAGTTTAGGAGTTGTTTTGTTCTTGTTAGGGAAATAGTTGCCATGAACATTTTGGCTTGTCTGTTACCTTCAATGTTGGTCCAGTAATGGTTTGCCTTGTTTGTTAGCCATTTTTTGATGTAGAATTTAGCAGTGCTAATAGGTAATCCACAGAATGGTCTTGGCATCGTGAAGGTCGATGCCGATCCTTTTCTGGCTAATATGTCTGCTATTTCATTGCCCACATGTCCACTGTGTCCTGGCACCCAAATGAGATGTACTCTGTTTGAGCTGGCTAGTGATGTGAGTAATTGCAAGCAATCCCATAGTAGTTTAGATGTTATCTCGTAGCTATTGATGGCTAGGAGTGCAGCTTTGCTCTCAGAGAGAATATATATGTTCTTGTTTGTTATGGATTTTTCTAAATTTTCTCTGAGACATAGTTCTATTGCAAAAATTTCTGCTTGAAATACAGAGTTGCACTTGTCCATGCTTTTGTAGATGAACGTTTTTGTGCTGACCCCGTATACTCCAGCTCCAACTCCTTCATTTGTTTTCGATCCATCTGTGTACCATACATGAGAATTGTTAGCAAATGTGGGGTTATTCTGTTCCCAGTTTTGTCGATTTGGGAATGTAACTTTGAAGTTTCGGCTGAAGTTGAATCTTGGTAGACAGTTGTCTGTTATGGTAATTCCAAGTATTTCATCTTTTTGCAGTTCCATAACGATGTCTTGATGGATTAGCTTGGAGTTTTCGGTGTTATCAGATATGGGCATGAAGGCATTTGTCATAGCTTCTTTCTGTATCTGAAGATGGAGAGGTGGAAGGTTAAGAATAACTTCCAACGCCGCAGTGGGAGTTGTTCTCATAACGCTCGTAGTGTGAACACAAGCTAGTCTTTGGAGTTTATTGAGCCTGACTTGTGTTGACTTTTGTTTCGTTTTTTGCCACCATGCTGGAGCTGCATATGTGACAATTGGTCTTGTTACGGCTGTATAAAGCCATAACATCATTTTGGGGTTTATATCCCAACTCTTACCAATCAGACTTTTGCTGGTCCACAGAGAGATCCTGCTTTGTCTATGGTTTTCATGAGGTGAGAGCTCCAAGTGAGTTTTTCGTCCAGAGTTAAACCTAGCTATTTGACTTCTTTTGAGAACGCTATTATTTCACCAAGAAGAGTGGGTTTTTTTAGTTTTTCCCTGCTCCGTCTTTTTGTGAACGCAACTATGGTACTTTTTTTGGGGTTTATATTATTATTATAAAGAAGAAGAGAGAGATATTGGAATCAGACCACCAATGTCGGGTCTCTTTTCGTCTCTCTTTTCTTTATTTTGGTGTAGTGGGGGAGAAACTCTGACATTATTCGTTTCTCTTATATGTTTGGGTGGCCGAGTACTGCTGTCCCCCGGTGGGGCTCGAACCTGCGCCGACCGGGTCACAAGCAATGACTCTGCAGAAGCTGCCGTTTGCCTGCTGAAAATGTCAATGGGTGTCAGATGAAATAGGATGTCAAGTGCAGCGGAGGGGATGGTACGAAGAGGCCCACCGATACACAGGCAAGCTGTTCTTTGGACTTTGCTTAGCTTATCGCGATTAATCGCTTTGTAAAAAAAGTGTTCCACCAGACAACCACACCGTATGTGAGTATCGGTCTTATGACAGAGATGTATAGCCAGTGAGTGATACGAGGCTGTAAGCCCCATTTATTTCCTATGGCTTTTTTGAAAGAGAAAAATGCCGCAGTGGCTTTTTTAACTCTTTCTTGAATGTTAGGTTTCCAGCTTAACTTCCTATCAAAAATAAGACCCAAGTATTTAGCTTCATTAGAGAATGTCAAGCTAACGCCATTTATGGATGGAGGGTCAATGTGTGGAATTGTTTGTATTTCCTGGAAAAGAGGACAAGTTCAGTTTTATGAGGGTTCACGCCTAACCCGCAATTATTTGCCCATTTTATTAGCTTGTTAAGAGCATTTTCTAGGAGTTCTTTTAACGGGTTTAAGTATTTTCCTGACACGGCAATGGCAACGTCGTCCGCATATGCAATCACATTGTGACCTCCCGCTTCCAGGCATATTAGCAGTTCATTCACCACTAAATTCCAGAGAAGGGGAGATAGAATGCCACCTTGTGGGGTTCCTCTACTGACAGATCTTCTGGTAGACATCTCACCCAGGCTTGAGTTGATAATTCGGCTATTGAGCATCGAATGATTCAGCTCGCCAAGCGAGGTATCCAAGTTCAGAGCTGCCAGTGCACCGGCGATCGCAGATGAGTCGACGTTGTTGAAGGCGCCTTCTATGTCTAGGAATGTAACCATTGTGTACTCCTAATGGCGAAGGGAATCTTCTATGGAGCGTGTTAGCGTGTGTAGAGACGTTTCTACTGATTTTCCCTTAGAATAGGCATGCTGCGCCGTTGAGAAAAATTTGTTGTCAATACTTTTGCGTAAATGGATTTCAATCAGTCGTTTTAAAGTTTTTAGAAGAAATGATGTTATGAGCTTGGATAAGGCCACTGAGGCAACAGTGATGCAGGTGAGAGGGTGGCGGCACGCTCGCGGTTGCTCGGCTCAGTGGCCTTATCCAAGCTCATAACAATGGCGCCCAACGTTATTTACCGGCAAGGCCAATTGTGACTCCAAGGGGTGATTTTCATCTCGAAAGTCATCGCCTTGGACTTACAATAGCCTTCGTGAATTTTAGTTTCTTTTATTTTCTTTCAAATTTTTCTATCCTATCACCTTTTGTTCAGGGACTGTTTAAGCTCTTGGGTTCTTTATCAGAATGAAGGCAGCTGTTCTATCCTTAGGCGAAGAGTCTGGAGATCGTGAGGTAGCTAGATTTCTGAGAGAGAATCAGGAGCGAGTTCTCGGTTCCGGAGTAGACTTATGATGGCTGTCCAGTCTCCAGGCTTTAAGCCAAGAGACCTCGTGAGGTAATCGTGGGTCTGTAATAGAGCCGAGAGCTAGGTCCAGGTTAAAAGGCCGATTACCGGCTGCCGTCCGTAAGATTAAGGCTTTTCAGTCGGTCTTACGTGAGGCGAAGGATTAAGCCTGAAAGCCTGGGCCGTGTTGGTGTTTATCCTGGGAGTCCCGGCCATCCCTGTGTTTTGGTTTACCAGAAAGCAAGTAGTGGTAGGGGAAGAAGGGGTATCCACCGACATTCGTCAAAATAAGAGATACCAGTCACAAAGAGACTACGATTAGGGACAACATTTACGAACATTACGCAACAGACTAACCAGATCCAAGAGTGATTGGAAAACCTGTCCAAAAGTACACACACCAACGCGCATATTGAAATTCATATAAAACAATTAAATCAAACACTGAAATTATTTTAGAAAATTTTGAATTTACCATTTCTTTATTTTGAAAAGAAGTCGAATTCTCCAATTTTAATTTTGAATTTAATTGAACTGAATTTTCAAAAGAACGTTTTAAACCACTAGTAAATTTAAACAAGTGGTTACTGAATTAAACAAAAATACGTAATAATAAATAGCACATTGATAGCAAAGTGAGGGTGAAAAAGGCTCGTAAAATGAGTAAAGGGAATAGGAAGTTAGGAGCTGTCCCAAAGGGTACCTTTTCCCAAACGGCAAACTACTCCGTCAGCAACATCCTAACTGATGGAATTAATTCGGGGGACAACTATTCTGGCGATTTTTCAACATCAGCTGTAGCACCTCCAAAAAGTAGTAACCGCTCTAGGAACTACGGTCATAATAATAACAAACGCGATAGCATAGCAACGACAGGAAATGACTCCACAGACTTAACACTATACTCTTACGACTTGATGGACTTTAGTCCAGACCCAGCCGACAATACTTCGTTCCGAAGAGAAACCATATCGGCCCGGAAAAGGGACAAGTCTATCCAAAAGGGAGTTCCTTAAATGGAAACTGTTCAAGAGGAACAAATACCTCTTCAAGGACCCAACAAACAAATTGAACGGACTTTGACTCAGAAACGAAAGCCATTGACAAGACAGGACGCAATACAAAGGGACCAATTAGGCTTTCTTAGAAACGAAGAAGAGAGGAAGAAGAAGTAGGAGAAAAAGAAGAACGAAATAACAGACAAGAACAAACATACGATAAGGACGACCTCAAGATTCGCGAACATGAGCAAAAAGAGGTCGGACAAAGTAAGGCACAGATACCAGAGGTTGTTTGTGATGCTGCGAGGGAGAATCCAGTAGAACTGATGTCAGCTTTTTCTGAAACAATGAAAAATATAATGTTTACTTTCCAAGACAGTATCAAAACAATCACTGAAAAGATAAGTGACTTGGAACTCTCCGTAGCATCACAAAGAACCCCTCTAATAACGATCGACAGAGAGCAGGATCAGAGTAGAGAGCGGACAATAAGCCAAGCCCAAACGGGTAACGCAAGACCCAGTATCCGGTCAGAAAGATATAACCAACAGGCGGAAAAATTGATATGCCAGTTTATAAGTGGGGAGTCAGGTTTGACGGAACACCAAAATCAATGTCTGTAGAGAGCTTTATATTCAGAATAGAAACCTTGCAGAGGCAGAGTGGCCTCTCAGACAAACAATTTCTCGCCCAGTTCCACCATTTAGTATCAGGCCCCGTTGAAAAATGGTATTGGCAATTCCGGCAGGAAAGTGAAGGCTAGGAGGAACTTAGATACCGAGACCTTAAAGCAGAACTCCTATACCAATTTAGGGACAATAAAAGGGACCATGAGATCTTACGATCAATCATGGATAGGAAGTAGCAATCGCGAGTGTGCCGCCACCCTCTCACCTGCATCACAGTTTCCTCTGTGGCCTTATCCAAGCTCATAACCATGATGAAAGACTAATAGGTCTGAGATCTTTCGGATTCACATGAGAGAATTTACCTGCTTTGGGTATGAAAACCACTTTCAACCTCTCCATAACAGCGGGATGTACACCAGATCCAAACAACTTCTTAGGATTATCATTAGCACTGGCAAGATGATATCTGAAGTGTTTTGTAGCTCGGCTGGTATTATGCCATCTAGTCCCGGGGATTTGTATGATTTGAAGCTATGTAGCGCCCAAAGCACTTTGTCTCTAGTGATCAGACTTTGTAGGTTAGAAGATTGCAATATTGATCTGTTTGGATCTTTGTGGACAATACTTTTTGAGCTGCCTGGGAAGTGGGTGTCCAGCAGCAGATTAAGCGATTCTTCGCTAGAAGTCGTCCAAGAGCCATCCGTCTTTTTCAGACAACTTGGCATTGTTTTGTTTGTCGAGAGTATCTTCCTTAGCCTTGATGCCTCGGAGGATTCTTCTATTTTACCGCAGAAGAGTCTCCAAGATACTCGTTTGGCTTTTTTTAATTCTTTTTTATATATTTTGAGGGCTTCCTTGTAGGAATCCCAGTCTGTCGCTTTTCTTGTGTCTATGGCACGATTGAAAGTTGTCTACACTTTGACTTACTCTGTCCCAAATCTGAAGTCCACCAATGTGGCTTCTTCTTTCCCCTTGCTATTATGAGAGGACAAGAGGTGGACATTGCACTGTTAAAAGCCAACGTAAGATTCTTGACCATAAGATCAAGCTCATTGATGTTAGTGGGTGGAATTAAAAATTCTGAGGTAACTGACTGTTTCAGAATATCCCTATATCTGGGCCAATTCGTTTTCCTAAAATTTCTAAACGGAAGTTGGCAAGGAGGGTCATCGGCTAGGTTGAATTGAATATACCGATGATCTGAAAAGGAGTGCTCAGCTGTTACTTTCCAATTGGTGATCAGCTGACTAACGGTGTCAGAGACAAGAGTGATATCTAAAACTTCCTGTCGGTTTTTTGTTACGAAAGTAGGTTCGTTTCCAATATTGCTTATGATAAGGTTTGTTTGTAAAATGTAATGAAAAAGTAACTCACCTCTATCATACCGAGTGGTGAGCATTCGCAGCACAACCGATTATGAGGTTGGTTTTCGTCCTCTCCCCTTCTGCGATCGCTCTCTCCAGTTTCTCACCAGGAAGAGGGCCCGTGTAGTCACTTGAGGAGGGTTCGGCTGGAATCCAGGTACGAGTTCTAGGTCGGCTTGGGATATCCTCCCTCGCAACGACGCCGACGTTTAGTTTCGCACCCGGCCAAACTTCTCCCAATTTTGCTATCGCAATTTTATCACATGACCTCTGATCGTCGCAGGGGATAAGCTTCACATGGCCCTGATGCCATCCATCATCGCAAGTAATGGGAGGTGGTCCCGGGTTGTCCCGCATGACGCTCAAGAATCTGCTTGAAAGCTTCGTCTTGACCACCTGTCACCGTTCAGGAGATATCGTGCCATTTTGTTTTTTTAGAACGTCACTAAACGACTTTAGAGATGTGACATTGGATGACCTGTTGGGGGCGACGGTGCTATGCACCTTAGGTCTTTTATGAGCCGGCGTGGTCCCCTCCAACGATCTCTGGCGCTTAGACGTAGAGTCCTTGCTTGTCGTTAGTGGATCGTTCAGTAAAAATTTCTCCGCCCATTCTATTTTGATGTTTCGCTCGGCGGTCCTATCAGCCTTCAAAGTTTCTCCGAAAACCTTTAGGATATGAACAGCGTATCGACGTCTATTGTGCGATTTATTTGAGGGAGTGCGATGGCGCCCTGTCTCAATGGGAGACACTTTAGCGACCTTGTATCCCGTGGCGCTAGTAGCAGTGGTAGGGCCATGTATATTCACAGTCCCACCACCGCTAAGTGTACTATCTTTTTTGTGCCCGCTACAGCTGCTCACGGTATAAGAATCATGAATTGTAACGATTTTACTACCGCTCGCTGCTGCAGGAGCTGTTACAGTAGTCAACGAAGTCGCCGCACTACCGCCCGGTTTTAAAGGAGAACCGGTCTAATTTTTTTTTGTTTAGATCGGGCTAGCTAATCCGGAGGTCGCCAGGTATCCGGATACTGCGTCTTCGACTTGAGCTATTTTTGAAACTGGGCCCTCAGCCAGGTTGATATTCGTCACGGGTCGTTTGACAACTTTATCCGGCCCAGGCGGAAACTGGATTGGGTAAGAAGGAAGATGAAATGAGTGGGACAAAAGAGGAAGGAAAGGGAGAGGAGAGCACCCTTTGGTTTCATGGTTCATTTGGAGAAATTCTCGAGAATCTTTACCATTACTTAGCCCCCACAACTCGTCAAGTTTGGCGCTCGGAGTGGAGGAGCCAACTCGTAAGATTTTGTTTAAATTTGAACTCAATCGATTCGGTGGCTTTCGAAATACATATAATATTTTGATTGTTTTTTTTTTGTATGGGCGGTGCCACGATCTTTGTCCAATTTTGAATAATCTTCACAGGTAACCTACTCCTGGGCCAATACATAAGCTTGTGTATAAATTTGAACTCAATTGATTGGGTGGCTTTCGAAATATAAGATTTTGATAGTTTTTTTTTATAATGGGCGGTGCCACGATCTTTGTCCAATTTTGAATAATCTTCACAGGTATACTCCTGGGCCAATACATAAGATTTTGTGTAAATTTGAACGCAATCGATTGGGTGGTTTTCGAATATAAAATTTTGAATTCATTTTTTGCATGGAAGGTGCACGCCCCCTATAACTCATGAACCGATATACTTAAAAACATTGTATTAACGTCACGTTACATGGGAAATTTCTAGATTCAACATCGGTTCACGCATTACAGACAACATTGGCGACAGACACAATACAACACAGTTTTGTACAGTATTGCACAGTTCGTTTTGCAAAATAGAAATATAAAAAAATCAAATTCAAATTCATTTAAATCAGTAATAAAAAGTTTTTATTGTAATGCTTTGTGGTACAATATTTTTAGTTTTTCCATTTTCGGTGTAAATATACAAAACCGGGATGCGTGGTATGAATACACCTTCGTGTTTACATTTTCCAGTTAAAATAGTAGTTTCAATTACATAAACCATTAACCTTTTAACAGAAATTCTTGTACCTTACACAAATGGCGTTGATTTATACCCCGAGGCATAATAATAGTGACTCCAACTTTTAATTGGAGATTATGCGGAGGTAACATCTTCTTCATTAGTAACTGTATCCAGAGACTTGTACTTTGGTAATGTTATAAATCCAGTTTCATCAACTGACATCGCACCATTTCCAATTTTCAGCACTCACTTAAAGAATTTTTCAGCAGTTGGATCATTCTGCAACTGAAGACTTTAAGCAGCCGTTAACTTCATCAGCAGCTGTTGATCTAGGAATGACGGGCATTGTTTGTCTGTAATCGCCTGACATTAAAATCAATGCACAACCAAACAATTCTGAATTATCTTGAATAGCTTTCATTGTTCTTCCGATGCTTCAACAGATTTCTTATTTGCTTTCATCCCAAATAATGATACCGAAACGTTTTTGCCGTTTCAGATGTTCTCGAAATGTTACACGTTGGAGTTTCATTAACTTAATAATTCAATGGCAATTTCAAAGCAGAATCTGCTGTCCGACCACCATCTAACAAAGTGGCTGCAAAGTCAGAAGACGCCAATGCCAATGCAATTTATGCTGTTAACGTATCTTTGCCAACAACAATGAAACTAAAAACGTTTTTTCGCTGCCTCCAGGGGCATCCAGAAAATAAAATCCACCGGCATCACTTTTGATAGCTTGCATAATAGTATCGCACACTTTCTTTGCTCCGCATTCACTGTCGGAAGATTTGCTTGAACAAAAGCATTCAATTCGTGGCGATCGTATTGTAGTTCACGTTGCAATTCTAGATCAAAAATTGCATGCATTGATTAGGTGACGGCATTCCTAACTATGCTTTATTAGCAATCGGCAAACAGAAATCATCAATACAAATCAATTCTTTATTGTAAATTTCCGGCGTGAAGTCCATTATAAAGTTTGGTAGAGGTTTATGTAGGTACGATATAACAATGTAAATTATGATTGTTTGGTAATACAATACAAAAAATAATAAAGTAAACATGCTTTCGAACTGAAAAAATTAACAACAAAAGTGAACTTTTTGTTTCGAGAGCGATCGTTTTGAAACTGTGTGTCATAACAATTTAGTTTTTTTTCTCTCTAAATCCGTGAAAATAAGGAACTGACTGAATCGCTGATATATCGGTCTTTGTAAAGATAATTTTCTTGAGGGCTAGCTTTTCTACTTTTATTATTAGTTTTGCTTTAAGTGATTACCTACTTTTATTCTGTTCATTCCTTTATCTATTTTCATACGTAAATATGGAAATAAAGAATTCGCCAAGGATAATATTAATACATATGAAAATATATGAATACTTTGAGTTTATCTCCTCCCCTCACATTTTTAGATAATTTGGATTAATAAATAAATAATATAATGCAATTGCGCTACGGAACGTTCCGAATCGGATTTGAATGTGTGAGTGAGCCACTGGCTTTGACTGCGTTCAGGTAGGTTACATTACCAGCAATTTGCATCAAAGAAATCTACTCGACGCGGCTTGGCTGTTAAATGTTGACGAAATAAATTAAATGAAATTTTAAAAACTAGATCTAAAAATGAGTTGATATATTTACAACCAATGCTTAAATTGTTTTTATATATTTATAGATGAACATTTAGGCTTTAACATTTTCATTTTTAAGTTTTCTTTTTGAAAAAGAATTGTATCTACTGTTTCATAGTGGTGCATAGCTCATCCGCTGAACGATCTTATTTACATCAAATGGCATTTGGGTTGTTTTTTGTTTATTTACAAAATAAAATTTGTGTGAAAATGATCAATTTACCGTATATACTCTATTACGAGCGCAAAACAAAAACTAAAATTTATAATCGATATTTACCAGATTATATGAATTCATTCAAAATATCGGATATAATGTCAATGTCGTCAACCGACATCCTTCTCGCTACGCAAATAGGTTGCGTTAGGGAAAACCGGCCTGGAATTTTCAGGAACAAAGCGATATTAGAAACGGAAATATTGGAAGCTGTCAGTTCTCGACATCATGCACACATTTATAAAATCCGCGTGTACATGAACCCTTTCCGCAACCGCCATTGCGGGAAAAACCGCACAAAATCAAACAAAATCAAAGCACAGGAAAGCTGGTCTCGCTATCAATGTTGAAAATAGCAAATTCTGTCTTAAATCGGTCAAATACTTAGGACATATAGTGGAATATGGCTCCGTAAAACAGATCCGGATAAAATAAGTGCGATCAATAGTTTTCCGCCTACCAGATCGGTATGGCAACTCAGGCGATTCCTCGGTATGGCAGGCTGGTACCGCAAGTCATTCAGAAATTTGCCTCCCTTACAACGCCACTTAACAATCTACTCAAGAAAAGCATATCGTTTGACTGGAACTCTGAAGCCCAGGCAGCATTCGACATGCTTAAGACCAAGCTTACTACAGCTCCAGTGCTGACAACGTCTGATTTCAAACGACCCTTTATCATACAATGCAATGCCAGCCAGTGTGGTGTTGGAAGCTTACTAGTACAACTAAACGACGAAGGGGTTGAACCCCTATTGATTTGTCTGGTAGTTTAGCAAGATGGGCGTTAATATTGCAAGGCTTTAATTTTTGTATTAAACATCGAAAAGGCTATCATAATGTGGTACAAGATTGCCTTTCCCGAAGAGACACCGTCGATTTGAGCTCGCTAGAGAAAGTTTCTCTTATTATCGATTTCCAGTCGCCACACTTTCGTTCTACTGAATTCACGAGTCTCAAAACCCACATTGCAACCAACCAATCCCGACTTCCCGATTTAAAGGTACTAGACGAGTTAGTGTACAATCGTAAGTCTTACTCAACAGGCTCACCTGAGCAGGAGGGGGAGACATGGAAATTATGGGTGCCGACCGAGTTGATACCAGAGATTCTCTTGAACTTCCATAATCCGCCAACTGCAGCCCACTGTGGAATAGGGAAGATGCTCGAAAAGATTAGGAGACATCTATTTTGGCCATCACTGGTTAGGGATGTGAGAGAGTACATATTGTCGTGTGATTTATGTAAAACGACCAAAAGCCCGTCAAAACAACACGGTATCCTCGATCCAAGTCCGGAAATATCGGCATTTTTATCGTTCTAGATCACCTATCAAAATGTCTTCCTTAAAGCAGTAAAGAAGTTTAAAACGAAGCCCATATTAGATTTTCTTGAGAAGGAAACGATCATTAGTGATATCAGGTCGCAGTTCAAGTCAGGAAAATTTACGAGTTTTCTGACGAAATATGGAGTCGAACACATACTTACCGCAATACATTTCCCACAATCCAACTCCTCAGAAAGAACGAGTCAATCGCTCTGTGATTGCGGCTATAAGAGCTTATATTCAAAAGAGTGAAAAGGTTGGGACACCCAACTCAGCAGCATAGCTTGCTCGTTAGGAAGTACGCTTCATAGCTCAATCGGATGCAGCCCATATTATGTTTTGTATGGTCAGAATATGATGCAGCGCGGAACCGACTATGCTCTATTGAAGAGGTTAACTATGAATAACGGCATGGATACACCAATATTCAACAGTGACAAATATGCCGCTGTACGTGATCGAGTTCAAATATCGCTACACCTAACCTGTGTTGTAACGGAGGAGGTCCCTATCACAATATTTATTTGGTTGCAAAGTACGGCTGACAACTGTAGTAGCTCAGATCGATTCTAGTCGATTCTACAATTTTTCTTCGTCTCTATGCCCTAAGACAGCATATTGTACCGTGCAAAAAAAAAAAAGGAAAATCATACCACTGCGAGGTCCCGCCTTTGTCCCCATGATGTATTTGATAAAGCCATGGTGCAATTCTCCTCAGCATCTCTTAACAACCTCGATCGAGGTGAGGTGAACATTCAACTGGGAAGAGAACAACCATAAGCTAATCATCTCTCTCCTTATATACAAACCACTGAAGTTAGGTAGCATTAGGGGGCAACACGCCATGGGAACGGGCGACTATGCATTATATAAATGAATAAATATGACCGATTACTTCGGTGTGTGAATCAATTCTGTTTATTCGGTTTCATTCTTAAATCTACATTACATTGCTAATTGCTTAGTTGCAAATTTTATAAAGGTAGGTCAATATAATGGGTGAATGAGCTGTGTTTTGTTGTGTTCATGCTAAGTGTGTTGGGAAGTGCTGATAGAGCGGTTAGATAGGTCAATGTGACGGAAATGCAGTGTAAGGGAAATAAATATAGTGCGCTATGGAAATAATTGTGCATTTGTGAATCATGAATCGGATGTGCCGATGACTGCAATTAACTCCTCCCTCTGTTAAGTTTGAACGTCTCTGTTCAAAATTATCTTCCTGGGTGCTGGTAACTGTATGACTTCACTTGGATTCTGATGAGTTGAGTCAAATTGTTTTCCATTAATTACGATTCGGTCCTGGAAGGTCACTAGAAAGGTTCCGTTTACACAAATACGTTGGCCATTTTGTTCTATTAGTAAGCTATCGTCACGTGCTATAATTAATCCATCGTCAAGCAATTGAATTTTATCCAAGTGGTCGGCTGATGTTGTTGGGCAGTTGGTTGTATGATTGTTCAGGAGTTCGGAGAGGCAGGTTATTAATTTAATATCTAATATCTTATTATCTTATATATATCTTATTATTATGAATTACTGGAGCTATTTCATAAAGTTTACAATTTTCATTAACTTGAGGTACCTATCTTAATTAGATATTCAAGTGTTTCATTTTGGTAATACATTTTAGCATCCGCAATTATTAACAATTCACGTATGGATGTTGCGGTGTTTTCTTTAAAATTAATTAGTTCAATTTCTTCTATGTTTAACATTAGGGGATTTACAATATTGTGTTTTGCTAGTAGAAGAGCATACAGATTGTTTTTTAAGTTATCAATAACTATTCTGTTTCTTCTCGTCACCAACATTGTTAATATTTGATAATCCATTGTAACTTGATTACGGTTGATATTATTTATTTTATTAATTCTGTCAGTAATTTATTTTCTATTTCTTTATTAATTTTTATTTTTAATTAATATTTTATTATCAGCAATGATGGCATCGAGCTCGGAAAAATCGGTTGAATGTTTCAAATAAAAGGAATATTCGAAAATTGCGACGTCGCCCGCAGGGATGAATTCTGCGTTCGAATAGTTCATTATTTTTGTATGGACTAGACGAAAAATAGTTAATCTGGAAATAAGAAAATTTATCTCAAATTATTTTTATGCGCCTGTCTTCCATCAATTACTACAGCTGTTCCCAAGTCTGCCTGAACTGTTTTTTCATTGTAAATTTTGGAGAACTTATTTCCGATTCTTCTATTTGTTTTTAAATAAACTTTATCGCCTGGTCTGAATTCTTTAGATGAAGAATTTTTGTTGTGATATTTTAGATCTTTGGCCTGTTTTGTTTTGAGTTTTAAAGCGATTTCGTTTTTTAGTTGCTCAGAAATACTATGAAAAATATCTACAGGTTTATAACCAGTGACGGAATGGATAGTGTTATTGTATTTGTGGGTTGAAAGAAGCATAAGTTCAGCAACATCTGTAGTTGTGTCTTTTGTACAGCGAGCAATTTCAGCAAAGGTTGAGTGAAATCGTTCAACCTGGCCGTTGCTTTGACTATGAAGTGCTGGTACTGTGTGAGTTGAGATATTGAACTCATTTGCTAATAGAGCCTGAGTTGAAATGGATGTAAAAGCTCCTTCGTTATCTGTGACTATTACTTTCGGATTTCTAAATTGAGAGATGATTTCTATTAAGAGTTTTCTGATATCAGTAGAGTTTCTAGAAGCGATGTGTTTTATGATAGCAAACTTGGAGAATTTGTCGACACATGTAATAAAATATTTTTTTCCTGTATTGTAAATATCTGGCCGTTGCTTTGACTATGAAGTGCTGGTACTGTGTGAGTTGAGATATTAAACTTATTTGCTAATAGAGCCTGAGTTGAAATGGATGTAAAAGCTCCTTCGTTATCTGTGACTATTACTTTCGGATTTCTAAATTGAGAGATGATTTCTATTGAGGGTTTTCTGATATCAGTAGAGTTTCTAGAAGCGATGTGTTTTATGATAGCAAACTTGGAGAATTTGTCGACACATGTAATAAAATATTTTTGTCCTGTATTGTAAATATCTAAATGAAGAACTTCTCCTACATTAGTTGGAATTGGTGTTGCACCGATTGGATGTTGTTTTGGCCTACGAAGGTATTTATTTTCTTTGCAAATCTTACACTTCGATGCATAGTCTTTGCATAGTTTTTTTTAAATCGGGAAAATAATATTCAGAAATTATTTGGTTATAGTTCTCATTTGGTCCTCTGTGTGCTCTGTTGTGTTCGGTTATTATTATATCGTCTTGGTCGTTTTTGTTAAATATGTCCTGTACAAGTTTGTTAGTATATTTTATTTTAACTTTTGGAAATGAATCCATTATCTTGTTCTGTATTTGTCCTAATGTTTCATGATCGCAATAAATTCCATTGGTTATGTCGGTATTAAGAACGTTCTTCAGAAGTTTTATAAGTTAATGTATGTCTAACTTGCTTTTGGAAAAGTAATTTTATTTTTTTACTACGATAGTAACCAGAAAGTCCAAGAAAATATCTTAAGCTTCGAAGTGATTTTGGTATTTCGTAGTTGACAATATCTTTAACTTTGTTGGGACAAGTTTTAATGCCTTCACTGGATATTAGAAATCCTAGGAATTCTACTTCACTTTTATAGAATTTGCACTTTTCGGGGGAAATTCGCATATAAGCCTCGAAAAGTTTGGAAAATATTATGCCAATATCTTCTAGGTGATTTTCTTCTGTTTGAGAAAAAATAATCACGTCGTCGATATATACGTGGCACCTTTTACCTATTTCACTTCTTCGCACATCATCGATTGCTCTTTGAAATATGCTGGGAGCATTCTTCAACCCAAAACGCCATCTGCAGAACTTATATTTTCCATTATTAATAGAAAATGCGGTTTTCTCTCTATCCTTTTCATCTAGGAGTATCCGGTGAAACCCTGACTTTAGATCTATTGTTGTGAAGTATTTAGATTGGCCTAAATTAGATAAGATAAAAGAAGTTTCAGGGATTGGGTATCGATCTGAGACTGTGTGTTCATTTGGTTTCCTGTAATCAAACACTAATCTAGATTTGGGAGTACCATCTTCATTCGTTCCTTTCTTGCAAACTATTAATATGGGGCTATTATATGGAGAGTGTGATGGCTGTATGATTCCATCGTTCAACAATCTTTTAATTTCTTTGTTAACAAATGGAGCAGCAGACATTTTGTATGGTCGTGGCCTTGAGTAAATTGCTTCTGAATTTAAGGTTCTAATGGATACTTTTATATTTGTGTTAAATGGCAATCTTTCATCAGGTTGAGCGAAAACTTCTGAGTAGGCTTTTATTAAATTTTGAAATTCATCTCTGATGCTATCGGGAACTGATGCTTTATCAATTTCAATGTTATTTACCTGCTCACATTTGTGAAATTTTATTTCTAAGTGTCCATTTTCGAATGCCAGTAGCGAACAGGTTGTATCGATTTTAGCTTTTATTTGGGAGAGGAAATCGTATCCGACTATTGCGTCAAATGTTTTGAGTTGGGGGAGAATAAAAAATTCAGTAGTTATTCCACAAAAATGTATTTTGCATTTTCGTGAAATGTTATTTTGGCCGTTAAGGGTTTTAACATTGAAGGGTTTATTACTTTGAACGACGTTTTTTAAGTAAGGTATATCTTTATATATATAATTCTACTGTACGTGTGTATGTCACTGAACTCCTCCTAAACGGCTGGACCGATTTGAATAATTTTTTTTGTATGCGTTTGGGTAGCGCCCTGTATGGTTTAGAAGCCGATTGGTCAAAATTGGACAAATGGGCGTGGTATCGCCCATAAAAAAATAACATTCAAAATCTTATATCTTGAAAACCACCGAATCGATCGAGTTCAAATTTACACATAATCTTAGGTATTGGCCCAAGAGTATTTCTGTGAAGATTGGTCAAAATTGGACAAAGGGGCGTGGAACCGCCCATACAAAAAATACATTCAACATCTTATATCTCGAAAACCACCGAATCGATCGAGTTAAAATTTACACATAATCTTAGGTATTAACCAAGGAGTATTCCTGTGAAGATTGGTCAAAATTGGACAAAGGGGCGTGGCACTGCCCATACAAAAATTAAATTCAAAATCTTATACGTATTTCAAAAGCAACCGAATCGTGACTGCGAGTTATTAAGTAAAATACAAAATTGATTTATTTGGAATATATAAGACAAAAAAAGTTGTAACAATATCACACTCCACAGTTCATACGGAACATACAAACACAGTGCATTTCAATGAATATTAACTGTATTATACATACAACAATGCCAACGTCTTCGAGCCAATGCATTAAGACAAAGACTGGCATGTCAAAGAGTCACCGATACATTTAGAACACGTGAACAACAGCGTTTGCAAGTGTATCGCGCATTGACACGTGCATCACTTCTTCACCTTGCGTTTGAATATGAGTCCGACATCGACTATTCGTCATATTCACAAATTGTAATCGGTTCTATGAACAAACAATGCCGATACTGTCATGCACTCAAATACAAAGGTGAATCGGCCGGTTTCTGCTGCGCGTCTGGAAAATTTGTATTGCCACCATTGAATTCGCCGCCAGAACCATTGAAAGCACTATTGGCTGGAGCTACATCACAATCCAAATTGTTTTTGCGTAAAATTCGCAAATTCAATTTCAAATGACTTCATTTGGAGCAACAAAAATCGTTCAGAACGCGGATGGTCGCAATTTTCAATCAACTTTTAAGATTCAGGGCCAAGTGTATCATCAAATTGGTTCTTTAATGCCGATGCCTAATACCAATTCAAAATTTCTCCAAATTTACTTCATGGGTGATGAGGAACAGCAAATAAACGCACGCTGCCAGTACAACCATATCGAGCAGATGGAGAAGAGACAAATTGTGGGTATTTTAGAACCGTTTTTTTTTTTGCAAAAATGCAAAATTATTATCTGGGATGAATGCACTATGGCACACAAGCATTCACTTGAAGCTCTCGATAGAATGATGAAAGATCTAAATAATAACACCAGGCTTTTTGGTGGTGCTTTACTGCTGCTGTCCGGTGATTTTAGAGAGACATTGCCGGTCATTCCACGCGCTACATATGCGGACGAAATTAACGCATGTATAAAACAATCATCTATGGCGAAATGTCTGTACATTACGTCTTAACACAAATGTAAGAGTTCAACTATAAAACGATCCATTGGCACTATCATTCTCCGAGCAATTGCTCAACATTGGAAATGGAGCAATACCATTGCATGGAGACACACAATGCATCAAATTGCCGGACAACTTCTGCAACATGGAAAATACGAAAGATGCTTTGATTGAAAGCATATTTCCCGGTTTACAAGCTAATTATATTAATCATACGTGGCTTCAAAAAGCATGCAGGACAACGTCTGTCGGGTCCGCTAGTCTTTTATATAATTTTTGGCTGTACCCGTATCAATTAAGATTCTAATTGTTGTTGATTTATTGAGTCTCTTTTCAACGTAGGGTAGAGCCGAAGTTATTTTTAAAAAATTAATTTCGTCATCGGAATCGGGGGATTCAGTTTCATAGTCGTTGTCAGAGTCGTCACTGTCTTTGGTACTATTGTGTATATTTTCTTGTTGCATACAATTTATACGCTGAGTTTTTGGCATGTTGGCTCTATCTGATTCATAGGAGCGCTTCGGAGGTCTATTGGAATTGTTGGATTGAAATTGTTGATGTTCTTGCCTATTGCTGGGTGCTTTAAGGGGGTTGGGTGGGTATTGATTTTGTACTTGAACTTGTGGAATACGTCTTGAATTATATCTGAATTTGGAGGATGAAGGGTCTACACTCATATGAACGTCTTCTTGTTGAAGATTATTTTTCGCTTGAATAGATATAGGAGTCTTGTGAACAACTCTTCTATAATGGGGAGTGCTTCGGGGGTAAACGTCGGATATTTTGGTATATTGATTATCGAAAGCTCTTGCAAATTCATATCTATGTTGATTTGCTTCGAGTTCTTGAGCTTTGGCTAATGCAGAGGGTAAGTCTTCACAACCAGCTGAGAAAAGAATATTGCATATTGGCTTGTTAAGGCCTGAAATAAAAATACGCAATGCGTCTGTTCGGTATTTTGTTGCTAATGAAAGGGTGGCAATGGTATAGTGGGTAGAGTCACTGCTTGTGACTCGGTCGGCTCAGGTTCGAGCCCCACCGGGGGACAGCAGTACTCGGCCACCCAAACATATAAGAGAAACGAATAATATCAGAGTTTCTCCCCCACTACACAAAAATAAAGAAAAGAGAGACGAAAAGAGACCCGACATTGGTGGTCTGATTCGAATATCTCTCTCTTCTTCTTTATTATTATTATTATTGTTGCTAATGAAGTAATAAGCTGATCATTTCCTGAGTATTCCATGGTTATTTTGCTCACAATTAACGTTAAATTCTTTTCAATTTGATCATAATAATCAGAAATCGAAATTCGGCCCTGACATAAAATGCTCATTTGGCTTTCCAGCACATGTAAAGGCCTTTTGTCGCAATATGTGTGATCTAATCTAGCTATAATTGCGTCAAAGTTTAGGACAGTATTAAAAGACGAAATTATCAAATCAGCAGGTCCGGTTATTTTGTTTCTAATGATTGCAACTGCTTGGTAATATTTCTCGGTACCAACATTATTGCTTAAATAATTCAATTGCGGTGTACGCTGCTTGTCGCTACGAAAGATAACGCATTTGTTCACCTGCAAATTCTGGGAGTGATTTTACTAAATCTAATGTGACCGAACAATCGGCAGTGGATGTAACCGTAATAGGTTGATAACTGCAAATTGTTTCACCAGTAGGTTCTAGGTTTTTCAATCTATCTGCCAGGGCGTTTACCTGTGATAATAATTCGTTTTGTTTAAGAGCATTTCCGGAAGATATTTGGACCATTTGTTTGAGTACATTCTCACAAGCGCTTTCTACTGCGACTTCTATGGCAGTTGAAAGGACACTAGTTGGTACTGCGTTATTTTGCGAAGGTGAAGCCATAGTTTTTTATTCTTTTATAAAAATATTTTAGAAAACTAGATGAATGAGATGACGAGAATCACAATCTGCACTATTAACTATATTATGCACTATTAGTTTTTTTAATGTTCTTAAGCTATGCTTAAATTTATTCTTACAGCACTAATATGATCTGCATTGTTCTTCGCGGAATTTTAGTTGGGTGTTTTGATGTCTGTCGCGTTTTTTGTGTTAAAGACTGCTTACGAGTTTTTATTACTCTATTATCTTCTATGAAGAGTTTTGGAGCACACACTACTTTGCGGAATTTACGTTGGGCGCCAATGAATAAATATGACCGATTACTTCGGTGTGTGAATCAATTCTGTTTATTCGGTTTCATTCTTAAATCTACATTACATTGCTAATTGCTTATTGGCAAATTTTATAAAGGTAGGTCAATATAATGGGTGAATGAGCTGTGTTTTGTTGTGTTCATGCTAAGTGTGTTGGGAAGTGCTGATAGAGCGGTTAGGTAGGTCAATGTGACGGAAATGCAGTGTAAGGCTATGGAAATAATTGTGCATTTGTGAATCATGAATCGGATGTGCCGATGACTGCAATTAACTTATACAGAATAGTTATTTGGCTTTTGAGAGGGAGGATCTTGTAAAACATGAGTCGGTTGGGTGGTAATGTCACGAGCGGTCGGTTCATATAGTCTCGGCAAGGAGCGACGCAAATATCGCCGCGTGGTTAAAGGTGCGGAACCAAAAATAGTAGTGACGGGAGTTTTTTTTTCATTAATAACCTTGCGCTATAAGGCAGTGAATTCGATGCCTAGATTATCGAGCTAATGCGAAAAAGGGGACTTTTAAAAAGTGAACTTTTTGTTTCGAGAGCGATCGTCGTACCACATCACCTCGACAACGTCATAAAATTCACCTCACGAAAGCCCCACCCTTCCGTCGAATCGGCATACAGAAGAACGCCGAACCCAAACCTGGAGTTAGTGGTGACATCCATCCACCTTTACCACCACCATCCGACTTAAGAAGCGGCTACGAACCCGCTCGTGGGATCCCCGACGCCTTCACCCAGTCACCGCCTCAACACCTTCTTTAACAGCGAGGAAGAAAGTTTTTTTTTTTTGAATTTGCTTGTTGCTCAGTTGTTGGAACTATTGGCTTTCGCTGAGTATACGCACCTCCAAGTTACTTACAATGGTCCAGTTTTTGTCATTCTGAAGCATATAGTTAACGATGTTATCGCGAGTGGGCCACTTACCGAATTGGTCCCGTAGAGATATCCTCTCGGTTTCGTACCGTTGGCAAAAAAAAAACACGTGTTTCGCGCTTTCTGGAACATTTTCGCAATGAGGGCAATTTGAGCTGGTTTCATGTCCGCGTTTAAAAAGATATTCTCTTTAACAACCTTCACCCGTCAAGCACTGAGTCAGAGAGAAGTTTGTTTTACCATATTTCCCTTTAATCCATACATCGATCACTGGTATACGCCAGTGTTTCCATCTTCCCTTTAGCGATTCATTCTATTGTTGTTGCAAGGTTGCTTTACTCAGACTCCTTTCATACTTTCTTTTGTCGTTATCTACCCACCAGACAACACTCTGTCAGACCACAGATACATCGAATTTCAAATCCACTGTTAATTTTCACCATCGCAAGAGAGGAGAAATCCGAGGAAAACGAATTGGGCACGTTTTAGGGAGAAACTTGGCAATTCTGTTAAAGTTCCACTTAAACTAAGATCAGTACAGGGGGTAAAGAGGTTTGTTCAGAATCTGAGCAGCGTCCCTATCCGTTGTTCTGAGCAAGCATGTCCAGTTACAAAAAACTCCTGTAAAAAACTGGTACCCTGGTGGGATACCGAACTGCAGCGTATCTATTGGCAAAGTAACCAGGAAACTCCTAAATCGGTCTCCAAAAACCAACTTAGAAGAAGACTGGAATCTGTATCGATCAAAACAAAAGAATTAAAGACTCTAATTCGTAAATCGAAAAGTGACTCTTATAGGAAATTTTGTGAGGAGGTCGAACCACTAAGTGCAACCAGTAGACTTGTTACAGTTCTCAAAAGGAACAGACCAAGTAAACAGGAATCGCTCCAAAAATCTGATGGTACCTTCACTGAGACAAAGGCGGAGACTTTTAGTCTCCTGCTGCAGACTCACTTCCCGGGAAATCAGGTCACTACGTGCTCTTCAGTGGTACCGACAACGGTGGCCACATCTGAATCAACTAACACTACGCGGCGTTACTGGTATATTGCTTCCAGAGTGATGACTGATGACGCTATCAAATATGCAATTGCATCGTTTGAGGGTTTCAAGTCACCTGGTCCGGATGGAATTTAAATTGTTAAAGTCGTGTTCATACCAAAAATTGGTAAGACTGACCACACTCTTGCCAAGAGTTTCAGACCCATAAGTCTGTCTTCCTTCCCGCTGAAAAGTTTGGAAAGACTGGTTGAGCTGCACGTGCGCAAGGATGCAACATGCCTATCAGCGCGGAAAATCCTGTGAAACTCCGCTTCAGAACCTTGTTGGAAGGATTGAAATTGCTCTTGATCGGAAAGAGTACGCTTTGGGTGTTTTCGTCGATATTGAGGGTGCTTTTGACAATGTGACCTTTGATAGCATGTGCAACGCAGCCAGACATCATGGTGTAGGTAAAACATTGGTGTTGTGGATTAATTGCCGAAGCGGATTGTGGAAAATGCGTCATGACAGGGGTAAACAGGGGCTGCCCTCAAGGTGGTGTTCTGTCTCCCCTTTTATGGTGTATGGTAGTAGACTCTCTGCTAACGGTTCTCAATCTTCCTTCAACCTGTCGGTTCAAACCTAAGGACTGTCTGCTCTCTGGGGCAGAGATCCTTGGGATTGATCGATGATTGGTGCACAAGAAATGGGCTTTCAGTGAATCCTCTTAAAACTACGGCTGTTCTCTTCACGAGAAGGAGGAAGGTCACTGGTCTGACTCAACTTATGCTTAAAGGTGTCACTATTCCCGAGTACTCCGTACTCCCCCCCCCCCCCCCCCCGTCTCACGTCTATCACATCTACTTTCCTCAGGCAACGGAATGGCTTCGGCCAGACTCTGAGCCGTCGCGTATTCACGGATGGCTCCAGAACCGGACAGGGGTCAGGTTCAGGAGTCTTCGTGGAAAACGAGAACATTAGACTACACTACCCCTCTGTCTTCCCAGCGAAGATTTTCGCTGTACTTATGGCTATGCACTATATTGTGACAAACAGGTGGACGGCTAGAAGCATTTGCGTTTGCAGTGATAGCCAAGCTGCACTAAAAGCGCTGCTCAACCCTCTTACCTCGTCCAAGTTAGTGCTTGAACTCAAGCTTTCTCTAAACTTGGTCGGTAGGCTAAACACAGTGAAACTTGTCTGGGTCCCAGGTCACACTGGTATCCAGGGAAACGAGATCGCTGATTAAGTTGCCAGGCTGGGTTCCGAAGAAGCTCTCTCAGGGCCTGAACCTGCGTTGGGTCTGCCGGCATCTGTGGTTAGGTCATCCATTGATACTTGGGTTTCTCGTGAACACGAGTTTTGATGGCGTGACTGTGCTGGATGTAGATAGCCCAAACGACTGCCTCCGGACATCTGCAAAAGGTCAGCGTCTTTCTTTCTGTCTCTCAGGAGAATTGACTGTAGACTGCTTGTGAGTATCCCTTCGGGCCACCAAGCTTTTGCCAAACACTTAAATGTATTGGGCTTGAGCGAAACCACCATCTGTCCTGCTTGTAGAGAGGATGACGATACAGCGGAGCACTTCCTCTGTAGTTGTCCTGTCTTTGCTCGCATTAAATGGCGGGTCTTTGGGGCTGACGTGGTGAGTGCCGAACATCTAAGCTCTTCATCACTGAAGCTCCTTCTCATCTTTCTTCGAAAGACGGGAAAACTAAGTACAGCAATGTAAGGTGTCTGTTTTGGCGGTACCAGTAGTTGTATCTGAGTGCTCCACCCGACCATTTCGGACTCGATCGGTTTTGAATTTTACCATTTCTTCAGCGAGTAAATATATCCATGGGTAACATTGCAGATTGTTCGAAACGCACAGGCGACTCTTAACGCGCCAAGACGGTGGATGGATTTGGCTCCTCTCACGTAAGACTTAACTTTCATTGCTCTACCAAATTGGAATTGGCAGTTCCTGCAAGAAGAATTCTCTTTGTTTGTTTCGGGCCCCCGATGTTACTCATAAGCCTTGAAAGCGCGCAGTTTTTGATGACTTTTTGTATACATTTCCAATATGGTGTTTAAAGCTCAGGCGAGCGTCTATAATTACTCCGAGGTACTTAATAAACATTTGGAAAACTACATCATGCCGTCCTACTCTTATCGTTATCGTTTCCCGAACTTTCCTACTCGTAATCAGAGTCGTAGAGAAGAACTCTATTCGAAAAGTAACTCATTATAATCCTACGAAGATAGTTTGGTATTCCAATCCGGTGTAAACATAAAAAATGATACGTTCAGAATTCGCCGAATCAAACGCGTTTTTTACATCAAGCGTTGTAACGGTGCAATCTTTTTTTGTTTCTCCTTTCCAATTGCTGGCTGGAGCCTGTTGTAAATAATTCGCCAGGTATCCTATGCAACTCTTTGTGTAGTGGTGTAGTTTCGGTTTCCCGGATGCAAGATTCAACCCCCCCCCCAATCCGACGAGCTTGAGCTTAAGTTAGCAAGGCATGCACCCGCGTTAGGGATACCGAACTATTTTTATCGTCATATAATACATTGTGTGGTTTCTTAGGAAGTTATGACCAGTTAGAGCCCCTTCTAGCCTAATTAAGACCTGTTAAACTGTAAGAGTTTATTGATCCGACCACTGTTATATTCTGGCCAAAGCTTCCGCGATATTTTACAGGTAGTAAGTTCTTTCCACCTGTTGTTGGTTTTCATACGAATCTTGTTTTCCACCCGCTCTCTAAGGTTGCAAAGTGGTGGCTTGACCGACTGAAGTGCTCTTTCACGGTCCATTGCGGACCCAATTCTCGACAGTTCATCAGCTCTCTCATTGCCGGTTTTGTCGCAATGTCCAGGGACCTAGCAGAGATTCGTGGTATGCTGCAAGCAAAGAATTGCCCAAATTGACAATTTACGGGCCGCTTCCGCGATAGCCAGCACCTCCGCTTGGAATACACTACTACTATCAGGTAGCCCGATTGAGCAGTGTATAGTTCATTCCTCAGAGAATATGCCGACACCGGTTCCACGGTCCATCTTTGATCCATCCGTGTAGCTGGATATTGATTTCTTTTCATGGGTTCATTGGTATTCCATTCCTCTCTACTCGGGAAAGAGCAGGAGAATGGTATCCGGAAGTCCAGATAGGGAGTCATATAGTCAGAAGTGACAGCATTTTCTAAGTATTTACTTAAAATCTGTGCATGCCCGAAATTGTAGGGGTTCCAAGTGTAAGCTTGGCTTATCCTTAGGGCACTTTTAGCAGCAGACTCTTCCATGTATAGGTCCAGAATTGTCAAATTGAGAATTGCCTCTAGTCCAGCCGTAGGTGTGGTCCTCAATGCGGTGGTCGTCCCTATACACGCAATTCTTTGTGTTTAAGTCATTAACTTGAGATTGTTTGCCTTGTGCGCGGCTTGCCACCAGACTATGCTGCCATATGTGAGTATAGGCCGCACGATCTCCGTGTACATTCATAAGATAATTTTGGGGTTTGGTCCTCAGCTCTTACCAAAGATGCGGTTGCATGCGTAGAAAGCATTCGTTGCTTTCTTCACTCTTTCATTGACATTCCAATTAAGTTTCCTATTAAGGATAATTCCTAAATATTCGCACTATCTGCTACTCTTAGGGGTATTCCCTCCAAGGTTGGTAGTTCAAATTGTGGTTTTATTCTCTTATTCGTGAACAAGACAAGCTCAGTTTTCTGGGGGTTGACCCCAAGCCACATTGTTTTGTCCATGAACTTAGCACCCTAAGTGAGTTTCCTAACAGGTCGCTTAAGGTCGGTAGAAACTTCCCTTTAGCAAGTATAACTACATCATCTGCATATGCAGTTACTTTTACCCCCATATTATTAAATTTCATTAATATTTCATTGATGACAAGGACCCAGAGTAAGGGGGAGATGACTCCTCCTTGTGGAGTGCCTCTCGACGCAGTTACTCGGAGTTCAATATCGCCTAATTTTGCGTTGATGTTTCTTTCACTGAGCAAGCTTACGATTACATTGGTGAGAGATTGATGAACATTCAAGTTCTGAAGTGCTCTCCTTAGTGCGCACGTTTTAACATTATTGAAGAAAAGCGGCCAGTGTATTTTCTTTGTCATTTAATGACTTCTCTATAGTGCTAACAACCTCATGTAATGCAGTCTCCACCCCTCTGCCTTTCGTATAGGCATGTTGAGCTGTGGATATAACACTGTCATCCAGTCGACCACGTATAAAGATGCTCATTAATTTCTCAAATGTTTTAAGAACGAATAATGTCAGGTCTGAAGTCTTGGCAGTGGTGTGGCTTGATTTTCCCGCCTTCGGAATGAAGACAACCTTGACCTCTCGCCAGGCGTTAGGAATATAGCCGCATTCCAGACTGCGAATGAAATTTCTTTTTAGGACCGGTATAGTGGTGGTCTTAGCTTTCTGGAGCATGATTGGAAAAATCCCGTCGCATCCAGGGGATTTGAACGGAGAGAAAGTATCTATCTATTGCCTAGTTAAGTTTGTCTACAGTTATAAGTTCTTCTGGAATAGTCGCTATTGTGGTAATATCTCTTGACAAGTTCGTCTGGTTAGGGGTGCAACTTTGTCTTTGAGATAACCTGGAACCGCTGATTCTTTGCATAATATTTTCCTGAGTTCTGTGGTAGTTTCAATACTGCTACAGAACATGCGCCATGTTGAGCGTTCAGCAATGGCCTTTTTGAATTTTCTTTGGCCGTCTTTATAAGTATCCCAGTCGGTCTCGGAATTAGTGGCGCTTGCAAAATTAAAAAGAGCTCTGGTTTTTCTTCTTAGTTAAAGGAGCTCTTTCGTCCACCATGGTAGAGACATTGGCTATTAACAAGTTGTTTTAATAATAAATTCTAAAAGAGACTCACCTCGGATATTGATGTCGGAACTACCCCATAGTGTATGATGGGAGTCCCATTTCCCACGTTCTGCTGCTGTAATTAGTGAGTCAGTTTGTTCGGAACTCATAGATTCGTGCGGCTTGTATATGGCCGCCAGTACCAGTGTATTTTTACGCTCCCAGTCACATCTAACAACTGTCTGGTCGGTATCGCTGAGGCTAGGTAGGAGAAAAAGTTTAATCTTTTTTTTTTTTTTTTATAATCAACACGCGCTAAAGAGGTTATGACTACTCTTATAGTGTATACACAGCGCGGGCATTAAGGAAATTGGGATAAGGAAGATAGGAGATTCCGATGCACATTGGTCTTAAATGCCTGTAAATTGTACTGAGGAGGAAACACAGAGCTAGGTAAGGCATTCCACATTCGTGTTGTACGGCTTATGAAAGAATCTCTATATTTCATAGTACGACCGAAAATAGGCTGAATGGTAAACTGATGGGCATTCCTAGCATGACGAGTATTGCGGTTGAATTGTTGAAGGGGCGGAATGCAGCTGGCGATTTCGGTTGAGCACTGTTTGTTAAAGTAGCGATGAAACAGTGACAGACATGCTACATTTCTGCGATGTTCAAGCGAATTTATTGAATTCGCGATATTTGTGTCTCCGATTAGTTTTATCGCCCGATTTAGGATCCTATCCAGTAGGTGTAGCGTGGTTTTTGGCGCACCAGACCAGATATGAGAATTGTACTCAAGTTTGGGGCGAATGAACGAATTATATATATTAGCCAGATCAGAAGGGGTATGAATATGGAATGAATATGAGAAGCTGAGGGTGCCGTCATCAGCGAAAGAGTGAATTGGATTAGAAGTTACAGACAAGAGATCATTTATAAAAATGAGAAAGAGAGTCGGAGACAAAACTGAGCCCTGGGGAACACCAGCATTTAAATGGTGAATTTCAGACTTGAAACCATTTTGACAACTTGAATTGAACGGCCAGAAAGGTAGTTTCTAATCCATTGAATAAGAGACGCATCGATCCCATAGGCAAGCATTTTCGACAAAAGAGCTTGATGCCAAACTCTGTCAAATGCCTTTGAAATATCAAGCGCAACAATCTTCGTTTCACCGGAGTGATGGAGAGACTGGTTCCACTTTTCGGTGAGATAAAACATCAAATCACCAGTGGATCTGTTGCCACGAAAACCGTACTGCCGGTCATTAAGAAGTTTTCGTGATTCAAGATATTTATCAGCGTTTCCATGACCTTAGAAAGAATGGACGTTAGTGCTATGGGTCGGTAATTGGTGGGAGAAGAAGATTCGCCTTTTTTAGGGACGGGCTGGACAAATGCTGTTTTCCACCTACTCGAAAAGAGTCCAGAAGAATAGGATAGATGAAAAAGCTTACGCAATGGTTTTGCCAGCGTGGAAGAACACCTCTTCAGAACTTTTGGAACTTGGTAGGCTATATCATTACGTACATAAATGGCGAGACCTCGATGGAGAAAGAATAAAGGCACTAAACGATACCCAGGTAGATCAAATTCTGAATTACCAGATTTTCCACCCACCTGGGTCTCGCACAGTGCCAAAACAGCTGGTTTATATTTGGCAACATGGACATACGCCGAAAAGAGATTCGATTGCAGCCCACGAATGTTGCACATATCAACTCTGAAATCCCTCATCAGCACAAAAAACAGACACAAAAAACACAACTCCGACGCTACTACTAAGCAGAGCTGTGTAGTGAAGATCCAATGTTAAATTTTCAAAAACAAACTGCCGTAGGTGTTATGCCCGTACGACAATTGGTTTTGGTCCACCAACAAAACCTTCACACACAACCCGCTATCCGCCGAATGATGCTCTCACTCAATCATTACAGACGCGCATGTGAAGGAAAAATTCAAACGGCGCCTGCAATGATCGAGTAAGATCACCAGCAAACGAAAAGGAGTGGGACAAGATGGACGCCCTAACGCTGACACAAACGATGGCTAACAGTAGTTGATTATTGATTTTTTTTTTTATTTTATTTAATGTAACGCCAAACACATTGCACACTGCACTGATTTGGATTTGTTTTCTTTTATTGTGATCACTGCATTGAATTTTTTATATATATATATATATTTTTTTTGTTTTGATTTAGTATGCGCGAGCGCGAGGTGTATGGTGCTATTGCAAGTCTATTTATCAGGTGTTATTGAACCGCTTCGAGTGTGTCAAATTGCGTGCGTACGCGACGGGATGCAGATCGGAACTGTTTTTTTTGGCGACAATGCATGTTCTAGACTTACTATTTTGTGGTGTATTGCTGTAGATAAGCAAGTCTTTGGAGTTCAACCCTCTAATATTCCCCCGTTAGATCCAGGGCTCCAGATTGGCGCTGGCCGCCTTACTGTGATGAAGATTTATTTGCACTATCTTCATCACGGGTAGTCTCTTCTTCTTTACCATCTTTTTGTGTCGCCGCAACGGAACAGCGGTAGCGATTTGTGGCTAAGGAGTATAGTGACTTCCATGCCATTTTCTGTGTACTCGCCCGTTTCCAGGAGTTTCCACTCCCTGCTTTGGAGTTCCGGATTGAGGAACTGCAGGTAGCGTTCAATCCTTTCCGCGGGTAAGTACGGCCCTCGGATATGAATTCGGCCCTTAGGTCTTGTGATGTTTAGGATCTCCTTCCTGTCCACTACGCACAACTCGGCATTTGGCCAAAGGGGCAACGGTGTTGATTTAAGTTCCTTAACCAAGCCAGAGTTTCGTTGTCATCACACTCCATTATTTTAAACCCTTTAAATGTGGTAATTTGTCCAAAAAGTGGAATTTTTCCATCTCCTTTCACGATTGCGTCATTGACACCTTCGAGAATGCGTTGTTCTAATAATTCCCATTGGCTACGGAAAAGTTTTCGATTCGGATTTCCAAGGTCGACAATTGCGACACGAAGACTTTTTTTCACCTTTTCTGAGAATCTCGGTTTTTTAGCCTGCCTGGCTACAACCGAGCGTTCTCAGATTTGGACGTATCCTTATCTGGGACAGCGCTAGGTAACCCGATATCGGCCGCGGCTGGCTGCTGCGCCATGCTCCTTCCGTATATTTAAGGATCTCACGAGCCCTAGCTACCGTAGCCTTATCCCTTTCCGTTAAGGAACTGGGGTCACGGCTCCTATACCTATTGAGCAAGCGGCGTGCATTTTTGGCTTGCCTTCTGCTATATCGGACAGCTTGCTGCTTTCCGCCAAGTTCGCCTCGATTACGGTAGGGACTTCGGTTAGGTCCAAACATCCCTTGTCTCTCGGCTCACCCGGCTTCCCGACAACAGTCACTTCACTGTACAGGGTCTTGTCTGCTTCTCCGGGTAAAATAAGATTGTCCTCTTTGTCGGCTTCCTTTGCGGGGTCAGATGCAACAGACCCGTGCCCCGATAGGCTATGGCATATCACAGGCATTGGCGGCCGCATGAGAACTCCCTTGCTCGAAACTTCAGGACAATCGGCCTTTGGAGCGTTACTAGCACAGGGCTCGTCACACTCCAAAGACTGACCCTCCAAGAAATCAAGAGCATTCTGGAGCCTTCGTTTTTCTTTGTCCTCTAGGTGGTGTTTCTTCTGTAGCTTTTTAATGGTCATCTTGCAGTTTATGACCATTTTCCTAACGGACGCCGAAGACAATGTCGAGAAGTTAGTTGAGCTGGCGATTGAACAATTGTCCTCATCCTCAAGAAATAGCTTCTCAAGCCCGAGGTCAACTGTTCCCTCACTTCCCCCAACCGAAGCAGCCTTGTTAATTTACGGTTCTTCCTCCTCCGTCATGTTTGTTTGAGAATCGGTTTTTTTGAAGTTCTTGGTGCCCGATTCATCTTCACCAGTCCCTTTGTTTGTTTTGTTTAAGTCGTCTATTTTGTTCCCACGAGTAAGGCGGAAGGAAGGTCATTCTGTACTCACCCCTGTATAGAGAAAAGGGGAATTGGATTGAAACTAGAGGTCCCCAGGTATCTAGTGTTCACCGTTAAAAGACACATAACATTGTGCCATACATCCCATAGGCACGGTTGTTCACCCGGGATTGACTTGACTTGATTTTCTCCAAGGTATCCGTTGAAATTCCGCCAGAAATTGTGTAACGATGACGTCGAAAACGAATGGCAATGGAGAAGAGATCGCGTTGGTAAGTTTGTCCTACTAACATTGCTTTGTTGAGAGATTGCTTGGTATCAGTCTCAGCTGATCCATCAAAAACTACCCTTACCATTGTTGTACTGCTATCGCTTTTCATTACGGCATGGTGAGGCAGGTAATAACAGCGGGTTGTTGGTAGATCTAGCTCATTATTAGGCACTTCTTTCATATGCCCTATATGTCCATGAATTTAATGTATTTGTCTCTTAAATATTCATTTGACTCTAGCCTACGTTCGGTGGATTGGAAGCCTTGGCGGGCGACCGTAAAACTGTTTCCGAAATCTATTTCTGCATCAGATCTAAATGGAAGTTCGACCATATATCTGCCATTAAGTAAGCGGGAATGAGTTTTAGTAAATATGTTCTCTGCTTGTTGGTCTTCAACGGACAAACTGAGGTCATGTTGAACCTCCTCAAGTCGCCAAAAACCCTCAAGATCAAACGCTTCCTAGTAGTCCAAGTTAGTGCAAAAGGAGTCGACGGTATAAGGTTTCGAAAGGCTGTGGTTGGCAGTGTTGCCACAGATAACCCAACCGAATATCTTTGGTATAAGGTCAGGCATTCCTTGCTGACCTCGAATTGCAGAGCCATTAAATATGCTGAAAGCCTTATCCCCTTCAAGTTCGGGAATAGAATAGCCTTGAGGTAATGTATGCCTGTCGTAAGAGGCGACTAAAATCTAACGTCAGAGGGAGTAGCCTTGGTGATGCTATAAGCTATGCTGTCGGGACTGTATTCTCCTGGTAGGGCCACCCAAGGCAGCCAGGTTATAGTTGAAGGGTAAAACCGACGGCAAACACAAATCCAAAAGCGTTTGACCTATAGTAGGCGGCTTCCTGGTCTGCGTCTGATCTGATGAAGGACGGCAGTGTTAAAAGCTGGTAGAAGGTATAAAATACAATAACGAAAAGATGCAATGGAACAAACACATGGAATTATTACCCCAGGTGGCAGACCAGTTATACTGGAAAATCCACCCTCTACGGAGGTCGTGTTGTACTTTTGTCTTTTGTATGAGAAGTACTACTCTCAGTTGGGTCGTTACCTTTTAGCGTTTTTTTGTTTCGTCCAAAAATAAAATAAACAACGAACACAACAATTTCACTTGATAATAATTATATCTTTATTTATTAACTTAAACTAATTAATATGAGTTTTAATTCTTATTCACGATATAGAATTGGGATTTAGTAGAAGGATTTTGGATAACGATTTAGGAAGATCCCGGGTGACTGCTTAGAATTGAATCGGATAGATCTCGACGCGAACCCGCGTATACGTTCGATTCATTAAACGATCGTACGTATGGTGGAAAGTGCGACATAACCATAATGAGTTGGTTGACTTGGGTTAATTGGTTTGGGCACTTAATTGCGCAATGGAAATGAAGGAAAGACCATAAATAAGCATTGTTTATTTAGGTCGGAAGTGTTGGGCATTGACGCTGGAAGTGGCAATCTGAAATAGCAATTTGGGAGGATGTTTATTTGGGACAATCAATATATTGTTACAAAGTTGCAACATTGATCGTAGGGTTAAACATCAGCATACAAAGTAGGAAGTTGTAAAGTGTTTGTTATGCGTCAAGTGGTGCACTTTACAACACCTCCCCCCTTAAGAACGAAACTTGTACCTAGGATTGGTACGAGTTTCGGTTGGAGACGAAGAAGAACCATTCATGGTTTGTGTTTTAGGTAGGGGTAGAGAACGAGAGAGATTTGATGAGAACTTGCTTGAAGTATAAAAAGGAGGAGAAAGATTTGTGGTTGATCTTGGTTTTGGTAGAGGCAGATGTTCAGAAGTTTTGAGATCTTTGGGTATCTCAATTTTTATAAAGAGTTTTCTTAAAAGGGCAATAACGATGGACATCATAAGGAAAAGTATGGCCAAGAGAATATAAATGGTAGTAATATGTTTGTTGTTTGAGGAATTTACGATGGGGTGTGAAATTTGTTGATAATTTATATCGTCTAAACTCTTACTTATAGCGTTAAGATCATTAATTTGGTTACGAATGGTAAATGTTTGAGTTTCTATAATGGGTAGTTTGGCGAAATGAAATTGAGTAATATTTGGAGCTGATACAGGAATGGCGGATGAGATAAAGTTTAATTTTGTATCTGTTTCGTAATTAGTTTTGGAAATAAGGGACTGGTATTTTGTGTTTGCTATGCAATTAGAGTCAATTTTTAGTATTCCAGTTGAATTGATAGTTAGTTGGGAATTAAATTTTTTGGCATTTTATTATAAGATTTTCAGGGGATACGAATAGCCAAGAAGTTGGATCGGCCAGTTGAAGGAATATTGGGTGAAAAATTTGCATGATTTGGGTTTTGCAACTATTGGAAGTGCTTGGTAATGTTGAAAACAAACTGAGTTAACAAGCATTACTAAGATGTGTAAATAAGATTGGGTTGTTTTGTTCACAAAGGTAGTTGTTCTTGTGGGTATTAAAACATTTTTCAATATCATGCTCTTCGTAAAGGAAAGAGGATTGTTTTTCTGAGTCGATAACAAGAATGGGTTTTTCTGGGATCATTACGGAATATGTTCTGTTCTCGATATGATTTGGTATGCTAGTAATTTTATACACGTTTAAATTTTTCGATGTGGCTAAGGGGATATTTAGTAGGAAATGTATTTTGCTGTCGGAAAAATATACATGTGTTTCTAATATATTGAATAGTTTGTCTATGTGTTGTTCCTGCAAGGGAAAAGGAAGGCGGTTGTCTTCTGGAAGGAAAGACTGAATTTTCCTTATTTCTTCGGTTAATTTAGTAGGATCAATTAAATACGGATGTAGGTTCCCATGGGCTGCAGAGTAAATAGATTCTAAGAGATGGCTTTTTGCTGAGTAATACTATTCGGACAAGGAGTTAAACGTTGTAAAAAGATCAGTCAGTTGTAAAAATTATTCAGTTCTACAGAGGTTTTCATTTTGATTTTGTTGAATTTGTTCTATGTATTGGCTAGTTTTTTTCAAATTTCACTTTTAGCGCTAGTAACTGGTCGTTCGTAAGGTTTAATTGATGTATTATATTTTTTGATACTGAAATTTGTTTTTCATAAAGTTTAAAGGCATGGTTTTGCTGTTGGTCTAAGGTTTTAATATGTTCAGTACAAATTTTAGCATCGTCATCGTCGAGGGTTCCAAACAATTGCATAGAAATTGTTCCAACGACATTTAAAAATCCTCGTTTTAATAGACGTGGTTTTACTGTAGTGCCAACTTGTGCTTAAAGGTGTCACTATTCCGATCTCTGATGAAGTCAAATATTTGGGAGTAATCCTCGATAGAAAACTTCTTTGGTCCAAGCATGTCGAAGCAAAAACTGATAAAGCGCTGTCCACTTTCTGGCAGTGCAAAGGTGCTTTTGGCAAGACATGGGGCTTATCTCCTAAAAGGGTCCTTTGGATCTATACGGCAATGGTAAGACCTCTCCTCTCGTATGCATCGGTTGTATGGTGGAACAGGCTTTCGCGGAAACGTGTTACTGCCTCTTTTGCCAAACTTCAAAGAACGGTTTGTCTCGGCTGCACAGGGGCCTTCCCCAGTACTCCGGGCTCTGCTCTAGATGCTATGATGAACCTCCCCCCCCTTGATATTTTTATCATGGGGTGTACGCTGAAATCCATCTCTCGGTTAAAAAGAGGCGGCTTTTGGTACCACGCGCATTGGAATTTTGATGAACTTGTGCGAGAATTATCCTTTGACCCCTGTCTTATGGATATGCCGTCTGACGCAATGACACCAGAAATCCTACTGCGACAAAACTATCACGTCTACTTTCCTCAGGCAACGGAATGGCTTCGGCCAGACTCTGAGCCAGGGAAAGAATGCCATCGTGTTTTCACGGATGGCTCCAGAACCGGACAGGGGTCAGGTTCGGGAGTCTTCGTGGAAAGCGAAAGCGTTAGACTACACTACCCCTTAGGGAACCATGCGTCTGTCTTCCAAGCGGAGATTTTCGCTATCCTTATGGCTATGCACTATATTGTGACAAACAGGTGGAGAGCTAGAAGCATTTGCGTTTGCAGTGATAGCCAAGCTGCACTAAAAGCGCTGCTCAACCCTCTTACCTCGTCCAAGTTAGTGCTTGAACTCAAGCTTTCTCTAAATCTGGTCGGTAGGCTAAACACAGTGAAACTTGTCTGGGTCCCAGGCCACACTGGTATCCAGGGAAACGAGATCGCTGATGAGCTTGCCAGGCTGGGTTCCGAAGAAGCTCTCTCAGGGCCTGAACCTGCGTTGGGTCTGCCAGCATCTGCGGTAAGGTCATCCATTGATACTTGGGTTTCTCGTGAACACGGGTGTCGGTGGCGTGACTGTGCTGGATGCAGACAGACCAAACGACTGCGACCGGAAATCTGCAAAAGGTCAGCATCTTTCCTTCTGTCTCTCAGGAGAATCGATTGTAGACTGCTTGTGGGTGTCCTTTCGGGCCACCAAGCTTTTGCCAAACACTTAATAGTGTTGGGCTTGAGCGACACCACCATCTGCCCTGCTTGTGGAGAGGATGACGATACAGCGGAACACTTCCTCTGTAGTTGTCCTGCCTTTGCTCGCATCAGGTGGCGGATCTTTGGGGCTGACGTGGTGAGTGCCGAACATCTAAGCTCTTCATCACTGAAGCTCCTTCTCATCTTTCTTCGAAAGACGGGCAAACTAAGTACAGCAATGTAAGGTGTCTGTTTTGGCAGTACAATGGACCAGTAGTTGTGTCTGAGTGCTCCATCGGATAGTAGCAACCTCCAACAAAAAAAAAAAAAAAAAAAAAAAAAAAAAAACTGTAGTGCCAAGATATTTATTTATAATTATATCTTGTTCCTTGAGTCTTTCTAGGATCATGGAGGATTGCATAGGTAGGGTAGAGCATTGGTTTAAGCATTCATGGGATGATATAAATCGTTCGCATAGAATTCACATTTGTTCATGATATGCAATTATAGTTTTATACTGCACATCGAATTCGCTTAAGTTAGAATATATTACTAAGTTCCAATACTTCGAGTAGAGCTTGAGACTTCCAATATTCTCATAGTAAAATCCGGTTTTGTTCTGTAGTTCGATGATTTCGTATGTGGCAACGGGTTGATCATACAGGGCCATTGAAGTGGTTAAGTACACGAAGGTACTGAGAATGAAGATGAACACGTAAGGTTTGTCCATCTCTAAGAAGAAAAGAAAATAATATAGAAGGGATTTATTATTAACCGGAAAACAGTTTAAGTCTATTGTTGTGAACTTTATGAGTTCGGTTCTTGTATTTAATTACAGAGTTTACTCCAGAGGACGAAAGGATTTCATATGGACCATTCCATATGGGTAGTAGTTTTTCATTTTTGTTTTTAGGACAACTTTCATTTTTAAGTAGAACATGGTCTCCTTCAGTGAAAGTAACAGGATTTTATTTTTTATCATATTGAATCTTAGAAGATTCTTTGCTTTTAATTAAATTACTCCTGGCAATATGATGAGCGTGTTGTAATCGTGATTTCAGCTCATTCGCATATAAATCATAATTATAGCATATATGAGGATTTTTAGTTAAACTAGTAGGAAGTTCAACTTGTCTTCCAAAAACTAACTCGAAAGGAGTAAAAGCGGTAGAAGTATTAGGAGTAGTATTACGGACGAATACGGCATATTTAATCCAAGAATCCCAATCATCTTGAGATATATTTATGAAACAGTGACTTCGTTCACAAGATCCATTTGATTGAGGTCGGTAAGCTGTTGTTTGGAGTTTAGTGTTCCTAAAAGTTTACAAACGCTTTTAAATATGTCACTAAGAAAGTTTTGACCTTGGTCAGATAAAACATATTTAGGACTACCGAAGCGAAAGATAATTTCCTTGACGAATGCTTCAGCGATAGTATTAGCTTCCTGATTTGGTAATGGAATAGCATCAGTGTATTTAGTTAAATCATCGATGAAGGTTAGAAGGTATTTGTTTTGGTTAGAAGTGGTAGGATATGGGCCAACGATATCAATAGATATCTTTTCAAAGGGATATTTTGCAGTAGAAGTTATTACCATAGGTTCCATGGTATATTTGGTGACTTTGTTTTTCTGGCAGAGTTCGCAGTTTTTGATATACGCTTTTATATCTTGGAACATATTTTTTCAATTGTGATATAATTTTATACAATGTCCTCCAATTGGATTTAAGTGGAATTCCTTTAGGATAATTTTGATTTCTTCACGAGTTGGTTCACGACTAGTAGAGGAATTAGTTAACGAATTAATGACTTGTGAAGAAGTACAAGGATCTTGAACCGGAGAGGTTAGGTTAGAAGACGAAATGGTAGGCAGATGTGGCGACGAAATAGGAGATGAGTTAGTAAGAGACGAGCTTGTAGACGGATTTGAACAAGAGTTGGTAGATGAATTAGGAGACGATATAGGAGTTGAATTGGTAGAAGAACTAGTAGACGATTTGGAAGAATTAGTACACGAATTAGTAGATGAGTTAGTAAACGAATTAGTAGGGGAATTGGTACACGATATAGAAGATGATTTTGAGCACGAGCTGGAAGACGATCTGGAACAAGATATAGTAGACGAATTAGTAGACGATGTAGTAGATGAATTAGTAGACGATGTAGGAAACGAATTTGCAGACGATGTAGTAGACGATGTAGGAGACGAATTTGCAGACGATGTAGTAGACGATGTAAGAGGCGAATTTGCAGACGATGTAGTAGACGAAGTTGAAGATGATCGAAGAGTCATTTTAGCAATCCTGCTAAGGCAATCGGCGTTCGTGTTTTGTTCCCCTTTTTAAGAATAATTTCGTAATCAAACTCTTCGAGTTGCAGGTGATATCGCATTAGTCTTGAACTAATGTCTTTGCAATTATGGATGTAGATGAGTGGTTTGTGGTCTGTGATAAGGAGGAATTTTCTTCCATACAGATAGGGACGGAAATGCCGGACTGACCATACAATGGCAAGCAATTCTATATCTGTAGTGGAATAGTTCTTCTCACTCTTATTCAGCGTGCGAGAGGCATATGCGATAGGCAAGTCATTTCCTGGCTCACCCTGTGAAAGCACACTACCAATAGCAACATCACTAGCATCTGTTGTTAGGATAAATTTTTTCGTAAAATCAGGATATTGAAGAAGAGGTGGATTAATAAGTTTTTCTTTTAATCCGTGAAAAGAATTTGTACAAAGAGGAGTCCATTCAAAAGGGACATCCTTGCGAAGAAGGTTGGTAAGGGGCTTGGAAATTTAGGCGAAGTCTTTGATTTAACGGCGATAGTATCATGCAAGACCCAGAAAACTTTTTATGTCTTTTGCATTTTTGGGTTGAGCGAAGTCTGTAACACACTGGATTTTCAGAGGATCTGGTTTTATACCGGATTCATTTATTATATGACCTAAGTTAATAAGTTCCGATCTTAGGAACTGGCATTTCTCAGGTTGTAGTTTGAGATTATGCATTCTCTAACGTTCGAAGATTTCAACTAACTTGGAGTTCTGTTCTTCTAATGTTTTTCCATAGACCACGATGTCATCCATGTACACGAAAGTTTTTATACCTTGAAGACCAGTCAAAACGTTATTCATTAACCGTTGGAAAGTAGCTGGGGCACCTTTTAATCCATAAGCCATTCTAACGAACTGTTAATGACCAAACGGCGAGGAGAAGGCAGTCTTCTCTCTATCTTCCGGTTTAACTTTGATTTGGTGGAATCCACTAGCGAGATCTAAGGTGGAAAAGAATTTAGAACTCCCTAACTGATCTAAGATATCAGTTATATTGGGAAGAGGGTAAGCGTCGCCGACAGTTTTGTCGTTGAGCTTACGGAAGTCGACTACGATTCTCCATTTCTTATTACCATTTCTATCAGGTTTCTTAGGGACGACGATAAGAGGAAAATTACATGGACTATTCGATGGTTGGATAATATTATCTTCCATGATTTCATGAATTTGTTTATTTACCTCTTGGCGCTGAGCTTCAGGTAACCTGTAAGGTTTGATATAAGTAGGGGTAGAATCAGGGGTAAGAATGGAATGCTGTACGGATGAAGTATGAGTCAATTTATCTCCATTTAGGTAGAATAAATCGCCATACAACATACACAGATTTAGGTTAGAGTCTTTTTCATCGTTAGTCATGTGATCAGTCACGACTTATTCTTTGATAGTTTGAATTCTGTCGTAAGAAGTAGGATACTGTTGAATTTGGAAGATATTGTAGTTAGAGACTTCGTCGAAAATTGATTCGTCTGTATTAAATTCAATAGGGAATTCGGAAGAGTTGACCACGGATATATAAGAGATAGTACTATTGGCGGGAGTGATACTATTGCCAATATACAATCCATTTGGAAATTGTTGGGCTAGGCAAATACTGTCAGCTTTAGTTTCCTTTAATACAGGAAGTAATACTTCAGTTCTAGCAGGAATCTTAACGAAGTTGGAAGGAATTAGATCGTATTCGATGATATGTTTTTTTGAAAAAAGAATTAGAATTTAAGTACCATAATCTATATTGGCATCATGATCGTTTAAGAAATTATTACCAATAATTCCATCGGTAGTTATAGGGAAATGTTTTTCAACTACATGGAAAGGGTAAGAAATAGTAACATTTGCGGGTAGATTTATGTTTAGGAAAACGACTCCTTTAGTTAATATCACCGTTTCGGTAATACCAGATAGGGAATGGATAATATTGGAGTCTATTGGGATTGTTGGCCTCAATTTATCGATTTTTATTAACCAGATTTCACTGCCGCCATCGATGAGAAATTTGGAAGGCCTTAGATTTAGTAAAGTTGATGAAGAAATCTCAATAGAATCTACTCGACTAACTTAACTATTGAGATTTATACAAAGGACGTGGCGAGGAGAATCTAGTTGTTGGTCCGGACCCTGCCACTGGTTCCGGCCTCCGAGTGGTTTTCCGAATGCTGATTGGAACTCCGCGGGGCGGATTTCGATTCTGATTTTGATTTTGAATTTGATTTTGGTTTTGATTTTGAGAGTTTTCTTGACGGCGTCTATTGTTATATTCTCTTTTCCTACACTCTTGGATATGATGTCCAGGGTTTTTGCAGTAACTACAAGTTACAGTTACTGTTATCACTTCACTTTTTATCACGGGTAATTTGTCCTTATTTTGCTTCGTGTAGCATTGGTTTATTGAGTGACAAGGCTTTTTACAATAAGCACACGAAGTCTTAGTAGGTACAGGTTTACTGTGATTTGGATAGTGAGGGTAGGAGGAGGAGGAGCTTTTCTCTTCTTCTACTGCTGCTTCTACAGCTTCTGATAAAGTTTCGAATCTGGAGGCTTTAATAATTAAGCTTAATTTTGGCTTTAGTTCCCCTTTCAAAGCTTTTTAAAGCAGTTTTTGAATTTAGACTTTGGATACACTCCGCACTCTCTGTGCCTTCATTGTAATGCACGCGTCGTTAAGATTTGTCAAAATTTGCTCTATTCTATCAGCAAAGGTCCTTACGGATTCGGTGGGTTTTTGTCTAGCCTGTATTAATTCTACTTGCAACTGAGATAGAGATTTGGTCTCTAAGAACTGATTTTGTTATTTAATCTTTAGATCTGCCCATTTGTCAAATTCAGAATATTTGACAATGTTATAGGCTGGGCCGCTTAATTTGGTTTTTATAATCATCACTAGGATGGGTATTTCGGACACGGTGGTTTCACTCGCTAGCAAGTCACAAGCGTTTAGGAATGTGTGTAAGTTGTCGCGGTTGCCATCAAACTCTGGAATGAGCTTGAAAGCGAAAGATCGGTCAAATTTAAGAGGCATATTAATGTTGGATTCTATTTCAGTACTGGGCTCAGATGAGGAGTCACGGATGGTACTAGAGTCTTCTGAATCGGGTTTGTAGACTAAACTATCTTCAGAGGACATAGGAGGATAGGAAATAATTTAAGAACATGTGAGAAAAAAAAATTCTTAGGATCTAATTTAATTTAAGAGTTCTCATAACACAGAACAAAAAAATTTATTTTAGTACTAGATAGATGATATATAGGGATAGATGTTTAACATAGTTAACAATTAAATAATAGTTACTAATTAATACTCCTGCGACGTTGAAGATGATGCTCGATTAAAGATGAGCGTTGTAGAACGATCCTTGTTCTGTTGATGACGACTGGTGGTAACGGCTGACGGATGATTTTCACAGAGCTCTATGTATTCACTTTTAGTTTTTTTTCACTTATAGTTTTTTTTTTAATTGTTTGCTGTAGTTCACTTTTGGACTTTTAACACTTTTCAGATAGACCCCACATCTGACACCAAAATTTATGTTGTACTTTTGTCTTTTGATTGAGAAGTACTACTCTCAGTTGGGTCGTTACCTTTTAGCGTTTTTTTTGTTCCGTCCAAAAATAGAATAAACAACGAACACAACAATTTCACTTGATAATTATATCTTTATTTATTAACTTAAACTAATTATTACACTAAGTCTTATAATTTTTAATATGAGTTTTAATTCTTATTCACGATATAGAATTGGGATTTAGTAGAAGTATTTTGGATAACGATTTAGGAAGATCCCGGGTGACTGCTTAGAATTGAATCGGATAGATCTCGACGCGAACCGCGTGACTGTTGGAACCAGTGTGCCTTAAGAATCGCAAGCCGCGTCATACCCAGTGCCCAATATCAATCGCCTCGATTGATTCATTCAATTCGAGGTTCGATGAACGAAGAAGGAAAACAAAAAGAATAGGGAATTACGGAAGGGAATTCCCGGGCAAGTTCAAATCAGTTGGCTCATGTTACTTTGCCACGCATACGATCGATTCATTAAGCGATCGTTCGTATGGTGAAAAGTGCGACATAACCATAATGAGTTGGTTGACTTGGGTTAATTGGTTTGGGCACTTAGTTGCGCAATGGAAATGAAGGAAAGACCATAAATAAGCATTGTTTATTTAGGTCGGAAGTGTTGGGCATTGACGCTGGACTTCAACAATATTGCCTATAGATCCCTCTGAAAAAAGAAAGAAGATATATCGATCTCCACCTGGATCGCATGTCTCCGGAAAAAGAAGTCCTCCGGTTAATCAGGACTCAGTGAAAACGAAATGCTTCGTAAAAGAGAACAACGAGTTACGAGCTTAACTCAATGAAATGGAGCGACTCTTCTATGAGCTGAAGAAGGAAGTAGATTCTCTGCGAAAAGAAAACGAGGATCTTAAAAACCTTCGTGTACCGAAAGATCTCGAGACAACGTCGTCGTCGAACTGTCCAGCAACGGAATATTTCACGGACAAAGAAGAACTTGCCCACGAAACCAATCCGGCCGTTAAAAACGACCTAGCAAAAAGCGTAAGGCTGTAACTTCACCCGAAGTCTTACAAGAAAAATATAAGGCCACTGCAACAAACAAGACAAAAACTCAAGCGAAACCTCGCCCTCCACCCGCAATAAATGTCGTCGGGGTAGAGGACTACGGAAAACTTCGTAACCTTCTCAAAAATACGGTGAAGACGAAGTACAATATAATCTCAAGCCGAAACAACGTGTGGAAAATCAACGTAGAGGATTCTGATTCTTACCGAGCTTAAATTAAATACAGAGAATATCCAATGGTTTACTTATGAAAATAAGTACGAAAAACCAATTCGAGTCATCGTTAGGGGACTCCACCCGACCTGCATAAAAGAAGATGTTATGGAAGACGTGCAAACACAAGGCCTAAAAATTATTATTATTATCAAGAAGGAAAAGCAATGCACGGAAGGAGACAAAGATCTCGTAATCAAACGCGGCCTTCCACTGTTTATGCTGACCTTTGATAGGAGCGAGAATGTGGAGGATATCTTCAAAATCAAGACAATCCTAAACATAAAGGTTAAAATCGAGCCAATGCGTAAGGGAAGGAGAACGGTACCTCAGTGCAAACGTTGCCAAGGTTTTAACCACACAAAGGCTTACTGCCAGAAAGAACCACGGTGCGTTAAATGTGCCGGTAAGCATCTCTCGGAAGAGTGCGAAAAAACCAAGCAGGTCCCAGCGGTCTGCGCAAATTGTATGAAAAACCACCCAGCGAATTATAGAGGTTGCGAAATCGCGAAAGAACTACAAAAAAGACGCGACACTCTCAAAAAACCGGTACACCCAGACCCAAGATTAAAATATCATAAAACCGATAATCCGAAAACCGCTAGGGCAGTCAAAAGGACGAAACCGATACAGGAAAATAAAGAAATTGTACAACAGAACGTCGCTGGACCAAGTACAAACAAAAATCCGGTGTTGGCCGATGCGAGATCATACGCGCAAGTCGCGATACATGGAGACCAGTTAAGATCAGATACAACGGATCCGATCTGCCAATTATTAACAGTTATATTAGAAAAACTTGAGCAGCAAAGCAAGATTAATCAAGTTATATTTGACAAATTGAGCAAGCCCGAGTTCAAACCTCGCAAGCCTAATAAAAAACATGAATATGATAGAGTTTCTTAAAATACTGACATGGAACGCAAACGGCCTCCTAAACAAAATTAACGAACTAGAAATACTTCTACGGAAAAACAATATTGATATATGCTTGATATCGGAAACCCACTTAAAAAAGGGACATGGACCCAAAATAAAAGATTACAGTGGTGTATGAAGCGTGGTGTGGACTTTTATTCGACGGGAAAGCCAACATATTGGCCAACTGACAAAAATAAAACCCCTGACCTCGTCGACTTCTTTATTGCAAAATGACTAAACAAAACTCTGACGGAAGTCGAAGTATGCTACGATCTATGCTCAGACCACTCAGCAGTCACCCTGAAAATGGGTGGAAGTATAGCAACAAATGTAGGACCGCCCAGGTTAAGTAATAACAAAACGAACTGGGACGTTTTCCGAAAAGACTGCAAAGAGAATGGTGCTTAAAATGTGCCACTAAAGACACCGCTCGAAATAGAAGATGAAGTTGACAATCTCGTGGAAGCCCAGGACCGCCCAGGTTAAGTAATAACAAAACTAACTGGGACGTTTTCCGAAAAGACTGCAAAGAGAATGGTGCTTAAAATGTGCCACTAAAGACACCGCTCGAAATAGAAGATGAAGTTGACAATCTCGTGGAAGCCATTCAGAGCGCAGTGTGGAAAAACACTCCCTTCCGGAAGATAGCTACACGGATCAATAAAGTTAAGTACAAGCCTGAAATAGAAGACCTTATACGAGAAAAGAGGAGATTGCGTAAGAGATGGCAACAATCCCGCGCACCCCCTCATAAAACGTATCTAAACCATCTTTGCAACAAACTTAAAAATGAGCTACAGGATCTAAGAAATTAAGAAACTTCTACTTACCTAGAGGGCTTGATTGCTGAAAAGAGCTCAAACTACTCACTTTGGAAAGCCTTGAAGTCCATAAGGAAACCAAAAATGCACTCGCCACCAATAAGAAAAGCTAACGGCGAATGGGCAAAAGGAGACAAAGAGAAAGCGGATCTATTTGCCGAGCATCTAGAAGAAACATTCAGGCCGTGCGATGGACGACCTTTAAACGAAGAACCGATTGCTAATACGGGACCCCACATCTATAAAGTAAAAGCCGTATCTCTGTCCGAGCTTCAAATGACAGTAAGAAAGCTGAAAAATAACAAAGCTCCAGGATACGATCTAATCACTGTTGAAGTTCTAAAGGAGCTACCGAAAAGAGCACTAGTTAAGCTGCTGTACATTATAAATGCTTCTCTGAAACTTTCATTTGTTCCAAGACAATGGAAAGTAGCCGAAGTCGTTATGGTTCCGAAACCAGGGAAGAATACAAATGATAAGAAATCATATAGACCTATTTCGCTACTGCCGATAATATCTAAGGTTTATGAGAAACTTCTGCTTAAACGATTACAACCAGTAATTGAAGAAAGACGCTCGATACCAGATCATCAATTCGGCTTCCGGGTTCAACAATGAAATTGAAAAAGCTTTAGAATGCAAGAAGATTTGCTCTTCGACAAGGTATGGCACGAAGGCCTAATGTATAAGCTAACAACAATCCTACCGGAAAAATTATACAAAATATTGAAATCCTACCTTGAGAACAGACTCTTTCGTGTTAGACATGAGACTGAATTCTCGGAATTCAAAGAAATCCACGCCGGTGTTCCGCAAGGAAGCGTTCTCGGCCTCGCAATCGATATGTCAGTCGAATCATCAACTGGAAAACTACAACGGGCTCTTAATAAAGTATGCGAGTGGACAAAGAGCTGGCGAATTGCCCTTAACGAGACCAAGTCGACGCATGGCAATTTCACGTACAAAAGGATAAACAACTTACCTGTTTTCATTAATTCGTTACAAATTCCATACGCAAACGAGGCGAAATATCTAGGAATGACCCTAGACGCAAAACTTAAGTGGAAGCCATACGTTAAGAAAAAGCGCGACGAGCTCGCAATCAGACTTAGAGAAATGTATTAGCTACTCGGAAGATATTCAAAGCTAAGCGTATACAACAAATTGACCTACGTGAAGTTGGCCCGCACTTTTTCTTAAATGAAAAACGTGGAATGCAGTTCGATAGACATTCGTTTGTAGTTGTTTGTAGTGAATTTTTTTTTTGTTTGTAGTTTTACCGTTAAAAAGTTAGGACCATTAGAAAAAAATGTCCGCCCGCACTTCTGAGCTTTTGAAATAAAATCTAGCCAGTTGCAATCGAAATCGTTTGTAGTTGTTTGTAGTGAAATTCTTTTTTCCCAAAAATGTCTCATTTCGGAGATATTATGACATTTGTGTTTGCACCTATAACTATGAAATTCCAACAGTGATAAATTATTTAAGACCATTAATGCATAAAGCATATCCCAACTTAAATAACTGCATTCAAAATATCAAAATCCACCCAACCGTAACTTAATAAAACGCAATCAAAGTCAAAAAGTGCATATTTTTAAAGTTGCACCCATATATCGATTTCCCAACAACAACAAAACGCTAAGAGCAATCGTGAATGCTCCATGGTATATGAGGAATAGTGATATTCACAGAGATCTAGGAATTGCTACCGTGAGTAACGAAGTAACAAACTTTGCTCGCAAACTTCTTACTCGTATTCATGGTCACTGCAATAATGAAATAATCCGTGCTCTGGACGTGACAAACCTTGAGTGCCGACTACAAAGAACAAAACCGTTCGACCTAGCGCCATAAGGAAAAACCGCATGTAATGACGGTGTTAGTAGGTGCGTTCGCTGGAAAGCTACCTACCAAACCCGAAAAACACTACAGAAGCGTAAACTACTTGTTAAGGTAACTTAGTCGTAGTCATCACAAAAATTAAAAAATTAGAGGAACAAATTTCATACTACTAGGAGCTCGCGCGGCTGGATCTCATAGTGCCTCTCTGAGAGGTGAGGTTTAGCCCGTAGGCAGACGAGATATATCGGGCATAACCAATGGTACGGGCCATTGGTATCTTTTGAAGATTACTCACCTCCAGGCGCAACCAAAAAAAAAAAAAACCAATGACCAGGCGTGTCGAACTTGGGAAAACGACGAGAAATATGCTCTGTCCGAAATTGTAGCTACAGATGAAGGCACAAGCGAAGTGAGTTTGGAGACAATATAGCAATCAACCTCAACAAACTCATTGGAAAAGCGAGAAAAGAGTTTTAGTGAAATAATTCCATTTGTGGTACCAGCTGATGTAGAGCTTCTATTTATAGATCATGTCGACGTTGATTGAGAATCCAAATGAACGAATGTATGATGTCGTGAATTACAGGTTTTACAGCGGAAATTTGACCGACACATACTTGATGCATGTCCGGGACGTTTGATTAGACTCTACATAGTCCGAATGACTTTGGTTGTTTTGCCACGAGACTGCATTGAACGAGAAAGTAATTGGCAAGACTTTAAGGCATCACATCGGTCCCTTTAAAACTTCACTAATTCATAAATAGTGCAATTGTCCCTAGCTCCTACTTGTTCAATTTTGAATTCTGCCCAGGCTTGGCATGTATCGAGGTCCAATTTTTGTAGCAATATATATATTACCCACGGGTCACGGCCTTTGGCTCCTAATGCAATTAAGCCTCGAATGGTTTCATCTGCGACGTCGGCAATTTTGCGAAGGGACTGAACACCGTTTGCTGCACTGGGCATCGATAGGAATGATTGAATGTGGGATTGTATTATCAAATTAGATCAATCGGACCGCGATTATAATCGCTCCCAGGCGTCGAGATAATTGGAGTCCGAAACTGTTATAGGGCGAATTAAATCCGCTGCCGCACCTCGAAAAAACGATTTGAGGTAATGGAACTTTTGGGTATCGGATAGATTTGGTTTTGAGTCTATTTTTCTTCTAACTTTTGCAAGAGAATTTCTATTAGCTCAAGTGGGACTCGTTCGTCCATGCTTTCAGCAAATGAGGCTGCCTTTGTTACACATTCTTTAACGTTACCGCGTTTAGGTTTAATCTCATTAGTTTTTTTTTATATTGAACAGCGAAAGAAAATGTTATTTATGTTTACAACACGAAAGACGACCGGAGTACGAAAGTGAGATTCAATAATTTATCTGGCTGCGAAGGACCAATATGTTTTTTAATGCACGGAAGAAAAGAATTTGGTTTTATATTTTTTCCTTAGTTTTAAATTACCAATTTATTGCGTCCGAACAGGATGACGACCGAAAGTAGAAGAAACAGAGATTTGGTTATACAGCATTGACAAATTAACAAACTGTTACCACTGAGACTGAACTGACCAATAGATGAATATGAACATAAAGAAAAGAACAAAGAGAGCATATTTTACGTTAGGAAATTACAGTTTACAGCGTCTATTGGAAAGCAATATACCAAAATACAACTGATACAGTTAACAATTATATAAAGTTTGGTAGAGATTTATGTAGATACGATAATGTAAATTATGATTGTTTGGCAATACAATACATAAATAATAATAGCTGTGTTTCTTTCGTCCCCGTCACGGCTATAGGATAAGCAAAATAAAAAAATCCCTTGTTAAATACAACAAACGCTTAACCTGGATAATTATCGGGGTTAACAGCTTCGCGGCGATAGAGAAAAGTATAGCCAACACAAATTTGTGTATGTTATCGATAACTTGTATGGATATTTCATAAATGACATTTGACATGCTGACAAAAATTAAAATTAAAAAATTCGAAATTGAAAAAAATGTCTTAGCAAGCCAAAGAAAAAAGGTAAATTACTAAGAAATGTAATATATGAAACAATACACAATATGTTATTGTGTTAACTTGATTCATTTTTTATTTGAATATAAACTTTTTGGTGCCTCTGCTTCGTTAGAATTTTAAATTAAGAACATTTTATCAAATTAAATTTTTCAAATACCAATTTTACTGTCAATGTCAATTTGACTTTCAAATTGATGCGTTGCCAATTCATGGTTTTATTCTTCGATGTTCGTTTTTTTCGGCAATCCCTGATAGAGACGCTGATAGGGACGAAAGAAACAAAGCTAATGTAAACATGCTTTCGAACTGAATAAATTAACAACAACTAAATGACTTTTCTGAGTATTTAACAACAGGATTACGATTAACTTGACGCACTTGAATCAGAAATCGATGCGATGGCTTTCGAAATATAAGATTTTTAATGTTTTTTTATACGGGCGGTGCCACGCCCCTTTGTCCAATTTTAAACAGTCTTCAGTCTTGGTAATAGTAATAATGTTGTGTTACTAAACTGTTCCGGATATAAAAGAAAATACGTTGTATTTAAAATAAAGTATAATTGTAAAGTAAATATAAATAATAATAACATTGTGAAACAGCCATAAGCATTGAATTGACAATTGTCAAAAATCTCTACACTTAAAATTGTATATAAGCAAAGCAATTGTCAATCTAACATTCATTCTCGCAATAAAACTGCATAATTTATAACGTTTTGAAAAATAGCTGCGTTTTCGTTAATTCCCTTTAACGTTTTTAACAGAGTTTTGCTATCAACGGGAAGTTTAAAATACTTTGCACAGTTTATCCTTTGTGCGAGCAATACACAGTGTTTTTGAACAAAACAAGACAGACGTGCGTGACAGAGTGGCAGTTTAAAGTTGTGATTTTAGTGGTTTATCCCAAGAATTTTTACACATCAAGAAAAAATTGTAACTTGTATATTTTCTATGCAATCTGTTCTTTAATACAATTTATTGGTTTTTACAAGTTACACAAAAGCCTAAACATAAAATATATAAAGGGGGAAAATTATATGAAAATTACCCGCATGCATATTTCTGTTTCACTCTTAAAACGAACTACAATACATACATGGCATCATTACGGAACAGACTACGGTCCTCAGCAGATACACCTTCTCCCAAACTGCAAAAAAAATAACTCTCTAAAAGAGAATACAAACATAATGGAAATGTTTGATTAATTCGAAATTGCAATTCACACGACATAGACTGAGGTTATTACGTCACAAAAATGGTTGGTTTCATTGGAAGCAAAACAATTTGAGTGAATTCTTCCAACAGAAAATCTACGTTTCACGTTCAATCAACTTTGCGCTAATCTTCAATTAAAGCCGCCAACTATAAAAAGTATTTTTCAACTTAAATCTCAAATCAATACTGTCTCTCCGCTGATTATATCTAAATTTTATTCGCCACACGACAAAAACCTTGTTTTGCGATCGATTGCCCATCACCGTAAACTAACAAAACAACCACTCAACCTTCAGGATCTTGGATTAGGAACTGAGGCAGCAACGGGAAAATCTAATGTTTTGTTACGTGTACCTGCAAAGAAAAAACAACACATTAGAAACAAAGGAAAACACATAAATACCGACAGGGGGTAGTTTCGAGTACCTGGCTATTAGACCAGACAAGAAACCACCCCAATAACATAAAAATTCACTCACCGGGATGCGCCTGCGACAACGACAATAAATCCCTATCGGTTTAGGTATTTTCACGAGAAACACCCTCCAATGGTTTACACCCGGCTCGCCACCGTATCCATTGGCGGTTGGGTTGTATCACCATATGGATCGCTTGCATCTTTCTTCATAGTCCTGGCAAGAATATAGAAATAGAAAATCAAACAATACGGAAAAATAACAATTATTAAATAAATTACCTGTGGTGCATGTCCCAACGCGTGCTTCCAATTTTCCTTGTCGATTTGTTTTGACGTTTGTTGAATGTTCCATGTATATGTTGCACTCGACATGTAATACCTACCTTTGTCCCTATCTCACGTCCGATGAACAACACGTGCTATCTCTGCCATTCATTTCGCTAATATGTGTCGCGAAATTACAATAGAGATCAATTCACAATGGAGAATAAACTGTGATGTTTTATTACCGGGGAACCGAGTTAGTGCAGATAGAATTTAAATTATGTATTTTATTTTATGTCAATTAAGATGAGGTTAGATGTTAGTGTTACGTATTTTTATGTTTGTTTCTTTAAATAATCAGGTTAGTCTATGTATCGTAGCTCAGGGAAAAGAAGAATAAAGCAAAATAATAACCATCGGAATAAATAAAACACAATGAACTATAGTGGAAAAATATTAAAAACCACTTTTATTAAACCTGCGCCTGTGACCTGCTCATGCTCGATCCTGCTGAAAGACTAACTCTCGTTATACAATTACTAGATCCTTCTCGCTCTTTCGTTAAGTTTATATGTATACTCTTTCAATACATCGACTGCAGAGTTGCAATACTCATGCAGTTCGATACAGTCCCGGCGAAAACCTTCGGTTTTCTACCCTTTCGCTTTTTATTTAAACATATTACTGCCAATATAATTATAAGTTATAATAATTTAATAAATTATTCCAGCTTAGATTGGCAGGATACAGATCTTATGTACCGGCCTCGTAAGTTGATTGGTTGCTGTTTGAAGAACCACGCTCCGAACTAGTCCGTCCCTGCTTGGTATCAATCTCATTATCCGCCCCATCGCCCATGTCGATGGTGGGTAATTCTCGCTCTTTATTATGCACAATTGTCCTTCTCTCAAGCCATATTTTTCTTTTCGCCATTTCTTTCTCTCATACAGAGTAGATAAGTACTCTTCCTTCCACCTGCACCAAAAATGCTCAAGCATAGTCTTACGCTCCTTCAACAATTTTATGCCATTTGTATTCGGCATCTCATTGGTTACGAACGGTAACGGTAACACAAGTGGCTCACCAATCAGAAAATGTCCCGGCGTTAACGCCTGCAGATCATTTGGATCATCGCTCAATGAATGTAGCGGTCTTGAATTCAAGATGGCTTCTATCCCAGTAAGTAATTTCAAAAACTGCTCATATGCTAAAACCTTCGCTCCAACAATTCTCGTCAAATGATATTTCATTGACTTTACCGCTGCTCCATATATACCACCTTGATGTGGTGCTGCAGAAGCCATAAACCTCCATTCCGTCCCTTTCAAACTTTAATGTTCAAAAGTATCCTTCACTAGCCAACGCTCTTTTGCCTTTTGCAATTCCTTCGCTGCACCGACAAATGCTGTACCATTGTCGCTATATAACCTTTCGCACCTGCCCCTTCTCGCTATGAATCTTTCGAAACAAGCAATAAACGCCACTGACGTCAGATTTGATACCAAATCAATATGCACTGCTCTTGTTTTGAGACAAACAAAGACGGAAACCCAACATTTCTGCTTTATTATTTGCTCACCTGCTCTGTCGATCATTTTGATCTCAAACGGACCTGCGTAATCTACCCCTGTGTGTAGAAAAGCTTTTCCTGCTGTTACTCTCTCTCTGCCGGCAAGTCAGCCATCAATTGCATCTCAAAGCGATGATTATACCGCACACAAACCAAGCACTTATGTGAATAATTCCTCAGCTCACCTCGGAACTTTGGAATCCAGAATCTCTGACGAATGTACTGCATCATGACCTGCACCGCTCCATGTTTAGTTGCTGTATGAGCACTATCCATGATCAACCAGGCTAATCGAGAGCCATTTGGCACAATTGCTTGATGCCTTCTCTCGTATTCCATCTCCGCTCTCTCTACCCTGCCTTCGACTCTCAGAATCCTTTCACCATCCAGAACTGATTTCAAGGATTCGATCCTGCTCTTATCAGGTAAGCACCTGTCCTTCTCTAAACAAGTAATTTCCTTCGGAAAATATTTTCCTGCTCTTTTCTTAGTAAGTGACCAATTGATTCCATCTTCTCTTCAGAAGACGGTTGATCAAGTACTCCTGGACTCCTGCTATATTTGCTACATTACCTGCTCTATTTCCTACTCTTTCTCTCCTTCTCACCTGACGTACAGAACGTCTCCGTCCCTTACCATATCTCTTCTCATCATCCTTCCGTTGCTTTATCTTTGCTCTAGTTGCATTGATAAAGTGAAGTACGTAGCTGATTATATTTATAGCCTTCTCTAACGTAGACGTGTATTCGATCAATGGAATACTCCTTCTCCAGCACCTCACATAAATAGATAAGGGGTCTGTGAATTTCATAGTCACAAAAACCTTCATCTTATCCCTCCCCCCATCTGAAACATTTGGCACAAACTTTTCAGATGACCTGCTCGACCGGGGTTTTATCAGCCATTCCTGCAACCACAACTTGTTATCAACCAATGCTGACGTTACGAGTGAATCTGACCAGAGATCATACTCGATACCTTCCCATTTCATTGTTTTGATGACGCTAACAATTAGTCGTCCCAATAGCTCCGCTGCTCCAGGATCCAAGCGCGGTATTGTTACTGTTTTAAGTGGTGCAACCCGTGTTTTTGCTGTTAGGAGATTTGCTAAAATCCTGCCGTTTGCCCATACCGTTCTCACGTAAATCGCTGCACCATATGCTCTTTCGGAAGCATCCGAAAACCCATGTAATTCCTTCCGTACCTCATCCGGGGTACCTATCCATCTTTGAATTTTTACATTCTCTAATGTTGTTATCTCCTGCCAAAAATCTCTCCATCTCTCATCTATCTCTCTTGGTAATTTCTCATCCCAGTCGACATTTTTAAGCGCCATAGGTATGTTTTGGATAAGAATCTTCCCCACGATCGTAACGGGAGCTATGAACCCATTGGGATCGTAAAGTTTCGCAACACAGCTCACTACTTTTCGCTTCGTCATTGCCTGCTCAGTCACTGTTTTTTTCACTACCAATGTGAATTGGTCCTTCTCCTTCTCCTGCAGCCACTTAAGGCCCAAAAATCGATGCCTTCTCGTCATTTTGAAGCAAGATTGACTCCTGCTCTTCATAATTCATGTCCTTCACTAGAGCCTTTGAATTGTATTTCCATTTTCTAAGCTCAAACCCTGCGCCTTTTAAAACATAATCGATTTCTTTTTATAATTCGATCGCCTTCTCTTCAGAATCAGTACCTGTGGTACAGTCATCCGTATAAAAGTCTTCCATAATTGCCTTAGCAGCTTTTGTAAACTCCTGCTCCGCTTCTCTTGCACATTGTATTAACGCTCTTACAGCATTATAAGCTGATGAAGTCATACTAAAGGTGGGTACTATCAGGCACTATTCTCTTAAATCATCCTGTGGGTTTTCTCTCCAGAATATACGCTGCAAATCCCACTGCTCCTTCACAACTTTCACCATCCTAAACATCATTTTAATGTCAGCACAAATAGCAACTCGATGCCTGCGGAAGCGCATTAAAATATCATGCAGATCCTTTTGTAGCCTTTCTCTTAGCATTTGCACTGCATTTATTTAAATGCCTTTATTTTTCCTGCAGCTTGCATCAAATACGAATCTAAACTTTTTAGTGACGCAATGATGTGGTATATAGTTTTGCTATGCACTGTACCAGTTACTGGTGTCATGTGCCCTGCTCTTTCATACTCTCTCATGAGCTCTACATACATTTGTTTCAGCTCATAATCTCCTGCTAACCTTCTCTCTCAAGCAAAGAACATACGTCTCGCTGTAAGTTCTGAGCTACCAAGCTCATTCTCTGATTCCTTCAAAGGAATTGTCACAATAAACCTGCCAGAATCATCACGTGAAAACGTATTTATGAAATTCTGTTCCACCTGCTCCTGCTCTTTTGACCAGCTTGATGACGTTTCAACATCATCCAACTGTCATAAACGCCTAAGCAATTCATGAAGTTGATTATTGTCCATGTAAATGACATGTGACACCTGCTCAAGCTCATTGGCCATGCTATCCTTTTCTCTTTCATACTCTCCGAGTATGATCCTGCCAAATATAGTTTCCATCTCTAGAACACCACCTGTCCTAAAACAGAGATAAATGTTTCTACTCAGCTATATACACCTGCACCCAAGCAATAAATCTACAGGACCTGCTTTCCAATAATCTGGATCAGCAAGAGGCAACCCTGTAGAAATGTCCATCCGTGGCGATCCCAAATTGTGTGTAGGCACAATTGGCTGCCATTTTCCTTCTTTGGCTAGTACCCAGAAATCCTGCTTTACTGAAACCTGCGAATTAAACCATGGACTTACAAGAAGCGTGGTTTTGTATTTGATGTTGAAAGGTTCGCCTTCCAGACTAATCATTCTCCTTGCAATTTGCACCTTTGGCAATGCTAATCTCTGAGCAAACTGACAAGATTAGGCTGTGCCCCTGTATCTAAAAGTGCTCTTACTGGGCCATACTTCCTGCTATCCATCTCAATTCGTACCTGTGCCGTAGGCATCAAGATAAAATTTTCATGCTCATGTTCATTGTAATTGAAAGTTTTTAAGTAAGTTCTATTATTATTTTTAATTTTCTTTCTTGAACACCTTGCTCTCTTAAAATCTCCCCAGGACATTTTATTCTCTGATTCGCTCTCTTCTTCCTTCACTCTGCTCTACCTGCTCTTTCGGTTGTCCTGCTCTTGTCCAACCGAGTGCGTTTCTCGGAAGGGACAGTTAGTCAGTCCCTTTTATTTTTATTTACGCCTTCCTGCTGGTTCCTTCCCTTATTTTCCTTCTCCTGCGCATAAAACACGGTTGCTTCACTCTTCCTGATCTCCCTCATAGGACAGAGTACACTGTTGTCCTTCGGGGTAAGTCCAGTTTCAAAGCAATTTGGGCAGAGTGCCTTTTCCTTCACAAAGTCCTGCTTGGACTGCAAGCTCAAGATTGCAAACTGTGGGCAACGCCACATTAGATGGCTCAAAGATTTGCACATATGACAAGGTAACGGTCTGTTATCACCTGCTGCTTCCACTCTCCGGGCATTGCTGCCACCTGCTCTTAAATTATCACTCTTGCTCAATGCTGACCGCGCTTGTTGTAGGGGTGGCGGCTGCTTAAATTTCCTGCTCACTGCTCCACCCAACATCTCGGCACGCTTGTCTAAGAAGACACAAATTCCTTTGAAGAGGGCTCTTCAGAGATGCGCCCTTCTTCCCATTTGCATACGCCGTCTCTGGATTCAACTTTTCAAGTAGAACATGAATGATAATCATATCCCAATGTATCGTTGGGATCCCCTGCGCTGCCAACTGCCGAAGCGTTTCGTACGTGGTATTGGCCATTCTTTGTAAATCTCCTGCGCTTGGTGAAATTTCTCAATAGCTCCCTGCACGTTGCGTATTTTTTAGTGAATATCTCATTGATACGCTTCCATGCCTCGCAATAATTTTTCTCGGTAAGTTGCCATTCACCGAGAGTCTTCGCTGCTCTTCCTGATATCGATGCTTTTAAATAGGAGAATTTATAGGCGGGTGCTATTTTGTCTTTGTCGTGGATCGCTGCCACAAAGCGATCTCGAAAACCCTGCCATTTGGTGATATCGCCGTCGAACGATCCCAGGTGTTCTTCACATCGTGTTGTGCGAATGGAAGACTAACCTGGACGTCGATAGGCTGTCCTGCTCTACCTGCTGTGCCTGCTGCTTGAGTGGTTTCAAGTATTTTCTCCTTCAATGCTGCATAGGCGTTGAAATAGTTGGCCTCGGCTTCAGCTATCCTGCGCTGCATCTCCAGATTTATTAACAAATCGTCGGCTGATGCGATCCTGGTCTCAGATTCCTTCACCTGCGCCCAAGCATCCTGCAAGACTTCAAGCCTGCAAGTTCCAAAAGTTGGAGATTCCACGAAGGCCAGCATCCTGCTCACCGAAAATATTCCGGCGTCCAACGTATAACTATCGTTACGTTTCTGCTTTTTTCCATCTCTTGTTTTTTTTTTTTTATTAATATAATATTAACAAAATATACCTGCTCGCTTTTATTTCCTGGAAAGGCATAAAGAGACCCGTATTGCATTAGAAGTTATATTGCAATAATGCTTTAACCTGCAAAAAAAAGTAAATAAATAATAATTCGCAGTAGGTACTTCGATGTGAAATTTCCCAGTATGCGATAATGTATGTGTTAAATATAGTAGTCAAACAATAAAAAATATTTCAAAAATATGGTAAATAGGTAATAAAATAAATATAAATAAATGGGTTGGCAAATTGTTGCTGCTTTTGAAGCTGTTGTTGTGTTGTTGTTGTTGTTGTGTTCGTTGTTATACATACATATGTATATATTCCTGCTCTTTGTCTGTCGTATATCAGAACTCAAGTCAATTTGAGCATAATCCGAAATACGATTCCTGCTGCTTGCAAGCGTTCCTTCTCTTAAAAAACTAGCACCGTCGTGCTTTAAGTTTTTTCCTGCTCCTGCAATCCTGCATAATTAACAATTATTATGATATGTATATGGTAACTGGTGCGTTTGCACTCAAGTTCCTCCTTCACTCCTGCCATTTTTATTTTTGGTAACTCGCACACATGTGCTCTGAGTTCCACCTGCTCTCCTTCCCATTCACATTCTTTGTCTTGACCTATAATTTCCACTCTGTACAATTGATGGCGACCGGCACATTTGTGCTCAAGTTCTCCTTCACTCCTGCTCTTTATGTCAAGACAAAGATAATAACTTGGCCAGAAAAAAGATGACCAAAAAAAAAAAATCTTAACTCAAGTAACCTAGAAGAGAAATAAAATGTTCAACCCCTATCTTACAATACAGCTGCAACAACAACCGCCAATGTTTGTTATTTTATAAAAACATAATTATTATAACTTCCATCACAACAAGCACAAAAGAATATGGAATTGTTATTATTCCTCCATCTCACATGCACAAAACAGAAAAATGGAATTTATCGTAATTCCCCATCACACCAGCACAAAGAATATGGAATTATTATTATTCCTCCATCTCACAAGCACAAAACAGAAAAAATGGAATTTATTGTTATTCCCCATCCCCATCACACCAGCACAAAAAGAATACGCACACTCGCTGCACTCATTCGCACATTTTTTCCTTCTCATTTCGCTGCTCATATACTCTGCACATAATTTGCCGACGCCGGCGCACATTCCCTATAAAGGGTAATAAATGGGAAACAACAACCTGCTCCTTCTCTAAGTATATATGCAACCACCCGATTCACTAGGGAAATTCTATTGATAATAGAATTTCACTTTTCCTGCTACCTGCCATAAATGTGGACTGTAAAAATGTGGACTAAGAAAATTTATTGCAAAAATATTTCTCATTCTCTAACTTTTAATAAGTTTTGTATTTGAATAAATTCTGCCGCTTTCCAAAACACTGCTCTTTGCTTTTTTGAATGATGAAACCTTCTCTTTCTCGCAGCCTCTGCGAGTGCGTCGCAGGCTATTTCATGTATGTGTCCTTCGACTCTCGTTAGCTGCTCGTAGTGAGTATGTATACCTACCCTCACTGTGGGCAACTCTCTTACCTGCTCCTGCTCTTAATTCTTAACGAAGAATTTGTATCGGTCGCTTGTCGCTTCTGCCTTGCAAAAGGAAAAACAACAAAACTACTTACACGATAGTAGGTATATATGTAGTGCCGTTTCTCGCACTGCCTGCTGGTGGTATGAAACTTCCTGCCTGCACGTATCATGTCGTAACATGATTCCTGCGCACATTTTGATTTGTTTTGTGACAACGTGATTTTCATCGTTGCACATCTCACTCTCACAATTGTTGTTCGTAATAAAACGAAGCCCTGCTCACTCACAATGCACTCACAATATATATATTTTTTTTTTTTAAACCTGCACTATTCCGTCACTGGCATAATATCCGGCTCGACACGGACCAAAATGTATCGTAGCTCAGGGAAAAGAAGAATAAAGCAAAATAATAACCATCGGAATAAATAAAACACAATGAACTATAGTGGAAAAATATTAAAAACCACTTTTATTAAACCTGCGCCTGTGACCTGCTCATGCTCGATCCTGCTGAAAGACTAACTCTCGTTATACAATTACTAGATCCTTCTCGCTCTTTCGTTAAGTTTATATGTATACTCTTTCAATACATCGACTGCAGAGTTGCAATACTCATGCAGTTCGATACAGTCTATATAAGTATTTAAAATTCGTTATTTTGTGTGTGTATAGGCAAAAATGGTATAAAATGATTTTAGCAGGGCTACCGTGATCAGAACTAGTCTCACGCATTGAAGTAGGAAGGGGAGAGGCAAAAAATGAGAAGGCAATTATCCTACACACACAATAGTTTGCCACCGTTGCAAATTGCGTTGTGCGGTAAACACTGTAGTGAATAAAGAAGCACTCAAAGAAAGAAAGACAAACGAAAGGGCAATGACACTTACCGAATAAGAGATAATGTAGGTCATTAGCAATCATAGCCTCGATACGAACAGCTGTGTCGTTGCAATAGAGTTGCCGTGGCGTAGCGCGATATTAATTCACGTCATATTAATAGTGCGAAAATTGCAAAGTGCATTATAAAAGAAAAAAAAAACGGATAGTTTCATTCTCTCTTAATCCATCTTTGAGAATCCTGGATAAATAATTCCAATAGGTGCAATTAAGTGAAGTCAGGTAAAAGGAAGAAAATGTATCAAAATCAACATTGATTCTAATTCAGTTTTCCTCGAATAGAACAGAGAAATTATCACCAAATTCAAAGGGGGCCTCAACAAGGAAAGGGATAAAAGTACCCTATCACTAAGCAGAGGTAGGTGTTCTTTTGGTCATGGAATTGGACGACTTACTTAGTAAATTCCCTTGTGTAGGTACTGGATTGAGGCCACTGGTCGTAAAAACGATCCAGACCTCTGCAATTTTCTTCCTTGTTTCCGCCAAGTGCTGAACTCGCCACCGTCTACGTCTCTTATACGATCATCAAAGGATCGTCGATCCAAGCCTAGAAACCGTGGGAGGTCCCGTATTCGGGTGAGCTGAAGTAAGGATTGTGCAACGGTCACAACAACCGTACGAGCGGACAAAGCCGTAACAAAATTTTCAATAGGGACGTGAAAGGTCACCGCTGACATCAGCTACAACAGCGTCCACTATAAGTCCCTCACAGAGGGCATATGAAGGACGAAAACGAGAACATTCTTTTACAGTGAATTTGTGAGCGAGTGCCTTTTTGTTTAATTTGAATTTGTTTTTTTGATAAGTAGTGAAATAGTAAAGTTCTCTGAATTAGCTTATTAGCTTTTTTTTTTAAATTAAATAAGAATCTGCCGAGAGCTCTATTTTTAAACCAATCGGTCGCGTGAATAGGGTTTTAATTTCCCAAATTTAAGGTGCTGATTACACGACGATTTCTCCAAGTGCTGCGCGCAGGACGACGAGGGATCCTCACCACCATAATCGCAACGTAAGTTTTTTTCTATTTTTTTTCCTTTTATTTTGCTTGAATTTGTTTGAAGTGTAGTTTTAAGTTAGAGTAAAATTTTTTTGTGGTTTAAGAATAGATACATTTGTATCTTGGCGCGTTTTCTTTAGTTTTTCTTTTCTAATTTAATTCTAGCTTTAAAAATACCTTTAAGTTAATAATTGAGTTTTATTCTAATGAGCCTCGCCAATAAAGACTTTGTGTTATTTAAATTTAATTTAAAGTTGGTTTTCTGCTGCATGATGGAATAAGTCCCAAAGTGATGTGGTGTGTGGGTTGCTGGGAAGGCCGTCCTTTCGCTGGTTTGGGTGACTCCGCGAGACTCAACAAACGAATCGACGTACTAAGGACATAACGAACATGGACAGACGACTGACTGGTTCCTGTGGCTTAAGGGGCTATCTCCAATTTCTTAGCCGGGGAGATAGCCAAGGATATGCTGCTCAAGGCATGGGGTGGGAAGGCTGCGCAAGTGCCGTCAACATCGGGCACATCTCCGGAACGAGACGAACCTATGCGGAGGAAAGGCAGTGGAAAGCTGGAAAGATGCTTAGGTATTTATTAGGTTAGGTATTAGTTTAGTGCGTTCTCTTGGTGTCGGGCATAGTTTAGGTTAGTTTAGGAACAATATTCGAAAGCATCTGACTTTCCACTTTTGTCCCTCGGTGTAGGCACAGGTCCTATTGAGTATTTCCTTTTTCTCTTTTCTCTTTTCTATATCTTCTCTTTCTTTCACTTTCGTCTATCATTTTTTTTTTGTCCGTCCGCCGTCAAGTAACGTTAGATCTCTTACTATCCCTTTTCGATTTTTTTTTGGCACGATTTTTTTTTGTGAAGAGCAGGTGGCTGGTGTGTAGGGGAGACAAGAACTACCCCGTCCGACGAGTTTAGCCGTGTAACCGCGAGCGTGCCTCCGTCCTCCTCCACCATGCCAAAGATGCCTCTGTGGCCCTACCTCAGCTCATTACAATGGCGCCCAACGGAGTTTACAGGAAGTCCAGTTGCTCTTTCAAGGGGACGACCTTTATGTACAAAGGTCGTCGCCTTGGACTTGCAACAGATTTTTTTGATTTTTTTGATTTTTTTAGTTTTCGCGAATTTAGTTTACTTTCCTTTATCTTTTAAATTTTTAACTTTTCTATCTCTCTCTATTGCTCAATAACCGTTTATGCTCGGAGTGCAGATCATAGACCGAGGACGGCTGTCCTGTCCGTAGGCCATGAGCCAAAGGATAATGTGAGGTAGTCCAAAGTCTATGCTAGTACGAAGAGCGGAACGAAGCGGAAAGATTAATGCTCTAATAGCTGTCCGGAGGACAAGGACTACTAGTTCGGTTCTTTGTGAGGCTAGAGCCTTGGTCTAGAAGCTTCGTTCGTGTTGGAGATATGTTCTGAATAGCCTTGCCAACCTGGTATTTGGTTCAGCTGGATAACAGAAGTGGGTGGTTTAGTAGGTATATATCTTCGACACTCGTCGAATTCCGGAGATCCAGTCAACGACAGACTTATACAACTGACTGACTAGTAGAACATACGAACAGACTCGAAGTTATGACCGACGAAAGAACTCCAGCAGAAGAGTACAGGAAAACCGGAAAAGTAATCCACACACCATCACACAATTTAACATTACACACAGAAAAAAAAATAAAACACAACCTTTAATTTTACAAATAATACATTTACAAATACATTTGAGCTCATCCTTATTAAATATTGAATTTAAACTAATCATTAATTATACATTTAGTGAATAATTTTGAAACCAAATTTTTTGATTGAATTTTGAATTACTTTGAAACCAAATATTTTATTGAATTACAAGTTAAGTTAGGTCAGAAAGGTAAAATTCACTGATCAGGCAAATACAATTTCAAACATGGATAGCAACAAGGGGGCTATTCCAAAAAACCCAAAATCTCAGCCAGTCGAGAACTCCCAAAGGCCCGCTACCAGACAGTGGCAGCAAAGGCAAAAGGAGTTAGAAGAAGAGGGGAATATAGGGCAGAGTCGAGAATCGTGGAATGAGAAGGTCGACGATATAAATTTATCGGGTTACGAAATACCATTTTGGGACCCTTTACCTCCGCCTACCCAAACGATATCTCTACGTGAGGAAGACCAAAACACTAGATCCGGTCAAGCTTCGCAGGCCGAAGCAGTCCCTCCAAACGGGAAGAAGCTAGGGAAAACACTGCCCATCATAATAGGGCAAGTCGAACTGCCTTCACGGCAAGACTTGTTGGAGCAGACAAAACAACCAACAACGACCGAACCGCGATCTCCAAAGGCTAAAGCCATTGCTCCTTCGAGCCAATTCAAGGAGCGGTCACAGGACGAACAGACAGACACACGCGAACAGACAGACACACGTGAACAGACTGACCTTATAGAGCAGACCACAGAGACTGACCAGGAAGAGATAGACGACTACATCGACTTGACAGTAGTTCAGGCAGAAACCGAACTTCATCTGCAACAATTGAAAGAACAGAAATTACTTCAAGCCAAGCTCTATAAGGAACAAGAACAACAACGACAAAATCTTCTCATACTCCAGGAACAGCAGAAGCTACAGCAAATGCTGCTTCTACAAAGACAACAAAAACAGAGACTACTAATGCAACAAAAACAAACCCAACCGCAAAAACTAGAACCACGACCACTGACCGACGAGGTAGGGGATGAAAATTCACATAACAAATTAGGTGATGAGAGTAAGCGAATTTCGCGATATATAGGTGGTTTAGTTTCTGCTGAAGTAGGGCGTAGTGAGGAGCGCGTCATGGGTGTATTAGCTAAGAACATGAGCGAAATCATGGCGCAGTTCAAGGAAGGCATGAGAACGATGCAGGATAGGCTCACCGAAATAGACAACAGGTGGAAAGAGCCTCCACGGTCGGCTGAACGCCAAGTAAGAGTGGAAGATAGCGCTCAACGCGCGAGTAATAGGGAATCCACCCCAACTTTGAGTGGAGAAGGAATTGGTCGAAGACCAGAGGTTTGGCGTGATCCAGTATCGCCGCGCTACTCCGGGAAAAACCCGGATATCCACAAGTGGGGAATAAAATTTGATGGGTCGTCCAAGTCCATGACTGTAGACAGCTTCTTGTTTAGGATAGAATCCCTCCAGAAAAAGAACAGGTTAACTGATGATCAACTATTCACCAACTTCCATCACTTAGTGACAGGCCCAGCAGAGCGATGGTACTGGGAGTATATGGAGGAAAAGGGGAATGATCAAACGATGAGCTACATTGACCTGAAAATGGACTTAATTGATCAATTTAAAGACAAGAAAAGGGATCATGAAATATTAAGAACCATTATGGATAGACGCCAGCTACCCCATGAATCGTTTGACGACTACTACAGCGACATACGTACCTTGACTCTTCAAATGCGAATCAGACCGGATGAGCAAGACCTCGTAGCAATCCTCAGACAAAATATTAAAGACAGAGTAGCCAGCCTAATATTCGGGTGTCATATCAGGACAATGCAAGAGCTTAGAGAAGAATGTAGACGTGCCGAACAGCACATGTCGGCAAGAGACAGGAGTAGACGAAACATTAGTGAAGTAGTTGAAAATAAGGATGAAGAGAGAGAGGTAGATGTTGACAACAAAGATGAAGATGCAGAGTTGGCTGCGCTTCTACACAAGCGGCTTAATAGACCAGCCAATAACTCCAATATGGAGAGACAAAATAATGTTAACAACAGAGATAACAAGCAGCAAGTTAGGCCTCGAGATGCGGCATATACTACGCCGACATGTCAATCGACGTTCCACACATTAACATGTTTTAGTTGTGGGCAAGGTAGTTTGGCGTTTAACTGCGCTAAGTGCCAGGGAAACATCAAAGTCGACGGTGCGTCCGGGACCAGCCAGTCGATGACGAATCCAGTCCCGGGGGCGATGAAGAACAGCGACCAGTCCGAATTCTAAAAAGGGACCCAAACTTAGAGAATCCCAACCTAGTGAAAAAGGTCGCGCCAAAAAAGAGCCTACACCAACGACTGCAAGAGTACGACGAAACCAGACGACGAATTTTCGGAGAAGAATTGACGCACACTAAAAGAAGTAGAAAATTCCATAAGATAGCTAGGTTAAGGGAAAAATGTGCAATATTCAGACGACGTAGAAATAGGATAGAATCGACAATTTTAAATACCTCCGAAGACAATAGACCTTATGCTAAAGTCACTATATGCGGGGAAGAGATACTCGGCTTACTAGACAGCGGTGCTTCAATTAGTTGTTTAGGCAGAGGGGCATTAGAATTTTTAAAGAAACACGACATAACAATGACAAAAATGGCTACAGAGATTAGGACAGCCGACGGAAATAGTCAACACATTCAGGGACGATTCAAGACTCATCTCTCATGGGGTAGCAAAGTTAAGGAATTAGAGCTGTACATTGTTCCAAGTTTGCAACAGCAACTTTACCTGGGAGTCGATTTTTGGAGCGCGTTTAGGGTCGCTCCCAACATCATCAACGAACTTGACCTTCCATCACCGACAGTCGAGAGTCCTCCGGTACAGATACTGACGCCAGCCCAAACTCAGCGCTTAGAGCAGATAAAGCTGCTGTTCCCATCTTTCGCAGTGCGAGGTCTGGGTAAAACGAGTCTCGAGACTCATATTATTGAGGTGGATGACGACACAATACCCATTAAACAGAGGCATTACCCGATCTCGCCTGCCATACAAAAGCTGCTCTTTGAAGAACTAGACAGAATGCTATCGCTAGGAGTAATCGAAGAGAGCAACAGTGCCTGGAGCTCTCCAGTCGTGTTAGTTAGGAAGCCAGGAAAGAACAGACTATGCTTAGATTCACGTAAGGTTAATGCAGTAACGAAGAAAGATGCGTACCCGCTTCCCCACATAGAAGGTCTGCTTAGCAGATTGCAGGATACGCGGTTTATCTCAGGGATAGACCTGAAAGATGCATTCTGGCAGATTCCTCTGGAGAGTGAATCAAGAGAGAAGACGGCCTTCACAGTCCCTGGGCGACCGTTGTATCAGTTCACGGTTATGCCGTTTGGACTGTGCAACGCCGCCCAGAGAATGTGTAGGCTCATGGACAAGGCCATACCTTCACGGTTGAAAGAGCACGTCTTCGTCTATCTTGACGACCTCTTGGTTTGCTCCCCAGACTTTGAATCGCACGCCAGATTGCTCGAGGAGGTAGCTACATGTTTACGGGAAGCGGGGTTAACCATTAATGTGGAAAAAAGCAAGTTCTGTTATAAGGAGATTCGTTATCTAGGGTACATAGTCGGTGATGGATGCCTACGAACGGATAAGGACAAGGTGTCGGCGGTCGAAAACTTTCCGGTGCCAAAGACCCCCAAGCAACTCCGAAGGTTCCTAGGGATGACGGGTTGGTACAGGCGCTTCATTCCCAACTTCGCGTCTTTATCAAGCCCCATGACCGACTGTCTAAAGAAAGGACAACATTTTAATATGACGGATGAAGCCATAAGAGCCTTCAACCAGCTCAAAATGTCATTGGTCACTGCGCCAATACTGACCAACCCCGACTTTTCAAGACATTTTTACATACAATGCGACGCTTCGATGACGGGTGTTGGAAGTGTTCTCTTCCAGGTGGACGCAGAGAAAAATGAGCGGCCGATAGCATTCATGTCCCAGAAGCTTAATTCCGCACAGCGGAATTATAGCGTAACGGAACTTGAGTGCTATGCGGCCGTCCTATCCGTGAAAAAGTTTCGGGCCTACGTCGAAGGGCTGCCTTTCACAATAATCACCGATCACGCAAGTCTCAAGTGGTTAATGACCCAAAAGGACTTATCTGGCCGCTTGGCAAGATGGAGTCTTAAACTCCAAGGGTTCGACTTCGTGATCGAACATAGGAAGGGTACCCAAAACGTGGTCCCGGACACCCTCTCACGTGTCCACATGGAGGAGATCACACCCGACACGGTTCTCCTGGAAGTTGACCTCGATTCCCCATGCTTTTCTTCGGAAGAGCATGAAGAGTTGAGGAAGACAATCAGGGAGAACCAAGACAGACTACCAGACGTGTGCATATCCGACGGGTATGTATACAAACGAACAGACGTACGGACAGGAGACGAACTGCAAGAAGACAGGGCATGGAAGCTCTGGGTGCCGAAAGAGTTGCGTGAGGGTCTTTTAAAATCCGCTCACAATTCACCAGCAGCAGGTCATGGGGGCATCAACAAGACCCTATCAAAGCTGCGCCAAAAATACTTCTGGCCAGGTATGGCTTCAGAAGTACAGAATTTTATAAAGTCCTGCGAAATCTGCAAGTGCAGCAAGCCACCTAACGTGGTGACTCGGCCGCCGATGGGACAACAGACGCCGACTGAGCGACCCTTTCAACGTCTCTATATCGACTTCCTCGGTCCGTACCCAAGATCAAAAACAGGAAACACACACATTTTTATCGTATTAGACCATCTTAGTAAATATGTATTGTTACGGCCTATCCGTAAAGCAACGGCAGCGGAGGTAGTTAGTTATTTAGAGTCTAATGTGTTCCATGTATTTGGCGTCCCTGAATTTGTCCATTCTGACAACGGGAAACAATTCGTATCTGAATTGTTCACCAGCTTCCTAAACAAGTACGGTGTAAAACACGTTAAAACGGCATTCTATTCGCCGCAAGCGAACGCTTCAGAAAGGGTCAATCGTTCACTTCTAGGAAAGATTAGATCGTACCTAGACAGCGACCAAAAGAACTGGGACTTACACGTCAGCAATGCAGCCTTTGCACTGCGAAGCGTGGCTCACGAGTCAACTGGTATGGAACCATACTACGCCGTATTCGGGATGCCAATGATCCAGCACGCAAGTGCATACGCCATCATTCGAAAACTGGATATGTTGAGAGACACAAGACTGAATATTATAAATAAGACTGATAAATTAGAATTAATTAGGAGTAAGATATTTGACAATTTGAAGCTAGCCCACCAAAAAGCCGAAAAAGTATATAATACTAGGAGTAGAGACGTAAAGTACTCAGTAGGACAAACAGTATATCGACGCAACTTCAAGCAGAGCAGCTTACCCAATAGCTATAATGCTAAACTGGGACCCAAATTCTTAAAGTCCATTGTACTCAAAGTAATCGGGAATTCGCTCTATGAAGTAGGCAACCAAAGAGGCGAAAAGGTAGGAGTCTTCCATGCGAAGGACATCCACGTATGAGAAACAATAAACTTGACGCACTCGCGCTAGCCGTTGCTATGTTTTATGTATAGTATCGTCATTATGTCCCCAACTTATGTATTACAGATTTATTTGTATTAGAGTTATTTATTTATCAGAGGTTTATTTATTTATTTATTTATTTATCGATTATAGAGTTATTTATATATCAGAGTTATTTATTTCAGAGTTTATTTATATATTTATTTATTTATTTATTTGTCCACCCTCCAATCTAGTCATGCTATTTATTTGCATTTTGTCCTCATAGGACTCGCCTGCGACATGCCAACCAAAAGCAAAAGTTGATTAAATACACTAAATCATAAATTTCATAAAGAAATAGATTTTATTTCAATTGTGTTAACACTACACTAGCAATAATTGGTGCAATATTAGATAATAAGGTAAACTAGTGACACATACCAGATCCCATGTTATGCGTAGTCTGCAGGCGACGTCCATTAACCTCCAATAACTCTGTACCTGAGTTATGCGTAGACCGCAGGCATGACTAAATAATAGTCAACTCCATCCACACCCGCAAATATCTAATAACTTAAAGGTGGAGATACGGTGACAATAGAGCATGAGAAGTCAGGAGGTGGGCCCTTGCCACACGTTCATTTACAAAGCAGAGGCACACTCGCAAAAGTAAACAAACTGCAGGCAAACTTTTTACGAGGTCGGTGTGCTCACGACCATTCACCCACCGACGTCGATCCTGTTACGTGTACCTGCAAAGAAAAAACAACACATTAGAAACAAAGGAAAACACATAAATACCGACAGGGGGTAGTTTCGAGTACCTGGCTATTAGACCAGACAAGAAACCACCCCAATAACATAAAAATTCACTCACCGGGATGCGCCTGCGACAACGACAATAAATCCCTATCGGTTTAGGTATTTTCACGAGAAACACCCTCCAATGGTTTACACCCGGCTCGCCACCGTATCCATTGGCGGTTGGGTTGTATCACCATATGGATGAATGTTCCTCGGGTCCCAATCCTGAAGGAAAAAGCAACGACCGATCGCTTGCATCTTTCTTCATAGTCCTGGCAAGAATATAGAAATAGAAAATCAAACAATACGGAAAAATAACAATTATTAAATAAATTACCTGTGGTGCATGTCCCAACGCGTGCTTCCAATTTTCCTTGTCGATTTGTTTTGACGTTTGTTGAATGTTCCATGTATATGTTGCACTCGACATGTAATACCTACCTTTGTCCCTATCTCACGTCCGATGAACAACACGTGCTATCTCTGCCATTCATTTCGCTAATATGTGTCGCGAAATTACAATAGAGATCAATTCACAATGGAGAATAAACTGTGATGTTTTATTACCGGGGAACCGAGTTAGTGCAGATAGAATTTAAATTATGTATTTTATTTTATGTCAATTAAGATGAGGTTAGATGTTAGTGTTACGTATTTTTATGTTTGTTTCTTTAAATAATCAGGTTAGTCTATATAAGTATTTAAAATTCGTTATTTTGTGTGTGTATAGGCAAAAATGGTATAAAATGATTTTAGCAGGGCTACCGTGATCAGAACTAGTCTCACGCATTGAAGTAGGAAGGGGAGAGGCAAAAAATGAGAAGGCAATTATCCTACACACACAATAGTTTGCCACCGTTGCAAATTGCGTTGTGCGGTAAACACTGTAGTGAATAAAGAAGCACTCAAAGAAAGAAAGACAAACGAAAGGGCAATGACACTTACCGAATAAGAGATAATGTAGGTCATTAGCAATCATAGCCTCGATACGAACAGCTGTGTCGTTGCAATAGAGTTGCCGTGGCGTAGCGCGATATTAATTCACGTCATATTAATAGTGCGAAAATTGCAAAGTGCATTATAAAAGAAAAAAAAAACGGATAGTTTCATTCTCTCTTAATCCATCTTTGAGAATCCTGGATAAATAATTCCAATAGGTGCAATTAAGTGAAGTCAGGTAAAAGGAAGAAAATGTATCAAAATCAACATTGATTCTAATTCAGTTTTCCTCGAATAGAACAGAGAAATTATCACCAAATTCAAAGGGGGCCTCAACAAGGAAAGGGATAAAAGTACCCTATCACTAAGCAGAGGTAGGTGTTCTTTTGGTCATGGAATTGGACGACTTACTTAGTAAATTCCCTTGTGTAGGTACTGGATTGAGGCCACTGGTCGTAAAAACGATCCAGACCTCTGCAATTTTCTTCCTTGTTTCCGCCAAGTGCTGAACTCGCCACCGTCTACGTCTCTTATACGGTCATCAAAGGATCGTCGATCCAAGCCTAGAAACCGTGGGAGGTCCCGTATTCGGGTGAGCTGAAGTAAGGATTGTGCAACGGTCACAACAACCGTACGAGCGGACAAAGCCGTAACAAAATTTTCAATAGGGACGTGAAAGGTCACCGCTGACATCAGCTACAACAGCGTTCACTATAAGTCCCTCACAGAGGGCATATGAAGGACGAAAACGAGAACATTCTTTTACAGTGAATTTGTGAGCGAGTGCCTTTTTGTTTAATTTGAATTTGTTTTTTTGATAAGTAGTGAAATAGTAAAGTTCTCTGAATTAGCTTATTAGCTTTTTTTTTTTAAATTAAATAAGAATCTGCCGAGAGCTCTATTTTTAAACCAATCGGTCGCGTGAATAGGGTTTTAATTTCCCAAATTTAAGGTGCTGATTACACGACGATTTCTCCAAGTGCTGCGCGCAGGACGACGAGGGATCCTCACCACCATAATCGCAACGTAAGTTTTTTTCTATTTTTTTTCCTTTTATTTTGCTTGAATTTGTTTGAAGTGTAGTTTTAAGTTAGAGTAAAATTTTTTTGTGGTTTAAGAATAGATACATTTGTATCTTGGCGCGTTTTCTTTAGTTTTTCTTTTCTAATTTAATTCTAGCTTTAAAAATACCTTTAAGTTAATAATTGAGTTTTATTCTAATGAGCCTCGCCAATAAAGACTTTGTGTTATTTAAATTTAATTTAAAGTTGGTTTTCTGCTGCATGATGGAATAAGTCCCAAAGTGATGTGGTGTGTGGGTTGCTGGGAAGGCCGTCCTTCCGCTGGTTTCATAGGGTGACTCCGCGAGACTCAACAAACGAATCGACGTACTAAGGACATAACGAACATGGACAGACGACTGACTGGTTCCTGTGGCTTAAGGGGCTATCTCCAATTTCTTAGCCGGGGAGATAGCCAAGGATATGCTGCTCAAGGCATGGGGTGGGAAGGCTGCGCAAGTGCCGTCAACATCGGGCACATCTCCGGAACGAGACGAACCTATTCGGAGGAAAGGCAGTGGAAAGCTGGAAAGATGCTTAGGTATTTATTAGGTTAGGTATTAGTTTAGTGCGTTCTCTTGGTGTCGGGCATAGTTTAGGTTAGTTTAGGAACAATATTCGAAAGCATCTGACTTTCCACTTTTGTCCCTCGGTGTAGGCACAGGTCCTATTGAGTATTTCCTTTTTCTCTTTTCTCTTTTCTATATCTTCTCTTTCTTTCACTTTCGTCTATCATTTTTTTTTTGTCCGTCCGCCGTCAAGTAACGTTAGATCTCTTACTATCCCTTTTCGATTTTTTTTTGGCACGATTTTTTTTTGTGAAGAGCAGGTGGCTGGTGTGTAGGGGAGACAAGAACTACCCCGTCCGACGAGTTTAGCCGTGTAACCGCGAGCGTGCCTCCGTCCTCCTCCACCATGCCAAAGATGCCTCTGTGGCCCTACCTCAGCTCATTACAGTTTCCATTCATGAGTGTTTAACGCTTAAAAATCGTTCTATTCTGCACTATGCAATGAAAATGAAACGCGACAAAAAACTGTTTTCGGTGTTTACTATTCGTGGCCTTGTTTATGTCAAGAAGAGTAAAAATGGAGAGGCCATATTAATTGAGACCACTGACGACTTAGCTGATTCTGCCACGTCGACGCTAACAACAACTGCCGCTATAACAGAGTATGACGAGTGCACTGAAGAACATTGTTCAAACTAAATGTAGATATTTATATATGCAAGTTTCATTAATAGCTGTGTTTCTTTCGTCGCCGTCACGGCTAAAGGATAACCAAAATAAAAAAATCTCTTGTTAAATAAAACAGAGGCTTAGCCTGGAGAAAAAAGTGTAGCCAACACAAATTTGTGTATGTTATCGATAACTTCTATGGAAATTTCATAAATGACATTTGACATATTGACAAAAATTAAATCAAGTTTGAAAAAATGTTTCAGCAAGCTAGCGAAAAATGGTAAATTACTAAGAAATGTAATATCTGAAACAATACCCAATATGTTACTGTGTTAACTTGATTCATTTTTCATTTGAATTAAAATGTGTTGGTACCACTGCTTCGTTAGAGTTTTCTATTAATAACATTTTATCAAATTAAATGTTTCAAATATCAATTTTACTGTCAATGTCAATTTGACTTAGAGATTGATGCGTTGCCAATTCATGGTTTTATTCTTCGATGTTGGTTTTTTTTTTTTTAAGTCCTTGATAGAGACGCTGATAGGGACGAAAGAAACACAGCTGCTATTATTTAATTTTTGGAGTTGTTGTTTTTTTAGTAACTTTTATAAATTACTTTTGTGGGTTAAATGTCTTGTCATCATCATCTTTTTGTATTGTTTTTTTTTTTGCTTTCTAGAGCGGGTTATGCAGTGTTCCCCTTCTTTGATAAGGGTGCGACATTTTGGACACCCTTTTTTCATGGATCGGGTCGGTGGAGGTGTTGCTGTTTATGTTCGTGACAATCTAGATTACAAATTTATTCGTAAAGCTCCACCTGGTAGTGAAATGCAGTATCTCTTTGTCCAGATAACTTGCATAATAAAATAACTTCTAATAAAATCTTATTAAGGTCTGTATACAGGCCGAATGCTCACATTGACATTTCACCGCTGATTGGTGTTTTAGATGAATTATCTTTTATATCACCCTTTGTTATTGTATGTGGAGACTTCAACCGCAATATTCTCGAAGAATATTCTCTTGTTAATAGTATGAGTGCACTTCAATTAAAACCAGTAAATAAATCAATCCCCACTCATTTCACAAAAAATAATAGTACACTTCTTGATATATTTTTTTAAGTCACCTTCACTTCAATCAACTGTCGGCTTCTTGTTTTTCCATACATGATACGATTCATTTACTTTTCAGCGTGAACATATTACTATACTACTGAAAACATAAAGCGGCCAACTTTTGAAAAAGCCAATGCGGCACCTGGAAGGGGTGGGGGGAGGGAGGTGGCGATAGGAATTTAAAAATTAAAAAGCGTGACTTTTAACATTTATTTATTTTATTTTTTGAAATCGTACTTTTCATATGAGTGACATTTTTTCACTAATTCTGGGTTCCGGTTAAGCATGTCGGAAAATCGGAAAACGTTTCACAGCAGCCCACGTTGAATTTTAATATCAGCATTGCACGTAACGTGTCAACTTTCAAAGACGATTTCTCGGATATCCATAACGCATTCATTAACGAAAACACCCTCTCTGTAGGCGCATTTGTTCCTGGCAAACAAAGAATGTACTGGACGATGGCCACGCAATTTTTGAATGGTATCCCGTTTTCCTTAAAATGTTGGAACACCTCCATCCATCGTTGTTCTGTATTTCGTCGAACAATCTATCTTCGTTTAACAATAAAGACGTAGCCGCCGTAGGCATCTGTGCTGTTGGTATGTCTTTTGCTGTTGGTATGTCTTTTGAACATCAATCCATTTCGGTGTTTGTTTGAGTAGAATCCAAGTATATGTTATGAACTCATTGCATTGATGAATATACTTTTGCAAGTACTGGATGCAATTGTGATAAAAGTTACGAATATGCCCCATAAAATAATTTCTATCGATTTGACCACTCTCAACAAGTTCGGCCAGTTCTGTTCTTATGGTTAGAGGAATGTAATCATTTTCTAACCGATTGGTGTACTTGTTTTTTAAATCCACAAACAAGTGAGAAACTTCGATAAAGCTCTTCTTGTCTCCTTCCATCATTTTCACGGAATCGTTAAATATTGATGCTTGCACATGGATAAAGCTCAACCACAGCTCTGAGCATTCATTAGAGAATAATTGGTGTAATACAGCAGGACATTTTTCTTGTGATAAGAAGTATGATTTTAATGGCGAATACATTTGCAAGATTCTTTCAACTGCAGGCAAAAGTGCAAGCCATTTTGTATCTGTATCCCAACATTCTTTTGTATCGCATCTCTGCTTCTTCGCAAAAATCTTTGAGATTTTCTACACGCACGGTGTATATATAAAAGTACGAATAAATCATCGTAACTATATGTTCAACATCCACTGGTAACAAATCTGCTGCTGTTTGAATAGCGTTGTGCGCGATATGCGCTGCGCAGCCCACACCGACTATTTGTCTTCCCAATCCATCTTGAAGTTTTTTGAAAACGTTACATTTACCTTCACGTTGAGTCCCACCAAAATTCGTATTTGCATTATCGGCACAAAATCCAACCACTTTGTCTTTCAAGTTGTGCTTTAAAAATATCCATCAAGGAATTGTATATAATTGCTGCTGTTTCTCCGGGTAAATTCACGAGGTGTAATATTTTCACATTAATGCCGGTTGTATTGTGAAAGTACCTAACTAGCGTTGGAAATATTTTGATGTCGTTATGGTTCGAAGCATCTGTAAATATACAGACAAATGGGACATCGTCAAGTTCTGTTTTGAGAATATCGGCAGAGTACGGCGCAATCACATTCTTTACTATCGCTTCGCACTTAGTTTTTAAACAGCAAAACTTCTTATCAAACACTTTTTGAATTAACTTCGAAGTGCACTCCATCGATCGAAAGCTTTGGTTGTGACATACCGTATGGAAAGCCTACAAACCTTCCGCTTTTGCTAGATCTGCTTCCTTGCCACCGTATTTTTGTTGACGGAAGAAAGTCGTTATGGACGACGATGTACTTGCAGCGGTTAATGATTTTTTGTGCTTGTCTGATGTTAAATTCCTTTGTATATAATGTTTGCCACTGTGGGCAACAGAAAATGTTCCATTGCATAAATTGCAACGTACTTCAGAGATTCTAAACACTTTTGCAAAAAAGGAAATTCTTTTTGCAATTCTTCACTGAATTTACAGTGTGGTTTTTTCGCGGTCGGCGGTATTTAGTACAACAATTGGAATTTCAAGCTCAACGAACAAATAAAAATATTTACAACGTTTCACGACGGCGTGCAATGATTTTATGGGCCTATGCCCTCCTATGGCCTGCAAAAGCGAAACGAAACAAAGCAATCACACATAGACATGCGTTTCAGTTAGGTAGGTGTAACAATATATATAACAATAAAACAAAGCAGATGAAAGAGTAATTATAAGTATAGGTAAAATATGTTGTGTCACTTTTCTTCTCAAGTTTTCGTCATATTTTCATGTAAAAAGCTGTTTTTGGACCTACTTCCACTTATTGTACGTTTTTTTTTCTGTATCTTGCTTTGGGGTAGTAGGAAATGCATATGCGGAGAGGCGAGAGGGTGGCCCTATTCATTAGTGGATGTACTTTGGGAGACATCCGTATGGCGTATATCTGAGTCTGAGGTAGTAGTTAAGTTAGTAGTAGTAGGTAAGTACTTCATCGTTCGTTTTTTGTGGTGTATTGGTTAAACTTGTAAATCTATAAATGAATTTTCTGAATGCGGGACATGCGGGACGCATAAAACAATTTGCGGGACAATTTTTGAAAATATTAGAATGCGGTTTTACACCTGCAAATGCGGGACGGTTGTCCGGACGGTTGTTCTCAGAAAACATGATTAGTTTCCGTGATTTCGGAAATATAAATGTAGATCGTTTAAAGAGGACCTCCATGCAATGGAATGATATAGGATTTATGGAATGCTCTTAGTTGATAGTCAAATAAATTTCATTCAAGAAAATATCAACAATCTTTTTAATACTCATGTTCCTCTCATTACAAAGTCCATTAGAAAGAATGATTGTCCATGTCCATGCCCTTGGTTTACTAAAAGTGTTTGAAATCTGATAAGTCAGTGTGATCAAGCTTAGAGGCGCTGGTAAAGAGTTCGGCTGGATGTAGTTACTTATCGTATTCTAAGAAACAGGGTAACACGTGAAATACAAGAGGAAAAAAGACGTTATTATGCTCCACGACTTGATCCTTTCCCAGCCAAGCAAAAACTCTGGAAAAAAACCTAAAAGATATTGGAGTAGGAAAACGAAGAAATACTTTTGCAAATAATGTAGACTGTAATGAGTTTTGTTTCAAACCCCTCTACGAAAGCCGATGACACTTCGAATGCATTTAGATTTCCGAACAACAACGACTCTCCGACTCTCCAGGAGATAGCAATGCTGGGCAGTTGGTCCTTTTTTCTAGCTTTAGCTTTGTAGCTCTCGATGATGCAGATGTGTTAGAAAGCATTTTGTCCATAAAATCTAACTCGACCGGGTTTGTTAGTATTTGTCCGGTTTTTGTTAAGGCCATTCTGCCATATATATTGAAATACATCGTCGTTGTAGATCAAATACCTCGTAACCCAGAAATACCCCTTTTTCAGGAGGAACAAAAAACTTAATAAAAAAGTAATGAGGGTCAATAGAATTGTTCTGGTTTTGATTTCAGAAATTTGAAATGATGCGGATTTATAATTCCTGATAACCTGTTATTAAAATGATTATTTTATGAATGTCGTTGGTTACGAGGAATTAACTTGCATTTTGCATCGGCTTACGAGGTATTAGAATTTCCTGATCTACATGAGAAATAATGTACAGGTATTAATAATCTATCGGCCTTACTAATAATCAAACACTAATGTCGACTATTAGTTGACTGCCAGTTTAAATTAAAATGTACAGCATTTTTGAAATGGTACCAATAAACAATTTAACCTCCAGTTTTACTAGCACGAAGACTTTCTGTTGAATCTATTACAGATTTGCTGTCAATCGTTGTCACTTATCAGATGGCAAATCATTTGTTTTTGTTTTCATGCAGTAAGTTTTGTTTTGCAACAAATTTAATAAAGATTGAGAATGAATTCAAGTCGAGATAATGATATTTTAATGGACCTTATATCTGTTGAAGAATCGGCAACCTCTCAAAGGATAATATATTGCCACTATAGGTTAGTTGGTGGTGTGTACTATCTGGTAAAAAGTTTGTTTAAACTATTAATAGATTTGATAAACCGATAGTGCGCTTTATTGAGGAAATCGTTGCTCAATGGACGAATCGCGGAGGAGGAGCACTTTCGGTGGAAACAATAGTTTTAGTTGCAATATTATGATACCTAGGGAAAGGATCCTATCAAAACGATCAAATCAGTTCGTTGTGTCAGTGCCTTGATTTTGTGCGGTTTTTGCCGCAATTGCGCTAGGGAACGTTCCGAATCGGATTTGAGTGTGTGAGTGAGCCACTGGCTTTGACTGCGTTCAGGTAGTTCACACTACCATCAATGTGCATCAAAGAAATCTACTCGACGCGGATTGGCTGTTAAATGTTGACGAAATAAATTAAATGAAATCTTAAAAACTAGATCTAAAAATGAGTCGACATATTTACAACCAATGCTTAATTTTTTTTTATATATTTATAAATGAACATTAAGGCTTAAAATTTTTCATTTTAAAGTTTTCTTTTTGAAAAAGAATTGCATCTATACTGTTTCATTGTGGTGCATAGCTCATCCGCTGAACGATCTTATTTACATCAAATGACATTTGGGTTGTTTTTTGTTTATTTATAAAATAAAATTTGTGTGAAAATGATCAATTTACCGTCTATACTGTATTACGAGCGTAAAACAAAAACTAAAATTTATAATCGATATTTACGAGATGATATCCATTCGAAATATCGGATAGCGTGTCAATTGTCGTCAACCGACATCCTTCTCGCTACCTAGATAGGTTGCGTTAGGGAAATCCCGCCTGGAATTTCCAGGAACAAAGCGATATTAGAACAGGAAATATTGGAAGTTGTCAGTTCTCGACATCACGCACACATTTATAGAATCTGCCTATACGTGAACCCTTTCCGCAAACCGCCATTGCGGGAAAAACCGCACAAAATCAAGGCACAGATCTAGGTTCTGTTTATGGGACTGGTGTTGCCAATTTGTTTTAAGTGTCTACCTTTGGATATAGGATATTATGTTCCTATTGTTTAATACGGTATTTTAATTTATTTGGTGGTTTCCTTTCATTTATTTTCATTATTATTTATGTATTCAGCTTAAATATAAAAAAAAAAAACACATTTATTTCCAATAGGTATGTCAAGATTTTTAAAATAAAACTCAAAACAAAACGAGACATCGAAAATGTGTAAATAGAGCAAAACAAACAAACGAATTGACTTCAGTTGTTATATTTTTGATTAAATAAATTAATAATTTATGTTGTACAGTTTATTTTTTCTTCAGTTAACCAGGCTTTTTCAGTTAAGCGGAGTAATTCGCACGAAGATTGTGAAAAAATGCTTCGTGACAAATAACGCTTTGTTTAGATAACCGATTTTAACTATCTCCGTATTAACAAACGTTTTGTAAAAGTTTTTAACCGGTTGTAGAAGAGTTTCACCAAAATTTTCGGGACATATTCGTTTATATGTGTTTTTAAAATGTTACATTTGGGTACAGTTTTTGCATTCTCTCTTTTCCTGCGGCAAATAAAATTATTTTTTCATTCTTTGAAAATTTCTTATGGCGTTTTTCATTAAAGATTCGAGAGAATTGTCCCAAAATTTAGAATTGATCTTTTCAATGAAATTCGTTGGCGCACTTTTGCAATAGTGGTAGAAACCATATGCACATCATTGTGAAATTTTTTGTTCTTTTACTACTTTTTTTGCGTTGTACATTAAATATGAATGTTTCCATTGGCCAAATCAATATATTTCATTTGAAATTTACATTTGCACTCATAATTGGATATTTTCCGATCACGAAGCACAAAATTTGTTTTTAATAGCACAACAAACATTTTAATCTGACATTTTGCTTTTGTGTGTTGGTGAATTCAGGGCACTTCTTTAAAAATATTCCGGACACTTCTTTCGTGTTGAGAATTGACCTGGAAGTGCACTTTCTTTTTCAATGAAACATAAAAAACATAAAATGAGCTCTTCTAGATTTGCTCTTTTCATAGAAAGGGCAATTTTTCTTCAATCGAAAACGCCATTGCACAGTTTTATTTAATTATATCAAAAATTGTAGTTACTTGAAGTTCGCGATTGACACTTCTTTTGATTTACTACTAAGATTTGAGTATGCATGGCAACATTCCTTTGCAGAACGAGCTGTGACAGAGTAATAATTTGGGTTAGTGTACGACATAAACATGGCTTTCTGACCATTAATATTTAACCCTACAGTTAGGGATAACCTGACGACTAAATTTGTTTATTGGTAAAGCGATTTTGGAAAGTCTGGAGTCTTTGCGTTAACTGCCAGACTAAATTTGATTATTGGTAAGGCCGTATATGTATAAAAATGAAACCCGTTTTCCGTTGTCATGACATCACGCGTGAACGGCTGGACCGATTTCGTTAATTCTTTTTTTGTTGTGTTTGTTATTGTCAGCAGAAGGTTCTTATGAAAGAAAAAATTAGAAAATTTAAGAATACTTAACCACCATATTAAATTTCTACTGTATTATTCTAAAAAAAATAGAAAAAGTATTTGCAGGGCTGTTATTCATTTCTATTTTATAAAAAAATATATTCCTAAGCCTACCAATTGAATTTAATATTCACAAAATGGTGCAAATACGTAAGCCATCAACTTAATATTGTGTGTGTATTCATTTTCATCCATCATCGTCATTGTCACGGCAAAGCAAAGGTAACCCCGATAGGTGGCGCTGTTGTCGATCTTCTTAACCACTCAACCGATTTGAATGGTATTTTGTAGGTGGGTATGGTTGGTTGTAACTTGATGGATAGGATAATTTTGGACCCGATAGGTGGCGCTGTTGTCGATCTTCTTAACCACTCAACCGATTTGAATGAAATTTTGTGTGGCGCTGTTGTCGATCTTCTTAACCACTCAACCGATTTGAATGAAATTTTGTAGGTGGGTATGGTTGGTTGTAACTTGATGGATAGGATAGTTTTGGACCCAATAGGTGGGGCTGTTGTCGATCTTCTTAACCACTCAACCGATTTGAATGAAATTTTGTATGTGGGTATGGTTGGTTGTAACTTGATGGATAGGATAGTTTTGGACCCAATAGGTGGCGCTGTTGTCGATCTTCTTAACCACTCAACCGATTTGAATGAAATTTTGTGGGTGGGTATGGTTGGTTGTAACTTGATGGATAGGATAGTTTTGGACCCGATAGGTGGCGCTGTTGTCGATCTTCTTAACCACTTAACCGATTTGAATGAAATTTTGTAGGTGGGTATGGTTGGTTGTAACTTGATGGATAGGATAGTTTTGGATCCGATAGGTGGCGCTGTTGTCGATCTTCTTAACCACTCAACCGATTTGAATGAAATTTTGTAGGTGGGTATGGTTGGTTGTAACTTGATGGGTAGGATAGTTTTGGACCCGATAGGTGGCGCTGTTGTCGATCTTCTTAACCACTCAACCGATTTGAATGAAATTTTGTAGGTGGGTGTGGTTGGTTGTATCTTGATGGATAGGATAGTTTTGGACCCGATAGGTGGCGCTGTTGTCGATCTTCTTAACCACTCAACCGATTTGAATGAAATTTTGTAGGTGGGTATGGTTGGTTGTAACTTGATGGATAGGATAGTTTTGGACCCGATAGGTGGCGCTGTGGTCGATCTTCTTAACCACTCAACCGATTTGAATGAAATTTTGTAGGTGGGTATGGTTGGTTGTAACTTGATGGATAGGACAGTTTTAGACCCGATAGGTGGCGCTGTTGTCGATCTTCTTAACCACTTAACCAATTTCAATGATTTTTTTTGGTTTGTATGGTTATATGGACGGATATATTTTTTGAATTTTTTCAACTAAACTCTCATTAAAGTGAATACCTATATGGGCACGTTGGAGTGAACCGAAAAAGCTAGGTTTTATACAGACACTATACACAAAAACTCTTGAAATAGAAAACTTTGGATTGGATAAATTAATGAATACAATTATCATCTGCGCTGTATTAAGATTATAAGATTGGTTATAACGATTTGGTTTTTTAATTAAATTTCTTAATGAAATTCAACATACAACACAGTTCAATTTAACATCCACATTTAGCGAGAGACCTGGCGTGTGGTCACAAGCACACTCTGTTTTTTTTTTGTATATGTGTAATAAACGACAGCAATGTGCATGCAGATCTTAAAATTGTTAAAATGCGCTTTATTTGATTTGATTGATTAATGAAGCTATCTACAGGAGATGTTTTACGAATTTGAAGTATTATTATTTTTCATAAACATTTTAAGCACATGTACCTCCAATTATTCATAAAAAAAAATATTAAGCATATTGCAACGAATAATCAAAGAAACTACATTTTGCACGGGCGAAGCCGGGCGGGTCCAGCTAGTAATATTTATAAAAGTAATGTGATTAAAAAGTAAAAATGAATGTATTATCCATAAACAATTGCAAACTAATATTTTAGTTCGTCGTGGAAGGCATGATAATCCTGTGGAATAACTGTTTTTAGTTCCTGTAAATGCAAGTAGGTATTTATCCTTTTTTATTTTCCTTTCTTCTTGATACATTTTTGGCCAGGTTGCCTTTTTTACCGTCTTGGATCTTTGAGGTAGAGGTGACCAATCATGATCAAAATCAAGCTTAATTGGATTGGAGTGGCGCAGTGGCAGAGTGGTAGTGTGTTGGGCTACTAAGCGAGGGGTCCCCGGTTCGAATCCCGAAAGAACCAAATTACATCTTAAGGTTTTTTTTCCACTGCGCCACCTCTCGCGAACGTCTGACAAACATCTGTCTGTAAATTGTCATGAAAGAGTTTCTAAGCCGTTTGAACTCGGTGTAAAATCGTAGATCCCTTCCATTACGTAGTGTTCTGCATGTTCATCGAATGACTTTTCGTCAGAAAAATCGCAAGGTAGTCTAGATAATGGATCTGCTATATTGGTCTTGCCCGGCCGATAAATAAGTTTGTATCTATATAACTGTAATCGAAGAATCCATCTTTCCATTCGTGCAAACGGTTTAGAACGTACGCCGAAAATAATCTCTAACGGCTTATGATCTGAAACAAACTCAAACTCTCGGCCAAATAGATAATAGTGGAATCTTTCCACAGCCCAACGCCAAAGCTTCTTTTTCTGTTTGCGCATAACGTCTCTCGACGTTCGACAAACTTTTGCTTGCATAAATGATTATCCGACCATCATTATTTCTGTCAAATTGAATTAAAACAGCAAAGAGTCCAATGGATTAATTGCTGATCTTTGAGAATCAGTTCAGTCACAGTGGATAATCGATTGAAGCCAAATTGAGAATAAATTTGCTTACAAAGTTAACGAGGCCTAAGAAACTGCGTACCTCTTCCCCTGTTGTTGGAAACATTTCACTGCGGCCACTTTGTCGATTAATGGACGTATCCCTTCGGCCGACAATCGATGGCCCAATAATTTGACTTCCGATACAACAAATTGGCACTTTTTATCGTTCAATGCCACATCATATTCTCGTAATCGCTGTAAAACTTTTTGTAATAGAATATCATGCTCCTCTTTCGATTCTCCGTAAACCAGAATATCATCAATGATATTCACGCTACCTTCACAACCGCTTAATATTTGTTCCATAATTTTCTGGAATAACTCGGGCGCACATGTAATGCCAACAACAACATCAACATCAAACGAGTATATATCAGGTGCTATTTCAATCCTGAAAATATAAAACATTTAAAAAGTAAGTGTTAGATACTGCCTATTGGCAACACCTTAATGATTGTCATCTTATTTATCATTATATACCGCATATTGCTAAAAACGGTATCTCCTATAACAGTATGCAGAATGAAGTCAGAATAAATCACTTGTTAATCAGCCAGCACAGAACAAGGTTGTGTTTTATTTCGTTTTAGGGGAACATTACAATAATTGGCGACGAGAAACTAAATTTAAATTAAAGCATACCTACAAATCGTGTTACGAATAATTGCTAAATTTAAAATAATTCAGTGAAAAATGCCCAACGAATCAAATCCCGCCGCAGCAATAACGTTGTTCCAGACAGCAAGTATTCCAGAATTCTCTCCAGAAAATGAAACGTTTTCCATTTGGAAACAGAAACTGGACATTCATTTTTGTGAAATTAACTGTACCGAAGACAACCAAAAGAAAGCAGTTTTATTAAAATCGGTAGGCGCAGCTCCCTACAGTGTATTACACAGTCTGTGCAGTGCAGATTCACCTATTTCTAAAACATACAAAGAATTGTGCATAACTTTAAATACACATTACACACCACCCACAATCATTTTCCGTGAACGAAAAAAAAATTTTTTTATCAATTAAACGCGAAAAGGAAACGGTGGCCGAGTGGTTTGCTAGAGTCAAGAGTTTGGCATTGAACTGCAAATTCAACGAAAACCTGGACGCCTTCGTATTAAACCAGTCATCATGCATTTACTTACTTACTTACTTAGGCGGCGCTACAGTCCGGGGTGGACCTGGGCCTCAACCAATACGCCTCTCCAGTTAGCGCGATCTTTGGCTAACTGCCTCCAGTTGCGCACTCCAAGTTGGTTGAGGTCCCCTTCCACTTGTGCGCGCCACCTAAGGCGAGGTCTTCCTCTACTGCGTTGTCCCTCCGGGTTGGAATCGAAGACTCTTCGGGCCGGAGCGTTGGTGTCCATTCGCTCTACATGTCCCAGACATCTTAGACGACTGATGCGTATTTTTTTGACCAGGGCGATGTCGCTGTACAGCTCGTAGAGTTCGATGTTAAATTTCCTCCTCCAAAACCCGTCAACGCAAACGGGACCGAAAATCACTCGAAGAATTTTTCGTTCGAAACGACCAAGGAGATCTTCATCCGTCTTTGTTAAGGTCCATGCTTCTGCACCATATAGCAGGACTGGGATGATGAGGGTCTTATATAGAGTCTCCTTAGTGTTTCTCGACAAAGCCTTATAAATCAGTTGCCTTCTTAGGCCGAAGTAACAGCGGTTGGCAAGAGTGATTCTTCGTTTGATTTCCGAGGTGATATCGTTTTCTGAATTTATAGCGGAGCCGAGGTAGACAAAGTCCCTAACTACCTCAAAATTATAGCTGTCTACTGTGACGTTCTGTCCGATTCGTCGATGTTGTGTGTCCCTTCTTGTTGACAGCATATATTTTGTCTTGCCCTCGTTTACCACTAAACCCATTTTTGCCGCTTCCGTACTGATACTTGCAAACGCGCCAGTGACAGCTCGCTGTGTTCTGCCAATAATGTCAATATCGTCCGCGTATGCAAGCAGTTGCACAGACTTTTGGAAAATTGTGCCTCTGGTGTTGGCTTGTGAGTTGCGCACAATTTTCTCAAGAATGATGTTAAAGAAGTCACATGACAGCGCATCACCTTGTCTAAATCCTTTTTTGACATCAAAGGTCTCGGTGAGATTGTTTCCGACCTTAATGGAGCAGCGAGAATTCTCCATTGTCATTCTGCACAATCTGACGAGTTAGGCAGGGATGCCAAAACTAGACATGGCTCTGTATAGCTCGTCTCTATAAATGCTGTCATATGCGGCCTTAAAATCGATGAACAGATGGTGGGTATCGATTTGGACTTCTTGGGTTTTCTCCAGGATCTGCCGTAGTGTGAATATTTGGTCGGCTGTGGACTTACCGGGCCTAAAACCGCACTGATAGGGTCCAATCAGTTCGTTGACAAATGGCTTCATGCATTTACCCAGTGCTATATTTGAAAGACTGTGTGAAGAAGACGAAAAATTAACAGTTTCTGATGCATTAAAAAAAGCTATGATCATCGAAACAAAGATAGAAAAAAAAATCGTCACCGAAGATTCCGTCAACTTTATGAACAAACGCACGTGGTCGAAGAATCAAGGAAGAAGCAATCAAATCAAATCAGTAATACAGGCAGTGGCAGTAGTGGCAGTAGTGGTCTTGGAGCAGTCAACGGCGGTGGTGGTGGTGGCAGAAATAGACGGACAAAGCAAACCTTGCAATAATTGTGGTTGGCGTACACATGGATCACAGTTTTGCAAGTATAAAGATAGTAGATGTCATTCCTATGGAAAAATAGGGCATTTAGCACCAATGAGCACATCTAAAACACAAAAAACTGTAAATTATGTATCAAATTCTGATAGCAATTCTTGTACTGAAATTAATAATGATTTGTTTGATCTTTCTATTTACAGTGTGGGCTCAAATTCTTCTAGTGGCATGTATTGTTTGCAGGTTATTTTAGATGGTATTCAGATGAACATTGCTTGTGATACCGGTGCTCCGTGTACGTTGGTTCCAATTTCGTTTTACGAACAACTTCCAAGTAAAAGGTCTCTTAGACCATGTAAAGTTCCTTATGTCAATTACAGTGGTGAAAGAATCCAACTCTTGGGTGAGTACGATGCAACAATATCTTATCGTGGTACTGCAAAGAAAATAGTTGTTGTTGTCTCAAATACAAAAAGTCCACCATTGCTTGGTCGTACTTTTTTTAGGCGGTTTAATTTTGATTTAGTGCAAGTAAATTCGGTTTCTATTAACGACATTTTTTCGGGTATTGTTAATAAATTAAAATGCGAGTTTTCGGAGGTATTTCAAGAACAGCTAGGTGCATACAAAGGCAAGAAAATTTCATTAAAAGTTAGTGAGGATTCAAAACCTTTGTTTCTTCAATTTGCATGGAAAAGCAAAGTGGAAAAACAATTGCGAAAGTTAATTCAAGATGGAGTACTTGAACAGGTTGAGGCCATTCAAAATGGAACGGTTCACTAGTTGCAAGGTGATGAGTTCATTCCATTTCGTAACAAAGCTTATGAGCTTTCTGTTGAATACGATTGCATCCTTTGGGGCTATAGATCCGTTGTACCGAAGAAATTACGAAATGTTATTCTCAAGCAACTCCACGCTTCACATTTAGGAATCGTTAAAACAAAAATGTTAGCTCGTTCCTACGTTTGGTGGCCGGGAATGGATAGCGAGATAGAAGGCTTGATCCATGATTGCATTCCTTGTCAAGAATTACAACAAAGTCCTGAGAAGTCTGCTTTGATTCCTTGGAATCCTGCCCATTCCATATGGAGTCGACTTTGCTGGACCCATTAAAAATGTTTACCTGTTAGTTGTAATCGACTCGTACTCTAAATGGGTTGAAGTCTTTAAGACAAAATAAATTACTGCCTCGTTTACTATCAATAAAATGAGGGAACTTTTCTGTCGTTACGGGCTAATAGACGTGCTCGTAAGCGACAATGGACGACAATTTACGTCTGAAGAATTTGCAAAATTTTTTAAAAACAACCATATAAAGCATATTCTTATGGCCCCTGGACAACGAACGGTCAAGCAGAAAACTTTGTTTAAACACTAAAAAAATCTATTTTAGCAAGTCTGAAAGAAGACACAAACTCGTGTTTAGATACTGTTATCAATAGATTTCTGATTGACTATCGCAATACCAAACATTGTACCACTGGTGAATCGCCTGCTAAGCTGTTTCTTGGACGACTTTTGAAAACACGCTTAAGTGGCTTAAAGCCTCCTACAACTAGAGAAATTATAGTTGAAAATCAAAATAAAAGTATAATGAACTTTAAAGGAAAACGCAATACTGTGTTTTCGACAGGGCAATCCGTTATGGTAAGAGATTATAAAAACCCTAACAAATCAAGTTGGACACAAGCTACTATAAAAAAACAATTAGGTCCCCGATCGTATTGTTGCATTTTAACTCACAATAATCGAGAAATTAAGCGGCACTTAGATCAGATAAGAAATCAAAGTAGGAACCAAAATCAAGAAGTTGAAACCAATGTTCAAGACGAATCATCGGATGTTGAAAATAGTAATATAATTTCTGTGGATGGTGAAATTCCTACTACTTCTTCAAGCGAAATGCCAGAAGCCGCCACTACAAGAATATTGAGACCACGCGAGGGTGGAAGAGTTATTACCTATAATAAGTAAAATAAAGACCTTAGTTATAAAATATATTATACCAGATACCAGATAATATAAGTCAAGTTTTGAATTATGAATTGCTATTCCTTGAAAATGTATCTTTAAGTCATGAATTATAATTTGCTATTTCATGGAAACTTATTTCAATATTTTCTATTAAATTTAAATGCTTAAAATCTGTTTTGAATTCATTGGATTTTATTAATTTATAAACATTTAGTTATCTAAATTTGTAACTCTATCTTAAGGGTGGACATGTTAGATACTGCCTATTGGCAACACCTTAATGATTGTCAACTTATTTATCATTATATACCGCATATTGCTAAAAACGGTATCTCCTATAACAGTATGCAGAATGAAGTCAGAATAAATCACTTGTTAATCAGCCAGTACAGAACAAGGTTGTGTTTTATTTCGTTTTACGGGAACATTACAGTAATTAAAATAAATTTTTATGAATTAGCTTTAAATTTGTGAAGATTTTAACTATAATAATGATATTATTACATTCGACAACAAATTTATTTCTTATTTGTTATTTCAACCTGATGAAATGCTTGTTTGACATCCAATCGTGAGAATATCTTTCCTTTGCGCAAATGTGGCAGAAAGTCCTCGATAGTTGACAGCGGGTAATTCTCTCTTTGCACTGCTTCATTTGCTTGTCTCATGATGATGCATATTCGAATGTCATCTTGTTTTGGTACTGGAACTATTGGAGAGATCCATTTGAACGGCCCATTTACTCTTTCAATTTTCCCCTGTGCTAATAACTCGTCAATCTTTGCATCGACTTTCTTTTGAATTGGCACTGGAACTCGACGATACGGTTAAGCTACGGGCTTGACATCATTTTTAAGAGGAATTTCGACCATAATGCCTTTCATTTTATTGAACTCTTTTTGATTTTCCGTTATTTGATCAATATTCGCACCAATTTTAAGTACTTTCAAGGCTGTGGCGGTGTCTCTGCCTAACAGAAATTTTACTCCTTCGTTTACAACATGAAATGATGCAATCAATCGCTGATCATTCAAGTAAATTTCAGCCTTGAAAACACCCAGTACTGTTAATACTTGTCCACCATAAGACTGAAAAGTCTTATCGCTTTTTTTTCGCGACTGATCGTTTGAACATTTTTATTTTTTAAATTATTCCACGTCCACGATCCATGATCATATATTTGGAACCAGAATCGATAATCGCCTTCAACAAAACACCGCCAACTTTGCATGCTTATGCAGTACTTACACAAAGTACATCGTTATATTCGTTGATGTCAATCATTTGAATTGTTGACTTTTCCTTAGATTTCAATGATTCATGTTCAGGCTTTACGTTTTCTTTGGAGAATTCTGTTTCATCATACGTTCGCTTACGTCGATTTTTAGCATATTCGTTTCGTTCCATATGAACAGTGCGAGTGAAACATTTTCGGGCAAAATGATACTTTCCACCACATTTGGCACAAGTTTTCCCAATGGCTGGGCACTTGATGTCACTTGCCTTGTGACTATTTTGGCCGCATCGACCACATTCACTATTATTGTTTCGAGAAACCAATGCCTGATTTGATCTCGGCTGTGAAAAGACTTTATTGACTTCTTCCGATTTTTCAAAAATTTTCGCGGGACCTCCTTGTGGTGTGGGTCAAAAATCTTTTGTTGTTTGTCCACAGCCTCAATAATTTTAGCCAATTTTAGGACGTCATCGAAATCGTCATCACCACGTTCGAGAATTCGTCGATGCAAACACTGTGATGGACAGCCCTCAGTGAGTTAATTCTTAATGTTGCTTTCAATTTGCTCACGGAACTCACATCGTTCAGCTTGAGTGCGCAGACGCATTACAAACATTTCAACCCTCTCATCGCATTTCTGTTTCATGCGCCTGAAAACATGACGCTAATCCAACCATTGTGATACAATTGTCTAAATAGAATCGCATTGCACACCTTTTTTTTTGTTAATCAATCCTATTCTTTTTATTAACTTGAATTTTTGTTAATTATCCTGATTTATTTCCTCAGCAAAATATTTGTTAATTTCCTTTTTATTTTAAATATAATTATTATCCTCGTCGCCAATGTAGTATTCTTGATTTATTTAATAAAACACAACAAATGAAAAGTTTCTTTCTATTTTCTATAATCGTTTGACAAATAGAATTTCTAATACCGGTTGCTATTTATAAAGTCGTACAGTACCGGTTGCTACCGATACTTTATAGGGGTGTTGTCAACATTACAAATACATAAATTGGATGTTAAGAGGAAATCAAATAAAAACTCACCTTGCTCATTGATTTCCTTGCTGCCCCAGAGATGGTGTCTAGCGTTAGCGTCGCAGCCAATTAGCAGATGCTCTTGTTTCGCATGAATCGCAGCTGAGAGCTGCACTTCTTCTGGTGGGGATGGTTTGTCGTGTACCATATAGGCGGATGATATGAAGAGTGTGTGAACACGGGAATATTCGGATTTAACAACTGTTAAATCACCCGAGCTAAAATTGGGACAAAGCAGACCGTTTATATATTTTTTTTTGCTAAAATGCATGCTCTGGGCTTACTGACCTCTTTATTGTAGAAAAGGTTGTAGTTGCTGTCTGAGAGACCTGCTATGGCTGATTTCCTGACCCAGGGCTCCTGCACAATGCCAAAGTCAACGTCTTCCTCTCTGAGGACGACCAAAAGATTCTCCGGTGCACATTTCGAGTGCTGGAGATTCGATTGGATGACTTTGATTGGAAGCGATCGCCAGTTCCTCCAACAATTTGTTTTCTGCTATGACATCGTCCATGTCGTCCTCAGGTACTACCGATCGAAAGATCTTAAGTTTGGCAAGCCTTATGCCAAACCTTAACTTGAAGTCTGCTGCTTCTAGTGCCGCTAGGCACTCCTTGTTGATAAGCAGGTAAGATAATCTGTTTTATTTAGAGAGTTAAAAATTAAACCTAAATTACTGCACAACGACAAAAATAACACAACTTCTGAAAAACAAAACACAGAACAGTTTATATCAACAAAAAATATTTTTAATAAACGTACATACAATAATACACTATGGATTTATCGCACACACTTCGACCGTACACATCTCATATTTTATTCAATGCGTTGGAAAGTGGTGGGATGTGGGAAACATTTACAATGCAGAGAAGTACACTTATGACCAAAGTTCCAGGAGAAGAGAACAAGAATGGAAAAATGAGAGAAAAATTCGCGAAAATGCTAAAAAAGCATTTGGAATTTTTTCCTTTTTAAAAATGCCAAATAAATTTTCTCCGCACTTGCGTGACACTAGATATCAAGATTAATAATTGCGTTTTGTGTTGATGCACATTATTTTTTTGGGTTTTTTTTAGACCGAATTATCCCACTTCTGACGCCATTTTGTAGGATTTCTATTTTCCTCTAGGGCAATAAAAACACTTCACCGATTAGTTTAAATCCACGTTTATATTATGTTTAATTTACAAAGGGGTTAGACTATAGCCGAAGTAGGCATGCCTGTCGTAAAAGGCTACTAAAATCCAACCTCCGTATACTGAGTGAAGTGTATACAAAAAAATGCAATGAACAAAACGAAAAGATTGATTACCCCAGGTGGCAGTCCAGCTTTACTGGAAAATCCAACCTCTTCGGAGGTCGGCTCTACGGATTCTGGGGAGAGCCGCTTATTGCAATTCATTGACAGAATGTACTCCACCACGCTTAGCTAGTCGGGAATACCACACCGACGAAGAAGAGCTAGAGCGAGAAACGAATCGGGTCCATAAGAAAAGACCTTGTAAGAAAGGGCGTGCCGGTTCTTCGCCCGAAGTCGAGCCCCTAAAAGAACAAAAGATTCAAGTACCGCAAGAAAAACAACTCCGAACGCAAATTCGCGCACGACAACCACGAAGACTACAGGGCAATGTCCCTTGAGCTACATACCGAGAAAATCCAGTAGTATACTTTCGAAATAAAATCAGAAAGGCCACATCGTGTTGTAGCAAGGGGTCTCCATCCCTCGTGTACCAAAGAAGAGGTTGATGCCGTTAAGAAGAAAGAGAACCAACAGACGGAAGAAAATAAGGATATCCTGGTAAGGCGTGGACTTCCGCTCTTTATGCTCACCTTCGATAGGTCCGATAAAATCGAAGATATCTAATAAAAATAAAAACCATATTAAATATTGGGTAAAAATCGAGCCCATGCGCAGTGAAAACGTTGCCAAGAATTCAATCACACGCAAATGTATTGCAAAAAAGAGCTGCGATGTGTAAAATGCGCCGAAAGTCGCTTCTCCCAAGACTGTGGAGCAAATAAACGAAACGAAATCTGTTAACGGAAATTTTACGAATAAGAAAACGAATGACTTGCCAATTTTTCTAAACTTGGCCCGAATACCCTTTGCTAACAAGGCCAAATATCTGGGAATGACACTCGACGCAAAGCTGAAACGGAATTCGCACGTGAAAATGAAACGTAAAGAACTAGATATCAAATATAGAGAAATGTACTGGTTACTTGGAAAACATTCCCATTTCAGTACTGAGAACAAATTGCTTTTATACAAGCAAGTGCTAAAGCCGGTGAGGACCTACGCTTCGCGAGAAAACATAGAAACCGACTAATCGGACATATCAACAATACAGTTTTAGATGAGAGCAATTTATTGCGCCGACTACAAAGAACGAAACCGAAAAGACTTGGCAAGATAAAATTGACCGCGTCTAAATTGCGGAACATGCAGGATCTTTCATTGGAAAGTAACCTGCCAAAAGCTATCAGCAGATTAAATCTAATAATGAGGAGGAACTCACCTCGTACATTGGTGTCTGTGCTACCCCATAGCGTATGGAGGGAGTTAGCATCACAGCCCGCAATGATGTCCCATTTTTCCCGTTCTGCTGTCCTCACAAGTGAACGGGTAAGCTCTGAGGGTGGATTGTCCGACTCGTGTGGCATGTAAGTTGTAGCTAGCATCAGCGTACCTTTTCCTGCCCTATCTCATTTGACGGCTGTTTAGTCTGAATCGCTGAGACTACGTAAAAGAAAAAGTTTAAGCTGTTTTCTTGCGACTATGCATGTTCTAGACTTACCATTTTCTGGTGTATTGTGGTAAGTAGTCAAATCTTTGGAATTCAGCCCCATTATCTTCCCCCGGAGAGTCCAGGGTTCTTGAATGACGGCGACGTCTAGTTTTTTTGTCTCCATAATGAGGACAAGATTCGCGCTGGCCGCCTTACTGTGATGAAAATTTATTTGCGTTGTCTTCATCACGGTTAGCTTGTTGTTCTTCTCTACTGCTGTCTTTTGCCGCGTTATGCCTACGCGGACCTTGAAGTCTTGCTTCCGGAGCAGTGACAGCGATTTGTGACTTAGTAAAATCGTCACGTCCATGCCATCCTGGGAGTATTCACCCGTTTCTATGAATTTCCATTCCCTGCTTTAAGGCTAAGGTTAAGGAATTGCAGGTTACGTTCTATCCTTTCTACGGGTAGATACGCCCCTTTCATGCGCATAAGACCCTTTGGTCTGGTCATGCTTAGGATTTCCTTCCTGTCAACAACGCGCGGGTCAGCATTTGACCAAGGTGCGTTCATGTTGATGATGAAACCCTTCAATCAGTCCAGAGTCTCCTTGTTGTCGCACTCCATCGTTTTGAAACCCGTGAAGGTAGAAAGCTGTGCAAATAATGGGATCCGTTGTTCAATCAATTCCCATTGGTTGGATGTCAGTTTACGGTCCGGATTACCGAAGTCGACAACTGCGACTTGAAGACTTTCTTTCACCTTTTCGGCGAATTTCAGTCTTTTTGCCTGCCTACCTTCTACCGGGGAGGTTGTGTCATCATTACGACCCCTTTTGGAGACCACGGGAGCGCTCCCTGGTTTGGACGTATCCTTGCCAGAGACCACTCCTTGACACTATGAATCGGTCGCAGCCGAGGTGAAAGGCAAACGGAATATCGCCCTCGATGCAACTAATTTCATGTCGGCTAGCCGATAGGCTATGGCATATCACAGGCATTGGCGGCCGCATAAGAGCTCCCTCGCTCGAGATTTCTGTGAAGTCAGTCTTAGGTTGGGCGCTAGCACAAGGCTCACCACAGTCCATGGACTGCCTTTCCAGAAAAACAAGAGCGTTCTGAAGCCTTGTCTCTGTCGTCTAGTTGGTGCTTTTTTTGGAGTTTCTCAATAGTCATCTTACTTACATCTTGTAGACGAAATTGAGTATTTGGATGAGCTGGCAATGGATTGATTGGCATCTTCCTCGAGAAAAAGATTCTCGAGTCTGAAATCAACCGTTCCTATGCTTCCCTCAACCAAAGCTGTCCTGCTGGTCGACGGTTCTTGGAGTAAGAGAATCTCTTCCTCCTCCGTCATTTTCGTATTAGAATCGGTATTGCCTAAGTTCTTGGTGCCAGATTCATGCACACCAGTCCTGTACTCAACCCTGTACTGTACTCAACCCTGTATACAGAAAAGAGGAATTTGGATTGAAACTAGAGGTCCCCAGGTATCTAGAATTCGCCGTTAAAAGACACCATGACATTGTACCATACATCCCATGGGCACGGTTGTTAACCCGGGATCCGTCATATTCAGTCGAAAGCAGTGACACCTCGTGCAGGATGTGATGCTTCACCACGTATGATGATCTTGGGAAAAACTGTCCCTGATTTCCTTCCGAAATCCGGTGCTTTCTCAGCCTGGAACGTATCCCAGACTGGATCTACCCCGGATCTCCTGGAAAGTGACCTACTCAAGGCAAGCTGCAGTGGCATCTCGCCCTTGGTCCGGTCAGCTTCCTTTCAGAAACCTTTGCCACAGTAGTGATAAAAAGTTGCGATTCATTATATAATTTAAAATGTGTGACAATATAAATATTGTATTTGCATGCAGGGACTAATACTAAATATGCTTCCCACGTTGAAAGCTTGAGCTTTTAATAGACATTTTTAACATTTTCCTCTGTGTTGTTGACGGGCTGAATGCATATTTTTGATATGGCCCTGTTCACTAAGCCATCCTGTGTCTTAAGACTAACAACTCGGACAAAGGTTTTCACAACTCGAGCTAATGGCTATTTCATTGATGGTAGATTGTCATCTTTGATTAGTACTAGTGTACCCTCTGTGATGTTCTTCGAAGTTACATTCCAGTTACGCCTCTCTTGTAAAGTATTCAGGTATTCTCTAGTCCATCTGTTCCAGAAGTGTTGCTGCATGGACTGCCTCTGTTGGCAGGCGGAGAGTCGACCAATTTTTTGGGTAGTAAAATCTGGCTCAAATATAGTATTTAAGGATGTACCAACCAAAAAGTGACCAGGAGTAAGAGCATTTAAATCATCAGGATCATCTGTAATTGGACTTAAAGGGCGAGAATTAATAATAGCCTCGATTTGACAAATGAGAGTATGTAAGCCATTAAAATTTAAAGTTGCGTAACCAACGCATCAATTTTTACCGAAGCCTCCCACAGGCCGCCGAAATGGGGTGACCGGGAGGTATAAACTTCCAATCGATGCCTTCATTGACGCACTCTCGATGAATGGGGTCGAAGTTGTTTTGCCTAGTGTCAAATAATTGCTTTAATTCTTGAAGTTTAGAATTGGCTTCTACAAATTTAATTGCGTTGTCCGAGAAAATCATGCTTGGTTTTCCGCGCCTGGATATGAATATTCGAAAAGTTGATAGAAATGCGACACTGAACAGATCCGTAGCAAGCTCAAGGTGAACTGCCTTAGTTGCCATGCAGACAAAAACACAAACATATGTTTTTGTACGACCTCTCCCTCGTATTCCTGATTTGGTATAAAAAGGTCCACAAAAGTCGATGCAACAATGATGAAAGGGTTTCGATGGTTGTACACGCTGCGATGGTAGATCTCCCATGAGCTGTTCACAAACGATCTGTCGTGCTCGAAAGCATCGTATGCATTTGTTGATTACCTTTCGTATAAATGTCTGCCTCCCAGAGGCCAAAATCGCTCTCGTAGCAATTGTGTAAGTGCTTGACAACCTGCGTGGAGATTTGTTATATGAAAATTATTTATTAACGTTTCAGTAAAGTTATGAGATTTCGGCATGATGATTTAATGCTTTGCGTCAAAGTTAAGTAATTAATTATGAAGTCTTCCTCTAACACGAATAAGCCCAAAGTTATCCAGTAATGGATGAAGCGTTCTTAACGAACTGCCTTTGCCTATCTCGAGACCATTTTGAAGCCTCTTATACTCATCCGGAAAAGACGTTTTTTGAACCGGTCTGATTATTAGTTTTAGTCCCGTATCTAAATTAAATATTGATAATGAACCGTATATTCGATCTTCCTTTGGTAAATTTGTATTTTCGATTAACCGCATTATATATGCAAAAGTTCTGCGCATGCGATTGAAATCGTTGATGAATTTGCATTGCGATATAATATCTTCGGTTATTGAAACTGTTGTATGAATAGGGTAGACAGGATTTTTCAGGACTAGTCAGGGTACTGAAACAGAGATGGTGGCGGATGAACCCTTTATGGGCCAACGGCAGCACTCATATCCCCGAAGTGGGTTACTGGCAACGGAGTTTTCCGACCCGCTGTCCTAGGGTCAATTCAGGGCCTGGTCCTCCAAGTTGGGGGTTGTGCGTGGGGTTAACTACCCAACCACGGAAAAATTGAGCCAGTTACGAAGCAACCAGAAGCCTCGGAAAAAAATGGATCTACTGTTGACGACCCCGCAAAACGGAAAAAGGACAACGACTTTCGGATTTGCACGTGGAATGTTCGGACCCTGAACAGGCCGCGTGCAGCCGAACAATTAGCGGATACCCTCGAATGCTACAAAGCAGATATAACTGCCATCCAGGAAGTGCGATGGGATGGACCGGGCAAAAAGCAGATGAAAAACTGTGACATTTATTATGGTGACTGCTATAGAGAGCAAGGACAGCGCTTATTTGGATGTGGATTTGTCATACGCGGCAGACTTAGGCAAGAAGTCTTGAGCTATCGACACGTGAGCGAACGTATCGTGACAATCCGCATCAAGGCTAAATTCGCCAATATTAGCCTGATATGTGCACACGCCCCCACAGAGGAAAAAGATGATGCTACCAAAGATTGTTTCTACGAGCTCCTCGACCAAACATATGAGCAGTGTCCTAAGTATGACGTTAAAATCATCCTTGGTGATTTTAACGCCAAAATAGGCAGGGAGGACATCTTTGGTAGTGCAATTGGTAAGCATAGCCTGCATGACACCACGTCTGGAAACGGACTCAGGCTAATTGACTTTGCGGCGGGACACAACGTCACTATAGCTAGCACACGGTTCCCGCACCTCAAAATTCATAAAGAAACATGGCTGTCACCGGATCATCAAACCGTCAACCAAATTGATCATGTTGCGATCGACGTAAGGCACTCTTCCAGTGTTCTAGATGTTCGAACGTTCCGAGCGGCCAACATAGACTCGGACCACTACCTTGTTGTAGCCAAGGTACGTATGCGGATATCTCAGACGCCACAACAACGGCGAAATACTGTGAGGAGATATGACGTCGCACGGCTGCAATCGCAACAAACAGCCAGAATCTTTGCCGATCGCGTATCCCTCAACTTATCCAGAAGTCCAACACAGCCAGCATCAAATGCCGAGGAGCAATGGTATCGATGCCAAGAGGCCATCAGAGACGCCGCAACTGATGTGCTAGGTTTCACCCGACCACCACAACGAAACCCTTGGTTCGATGAAGAGTGCCGGCAAGCACATGCAGCAAAGCAACTCGCCTACAAAGCCGCGCTGCAGAGAAGGACGAGAGCGGCTCGTAAGCTTTACGAGGAAAAGAGGAGGGAAGAACACCGGCTTCTCAGGAGGAAAAAGAAAGAGCACGAGAAGCGCGCGATCGAGGAAATAGAGAGGTGCTACTCTAGGAGTAATGTTCGGAAGTTTTACCAACAGGTAAAAAGAACGTGTCGCGGCAACAAGACCCGAACAGAGACCTGTAGAGATGAGCAAGGGAACCTTGTAGTAGAGTCACAGTCGGTGTTGAGGATATGGAAAAACCACTTCTGCAGACTGTTAAACGGCGAAGACCAAGATCCCGCTGTCAGGCAGAACGAACCATTCAATCTGGACGATGAAAGCCAAGATTTCCGTCCACCCGATCAAAATGAAGTGAGGATAGCAATATCTAAACTGAAGTCCAACAAGGCTGCTGGACCAGACGGCCTACCAGCCGAGCTATTTAAAGCAGCGGGAGATGACATGGTAGAGAGCATACACCAACTCATCTCTAAGATTTGGTCGGAAGAAAGTATGCCTGATGAATGGAACCTCAGCATCGTGTGTCCGGTTCACAAGAAAGGAGACCCTCTAAACTGCGCCAACTACAGAGGTATTAGTCTTCTCAACATCGCATACAAGATCCTGTCTGCCATACTGTGTGAGCGCCTGAAGCCATACGTCAACGAACTGATTGGACCCTATCAGTGCGGTTTTAGGCCCGGTAAGTCCACAACCGACCAAATATTCACACTACGGCAGATCCTGGAAAAAACCCAAGAAGTCCAAATCGATACCCACCATCTGTTCATCGATTTTAAGGCCGCATATGACAGCATTTATAGAGACGAGCTATACAGAGCCATGTCTAGTTTTGGCATCCCTGCCAAACTCGTCAGATTGTGCAGAATGACAATGGAGAATTCTCGCTGCTCCATTAAGGTCGGAAACAATCTCACCGAGACCTTTGATGTCAAAAAAGGATTTAGACAAGGTGACGCGCTGTCATGTGACTTTTTCAACATCATTCTTGAGAAAATTGTGCGAAACTCGCAAGCCAACACCAGAGGCACAATTTTTCACAAGTCTGTACAATTACTTGCATACGCAGATGACATTGACATAATTGGTAGAACACAGCGAGCTGTCACTGGTGCGTTTGCATGTATAGAAACAGAAGCGGCAAAAATGGGTTTAGCGGTTAACGAGGGCAAAACCAAGTATATGCTGTCAACAAGAAGGGACACACAACATCGACGAGTCGGACAGAACGTCACGATAGACAGCTATAACTTTGAGGGCCACTCTTGATTTCGAACATAATAATCTGACTTGAATTTTTCCATTATTATCTATGCTCCTGAACTAGATGCAAGCTCCAAGTGCATGCATACTGGCATCACAAAAGCTATGCAACTCTAAAGTAGCCATAGATGAAAGGGCATATCGTGGAAATTTAATTGAATCTATTAATGGCAACTCGTTGCAAAATTTGTTGCCATGGCGAATTGACTTGGTTGGGTGCTTCGCAAGACTCCATGTCCAAAAATTTTTTAGCAGCATGTTGTATATCGCTTGACTGCCAAAAGATGGAAAAAACGAGAAGTTACGAAGTGCAGCTGTGAAGCCGAATCTAGCAAAGCTCTCCCTGGGACAAAGTGTCCGTATTTATCCCGTACAAGGACGATCGCTGTGGCGAGAAAGACAAATTGAGTTGATTCCTCGTTACATTTAGATGGTGTGGAGGTTGATGTATTATTTATGGTAGAAGTTAAAACCGTATTATTCAATCCTGAACATGATGGCTGATTGTTTGGAAGGAGTTGTGAATGTGTAGAACAATCCTCGCAATTATCACTTAGTTCATTATTAGTGCTGTTAGTATTGCGCACTAAGTGCAATAATGTGTTATGACTTCCTTTACACTGTTTACAGCCTTTGGATCTACAAAATCTAATAGAGTGTCCAATTCGGAAACAATTCAGACAGAGTCTCTTCGATTCAGAAATACGCTTATCTACAGAAAGAGCAGAGAAAACTTGAGAACTGTATACATTGTGGCCACTCGAATTACAAAATATGCAGGGGCTGCTAGAATTTGTTATATTTGATGTAATGAGTACCTTACGTGTGTTATGTTTTGGATTAAAGTTGTTGCTGTTGTTTCCTCTTTTGGTGTAATTCTGCTGCAGGGTGCTCTCCATATTTTCAAGCGTCTGGCATCTCTTATCCAAGAATGTAGACATCTCGTCCCATGAGGGAATAACGTTGAGTGGTGCTTCTTCTTCCAATCTTCCTTGTGTTTGCGTGTCCAGCTTATTCCCAATTAGAAATAACAGAAGACCATCGGCCAGTTGCTCTTTGCTGCCTAAAGATTGGAGTGACCGGAGATGGGAATTAACAGAATCGCTTATTTCCCGTAAATTACAAGCAGTTGCAGACGTAACTGTTCGCAAATCAAATAATTCTCGTACATGTGCCTGAAAAATTAACCGATTATTATTAAATCTAGATTTTAATAATTCCAAAGCCTTTTTGTAATTATCCGATGTTATCTCCAATGTTTCAATCGTTCGTAGTGCAGCATCAGTTAAACAGGAACGGAAATGCTGGAACTTTTCAATTTGGGAGAGTTCCTCGTCGAAATCGACCAAGGTAAAAAACATTGATTGAAAATTTGGCCACTCAGTGTACTTTCCAGAGAATTTCGTAAGTTAAATTTTCGGTAAATGCGCGTTTTTAACCTTGGGAACTGAAATTAACAAGAATTCGTCGTGGACCGGAGGAATTGCACGCGGTTTTTTAGCACTAATAAATGTCAAGATTCGTGTTTTAACTGCACAATAATTTTCCTCGAGCTCAAATCGTTTCTCACTTTCAAGTTCCTCTTCATCGAGCACTTCTATTTGCGTCTGATGCTCATCAAATTTTTCGGCTAATGATTCTAGCATACCGAGTCTAGTTTCTAATTCAGGCAATGAAATATCATTGGAAACATTTGAAAGCCAACTTTTTAACTTTGTTAAACGCCCCAGAACAGAAGCGCATTTCTTTTTTAATGCACTGATATCATTTGACATATCGAGATAAGATTTTAAAACACGGATTTAGTGTGATTCGGGTTTTTTTGATTTATTAGGACTGTATGCGGAGTCCTGTCACGGTCGCCAATGTTTGACAATTTAATAATTTTTAAACTGTATATTAATAAAAGACAAAACTTTCAATAGTTCATAGGTTTATTAACAATTTATGCTTCAACAACTGTCATCAACGAGAACCCAAGAGAAAGAGACAATGACATCTAGAAACTGCACGATATGATATTCATATATTATCTAGATACATAGTAAATGCTGAAATTAAGCGGTACACGTTACAGCACTCATCATCGCCAATGAGGAGAAAAGCTTTAAATACAAAAGAAGGCAATACAATTCACGTTAGGTATTATTTACATTGTATATTATACTCGTACATAGTTAGTATCTACAGTATTGATTATATAATTTTAAATGTGTGACAATATAAATATTGATATTTGCATGCAGGGACTAATACCTATAAAATTGAATATGGATACCGATGATCTCAAAAGGAGTGCTCAGTTTATATTCATTAATGTCCGTACTTTTGGCGCTCAGACGTAGAGTCATTGGAGTCTTAAATGGATCGTTCAGTATGAATGCGTTATGAGCCTGGTTTAGGCCACGTAGGCAACTGTGATGAAGGTGAGAAGGAAGCGGCACGCTCGCGGCTGCTCGACTCAGCTCGACGGATGGGGGGAGTTTTTACTCTCTCACTATACAGCTCTTGCTCTAAACACTCGGACAGACAGATCGATTCCGACCAAAAGGTCGGCAGGTATCCGGATACTCCGCTACCGACTGAGCTATTTTTCGACACGGGTCGTAGAATATCTTTATCCAGTCCAGGGGAAAGAGGATGGGATAGAATAGGGAGTTATTTGTGTATGGGAGTGGGATAAGAAGGGGGAGGGTGTGAAGCGCCCTTTGGCTTATTGGCTCATCTAAAGAATATATCAAGAGTCTTTACCAGTACTCAGCCTCATACAACTCGTCAAGTTCGGCGCTTACAGTAGAGCTTCCATACTTTGCATTCAATTCTAAACTATAGTAAACTTGAAGTTATTTTTAACATGTTGGTATATTTGATTTTAGGATATGATGACTTTATGGATGAATCAGCAAGGATTTCCATTAATTAATGTTTCTAGAACTGGAAATAACATCACAATAACTCAAAGCCCTTTCAAGCTTGATACGTCAAAAACGTTCAGTACAACAAACATGCCACATAATAACCTTACGTCGGAAAGTGGAAAAACATTGAAGCAGAAGCAAACTAACTCCATTAAGTGGGCATTCCCATTAACATATGTTACAAACATAAATAACTCTTCAGTACAAATATGGATGAACAATCTGGAAGGTACGTTAAATTTGATTATGTGTTTAATTAATCATTATACCATTGAATTGCAATTTAAAAAATATGAAATTAAGCAAATCTTAATAAGCCAACAAACATAGCTGTACCGGCCCGGCTTCGCCCGTGCAAAATGTGGTTTCAAAAAAGTTGACATCCGTTAGCATGTGCTTAGTATTTTTTTTAGGAATAAGTGTACATGTGCTTAAAACGTTTATGGAAAATAATGCTTCAAATTCGTAAATCATCTTCTGATAGTTTTATTAATCAAGCAAATCAAATAAAGAGCCTTTTAACTTAGTTTTGGACTTAAAAGATGGGCGTTTTAGGTATCTAAAAAATGGAATTAATTTCATTCAAATAGACAAAGGAGAAGTTCACTTTTTTTGTGTTTAAAGTCTAATTATTGAGTTTCTTCGACTTCCACAATCAAAATCAAATATTTTTAAATGCACGAACTTGCTCCTCATAGAAACCTAATAAATAAAAAAAAAAATTGTCAAAATCCGTTCACCCGTTTGTTCTGTAGCTTCCTACAAAAAAATATTCGCTTTGTTTTATATTATTAGGGATTATATATCAGGTGGGCCATAAGAAGTCATCCGATGTTGTTTGGTTCTAATTTTTTTTTCTAAATGAAAAACTTCGAACCTTTAGAATTTTAATTGTCAAGTCGGAAAGCTGATATCTACCACATGGGCGCCGTCACAATTGATTGCCATACGGGTTCGTTTTATGGCATTTTTCATCACTTCGGCGAGAACTTCGGTCGACAGATTCTCGCACTCGTGTCGAATGTTGTGCTTGTGGGCTTCTAGGGTCTCGGGCTTGTTCACGTAAACACGGGATTTCAAAAAAACCCACCAAAAAAAGTCTGGAACGGTTAAATCGGGCGATCTTGCGGGCCAGTGCAAATCGCCAAAACGAGAGATGAGGCGACCCGGGAACGCCGCCTTCAGAATATCGGTTGTGGCTCGCGCAGTGTGTGACGTAGCTCTCCTGTTGGAACCACATGTCCTCCATTCCTAATTCGCCTAATTGCGGCAGAAAAAACTCGGTTAATATGGCCCTATAGCGTCTGGTCTATGTTTCCGGCGACAGCTCGACATCCTCCTCAACAGCGGCGATATTCTCGGCACAACGGGCGCTGCGGGGCCGGCCACTCTTGGCAACGTCTCGTGTGGTCCCATACTCTTCAGGGTTGGTGCCCAAACGGCACAGTGTTTGCGCAGTCGGTGTCAGACGGCGGTGGCGCCGAATTCGCGATTCGCCAACACTACAGACGAATTATTACGTAAAAAAATAGACACGATTATTCCGCGTTCTTGGGAAATGTATCGCTAAATGGCTTGTTCACTTGTATTCTACAAAATCTGCCTGTTGGGCTTCCTATCGGTGTCATACCAATAAAAATCCCTGTGACATTCAAAAACATACAAAAAATTTGAAAAAAAGCTACAAACTGTGGTGGAATATGATGGAGTTAGGGAATTGTTAGCAAAAAAAGAGACAGCAAGAAAAAGGGTCAATCTGATTTGAATAGTCGCCGAGTGTACCCACGTTAATTACTTTAAAGGAAAAATAAAGAATTCATTTTCAGTTTGATCGAGACTAAATTCATTTGTTTTCTACTTGGGTATTTCTCTAACAATTCAGAAGTGGGACCATCGTGTTCCCAATTATAGTTGTCGCAAAATATATTAGATGTTCGGTTTCTTTGCATAAAATAATATAAATTTCGTCAAAGTGAATGGTGACGCCGAGGGATGATAGAGCTTAAGAACGGGAGCATATGCGAGTAGAAACAGAGCAGGTAAATCGACAGAAAAATATTGGTGGAGAAAATAATGGTAATGCTGGTGGTGGTTGTGTTGGTGAGGGCTTAGGAGGCGAGGGCGAGATAGATATAGAATGACGAAACGATCTGTAAAACAAAATAGATGAAAGACGAAACAGAAATAACCAAAATGAAGATATAAACATAAATCAAGAAAAACCTAGAAGGAAACAGCAAGATTTTCAAAATCTAGGAAATTCTGAGAGCGGTGGACAATTGAAATGGATACATGATCAACGAAAATCGCTTACGCAATGAGCAAATTCAAAGACGTGACCAAAATATCAATATTTTCGTTGAACAAATTCAAGGATTAACGCAAAATATCCTCCCAAACGCCAGGTGTACTCTAAGAGCTCATGAATAGACACTTATTGCTTGTCAAATGATGCCGGATTTAACCAAAAATAAAGAAAAGTTTGATGGAGAAGGCGACATGATAACAGCACAAACTTGGCTTAAGAATATCGAAAGTATGTGTCGTCTTCATCGATGGTCAGAATAATATACGTTGCACATGGCAAAGTTGAATTTGGTTGGTGGTGCTATACGTTGACTAAATGCGAGATTCGGCGAGATTATAAATTGGGTTCAGTTCAAAATAGCTTTCGAAAATACATTTTACATCAAGGAAAATATGTCTACTAGATGGCAACGAATGGCAAGCCGTCTACAACAAAAGGGTGAAACGTAAAACGCTTATTTTCACGGAAAATACGACCTTTGCCGGCAATTGAGGCTCACCTTAGATGAAATTAAGGAGATAATTCTTACTGGACTATGGGCACGGGATGCAGTGAACTCTTTAATGGGCTGTCGACACTTAAATGCTGATGCTCTCCTGCACGACATCCTAAAATTCGAAAGAATGGGTTTAACATTTATTGGTCAGGACAGATTCAAATCAAGTGAATTCCATCCGTCAGCACCCTCACCAAGGAACAATGAACACCACGACGCAGGCAGTCGTCCCTATGTAGCAAGGGAGTTGATATGCTATAACTGCCGAAAAGGCGGTCATCTATCAAGAAATTGTCCAGAGCGTCGACCATCTCCAATTTGTTTTCAGTTTTGTCAGCAAGGACACATTTATCGAATGTGCTCCAATCAACAAGGGGCAGTAATACAAGTAGATAGTTCGCCGCAAAACGGAATTCAGAAATATTTAAAGACTGTTTATGTTGGCGACTGCCGATTATCTGCTTTTGTTGACATTGGCAGTTCGTAATGTACTATCGAAGCCACAACAGCCCTCCTAATGGATTTTGTATTCAGCGAAGCCTAATGGAGCTAAAATCGTTTGGTCCAGCTGAATTTAAAGTCATTTCACCCGGGTGGATTGTTTCATCACTCAAGGTTGATGATGCTCTTGCTGAGAATATTGAATTTCGTGTGGTGGTGATGAAGTACAAAAATGGGATATTTTGGTTGGACGTACTTATACCGAACTTCCATACATAGTATACGCGAAGGTCGGCAACTCGTTACAGTTCACAAGAACAAATGAGCCACAGCCATTTACGGAATTCTCGTATGCAGATAGTGCAAAGTCATCATGGAAAGTTGAAGATACAACGATAATATCAAATGGTTCAGTTTAATTCACAGCGGTTTAAGGGGACAATCAAATTTTACTACCAATTGCCAATATCAGTGGAGAGGAGGTGGCTGTTGGAGGAGTTTTTAATATTGATAAGGACATCACAAATTATGAAAATCAGTCACCAAAATCAGCAATCGAGTTAAAGGATGTCAACGTGGATGCAGATAATACATCATCTGAAAACCTGCAAGAGCTTCTGGATATATTAAATCAGTTTAGAGACTGCATTGCTCTTGACGACAATGAAATTGGATGTACCAGTAAGTTCAACATGGAAATACAGGAGTTAGCAGGAAGCAAGCCTCAATATTCAAAACCATATACTGCAAGCGATGCTGAAAAGAAAAAAAATTAGAGAAATTGTCGACGACTGGAGAAGAATGGGTATAGTTACAGACACCAAGTCATCATACCCGAGTCCTGTGTTGCTGGTTAAAAAGAAAACTGGTGAATCCAGACTAGTGGTTGACTTTCTGCTGCCGAATATGGATGATCATTTAGATATGCTTGGACGCTCAAAGCTATTTTTTGTCTTGGATCTTGCTCAAGGGTTTTTGCAGCTGCCGATTGACCCAAAGGACCGACGCAAAACAGCATTCATAACACCAGAGGATACCGGTGAGTTTACACGCATGATTTTTGGACTTACAAACGGACCATTTTATTTTGACAAACTTATTCAAAAGGTGTTGGGTCCTCTCTTCTCAGCGAAACAGAGTAGTATTTTTTTACTTAGACGATATATTTATACCTGGACTTGATTGGAAAGATCTGAAAGAACGTCTAATCTTTGTTTTCAAAGCGCTTCAAAAGCATTCCTTACTATTAGACTGTAAAAATGTGAATTTCTTAAGAAACGTGTTACCTCGGCTTTTAAATTTCTGAAAAGGGCATCGAACCTGGTCAAAGTAAAGTCCAAGCTATAGGGAGATTTTTTAAGGCAGGAAACGTTCATGAATTTCAACAATATAATGAAGATGGTCAACGACATTTCGTATATTATATTGGCAATTAGCAGAAGAACAACCGATGCTGCTCGAAGAAGCTTACTCGAATGGTATGACATCTTCATACCATTCGAGTAAGCTTGAACTATTAGCCGTTATATGGGCAACAACACGATTAATATTTCTTCTCATAAATGTAAATTTTACTATCATCACGGACTGCCAAGCTTTTATTTATCTCAACACTCAGAAAACGCGAAATCCTCAGTATGTAGGTGGTATAATTTACTTTGCGAGTACGACTTCAATATTGAACATCGATCTGGAGTGAAGCTTAACCATGTCGATGCTCTTAGTCGCGCACCAATGGGTGAAGCACCCATTTCAGAAGATTTAGAAGAGAGGGCATATGTGTTTGCGGTAACAGCAGATGAAGATGAAATTATTATGTACCAGTCCCAGGGTGAGAGGCTTCAAAAGAAAATAAACATATTGCGCAGCAAGGAACCAATTATGTATACACAAATTGATAAAGGCGAAATCATTTAATTTATTTTATATAAAGTCGAAGGCAACGAACATAAATATGTTATCCCCAAGTCGATGAGAAAAGTTTATAATATTAGATTTCACGACTTACAAAGATATTTTGGGTTAGACAGAACCTTGTCAAAAATTAAGAGATTTCTATATTTTCCAAGCATGCGGCGCTATGTTAAGCAACATATTGGTGCATGTTTACATTGCTTGCTTTCGAAAACACAAACTGGAAAGCCAGCTGGAGAACTACATCCAATACCACCAGGTAATAGACCGTTGCCAGTTGTGCACTTGAATCATTTGGGACCTTTCTCCACTACCTCAAAGGGAAATAAATATATTCTTGTTATCATTTGCAACTTGACTAAATTTGTGAGACTAGAAGCTGTCCGTAACACCAACGCTGAAAATGTAGTACAAAGGTTAGAGAATCTTGTGACTGATTTAGGAGCCAAAGAACAATTTGTGACAGACCGAGGGACTTGCTTCACTTCCTTATCCTTGGAACAATTTTGCCAAAAACATGGAATATAACATCTGAAGCAAATGGACAGGTTAAGAGGGTCAACCGCACTCTGATACCTACAATCGTAGCAACCCTTGATAAAAGTATGGAAGGATTGGGACCTGAAGCTTAAAAATGTTAAAAGAGATCTGAATAATAGCGACAACAAAAGGACTGGAAATCTCTGTTTCAACTGTTATATGGGTATGGGTATACTCCACGTTTCGATGAAAGACAACTTACAATTAATGATGAACCCAGACGTTATCAGCGACCAGAGATTTTATGAGATGAGGCAGTTTATCGAATATTAACAGAGCAAAAGAAATTCAAGGACCGGTATGATCGCAGTAGACGAATTACCATTCAATATGACGTTGGGGATATTGTCTTTATGAAAACAAACCCAAATACCGCAGGTGATTCGACTAAATTGCACCGTAAAAACCGAGGAACCCTTGTCGTAACCAAAGTTCTCCCAAACGATACTTACGGAGTTGCAGCCTTACGGTATGATGACTCCGGACGAAAATACTCCTCGACGGCTCACGTAAGTCAATTAAAACTATGGAGAGCACCAGACCACAAAGATAATGAAATTGAATCAGAGGCAGACGAGGAACTTGTTTTATCAAGTAGGTACGTTTACGACCCATACTGATGATTAGAGACCGGATTATATGCATTTGCATATTTTGCCCAGTCTTGCCTGTAATAGCATATTTTAACTAAAATCTAGTGGAAATGCATATTTTCGCTATTATTCTAAAAAAATTAAAATTAACGCGAGAAAGTAGGCCGCGATGCCGTTTTGTTTCACATTCGCCTACTGCAACACTCTTTGTTTGAAGCAATTACGCATGTCATATTTTACATGCTCGGTTATTTTATCAGTTTATTTAAGTTTGAAAATATTTTCAACAACAACCCATTTTTTCAATCATTGTGTCAAATTAATAATTTTATTAATGGGACGGGCAAACTTTTGCCAACAACAATAAGTTCTAACATAGCACCCAAATTCAAATACTGCCGAGTTACCTAAGTAGATGTGGAACGGTCCTTTTCCACTTATAAAAATATTTTAATTGATCGAAGACATAATCTTACTACTAAACATTTGGAACAATACTTGATTGTTAACGTTTTTAAAAATAACAAACTGTTAAATAATTCTTAATAAAAATTATATAAACTTAACAAAAATAAAATTTTTTTATCACTTAATGTTGCATATTTTGGCTTTTTTTACGCATATTTTTAACATATTTCATGCATATTTGCAAGCATATTTTAAGCTTTTTATGTTGTATAATAATCCGGTCTCTACTGATGATATTACGAAAGATTATTCCTAAGCGAAGGTTACCATTGATAGTGAATTCTTGCCGACGCGACGCCCCAAAATTCTAAACAGCAACGTACCATGACTTTGGATATTATAAATAACATTTAATGTCTTTTTTTTATTTTTTTTAATGAACTCGAAGTAAAGGAATATTATTTGTTTTAATTATTATTCTACTATTATTATTAAATATTAAATATTAAAATAACTAAAAGAAATGTATTATATTCATATCTTTTTTATGTACCTACTAAATAATAATTATAACTATTATGAGATGACTTCGAGGACGAATTCAAACATAGGATGGCCGATTGTTAGCAAAACAAGAGTTAATTTAGGAAGATTAACACTTTTAGTTTTGGTTCCCTTTATAATGAGGGACTTGTCCGAGCATTGTGGTAACGCGCGAGATTTTTTCGTACCGATCATCGAAAAGATTTTTGTTTTCAGATCGCAGTAGCTAACATTGAACGCAAATCGATGATCTCCATCGACCTCCTGGGGGTCAAGCACCTCCAACTCAGTTTTAATGTTGTCAAATTTAAGAGCATAAGATTCAAGCATTCCGAGCCTTGTATCAAGATCCGCTATTGTAATAGAGTCTGGAACACTTGAGAAAAAGTTCTTGAGTTTGGTTGGCTGACCAATTACCGACGCACGCTTCGGTTTTACTGCAGAAATTTCTTTGTTGTCGACATTGCTCTTTCCGGTTGATGATATAAAAATTAAATATCAAGGAACACTATAATTAATTATTATAATATCGCACAATCACAATCACGTGTCTTGTCACGGTCGCAAATGTTTGTCGATTTAATCTTTTTTAAATCGAATATAGATTTGATTTTATCAAAATTCAACTTCCGAGCTCGAGCGAATAACAAATAACTAAAACACCAATTCTTTGATGTATTTTGCACAATAATAGGTTTATTAAATCTGAGCTATGTTCTACGCAAAATTTCAATTAGAATTAAGATTCGACAAAGAAAAACGTCGAACATTACAGCCCAGCTAACAAAGATCATCATATATATATATGGACCTACGTGAAGTTGGCCCGCACTTTTTCTAGAATGAAAAACGTGGAATGCAGTTCGATAGACATTCGTTTGTAGTTGTTTGTAGTGAATTTTTTTTCGTTTGTAGTTTTACCGTTAGAAAGTTAGGACCATTAGAAAAAAATTTCCGCCCGCACTTCTGAGCTTTTGAAATAAAATCTAGCCAGTTGCAATCGAAATCGTTTGTAGTTGTTTGTAGTGAAATTCTTTTTTCCCAAAAATGTCTCATTTCGGAGATATTATGACATTTGTGTTTGCACCTATAACTATGAAATTCCAACAGTGAGAAATTATTTAAGACCATTAATACATAAAGCATATCCCAACTTAAATAACTGCATTCAAAATATCAAAATCCACCCAACCGTAACTTAATAAAACGCAATCAAAATCAAAAAGTGCATGTTTTTAAAGTTGCGCCCATATATCAATTTCCCAACAACTACAAACAACGGTAAACACATTTTCGCAAACCAGTCAACCGTGTCCATCCATATGAATCGCTATTTGTCAATTAGCGACAACAACCAATGAATAAAGCCCGATTTTATCCAACAAATTTTTCTATTCCTTTAAAGAACATTAAAAAACAACCCCTTTCGAACAAATTATAGTAACAAAAACATAATGTTTGCTAAGTCTGTACATCTGGCTATCTAATACAATTCAAATTTTATGATTTTATCACAAAGAAAAGGATTTAGATGCAACTTAAGCAAACAGTAGCTCGTCCTATAAACTCACATGAATATTTCGATTACTAAGCAACTTAAAATAGTGAAATCTATTTTTTTCTAATGCTTTCTATTAGATCTTTTTAATGGAATAGAAAAAAGTGCGATTTTATCAATAGATAATGATTTATTCGAAATTTAAGAGAACGGTTGAAATCGTCCGACCAACCCGATTTAAGGGAACGGATATTTCAAATGCTAGACAACTACAAACGATAAAAACCATTTATTTGTTAGAAGGCATGTATGATCTATCTGATGAAACCAAAAATATTAAATTTGTATCAATAGAAAAGAATTTATATGCAATTTAAGCAGACGAAATTAAACTGCGTTATCTCCGAAACCGGTCCAAGTCAAGGGATGAACTCTTCCATTTTTGATAGTAATCCACTCCATCAATCTAATAAATCACAAATTGTATCCATCAGCCTAACGGTTTATGATTTATATGAAATTTAAGCAAACTTGAAACTTAATTTTTTTTGTGAAGTTGGCCCGCACTTTTTCTAGAATGAAAAACGTGGAATGCAGTTCTATAGACATTCGTTCGTAGAGGTTTGTAGTGGAATTTTTTTCGTTTCTAGTTAAACCGTTATAAAGTTAGAACCATTTAAAAAAAATGTCCACAATTCCTTAAAACCGCGTTATCTCTGAAACCGTATTAAGTAAAGCGATAAACTGTTTTATTTTCAAAAGTGTTCCACTTCACTGATCTAATAACACACAAACTGTATCTATTGACCTAACGGTATATGATTTATAAGAGATTTAAGCGAAATTTTACCTTCCAACTTTCAGTGTCCATAACTCAAAAACAGTTTAACTACAAACGATGAAATTTTGAATTTATATTTTATGCACCTTTTCTTATCTGCTGCATTAAATAGAAGACTGTGCGCACTACAGGTCATATTTTATTTCAAATTTAAGGGAAGCCTAAAATGACCTTGACTGCCCATTTTTTAAGCGGTTCCATATTTCCATTGCTAACAAACTCTGGAAGTTGAAATATGTTTTTTTCCAATGAAACTACCCATCCCTTTTTTTAAATGGTTCTAACTTTATAACGGTAATACTACGAACGAAAAAAAATGCACTACAAACAACTACAAACGAATGTCTATCGAACTGCATTCCACGTTTTTCATTCTAGAAAAAGTGCGGGCCAACTTCACAAAAAAAATTAAGTTTCAAGTTTGCTTAAATTTCATATAAATCATAAACCGTTAGGCTGATGGATACAATTTATGATTTATTCGATTGGTGAAGTGGATTACAAACTATCAAAAATAGAAGATTTCATCACTTGACTTGGACCGGTTTCGAAGAAAACGCTGTTTAATTTCATCTGATTAAATTGCATATAAATTCTTTTCTATTGATACAAATTTAATATTTTTGGTTTCATCAGATAGATCATACATGCCTTCTAACAAATAAATGGTTTTTATCGTTTGTAGTTGTCTAGCATTTGAAATATCCGTTCCCTTAAATCGGGTTGGTCGGACGATTTCAACCGTTCTCTTAAATTTCGAATAAATCATTATCTATTGATAAAATCGCACTTTTTTCTATTCCATTAAAAAGATCTAATAGAAAGCATTAGAAAAAAATAGATTTCACTATTTTAAGTTGCTTAGTAATCGAAATATTCATGTGAGTTTATATGACAAGCAACTGTTTGCTTAAGTTGCATCTAAATCCTTTTCTTTGTGATAAAATCATAAAATTTGAATTGTATTAGATAGCCAGATGTACAGACTTAGCAAACATTATGTTTTTGTTGCTATAATTTGTTCGAAAGGGGTTGTTTTTTAATGTTCTTTAAAGGAATAGAAAAATTTGTTGGATAAAATCGGGCTTTATTCATTGGTTGTTGTCGCTAATTGACAAATAGCGATTCATATGGATGGACACGGTTGACTGGTTTGCGAAAATGTGTTTACCGTTGTTTGTAGTTGTTGGGAAATTGATATATGGGCGCAACTTTAAAAGTATGCACTTTTTGACTTTGATTGCGTTTTATTAAGTTACGGTTGGGTGGATTTTGATATTTTGAATGCAGTTATTTAAGTTGGGATATGCTTTATGTATTAATGGTCTTAAATAATTTCTCACTATTGGAATTTCATAGTTATAGGTGCAAACACAAATGTCATAATATCTCCGAAATGTGACATTTTTTGGAAAAAAGAATTTCACTACAAACAACTACACACGATTTCGATTGCAACTGGCTAGATTTTATTTCAAAAGCTCAGAAGTGCGGGCGGAAATTTTTTTCTAATGGTCCTAACTTTTTAACGGTAAAACTACAAACAACTACAAACGAATGTCTATCGAACTGCATTCCACGTTTTTCATTCTAGAAAAAGTGCGGGCCAACTTCACGTAGGTTATATATGGAGCGGTATCTAATCGATTCTATTGTCATCTGATTTTGAGGAGTAAAACTTTATGTTGTTTCGCTTATGTATAATTCGATATGACAATAGAATGCGTTAGAATACAGTAGTGTATAAAAGTAAAGGAAATTAAGATTGTATTTATAACGATTATAAATTTAAAATCAAAAAACTTAACATTTTCCCCTGGGTGAAAGCCCTTGCTTTCAATGAGATCCGTGCTTGCTGTTTAATTGTCTTCGTTGTCTTCGATTGGTAGAACGCAGGTTTTTGTTACAGCTCGTTAAATAGCTCCATCCTGTGTCTTTACATTTACACCTCGAACTAAATTGTCGCTTCCAGCAAAAACGTCAACAATTCACCCTAGCGGCCATTTTAACGGAGAAAGGTTGTCATCCTTTATAAGAACTAGGTTGCCGATCGAAAGATTCTTTGTTGGGGAACTCCATTTCCAACGTTGCTGAAGAGTTGAAAGATGCTCCATTACTCCTTTACTCATTTGTTGCATGCTTTGGACCAACTGCCAGCTTTTTAATCGATTGAATTTTTGTGTTGTAAAATCTGGTTAAGTAAAGGAAGTAAGATGGGCACCAATTAAAAAATTCCCTAGTATCAAAACACTTAGATCATCGGGGTCATCTGAAATATGATATAAGGGTAGAGAATTAATTAAAGACTCTACCTGTAATATCAAAGTATGTAGATGTTAAATGAGTGTTTCCTATAACGCGACGCAAATGAAACTTCGGCTAATTTAATAGAGGCCTCCCATAGGCACCCAAAGTGTGGAAAGCGTGCTGGAATAAACCACCAATTGATTCCTTCGCCCACACATTGCCTAGTTTAGGTTAGGTTAGGTTAAGTAGGGTGTGAGTTCGTCACAAGGACCAGGCACCATAATGGGCCCATCGCCATCGCCATAGGAACGTTCACGGTCAAAAATCTAAACCAATTCGCCCAAGCACTTAATTTCCCTGCAGAACCTAAATATGGTTTTAATTGTGTTTGCGAAACCAGCTTCCTCCAAATTTCCGAAGAAGTACCTTCCAAGGTATTTCCTTCTCTTCCGAGCTATAGCCTGACATTCGCAGAGAATATGCGATTTTTTCTTATCTAACTTTGGTCAAAGAATAATTCTTTTGGCCACGGTCATCGGTCAATGGTGGTCTTATACCCTCGATTGTATCATTCTTTGGAAGTTCAGCACCGTATTTGGCCAGACCGTCGGCCCTTTCGTTGCCCTCAATATCACAGTGTCCAGGCACCCAACACAATCTGACATGGTTCTGCAGGCATAATACTCTGAGCATTATGCGGCAGCTCCCGACTAGTTGAGATTTGATGACGTAAGACTCTAGCGCTTTTAGCGCAGCCTGACTTTTAATAAAAATGGCGATATTCTTGTTGGATATTGATCCCATTTCAAGTAGTTCCGCAGCTTTGAGTACGGCCAGAATCTCTGCCTGGAACACACTGCATGTGTCCGGAAGTTTCTTTGACACGTGTAGGTCTATATATCTAGAGTATATATCTGACCCTGTACCATCTTTGGTTTTGGAACCATCCGTATAGATTGAAATTTAATTTTTTACTTGAAACTTTATTCCTTTGCCAATCGAAGTCAAGTACACCCAGACTTTCATCACCTTTATCAGGGATGTGAGAGAAGGAATCCCTGATTATAGAGCTGTGTCCTACCAGTCCTGTTTTAAAAATCCTTCATTAGTTAGCCGTAGCGCACTATTACCTGCTTGTAGATTAATTTGTAGATCCAGTGGTAAAAAAAACATGAATGCCTCGAGTGTAGCTGTGGGCGTGGTGCGTAGAGCACCAGTGATGGCAGTGCAGGCTGTTCTTTGTATCCCCAAAAACATATAGATGTGTGTACCACAAAACGAAAAGGAAACACACAAAAAGAACTTAAAAGGGTAAAATAACAAACAAAATAAATACACCAAGTAAAATTTATTCAAACCCATGAAAATACATAACGAATATTAACAAAAATACATACAACTATATCACAAACCAAATACCTAGATAGCAAAAAATTTCCTCGCAAACCAAATTTCACAACGGGAAAAAAGTATAAATAACCACAACTACTAGAAAAGGACAAAACCACAAAATAAACTTAAACAAATTACAAAGACAATTAAATAATTTACAAAAATTATAGATCATTTCTTCAGTAATCTACAAAAAAAGAGAACGAAAAGGAAAATTAATCCCAATTGCACAATTCTCTATCACTGATGACAACAAAAAAATTCTTGTTCCATCAAAAATGCCAGAAATGCCACAACGAAATTTCAATAAAGTGCATATGGGCATATAGGCTTTATGCTGGCATTCGTGCTTATTGTCTCATTACACTATATGCTATTTTGGCATTTTTATCTGTCAAAATCAGTGTGGTCATATGTGGCATTTAGGTCATTAGGGCATATGGGATATGCCCATTACACTGTATGACCATATTTTGACAGAAGAACCGTCAGAAATTGGCATTTTATGACCACTTGGCATGCCGTCTAATCTTACCTTTAGTATGGGTCTGACTATAGCCAGTGCATCATTGTTGGTCGCAATCCCCACATTTTTCCCGCTGTCCTCTTGCAAATGAAGAGAGCATTGTCAGCCTTACGAACTCTTTCCTGAACATTCAGTTTGCAATTTTTTCTATCCAGAACTATGCCAATATATCTCGCGCTGTCCGAATTGGAGAGCGCGACTCCACCGAGCTTGGGTAGTTCGAAGGGTGGGATCTTGTATTTTGTACTAAAAAGTACTAGTTCCATCTTTTCCGGGTTGACACACATTGCCTAAAAATTCTTTGAAATGAGTCTTGCCCAGCACAGAAAAGATCTCTTAACTCTCGCAACTTTGAATTAGCACATACAAAATTAGTAGCGTTATGCGAGTAAATGGTGTGCGGTTTTACTCTTCTCGACACAAATCTCCTTAGCACTGATAAAAATGCTGCGGTTGACAAGTCGACTGCAAGTTCTATGTGAACAGCTTTGGTAGACATTGTAGCAATTGCCTTGAAATATTGCTCAAGTTCTGTTCCTCAAAATTAAATATTGATTTGCTGATTTGGTTGACGGCAGATATGGCACTGACTTCCAAAATGGTAACGCCTATTACGTTGATTTGGTTAGCAAGCCGCTGTACGAACAAAACGTTTAATCTTTTCTTACCACACTTTATCCACATATGTGTCTATTAAAAGCAAAACATGCTCTTGTCCATCACATGTCATTCTAAAAAAAAACGAAAAAACTTCCTGTTCCTTAAAAAATTTAAAACCTCATTTATAAAAACATTTATTGATTTAAAAACGATAAGTTAAGTTTAAAGAAGTTTGTCTCGCACGTTTTAAGTTAATTTATTGGAAGTAATTAATAATTGAAAAAAGGATAAGGATGTTTTTGGGATACTAAAATGGATAAGGCATGTTTTGCTTTTAACTCAGGTGGATAAAGTACATTTTTTCTTGATTTTTCACCATTAAAATCATTTTTCGCGAAAACAGCACTCATACTTACGTTTTAGTAAAAAATAAACTTATCTCTACGAAATCTGTATCTGCAATGATTTTAACAGGTAAACGAAACTGACTTTTTGAGCCAGAATAAAAACAAAAATAAGATTACTTTTTGCTTTTGCAGAACGTATTTTGTGGGAACTTTGTATCGGATAAGGTATGTTTTGCTTTACTCCTGCGTTGATGGATAACATAATGTTTTGGAGTAAACTGTCAGATGGATAAGATATGGTTTCGATTCTAGTAGCAGTTTTCTTCTTACTTTTAATAAGGGATAACATCGATTTTGTAATATACAAGTGAATTGGTCATATAGCTGTCAAAATTTAAAATATAACGCCATGTTTAATTAAAAAAATTTTTGGTGGAAGAGTATGTTTTGCTTTTAACAGATACATATAGCTGTTCACTAAATCACGAGTTATATATACGGCGCATGGCGTAAACGGAGATTCGCCCGTAAGGAAATTGCCGGAACACTACTAAGTTATATTCCGACTTACTCACTAAAGCGAAATCAAGCCACATCCAACAAGGGACATATCAAACCGAAATTCGCCGATATTACAACTTAAACCGGCGAAGTCTTCGATATCGACATAGATCGGTGCTACATATACATATATGTAAATATATATATCGGCGCTACTACGAGCAAGCCAAATTCTCCAAAGTGACCTTTGTCCACTGTTACTGGAATTTGCCCGGATTACACATGGTGATAAAGTCGCTCTGTGTAAATAAGCAACCGAAGTCTCGCTAACCGAACGATACGGCTTTGTAAGCAGCATCCAGTGTATACCCACATCCAGCACCAAGTCGAAGACCGGAGTCACCTACCAGGCCATTCCCCGCTTTTGCCACCGAGCCACCATCTTTACCACTTGTACATACACCAGGATACTTACAATTCTTAAGCGTAGATGTTGTCTCATAGACTTTTCCAGCAATTTATATATATTGAATTATTGTAATTATAGTATTTGTGTACTGTGTATTAACCTAAAATATAAGTAGGCAAACACGAGGTAAGAATAGCCAAACTGATTGTCATTCACATCCTTAATCAAATTTTTCTCCACAACAGATTAAATTACAAAAGTCTACAGAACGATGTGCGCACAACGAGTCTGCAGCTAGTTAAATCGAAAAGATCAACATAATTGGAGTTTTTATTAACTCAAAATCGAGTAAACTGTAAGTCATTTTTATTACCTACCTAATTTGTTTGGCATTTCATTATCTATAAATATAACAAACACTACATTTAGTTACACTTACCTAATACATTTAACTAAAGCTACCTTCTATAGTTAACATATCTGTTGCCTACATGTAAATTGAATTTCATTACTTTTCTATATCTACTATTAAAACTTATCTATTATTATACCCTCTAAAATATTGATAAAAAAATTAATTAATTAAGCTCTTGAGGACAGTACATATATGCACATATATTTGTCAGTTTAAGAACCGTTTGATAAATCCTCAATTGTTAATTTGGTAAATGAGATCCTACGTCATTTAGTGTTATCATAGAACACATCGTTAGCAAAGTATATATCACTGTTTAGTACAGCTAAATCATATTTCTCTTTGAGAGAGCATCATTCAGCAAAATTGTACAGAGAGTAATAATGTTACATATGTATTTTGATAACTCGCTGATGTTTAACTTTATTCAAACAACTCAGTCGTGAACAACTGTTGGTTGTTTCTTGTTTTGGACATTTTTTTTTTGTTGAATAAATATACCTTATGCATTCTAAAAAGGATATCTTATTCAATATGGAAATGAGGAAATGAAGTTGTGAGATTCTTGTAGAAATTTTATTGGGACTATCTTAAACATATAACAGGTATTAGATAGTCAAGGAGACATGACAATAGTTATGTTTGTGGGTGGGCCAACCTGAAAGCTAAGTGTGTCGGGTCTTCATATGTGACAACCTTGCTATGTGTCATTAACAGCTGACATTTCTCTTTCTTTCTTTCTTCGATTTTTCTTAACCTAACTTTACATTTATTTATAAAAAAATGCATTCTTCTTGTATTCCCTTACGGATATACAGCACTTTAAGGCAATAGGTCTCCAGGTACGCAAATTGGTAATGTACTATTACCAAAAAAAAAAAACGGCACGAAATTTATTTTGTAGGTAAGTTAGTAGCAGAAAATACCCCCCTTATCCGACGAGCTGTCGCCGTGCGACCACCAGCGTACCACTTCTGCTGCCGGGAAAATTAATACCTCACTACCTCCTGCCTTTACAAATTGGCGCCCAACGTGGGGCAACGAGTGTCAGTCTGGACACAGACTATATCATGACAAGGTCGGACGTCCAGAACATAAACGTCAAGTACTTATGCAGTAGTCTGTCTCTTGCGTCATATTAAATATTGTGGTAAAAATCGAGCCCATGCGCAGAAATTTGAAAATAATTCCGCAGTGCAAACGTTGCCAAGAATTTAATCACACGCAAATGTATTGCAAAAAAGAGGCGCGATGTGAAAAATGCGCCGGAAGTCACTTCTCCCAAGACTGTGGTGCAAATAAGCAATCCTCCGCTACGTGTGCTAATTGTAAGGGAAAGCACCCGGCAAATTATAGACTATAGAGGTTGTGAAGTAGCTAAGGAGTTGCAAAAACGAAGAGATGCGCTGTTTAAGCCTCAAAGGCAAAATTGAAAAATAAAATCTCTAACCAAAACAAAACGTAAGACCGCCATGGAGGAAGTAGACAAAATAAAACCTCCGGTTCAAGAGCGCAAAAATGTCACAGAAAGAAAGACAATAGAAAAGCCCGCGACCTCTGTTGTCAAAAGAAACGCTTCCGAAAAGTTACCACCTGGAAAGCCGTCGAATAGTGCCCCTTTATCAGCCAGAGTGCAGACCTACGCTCAGGCAGCGGCAGTGCAAGGAGCGAAAAACGCCGAAACTTCACCGGACCCTGTTTCTCATGTTTTCTCGGTTATTCTCGAGAAACTTGAGGAACAAAGTAAAATAAATAAAATTATTCTCGATAGGTTAGTTAAGCTCGAAAATAATTCACTAAAAACGCGTACTTCAAATACAAGATGAATGAAAAACCAATGTTAAAAATATGCACTTGGAATGCAAACGGACTTTTGCAAAAACTCGACGAATTGGAGTTATTCATACGTGAGAAAGATCTTGACATCTGCTTGATTACTGAAACTCACGTGAAAAAGGGATCGAATTTAAAAATAAGAGGCTATAATGATTTCCACGCTTGTCACCCTTCGGGAAACGCGAGAGGTGGATCATCATTGTTCATTAAAGAATGCATTAAACAATACGAAGACCTGAAGATAGAGCTCGAAACTATGCAAGTGTGCACGATAAGAGTAAAATATAGTCAGCGCACTCTTAGAATTTCATCTATTTACTGTCCACCGCGTTCCGCGCTCGATAAAAGTGATTATACTAACTTGCTTAAATCGCTCAAACCAAACTTCATTATTGGTGGCGATTTTTATGCGAAACACACGTTCTGGGGTTCTAGATACATCTCGCGAAAAGGTAGAATGCTCTTTGGAGCAGGTATGGAGTACAGTTGCACTCGACGGGCAAACCGACCTACTGGCCAACTGATATTTCAAAAACACCTGATCTGATAGATTTTTTCATCGTGAAAATAATATCTACCAACCACATTAAAGTTGAGGAGAGCTTTGATCTATCATCTGATCATTCACCGGTTATTTTAACATTGAGCGTAAAACTAGTCAATAACCTGGAGCCAGCGAGATTAACTGGTAGAACAACTAACTGGGAAGGTTTTAGGAACGAAATTGAAGACAATATTGAACTGAGCGTCCCTCTCACGACACCCTATGAACTTGAGGTTGAAGTTGATCGCTTCGTTGAGATCGTACAGCTAGCCTCCTGGAATAATACGCCAAATCCAAGGAAAACGCCGGCCAAAAACGGTTTACGATATCCTCCTGAAATAAAAGAATTGGTTAACGAAAAAAGGAAGGCGCGTAAAAAATGGCAACAGAGTCGCGCTCCGCAACATAAAGCACATTTGAATTATTTGTGCAATTTGTTGAAGAAAACTTTAAAGGATTTTAAAAATCGTGCGATAGGTTCTTACCTAGAAAGTTTAACAGCGAAAAAAGATTCCAATTATTCACTTTGGAAAACAGTAAAAGGCACCAAAAGACCCAAAATCCCAGCACCGCCAATAAAAATAAATCAAAATGAATGGGCAAGGGAAGATAAGGAAAAAGCGGATGTTTTTGCCGCTTATCTAGAAAAAACCTTTAAACCATACGATGGTCAAGCGGTTCACGATAATATTAACAGCACGGAATTTATATCTGACGATTTAACACTCACAAGTGCAACGCTAAGGGAACTTAAACGTGAAATCGAATCTCTAAAACCTAAGAAAGCACCTGGGTATGATTTGATCACCGGAGAAGTTCTTAAAGTTCTACCAAGAATAGCAATAATTAAGCTTCTTCATATTATAAATGCCGCGCTCAGACTAAAACACGTGCCGAGCCAATGGAAAGTTGCGGAGGTCATAATGGTTTTAAAACCAGGAAAACCGCCAAATGAAGTTAAATTGTATAGACCAATTTCCCTTCTCCCAATTATATCCAAAGTTTTCGAGAGAATATTAATAAGGCGCCTACAACCGGTTATAGAAGACAATAATCTTATCCCCGACCACCAGTTTGGGTTTAGAACCAAGCATTCGACAATTGACCAAGTGCATAGAATTACTGACGTAATCGAGAAGGCATTTGAAGAAAAAAAGATATGTTCAAGCGTATTCCTTGACGTCTCACAAGCCTTTGACAAGATGTGGCACGACGGTTTAAAACTTAAATTAAGACAAATTCTCCCCGTACCCATGTATGACATTTTAGAATCATATCTCGGGAATAGACTCTTCCGTGTTAGAAACGGAAACGAATACTCAAAGAAATTTCGGCCGGCGTACCGCAAGGAAGCGTCCTTGGGCCGCTTCTCTATCTGTTATATACTCGCGATATACCAAGAGAAGATGGCACTACCCTTGCTACATTCGCCGACGACACCGCTATCCTATCAGTGGGTACTACAATCGAAGAAACGACTTCGAAACTGCAAATCGCACTGAATAAGGTAAACGCATGGACGAGGGACTGGCGGATGGCCCTCAACGAAACGAAATCTATTCACGTGAATTTTACGTATAAGAAAACTAATGACTTGCCAATTTTTCTAAACTTGGCACGAATACCCTTTGCAAACGAAGCCAAATACCTGGGAATGACACTCGACGCAAAGCTGAAATGGAATTCGCACGTGAAAATGAAACGTAAAGAACTCGATATTAAATATAGAGAAATGTACTGGTTACTTGGAAAACATTCCCAGCTCAGTACTGAGAACAAACTGCTTCTATACAAGGAAGTGCTAAAGCCGGTGTGGACCTATGGTATACAACTTTGGGGTTGTACCAAGAAAACGAATGCAAATATTTTGCAAACTTTCCAAAATAAAGTGCTTAGAGAAATTATACAAGCACCATGGTACATTAGAAACGACGATATCCACAGGGATCTCGGAATTCCAACAATCGAAGCTGAAACTAGAAGCTTCGCGAGATAGCATAAAAACCGACTATTCGGACATATCAACAATACAGTCCGACAAATTTTGGATGAGAGCAACTTATTGCGCCGACTACATAGAACGAAACCGTTCGACTTGGCACGATAAAATTAACCGCGTCTAAATTGCGGAACATGCAGGATCTTTCATTGGAAAGTAACCTTCCAAAAGTTATTATTTCATGATAGAAAAATTGCTTGATAAGTTATATCTTAGTTGCAGTATATAAAATTTGATCGAAGGGTGGTGTTTTTAGTCAGTAAAAATCTGACACTACTATGAGCACGCGCTTGCTATTCTCATAGTGTCTTTAGAAGATTTTCACCTACCCTCGGAAAAAAAAATAAATAAATAAGCAGCATAGAACCCCAAATTCAAATTTTCTCGTTGCGATTATGGTAGAAACTCTACAACCAGCTGCAAAAATTTTCAAATTCATAAATGAATAGCTTCTTTAGTTGATTAATCACAACAATCGGATGCTAACATTCATGTCAGACCCTAAGTAAAGAGCATCTAGGAACCCTATAGTTTCAGTACATCTAAATACATAGAATTATACTGGGCTAGATAGCTTATACTAGAGTCAAAATACTAATATTGATTTTGGAAAGCGGCTAGTCTATAACTCTTGATCATTTAATTTTTAACCTAATTTGACAATAAGTAACAATATATCATTTTAGCTTCCAATATAGATTTTCATTTGTCAATCTACGAGACCGGCCGCATATTGTTTTGTGTCTCTTTCCTATAATTTCAATTATTCTACACTCACAATTCATAACCTCATTTTTTAAAACTTAAGCTATCATCACCCTATCGATCGCCAATATCATAAATAATATATCTTTATCAACAACAATTTTAAATATCCTGAATATTAACTACCTTCTTCGTAAACAAAACAGTATACGATGGAAGCAAATAAATCGAAGAACAACGGAGCTATCTCAAAACAAATAAAAACAAACAAAAACCTCAATAATTCTGGTAGGAGTATGATTACTCGTGGAAGAAAGGCGAACTCTCAGCTCAGCTCTCTTTTGGTAGTAGAGAACCTTTACGTCATTCTCCCCCATTGTCTCATGGTAATGCTGCTAATCGTTCTAGTAGTCTGAATCAGTCCATTCATAGACAAATGCTTGCCGACAAAAGCATGAACGACAGTTTACATCATATTGGGCACGAAGCACAAAGTTTAGCATGTTGTTGTAAATGTTGTATTCACAACTGCACCCGTTACATTCGCCACTACAACTAGTTGTTCTATGTCCTCTTCTCACCCAATTATGACTCCGTATGTAAATGCAATTGAAACAATTTCAGCCATTCGCGAAGAGACAATTTCTTATAATAACAATTTTCCATTGCCGCCACCATCTTCTTGCGTAGAGGCGGAAGACAGACCAGGGGTCGAATTACCACATCCGTTATCGAGTGAGTGAAATGCATACGTTATCGAATGATCGAGTAACTACATTGGTATGATCACATACGAACGGTCACGTATCAAATGCACATTAAAAATTGTACCAATTGTACTAGCACAATTCTGCTACATTCATGGTTGATCGGTGACAATAATGTCAAATGTATTGTTTTTTTGTGAATGTTTCGAAAAGAAATTGGTATATTTATAAATTCTTAAACATTAATTTGAGTATTTGCTGAATTTTTCATCTTCCAAATCAAAAGATGGTCATTGTGAGTCCATTTAACAAAGACGTTTTGGAGATAAAAAGCAATTATTTCTCCTTACAAAACTCTGCGCACGTATAATCAATGAAATTATAATTTTCTTGAAAGTTTTAGAGTAAATAAGAGTGCATTCATATTTAAAATAGCCAAACTTTATTTTAGTGGAAGTATCACTACCGCCTCCCCAGTTTTATTGAAACTAGCTGCAACTTTGTCCTTACAAGAAAGTGTAGGATATCAACATTGGTGTGGTTTAACTTATTCACTAATATTTCAATTGTAAAAACATTGAACAAACGTTTTTTGAGGGTAACGATTATAAATCGGAATGTGAAAATAACAAAATAAAAATATCTTTGATTTTCTCTACTGAAAATGAATCCACTCGACAGCACAAACCCTACCGTATGAAAATATGCTCGATCACTGATGACAGAATACCAAAATTCGATACTCGATACTCGATCCCGTGTGCGATCATACCAAATCAACATTTATCAGTCACGTATGACTCGATAACTGATGTGGTAATTCGACCCCAGGTAAAGAGACTGAGCGAAGTCAGTCCCTGCCTAAGAGTAATCTGCACAATCATATTAAGAGTGTTGTAGACTCCAGCTTATTAGACTTCCAAAAAAATCTTCTCTGTAATCTGCCAAAGTTAATTCAGCAAAGCATTGAAAGCAGTATGGGCCATATGTTTAGGCAAAATGCCCAACAAAGTAGTCACCAAAATGCGTACAACAATGCAGCTGGTAACATGTTACCTAACTACTTACCTAATGTAGTACCTACGGTAAACAAGCATAATATTCCCCAGCCAGAGATTTTCTCAGAAAATTCTGTCAACTTGTCAGCTAGTTCACGTCTCACTGCACCAAGTATAGATCAGCTGCTGGTGAACGAGAAGTAGATGATAATCAATTAAATGTTAACAATACTAGACAGATTGCAAATAGCGAAGGTCATCGACCATCTCACCGTCAATTCGAAGTAGATCGTTGGGGGATAAAATATGATGACACGTCTAAAGGAATTTCTATTGAAGACTATGTGTTCCGAGTCGAAATTTTCAAAACTAATTATAATTGTCCCTGGAGAGAAATAGTCAAAAAATGTTCACCATCTACTTGCTGGCACAGCACTAGATTGGTACTGGCAATACCTCAGGAGCAATCCTAGAGGAGATTGGTTTACACCCAGTCTCCACGAGACTTAATTTCAGTCAAGACTCAAGTCATGACTTAAAAAAGTCAGGTGTAGACCGCGATTTTGTGGACACGACACATATCTGGACATTTCAGTCTGACTTATTTCCTTGTCTTCTCTGTAGACACGAACCCTGACTGAAATTTGACATTTGAGCGTTTGACAGCAAAAAATCATTCGTTTTGATAATTCGCAAGGGTAGGTACAAGCGCACGAATTGAAATATGTCGGAATTTCGTCTTTGCAAAATGAATAGCAATATAGTAAATGCAAATAATATTTATGTCATTTATCAGAAGACATATACAAATTTGATTTCAACTGCCGGAAGTAAATATTCGAATTTTTCTAGAGATTCTGCAAAAATGTTCGTAGTCCGATGCATTATCCCATAAAACATCTTTCAATATGCGCTTCCAAATCATGTAGCTCCCGCTTTTAAAGAAATCTATTCATCCAGAATCTATGCCTTCTCTTATTTTCGGCTAACATCCGGTTTTCTTAATGTTCGGAGTTATTTAATTATTTTAAAGCAAGAAGCGCCCTTATTTCTTCGTTGACGACATGTCGGGAAATAAAATGTCATAGCAAAATTTGCCCAACCAAAACAATACAAACATGTCCGACATGAAGTCTGACTGAAAAGTCTGACTGAAAAGTCTGACATATTTCAGACTCGTGGAGACGCGGTGTTAGGCTTAGATCTGCCTTGTTAAAACAATTCAAAAGTTATGAAAGCGATTATGAAGTGTTAAAACAAATCATGGATCGACGGCAAATGCCGTATGAGCCGTTCGATGAGTTCTAAAAAGCTATCATACAGCTGCGGAGTCAGTTAAGAGAGTCAGAAACAATATAAATAGCAGATTAATCAGCTTCATTTATCCAATGCAAATCAACTCAATGGAAAGGTTTAGAGAGGAGTGTAGGCGTACTGAAAAAATGGTAAAAACAAGGTAAGGTTCACAAGCAAAAGTTGGAAATGCTAGGGCAGTACATGAAGTGAATTTTAAAGTCGAAGATAATTCAGCTGAAGTGATGTCAGAGAATTTTCTTATATTTCTGCAATGCAGAGTAAAAGCCGCCCCAACAACTCGAATTATCAAGAAAAATCTCTGAATCATAATCAGAGAGCAATGCTTCAATTGCAAAAAGTCAGGTCACATATTTGTTAATTGTCGACTTCCAGTTCATAAATTGTTCTGTTATCGGTGTGGAACTGATGACTACACAGTATTGGATTGTCCCAAGTGTCGTCAGTTAAAGGAAAACTTGTTCCCGAGCGAGAGAGCCTCCGGTATGTCTCGTTCGACTCAAACGAATCCGGAGTAAATAAAGTTGATGCGTCGACAAACACTGATCAACACCAGAACGAACAAATTAACACAGATAAAGACAAAAATCTGTTAACAGATACACAGTATAAAAAGCCTTACTAACAGCGATTATTAGAAAACATTATAGTAAGAGATCGTATTTTTAATTTAAATAAAATAGTCAAAAATAATCCGCCTTCCAACACATTCAAAATTAGAAAGAGACATGCAAAGATAAAGCTTTACCGAAAACTTATAGATGAAACCCTTTTTCAAGACACCATAGATGCACGGCCATATGCTCTGATTAGAAAACATGGCAGTGAGTTTAAGGGACTTTTAGATACTGGTGCTTCTATTTCGTGTCTCGGACAGGGCTGCTTAAAAGTCATTAAAGAACTTAACATTCCAATTACAAAATTTGATTCAAAAGTAAAGACAGCTAGTGGAAGAGACCAGAGCATAGTTGGTCGAGTAAAACTACAAATTGAATTCAATGGTATAGCAGACGAGATCAACTTCTATCTTGTGCCATCCCTAATGCTACCAGTATATCTTAAAGTTGATTTCTGGTCGAAATTTCAAGTCTCTCCAAATATTATAAATGAATTATTCATTCCTTCAACTAACATTGCATGTGAGACTGATAACGTAAAACCAAAACCACCAATGCATGATCTATCCACACAACAGAAACAAAAACTTCAATCGGTCATTGATTTATTTCCATGTTGTACAAAGATAGGACTAGGGAAAACTTCCTTAGAGGAACACTTTATTGATACTGGGGATGCGACTCCGATAAAGCAACGCCATTATCCGGTGTCCCCAGTTATCCAGAATTTAGTATATGAGGAGTTGGATCGTATGCTGTCTCTCAGAGTTATTGAAGTTAGCCACAGTGCGTGGAATTCAACGGTTGTCCTTGTAAGGAAGCCAGGAAAGAATAGGCTGTGTCTGAATTTCCGTAAGGTGAATTCAGTAACGAAGAGAGACGCATACCCACTACCACATATTGAGGGTTTGACAAGCCGTCTTAAGGATACACACTACATTAGTAGTGTAGATCTAAAGGACGCGTTTTGGCAAATCCCTCTAGAAGAAAATTCGAGGGAGAAAACAGCATTCACTGTGCCAGGGAAGCCACTTCACCAGTTCACGGTATCGCAGGTTTATCCGGAATTTTGCATCTATTGCAGCTCCCTTGACCGACACCCTAGAGAAATCGAAATCATTTTCACTTTCATCTGATGCGTTTAGTTCTTTTGAAGCACTGAAATTAGCCTTGATATCAGCTCCATTACTTAGCAACCCTGACTTTAGTAAAAGTTTCGTCATACAGTGTGACGCTTCTTCGAACGGTATTGGTGCAGTTTTTTTAAGGAAACCGGAAAAAAAAACATATTGCATTTTTTTCTGAGAAACTTAACTCCTGCCAAAGGAAATATAGCGTCACCGAGCAAGAGTGTACGCAGCTGTTAAAGCGGTTGCGAAGCTCAGACCCTATGTTGAAGGTTCATCGTTTACGATTGTGACAGACCATGCCAGTCTCAAATGGTTAATGGGACTGAAGGATTTGAGCGGACGTCTAGTTAGGTGGTCACTCAAGTTACAAGCATTCACCTTCAATATAGAACATCGTAAGGGTTCACAGAATATCGTGCCTGACGTTCTGTCCCGAGTGCATTTGGATCAAATCACTTTAAATACGAATGAGCCAGCCATAGTGGATCTGAACTCTCCAGAATTTAAATCAAAAGAATATCTGGAACTTTTTTCAACTATTGACAAAAACCGACACACTTTTGAAGATTTAAAAGTCGATAATCAGTTCATCGTATGTATCCTATAGATACGCATTCAATTTCAGATGAACATCAAAGGAAATTTTGGATACCTACAAAACTGACTACATCAATAATAGAAAAAGCACATATGCCACCAAACTGTTCGCATGGAGGTATCCGCAAAACGCTAGACAGGATTCGACAGAACTACTACTGGCCTAACATAACAACTCAAGTAGTTAATTGTATCCGTAAATGTGAGGGCTGTAAACAAAATAAGTGAACAAACCAAATTCTTCGACCACGTAAGCAGGAAGTAGACCGCCCTTTTCAAAAGGTGTATATTGACTTCTTGGGACCATACGTATGCACAAAGAAGGGGAATTTATTTATATTCGTGGTTTTTGATGAATTTTCCAAATTTGTCTTTTTAAAGGCCATGAAAGTAGCAACAATGATGTTGTAGCAATTGCCTTTAAATATTGCTCAAGTTCTGTTCCTCAAAATTAAATAATGATTTGCTGATTTGGTTGACGGCAGATATGGCACTGACTTCCAAAATGGTAACGCCTATTATGTTGATTTGGTTAGCAAGCCGCTGTACGAACAAAACGTTTAATCTTTTCCCTCCACACTTTATCCACATATAGCTGTTCACTAAATCACGAGTTATGAGCGTGGCGAATAATTACCAGTGGTAAAAGTGCAGTGCCTTAAGGTTAATTTTCATTCAATTCGGCATAAAATTATTGTCCAAATTGCAGGTACCTGTCGTATTTTTTTTTATTTTTTCTTTAATATAAAAGAATAATTTATTTCAACCAAGAGCAGGGCTGATCTGTAGTAGGTACACGTGGTTTTTCCTACTACGTACTTATCTACTACGACCCTGAAGCATCAATGAAACCAAGCCACATCCAACAAGGGACATATCAACTCGAAATTCACCGATATTACAGCTTAAACCGGCGAAGTCTTCGATATCGACATAGATCGGTGCTACATATACATATATGTAAATATATATATCGGCGCTACTACGACAAGCCAAACTCCCCAAAGTGACCTTTGTCCACTGTCAATGGAATTTGCCCAGATTACACATGGTGATAAAGTCGCTCGGCTTTGTAGGCAGCATCCAGTGTATACCCACATCCAGCACAAAGTCGAAGACCTGAGTCACCTACCAGGCCATTCCCCGCTTTTGTCACCGAGCCACCATCTTTACCACTTGTACATACAACAGGATACTTACAATTCTTAAGCGTAGATATTGTCGGCTCTGAGAAATAAGACCCCAATGAAATAAGACCCACAACACGACAACAACACGATTTTTAACAAAATTTGGGGTGTTATTTCCTTTTTTGGGACATTATTTCTTAATGAAAATTGGGGTCTTATTTCATTATGAAATAAGACCCCAAAAGAAGAAATGAAATAATTTTTCTTATTTATGCCAAAATATGAAATATAATCCAGGAACTGCATTAACAGTTAATTTTCTTATCTGCAGGTGCTCTTAGACTAAGTATTTGATTCGCGGATTTTTTGTATAGATGTACAAAAGTACCGTTTTAAAATTAGTTCAGTAATAAGTTTGTATTTTTGAAGATAAAAATATCTTTTTTGTATATTTTCGTCCTTAAAAATAATAAGCGAAATACCTAAATGAAAATAGACCATCGCCGAATAGAAGATATTTAATGGACGGAACTTTTAAAATAGTTCCCAAAGGTTGTTTAACCAGCTTCTAGTCATCTATATATAATATTTCATTATTTCTTAATGTTGTAGATAGTTTATTTTATTAAAAAATCCAAATTTTAAACTAATAACAAATTTGCTTTTAGTTATTTCCGTTATTTTTCTTTTCAAATGAATGAAAATGTTACGAAGAAATGTTGTATTGAATAAGAGGAGAAAAAATATTAAAATAACAACAAATTGGGGTGTTATTTCATTTTTGAAATTGGGGTGTTATTTCATTATGAAGTAACACCCCAAATTTGGGCTTTTATTTCATTTCTTTTTGGGGCCTTATTTCATCGCAGTGGGGACTTATTTTCTATTTGAAATTGGGGTGTTATTTCATAATGAAATAACACCCCAAATTTGGGGCCTTATTTCGTTTTCTCCTTTGGGGCCTTATTTCATTGGGGTGTTATTTCTTGCAGCCATATTGTCTCATAGACTTATCCAGCAATTTATATTGAATTATTGTAATTATAGTGAATTAACCTAAAATATAAGTAGGCAAACACGAGGTAAAAATAGCCAAACTGATTGTCATTCACATCCTTAATCAAATTTTTCTCCACAACAGATTAAATTACAAAAGTCTACAGAACGATGTGCGCACAACGAGTCTGCAGCTAGTTAAATCGAAAAGATCAACATAATTGGAGTAATTATTAACTCAAAATCGAGTAAACTGTAAGTCATTTTTATTACCTACCTAATTTGTTTGGCATTTCATCTATATATATAAAAATGAATGTTTGTCTGTGTGTTCTTTATAGACTCAAAAACTATGAATTTGATCATGTGATGACCTTTAGCAAAGTTGTTGTGCATAAGCCCGCGAAGGTTTAATGAAAAAAACCATTAAAAATCTTATATTTCGAAAACCACCCAATCGATTGAGTTCAAATTTACACACAATTTTAGGTATTGGCCCAGGAGTATTCCTGTGAAGATTGGTCAAAATTGGACAAAGGGGCGTGGCACCACCCATACAAAAAAAAAACATTAAAAATCTTATATTTCAAAAACCACCAAATCGATTGAGTTCCAATTTACATGCAATTTTAGGTATTGGCCCCTTTTGCCGTTTTGTATAGCTGCTAAGAACAAAGATGTCAATGAATTAAACATTCCATTTAACTGGAAAATTTAAATGTGAAGACCACGAATCCCAATGATTCTATCTGATATTCCATTTGAATTTAAACGACTTCAGTTTTCTGTTCGCCTTGCGTTTGCGGTTACTATTAAAAAGGCGCAAGGGCAAACGTTAGGAATTTGTGGAGCAAATTTAGGGTATTTAGTTTTCTAACATGGACAGCCTATTCGCGTGTTCGCAAACAATCGGTTTTGTATATTTACATCGAAAATGGAAAGACCAAAAATATTTTCTACCACAAAGCATTATACAATAAAAACTATTCATCACTGATTTAAATGAATTTGAATTTTATTTTTTTCATATTTCTATTTTGCACTACAAACTTGCAGGGGTCCGCCAGTCTATCGCTAAATGTTGTTGACTCTGTCAAGGTGAAGACGTTCTTTCTTTGTGCTCTTCTCTCTTCTATCAATATTTCATTTTATTACCTTTCTTAAAACGTTCCAAAGACAGTAATTAAAAATCGTGATAAAAATGCCTTGCATTTGTGCAGTTTGCAACATTAAAGTGGATAGAAATAATTGTAAAGTCAATTGTTGCGAATGTTTATCGATTTTCCATGCTAGCTGCGTTAATATTCAAGATAGTGACGTAGAATATTTAGAAAAAAGCGGTACTCCCTTTCGCTGTGCTCCGTGTACTACTCTTCGCCGTAAGTCGCTGCGTTTCTCTCAATTGCCAATTGCATCACCCAACACACCAGCTCCAGCCGCCACCAATTCTACCGCTGCGTTGACTACATTTACTTCCGTTACCTACACTGCTACTACTACCACCACCACAGCTAGTGCTGCTGCTGTACACAAGCCCATACCATCGGCCTCATCCATTCTCGCACCAGCTGCTGAGATTATTTTTGCTGCGCCAGCTTGTTCGAGTACGAAGCAACACCACGATCGCGATCTCCAGCAGAAACAGCTTCTGAGCGAAGCAAATCAATCAATTTCTCTAGAAGCAATATACAAAGAAATTGTGGAGCTAAAGAAAGTAAATTTTGACTTTCTGTCTGCCTTGCATTCGCTCAAAGAGGAGAAGGTTGTCATGCAAAAAAAATTGACTCGCTGCAGTTTAGAGTAAATTCGCTTGAGCAACAGCAACGAGAGAATTTTGTGGAGATTGTTGGGATACCGGACATAAACAAAGTAAATGCAATAGATAAAGCTCTTAAGCTTTTCTCGGATGGACTTGGTGAGAATATAGCTGAAGAGCAAATAGACAGTTTTTTCATAAAGAAAATCAGAAGCAATAAATTCAACGTTTCTTCTGCTGGTAAAAACACAACAGGTGTTGATGTTTTGTGTGTGAAATTTTGCTCGCATAACACCAAGCTAAGGCTTATGAAGAAAAAAAGGGAGAAAGGGCGTTTATCAACTAACTTATTTGGAAATAAGTACAGCGACAAAACTATTTACATCAATAATAGTTTATCTTTTCACACCCGTGAACTTCGCAAAGCGGCTGAGATCGCGAAAAAAGCCAAAGGCTACAAGTATTTGTGGTTACAAAACTCTAATCTCTTAATGAGAAAAAAGGAAGGTGATAAAGTTCTTAAAATAAATTGTCTAGAAGATTTAAATAACCTTTAAATTTAATGCCGTTTGATAGTTTTCCTAACTTTGAATCTGAAGCCAATGTAGTATCGATTTGTAATTTTGAAAGTGATGTATTACCAAGCGTTTTTCAAAAAAATCCTAAATATCCCGATAGTTTTTTTATTATTCATCAAAATATTCGCAGTCTTCGTGCAAATTTTGACTTATTGTTGCTTCATATAGAATTATGTTTAAATAAGCCTGATTTATTATTTGTTTCTGAAATTTGGATATTTGATGACGAGAAAGGTAATTATAAAATACCCGGCTATGATTTTTTCCCCACATGTAATAGTTCCTATTCTGCTGGTGGTGTCGGTGTTTTTCTTAAAAATAAATACATTGGCTGTGATATTGTTAATACAAATTTGGATTCCGCGGATATTGTCAAAGTAACATTCAACCTATATAATGAGAAGCACTGTTTTTTGTGTATCTATAGACTTCATGATGGTAGTAGAGATGTTTTCCTTGATGAACTTAACTTTTTGTTGTTGAATGAAAAATCTAAAAACCTTATCTTTCTTGGTGACATAAATATTGACCTTCTTTCGAAAACCCACTTTGTGGACAGCTATTTAATGCTTTTGGCGGCTAATGGTCTCGAATGCTGTATAAGCGAGCCCACCAGAATAGGTGATAATTCAAGGACATGCATAGATCACATTTTTTGTAGGAGTAGTTCATCTCGGTATGTTAAATTAGTGAGTTCTATAGCCGACTTAGGTATCACAGATCATTGTATGACTAGCCTTCATTATTTGGATATTGTGGATGAAGTTAAAACTGATGTAACCTATATGCATGTTAAAAAAATTGATTTTGTCAACCTCAATTTGCTATTGCGCTTTGAATTTTGGGATGATGTCTATAATGAAACTGATCCTTCCATTGCCTATGATAATTTCATAAAAAAATTTAGTAATTTGCTTAAAAGTTGTACTACTAGTTCGGTTAAATCTAACAATAAATCCAAACGCCTGAAGGAGTGGATGACTGGTTATCTTTTGGGTAAAGTAAATGAAAAAAACAAGCTAAGTCAAAAATGTAAAAAATATCCAAATAACATTCAACTTAAAGCTGAGTACAAAAAGATATGCAAAAACTTATCTAAAGAAATAAATATATGTAAAGAAAACTATTATTTATCCGAACTAGACAAAAATAAAGGTAATGTTAAAGGTGAATGGTGTATAGTTAACAAAATATTAAATCGTAATTTCCAATCTGATAAGCCGTTAGTAATAGAAGTAGATAATATTAGGATTACTGATACTACTGAAATAGCAAATCGTTTTAATGACTTTTTCATTTCTATATCTGAAAATGTATCTACTGAAGTTTTTGGGCAAAACAATGACTCTTTTCATGCTGGTGGCTTAGTCTATGACATTGTGTTAAGTAAAAGTTTTTTTTTTGATCCTATTTCGTCTGGTGAATTACTTAGCATCGTTAGATCCCTAAAAAATTCAAACTCCGTTACCTCCGATGGTTGCTCTAACATATTTTCAAAAAAATTGCTTACAACATTGTCGATGTGCTTGCACATGTTTTTAATAAAAGCGTATACGCTGGAATTTTCCCAAGCTCGCTTTAGATTGCTGAAGTCATTCCTCTCCACAAAAAGCTTAACCCTTGTGATATGAACAATTACAGACCGATATCCTTGTTATCTGTTTGCTCGAAAATGTTTGAGAAGGCGATGAAAAGGAGAATCTTAACATTCTTAAATATAAATAATTTCTTTAATGAATCCCAATATGGATTTCGTGCTGGTAGGTCAACAGAAGATGCGTTGCTAAAATGTTGTACCGAGTTATATGAAAACATTAACAGTAATTTGTTTACAGCTGGGCTTTTCATCGACTTAACCAAAGCTTTTGATTTAGTTGATCACAAAATCCTTTTGACAAAATTATATAATGCAGGTATGCGTGGTTTTATACATAACTGGTTTGCTTCATATCTAAATGATAGAAGGCAGGCAGTTAAAATAAAAGGTTGCCTTGGTGAATTACGCAACATAATATTTGGTGTTCCGCAAGGTTCGGTACTTGGTCCATTGCTTTTCTTAATTTTTATCAATTCCATATTTAATCAGAATTTTAAGGGTCCAATAACAGCCTTTGCTGATGACATGGCCTTCTCCTATGGTTGCAGTTCGCTGCTCAACTTAATTTCGGATATCAACTCAGACCTGGATATTCTAAGGCGCTGGTTTGCTGTTCATAAAATGGTGTTGAGCAATAAAACTAAACTAATGTACTTAAGTCTCTCAGATTGGCCTACTATAGTTGATTGTGATATATTTTACCATTCCCCTGTTTGTCAAAAATTCGTTTTCAATTTTAATGACAGTTACACATACCTTTCCAATGAACCCTGCTCGGCCCATTGTTTTAAGGTGAATTTTGTCCAGTCCTTCAAATACCTTGGAATAACACTTGACAGTAAGTTGAACTGGTCCGATCACACTACCACACTGAAGAAGTATCTATTGTGTTGCACTAGACAATTTTATAATCTTAACTTGTACTGCTCACAAAAAGTATTAACTACGATCTACTACGGTATTGTTCACTCAAAGCTTCAGTATGGGATAACTTGTTGGGGTGGGACTTATTTGAACAAGTTCAATCCACTTCTTGTTTTGCAAAAGCATATTGTGCGTATTATTTGTAAGAAAAATCGCTATCACAAAAGTTTTATTTTGTTCCAGGAACTAAAAGTTCTTCCACTAAGGCATCTCTACTATTTTAAAGTTTTAAAAGTATTTTTTATTAGGAGTGGCTATCTTGCAGTTAGAAGAAATTCTCTACATAATTTACGTGTAAATTTCGTCAATTTGGTCAATATCCCAGCGTATAATAAAATCCACTACAAAAGATTCTTCGCCGTAGTAGCTCCTTCAATTTTTAATAAATTACCTTTCTCCATCAGAAGTCTAAGGAATTTGTCAACTTTTCTACACAAAATTAAATCATGACTTTTCAATCATGATCATACACAAATTGAACACATAATATCTTCAGTCAGTTAACCCTATATTTTAATTCTAAAACAATTTTACTTTCTTTTCTTTCTTTATCTTTTTTTTTTTTTTGTTTCTTTTGTCTTCACCCACACAATCAGTCATATCTACGAATGAATACGAATATTTTTGAAGGGACACTCGCCACTAGCTCTTGCTTAAGCTTAGCTAAAGAGTGTCTTAACCTAATTTTGTTGGGTCTTACAATATGGTTTATTTTTGTTTTGAAGAACGCTTCATTATTTTTTTTTCCTTTTTGCATAATGTTAAGTATAACTATTATTATATTCCATAAATTGTTCCTCAATTGTATATAATGTTAATCGCTTATACTATTGTTATACTTATTAATAATTTTTTTGAATTGTTCTTATCACACTCTATATATACCTACGTGAAGTTGGCCCGCACTTTTTCTAGAATGAAAAACGTGGAATGCAGTTCGATAGACATTCGTTTGTAGTTGTTTGTAGTGAATTTTTTTTCGTTTGTAGTTTTACCGTTAAAAAGTTAGGACCATTAGAAAAAAATTTCCGCCCGCACTTCTGAGCTTTTGAAATAAAATCTAGCCAGTTGCAATCGAAATCGTTTGTAGTTGTTTGTAGTGAAATTCTTTTTTCCCAAAAATGTCTCATTTCGGAGATATTATGACATTTGTGTTTGCACCTACGTGAAGTTGGCCCGCACTTTTTCTAGAATGAAAAACGTGGAATGCAGTTCGATAGACATTCGTTTGTAGTTGTTTGTAGTGAATTTTTTTTCGTTTGTAGTTTTACCGTTAAAAAGTTAGGACCATTAGAAAAAAATTTCCGCCCGCACTTCTGAGCTTTTGAAATAAAATCTAGCCAGTTGCAATCGAAATCGTTTGTAGTTGTTTGTAGTGAAATTCTTTTTTCCCAAAAATGTCTCATTTCGGAGATATTATGACATTTGTGTTTGCACCTATAACTATGAAAATCCAACAGTGAGAAATTATTTAAGACCATTAATGCATAAAGCATATCCCAACTTAAATAACTGCATTCAAAATATCAAAATCCACCCAACCGTAACTTAATAAAACGCAATCAAAATCAAAAAGTGCATATTTTTAAAGTTGCACCCATATATCAATTTCCCAACAACTACAAACAACGGTAAACACATTTTCGCAAACCAGTCAACCGTGTCCATCCATATGAGTCACTATTTGTCAATTAGCGACAACAACCAATGAATAAAGCCCGATTTTATCCAACAAATTTTTCTATTCCTTTAAAGAACATTAAAAAACAACCCCTTTCGAACAAATTATAGCAACAAAAACATAATGTTTGCTAAGTCTGTACATCTGGCTATCTAATACAATTCAAATTTTAAGATTTTATCACAAAGAAAAGGATTTAGATGCAACTTAAGCAAACAGTAGCTCGTCATATAAACTCACATGAATATTTCGATTACTAAGCAACTTAAAATAGTGAAATCTATTTTTTTCTAATGCTTTCTATTAGGTCTTTCTAATGGAATAGAAAAAAGTGAGATTTTATCAATAGATAATGATTTATTCGAAATTTAAGAAAACGGTTGAAATCGTCCGCGCAACCCGATTTAAGGGGACGGATATTTCAAATGCTAGACAACTACAAACGATAAAAACCAGTTATTTGTTAGAAGGCATGTATGCTCTATCTAATGAAACTAAAAATATTAAATTTGTATCAATAGAAAAGAATTTATATGCAATTTAAGCAGACGAAATTAAACTGCGTTATCTCCGAAACCGGTCCAAGTCAAGGGATGAAATCTTCTATTTTTGATAGTAATCCACTCCATCAATCTAATAAATCACAAATTGTATCCATCAGCCTAACGGTTTATGATTTATATGAAATTTAAGCAAACTTGAAACTTAATTTTTTTTGTGAAGTTGGCCCGCACTTTTTCTAGAATGAAAAACGTGGAATGCAGTTCGATAGACATTCGTTCGTAGAGGTTTGTAGTGAAATTTTTTTCGTTTGTAGTTAAACCGTTATAAAGTTAGAACCATTTAAAAAAAATGTCCACAATTCCTTAAGACCGCGTTATCTCTGAAACCGTACCAAGTAAAGCGATAAACTGTTTTATTTTCAAAAGTGTTCCACTTCACTGATCTAATAACACACAAACTGTATCTATTGACCTAACGGTTTATGATTTATAAGAGATTTAAGCGAAATTTTACCTTCCAACTTTCAGTGTCCATAACTCAAAAACCGTTTAACTACAAACGATGAAATTTTCAATTTATATTTTATGCACCTTTTCTTATCTGCTGCATAAAATAGAAGACTGTGCGCACTACAGGTCATATTTTATTTCAAATTTAAGGGAAGCCTAAAATGACCTTGACTGCCCATTTTTTAAGCGGTTCCATATTTCCATTGCTAACAAACTCTGGAAGTTGAAATATGTTTTTTTCCAAAGAAACAACCCATCCCTTTCTAATAAAGTTAACAAAAATCATTTTCAACTAACGGTTTAAGTTTTTTACACGATTTAATTTTCGATAAATTCGGTTTTTAAGCCTATTTAAGCACCCCGATAACTCAAAAACTGTTTAACTACAAACGATTAAATTACACATTTCTAATCTATGCTTTATCTCTAATCGATACTATCAATTAAAAGAAAATCCGCTTTACTGGACACTTTTTATTTGCAATTTAAGGGAAGCTCGAAATGTTCTGAATTGCCCATATTTAAGCGGTCCGATATTTCTATTGTTAGGAAGTTCTGAAGGTTGAAGTAAATTTTTTTGCAATGAAACAAGCCACCCTTTTCGAACAAAAGCAACAAAAATCATTTTCCACTAACGATTAAGGATTTTTCGCTTTGTATTAGAAAAGTGCTTTCGAACTTTAAGTCCCAATAGTATGGTCAGTCGAACAGCTTCCCTTAAATTGCAAATAAAAAGTGTCCAGTAAAGCGGATTTTCTTTTAATTGATAGTATCGATTAGAGATAAAGCATAGATTAGAAATGTGTAATTTAATCGTTTGTAGTTAAACAGTTTTTGAGTTATCGGGGTGCTTAAATAGGCTTAAAAACCGAATTTATCGAAAATTAAATCGTGTAAAAAACTTAAACCGTTAGTTGAAAATGATTTTTGTTAACTTTATTAGAAAGGGATGGGTTGTTTCTTTGGAAAAAAACATATTTCAACTTCCAGAGTTTGTTAGCAATGGAAATATGGAACCGCTTAAAAAATGGGCAGTCAAGGTCATTTTAGGCTTCCCTTAAATTTGAAATAAAATATGACCTGTAGTGCGCACAGTCTTCTATTTAATGCAGCAGATAAGAAAAGGTGCATAAAATATAAATTCAAAATTTCATCGTTTGTAGTTAAACTGTTTTTGAGTTATGGACACTGAAAGTTGGAAGGTAAAATTTCGCTTAAATCTCTTATAAATCATAAACCGTTAGGTCAATAGATACAGTTTGTGTGTTATTAGATCAGTGAAGTGGAACACTTTTGAAAATAAAACAGTTTATCGCTTTACTTGGTACGGTTTCAGAGATAACGCGGTCTTAAGGAATTGTGGACATTTTTTTTAAATGGTTCTAACTTTATAACGGTTTAACTACAAACGAAAAAAATTTCACTACAAACCTCTACGAACGAATGTCTATCGAACTGCATTCCACGTTTTTCATTCTAGAAAAAGTGCGGGCCAACTTCACAAAAAAAATTAAGTTTCAAGTTTGCTTAAATTTCATATAAATCATAAACCGTTAGGCCGATGGATACAATTTGTGATTTATTAGATTGATGGAGTGGATTACTATCAAAAATAGAAGATTTCATCCCTTGACTTGGACCGATTTCGGAGATAACGCAGTTTAATTTCGTCTGCTTAAATTGCATATAAATTCTTTTCTATTGATACAAATTTAATATTTTTGGTTTCATTAGATAGAGCATACATGCCTTCTAACAAATAACTGTTTTTTATCGTTTGTAGTTGTCTAGCATTTGAAATATCCGTCCCCTTAAATCGGGTTGCGCGGACGATTTCAACCGTTTTCTTAAATTTCGAATAAATCATTATCTATTGATAAAATCTCACTTTTTTCTATTCCATTAGAAAGATCTAATAGAAAGCATTAGAAAAAAATAGATTTCACTATTTTAAGTTGCTTAGTAATCGAAATATTCATGTGAGTTTATATGACGAGCTACTGTTTGCTTAAGTTGCATCTAAATCCTTTTCTTTGTGATAAAATCTTAAAATTTGAATTGTATTAGATAGCCAGATGTACAGACTTAGCAAACATTATGTTTTTGTTGCTATAATTTGTTCGAAAGGGGTTGTTTTTTAATGTTCTTTAAAGGAATAGAAAAATTTGTTGGATAAAATCGGGCTTTATTCATTGGTTGTTGTCGCTAATTGACAAATAGTGACTCATATGGATGGACACGGTTGACTGGTTTGCGAAAATGTGTTTACCGTTGTTTGTAGTTGTTGGGAAATTGATATATGGGTGCAACTTTAAAAATATGCACTTTTTGATTTTGATTGCGTTTTATTAAGTTACGGTTGGGTGGATTTTGATATTTTGAATGCAGTTATTTAAGTTGGGATATGCTTTATGCATTAATGGTCTTAAATAATTTCTCACTGTTGGATTTTCATAGTTATAGGTGCAAACACAAATGTCATAATATCTCCGAAATGAGACATTTTTGGGAAAAAAGAATTTCACTACAAACAACTACAAACGATTTCGATTGCAACTGGCTAGATTTTATTTCAAAAGCTCAGAAGTGCGGGCGGAAATTTTTTTCTAATGGTCCTAACTTTTTAACGGTAAAACTACAAACGAAAAAAAATTCACTACAAACAACTACAAACGAATGTCTATCGAACTGCATTCCACGTTTTTCATTCTAGAAAAAGTGCGGGCCAACTTCACGTAGGTTCTATATATTGTACCTAGCAAGATGAATAATAATAAATCTAATAATAAATAAATCTAATCTAATATATAAAAATGAATGTTTGTCTGTATGTCCTTTATAGACTCGCAAACTATGCATTTGATCATGTGATGACCTTTAGCAAAGGTGTTGTGCATGAGCCCGCGAAGGTTTCTGATTGGTCAAAATTGAACAAAGGGGCGTGGCACCGCTCATAGAAAAAAATACATTTAAAATCATATATTTCGAAAACCACCCCATCGACTGAGTTCAAATTTACACACAATCTTAGGTACTGGCCCAGGAATATTCCTGTGAAGATTGGTTGAAATTGGACAAAGGAGCGTGGAACCACCCATACAAAAAAAATATTAAAAATCTTATATTTCGAAAACCACCCAATCGATTAGTTAAAATTTTCACACAATCTTATGTATTGGACCAGGAGTATTCCTGTAAAGATTGGTCAAAAATAGACAAAGGGGCATGGCAGCACCCATACAAAAAAATCACTAAAAATCTTATATTTCGAAAACCACCCAATCGATTGAGTTCATATTTACACACCATCTTATGTATTGGACCAGTAGTATTCCTGTTAGGATTGGTCAAAAATTGACAAAGGGGCGTGGCACCGCCCATAGAAAAAAAACATTAAAAATCTGAAATCTCGAAACCACCAAATCATTGGATTTACCAGAATTGCCTCCAATTAATCTCCAGTTGAAAGTTGGAGTCACTTATATTATTCTTCGGAATAATAATCAACTCCGTTTGTGTAATGGTATAAGACTTTCTGTTAAAATATGAATGGCTTAAGTATTTGAAGCTACTATTTTAACTGGAAAATTTCAAAGCGAAGATGTATTAATACCATGTATCCCAATGATTTCATCTGATATTCCATTTGAATTTAAACGACTTAAATTTTCTGTTCACTTTAGGAATTTGGGGAGTGAATTTAGAGTATCCAGTTTTCTCACATGGACAGTTATATGTTGTTCGCGTCTTGGCAAACCATCGGTTTTGGACATTTACACAGAAAATGGAAAAAACAAAAATATTTTGTACCACAAAACATTACAATAAAAACTATTTCAATTAGATTTTTTTATATTTCTATTTTGCACTACGAAGTTTGTTTGTCTGTATGTCCTTTATACTCTTATAAACTATGCATTTGATCATGTAATGACGTTTTGCAAAGTTGTTGAGAATGAGCACGCGATGGTTTCTGATTGGTCAAAATTAAACAAAGGGGCGTGGCACCGCCCCATACAAAACATTAAAAATCTTATATTTCGAAAACCACCTAATCGATTGAGTTCAAATTTACACACAATCTTAGGTATTCGTCCAGGAGTATTCCTGTGAAGATTGGTCAGAATTGGACAAAGGGGCGTGGCACCGCCCATACAAAAATTACATTCAAAATCTGAATCGATTGAGTTTAAACTTACAGATAGCCTTAGGTATTGGCCTAGGAATATTTTTTGAAGATTGATCAAAATCAGACAAAGAGGCATGGCACCGCCCATACAAAAAATACATTCAAAATCATATATCTCGAAAACCATTGAATCGATTGAGTTTAAATTTACAGATAATCTTAGGTATTGGTCCAGGAGCATTTTTGTGAGGATTGGTAAAAATTCGACAAAGGGGCGGGGCACAGCCCATACAAAAAATACATTCAAAATCTTATATTATCTTTGGAAAGAACAGTGAAAGATGGTCGAGATATCTCTGAGTTATTGGGTGGTGCATTGTTTTTATTGTCAGGCGATTTCAGACAAACATTGTCCGTCATTCCTAGATCGACCGCTGCTGATAAAATTAAAGCTTGCTTAAAGTCTTCATATTTATGAAGATTTGTTAAGTCATGGAAACTTCCTATCAATTTTGTGTTCAGTTGCAGAATGAAAAATTCTCTAAGCAATTGCTGAAAATAAGAAATGGTGCGATGCAAGTTGATGATTTTTGCCGTTTTGTACTGTCAAAAGGGGAATTTATTGAAATCGTTTTTCCTCACATAGCACGACAGTATAAATGCCATGCGTGGTTGAGTGATAGAGCGATTTTTGCTGCTAAGATCAATGAAGTCAGTGAATTAAACATGGCTATACAATCCAAGATTCCTGGTGACTTGGTTTCGTATAGGTCTGTTTAAGAAAATGTTGTGAATTATTCAACAGAATTTTTTAATTCGTTGGATTTACCAGGATTGCGTCCGCATAATCTCCAATTGAAAGTTGGAGCCATTATTTTTATGCTTATTAATCAACGCCGTTTGAGTAATGGTATAAGACTTTCTGTTAAAACATAAATGACTTATTTATTAAAAGCTACTATTTAAACAGGAAAATTTAAAGGCGAAGATGTATTCATACCATGCATCCCAATGATTCTATCTGATATTCCATTTGAATTTAAACTACTTCAGTTTCCTGTTCGCCTTGCGTTTGCGGTTACTATTAATAAGGCGCAAGGGCAAACGTTAGGAATTTGTGAAGTGAGTTTAGAGTATTCAGTTTTCTCACATGGACAGTAATGTGTAGCCAGTTCGCGTGTTCGAAAACCATCGGTTTTGTGTATTTACACCGAAAATTGAAAAACAAAAAAATATTTTGTACCACAAAGCATTACAATAAAAAGTATTTATCACTGATTTAAATGAATTCGAATTTGCATTTTTTTCTATTAATATTTTGCACTACGAAGTGTGCAGGGAGTCCGCTAGTTATCTATAAATATAACAAACATACGTTAAAACAAGTAAATTTCTAAGATAAATAATAGTCTACATTTAGTTACATTTACCTAGTACATTTAACTAAAGCTACCTTCTGTAGTTAACATTTCTGTTGCCTACATCTACATTGAATTTCATTACTTTTCTTTATCCACTATTAAAACTTATCTATTATTATACCCTCTAAAATATATATAAAAAAATTAATTAATTAAACTCTTGAGGACAGTACATATATGCACATATATTTATCGTTTGATAAATCCTCAATTGTTAATTTGGTGAATGAGATCCTACGTCATTTAGTGTTATCATAGAATACATCGTTAGCCAAGTATATCACTGTTTAGTACAGCTAAATCATATTTCTCTTTGAGAGAGCATAATCATTCAGCACAATTGTACAGAGAGTAATAATGTGAAGGGGTGATGACAGTGGAGGTTATGGAAATGAGGAAATGAGGTTGTATGATACTTGTAGAAATTTTATTGGGACTATCTTAAACATATAACAGGTATTAGATAGTCAAGGAGACATGACAATAGTTATGTTTGTGGGTGGTCCAACCTGAAAGCAAGGTGTGTCGGGTCTTCATATGTGACAACCTTGCTATGTGTCATTAACAGCTGACATTTCTCTTCTCTTTCTTTCTTTCTTCGATTTTTCTTAACCTAACTTTACATTTATTTATAAAAAAATGCATTCTTCTTGTATTCACTTACGGATATACAGCACTTTAAGGCAATAGGTCTCCAGGTACGCAAATTGGGAATGTACTATTACCAATAAATAAAACCGGCACGAAATTAATTTTGTAGTTAGGTTAGTAGCAGAAAATACCCCCACTTATCCGACGAGCTGTTGCCGTGCGACCACCAGCGTGCCACTTCTGCTGCCGGGAAAATGGAAAATTAATACCTCACTACCCCCTGCCTTTACAACATGCAGATGAAAAGACTGACAAAGGTTTTCGTTGGACCTCTACCTCTTACTCCAGATTTTGTGTAAAAAGGTCCACAGAAATCGTGACGGCTTTACCCGATACTTAGGCAAATCTCCCATGAGCTGCTTATAAGCGTATATATTTGTTTATTATTTCACTTACGTTGTGCTTTCCTCCCAAAGGCCAAAATCGTTCCCACAAAAAGTATTTTTGAAATAAAAGTGTAGAGAGTGTGATCTTGTTGTGTCTCGGTAGTATTATCTGATGCTTCGTATCAAAATTTAACGCTGAATTTTTAAGTCTCCCTCTGTTGAAAACAACCCACTAACAATGTACACGACACATAATATACACATACGAGTAATTATAATAATTTTTTATTTTTTTCTGCATGACACACCAATGGTCCGACGTCCATTGAAAGTGCCGGATTCCTACCTGGCTAAAACCACCTCCCTTCCCGAACAGACCGATTATTTTCCCCCGCGGAACCGCCGTAAGGCATTACTTCGCGGGGGTCGGTATAAAGACTTGTAAGCGTTCTAAGCGTCTTAGGTCGCTGAGAATACGCACCGCCACGTTACTTACAATGCTCCAGTTTTCGTCATTCTGGAGCATATAGTTTACGATGTTATCAGGAGTGGGCCACTCACCGCATTGGTCCCGTAGGGATATCCTCTCGGTTTCGTATCGTTGGCAATGAAAAAACACGTGTTCCGCGTTTTCAGAAACATCCTCGCAATGTGGGCAATTTGGGCTGGTTTTGTAATTATAATTAGTATGTAAGCGTTTGCATGGTACATAGATAGTGGTGCGACAACGCACATGTGTAACGATAAGAAGATGTTCGCGTATTTACTACAACACAAAGCAACAATTGGATTGGCAGGCAATAAATCGATTTTAGCAGAGGGAAAAGGTGATGTACAATCAAATTGCACAATTCAAAATGTTTTGTATTCTGCAGAGTTGCAGGCGAATTTTTTGTCTGTCATCAGACTGGTTGAAAAAGGGCTAACAGTCAAATTCGAACAACAACATGTCACTGTGACCAGAAGGCGTTTGCTTTGCAAAGTAGGTACAAGTGATATGTGGCATAACAGATTTGGTCATCTCAACAATAAAAGTCTTCTGGAACTTTCAACAAAGGCAATGGTAAAGGGGATAAATGCTTTTAAAAACAACAATGTTTGACTGACTTGCATGGTCAGCAAAATACATACGCTGTCATTCCCTAAAGAATCAGAACATCGATCAACTAAATTGCTAGAGCTGTTTGTGGATGTTTGTGGACCTTTCAATACAGAATCACTCAGTGGTTCAAAGTATTGCATAACATTCATAGATGAGATGTCGAGAAAGATCTATGTATACATACTTTACGAGAGCGAAAAGTGAAGCGTTAAGCAAATTCAAGCATTTTAAATTACAAGTTGAGCGTCAGACCGATTGCAAAATAAAAGTTCTCCGCACTGACAACCCTTACCGTTGTTTTTTAGAACCACGGCATACAGAGACAGCTAACTGTTCCCTACACCCCGCAGCAAAATGGTGTGTCAGAGCGAGCAATCAACGTTTATAGAAATGGCCCGTTCTACGATGATTCACTCTGGTGTTGAAAATAATTTGTGGGCAGAGGCTGTAATGACTGCAGCGTACGTCAGCAACAGATGTTCTACAAAGATTCGTGCGAACAAAACTCCATTTAAAGGCCTGGTATGGTAACACAACCAAATATCAAGCATATGCTAACATTCGGTTGTGTTACAGTAGCCATATGAAGAAACCAAAAGGCAACAAATTTGATGCAAGGGGGTAGCATACATTATAATTGGTTACTCTACGGTTTCAAAGGCATATCGACTGTTTGATAAGAGTACAGGAAAAGTGGTTGAGCGGCGCGATGTTATATTTGATGAAACAAAGTTTGACAACAGCAATACAAACAACAACGTCAATACAATGATTTTTTCATTCTAAAAATGAGGCCGGAGAGCAATATTTAGTTGGACCGGAAACTGAGGAAAACATGAAAACACCATCTGGTTGGTGAGGGATTCTCTGCAGAGGTTGGCGGAGAACTCCCTGAAGCGGTTGCTGGAGGATTTTCTGAAGCGGTCGGTGAAAAGGGCAATCATATTTTGAGAAGCGGCAAAGTTTGGAACAAATTGCAGTTATTGGTAAATCTAAAAATACCGCAAACATGTCTTGTTGTTTGGAAATCTCTTACCGCAGTTACTATCAATCGGTTTTGTTGCCAAGATTTGGTTGCTGCAACTATTACTTATCATGCAAACGGCAACTGGGAAACCTTTGTTGTTGCATCGGCTTTCTTTCCCTATGACTCTCTAATTCCTCCACCACCAAAGGCAATTGTTGAGCTCATAGAGTACTGTGAGTCTAAAAAGATGGGTCTTATCTTGTGCTGCGATGCTATAAGAGGAGATCGTCTTATCGTCTGACATCACCATTAACAATGTAAGTTGTCGATCTACATTTGTTACAGCCAGGAGACAGCAAGTAATCGATGTTACTCTGTCCAACAGGCACTCCAAGACTATCGTCAATTGGAGGCTATCAACAGACAACACTCTGTCAGACCACAGATAGATCGAATTTCAAATCTACTGTGAAATTTCACCTTCGCAAGAGAGGAGAAATCCAAGGAAAACGAATTGGGCACGCTTTAGGGAGGAACTTGGCAATTCTGTTAAAGTTCCACTTAAACTAAGATCAGTACAGGGGATGGAGAGGTCTACTCAGGGTCTGAGCAGCGTCCTTATCCGTTGTTTTGCGCAAGCGTGTCCAGTTACAAAAAACTCCTGTAGAAATCCGGTACCCTGGTGGAATACCGAATTGCAGCGTATTCGCAAAGTAACCAGGAAATCGGTATCTAAAAACCAACTTAGAAGAGGACTGGAATCTGTATCGGTCGAAACAAAAAGAATTTAAGAGTGACTCTTATAGGAAATTTTGTGAGGAGGTCGAATCACTAAGTGCAACCAGTAGACTTGTTACAGTTCTCAAAAGGGACAGACCAAGTAAACTGGAATCGCTCCAAAAATCTGATGGTACCTTCACTGAGACAAAAGCGAAGACTTTTAGTCTTCTGCTGGAGACTCACTTCCCGGGAAATCAGGTCACTACGTGTTCTAAAGCTTGGCCTTGGCCTATACCTTCTCCTTGGCGCATTGTAAAAGTCGTGTTCATACCAAAAATTAATAAGACTGACTACACTCTCGCCAAGAGTTTCAGACACATAAGTATGTCTTCCTTCCTGCTGAAAAGTTTGGAAAGACTGGTTGAACTGCACGTGCGCAAGGTTGCTCTTCGATCGCATCCTCTTTCTGAGATGCAACATGCCTATCAGCGCGGAAAGTCCTGTGAAACTTCGCTTCAGAACCTTGTTGGTAGGATTGAAAGTGCTCTTGATCGGAAGGAGTACGCGTTGGGTATTTTCGTCTATATTGAGGGTGCTTTTGACAATGCGACCTTTGATAGCATGTGCAACGCAGCCAGACATCATGGTGTAGATGAAACATTGGTGTTGTGGATTAAAGCAATGCTAATGCACAGGACGTTGATTGCCGAAGCGGATTGTGGAAAATGCGTCATGACAGGGGTAAACAGGGGCTTCCCTCAAGGTGGTGTTCTGTCTCCCCTTTTATGGTGTATGGTAGTAGACTCTCTGCTAAAGGTTCTCAATCTTTCTGGAACCTACACACAAGCCTACGCGGACAATGTCGCCGTTCTATCTGTCGGTTCAAACCTAAGGACTGTCTGCTCTCTGGCGCAGAGATCCTTGGGATTGATCGATGATTGGTGCACAAGAAACGGGCTTTCAGTGAATCCTCTTAAAACTACGGTTGTTCTCTTCACGAGAAGGAGGAAGGTCACTGGTCTGACTCAACTTGTGCTTAAAGGTGTCACTATCCCGGTCTCTGATAAAGTCAAATATTTGGGAGTAATCCTCGATAGAAAACTTCCTTGTTCCAAGCATGTCGAAGCGAAAACCGATAAAGGTGCTTTTGGCAAGACATGGGACTTATCTCCTAAAAGGGTCCTTTGGATCTATACGGCAATGGTAAGACCTCTCCTCTCGTATCCATCGGTTGTATGGTGGAACAGGCTTTCGCGGGAACGTGTTACTGCCTCGTTTGGGGCATTCCCCAGTACTCCGTACTCCCCCCCCACTTGATATTTTTATCATGGGGTGTAGGCTGAAATCCATCTCTCGGTTAAAGAGAGGTGGCTTTTGGTACCACCCGCATTGGAATTTTGATGAACTTGTGCGAGAATTATCCTTTGATCCCTGTCTTATGGATATGCCGTCTGACGCAATGACACCAGAAATCCTACGACTGCGTTCGGACATCTGCAAAAGATCAGCGTCTTTCCTTCTGTCTTTCAGGAGAATCGACTGTAGACTGCTTGTGGATGTCATTTCGGGCCACCAAGCTTTTGCCAAACCCTTAAATGTATTTTTGTACTAATTTATACAGCCCAGGGCACCTCACTTTGGTGGAATTTGGGAGGCTGCCGTCAAGGTCGTGAAGGGTCACTTGTACCAAAGCCTTGAAGGGACCAAGCTAAACTTCGAAAATTGTCAAAGCAGCGGCATTGGCATTTGTGATGGCAACCATAGCAGCACCGGGATCATCAATGTCATTTTCACTCGGGGTGCTTATTGCAGATGTAGGGCTGAAAGAAATTATTTCACTGAAGTTGGGAGTGGGTGTAATCGGTCGGCTTTCAGAAACATAGGTAAACCGTGACACGTTGTTGCTATCCTTATAGATAGTATCTTCCTCAAACTGCTCAGATATCATACCCTGAACAAGAAGATCCGATTTCTGGAACAGACACATTGAATAGCTTTTCTTGTAGCAGTTTTTTTCGTTTTTAGCTGATGCCTTCATCCGTGTTCATTGCTACCTTATGTTGCCAAAGCTTCTGGGGTACCCAACTATGTAATTCGATTCTACTTTCGATACGTTCCGAAAGTTGTTCCGATTCTACTTTCAAATAGAACAGTTCTCTTTGTAAGTGGAATCAGAACTATTTTCGAATAAAATCGAAAGTAAAATCGACTTAAATAGTTGGCCCCCTGAAGTCATCCCACATGCGATCGGCTGCCAAGACGCCTTCTTTCGTGCGATCATCTTTAGGTCATTTTCCTAATCCTCCACATAGAAATATGTTGCTCTAATTGTCGCAGCATTTCCTTTTCACCCCGGTCCCAATTCTTCTCCCAATCCCGTTTTATCTAAAAAAGAATATAAAACAAAAACAATTAACAATAATCACAAAATGACCCAATACTTTCAATTAGATAAAAATTTAATATAATATAAATCAAATATGAGTTACGTTATATACGCCAAACTTCCGACAGACGATGAAATGTCAAGTCGTATATTATTTATTTCTTTAAATATTAAGGAAAACATTTTTGTGAAATAAAGAAGAATTATGATGCCAGCACCCAAGTCACTTAAGGAATAGTACACTTGGAAGTTACTACTACCATTACCGTGATATACATGAATTTTCTGCTGCCTCTCTTAGTATCAAGTCTTAGCTGGTTCATAAGTACAACGAGATGACTGTACAAGGTCGAGTCACCATGCATCGCCAACAACAGCTAACTCCCCAAAAAGGTCATCACTATAGGTCCACATGGACCTAAATGAGTGTATTTTTTGAATCGTCAGGAAATTTATTTTTTTGCAGAAAACACTACTAGTAAATGAAGCCGATTAAGTGGTGTGGCTTAGAATATCAACAACATCGCCATCTGTCGGGTCCAAAACGATTCTATCTTATAAGTTGCAACCAACCATAGCCACCCACAAAATGTTATTGAAATGGGTTGAGTGGTTTATAAGATCGGATTAAAATGGTGTCGATGACAGTCTCGGGAGTTCAATGGTTTTTTTCTACATCTCAAAAATGCCCGACGCGGCTAAAGAAGTTTTCACTTCAAAAATATTTCGTGCAAAAGTAGGTAGGTACTTATGCCCTAGGCCTAAATTCTCGCAACCATTCTTTTGTGACACACAATTTTAGGACCTTCACATGACAGTTATTCTTTATTTGTCTTATGATGCAAAAAAATACTAACAACGTAAATTTAAGTAAAAATATAAAAATTAATGGAAACTATACCAAATACCAAGTATTAGTGGCGAAAACTTATTAATTTTAACTTTTTTTATTTAGTCTCGTTCCAAGTACCTGAAGATATAAAATGGATTAAACTTAATGCCGGACAAGTGGGCTTTTATAGAGTTACGTATACTTCCGAAAATTGGTTAAATCTAACTGAAGAACTTGTTAAAGATCATAAACAGTTTAGCGCCGAGGTAATTCGTTTATTATTATACATAAATAATATTGATTTGAGTAGGTAGAGGCACTAATATCCGAATTATGTAATTTTTGGTTTTTAGTTAACATTTCATTTTTTATAAATACTCATAATATAATTTCTGACATAATTTAAATATATAATTATTAAGAACTATATCCACTTTTATCAACACTCAAACTTTTTGCAGTAGCCTTCAGATTAAGGAAATGATTAAGTCAAAGTCCACAAATACGTTAAGTGTAAGGATACTGGTGGCTTTAAAATAAAGAAAGAGAGAGATATTCGAATCAGACCACCAATGTCGGGTCTCTTTTCGTCTCTCTTCTTTTTTTTTTATTGGTGTAGTGGGGGAGAAACTCTGATATTATTTGTTTCTCTTATATGTTTGGGTGGCCGAGTACTGCTGTCCCCCGGTGGTGCTCGAACCTGAGCCGACCGGGTCACAAGCAACGACTCAGTTTTCAGTTTCAGTTTTAAATTCATTTTTATTTAATTCATTCTTTAACTTAATCCTAGACAAAAACGATTAAATCTAATTTAAAACTAACATGGATCTTAATTCTAGCTTACTGGCTCCAAGCGAGCGCTCTAAACTTATCGTTATTCTTAAAACTATTGCCTTTCGGCCTTAATCTATCTATATATATATTTAATTTTGTTTGTTTTTTATTTTTCCAGAAACTTAGAAAAACTGGAAATCTTTATTATTTGGTTTTCCTTAAAACTACTTAGAACTAGTTAAAACTACTTAAAACTACCTAATCTACTTAATCTACATTAACTATAATCAGGATGGTGAGCAATCTTAAGGATTGGTCACCATCCTGATCGCGTCCATGGGTGCCTGGCAGTCGCCAACTGGGTTCATCTGCGCCGCCGGGACTCGAGCGAGGCCATAGGCGTCGGTCAAGTCCCGGAGGCACTCATCACATTGACGAGCCCGGCCCCTCCCACAGACCCCCTAATCTAAGCCTAACTAACTTAAAACTAGCTTAAAACTAAGGAGAATGCTACATAAGTAGCGCACCGGCCCGGGAGAGCGTATCTACCCTCACCCCTTCCTCAAGCCACCAAAATTCGGTGAATTGCTTGACCGTATCTATAACATCCCGATCCGCTATTGCGGTGCTAAATCTGAGGAGCTCCTGAGCATTGGCGGCGTTCCCGTCGTGGATAAGCCGCTTATCCCTCGCGCCGCGGTGGCGGTGGTAAATTACCGGCACACCATCCCTTGTCTGTACTAACCCTTTCATGTCTGCATGAAGAAATGCCTCAGGCGGGACAAAGCCAGACCGTAGCGTACTCTCGTGGTACATTAAGTTGGGGTAGTAAGCCCCTGAGATCAGACTATTATCGCTGGCCATCGCCCTTGCAATGTGCCTCCGAATCGCCTTAATAAGGAAATTGTCAATCCTATTCAGTCGAGCCCCATTGTATAGGGTCTTGTTGGGATAATAATGCATGTACTCGGATTCGGGAGTTCTATACAACCCTAGACAGGCCCTGAGACATTGCCTCTCAAACACCCGAATCTTTTCCATATAATACGGCGCTATATTGAACCACATGGGACAACCATAAGCGATGATCGGCCTTATAAGGGCCACGTAGCAAATGACCTTCACTCTGGCGTTAAGTTGACTGCTGCGAAACAGTCTCCTTGTCAGAGCGTAAGCCCTCTTAGCCCCAGCAAGACAAGCATCTATATGTTTGTCAAAATATAGATACTGGTCAAGCCGGATGCCAAGATACCTGACCACGTTTCTCACCGCCAATGGCCGCCCATGCTGTCCAATAATGGCCAATTTTCTCCAGTTTATTCTGGTATCCCTAGAGGCCCCAGCCAATGGAGTTCTGAACAGGATTGTTTCCGATTTTTGGAAATTGATTTTCAACTTCCAATCATCGCAATACCTCTTAATTTGTTCGAAGTCACGCTGCAAAAGCACGTTGATGACCTCGATTTTAGGACCTGACCTGTACGCCACCAAATCGTCTGCGTACGCTATAGCATGTCTGAGGGAACCCACCAGATCGCTTGTGTAAATATTAAATAGGATCGGAGAATTCACCGCTCCCTGTTGTAAGCCGTTTTTAATTTCGAAGACCCTGCTCGAAGTCACGTTGCCAGATTTGACAACAAACTTCTTTCCCATAAGCATGTCATAAATCATATATAGCAATGGCTTTTGGATGCCCAATCTGGTAAGCTTATAGAAGAGCCCCTCCAACCATACGGTATCGAAGGCCTTCTCAAAGTCAACCAGGCAGGCACCCGTGCATTGGTTCTTGCTTTTATTCCACTGTATGTCGGAGACCAGTTTCGACGCGGCATGAATAGTGTCATGCCCCGCTCTAAAGCCAAACTGATTTTCCGGAATTATCTTGTTTTCTTCAACCCATCTTAAAAGATATCTATTGACAACTTTTTCGAATACCTTGCTTACATTCGGGAGCAAACTAATTGACCGAAGATTAGCAGGGTTTGTCCTGTCCTTATCCTTTTTGGGGATAGGATGTACCACCGCTGTCTTCCACTGCACCGGATAATATGCATTATTCAGCGCATTGTTAAACAGCGTGGTGAATATGTCTATCGCCTCTAGTGGCAGGTGTCTTAATACGACGTTTGGGACACCGTCAACTCCCGCCGACTTTTTATTCTTAAGTGACTCAAAGATGCACCGTAGTTCATCTTTTCTCACGAACAGATGAGAATTTACATCGGCGATTGTGCCATTTGCACGGTTGTCGTCATTGAACACGGTGAAACCGTTGTTCTCGGATCGCCAATTTTGAATTTCGGTCCGCAGGTAAAAGTGGTTGAGAAAGGCTCTCTCCTCGAGATCGCGGTTACAGCTAACAGGATTGTTCACCGTATACACAGTCTCAAAGAAAGCTCCCATCAAATCAACCCCCTCCTGCGGGTCTTCGACCACGAAAAAACCGTCGTTCGAGGCAGCACTTTCCGGACTTATGCCAGCAGTCAGTAATGTCTGTCTGTTTTCGTTTGTTTGAGGTATTCGGACACATGAAATGTCGTTATGATCCTTCCGCCTGAACAGTTTATTTATTTGTGGGAACATACTCGGACTACTGGTTTTTATAGCCCGAATTTTATTGCCCCAATACAAACTTACAGATTTTCTGTAATTCTCGGTGATCAACTGTTTCAAGTTTTTGATCATCGACTTCAGCGTCCTTAACTCAGGATCGTTCCTGTCAGTAAACTGTCTGTGCAGCCGTTTAAGCCTCGAGAGCAGTCTACTTTTGTGTCTGTACAGAGCATCGATTGTCGCGTTTCGATACTTCTTAGTTTGTTCTTCGTCAGTGGAACGTCCTACCCTAGGGATAGTCCGCTCCATTGTCTGTTTGATCACGACATTCATTTGTAATAAATGGCTGTCGATCTCATCGTTTGTTAAGTTCCTGTTTGTCGGTGGATCGATCGCACTCGAACGTATATCCCGCGTAAGAACTCTGGAAAAGCGCGACCACTGCGCTCTTCCATAATCGAAAGAACGCACTTGGTCGTACTGCTCCAGCTGCGTTTTCTCGTTCGGGATCCGTATTACGGCGGCAAGTCCGTAGTGATCACTATCGTACTCAACCGCACGTAAACAGTTCCGCGTGCTAAGATCGGTGTTCGTTAGTTCTAGTCGTTCGTCAACTAGCGCTATGTCCAAGAAAGAACCGTCTCTAGGGAAAGACGGGATATCCGTCGCGTACAATTCAATTTTGTACTCAATCATATTATGACGCCACCAGTCGTAAAACTGGTTGCCTCTAGGGTTCTGAACATCATTTCCCCATGCCGCGTGTTTAGCATTGAGGTCTCCGCCCAAAAAGTAATAATTGTCTTCCGACTGAAGCTGTAAGCAACGAAAAAGTGTCTCGACCTCATTTAAAAATTGAAGGCGTTGAGGAGCTTCAGGTGCGTAAAGCGACACCACATACACCCGTCTCGAACTATTGAGGGGAATGCATACGATGCATGCTTCCAACACCTCGAACCTGCGCACTTCCCTGCTATATATGATTTTATGACGCAAGCCTTTACGTATTAAGATACCGACACCACCTCCTTGTGTGGAGTTGGGTCGGTCTCTTCTAACTACATGATAATTTCTGTAGCCCAATTTGTGCTTCTGAGTTAGCTTAGTTTCGCTAACCAAAAGAACATCTGGCTTTTCGGCTTCCAACAGTTTGGAAAGATTGATCCTTCTCTCGATCCTAATTAGTGAATTAACATTCACCGCAAGGATCTTTAAGTTTACCTCGTCCAGCGTACCCATCATATTCATCGCGCGGCAGACTCGGCAAACAGTGTCGAATAGATAACGTCTATTCGAGCCGCTTGCTCATTTAACTGTTTCTGGAAATGATCGATCTTTCCGTGCAATGACAGAAGGATCGTTTTCAAATCCAGATCCGCTTCCGGTGTAGGAACCTTCGGCGCGCTTTTTGTTATTGTGCTACCCGGTCCAGACACCATTTGGGCAAAGGACACATTGGGTGCAACAAAATTAGAGAACGAGCGACTCTTTCGACCCTTCTCTTCTTCGGACCTCTGTTTTCGAGCCTGCACATTCTGTTTAACCTGCTGATACTTTGGACATCCCTTGAAATTAGCAGGATGTCCTGTGGTATTGCAGAGTACACACGAGAGCTGGCCCCGATCCTCTACTCTATCTGTGCCTAAGGCACATTCCCCATGTTTGTGGTCCTGATTGCACTTGACGCACCTAAACTGCATATGGCAGTTAGCTGCGGCGTGCCCGAACCTTTGGCAGCGCATACATTGAAGTACGCGATCTGACCTCTTTAATTTCTCCCAACGTACAGCATGATAGTACAGAAATCTAATCCTTTTCAGACTATCTATTTTGCTGTCGGGGGTTAGCTGCACTAAGAAAAATGGTAATTTGCGGTTACCACCCCTGTCCGCAGGCGAGGAAAACGGCTTGACCCCCACGAACTTTAGGTCGTCGCTCTCCCAACCTTTAAGCTCTTTTTCGAGCTCCTCGGACTTAATATCTGGGTCTATACCCTTTAGCAGCACCGTTTGCCGCTTTTCTCCTTTTGGAGTGTACGTAAAGTACTCAGTCTCTGCTTTCTCCAGAGCGGTGCGTACTTTTTTGTGCTCCTCCATATTTGAGCACATTATGATGTGTTTGGTGGCGTTAAGCCTTTTAATATAAAAGTCCTTACTTACTAGCCTACATAACTTAATGCTATCGCTTATATCTAAATGACTTACGTTGATTGGTGGTATCTTCTCCTTTTTCGTCTGCTTTTGTTGTTCCTGTTGTTGCTGCTGTTGCTGCTGCGGTTGTTGTTGTTGCTGCTGCGGTTGTTGTTGTTGCTGCTGCTGTTGTTGTTGTTGTCTCTGCTGCTGCTGTTGAGGCTGTTGTTGCTGCTGCTGCTTCTTTTGTCGTTGTTGTTGTTGTTGTTGTTGCTGCAGTGGCTGTTTTTGTGCCAGCTGCTGACTTTTCGTTTGTTTTTGTTTTTGCTGTTGTTGCTGCTGTAGCAGTGCTTGTTGTTGTTGCTGCTGCTTCAGCTGTTGTTGTTCCTTTTTGTGCTGTTGCTGCTCAGCTTGGAGTTGCTTCAGCTTTTGTTGTTGCTGAAGCATTTTTTGCTGGCGCAACTTTTCCCTCTTCTCGAGGAGCTCCTTGATCAGCCGATCGAGCTGAGCTTCCTCGTCTTCTGCGTCTGGTTGTTGTTGTTGGTTTTCGTCTCCGGCGTCCAGTAATTCTTTGAAGGAATTACCTTCGCCCACGTACCGGCCCTCGCCCCCTTCGGACTCGTACGAGTAGCTGAGTCCATCGCTATCGCCGTCCGTGTCTGCCTCTGCTGCCGACGACGTTGCACGTGACGTCATCTCCTCCTTCGATTTCGTTTTCCTCTTGAGTGTGAGGTTTGGAGTAGGTTTTAGTTTTCTCCTACGCTTTTCAGCTTTTGCCACTTCGCGGCACTGTACCTTTGCCAATGCTGCGGTACTTGTTGTTGGCCCTTCTTCGGCACTGATTGTTGTTGCTGCTACGGCTGCCGTACTTGTTATTGCTTCTGTTGTTGTCGTTGTTGTTGTTATTGGTACTGCTCCCACGTGCTGCAGTTTTACCATGACCTGCCTGGTAGTCACGCGCTTGGGCAACGGGTTATCGCCTTGCGGGACCTTGGACTGGCCACTGTCCATCGCCTGATTGTCTTTCGGCTTTTCCACTGCTGATTTGTTGTTTAATTAATTAATTAATTAATAAAAATTAATCCCCCGCTGGGAATCGAACCGGGGTCCACTCGCGTCTCAGTCGACGCACTGCTCCTCTGAGCCAAATGGCTTATTGGATTTCCTCAATCCTAAACACTTTTAATCACTTGAAAATACTTCTCACTATCCTAGTCGTCTGATCACCGTGGATGCTGAAGTTGCGACAAGCAACGACTCTACCCACTACACCATTGGATACTGGTGCCTTTACGTTCATTGTTGTTTTTCTTCATAATTAAAATTTACTTTACTCTATATTTTATACTTCTTCAATAAGTACTTAATCAAACTTTACATGCAATTTTTAGGATCGTGTTGGTTTACTGTCAGATGGATTTACTCTTTGTCACGCAAACTTAATACCTTGCGAAATAATTATGAACATGATTCCCTACCTACCCAACGAAACGAAATGGGGCCCGTTGACTTTGGCATTGAGACATTTGGAAAGATGGCGAAGAATACTAAAGTATTCTGAATGTTTTCTAATGCTCTCCGAATTTATTAAAGTTCAGCTGACATTAATCATAGAGAACATTGGCGTACTTGATGAGGGTGATGTTGAAACAAAGTAAGCTGTAATTATTGTTTAATAACTATTGCTATGTTAAACACAAATATTTCTGGTTTTTAGGATGCTTCGTCCAGGGGTAATGTTGGCTTTAATTCTTTGGGAGGATAAAGAAACTATTGAAAAGTCGAAACAAATTCTCAACCAGTTTCTGAAAAACAAAAGCGAGCCCATTCCTCCGAATTTGAAAGAGGTAAGTGGCACCGAAATTCCGCAAATACAAATAATTTGTAAAAGTGCATACGAAAGAATACCATCTAAAGTTGAACGTAGTCTTGGTTAAGAAGTGGCGACTGATTGACATCCATTTTCATTTTAAAAAAAAATCAGTTTCTCTCTAAATTGTCTATGATGGATTTTTGAAAAAGGGCATATTTTAAGAATTTGTTTTTTTTTTTGGTTTTCCTACGGCTACAAAGATTTTGACCAAAATGCATACTTGGAGTTAAATTGACGTTTTATAAATAATTCCGTACTTAATTTTTCATTCGAATGGCAAAGCGATGTTTTAAAAAACTGTCCGTATCTCGAAAACGCCATTTCCGATTTGGATAAAGCTTTAAAATCCAAGTAATGCTAACATCTTGAACAATACCCTATACTCCGTTTTTAGCTGAATATTTGAGGAAGATTATTTTTCGAACTAAACATTGCATTTCCAAAAACAGCTCCAAAGATTTTGACTATTTTTGGAAAATTTACGATAACATAAGTATTCTAAATAAGATCCCGTACCTAATTTTCCTTAGAAAATGCAAATAAAGTCCTGTTTTAAGAATTACCTTACTACCTTCAAAATACAATTACACCTACAAAAAACTCCTTAAACAAATATTAATCACTTTTTAATTTTTCAACCAAAGAACAAGAAATAAAAATCTACACCCTAAAATAATTTCAATCAAATTTGAAAATAAATCTCTGAATTCTTACACAATAAATCCATGTCAAGATATCGGTATATCACAAACCCTACTCCGAGTCATAGCCACCTACCAGCATAAGCATAATCAATCTCAAAAATATTGTTTTATAGCATATAACAGTAATAAAATAAAAATGAACCAACCAAACTGATGATATGAACGAGAAAGTTTCGTGCGATCCAGTCGTGCACATTTTTATTTATTTGCTGATAAAACTATTTATTAATTGTAGGTAATTTTACAAGATACGATGTTGAACGAATAGAATGAAGTGCGTAGCTGGACGGCGTATAACAAAGTTTGTTTTATTTCTATTTGTAACGTTTCCTCCTTAGCTGTTGTGGAGTTAGACCAGGAAGATTAAAACTAAAATCAAGAAGGGCCATCATCAAAGATTCTGGTCAAAATATCATCCTACCACCTCGCAGATAGTCACAAGCATAAGCTTATATTCCAATTCCTCTCTTCATTCAATCCTTCACACTTAACCCTTTCAAACTCTAATCTACCGTTAAAACGTTATAAAGCTCCGTTGAAGCGCGGTCTTTATTTAAAAAAATTAACTATATCGAATATGTATGATATTATAAATATGACGTTCGGACCGTTGGCTTGGCCCGCTATCGCATTGTCTCAAAACGTTAACAAACTATTATTAAAGGGTCGCGTGTCCCGTTTATTTCGAAATTCCACGAAACGAAAAGCTACCGAGATTCTAATATTCCAATTCCTTATACCAACGATTTAACAACACTGTAAATCTACTTATCTGTTTTCCTACTGGCCAACACCTGTTGGATTCCTTGTCTTAATTTTCCTTCTGTTTTTCTTCTATTGTCGTTCGGACAATCTCTTCTCCTGTCCTCTGTCCCTTCCACTTCTCTTATCCTTTCTTCTTTTTAATCACTCATCACTGTTGCTCTACTCTACTCTACTTTACTCTTATAATCATCAAAAAACTCCACGAACTACTTTTCGAGTTTCTAATCAAAATTGCAATCTCGCAATATATCAAAAGCAAACTTTTAACACGAATTTCGTTCAAAGCTGGTCAACCAAGAAGTATAGCCCGTCCCAAAGGAAAAGAAAGATCCCAACATGACCTACGTGAAGTTGGCCCGCACTTTTTCTAGAATGAAAAACGTGGAATGCAGTTCGATAGACATTCGTTTGTAGTTGTTTGTAGTGAATTTTTTTCGTTTGTAGTTTTACCGTTAAAAAGTTAGGACCATTAGAAAAATAATTCCGCCCGCACTTCTGAGATTTTGAAATCAAATCTAGCCAGTTGCAATCGAAATCGTTTGTAGTTGTTTGTAGTGAAATTTTTTTTCCCAAAAATATCTCATTTCGGAGATATTATGACATTTGTGTTTGCACCTATAACTATGAAATTCCAACAGTGAGAAATTATTTAAGACCATTAATGCATAAAGCATATCCCAACTTAAATAACTGCATTCAAAATATCAAAATCCACCCAACCGTAACTTAATAAAACGCAATCAAAGTCAAAAGTGCATATTTTTAAAGTTGCACCCATATATCAATTTCCCAACAACAACAAACAACGGTAAACACATTTTCGCAAACCAGTCAACCGTGTCCATCCATATAAGTCACTATTTGTCAATTACCGACAACCACCAATGAATGAAGCACGATTTTATCCAACAAATTTTTCTATTCCTTTGAATAACCTTAAAAAACAACCACTTTTGAACAAATTATAGTAACAAAAACATAATTTTTGCAAAGTCTGTATATCTGGCTATCTAATACAAATCAAATTTTATGATTTTATCACAAAGAAAAGGATTTAGATGCAACTTAAGCAAACAGTAGCTCGTCATATAAACTAACATGAATATTTCGATTACTAAGCAACTTAAAATAGTAAAATCTATTTTTTTTAATGCTTTCTATTATATCTCTCTAATGGAATAGAAAAAAGTGAGATTTTATCAATAGATAATGATTTATTCAAAATTTAAGAAAACGGTTGAAATCGTCCGCGCAACCCGATTTAATGGGACGGATATTTCAAATGCTAGACAACTACAAACGATAAAAACCAGTTATTTGTTAGAAGACATGTATGCTCTATCTAATGAAACCAAAATTATTAAATTTGTATCAATAGAAATGAATTTATATGCAATTTAAGCAGACGAAATTAAACTGCGTTATCTCCAAAACCGGTCCAAGTCAAGTGATGAAATCTTCTATTTTTGATAGTAATCCACTTCACCAATCGAATAAATCATAAATTGTATCCATCAGCCTAACGGTTTATGATTTATATGAAATTTAAGCAAACTTGAAACTTAATTTTTTTGTGAAGTTGGCCCGCACTTTTTCTAGAATGAAAAACGTGGAATGCAGTTCGATAGACATTCGTTTGTAGTTGTTTGTAGTGCATTTTTTTCGTTCGTAGTATTACCGTTATAAAGTTAGAACCATTTAAAAAAAGGGATGGGTAGTTTCATTGGAAAAAAACATATTTCAACTTCCAGAGTTTGTTAGCAATGGAAATATGGAACCGCTTAAAAAATGGTCAGTCAAGGTCATTTTAGGCTTCCCTTAAATTTAAAATAAAATATGACCTGCAGTGTGCGCAGTCTTCTATTTTATGCAGCAGATAAGAAAAGGTGCATAAAATATAAATTCAAAATTTCATCGTTTGTAGTTAAACGGTTTTTGAGTTATGGACACTGAAGCGAAAATGTGTTTACCGTTGTTTGTTGTTGTTGGGAAATTGATATATGGGTGCAACTTTAAAAATATGCATTTTTTGACTTTGATTGCATTTTATTAAGTTACGGTTGGGTGGATTTTGATATTTTGAATGCAGTTATCTAAGTTGGGATATGCTTTATGCATTAATGTCTTAAATAATTTCTCACTGTTGGAATTTCATAGTTATAGGTGCAAACACAAATGTCATAATATCTCCGAAATGAGACATTTTTGGGAAAAAATAATTTCACTACAAACAACTACAAACGATTTCGATTGCAACTGGCTAGATTTTATTTCAAAATCTCAGAAGTGAGGGCGGAAATTTTTTTTTAATGGTCCTAACTTTTTAACGGTAAAACTACAAACGAAAAAAAATTCACTACAAACAACTACAAACGAATGTCTATCGAACTGCATTCCACGTTTTTTATTCTAGAAAAAGTGCGGGCCAACTTCACGTAGGTAAAATCTTCAATGTGCCCGCTTCTTTAACCAGCCAAGCCAGTACGATCTGTGAATCTGACCACAATGTTGTTTTAAAATGTAATAAGCCTGTTGCCTTCTGAAAAGATCTCAACAACTCACTTAATAGTTGCGCAGCGCATTATTCCAGCCTTGGTACTGTGATACACGGGTGTTACACGCGATTTTGCCGCGATCAGAATGCATTCGATTCTATCAACCGTCTCAACGCGTCCGTACAATACTGCCCCATATGCTAGTTCGGATGCATCCGCGAATCCGTGCAATCAGTAAAGAGAGGAATGTATCATCAGCGAGGTAGTTGAAATTCAGTGACCAGCGGCAACTGCTGTTGAAATTGTTGCCATTTACGATAGATGTCATCAGTGACTGGCACATCCCATCCTGATTTTAAGCGCCATAGCTCTTGCATTAGTAACGGAAGTTGGTCCTGCCAAACAGCTAACATCTAAAAAAATGCGGTCCAATCGATCGCCAGGATCACAGGAAATCATGCGGAAACCGGCGGGTAGTTTGGCGGAGTGCGGTAGGCATGCTTGCGAAACGCGCGAAACCAGCTCGTCGGAATGGGTGGGTTCTTGCACATGCCACTGAGCTACCGTACATTAACTCATGCCTAAAGATAAAAAAAAAACGTTCAAACAAGGAAATTGACCGAAACTCAAGAAGAGCGACGTTGAATAAAATTAAAATCCCAAGTTGAGAAACAGAAAGGTGGAGTTGGTTTCCCTTGAGTGCGACCCTCCCTCATCCACTACCCCTAAAAGAGTATGGACAACCTAGGCTACCGCTACACTCTTATGTGGACATACTCGCGATAACCTTTATTGTGTACGCAAACGATCTACTATGATCCCTTTACGTCATCGTCGCTATACTACTTTCATACACACACACTTTCCCAATAACACAACACAAAATTATTGACAAGGCATAGCCCAAGATGTAATCACCAAAGATGAAAAATAAAATTCAATTTATATGAAGTATTCATAAGAATAGAAAAAATGTAATTATATTTATCATAAATACTAAAAAAATAAAACTACTAAATACAAAAGATATAGTCAATTACTCAAAGCAATAAAAATGTCTAAAAATTCAAACGCTTAACTTTTAGGTTTCTTTATTGCTGGAGAAAAGTAATCAATCAGCTTTCAAATCAAAAAAAAGCTTTAGCCTATCTTATACCTTATATTCGCAATGGTGAATTATGAAGTTCCTTCACAGCGTCAAATTAGTGAACATAGGCAACAAAGCACTGACCTCAATTAAACTAATAATAAATTTAAGCTTTTAAAGCCACCCACTTGAGTTAAACTCAAGAAGAACATAAAACAAATTTTCCTTAGGTACGCAATGACTCTTAGTAACACAAGAGAAGAGAAAAAGAAAACTGTATAGGTAACGCGAATAAATAAAAATGTAAACAGAGCATATATTTATGCTATCGCACTCTCTACCCTATGTAGCTCGTTCAAACGTAAAAAGAAATGAAAAAAAAATCGACTCACCACGTTAACTGTTTCTTGATGTTATTCTAAAGTTGATGGTTGCAGGTGTAAATGATGTTGAATGTCCCATCATGATGTGCACAGCATTATGGTCGAATTCGGCGTAATCTTATGTTTAGGGAAAAATATTCAAAATTTTTAAACAATTGAACGACCTTTACAATAATAATTTCGGAATACTTAAGTTTCGATTTTGAATAATTTGGTTTGAATGGGTATCTATCTATGAGTTTTCTTAATAAAATGATAAGAGTGGCTGGGCTGGATGATTTAGGATGCAATTGGTGTTGTGCTGCTGTTGGCTTTTTGGTGCGCTGGAGAGTATTCTTTTTCACAATCCCTACACTTGAAGATGTTGCTTTCGTGATCTATGGTAGATGTTTGAGGCGGAAGATATATTTGGCGTATGGTGGTTTGCCCGTGTTATATGCGTTGATCGCTGATCGCTTTGATCTGATTGATGTGGGGAATCGCTCAAAGAGATGAAGTGGTTTCGGAGAGTGTCGATGGTAGGTCGGTGTGTGAGAAGCAATCTGTTGAAAAACTGGATTTAGCACTAGTTACCGTTTAACCGATCAGTTGCGGGTTCTCCTATCCGATTTATCGTCGCAGCGTCGTAAGCGTATGCGATCTATTGGTTAGGGCTTTGTCGACCGCTGATCCTCGATTAAGATCGCCGTGGATTGGCGGGTGCTTGATTATTGCCCGATGAAAAGTCGAAGCAACCTGAGGGTTTTTTTTGTGTCTGGCGCTGCAGGTTAGGTGCTCGTTTCAGCTGAGCTGAATGATTTTGATTGTTGAGCGAGGTGTAGGTCAGTGATGTATTTGGGACCTAACCTATTTGGTGTACCGATGATGGTTTCCGTTGGCACGTGGAAGGACTGCAGTGCAATCCGCGTACGTTGATAAGACAGGTGCTCTGCGATGTTGTTGGCGCTAAACAGGAAAACTCTTAAAGCACTGATTTCCAAAAAATTGACAAGGTTACCTGTGTGATGTTGGCCGGTCCTGGACTTCGTACGGACTTCTTATTTGAAGAAAGGTACCCATTAGCTTTGGCAATTGCGCCTTAAGCTAAGACCTTTGGCAGTTGCCTGCACTCGAGGTGGGGATCCCAATCTATCAGTGAATACAATGGTTACGGCTCGCAAGCCAAATAAAACAATGTGTATTCTTCAGTGGTTGGTCAAGAAGTCTCCTTTTTATTAAAAATTATGTGTCTTATATAGTAACAAAATATGTTATCGAATATCCACTTCGATATCGATACCCCGATATTTTGCCTTATCAGCATAATGTGCGTGACGAGGGTAAACGACCAAACATTTCAAGTGTTTCGGGTTCACTTGCGTCCAATGCTTAGTGAACATATTTAGTGTTCGCAAATGAACCCTGATCGTACCCTCGATCCAGCCTTGCATATACATACGATTGTATATTCGTTTTCTTTCATGCACCGAGTGTGCCATCAGAGTAATATGACTCTCTTATTAAATTGTTCACTCCATGAGTGTCTGTATGTCGTTCATATCACTCTGATGTTTGAAGCAAATGCAAATGAATGTGAAGAGTTCTGGGTATCCAAGTAGATTTTGATATTCTTAATTGTTTTCGGCAATTAGTTAAGTGGCCGCTCGTGCGATCCCTTCACATCACCCTTCCTGGGGAAAAAGGAGAAATCATGCCGTAACTTGATTTCTTCTTTTATGCGTCACTTGTACAATAAGGGGTCTATTGGTTTGTTTTCTATTGCTTTGAATTTACGTTATTGTTTTGTTTATATTTTTATACAATCTTATTTTGTTCCTTTCGTTACATAGTACATAGTACATAATATGGGAACCTTTGTTGTTTTTCTTAATTGTAGCTCACATTTCTTAGGTATTATTTAATATCTCTTTTTAACAACATGGATATATTAATAGACACTTGGTATGGTATTCATATGCTTATTGCAAACACTTTTTTTTATAAGTTTTGAATTGATACGAAATTTTCTTATTCTATTAATTCTCTTATTCTAAAAAAAAAGATTTTTAAAAGTTGTAAATTTATTCGTAATACGAAATTTTCTTATTCTACAAAATTGCTTATTTATATTACAAAATTACGAAATGTCTTAAAAGTTATATATTTATTTTGTGTTTTTCATCCCTTCTCAGCCATATGTAGAAGGGATGATTTTTCTGAGCATGAGCTCACTAAAATCGGCATAGATCTACTCCGGCACTATCACCCGTGCCGGCGAAGACCTAAACCGTTGATGGTCGAAAATTCTACCACTACAGCTTAAGTCCGAGTACTACCCTCCCACTACCACCACCTCCACCCTTATGACCCAAACTAACAGGACCTTTGGGTCAGTTCGGGCAGACTAGAAGGAGGGGTGTCCAGGCCACTTGCGGCTCAGGCATAATCTTCCACCCGGTAGCTCACCGTAGGGTATGGGATCTTGCCACAAGTCCTGGACTGGGGTTACATTATTTTTACATGCCTGAAAACTTGCGAAAAAAAAAGACTATTACAACCGCAACCGTAACCAAAAAAAAAACCGAAAAAATTGCCAGGCCCGAATTTCTATCTAACTTGCCCTCGGATAGGTGCCTCCATAGCGGAAATGAGGCGGAGAGATAAATGGTAGATCTTTCCTTGAGCTGGCCCACCCCTAGCTAAATGCAAATTTAGCAACCTTGGCTATCGCGGCGCTCTATTGCGATAGTCCCTAAGACGACTATGTAAACTCCAGTTTATAGCACTACATAGTAACTCCGAGTAGCTTACCGTTCAATACCCAACTCCAGGACAAGAGCTCGATAAGTCCGGTAACTACCTATCATGATCGTCGTTCATCCTCGTGGTATATCCTCCGCCTGGTCACACACATCCCCCTCCTAAAATTCTAAAACTTCATTTCACCATTTAGCACCCAGAAATAATAATTGAGAAAACAACGACCAATATCGAAAACATGACAATTCGAGCGGAACAGGAACCTTCAAATTTGAAATGCAAAATTGTTTCTTTTCAAAAATAGGTATATAAAAGAGTATTTATTGCATAGGTAACTCCGATATTTTTTTTTGGGATAGGTCATGATGAAGAATATTATGCTAAATTATTTAAAGTAGACAGGTTGCTGATGCTGGGAAGTGAATGAAAGAAAATTAAAGATACCAACTAAATGATTGACTGACACAGCACTTTTTTTTAATTCCACTTGTACTATAATTGCCACTAGCAAAATAAAGCGTTTATCGTTTATGTTCGAACTTTTATAGAGATACATTTTCGGGGTTCATACCTATTTGCGTCTTTGAAACTTTGATTGCATGAATAACTTTTTTAAAATTTATTTTTTGCTTCTTGCATTATTTTTACTTTTGTTTTTTTTTACAAGTTTTATCAGTGCGATTTTGGTTCAATGTTTTCATTTGCCAAGCATCGAAAATACTTTTGTGCCATTCAAAGTAAAATATGGTTGTTCTGCATTTATTCCTAATCTAGTAAAGCAGTTTCTATTGTTAGAGCCTTGATCTGCAACAATTGCAATAATTGTTATAGACAAAGACGTCTGCAACTGCACAATCAGAGTTGTTAAAATGTTTTCCGACTCGAACCCCTTCAGCGCATTACTAGATAAATAATAGCAAACTGGTTGTTTCCAGTTTGCAAACAAACCTCTAAGCATTTACTAAATCAAAATTAAGTCCAGGTTGAATCATTTTAAAGTGAGCCCACCGTCTTATTGAACAAGGGTGCGGTAGCTTTACTTTACAGTTGGATTTTAAAAACTGATACATAAAAGGGGACCTTAAATATAAATTCTGAGCCATATAGGTAGGTACTTATCAGCCACGTTGTAATTGGCGTTAGATTCTAAAAACAATTTACAAATACTCCTTGTTTTTTTATCTACATGCTTTAGAGAATCTATTTGCGCATTAATATCTTTTTTTGTTCCCCTCTTCATTTCTTAAAAAAAAAAAAACCAAACCAAAACCAGTTCCCTACCCTGTTACTGACGGTTGGGGATGGCGATTGGGGATGGCGATAATGAATGAAGAAAGAAAAGAGGCAAACTAGTAGTTTGTTTTTGTTTTGTTTCTTTGATTTTCTTTATACCTACAATGCCCTTGCTATATCAAAAGTCTCATTTAGATACATGATGCCGTAAAAACCAAAGGGACATTTTTTTGTTTGTTTTGTTTTGCGAAAAAGGAAAATAAAGAAGAATCAGGTACGAACTCCACTGAGAAGCCAACGAAGTCCGTTCACGTTGATCGGAAATGTTTCTCAACAGTACACGTCAGATAATGTGCTTTGCAGCATGTATCCGAGTTTGAGGTATATTTTCACGGTGGTGCCATCTACATATTGGGGTGTTTGGGAATAACCATTTCCTTTATATGAAATGCACCATCTAGTAATAATGCTAATAATGTGTCTATGCCCAAACTAAGAAATAAAAAAAAGAGTTCGTTCAAAATAGAAAGGTAGATTTACCCCGGTTCTGATCTTTGATCATATTGCAATTACAGGTGGTTAGATAAACTTTGTGGATTATTTCTTTTGAATTTTATTTCACTCTATTTTTTTTCTCTTTTATATAAAGTTTATATCAATATCAAACGCGAAATTTGAACGAACTTTTACAACAACCACAAAGAATTTTGAGGAAAAGGAAATATATAATGATAAATACTTAGCTATTTACTATACTACCCGAAATGAATTGCGGATGGATGATCGTGGATGATGGGCATGGGACCCGATGGTCTACGCAAAGGTGAATGATGAGGATGGCTGTTGATGATTTTGGTGAATTTTAGTTACAGGTGAGTTTGCGGCTTTTGATACAGGGCGTTGGTCGTTTGCAAATTGTTGGACGAGAATGATCGTCTCTCTCATGAGTAGTTGCGATTTTGTTTTCGCTTTATGGTTTGCCGATTTTTAAGCACGTGGGTGTGAGGTGAGGTGCTTTTCTTGACGAATTTCATGGGATGGGATTGGATTGTTGTTTTTTTTCTTCTTTCTTTTGGAAATGTGAAAATTGTGGTCGCAATGGATTGAGGTCTTTTTCAGGGATTTCCTGTTTTTTTCTGTTTCGACGACTCAGCAACGTGCTACGAGTGAGAATTTAAAACCCTTATTCCGCAAGCGGGGGCGGAATAAGGGTTTAGTGGTGAAAGATTATATTAATTCGTGGCTTTCACGGGGCACTTGATGTAGGGACAGTTAAACGTTTTTTCACTAATGATATTATTAAAAATATCGCCACAAGGATTTAAATCCACTTAATTATTTTTTTCTTCTTTTTTTTATTTCCACTTTGTGCACTTGGTGTTTCAATCCTTCACCGCACTTTTGTTTTTTTTTCGAATTATTATTTTATTTTTTTTTATTACACGTTTATCGTGTCACTAAAACTTTTTTTTTCCAGAAAAAATTTAACTTTTTTTCGCGACATGGCACTTCGCCATACGCACAGCCCGTTTTAAAATTCCGTCACGTTAAGTGTCTTCAAAGCCAAAGCAAACAACAAGAGAGGACGGATTTGGCGTGACAGGGCTTTTTATACCTAGGCTCTATTTAGGACGCCTTTCTAATCGCACAGCCACAGCCAGATCGCATGATGGTTGCACACCTATTTCCGTGTCTTAGCTGAATAGCTTATTTTTCCTTAGAAAATTATTATTTTTATCTTAAAATTCAAATAAGAATTTTCCGAAAATAGGTGTGACTAAGGAGTAATTATTCGAATTAGATTTTGTTAATTACAAGCAACAAGAAATCGTCCATGCTCGTCCATACATTATGTGTGTAATATACTGCACATTTGTTTACATTTTTTTCCTCGTAGCTGAATAGTTACTCGTCCCGAATATACCACTTTATGCAGACAGCTCATAACGTCGTATTAAGACACCTGCCACTAGAGGCGATAGATATCTTCACCGCGCTGTTTAACAATGCGCTGAATAATGCATATTATCCGGTGCATTGGAAGACAGCGGTGGTACATCCTATCCCCAAAAAGGATAAGGACAGGACAACCCCTGCTAATCTTCGGTCAATAAGTTTGCTCCCGAATGTTAGCAAGGTATTCGAAAAAGTTGTCAATAGATCTCTTTTAAGATGGGTTGAAGAAAACAAGATAATTCCGGAAAATCAGTTTCTCTTTAGAGCGGGGCATGAAACTATTCATGCCGCGTCGAAACTGGTCTCCGACATCCTGTGAAATAAAAGCCAGAACAAATGCACAGGTGCCTGCCTGGTTGACTTTGAGAAGGCCTTCGATACCGTATGGTTGGAGGGGCTCTTCTATAAGCTGACCAGATTGGGCATCCAAAAGCAATTGCTTTATACGATTTATGACATGCTTATGGGAAAGAAGTTCGTTGTCAAATCTGGCAACGTGACTTCGAGCAGGGTCTTCGAAATTAAAAACGGCTTACAACAGGGAGCGGTGAATTCTCCGATCCTATTTAATATTTATACAAGCGATCTGGTGGGTTCCCTCAGACATGCTATAGCGTACGCAGACGATTTGGTGGCGTACATGTCAGGTCCTAAAATCGAGGTCATAAACGTGCTTTTGCAGCGTGACTTCGAACAAATTAAGAAGTATTGTGATGATTGGAAGTTGAAAATCAATTTCCAAAAATCAGAAACAATCCTGTTCAGAACTCCATTGGCTGGGTCCTCTAGGGATACCAGAAAAAACTGGAGAAAATTGGCCATTATTGGACTGCATGGGCGGCCATTGGCGGTGAGAAACGTGGTCAGGTATCTTGGCATCTGGCTTGACCAGTATCTATGTTTTGACAAACATATAGATGCTGGTCTTGCTGGGGCTAAGATGGCTTACGCTCTGACAAGGAGACTGTTTCGCAGCAGTCAACTTAACGCCAGAGTGAAAGTCATTTGCCGGTGCTACGTGGCCCTTATAAGGCCGATCATCGCTTATGGTTGTCTAATGTGGTTCAATATAGCGCCGTATTATATGGAAAAGATTAGGGTGTTTGAGAGGCAATGTCTCAGGGCCTGTCTAGGGTTGTATAGAACTCTCGAATCTGAGTACATGCATTATTATCCCAACAAGACCCTATACAATGGGGCTCGACTGAATAGGATTGACAATTTCCTTATTAAGGCGATTCGGAGGCAGATTGCAAGGGCGATGGCCAACGATAATAGCCTGTCCCGCCTGAGGCATTTCTTCATGCAGACATGAAAGGGTTAGTACAGACAAGGGATGGTGTGCCGGTAATTTACCACAGCCACCGCGGCGCGAGGGATAAGCGGCTCGTCCACGACGGGTACGCCGCCAATGCTCAGGAGCTCCTCCGATTTAGTACCGCAATTGCGGATCGGGACATTGTAGATACGGAAAAGCAATTCACCGAATTTTGGTGGCTTGATGAAGGGGTGAGCTAGTTTTAAGTTAGTTAGGCTTAGACTAGGGGGTCTGTGGGAGGGGCCGGGCTCGTCAATGTAATGAGTGCCTCCGGGACTTGACCGCCGCCTATGGCCTCGCTCGAGTCCCGGCGGCGCAGATGAACCCAGTTGGCGACTGCCAGGCACCCATGGACGCGATCAGGATGGTGACCAATCCTTAAGATTGCTCACCATCCTGATTATAGTTAATGTAGGTTAAGTAGAATAGGTAGTTTTAAATAGTTTTAACTAGTTTTAAGTAGTTTTAAGGAAAACAAAATAATAAATATTTCAAGTTTTTAATTAAAAGTTTCTTGAAAAACGAAAAACAAACAATATTAAATACATAGATAGATTTAAGGCGGAAAGGCAATAGTTTTAAGCATAATGTTAAGTTTAGAGTGCTCGCTTGGAGCCAGTAAGCTAGAATTAAGACCAATGTTAGTTTTTAATTAGATTTAATCGTTTTTGTCTAGAATTAAGTTTAAATAATGAATAAATAAAAATGAATTAAAAATGCAAAAATGCAGACAGCTCACATGATAAAGATTGGCGTAGTGGTCAAGAGCAGTGATCTCTCACTTTTTTTCTTTTTCGATCCCGATTGAGTGGGTTCGAAACTGGACGTGGACCACGCCGTTTCTTTTAATTTATTGTTTTTTTTATTTTGCTCTTACCGTATTCCTGAACTGAAATTCACCACGCCGCATTCAATATCCGCACCAGAGTTGTACACCAACCATTATCGACCAGTGCCTTGATTTTGTGCGGTTTTTCCCGCAATTGCGCTAGGGAACGTTCCGAATCGGATTTGAATGTGTGAGTGAGCCACTGGCTTTGACTGCGTTCAGGTAGTTCACATTATCAGCAATGTGCATCAAGGAAATCTACTCGACGCGGATTGGCTGTTAAATGTTGACGAAATAAATTAAATGAAATCTTAAAAACTTGATCTAAAAATGAGTTGATATATTTACAATGCTTAAATTTGTTTTACATAATTATTGATGAACATTAAGGCTTTAATGTTTTCATTTTAAAGTATTCTTTTTGAAAAAGAATTGCATCTACTGTTTCATAGTGGTGCATAGCTCATCCGCTGAACGATCTTATTTACATCAAATGACATTTGGGTTGTTTTTTGTTTATTTATAAAATAAAATTTGTGTGAAAATGATCAATTTACCGTCTATACTGTATTACGAGTGTAAAAGAAAAATTAAAATTTATAATCGATATTTACGAGATTATATCCATTCGAAATATCAGATAGCGTGTCAATTGTCGTCAACCGACATCCTTCTCGCTACCTAAATAGGTTGCGTTAGGGAAATCCCGCCTGGAATTTCCAGGAACAAAGCGATATTAGAACAGGAAATATTGGAAGTTGAAGTTATCGACATCACGCACACATTTATAGAATCTGCCTATACGTGAACCCTTTCCGCAAACCGCCATTGCGGAAAAAACCGCACAAAATCATGACACAGATCTCATCGTGAACCATCGTCCACAAATTATTTCTCTGTCAATTAATAAGAGCTTGTCTAATACAAGAACAAGATGAAACCACTTAATACCATAGGCTCTTAAACTATAAATAACTAACACACCCATTTTTAAAATAAAATAACGACCGAATCGTTTCCTACAGATTATTACAGTATGTCTTAAAAGAATTTTTTTTTAATTTTTAAATATCTTTCTTAAGACTATTATGGCTTACATCTACCTATCCCGGAGTTTTTATATAGCTATATAATATACATGCATGCCTTATCTTTTACAAGGGCTCTCTTTCACCTTTTTTTTTAAATCAAAAGTAAATACAAATTGCTTTAATACACATAGAATTTCTTAAGTCGGTTTTTATGAACTTTAGTTCTCTTACCTTCGTACTTTATTTCAAAATTTACTCCTTCCTCTGACATTACTTCGAACGGTCCTATGTAAATCGGATCGAATTTTCTTCTATTTTCATTTCTTAACAAGACTAAGCTACCTACTTCGAAACTAGTCGGTTTACTTCGGGTTTTCCTATCGTTATCTGCTTTTCTATAATTTTTTTTTCCACGAGTATGTCTCTAGCGTCCCTATGAGCGATTTGTAATCTTTGTCTCAACTCAATTACGTAATCTTCATAATTGTATATTGGGTCTACCTGTTTGGTTAAATTTGATGGTAACGTACATCGTCGGCCGAATACTAATTCAAATGGGGTATACCCCGTTTCGGCATGTATTGCAGTGTTATAGCAAAAGTAAAAAAAGTAAGGTAACTAAGTACACCAATCTGTATGTTTTTCAGACACGTAGCTCCTGAGATATGCTCCGAGAACTTTATGGGAGTTTTCTAATGCTCCTATACTTTCGTGATGGTAAGCCGTGGACTGCATTTGTTCTATTTTTAGTAGTTTGCACATATTCTTGAAGATTTTGTTAATAAATTCGGTTTCTTGGTCAGATGCTATTGTTTTAGGAACTCCACATTTAGGGATAAAGCATTCTAATAGTCCTTTGGCTATTGTGCTAGCTTCTTTATTAATGACTAGCTGTTGCCCGCGGCTTCGCTCGCATTAATGCCGATTTTGTCAATCACTTCAAGTACACTTAAGGAAATATTCGTCCTTTTCTGCACTACTTATTAAAACGGATACAAAACAGATACAAAATTAGTTCAACTGAATTTCAAGAAATTCTTCAGTTCACTCCAACGTGCCCATATAAGTATTCATTTTAATGAGAATTTAGTTGAAAAAATTCGAAAAATATATCTTTCCATATAACCATGAAAACCCACAAAATTTCATTGAAATCGGTTGTGTGGTTAAGCGGATCGCCAACAGCGCCACCTATCGAGTCCAAAACTATCCTATCCATCTAGCTTCAACCAACCATATCCATCTACAAAATTTCATTGAAATCGGTTGAGTGGTTAAGAAGATCGAAAACAGCGCCACCTATCGGGTCCAAAATTATCCTATCCATCAAGTTACAACCAACCATACCCACCTACAAAATTTCATTCGAATCGGTTGAGTGGCTAAGAAGATCGACAACAGCGCCATCTATCGGGTCCAAAACTATCCTATCCATCAAGTTACAACCAACCATACCCAACCACAAAATTTTATTTAAATCGGTTGAGTGGTTAAGAAGATCGACATCAGCGCCACCTATCGGGTCCAAAACTATCCTATCCATCAAGTTACAATCAACCATACCCAACCACAAAATTTTATTTAAATCGGTTGAGTGGTTAAGAAGACCGACATCAGCGCCACCTATCGGGTCCAAAACTATCCTATCCATTAAGTTACAACCAACCATACCCAACCACAAAATTTTATTTAAATCGGTTGAGTGGTTAAGAAGATCGACATCAGCGCCACCTATCGGGTCCAAAACTATCCTATCCATTAAGTTACAACCAACCATACCCAACCACAAAATTTTATTTAAATCGGTTGAGTGGTTAAGAAGATCGACATCAGCGCCACCTATCGGGTCCAAAACTATCCTATCCATCAAGTTACAATCAACCATACCCAACCACAAAATTTTATTTAAATCGGTTGAGTGGTTAAGAAGATCGACATCAGCGCCACCTATCGGGTCCAAAACTATCCTATCCATTAAGTTACAACCAACCATACCCAACCACAAAATTTTATTTAAATCGGTTGAGTGGTTAAGAAGATCGACATCAGCGCCACCTATCGGGTCCAAAACTATCCTATCCATTAAGTTACAACCAACCATACCCACCCACAAAATTTTATTTTAATCGGTTGAGCGGTTAAGAAGATCGACATCAGCGCCACCTATCGGGTCCAAAACTATCCTATCCATTAAGTTACAACCAACCATACCCAACCACAAAATTTTATTTAAATCGGTTGAGTGGTTAAGAAGATCGACATCAGCGCCACCTATCGGGTCCAAAACTATCCTATCCATTAAGTTACAACCAACCACACCCACCCACAACATTTTATTTAAATCGGTTGAGTGTTTTAGGAGTTTTAGGCGGCGGCGTAGTGATGGCGATGGCGACAGGCCAATTTCCGCTTGGTCATTTCCATCTCGGTCGAATCGATTTTACTCCCAAGTCGCACATAAGATGTTTCATTTCCAAAAAGTTATTTCCACCATTTATGTAGTATAGTAATTATTCATATGAAACCCACAAATCGAACTACCTATATTTTGCATGTAGGCTGGCTGCGCACAATGCAGAAAACATTATTGACAACCGTTAGCCGTTGTCATTGACGACCACGACGACGTTCAGGGGAAACACTGCGAGCTGCGACATTCGTTGTGTGTGAATGTAAGTTAATAAAATTTACGCCGAAATTTGTTAAAAAAATATTTTCCAGAGCAGATTGCCCTGTTCTTTATTGTTTGACGTATCACCTAAGACTAACTTAAAGAATGGCAAAACATGTTCAAATCAAATTATCCAAGCTTGCAATTTCCATTAATTTATTACAATATCAATTATCAGTTTGGAAATTCGTTTTTTCCCCAGACGCTGAGTCAGCATTTCTGCTGCTGCGCGTGCGAGTGGTTGCCGGTGTTAACTCTTCCCCCTTTAAATGCGATGGTCCTCAATCGCCTAAAAGTAAGGAAGGTCGTTGAACTTTTTTTGTTGGTTTCTTCTTTTTGGTAAACTTTCAATGTGTGGTGGAGCTTCGATGTTCTTAATTTCTTGCTGCTGGATCATGACTCTGGTTTCATTACTTGAATGCCTTGTTATGATTCTATAGATGGTGATAACTACCAGGATAATCCCGATGAGGCTTATTGTTCCGTAGCTGATGAATGCGTAAGTTTCGTTTTCGCTTTTGAGCAACTCGATACTTTTGGTATTGTTGATGTGGAGTTCGCCCATCATTTCGAGCGACAATAGTCGATGGAATCTGTTCTCTTTGGGTGTTGGCTGCAGTATGGCTGGAAGAACGGTGTGTGTAGAAGCTTCGTATGCCGCAAATACTCTATTATTTATCGTTATGTTGGTTTTCTCGAATTTAATAAGGAAGGTACCTGTAAGGTTCCGAGGTGTGGATTCGACTTGGAGGGTTCCGTTAAAGTCGTTAAGCAGGATCATTCCACTTGCTATTTCCTCGATCGTCGGGATGTGCTGACTATTGACTTTATTACATGTTGCTATTTTACTATTTAATAGGTCGGGAATGCATGCTGAGTTAACAATATTAATAAGATCTTTTCTATTACAAATTGAAACACTATTTATTATTTTACAATCATTAGTTACGCCAAATATTTCGTTTTTGTTTCTTACAACTATATTATAGTCCATTTCTATGGCTACTCCATTTCTCTTCACAGGTTTTAACAATATTCGTTCATATGTGGAAGGATCGGTAGTAGGAATATTAACAATATAAAGTATGGAAACTGTGTTTGTTATTATCTTTATTTCAGCAAAATTAAGGGCTTCTTCTATAGTAGTGAAAGGGACATTCTCTTGATTTAGTGTTTTTACAGCTAGGCTTATTTCTTCTTTTGATAAAATCATTGAATTAACAATTCCTAGTTTCGCCCAATGTATGGCTAAATTAATGTTAACTAATTCTTCTTTTAAAATTTTAAACTTGTATTGAATATTTAATATTATATCTCTATTGAAATCTTTATTGGCTTTTAGCATTGATTCAATCTCATTCGTAATCTTTGTTATGTTATTAATTCTTTCATTATGCAATTTATTTATTACAACTTGATTGTTAGAGTTAATGAGTAGATTATTCATCTTCTTTTTTATTGTAATGAAATCGTTGTGGTCGGGACTACCAGCAATCCACTTCCACGTCGATCCTATAAAATCTAGAGATCTTCTTACCCTTTTTGGTTTTAGGTTAGATATAAAATTTTTTATTTGCTCGTGCTCATGGGAAAGGTATAGGAAAAGGGAATCGTACTTTGTTGCGTTGAGTTCAAGCATTGGAGAAATTTTGGTCAAGAGTTGTTCGTATTGGTCGAGGTCAATGTCATGGATCAATTTGAAGTTTCCGGTCTGTATCTTTGTTTGTCCAGTGTGTATTGAAACAAATTGAGAATTAGAGAAGTCCAAAATTTGGATTTCCGCTTTCGCGATGCATAATGCATGTCTGAAAAGAGAGATGTGAAATTTGTTGTTCAGTTCCTAATATTGCTTTTGTGGATCGTTTTGCCGGATTCGGTTATGACAGTTGTATTTTTGTTTTCCTTAACTACTTCCTTTTTATATCGGACGGTGAGTTTAGAACCAATTCTTTTGTTGTGCTTTATATAAATGACGTCTCCAGGATGGTATATCTTACATGGTTTCCTGGTTTGGTTATGGTACCTTAAATCTTGTTCTTGTTTATGGATAATTTTATCTATATTATTCTGTCTAGTTCTATCAAGTTCTTCGGGGGTTATTTGTGGAGATCGGCCAAAGAAGAGTTCGACCGGTTTTTTCCCTGTTGTGGAGTGAACTGTAAAATTATATTCATTGGTGGCTCTTTCGAGCAGTTCCTCGAAGGATCGGGATACCTTTTCAGCTTTGAGGCATCTCATGATCTCTGAGAGAGTCGAATGGAACCGCTCAATCTGCCCGTTTACTTCGGATTTGTAGGGTGGCGTTCTGTGAATACGTATGCCCAACTCATCTTCCATCATGGATAATATGGATACTGAATTAAGGGCTTTTTCGTTGTCTATGACAACACTCTCGGGAATGCAGAAAGAGAATAAGATTTCTCGAAGAGGTTGCCTGAGGTCGGTTATTGCTCTTGACTTGATAATTTTAGTTTTGGCGAACTTGGTGAGCTTGCATATGGCGGTTAATACCAGTTTTTTTTCAGTTGAATAAATATCTAAATGCAGAGTGTGGCCAGGATAATTAGGGATTGGAGTTGGTTCAAGGATAGGTTTATTTGGATGTCGCTCATATTTGTTTTCTTTGCAAGTTCTACAGTTTTTTATTAGTCTTTTGATTTTTGATGCCATTTTCGGAAAATAAAAATGTTGAAGAAGTTGTATGCGGTTTTCTTCTGGATTACGGTGTGCCCTACGATGGATACTTAATATTTTTTCTTCCTGCTCTGTTTCATTAGCCAGGTCTTCAACCATTGTTTGAGTGTACCTAATTTTGTATTTGGAAAAATGTTCGGGATAAATGTTTTGTATTCGGACCATAATTTCTTCTTTCGTTTGCAAGCCATTTATTACACTGGGATTTAAATATTTTTTAAAAATTGAAATGATATCTGAGTTGCTATAACTGGGTTGTATAAAAACGTGTCTGTGATACGTGGGGAATGGAATTAAGAATTGATGGCTAGTTGTGTCCCCGATTTTTAGAATCAGCTGATTTCGAAAAACGTTAATGGGTACTTCAACTGCTGGTATGAGATTGTGTGAAGAACTCTCATCACTATGTTGCGTCATGGTCATTGAATTTACTTCTGTCCTTTGTGGGAGTCTAGATAAAGCATCGGCAACTACATTTTCTTTTCCTGGTTTATATTTGAGTTCGTAATTATACTCTTCCAGGATTGCCTTCCATCGCTTCATCTTGTGGTTCGTGTTACGATTGCTCAGCGCATATGTTAATGGCTGATGATCCGTATATATTTGTACCTTCTTAGATCCGTAAAGGAAATTCCTAAGCGAGTTTAGAGCCCAAATTATGGCCAACATCTCTTTCTCGTTAGTGGCGTATACCTCTTCTGTCTTTGTCAGTGTTCTTGAAAGAAATGTTATGGGCTTACTCTCCTGAGATAGCACAGCACCAATTGCAAAATCGGATGCGTCTGTCGTAAGTTCGAAGTCTTTGTCAAAGTTCGGATGAGTGAGAGTTACTTCTTTTGAAATTAGGGATTCCTTTATTTGGTTGAAAGAGTTAATACAATTTTCATCAAGGTCTATTGCTTTGTTTTTGGAGAGATGTCTGGACACTCGTCCGTCTTCCCCTCTTAAAAGGGATGTCAGGGGTTTCGCTACTTTTGCATAATCTCGAATAAATCGGCGATAATAACCTGACATACCTAGGAACGATCGTAAGTCTTTAAGTGTTTTTGGAGGTGGTAGTTCTGTGATAGCTTGAACCTTTTTGGGGTTAGTCTTAATGCCTTCAGTGCTAATGACAAATCCTAGAAATTCGATTTCGCTCTTAAAGAATTCGCATTTATCCAGCTGAATTTTCATGTTGGCGCGTTCTAGGGTCTCGAAAACGGATTCTAGGTTTTTAAGATGTTCGGCCTTGTCTTTTCCGAAGATGACAATGTCATCAATGTAGACGTAGCATCGTTTTCCGATGTGCTCTCTTAGGATATCGTCGAGAGCTCTTTGAAAAATTGCCGGGGCATTTTTCAAACCAAAGGGAAGGCGAGTGAACTCGAATTTCCCGTTATTGATAGAAAACGCCGTTTTCTCAATATCAGATTCTCTGAGCTTAATTTGGTGGAATCCGCTTTTTAAATCTACTACAGAAAACCATCTATTGTCGCCAAGGTTGGCTAGAACCTCGTTAATCTCCGGAATGGGGTATCTATCAGCAATGGTGACCGAGTTGAGCTTTCGGTAATCGATCACCATTCGATATTTCTTTTCGCCTGAAGCGTCCATTTTTTTGTTAACTATCCAGACTGGCGAGTTATATGGAGATTTTGAGGGTCTGATAATGTTGTCGTTCAGAAGTTGGTTAATTTGTTTTTCAACTTCTTCCTTAAGTCCTCTGGGATACGGGTAGGATTTGGAATACACTGGTTTGTTATTTATTGTGCGAATTTCGCCTTTTACAGTTGTCGCATAAGTAAGTTTTTCGTCGGGATCGGAAAAGAGTTTTGGAAACAAATTAATAATTTTAGTGAGAGAGTTAGAATCTTCATCATTCAGATGAGCAGTTCGAATATTTACGCTATTAACAGTTTCAGTTAGATGTTGTTTGAGTTGAATGAAAGTGTTCTGGTGAATTCTCATATAATTATATTTTATATAAATAACCGCATTTAGACTTTTAAGGGTATCGTTCCCTATTATGCCGTCGAATGAAATAAGGGTGGGAAGTATGAAAAATTTTAAGCAGCCTATTTCATTACCGAAAAGAGGAATAAGACTATGGTGGGTTATTCTAATATTTCCCCCTACTGAATTAGCATAAAAACACCTTTCGTTGGGGAGGGGATTTCGTATATGACGTGGTTGGATGTAATTTTTATTCGAGCCTGTGTCGATTAGAAATTTGTACACCTGTCCACTCTTTGCAACGTGCTCGAAGTAAGGAAGCGAAGAGTGTTTTAATCTAAAAAATATATGTCGTCAACTTGTTGCGGTGGGTCAAAGTATTGTTCATCTATTTGAGCGTCACTGTATTCCGTGAGTGTTTGTTCGTGGTTTTGGTCTTCTTGATGTATCGTGTCTTCGTATTGTTCTACTTCTTGTTCTTCGGAGGCGGATTCTCCAGTATGATGGATTCGTTGCATCTTATAGGGTTGATGAACTTGTTGTGAATGCTCCCGTTTTTGTGCAGTTGGTTGGTCTCTTGTTCTATTTAGATAGTTTACTCTCTGAGTTCTTATTGAATGGTCTATGTCCATGGGTTTCGGAGGAAGTTCGCGCTGGTTTGGTGGGAGCCGTTGCGGTTGCGTTTGTTGAAAAGACCTTGAATGGTATTGAGGTTCCCTGTGAAATTGGGGTTGCTGAGGATGACGAGGGTTATGTAATAGTTACGGGAAAAATTCTCGTCTTGGGGCTGGGACCGGAACTGGGTGGGAAACACTGAATCGTCTAGGAGGAACCGGTGGGGGCGTTTGCTGGAAAGTCTTACGAGCTGTAGACTGGGAGTTATTAGCATGTTGAGTTCTGAAATCAACATTTTGGAGTTTTAAGCAAAGATGCAGGGCCTGCGGCAAATCTGCGGGTTCCCTTATACTGAGTAATCTGGGAAGATCACCCTTCAACCCTCTCACGAAAGTATCAAGTGCCTTATCTCTATAACATTGAGTCATGTTATTTAACGATTCATGGCTCATGTCAATACAACCGAGTTTGTTAAGAATCAGAGATAAATGATGATAAACTGCTTGATAGAATTCGGGTATTGTATTGTTACCCTGTACCAAAGTCGTCATTTGGTACTCGAGGGTTCCTAGATCCCTTTTATCTGCGTAATGCAGAGTCAAACATTTGGAAATCTTTTCCCAGTTTAAAGGGGTGTTATATGATTCAAGCGCTATATCGGCATGACCTGTTATTTTATTTCTAATAACGGACAAGATGCCATAATATTTTGGAGTACCCTTAAGGTGCTCGTAGATCTTAAGTATTCTTTCGACACTTTTTTTCCACGAGTTGAACTCCTGAGCTTCACCTGAAAATTCGCGCAAACTCTTAACCACATCTGGAACTTTGTCCATGTCGGAAAGATTCTGATCAGTGGTGTTAATGGGCTGGTCAATATCATTATTGATATCTGAGGCTGGATTCATAATTGAATTAAATATCTGTCATCCCTGAATGTGTAGTGTATCGGTTACGAGTCTTGTTATGAGATGTACCAAGTTATCGTCTATTTGGTTTATAGAGGGGGGAGCAGGAGGGGCAGGAGGAGCAGCGGCATTTCCTCCTGGTACTTCTAGCCGGGCTGGTCTGATTAAGTTATTTGGGTTCGACATTGTGATTGAAATTGAGTCAATGATAGTAATAGTTGGGTCTTAAGTTCTTACTAAGATAATTACGAATTACAAAAGCAAAATGTTCTTACAGAAATATAAGATTAAAAATTGGGTCTTACTCTAGTTGAGTCTTAGGTTGTTACAAAATTGATTACAAATTACAAAGTGCAAAAATATTCTTACAGAAATATAACGGCTTCAATTCTCATAACGTTGAAGGTTCTGGACCGTGGCTTTTGGTGGGGGCGGCTGTACCTTATTCTGGAACTCCTTTTTATCCTTCTGGATTACTCGGGGGCCTCTTTTCCCCTACACGAACGTTAGATAGTCTCGTGGCCTGGTGTCCACGTTACGCACTTGTGGATTGGTGTCCACTTTGTTTATATGCACTTGCAAATTTTCGTGACTTGGTGTTCACGTTACACGTTTGTGGCTTGGTGTCCACCTTCTTGTGATTGCACGCACTAGCAATAATGGCTTGGTGTCCACTTTGTTGCTTATAAACACTTGCAAAAACTTCGTGGCTTGGTGTCCACTATGTTTCGACTACACGCACTAGTACAACGAGATCGCGGCTTGGTGTCCATTGTTTCACGAACTAGCACTGTTTTTGCGATTTACTATGTGTCTTTAATTACACGCGTATTGACTATCTAGCGAAAACCGCGGTCCCTGCTCGGGCGCCAGTTAATAAAATTTACGCCGAAATTTGTTAAAAAAATATTTTCCAGAGCAGATTGCCCTGTCCTTTATTGTTTGACGTATCACCTAAGACTAACTTAAAGAATGGCAAAACATGTTCAAATCAAATTATCCAAGCTTGCAATTTCCATTAATTTATTACAATATCAATTATCAGTTTCTCATAGCTTGCATTCCATTTTCAAAGGTGAATTTCCTTGGAAATTCGTTTTTTCCCCAGACGCTGGGTCAGCATTTCTGCTGCTGCGCGTGCGAGTGGTTGCCGGTGTTAACTTGTATATCTTTATTTCCTTTGATGTGAATCCAACCCACCACCCCAAAGCAGAACTGGCAATCAAGAAATCATTATTTTTTCGTTGGTCAGAAAAGTCTGTTTTCAATTCCTTCTAGCTCAGCCCCTGGAAGGAGCAGAGAGATGAATGATACTTCAAAATAATCGGTGAAGTATTGGCTAAATGCAGTTTTAAGCTTATTCCGATTAACCTAGATCTATGAATGTAACAGCAAGATGATTAAAGAAAGGTAAAAAAAAACAAATTTGCAACCCCTTTTCCACAGTCACGCTACTCTTAAAATGATAGGAGAAGAAGAAGAACATGCTAAAAGGCTTAAAAAGCTTCCAACGATGGTATTCCCGGGATGGTATTGCCACCAAATAAGGCCTATTAGGGCTTCGGATCCAGCCCGAATAAATTAAAAAAAATCCCATCTCAATACGTTCAGTAGTTTTTGAGTTATTTGGGAACAAACATCCAAACATTCACATTTATAATATATATAGGATTGGAATTGCTTCAGCGAATTTGGTCAGCTCGTCTTGTAAGGTTAGTGTGTATTTATATCCGTTTACGGACACGTCTAGTGGACCTACTAGATTTAGATAGATCTCGTCGAAACTTGATTCGGCTGTTTATGTTATCTCCATGGGCTGCTTTTTAGGTGTTATATGATTATTTTTCTGATAAGTGGGGCAACGCTTAACATAAGTGGTTATGTCATTTTGCATTCCTGTCCAGAAATATTTTCTTTTTATATTCTTAAGCATGCGGTTTATCCCGGCATGTCCACTTGTTGGTAACAGATGATAATCGGTGAGCAATATTTTAATTTTGTGAGGATCATTAATTTCAATACATTTCTTAATTAGGTGCACCTTTACTTTACTTTCTTTAAATAATTCTCCTAAGATTTTTGTTAACTCGTGAATTTTATATTCTCGACGGCCGTCTGCGAGTTTTTTAATTTCTTCTTTCGTAATGTATAATTTATTAATAGATAATGGTCCGCAGATTTTGCCAAATGATGCCGATGGGTCTGTAGTGCCTGCCTTGGACCTTCTTTAGAGTATACAATTCTTCTCTGGGATGTGTGCCAAAACTTTGTAGGATCCCAGGATTATATTAGTATCTTTTATTTGATACTCTTTGCCCTCGAAACTGTTACATATTTTTAGCTCAATAATTTTATTCCCATGCTCTGGCGGTCGGAGTAGTTCTGTGATGACGCGATTACTTTCTTCGCTTTCGGTTTCTGATCCTTGATTTGAGATTCCTTTACTTGATTGTGACCTTGTGATGACACATATGTGGAGTTGTTTGAGCTGATCAGTGTCAAATATTATACGACTTAGTGCGTCAGCTGTACAATTATCTTTTCCGGGTGTGTAGTCGATGTAGAAGTTGTATTCTTCCAGTAGTAGTCTAAATTTAGTCAATCTTTTCTCTTTCAGGGAGAAAAGGTATACTAAAGGTCTGTGGTCTGTGATAATTTTGAATTTTCTTCCAAAAAGATATGGTCTATAATGCCTTATTGCCCTTACTATAGCAAGTAACGCCTTTTCGATAGTGCTATAGTTTTTCTCAGCGATGTTAAGAGTTTCACTAGCATAGGCAATAGGTTTGTCATCAAAGTTGGATAATACAGCTCCTAAGGCAAAGCCTGAGGCGTCTGTCCGTAGAATGAATTCCTTATCAAAATTCGGAAACTGTAGAATTTGAGGGCTTGTGAGAATTACTTTTAAAAGTTGAAAAGATTTCTCACAATCCTGGTTAAAATTAAATTCTACATTTTTCTTGAGTAATCGGTTAAGCGGAATAGCTATTGCAGCAAAATTTGGCATAAATTTGCGATAATAATTCGCGAATGCTACGAATCTTCGTACTTCGTCAGCATTTGTGGGTGTAGGATAATTGTTCATAACAGCTGTTTTTGCTGGATCTGGATGAATTCCCTTATCAGAAATAATGTGCCCTAGGTATAATACTTCTTTTCGTAAGAATGCACAGTTTCCTGGGTGAATTTTTAAATTTACTTCCCTTAGTCGTTTAAACACATCGATCAGATTCTTGTTGTGATCTCTTAGGTTTTTGCCAAACACAATAAGGTCATCAAGGTACACAAAACAGCGGGAGCAAATGAGTCCGGCCATTTCAATGGACATCATTCTCGAAAATTTACTGGGAGAAATTTTTAGTCCCATTGGAAGTCGTTTTAACTGAAAGTGGCCGTCCTCCGTTGAGAAAGCTGTTATAAGTCTACTTTTAGGCTCAAGCTCCATTTGGTAGTATCCCTGACTCAAATCGATACATGAGAAATATATTGCACCTCTTACCATGTCATAGATATCGCTAATGTTGGTCAATGGAACTTTGTCGTCCTCTATTCTCTAATTCACGTTTTGGTAATCTATTACCATTCGAAACTTCTGCAAACCGGTAACAGGATCCTTCTTTTTTGGTACTATGAGAATCGGGGATTTCCATGCAGAAACCGATGGTTCTATTATGTCGTTCTCCAACATTTTATCTATTTCTTCCTTTATATCTCCTTTCTGTGAGTAAGGAAGACGGTAGGGTTTGGTATATTTCGGTGTAGATCCTTCTTTCAATGCAATATCTGCTTGTCCTACGTGTGTGTAAGTGAGCTTATCACCTTCTAAGTGGAAGATGTCGTGGAACTTTGTACATATGGCTGTAATTTCAGCCTTCTCTTCCATATTTAGAGTATCAAGATTAATCTCTTTAAGTATCTTTTTTATTCTCGGTGGTGAAACTGCAATTTTTTCTTCGCATGTTAAAACGTAATGTTCGGAAGCGGGCAGTGAAAATGGTTCTGCCCATCTTAATTTTACGATGGTTTCGCTGGTGTTTACTATTCTGGCGGGAATTTTCCCGTTTATGGCCGTTGATATTGATCCAGCCATGTAGACGCCCTTACACAAATCTTGGGGGTGTAATAATCGGGTATCGGTATGTGTCGTGTCTAGCCAGTAGGTGGCTTCGCATCTTGGAGCCACAGTTACGGTGTTTAGACCATGGCTTGAAAATATCGGTATAGAGACTTGTCTATTATTTATCTTGAGTTTTAATAATAAGCTTTCTATATCAACTATTGCACCAAACTCCGTTAGGAAGTTTGCTCCAATAATACCATCGACGGGAATCGGAAATGAATCTGGTACTACGTGAAATTTGTACGGTATACTATTTTTCCCAAAATGTAGAGTGCTTGTACATGTACCCTCTGATGGTGGTAATGTTCCCTTTGTCTATGGGAATGTGTCTCTCAACTACCGAATTTTTTACTACACAAATTGATGCTCCGGTGTCTAGCAAGCATCGTAATGTTTTACTAGTACTGAATTGAATTTGTACGAAAAGGCCGTTTTCTATCCCCGTTGTGTATATGGTTTGTGGTGTCTGGGGATTTATTGACTCCCCTCCGAAGGGCCGGCTGTCCCCTCGGTGGGCTGATCGTCTCCCAGGGCTAGTACCCTTTGGTTATTTCTGTTTTGCCTTGAACCTCTATTTCGATTTCTGTCTGGTCGATTACTATTATTGTAACGATTATTAGTACCTGCCCTATTAGTGGTTGTTGTAGTTGTTCTGAGTATTACGTTGTTGGTTACGGTTGGTATTTTGTGGCCGATTAAGCCGTGGTTGAGCTTGAGAAAAATTTCGAGGTAAATTATTACTATTATTATTATTATTATGATTTTCGTTCCTACGGTAATTCTGCTTGTTAGCCCTTTGAAAATTACGTGGCTGATAATTTTGTTGGTATAGGTACTGGATTGGGTTGGCGATTAATTGCATAGTGAATGCTTTAGGGGGCCGGTGTTGTAGTTGAGTCTAGTTCTAATAAGTGTTCAATGGCATTTCGCATATTAGTATGCCGAGCGCTATCAAGAATGATTTTATATCGCTCGTTTGCTAACGAAATTATAGAGCGCGATGGTTCTCCTTGTATTTGGGTTTCCAACTCGGTTATTTAGGCTACGAGGTTCTCTAATTCTGTTACATAGTCGCGTATGGGCCGATTTCGCTGGCGCAGTTTGTCGTGTTGTGATTGAATGCCTTCAATGGTATCCCTAGCTCCGCATTTCGCCGTCAGGTTTGCTTTTAATTCAGCAAAAGTCGTCGGCCTAGCGGTTCCTAGGTGTTGACTTCAGTAGTTAAACGAGTTAGGTAGCTATGCTCTAGTTCCGATAAGTAGTTTTGATCGATAACAGAAAAGTGAGAGACGAAGTCGTCCCAGAGTTGCTTTATTTGTTTTAGCTTCTTGACGGCTCCCTCGGGCTTGCGCTTACGCTCAGGTGATTTCTTTTGGCTTTGGTAGCAAGTTTTCAATTTAGCTAGGGCGTCTTCGAGCTGGACGAAAGTCATTAGAAAAGGAAATCTTTGCTAAGTTATGAAGAAAAAAAATTTGATCCTATTCTGTTTAAGATAAGAAGTGATACGCAACTGTAGGATATATATATATATTTATATAGGTATATTTTGGTAAAAACAATTTTAAACTGACATTCTGCGTTGTGTTATGATCCGTTGCCACACCTTTTATATACGTTCTAAACGACGCGACGTTCTAAACGACGTTCACTCCACAAATTGTTATGATCCGTTGCCTTTTATATACGTTCTAAACGACGTTCACTCCGCTCTCTCTCTCTCTCTGATGATGTATCCTGTTTGCTCAGCTTATGCACTGTAATTTCGATGCACTGGAATTCTTTTCTTCATCTGCAGGATTATGAAATTATGAAATGAATCATACACTTGTCTCCGTTAAGAGAGGATTTTTACAACCGTGCTGTACCGCGTCTCGTTCTTGAATGTTTTTGGAAAATGTTCTGTTCTGCCTTTGAACACGCAATTGGCGCATTACCTTGAAGAGGATAAAATGACACCTTGCGAACTCAGTTCGTGACTAGTTCCCAGACGGGGAACAGATATCCGAAATATATTATGTTTTGCGATCGTGGGAAGGAAATGTGCGAGTTCGCGAAAATTGCTTGATAGTTGTCTTACATTATTTTTAATAATTTGTTGTCGGATAGCCTTGTTAAATTGGGATTTTGTGACTTTAGTAACATATCTTAAGATTACTAGAATAATTACAATTATTATAATTAAAGTGAAGTCGATTCCGAAGTGGGTCGCTTCCTCCATGTGGTTTTGTTGAGGGACGTTGTTGTTGATGATTACCTCATCTTGTTTAGACTGTGTTTTACCCATCTGGTACAGCCGTAAGGTACTAGTCTGTTCTGGTCTGAATACAGTTCTTTAAATCGGTAGCAGCAGTGGCATCGAATAGCCTATGGAACTCGGTCTCCTCAGTTTTATGTCGTCGGCATTTCTTCTTCTAGTCGGCTCGGATCTCGTATTTGAGCTCCTGGTTTGGTATGTAGGCCAAGCGGCGTAGGTTGGCCAATTCTTTCCTTTGTCGGACCAACTTCCCTCCTCTTGTTTGTGGTTTAGGCGTCGGGACAGTGGGGCGTTTAACAGCGGTTGCTTGCCGGTTCTGGCGTCGCCGGTACTCTTCAATGAAGAGGGGCTGAGGTCCTACCCTTAGAACAGTAGGGTCTTTGTTGGTTATGGGGCTGACTGCGTATGTAGTCCGCAGGAGGCTGTCGACTTCTTGGATTAGTTCGGCTGCTTTGGCCAGATTCGCCTGCTCCTGGGACATTGAGGTCAGCAAATTGTCGTTTTGCCTCCTGGCAGGATCGCCATGTGATGTTGGGCAGTCCTGTTGCCAACTTACGGACTTCTTATTTGAAGAAAGGTACCCACTAGCTTTGGCTATTGCGCCTTTAGCTAAAACCTTTGGCAGTTGCCTGCACTCAAGGTGGGGATCCCAATTTATCAGTGAATACAATGGTTACGGCTCGCAAGCCAAATGAAACAATGTGTATTCTTTAGTGGTTGGTCAAGAAGTCTACTTTTTATTAAAAAATGATGTGTCTTATATAGTGGCAAAAATATGTTATCGAATATCCACTTCAATATCGATACCCCGATATTTTGCCTTATCAGCATAATGTGCGTGACGAGGGTTAACGACCAAACATTTCAAGTGTTTCGGGTTCACTTGCGTCCAATGCTTAGTTGACATATTTAGTGTTCGCAAATGAACCCTGATCGTACCCTCGATCCAGCCTTGCATATACATACGATTGTATATTCGTTTTCTTTCATGCACCGAGTGTGCCATCAGAGTAATATGACTCTCTTATTAAATTGTTCACTCCATGAGTGTCTGTATGTCGTTCATATCACTCTGATGTTTGAAGCAAATGCAAATGAATGCGAAGAGTTCTGGGTATCGAAGTAGATTTTGATATTCTTAATTGTTTTCGGCAATTAGTTAAGTGGCCGCTGCGCTGGTGCGATCCCTTCGCACCTGGTACGCAGTGATAAGTGGGAATTATCAAAATTCCTGTGAAAAGATTTTGGTGTGTTTTGCTAGGCAACAATTTTTCTTCTTTTCCTTCTTTTTTCCTTAAATTAAAGTATCACACACATGCTTCTTATTTCGGCAGAATTTAGGTACCACCATCGGCAATGGATCAAAGCTAAAAGAGCGATCGCAAACTTGTGAGTGGAGTTATATTGAACATTTCACACTTGTTTCCGTGTGTGAAGTTGGTTCCAGTTCACAATGATTTGCCAAGTTTCGAGCAGAATTCTGGATACTCGATATGTGTACGTAATTCCGTACGTGTGGTAGCATTCAAGGAAGATAAAAAATAAATGCTGACTATATTTTAATGTCAAGAATAGTTTGTAGGTGGTCCTCCACACATTTTTGCTTGGACCACAACCGGCCCAATATATCCATTAGGATCGAAGATTTGCGCTAAGTGGCTAAGTAATTTCCGCTTCGTGGTCTCTTTTGCACTGAGAGCTGGCTGCGGCTGAAATTTGAACATGAGAGCATCTGGTTTTGGTAGCCAGCGTAAGCCTAAGACCTTGGTGTCGCTTAACTCGCTCAACTCTAGCGCATCATCCGACTGTGCCTTAAGATCTGATCCGGGAATAACACCACAGTTGTTCGATCGCCATTTATTCAGCACAAACCCACAGGAGCGAAGTAGCGCGTCAATTTCATGGCACAACTGCCTTGCTTCGGTCTCGTTATGTGCACCTGTTAAGCAGTCATCCATATAAACGTTACGTTCGACTGCCACTGTGCTTGCAAATCTCTTGCTCCTTGGATCATTGCACGCACAGCGCAGTGCGATGCTGATGACTTTCCGAATGTAACCACGGTGAGCCAATATTCTTGAATCTCTTCTCGTTCTGCGGGCCGCCAAAAAACGCGTTGAAGATCCCACTGATTTGATTGTATTTGCACCTGAAGATATATTTTGCGGATATCGGCTGTAATTTCTACTGGATTGCATCGGAAGCGCATAATGACGTTTGCCAAATCGTCTTGCAGCTTCTCACCGATCAACTGTATCTGCCGTTTACAACAAATCCGCTCCCGAATACATGCTGCTTTTGTTACATGTAGCAATCACCGTAGATGATATCACTGTTTTTTATCTTCTTTATGCCCGGCCCATCCCACTTCCTGGATGGCGGTGATACCTGCTTTGTAGCAGACTAGGGCCTCCGCTAGTTGCTCTTCTACATGCGGTTTGTTCAGGGTTCAAATATTCTACGTGCAGATCCGAACGTCGTTTTCCTTAATTCGTTTGTCCGGGTCGTCAACAGTAAATCCATCCTTTTCCGAGGCTATTGGTCGCCTCGTTACAAGTGTTTTTTTCCGCGGTAGGGTTGTTAGCCCAACGCACAACCCCGAACCTGGAGGACCAAGCCCATTCTGCGACCCCTTGGAATACTCCGGAGTGAGTAACTCGCTGCAGGGATGTGAGAGCTGCCCTTGACCCATTTAGGGCTCTTCCGCCACCATCTCTATTGCAACACCCAGACTAGTGTTGAAAATCCTTAATGACCCCAGCTCCAAATACGTCAGGGTAGCCCATTGAGGTATCTGCCATGTTGACTGTTGACGCCACCGTTGATTCAGCCATGTAAATTCATCCGCCGTACGTCCTCTTTCTGAGGGGCTCATGTTAGACTTCTGAGACTCGAGCAGACAGTCAATTCCGACAGAGCATTTTAGTGTTGGTATTTTCTTCGTGTTCAACACTCGCGCTTATAAGTTCAGCAAGTCAAGTCCGGGTGGACGTAGACCAGTACCCGGTGGTGACCATGGAGAGGTAAAAAAAGCACAATTGGTGAGTGTGAGATAGTTGCGACACTGGACATCGCCAAGTTAATGCCAATCCCTATTCACACAACACGCAACCACATAAATATACCTATTATGCACTTGAAAAACTGGGATATTAAACTGGGTAGATAATTGGACACTTAGGCCCTTCCATGAAAGTCGTATCGGGCGAGCCAGGTCGATTTTAAGTGATTAGAAAAGAGACCCATCTTTTCTCAACTAACCTTAAAATCTACCTATCTACCTGCGTTCATCTTCAAAGTATACCGGAAATTCCATTTCAACCCTTTTCTATAGTTAATCAAAACTGTGGCTTTCATTACTAAACGCATATTTGAGAAGTGAAACACCCAGCAAATTTCCCTTTTCTTTGTGGTGGGTAAATGTGTATTTTTTGCATGCGTCAACTACGGTTTTTTGTGTACAATCAGTCATGTCTCGATCGTCGATCAAGAGAAACCTTTCCCAAGTGGAGGTGTGTTTGTTGTATGAAATGCGCACACATTTTTTTTAGCTGTAGTTCTGTTTGGAAAAGTAGTGGGTTGGGTACTATTTGCTAACAAGGAGTTTCTAGTGGTTGTGATTACATTTTAACTGGTATTGCGGTAATGTTTATAATGCGGCAATATTTGTATTTCTCTAAGAAAAACTAAGTACGGGGTTTTACTAAGAATACTTATGTTATCGTAAAAAGGGGATTTTGATTAAAACCGTTAGAGCGGTTTTTGGAAAACCATGCAGACAAAATAGTAACAAATATTACAAAGTTTAGTTAAAAAAAATGCTTGCTCAACCATATAGCTAAAAACTGAGTATAGGGTATTGTTCAAGATATTAGCATTACTTGGTTTTTAAAGTTTTATACAAATCGAAAATGGAGTTTTCGAGATATGAACAGTTTTCAAAATCAGCGTTTGCGGTGATTCGAATCAAAAATTAAGGACGCAATAATGATGAAAACGTCAATTTTAATCCAAGTATGCATATTGATCAAAGTCTTTGTAGCCGTTTTCATGTAGGTAAAACAAAGAACATCAAATTCTCAAAATATGAATTTAAAAAAAAAACATTATAGACAATTTAAAGAAAAACTGAATTTGCTATCATGCTAGGGATAACCATATTACCTTAAAAATTTATTTTTGTTATAATCGTATTGACCGTTTTCGAGATAAGGCCAGTTTTCAAAAGTACTGTAAAAAACTGGGTTAGCAGCCATGTTGACCCTATGTAGTGTAGTGCAAGTAAACATTTTGGTTAAAATCGTAAAAGCCGTTTGCAAGTAAACCATAACTAACTAAATTCTTAAAAAAAACAACATTTTTCCAAAAATAAATTTTTTATGTTATATGGTCATTCCTAACATGATAGCAAACTCAGTTTTTCTCTAAATTTTCTATAATAGATTTTTGAAAAAAGGCATATTTTGAGAATTTGGTTTTCTTTTGTTTTACCTACATAAAATCGGCTAAAGCGATTTTGACCAAAATGCATACTTTGAGTAGCCTAGAAACTCATTTTAAGCAAATATTTCCCACTTCTTCTTCAACCATATTAACCTTATGAACCTTAAAATAGTTCAAACCAATTGGAGTTTACACTTTCAGAAACCCGCACTTCATTTGCAACCCCCAATTGACCCCCATCGATAAATTCAAAAACAAACCTCTGAATTCTTACATAATAAATCTATGTCAATATATCGGTCCATCACAAACCCTACCAATCACTAATCTCAAAAATCTTGTTTAGCCTATAAACAACAATAAAATAAAAATAAACCAACAAAACTATTGATATAAACGAGAAAGTTTCGTGCGATCCAGTCGTGCACTTTATTTAGCGAAATACTGGGTATGCAGCCATGTTAACCTCACCTACTTAATTCCAAATATCAATTTTGGTGGAAATCGTTAGAGTCGTTTTCGAAAAAATCAAAGTTGTTTACAACCGTTATACGGGAAGTACCGTTAATAAAAGGATTAACGTGAAAAAAAAGTAGCCCTGAGTTTTAATCCCACAAACTCCAAATCCGTTCAGCTGTTTGCGCTGTGGAGCTCAGAAAAGGACGGACAGACGGACGGAAATTTTTTTTTCCAAAATAGTCCGTTGAACGATAATTTAGGGAAAAACTGAGTTTGCCATCATGTTGAGAATGAACGTATTACCTTAAATATGAATTTTTGTCGAAATGGTTTTGACCGTTTTTGAGATATGACCAATTTTCAAATTTACCATTATTCGATTTTTCTGCGAAAATCTGGGTATGCAGCCATGTTAACCGCACCTACATAAGCCCAAATATCAATTTTGGTTGAAAATGTTAGAGCCGTTTTTGAAAAAATCAAACTTGTTTAAAACTGTTATATGGGAAGTACCGTTAATAATAGGGCTAGCATGCAAAAAAAAAATGGCCCCGAACTGTAAGCCCACAAACTCCAAATCCGAAGTTTGAAAGAAATCCGTTCAACCGTTTGCGCTGTGGAGCTCAGGAAAGGACGGACAGACGGACAGAATTGCGAGACACACTTTTTCAAGTTCCTCTATCATCGTAATGTCAGATTAGATTAAAATCTCGTGTTCGATTTTTTGTACGAATACAATACCTTTCTCTTACTACGTATGCAACAAAGTTAAAAAACTAATAAAACTAACATGGGAGCAAGTTTCAATTTTCCAATACCAAATAACCGGAGAAAAAGGACATGATTCTATATTAATATTCTGACGTGCATTATCACTCATAATATCATAGTTATTAACAAAATATATGAACTAGAACTCAAAGTGTTGATTCAAACCAGGCGGAAAAAAAATAATAAAATTATTTATTTAGTTGTGTATAAGAACTTAGTTTAAGGAACTCAGATGCTGATTTGTGTTATTCATTTATTGTATAAATTTATAGATACTAATTCAATGTATTTAATGAATATTAAATTAACCCTAATAACATTCAAACTAAATTTTTAATACGAGGTATGGGTTGGCTTTGGCTGTCGGAGTTGTATGTGTGAGACGGTTTTACTTCGGGGTGAGACTCGGATTCGAAGGTGTCTGTTAGACGGCCGTTTGATGGACAATTTGTATGGACGATGTGTCGGTCAGTCGCTGGTCGATTATGACGACACACGAAAACTAGTTGACACTTTCACACGGTGGCGAATTTTTCTGCTATCACTGATAGTGTCAGTTGTAGGACTACGCTTTTGGACTTACGCGAGTTTGAATGGGTTCACACGTGTGCTATTGCTTTTTTTATTAATTTTTTTTATTGACCACTTTAGGGATTTTAGGGGTATGCCATGAGTAACTGCTCTCGGGTAGTTTATCGCTCTACTGCACTTGTAGCAATATTGAGGCAGATACATTTTGACAGGCTCCCTGAAATTACGCCAAAGGAAATTACGCCAAAAAATGAAAATGGAAAAAAAGCCCAAAAATCTCCATACAAAGTTGTGGTGGTTTTTCCTAGGAAAAAACGCCCAAATATTTTGGCTCAAATGCCGCGGATTTTGTCCTTTTTTCCATTATTGTTTTTGGCATTTTTTCCATTAAAGGAAAATAGAAAAAAGCCCAAAAAAATATTTTGGAAAAAACACCAGAAAAGTTTTTGGTCTTTTTTCCAAATTAAAATACGGCAAAATTTTTTTTTTAGAAAAAACCGCCATAAAGTTGCACTCTTTGGCTTACTTTTTATATTATTTTGCCGTTAAATTTCAAGAGCATTGATGTAACACGTGCGATCACGCGTGATCAGTATATAAGTTAGTGGCAAGAAAACAGGCAAAAAGGTCAGAGCTTGAAAACGTTATTTTATGTGTAGTGCGTCAAGCGCTTCAGCCAAATATTGTAATGTTGCCATGCAAACACATGAAGGTATGTTCCGAGTGTAACATTAAAGTACAAGCCCAGTCAGTGGCTGATGAAGAAGACCCTTATAAATGTCCTTGTTGTCGTGAAATTGTCGCAGATATCCTTCAGGTGTTTATATAACTAACAGTTCAATTGTATTCACAAATAAAAAAATAAAAAAGTGATTATAGTACATGTTTTATTATAAATGTTTCAGGTTTCAAATTGCAAAGGCCTTGGTGGCCGCGGCGGCGCGGGGCGGCGCGGAACGGCGCGACGCAACGCGGAACAACGCGACCGCGCGATGGTCGCAACGCGACGGAACCGCCCCCCCCCCCACCCGCGTTTCCTCACGCATCTTTTATTTGAGAAGAACTATGGACACAGCGAGTTTTGGGCCTAATTTCCACAATAAATTTTGGAAATTATGCCAGAAATAAAACACCTTTTTTGGTCTTATTTCCAAATCAAATTTGGAAATTATGCCAAAACAATAAACTTTTTCTGGCGTTATTTCCATTTTATTTTTTGGGCAGATTTTCCAAAAACATGGCCTAATTTCCTGTCATTCTGGCGACTTTTCCATTTTAGTTTTTGGCGTTTTTGCCAAAATTATTACGCCCCAATTATTTTGGTCTTTTTTCCAAAACATTTTTTGGCGTAATTTCAGGGAGCCATTTTGACACAAACATTTTATGGCTTTTTTCGCCGTCCCAAAGTTTCTACTTGAATGTTCAATTGATTTGTTTCACGACGTACAATTAATTTTTTTTTATGATTTAGTTTATAAGATATTGTATCTTAAAATGCAAGCATCTTAAAATGCAAGCATGCGAATTAAAATAAATAAATAAATAAATAAATAAATAAAATTGACGGTACTATACTAATTGAATACAAATTATTAAGAAAACGCGCTAAAATCCAGTCTTCGAAATTCTCTGTTCTTTGAGACCTCTCTTTTGCAACACAGTAACAGTTTTCATAGAGCATAGCATGACGGTTCTTCTCCTCGTATGCTCTTTCCCTATCTATCCTCTATATCTGGAGAATATACTAATGTGCCAAGCCACGCCTTCAGGCGATATTAAGGAAAGAATTAAAGTGGTTCTTGGATAGGACAAACAACAAAATGGAGAGAAACAAATACCGAGTTTTTGCATCTGCTAATAACAAGGAGGCTGTAATCGTACGCCCTTTCGGGCTAACGTGCTTTCCCGGTATTGTTCTTCTTCTCTTTTCTTTCTTCTGAGAATATCTTCAATAAACTTCAATTTTTTCCCCGATTCAGGTCGCTCGTCAGCATTTTGTCAACTATGTTTTCTGGGTTGAAGGCACCAATGCTGCTTTCCAGGACTGTGCGTTGTGCTTCCCATCTTCTGCAGGCAAAAAAAGTGTGATGTGCGTCGTCTGTTGGAGAGTCGCCATACTGGCAGGGCTATCCGTTTTACAAATCTTATGAAAAAAATCGTTGAAATTTCCATGACCGGTGAGAAACTGGGTGACAAAATAGTTGACCTCACCGTGTTTCGGGTCGTTCCACTCAGCCACATTTTTTATCAGCCTCGCTGTCTACCTTCCCCTGCTTTCCGAGCTCCAGCGCTCATACCACTTCGGTATCGTTTGCTGCTCTACTTGATCGCTTGCCCTTTCCGGTCAAATTTTCGCCTTGTTGTCGTGGACGTACTTCCATTGTGCCGCTAGTAGACGATGGTGTAAAGAGGTCCGTTAATCGTCCTGAGAACTCTATACCTTCCCTACCTCGATTCTTGAACCCTCAAACATATGTGCCTTATGTTATTACCTACGATGCGTAATTGCATTATATGTCCGAACTCAAGTGTTCTTTCTGTCTAATCGGCATTGTTATTCGTATTTCTGCGACATGTACCTCGGCTACAGCCGACCCAGTACTAGAAATTTGAGTATTAACTTGTTTGTCGTATGTGCTGCATACTATTTATGATCATTGCAGTAAGTACTGCGGGTGATTTGTGGCTTGTGTCGTGTTCAAGTATCGAAGTAGTATTTTTAAGTAATTAGTTAAGTGGTCGCTGGTGCGATCAGTCACTGCCGCCATCTGCTTCCGGTACTTTTCTTGTCGAAGCGCGTCTGCCCAAATCTTACTTCCATATAGTAGAATTGCATGCGTTGCCGACATTAATAGCCTGCGCTTGCTTGGCGTTGGACCACCGCTTTTCACAATAAATCTGCTAAGTGATTTTTTAACTCTATAGGCCACTTCCGCTGCGAACTTTATCTGTTGCCAGAAGGTTGGTTTTGTGTCGAACCTAAATCCCAGATACCTCAGCGCCTCCTTGCTTTTAATGTATTAAAAAATAGGTGAACACCCTGTTTATTCGTTTTATATAACTACTTATATATTCATCTTTTTTTTTGCGTTACTTTGGTTATTAGTAGCTATAAATATACGTAACCGCAACATTTTCTAATTAAGTCTAAATTTCAGTTTTAATAAATAACCTTTAAGAAGTATTTTGCTTGTTCATTTTCTGTCTGGGTTCCTTTTATTTCCCACATTTTGGTGCCGAAACCCGTTAATAGGAAAATCGGCGAAACGAAAAAATAAGAAATTTTTGGCGCGTTTTTTTTTTTGAATATCGTTGCTCTATGCCGATTAAAAAATGCAGTAAGCTACGCGTGCGGGATATAGAGGGCAAGTGATGAAAATTGCCAAAACAGCTACCGATTACCTCAAAGCTCACAGCTCACAGGGTACAGACGCAAACGTACTTTAATTCGATAAAATCGAGGAGGAGCTAGTGTCTCTAGTTCTGAGGTTGAAATATTGCTTGAATACGATCAACGAAGAACTCAAGCAAAAGGGCTTACTTAAACCAGAGGATCCACCGGAGCAAATCCTCGAATACCAAGATCTGGCTATCGGTGTACTCGCTCGCCTAGAGATACGGTTGGCTAAATTGCGCCAAAAACAGAACCCAGTTCTTGCCTCTGTCGAACCAAATAACACTTTTCTTGATACAAACTCGTTTAATAGTGGTTCCAAACTGCCTAGGCTTCATTTTAAGCGTTTTGAAGGTAGTTTCGATTGCTGGTTGCCATTCTGTTTCGGAGTGCAGTACACGAAAATTCAAACCTATCCGCTCCTGAGAAATTCAATTACCTAGAATTGGTCTTGAATGGTGAAGCCAAGAAATCTATAGCTGCGTTCACCCCATCTGAAAAGTGCTATGAAGTTGCTGTAGGAGCAGTATGGAAATAACGACAAACTTATAGACAACCATATTCAGCAGCTTATTAATCTTGCCGTTGTTTGAGATCGTGCCGATGTTTCTGGACTTCGTAATCTGTATGGGAATGTTGTAGCGTGCACTCGTTCTCTATTCTCTATTCTCTTACATTCTCTCCCAACGGAATTGCGAATATATTATCATCCCCAAGTGGAGCAGGGGGAAGAGATAGATGAAGCTGAACCATCGTCCAACAGAAGTGAATCGTCTCTTTCTCAAATTGGAAGCGACGAGGTAAAACATATTTTGCGGTTTCTTAAACGGGAGGTTGAATTGTTGGAAGAAAGCAGTGTTTCACATACCAACACAAAGCTCTTACCACAGCATCTAGCATAATAGTAGTGAGCGACGACACCACTCGTCCCTTTTGCAAATCTGAGGGTCATAAGACAAAGGAATGTGACAAAAAAGTTTCTCTATCGGAAAAAAGAAACAACCTTCGCACAAGTGGCAGATGTTTTCGTTGCGCAAAGCGCGGGCATTCATCAAGAAAATGCAAAAGGAGTAAATTTCTCTCATGCAAAAAATGTCACCTTAAACACATGATCACTATATGCGACCCACACTTCGAAAGCTCTACACATCTGTCACGAAATAGAACTCAAGAAGAGAGCGGTGAAATGCTAACTGCAGCGAGAAATATTAAATTAAATATTTTTTTTAAAAACGGTAAGGTGTGCAGGAGAATAATCGACTTCTTTCGTTTCGTGCGATTGTAGATGCTCAAATGTTTGGGTGAGATGAATCTGTCTGTCATACCATTTGGAAGCGAAAAGGTAAATTCTCTGCAAATATTTACTAAAGTAAGAATTAATATACGTAGTAAACTGAATGACGGCGAACTTATTTCTTTGGATGAAGTTGTGGTGCGGAAGTATGTGTGGACGTGCTGGATGTACCTCAAGAAGATTGTGTACTTTTCCGAAATTTTTAATTAGCGAACACTCGGCCAAAAGACATCAAATTTGAGGACGGCTTAAGCCTTAAGATGGAATTCTAAGAGTAGGTGGCCGCCTTCAAGCACTAGATGAACCCATGGATACCAAGCACCCGATCATACTCCTTTCTGATTCGCACATTGTGAACTTGATCATCGATGACAGTCACGTACGCGTTCTCCATGCGGGTGTTAATATTATGATGACGGAGCTCCGTAAACGATTGTTGATCATCCGAGCTCGCCAAATCATCAAAAGGCGCATCAAGCAGTGTGTAATTTGTAAGAAACTGTGGACAGTGGACCGCTCATGCTTCCCAACCCTTTTCCCCGTTGCCCATGGAGAGGATAGTACTGTCGAGGCCGTTTGACAACGTCGGTGTGGATTTTGCTCGGCCTCTTTATTGCTATGACGACAAACATAACGCTGCAAGGGTACACATTGCCGTTTTTACATGTGCTGCCATACGTGCCGTTTATTTGGAGCTGGTAACCAGTCTTTCCTCGGAGACTTTCCTAATGGCATCAAGGCGATTTATTGGATAATTGATAAGTTTGATAACGCTTAGAAACCTGCTATAACGGCCATATTATTCACTCACTTTAATCCGGTTGAAAGGTTACACCCGGATTTAATTAAACCCAAGTCCATAATATTCAGTCGTTATGCCCAAACATAAACCCAGTTTCTTAAACTTGACAGCCTTTAATCCGATTTAATTTCAACTGCACTCCGGAGACCAGCTTAAGTACTATAACTAGGGTTAAATATAATATTCACTGTTTTTGTCAAGTTTATATTTTTGACATTTCTTTGTTCGCAGGAGGCAGGAAAAAAATAAAACAATTTTCCTATCAAAACGCTGAAAAAAAAATGGATTTCATTCGAACTGTTAATGTCTTCATCATCTTCGTCAAACAGTTTAAAATTTTTTTTTAAAAAATGTCGTTATTTGTGAAATTTGATATTGCGTAGGTTTAAAACGGATTAAAGTATTTAAATCCTCATTTCAATCCATCTTTAATCCATCGGGTTTAATGTATGTTTTTCAGTGAATAATATGGACACAGGTTTAAATTGTCAGATTTAAAAAATTATGTAATATTAACTTTAACCTGAGTTACACCTGAGTAAATAATATGGCCGTAAGTGTTTTGATTCAATTTCAAATATTAACTTTGACAATATTTCAAAAAGTACAGTTCGTTGAATACTTTCTTTATCTTCGTGCTTATCCCATTAGTAAGTTGCATAAAGCAATGTAGGGAACTAATTAGGCAATTATGTTTATATTTTTTCTGCTTTAGCGTGCCACACCGGTTTTTGTTTGTTTTTTCTCAATACACTAATGTAGATATGTTTAGTTGCTCTGCAATCTTGGCATAAATCGCCCATTAGAATCGAATTTGTAGTGCAAGTCAAAATATAAGTTTAAGGAGTGAGGATTTCACTTATTTTGACCTCAATCAAACTAACCCCTTCTAATGGCGGCTAATCTGTAAACCGTCCAGTTTGGAATACATGTATATTACGCATTTTTTTTTTAGGTACCTTTTTTAAAAGCTAACTTAGCTAATTTATTTTAATTATTTATCTTAGGCAATTTACACAGGGGCCATTTTATCTGGAGAGTTTCCATATTGGCAGTATTGTTGGGAAAGGTTTCTTACACTTCAGAAAACGCCTGGAAACTTCACTGAACGAATGCAGCTAGTTCGAGCACTTGGAAGAACGAAGGATGCTTGGCTTCAAAATCGACTTCTTTCACATATCACAATGCTTCCCACTACCGAAGTAGTGGAAGTACTTCAATCAATAGCTGGAACACCAGTAGGCGGTGCTATTGCATGTCGTTTTTTGCAAGCCAATTGGTTTGACCTGCAGTCTAGATTGGGAGAAGGTAAAGTGAGCTTTGCCAAAGTAATTTCCATTATAACGCAATATGGAGCAACCAATTTCGATTATGATGAGGTAATTTTTTCAACTCTTAAAAATGCACATTAAACATATATTTTTATTTGGTAACCAATTCATTTACTATTTCATCTTATAAAATGCTGACGATGTTATAGCTAAAGTAAACACATGAACACAACTATATTAATAATTTAATGTCAACTCTTATTATTGTTTTAGATATAAGGTACATATAGTATATAGGTACCTATATTACCACTTGTGTGGAAGAAGTCTTTGAGTAAATTTAGTCTATATACCTACATGAAGAAAGTACTGGTGCCTTAGAATGCAGAAACCCCGTCCAAATAAAGTTTAAATAAGTGCAGAAAACGAACGGAACTCGGAGTCTATGCCAATGACATTTACTCAAATAAATGTGTAACATTCCACGGCTGCTACCACCCTTCTAAGTGGTAGCTCACATAAGAGCTACACAAGAACCGTGGGTTCTACGCATCTGTAGCTTGGGTGTTTTAGGAACACCGAGGAAATATACGATGAGCGATATGAAAGACCGAGAGCTTGTTTAATTGTACCAAACTTTCTCTGACCGACTAAGGTTGGACACTTCTATAGCTTACTTACTTACATACTTAAGGTGGCGCTAAAGTCCGGAGTGCACCTGAGCCACAACCAACAAGTGTCTCTAGCCATCACGATCTTTAGCTAGATGTCTCCAGTTTCGCACGCTAAGTTGGGTAAGGTTCCCTTTCACTTGCGTGCGCCACCCGCAAGTCGCAGTCTTCCTCTATTCCGCCTCCCTCGGGTGTGAATTAGAAGATGTTTTGGGCCGGATCATTCGTATCTATTCGCTCTACATTACCCAGCTACCTCAGCCGTTGGACCTTCACTCTTCATTGCATATAGCAGGACTGGGACGATTTTCTATATATATAAAAATAAGTTGAATTGTGTTTGTCGCCAATTTTTTCTGTAATTCGTAAACCGATTTTGATTCTGAAAATTTCCCGTGAAAGGTGACGTTAATACCATGGTTTGTAGGCATATACGGTCTTTGTAGGTGTATTGGTTCATTAGTTATAGGGGCGTGGCACCTCCCATACAAAAAATGCATTCAAAACATTTTATTTCGAAAACCACCAAATCGATTGAGATCAAATTTACACACAATCTTAGGTATTGGCGCAGAAGTATTCTTGTGGAGATTTGTCAAAATTGCAAAAAGGGGCGTGGCTCCGCCCATACAAAAAATACGTTGAAAATCTTATATCTTCTAAACCACAGAATTTATTGAGTGCAAATTTACACACAATCTTAGGTATCTGCGCAGGAGTATTCCTGTGGAGATTGGTCAAAATTAAAAAAAGGGGCGTGGCTCCGACCATCTCGAAAAGCACAAAATCGATTGAATTCAAATTTACAAATAATCTTACGTATTGGCGCAGGAGTATTCCTGTGGTGTTTGGTCAAAATTGGGCAAAGGGGCGTGGCTCCGCCCATACAAAAAATACATTGAAAATCTTATATCTCGAAAATTACCGAATCGTTGGATTTACCAGGATTGCCTCCGTATAATCTTGAATTGAAAGTTGAAGTAACTATTATTATGCTTCGGAATAATAATCAACCCCGTTTGTGTAATGGTACAAGTCTTTCGGCCTTTCCAATAATCAAATTTAGTCTGGCAGTTAACGCAAAGACTCCAGACTTTCCAAAATCGCTTTACCAATAAACAAATTTAGTCGTCAGGTTATCCCTAACTGTAGGGTTAAATATTAATGGTCAGAAAGCCATGTTTATGTCGTACACTAACCCAAATTATTACTCTGTCACAACTCGTTCTGCAAAGGAATGTTGCCATGCATACTCAAATTTTAGTAGTAAATCAAAATATGGTATTATATCTTAGGAGCAAGAAGTGTCAATCGGGAACTTCAAGTATCCACAATTTTTGATATAATTAAATAAAACTGTGTAATGGCGTTTTCGATTTAAGAAAAGAATTGGCCTTTCTATGAAAAGAGCAAATCTAGAAGTGCTCTTTCTATGTTTTTCATGTTTCATTGAAAAAGAAAGTGCACTTTCAGGTCAATTATCAACACGAAAGAAGTTTCCGGAATATTTTTAAAGAAGTGCCTTGAATTCACCAACACACACAAGCAAAATGTCAGATTGAAATGTTTGTTGTACTATTAAAAACCAATTTTGTGCTTTGTGATCGGAAAATATCTTTTTTTTTTTTCCAACTCAAAAAAAAAAAATAAAAAATTAAATCCGTTTCCTTTTTTAAATGTTTGTTTTTAGCTAAACTAAAAGCCCATAATGTCTATTGATACAAATCTTTTGATCTCATCTCCATCGATTAGTTTCAATTGCAATTCTTTTCACTTTTCTTTTAACTTAAGAGCCTGTTGTTAGCAAATTTAACTCATATTTAAACTGTTTACCTATAATTTATTTTCTGTCACACTATAATGTTATCTCTCTTTTTTTATTAATTTGTAAAGTTTTTAAACGGCAGACGGCTGATAAGCCAAGCTGTATATAAAATACTTTATTTTTTACACTGTTTTGTAACCTCAAATAAATAGGAAATAAAGATTATAATCAATCAATCAATCAATCAATCAAATATCCAATTATGAGTGCAAATGTAAATTTCAAATGAAATATATTGATTTGGCGAATGGAAACATTCATATTTAATGTACAACGCAAAAAAAGTAGCAAAAGAAAACCAAAGGAAAAGAGAGAATGAAAAAACTGTACCCAAATGAAACATTTTAAAAGCACATACAAAAGAATATATCCCGACAATTTTGATGAAACTCTTCTGCAACCGGTTAAAAACTTTTACAAAACGTTTTTTAATACGGAGGTAGTTAAACTCGGTTATCTAAGCAAAGCGTTATTTGTCACGAAGCATTTTTTCACAATCTTCGTGCGAATTACTTCGCTTAACTGAAAAGCCTGGTTAACTGAAGAAAAAATATACTGTAAAACATAAATTATTAATTCATTTAATCAATAATATAACAACTGAAATCAATTCGTTTGTTTACATTTTTGTTTGTTTAGCTCTATTTACACATTTTCGATGTCTCGTTTTGTTTTGAGTTTTATTTTATAAAATCTTGACATACCTATTAGAAATAAATGCGTTTTTTTTATATTTAAGCTGAATACATAAGTGAAATCGGGTTTAGTTTTCGTCTGAGCTCCTGTTAAATGATGTTGTTTTTCGAAATATCCGAAATTAGCTTAAAAGAAAATTTCGCTTAAGTGGAAAAATAATTGTTGCAAATTGATGTTTCAGTTAATATTTTCTATTCTCTATTAGAAAAGCCGAAAATGAAAATAAATGAAATGAAACGACCAAATAAATTAAAATACCGTATTAAACAATAGGAGCATAATATCCTATATCCATACGTGGACACTTGAAACAAATTGGCAACACCAGTCCAATGAACAGAACCTAGATCTGACACAACGAACTGATTTGATCGTTTTGATAGGATCCTTTCCCTAGGTATCATATTGCAACTAAAACTATTGTTTCCACCGAAAGTGCTCCTCCTCCGCGATTTGTCCGTGGAACAAATTCTTCCCTTGCGATTTCCACAATGAAGCACACTATCGGTTTATCAAACCTATAAATAGTTTATAAACTTTTTACCAGAGACCACACTCCACCAGTAATAAACAAACCTATAGTGGCAAAAGAACTCTCGTTCGTCATATATTTTATCCTTTGAGAGGTTGCCGATTCTTCAACAGATATAAGGTCCATAAAAATATCTTCGTCTCGACTTGAATTCATTCTCAATCTTTATTAAATTTTTTGAAAAACAAAACTTACTGCATGAAAACAAAAACAAATGATTTGCCATCTGATAACTGACAACGATTGACAGCAAATTTGTTATAGATTCAACGGAAAGTCTTCGTACTAGTAAAGCTGGAGGTTAAATTGTTTATTGGTACCATTTCAAAAATGCTGTACATTTTAATTTAAACTGGCAGTCAACTAATAGTCGACATTAGTGTTTGATTATTAGTAAGGCCGTTTCTGTTAAAAGATTAACAGGAAAACTTATACCATGTTCCCACCAACGTGATTTATAAATTGTACGATAGGCGTTCCCACCGAACTTTTAAGTATTTTAGTGTGATATTTAAAATGAGTTGACAAACGTTCAATATCGCACATATAAAACTGCAAGAGAAAAATTTGCCTGCAACAATTTAAAATGAGTTCGAATGCTTTGGATATAATTTAGATCTACCAGAATAAATCAAAAAATTATATAAACAATAACTATCGTTTTTTTTTGTTTTGACAGTTTGTTTTTGTGTGAACAGCTGAAGTCGATAACAGGTCTGTTTGATTTTATTTGTGTCTGTTCGATTCTATTTTGTGTATGTTCGAGTACGTTATTAAAAATTAAACACGTAAAAATCACGTAATTAGTAATCATGAAAATGTATGGTATATCACATTATTAGTGAGATGATTTAGCAAAATCAAGTGGATTTAGCTAAGTCACGTTTGTGGGAACATGGTATTAAAGACGAAGATGTATTCATACCACGCAATCCAATGATTCCATCTGATATTCCAAATTTAAACGACTTCAGTTTCCTGTTCGCCTTGCGCTTGCGGTTACTATTAATAAGGCGCAAGGGCAAACGTTAGGAATTTGTGGAGTTAATTTAGAGTATTCCGTTTTTCACAGTTATATGAAGCCTGTTCGCGTGTCGGCAAACCATCGATTTTATATATTTTGTATAATGGGCCCATCGCCATTCCTATAGAAACCTTCACGGTCAAAAACCTAAACCAATTCGCCCAAGCACTTAATTTCTCTGCAGAACCTAAAGATGGTTTCAATTGTGTTTGCGAAACCAACTTCCTCCAAATTTTCGAAGAAGTACCTTCCAAGGTATATCCTTCTCTTCCGAGCTATAGCCTGACATTTGCAGAGAAAATACATGATATCCTCTGCGACATGTAAGTCCTCACAATACCTACCGTCGGCCATTTCGTTACCCTTAATATCGCAGTGTCCAGGCACCCAACACAATCTGACATGGTTTTGCAGGCATAATGCTCTGAGCATAATGCGGCAGCTACTGACTAGTTCAGATTTGATGACGTAAGACTCTAGCGCCTTTAGCGCAGCCTGACTGTCAATATGGCGATATTCTTGTTGGATATTGATCCCAGTTCAAGTAGTTCCGCAGCTTTGAATACGGCTAGAATCTCTGCCTGTAACACACTGCATGTGTCCGGAAGTTTCCTTGACACGTGTAGGGCTATATCTCTAGAGTATATACCTGACCCTGTACCATCTTTGGTTTTGGAACCATCCGTATAGATTGAAATTTCATTATCACTTGAAACTTTATTCCTTTGCCAGTCCTCCCTGTCAGGGTATACTACATCGTATGGTACATCGAAGTCAAGTACACCCAGACTTTCATCCGCTTTATCAGGGATGTGAGAGAAGGAATCCCTGATTATAGAGCTGTTTCCTATCAGTCCCGTTCTGAAAAATCCTATATAAGTTAGCCGTAGCGCACTATTACCTGCTTGTATTTAGTTTAATTTATAGATCCAGTGGTAAAAGACACATTAAAGCCTCGAGTGCAGCTGTGGGCGTGGTGCGTAGAGCAGCAGTGATGGCAGTGCAGGCTGTCCTTTGTACCCTGGTCAACATATCCCGTATATTTCTTCTAATTGTGGCCTTCCACCAAACAAGAGCCGCATAAGTAAATATGGGTCTGACTACCATGATATATAGCCAGTGCATCATTGTTGGACGCAATCCCCATATTTTCCCCGCTGTCCTCTTGCAAATGAAGAGAGCATTGTCAGCCTTACGAACTCTTTCCTGAACATTCAGTTTCCAATTCAATTTTCTATCCAAAACTATGCCAAGATATCTTGCGCTGTTTGAAAAGGAGAGCGCGACTCCAACGAGCTTGGGTAGTTCGAAGGTTGGTATCTTGAATTTTGTGATTAAAAATACTAGTTCCGTCTTTTCCGGGTTGACATGAAGTCCACACCCTTCAGCCCATCTTCTGAGCTTATTGAGGGCCGTTTCCAACGTTTCGCTTAATGTGTTAAGGAATTTACCCTGAACAAGAATCGCCCCGTCATCCGCGTAAGCAGTTACGCTAAACTCTGCATTGTTAAGTTCTTTAAGTATATCGTCTATGACCAGAACCCAGAGTAGGGGAGAGATAACTCCTCCCTGGGGGGTGCCTCTAGTGACCGGTTTTCTTATTGAACTTTGCCCGAGAGTGGAATTGACATTTCTTGTAACAAGCATCTTACAGAGCCAATTGGTGATGCTGTGGTCTACATTTATCCTTTCCAAAGCACTTGTGATTGCCTCCGCCCTAACGTTGTTGAAAGCCCCTTCAATGTCCGAAAAGGCAGCCTATGCATATTCCTTATGGTAAAAGCTTTTCTCAATTTTACCTACTACTTCGTGTAGAGCTGTCTCCACCGATTTACCCTTTAAATATGCGTGCTGAGCTTTGCATAAATTACCGTTGCAACACTTGCCTCTTATATGGACGTCAAGAAGCCTTTCGAGTGTCTTAAGGATAAATGACGAGAGGCTAATGGGTCTATAGTCCTTCGCTGAGGTTTGACTTGGCTTGCCTGCTTTGGGAATAAACACGGCTCGCACCTCTCTCCATGCCATGGGTATGTAGCCTAATTTAAGGCAGTATATGAAAATTTCCCTGATTTTGTCTGTAACTGTAGCATTGCTGGCAGAATACCATCGGGGCCCGGCGCTTTGTATTGTGCAAAGGACATTATAGACCAACGCACTTTCTTCTATGTGAAGAGATTTTCTATTTCTTCCCCGACTGACAAGTCAGCGTTCTCATAGTACAAACTGGGTACCGGAACCACAAGAGCACTGCTTCCCGGAAAATGAGCTTCAACTAAAGGTTCTAAAACTTCCTCACTACTTTCGGCCCATGCTCCATTAGGTTTCCTAATAAAGCTGGGAACTGCCACATCTTTTGCAATGATTTTGCGAAGTCTGGAAGCTTTACTTGTATTCGCAATTGATTCACAGAAAAGCCTCCAGGATTTCCTCTTAGATGGCCTGACTAAGTATTTAAACTCTCTCTTACAGTCTATGTACTCATTCTAAATGTACGACCGAAGTGTTTTTCGTGTCGCCAACCTTGGGATCTCTTTGAATCCTTCGATCAAGGAAGAGCTGATCCTGGTTGTTTTTGTTAACCGATTGTCAACGGATGCTAATTGTACTTTACGATATACCACAAAGGGATTTACCGAACTGCAACTATATGCAACTTTTAACCTTGAAGTTGACCGATGCAACGACGACGAGTAGAGCGAAAGCGAAGGTAAAAGAAAGACGGTGTTTCCCCTTTGGGTTTCAAATACAAACAGTTTTTTGAGCTTTATTCGCTGTGCGTATTTATACAAAAAGTGCGTAAGCGTTTTCTTACTTTAGTGAGAGAGACTACGTTATATTTACAAGTTGAAATGTTATGGCGAATTCAAATGTAGAATAAATATGGTGACTGGTCTAAATTGACCGCCAGATTTAAATGTAATTCGAACTAGACAATTCAGTACAATAATTCAATACAATACAATAATTCAATAATTATTAATAACTATAATATTATGGGGATGATAACGATGGTGACGATGATGACGATGATGGCGATGATGACGATGCTGCTTATTCTGCCCCAACATTCCGGCCCCTTTGAAAGGACTGCCTTTCAACATGGAATAGGAGCTAGTTTACGTATCGGACGTCTGATGCTTCCCTTTGATGTTCTAATGTCTGCAACTCTGACCTTGCCGTCTGAGCCATGTGTAACACTGCTGATCCTACCCAAGAGCCATTTCTGAGGTGGGACGTTATCCTCGTGAATGATAACGAGGCTGCCAACGTTGATGTTAGGACTAGATGACGTCCATTTAGCACGACCTTGGAGCTCGACGATGTACTCTTTAGACCACCTATGCCAGAATTGGGTCTTGACAGCATTAATTCTCCTCCATCTTTGTATGTAGCTGATATCCGCAACTTCATCTGATGGCTCTGGGATTGCTTTGAGCGACGAACCAATGAGCAAATGACCTGGGGTGAGGGCTTCGAAGTCGTTCGGATCGGATGACATCGGGGTGATGGGTCTCGAATTCATGACCGCTTCGATTTCCACCAGAGCTGTTGAAAGTTCCTCGAACGTCAATTTTGCACCGCTCAAGCTCCGGTATAGATGGCCCTTCGCCACCTTGACAGCCGCTTCCCAAATTCCACCAAAGTGGGGTGCCCTGGGGGGTATAAAGTGAAAATTGATGCTACTATTAGTACAAAAATTAGAAATAGTTTCTTTAGACGACTGTTTAAACAACATATTGCGTAACTCAATTAGTTTTGACTGTGCCCCAACAAAATTTGTCGCATTATCGCAGTGGATATCTGATGGAAGACCCCTTCGCCCTATCATCCTTTTTAACGCTGCTATGAAAGCCTCAGCTGAGAGATCTGATACGGCTTCTAAATGTACTGCCTTTGATGAAAAACATACAAATACTGCAATATAGCTCTTGTAAGGTACTTTGCCACGAATTTTATAGTGGGTGTAAATTGGACCAGCGAAATCGACTCCGCAACATAAAAATGGACGAGAAGGGGTTAACCTCTCCGAGGGCAAGTCTCCCATTACTTGCTCCAGCAACTTCGGTCGATACCTGAAGCAGTGTACGCATTGTCGAACTGTCTGCCGAGCTATATGCCTAACGTTGATAATCCAAAATTTGTGTCTTACAAGCGCGACTAGTGCTTTTGGACCGGCGTGGAAATTGGAAAGGTGTAGGTGCCTGACGAGAATTCTAGTAAGGTTGTTGTCCCTTGGAAGCAGGAGAGGGTGCTTACAATCCTCCGGAATGCTTGCGTGCTTTAATCGTCCTCCAACCCTCAACAATAGGAAGCCGTTTTCTTCCTCGACGAATGGATTCAACCACCTTATGGATCCCTTCAGTTTCCGCTGGTTTTGGATCGCTTCGATTTCTTCTGCGAATGAACTAATTTGAACAACATGCACGATTCGAAGAAGTGCATTTTCTAGCTCTGCAGGAGTTAAGAACTGGTTCCTCGTGAGTGTCTGACTTCCTTTTCGACTACCGAACCTTAATATGTAAGCGAAGATCCTACACAATTTCGTAAATGAGCTGTATCTATCCACAGTCTGCATCAGGTAACTTGTATCGATTTTCCGACAGATAAGTACCGTTTTCCTCAATTCCATTAGGGAATCCTCTGGAGAAAGATGAACTTGGACATTGGATGGCCATTTATCCTCCGTCTCAAGTAGGAATCCTGGGCCCTTGAACCAAATTGACGATTTCAATTCCTCTACGGTGCATCCTCTCGAGACAACATCTGCCGGATTTTTATGTGTCGGTACATGTTTCCAGACGACATCTTTTGTTTTTTCTTGTATCTCAGCTACTCTGTTTCCTACAACCGTGTTAAGCCTTGAGGAATGCATTGCAATCCAGTACAGAATAATTGCTGCGTCTGTCCAGAAGAAAACTTCAGAGTATTCGTCGTTGAATATACTTCGTATCTTCGACCAAAGCTTCGCTAATAGATGAGCTGCGCATAGCTCTAGTCGAGGAAGTTGCTTCCTCTTTGCGGGCGCTACCCTAGACTTTGCTACCAAAAGCTGTACCCTTACAACTCCAGTCGTATCTATTGATCTTAGGTATAGACAACAGCCATAGGCATGCATCGATGCATCTGCGAACCCGTGAATTTGGTAAGTTTTCCTGTTTGCGATTAAAGCGAATCTTGGTATCGAAAGATTTTGTAGCGAATGCAGGTCCATCATGAATTGACGCCATTCAGTGTCAATGTTTTGTGGGATTGACTGATCCCAATCAAGTTTGTCGATCCATAACTTTTGAAGGATTACCTTCGCCTTGATGATTATGGGACTGAGTAGACCCATTGGGTCAAAGAGCGACGATGATAGTGACAATATAGATCGTTTGGTATGTTTCGAATAGGACCTACTAGGCTTATAAGAGAAGGAAAATTCGTCACTGCGAGGATTCCATGCTATTCCCAATGTGCTACTAAGGTTTGAATCGGTAAGTTTGATTTCCTTATTCTGGTCATTTGCAGCTTGAATTAAGCTGGGGCTGTTGCTATTCCACTTAGACAACTCAAGCCCCGCTGACCTAAAGATATCAACAACTTCTTTTTTGATACGTTTTAATGTATCTAAGTCATCGTGTCCTGTTAACATGTCGTCGACATAGAAATCGGATTCAATGACGCGAGAACCTAGCTGGAACCTGTCTCTATATCGTTCAGCTAAGTAGAGAAGAGAACGAATAGCGGAGTATGGTGCCGATGATGTACCATATGTAATGGTGTTCAGTTGGTACGTCCGTACTGGTGTATGTTCGCTCTCTCTCCAAAGGATATATTGGAACCTTCGATGATCTGGGTGTATTAAAATCTGCCGAAACATCTTTACGATGTCCGCAGTTAAAACAAATCTGTGCAATCGGAAGCGAATCAAGATCATTAAAAGTTCCTTCTGTATTGTTGGTCCGATCATAAGAATTGTGTTTAAAGAAATTTGGGAGGAAGTGCGACAAGACGCGTCGAATACGACCCTTAATTTTGTAGATGTGCTTTCAGGCCGAATGACACATTGATGTGGTAAGTAAAAATGCGGTACCTCAAGATTGGGATCCCTAACAAGAGACATATGCCCTAGCGATTCATATTCTCGTAAAAATGATATGTATTGGGATTTCAACGATGAGTCCTTTGACAATCTACGTTCCAGTGAAAGGAACCGTCGAAAAGCGATGTCATAAGATGCTCCTAAACAGCTGGGATCCTTTTTAAATGGTAACTTTACCATGAGCCGTCCACTAGGTAGGATCTCGATATGATCCTTAAAATGCGCCTCGCATTCCTTTTGTTCTTCCGTCCACTTGGACCTATAGCCTGAAACTTCTTCGAGTTCCCAGAACTTTTCGAGATATTGATCCAGTGAATCTTCCTTGGCTAGGCAGCAAAGATTCTTCTCCATGTCTGCATGAGTCTTGTATTTACCTGATATAATCCAGCCCAAGTATGTTTTCTGCAATACTGGTAGACCATGTCCAAGCTTGAGTTGGCCTGTTTCCAGCAGATCGAAGAAGGCTTCCGCGCCTAATAATAAGTCTATGCTCGACGGTTGATTAAAGTGCTCATCGGCGAGCTCGATGTTTGTAGGGAGGTTCCAGTTACTGACACTTAACGCTGTGTCGGGCTGGTATCCTGTAATTGATGGTGCAACTAGGAATTCCAATGATAATTCAAAGTTGTTGTATCTGGATCTAACCGTTGTTTGAGTGTGAGAATTAATCTTTAGCTCAGCTACCCCTATTCCAACAACGCTAACATTTTTTCGTTGCTTCCGAAGATGAAGCGTTTTCGCAAACTTTTCTGTTATGAGATTTACTTGCGATCCAGAATCTAACAGGACCCTACCGAATTGGAAACTTCCTGACGAATCTCTAACAAGAACCATCGCTGTTGTTTTGTTTGAGTGTGTAGCTGGGACGGGTTGTGTAGACCTGTGTAGAAGACTATGATGCAATTGCTTGCAGGTTTTGCACCTGTATGACGAAGGACAATTTGATGCACTATGGCCTTTACCTAAACAATTCAAGCATAGTCTTAGTCTCTTGACATTGGCAAAACGATCCTTCACCGACAATTTAGTGAAGTTTGAACAAGCCGAAATGAAATGATTGACATCCCGACAAAATGCGCAAGAACGTTGAGTGACAGCTAGTATTGTTTGAGGACGTTGATTAAAATGTTGAGCCCGTGATGGCTTGGCTGACCACTTTTGACTAAAATCTGATCGCATCTGCTTCGTGTCCCGCACTTCCAAATATTGACAACGCTTGCCGAGGACCTTAGCACATTCGGCCCAAGTTGGAAGCTTGCTGTAGTCAAGTTGCTCATCCCATTTGGATTGCGTTTCTGGATCGACTTTCGACATGGCGATATATATGACAATTGCATTGCATATATTTTCGAATGACCCTATCGATTGCAACGAGTTGAACAAGGCAGAAATGTTATCTACCAAACTTCTAAGTGCGCTTGACGACGCTTTAGGAACCTTGGGTAGCTCGAATAGCTCCGAAATGTTTTCCGAAAATATTAAGCAGTCGTTGTCATAACGTTCTTTTAATCTATTGAGTGCTTTCGGATAATTCTCTTCTGTGACCTGAAAAGCCTTTACAGTACCTAGTGCTGGCTCACTAAGACATGTTAAAAGGTGATTAAACTTTTCGATTTTTGACAAGCTAGCATCATTATCAACGAGTATTTTGAACGAATTCATGAAATTTTTATATTCAGAATATTTGCCGTTGAATTTTGGTAATTTTAGATTGGGCAAATGATGGACCGACTGTGGAACTGACAACGTTGTTTCTCCTACACTATGGCGTCTACTATTCCCTAAAAGCGAATTAATTTTTGTTTTGGTTGAGATATATAATTCCTCAAGATCTCCTCGGGCGGTATCTGTTGGCACCAATCGCTCTACCTGGGTCTGGTATGCCAATATCTGCTTGAAATATGACTCCAGAATTCCTAGGCGACATTCCAACTCTGTTGCGGAAAGCGTATCCGATCTTGCTTCCACCAGGTTCTTTATTCTTGTGATACTGCCTTTTGTTGTTGACCGCATCTGCCTCAACTCTTCAATATCAGCTACAGTAGCCATGTTTTACTTAATGAATGCAATCGACAAGTAACAATAAGTAGAGCCCAAGTACAAACGACGATTGGTATAGTACAAAATAAATCCAAAAATAAATCTATGCGACAGGAACTAAGTTTTCACGTTGGCGAAATTAGAAAACTAAACAATAGAAATGGCAACACCTGCTCCAATGAATCCGAAGAAATTTATAATATTCTTTGAGAAGCAATTTCCAACGGCGAAATGATCCCTTTTAAATGAGACCCGACAACAGCATTAATTGGTTTTGGAGCGAAAGTAATTATAGTTTTCTATTATGTAGCAACAACTGGGATGTATATATTATTTCCTTATTTCCAATATGGAATATTTCTATTAGTTACGATGTGTCAACTCCAATACGAAAGCTTTCTTTCAATGCTTTGATTGATGCAGCAAACTCTCCGGCAACAGCGACGACGATGACAACTATTAACTGTTCTAATTGGCAGCGAAATAAAAATCAATGCAGTGAAAGAAGAAGCGAAACAATCCAAAATGTCTAATAAAGATGATCGTTGCAATTATTAATATTTTAAAGTTGATGTAGACTGTGATATGACAGTACTGCTAAAGTTCCAAGTGAAGATCTTGAACGAGCGAAATGTTTTTTCGTATGTAAGAGAGAAATAAATTATGTATTCAGCTGCAGCGACAGAGTTTTTTATGCTTTTCTATTGCGAGCATACGCGCGACGAAAAAAGAGAACGACGAAAAAGTGCAATGGTAGGCGGAGGCGGTAAGATGAAAGAATGCAATTTTTGGCGAAAGCTTCTATGCGAAAGAAAATGATGTGCCTGAGTGCGTATGTGTAATACGACTGCGAAGTGGAACTTAATTTTCTTTTGTGTGTGGATTCTAACTAAATTGATCTAGTGGTAGCATCGACGCAAATTGTGCGGAAAAATGAAACGATGTGGGAGAATTTATTTTGCAGCAATATAATAAATTGATTTATCGATATGTTGTTTAATTGTAGTTAGATAGTATGTAAATGAATATTTCTACGCTACTATTAACTTATATGTAGCTAACAACATGCACGTCTGATTTTGATTGATTTCGTTGTGTTGCAGTTTCGTTCGAAGCTTTTCTCTGCTTGCTGTTAATCAACGCGCATTCGAATAACTTGACTTAAATGACGTACCTGCAGTGGGAGATGGTATACTTATCTTCCCACTTCTCCCTTTTCCTTGGCTCCTCAGTTTGGTGTTTCTCTGCTTTTCCTGGATTTTCCCTTATGGCTCTCCTTCTGCTGTGCTCGAGCTTTGCCAATCACTACCATGTACTCGCGAAACCGACACCGAAACCGAATTTAATTTTCTATTTGCACTATATGAATGTTTTAGTTTTTGAGTTTTTAGATTCACTTTTATAGTGCCACACCGATTCACGATTAAAAATGTTCAACTATATGAATATTTGAATATCGAAGAGTTAGGTTTTTCACTTAAACCACGTTGGGCGCCAAAATGTACGACCGAAGTGTTTTTCGTGTCGCCAACCTTGGGATCTCTTTGAATCCTTCGATCAAGGAAGAGCTGATCCTGGTTGTTTTTGTTAACCGATTGTCAACGGATGCTAATTGTACTTTACGATATACCACAAAGGGATTTACCGAACTGCAACTATATGCAACTTTTAACCTTGAAGTTGACCGATGCAACGACGACGAGTAGAGCGAAAGCGAAGGTAAAAGAAAGACGGTGTTTCCCCTTTGGGTTTCAAATACAAACAGTTTTTTGAGCTTTATTCGCTGTGCGTATTTATACAAAAAGTGCGTAAGCGTTTTCTTACTTTAGTGAGAGAGACTACGTTATATTTACAAGTTGAAATGTTATGGCGAATTCAAATGTAGAATAAATATGGTGACTGGTCTAAATTGACCGCCAGATTTAAATGTAATTCGAACTAGACAATTCAGTACAATAATTCAATACAATACAATAATTCAATAATTATTAATAACTATAATATTATGGGGATGATAACGATGGTGACGATGATGACGATGATGGCGATGATGACGATGCTGCTTATTCTGCCCCAACACTAAGTGATATCATCCCCTACCACTTTGGCCCTGTTGTAGAAATGACTAACCCGTTTTCTTTTGGAGCTTAACTCATTGTTCCACCACGGAGGTTGGGATCTCGTTTTCTTGACCGGACAAACCTTCTCAAAGGCCCTATTCAATAAATTAGATAGGTTGTCGACAGCCTTGTCTATATCCAGAGGATTTGCCAGACGATGTGGCCCATTCTCCAGATGTTTTCCTAAAATTGCACTATATCTGCCCCAGTCAGCTCTCCTACGGTTTCTATATGTGTTAATAACCTTACTTAAAAAGCTTATTTGGAAGCGAATCCATCTGTGGTCCGAAGGGGATGCCTCATCTAAAACCCTCCATTTATCTACTGTTATGCTTTCCGTACAGGAGGCTAGGGTGATATCTAGCACCTCCTTTCGGTTACGTACTATAAAAGTAGGTGTGTTACCTGTTCTGTTAACTTTTGAATGTCGATACACTTTATTTCGAATGGACTTAAAATTAGATACCTACAGGTGAGCGTGAGACCAAGCAGTAACAGAAATGCAATACGCGTGAAGCGCGAATACTATGTCTGGTCTCACTCTGAAACTTAAAACATTACAAAATTTTATTAAGCAATGCGAACATACAATGCATGGGAACAGACCGATTAGCCTTGAAATGGTGACACCTCGATGTCTGGTCCCACGCCTGATTTTAGCTAATATTAATTAATGCTAATTAATGCTAATGCTAATGCTTATTGTAACTTAGCTTATCTTAACATACTCCCCCTTTTTGAGGGTTTCTAACACTCTGAACCTTAATATCTAAACGTTGACCTCAAAACGCGATGCTTTTTAGTACGCAGGATCTCTGAAACTCCATTAGCCCGTTTCCACTTATGGTCATACTTCTGGTGTTGCCGCCGCACACAAGATGACCGGTTGTACTGGATACTATGGAAAAAATCCAACCGTTAGAGGTTTTTAGGGATCTACATTGGTCTTGAATAGCAGTTGGCTTCAACACGCTTTCCGATAAGGCATTTTGTGCATGATTTAGGAGATCCATCGCACATCCGTTTAAATTTCCTTGCTGCGTGCTGGTTGGATGTGGCTGAGTGCACAAATAGTTTCGAGATGGTACTAGTTTGCACCATGCTAAGTCGATTTCCGTTAGTGAGAAGAACTTATCTTTGGCTAATGAAACTGCCAGGTATGGTGACGATATTTCCACTAAGTACATTTCCACAGAGGACATTCTGTACATGTCTACAATAGTTTCCTGTGGCAATCTTAAAGTCGATGGTAAGTTGTTTCCTATCACCTGTAACTGCTCATTGAATTGTTTAGGTGTTATAAGTTGGGGGTTAATCTTTGCATGGTGTAAATCTAACATCACATCTAAAAACACTTCTTGGACCCTTTCGAAATTTGTTACAAATAAACTCAAGTAAGAAGCCAGCGATGCTAAATTATGTCTCAATTCAGATGACTGCTGCTTTGATTGAATTGCGTCAATGGCTTTCGTCAGATATGTATGAAGTGCTTTACATTGCTTCTGGATTTCTAAAGTATTTCGCTTTAATATGTTGACTGTAGAATCTTTTATGGAACTCTGTTTTTGCAAAAGCTCAGCTATATGACGCTCACTTTCCTTTACGTTAACTACTTGTTCGTTAATGCGTTTGGCGTCTTCTTGGTCCAGAACACCAAATAAGCCCTTTGCTAAGGTGCCAACAATATCAAATGGAGAACTAGCCATCCTTACCTTTTCATACTTTGGCGCATGCCAACTGTGAAGAAGTTCGTTGTTGTGCTCAATTACAGCGAATCTATGTTGTAAAGAATCCGCTATTGGTCTGCAGTTTATTTGTTGAGCCATTTCCTTTCCACATAACCCATCTAATAATTCGAGATGCGCTTTTATTTCTTCAAACTCGTGCCAGTATGTTGTTAAGTTGTAGTAAATATATACACTCCAAAATGTATTTACCACTTGAACTCTTCCTATATATACTCCGACGGCATTGTCTAAGTTTTTCACAACGACTTGGTCATTCGTCTGTGCCATGGATACTGGAACGGCAAAAAATATGAACAATATTGTAGAAAGAAGAGCGAATTTTGATAATTTGTTGCTTCAGAGAGTTCTTTTCTCCGATTGCGGATTTCCTGTTTTAGAACCTGGATTACGGCTTGGTGCTATCCCGTTATCCTTTTCTTCAGCGTCCGAATTCTCGATTGGCAAAGGACGTAAATTATGTACTGCTCGTTGATAAGTGCCGCTTTGTGTTTTGACTGTAGCTATTCGAACTAGATTATCTGCACCCTTAATTACTTCCGTTACTCGACCCAATTTCCATCGCATTGGGGGTGTGTTTGCCTCTTTTATCACAACCAGTGTCCCAGGTAGTGTTGCCAGACGTCCCGGTTTGCCCGAGACGTCCCGGATTTACGACATAATTTCGGTTGTCCCGCCGGGACAGCTTTTGTCCCGGGTTTCGATTCATATTAAAAAAAAACGGATGTGAGAAATAAATGTTCGCCAAATTTGATTAAAGCCGAACTACTTACAGCTTTTAACTTCGATTACTCGTGTTCGGTATTTTACAATTTTGTAAAAAACAATCCCGAAATGATTCAATTTGCTAAAAGTTCCTTAAAATATACAAAGTAACTTAATGTTACGATTTTTTTTATGAATTAACAATGAGACTGAATATTAGATATTATGTTTAATTATACAAATTAAAAAAAAGAAAATAAGCAATAATAATTTGAGTCTTAGTATGAAATAATTGTTGCATTTATTTTGATTTTAAATGAATTCTATTTTGTTTATATTCTTTTCTTTTTTAATAAATATAAAGATATTTTGATTTATGTTTTTATGAATTAAAAGAATAGTATGTAAAAATGTATACGTTCAAACACGTACTAGTCACTCATTTAAATAAAAAAAGGTAAATATGTATTCTATATGAGTTTTTATTATGTCCCGGGATAAATTTGGAAGTCCCGGGTTTTTCTCATATTTTTGCCATTTGTCCCGGCGAGCTGCGAGCAAAATCTGGCAACCCTAGTCCCAGGTTTTAAATTGTGAGATTCGCTTTTCCACTTAATTTTCTGCTGCAGCAGATGAAGATATTCTGTCGACCAAAGATGCTATTCTCGAATTTTTGTTTAACATCTTAAACTCCAATAACTGCTGATAGTCTTCTGGGAATGCTGTTATTTGCGTATAAATGAATATTAATCGAATATTCCCAGGTATAGGACGGAGATTTTATCCAAGTACTGTAATTGAATGTGTATAGTAATATAATTTAATGAATTTTCTTTAATAACACTCTTAGCAATTTTCCACTAACTCCACCATAAGGACGGCCCCTTGCAGCTCCAAGCGTGCGATAGTTGTTGCTTTAAGTGGACCAACTCTGGATTTAGCGCACAACAGTTTAGAACATATGTTGCCGTCCTCATCAATCGATCTGAGGTAGACACAAGCCCCAAATGCGCTTAAACTGGCATCTGAATATGCATGCAGCTCAATCACCTTTGCTGACGGGACTAAGGCATGTCTTGGTATTTGTAATTCGTGCAGCGATGAAAATTGATCCATGTAATTATACCATTTGTTGAATTGATCTTCTACAATATCATCATACCACGATATGTTTGTCTTCCATAGCTCCTGAAGAAAAAGTTTGCCGAGTACTATCACTGGTCCAAGCAATCCCTAGGATCAAACAATCCAGCCAAATCAGCAAGAACAGTTCTCTTGCATATTCGTGTTTCTAATTTCTCGGGTTTATCAACATCAAAACTATATTTGAAACAATCCGCAACAGGATCCCACATCAATCCGAGCGTTTTGATAACTTTTGACTGATAAAAAGCGACAAGTTTTTCCTTATGTTCTTCAGGAATTTTCTTCCATATCGATGGATCGCTAGCGCAAAACTTTCTTAGCTCAAAGTTTCTGGACTTTAGTAGTAACATTATGTCGTCTAGCAGCTTCTTTGCGTCCTCTACCGTTTTCGCTCCTGTAAGGAAGTCATCCACATATACATTGCTTTTAATCACTATAGAAGCCTTACTGTAGTATATCATATTATCCTCCGCCAACTTTTGAAGACATTTTGTGGCCAGATACGATACGGAAGCTGTACCATAAGTCAGTGTATTCAGCTGGTACATCTGTAACGGACAATCGTGTTGTGGCCTCCACAGTATCATCTGCAGCGCTCCATCCTCCGGAGTTACTAGTACTTGGCGATACATCTTACTAATGTCTGCGGTGAATGCGTATCTGTGTGTTCGGAAATCTGCGATGATGGAGAAAAAATCTGGTTGAACTGTAGGACCAATCATTAAAATATCGTTCAGTGACCGACCAGATGTGCTTCTGGCTGACGCATCGAATACCACCCTTAGCTTTGTTGTTGAACTTTCAGGTTTCATGACGCAATGATGAGGAAGAACGTAGTAGACATCAGGTATCATGTTTTCAGATATTGGATGCATATGGCCTAATGACACGTACTCTTCTATGAATTGTGTGTACAACCCTTTAATCTGTTTATCATTTTCCAACCTTTTTTCTAGCGACAGAAATCTTTTCTTCGCTATTTCGTCTGATTCCCCCAGAAGTAATCCTGGCTCACGTTGGAATGGCAGCTTTACCATGAATTGGCCACTTGCACTAAGTGTTGTGTTGTTCTTAAAGTGCTCCTCGCACTCATGCTCTTCTTCGCTCATAGATACTGGAGTATCATGTCCTTCTGTCTCCCAAAAACTTCGAACGAGTTTGTCCAATACATTGAGTGAAGGCTTGGTCACTATATTTGAATACGATTGCGACGTTCTACTGTTCGAATCGGTTGCCGGAGCGCTACCAGCCACAATTTAGCCCAAACTTGTGCTACGTAATATTGGCAGCTCATTAGACACCTTAAATTCACCTGGAATAAGTAACTCAAAAAAGATGTCCGCTCTCAATAGCATATCTATACGAGGAGTCTTTGTGAAGGCAGGATCGGCTAGTTTAATACCCGATGGTATTTTCCAAAGAGGCATGTCCAGCTCATGGTTTGGTTGGTAATCGCTGATTCGAGGCATGACGCCGGCCTCAATTGTTGCTTTGTATGACGAATTTTGGGATTCAAATGTAATTGTGGTGGTAAATCCTGCTTTGCATTCTTGCGAACCTATTCCGCTGATTGGAATGCTCATCCGACGTTTCTTTACTCCCAATTCTTGCGCGAATGCTCCTGTTACGAAATGTAGCTGCGATCCAGAATCCAGAAGTGCACGGCAAGACACCCGCGTACCATAAGAGAAAATGTCATTGACAACCGCTGTAGCAAGATATACCTGGCGCTTTTTTGTCGTATGCTCAGCTACCGTAGCACTAGTTGATGGCGAACCTACTGATCTATCACCATTGTAAATAGCATTTTGAGATGGCTTACCAACATGCGCGTTCTGTGTATCCTGCTCTGTTGTAGTTTGTTTTTGCTGATCATTTGCTGCAGCTTCTGCTCGCTTAAGTTGCTGTCGCTGGCTATGACTTTGTTGCTGGCGCCCATTGGAATGATGACGAGCTTGCCGTTGACCTTTTGGGTGATGTAACGGCGTGTTGTGCTTGCCATCACGTTTCAGGCAACCTTGAGACTGGTATGATTGAGAAAAGTGACCCACCTTTAAACAGTTTCTGCACAGCTGCAATCTGCGTATCAGACTATCTCGCTCTTCATCTGAAAAAGAGAGAAATTTAGAGCAGTTGTAGATCTTATGCTTATGCTTACGCAATTAAGTTTGTCAATTGGGTTCGATTCTACCACTACCGACTGCCTCTTTTTTTCGTCTCGGCTACTGATGGCCTCCAGAGTCTGAAACCGTGACTCCACGAACTTGTAGAAGCTCTTCATGGTTGGAGAGCTTCTCGGGTTATCCAGCGATTGCTCAAATAGAGTTGCCCTATCCGTGTCCATCTTCTTCAGCTTAATATGAACGATCAGCGGATCCCAGCCATCGACCTTAAATCCAAGATTAGTTACCGCTTGCATCGTCTCCTTTGTTGTATCGTGCAACTTTCTAAGACTTGCTGCAGCTCCCGTGGATAAACTCTGCCCCAATAATCTGCTTAACTGTGCAGTGAGGAGCAATCTCTTGTTATCATAACGATCAACTAGAATTTCCCAAGCTGCTTCGTAGTTATCATCAGTGGCTTGAAAGTGTTGGATCAATCTATGTGCCTCTCCTGTCACATTTGCTCGCAAGTAGTACAGCTTTTGAGCAGGTGCCATGGGCTGATCATGAATAAGCTGTTTGAACAGATCATAGAACTGTCGCCAATTTACATATTCGCCATTGAATTTGGGAAGTTCTATTTTTGGCAGCTTCATAGTTGGATTGCTGGTAACTGAATTTGCTTGCGGAACCTTAATGTCCTCATAGAGGTCCAGTAACGCCTTTTTTACCCGCTCCCGCATGTCAAATTAAGTGACTAGATCTTCAGTCGTTACCTGGTCCTCCATTCTCATATAAATCATGGATATCTCATCCCAGTTCTGTTGGAGTGATTTGCTTTTGATTATACAAAACTGCTCCGAAAGTCTTTGTTGCTTTTCCAATACGCACTTATCCAACGATTTCTGTAAAATATTTATCAGAAGTCGGAACCTTTCTTTCGCGCCCATCGTCCTTGGTGTCGCCATCGGTTGGCTTTCGGGTATTTTCTTCATTGCCATCTGCTTGGGTGCAATTGAATGATCCAAACCCTTTGGCAATGCGCCCGTTTGAGTTGCTCCACCCGTCGCACCAACATCTTCCGATCGTTCCCAATTAAAGGCATTTAAACGCAGTACGATATCGTTGCGCACTTCCTCTGCGACCCTGTACGCATTCAAAATATTCCTTTTTGAAATACGGATGCTCCAATTCCTGAGGAAACTCGTCTCTGATGATGGTGTCGGTCTTGTCAAATTTTTCTCCAGTTCTTCCGACCGACTCTCCAGGTATGATCGCGTTTATCTTGAATCACCATCCTTCTTTTAATTGCGAGCCAGTCTAATAATTTCCTCGCCCACAATCTCCTGTTGCTTGGTGTACTGCGCCAACTCACTAATGTCACTCTACAACGACATTTTTATGCGTTTTTTCTTTGCCTTCCACTTTACCAAATCAAGAAGGAAAAAAATAGCTGAACAAAAAAAAACACTGCACCGAGCTGTAAATTTCACTTCGCTATTAAGTCCTGTCACGGTCGCCAATTGTTCGGTTAACTTTTGAATGTCGATACACTTTATTTCACGACGGTTCGATGGCAACTGTCGACAAAAAGTACAATTTCGAATGGACTTAAAATTTTGGTCTCTGGACTTAAAAGTCTGGTCTCACGCTGAAACTTAAAACAATACAAAATTTTATTAAGCAATGCGAACAGACAATGCATGGGAACAGACCGATTAGCCTTGAAATGGTGACACCTCGATGTCTAATTTTAATTAATGCTAGGTCTTATTGTAACTTAGCTTATCTTAACAAGTCCCTTATTGCTAACGGTGAGCCTTGTGGATAAAATAAAATCAAAAAGTAACTCACCTCTAGTACTTGTGTCACTGCTACCCCACTGAGTATGATGCGCATTTGCATCGCATCCCACTATAAAAAGACAGTCGTCTCTGTTTATCAGCTGCCTCATCCTGTCTGACGGAACTTCCGTGGAGTCATACGGGAGATAAGCCGACACCAGGTCTTTTTCCTTCTCGTTCGCAGGAAACAGCCGTAAGGTCTCCATCGCTGAAATTATTCAAAAGAAAAGCTCTTATATTGTTCTTTTGTAGAATGCAAGCCCTAATTTTACCTTCAGCCTTGAAGAAATTCGTATAATCCCTGATGTTGAGCCCTTGGACGCGGTTTTTACTATTTATCCAGGGCTTTTGTATTAGTATGGCTGAAACGTCGTGCCTGGTTACATACTCAACCAGGCACGCCGTCGCAGCCCTACTGTGATGCAGGTTGATTTGCATCACTTCCATCATCTTTGGGTTCATCGACATCTTCTCCGTTGGTCATGACCTTAATCATGACCTTGCCCATGCTATGCCTCACCATTCCCTTCAACTTTTCCAGAAATGGGAGCAATTCCTTACTAAGGCACAATGTGATGTTGGCCGGTCCTTGTGCCAACTTACGGACTTCTTATTTTAAGAAAGGTACCCACTAGCTTTGGCTATTGCGCCTTTAGCTAAAACCTTTGGCAGTTGCCTGCACTCAAGGTGGGGATCCCAATTTATCAGTGAATACAATGGTTACGGCTCGCAAGCCAAATGAAACAATGTGTATTCTTTAGTGGTTGGTCAAGAAGTCTACTTTATTAAAAAATGATGTGTCTTATATAGTGGCAAAAATATGTTATCGAATATCCACTTCGATATCGATACCCCGATATTTTGCCTTATCAGCATAATGTGCGTGACGAGGGTAAACGACCAAACATTTCAAGTGTTTCGGGTTCACTTGCGTCCAATGCTTAGTTGACATATTTTGTGTTAGCAAATGAACCCTGATCGTACCCTCGATCCAGCCTTGCATATAAATACTATTGTATATTCGTTTGCTTGCATGCACCGAGTGTGCCATCAGAGTACTATGACTCTCTTATTAAATTGTTCACTCCATGAGTGTCTGAATGTCGTTCATATCACTCTGATGTTTGAAGCAAATGCAAATGAATGTGAAGAGTTCTGGGTATCAAGTATCGAAGTAGATTTTGATATTCCTAATTGTTTTCAGCAATTAGTTAAGTGGCCGCTGGTGCGATCCCTTCGCAACAACAAGAAGTGCTGACCGAACTGCCGCCTAGAACCTGTCTTTAGTACCTTTCATGTGTTTACCTGCAACTCCTTATTTTGAAGATGGAGGACACCAAGAAGATTTTCTGGGTAGGTGTTGGGGAGCGGAACACAGACCGAAGCACACTTGAGCTTAGCCCCGCTCCAAACTTCTCCTATCCCTGAAATAAATTCCCTTAGGAAGTCGACAGAATCTTTGTTCCCACAAGCAACAACTTTGCAGCCGCTATTCTATCCAGCGCCAGAGAAGATCACGACCCTCTGTGGAACATGTCTTCCACAGGGCGTCCTGAAACCTCTCCTCAACGGTTAACCACTGTTCCATGATCAGGCGACCACTCGGTTCCTGCTCATTTACAACGGCAACAAGGAGCTCGTCTTCTGTGTCGAAGACCTAATGCGCCGCAGGCGAAGTATCAGCCTTCACCTTTTCGCTGCGCTCCGTTCTACGACGTCATCGGATCTGCTCCTTTTGCTCTGGAGCTTCTCCTTGACTTCCTCTTTTGTGGTCCCCTCCTTACCTGTTCCCTGCTCTGTCCCTGAGGTTTCCTTATTTATTTTTACCGCTTCGGCAGCTTTTCTGGCAGTCTCCGCAGTCAACATTCCCTTGGCCCGCTCCAACTGTGTCCTGTCCCAGCACTTGAAGTTTTAACGTCACACCATCTAAACTGGTCCACCTTGCGCTTCGCACTTTCGACTTTACTTTGCGCGTTGCCTGTCAGCAGCTTGTTCATTTGGTGTGCGTTCCTACCCTTTCCTGCCTGACCGACCTTGGAGGAAGCGGAAGCCGCAGTGTACCTGCCAGCTGTGCCCCCGGTCTACTTGGTTGGTTTAATACTCTTGACGATATTAGCGAGAGTACCAGAGTTGCCGAGCATCTAGAAGAAACATTCAAGCCGTTCGATGGACGACCTTTAAACGAAGAACCGAATGCTAATACGGGATTCGACAACTATAAAGTAAAAGCCTATCTCTGTCCGAGCTTCGAATGACAATAAGAAAGTTGAAAAATAACAAAGCTCCAGGATACGATCTAATCACTGGCGAAGTTCTGAAGAAACTACTGAAAAGAGCACTAGTTCAGCTGCTGTACATTATAAATGCTTCTCTGAGATTTTCATATGTTCCAAGACAATGGAAAGTAGCCGAAGTCATTATGGTTCCGAAACCAGGGAAGAATAAAAATGATAAGAAATCATATAGACCTATTTCGCTGCTGCCGATAATACGGTTTATGAGAAACTTTTGCTCAAACGATTACAACCGGTAATTGAAGAAAGACGCTTGATACCAGATCATCAATTCGGCTTCCGGGTTAAACATTCCACAATCGATCAGGTTTACCGAATAACAAATGAAATTGATAAAGCTCTAGAATGCAAAAAGATTTGCTCTAGCGCTTTTCTCGACGTATCGCAAGCCTTCGACAAGGTATGGCACGAAGACCTAATGTATAAGCTAAGGACAATCCTACCGGAAAAATTATGCAAAATATTGAAATCCTACCTTGAAAACAGACTCTTTCGTGTTAGACATGAGACTGAATTCTCGGAATTCAAGGAAATCCACGCCGGTGTTCGGCAAGGAAACGTTCTCGGCCCAATCTTATTCCTGCTCTACACAAGAGATATACATCAAGATGAAGGGACCATCGTAGCAACGTTCGCAGACGATACGGCTATCCTCGCAATGGACGAATCAGTCGAATCATCAACTGGAAAATTCCAACGGGCTCTTAATAAAGTATGCGAGTGGACAAAGACCTGGCGAATTGCCCTTAGCGAGACCAAGTCGACGCATGTCAGTTTCACGTACAAAAGTATAAACAACTTACTTGTTTTCATTAACTCGAGGCGAAATATCTAGGAATGAGCTTTAAGAAAAAGCGCGACGAGCTCGCAATCAGACTTAGAGAAATGTATTGGCTACTCGGAAGTTTTTAAAGCTAATCGTATACAACAAACTGCTCCTGTATAAACAAGTGCTAAAACCTTCTTGGACATACGGTATACAACTTTATGGTTGTATCAAACCAAGCAATATGGCTATAATACAAGCATTCCAAAACAAAACGCTAAGAGCAATCGTGAATGCTCCATGGTATGTAAGGAATAGTGATATTCACAGAGATCTAGATCAAACTTCGTACTCGTATTCATGGTCACTGCATTATGACGCCACCAGTCGTAAAACTGATTGCCTCTAGGGTTCTGAACATCATTTCTGCATGCCGCGTGTTTAGCATTAAGGTCTCCGCCCAAAAAGTAATAATTGTCTTCCGACTGAAGCTGTAAGCAACGAAAAAGTGTCTCGACCTCATTTAAAAATTGAAGGCGTTGAGGAGCTTCAGGTGCGTAAAGTGACACCACATACACCCGTCTCAAACTATTGAGGGAAATGCATACAATGCATGCTTCCAATACCTCGAACCTGAGCACTTCCCTGCTATATATGATTTTATGAAGCAAGCCTTTTCGTATTAAGATACCAACACCACCTCCTTGTGTGGAGTTGTGTCGGTCTCTTCTAACTACATGATAATTTCTGTAGCCAAATTTGTGCTTCGGAGTTAGCTTAGTTTCGCCAAGCAAAAGTACATCTGACTTTTCGGCTTCCAACAGTTTGGAAAGATTGATCCTTCTCCGATCCTAATCAGTGAATTAACATTCACCGCAAGTTTACCTCGTCCAGCGTACCCATCATATTCATCGCGCGACAGACTCGGCAAACATTGTCGAATAGATAACCGGCCTTACCAATAATCAAATTTAGTCTGGCAGTTAACGCAAAGACTCCAGACTTTCCAAAATCGCTTTACCAATAAACAAATTTAGTCGTCAGGTTATCCCTAACTTTAGGGTTAAATATTAATGGTCAGAAAGCCATGTTTATGTCGTACACTAACCCAAATTATTACTCTGTCACAACTCGTTCTGCAAAGGAATGTTGCCATGCATACTCAAATTTTAGTAGTAAATCAAAATATGGTATTATATCTTAGGAGCAAGAAGTGTCAATCGCGAACTTTAAGTAACTACAATTTTTGATATAATTAAATAAAACTTTGTAATGGCGTTTTCGATTGAAGAAAAGAATTGCCCTTCCTAAAGAAAAAGAAAAAGAAAGTGCACTTCCAGGTCAATTCTCAACACGAAAGAAGTGTCCGGAATATTTTTAAAGAAGTGCCCTGAATTCACCAACACACAAAAGCAAAATGTCAGATTAAAATGTTTGTTGTGCTATTAAAAACAAATTTTGTGCTTCGTGATCGGAAAATATCCAATTATGAGTGCAAATGTAAATTTCAAATGAAATAATATATTGATTTGGCCGATGGAAACATTCATATTTAATGTACAACGCAAAAAAAGTAGCAAAAGGAAACCAAAGGAAAAGAGAGAATGCAAAAGCTGTACCCAAATGTAGCATTTAAAACGCACATATAAATGAATGTGTCCCGACAATTTTGATGAAACTCTTCTGCAACCGGTTAAAAACTTTTACAAAGCGTTTTTTAATACGGAGGTAGCTAAACTCGGTTATCTAAACTAAGCGTTATTTGTCAAGAAGCATTTTTTCACAATCTTCGTGCGAATTGCTCCGCTTAACCAAAAAGCCCGGTTAACTAAAGAAAAAATAAACTGTACAACATAAATTATTAATTCATTTAATCAAAAATATAACAACTGAAGTCAATTATTCGTTTGTTTGTTTTGCTCATTTTCGATGTCTCGTTTTGTTTTGAGTTTTATTTTATAAAATCTTGACACTTCTGTTAGAAATAAATGTGTTGTTTTTTTTATATTTGAGCTGGATACATATGTGAAATAGGATTTAGTTTTCGTCTGAACTCCTCTTAAATGATTTTGTTTTTCAAAATATCCGAAATTCGCTTAAAAGATAGTTTCGCTTAGGTAAAAAAATAATTGTTGCAAATTGATGTTTCAGTTAATATTTACTATTCTCTATTAGAAAAGCCGAAAATGAAAATAAATGAAATAAAACGACCAAATAAATTAAAATACCGTATTAAACAATAGGAGCATAATATCCTATATCCACACATGGACACTTGAAACAAATTGGCAACACCAGTCCAATGAACAGAACCTAGATCTGACACAACGAACTGATTTGATCGCTTTGATAAGATCCTTTCCCTAGGTATCGTATTGCAACTAATACTAATGTTTCCACCAAAAGTGCTCCTCCGCGATTTGTCCGTGGAACAAATTCTTCCCTTGCGATTTCCACAATGAAGCACACTATCGGTTTATCAAACCTAAAAATAGTTTTAATAAACTTTTTACCAGAGACCACACTCCACCAGTAATAAACAAACCTATAGTGGCAAAAGAACTCTCGTTCGTCATATATTTTATCCTTTCAGAGGTTGCCGATTCTTCAACAGATATAAGGTCCATAAAAATATCTTCGTCTCGACTTGAATTCATTCCCAATCTTCATTAAATTTTTTGAAAAACAAAACTTACTGCATGAAAACAAAAACAAATGATTTGCCATCTGATAACTGACAACGATTGACAGCAAATTTGTAATAGATTCAACAGAAAGTCTTCGTGCTAGTAAAACTGGAGGTTAAATTGTTTATTGGTACCATTTCAAAAATGCTGTACATTTTTATTTAAACTGGCAGTCAACTAACAGTCGACATTAGTGTTTGATTATTAGTAAGGCCGAACGTCTATGTGAGCCGCTTGCTCATTTAACTGTTTCTGGAAATGATCGAACTTTCCGCGCAATGACAGAAGGATCGTTTTCAAATCCAGATCCGCTTCCGGTGTAGGAAACTTCGGCGCGCTTTTTGTGATGGAGCTACCCGGTCCAGATACCATTTGGGAAAAGGACACATTGGGTGCAACAAAATTAGAGAACGAGCGACTCTTTCGACCCTTCTCTTCTTCGGACCTCTGTTTTCGAGCCTGCACATTCTGTTTAACCTGCTGATACTTTGGACATCCCTGAAATTAGCAGGATGCCCTGAGTTCTTGGAGAGTACACACGAGAGCTGGCCCCGGTCTTTTACTCTATCTGTGCCTAATGCACATTCCCCATGTTTGTGGTCCTTATTGCAGTTAGCTGCGGCGTGCCCGAACCTTTGGCAGCGCATACATTGAAGAACGCGATCTGCCCTCTTTAATTTCTCCAAACGTACTGCATCAAATCCTGTATCTAATGAAAACATACCTACAAAAAAAATTTTTTTTTTTAATTGTTCATTCTTTTTTTTTAATTTATTTTGTTAAAATTATTGAATGAAATTTTGAAATTTTTATGCAGTTATATTTGCATTTGTCGATATTATTTACATTTTACTCTTCGGGTTTCACTGGGAATCGAACAAGAGTCCTGATGCTTAGTAGTCCAACACTCAGTTTTCAATTAATTTTTATTAAATTCATTCATTAACTTAATACTAGACAAAAACGATTAAATCTAATTTAAAACTAACATTGATCTTAATTCTAGCTTACTGGCTCCAAGCGAGCGCTCTCAACTTATCGTTATTCTTAAAACTATTGCCTTTCGGCCTTAATCTATCTGTATATGTATTTAATTTTGTTTGTTTTTTATTTTCCAGAAAATTTGAAAAACTGGAATTCTTTATTATTTTTGGTATGCTTAAAACTACTTAAAACTAGTTAAAACTACTTAAAACTACATAATCTACTTAACCTACATTAACTATAATCAGGATGGTGAGCAATCTTAAGGATTGGTCACCATCCTGATCGCGTCCATGGGTGCCTGGCAGTCGCCAACTGGGTTCATCTGCGCCGCCGGGACTCGAGCGAGGCCATAGGCGTCAGTCAAGTCCCGGAGGCACTCATCACATTGACGAGCCCGGCCCCTCCCACAGACCCCCTAATCTAAGCCTAACTAACTTAAAACTAGCTTAAAACTAGGAGGATGCTACATAAGTAGCGCACCAGCCCGGGAGAGCGTATCTACCCTCACCCCTTCCTCAAGCCACCAAAATTCGGTGAATTGCTTTTCAGTATCTACAATGTCCCGATCCGCAATTGCGGTACTAAATCGGAGGAGCTCCTGAGCATAGGCGGCGTACCCGTCGTGGATGAGCCGCTTATCCCTCGCGCCGCGGTGGCTGTGGTAAATTACCGGCACACAATCTCTTGTCTGCACTAAGCCTTTCATATCTGCATGGAGAAATGCCTCAGGCGGGACAAAGCCAGACCGTAGCGTACTCTCGTGGTACATTAAGTTGGGGTAGTAAGCCCCTGAGATCAGGCTATTATCGCTGGCCATCACCCTTGCAATGTGCCTCCGAATCGCTTTAATAAGGAAATTGTCAATCCTATTCAGTCGAGCCCCATTGAATAGGGTCTTGTTGGGATAGTAGTGCATGTACTCAGATTCGGGAGTTCTAAACAACCCTAGACAGGCCCTGAGACATTGCCTCTCAAACACCCGAATCTTTTCCATATAGTACGGCGCTATATTGAACCACATGGGACAACCTTATAAGGGCAAATGACCTTCACCCTGGCGTTAAACAGTCTCCCTAGAGGCCCCAGCCAATGGAGTTCTGAACAGGATTGTTTCTGATTTTTGGAAGTTGATTTTCAACTTCCAATCATCACAATACCTCTTAATTTGTTCGAAGTCACGCTGCAAAAGCACGTTGATGACCTCGATTTTAGGACCTGACCTGTACGCCACCAAATCGTCTGCGTACGCTATAGCATGTCTGAGGGAACCCACCAGATCGCTTGTGTAAATATTAAATAGGATCGGAGAATTCACCGCTCCCTGTTGTAAGCCGTTTTTAATTTCGAAGACCCTGCTCGAATTCACGTTGCCAGATTTGACAACGAACTTCTTTCCCATAAGCATGTCATAAATCATATATAGCAATGGCTTTTGGATGCCCAATCTGGTAAGCTTATAGAAGAGCCCCTCCAACCATACGGTATCGAAGGCCTTCTCAAAGTCAACCAGGCAGGCACCCGTGCATTGGTTCATGCTTTTATTCCACTGTATGTCGGAGACCAGTTTCGACGCGGCATGAATAGTGTCATGCACCGCTCTAAAGCCAAACTGATTTCCCGGAATTATCTTGTTTTCTTCAACCCATCTTAAAAGAGATCTATTGACAACTTTTTCGAATACCTTGCTAACATTCGGGAGCAAACTAATTGACCGAAGATTAGCAGGGTTTGTCCTGTCCTTATCATTTTTGGGGATAGGATGTACCACTGCACCGGATAATATACATTATTCAGCGCATTGTTAAACAGCGTGGTGAAGATATCTATTGCCTCTAGTGGCAGGTGTCTTAATACGACGTTTGGGACACCGTCAACTCCCGCCGACTTTTTATTCTTCAGTGACTCAAAGATGCACCGTAGTTCATCTTTTCTCACGAACAGATGAGAATTTTTTAGTCCAACACTATATCCGCTAGGCCAATTCGTTATGTTTGATAGCAGTGTTAAATCTGAACATCAACACATCGATCTGGATTGTCATTTTTTTATGTTGTATTTTCTTATATTTCATTCATTTCATACCGAATTGTTTGAACTATGCTGTTACTTAGCACATTAGGTAGTTTTCACCTCTATAAAGCCTTCATTTGCAAGCAACTCACTTCACGCGCCAATATATAGGAAGTTAGTGCTTCTGAAAAGCTTTCAATCGCAGGCAGTTTGCATGACCACAGTTGCCACTGTCGTAATATTTTACCAAATTTGGTAATTTTCTTTTTGCCTTACAGATTTTTGGTAATTTGGTAATATTTATCTGGTTTTGGTAACTTTTTGATCAAGAACACAAAAAATACGAACTCGATATCAACTTATGTAAATGCTGCCTTACTGTTTCTTAATGAATGCATTGCATATGCAACAACCTGTAAATGTAAACCGTTCTTTTTCAAAAAATACTGAATGCACTCATTTTCTTCTTTTTCAATAATGTCGTTTTCCACTGTGACTGAAAGTTTTTCAGATTCAGATAAGGTCTTAGAAATCAGCTGTTGTTAATTTACATGTTTCATTGGCCGCAAAAAAAACACTTTTTCAGAGTCAGAGCAATTTTGCGAATCACAATGTCTTAGCGAGTTTTCACATCTACTTTCACTAAAGCCAAACATTTGAAAATTATCAAATTTAAGGACAACGATTTTCTGAAAAATAGGAAACAATTTACATTTTATAAACACAAATGAGAAGTTAAATAGGTTAGACGTTGTTTAATTGCTTAGACTGTCAAAGTTCCTACTTCCGGTGTATAATTGAATTTAAAATAGGCTCAAGACGATATGTATAGTTTTCTTTCTCTTTCGTGCTTTTTTTTATTAATTTCCAAACTTTTGGTAGCTTTTAACTTAGTTCGGTAACTTTTTTTTTCCAATTTTGGTCGCAAATTTTTTTGAAAGTGGCAACCATGTGCATGACAGCTTCTCACACATTTTAAGAGGTCTAATAGAGATCTTACCGAAGTTAGTGCTTCTATACAGCTTCCAATCGCAAGCATGACAGTTCATTGCCTACGGTAGGAAGCTCTAAGGAAGCTCCTCGACAGCGCTTCCAACCACAAGCTTTACCGAAACAATTAACTTTCCACACATCTCATCACACATTTTACAGGTCTAATAGAGATGTTAACGAAACTTATTTCCATATTCCTCTATAAGGCCTGTGAATATACTTCGCTAAGGTCTTACATAAGTTTTTTTCCGAAGCGATTACTTCGAAATTGCTCTACTTCGGTAAACAAGTACTTTAGAAGCTCTACCGAAGTTCTTGCCTACAGAAATTACAAATCTGAACCCTATCGAAGTCAAATCGTTACTTGGGTATGTCTATTCGGCGAAACTGTCCGGTTTTTTAAACCTTACACTCTATGCCCAATGTCCCTATTAAGGAAAGATAATGCCATTGTTCTGCCTTCTCTGTTAAAAATATTATATCCATAGGTCAGATTTCGGTTTATGGAGGTATTCTGAAACGAGTCTTTAGTTAAATAAAGAGGTATGAGCATCAGGAGAGAGATAAAACAAAGTTAATACCAATTCAGTGTCGAGAACTGACAGCTTCCAATATTTCCTGTTCTAATATCGCTTTGTTCCTGGAAATTCCAGGCGGGATTTCCCTAACGCAACCTATTTAGGTAGCGAGAAGGATGTCGGTTGACGACAATTGACACGCTATCCGAATTTCGAATGGATATAATCTCGTAAATATCGATTATAAATTTTAGTTTTTGTTTTACGCTCGTAATGCAGTATAGACGGTAAATTGATCATTTTCACACAAATTTTATTTTATAAACAAACAAAAAAAAAACCCAAATGCCATTTGATGTAAATAAGATCGTTCAGCGGACTAGCTATGCACCACTATGAAACAGTAGATGCAATTCTTTTTCAAAAAGAAAACTTTAAAATGAAAATATTAAAGCCTTAATGTTCATCTATAAATACATAAAAAAAATTTAAGCATTGGTTGTAAATATATTAACTCATTTTTAGATCTAGTTTTTAAGATTTCATTTAATTTATTTCGTCACCATTTAACAGCCAATCCGCGTCGAGTCGATTCCTTTGATGCACATTGCTGGTAATGTGAACTACCTGAACGCAGTCAAAGCCAGTGGCTCACTCACACATTCAAATCCGATTCGGAACGTTCCCTAGCGCAATTGCGGCAAAAACCGCACAAAATCAAGGCACAGATATATAATAACAATTTCAGCGTCTTTTCAAAATAATTTGCATAACTCAAACCGTTTTACTAATAACTGATAACTGAGAGCATACATATTGCACTTGACGTTGTCTTATTTTCCCAAAATCTATTCTACAGTAACTGATGTGAATTTTGAAATAAATCAACTTTCAATTTTCTTCACTACAAAATTCTACCCCCTTACAAATTAATACATCGAGTAAATCAGGATAATGAATCATATGCAAATAGAAGATATAAATCTAATTTGCTATTCGTGTGTGCTTAAACCAGAATTGAAAAATCTCGTAAACCGTAATTCTTCCAAAGAAAAAGAAATGCACATCCAACTTCACAAAAAGTAGCTACCTGCTAATCTCATTCATAAAAGCAACAGACGAAAAACCTGAAAACTTATGAAATCGAACCAAAAAGTGAGAGAAAGAATAGATTACAAAACTCACCCCTCATCCACACTCTGAAATCGGAAAGGGAAAACATAACATGCATATACGCAAAACGCATTCACTTGGGTGGCATTCCCTTTAACAAAATATACCAGCCACCAGCGCTGACACAAATGCAACCGCCACCATGGAGGGATCTGCGCCTACTGAACGTAGCTATGATCTTCAGTCTTCACCTCTAAGATATATCTGAGCTGCTTATTCTGTGCGATGGTGGCGCAATGGTCGTTTCGCCGAAGTGATAGTACTATAGTCTCTATATACAATGGCGCTTCGCACAAAAACATAATTTTTAAATTTTTTCTTGTAGATAAAATTATATCCAAAGTATTTGAAGTCATTTTAAATTGTTGCAAGTAATTTTTCTTTTGCACTTAATATTGAAAGTTGGGCACCTAATTTCAAATGTCACACTAAAATACTTAAAATTCGGTGAAAACACATATCAGCTAAATCATGTAATTGCGAAGAAGGTATTAGGTTTTCATTTAGAAAATTGTGGGTTTCACATCGGTTTCTTCACTTAGAAAAAATGTTTCCGATTCAATAAACTGCAGTTCCCAATTATGAAACAATTCATAAAGCTGTGCATAATTGTTTTGTTTTTTAAATAGGTATAATTTATTTCTTTTGTTAAATTCTAACTAACGATTACTTTCTTTACATACGGTTCACAAACTTAAAAAGTGAACTTAAAAAAATTGTTTAATTTTATTATTTCTTAAAGAATAAGCGAATAAACAATGCATTTTTTTATACTTTTTAATTGCAGTTGAAGTCACTTGTCCATCGCTTTGGTAATGGTCCAGGACTGGAAATTTTGAAAATGGCGCTTCGTACAGTAGCATCCAATGTTGAATGGGTTTCAAGATCACAATCATCTCTTTATGAGTGGATTGAACTGAATTTACATTTAAATTGAACGCAAGCTGAAATATTGAATGATGCATTTTATACTTTCTTGTGTGTTTATCATAATTTGTGCAAATAAAAGAAATATGTATCACAATTTTAGCATCTGCATTATGTTGGTCACAGCATCACTCGTGAAGTGAAGGGCTTTATCGATTGTACTAATTACGTTTTCTTATGAAAGACAAAATTAAGGAAATTGAAACTTTTCTAATGTAACCTTAGCGCTTTTTACAATATAAACGTTTCTAATGTACCTAACCTTATGTTGTTTGACATAACTGTTGGTCGTTTGATAATTGGCGCGATTTACAGATTGCGTGCTGTAAATATTGTTTAAAACAAATACTTCCGTCTGAATTATATTGATTAAATAATTAATTTATGTAACAAACATACACAACGGCAACACCGCTTCAATCGAAAGCTCTCTTCGCCCACACACACATACACACGAGCAATTGTCCAACCGGCCAATGAGAAGTAAACACAGTTCACCAAGCAACCCATTACCCATCACCTAGCAACGGCAACAAAAATTCAAACACGACACGTATAAAAGAAGACACCAGAATACTAACTTTTAACTTGGCGGTCAGCACGAGTAGAAACATTGTCTACCCCATTAATAAAAGTTTAAATATACCTACTACTAATAATTAATGTATTTTAAATGAAACAAATAAAATTATAACGATTTTAAAATAACGCCTTTTATAACTGACGCCCAACTTAAGGCCGAACCAATAACAAAAAAAACTTTCGCACCTCGACTGGTCGATGTTTTATAATTTGCCAGAAATTAAATCGCACTAACTTACGGTCGATTTACTTCAACAAGTTTTCCCACCATCATTGGTCGAAATTGTCGCACCATACGGTCGATTAATACAAAAAAAACTGTCGCACCTCGACTGGTCGAAGTTTTGGAAATCGCCAAACACAAGCCCACATAACGGCTTTACGTAAAAGCGCACGTATACAAAACAACGAAATGAGCATCGTGCAGATTACAGACGAACAGCTGCGTTCACTAATAAACAGCACAGCCCCAGCGGCGCCTCCAGCAAATGGGAATTTTGCTAAATGTACTACACGTTTTAATGGTGAACGATCAAAAGTTAAAGTAGATACGTTCATCTCTACCGCTACGATATACAAAGATGTCACAAATATGAGCGAGACAAATGCACTTACTCGTCTCCCTCTTTTGCTCGAAGACATCGCATCCACTTGGTGGCAGGGTGTAAAATCTCAGCCTAAGACATGGGACGGGGCAATGACTCTACTCCGAAATTCATTCGCTACCCCTAGGCCAGCATACAAAATTTACACGGACATTTTTAATGAAAAACAAAGCGACAAAACACCAACAGATATCTTCATTTGCGAGAAACAAAATCGAAAGAGAAGACGTTAAAAGTTTCGAAAACCTTCTCACTCTTGCTCGTAGAGTCGAGAGCAACTTTGAAGAAATGACAGAAGAATCAAACCCAAGGAAGTCCGATGAAAAGAAAGTTAACTCAAACGGAAAAAAACGTATAAAATGTGGTTATTGCTCCAACTTTGGACATGGTATGGAGGAATGCAGGAAAAAAGAAAAGGATACAAAACATGAACAGTTGAAGAGCCGAGAAAACCGAAATAACTCCCGCGCCGTTCTAAATTGCTATGGTTGTGGAAAACCTGGGTACGTTCGAAGTCAATGTCCAAACTGCAACCAACATCAATTTTTGCTCTATCGATTCCTTACCTAAGAAAATCCTCCCACCACTACGACAACGACCTTCCGTCAAGATTTCAATTGCAGGACAACAGGGAGTTGCTTTCATCGACACTGGCGCTCGAATGAGTGTGGCTAGTTACCAGCTATACAAACAGATGCTTAATCTTGGATACCAGTTCACAGCATACCGTGCGCAAATTGTTCTGGCCGACGGTATTAAACGAAAACAAGATGTACTAGTCACCAAAGTTTTGATCAAACTAGAAGGACACTCCATACCAACGAAGCTAATGGTAATCGAAAGTTCCACTGACAACCGAACGCTCCTCGGAATCGACTTTGTCGAGGACGCTAGAATGGTCATGAATTTCCCGCAACGTATGTGGTACTTCGCTGATGCTCCATCGAAAAAACTTGATTTTTATCAATCTGAGACGAAACCTTCAATGAGTTTAGCACCGTCAATAATAACTCCTGACTTGCGGGAACTTATCTCTCCTGTTCCAATAGCAATCAGCCCAATTCCAAAAACCCCTCTTCGTGATATCTCAAACAACTCGACGCAGATCCAAGATAATAACAATGGAGAACTAATTTCAAATCGAAATAGAGATTACTCGCCAGACTTCATTGACAAAATCTTCGAAGATAGTATCCCCAAGCATTCAACACTGTCTCATCTCGAGCTATCGCTTTATGATCCAGATTTTGTTTTCTTTGAATCATTTAGTGCCGAAAACATTACGCTTAAAGAACACGAAGCTCCAAATCTAGATGCAAGTAAAAGGACAGAACTCAATTCACTTTTGGTCAAGAACAAAGAATTGTTCCAGCTGTCAAATAAACCAGCCCTTACTGTCGAACATTCCATACCAACCACTAATCATGAACCAATTGCGGTTCCACCTTATCGGCTTTCCGAGAAGAAAAAGGAAGTCCTGCAATATGAAGTAAGCGAAATGCTGAAGACCGGCATAATAGAGGAGTGTGAATCTCCCTGGGCTTCACCGGTCGTGATGGTTCCTAAGAAAGACGGTGGTGTTCGAGTCTGTATAGACTACCGCAAACTCAACTCAGTGACCAAGCCTGATATTTATCCACTTCCACGATTAGACGATTTGCTCCATGCCACAAAGAATGCCGAAGTTATGTCAACCATTGATCTTCTGTCAGGTTATTGGCAGATCAAAATGAAGGAAGAAGATAAAGACAAGACAGCCTTTATAACACCATTTGGTGTCTACCGTTTCCTCCGAATGCCTTTCGGATCGCGAAACGCGCCATCAACCTTTCAACGATTGATAGATAGGGTAAAGACTAAACTATCTAACATACGTCTGCTTGCATTCATTGATGATTTACTCATTCTCTCATCATCTTTTGAACAACACTTATTGGAACTCGATGCAGTTCTTAATATTCTAAATCAATACAACCTGCGCATCAACCGGAAAAAATGTTGTTTCTGTAGGACCGAAGTGAAATTTTTGGGTCACATCTTAACCAAAGAAGGTATAAGCCCCGATCCTGATAAGGTATCAGCAATAAAACATCGCTCCGCTCCAAAGAACTTAAAAGAGATGATTTCATTCTTACAAACATGTTCCTGGTTTCGTAGATTTATTCCAGAGTTCGCAAAAATCTCACGTCCTTTGTCTGACCTCACAAAAAAGAATACAAAATGGATGTGGGAAGATGGTCAACAAAACGCTTTTGATGAACTGAAGAATCGACTTACTACTGCACCAATCCTTAGACAGGCAGATGAAACTAAACCATTCACCATACGAACCGATGCCAGTGGTTATGCAGTTGGTGCAGCCTTACTTCAAGGGGAGGGTTCAGATGAACGACCAGTAGAATACGCCAGTCGACTGTTGACTTCGGCAGAAAGAAATTATAACACAACAGAACGAGAAGCTTTAGCTGTTGTGTGGGCTATTCGCAAGTTTCAGAGTTACATAGAAGGTAACAAAATTAGTGTTATAACCGATCATCAAGCCTTAAGATGGCTTATGACTCTCAAATCGCCAACCGGACGCTTATCAAGATGGTGTCTAGAGCTACAGCCATACGACATACAGATACAGTATACGCCAGGAAAAGCTAACGTACTAGCAGATATGCTGTCCCGTCCTCCAGTCAATGAAGAAATTTCAACTTTAGAAAATTGCATCATCTCCGTCGACTTCCCTCATCGAAGTATAAAGGAAACACGTGACGATCAACTAAAAGATGCTGATCTTAAGAAGATAATCGATGATCTCGAATCTTTCGTACCAGAACGTTTCACCTGCTGGACTGCACGAGGATACATGCTTCATGATGGAGTATTGTACCGATACAACCAAGACGATGACAACGAAGAAGCTCAACTGGTGCTTCCCAAAGACGAGCGACAACAAATAATGAGTTCCTACCATGACGAACCTACAGCCGGACATTACGGGTCCGAACGTACTCTTCAACGAATTTCCACCCGTTATTTTTGGCCATGTATGCGAAGAGACATTGTTAGATATGTCAAAGATTGCACCCAATGTCAACGATACAAAATAACAAACTTGAAACCAGCTGGACTCCTTCAAACTCCAGTGCAGAATCAACGTTTCGAAGTTCTCGCCATAGATCTCTTCGGGCCACTTCCTCCTTCAGATAACAACATGAAATGGATCTTCATAATAGAAGATATAACTACCCGTTGGGTTGAACTATTTGCATTAGAAGAAGCAACAGCATCCGCATGTGGTAAGACGCTTATCACAGAAGTGTTCCTACGATTTGGTCTACCAAGACGACTGCTCAGTGATAACGGAACGCAGTTCATCAGTGCCGTTATGCAGCATATAACACACTGCCTGGGAATTACTCAATGTTTCATTCCCGTTTACCATCCACAAGCAAATCCTGTGGAAAGAAAGAATCGGGATCTCAAGACACAACTGGCCATCTTAGTTGGAAATGAACATTTCAGCTGGCCCGAAAAATTGCCTTTCATAAGATTCGCTATGAACACCGTCAGATGTCAAACTACTGGATATAGCGCAGCCTTCCTAAATTTTGGCAGGGAACTACGCGCACCCGATGATGTTCAACGTGACTTTCGAGGTATTATCCAATCCGAAAACTTTGTACCCGGCATTACACCATATTTGAACAAAATGGCAGAAAACCTCAAAAACGCCCGGGAAGTCAACGAAAAAGAGCAAGACCGCCAGAAATCTTACGCTGATTTAAAACGCCGTCCAAGTCCAATTTACTCGCCAGGAGACTATGTTTGGGTTGATACTAAAGTCCATAGTAAAGCAACCAACCGCTTCACATCCAAACTGGCACCAAGACGTGATGGACCATACATTATTCTCAAAAACAAAGGTTCCAACAGTTACGAAATAGCCAGTCCTGCCAATCCAAGTGAAGTTATTGGCATATATCATACATCCGCTCTGACCAGATGTACCAATCCGCAAGATGCTGAAAAAACTCTCGTTCCAATTAGACGACGAGGACGACCACGAAGACTTGTGGCAAACTAACCTTGTTCTTCCTTGTATCTTCACTCTTCTTATTTGTCTTTCAGATACAAAGGGAGACTGTAACAAACATACACAACGGCAACACCGCTTCAATCGAAAGCTCTCTTCGCCCACACACACATACACACGAGCAATTGCCCAACCAGCCAATGAGAAGTAAACACAGTTCACCAAGCAACCCATTACCCATCACCTAGCAACGGCAACAAAAATTCAAACACGACACGTATAAAAGAAGACACCACAATCCAGAATACTCACTTTTAACTTGGCGGTCAGCACGAGTAGAAACATTGTCTACCCCATTAATAAAAGTTTAAATATACCTTCTACTAATAATTAATGTATTTTAAATGAAACAAATAAAATTATAACGATTTTAAAATAACGCCTTTTATATTTATCATTTCTTAGTGTTCATTTCACTTTTCGAGAAATTCTGCAATGGCCAAGAAGTTGCAGCAAAGCAGATTAATATTTTGGGATGACTGCACGAGCGCACGTTGCAAGGCTTAAGAAAAAACCAAAACCGGTTTGGTGGTGCAATGATAGTCACTAAGAGTTTGTGGCATCAAACTTCAAAATTTATATTTTTCAGATGGCCAGTTGTATGTCAACTGTTCCCGTTCCGTAAAACCAACAAAACTATTTATATACGCGCCAGAAAATAAAACTTAGAATGTTATGTATCATTAAACATTAATAAATACTTTTGTTTTTGGAACAACAATTTTTTTATTAATAAATATACCAATTGGAATTTAATATTCATAGTCAAGTCAGGACAACGTCTGTCGGGCTAGCTAGTGTGTATATAATAATAATAAGCAATTAAAGCTAAAAAAAAAGGTTCATAAAGTATGTGCAGGGCTGGAACTAAAGATATAGAAGCCAAATTAAAGAATAATGAAAAAAAATAAATTTACGTATATTTAAATTACCTCATCTTTTAGGTTATATCATTATCATTCAAGTAACTTCATCATCTGAAATTACCAGCGACAAACCACACTGAGACCTCCAACTCGCAAATCTCTTGCCGCTGGCCACCCCCCCCCCCCCCCCCCCCCAGGCTTTTTTATATCTGGCAGTGTGGAATGTAATATAGTTTGGGAATACTACCTTTTAACAGCAATGACAATGCCATTTGTTATTAATTATATATGTATTGTTAAAAGGCGCCTCATTTGTTTGATTAACGAAACTATCTACAGGAGATGTTTTACAAATTTGAAGCAAAACCGTCAAACATGGGGGGTTGGGTGTTGTATGAATAGGATAGGCTCTGATTTGCATCAACCTGGCGATGCGTAGCTCGTCGTGGGGTGGGGTCTTGCGCTCGTCTACCGGACAACCGTTTATAATATGCCAGTTGAAAGAATAAAAAAAGGAACCTTAGCAAAACAAGCTAAAATAAACTAAGTGAAATGGGAAGACTCAATAGAAATGAAGACACTGGTATCTGAGATAACACTGATCTCGCCGAGCTTTACTCTTCAATTGCCGAACCTATGGCTGGATACGGCACCATGGTTGCCACTTGCCCTGTGTTTATGGCAACCCCGAATCTGTTTGCTTTCCTTACCTATGGGTGTCCGCTTCAATTGCCACTTCGCCTTCGTTCACCCCTTCCTCTGGGTTATTCTAATAAAACATATTGACCGTAGTCCATCGCATTAAAATAGGCGGGAGTGCGAAACCCTCAGCATACCGTCCAATTCAAATAAAATGAAACGCAATTAACTAAATTCCACTTCTTTATTCCTTGTAAACGTACATTAATAAATATTCTGAATTGCAACTGTTAGCATTAATGAGGTCATAGTCTTATTACCTAAAAAAATTAAATATTTATTTATTTATTTAAGAAATGCAAAATCACATTAAGACATGTTGTCTTGATTTATGTAGCGGGTACTGAGAGCAAAAATAAGTTAGGTTATTTTCATTTTTGCATTAAAGGCTTTTAGTATCAGTTTTCCTACCAAGCAGGATATTACTTTTGCGATGTATTATCCGAGCGAAACTAAGCCATAACATCCCTGGCACTTGGCTTGAGGCCACGAAAAACTCTATCCGAATCATCTGTTGGCTTTAGCCGCTAGCTGAAAAATGTCGGACAAAATGGGGCTAAGAAACTGATTTCCGGGTCGGACTCCTTCTCTTTCGTTTTGAGTCGCCGAGGAAGAAAGTTCTTAAACCTTAACGAGACCTAGAGCTTAAGCTACATTCAAAAATTAAACAAAAAAAATAACTCATTTTTCATAAATATTGCCGCAAACCAATTTTATGTTCATAATCAGTAAAAAAAAAAAAAACTGCTAAAACGTTCGCGGAAACAATATTTTTATATATCCGTTGCACTTAAGTACACATTATTTCGTGATACCAAAGTCAACACGTTATATAACCCCATCCTCGGCACCTGCTGCAGCGCCCCACTGTGTATCCATATATATGACGCTGTAGAGACTCTCATTATCGAACTTGCGGTCGCTACATAGAATCCCGCCAAGGCCATCTTCAGATTGATCGAGGTACAGCTAAGCCACATAGTCTCAGTCTGATCGTCTAACGAGTATTCTCGCTTATCAACCCGTGAATGATCATTAGCGCTTATCTACATCGATACATAAGTGCGGGAGAATTCGCGTGTTCAAGCCATCGAGAGTCACAAAAATCCACCAGCCACGCAAATCAAATGCATGCGGGTTAAAAGCTCACCATAGCATCAGTTCAACTCTATCAGTGAAAGCGGAAGAATCACCACACCAGACTCCGGCGCGATTGTCAGGAAAAACTAATCATTTCAAATAATATACCCTTCTGGTAAACCCATCATTGATTAACTTTCTTTGCTTATTCCAATGTGTAAATTCTAATTTAATATATTAGTAAAATTTTGCCTAATTTTTTTATTCTTATGTTTAAAAAGCTTAATGCTAATTAGTCATTTACCCATTTTATATAAATCGTGTTAGTGAGTGAAACATAAGTTCTTGTGGATGAGTTATGAGTTATCAGCTTTCCAAGTTTTTTTATATAGCAGAAAGGTATAAATGAACACCCGATCCAGTTATTGTGCGCACAACAGCTGCTGAGAAGAAGGTACGTAAATATTTTTTTTTATTTTTTGATAAATAGAGTATCATTAACAAGAGCTAGTTTAACTTATTTTGTTTTGAAATCTCGTTATATAACGCAATAAGAATTGTTACATTTTTTGCATAAACTAAAAATGTTGCTTTTGTGAATAACAATTAAATGAATGAACTATGAATAAACAGACATATGAAACTCGTAAATTCGATGGAATCGTTTAAGACTTATTTGCGATGATGAGTATAGTCATATAATTTGACAAAGACCGAGTTGTGGACGGTGTTCGTGGTAGTCTGAAGTAGAGGGACAGGTCAGTATTGATTCAGGGGCTATCTACATAAATCAAGGGTAGTTAGATAGTGTAGGTGCGGTGCACAAGGGAGTGCAAGAGGGTTTACCCAAATTGGCTGTACCATCATATGCCATACAGATAGTATCGCACAAGAATGTAAGATCGCGGATATGCACGTTCAAATTATTTAATTCTTTAATGGTGTAGATACTGAGAGTGAAAGATCCCCCCCTATTCCGGCGAGTTTCAGCCAGGCAAACGGAACGTGCTACACATCACTCCAACAGAAGGAATAATTTCACCGATTCCAACCATTACAAAGAATTTGGCGCCCACCGATCGAGGCCGAAGTTTACTAAAGTAATCTTTTTGTTGCGAAGTGTCGATGAGTGTCTATTTTCATTAAATGAAAAATCAGACCCATCAGAACATTTCTTTTAAGAACATTTGATCATTCAAGAATTTAAACCAAGTTGTTTAAACTTGAGATTTATCTTCGATATTCAAGTGTAATTACCAGTAGAAAGAAATAATTTTCTTTTCCACAAAGTTGTCCGCCACTGCCGCAGAGCATGTAGAGCATAGATGACTGATCAACTATTCAAATTATATAATAACAAAATCCAGCGTTCTTACTATGCGATTACCTACTTCAAGCTGCGAAACGAACTACTGCCTATAACTCGGTTATAGTCATCCTATATATTAAATTAGTTACACATTTCCTTTAATAAGAATCAATAACTTCTTGTTGTTTTCAATTTAAATACCATTACCGAATGCTAATACCCATAACACATAATATTTTATATATACATAATCGAAAATGAGCAATCGTCAAGGTGCTGTTCCAAAGCAGCGCAATTTAAGGTCTAATCAACAAAATAAACTAAACATGAGTGTTGACGGTAACGTTTCGGTGTTTAATAGTTCAAGGCCATTAGTAACACATTCACCTATAGCTTCTGGTATCCCCATACCAACCTCCGTAGGTCGTAGATCAGAACCTAACTATCAAGCAGAGGATAATCAGGCAATAATCGAATCGATTCGTGACTTCAATATTGAATCAGATCCAAATGATCCCGACGATATTCCACACGAAATTAGCGCTGAGTTGAATACGGATTCGATGCCGAAACCACCTTCAAAGTTAAATCCTTCTAATAATAAAAGTTTTAGTAAAGAGAAAGAAAGTGTTAGCCAGCATATCCAAGATTATATTCAGGATAGCATAAATAGCTTTCAAAGGTCAATGCTTTTATCACTTGATAGCATTATTAAAACTAATATTAATAAATCTGTTCAAGAAAGTCTTGAAAATATATTAAATAAGGACGCTAACCGAAACTCACAAAATTCGAAATCTAGACGTTCTAAAAATAAAAAGCCGTCAGACGCAGCTTCGAATACTGCTCACAATAAATCTCAATCTAATTCTTTGACTGCAGGGGAAGTAGGAAATAATTTTCGCGAATCTTTGTCAGCCACTGAACCCAGAATCCCAAGGAATTTGAACCGCGATTTTCAATCGAATTCAAATTCTCGAGCATCACATTATATTCCACACGAAGGTAATGAAAGGTATGCAGATGCAATCAGTCCAATACATCAGGTACCGCGGCACGATGTATCGCAAGAAACCATTAGAAAGTTCGACCTAGACAGATGGGGCGTTCGCTTTGATGGCACTTCAAAGACTATGGGTGTAGAGGATTTCATCTTCCGTGTGGAAGTTTTGAAGGAAAATTATAATATGCCATGGCTGGATGTTATAAAAAATTTCCACCTGTTGCTATCAGATATTGCTCAATCATGGTATTGGCAATATTTGCGCACTCAGCCAAGAACCAATTGGCAACAATTGCGGAATGCATTGCTAAAGCAATTCAAAACGCATGAAACTGACTTTGAAATTATTAAGCAAATAATGGAACGTCGGCAGCTTAGCAATGAACGATTTGATGAGTTTTACAACTCAATTTTACATCTCAAGAATCAATTGCGAAACCCCATTGCGGAATCAGATTTACTAAAAATTATTAAGGGCAACATAAATAGTAGGCTTATGGCATTTATATATCCGATGTCAGTGAACTCATTGGATCAGTTCCGTGAAGAATGTAGGCGGGCTGAGAAGATGATCGTATCTCGCGATTTTTACCGGACACGTGTTAATGTTATGCCTAACCGAAACGTACATGAGATTGAACATGAAATTGAGTTAGATTCCGCTATGGAAATCAATGCTCTTTCTCATCATCGTCAAAACCAAATTGTGTGTTATAACTGCAAAACTGTTGGGCACTCCTTCGTTGCTTGTCCATCTCCGACAAGAAAATTGTTTTGTTATCGGTGCGGGTTTGATAACGTTACAACACCTAACTGTCCGAGGTGCAATTCTCAGCCGGGAAACAGGAGATCGAGCGCGAACAATGCCGGAGAGTCACGCTCGACTCAGACTGCTCCGGATTACGATTAAAAACTGTTGACTCAAGTACAAACACAGAATCAATACCTGACGTTAATCCCTGTAATAGTTATGATATCAGACCCGTCATATTAAAAAGCCCAAGAGTTCATAATCGTGAATTCGAAGCAAGCAAAGTTATTGTCCCTAATCCCAAAAGCTACGCCGAAAGGCTTAAAAAGTACCATGAACTTAGAAATCGACTCTTTTCTATAGAAGAAGTTGAAATTGGAAAATCTCTTGAATATAATAAGTCTCGTCTGAGACAAAGAAGAAGAAAAATATACAAATTATTCATTGACTCCACTTGTTTTAATATTAATGCGGATTCAAGACCCTATATCAATGTACATATTGATAATGAAATATTTACTGGTTTGCTTGATAGTGGCGCAAACGTTTCATGTTTGGGAAAGCACTGTCTTCAAGCTGTTGAGCGATTGGGAGCACCAGTGCTACCATTTATGTCAGAAGTCAGAACTGCTGATGGAGGAGCACAGCAAATAGTAGGTAGAATAGTTGTTACAGTGACATACAACAATATTTCAGAAAAATTGAATTTATACCTTGTTCCGACACTATCCAAGCCTTTGTATTTAGGTATCGACTTCTGGCATAAGTTTAAAATAGCGCCAGGGTTGATCCCGGAAATCTCTGATATTGCAGAGATAAGTTTAGACAGCGCTCAGCATCAACTATCCCCATCACAGCAACTTCAATGTGAAGAGGTGGTAGCTGAGTTTCCATCATTTACAAAACTTGGCCTGGGTCGAACTAGTGTTGAGACTCATGTTATCGATACGGGGGATGCTGAACCGGTCAAGCAAAGACATTATCCTGTCTCCCCGGCTATTCAAAGTTTACTCTATGAGGAATTGGATCGCATGTTGTCGTTGGGAGTTATTGAGGAAAGCCAAAGTGCATGGAGCTCTCCAGTGGTTCTCATTCGAAAACCAGGAAAGAACCGCCTTTGTCTGGACTCCCGAAAAGTCAACTCCCTAACGAAAAAAGATGCGTATCCTCTTCCTCACATAGAGGGAATGCTAGGACGATTAAAGGATACATTCTTTATATCCAGCATCGACTTAAAGGATGCCTTTTGGCAGGTGCCTTTAGAGATGAAATCCAGGGAAAAAACAGCCTTTACCGTGCCTGGTCGACCGCTCTACCAATACACCGTCATGCCCTTTGGGTTGTGCAATGCAGCCCAAAGGATGTGTCGGTTGATGGATAGAGTGATCCCAGCGGCGCTTAGGGAATGCGTGTTTGTTTACCTGGATGATCTTCTCATCATGTCAAGCAATTTCGAAAGGCATCTCCAACTTCTTAAAACCGTAGCACAATGCCTCAAGAACGCGAACCTCACTATCAATGTCGAGAAGTCGCGCTTTTGTTTCAAGGAAGTTAGGTATCTTGGACATATAGTTGGTCAAGGATTTATAAAACCAGACCCCGATAAAGTGTCTGCCATAAATAATTTTCCCCCTCCAAAGTCCTTGAAGCATATGCGTCGATTTCTCGGTATGTGTGGCTGGTATCGCCGCTTCATACAAAATTATGCCACTTTAGCCTCGCCATTGACAGATACACTTAAGAAAGGAAAAAGGTTCGAACTTAATGAGTCGGCAATGACAGCATTTACTACATTAAAGAAAGCACTAAGTACAGCCCCGGTTTTGTGTAACGCAGACTTTTCAAAACCGTTTGTGATACAGTGCGATGCGTCCAATCACGGAGTAGGTGCCGTACTCTTTCAAGTGGATGATGAGGAAAACGAGAGACCTGTAGCATTTTATTCACAAAAACTGAACCCTAGCCAGCGTAATTACAGTGTAACTGAGCAGGAGTGCTTAGCAGCTGTTCAAGCTATTCACAAGTTCCGACCATATGTTGAGGGAACACATTTCACTGTAATTACGGACCACTCGAGCCTTAAATGGTTGATGTCATTAAAAGACTTGAGTGGGCGACTGGCTAGATGGTCACTTAAGCTGCAGGCGTATGATTTTGAGGTCAAACATCGAAAAGGTTCCTCAAATGTCGTCCCGGACGTCTTATCTCGTGGCTTCATTGATGAGATAACTGCCATCACCACTAACCAATTTTCTGTTGACCTAAACTCTTCCGACTTTCGGTCAAGTGAGTATTGTGAACTCATGGAATTAATAACGAAAAATCCTCAAAATTTTCCTGATCTGATTATAAAGGATGACCTTGTATTCAAAAGGGTTTATCCAAGTGACGATGATATTGTAAGATCTGAATTCCAATGGCGGTTGTGGGTTCCAAAGAACCTGACCAAAGATATGATTGACAAAGTTCATAGTTCACCGGAGTCTTCCCATGGTGGAATTGCGAAAACACTCCACAAACTTCGTCAGCTCTATTTTTGGCCGAACATGACGAAAGATGTTCGCGATTTCATAAACGATTGCGAAATTTGTAAGAAAAGTAAATCTACCAATAAAATTCTGAGACCGCCAATGCTAAGTCAAGTAAAAATAGATCGGCCGTTCCAGCAAATATATATAGATTTTATGGGTCCATATATAAGATCAAAACGTGGAAATCTTTATCTTTTTGTTGTCCTTGACTCCTTTTCAAAATATGTTCTGCTCAAACCGATGCCTAAAGCATGCACTAGGCTCGTTACAAATTATTTAGAGCACAGCATTTTTAGTGTATTTGGAATTCCAGAATCGATTCATTCCGACAACGGGAAACAATTTGTGTCATCGCAATTTCAGCATATCTTGGACAAATTTGGTATTAACCACATCAGGACTGCTTTATATTCGCCACAATCGAATGCATCTGAGCGTGTCAATCAATCAATTTTGGCAGGAATTAGATCTTATCTAAAGGACGATCACCGCGAATGGGATTTGCATGTTCATAGTATTCAACAAGCCCTATGCTCATCTGTTCATCAAACGACAGGTGTAACTCCACATTACGCGCTATTTGGAACAGAAATGGTTACACACGCAGGTGTGTATAGGCTACTCAAAAAACTTGACACGCTTAATGAGGGAGATTTTCAAGTGCTACCCACTTCCGATCGCCTGGCTGTTATCAGGACGAAAATAAAAGAAAACATTGCCAAAGCATATAACAAAAATGCAAAGGCATACAACTTGAGATCTTCGGCACAGCGTTTTGTGCCTGGCGAGGAGGTATACCGGCGGAATTTCGTGCTCAGCAGTGCGGCGAAAAATATTAGCGCCAAACTGTGTCCAAAATTTTTAAAGTGTCGGATAAGGAGGCCAATTGGAAACTGCATGTACGAAATAGAAAACCTTAGAGGGAAACGAGTAGGTAATTTTCATGGCAAAGATCTTCGAAGATAACTCTTGAGCCCAGAGCATGAAACTATCCGTGGGTCGATATTTTTGCACGTGCTCCGTTTTCCAAGCCCTTTTCGGCGTACTGTAGATCTTTCCTTGAAAAATGCTTGGCTTTGTAGCGGGTACTGAGAGCAAAAATAAGTTAGGTTATTTTCATTTTTGCATTAAAGGCTTTTAGTATCAGTTTTCCTACCAAGCAGGATATTACTTTTGCGATGTATTATCCGAGCGAAACTAAGCCATAACATCCCTGGCACTTGGCTTGAGGCCACGAAAAACTCTATCCGAATCATCTGTTGGCTTTAGCCGCTAGCTGAAAAATGTCGGACAAAATGGGGCTAAGAAACTGATTTCCGGGTCGGACTCCTTCTCTTTCGTTTTGAGTCGCCGAGGAAGAAAGTTCTTAAACCTTAACGAGACCTAGAGCTTAAGCTACATTCAAAAATTAAACAAAAAAAATAACTCATTTTTCATAAATATTGCCGCAAACCAATTTTATGTTCATAATCAGTAAAAAAAAAAAAAACTGCTAAAACGTTCGCGGAAACAATATTTTTATATATCCGTTGCACTTAAGTACACATTATTTCGTGATACCAAAGTCAACACGTTATATAACCCCATCCTCGGCACCTGCTGCAGCGCCCCACTGTGTATCCATATATATGACGCTGTAGAGACTCTCATTATCGAACTTGCGGTCGCTACATAGAATCCCGCCAAGGCCATCTTCAGATTGATCGAGGTACAGCTAAGCCACATAGTCTCAGTCTGATCGTCTAACGAGTATTCTCGCTTATCAACCCGTGAATGATCATTAGCGCTTATCTACATCGATACATAAGTGCGGGAGAATTCGCGTGTTCAAGCCATCGAGAGTCACAAAAATCCACCAGCCACGCAAATCAAATGCATGCGGGTTAAAAGCTCACCATAGCATCAGTTCAACTCTATCAGTGAAAGCGGAAGAATCACCACACCAGACTCCGGCGCGATTGTCAGGAAAAACTAATCATTTCAAATAATATACCCTTCTGGTAAACCCATCATTGATTAACTTTCTTTGCTTATTCCAATGTGTAAATTCTAATTTAATATATTAGTAAAATTTTGCCTAATTTTTTTATTCTTATGTTTAAAAAGCTTAATGCTAATTAGTCATTTACCCATTTTATATAAATCGTGTTAGTGAGTGAAACATAAGTTCTTGTGGATGAGTTATGAGTTATCAGCTTTCCAAGTTTTTTTATATAGCAGAAAGGTATAAATGAACACCCGATCCAGTTATTGTGCGCACAACAGCTGCTGAGAAGAAGGTACGTAAATATTTTTTTTTATTTTTTGATAAATAGAGTATCATTAACAAGAGCTAGTTTAACTTATTTTGTTTTGAAATCTCGTTATATAACGCAATAAGAATTGTTACATTTTTTGCATAAACTAAAAATGTTGCTTTTGTGAATAACAATTAAATGAATGAACTATGAATAAACAGACATATGAAACTCGTAAATTCGATGGAATCGTTTAAGACTTATTTGCGATGATGAGTATAGTCATATAATTTGACAAAGACCGAGTTGTGGACGGTGTTCGTGGTAGTCTGAAGTAGAGGGACAGGTCAGTATTGATTCAGGGGCTATCTACATAAATCAAGGGTAGTTAGATAGTGTAGGTGCGGTGCACAAGGGAGTGCAAGAGGGTTTACCCAAATTGGCTGTACCATCATATGCCATACAGATAGTATCGCACAAGAATGTAAGATCGCGGATATGCACGTTCAAATTATTTAATTCTTTAATGGTGTAGATACTGAGAGTGAAAGATCCCCCCCTATTCCGGCGAGTTTCAGCCAGGCAAACGGAACGTGCTACACATCACTCCAACAGAAGGAATAATTTCACCGATTCCAACCATTACATTTAACATTATGCGAGCTAGGGTTTCCCAGATTTATTATAAAAAAAAAAGGAAAAACAAACAATTTCAAGTTCTTTATTAAAAAATTGCATTAATTGATATTAAAAGCAATAAATGGAACGGAGTGAGCGGTTAGAGAAAAAATATTGGAAAAATTCCAAAAACTTAAGTAGCAGGTATCTTTACTTTACTGGGAAAAGAAAAGTTTAATTTTGTTCTTCAATCTCGATAAGTCGTCCACTTCTCTTATAAAACGCGGAAGGGAATTCCAAAGGTGGATTGAGTAGACAAAACATTGACGTTCAAATGTAAGGGGGGCATGTCGCGGGTGAATTAGCATTCGCGACCTTTGCGAAGATGCCATAGTGACCATTTCATATAAATATTGTGGTCGATGGTTTAAGAGGATATTTGAAAGCAAGATTAGGGCCCGATACTTGAGAAAGTTTTCAAAGGCCAAGTTAAGCAGACTTTTAGTAAAATTGGATACCCTGTCATATCTATATAGTCCAAAAATATAGCGTATTATGCTGTTAAATACTACATTCAGCCTTATTTTGCGTACAGAGTCACAATGTGAATATATTTAGCAACCATAAATCAGGGTGGGTATAACCAACGTTTTCGCCAGCAGCATACGTACTCTTATGGGGGTGTAGGATTGTGTTGCCCAGAGAGTTTGAAGAATACCATTCTACGCACAACTATATTGATATTGTTATTTCATGTTAGGGTGCGATTAAACACCATGCCGAGATTTTTTGCGGTTTCGACATATGTGACTAGGTTGTTCTGCAGGATAATAGGAGGAAGGTATGAGAGGTGTTGTTAAACTTGAGTACACCACTGTATTTCAACTGTACATCAAAGCAACTGTTGCATTCCTTGCCTCTTATATTTTCTTCTCACTATTTAACTAATAATATGTATCAGTCTCTATTGAACTACCAACGAATAAACTACTCTCTTGTTTTTCTATCGTTTGCCGCTCGTTCTTATTTTTTAATAGCTGTTTCAACAACAGGTTATGGGCCCAGGCTACGAAACAAAGAATAGTTTTTTTTTTGGATATTATTTCCACTAGTTGTTGGTTAAACAAATTCGTAAGTCGAGTTTATTTTTTTTTTTTTGCGTTTGCGCAGTCGCGATGAGTTCGTTATACCAAATAGAGAAATTGAACGGGGAGAATTATGGAAGCTGGGTGATCCAAATGAAAAGCGTACTTATACATGCTGAACTTTGGTCGTATGTCGACGGGTCAATTCAGTTACCGGATGAACCGAAGCAGGAGGAAAAATCTGCATGGGAGGCTTTGGATGCAAAAGCCCTAGCAACGATTCTTCTCAGTGTAAAGCCTTCAGAGTTGATCCACATTAAACACTCTAAAACGTCGAAGGAGGCATGGGACAAACTGTGCGAAATATATATGCCAAAAGGGCCGGCTCGTATGGTTAGTCTGTTCAAACGGTTGTTGCATGTGAAAATGTCAGACGGGCACTTAATGACAATTCACATAAATGAGTTCTCCGGTATAGTGGAAAAATTGCGCGAAATACAGGTATTAATTCCTGAAGAACTTTTAGCAATCATCTTGCTATGTAGTTTGCCGGATTCCTATGAAAATTTCGTAGTTGCGATTGAGAGTAGCGATACTTTGCCCTCCTATAGCAAATTGAAGGTCAAGCTCTTAGAAGAAGACCAAAGAAGAGTCAATAAAGACGACACTAACGGGTCGGTAAGTGAACACGTTTTTGCTGCAAAATCGCGGGAGAGAAGTCATGGTAGCAAAACACTTCATCCTATAAAAGGAAAATGCTACTCTTGTGGTAAACGTGGTCATTACGCTTCCAATTGTAAAAATTCAAAACCAAAACAGTTAACCTCGTTTGGACTTTTTTCGTCAATAGATGGTTCGATGCTGCAACGGGACGAATGGTGCTTGGATAGCGGTGCAACATCACATATGTGCTGTAACAAAGAACTATTTACCGAACTTCGACATGACGTTGATGGCGAGAAGGTGCAGTTAGCAAACGATAAGTTCGTTGTATCGAATGCTATTGGGACAGTTAGGCTAAAACTGGATACAGGTGACATCGATCTGCAAAATGTTTTGTACATTCCAGAACTACAAGGTAGCTTTATGTCCGTAAGTAAAATAACAAAGCACAATCTTACCGTGGATTTCTATCATAATGTTGCTGTTGTTAAAAATGCTCAACACTCGGTTGTGTTAAAAGCCTATAAGAAAAGTGAGCTGTATATTGTCAAACCCCAAACTGAATTTCTTTCTTACCGACACAGCGTTAAGAGCAACACGATGGAGAAATGGCATCAAAGATATGGACATCTTAATACGATTAATTTGAGACAGCTCAAGAATGAGGACATGGTAATTGGCCTTAATATTGCTTCGTCTAATGATAATGTGAATTGCGTTGTGTGCGCAAAAGGAAAACTGACTGTGCAACCTTTCCCTAAGCAATCATTTACTCGAAGTAAACAATTGCTGGAGCTGGTGCATAGCGATGTGTGTGGACCAATGAGAACACAATCAGCTGGAGGAGCAAGGTATTTCATGACACTAATCGATGATAAATCCAGAAATATACATGCATATTTTTTAAAAACGAAAGACGAGGTATTTAACACATTTAAGCGTTTTAAGACTATGGTGGAGCTCAAAACTTCATATAAAATAAAATGTTTGCGGAGTGACAACGGGCGAGAATTTATGAATAAAGCATTTAACGACTACTTGCAGGAAAACGGGATAACACGTCAACTTACGGTGGAGTACACCCCTCAACAGAATGGTGTGGCAGAAAGAGCCAATCGGACGCTCGTTGAGATGGCAAGGTGCTTGCTGTTGGACCAGAATTTACCGGAGTACCTGTGGGCGGAGGCAATCAATACAGCAGTTTACCTTCGGAATAGGTCACCATCCAGAATTCTTGGTAATACTACCCCATTTGAAGTTTGGACTGGGTGCAAACCCAGTGTTGGGCATTTAAAGGTCTTTGGATCAAAAGCCATAGCTTTAAACAAAAGACCTGGAAACTCGAAATTCGCTGCGAAAGGTAGAGAGCTCATTTTGGTAGGGTACTCGGAGGAATCCAAGGGATACCGACTATTTGATCCTAAAACAAGACAAATTGAAAAAAGTCGCGATGTTAAAATTTTCGAAAATGAATCACAAAATTGTTTCGTTGATATAAAAGATTTTTTACTTGCAGAAACTGATGATGTAGTCACAGAGCAACCAGAACAAACCAACAACGATAAATATGTCTCGCCACAGTCACCTAAAAACCAGCATCCACTAGTCAAAACAGCTGACTCATCTAGCCCTCCGACAAAAACAGTAGTTGTTGGGCCGGGGCGACCGAAAATCATCCGTACGGGAAAGCCTGGTAGGCCAACGAAGCAGTATAATATGATTGAAGCGGTTAATGCGATAGGAGAAATGTCGTCGATACCATCGTCGGTTGCAGAAGCGAGGAATAGCTGTGACGCTGAAAAATGGAAGTGTGCAATGCAGTTGGAGTACGAAGCACTTATCAAAAATGGAACCTGGGAGCTAGTGGATCCACCATCAAAGGACTTAATAATTGGGTGTAAGTGGGTTTTTAACCTTAAAAGAAAACCAGACGGATCAATTGACAAGTACAAATGTAGGCTTGTAGCCAAAGGGTGTTCCCAGAAATATTTGATAAATTTTAATGAAACTTTCTCCCCCGTAGTCCGTTACTCGACCATACGGTTAGTTTTAGCTATTGCGGTGCAGTATGAACTTCTTGTGCACCACCTCGATATAACTTCCGCATACCTTAATGGCGAACTAAGTGAAGATGTTTTTATGGCTCAACCCGAAGGATTTGTGGACCAAGATAATCCACAGAAAGTTTGTAAGCTACGTAAGTCGCTTTATGGCTTAAAACAAGCGGGGAGGGAGTGGAACAAGAAATTAAACGAAGTGTTGCTGCAGATTGGGCTGACGAGGTGTAACGGAGACAACTGTCTGTATGTCATGAGTATTGAAGATCAGATTAACATTGTGGCGGTGTATGTTGACGATTTTTTGATTGCCTGTTCGTCGGAATCATCAATGGATGCAATTAAGGCCCAAATTGGAACTGCGTTTGATTGTGTGGACAAAGGTGCAGTGCAGCAATTTCTAGGGATTGAAATTGAGCGAGATCAACCAAGGGGACCTTTGGCAATACATCAACATCAATATATAAAAGAATTTTTATGCCGATACCGGATGGATGCATGTAAGCCCTGTTTTACCCCACTCGACCTTGGGATGAAATTAGTGAAGTGCCGAAGTGAGACGTGCCAGAAGGAGGATCCAAGCCACTACCAATCCATAGTGGGTGCTATTATGTATTTAGCAGTTTCTACGAGGCCAGACATTAGTCACACTATCAGCAAACTTTCTCAGTACAACGTGGAACCACATGGAGAACATTTAAGTGCATTAAAACACCTGTTGCGGTACATCAAGACTACAGGTGGTGCAAAGCTGTTTTATTCGAAATCGTCGGAGGGTCTTCAGGGTTATGTGGACGCAGATTGGGGAGGAAACACTGATGATAGGAGATCCTATACTGGATTCGTGTTCACATTTGGTGGTGGAGCCATCTCTTGGGAATCGAAGAAGCAGCTATCAGTCGCTCTCAGTAGCACTGAAGCCGAATACATGGCGCTGTCGCAAGCAAGCAAGGAGGCTGTGTACTTGCGAAACTTGGTATCAGAGTTAAACTTTCCCTTTACTAATCGTTCTGTTCTTCTATTTAACGACAATATAGGTGCTCAGCAGTTGGTGAAAAATCCGGTACATCATCCCAGAAGCAAGCACATCGACATCCGTTACCACTACATTCGAGACTTGTATGAAGAAGGCACAATAGACTTGAAGTACCATTGTTCCGACGACATGATGGCGGATATTTTCACGAAGAACTTGGCCAAAACTAAGCACTTGAAGTTTTGTTCGATGTTGGGCATCCCGATAAAATCAATTTGCTGAATAGCAACATATGCATTGTGGGGGAGTGTTGTTAAACTTGAGTACACCACTGTATTTCAACTGTACATCAAAGCAACTGTTGCATTCCTTGCCTCTTATATTTTCTTCTCACTATTTAACTAATAATATGTATCAGTCTCTATTGAACTACCAACGAATAAACTACTCTCTTGTTTTTCTATCGTTTGCCGCTCGTTCTTATTTTTTAATAGCTGTTTCAACAACAAGAGGTCGACTTTTTTCTTTGATATCACAAGGCACTTCGATTTTAAAGGGTTTAAAATAAGACCGTTTTCCTGCAACCAACGAGCGATGTCATCAAGGTCTTCGTTAAGACAGCTTACACCGTGTTCAATAAGACCGAGTGGGCAACTGAGATACATTTGTACGTCATCTGCATACATGTGAATTGAAGAGTGTTTGGGTATAGACGGTAGTTCATTATCAACGTTCATAAAGAGAGAACAAAAAATGTCCCATAATTGAACCTTGCGATACTCCTCTTGAAGTTGGAAGGAAATCGGAAAGATTATTGTTAAGCTAGACAGCCTGTGATCGGCCTGTTAGATAAGATGATAGAAGCTTCACGGCCCAAAATGAGAAATTGAAGTTTCGATGAAGATTACTAAATAGAATAATCATATCGAATGCCTTGAAGAAACCTAAGAGGACTAGAAAATTGATTCTATCATTGTCTAAAGTGTTGTGAGCCGCACAACCATACCCTAAAACACCTTATTTATGACCTTCTCATATTCTTTCGCCACCCAATGAGTCAATTGCCTACCTTCCCAATATGGTACACACGTAACCCAACCTTGATTACCCGGCGGCATGCCAACATATGGCAAAACTGCAATGGTTGAATATCGGAAGAATACTACATTGTGCTATCAGGGATGTAATAGTAATTTATGAATGGATGACACTTGACACCAGCGTAAGGCAAATGACACCCAAGATGTCATTTAGGCACTTTTAAATGGGAACTGAAAACAACTAAGCAATGGGTACCTAAAATAGCGCGTAAGCACATATGGTAATTGGTAAGGAAATGATGGTACGTGGAGGGGGAAAATAGGAGATATGTCATGAAGAATATTAGTATAAAAGTCGAGGGTTGTGACCAGGAAAATTAGAGTGATATTGACATTCTACTTAACTGCAGCCATGCCTAGACAGGGATCAAATTAAGTAATAAACTAGCGGACCCGGCGAACCCAATTTAGCGCCTTTAGATAAACTCCAGAGTGATAATAAAACACAGCTAAAATTTAAATTTAACGATGTGATAAAAGATAAACAATGTTTTTTCATGTGTTTTCCGGGGCAAAAACAGACAACGAAGACGGTTGCCAACACATGAACAGGCAACGTACAGCTGACCATGCAAAAACAGGGAAATTCGAGATTAATCCCACGAGATTAATGTCATCGCAAAAGTCAATCGAACGGGAAACTGAATCAACTTCAACTGGAATGGAAGATCAGTTGGAATAAATGAAATTCGTGGGATAGGGACTTCCTCTCCTTTGAGAATCAAATTGTTCATATCAGTACAGATGATTTAAATTCCGCAACATATAATTATAATCGATCCTACCTTCAGCTGTAAATTATGCGGTGGAGTTCCTGGCACATCAAGCGAGTTCAAAAATTCCGTCGGATAGTTGGTCGTTTCATGCTCGTCGGGCACGCGGTCAACGAATTTGTACAAATGCAATTCTCCAGCGATTTGACTTCGAATAATAAAATTCAAGGTATCGACGTCCTTATGCTTCGCTGCTAGTATTGTCCGTTCACTAATTCAATCGAGATTTTTATAATTTCGTGTAATGGCGGGGAACACTTTGGTGATGAGTTCCTCCTTTTATGATGTGAACTCGCAAAATTTTGCAGAGAACGATATCAATCCAGTCGAAACATCAACTCGAATTTGGCCATTGCCAAGTGCCAGAAGTTGTCTCGAGAACTCAGCAGCCGAATGGTCGTTCTGCAATGCGACTCTCATGTTCGTGGTCAATTTCAAGAAAAATTCACAAAAAAGACGATTTCAGGCATGCATTGAGTTAATAGATTTCGGGATGACCAGAAGCGTTTGACGAATATTTTCGGAGAGCAATATCATAGCCCCACCAAATCACCTCGTAAATCCTTCATTGATAGGTCAACTGCCTCCAAAGCTCGTTTATGTGCCATCGTGCATTCATCCCAATTGATAATTTTACTATCGCTGAATTCTTGGTTATTGTGCATGTTGGCTTTTCAACCGTGAGAAGATTCATCGGCAGTTCAAAGCGGAATGTGCAGTTCGACCGCCTTCCAAAACAGTGTGGCAGCAATGCCAGAGCATGCAACAGGCAATGCAATTTGAAATCTTGACCGAATTGTTCCCAGAATCAACGAAATGACTAATGTAAGTTAAGGGCACACATCTTGCTTTAAAAAAAAAAAGATAAATAAACAAAACAATAAACTGTTGAGACGCATGACGCATGGCAACTCTGGTCCACAAACATCCATCTACTTCATTATCACGTTCAATGATAAAGTTTCTTATCTGAAAACGGATTAGCAAGCAGCGTAGCAACAGCAGCATCAACGATTGCTAAACAAAACAAAAACCGCTCTTGAATAGCAGCAGCAGCACAACATGAACGGCAGCTCATGCGGGGATGCTATGGCAGAGGTTGAGTTAGTCAGTGCATAAGAAACGGTCATCAGTCGATTTCGTCTCGCAATATTGAAGGCTTTCTCATAGAGAAAGAAATGTGTAGCAATTATTAATAAATAAACAATAATACATTTATATAAAAAGGAAAGATTTATTATTTGGCGCCCAACTTCCGTGACGCGATTAAAAATAAAAAATTAACAAATTCTTGTAAAGAATAATAGTTTGCGTTATTTACGGATTCACGATATTTCGGCCGGTGCTACATGCAAGTAACCCTATAAATAAGGTGAAATAAAAAGCAAGTGAAATCAAGTGATTATATCTAAACGTAAACATTTAAAAGAAATCAAACCATTTTAAAGAGTAAAAATAACTAAAGACGTAAAGTGAAAACCATCAATAGAAGCAGTGTCCTGAAAAACATTTATTGGAGGAAAGCAGACAAATAATGGAATAAAATTAAGCAAGTAAAATTAAGCTAAGTTATTTGTTATATAATAAGACTATTAATACAGAATCTAGTTGTAAATTAAATTGAAAATAGCGTTAAAGTTTCGATTCACTGATACATAATTGTATAAACTTTTTTCCAATAATGAATGAAGAACAGATAAGAGCGGTAGTAGCCTCTGCCGTCGAAGTTGCAACACAACAAACAAGACAAACATTAGAAAATACAATCGACGAACTTACGACTCGACTTAGGGCATTAGAAAATCCTACAGTTATTGTGGAATATCGGCCGGTTACAATCGATGCGGACAAAATATGCGAAGAATCGCTAGACCTAGTTAAATCCTTACCTGAGTTCGGCGGTGAACAAGTTCGTTACATTTCCTGGCGTCAAGCCGCTTTTGCAGCTTACAAACTTTTTGAATTATACAAGGCATTATCAGGCAGAAGCTATTATACGAAATAAAATCATTGGTTCTGCGGATCATGTTCTATCGTCGTTTAATACGGTTCTTAATTTCAGAGCTATTATAGCGCGATTAGATTTCACTTATAACGATTAGAGACCTATTTACCTCATTGGACAAGAAATTACTACCCTGCGGCAGGGAAAATTATCGATCGTAGAGTTTTATGACGAGGTGGAAAAGAAATTAACATTGATCATTAATAAGAACATAATGCTTCACGAAGGTAATAAAAATTTGATAGATTCTCTTTGTCAAAAATATCGGCAGGATGCCTTGAGGGTTTTTATTTCTGGTCTGCAGAGGCCCATGTGCGATATTTTGTTTTCCTCGCGGCCTACCGATATGCCATGTGCACTTGCTCTTGCGCAGGAACTGGAAGCGAACCAAGCACGGTATGTTTTTGCTATTCTTTTACTACTAGGAACGATCGCGCGACAAACTCGATGCCCACACAGAATTACAATTGTAATCAATACGGTCCATATCACTCACCACACTACAGACAAGTCACAATAAACCAAGTACGACCGAAGACAACTGCTATGGAAATAGATCCATCTATTTCTCATTATAGAAATCCAACCAACTTTCAAAGGCTTACGCAGAATCCTAATTATGTCCAAAGAACTAGTAGTCCGAATCCCCATAATATGCAGGGCTCTATGCAGTACCCCAATCAAAACCAAGGACCTATTCAAAACCCCAATCACTTTCAAGGACATTTTTATAATCCTAATCAGCTTAAGCGACATCGCGATTCTGACCGACAAACTCTTCCCAAGCATCAAAGAGTAAACCATCTAAATCAGGGAGTATTTACACCAAACGATAGCGAGCAATATGTTGACACTGAGTGTAATGTAACCGTGGATGCAGAGCGTGCTGAAATGCCAGAAACCTTTGACGAAAAATTTTTTAGGGGAAGGTCCCTCCTGCCATACGTCGGTCGAACCCTAGATGGAAAGGATATAAAGCTTTTAGTGGACACTGGTGCCGCTAAAAATTATATCAAAAATTTCAGCACCCTAAAGTCTATTAAGCCAATTAACAAACCGTTTACTGTTAAGTCCATTCACGGAACCAACCTGGTTACATCTAAGTGCGTCATAAATATTTTCAATAAAAATACCATTTTTTTTCTATTACCAACCCTTGAAACATTCGATGGTATCATCGGATTCGATTTTTTAAAAGAAATTGGTGCAAAGCTAGATCTGGTCAGAGGAATTTTGAATTACAATGGGGGTGAAGAAAGATTGTTGTATTTTTACTGTAGGGACGTTAACAGTATCGCTGTAGGAAACAACACCATACCTCCAGATATTAGTGAGCAATTTTCGTTATTAATGACAAATCATGCGAGAGTTTTTGCCGATCCCAACGAATCATTACCTTTCAATACGAAAGTTACTGCAACCATTAGGACGACTGATAATGACCCGGTTTACTATAAAGCCTACCCGTATCCCATTTCAGCAACTAATTTCGTCAATAATGAAATCGCCGACTTGCTCCACAACGGAATTATAAGATCTTCACGATCTCCCTATAATAATCCGATCTGGGTTGTCGACAAAAAAGGATTTGATGATACGGGAAAACGAAAAATGCGCCTTGTTATCGATTTTCGCAAATTAAATAGCAAAACTGTAAGCGATAAATATCCCATACCGGATACTACCGTTATTCTTGCGAATCTTGGGAAGGCGTCCTTTTTCACAACATAAGACCTTAAGTCAGGGTTTCACCAGATAAAATTGTCTGAGCGTGATAGAGAGAAGACCGCTTTTTCAATAAATAACGGAAAGTATGAGTTCTGCAGACTTCCTTTCGGCTTGAAAAACGCACCCAGCATTTTTCAAAGGGCAATTGATGACCAATAACAATGATTTCTCGAACATTGTCCTCTACCGAGGAAAGTTATGCTACAAATGAGAGGGAATTGCTTGCCATAGTGTGGTCTTTGCAGAAACTCCGAAACTACTTCTATGGAGTTAATCGACTTAACATATATACGGACCATCAACCGTTAACGTTTGCCATTTCTGACAAGAACCCTAATGCTAAAATCAAAAGGTGGAGGGCTTTTGCAGAGGAGTTTTCACCAACCTTTTTTTATAAGCCGGGAAAAGAGAACTTTGTGGCAGATGCTTTATCGAGGCAGCATATAAATGCTTTGCACCTGGAACAATCCTTGGATTTAAACTCTACAACGGCTCATAGCGAAGCATCATTAACTAAAATAATTCGCAGTGTCCAGAATCCTTTGAATTGCTTTAGAAACCAGCTTGTTCTTAACAGGGGCTTGGAAAAATTAAAAACTACGAAGATCATTTTCAAGACTCAAATAAGACACACGATTACATTCAGCAGCTTAGATAATCTTTTCCCTATATTTAAAGAAGCAGTTAATCCCAACGTCGTGAATGCAATTTATTGTGACTTATCCACCTTGGCACAAATTCAAGACAAAATAACAACCATGTTTTCTTCCGTGAAATTCGTTTATAGTTCAAAAATGGTAACAGATATCTTTAACCCAACAGATCAAGCCGAAATTCTTGCAACAGAACATAATCGAGCGCATCGATCTGCGCATGAAAATACTCTTCAGGTTTTGAAGGATTATTATTTCCCTAAGATTCAAAAGAGGTTGAAAGAAATAGTAAAAAATTGTAAAATATGTAATGAAGCAAAGTATCAGAGGCATCCACCGAAACCAGAGATAGGTACAACACCCATACCATGCCACCCGGGAGAAATACTGCATATTGACATTTATTCGACTGCCGGATGTTTTTTTTTAACGTGTCTCGATAAATTTTCCAAATTCGCGGTGGTGAAATCTATTAAATCGCGTGCGATAGTTGATGTAAAAGAGCCTCTATTGGAAATACTTAATCTTTTCAAGAACACAAAAACAATAGTCTGCAATAATGAAAAGTCCTTTATCTCAGAAAGCATAAAGTCATTGGTCAGGGACCACTTCGAAGTAGCTATGTTTAATACACCACCCTTTCACAGTGTAACAAACGGTCAGGTAGAAAGGTTTCACAGTACTCTTTCCGAGATTGCAAGGTGCATTAGGCTACAGGATATCAGTGACACTGCTGAGCTCCTTTTACTTGCTACAGCTAAGTACAACAGGACGATTCACTCAGTGACAAATTTCACACCAATTGATATCATCCACTCAATTCCAGCTGCGTTAGAGGACGAAATTAAGAAAAGGATAACGGATACCCAAATAACGAATCTAGAATACCATAACAGGAATAGGCAAACTAGGACATTCCACCCAGGTGAAAAAGTTTTTGTGAAAACAAATAGACGCATTGGCAATAAATTTAGGAAGCTCTTTATTGAAAAAATTGTACAAAAAGATCTTGGGACTGCAGTTCTTATTGAAAACAGGAAAGTTCATAAAAATAACCTAAGATGATTATATCCTTTGAATACAATTCAATAAAACTTATTAATTTATTAAATTATCAAACTATTAATAATACAAATATTGATTAAGTAAAAATTGTTGTGAGCTACATAAAAAAATCCTGAAGCTTACTTCTTCACTGCCTCTTTTATATAGTTTTTTTTGATTTGATGAAAGATATTATTTAAAATAATAAATTTAAATAATTTTTGGAAAATATTTTTTTTTTTGTTATTATGTATTTGAATTTCTAAAATTTTTCTATTGTTATTTTTATCATTAGAGTTTAGTTAAATAAATAATGGAACAAAAATTAAGTTATAACACAGAATCGAACTTTAAACTTATGTTAATTAAATATAAAGAATTATGTTAAGATATACGAAAACACAAAACACTTATGTAAACGCTAATTAAAAAAAAAACAAACACATTTATGTCAATAGAATACGAAAACATATGCTATATATTGTATGTACGAAGCCGCGGACGTCTTCACTTAAAGAGGGGGAATAGTTAAGGGCACACATCTTGCTTTAAAAAAAAAAGATAAATAAACAAAACAATAAACTGTTGAGACGCATGACGCATGGCAACTCTGGTCCACAAACATCCATCTACTTCATTATCACGTTCAATGATAAAGTTTCTTATCTGAAAACGGATTAGCAAGCAGCGTAGCAACAGCAGCATCAACGATTGCTAAACAAAACAAAAACCGCTCTTGAATAGCAGCAGCAGCACAACATGAACGGCAGCTCATGCGGGGATGCTATGGCAGAGGTTGAGTTAGTCAGTGCATAAGAAACGGTCATCAGTCGATTTCGTCTCGCAATATTGAAGGCTTTCTCATAGAGAAAGAAATGTGTAGCAATTATTAATAAATAAACAATAATACATTTATATAAAAAGGAAAGATTTATTATTTGGCGCCCAACTTCCGTGACGCGATTAAAAATAAAAAATTAACAAATTCTTGTAAAGAATAATAGTTTGCGTTATTTACGGATTCACGATATTTCGGCCGGTGCTACATGCAAGTAACCCTATAAATGAGGTGAAATAAAAAGCAAGTGAAATCAAGTGATTATATCTAAACGTAAACATTTAAAAGAAATCAAACCATTTTAAAGAGTAAAAATAACTAAAGACGTAAAGTGAAAACCATCAATAGAAGCAGTGTCCTGAAAAACATTTATTGGAGGAAAGCAGACAAATAAGGGAATAAAATTAAGCAAGTAAAATTAAGCTAAGTTATTTGTTATATAATAAGACTATTAATACAGAATCTAGTTGTAAATTAAATTGAAAATAGCGTTAAAGTTTCGATTCACTGATACATAATTGTATAAACTTTTTTCCAATAATGAATGAAGAACAGATAAGAGCGGTAGTAGCCTCTGCCGTCGAAGTTGCAACACAACAAACAAGACAAACATTAGAAAATACAATCGACGAACTTACGACTCGACTTAGGGCATTAGAAAATCCTACAGTTATTGTGGAATATCGGCCGGTTACAATCGATGCGGACAAAATATGCGAAGAATCGCTAGACCTAGTTAAATCCTTACCTGAGTTCGGCGGTGAACAAGTTCGTTACATTTCCTGGCGTCAAGCCGCTTTTGCAGTTTACAAACTTTTTGAATTATACAAGGCATTATCAGGCAGAAGCTATTATACGAAATAAAATCATTGGTTCTGCGGATCATGTTCTATCGTCGTTTAATACGGTTCTTAATTTCAGAGCTATTATAGCGCGATTAGATTTCACTTATAACGATAAGAGACCTATTTACCTCATTGGACAAGAAATTACTACCCTGCGGCAGGGAAAATTATCGATCGTAGAGTTTTATGACGAGGTGGAAAAGAAATTAACATTGATCATTAATAAGAACATAATGCTTCACGAAGGTAATAAAAATTTGATAGATTCTCTTTGTCAAAAATATCGGCAGGATGCCTTGAGGGTTTTTATTTCTGGTCTGCAGAGGCCCATGTGCGATATTTTGTTTTCCTCGCGGCCTACCGATATGCCATGTGCACTTGCTCTTGCGCAGGAACTGGAAGCGAACCAAGCACGGTATGTTTTTGCTATTCTTTTACTACTAGGAACGATCGCGCGACAAACTCGATGCCCACACAGAATTACAATTGTAATCAATACGGTCCATATCACTCACCACACTACAGACAAGTCACAATAAACCAAGTACGACCGAAGACAACTGCTATGGAAATAGATCCATCTATTTCTCATTATAGAAATCCAACCAACTTTCAAAGGCTTACGCAGAATCCTAATTATGTCCAAAGAACTAGTAGTCCGAATCCCCATAATATGCAGGGCTCTATGCAGTACCCCAATCAAAACCAAGGACCTATTCAAAACCCCAATCACTTTCAAGGACATTTTTATAATCCTAATCAGCTTAAGCGACATCGCGATTCTGACCGACAAACTCTTCCCAAGCATCAAAGAGTAAACCATCTAAATCAGGGAGTATTTACACCAAACGATAGCGAGCAATATGTTGACACTGAGTGTAATGTAACCGTGGATGCAGAGCGTGCTGAAATGCCAGAAACCTTTGACGAAAAATTTTTTAGGGGAAGGTCCCTCCTGCCATACGTCGGTCGAACCCTAGATGGAAAGGATATAAAGCTTTTAGTGGACACTGGTGCCGCTAAAAATTATATCAAAAATTTCAGCACCCTAAAGTCTATTAAGCCAATTAACAAACCGTTTACTGTTAAGTCCATTCACGGAACCAACCTGGTTACATCTAAGTGCGTCATAAATATTTTCAATAAAAATACCATTTTTTTTCTATTACCAACCCTTGAAACATTCGATGGTATCATCGGATTCGATTTTTTAAAAGAAATTGGTGCAAAGCTAGATCTGGTCAGAGGAATTTTGAATTACAATGGGGGTGAAGAAAGATTGTTGTATTTTTACTGTAGGGACGTTAACAGTATCGCTGTAGGAAACAACACCATACCTCCAGATATTAGTGAGCAATTTTCGTTATTAATGACAAATCATGCGAGAGTTTTTGCCGATCCCAACGAATCATTACCTTTCAATACGAAAGTTACTGCAACCATTAGGACGACTGATAATGACCCGGTTTACTATAAAGCCTACCCGTATCCCATTTCAGCAACTAATTTCGTCAATAATGAAATCGCCGACTTGCTCCACAACGGAATTATAAGATCTTCACGATCTCCCTATAATAATCCGATCTGGGTTGTCGACAAAAAAGGATTTGATGATACGGGAAAACGAAAAATGCGCCTTGTTATCGATTTTCGCAAATTAAATAGCAAAACTGTAAGCGATAAATATCCCATACCGGATACTACCGTTATTCTTGCGAATCTTGGGAAGGCGTCCTTTTTCACAACATAAGACCTTAAGTCAGGGTTTCACCAGATAAAATTGTCTGAGCGTGATAGAGAGAAGACCGCTTTTTCAATAAATAACGGAAAGTATGAGTTCTGCAGACTTCCTTTCGGCTTGAAAAACGCACCCAGCATTTTTCAAAGGGCAATTGATGACCAATAACAATGATTTCTCGAACATTGTCCTCTACCGAGGAAAGTTATGCTACAAATGAGAGGGAATTGCTTGCCATAGTGTGGTCTTTGCAGAAACTCCGAAACTACTTCTATGGAGTTAATCGACTTAACATATATACGGACCATCAACCGTTAACGTTTGCCATTTCTGACAAGAACCCTAATGCTAAAATCAAAAGGTGGAGGGCTTTTGCAGAGGAGTTTTCACCAACCTTTTTTTATAAGCCGGGAAAAGAGAACTTTGTGGCAGATGCTTTATCGAGGCAGCATATAAATGCTTTGCACCTGGAACAATCCTTGGATTTAAACTCTACAACGGCTCATAGCGAAGCATCATTAACTAAAATAATTCGCAGTGTCCAGAATCCTTTGAATTGCTTTAGAAACCAGCTTGTTCTTAACAGGGGCTTGGAAAAATTAAAAACTACGAAGATCATTTTCAAGACTCAAATAAGACACACGATTACATTCAGCAGCTTAGATAATCTTTTCCCTATATTTAAAGAAGCAGTTAATCCCAACGTCGTGAATGCAATTTATTGTGACTTATCCACCTTGGCACAAATTCAAGACAAAATAACAACCATGTTTTCTTCCGTGAAATTCGTTTATAGTTCAAAAATGGTAACAGATATCTTTAACCCAACAGATCAAGCCGAAATTCTTGCAACAGAACATAATCGAGCGCATCGATCTGCGCATGAAAATACTCTTCAGGTTTTGAAGGATTATTATTTCCCTAAGATTCAAAAGAGGTTGAAAGAAATAGTAAAAAATTGTAAAATATGTAATGAAGCAAAGTATCAGAGGCATCCACCGAAACCAGAGATAGGTACAACACCCATACCATGCCACCCGGGAGAAATACTGCATATTGACATTTATTCGACTGCCGGATGTTTTTTTTTAACGTGTCTCGATAAATTTTCCAAATTCGCGGTGGTGAAATCTATTAAATCGCGTGCGATAGTTGATGTAAAAGAGCCTCTATTGGAAATACTTAATCTTTTCAAGAACACAAAAACAATAGTCTGCAATAATGAAAAGTCCTTTATCTCAGAAAGCATAAAGTCATTGGTCAGGGACCACTTCGAAGTAGCTATGTTTAATACACCACCCTTTCACAGTGTAACAAACGGTCAGGTAGAAAGGTTTCACAGTACTCTTTCCGAGATTGCAAGGTGCATTAGGCTACAGGATATCAGTGACACTGCTGAGCTCCTTTTACTTGCTACAGCTAAGTACAACAGGACGATTCACTCAGTGACAAATTTCACACCAATTGATATCATCCACTCAATTCCAGCTGCGTTAGAGGACGAAATTAAGAAAAGGATAACGGATACCCAAATAACGAATCTAGAATACCATAACAGGAATAGGCAAACTAGGACATTCCACCCAGGTGAAAAAGTTTTTGTGAAAACAAATAGACGCATTGGCAATAAATTTAGGAAGCTCTTTATTGAAAAAATTGTACAAAAAGATCTTGGGACTGCAGTTCTTATTGAAAACAGGAAAGTTCATAAAAATAACCTAAGATGATTATATCCTTTGAATACAATTCAATAAAACTTATTAATTTATTAAATTATCAAACTATTAATAATACAAATATTGATTAAGTAAAAATTGTTGTGAGCTACATAAAAAAATCCTGAAGCTTACTTCTTCACTGCCTCATTTATATAGTTTTTTTTGATTTGATGAAAGATATTATTTAAAATAATAAATTTAAATAATTTTTGGAAAATATTTTTTTTTTTGTTATTATGTATTTGAATTTCTAAAATTTTTCTATTGTTATTTTTATCATTAGAGTTTAGTTAAATAAATAATGGAACAAAAATTAAGTTATAACACAGAATCGAACTTTAAACTTATGTTAATTAAATATAAAGAATTATGTTAAGATATACGAAAACACAAAACACTTATGTAAACGCTAATTAAAAAAAAAACAAACACATTTATGTCAATAGAATACGAAAACATATGCTATATATTGTATGTACGAAGCCGCGGACGTCTTCACTTAAAGAGGGGGAATAGTTAAGGGCACACATCTTGCTTTAAAAAAAAAAAGATAAATAAACAAAACAATAAACTGTTGAGACGCATGACGCATGGCAACTCTGGTCCACAAACATCCATCTACTTCATTATCACGTTCAATGATAAAGTTTCTTATCTGAAAACGGATTAGCAAGCAGCGTAGCAACAGCAGCATCAACGATTGCTAAACAAAACAAAAACCGCTCTTGAATAGCAGCAGCAGCACAACATGAACGGCAGCTCATGCGGGGATGCTATGGCAGAGGTTGAGTTAGTCAGTGCATAAGAAACGGTCATCAGTCGATTTCGTCTCGCAATATTGAAGGCTTTCTCATAGAGAAAGAAATGTGTAGCAATTATTAATAAATAAACAATAATACATTTATATAAAAAGGAAAGATTTATTATTTGGCGCCCAACTTCCGTGACGCGATTAAAAATAAAAAATTAACAAATTCTTGTAAAGAATAATAGTTTGCGTTATTTACGGATTCACGATATTTCGGCCGGTGCTACATGCAAGTAACCCTATAAATGAGGTGAAATAAAAAGCAAGTGAAATCAAGTGATTATATCTAAACGTAAACATTTAAAAGAAATCAAACCATTTTAAAGAGTAAAAATAACTAAAGACGTAAAGTGAAAACCATCAATAGAAGCAGTGTCCTGAAAAACATTTATTGGAGGAAAGCAGACAAATAAGGGAATAAAATTAAGCAAGTAAAATTAAGCTAAGTTATTTGTTATATAATAAGACTATTAATACAGAATCTAGTTGTAAATTAAATTGAAAATAGCGTTAAAGTTTCGATTCACTGATACATAATTGTATAAACTTTTTTCCAATAATGAATGAAGAACAGATAAGAGCGGTAGTAGCCTCTGCCGTCGAAGTTGCAACACAACAAACAAGACAAACATTAGAAAATACAATCGACGAACTTACGACTCGACTTAGGGCATTAGAAAATCCTACAGTTATTGTGGAATATCGGCCGGTTACAATCGATGCGGACAAAATATGCGAAGAATCGCTAGACCTAGTTAAATCCTTACCTGAGTTCGGCGGTGAACAAGTTCGTTACATTTCCTGGCGTCAAGCCGCTTTTGCAGCTTACAAACTTTTTGAATTATACAAGGCATTATCAGGCAGAAGCTATTATACGAAATAAAATCATTGGTTCTGCGGATCATGTTCTATCGTCGTTTAATACGGTTCTTAATTTCAGAGCTATTATAGCGCGATTAGATTTCACTTATAACGATAAGAGACCTATTTACCTCATTGGACAAGAAATTACTACCCTGCGGCAGGGAAAATTATCGATCGTAGAGTTTTATGACGAGGTGGAAAAGAAATTAACATTGATCATTAATAAGAACATAATGCTTCACGAAGGTAATAAAAATTTGATAGATTCTCTTTGTCAAAAATATCGGCAGGATGCCTTGAGGGTTTTTATTTCTGGTCTGCAGAGGCCCATGTGCGATATTTTGTTTTCCTCGCGGCCTACCGATATGCCATGTGCACTTGCTCTTGCGCAGGAACTGGAAGCGAACCAAGCACGGTATGTTTTTGCTATTCTTTTACTACTAGGAACGATCGCGCGACAAACTCGATGCCCACACAGAATTACAATTGTAATCAATACGGTCCATATCACTCACCACACTACAGACAAGTCACAATAAACCAAGTACGACCGAAGACAACTGCTATGGAAATAGATCCATCTATTTCTCATTATAGAAATCCAACCAACTTTCAAAGGCTTACGCAGAATCCTAATTATGTCCAAAGAACTAGTAGTCCGAATCCCCATAATATGCAGGGCTCTATGCAGTACCCCAATCAAAACCAAGGACCTATTCAAAACCCCAATCACTTTCAAGGACATTTTTATAATCCTAATCAGCTTAAGCGACATCGCGATTCTGACCGACAAACTCTTCCCAAGCATCAAAGAGTAAACCATCTAAATCAGGGAGTATTTACACCAAACGATAGCGAGCAATATGTTGACACTGAGTGTAATGTAACCGTGGATGCAGAGCGTGCTGAAATGCCAGAAACCTTTGACGAAAAATTTTTTAGGGGAAGGTCCCTCCTGCCATACGTCGGTCGAACCCTAGATGGAAAGGATATAAAGCTTTTAGTGGACACTGGTGCCGCTAAAAATTATATCAAAAATTTCAGCACCCTAAAGTCTATTAAGCCAATTAACAAACCGTTTACTGTTAAGTCCATTCACGGAACCAACCTGGTTACATCTAAGTGCGTCATAAATATTTTCAATAAAAATACCATTTTTTTTCTATTACCAACCCTTGAAACATTCGATGGTATCATCGGATTCGATTTTTTAAAAGAAATTGGTGCAAAGCTAGATCTGGTCAGAGGAATTTTGAATTACAATGGGGGTGAAGAAAGATTGTTGTATTTTTACTGTAGGGACGTTAACAGTATCGCTGTAGGAAACAACACCATACCTCCAGATATTAGTGAGCAATTTTCGTTATTAATGACAAATCATGCGAGAGTTTTTGCCGATCCCAACGAATCATTACCTTTCAATACGAAAGTTACTGCAACCATTAGGACGACTGATAATGACCCGGTTTACTATAAAGCCTACCCGTATCCCATTTCAGCAACTAATTTCGTCAATAATGAAATCGCCGACTTGCTCCACAACGGAATTATAAGATCTTCACGATCTCCCTATAATAATCCGATCTGGGTTGTCGACAAAAAAGGATTTGATGATACGGGAAAACGAAAAATGCGCCTTGTTATCGATTTTCGCAAATTAAATAGCAAAACTGTAAGCGATAAATATCCCATACCGGATACTACCGTTATTCTTGCGAATCTTGGGAAGGCGTCCTTTTTCACAACATAAGACCTTAAGTCAGGGTTTCACCAGATAAAATTGTCTGAGCGTGATAGAGAGAAGACCGCTTTTTCAATAAATAACGGAAAGTATGAGTTCTGCAGACTTCCTTTCGGCTTGAAAAACGCACCCAGCATTTTTCAAAGGGCAATTGATGACCAATAACAATGATTTCTCGAACATTGTCCTCTACCGAGGAAAGTTATGCTACAAATGAGAGGGAATTGCTTGCCATAGTGTGGTCTTTGCAGAAACTCCGAAACTACTTCTATGGAGTTAATCGACTTAACATATATACGGACCATCAACCGTTAACGTTTGCCATTTCTGACAAGAACCCTAATGCTAAAATCAAAAGGTGGAGGGCTTTTGCAGAGGAGTTTTCACCAACCTTTTTTTATAAGCCGGGAAAAGAGAACTTTGTGGCAGATGCTTTATCGAGGCAGCATATAAATGCTTTGCACCTGGAACAATCCTTGGATTTAAACTCTACAACGGCTCATAGCGAAGCATCATTAACTAAAATAATTCGCAGTGTCCAGAATCCTTTGAATTGCTTTAGAAACCAGCTTGTTCTTAACAGGGGCTTGGAAAAATTAAAAACTACGAAGATCATTTTCAAGACTCAAATAAGACACACGATTACATTCAGCAGCTTAGATAATCTTTTCCCTATATTTAAAGAAGCAGTTAATCCCAACGTCGTGAATGCAATTTATTGTGACTTATCCACCTTGGCACAAATTCAAGACAAAATAACAACCATGTTTTCTTCCGTGAAATTCGTTTATAGTTCAAAAATGGTAACAGATATCTTTAACCCAACAGATCAAGCCGAAATTCTTGCAACAGAACATAATCGAGCGCATCGATCTGCGCATGAAAATACTCTTCAGGTTTTGAAGGATTATTATTTCCCTAAGATTCAAAAGAGGTTGAAAGAAATAGTAAAAAATTGTAAAATATGTAATGAAGCAAAGTATCAGAGGCATCCACCGAAACCAGAGATAGGTACAACACCCATACCATGCCACCCGGGAGAAATACTGCATATTGACATTTATTCGACTGCCGGATGTTTTTTTTTAACGTGTCTCGATAAATTTTCCAAATTCGCGGTGGTGAAATCTATTAAATCGCGTGCGATAGTTGATGTAAAAGAGCCTCTATTGGAAATACTTAATCTTTTCAAGAACACAAAAACAATAGTCTGCAATAATGAAAAGTCCTTTATCTCAGAAAGCATAAAGTCATTGGTCAGGGACCACTTCGAAGTAGCTATGTTTAATACACCACCCTTTCACAGTGTAACAAACGGTCAGGTAGAAAGGTTTCACAGTACTCTTTCCGAGATTGCAAGGTGCATTAGGCTACAGGATATCAGTGACACTGCTGAGCTCCTTTTACTTGCTACAGCTAAGTACAACAGGACGATTCACTCAGTGACAAATTTCACACCAATTGATATCATCCACTCAATTCCAGCTGCGTTAGAGGACGAAATTAAGAAAAGGATAACGGATACCCAAATAACGAATCTAGAATACCATAACAGGAATAGGCAAACTAGGACATTCCACCCAGGTGAAAAAGTTTTTGTGAAAACAAATAGACGCATTGGCAATAAATTTAGGAAGCTCTTTATTGAAAAAATTGTACAAAAAGATCTTGGGACTGCAGTTCTTATTGAAAACAGGAAAGTTCATAAAAATAACCTAAGATGATTATATCCTTTGAATACAATTCAATAAAACTTATTAATTTATTAAATTATCAAACTATTAATAATACAAATATTGATTAAGTAAAAATTGTTGTGAGCTACATAAAAAAATCCTGAAGCTTACTTCTTCACTGCCTCATTTATATAGTTTTTTTTGATTTGATGAAAGATATTATTTAAAATAATAAATTTAAATAATTTTTGGAAAATATTTTTTTTTTTGTTATTATGTATTTGAATTTCTAAAATTTTTCTATTGTTATTTTTATCATTAGAGTTTAGTTAAATAAATAATGGAACAAAAATTAAGTTATAACACAGAATCGAACTTTAAACTTATGTTAATTAAATATAAAGAATTATGTTAAGATATACGAAAACACAAAACACTTATGTAAACGCTAATTAAAAAAAAAACAAACACATTTATGTCAATAGAATACGAAAACATATGCTATATATTGTATGTACGAAGCCGCGGACGTCTTCACTTAAAGAGGGGGAATAGTTAAGGGCACACATCTTGCTTTAAAAAAAAAAAGATAAATAAACAAAACAATAAACTGTTGAGACGCATGACGCATGGCAACTCTGGTCCACAAACATCCATCTACTTCATTATCACGTTCAATGATAAAGTTTCTTATCTGAAAACGGATTAGCAAGCAGCGTAGCAACAGCAGCATCAACGATTGCTAAACAAAACAAAAACCGCTCTTGAATAGCAGCAGCAGCACAACATGAACGGCAGCTCATGCGGGGATGCTATGGCAGAGGTTGAGTTAGTCAGTGCATAAGAAACGGTCATCAGTCGATTTCGTCTCGCAATATTGAAGGCTTTCTCATAGAGAAAGAAATGTGTAGCAATTATTAATAAATAAACAATAATACATTTATATAAAAAGGAAAGATTTATTATTTTGTATTGCCTGTCCCACCGGGAGCATCGAGAAAGTAAATGCCTCCCGATTTATCGTCAACAACCCTTATCAGCGAATCGTACACGTTCATCTGCTGCACATCTGTTTGGACTCTTTCGGCCAGCTCATCTTGATCATAGTCTTCCCCGTTGCAATTCTCGATTCAATGCATCGTTCATCGAACAATTTTGCGTTGGCATTCCCAATTTCGACAACTGACTGCCTCACATGTCTTCGATCAGAATTAACTCTTTGTTGCGCATCTCGTCGTTAGTTTCAAGATCGAAATTCGATGTTGTCTGTGCAAAATGTCGTCAGCCACCTCGCGGTCGGATTCGAGGAATGAAATGTCGCTATGATGATCGAACACAATGTACAAATTTTATTCACTGGCGTAGAAAAAGTTGCATCGGCGAGCGTTGATTTCCAATGTGTATCGTTTTCAAGCAAATTTAAACATTGGCAAACCTCCGAAAAGTGGCGCACACCATCTACAGTTCGCAGGGAATCGGAGGATGTAAGGCCTGTAATGTGCACCAAAAGCTATAAATCATCAAATTATGCGATAAAATACAAGAATTTCCACTAAGAATATTCTATTTTTCCATTCGAAAAGCCATTCCGGAACAATTCCACAAAAACTCAAATTTAGATTTTTCCAATTTCCCGACTTTTCCGGACGGTTTTTCCAAAATTTTCTTTCGTAACAATATTCTCCTGCTAAATACGAACAACAGAAAAAAAATTTGAACCAAATGGGCCCAGCCGTTCTCAATTGATGATTCACTATATACATTTTTCACACCATTTTTATATATAGATAAGTTTCTCTTTTAAATAAAACAAATAAAGATATACTATTGGTCACAGCCCTGCTAAAGACAGCGGGCCAATAGTCATAAAACTAAATCCATTATCATTATTATAATTATTATTTATTTCATCTACTAGCTAAGCTATACAGATTACGTGATAACTATACCTACAAATTATATAAAACAATTTCTTAAGACTAAGAGAATGCAAGCAAATTAAGTAAAACACCTTTGAAGCGACTACGAGAGAAATGTATATCAACATAATTACAAACTTCATTGAATGAAACAATAGCTCTGGACATAGGCTCATTGTGGCCGTAATTAGTTCTGTGAACTGGTCGAAAGAGAAGATTTCTTTCTCTTAAAGGTCTAGCCGGGGCATAGATTGGTAGTTGGGCTAACAGAGATGGACAGTTAATGTGATAGTTTAACAATTCCCTTACAAACATGATGTCATGAGCTTTTCTTCTTGAGCTTAAAATTGAAATGCCTAACAATTGACACCGAGTTTGGTAAGGAATTTCCAGGCCCCATCTCATTTTGCGGAAAATGTATTTAGTGAAACGCCTTTGGACTTTTTCAATGCGGTCAGAGTGAACTTTGTATAATGGGTTCCATATTACATCAGCATATTCTAGCACAGACCTAACTAATGCAATAAAAAGAGAAATAAGGGTATGAGGATCCGAAAATTCTTTGCAATTTCGTTTTATAAAACCAGAAAGTTTATTTGATTTAGCAATAACTTTATCCACATGAGATGCAAAGGTAAACCTCGAATCAATTATAATACCAAGATCTTTAACATCTAGAACTCTTTTTAGTACAATACTGTCGATTTCGTATTGAAATTCAAAATGAGAAGAGCTTCTAAAAAAAGACATTATAAAGCATTTCCTAATGTTTAACATTAAACAATTACTGACGCACCAAACAGATAGGTTTGTTAGATCATGTTGCAAATACTCACAGTCAAGTGAAGTTTTCATTTTAAGGAACAGCTTTAAATCATCAGCGTACATCAAACAATGGGAATATTTTAATACTCTTGAAATATCGTTGATAAAAAGTATAAACAGGAGCTGACCCAAATGACTACCCTATGGTACTCCTGATCCACACTCAAAATATCGTGAAAAGTAGTCGTTTATTTTGACGATATGATATATATGATACTAGCGGACCCGACAGACGTTGTCCTGCATGCTTTTTCAAGCCACGTATGATTAATATAATTAGCTTGTAAATCGGGAAATATGCTTTCAATCAAAGCATCTTTCGTATTTACCATGTTGCAGAAGTTGTCCGGCAATTTGATGCATTGTGTGTCTCCATCTCCATGCAATGGTATTGCTCCATTTCCAATGTTGAGCAATTGCTCGGAGAATGATAGTGCCAATGGATCGTTTTGTAGTTGAACTCTTACATTTGTGTTAAGACGTAATGTACAGACATTTCGCTTTATACATGCGTTAATTTCGTCCGCATATGTAGCGCGTGGAATGACCGCAATGTCTGTCTAAACTTACCGGACAGCAGCAGTAAAGCACCACCGAAAAGCCTGGTGCTATTATTTAAATCTTTCATCATTCTATCGAGAGCTTCAAGTGAATGCTTGTGTGCCATTGTGCATTCATCCCAGATAATATTTTGGCATTTTTGCAAAAAAAAACGGTTCTAAAATACCCACAATTTATCGCTCCTCCATCTGCTCGATATGGTTCTACTGGCAGCGTGCGTTTATTTGCTGTTCCTCATCACCAATGAAGTAAATTTGGAGAAATTTTGAATCGGTATTAGGCATCGGCATTAAAGAACCAATTTGATGAATGATGATACACTTGGCCCTGAATCTTAAACGTTGATTGAAAATTGCGACCATCCGCGTTCTGAACGATTTTTCTTGCTCCAAATGAGGTCATTTGAAATTTAATTTGCGAATTTTACGCAAAAACAATTTGGATTGTGATGTAGCTCCAGCCAATAGTGCTTTCAATGGTTCTGGCGGCGAATTAAATGGTGGCAATACAACTTTTCGCAGTGGCTTAGTGGGCTACTAAGCGAGGGATTCTAGGTTCGAATCCCGAAAGGGCCAAATTACATCCTTAAGGCTTTTTTCCACGGCGCCACCTCTCGCGAACGTCTGACAAACATCCGAGAGTAAAACTGTCATGAAAGAGCTTCTCAATTAGCCGTTTGGACTCGGCGTAAAATTGTAGATCCCTTCCATTCGTCCCAAAAATTGAAAACCCACACAACACGAATGGTTGTGAGAAGCTAGGCCTTGGGTCCCATAGACCTGTCGCGCCAAAATATTTATTTATTTTATTTATTTAATACAACTTTTCCAGACGCGCAGTAGAAACCGGCCGATTCACCTTTGTATTTGAGTGCATGACAGTGTTGGCATTGTTTGTTCATAGCACCGATTGCAATTTGTGAATGTGACGAATAGTCGATGTCCGACTCATATTCAAACGCAAGGCGAAGAAATGATGCACGTGTCAATGCGCGATACACTTGCAAACGCTGTTGTTCACGTGGTCTGAATGTATCGGCGACTCTTTGACGGGCCAGTCTTTGTCTTAATGCATTGGCTCGAAGACGTTCGTTGCGTTGCTCTTGATTTTCATTTACACGTTTGATTACAGCCTGGTTTCTTAAATTTTCATTGTCCGTCAATTTATCTTCTGCCGATCTATTTAACCCACGGTTCTGGACTATTTGTGAATTCGGAGTACGTCGACCAATATTTCCTCCCCGTTCCCGAAGACGTGGCATTGTTGTATGTTTATGTGAATATAATACACTTAATTTTCACTGAAATGCGACACCGGAAATATCAAAAGGCTCCGTACAAAAAGGCGTGTTTTTTAGAATTTTGTTTTTTAATAATGCATCGATTTTTGGGGCACTGTGTTTGTATGTTCCGTATAAACAGTGGAGGGTGATATTGTTTCAACTTTTTTTGTCTTATAGGTATATTCCAAATAAATACATCAATTTTGTATTTTACTTAATAACTCGCAAACACGATTTGGTTGGTTTTGAAATACATATAAGAATTTGAATGCAATTTTTGTATGGGCGGTGCCACACCCCTTTGTCCAATTTTGACCAATCTTCGCAGGAATACTCCTTGGCTAATACCTAAGATTATGTGTAAATTTGAACTCGATCGATTAGGTGGTTTTCGAGATATAAGATTTTGAATGTATTTTTTGTATGGGCGGTTCCACGCCCCTTTGTCCAATGTTGACCAATCTTCACAGGAATACTCCTGGGCCAATACCTAAGATCAAAAGGCTCCGTACAAAAAGGCGTGTTTTTTAGAATTTTGTTTTTTAATAATGCATCGATTTTTGGGGCACTGTGTTTGTATGTTCCGTATGAACAGTGGAGGGTGATATTGTTTCAACTTTTTTTGTCTTATAGGTATATTCCAAATAAATACATCAATTTTGTATTTTACTTAATAACTCGCAAACACGATTTGGTTGGTTTTGAAATACATATAAGAATTTGAATGCAATTTTTGTATGGGCGGTGCCACACCCCTTTGTCCAATTTTGACCAATCTGCGCAGGAATACTCCTTGGCTAATACCTAAGATTATGTGTAAATTTGAACTCGATCGATTCGATTGTTTTCAAGATATAAGATTTTGAATGTAATTTTTGTATGGGCAGTACCACGCCCCTTTGTCCAATGTTGACCAATCGGCTTCTAAACCATCCAGGGTGCCACTCAAACGCATACAAAAAAATGTATTCAAATCAGTCCAGCCGTTTAGGAGGAGTTCAGTGACATACACACGTACAGTAGAATTATATATATAAAGATATGATGATTGCCTTACTGAAGTCAGTGTAAGCACAGTCCACTTGATAACCATCTTCGATAGCATTAATGGCATAGTGTAAGAAGCAAGCCAGATTAGTGGTAGTGGACCTACCAGACACAAAGCCATGCTGCGCATCACAAACAAATTCTTTTGTAAAAAATTTTGATTTGACGATACTTTCAAAAAGCTTAGGCAAAGCAGATAATATGCAGATTCCTCTATAATTTTCAATATCATTCTTAGATGCAGACTCGAAAATTCATTCTGCATTTTGTAGCTGGAACAAAACTTGGTGTATCTGGCTTTGAGTACACAGATTCAAACAGATTAACATCTTTAGATTCAAAATTTTTATAGAACATGAATTTGGGCAGACCAGTAGATTTTCTATTGCTATTTATGAAAGTCCAGAAGCGTTTGGAATCTGTCTTTATTGCATTTTCAATTTTATTTACGTAATTTTTCTGCAGAAATTTACTTAACGCAAGAAAGTCCTTACGCAGCTTGTCAAAATGTTCATAATCCACAGGGCTACCGGACAATTTGAAATTTGTATGCGCCTTATTTTTAAGGTTCTTAAGATGAGCGAGCCTTCTATTGTACCACGGAGGCTTAGATAAATTCTTCTTCGATCTATAAGGAACAAAAGAGTTAAATCCTTTAAACAACACAGACTTGAAAAAAATGTAAGAGTCCTGAAGGGACAAATGTCTCAGATTACTATTCCAATCGATGTCATGAAGGTAACAGTTAAAACCATTAAAATCGCATTTTGAAAAATCAAACGTTTTAACAAGATTAATATCAGCTTTTAAAAAATCGTAAACCTCAAATTCAATAGAAGTTTGATTATGATAAATTGAATTATTTAACAGCGGATATGGGGTTTCAAAAGTATTTGCCTTGATATCATCACAGCAGATAAAAACTAGATCTGTTGATGATATCAACCATGTATACTTTTATAACGTTGTGGAAAGCGGTTGTTTCATTAAATATTGCGGAATTTGAGAAGCGTTTCTTTCGGTAAAACAGTTCTTTTTGTTCTCGAAGAATTCCTTTGTTCAACTCCCGAACATTTGCTCCTTCGAGCCGGATTTTTTTTTACTTCTGTTGCGATTCAATTTGATTTTAACTCAAAACATTTGAATGCGATTTATGTGTTTCTTCGCAAATACAATTAAATTAAATTTGTATGCTGTGTGTTCGCCATCGCTGGATTTCAACTGTGAAGATTTCATCATCGCCATTGGAAAAATCGTGTGTGCAACTTGGACTCGGACTGCAACCTGGACTTGTACTGCAACTGCGAACTGGTGGACTTTGGACTGTCATCTGGAAAATCAAAGTTTCGCAAGTGATTTTTTATTTTACTTTGTGTGGCATTTACGTATTTAAGAGTGGTAAAATAAAATATGAAACATACAAAATTATGTCGAGTACTTACCCAACTCAAAAAGGACGTCGTAAATTACTTCACAAAAAGGGTTCTAAACGTACGGCGAATTATTTGTCAGGCCGCTTGACTCTTTTAGAGCAAACGATGGAGTCGGCGTCTGAAATTTATGAGAAGTTAGTGAGTGCGCTGGAGGAAGATGACGAGGACACTAAAATCGACGATATCTTTGAAGAAATTCGGGAAACGTACTTTAATTACCGGGTGATTTAATGATATTTGTCAGGCCGCTTGACTCTTTTAGAGCAAACGATGGAGTCGGCGTCTGAAATTTATGAGAAGTTAGTGAGTGCGCTGGAGGAAGATGACGAGGACACTAAAATCGAGGATATCTTTGAAGAAATTCGGGAAACGTACTTTAATTACCGGGTGATTTACGCAATTGACAACTTGAAAGAGAAGGACGACGTCAAGAAGGATGCCACCGACATGGATTCAAGCCACACTAAATCAGTTTCAAATAATGATTTAAGGCTGAAAACCATTCCGGTTCCAGTTTTCTCAGGGAACTACGAGTCTTGGCGAAGTTTCCACGACTTATTTGTATCGCTTGTTCATAATAATTCATCGCTGTCGGAAATTCAAAAGATGCACTATCTTAAAACAAGAGTATCTGGAGAAGCCGACAAACTTTTAGCACATTTGTGTATAACTAATGGCAATTACGTTAAAGCATGCGCTATTCTTCAAGATAGATATGACCACAAACGATTTCTGGTGAACACTCAACTCAAGTGTTTGTTTAATTTGGCGACGATAACCCAGGAGCGAGCAGAGTCCCTCAAAGAGCTGTTAGACACGGCAACTGAAGTGGTGCACAGTTTGGAAAACTTAAATGTGCCCTGGGACGTGGTGATAGTTTACATCCTTTTGCAAAAACTTCCTTCGAAAACGCAACAGCTCTGGGAAGAAAAGTTGGGTTCCAAAAAAGACAGCAAGGAGCTGCCCACTTTCGCGGAATTCACCCAATTCCTCGAGACTAGATTCCGTACTCTGGAAGCGGTGAGCTATCAACAGGCTCGTTCATCGGTAGATCCATCCAAAAGGGCATCACAGCGAAATTCGTTCCATGCTCAACAAACCACATCGAAGTTCACTTGCAAGCTTTGCAACAAAGGTCAGCACGCTATCAGGAAATGCAACGAATTTCTAAAAATGAGCATTTCTGATAAATATCAAAATCTTTTTTTTTCATTTCATTTTATTCCAAGCATTGAGCATATAATTAAACAATCAATAAATATGTGTACTTAAATGATATAACACCAATGATCATTGAGGAATATAGGATACATCCTTTAGTTAAAAAACTAGTGACGGATGCATTAATTCAATTTAAAGAAAATACATAGCTTAAGATAAATACAATTGTTGTGGGGTGATTAAGATTATATAAACTTATTATGTTATACTAGTAAATTTCATACATAAGATAAAAAAAAGCTACGCTATATAATTACTTTTATTAAGTTATTTATTTCAATGAAGTCAAACCTAAAAAGCCACTTTTTAACTTCTCTATTGAATGCAAATATATTTTTTATGCTTCGAAGTTCGAAAGGTAACCTGTTAAATAGTCGGGGTGCTACTGAGGTATAAAAATGTAAGAAGCGATGAGCATTGTGAGGTGGAATAATAGCAAGATATCGTTCAGTGCTGCGAAGTCCATAGGAGTTAAATTCTGATTAAGTAAGTTTCCACTTCTTAGGTAAAATATTTTTAAGACTTTGTAAAAGTAAAGATGTTTTAGTGGAAGTATCTGTGATTTGCAGAACAAACAAAAACTATGTTCACGCTGTTGTTTTTTCCATATTAACCTAAGTATATGTTTTTGAGATACGATTAGGGGTTGTAAACTATTACTGTAAGTACCACCCCAACATACGAGCCCATATTGCAGCTTTTATTGTACCAAACTATAATAGATTGTTTCTAAAAGTTTCTGGGAGCATAGATTCCTTAGGTGATACATAATAGGTATATGTTGCTTTTAAAAGATATTTTTTTAGTAAGGAAGTGTGTATACTCCAGTTCATATTGTTGTCAATAGTCAAGCCCAGATATTTAAAAGCATTAAAATTTTCAATGGAAAAGCATTTTGAAGAGCAGGTCAGGCTTTTCGCATTTGAGTTTATTTGACTGTAATTTGCAACATAATTACTATTCCTAAAACACATTTTCTTGCAATCAAGACTGTGAAAGATAAAAGTTGGAGTATGCCTGTCTAGTGATGGTAAGTTAAAGAACATGACTTTAGTTTTATCACTTATAACTAGCTTGTGCATACCGGTTCGGTCTTAGTCTTAGATGTCTTAGTATTTCCAAATCATGGTTAATATCTGCAGTCAAATCCAGTATAGATGCATTTAAATACAAACACCCAATATCATCCGCAAAACCAGTTTAAGTACATTTTAATTGATGGTTAAAGATAGAATTTATAAAGATTATAAATAATAGAGGACCAAGAACAGAGCCTTGTGGAACTCCGATCCGAACGTCTCGACTTTCACTGACAAAATTACCAATCTTTACCATTTGTTTCCTATCTTTAAGATAAGAAGCAAACCAATTTAGAATAAATCCCCTGAGACCAGACTTTTCCAATTTAACCAATAGAAGATCATGGTCAACAGTATCAAAGGCTTTAGTGATATCGACAAAAAGAGCGGCAGTGTATCTTTTGCAATTTAAACTGTCGTGCACCTGACCACAGAAATTAAGAAGTGCATCTTCCGTTGATTTTCCAGCTCTAAAGCCGTATTGGGTTGTGCTAAAGAATAAATGTTTTTCAAGAAATGCGACAACTCTGCGCTTTATAGCCTTCTCAAAGGTTTTTGAGAATACCGGAAGAAGAGAAATCGGCCTGTAGTTATTCAGCTTTGTCCTATCATCTTTTTTGAATATCGGTATGACCTCAGCTATTTTTAATCTATCCGGAAAAATAGAACAGTAAACGCTTTTATTGAAAATGTGTGCTAAGACATCAACAATATTAAAACAGATTTTCTTAAGAAAAGCACTTGAATAACTATTCAACGTAGCAGAATTCGAGTCGACCAGCAGCATGATACTTCTATACAACTCGAAAGAAGAGATTGGTTCAAAGAAAAAACTATTATTTTGACTAATTTCACTATTATGGCAGTCATCCGAACTTGAAATCGGAGACGCTGTATCATAACCAGCATCAGAAAGAGTAGTGATCGGAACGCTTATAAAAAACTCATTGAAGATATTAGCCATTTCTACTGAACTAGTGATATCTCTATTGTTTAATTTTATTTTAGAAGGTCCATCAAAAGTGACATTTTTATTAAACAAGTTATTGACGATTTCCCATTCCTTTCTTATATTACCTTTCACACAGTGAAATTTGTTTATGTAATAGTTATCTTTGCAGATAGAAAATTCAGAGGCTATTTCTTTGCAGATTTGTTTATACATTTTGGTCAGATGTGTGTTACTGGGTTGTTTTTTGCACTTTGCCCTTAGTTTATTTTTTTCTGCAATTCGCTGTAATAAATAATCTGACATCCAAGGCTTAAGTCTTTTATGTTTACCTCTTCTCTTTTTTGATACTATGGAACAAAACTCAACATGGCAATCTAAAATGTTACAAAATATATCAAATGCAATAGAAGGATTGTTTTCACTGTATACACCAAACCAGTTTTCCTGTAGCAATCGTGCATTAAGACAATTAAAATTGGTTTTTCGAGTTCTATAATCAGGCACAATATTCTTAGAGTGTTTAGCTGTATCACTCTTTAAAAAAAGGCAAGTCATACTGTGATCCGTAATTGTATAATCTAATATTGTGCTTATCAAGGAGAGATTCGCATTTAGATCCAGCCTAGAAAAAATATGGTCAATACAAGTTTGAGTACTACCTGAAGTCCTTGTTGGTTCATTGATACAAGACTCTAACCATTCGCAGACATTAACGAAAGATATTTTTCCACTATTGCAGATTCTTGTAAAAGATCTATATTCATATCACCTAAAATGAAAAAATTTCTTGAGCGTTCATCACACAAAAGGGAAGATAACTCATCAAGAAAAACATCCTTACTTTTTTCGTGAAGTCTATAAAAACACATAAAAACAAATTTGATATCGTCTCTAACGCACGAAACTTTTATCATATCAGACCCAATTAGATCAGGGCTGAAAATCTCACAATTCTCATTTAAACTATTACATACAAAAACCCCAGTACCACCTGCTGCATATGAATTGTTACATTTAGAGTAAAATTTGTATCCAGGTATATTGAAATAATCCTTCTCATGGTCATAAATCCATATTTCGGAGAGAAAAATTAAATCCGGCTTTTTTAGGAATGAATCCAAATGTGTTATAAATAAATCAAAATTTTTGCGCATGCTTCTAATATTTTGGTGAATAATAAACCAATTGTTTTCTATTTCATTATCTTCATACAATACATCATAAAATTCTTTGTCGTATTTGTAGAGAGAGGTTAAATTACTGTTTAAAGGAACTTCAATTTGATTCATTTGTATATTAACCATAATTTAAGATAAGTTGTCTAGATCCTCAAAAGAAGAAATTCTTATGGGATTTTCCCCTTCCTTTTTTCTTAATAAAATATCCCCATTTCTGACCCACAAAAACGAAAAATTTTTATCTACCTTAATCTGCTCAGCTTTGTTAAACAATGATCTATTATAAGTTGATAAACTTTCATTTATGAATATAGGCTTATTACCAAATTCTGCACCAAGAATATTTGTTGACAGCTTCTTCCTATTGAATTTTACACATATAATGTTCATCGTTCTCGCTGTCTGGGATGTTGGTCCAGATTTATTGTTTACGCTTTGTGTTTGCTTCTTTGTAGTTATTGTTCTAGTATAGCAGGATTTGATGTCATCATGAGTAATACTGCTGTCCACACCTTCTGCTAATAGCTTTACCGCAGTATTCAATACATTATTCTTGTCGACAGTTTGTATGCCAACTATATCAATGCACTTGAGTAAGGGCTTTTGTTGCAGTGAATTCACTATGTGTTGTAAAGTATTCACCTTTCTCAAGAGCGTATCTTTCTCTTCTTGTAAAGTGCTAATGAGCGTCAAAGCTTTGGAGTTCATGAGCTTCAGAGCAATGATTTCTTTGTAAAGCACATCAAGTGTGATGACTGCGGGAGGGGTGCTGCCTGCTTCTGCGTTGACTGTTGTTGGCGATGTCGGTGGTATGCAAGAGCGAGACAGAGTAACCTCCTCAGCAGCAGCTGAATGTGACGAGATCGCATTGTCGTTACGAACAGCTTAAGAGACCACATTGTGAAAGTTAGCTGGTGGAGAGCGCAGAGAGTTTCGCCTGCGGTTTGAACATGATGCACAGATATGCGGTACATTTCTTTTTTTCATGAAATCACAATCGCTTTGCTGCAGATTTTCACATTTTAAGTGATATAGAACTTTACATGAGCCACATTGGATTTTTGCATCAGCGCGATCGACTTTAGAACCGCATGAACAAGGCATTTTGCAATTGTTATTAGATTTTTTTATCTTATGATTCACAAATAAAAAAAAAAAAATGTATACATAAAGTAATTGGATTTACGGGAGGTTAGGGTAGTGCTCACAATTCTCCGATAAATACTCTGAGTGTGTACACCCCACAACACTCTGATGAGAATAAATTAGGTCGATGTATTAACTGTTTAGCGTATAATCATTCGTCCCAACAATGTCCAAGTACACGTAGGTGCTATTATTGTCAACAGCCACATCATTCACTCTTACACAATAGCACAAATAATGCTTCTCACTCACAAAACCTATTCCCGCAATCAAACCCTTCTAACAACCCTTCCACTACTCGCAATAACCCATACAGTTCTAATTATTATCATACAAACAACACAAATCAATTTTCACATTCATTTCCACCCAACACTCAAAATATCCATCATCCACAACAAACACAAACATATAGTACCTCAATTTTTAATAGCAAAGCTCCAGCTTTCCATCCATCCATCGAAGAGCAGCCTTCAACCAGTTCCGGCGTGAGAAACCATCACTCAACACATGATGCCAACACACAGGTTTTATTAGCTACAGCAATTGTGAAGGCAAAGAACACTTCGGGCATTGCTGGATTCCGGATCTGAAGCTTCTTTCATTACGGAGTCCGCCGTACAACTTCTCCGCTTAAAATCAAAATCTACTGATGTCGAGGTGTCCGGGTTGGGTTTGGTCAGCAGTGGCACTTGTAAAAAGGTTGTTAACATTACGTTTGCGTCGTATCATACAGCCTTTGAAACAACCACACAGGCGTTAATCTTTCAGTCACTGTCTGGGCATCTTCCAACCCAAATCCTTTCTGTTGGTGATTGGAGACATCTTACTATTTTATCATAAGCGGATCCATCTTTTTATAAACCAGCAAAAATCGATCTGCTTTTAGGTAGCGATATATTGGCCGACGTAATGCTACCAGAGATGTCTCGTCATCCGGATAAAGCCATTCCGGTTGCTCAGAATACCAAGTTGGGATGGATTTTGTTTGGCTGATCACCGATAGCACCACGATCCATCAGGACTGTCTTTCAAACATCCGACATCGATGCTCAACTTCGAAGATTCTGGGAACTGGAAGAGACACCATTCAAGCGTTACGAGACGACTGAAGACACTTCGTGTGTAGAACATTTTGTCGAAACCACTAAGCGTATGGTAGATGGACGCTATCAAGTAGCACTTCCGTTCAAGGAGAATGTTCATCCCGTATTAGGTAGGTCACGTGAAGGAGCTTTACAGCGTTTCAGGTCATTGGAGAGACGACTCGCAGCAGATCAACGACTGCATGATCAATACGCTTCATGCATTGAGGAGTATTTAAAGCTGGGACACATGAGTGAAGTTGATGAAGACGACATCTCCAGCAGATGTCACTATTTCCTTCCTCATCACGCCGTCGTAAAAGAAACAAGCTCCACCACTAAACTCAGAGTTGTTTTTGATGCTTCGTATAGAACATCCGATGGATCATCTTTAAATGATCACCTGATGACTGGTCCGTCTTTGCAACACAATTTCACTGATATCACTCTACGTTGGAGACTATACCGCTTTTCTTTTTCTGCGGACATTGAAAAAATGTACCGCCAAATATGGGTAACGGAGTTAGACTCGAACTACCAACTTATTTTTTGGCGCAATCGTCCAGCGGACCCATTGAAAGTGTTTCGCCTTAAAACGGTAACGTTCGGTAAGGCTTCAGCTCCTTACCTAGCCCTTCGGACACTGATGGAAACAGCGAACGCGGCTGAAGGTCAAAACCCAAGAGCTGCCAAGATGATCCGTACGGAAATGTATGTCGACGATCTTTTTTCTGGTGCAGATACCATTCAAGAAGCTGAAAGGAAAAATAACGAGGTTAAGTCTGTCTTAGAAAAGTCAGGTTTCAACTTACGAAAGTGGATGTCAAACGCAGAAGAGCTTCTTAAGGACATACCGATTCAGGACCGAGAAACATCTTTGGCAGTTCCATCGGAAGGATCAGACCGAATCAAAACGTTAGGTATTCATTGGCTTCCCAACGCTGACCACTTCTGTTTTCGCTTCACACCTCCAGATAACCCGCAGCCAACAAAACGGTCAATACTATCAACAATTGCTCGGCTGTTTGGCCCAATGGGCTGGATATCACCTTGTATTGTAACGGCAAAAATCCTCATGCAGCTTCTCTGGATCCAGAAACTATCTTGGGATGAACCAAAAGAAACCACGTTGCTTGAAGGATAGACCAAGTTGTACCATGGATTTACAACATCCGTATTCCAAGGTGGATTCAAACAGTCGGCAAGAAAAACCGTTTCGAATTGCACGGCTTTAGCGATGCGTCTGAGAAAGCGTACGGAGCAGCAGTTTATCTTCGAGCAGAAGACAGCCTGAGTAAAGTTCATATGCACCTCGTGATGTCAAAGTCTAAGGTCGCACCAGTACAACCAGTTAGTCTTCCACGTCTGGAGCTCTGCGGTGCTGTAACGTTGGCTAAACTGCTACACTACGTAGCACACACACTCGAGCTCAACGATTGCACCATTCACGCCTGGACAGACTCAACCATAACACTGGTTTGGATTCTTGCACCGGCATCAAGATAGGAAACTTTTGTCAGGAATCGAGTAGGGGAGATCCAACGTCTCACGGACATTCACGTGTGGAAGCATATCCCAACACAGCTTAGTCCTGCAGATTTAGCATCCAGGGGGTGCTGCCATCGGCCTTAGTCAGCGACACATTGTGGTGGAATGGCCCAGATTTTTTACGATCATCATGGGTCTTCAATTTGCCTCCCCAGCCAACAAGTCTTTCTACAGAAGAAGGCAAAAGAAAGGTTCAGGTTTACTGTTCGGGAATCACAAAAAATTCACTTACACAATTAATTTATCGCACATCCAATTTTCCTAGACTGATCAGAATAGCAGCCTGGTGGCTGCGCTTCTTTAATAATGCAAAGACACGACTCTTAAACCGCCATTTTGGAATACTTTTACGCAAAGAGCTGGACAACGCTACAAAAATAGTTGCGCGCTCTGCTCAACAGGAAATGTTCGTCAAGGGTATGAATGCCAAGGGAATGGGATCATTAAATCCATTCGTTGATGGAGAAGGAATTCTTCGCGTCGGTGGAAGGCTGAGGCACGCAAACATACCCTATGACCAACAGCTGCCAATCATTTTGGAACCCAGACACCATCTCACAGAGTTGATTATTCGCGACTCTCATTTGAGGTCACTGCATGGTGGAATCCAGCTGATGATAACCCTCATACGCCAAAAATATTGGGTTTTTCAGATCAAAAGAGCTGTAAAGAAACTCATCAACAATTGTACTATATGCTACAGGTTTCGAAATCAAACAGCGCAACAGTTAATGGGAAAGTTACCTAGGCCCCGAGTGACGGTATCAAGACCTTTTTCCCACACCGGCATTGATTATGCAGGTCCCATCAATATCCGAGCATGGAAAGGTCGCGGATCCAAATGTCACATAGGGTACATAGCAGTTGTTGTTTGTTTGGCCACCAAAGCTATCCACCTGGAAGCTGTAAGTGACCTTACAACTCAAGCGTTCCTAGCGGCCTTTAGACGATTTACTGCACGACGGGGAGTTCGCGGTCAAATCTATAGCGACTGCGGCACCAACTTCGTGGGAGCAGATGCAGAACTGCGGCGCCTTATGAAAAGCGCGATCCAAGACTGGAAGGAGCATGCAGAAACAACAGCAGCAGGAACGAAGTGGAATTTCATTCCCCCCGCTTCTCCGCACTTCGGAGGATTGTGGGCACACTTACATCTGAGGAGCTCGCCACGCTTTTGACGCAGATCGAAGCGTGTTTAAATTCGAGGCCTCTGTGTCCTTTGACAGAAAACTCCGATGACTTCCAACCGCTTACTCCAGCACACTTTCTTATAGGAGAAACACTTTTCACCGTACCAGAACCAGACTTGTCCATAGGAAAACAAGGACACATCGATAGATGGAAGGCAGTACAAGCCCATCTACAAACGTTCTGGAAGCAATGGCAAGCAGAATATTTAACTCGCCTTCAGCAACGCCCAAAATGGTTGAAGGAGCACACGCAATTGAAAATAGGAGACCTTGTTCTTTTAAAAGACGAACGACTTCCCCCCGCGAAATGGAGTCTAGGCCGCATCACTGAAACTTACCCAGGAACAGATAATTTAACACGACCAATAGCCAAACTATAACCAGGAACAAACCCAAAATCAACACAAAACAATTACTACACAAACCATCACTAATTGAAAACAAATTCCACGCATTCACACATAATATTAAAACATTCATCAAAAATAAATAATAAAATGAATAATAATAATTTATTATCCAAATGCTTCTCCCAACAGCACAAACACATAAATTATATTGCACTAAGAAACATAAAACATAAATAATAAAACACAATTAAAAATTGTTTTCAAAACAAAGGAAAGAAAACTTTTTCGCACCACAAACCTATTCCCAAAAGCACTCAACACTATTTCACAAACATCCACACACACTTTGAATACAATCCACTCATTAACTCACTCGCTCTCTCTTCTCTATCGAGCCCCACACATAAGAATCCCCACAATAATGAATCAATTTTCCCTCCAATCGCACACTCACTCAAATTCACATCTTTAAAGCACCATCGCCAATGCATTCCATTACCCAACACACACACACATGCACACCATCGATGGACTTCCCCCTTCAGGTCGGGGTTAGAATAGATCTGAGGTAAGGTATGCCTGTCGTAAGAGGCGACTAAAATCCAAATCGTGTTCCGTGTTGAACTCCGAATGATGCTGAGGTAATGCAGCCGATAAAGCATCGTTAACGGAACACCCCAGATGGAGGTTGACTGCGAAACCCAATAAGCAGCCCCTCACCCAGAGGGCGGAGGAGGAGGGCTTGGCTGAAAAGGTCAAAGGAACCCCTATGAATTCTCTGTGACAAGACGAGCAAGCACCGTCTTCCAAGTAAGTGCTCCCCACCCCACTAGGTGGCAACGAGGGATACAACAAGAAGAAAATGGCGAGATCCGGCGGTACCCGCCACAAGGTGAAAAATGCAGTTTCTCCAACCGGAAGCGACTGCACTCTTTTTAATTTTAATTTTATATGTAAATAATAAAGGGTAAGAAACTACTGTTAAACATTAAGACTGAGCCCAGTAAGGTCTTAATTATGGCATACTGGAAAAAACGAATTGGAATATTTGATATAAGGGCTGACGTTTGTAGTATTCTGTTACCTGAGTAAGCAAGAGTGAAATCTTGCGGAAATGGCTTTTAGGCTAATGCTGCATGCGCCCCCGTCCCGTTAAAACCTTGGCAGGCCTCAAAGTACGTTCAATGTTACGTCACCATTAAGTTGGTGGTGTAGGTCCAGATGTAACATTCCTGGTTAGCACCGATCCGGCTCTGACACAAAACCCCATAAGGGCTTGTGTCAACCCTCGCATGGCCTCACTGCTGGCAAAGACAACCATCGGATCCTTAGGTGACTGCACACTCGAACATTGATAGCGGTTTTGAGGGGGGACCAAATTGCAATGAATACAACCAATAAAAACAACGGAGAAATAGTGGAAGAGAACATTGAAAATCCCTTCCAGAGAGGATCAAGAATGCTGAGGTCACCAGCAGTCCAAAGAAGTGCCGAACGACGCGATTCACCCGCAATGCAAACGGCAGCGGCTGAATCAACTGTCCAGCAATCTGACTTCCATAAACTGGGAGTACAAATAAGAGCGCTGGTAGAGATGCTGGAAGATGGCAAAAGACGGTCGATCCATCAACCGATGAGAGATTCCATAGAAAGCATCAGAGCTCTCTACGAGCTCTCGGCGATTCAGCTACATGACGAGAAGGCGAAGGAAGTTATTCGCCAGAACAATTCCTCGCAAACTTCGCCATGGCTAAAGGCACCAAAAGAGCTCAAGAAGAGACAAGCTGCAGCCGACGACCCCCCGGAGTCTAAACGGAAGCAGCATAATTTACCAAATGGTTCGGCAGATAACATACTACAGGACCCAAAACGCAGACAAGCTAATGCTGAAAACAACGCTCTGGAGAGCAAACGCAAACAAAAACGCCCATCTAAGCAAATAACGAAGGAAAAAGATGGAAAAGCCGGCGTTGAGACTCCAGTTACAAGCGAGAAGCAAAAGAAAAATGCAGACACAAGTAAGAAGCAGGCGAAAGGAGAGGAGGAATGGCAAAATGCCACCAAAAAGAAGGCCTCCAAAAAGAAGCAACTGGAGACCAAAAAAGCTAGGCCAGACGCTATTGTCATCAAGGCTACGGGGACCCAAAATTAGAAACAGTGGGAAAGGCGGTGTCAAGAATTAGAAGGACACAAAAAGGAGACCTTCTTATACAACTTAAGGAGACGGGTATTAAGACCTCTGAGTTCAAAGGAGTGCTTAGTGATACATTAGCAGACCAAGCAAATGTTAGATCACTTACACACTACACTGTCCTAGAGATCAAAGACATCGATGAAGTCACAGCCGTAGACGACATAGCCGAGGCCATCAAAGCCCAATTTGAAATAACAGTTTCAACAGCAGACGTCTTGTCCCTGCGAAAGGCTTCCGGGGGAACCCAAAGAGCAACAATCAGAGTCCCCGCAGAAGACGCAGGAAAACTCATAGACGCAGGAAAGGTTAAGATCGGCTGGGTTAACTGTCGCATACGTGAACGGACCCTGCTGAAAAAATGCTTCAAATGCCTTGAATTCGGTCACCTAGCTTGGCAATGCAAAAGCGAGGAAGACCGCTCCAAGTTATGTAGGAGATGTGGAGCAGAAGGCCACATAGCGAAGAGCTGCGGTAAGGAACCATCCTGCATGTTCTGCAAGAAAGAGCACTCAGATGACGTGAAGCATGTAGCTGGCAGTAATAAACGTCCAGTTTTTCGGAGAGCTATCAGTAGCAAAAGACCATGAAGATACTACAGATAAATCTTAATCACTGTAGAATAGCCCAGGACATCCTAGCACAAACGGCCAAGGATGAAAGGGCAGACATCGTCATGGTTAGTGAACCATATAAATGTCCTGAAGAGAATAATAACTGGATCTGCGATAGCGAAAAACAGGCGGCGACCGGCGATATGGATATGTGGAAGATATGCCTTCCAAGAAATAAACGACCAAATAAAAGGATTCGTGCGTGCGAAAATAAATGGGATCCACTTTTATAGCTGCTATGCCCGACCCAGCCTGACGGCCAGCGAGTACCAACTAATGCTGGACAATTTGACGGCAGATGCGCTCCAGAGAGCACCAGTAGTTATAGGAGGCGACTTTAATGCGTGGGCCACAGAATGGGGCAGCAGAGTCACCAATGCTAGAGGACAGGCCCTACTGGAAACATTCGCTCCGTTATCGATAGGTATTGCTAACAAGGGTCGTGCAAATACTTATCGGAAGGCTGGAATAGGTTCTATCATAGATATCACCTTCGTGAGCAACTCCATCCTGAGAACCATAAAGTGGAGGGTAAGTGAGGAATACTCACACAGCGATCACCAAGTGTTGATAATGGAAATAAAAGGAGAGAAACCAGCCCTGCCCCCAAACCTTACGGGTCCAAAATGGAACGACAGATCTTTCGATAAGGAGGCATTCGAAGAGATGCTAAATGGAGAATTAACAATAAGTGGAACAGCGGAGACCCTCGCACATCGCCTCACAACCTCCATCACCACAGCGTGCGATGCATCCATGCCTAGAAGATCAAACAAAAGAAAGGCAGCACCGTGCTATTGGTGGAACGAAGAAATAAAGACACTCCGGGCTAAATGCCTCCAAGCTCGACGAAAAGTCCAGAGAGCAAGAAGGAGACCAGACTTCCAACAACGCCTGGACACTTTTAAACTGGCAAGAAGCAACTTAAATAGAGCCATCAAGGAGAGCAAAAACACATGTTTCAAACGCCTCTGTGAGGAAGCCGACATTAACCCATGGGGCTCGGCATACAGAATGGTAATGACGAAACTGAAGGGGTATAGGACTCCTCAAATTACATGTCCAATAATATTGAGATCCATAGTAGAGCACCTTTTCCCCCAAATACCAGCTACTATGTGCAATATCGTAAGAGAGGTCAGTACAGCGGACATTCCACTAATTACTCTGGAAGAGCTGCTAAAGGCATGCAGCAAGATAGGTGACACCAAGGCGCCCGGACCCGACGGCATTCCAAATAAGGCAGTTAAGGCGGCTATAAAAAAGAGACCAGACCTCTTCATAACGACAATGCAGAGGTGCCTTGAAGAAGGAACCTTTCCTGAAAAATGGAAAATGCAGCATTTGGTCCTGCTACCAAAAGGAAAGAAGCCTCCAGGAGAACCATCATCCTATCGCCCAATTTGCCTTCTGGATACTATGGGAAAGATCCTCGAGAGGATAATCTACAATAGATTACTCGCAGTGGCAGACGAGAAAGGAGCTCTTTCAGACCGTCAATTTGGATTCAGAAAATCGCGATCTACTGTTGATGCCATCAGGGCAGTTGTCGATATCGCAAAAGAGGCTATCGAAGGAGAAAGATGGCTATATGGCACAAAGGAGTACTGCGCAGTAGTGACGTTAGACGTTAAAAACGCGTTTAACTCGGCGAGCTGGTCGTTCATTAGAAGATCACTCGCTAGAATGGATACACCGTATTACTTGCTGCGTATATTGATGAGCTATTTGAGCAACAGGAAGTTGAGATACCATACGGATGAAGGGTTAAAGTACTACAACGTCACTGCAGGAGTTCCACAGGGATCAGTCTTGGGGCCGTTACTGTGGAACATCATGTACGATGGAGTCCTACGATTAGCGTTGCCTGGGGGGGTAACGGTAATTGGATTCGCCGATGACATTGCCGTCGTTACAGTTGCTAAGCAGATTCGTGCAGTTGAATCAGCTACAAACGAAACAATTGTACGAATAAAAGATTGGCTAGCAGTCGCCGGACTGGAACTAGCCGATCATAAAACAGAAGCGGTCCTCATAACCAGCCGAAAAACTGTAGAGTTTGCCAACTTTCAGGTTGGTAATCAAACAATCAGGTCCAAAGCAGCGGTTAAATATCTTGGAGTTATGCTGGACAACAAACTCCAGTTCAAAACACACGTAGACTACTTAACCAGGAAAGCATCGCAAATGCAGGGAGCCCTTTCGCGCATACTGCCTAATATCGGTGGACCTGGATATGCTAAAAGGTTACTACTCTCCAGAGTTATCACGTCAGTTCTGTTATATGCGGCCCCAGTCTGGGCGCCGGCATTAAGGACCAAGGAAACAAAAAGAAGGCTATCATCAACATACAGACTCTGCGCGCTACGAACAATCAGCGGCTTTCGAACCATCTCAGACGAGGCTGCCTTTGTTATAGCTGGAATGGTCCCCATCGACATCCTTGCAGATGAGATGTTGAGAGTGTACAATAGAAGATCCCTAAACCAAACCGACGCCAATGGTATAAAGATGATTAAAACTGAGGAAAAGACAGCGTCAGCAGCTATGTGGCAAACTCGTTGGGACAATACAACGAAAGGCAGATGGACATACAAGCTAATACCGACAATTCAAAACTGGATAAGTCGTAAGCATGGAGACTGCAACTACAATCTTACGCAGTTCCTGTCTGGTCACGGTGGCTACCGCAAATATCTCCATCGTTTTGGACATGACCGCTCCCCATCTTGCCCCGAATGCCCAAATGAAGATGAAGATACGGAGCATGCAGTGTTTTATTGCACACGCTTCACGACATGGAGAATCAATCTGCCCAGTCCATCGCTAGTCATCAACCACATGCTGCAGTCTGAAGTGAATTGGACGGCAATAAGCGAATATGTAATAGCTCTACAAAATGAGCTGCGGAGAATAGAAAAGCTAAGGAAAGCAGCAGAAGCAGCAGAGGCAGCAGAAGCAACAGAAGCTTCGGCAGCAGGTGACATAACACGAATAGCTTGAATGCTAACCAGCCCCGCGAAGTAATACCTAACGGCAGTACCGCGGGGAGAGTGGTAGATGTGTACATGGGTGTGGTTTAGTACGTAAGGCGCGAGGCACCGGAGAAACATATCCCGCGAATCGTGCATGCTAGTAGCACGGGCAACTAGTATCTTTCGAAGATTACACATCCTTTGGACGCAACCAAAAAAAAAAAAAAAAAAAAACCATCGATGGACTCTACCGAAAAAATTGAAATAAACCAACACTGAATTCACATTTAATTTATATAATTTTAATTGAACCTGCAATATCCAAGAACACACACCAAAACACACATCCGAACCTTATTTCCTTATAAATAATTATAATCACACAATTGAATTCACGCACCACCGAAACTCACACGACCGATCGTATAAAACACAAACAACAACAACAGCATCAAGAGAACTTTCATTGTCACCGTCATTATCATCGTATTCTTCTGTACGCCAACAACAGCTGCATTGGATTTTGACTTCGCCATCGCAAAACAACAACAACACACAATGTGCAATCAGCATCAGCACACAGTGCTTAGGAAATCAAAGCGATCGCATATGAACGGGATCGTTTGTGAGCTTGTCCACTGGAATTGTTGTTGATATTTACGTGTTCTAGTTTTGTCTTTAGCTTCTTGTTAAATATATGCAATAATCTGTTGTTTCTTTCCATGTACCAAACACATGCATGTATAACAAATTCCAACAGCAGGCAGATCAGTGGCAGCAATTGGGGTCCCTGTATGCCGATAAGAAAAAACAGAAGGAAGACGGGGCGCGCAGCAGCAATCTAAGAACTTTGTTCATCGGTGGGGGAGAATGTTGATGATATCGACCATGTCAACAGCACAGCTGCACTAAACGCATCCATTCATACATAAATTTCTCAAAGGGGAATTATGTCAAAAATTTGAATCGCGAAGCTGTCAAAGAATTTTGTAAACAAACATTTTTTATTATAAATAGTAATGACATTCGGCACAATAAATGCTTATATATGCTTTTATAACGTTGTGGAAAGTAACGGAATTTGAGAAGCGTTTCTTTCGGTAAAACAGTTCTTTTTGTTCTCGAAGAATTCCTTTGTTCAACGCCCGAACATGATCTAATATTCTAATTTCTGAATTAACAATTGAGCTTATTTGACACAAATTAAGAGAAAGTAGAAAATCAACTAAGATAAATTCAATATATTTCTTTAAGTTACATGGCATAAGCATTTTATCATCGTCGGACCAAGACCAAGTCACCGACATTAAAATCTCCCAATACACAAATGCTATTGGAGACATTATCGTGAATATCGAAAATAAAATCTATATTGTGCCTATCATAGACATCTAATCCACTCCCGGAAGGGACATAACTTACAATAAAAATAAGTGAGCTCACAACACCTGTGACTTCCAAAGAAAAGCAGAGTGGTTCCGTTTCACGATCTGTTAAGGGAACTGCAACTAGAATTCCTCCGCCCGTTCCTCCTTCTTTTGCATCGATCAAAACGAAAATCCCGATAGAAAAACTCATCAAAAATTTCAGAGTCAAGAATATCATCATATAACCAAGATTCTGTGATAATAATATGTTACATCATAGTCAAGATGACTAGAATAATTAAATAATTTATTGATTTTTGTCCGATTTCCGCTGGCATTATGATAATAAATTTTGAGATTCGATTTATCAAAGTTTCGCTTTTCTACTACTCTGTGATGCGGGTAGGCAAGCTCGGTAAGTTTTTTGGCTTCTTATTAGATTTGCCAGGTCGATTTGTAAACTCCTTAACTATCATATTTTTTGGCCAGAAGTTAGGGTTAACTAAAGCCTTTCCAATATCTAAAGGAGCAAGAACTTTGAACGAGGCTGATATTCGGTCCGGCAGGTTATCAGGTGTGAGGCTATGACATCTGATAGCTTCGGTGTCAATGCCCTTGTTTTGTAAGTAGTCCAGAATATCCTTTGGTTTAGTTCCGTATTGTAGCCTTGCTAAAAATATGGCAGATGGTGGAGCCACAACTTTCAGAGAGATATCACGGCTATTTGTGACGATGGGTACTGGAACGACCACAGGTGTATCGCTGTTGGCAGGAGGATTAACATTATTATTATTGAATAACGCCGACGATGAAGAAGATGGTCCTGGTGATAAAAGACTAGAAGATTTCTCCAATGATATTTCTACCGTAGGTGTGACAACTGGTGTAACTGAGTTGGACCGTAGAATCCTTTTTGGCTGAACAGGTTGAATCTCTCTAATTGGGCCGACTGTGAGATCGTTGCTCAGCTGCTGAACAGCACAATTTTTGGATCCTTTGGTATTCTCATTGGGAAGATTTGAGGACTTAACAAATTTAAGATTAGGTCGTTTGATTGAGGCAACTGCTGCAGTAAATCCTTCTCAATATTAGTAGAATTCTGCCACATCATTTGTGCATTCGCAAAATCAAAGTCAAAAATTTGCTGTAACTCAGAGAATAAAGTCGCAATATTTTTAAAATATTTTTGCAGTTTTATGATTTTCCAGTGGAGGACATCAGACGAGATACTTCAATGTTTGTCACAATAAAAACATAGACCGGAAGTACTAATAATTTTATCGATATCCTTCCCTTTCAAACCTATGCATTTTGCATTAGCAGTGTCAAGGCAAATTCCGCACGAAATGCTTATATCGTTCGTGTTTTTTTTACAGATGTAACAATCAGGGTTACTCATGACATTGAATAACTACAAATAGAAGTGGACACCGCTCATTTTGAAGCGACATACGGACCTTCAACGCGGCGGAAATTTGAACTAACTTAGTGTATGCATTTACCATCATTTCTAGGTTCGTTTCATAAGGAAAATTAATTTCCCAAAATAATCCCATGTTTATTTCATGACAAACTACCCCCTTCTTTTTTTCTTATTCCTCTCATTGACAACATGCAAATGAAAGAGAAAGAACAATTATTTTTGTTATCTTTATTCTCAACTGTTTGCGTTTGTGGCTGTGGAGTGGAAGTTATGCAAAGTAAAACTAAATCGGGTACTTTTCGCATATAGCAAGTGGGCATAACAAAACTGATGCGGTTTTGTATGAGGATAACAATATGGAAAGAGGGAATATGAAATGAAGATCGGATAGATATATACTTTTCGCATATAGTAGGCTTTTTTTATTTTATGCCAATGATCCATATAGATCACTGATTTACATGATCTACAAGAACAGTATAAATATATATCGAGAAACCAAATGGGCATCATATCAAACTCACAGGATTTCGTTAGATGGATATTGTCATTGAAGAGGGACAGAAAAGTTCCGGTGTATTGTTTTAATACAGTTGCTCCTAATAGTTGCTCCTAATACAACTTCATATGAAACATCAAATTCATCAGTTCTTTTAAATATGGCAGATGTTAAAAGTACGTTTACTGAGACATAATTTGTAGATACAACTTACAAATCGAATAGAGTTATATTATAGAGTTCTTGGATCCGGATGGTAGTTATATGTTTACAGATGTAGTATATCAAGATGAAGCACTAGCATTAAAGCTAGTTCCGGTATTGCAAAGTAAGAATGTTTGCGTCGTAGTTTTTGTCTTAAAATGTGTCTTGGTTTCTGTATCCATCAAAAATATTTTCTCCCTTTGATTACCTACGTACTTAATATATATATTACATTGGCGGTGTTGATATTGTCTATCATGGCGAAACCGAATTCAATGAAGATTCCAATGCTTGCGAGTTTGACGATGTGGAGGATTTATCAGAATCAGAGACAGTTCCAATTATGCAAAACATGGCTACACATTATTATTCGGGATATATTTCTCATGCCATATTAAAGTTTTCTGCACCTGATCAAAAGGAGTCGATCGTCAATATGAGGATATGAGGCTACAATTAATGGTGGTTAAGTCATTCCGACTACACATTTTGTAGAGTTATACCATGTTCCCACCAACGTGATCTAGCTAAATCCACTTGGTTTAGCTAAATCATCTCATTAATGATGTGATTTACCATACATTTTCGTGATCACTAATTACGTGATTTATACCTGTTTAATTTTTAATTACGTGCAAATCCACACAAAATAAAGTCGAACATAAACAAAATAGAATCAAACCAACCTGTTATCGACTTTAGCTGTCCACACAAAAACAAACTGTCAAAAAATTAAAATTAAAAATTTAGATATTAATTGTTTTAATCATTTATGGATTTATTCTGGTAGAAATAAATTATATCCAAAGCATTTGAACTCATTTTAAATTGTTGCAGGTAATTTTTCTTTTGCACTTTTATATGTACGATATTGAAAGTTTGCCAACTAGTTTCAAATGTCACGTTCAAATTAACACGTTCGCGGACAAGACGGCATATGCCGTCAATGGTTAAGAAAAGTAACGGGTCATGACGGCATATGCCGTCAAAGAATTTTAGGTCTGTTAGGACAAGACGGGATACCCCGTCTAGGAATACATTATATGTCCATACTACAGAATTATTTGTCCTACCGGAGTCCAATTTTCACTTCACTGTGACCTATCACAATCGCATTCTATATCGATTTTCACCATTTTGGTCTAATCCCGGATGGAATATCTCTAAAAATGTCGGAGATATGTGTGTGTCATTCTAGCGTTCCCCACCGAAAATCATGTGTCCGCGAACGTGTTAAACGCTTAAAAGTTCGGTGGAAACGCCTGTCGTGATTTATAAATCACTTCAGCTAAATCCCGTTGGTGGGAACATGGTATTATAAAAAAAAAAATCAGGTGTTTTGAGGAACGTTTTGAAACGCAATGCTTCGAACAAAATGTACTTAATATTCTTTTAAACTTGTGTATACGAATAGCAACCAATTTGAGCTTCCATGTTCCTTTGAACAGCACAATCAAAAATTATTTAAGCACACCATGCGGGTTCTTTTACGTGCGAAAATAATTAACCCCAAAGCAAAATGCACGAAAAGAAAGAAATGGAACAGAAGTGGTTCTCAGCTCAATTTGCATTTGTTATAGGCTAGTGGAGGATGATACGAGGGAGTGAGGAGTGAAAAAATGACAGGAGATGAGGATGTGGACAGGACCTTAGGATGGGAAATGAAATTAGAAAGGGGGAGATAGCTGAGTGCGAGGGACGTGGCATGCTTGCGAAGCACGACTAGGCTCGCCGGAAATGGGGTGGATCTTGCCCCCACACTCAACTGAACCTATGACAAACATAAATCATGCCAACAAAATTTTTTCTTCTAACAGACAACGGACGGACGGTTACCACCTTGAGAAGCGCTCTTTGACGTTGTGAGCGCGGCCAATACCCACCCTACCTGGAAATCCATGGCCTAGGAACTTCCCCATTGATGATCCGGTCCAAGCAGTTCAATCCATCCGCCGAGAGAAATGTAGCTCGCCTTACTCCACCCCCTGTAAATTTAAACTTTAAAAGGACATTACGGGCTCATATGTCCCACAAAAAAACATCAAAATTTCGTGCTGTATGAGCGCAAGTACATGATTTTCTTTTATTTTGATTTTGTGTGAAATATATCCATTAATCTATATACAAATAAATCTCAACTGAGCAAAAGAAAAATTTTGAATAAACAAGCGCAAAATAAACAAAAAGTTTTAAAACAAAAAAAAATTAACAAAATTTAACTCGCGAACACTTTGGGAACTATTTCTCAAAAAAAAACTGGGAATGGGGGCATCTTCACTTCCCCTTCCAACAAAAGAAATCATTTCCATATAGATGTATAATTTTTTTTTTGGGTTGTTTTCCTACCTCGATTCTGTTCACACCTGCCTTTTTACAAAAATATGTCCCTTCTCTTTCCCGAATTACTACCTAGATCGAGCTCGGTATAGGTTTCGTCGTAGGGGTGTTAGAAATACAAACAACTGGATGAACCAAATCAACTGGCAGATAACAACAAAAAAAAATATCTATAAGTCCAAGTAATCACGACAAAAAAAACAAAAAAAAATGTGTTGTCTACCCTATCCCCAAACTGCTCTCGGTTTATACAAATATTTTCGAGATAAAGAACTTTATAAAAACAAATTGCAAAAAAAAACAAAAAAAATATATATATTTATATGTCACGCCTATAACTACTTTATTATATTAATTTTTTTCAGCAACCCGGATAAACGATTAGAGCTTAGTATATTATATATTGCTGCATACTTTTTGGTGCTGCTGTCGGTATTTATTTCCCTTTTTTTTGGAAATTTGGTTGCAGTATGTCCTACAAACCAAGGCACACTCGATTTGCCTGTATTCTCTCGAAGTTTCGTTGAACACACAAAAAATTTGGGCGGTCACGACTTCCTATTTACGGTATGCAGGAGGATAGTCGATGACCGCCAAATGACCTCTCGTGGGCCGATTCTCGGGCAGACCTACACCAACGAATTGCACAATTACTTTCTTATTCTACACTTTTATACTTAAAACTAGACTCACAGCTTATGTATGAACGATTCCTATATTTAGTGTCTTCCAACTACGTGTTCACCTTCCTTTTCCTTTTATTTTTCTGTAGATGTTTCTGTGTTATTGTAGATAATGTATATTAACTGTCACCCTTTTTTTTTTTGTCTTTTTAAATTTTGTTGGCTTGTTTTGCCTGTAACACTTAATTTATTTTTCTCTATATTTCTATATTCACTATTTCTATTTATTTTTGTGTTCGTCACTTTGTCTTTTGTTTAAACTTTTCTGACTTTATTTGCTATAGCCAGACACACAAAAAAAACTTCTTCGAATTTGGACCTTGGGATGTGGTCTTACCGACGACTGTACGCACAATGACGAGTAATACTCCAGCAGAAGAAACAGACCCTCGTCCGAGGTATAGGCAACAACAATCTCGGATGCCCGCTACCAGGAAGATTCACGTTACATCTTCCGACCATCGGATTGCCAATCAGAACCCGCCACGAATTCAAAAATCCCGCTGCTCTCAGCAATTAAAATTTTGGTTCTAATCCGTACTACAGGAAAGATATATGCCTACTTGGACTCTGCCTATGATTGTGAACAGGCTCTTGTTCCGAACTGTCAGCTCAACTAATTTGACAGCTGCCGATTTCTGACATCCACAGAATGTTTATTATTATTTTTATTTTATTTTTTTATTTCTTCACCGTCGGTAATGGATTCACATTCTATAAATAATATAACTATCGTTTCTTCTTTTCAGGGATACTCTCCGCATTGGCTACCTAGCTCCTACGTCGCCGCAATTTGCAGTTCGGTAGGTACGCATCAGTTCGTGTTTTTGTTCTGTATGACTCATATTTCCCATTGCAGGTGACCATAACAAAACTCTGGACTCGGTGGAGTCTATCGACCACGAGGACAGTGACAAAGAGGTCATCTATTTGGAATGGCATGGTAGGCTGTGTGTGGCGTGGTGAAGAACCCACTCTATGTACGCCGGGCTTTAGAGATCCGTGAGTACTTTTATTGAACTGTGCATTTACATCAATACGTAGTGTGTAGAGTATGTGTATGAATGAATACATTAACCTAAATATATATATAACCGATAATATAACTAATAAATCATTGTGCTCCTACATCCGTGTATAGAAAATAAATAAATTGATAAATAAATAAATAAATAAATAAGTAAACAACTGACTAGATATATACATACATAGGTTAGTAAATAGGTTAGTAGATAAGTTAATACATAAGTTAGTAGGTAGTTTAGTAAATAATTTAGTAAGTAAGTTAATAGATAGTAAATAAGTTAATATATAATTAGCTAGGTACGCCACAATTATATAACACATACTTATCTCTACATAATAAATAAATTCAATACATAACACAAGCGTTTGACTTCACAGTACAAACTGGTGTATTCAAATAAATAAATTAACAACGATATATAAATAAATAAATAGGAAACACATAATACTTAAGCCACTAATGAATAAATACTTAAACTAACTATAAATAAATAAATAAATAAATAAATAAATAAATAAATAAATAAACGTAAACTATGGTGAATAAGTAACAACTAGAAGAATATACACTACAGACAAGCATCTACACTGAACGGTCGTGACATATATATCACAGTTGGTTAAAACGAAACTCTATGTCTTCATTGCTTCAGGTCCTTAGCATGGAATATACCTATTCTTTTACCCGCTAGGTTTTCCAATTCGCACATGCTATTCCCAATTGATTTAACTATCCTGCATTTCACGTATTTCGGGCAGAGCTTTGCGGATAGGTACTTCGAAGTGTCACTAAGAACAAAGTTTCTTCGGAAGACCTCTTGCCCGGGCATGAAGCGAACGTTGCGCGTACGGATATTGTACTTCTTCGCAGTCTTTTCATTTGCTTTTGCTATATTATTTATCATTTTGTCGTGTAAACATTGTAGCCGAATTTGTCGAGGAAGTGTGAGTAGCTCGCTGTCCTCCACCGCTTTCAGTTTTTGCGCCAGTGCATAGCTGCTCCCATGGGTCATCATGTTAACTCCAAACAGAGCGAAGTATGGTGACACCCCAGTGGTTGTATGGACTGAGCTTCGCAATGCACACGCTATATCGCTCAAATGTAGATCCCAGTTGCGCTGGTCATCTTTAATATAAGAGCGTATGGCGGCTAGCAAAGTCCTATTCACTCGTTCAGAGGCGTTTGACTGTGGCGAATAGTATGCCGTCTTAAAGTGACGTATTTCAAGCTTTTTCAGAAGATTTTGAAAATCTTTGGAAAGGAATTGTTTTCCATTGTCAGAATGTATGACATATGGTACACCAAACAAGTTAAATACATCACTTTGAAGGAATTTTACGACATTTACTGCACTTGCGTTTCTAAAGGCTTTCAACAAAACAAACTTCGACAAATGGTCGAGGACAACAAAGACGTAACAATTACCAGATTTTGAACGGGGATAGGGACCAAGAAAATCGATATATATTTTTTTAAACGGACGACTGGCGTTGAAGTTATTTTTAATTGGGGGACGTAGTACCTGGTTCGACGACTTACACTGTTTACATACAGAACAGTTAGACACGTAATCTCGAATTTGCACTGTCTTATTCGGCCAGTAGAAGTACTGCCGAATCCTGTGTAGCGTTTTGGCGATACCACCGTGAGCTACCTGAGGGGGGTCGTGAGCCTTAGCTATCAGCTGCTCAGTTAGACCAGACGGGACCCATAGCCTCCAAGTGTGCTCGACCGTTTCATCTCCTGCTGGTGGGAGAGAGCGCTTGTACACAAAATTGTCTTCGACCTTTAGGTCAGGGAGCTCCTCTGAATGATCGTTAATGGTGTCAATTAAGCCACGGTATTCTTCTGATGAGAACTCCTCTGACTCTAGGTCGATTAACGGCACAACAGGTTGGACATCCACGCTTTCAACATAAATTCTGGACAGAGTGTCTGGGACAACATTTAACGATCCTTTTCTGTGTTCAATGTCGAACGTGAAAGACTGTAGCTTGAGGCTCCATCGGGCTAGTCTCCAGCTCAGGTCTTTAAGACTCATGAGCCAGCGTAAGCTGGAGTGGTCGGTTATGACCGTAAAGTCCATTCCCTCTACATATGGACGAAATTTTTGAATGGCCATAACGGCAGCCATGCACTCCTTTTCGGTTACGCTATAATTTTTTTGAGCCGCGTTCAGTTTCTGTGAAAAGTAGGAGATTGGTGATTCTTCTTCCTTTTCGTTCTTTTGGAACAAGACTGCACCAATTCCAGACTCAGAGGCGTCACATTGAATGTAGAATCTTTTAGCAAAATCCGGGTGGACGAGTACTGGCGCGGTTGTTAAGGCGCTTTTAAGCTTCTCGAATGCTTCGACGGCTTCGCTGGTCATTAAAAATTTCTCATTTTTCTTTTTCAGGGTGTCCGTGATTGGAGCAGTCAAGGTGGAGAAATCCCTAATAAATCTTCGGTACCACCCCGCTAGACCGAGGAAGCGGCGTACCTGTTTTTGGCTTTTAGGAAGTGGGAATTCCGAGATAGCCTTTACCTTCTCAGGATCGGTCTTCAATTTCCCACCACCAACGATGAACCCCAGGTACTTCAACTCTTTGAAGCAAAACTTGGACTTGTTCACGTTGATGGTGAGATTGGCTTTCCTCAGGCACTCAGCAACCTCGCCCAGCAGGGCAATATGGGTCTGAAAATCCGGGGCTATGACGAGCAGATCATCTAGATAGACGAAGACGCGGTCCCTCAATCTTCCGGGAATCACCTTGTCCATCAGGCGACACATCCTTTGGGCTGCGTTACACAACCCAAAGGGCATGACTCTAAATTGGTACAAGGGTCTTCCCGGCACCGCGAACGCAGTTTTCTCCCTACTCTGCCTCTCCAGCGGTATTTGCCAAAATGCGTCCTTGAGATCGACGCTACTAATGAAGTAGGTGTCTGGTAACCGACTGAGAAGCCCGTCGATGTGAGGGAGAGGATAAGCGTCCTTTTTCGTCAATGTGTTCAGTGCTCTTGAGTCCAAGCAAGCACGGTTTTTGCCTGGTTTCCGTATGAGAACCATTGGCGAACACCACGGACTCTCACTCTCCTCAATAACGCCGAGCCTCAACATTCGGTCGATCTCTTCATACAAAAGGGCTTGTATCGCTGGAGACACAGGGTAGTGTCGCTGCTTAACTGGGGCCGCATCTCCGGTATCGATGATGTGCTCTTCGACTTGTGTTTTCCCCAACCCATGCTTAGTAAAACATAGGAACCTCTCCTTGACCGCGTCCAACGCGGACGATTGCTCAGACGTCAGGTCGTGGGACTCATGATCCGGAACATTCAGCGTAGATGGCTCAGAGACACTAATAGCGCTGATGACTTGAGGGGCTATCTGGAAAGCCTTCCAAAAATCGACTCCCAGGTATACTTCTTGGTCTAAATTTGGTACTAAATAGAAGGTTATAACATTTGTCTGTCCCTTGTAGGTCACCGGAACTTGGATTCTTCCCACTATGGATTGATTTTGGCCATCAGCAGTTTTTACCTTGGAATTTGACCTGCTTACTGATACTTTCAACGAATCTACAAACTGCTCACAGTCTTTGCCTAAAATGCTTATGCTAGCTCCACTGTCTAGTAAGCCAAATATATCTCTATCCATTATTTTTATCTTGGCGTACGGTCTCGGATCAGCGGAGGTTTTCATCTGAGTCGACGCCACTGCTTTTCGGATTCCCTTTCGTATCTTGTACCTATTCCTAGTTTTAATAATTTTTGTTGACACATCCTGTTTGCTTTCCTTAAATATTCTATCCCTAGCTATATTATAATCCCTAATTCTAACATGAAGTGGCTTAATTACAAATCTATCTCTATGCGTATCTATATGTTTGTTTTCTCTTTTCAAGATCGTTATTTTGTTGGCGCCTTCCTCTGGCGAAGGCTGCCTCTCTCCTAGTTCTGTCTGCAACTCACAATCCCTAGATGTTTTTATTCCGGGGTTTGAGTCGAACGTGACTCCCCCGCCGACATCACGTTCATCGATCGGTTTTCCGGGTTGCAACGCCTACACTTTGGTGTTATTACACCTTCTTGTCCGCATCTGTAACAAAATATGTTACGCACAGCAGACGGACAATCCATGAAGTTGTGCCCTTCAGCCTTGCAGTTCCAGCAAATCCAATTTCGCTGATCAGCCGGTCTCCGTGGAGGATTCGGACGAACGTTGTGATGTTGCATTGCCGCAAACTGTTCCTCCTGCTGATAAGGATCGTCCCCGTAGTCGAGCTCATTGACCACGAACCTCGGTTGAGAGCGCTGCTGTCTCGGTGGATCCCTATTAGGAAATGCATTCTCCGCATCTCTGCATACATCCTTAAGTTGCTCGAACGTGAAAATATTCATTGGGTAGACCAACTTCCCAATTCTCTCGTTGAGGTTACGTTTGAGGATCCGTACCAAGTCAATTTCTGGCATCTGGACTCGAAGCTGAGATCTCAACTTCTGTATGGCAGTTAAGTAATCGTCGCTTGTCTCCCAGGCCCCCTGCCTACGATCCAGTATGTCTCGAATGATTTCGAAATCAGATTTCGAATTTCGAAACTGTCGCTTCAAAGCGTCTCGTAGTGTTGGCCAATCTGGACGATAATTGGAGCGCTGGTATTGCCAATACCATTCATGAGCCGCCCCTGCTAGAAGGAGATGGAAGTCCCTCATGATTTCAGACCATGGGCAGTCGTACTGACTTTGAAGAGTCTCAAGTCGGAAGATAAAATCTTCGACATCAAGACTATCTGGTTTTCCATCAAAGCTGAGACCCCACTTGTCAATCTTTATTGATCCCCCAACCACTTGACGAGGACCAGTTGCAGTTGGAAAGGAGTGAAGAGGTGGGCTGTAGTAGTATCCGCCAGGAGGATTTCGGCTATACTGAGATGGAGCCTGAGGGTAAGTATTTTGTTGTTGATGATACCCTTGATTCGACCTATTATAATTGTTGGTTTGTCTACTATGCCCCCCTACAGGAACAAACATCCTTGCGGCTGCATCCAACGGCAAACGATCGTGACGAACTTGTTGTGGAGGAACAATATTTGGTTGTTGCTGGACTGAAGGCTGCGGTTGGGCTATCGGTTGGTGTGTAACTCCCGGCTGAGGTGGAACAGTTGGCCTGTCGGATCCTAGTGGCTGATTCTGACGAAACAGGTGATTTATTTCGCTTGTGAAACCTAAGAAGCTATTTCTCATCTCTGTTTTCAGATCTTCGGAGATTTCTCCCTTTAGAGACTCTTTCAGCGACGAGAATGCATTAACCAAAGCCAAGTTAACATAGGCTTTCAGGTCAGGCGGTATTTTTGGTTTGGGCTGTCCGCTGTTTAACTGGCCTATTGATGGTTGTTGCCTGTCATTGGGCCCTACAGAGGTTCCCGCACTGATGTTTTGAGACCTGCCCCCTACTGCGCCTAAGTTACTAATTTCGCTGTATGGCGGTGCTGGAATGGACTCGGCACTAGTTGATCGACTTTGGGAAAAATCAGGTGTTGGAACGTCCTGATCAATACTGATGTTGCTGTTGGAAACAGCTTGAGGTTCTTCCCTACCAGGCAGTGGTGTGCGTCGCAGTTTCGGCACTGCACCTAAATTGCTGAACTGATTGCTGGGAGCAGCTAGGTTAGAATCTGGGCCAATGGCTCGGTTCCAATTCTGGTCGGTTGGTGTACGATCGGTGTTGCCAATGGGAGGATCTTGAAGTGGTCTCCCGCTACCTACTGGAGTATGCTGTACTCTCGGCATTGTACTTGTCGACGATTGTTGCTGCTGTGAATTAAACCTGGTAATCATTCTATTTTCAAAATATAAACTTTCTCTTTTTAATCTCCTAATTTCTTTTTCCTTTTCAGCTGAACGCATAGTTTACCTACTGAGGATTATCACCGGAAATACTACAGGAAAGAATGGACGAGATTCACGATGAACTATTTTCTACACGGAAACGAAGACTGACGCGAAGTTACGAAGACTTGAAGTGAGCTTAATTTAATGTTTTACCTATTTACTATGTACAGATATGTATATGTATATCCCTATGTCTAAGTATTGTATTGGGGGAGATAAATATGAGTAAATAAATGCTTTGTTATATAAGCATATAAGCTGAAAAAAAAATATTAGTGTAGATATATGAATAAATAAATATGAATAAATAATATGAGAAACAAGTGACGATGAACGATAAGTTATATAGTATGTAATAGTAATTACTGAAAATATATGTGTTGCTTTATATATAGCTGAAAAATAATGTTGTATTACCAACAGAATTAGGTTACGTAGGATACGATATAACGATGAACGAAAATAATGTTTATAATGCCTAAGTATAAGTTTTATCTACTGTGAGTATAGATTGAAGTAGTATAATTAAAGTATTTCAAAATCAATAAATGACTTTCAAATTCAACTTGTATTGTGTTTGCATGTAGTGTATCGGGGGTGTTTCAGGTAGCTGTCTTCGGCGGTATTTGTTGGCGAAGACTTGAACTGCTATGGACCAAAAAAAAAAAAAACTTGGACTGCAGACGGACTAAAATTTTCATATTTTTTCTCAAAGTGGTAAATTGGTTACAAAGATAAACAAGGACACACTGTTGTTTCCCTATTCTCCCGCAATTCCAGTCTATCCTAGGGACTTTGCTGGAAGACTTGGAGAAGAAGACAACAACACACTAAGTAGAACTAAAGGATGTGACAGTGCTACGTGTTACGATGATTCTCATCGCACAAGGCCACTGTACACATGAACTAAAATGACGAGACGATATGGAAATGAAAATTGAAATTTGTGATAGGAAAGTAAAAATAATAAGGTGAAAGAGATAGAAGTAGATGAGACATAATAAAAACAGAGTTCCAATTGTTTTCGTTGTCAACGTCAAGGGGCTCATCGCAATTTATTTGACCTGTCTGAGACTTCTCAAATGAAGACTTATGGGTTCCCTGGTGTTGACAACGAGCACAATTGTGGACATACACAACATAAAGGACTGAAGACAAGAACAAACACACGTTGGGCGCCATTGTTATAGGCTAGTGGAGGATGATACGAGGGAGTGAGGAGTGAAAAAATGACAGGAGATGAGGATGTGGACAGGACCTTAGGATGGGAAATGAAATTAGAAAGGGGGAGATAGCTGAGTGCGAGGGACGTGGCATGCTTGCGAAGCACGACTAGGCTCGCCGGAAATGGGGTGGATCTTGCCCCCACACTCAACTGAACCTATGACAAACATAAATCATGCCAACAAAATTTTTTCTTCTAACAGACAACGGACGGACGGTTACCACCTTGAGAAGCGCTCTTTGACGTTGTGAGCGCGGCCAATACCCACCCTACCTGGAAATCCATGGCCTAGGAACTTCCCCATTGATGATCCGGTCCAAGCAGTTCAATCCATCCGCCGAGAGAAATGTAGCTCGCCTTACTCCACCCCCTGTAAATTTAAACTTTAAAAGGACATTACGGGCTCATATGTCCCACAAAAAAACATCAAAATTTCGTGCTGTATGAGCGCAAGTACATGATTTTCTTTTATTTTGATTTTGTGTGAAATATATCCATTAATCTATATACAAATAAATCTCAACTGAGCAAAAGAAAAATTTTGAATAAACAAGCGCAAAATAAACAAAAAGTTTTAAAACAAAAAAAAATTAACAAAATTTAACTCGCGAACACTTTGGGAACTATTTCTCAAAAAAAAACTGGGAATGGGGGCATCTTCACTTCCCCTTCCAACAAAAGAAATCATTTCCATATAGATGTATAATTTTTTTTTTGGGTTGTTTTCCTACCTCGATTCTGTTCACACCTGCCTTTTTACAAAAATATGTCCCTTCTCTTTCCCGAATTACTACCTAGATCGAGCTCGGTATAGGTTTCGTCGTAGGGGTGTTAGAAATACAAACAACTGGATGAACCAAATCAACTGGCAGATAACAACAAAAAAAAATATCTATAAGTCCAAGTAATCACGACAAAAAAAACAAAAAAAAATGTGTTGTCTACCCTATCCCCAAACTGCTCTCGGTTTATACAAATATTTTCGAGATAAAGAACTTTATAAAAACAAATTGCAAAAAAAAACAAAAAAAATATATATATTTATATGTCACGCCTATAACTACTTTATTATATTAATTTTTTTCAGCAACCCGGATAAACGATTAGAGCTTAGTATATTATATATTGCTGCATACTTTTTGGTGCTGCTGTCGGTATTTATTTCCCTTTTTTTTGGAAATTTGGTTGCAGTATGTCCTACAAACCAAGGCACACTCGATTTGCCTGTATTCTCTCGAAGTTTCGTTGAACACACAAAAAATTTGGGCGGTCACGACTTCCTATTTACGGTATGCAGGAGGATAGTCGATGACCGCCAAATGACCTCTCGTGGGCCGATTCTCGGGCAGACCTACACCAACGAATTGCACAATTACTTTCTTATTCTACACTTTTATACTTAAAACTAGACTCACAGCTTATGTATGAACGATTCCTATATTTAGTGTCTTCCAACTACGTGTTCACCTTCCTTTTCCTTTTATTTTTCTGTAGATGTTTCTGTGTTATTGTAGATAATGTATATTAACTGTCACCCTTTTTTTTTTTGTCTTTTTAAATTTTGTTGGCTTGTTTTGCCTGTAACACTTAATTTATTTTTCTCTATATTTCTATATTCACTATTTCTATTTATTTTTGTGTTCGTCACTTTGTCTTTTGTTTAAACTTTTCTGACTTTATTTGCTATAGCCAGACACACAAAAAAAACTTCTTCGAATTTGGACCTTGGGATGTGGTCTTACCGACGACTGTACGCACAATGACGAGTAATACTCCAGCAGAAGAAACAGACCCTCGTCCGAGGTATAGGCAACAACAATCTCGGATGCCCGCTACCAGGAAGATTCACGTTACATCTTCCGACCATCGGATTGCCAATCAGAACCCGCCACGAATTCAAAAATCCCGCTGCTCTCAGCAATTAAAATTTTGGTTCTAATCCGTACTACAGGAAAGATATATGCCTACTTGGACTCTGCCTATGATTGTGAACAGGCTCTTGTTCCGAACTGTCAGCTCAACTAATTTGACAGCTGCCGATTTCTGACATCCGCAGAATGTTTATTATTATTTTTATTTTATTTTTTTATTTCTTCACCGTCGGTAATGGATTCACATTCTATAAATAATATAACTATCGTTTCTTCTTTTCAGGGATACTCTCCGCATTGGCTACCTAGCTCCTACGTCGCCGCAATTTGCAGTTCGGTAGGTACGCATCAGTTCGTGTTTTTGTTCTGTATGACTCATATTTCCCATTGCAGGTGACCATAACACATTTATTTGGCCATGTTTAACTTCAAAATAAGAATTTGAAATCAGGTATGCACCACATATTATTTTCCCATATACCTATCTTAATTTTATATGAACGTGTGTGATAATTAAAGCAGAGTAAATAGAAGTCGCAAAATGATGCATGCACCTACATAGGTATGTACATGTACATTATACACATACATATCTACCCTACCTATGCACCTACATACTCCCAAAAAACAAAATCATATCTAGCTAGAATTATTCAAATCCGCAATCATCTGCCAGGCAAGTAGCAAATACAAAAAAAAAAAAACACCGCAATAAACCTCTAACAAAAATTCCAAAAGTAACAAGGAAATAAGGACAATCAAACCGTATCGACAGAAAGATAAGCATGAAATATCGTACCTGCTTCAAACTTCAAAGAATTACCCAGACAGCATTCCCCAGAGGGATATTTTTTGGGATATTATACATTTTCGTGTTTTCGTTTTTATGCCCGGATCCATTTCACAAACCCGCACAAGCGATCGCAGCGACGTATGGACCGCGTAGCGGTCGTGGTCGGTGATGCCGATTCTATGTGTAGTTATTCAATGCTCATGATCATTGAATAACTACAAATAGAAGTGGACACCGCTCACTTTGAAGCGACATACGGACCTTCAATGCGGCGGAAATTTGAACTAACTTAGTGTATGCATATACCATCATTTCTAGGTTCGTTTCATAAGGAAAATTAATTTCCCAAAATAATCCCATGTTTATTTCATGACAAACTACCCCCTTATTTTTTTCTTATTCCTCTCATTGACAACATGCAAATGAAAGAGAAAGAACAATTATTTTTGTTATCTTTATTCTCAACTGATTGCATACTCATGATTGTGGCTGTGGAGTGGAAGTTATGCAAAGGAAACCTAAATCGGGTACTTATCGCATATTGCAAGTACCTAGGCATAACAAAACTGATGGATTTTTTTATAAGGATAACAATATGGAAAGAGGGAATATGAAATGAAGATCGGATAGATTCTTTTCGCATATAGTAGGCGTTTTTTATTTTACGCCAATGATCCATATATATCACTGATTTACATGATCTACAACAACAGTATATATCAATAAACCAAAGGGGCATCATATCAAACTTACTTGTCTTGGTTTCTGTATCCATCATTTATTGTATTGATAACCTACGTACTTAATATATATATTACATAGGTGGTGTTGATATTGTCTGTCATGGCGAAACCGAATTCAATGAAGATTCAAATGCTTTCGAGTTTCATGATTTTGATACGGAGGATTTATCAGAATCAGAGACAGTTCCAATTATGCAAGACATGGCTACACATTATTTTTCGGGATATATTTCTCATGCCATATCAAAGTTTTCTGCGCCTGATCAAAATGAGTCCCTCGTCAATATGAGGATATGAGGATTCAATTAATGGTGGTTAAGTCATTCCTACTACACATTTTGTAGAGTTATTGAAAAAAATAATCAAGTGTTTTGAAACTCAATGCTTTGAACAAAATATGCTAAAAACTCTTTTAAATTTGTGTAGGAACCAATTTGATCTTCCATGTTCCTTCGAACAGCACAGTCAAAAATTATTCAAGCACATCAAGCGGGTTCTTTTACGTGCGAAAATAAAAATAATTAACCCCAAGGCAAAATGCAAGAAAAGATGGAAATGGAAATGGTTCTCAGATCTCAGTTCAATTTGCATTTGTTTGGCCATGTTTAACTTCAAAATAAGAATCTGAAATCAGGTATGCACCACATTTTATCTAGGTATATCTATATATATAAAAATAAGTTGAATTGTGTTTGTCGTCAATGTTCTCTGTAATGCGTGAACCGATTTTGATTCTGGAAACTTCCCATGAAAGTGACGTTAATACCATGGTTTGTAGGCATATACGGTCTTTGCAGGTGTATTGGTTCATGAGTTATAGGGGGTCAAAATCTTATATTTCGAAAGCTACCAAATCGATTTGTGATTCGAGTGCATCAGTTAATCGTAATCCTGTAATGGACTTCTTGCCGGAAATTTACAATGAGGCAATGATTTGTATTGAAGATTTTTGTTTGTCGATTGCTAATAAAGTTGGGTATGCCATCGCCTAATCGTGCAATGCATGACATTTTTGATATAGAATTGCAACGTGAACTACAATACCTACGATTCGACAGTGAATGCGGAGCAAAAAAGGCGTACGATACCGGTGGATTTTATTTTCTAGATGCGCCTGGAGGCACCGAAAAAACGTTTTTAATTTCATTGTTTTTGGCAACGATTCGTTTCCAGTATAAAAATGGTGATGGTGGTCGGACAGCACATTCTGCTTTGAAATTGGCTATGAATTACCAAGTTATTGAAACTCCAACATGCAACATTTCAAGAACATCTGGAACGGCGAAAACGTTGCGGTATCATTATTTAGGATGAAAGCACTATGGCAAATAAGAAATCTGTTCAAGCATTGGAAAGAACAATGAAAGATGTTCGAAAATCGAGATACCTAATTCAGAGTCAGGCGATTTCAGACAAACATTGGACATCATTCATGGATCGACAACTGCCGATGAAATTAAAGTTGCCTAAAATCTTCATATTTATGGAGATTTGTTAAGTCGATGCGATGCCATTGCCAAATGATTTTTGCCGTGTCAAAAGAGAAATTGATTGAAAGCGCTTTCCCTAACATAACACAACAGTGCTACCATGTATGGTTAAGTGATAGAGCAATTTAAGCTGCTAAGGGCAAAGATGCAGTGAATTAAAAATGGGCATACAATCCAAGATTCCTGGCGACTTAGTACACCGAAAATGGAAAAGCCAAATATAGTGTAGCACATAGCATTACAATAAAAACAATTAACCACTGATTTAAATGAATTTGATATTTTATATTTATATTTTGCACTACGAAGTGTGCAGGGGGTCCGCTAGTTTTCCTATATATTTTAATTTTACATGAACTTGTGTGATAATAAACGGCAGAGTAAAAAAAAGTCTCAAAATGAGGTATGTACATGTATGTACATTATACACATACGTATCTACCCTACCTATGCACCTACATTATATACTCCGAAAAACAAAATCATCTAGTTAGAATTATTCAAATCTGCAATCATCTGCCAGGCCAGTAGCAAATAAAAAAAAAAACACTGCAATAAACCTCTAACAAAAATTCCAAAAGTAACAGGGAAATAAGGACAATCGTAGCGTATCGACAGAAAGATAAGCATGAAATATCGTACCTACTTCAAACTGGTTTACAACAAAAAATTACCCATTCAGCATTCCTCAGAGGGATATTTTTTTTGGGATATATTATACATTTTCGTGTTTTCGTTTTTATGCCCGGATCCATTTCACAAACCCGCACAAGCGATCGCAGCGACGTATGGACCGCGTAGCAGACGTCGTCGTCGGTGCCGATTCTATGTGTAGTTATTCAATGTCATGATTAAGAAAAATAGATCCAAATTAAAATAAATCTGTATAAAGTATTCAGTGTAGGCAGCAAAAATTGCTTCGTAGGCAGAACATCCACTAATAATTAAACTCACCGGGATAAATGAGTCATACACTCATGCAGCTTCAAAATGAATGTGATGAAACGAGATGGATTGATCACTCAAATAAAAAACACTCAGCAATATAGAGCAAACGAAAAAATGTATATGAATTTATTAATTTTCTTTTGTTTTTAAACACAAGATTTTAGCAAAAGAAAAAGAGCAAGACAACTCGTGAACTATTGCAAACCATGAAAAAAGTCAATGCAGTTATGTTGCAATACATTTTGAAATAAGGTAAAGTTGTTTTTATAGATAAAATCGATAATAAAGAAGGAGTCGAAAAGAGACACAGGCGAACTTGCGAACTGATTTTCCAAGTGTATATCTTTTACTCTCCGTCCGATACTCTTCTCCCTTTGGGAAAACACGGTATCTAACATTGGTGGCAGCGGTGGGATACCCAAAAAGGTCCCAACTACCAAACCAATCGCAGTGGTAAAATACTACTGAGGCGTACTGGGGCTATACACCAGGAAGTGATAAGTAATAAGTGAAGTCTCATAAACGTCCTGGCGAACTTCCAAAAGGGACGCGGAGGCTAAAATCGAGCAGTGCCAAAAGACCAGGTGTAACACACAATTTTAGGGCGTGAAGGCTACCCGGCAACCCATCAGTGGCGCGAGATGATACTGCCGACATCAACGAAAAAAAGTAAGGCCCAGAAAATACAAAAAAAAAACACCAAAATATATTAGGTAATATCCATTAATAATTTAAGTATATTTACATTTTTTTACACACACGTACACAAATTTCGCTCCAATCTCCTCCCTTTCCTATCTTGATTCATACGTAGTTCGTTTTGCTCTCCCTCCTCGCTCCACTGTCTTGTAAGCTGTAACCACCAACATTCGGCGCGTAACTAGGCAGACGACTAGGCAAGAAGAATTCCTTGCTGGTTTATTTAGAGATCTGCCTTTCGATATTCTTTCTGCCGAGGCATGGACATTGGACTTTAAGGTCGGAATAACGGACGTCTTTAATATCGTCCCGATCTTTGATGAGAAGTCCTCGGAACTGATTAAATTTATTTCCTGTGGGAACATTTTATTTTAAGCTGTGAAAGGGTCTGATCAACCGACGTTCCTCGAAATTGTCAAGACTCGTTTAGAAGGTCCCGCTTTCGAGTTAATCCAATTTCACAATCTGACTTCTTGGGCTGCCATTAGAGAAAAACTCGAGTCAAAGTATAAAGAGGAAAAGTCTCGAAACTTTGCTAACAATGAGCTGCTTTCCGTGAAGCAACGTCCCAAAGAAACGGTCAGGGGATTTGGCAACAGGGTGAATGCATCTCTAAGCAATTAAAAATCTGCAACATATGCCTTTACCCGCGATGAGGCAGTTAGGGCTTTTCTCATAGAGGAAAACAACAAACCGGCTACCCAAGTGTTCCAGGATGGTCTGAAAAATGACCAACTCAAATTGACAACCAAAGCTCATGGGGGAACTAGTCTGAATTTGGCAATAGGCCATGCAGAGGATCACGCAGCAAGAATAGATACTTCACAGGTATCAAACAGCAAATTTCAACATCCGAAAATATCCTGCCTGACTTATGGTAAAACCGGGCATAGACAAGAAATATGCTACCAAAACCGACAGTTCACCACACAATAAACGAGTGTCGGACTCGTTTATCTCGGGAAAACTACAATCCAAATTCAGGCCAAATACTCAACCCTAATCAGGAGACTGCCCCACTTGGAGGTATCCTCCCCTTGCCAATGACACGATGCCATTGCTCCGTGACTAGCCCTCCTCAATTACTATTGAGCTAGTCCCTATTGCACTTTACGCACACTTATCTAGTTACACATCTCAACGAACAAGGATTTAATCAGCACATGATTATTTATTTATCGTTTTTAGATTCTATGAATGACAATTGATCGTGAATTCATATCCTCAGTTTACGGGAATATAATTCATGCAAAAATGTAAAGTGTTTTTGGAAACATTCACTATATTTACTAAGCAGTTTATCATTAGCATTTCATATGAAGTAAATAAGTTATAATATAGATAATTATGTAGGTAGTTTAGGTTAAACTTGTAAGTATTATAAATGTATGAATAGAAAAAAATGTAAGCCAAAGAAAAGATAAACGTTTTGTACTCACTTTGTTTTTTTGATGGATGATGATGTCGATGCGATGAAGTTTGTGCACAAATTTCAGCAATTTTCGTTCATAGTTTTATAGGATATTATTAATTAAAGAGTCAAATCTATTCTTAGGCTTTTAGAATTAAGTTAATAATTAAGTTCATAAGTAGGTTATTGAAATATTTAGCAAATTAAAGACAAGGTTGGAAATTTGTTTATATATATAAATAGGTATAGACAAACGATTTTAGATGAATATTTTTCTTTTCACTTTCACACTTTGCTGTATTGCCGCACGAGTAAACTGTGATGCTGAAGACGATGCCGGGGTGAAGGTTAGAGATGGACGAATTGTAGGTAATTTTTTTTGCACGTGTACCGATGAATTTGGATGTTCATGCATGCATGTGATGATTTCGGCGGCTGTGGGTTACTTGAAGGGGTTGGTTTGGTTGATTGTTGGGACTCTCGTTAGAGATACCAAATGAATTTCCGTATTTTGGGGCCGAGCACTATCTTAGGCGGGTAGGCAGATGAAACTCGCATCAGCTTCAGCTAATACTCCTGGGCCTTTTATAAAATGGAGTATGGGTTAGGATGATTCCATAGGCACTTTATAAATTATTTACCTGTTTAAAATCCTCGTATTACAAAAATTGCAAAAATGCTAAGGAATTCTGCGATCCCAGCGTGGTTTTGAATTTTTTCTTTCCCGCAAATTAACCTCCGATCGGACGGCAGATTCTTAAACTGAGTTTATATCAGTACTTTTGGGAGGAAATTTATATTAAAACGCAAGAAATATGTAATACTGATTATAGGAAATGTAAAAAAACGATTGACTTACGTGGCAGAACACATACCAGCTACGCACAAGAAATCGGGAAATAGAAAAGAGCGCGTGAAAAGGTTATCTGGCTTTTATACCACTTCGAATTAGTCCAAAAGTTAATTTCGAAAATGGATGTTTGACTTCGAAAATGGAGTCAAAGTTGCTCGGAGTATGTTCGTACCTGAATCCGGTTGACATGTTCGTTCACGGAAGTGGTGGTTACTTTTCAAAAAAAAAATTATTGTGCAATAAGAAATGGTTTGCGAAATATTTACGCGCCAAGCACACCACAAAATCGTGAATTTGAAAGCCAGATCCTGGATTTGAAAGATACGAAAATGCTTTAAAAAAAATATTTGCTCCCGAAAAGATAGAGTTGACGTCGACCCACGTAACCCTGAGTACACCGCAAGGATATCAGATGTTACTTTTGTAGGTCCTTTAAATGATAGACCCCGATATTTTTCCCATCCATATTTTCGATTTCGTATAAACACTTGCCCACTGGACGGATGATTCTACATTTAACGAATTTTCCACACAGTTTCGAATTTAGGTTTTTCGATGCGTCACTTAGTACAAAATTGCGTCTATAAACCACTTCTCCTGGACAAAAGGACCTCTTAGAGCTTCGTAGGTTATAAGATTTTTCATTTCGAGCGTAAGCAAGTTTAATGTAATTTTTCACTCTGTCGCGTATTAAGTTCAGTTTACTATCTTGCGGTAGACAATGTAGTTCCCCACTATCGAGTCCTTTCAATTCCCGAAGGAGTTTGTAAACACTCGCGTGGGTACTCATATGTTGTCCATAGAGACAATAATAAGGTGTCATTCCAGTAGACTGGTGAACTGAAATACATAAGGCTTGTTGAATCTGAGAGAGATGTCTATCCCAATCCTTTTGGTCCTTCCCTATATAGCTCCTCATTGCAGACAAAATGGATTGCTTTACCCTTTCCGATGCATTTGCTTGCGGGGAGTAAACAGCATTTCGGATATGAGTACAACCATATTTTGAGAGAAAATGTTGAAAGTCCTTCGAAATAAACTGTTTTCCGTTGTCGCTATGGATGTACTCGGGAACACCGAACTGGTGAAAAACATTAGTTTCCATAAACTCGATAACTGCTTCAGTAGTAGCTCTACGCATTGCCTTATATATTACGTACTTTGAGAAACCATCTAATAAAACGAATAAATATGAGTTGCCTCTTTTTGTCCTGTCATATTAGACGATTTATTTTCCTTGCACACAGAACAGTATCGTATAAAGCTACGTACTTCTGTTGTCATATTTGGCCAATAGAAAAGTTCCCTTATCTTGGAAAGCGTCTTAAATATTCCACCGTGGGAACAGTCGGGAGGTTCATGAAAACGTTCAATAACAGACTGAGTTAGCTTCGTTGGTACCCATAACTTCCAATCAAACTCCGTTGTCAACAAATCATCTGAGTTTAGCGAATCCTTTCTATATACGCAACCATTCAATACTTTCAGCTCCGGAAAAGCTTTGGTGTTATTCATCACAGTCGAGATTAAGCCTATGTATTCAGGTGATTTGAATTCTGCAGAACTGAGATCGATGCTATCAGACGATGCTGTATGAGCAGAAAGTTCTTCATTGAATGCGAGAGAAAGAGCATCCGGCACAACGTTCTGTGTTCCTTTCCGATGTTGTATGGCGAAGGTAAAAGCTTGTAGTTTTAGCGACCATCGTGCCAATCTGCCGCTTAAATCTTTGAGCCCCATAAGCCACTTCAGGCTTGCGTGATCAGTCACGATGGTTAAAGCTTGCCCTTCAACATACGGACGGAACTTCTTAACTGCTTGCACCGCCGCAGAACATTCTTGCTCTGTCACGCTATAGTTGCGTTGACACGCATTAAGCTTTTCAGAGAAGAATGCTATAGGCTTCTCGTTGTTCTCCTCATCAGTCTGAAATAAAACACCACCTATACCATAGCCGGCGCAGTGGCTTAGTGGTAGTGTGTTGGGCTACTAAGCGAGGGGCTCAGGTTCGAATCCCGAGAGGGCCAAATTACATCTTAAGGTTTTTTTCCACTGCGCCACCTCTCGCGAACGTCTGACAAACATCCGAGAGTAAAACTGTCATGAATGAGCTTCTCAGTTAGCCGTTTGGACTCGGCGTAAAATTGTAGATCCCTTCCATTCGTCCCAAAAATTTAAAACCCACACAAAGGGAATGGTTACGAGAAGCTAGGCCTTGGGTCCCATAGACCTGTCGCGCCAAAATATTTATTTATTTATACCATAGCTTGAAGAATCGCACTGTATCGTAAAAGGCCTCGAGAAATCAGGATTTGTTAGTAAAGGAGCTGAAATAAGAGCTGCTTTTAAAGAATCGAAGGACGTTAAGGCCTCAGGAGTCATAGCGAATCGTTGGTTTTTCTTAAGGGTGTCAGTCAAAGGACTCGCAATTGCAGCAAAGTTTTGAATAAATCGACGGTACCAACCGCATAATCCTAGAAATCGTCGGACTTGTTTTCGTGATGTTGGTACCGGAAAATTTTTAACTGCTGACACTTTGTCTGGATCAGGTTAAATGTGACCATCTCCAACGATGTACCCTAGATACCTTAACTCTTTGAAACAAAATCGCGATTTTTCGACGTTGATTGTTAAATTTGCTTTTCGCAAACATTCCGCAACGCTCGCTGAGGTGACCAGCCAAATCCTTGGAGATAACTAGCAAATCATCTAGGTACACAACAACTTGTTCCCTTAGTGCGCTCGTGATCACTTTATCCATTAACCGGCACATCCTTTGAGCTGCATTACACAACCCAAAAGGCATGACAGTGAATTGATAAAGTGGTCGCCCTGGCACAGTGAAGGCCGTTTTTTCCCTAGACTCTTTCTCTAAGGGGATTTGCTAGAACGCATCCTTAAGATCCACACTGCTTATGAAGTGTGTCTCTTGCAGACGGCTCAGCAAACCCTCTATATGAGGAAGAGGATACGCAACTTTCTTCGTGAGTGAGTTCACTTTCCGAGAGTCTTAACAAAGTCTGTTCTTACCAGGTTTCCTGATCAGAACGATGGGTGAACTCCATGAACTGTTACTCTCTTCAATCACTCCCAAAGAAAGCATGCGATCTAATTCACTATATATCATCTCCTGGATGGCTGGTGAGACAGGATAATGTCTCTGTTTGACAGGCTCGGCATTTCCAGTGTCTATGACATGTTCCTGGAGCGAAGTTTTGCCTAAGCCTTGCTCAGTGAAAGATGGAAACAGAGCGACTACTTGCTGTAGGCTACGAGCCTCCGAGTCAGTTAACTCAAGTTTTCGCGGTTCTTTTTCGTCTTTGTTCAATACTTCAATGGGTATTTCTTCTATTTCACTAATAATATTAGGCGCTATACCAAACTTCAGCCAAAAATCTATACCTAGATACATAGCTTGAGATAAAGACGGTATAAGGTAAAGATCGAGATATTCTTGTTTGTTATTAAATTTAACAGGCACCTTAATCCTACCTTCGATAGATTGAGGTTTTCCATCTGCGGTTCGTATGAAGGATGAAAACTCAAGAATGGGAGTTTTTAAAACACGTATCAACTCCAAGCAGTCCTTTCCAAGACAAGAGATGCTTGCCCCGCTATCTAATAACCCCACGATTTCTTTTCCAGCTATTTCGACTTTAGCATATGGCCGGGAATCTATCGTGCTCGTTAGGATACTACTGCAGGATATGATTTGCTTAAATAATTTTCTCTTTTTATATCGTAGGCGTGTTTTTAAAAATGTGTTTGTCTTTTCAGTGACCTTCAGTTCTTCAATGTTAAAAATGTGTGCCCTGAGCTGGTTGTACTTCCTCAACCTTTCCTCGTATGGCAAGTTACGAAATTTGAATTTATTTAAAGTTAAGTCAGGTATTTTTATGTGTGCAGGATTACAAACAGAGGTAATATCATAATCTGCAATCGTATTGGTGCATGCGTCGACCATTTTTACTCCGGATATGTCTGCGTCGAACGAGACTCTCCGGTTCTCATCTCGTTCGGTAACGCGTTTTCCAATGGAGGACTAAATCTTATGCAACTTGAAACTGTTACACCATCCGCACCACATCGAAAACAGAATAATCTATTTACTGGCGATGGGCAATCTGTGAATAAATGACCTTGACACTTGCAGTTATAGCATTTAGGTACTTTGATTGCGGAAGGTTTCCTGTACATAGAAGAGTGACCATTCCCTGGGCCAGAAACTGCAGATATGTCAAATCGCTCGCTTTCGCAGCTAAATGGATCAGTCATTTCTTCAATCTCGTGAACTGATTGATACGGAACATTTCTATTTGGGATGGTGAATCGGGACTGAATCATTCTCTCAGTTCGTTTGCATTCGTCTTTAAAATGCTCAAGGGAGTACAATTTCATGGGGTAAATGAAACTCATTAACTTTGCACTGATGTTTGTCCGAAGAATTTGAATGAGATCCTGTTCCCTGATTTGTTGGCGTAACTGGCTTTTTAACCGTACTATGGTACTGAAAAAGTCTTCAAAGCTTTCCCGAGGTAATTGCTTTCTATCCATTATCTGTTTAATAATTTCGAAATCATTCTCATGATAGTGCCATCATATTTAAGGCCCCAATCAGACGGACCATTAGATGACCTTGAATGCCTTCGCCTATCATCAGGAAGAGGTATATTTATATTGCTATTGTTGTGTAAGTCATTGTTTGGAAAGTCTTCTACCTGAAGATTATGATCTTGTTGAATGTTTTGGACATTCACGGATTGAATTGGCTCATGATTGTTTGACACAACATTCAGAAATGAATTAATTGCCTTCTCAACATTTTGTTGTATCAAAGACGGAATGAGATTACCTAGTGTGTCGTTTACTACTTGTTTGATATGTTCGTCCAGATGTTTTAGCTTAGGCGCATTTCTAGAAATGTACTGTGCATGCGGAACATTAGGCTGTGGAACATTGACCTGAGGAACATTGTTCCTTGCAGCATTTATTAAGTTTGCATGTGCAACATTTAAAAAACTATTCACTTGCTGATTACTCGTTGGAGTGAACTTTGCAGCAGCATGTTGCTCAATAATTGATTCGTCCGCTAATATAGAAACGCGTGGATTTGATACACTCGTTACGGTAGAAGTTGTAGTTTGAATAACAGCACTAGTGGTAACAACACAATTTGGTGCTTCTTCAATGTGAGAAAGAGAATGATTGAAGCTGTAATCAAAATCAAGATTTTCTCTTAGAATTCGATTAGGAGTCATTGATGATCTTGGGGGGGAGTGTCTAAGCGGTTGGAAGCTATTGTGGTGCACATTGTTGGGTGTGTCAACATTACGTAATGTTTGTGAACGCGTTGCAATGCCTTTCGACTGTTTAGGTACAGCTCCGCTATTTTTGTTGTTTTGGTTCATGTTTTGTTTTGATTCCAATTTTCGTTTAACGAAGAAGAATTATTTTTGTTGCGAATTATGCTTGTTGTTGTTAGGAAAGAGAGTTTGTTTCATATGAAGATTTCGTTGAGACATGTGTTTGATTAAGTGTACGGGAAATGAGTAAGCTGATAAGAGTTCATGTATTTGAGAGAGAAAGAAATTGATAATGATATGGTGAAATGATATGCATAAGGTGTTGAATTGTTGGTCGGTACTTTGTCGATTTAATAGGTATACTTTGGACTGTTGAGCGAATTCTTCAACGACTCAAAATATAATAACCTATCACGAATATTAGGAGACTGTATATGGCAGCTCGAGTTCGTTGATGATCAGTCGACTCGGTCTCATATTCGTCAATCCTGTTTACTAACTATAGTACCTTCAACTGGTTAGTGAGAAATTGTTTTTCAGATGGTTGACTTATTTAGCAATCATTGCTGAAATACAAGTAGCAATGCAAGTTTCCGCAAGAAAGCTTGCTAGTTGTGGTACTAATACCTTTATTGGTTGATATTAGTGTAAACCACAGGGTAAGAACCTATTATTAGAAGTTGGTCCTCACGTTTTGGGCGCCATTGTAGCGTGGACGGGTCTGGTTGGTGAAAATTACCAAACATAGCAGCAGCAGCGGCACGCTTGCGGATGCTCAGCTTCAGCTTGACGGTGGGGTGGGATCTTGCTGCTGGCTACCCATATCTTACAAAAATTATCGTGCCTTTGGAAAAATGAAAGAGATATACCCGACGTGGGGGTAATGACACTCAGAGATCCTTGCATACCTGAGGTTATTGAGTGATATTTTAGTAACGAAGTTTAAATGAGTGAGAAGAAAGAGCAAATTAAAGAGTATATGAATTCCATATCAGCTATAGTGTCTGATGGTATTGACACTTGGAGGTACCCTCCCCTTGCCAATGACACGATGCCATTGCTCCGTGACTAGCCCTCCTCAATTACTATTGAGCTAGTCCCTATTGCACTTTACGCACACTTATCTAGTTACACATCTCAACGAACAAGGATTTAATCAGCACATGATTATTTATTTATCGTTTTTAGATTCTATGAATGACAATTGAATTCATATCCTCAGTTTACAGGAATATAATTCATGCAAAAATGTAAAGTGTTTTTGAAAACTTTCGCTATATTTACTAAGCAGTTTATCATTAGCATTTCATATGAAGTAAATAAGTTATAATATAGATAATTATGTAGGTAGTTTAGGTTAAACTTGTAAGTATTATAAATATATGAATAGAAAAAAATGTAAGCCAAAGAAAAGATAAACGTTTTGTACTCACTTTATTTTTTTGATGGATGATGATGTCGATGCGATGAAGTTTGTGCAAAAATTTCAGCAATTTTCGTTCATAGTTTTATAGGATATTATTAATTAAATAGTCAAATCTATTCTTAGGCTTTTAGAATTAAGTTAATAATTAAGTTCATAAGTAGGTTATTGAAATATTTAGCAAATTAAAGACAAGGTTGGAAATTTGTTTATATATATAAATAGGTATAGACAAACGATTTTAGATGAATATTTTTCTTTTCACTTTCACACTTTGCTGTATTGCCGCACGAGTAAACTGTGATGCTGAAGACGTACGTGGCAGAACACATACCAGCTACGCACAAGAAATCGGGAAATATAAAAGAGCGCGTGAAAAGGTTATCTGGCTTTTATACCACTTCGAATTAGTCCAAAAGTGAATTTCGAAAATGGAGTCAAAGTTGCTCGGAGTATGTTCGTACCTGAATCCGGTTGACATGTTCGTTCACGGAAGTGGTGGTTACTTTTCAAAAAAAAAAATTATTGTGCAATAAGAAATGGTTTGCGAAATATTTTCGCGCCAAGCACACCACAAAATAAACTCTCAACAGATACCACACCAACTCTATCAAGATCCAGTACAAACCACACCTACCCTAGAAGAAACCTCCCCTAATAACACGGGAAAGGATTATTCTCGGGAAGGAACATCCGGCAACCTCTCTCGAGTAACCACCGAAGCCGAAGTCCACCGAAACCAAGCCCCGCACATAAACTATACGTTTCACGATACCCGGTTCCACGCCTCTGAAGGAGAGCCTACTGCTGCACAGCCCCAAGAACAGAGTGATAACACCAAATCGGAAAAGGAAATGTCGGATGAAATACGGATAAAACCCAGAGGTGAGTAAATAGTAGAAATACCATTTAACTGCAATAATGATGTAGTGTTGCGGAAAAAACAAGTCTGCCCTTGAGTCTTTATGGATCCGTAGCCAAGTCTCATCAAAATCACGTTAAAGTTCTACAGCTCAACGTAAATGAGACCGAGTCAAAATTAAAAATACCAGACCTAGAATTAGAATGGGACAATTTGGACGACTTTGAGTGTATAAACGCTTACCCTGAGCTAGACCCAATGCATAACCGATTAAAAAAATTAGAAACTCTACTCAAACTAGATCACTGCATTCCAGAAGAGAAAACAGAAATTACCAAAATTTGCACCGGGCGATGTATTAACGTACACTAGTGCAATTACACATGTTCTTGAAACTAAACCTAACAAACCCCCTATTTTGATACGACCATATCGACTTCCCGAATATAGCAAGGCAGAAATTCATAAACAAGTCAATGAAATGCTAGGCAACGATATTATAGTCATAGTCCATGGAATTCAACCCTGTTACTTGTCCCGAAGAAACCTGACGCTCAAGGTCGTCGATTAATTGACTCAACTGTGGATGATGTGTACCCATTGCCCAACATAACTGACATATTCGATCAATTGGGTAAGGGAAAATATTTGTCCACTCTCGATCTAGCTAATGGATTTCATCAGATCCTTGTTGAAAACTCTGACCGAGGGAAAACCGCACCGGACATTTACTTTTCAACGAATGATAAATAATGTCCTAATGGGAATAATCGGAATGGGTTGTTTCGCCTATGTAAAGGACACTGTCATCTACGTGTATGATTCTGATCTCTATGAACATAACAGCAAGCTAATAAGCGTTCTGACCAGGTTACGGCAGTATAATCTCAAACTACAACCCGAAAAATGTCATTTTATGCGAAAAGAGCTAATGTATCTGGACATGTGATAAGTGAAGAAGGAATAAAGCCGGATCCCGAAAAAATTAAAAATTAAAATTAAAAACGCTGAAGGCATTATATCCTTCCTGGGATTCGCTGGCTACTACAGAAGATTGATAGATAATTTCTCCATTATAGCAAAATCACTAACGAATCTCTTAAAAAATAAAGTGCACGACTGGATCGCACGAAACTTTCTCGTTCATATAATCATTTTGGTTGGTTTATTTTTATTTTATTAAACAAGATTTTTCAAATTGGTGATGCTCGTAGGTGGCTATGACTCGAAGTAGGGTTTGTGATGTAAGAATTCAGAGATTTGTTTTTGAATTTGCACGTGTTTGGAGGTAAATGAAGTGCGGGTTTCTGATAGTGTAAACTCCAATTGGTTGGAATTATTTTAAGGTTCATGACTAATATGGTTGAAAAAAGAAGAAGTGGAAAATATTTGCTAAAAATGAATTTCTAGTAGTTGTGATTACATTTTAACTGGTAGTGCGGTACTGCTTATAAGACGGCATTCTTTGCATTTCTCTAAGAAAAACTAAGAACGGGGTTTTATTAAGAATACTTATGTTATCTTAAATAAGCATTTTAGTCAAAATCTTTAGAGCTGATTTTGGAAAATAATGCGTACAAAATAGCTACAAATATTGCAATGTTGAGTTCAAAAAATAATCTTGCTCAACTATTCAGTAAAAACTGAGTATAGGGTATTTATTTATTTATTTCAATCAAATGAGTACATCTACTGTTCTCGCTAGATTAGATACTTAATACAAAAAAATTATACTTAAAAATTACCACCAAAGCCTAACAAAAGGATTAGTTTATTCCTAAACGATTCTCTACTAATATTAAAATTAATAATATCACAATATTTATTGGATTCCCTAAGGCATCTTGAAACTGGTTCATTGTAACCGTAGTTAACCCTATGATAGGGTATATGAAATAAAAGGCGGTTTCTAAGAACTCTCACAGGAGCATAAAATTCAACTAATGATAGTAGAAAAGGGCAATCGATATGACCATCTATCAAATCACGAATAAACATAACGGAAAAATATTGTCTCCGTCTGAAAAGTGGTAACATACCTACCAAATAATTTGCACCTCGTCTCGTAAGATGGCATTTCAATATTTCATCGCAGTCTACGAACAGCTACTCTAGTAAGCCGCTTTTGGATCTTCTCAATTCTAAAAGAATGTACTTCGTAAAATGGATTCCATATTATACTGCAGTATTCAAGATGTGATCTGACAAATGCAAAAAATAGACATATAAGAGTATGAGGATCTTGAAAGTCTTTCGAATTCCGCAATAGGAATCCAAGCATCTGGTTACCTTTGGCAACCAAAAACTCAATGTGTTTGCAAAAGCTAAGTTTTATGTCAAAAATAACTCCAAGATCTTTTTTGGAGCAATTAATGGACAAAGGGGTATTATCGATTACGTACGTAAAGGGAATTGGAGAGAGGTGACGATAAAAAGAAAGGCTTTGACATTTAGAGACATTGAGATGAAGGTCATTGTCATTACACCAAATAGAAAGACGTTTAAGGTCTTCTTGTAGAAAAATACAATCTTGAACTGAACGTATTGGTCGGAAAATCTTCAAATCGTCGGCAAACATAAGACACTGGGAACTCAAAAACAAGTCAGGAATGTTCACGATGTTAGTATTACTCGGTTTTAAAAGTTTTATCTAAATCGAAAATGGCGTTTTCGAGATACGGACAGTTTTTTAAAACCGCGTTTATGATGATTCCAATGGAAAACTAAGTACCCAATACTGCTGAGAACATCAATTTTACTCCAAGTATGTATTTTGGTCAAAATCGCTTTAGCCGTTTTCATATAGGTAAAACGAAAAAAAAACAAATTCTCAAAATATGCCTTTTTTCAAAAATCTATTATAGACAATTTAGAAAAAAACGCAGTTTGCTATCATGTTAGGGATGACCATATTAAATAAAAAATTAATTTTTGTTGCAATCGTATTACCCGTTTTCGAGATAAAGCCACTTTTCAAAAGTACCGTTATTCGACTTTATAGCCAAAAACCCCATGTTAACCCCATATATGGTAGTGCAAGTATACATTTTGGTTAAAATCGTTAAAGCCGTTTTCAAGTAAACCATAATTAAGTAAAGTCTTAAAAAACTATTTTTTTCCAAAATAGTCCGTTGAACGATGATTTAGGGGAAAACTGAGTTTGCCATCATGTTGGGAATGACCGTATTACCTTAAATATGAATATTTGTCGAAATTGTTTTGGCCGTTTTTGAGATATGATCAATTTTCAAAATCACCGTTATTCGATTTTTCTGCGGAAAAATGGGTATGCAGCCATCTTAGTTACACCTACTTAAGCACAAATATAAATTTTGGTTGAAATCGTTAGAGCCGTTTTCGAAAAACTCAAAATTGCTGAATACCGGTACAACGGCAACTCTTAACGTGCAAAAAAAAATGGCCCCGAACTGTAAGCCCACCAACTCCAAATCCGAAGTTTGAAATAAAAATGTTTATCTATAGTTGAACCGGCATTCGAATATACAGATTGGAAAAATTCTGCAAAACTGTTGCTGATCATCATCAATTGACTGGAAAATCATCACTAGTTTTTTGAGAATTGATAAAATTCCAAAAATTGTTCGGCGATGATTTTATTTTTGATCCAATATCATTAATATAGGTTGAGTAGGCAAGGTGGATAGAAATTTTGAACTCAGTTCTGAGTTGGCGATATATATTATATTCGTCATTCAACATACTTGAGCGCCACTTCTTATAGGCTCTGTTTTTAAGAATCTTAAGTCTATGCGTTCCTTCATTATCGCAAGGACAAATACCGTTTTTAAGATTATTAATTTGAACAACAGCGACAAAATCAAAAATTAAATTGCTTAAAACGCGATAAAGTACCGAATAGAGTTTATCAATTTCTAAAGTTAAGAAAGGAATCCAGTTAAAATTGCAAAGCTCATTACAATGGTCATCATAGTTAACATTTTTAAAATCAGATTTATAGGAAATAGTAGTATTTAAAACATTATAATCAAAATGATAAAGCAAATTAGTGAAGTTAGACTTCTGGTGACATAGCTTTCGTCATTGTTCTTAATTGGGTTCAGTTGAAGAAGTCCAATGGATTGCAAGGAATCGATGATTTCGGCATCAATAGGTGATAAGGCATTGGCGGGGGTAAGATACGTGCAAACAATATCTCCAGCAGTCCATTCAATTTTGGATTGGTTAAAGCGGATATAAGACTCTCCACATAACAAACAAGGAACAAACTACCATAGTGAAAATAAGCAGATACACAAATAAAATCGTTCAAGATTAGTGTACAGTGTTATTGAAAAACCAAGTCCGCTTACGAATGCATTGGGTGGACATAATACAGTGTTTAAGTGAATAAATAGAAAACTATCTTTTAAAACTCAACAAATGGCAGCTAACAATCAAAACATTGAAGAGCTAGCCGCAGAGCTCCAACGAAGAAACCAGCAACTAGAAGCATTGAGAAACGCATACCAAGACCTTCAAAACCGAGAGCGAAACGTCAGACAAGACCAACTCGTCAACAATGTGAAACACAATAAATTCGTTTATCCGAAATGTGGATTATTACTTAGCCGAGATTGACAACGAAGAAACGAGACGAAGATTTACCTTCTCGATCTACCACGAGAAAATCCAGGGAGAGGCGAAGAACACGGTGATAAATGTACCACAACCACAACAACTCGGAACTCATCAAAGCAACGCTGAAATTGCGCTACAAGCCGGACATCGAGCCTTTTCAACTATACCGAAGAATAAGCAGTCTAAAAGTAAATAGCGTAAGTGAACTTGCAATAGAAATACAACAATTAAAGCATAAAGCTGATGAATTAATTATATATTACCAAGGTGATAATTTTATAAATCTAAGTAACATTAGTGGAATCCTCTTAAATACTATTAAAGAAATGGCACAGGGAACACTCTTTGTTCTTAATTGAGTTGAATTAAGAAATAGAAATTAAGAAATAAAAATGCGCAACGTAAACGTTATAATCTTTAATTGTCCTACTTAGTGCACGGTTAAATAACAAGTGACTTGCAAAATTACATATTAGTTCCCTAGAAGCTTCGCCGTCAATCCCTACTGTTACTTTATATAATATCTTCTATGGTGAAAAGACTGGTCAATGAACTTTTGAATTTGAATTTAAATTCTTACATACTATTACATTTTCTTTGCCGGTTGAAGGGTTGTGATGCGTTTTATGAGAACACAAGCGTTCTCACTTAGCCTCTCACAATCAACTCCTACTCTCACCTCCACGTTGGTGACTGGTGGGTGCCTAGTACCTCGACTGGAGATTGGGTAACCAACCCCTTTGGAAGGTCGTTGGTGGCAGCAGACGAGAGAGGGGGGGAGGGAGTGTTTTCTCACTAAGGCACTTCCTCTTGTTCCAGACGGCAGCGGAGGAATTCTCTAGATGGAATCAACGGTGGCGTCTACAGTTCCAGTCAGGCCGAACTATTTAGTGTAACCCCTATATGGGCTGCTTCGACATATTCGAATACCAGGTCTATAGGGATTTCCAATACTGAGCCAGGGTGTTGGAGAAGAGTTGGTGGCGGATGAACCCTTAATGGGCCAACGGCAGCGCTCACATCCCAAAGTGGGTTACTGGCACCGGAATAACCGGCCTGCTGTCCTAGGGTAAAAACAAGGGCCTGGCCCTCCAGGTTGGGGGTTGTGCCGTCGGGGTAACTTCCCGACCACGGAAAAAAGTACTAGTTATGAGAGAGACACGAGGAGCCTCGGATATTGAATTCCCTCAAACGGCAACTAGACCCGGAACGTCAACGGACAACGACATGAGAGTATGCACCTGGAACGTGCGGACGCTGTATACCCCAGGTGCTACTCAAAAACTTGAGTCTGTCCTCACGCGGTACAAGGCAGGCATTACCGCGATCCAGGAGATACGATGGATAGGATCAGGTATGATGAAAAGGAAAAATTGCGACATTTATTACAGCTGCCATAAAAGATTGCATGTATTAGGATGCGGATTCGTCGTGGGAAATCGGCTTAGGACAAAAGTTATTGACTTTAAGCCGATTAGTGATCGCCTGGCTGTGATCCGCATCAAAGCTTGTTTCCAAAACATAAGCCTAATATGTGCACACGCCCCTACCGACGAGGCTGAAGACCCCATCAAGGAGGAGTTTTATGACCTCCTGGATGGAGCCTACGGAGCCTGTCCGGAGTATGATGTAAAAGTTGTACTCGGGGACTTCAATGCTAAAATCGGAAAGGAGAACATCTTTGGCGGGTTAGTTGGTAAGCACAGAATCCACGAAACGACAACAGACAACGGCTACCGACTAATCGATTTTGCAGCAGCTCGTAATACGGTGATAAGTAGCACTAGGTTTCCAAGGCTTAGGATCCACACAGCAACCTGGCGCTCTCCAGACGGTCGAACCGCCAACCAAATCGACCATGTGCTAATCGATGCGAGGCACGCATCCAACATCCTCAACGTGCACACATATCGAGGGGCAAATGTCGACTCTGACCATTTTCTTGTCGCGGCAAAATTCAGAGCTCGACTGTCCAACGAGAAGAAGCTGCGAATCGCCCAGAAGAGGAAATTCGACGTTGGACGCCTTAGCACACCTGGAGTAGCCAGAGTCTACAGAGAGCGCCTGAGTGAGAAACTCTCCATTGTGCATTCACCCACCACAGACGCCAACAACCAGTGGTCCCAGTATCGCGACATCATCAAGGAGGTAGCCGAAACTACTATAGGGTACCAGCCACCCCAGAGAAAAAGCCCGTGGTATGATGATGAGTGCGTTCGTCGGAAAAAGGTGACAGAAGATGCACATATGAAGACGCTGCAGCGCAAAACAAGGGCAGCGAGGGAAGAGTATCGAACCAGGAGGAGGGAGGAGAAGAAAATCCTGCGTCGAAAGAAGAGGGCCTACGCAGTCTCCCAGCTCAAGGAGATCGAAGAGTCTCGCGATCGAAACAACATCCGGAGGTTTTACAAGAAAGCCAAGCAACTGGCTGCTGGCTTCAAGACCGGAACGCAGGCTCTTCGAAACAGCGAAGGAAATCTAGTCACCGAAGCGCAGGGAATAGTAGATGTGTTTAAGCAGCACTTCCAGGAGCTGCTAAATGGGCATCATGTGGAGAGAGTGATAGGGCAAGAAGAGAACCCACGTCCAGTCAATGAAGAACCAGTTCCACCACCCAGTATAGAAGAAGTTGGCTTAGCTATAAAAAAGCTTAAGAACAACAAGGCCGCAGGCTCTGATGGTTTACCAGCGGAGCTCTTCAAATACGGTGGTGATGTTTTGGTAGGGCGCATGTACCAAATCATCAACCAAGTATGGGTGGAAGAAAGCATGCCCGATGACTGGACTATCAGCTCCATATGCCCCATCTACAAAAAAGGCGATCCTATGTCTTGCAAGAATTATCGAGGCATATCCCTGCTTAATGTCGCATACAAGATCCTATCCAACGTACTGTGTGAACGTCTTAAACCGTTCTGCAACACACTAATCGGCACGTACCAGTGTGGCTTCCGGCCCGGCAGATCGACCATAGACCAAATTTTCACACTGAGGCAAATCCTGGAGAAGACCAATGAATTTCAAGTCGAGACTCACCACCTATTTATCGACTTCAAAGCCGCATATGATAGCATTCATCGTCAGGAGCTCTATATGGCGATGGCCGAATTCGGGATCCCGGCAAAACTGATCCAGCTGTGTCGCGTTACGCTGGAAAACACGCGCTGCTACGTGCAATTTGGAAGTAGCTCCTCCGAATTATTTCAAACTTGCACCGGATTTCGGCAAGGAGATGCGCTATCATGTGACTTCTTCAATCTCGTGCTGGAGCAGATAGTGCGCAGGGCAGGTGTCAACACGGAAGGCACTATCTTCAACAGATCCGTACAGCTACTGGGGTATGCGGACGATATCGACATCATCGGTCGCTCCCAGCGTGCCGTGATAGAGGCTTTTACGGCGATTGAAGAACAGGCGAAATTTGTTGGCCTTGAAGTAAACGAGGACAAGACTAAGTACATGCTATCAACAAACAAACAAGCATCTGTCCACCGCCTAGGACAAAACGTCACTGTTGATAGCAAAAATTTCGAGGTAGTTAGGGAGTTTACCTACCTCGGAGTAAACATAAACTCCACGAATGACACCATAGTGGAGATCCGGCGAAGAATTACCCTAGGAAACCGCTGCTACTTCGGTTTGGCAAAGCAATTGGGTTCAAAACTCCTAACTCGAAGGACGAAATGTACGCTTTACAAAACACTCATCCTGCCAGTTCTGCTTTATGGCGCCGAGTGCTGGACGATAAGCAGGAAGGGAGAGCTGATACTGGGCTCCTTCGAAAGAAAAATTCTTCGACGGATTTTTGGTCCTGTGTGCGAGGAGGGCGAATGGAGGAGAAGATACAACCGCGAACTCTATGAGCTGTACCAAGATGTGGATGTAGTCCAAAAAGCCAAAATACGTCGACTACATTGGCTCGGCCACATCGAGCGAATGGATAATAATGCTCCAGCTAAGAGGATCTTCGAATCCCAGCCCCCAGGTTCGAGACGACAAGGAAGACCGAACCTCCGGTTCAAAGACCAAGCCATCGCGGATGCCAGAGCGCTTGGTCTGGAAAATTGGAAGAAGCGTGCCCGGGATCGCAGAGGATGGAAGGCTGCAGTGTCTCAGGCAGAGACTCTCCACGGGTCGGGAGCCCGTTAAGTAAGTAAGTATTACATTTTCTTTGGCGAACAGTGTGTGTAACATAATTGCAATATTCTATGGCTATTTCATTCATTAATGCCCCCATATTTAACATAAGGCTAGACGAGCTGATCGTAATTATCATACAATGATACAATACGTTTCTCTCTCTTCCTTTCTCTTATACCATTATTTGTTGGCTGAAGGGGGACCGCAGATGGATTCCTTCCTACTTACATTTGTAGAGGAAGAGAGACAACGCATTGTTGTAACCATTTTTAGTATTGTGTGTAGCAGATTTGACATTTCGTGTTTATTTAATTTTGCTTGGTCGGTCCGTAAGATTGTTGACGCGAGTGATTTTCTTTATTGCTCATATTATGTGCCAGTCATCTGAGATTATGTATTTCTCATTAAATGGAGATTTGTTTCCATATCTCAGTGACTAGCCAAATATGCGCAATATTACCAATTCCACCATGTCAAATGTGCGTTTTCCACAATTATAAAAATTGTTAATAGTGCTTTTTATAAATAGTAACAAACAATAAGTGATAAGTGATGAATGTTGTGTTGGGAACCAACATGCTCCCGGCCTTCGGGGACGAAGTTTTAGATGTCCTTACGTCTCGGGATTTCGCCATAACCTCCTTTAGCATGTGTCTGGTGGTGTTGCTACTTTGTTGTTGTGATCTTGGCCGGATCGGTGATTTTGTGCTTGTTCTCGTTGTGAGTTTTATTTGCAAAATAATAAACAAAAGATAAGCATTAGTAAATTGGTTTGTGTAATCAATATACGTAATATGCAAAAATTAAGGTGTTATTAATGTTTATTGGCACTGGATCTGGACTCCCTTTTGGTTGTAAGGGATGGTAAAGTTCAAGAAGGGTGAGTTTTTTTGTAGATATAATAGTTCATGGTTTTGATATAGATAATAGTTCATAGTTATTAAATGGTACGTAGGTTGAGGGGGGAACGCAAATGTTTTTTGTTTATAATTATTATGTATTGTTCATTGGTTCAGATACCGGCAAGGGGGATAATTTTACAATTGGCCTTTTAAGTATCGATGTGCTTGTTTTTATTGTCGCGACGCGCGTTAGACCGTCTGAACCCGGATGTAATTTGGTAATTCGCGCGAGTGCCCACGACGAGGGTGGTAAGTTGTCTTCTTTGACAATAACGATGTCTCCAACGTTGAGGTTAGGCTGCCTCTGCAGCCATTTCGGTCGTTGTTGGAGCAGATGAATGTATGATACGCTCCACTGCTTCCAAAATTCTTGCAGGAGCCGCTGAATATAGCGCCATTTGTCTAGGCTGCTGAGATTTGTGTCGTTTAGATTTCTTTCGGGGACTGTATGCATTGATCCGCCGATGAGAAAATGACCAGGAGTCAAAACTGTTAGGTCATCGGGATCCGAAGACATGGGGCATAGTGGTCTCGAATTGAGAAAAGCTTCAATTTGGGTAAGCAATGTCGAGTACTCCTCGAATGTCAACTTGGAGTTCCCAATGGTTCGTTTGAGGTGGTGCTTGATGGACTTGACTCCCGCTTCCCAGAGCCCTCCGAAATGAGGTGATGAAGGGGGATTGAAATGCCAAGTTGTATTTCTTGCGGCGAGTTCTTTGGCCACTTGTAAGGACCATTCAGACGAAATAAATTTGCTGTCCCTTTTTAGTTCGTTGTGGGCTCCTTTAAAATTTGTCCCACAATCGCTGAATAAGTTAGCGCATGCGCCTCTTCTGGCGACAAATCTTCTGAACGCGGCTATAAAGGCAGCCGTACTTAGATCATGAACGAGTTCAATGTGTATGGCCTTTGTTGAGAGATATACAAACACCGCTATGTATCCCTTTAAGATTTTATTGCATCGCCCTTTCCATGCCTTAATTTCCATAGGTCCGGCGTAATCCACTCCGGTGTTTGTGAAAGGCCTTGCGCATGTGACTCGTTCAGCTGGGATACTCCCCATTAGCTGCTGCTGCATTTTTGCTTTATGGCGATGACATCTAACACATTTATGAATAATGGATTTTGACAATCTCTTGATATTCGTTATCCAATATGTGTTTCGAATTTCGGCCATCATCAGTTGCACACCACCGTGAAGGGTTCGCTGATGGATGTCACTCACAATAAGTTTGGCGAAGTGGTGCGAATCCTTCAATATCAAAGGATGCCGTTGATTGAACGGCAGTGATGAGTTGCTTAATCGACCTCCAACCCGTAGTAATCCTTTCGAGTCGAGAAACGGGTTTAGGCTCAAAATTTTGCTTCTCTTACAAACATGATTGTTGTTTTTTAATGATAAAATATCTTCCAGGAACAATTCTTTCTGTACTATTTTGATAAGTTGTTGATGTGCTGAAGACAGTTCGCTGGGAGTGATGGGATATTCGGTAAGTGGTTTCTTGTTTTGTGGGTTTTTTATATTAGCGAAATATCTTCGCCATATAGAAACCGTTCGAACCATTCGCCATAATGTGGAATATTGCGCGAAGAATGCCTTGTTAATAGTGCAGTGAGCTACTACATGTGCGAGTTTGGGCATTCTATGAGCGTTGTGTAGATTTGTTTGATAGAAGCCTACCTGAAACTCAGTTTGATTGATTTTTCCCTTTTTTTCCAGATTAGTTTCCATTGGAATCGCTGCTGAAAATTCATTTATGGTGAAATTTTTCAAAAACTTGGGACCATGCCACCACAACTGGTTGTCGACGAGTTCCTCTGGTGAAAGTCCTCGTGAACCGATGTCTGCAGGATTGTCCTTGGAGATGACGTGCCTCCAAATTGTGGGGCTGGTGAGAGTCTGGATCTCAGACACCCTATTAGCTACAAACGTAGTTCTTATTATCGGACTTCCTTTCATCCAAGCTAGTGCGATCGTGGAGTCGCACCATGCAAACACTTCTGGATCATGGAATTGCATTGCCCGTGATATGAGGCGTAAAAGTTTCGCTAAGAGAAGAGCTGCACATAACTCTAGACGGGGTAATGAAATACATTTCAATGGCGCCACTCTTGTTTTCGACGCTAGGATGTGTATGTGCTCCCCGCCATTTTTAATTATTCGAGCGTATACCACAGCTGCGTATGCCTTCTCAGAGGCGTCGCTAAAGCCATGTAGTTGTACCTCATCGGAGTCTTCATATTGGATCCATCGAGGTATTTAGATGCGCTCAAGGGCTATGAAACCATTTCGTAGATGTTTCCATAGATCTTCCGTCTCTTTGGAGATTGGGTTATCCCAATCTAACTCTTGGATCCATAGCTGTTGTAAGATCAGCTTTGCCTTGATAATACAGGGCGATATCCACCCAAGAGGGTCAAATAGTCTGGCAATGTCTGCCAGGACTGAACGTTTGGTATATTCCTTTGCTTCGGTTAAGTTTATTTGAAATTTAAAGACGTCTTGTGCTGGGTGCCACCTAATTCCAAGGGTTTTTATGGCATCGGCTAAGTCGAAGTCTAGAGGAAGATTTATTTCTCTTTCATTTTCAGGTATTTGACCTAAAAGCTTTGCCGAATTACTTGCCCACTTTTTGAGCGGAAATCCAGCCGGCTTCAAGACGTTGAGAGTGTCTCCTTGCAGTTGAATTGCATCGGATTCGTTATTTGCACCATAGATGAGGTCGTCTACGTAGAATCCTTCGGTAAGTGCCCTTGATACATGAGGATGCGACGTCTTAACATCGGCTGCTAGCTGATGTAATGTCAGAAACGGGGCTGATGCAGTACCAAAGGTGACGGTTTTAAGAGAGAATGTTTTTAAAGGGTCTGAAGTGTTGTTTCTCCACAAAATTAACTGATAGGGAGTATCGCTCGGTGTCATCCAAATCTGCCTGTACATCATACTGATGTCAGCAACAAATGCCACGTTAAACTTCCTCCATTTGGCAATCAGATCTATAATGTCTGACTGTATGCGTGGCCCAACCATTAAACTGTCGTTTAATGATTCTCCATTTGATGATTTGCACGACGCGTCAAAAACTACGCGCAGTTTCGTGGTTGTGCTCGACTCCTTAAATACTGCATGGTGTGGAAGAAAGTAATGTCTTCCTGTCGAGAATTGCGTATCTTCAGATATTTCTTCCATATGCCCGAGTGTGAGGTACTCTTTGATACAGGCTGTGTATGCCTCTTTCAATTTGATGTTGGAATCAAGTCGTTTCTCGATTTGAAAAAATCTAGCTAATGCGGATCTTTTAGAATTGCCTAGGATTGGGCGAATATTGTTTTTGAAGGGTAACTGCACTTCGTATCTACCGTCTTCTAATCTTTTGTATGTTCTTTGGAAATGTTCCTCGCATAGTTTCTCTTCCTGAGTTAACTTCCTAATTTCTAGGTCTTCCTCTAACTCCCTTTCAATTGAGAATCCAATGAGTTGAAATGGTTCTTAATAGTTCATGAGTTGGATTAACCTGAACTGGTTGTACTTCCAGTGAAAATCCATCCTAACTCAGAACTTTGAGCCACAGGCGCTCCTATTTCGCCCTTTACGAGGCCTTCCAAAATTATAGATGCATATGCATCAGCGCCTAGAAGGAGGTCAATTTTTCCTGGCGAGCTATAAGACGGATCGGCCAGTGGTAGGTTGTGTAGATGGGTCCATGTCTTCGTGGTCAACTGGTGCGCTGGTAGTAGTGACGTCAGTTGTTTGAAGACAAATGCCTTGACGTGTAGAGAGAATGCTGATCTGATCAAGGAACGGATTGTGAATTCGACTTTACAGTTCGATATGCCAGTTGAAGTTTGGCTTAAGCCCGTGACTTGTGCCGAAGTCCTTTGCTTTTTTAATTTCAGCAATTGAGTAACTTCCTCGGTGACAAATGTCGCCTCTGAGCCAGGGTCAATTAATGCCCGTAAGATGTACTCATTGCCATTTGTTGCAGATACTTTGATCAATGCTGTTGCTAACAATGCTTTTGTATGCATATGATTGTATAATGTACATGTTTCGGTTTGTTTGTTAAACATTTTGGATGTGTGTATCACTTTTTTGTCTCGAACGAGATGGTTATTTATACTGTATTGTTGATATGTGTATGGTTGGGTTTGAGATTGCGCATATGCTTGACCGTTTATCGCATTTTGCGATGTTGAAGGTCCACAGTTAATGAATTCCTGTGGTTTATTCGGAATATATGATGTGGCATTTTGATTTAGTTGATTGCTAACAACTTGACTTTGTGTCGCTGACATAATATTGCTATTGGCGATAGCTGCAGCGTCTGTGGTATTGTTGGGACAAGAGGATTGTTGACAATAGTGATTTTGAACATTTCGATGAACGCGTTGTTGAGCCTGATGTTGAGTGTTTTGTTCAATATTATGTTGAGACCTATCAATGTGCAATAGCGTGTGATGCTTTAAATTGCATTTGAAACAACGATTAATGCTGTTGCAATTGTTCGCATGATGGTCGTAACCCAAACAATTAGAGCAAATGGAATTTCGTTTTGTTACTTCCATACGAGATTTGACATTCATTTTCAAAAATTTCTTGCAATGGCGCAAACTGTGTGCACCTTTGCAGAGCCTACAACGAAACTGTTTGTCCTCCCCATCAGTTTTTACGTGATAGGTGTTTGACGTTACTTTTCGAAACGATGTTGATGGTAATGGTTGTTTTTGATGTGCATTTGATTCCATAAAGTTCTCAAGTGAACTGAATCTGCCTTCAATGAATGCTAAGAAGGTTTTCCAATCGGGAATACTTCTTGAAGTTCCTAATCTTGCCTCCCAATCTCTTTGGGTAATTTTTGGAAGTTTGTGATATATGATGTATATCAGTATGGGATCCCAGGACTCCACATTTATTCCCAGATTAGAGAGCGCATGTAAACACTGATTCGTGGTGTCATGCAACGACCTTAAGAGGTCAGCCGATTCAAAAGTGACTTTTTGTTGTTCTAACAAAATCCTCAACTGTGTATTAACTAGTTTCCTTTTGTTTTGGAACCTATCATTAATTATTTGCCAAGCAGATGCGTAGCTTTTGGCATCGATTGGAAGATGAGAGATTAGCTCTCCAGGTTTATCAGCTAGAGATGATTTTAGAAACTGTAGTTTCTGGATTTCTGATAAATCGGAATTTTGATCAATCAGACTTTCGAAGACGTTGTGGAATTCACTCCAATCTTCGGGTTTGCCGGAAAACGGCTTTATATTTATTCGTGGAAGACAAAAGTCCGACATCGCCGATTTTGTAGTGTTCAATCGCGATAAATCGAGGTTGGTATTATCCTCGTTTGGAAATTTTTCAATGTCGTCACTTATGATACCAATGAATTTAAAATTAATGTGCTTAATTTTGGCATATGTTTCATCGGTGAGGTATTTATCTTTTTGCGGATCTGCCGCACTATTGACAATTGTGCTATGAATACCCTTAGCACCTTTGAAAACTTCGTCGACGTCCGCTGAACACGCGTTTACGTAACCCCTTGATTTCCGCGAGTCGATCTGATTTTGATATTCTTCAAAATCACTGCTCAGTTCTTCAAGAATACGTTCTTGCCTTTCGATGGATTTGGCGAGTTTACTCATGATTACTTTTAGGTATATTGAATCACTTTTGTTAAGTGTGATTTACGTTAAAAGAATTTAAATGTCTTATGAAATGTTGTGGAATGGTTTGTGGTAATGCACTTGCGTATTTTATATATATATATTTTATATATAGTTATTTAATTAAAAAAAAATGATTTAAATCAAAAAAGCGTTAAAAAAGAGGAATAAATTCCTACCTTAATTTGCTTTTGCAACTGCAACTTCAGTATATTTGACTATCAGTTACAGTTGCAGAAGGCTTTGTGTTGCACAGATTAGCTGTGATTGTTGGTTTGTTCCGCTTGCGACCGTTGTGCCGCTATTAAGCCGTTGTGCCGTTTGGTGACCACTGTACAAATAACGTTCGCTCCGTTGGGATGTAGGATTGGTTGACTCGTCGTAGTAGAGTATTGCGCAAATAAACGTAAAATATTTGTTTTGTTAGAAGAGCAAAAGTATATTTGACTATCAGTTACAGTTGCAGAAGGCTTTGTGTTGCACAGAGTAGCTGTGATTGATGACCTTTGTTCTGTGGCCAGGCCGTTTTCACCGTTCTGCTACTTGCCGGCTTCTGTGTTCCGACAGTGCTTAGATTCAGGACTCGTCGACTAGTTTTTCTCGAGTATAGCGTGAATTACCGTGGAATTTTGTTTATTATTTGCAAGAAAGGCGTATAAAAGAAATGAGATTCCTACCTTAAATTGCTTTTGCAACTGCAACTTCAGTATATTTGACTATCAGTTACAGTTGCAGAAGGCTTTGTAAGCACAGTTCCTCACTGTACTTGATGATGTACGTTCACTGGATATACCGCTGGGGATCCGTTGGATACGGGATTCTTCCGCTCGTTGGGTACTGTGGCCGAATGACTGTCCGTCGATGTTCGGGTTGCTAATTTTGGTTTTGTATTCGATTTTAGCACTACCCCACAGTACACTTTTAATGTCTGTTTTTTACTTTATAATAAAAGCACTTATTTTATATAGCACTCTTTTGTTAGTGCTATGTGAGTTGCACTTTTCCACTATTCAGTTCACTTTAATTAATTATCGGCGCGATTCTATTAAAAATCTCGAAGGACTCGAAGGACCATGTTCTTAATTGAGTTGAATTAAGAAATAGAAATTAAGAAATAAAAATGCGCAACGTAAACGTTATAATCTTTAATTGTCCTACTTAGTGCACGGTTAAATGACAAGTGACTTGCAAAATTACATATTAGTTCCCTAGAAGCTTCGCCGTCAATCCCTACTGTTACTTTATATAATATCTTCTATGGTGAAAAGACTGGTGTGTAACATAATTGCAATATTCTATGGCTATTTCATTCATTAATGCGCCCATATTTAACATAATGCTAGACGAGCTGATCATAATTATCATACAATGATACAATACGTTTCTCTCTCTTCCTTTCTCTTACACCATTATTTGTTAAGCCATGTGAGTTGGCTGAAGGGGGACCGCAGATGGATTCCTTAATACTTACATTTGTAGAGGAAGAGAGACAACGCATTGTTGTAACCATATTTAGTATTGTGTGTAGCAGATTTGACATTTCGTGTTTATTTAATTTTGCTTGGTCGGTCGTGGTCTTTTTGGTGGTGTTTTAATTTAATTAAATCCGTAAAGATTGTTGACGCGAGTGATTTTCATTATTGCTCATATTATGTGCCAGTCATCTGAGATTATGTATTTCTCATTAAATGGAGATTTGTTTCCATATCTCAGTGACTAGCCAAATATGCGCAATATTTCCAATTCCACCATGTCAAATGTGTGTTTTCCACAATTATAAAAATTGTTAATAGTGCTTTTTATAAATAGTAACAAACAATAAGTGATAAGTGATGAATGTTGTGTTGGGAACCAACACTCTTAGAGAGAATATATGAAGAAAATGTGTTAGAAAATATTTTATTAGTAATGAGAAGACGTAGGTATGAAGATTCTTGCATAAGACCAGATTTTACGAAAAATAAATTTTTGACTAAAGATAGTAAAAGACCAACACCGAATAATTTCAGGCAGCAAAATAGAGATAATTACGATCAGCAACATCGTCCACAGAATAACTATAACAATAATCAGGTTCCCAATAACTACCACCCAAATAATTATAATGCAAATAATAATCAGAACCATTGTAATAGGCTTATAGGGGATGATCCAGTGGAGTTAGGAGTGAAAAAGTGGCAGGAGACGAGGATGTGGACGGGACGTGGCATGCTCGCGATGCTCGACTTTTCTCGCCGGAAATGGGGGGATTCTTGTCCCCACACTCAACTGAACCTACTACAAAACATAAAACATGCCAATCAAAGAAAAATTTGTTTCTTCTACATACATCGGACGGACAGTTACCACCTTGAGAAACGCTCTTAGATGTTGTGAGCGCGGCCAATACCCACCCTACCTGGAAATCCATGGCCTTGGAACTTCCCCATTAGTGTTGTGTCCATCCAGCTCAAGCCATCCGCCGAGAGGAAATGTAGCTCACCTTACTCCACCCCCTGAAATTTAAGAGCTTAACAGGACATTATGGACTCATATGCCCCAGGAAAACCTTGATTACTTTATACCAACAGGCGTGTATTATGAGCTTTTGTATCAAGTACATTGAATTTTGTTCATCTTGATTGTAACATCCTAATACATAACATAAACATAACCTACTTTAGCAAAAAAATTATAAATTCACGACGTACGCGGGGACAACTTGGGAAAATGGGACCTTATTTAAACAAAATTTCTTTTTAGGTATTACCCCTTTTTTTATTAGTTTTATGCCCTAAATTGTGTTCCCACTCGCTAACACTGCACTCCCCCTAGCTTTGCCGAATTAATACCTATATCGAGCTCGGTGTAGGTTTCGATGAGGGATCTAATTAAATAAAAATCAACTGAGGGGAACTAAATTGTGGGCAAGGTAACCACAAAAAAAAGGAACGTCTTAATTGATTGCAACAACACCAAAAACGAGTCACCTTCATCCCAAACTGTTCTCGTCTTAAACATTCAGAAGGAATGAGCAACAAAAAAAACAAAGGTACTTATATGATGAACAAATGAAATAAAAAAAAATTAACACGGTTGATCTTAATCTAAATACAACAAAAAAAATATAATAACTTAATACTATAATTTCTTCAGATTTTGTCCTTTCTTTTATTTCCTGCAGCGAACGTTTAATCCAGCGCTTTCGGCAGGTGGGCTTAAAACCAATATTAGAGATACGAATTTTAAAGTATCGGTCAATCAAAAAAAAGGTTGGCGGCCACGACTTCCGGAAGTGGACAATCAATGACCGCCAAATGACCTTACGCTGCGCTGTTACCTACATACAATAAAGATTTCAAATTACTTAAAATACTTTTCTACCTTAACTTCTAGACTCACTACGTATCCGTTTCTTTTTCCTTTTTTTTTTTTGTATTTGGGGATTCCGTATTTTGTAGCTAACACTTTTTAAACACAAAAAACTTTATACGACACTTTTCGTTCTATCACTGTTTTGTTGCATAATTTGCCTCTTATGTTTAAGGCTTTTATTTATTTATTTTTTTTGTTTTACACTCTTGTAATTTACTATGCACTAATATAATTCACTTTTTATTTTACGTTCTTAATTATCTTTCCTTTTTTTTTGTGTTTCGTCACTGCCACTGCTGAATTTTATCGGCCTTCGGTTTTAAATTTTGCCTCCTCTAGCTTTCCCTATTCGGAATCGGATGTGGTCTTACTGACGACTGTACGGACAATGCCGAGTGTTTCCTCCAACAGAAACAACAGACCCTCGTCCGAGATATTGCCAACAACAATCTCGAACATCCACTAACTGTGAGATTTACCACAAAATCTTTCGACGTGGATTTACCAATCAGAAACCGCCACCAGTTCAAAATTCCCGCTGCTCTCAGCATTTGAATATTGGGTTCTCGCCTGTACTACGCGATATCCATAATGCCTACCTACACTCAACCTATTATTGTGAACAGACCCTTGTTCCGAACTGTCAAACCCATCACCTGAACGTCAGTGACAATTGAATTTCTGACAACCATCTGTTTTTGCTTATTCCAAAACAGCAAACACCCACCGACTCGTGTATTTATTGTAGGTTGTTTTACTTTTATGTTTTACTTAACTCTTTATTAATATTTTGATTTCTTTCTAGATAATTACATTTCAACTTTCAGCCTATTGACCATACTGGATGTCTGTGGTAGGGTAAGTTTTGTGACCATTTCATTTACTTGCATTTATAACCACTAATTCATTTGTATTGCAGGTGACCATAACAAAGCACAGGATTTGACGGAGAAGATCGACGACAAAGACAGTGACAAAGGTCATCCACCTGGAATAAGGAATGAGCCGTGGGGGACGTGGTGAAGAACCCACTCTATGTAGACCGGGCTAGTGTTCTGTGAGTACTTCTCTTTGATTTGTGCGTTTCATAAATACGTAATGAGTAGAATATCCTATGCATGATTAATAACTTAACAAAAAAATATACGACAGATAAGATACATAGTAGTTAATCTTGCTCCTACTTACGTGTATAGAAAATAAATAATTAACTAAATAAATCAACAATCGAAAAGATAGGTACATAGGTTAGTAAATAAGTTAATAAATAAGCTAATGAATAGGTTAGTAGATAAGTTAATAACTAGGTTAGTAATTATGTTTGTAGATAGGTAAATAAATAATTGGCTAGATACAACACTGAAATTAACTATCACATACTTATCTCTAATTAATAAATAAATAGGAAACATAATCCACATGAGTTTTGAATGACTACACGTTAATAAATTAACATCGATACATAAATAAATAAATAAATAAATAAACAAATGAATAAATGAGCATAACATAAACTATGGTGAATAAATAACAACTAGGAGAATATACACTTCAGGAAAGCATCTGCACAGAACAGTCGTGACATATATATCACAGTTTGTTAAAGAAAAATATATCAGGTATTATACGTCTTCATTGTTTCAGGTCCTTAGCATGGAATATACCTATTCTTTTACCCGCTAGGTTTTCCAATTCGTACATGCTATTCCCGATCGCTTTAACTACTCGACACTTAACGTATTTCGGACAGAGTTTTGCGGCTAGGTACTTGGAAGTGTCGCTGAGGACAAAATTCCTGCGGAAAACCTCTTGGCCTGGTACGAAGTGAACGTTTCGTGATCGAGTGTTATATTTTGTGGCGGTTTTCTCATTTGCCTTTGCTATAGTGTCTTTAATTCTGTCGCGTAGACATTGCAGACGTAATTGTCGAGGGAGCGCTTGTATCTCACTGTCTTCTACCGCATTTAGCTTTTGTGCCAGTCCATAACAACTCCCATGCGTCATCATATTCAGACCAAACAGGGCGAAGTATGGTGCCACTCCTGTTGTAGTGTGGATAGAACTTCGAAGAGCGCATGCTATGTCGCTTAGATGTAGATCCCAGTGGCGCTGGTCATTCTTTATGTATGACCGTATAGCGGCTAGCAGGGTCCTGTTCACTCTTTCAGAGGCGTTTGACTGCGGCGAATAATATGCTGTCTTGAAGTGACGTATCCCGAATTTTTCGGTTAGGCTTTGGAAGTCTTTCGAGAGGAATTGCTTTCCATTGTCTGAGTGTATGACCTTTGGTACACCAAACACGCTGAATACGTCATTCTGGAGGTATTATACAACATTTACAGTACTTGCATTCCTTAGAGCTTTTAACAACACAAACTTTGACAGATGATCGAGGACTACAAATACATAACAGTTTCCAGACTTTGAACGGGGATACGGACCGAGAAAGTCAATGTAGATTTTCTCAAATGGACGAGATGTTTTAAAATTGTTTCTGATTGGGGGACGTAATACCTGATTCGACGCTTTGCACTGCTTACACACAGAACAGTTAGACACGTAAGCACGGATTTGCACAGTCATATTCGGCCAGTAAAAATACTGTCGGATCCTGTGTAGAGTTTTGGCGATGCCACCGTGAGCTACCTGAGGGGGGTCGTGAGCGTTAGCAATCAGCTGCTCAGTTAGACCAGACGGGACCCACAGCCTCCAAGTGTGCTCGACCGTTTCATCTCCTGCTGGTGGCAGAGAGCGCTTGTACACAAAATTTTCTTCGACCTTTAGGTCCGGGAGCTCCTCTCTATGTTCATTAATTGTGTCAATTAAGCCACGGTATTCTTCAGACGAGAACTCCTCTGAATCCAGGTCGATTAACGGCACAACATGTTGGACATCGACGCTTTCGACATAAATTCTGGACAGAGTATCTGGGACTACATTCAACGATCCTTTTCTGTGCTCAATGCTGAACGTGAGGCTGTAGTTTGAGGCTCCATCGGGCTAGTCTCCCGCTCAGGTCTTTGAGACTCATGAGCCAGCGTAGGCTCGAATGGTCTGTTATGACTGTAAAGTCCATTCCCTCTACATATGGGCGAAATTTTTGAATAGCCATAACGGCAGCCATGCACTCTTTTTCGGTTACGCTGTAATTTTTTTGAGCCGCATTCAGCTTTTGCGAAAAGTAGGAGATCGGTGCTTCTTCTTCCTTTTCGTTCTTTTGAAACAGAACTGCACCGATTCCGGACTCAGAGGCGTCACACTGGATATAAAATCTTTTGTTGAAATCTGGGTGGATGAGTACTGGCGCGGTTGTTAAGGCGCTTTTGAGTTTCTCGAATGCTTCAAGAGCTTCACTTGTCATTAAAAATTTTTCATTTTTCTTTTTCAGTGTGTCGGTGATAGGAGCAGTCAAGGTGGAGAAATCCCTGATGAATATTCTGTACCACCCTGCTAGACCGAGGAAGCGGCGTACCTGTTTTTGGCTTTTAGGAAGCGGGAATTCCGAGATAGCCTTTACCTTCTCAGGATCGGTCTTCAATTTCCCACCACCAACAATGAACCCCAGGTACTTCAACTCTTTGAAGCAAAACTTGGACTTGGTCACGTTGATGGTGAGGTTGGCTTTCCTCAGGCACTCAGCAACCTCGCTCAGCAGTGCAATATGGGTCTCAAAATCCGGAGCTATGACGAGTAGATCATCTAGATAGACGAAGACGCGGTCCCTCAATCTTCCGGGAATTACCTTGTCCATCAGGCGACACATCCCTTGGGCAGCGTTGCACAACCCAAAGGGCATGACTCTAAATTGGTACAAGGATCTTCCCGGCACCGCGAACGCAGTTTTTTCCCTACTCTGCCTCTCCAGTGGTATCTGCCAAAATGCATCCTTGAGATCGACGCTACTAATGAAGTAGGTGTCTGGAAGCCGACTGAGAAGCCCATCGATATGAGGAAGAGGGTAAGCATCCTTTTTTGTCAATGCGTTCAGTGCTCTCGAGTCCAAGCAAGCACGGTTTTTGCCTGGTTTTCGTATGAGAACCATTGGCGAACACCACGGACTTTCACTCTCCTCAATAACGCCGAGCCTCAACATTCGGTCGATCTCTTCATATAAAAGGGCTTGTATCGCTGGAGACACAGGGTAGTGTCGCTGCTTAACCGGGGCCGCATCTCCGGTAACGATGATGTGCTCTTCGACCTGTGTTTTCCCCAACCCATGCTTGGTAAAACATAGGAACCTCTCCTTGACCGCGTCCAGCGCGGACGACTGTTCAGACGTAAGGTCGTGGGACTCATCATCCGGAACACTTAGCGTAGAGGGCTCGGGCTTATAGCGCTAATGACTTGTGGAGCTATTTGGAACGCTTTCCAAAAATCAACGCCCAGGTACAGTTCTTGATCTAAATTTGGCACCACATAAAAAGTTATTAAATGTTTACGTTCTTTATAGGTCACCGGCACTTGAATCCTTCCTGCTATTGGTTGAGTTTTCCCATCCGCCGTTTTGACATTAGAAGTTGTCTTCATGATGGGAATGTTCAATGACTCTATGAGCTGCATGCAGTTTTTGCCTAGAATACTGATGCTGGCTCCGCTATCTAGTAAGCCATATAATTCCCTATCTACTAATTTAATTTTTGCATATGGTCTAGGATCAGTTGTGGTGTTTAACTGCGTAGACGCTACCGCTTTCCTAATTCCTTTTCGTATCTTGTGTCTGTTCCTAGTTTTAATAATTTTTGCTGACACATCCCGTTTGCATGCCTTGAATATTCTATCCCTTGCTATGTTATACTCCCTCATTCTAACATGAAGTGGCTTAATTTCTATTCTATTACTCTGCTTATCTATATCTTTGTTTTCTTCCCTTTTTCGAATTGGTATTTTGTTGGCGCCTTCCTCTGGTGAAGGCTGGCTCTCCCCTGGTTCTACCTGCGACTCAGGATCCCTAGTTGTTGTTATTGTTCCGGGGTTTGAGTCGAACGTGACTCCCCCGCCGACATCACGTTCGTCGATCGGTTTTCCGGGTTGCAACGCCTACACTTTGGTGTTATTACACCTTCTTGTCCGCATCTGTAACAGAATATGTTACGAACAGCGGACGGACAATCCATGAAGTTGTGACCTTCAGCCCTACAGTTCCAGCAAATCCAATTTCGTTGATCCGTCTGTCTCCGTGGAGGATTCGGACGTGAATTGTGGTATTGCATCGCCGCAAACTGTTCTTCTTGCTGATAAGGATCTTCACCATATTCCAGCTCGTTCACCATGAACCTAGGTTGTTGGCGATGTGGTTTTGGTAAGTCTCTATGCGGAAATGCATTCTCCGCATCTCTACATACATCTCTTAATTGTTCCAATGTGAAAATGTTCATTGGGTAGACCAACTTTCCTATCCGGTCACTGAGGTTACGCTTGAGGATACGCACCAAGTCAGCTTCTGGCATCTGAACTCGAAGCTGAGATGTCAATTTTTGTATGGCCGTGAAGTAATCGTCGCTTGTCTCCCCGATGCCCTGCCTACGATCCAGTATGTCCCGAATGATTTCGAAGTCGGATTTCGAATTTCGAAACTGTCGCTTTAACGCGTCTCGCAGTGTTGGCCAGTCTGGACGGTAATTGGAGCGCTGGTATTGCCAATACCATTCGTGAGCAGCACCTATAACAAGGAGATGGAAGTCCCTCATGATTTCGGACCATGGGCAGTCGTACTGACTTTGAAGTGTCTCGAGTCGGAATATGAAGTCTTCGACATCAAGACTCTCAGATTTGCCATCGAAGCTGAGACCCCACTTGTCAATCTTGATGGAGCCTCCAACAACTTGACGAGGACCAGGGAGAATGGAGTAATGAGGTGGACTATACTGGTATGCGCCCTGATGATTTCGACTATACTGAGACGGAACTTGAGTGTAAGTATTTTGTTGGCTATATCCTTGATTCGACCTATTATAATTATTATTATGTCTACTATGCCCTCCTACAGGAATAAATGACCTTGCGGCTGCGTCCAGATGCGGGCGATCCTGACGGACTTGTTGTGGAGGAGCTACATGTTGTTGATGGTGGACTGAATGCTGGGGTTGGGATATCGGCTGATGTGGGACTACCGGCTGGGGTTGAACGATCGGCCGGTCAGCTCCTACTTGAGGATTCTGACGAAAGAGATGATTTATTTCGCTTGTGAAACCTAAGAAACTATTTCTCATCTCTGTTTTTAAGTCTTCTCCCTTCAAAGACTCTTTAAGCGACGAAAAAGCATTGACCAAAGCCAAGTTGACATAAGCCTTCAAGTCAGACGGTATTTTTGATTCGGGCTGTCCGCTGTTTGGCTGGCCTACTGATGGTTGTTGCCTTTCACTAAGTCCTGCTAAGGTTCCCGCACTGATATTTTGGGACCTGCCTCCTGCTGCGCCTAGATTAGTAATGTCACTGTATGGCGGTGCTGGAATTGAATCGGCACTAGTAGAACGACTTTGGGAAAATTCATGTGTTGGAATGTCCTGCTCAATATTGATGTTGCTGTTGGAAACGACTTGAGCTTCTTCCCTACCAGGCTGTGGAGTGCGTCGCAGTTTCGGCACTGCACCTAAATTGCCGAACTGATTGCTGGGAGCAACTAGGCTGGAATCTGGGCCGATGGCACGGTTCCAGTTCTGATCGGTTGATAGACGACCTGTGTTGCCAATGGGAGGATCTTGAGATGGCCTGCCGCTACCTACGGGAGTATGCTGTACTCTCGGCATTGTTCCTGTCGACGATTTTTGTTGTGAATTGGACCTGGTAATCATCCTGTTTTCAATAAATATGCTTTCTCTTTTTAATCTTCTTATTTCCTTCTCCTTTTCAGCTGAACTCATAATTAACCTACTAAGGACTACAACTGTAAACGATACAGGAAAGGATTGACGAATCGGAGAAGAACGATTTTGCTACACGGATACGAGGAATAATACGAAGTTATGACGACTTAATGTGAGTTTAACTCTCTAAATTTTGTTTCCTATCGCTACGTAAGGAAATCTATATGTATATGTATATTAGTTTCTGCCTCTAAGCAGTATATGTATTTAAGAATAAAAATGTAAAGGGAATAAGTATGAGTAAATAAATATGTGTATTGTAATAATTATACCTGAAACCCAAATATTAGAGTAAGGATGTAAAGGAAAGTATTTCAGTACTTAAGATTAGAAATAATATATTACTAAGAAACGATAAGGTATGTAATGGTATTTAATGAAAATGGGTGTGTTACTATATACAAGGATAACTATCGATGTATTTTAGCAACAGATTTGAGTACGTAAATTATGAAACAACTTCCAACAAAAATATGTTATGTATTTTAAAGTATATGTTTTGCTGTGAGTTATATGTATATTGTGTATAGTATTAATGAAGTGTTGCACGAAAGCAATAAATGACATTCAAAATCAAATTGAGTTTGTGTTTGTATGTATAGTGCTGGGGGTGTTTCGGGAAGTTGTCTTCGGCGGTATTTTGTTGACGAGGACTTGAACTGTTATGGACCAGAAAAATCATTTTTTTCAATTGAGACTGCAGACGGACTAAAATTTGTTTTTTTCTCAAAGTGGTAAATAGACAAGAACACACTCTGTTGTTTTCCTCTGCTCCCGCAATTCCAGTCTATCCTAGGGACTTTGCTGGAAGACTTGCAGAAGAAGACGACAACACACTAAGTAGAACCTAAAGGATGTGACAGTACTACAAGTTACGATGATTCTCATCGATCCAGGCCACTGTGCACATGAAGCTAAGATGACAATACAATATGAAATGAAAATTGAAATTTGTGATAGGAAAGTAAAAATAGTAATGTGAAAGAGATAGCAGTAGAAAATACGTAATACAAACAGGGTTCCAATTGATTTTGTTGTCAACGCCAAAGAAATCATCGCAATTCATCTGACATGTCAGAGACTTCTCAACTGAAGACTTATGAGTTCACTGGTGTTGACAGCGAAAACAATTGTGGACTTACACAACATAAAAGACTAAAGACAAGGACACACCAACGTTGGGCGCCATTTGTAATAGGCTTATAGGGGATGATCCAGTGGAGTTAGGAGTGAAAAAGTGGCAGGAGACGAGGATGTGGACGGGACTTTAGGATAGGAAATGTCATAGAAAGGGAGAGATAGCTGAGTGCAAGGAACGTGGCATGCTCGCGATGCTCGACTTTTCTCGCCGGAAATGGGGGGATTCTTGTCCCCACACTCAACTGAACCTACTACAAAACATAAAACATGCCAATCAAAAAAAAATTTGTTTATTCTACATACATCGGACGGACAGTTACCACCTTGAGAAACGCTCTTAGATGTTGTGAGCGCGGCCAATACCCACCCTACCTGGAAATCCATGGCCTTGGAACTTCCCCATTAGTGTTGTGTCCATCCAGCTCAAGCCATCCGCCGAGAGGAAATGTAGCTCACCTTACTCCACCCCCTGAAATTTAAGAGCTTAACAGGACATTATGGACTCATATGCCCCAGGAAAACCTTGATTACTTTATACCAACAGGCGTGTATTATGAGCTTTTGTATCAAGTACATTGAATTTTGTTCATCTTGATTGTAACATCCTAATACATAACATAAACATAACCTACTTTAGCAAAAAAATTATAAATTCACGACGTACGCAGGGACAACTTGGGAAAATGGGACCTTATTTAAACAAAATTTCTTTTTAGGTATTACCCCTTTTTTTATTAGTTTTATGCCCTAAATTGTGTTCCCACTCGCTAACACTGCACTCCCCCTAGCTTTGCCGAATTAATACCTATATCGAGCTCGGTGTAGGTTTCGATGAGGGATCTAATTAAATAAAAATCAACTGAGGGGAACTAAATTGTGGGCAAGGTAACCACAAAAAAAAGGAACGTCTTAATTGACCGCAACAACACCAAAAACGAGTCACCTTCATCCCAAACTGTTCTCGTCTTAAACATTCAGAAGGAATGAGCAACAAAAAAAACAAAGGTACTTATATGATGAACAAATGAAATAAAAAAAAATTAACACGGTTGATCTTAATCTAAATACAACAAAAAAAATATAATAACTTAATACTATAATTTCTTCAGATTTTGTCCTTTCTTTTATTTCCTGCAGCGAACGTTTAATCCAGCGCTTTCGGCAGGTGGGCTTAAAACCAATATTGGAGATACGAATTTTAAAGTATCGGTCAATCAAAAAAAAGGTTGGCGGCCACGACTTCCGGAAGTGGACAATCAATGACCGCCAAATGACCTTACGCTGCGCTGTTACCTACATACAACAAAGATTTCAAATTACTTAAAATACTTTTCTACCTTAACTTCTAGACTCACTACGTATCCGTTTCTTTTTCCTTTTTTTTTTTTTGTATTTGGGGATTCCGTATTTTGTAGCTAACACTTTTTAAACACAAAAAACTTTATACGACACTTTTCGTTCTATCACTGTTTTGTTGCATAATTTGCCTCTTATGTTTAAGGCTTTTATTTATTTATTTTTTTTGTTTTACACTCTTGTAATTTACTATGCACTAATATAATTCACTTTTTATTTTACGTTCTTAATTATCTTTCCTTTTTTTTTGTGTTTCGTCACTGCCACTGCTGAATTTTATCGGCCTTCGGTTTTAAATTTTGCCTCCTCTAGCTTTCCCTATTCGGAATCGGATGTGGTCTTACTGACGACTGTACGGACAATGCCGAGTGTTTCCTCCAACAGAAACAACAGACCCTCGTCCGAGATATTGCCAACAACAATCTCGAACATCCACTAACTGTGAGATTTACCACAAAATCTTTCGACGTGGATTTACCAATCAGAAACCGCCACCAGTTCAAAATTCCCGCTGCTCTCAGCATTTGAATATTGGGTTCTCGCCTGTACTACGCGATATCCATAATGCCTACCTACACTCAACCTATTATTGTGAACAGACCCTTGTTCCGAACTGTCAAACCCATCACCTGAACGTCAGTGACAATTGAATTTCTGACAACCATCTGTTTTTGCTTATTCCAAAACAGCAAACACCCACCGACTCGTGTATTTATTGTAGGTTGTTTTACTTTTATGTTTTACTTAACTCTTTATTAATATTTTGATTTCTTTCTAGATAATTACATTTCAACTTTCAGCCTATTGACCATACTGGATGTCTGTGGTAGGGTAAGTTTTGTGACCATTTCATTTACTTGCATTTATAACCACTAATTCATTTGTATTGCAGGTGACCATAACACCATAATCAATCAGGACAAAATAGAAGATATATAATACCGCCAACAATATCATAATAGGCAACCCGAACCCATGGATGTTTCAAATATCCAACAAGAGCAAGTTAATAATGTAGAAAGACAAGTCGCACAATCAGCAAACCTTAGTTCATATTCGGGCCAAAATCGCCACAATCAGAATATGACTGAGCAAGGATTAGATACGTCTTTAAACAATATTGATCAAGTGAACCAAGTCGAAGTTAATAACGTAGATTTTTTTTTCAACTAGCCTCGAAAGAATTGCCAACTATCAAAATAACAATTAACAAACAAAAATATTTAGCATTAATTGATACAGGATCCTAACTTAGTCTTATAGATGACAAAATAACTGTTTTTAAAAAAGTGAAAATTGAACCAGTGCAAAAAATATTAGAATATTTAAATAACTATTTTTCAAAGAGGGTGATAAACTCACCAGTACCCCCGAAATACTGCATGAAATAAAAACAACTACGGACCAGCAGATAAATGCAAAATTATACCGTTATCCACCCAAACACGAAGAGGAAGTCCGGAGACAAATACAGGAAATGACAGAGCAAGGTATTGTACAACAAAGTAATTCAAAATACTCGAGTCCACTCATAGTTGTACCAAAGAAAATGGACAACTCAGGGAAAAAGAAATTTCGTATAGTAATCGACTATCGAAAGTTGAACGAAATTACTATTGACGACAAATTTCCCTTGCCCAATATTGATTCAATATTAGACAAACAAGGGAAGTCACAGTGCTTTACCACATTGGATCTTGCCAAAGGCTATGACCAGATCTTGATCAAAGAAGAAGATCGCAAAAAGACAGCTTTTGTTACCCCCCACGGATAATATGAATTTATAAGAATGCCATTCGGTTTAAAGAATGCCCCTGCGACATTCCAAAGACTGATGAATGAGATTCTTAGAGATCATATAAACAGAACGTGTGTAGTGTATCTAGATGGCATACTCATCTTTAGCACAACATTAAAATAACACGTGAAATCTATTACAGACATTTTTATAATATTAGAATCCAAAAAACTTAAGATACAGATAGATAAATGTAATTTTATGAAGCGAGAGACCGAATTCTTGGGTCACGTTCTCACTAAGGACGGGTTAAAACCTAATCCTGACAAGATAGCTTGTATTAAAAAATTAGAACTTCCAAAATCCCAAAAACAAATCAAGAGCTTCTTAGGAATAACCGGATATTATAGAATATTTATCCGAGATTATGCTAAGGTAGCACAACCTATTTCGAAATACTTAAAGAAAAATGCCAAAATAAATACAAATGATCCAAACTATATAGAAGCATTTAAAAAATGAAAAGGACTAATAAGTAGTCATCCAATATTAAGATACCCTAATTTTCAAAAACAGTTTACTCTGACAACTGATGCATCCAATTATGCGATTGGAGCAGTAATCTCGCAAGAAGGACACCCTATATGCTACGCATCACGTACTCTCAATAAGCATGAAATCAATTACTCTGCTGCGGACAAAGAGTTTCTGGCAATAATGTGGTCAATAAACTATTTTAAACCCCTTCCTTTACGGTAATAAGTTTAAGATCTTTACGGATCACCAGCCAATTAAGTATCTTCATGCTAAATATAGAGGAAAAGATCTATCGCCTAGACATCAACGGTGGCTTCTAAAACTAGGAGAATATCAACTTGAAATAGAATATCTTAAAGGTAGAGAAAACAGGGTAGCGGATTTTCTAAGCTGAACAAAAATTAACGAGGACGTTACATCTAAGGAGGGAGAGGAATCGGACCCCCCTAACATAGAACATTTTTCGCCAATTTCTAACGCAAGTGATACAGAATCAGATGTTATATTTAATATAGAAGACGATATTATGATGGCAACAATACATTCCACAGATGAAGAATTACTTGACCATATAGCTATCAAAGAAGAAATTGTAAACAAATATAAAACGCAGATTATTTTAACAAATAATAAAACTCAAGAAATAGAAGTTATAAATGGTAAAAGAATAATTTACATAGCAGAATATGACATGACTAGATTGACAGACATATTTAGGAGATTCATAAAAAAAGGTATTACCGGAATATTTTCTGAACTTCCCGATTCATCAATATAACACTATTCAAGAAAAGCTCATTGAATTATATTCGAACGATTCGAATTTATTAAGTGTTCATATAGAGCACAAGATTTAAAAACGGAAGTAGAAGCGGTTAAACAGATATCTTTATATCATGTGAGGGAAAGCTTACACTCAGGTATCCAGGAAACATTTAATCAGATTAAATACAAAATATATAACCCCAAATTACTTGAATTGATTCAAATAGTAATAAGTCAGTGTGACGTTTGTAAAACAGCTAAGTATGACCGTAACCCAATAAAACCAAAATTCGAGTTGACGGAAACGCCAACAAATATAAATCAAATTATTCATATAGACACTTATGTCTTCAAGAAGTGCAACTTTCTTACGACAATCGACAAATTTTCAAAATTTGGTGCTGCATATTACTTAACGGATAGAAACCATATTACATTAATTGAACAGTTAGAGGAACATTTTGCTAAAATAGGTAAGCCGAATAAGATTATAGCAGACAATGAATTTAAAGCGATTCAGATTGAGGAACTTTTAGAAAAAGAGGAAATTAGTTTATATTTAACTAAGCCAAACTCGCACACAGGAAATTCAGATGTAGAAAAGTTTCACAATACGTTGGCAGAAAAACTAAGAATATTATTACTGAATGATAGTACTTTAACAACAAGGCAAGCAAGAAGGACATCAGGTTTTATTAAAAACTACAAGGCACTTAGACAGAAACACCAACCAAAATATAGGAAAGCAAAGTTGAATAAAATTCATTTAACAAACGTTAAAAGACCACTTAAATTTTCAGCTGACAATCTGGGTATTGGTACTGATGACCGTAGTACAAACTAATTGCCAACATCTCCTCAACGCACAAGCTATAAATGAACAGTAAGGATTTGTAAAACTTAAATTGGGCGACGTTACAATTACAAACGAAACAGACATCATGATACACATGATTAACCCAATGGAAATTATAGAATTAGTCAAAAACATATCATTTAATTTTGCAGTTTTAGAACGCGAACATAGAATCTTATTGAACGAAGAAGTTGAAAGTATATTACACAAAGTTAGAACATTAACACTAACGAATAATAGGAAGAAAAGAGGTTTAATTAATATAGTAGGCAGCACCCAAAAATGGTTGTTCGGAACGATGGATGACGAGAATAGACAAATAATTACTCAACACGTAAACGAAATTCGACAAAACAATCATAACGCTATTACTGTACTAAATAAACAAGTAAAGATAAATGAATACTTTAATAACACTTTCCAGATATTAAAATAAACCATTCTTAACGATAGACAGACAATAAAAGGAAGTCAATTCTATTCAAAAAGTAGAAAGAAAACTTATAACAAAACAAATTTATTTCGATCAACTCTTTAAACTTAAATACATTGACGTTAGGGTAGAACACATTCAAGAGAATATAGTTTCAGCAAGAAATAATATATTACACCCTAGTATTCTAAATTGAAACTTATAAAATAGATTTTTTTAAATTAAAGCGAATCAAACTAGGTGTCACTGCATATGATGATAATACACTAATATTTGCAATTAAGATTCCAAAGAACTATGTTACACTTCCACTTAAAGTTTTAACAGCAATACCGAACAAAGAATTCATGGAAGTAGATGCTGACAGTGAATTCATTATAGAATATAAGAATAAAATATACAAATTTGAAGAAAATAAAGCATTAAATGAATTTATTTAAAGTAAACATTGCATAATCAGACAAAACTGTAAACTAAGAATGAATAAACAAATAGAAATCGTACCATTCGATGACGAAACAATACTGGAAAAGAACTTTGAATCAAATGTAAATCACACTTGTGATGATAGGCAAATCTCAAATCCCAAAATGGGTTACTGACATCGGTTTTTTTCCGGCCCGCTGTCCTATGGTCAAAACAAGGGCCTGGTCCTCCAACCTGGATCGTGCCGTCGGGGTAACTTCCCGACCATGGAAAAAGAAGCTAGTTATGGGAGAGACACAACCAGCCTCGGATAATGGAACTCCTCAAATGGCAACAAGACCCGGAACGTCAATGGACTACGATTTAAGAGTATGTACCTGGAATGTACGAACAATTTACACCCCAGGTGCTACTCAAAAACTTGAGTCTGTCCTCATGCGGTACAAGGCAGATATAACCGCGATCCAGGAGATACGATGGATAGGATCAGGTATGATGAAGAGAAAAAATTGTGACATTTATTACAGCTGCAACAAAAGACTGCATGTATTAGGTCTATCGGTTTATCAAATCTATTAATAGTTTTTATAAACTTTTTACCAGATAGTACACACCACCAACCAACCTATAGTTGCAAAAGAACTCTCGTTCGTCATATATTTTATTCTTTGAGAGGTTGCCGATTCTTCAAAAGATATAAGGTCCATAAAAATATCTTCGTCTCGACTTGAATTCATTCTCAATCTTTATTAAATTTTTTGAAAAACAAAACTTACTGCATGAAAACAAAAACAAATGATTTGCCATCTGATAACTGACAACGATTGAAACTTGACAGGAAATTTGTAATAGATGCAACAGAAAGTCTTCGTGCTAGTAAAGCTAGAGGTTATTGGTACCATTTCAAAAATGCTGTACATTTTAATTTAAACTGGCAGTCAACTAATAGTCGACATTAGTGTTTGATTATAAGTAAGGCCGTTATGTATTTTATAATGAAAAAGCTTAAAAATCCTATTTTGTCTCAAATTTAGTCATTTCCTTTCGTGATTCTATTTTCGACTTTATTGCGCCTAGTCATGACTTTTCTGTCTACTGAGAAGTGGCAGCTTCCGTCTTTAACTTCACGGCTCGTTGAACGGCCTAGGTATGGCACGGAAGCCTTTTAAAGAACACTTAACCTTTACAACCAGACTCCACGATGCTTCGAATTTCTTTGTCGCACAAGTTTTGCATAATCGGTGGTTCAGAAACCTTTTCTTCCCAATTTATTAAACCGATATACGTTGATGCATTGAAGTTAATAAACGGCACTTCAAACAGCCTGGGTGTTGAAGACCGAGGCATACTACGCGCATTTTATATGCGCCGATCTGCCAGTTCTCTATTGTGTTTATTGTTATCTGTTACCATAGCAAGAAGAAAGTTTTAAAAAAAAAAAAATTAAATATTTTGGCGCGACAGGTCTATGGGACCCAAGGCCTAGCTTCTCGCAACCATTCGCTTTGTGTGGGTTTTAAATTTTTGGGACGAATGGAAGGGATCTACAATTTTACGCCGAGTCCAAACGGCTAATTGAGAAGCTCATTCATGACAGTTTTACTCTCGGATGTTTGTCAGACGTTCGCGAGGGGTGGCGCAGTGGAAAAAAACCTTAAGATGTAATTTGGCCCTCTCGGGATTCGAACCTGAGCCCCTCGCTTAGTAGCCCAACACACTACCACTAAGCCACTGCGCCGACAGAAGAAAGTTTTTAGGATGCGCATAATAGCCATTCCGCTGAATCACAGGATCGATTACGTTCTTATGTTCTTTTACAAGATATCTGGAGGCCATAACTATGTTAAAAAGATGATGTGTACCGTCCTTGCACGATGGTTTATTTTATTAGTTTACCGAAGGTGTCTCTGTTCTGTATATAAACGCATTATGCGGTTGGCCCGTGACATAATCTTGTGCAAGTACTGTTGATCTGTAGTTAAATCTTTGTTTAAAGTAAATTTCTGGTAGAACATTTCCTTCAATACGTCGAAATGTTTTTACAGGGAATTGTTCACAGATTTCAAGTGCTTTTCCCAAAGGAACAGTGTAAGACTTAGGTCCCGAAATATATCCATCAAGATGTTGAAATAAATGTCTTAAAGGTAATTCATTCAAATGTAGTAAAAATATTATCCATTAAGGTGGTTTTTAAAGTTCTGTCTTATAACACCGCCGTACTGACCTGTATTCACATTTGTACCATCACAACCGCTAGCCATAAGATGATGTTGAGGAATCTCTTCATCTGATAGACAACTTATTTTTCCAATTTGTACTCTTTTGGCCGAACTAGTCTAAGGAACTACATATCCCATCCCCATGTATATGGATCCTGGCTCTTGCAGCAAAGAGATGTGTTCTTCAACAATAATTGTAGTAGCCATATATTTTCTATTTTGGATGTTCCTATAGCTGCTACTTCTGGAATGGTGGGCTCTTTTGTTTGCAGTTTTCAATTCTAATTAAAGTTGATGTCTCCTCCATTCATAGTATACCTAGTTATTTAAGGTTCATATAACGTTTTCTTTTATATCACAAGGATCACCAAATGTATGACATTTATATACTTCGCGTTATTTGCATGTTCTTTTTTTAAGTTTAATATTTTTAAAAGAGACGAAAATACGATTGATGCATTTGGGAAACAATAGTGAACTGATATGAAACAGAAAGAGTATCTAACTATTATATTCAAAAGAAGCAATAAAGTCTTATAGCACACCGTCTCAGTTGATTACGAAAATGTCGATTTTTCGGTTAATTTTACGATTTTTTTTTAATCCTGCGATAATCTGGGAAAAACTAAATGTAATATGAAAAAAAGGATATATTGTGTTTAGGAATTAAAAACGAATATTCGGAATAAGAAGTTTTATGATGATTCTCCCAATTAAATCATAAATTAAGTCCTTATTTTGAAACCCAAGTTTTTATTAAAAGTTTCAATGCGTCTGCGGAGGCAGTTATCGTTATCAAAATCGAATAATATTTTGCATATATATATTAAAGCCTATAAGGCACCTTTTTTTCACTATTAGATACCAATAAACAAAAAAAAGTTTTTTCGCTCCACCCTAGCATACCCATTTTTTAGCAGAAAAATCGAATAACGGTAATTTTGAAAATTGGTCATATCTCAAAAACGGTCGAAACTATTTTAACAAAAATTCATATTTAAGGTAATATGGTCATTCCCAACATAATGGCAAACTCAGTTTTTCCCTAAATTATCGTTCAACGGACTATTTTGGAAAAATGTCATTTTTTAAAACTTTATTTAATTATGGTTAACTTTAAAACGGCTTTAACGATTTTAACCAAAATGTATACTTGCGCTACGCTATATGGGGGTAACATGGCTGCATACCCAGTTTTGGTAAATTCACCACCGAAATTCATAAACTTTTCAAATATCCTGGAAAACTGGTTAGGGCATGTTCACTAGGAAAATTTGAAATATGACGGTTGACAGTTAATTTGCTTTCAGTGAATATATAATTTATACGTTTCTAACACTTTAACACTGCCTTTTATCAAGCATGTTTAATATAGTTCCGAATAAGAAAGCAAATTCCAATTAAAAATGTGTTCTTGTGTAAAACTGAACACAAACCGGCTGTATAAATTAAAACTATATACAATTCCAATCAATTTGAAATGAAAAATGTATTACATTTAAGTCACGTAGTAATCTTTCCTTTGTACTGCACGTAGAAATAGACTTACTTTTTTGTATCTCGAACTATCGAATGTATTGAACAAATGAACAAATTAAATAATAGAAAAGCTTAGATAAATACAAAAGCTACAGCGAATAATTATAAACTCGTAGAACAAGTAGTTTGTAATAATCTTCAACAAAAATAATTGTCATACAAGTAAATTTATCCAATACACATAATGCTTTTGTAATGTTTCTTATACATTTTTTTTATAATTTGAACCCTAGTACACCAAGCACTCCTTAAAATATATAAATTCATCCCTTTATAATATTAAATATTGTCAATAAATAATTTCACATATAAAAACGGTTGTTTTTCAGTCGGATTATTACAATGGTAAAATTCTGGAGGTAACCGAAAAATCGTATATCTTACGAACAGACCTATCTCAGAGAATGTGTCACCATATGGTGAAAACAAAATTATGCTGTTTTTTTAAACTCGGCCGGCTACACTGAATTTTGATTGGTCGGTTTTAAGTGGCCTTTTTTTTGTAGCTCACACGTATTCACAGACAGGGATTGAAATTACAAAAACAACAATATAAACAAATGGGTTTTGAAGGGATAAACGTACGAAAGATATCCATCTCTTTTAATCATTTATCTCTGGTATGTTCATACAAACCATGGTATTAACGTCACCTTTCATGAGAAATTGCCAGAATCAAAATCAGTTCACGCATTACAGAGAATATTGGCGACAAACACAATTCAACATATTTTTATATATATAGATAGGAGAAACATTAAACATGTTGTGTTAAGATAAATATTTAAGTCAGTTAACAAAGAACACTCAAAGGAGATAGATATCATTCTTTTATTGTCTTACAAAACCGCCACACAAAGTTTAAGACGGGGAACACTTACTGCCTTCATAGGCGCCACCTTGGATTTTGAAATCATCAGATGCATGTGGACTTTACCCTGGTCATCCCTCGACCTTACGTAGGCTGCAGTACCGTATGACTTGTCTGAAGCATCGCTAGATCCATGCAACTCTATTGTGTTTGACGTGCTGAGTAGGTTAATCCATCGTGGAAGTCTTATATAATTGGCAGATCCGTGGAAAAGGCCTTCTATTTCTGCAAGATCGTCGGTTCTATTGTTTCATAGCCAGATTTGATGCATGAAACATTTCGCTTGCAAAATGCATGGTGATATCCAACCTATTGGATCATATAACCGAGCTATTGTCGACAAGATGAATCTTTTCGTTGGCTGTGGATTATTCACAGGAGTAAATTGAAAACAAAACTGATCAACGGCTGGTAGCCATGGAATATGTTCTGTGACGTCCACGTGATTACCCGGCTTTCTGTAATACCATTTTAACCTCTTTACCTTTCTCTTCAGTTCCTATATGGTGTCAGCTCCTGAAAATAAACCATCCACGTACAACTCATCCTGGATCATCTTCTGTTCCGAAAGTGATGGTCTTGAGTCGGAAGATCTTGAGCTGATCAAGAGGGTCCTTGCGCCAAAGTATTAATTGGTAATTTCAGTCCTCTCCTGTCACCCAAATCTGGCGGTATATTTTCTCAATGTCAGCTGAGAAAGTAAACCGATATAGTCGCCATCTTAGAATGACATCGATGACGTTCTGCTGCAAAGTCGACCCGTCAGCAAATGATCGGTCAGAGAGCTTCCATCTGCTGTTCGAACAACTGGTTTTGCTTTATATAATTATGTACCTACCTACTTATTGAGAGTGCAATATATATGTTTGTTTAATAGGCGAGATCAATTTCGTCAACCAGAACACAGCTGAGTACCAATCTTTCTTTTGTTGTTTTTCACTCGGTTTTCTTGGGTAACTTCTCTCGATTTGTTCTCGCTCAAGTCCTTCGCAACGTAAGAAATCAAATTATTTTGCTTATTTCCTAAACATATTTTTGGTCCATATCGAGTCGGATTCTGGTTTTTGAATTAGTATTACCCAAATCAAATATTTATTGGAAAATACGTCGAACACTTCATTGGACGTTATTAACGACGTAAGCGTTAATAAAAATCGTTCTTTCGTAATCGCTGCATTATCGAAATTAATAGAATTGATTCATTGGACACTATATTGTAAACATTTCGGGTTTGTGCAAAGACAATCGGTTAAAAAAGTTAGCTCCCACGTTGTTATGTACACATTTCGTGGGCTTTAAAGTTGCATGTGCTGATTGTATAAAAAAAACTTGTAAAAAAATGTACGCTAAAAATATATCGGTTTTTCGGGCTATTCGCGGAAATCTAAAGGGTTCGCTTATTAAATTAGCCACATTCTCCGAAAAGATTACGGAATTGATCGTCTTAGATGCACTCGATGTACGCTTGGAAAAGCTTAATGATCTGTGGAAAAGTTTTATTCGTCTCAGCAGCAAATGTATACAATTGTGGAATAAGATGGTTATATCGATCCCGAACCTGAATATGAGGAGTTCGAGGCAAAGTACCTTGTAGTTAAATCTGTACTGCTTTCTTCTATAAGGGAAAAAGAGAAGTCTGCAACAAAAATAGTCGGTTCTCAATCAATCGCAGCCAATTCGTTAACCGCTACTAATGACCATCTTCCAAAATTTCATATCGAGCCCTTTTCTGGAAATTATAGTAACTGGCCATCTTTTCGCGACATGTTCGAAAGTTCGGTTCATAGCAAGATGCATTTGTCCCCAACACAAAAATTTCAATTTCTTTGTTCGTCTCTTCCCAAGCTTACTGTCTCATCTTCCGTTGTCTGATGCTACCCACGAACAGGCATGGGAGTGATTAGAGAAGCGATATGATAGGCCACGTTATATTATAAATAGTCTCCTTGAAACATTTATGCAACCACCATCCATTCAGAGCTCAAACGTTAGAGTTCTGCGTAGGATTTCGGACTGCGCTGATTAGATTTTGAGATTTTACGAGGTCTATCTTGTCTAAACTCAATGGATACAGATCCATGGATGATTTACACTTTAATAGGCAAGGTTTATCCAGATACTCGACAGACTTGGTCAGCCAAGAGTGTAGATTCTGACTATCCCACTATTCAGCAATTTTTAGATTTTTGGGAACGTCGCGTCGCGTCGGTGTGAAACGCTAGAATCAAGTCGATTGCATGTTTGTGATTCAGGAACACATCGGAAGTCTGGTAACTTGAAAAGTTTGCATATTTCAACAACACCACAGTGCCCTAAGTGTAGTGAATCCCATGCTCTCCCTCAATGCCCAGAATTTCTTGTTATGGGAATAGAATCGAAGAGGGATTTTGTTAAATCAAAAGGGCTTTGTTTTTTACTGTCTGCACCGTGGTCACAACTCCGCTCGCTGCAAATCAAAGTTTTGATGCAACACTTGCACCTCACCGCATCATAGCTTAGTACATCTGGGCCCGGGTGATGCAAATATTCCTAGCACTTCCTCGGCAAATATTGTGTTTAGGAATGATTGATCATCTTAATTATTTCTTTTAAGTCACCGTACATTTTGTTATTATATTTGTTAGTTGCACCATTTGTTTATCGTAATTGTTGTGAGCCAGGGTCGAGCCACAGGGGCAGCTTTGGTGAGGAGAGCGCGGCATGCTTGTGGTTGCTCGGCTCAGCTCGTCGGATGGGGGGGTGTTCTTGCCCCCTTACCAAATACCACCTGCTCAACAAACATTTTAATTCATGCCAAAAGATAGAATAAAAAAATGAGAACAAGGAGAAAGCTACTTTACGTTGACGCCGGGCGGACAATCGGACAATTAAAAATGAAAAATAGCGTTGGAAAAGATAGACTATCCAAGGACCTATACCAATACCCTCAAGAAAGAACGGAAGAGACACCGCGAAACTAACCTATCTAGCCTAATATAGGATCTAAACTAACCTAGAAGAAAAACTATTCCCTAAACTATGCCTACATATACTTAAAATTAACCTTTCTATTATTACCCTAAAAGCAACTTGTCCTTCCCTTGTCTTCCGAAGATAGAGGGTCGTCATAGCCCCGAAACACGCGACTGATGTAATCCTGACCGAGGATTGCGTTTTTAAAAACAAATTTATTTTCTTTTCTTTTTATTCTGTTTATTTAGTACCGATATAAACGTCTTCACACTTTGGCAGCTAAGTTCGAACTCAACTTCAAATGACATTTTCCAAGATAATTTCCTTAACCGCTTAATCAGCGAAATGTCCGAATAAAACAGACGGATATTCAGGTTACCGTCTACTACGTGAGAGAATTTGCTGACTCTCAATAAATGTGTGGGAACACGAAATGTTTTAACTTGTTGCACCGTGTAGGTAATTAAAGGTATCCGCTAACCGGATATCTAATATGTTTGGGAGGGAATGTGTCGTGTACATAACTTCTCCCCCCTTTAGATTGAAATTCTCCTGAATTTTATTATTTACTTTAATAGATTGTTGCTTTTTACAAAATATAAAAAGGATCAATATTATAATGAAGATGATAATAATTAAGCTCAAATTTATCCCATAGAATACATTCCTATGATATTGCAATTCTTCTATTTTATTAATATTACTTTCATTCTCTAGCACAATATCATCTAATGTTATCTTGTCGCTAAAATTCTTAAAATTTTCATTTCTGGGGTAGTAGAATCTTTCTTGGAAAATCTCTTTGACGTTTGAAAAATAATGATCTAACATTTTTATTTCACAATTGTTAAAATGGATTAATACATTTCCAGTTATATTTAAATTCCTTTCATCACAATTTTGGTTTATTTTTAATTGATTTGCATTTTTAATTACAATAGTTTCATCGACTAGTGTAAGGATTTCGGTATTATTATCTATATATATAAAAATGGTGTGAAAAATGTATAGTGAATCATCAATTGAGAAAGGATGGGTCGATTTGTCTCAAATTTTTTCTCAGTTGTTCGTAATTACCAGGAGCATATTGTTACGAAAGAAAATTTTGGGAAAACCCTCCAGAAAAGTCGGGAAATTGGAAAAATCGAAATTTGATTTTTTTGTATGGAATTTTTTGTGCAATTATTCCGGAATGGCTTTTCAAATGGAAAAATAAAATATTCTTAGTGGAAAATTTGAAAAATTCCGGAAAAACACGAAAAATTTGAATTTTTGCATTTTATCGCATGATTTGATGAACATTATAGGCCCTACAACCTTCCATTCCTTGCGTACTGGAGATGGTGTGCTGTGCGCCACTTTTCAGGAGGTTTACCAATGTTCAAATTTGCTCGAAAACGATACACATTGGAACTCAACCCTCAACGCTCGCCGATGCAACTTTTTCTACGCCAGTGTATTAAATTTGTACATTGTTTGCGATCATCATAGCGATATTTCATCCCTTGAACCCGACCGCGACGTGGCTGAGGACATTTTGCACAGAGTTCGCACCTCGCACGACAACTTCGAACTTCGATCTTGAAATTAACGACGGGATGCGCAACAAAGCGTTAGTTCTGATCGAATACATGCGTACTCATGTGCGGCAGTCTGCTGTCGAAATTGGGAATACCAACGCCAAATAGTTCGATGCACGATGCGTTTAAGCGCGAATTGCAACGGGGGGAAGACTATGATCGGTATGAGCTGGCCGAAAGGGTCCAAACAAATGTGCCGCTTTTGAATGAAGAGCAGTTCTTCTGCTGTACGTGTACGATTCGTTGATAAGGGTTGTTGACGGGAGGCATTTACTTTCTCGATGCTACCGGTGGCACAGGCAAGACATTTGTCATTTCGTTGATTCTGGCAACAATGCGGTCAAGATCTCAATTTGCGTTGGCTGTTGCATGCTTTGGCATTGCTGCCACACTGTTGGAAGACGGCCGAGCTGCGCATTCCGCTTTGAAGCTGCCCATGAATCTTCTCACGGTTGACAATCCAAAGTGAACAATGACCAAGAATTCAGCGACGATGAAGCATAAACGAGCTTGGAAACAGTTGACAGAACAATAAAGGATTTAAGAGGTGATTCGAGACGATTAGGTGGTGCTATGATATTGCTCTCCGGCGATTTTCGTCAAACGCTTCCCGTCATCCCAGAATCTACTGCTGCTGATGAACTTAATGCATGCCTGAAATCGTCTTTTTTGTGGAGGCATATCAAGAAGTTGAAATTGACCACGAACATGAGATTCGCATTGCAGAACGACCAATCGGCTGATGAATTCTCGAGACAGCTGCTGGCACTTGGCAATGGCCAAATTTCTGTTGATGTTTTGACTGGATTGATATCTTTCCATGCTAATTTTTGCGAGTTCACATCATCGAAGGAGGAACTCATCACCAAAGCGTTCCCCGGTATTGCACAAAATTATAAAAATCTCGATTGGGCAATACTAGCAGCGAAGAATAAGGATGTCGATAGCTTAAATTTGATTATTCAAAGTCAAATTGCTAGAGAATTGCATTGCTACAAATTCGTTGACCGCGTGACTGACGAGGATGAAGTGACCAACTATCCGACGGAATTTTTGAACTCGCTTGATGTGCCAGGAACTCCGCCGCAATTTACAGTTGAAGGTGGGATCGATTATAATTATGTTGCGGAATCGTAATCTTTCGAAATTGTGCAACGGTACGCGGTTGTCCGTCAAGAAACTGATGAACAATTTGATATAAGCGACGATCATTAAGGGCAAATTCAAAGGAGAGGAAGTCCTTATCCCAAGAATTCCGATTATTCCAACTGATCTCCCATTCCAGTTGAAGCGGATTTAGTTTCCCGTTCGATTGGCTTTTGCGATGACAATCAATAAATCGCAATGCTAATCGTTGGAAGTCTGTGGGACTAATCTCGAATTTCCCTGCATGGTCAGCAATACGTTGCCTGTTCGCGTGTTGGCAAACCGTCTTCGCTGTTCGCTTTCGCCGCGGAAAACAAATCGAAGAACATTGTTCATAATATCGCTCTCTACTGACTTCGATTCATTTAAATTACATTGGAATTTTAACTATCTGTGTTTTAATATTACCCTGTAGTGAAGGCGTTAAACTGGAGCGAGACGAAGTTCGCCGGGTCCGCTAGTCTTTATATATATAATTCTACTGTACGTGTGTATGTCACTGAACTCCTCCTAGACGGCTGGACCGATTTGAATAGTATTTTTTGTATGCGTTTGGGTAGTGCCCTGGATGGTTTAGAAGCCGATTGGTCAAAATTGGACAAAGGGGCGTGGTATCGCCCATACAAAAATAACATTCAAAATCTTATATCTTGAAAACCACCAAATCGATCGAGTTCAAATTTACACATAATCTTAGGTATTGGCCCAAGAGTATTTCTGTGAAGATTGATCAAAATTGGACAAAGGGGCGTGGAACCGCCCATACAAAAAATACATTCAAAATCTTATATCTCGAAAACCACCGAATCGATCGAGTTCAAATTTATACATAATCTTAGGTATTAACCAAGGAGTATTCCTGTGAAGATTGGTCAAAATTGGACAAAGGGGCGTGGCACCGCCCATACAAAAATTACATTCAAAATCTTATACGTATTTCAAAAGCAACCGAATCGTGACTGCGAGTTATTAAGTAAAATACAAAATTGATTTATTTGGAATAGGTATATAAGACAAAAAAAGTTGTAACAATATCACACTCCATACACAGTGCCCCAAAAATCGATGTATTATTAAAAACAAAATTCTGGAAAAAACGCCTTTTTGTACGGAGCCTTTTGATATTTCCGGTTTCGCATTTCAATGAATATTAAGTGTATTATACATACAACAATGCCACGTCTTCGTGAACGAGGAGGAAATATTGGTCGACGTACTCCGAATTCACAAGTAGCCCAGAAAGGTCGGCTAAATAGATCGGCAGAAGATAAATTGACGGACAATGCAAATTTAAGAAACCAGGCTGTAATAAAACGTGTAAATGAAAATCAAGAGCAACGCAACGAACGTCTTCCAGCCAATGCATTAAGACAAAGACTGGCCCGTCAAAGAGTCACCGATACATTTAGAACACGTGAACAACAGCGTTTGCAAGTGTATCGCGCATTGACACGTGCATCACTTCTTCACCATGCGTTTGAATATGAGTCGGACATCGACTATTCGTCATATTCACAAATTGTAATCGGTTCTATGAACAAACAATGCCAATACTGTCATGCACTCAAATACAAAGGTGAATCGGTCGGTTTCTGCTGCGCGTCTGGAAAATTTGTATTGCCACCATTGAATTCGCCGCCAGAACCATTGAAAGCACTATTGGCTGGAGCTACAAAACAATCCAAATTGTTTTTGCGTAAAATTCGCAAATTCAATTTCAAATGACCTCATTTGGAGCAACAAAAATCGTTCAGAACGCGGATGGTCGCAATTTTCAATCAACTTTTAAGATTCAGGGCCAAGTGTATCATCAAATTGGTTCTTTAATGCCGATGCCTAATACCGATTCAAAATTTCTCCAAATTTACTTCATGGGTGATGAGGAACAGCAAATAAATGCACGCTGCCAGTACAACCATATCGAGCAGATGGAGAAGAGACAAACTGTGGGTATTTTAGAACCGTTGTTTTTTTTTGCAAAAATGTAAAATTATTATCTGGGATGAATGCACTATGGCACACAAGCATTCACTTGAAGCTCTCGATAGAATGATGAAAGATCTAAATAATAACACCAGGCTTGGTGGTGCTTTACTGCTGCTTTCGGTGATTTTAGAGAGACATTGCCGGTCATTCCACGCGCTACATATGCGGACGAAATTAACGCATGTATAAAACAATCATCTATGGCGAAATGTCTGTACATTACGTCTTAACACAAATGTAAGAGTTCAACTACAAAACGATCCATTGGCACTATCATTCTCCGAGCAATTGCTCAACATTGGAAATGGAGCAATAAATACCATTGCATGGAGACACACAATGCATCAAATTGCCGGACAACTTCTGCAACATGGAAAATACGAAAGATGCTTTGATTGAAAGCATATTTCCCGATTTACAAGCTAATTATATTAATCATACGTGGCTTCAAAAAGCATGCAGTACAACGTCTGTCGGGTCCGCTAGTTCTTTATAAGTTTACAATTATGTTGAATAGTACAATGTTTACTTAAGCTTAATTCGTTTAATGATCTTAGTTCTTTATATTGATATGTCAAGTTATTGTTTTTGAACACAATCTCATTTGGATAATCTATTTCTTTTTTATTTTTGTTTGGAATTGGAACAATAATTCTTAGTTGTATTTTTTCTTTTGGAATTTTGATTGCAAATACTAATACATTTTCTTCGAATTTGGTTATGCCTAATTTTATATATTTCATTTTGTTTAAATCTATATTATACTTTTCTATTTCTTCATCTGTAAGTATATTCGGATGTAATATCCCATACCTTGCTGAGGCTAAATTATCTTGGATATGCTCAATTTTTTCTTTTATTATTTGAACTTTAAACAACTGGTCATAAAATAAATTCTGATTTATTGTTTTACTTGCTACATTGTTTAACTGTCCTAGTATTATCGTTCTATCTTTTTCTATTATATCCTTTATTTGCTTAAGAGATTTGCTGACGTTATCGTTAATTAAAATTTGCTGATTTAAGTTGGTTATGGCATTGTGGTTATTAATATTTCTACATTCCTTAAATGATTTTCAATATGTTCTCTAACTTCTTCATCCATGGTGCCAAACAACCATTTGGATGAACTACCTACAATGATGGAGGGACCACTTTAGCGCCTTGCTAAATGAAGACTCAGATGAGACGAGTGCAACGATGAGCTCCCAACATCTAGAAATGCGGCGTTCTTACAGGGGTATTGACACCGGGCCCCCTACAGCTGCAGAAATCAAATCTGCGATCAAACTCCTTAAAGTCAACAAAGCAGCTGGACTTGATGGCATACCAGCCGAGTTCCTGAAAGCAGATCCCGACACAACGGCCTGTATCCTGCTACCACTAATGCGGGCTATATGGGAAAATGAAAAATACCCTAGGGACTGGAAGGATGGAGTTATTGTTAAGATACCCAAGAAAGGAAATCTTAAGAACTGCAATAACTGGCGTGGTATTACTGTTTTGTCTGTCTTCCCGAAAGTAATGGCAACTATCATTCTCGAACGGACAAAGGACAGGATCGAAAATACGCTCAAGAGGCATCAAGCGGGCTTTCGTAGTGGTCGGTCGTGTATCGATCACATCAACACCCTGCGTATTATACTCGAACAGTCAACCGAGTTTACGTCACCGCTCTACCTTATGTTCGTAGACTTTGAGAAGGCCTTTGACCGAGTCAACCGCGAATGGATCTGGAAATCCTTAGATAGGAGAGGAATTCCCCCGAAGATTGTTGCTGTTATAAAGGAGTCCTATCATGCCGCAAGATGCTTCGTTCTACATAATGGACAGCTTTCCGATGCTTTTGAAGTGCGACAGGGAGTAAGACAAGGGGATATTCTGTCGCCAATTCTCTTTCTACTGGCGATAGATGATGTACTGACTGCCACCGTAGGTACATACGAAAGACATGGTATCCAATGGAGACCATTTGAGAGGCTAAGCCACCTGGATTATGCCGACGATATCTGTTTCCTGGCAAAAACCAACAGCGGGATGAATGAGATGTGTCAATCACTGCAAGTGAATGCAGAGATGGCTGGTCTTAGGATCAATTGCAACAAGACCAAAATAATGCACACTGGCCGCCCGGCACATCAGCCCATTATTCTGAGACAGACGCCTATTGAGGAGGTCAAGCAATTTAACTATCTAGGCAGTTTTGTTTCATCCGAAGGAGGAACGGATCTGGATGTTAATAACAGAATAAATAAAGCCCGCAGCGCCTTTGGAATGTTATCCTCAGTATGGAACTCCAGTCAAATTTCCCTACGCACCAAGTTAAGGCTCTTCGAATCCAACGTCAAGTCCGTACTGCTGTATGCCTGCGAAACCTGGAAAGTCTCTACCTCCATCTCTAGAAGACTACAGGCATACATTAACCGCTGCCTGCGATACATCCTTAAGATCCGATGGCCGCAAGTTATATCGAACCAAGAATTGTGGCATATAACGCATCAAAACCCGCTGAATGCAGAAATTAGGCAGAGGAAGTGGCGCTGGATTGGCCATACGTTGAGGAGACCAAACGACAACATCGCGAAGCAATCCTTCGAATGGAACCCTCAAGGTACACGGCGAGTTGGTAGACCAAGAACAACGTGGAAATCAACCGTATCGGCCGAAGCAGCAACGCAGCGTAAAACGTGGCCACAGCTGAAGTATCTGGCTGCAGATCGAGATGGATGGAAGAAATTTGTCGCCGCCCTATGCCCCACCCGGGGTTGAAGGATTCATATATATATATATACCTACAATGTTCACTAATCCTCTCTTCAGTCGGCTTTCTCTAGGAATAATGGTTTTTACTTTATTTGTCAAATGTTTAAGTTCTAGTTTAAGTAGTTCTTTGTGTCCCTCAAGTTTTTCGATGTTTTTCGTAATGTCGTTTAGTATGTCTATTATTTCTTGTGGTTTAATTAAATGAATAATTATTATATCGGTTTTGGTGACTATGTCTGCTTCGTTTATTTGTATTTCTGTGAATCCAGTCCGTTCTTTTATTTCTTCAATACTTAGTAGTCCGTTAGTTGGTATTGCCAATAGTATTAGTAGTAATGCCGTCATGAATAGCTGCAAATTTTTTTTTTTTTTTTTTTTGCGTGTAGCTAGGTGAAAATCGTTGAAAGACATCGCATGCGAGCTTTGCGATAGTGTGGGACTGGAAACACCCACTAAAAACACCCAGGGAAGGCATGGTGTTACCATCCTTCCAATGATCGCACCTAGTCGTCAGACTAATCAGCAATTTTGTTCTAATATGTACTAATGTACTTACGTACAGTTTTTAAGGAACTAACTTTGGTTTGTTGCCTTTTGTTTTTTAATTCATTATCACTTTGTTAGTGTGATTATGTTGTTACATATTTCTTTTCTTTTTACCTAGTTAACTAGTTCAAAAGGTTTTACTCTACGTAATCTTCTAACTAAATTAGTATTATTAAGTAGTTGGACTACTTCTAAATTAGCATGGTTGCGAAGCCTAACTTCATGTCTTCTAGCGACCTTCCGAACCTCGTCCTCTACCATTTCAATTTTAAGATCCCTATGTAGATCAGCGTTACGTACGTACCACGGCGCATTAACAATATTGCGTAATACTTTGTTTTGGAAGCATTGTATGCTTTGAAGGTTGGACTTACTTGTGCACCCCCATAATTGGAGGCCATATGTCCAAATTGGTTTTAATATTTGCTTGTAGAGAAGCAGTTTATTGTGAATTGAGAGGCATGAATACCTCCCTATGAGCCAATATATTTTAATGTATCGTAAATTTAGTTCATCACGTTTTTTCTTGACATGAGTTTTCCAGCGCAACTTTGCGTCCAAAGTCAAGCCTAAGTACTTAGCTGAGTTCGAATGCTGAACCACTTTATTATTTATATACACAGGTATGTGTTGTACGTGTTTATTTTTCGTTATAAAAGCTCGATATGAGCGCGGCTGTTTATTGATAGTTGTACAACCGAAGTGTTTTTCGTGTCGCCAACCTTGGGATCTCTTTGAATCCTTCGATCAAGGAAGAGCTGATCCTGGTTGTTTTTGTTAACCGATTGTCAACGGATGCTAATTGTATTTTACGATATACCACAAAGGGATTTACCGAACTGCAACTATATGCAACTTTTAACCTTGAAGTTGACCGATGCAACGACGACGAGTAGAGCGAAAGCGAAGGTAAAAGAAAGACGGTGTTTCCCCTTTGGGTTTCAAATACAAACAGTTTTCTGAGCTTTATTCGCTGTGCGTATTTATACAAAAAGTGCGTAAGCGTTTTCTTACTTTAGTGAGAGAGACTACGTTATATTTACAAGTTGAAATGTTATGGCGAATTCAAATGTAGAATAAATATGGTGACTGGTCTAAATTGACCGCCAGATTTAAATGTAATTCGAACTAGACAATTCAGTACAATAATTCAATACAATACAATAATTCAATAATTATTAATAACTATAATATTATGGGGATGATAACGATGGTGACGATGATGACGATGATGGCGATGATGACGATGCTGCTTATTCTGCCCCAACATTCCGGCCCCTTTGAAAGGACTGCCTTTCAACATGGAATAGGAGCTAGTTTACGTATCGGACGTCTGATGCTTCCCTTTGATGTTCTAATGTCTGCAACTCTGACCTTGCCGTCTGAGCCATGTGTAACACTGCTGATCCTACCCAAGAGCCATTTCTGAGGTGGGACGTTATCCTCGTGAATGATAACGAGGCTGCCAACGTTGATGTTAGGACTAGATGACGTCCATTTAGCACGACCTTGGAGCTCGACGATGTACTCTTTAGACCACCTATGCCAGAATTGGGTCTTGACAGCATTAATTCTCCTCCATCTTTGTATGTAGCTGATATCCGCAACTTCATCTGATGGCTCTGGGATTGCTTTGAGCGACGAACCAATGAGCAAATGACCTGGGGTGAGGGCTTCGAAGTCGTTCGGATCGGATGACATCGGGGTGATGGGTCTCGAATTCATGACCGCTTCGATTTCCACCAGAGCTGTTGAAAGTTCCTCGAACGTCAATTTTGCACCGCTCAAGCTCCGGTATAGATGGCCCTTCGCCACCTTGACAGCCGCTTCCCAAATTCCACCAAAGTGGGGTGCCCTGGGGGGTATAAAGTGAAAATTGATGCTACTATTAGTACAAAAATTAGAAATAGTTTCTTTAGACGACTGTTTAAACAACATATTGCGTAACTCAATTAGTTTTGACTGTGCCCCAACAAAATTTGTCGCATTATCGCAGTGGATATCTGATGGAAGACCCCTTCGCCCTATCATCCTTTTTAACGCTGCTATGAAAGCCTCAGCTGAGAGATCTGATACGGCTTCTAAATGTACTGCCTTTGATGAAAAACATACAAATACTGCAATATAGCTCTTGTAAGGTACTTTGCCACGAATTTTATAGTGGGTGTAAATTGGACCAGCGAAATCGACCCCGCAACATAAAAATGGACGAGAAGGGGTTAACCTCTCCGAGGGCAAGTCTCCCATTACTTGCTCCAGCAACTTCGGTCGATACCTGAAGCAGTGTACGCATTGTCGAACTGTCTGCCGAGCTATATGCCTAACGTTGATAATCCAAAATTTGTGTCTTACAAGCGCGACTAGTGCTTTTGGACCGGCGTGGAAATTGGAAAGGTGTAGGTGCCTGACGAGAATTCTAGTAAGGTTGTTGTCCTTTGGAAGCAGGAGAGGGTGCTTACAATCCTCCGGAATGCTTGCGTGCTTTAATCGTCCTCCAACCCTCAACAATAGGAAGCCGTTTTCTTCCTCGACGAATGGATTCAACCACCTTATGGATCCCTTCAGTTTCCGCTGGTTTTGGATCGCTTCGATTTCTTCTGCGAATGAACTAATTTGAACAACATGCACGATTCGAAGAAGTGCATTTTCTAGCTCTGCAGGAGTTAAGAACTGGTTCCTCGTGAGTGTCTGACTTCCTTTTCGACTACCGAACCTTAATATGTAAGCGAAGATCCTACACAATTTCGTAAATGAGCTGTATCTATCCACAGTCTGCATCAGGTAACTTGTATCGATTTTCCGACAGATAAGTACCGTTTTCCTCAATTCCATTAGGGAATCCTCTGGAGAAAGATGAACTTGGACATTGGATGGCCATTTATCCTCCGTCTCAAGTAGGAATCCTGGGCCCTTGAACCAAATTGACGATTTCAATTCCTCTACGGTGCATCCTCTCGAGACAACATCTGCCGGATTTTCATGTGTCGGTACATGTTTCCAGACGACATCTTTTGTTTTTTCTTGTATCTCAGCTACTCTGTTTCCTACAAACGTGTTAAGCCTTGAGGAATGCATTGCAATCCAGTACAGAATAATTGCTGCGTCTGTCCAGAAGAAAACTTCAGAGTATTCGTCGTTGAATATACTTCGTATCTTCGACCAAAGCTTCGCTAATAGATGAGCTGCGCATAGCTCTAGTCGAGGAAGTTGCTTCCTCTTTGCGGGCGCTACCCTAGACTTTGCTACCAAAAGTTGTACCCTTACAACTCCAGTCGTATCTATTGATCTTAGGTATAGACAACAGCCATAGGCATGCATCGATGCATCTGCGAACCCGTGAATTTGGTAAGTTTTCCTGTTTGCGATTAAAGCGAATCTTGGTATCGAAAGATTTTGTAGCGAATGCAGGTCCATCATGAATTGACGCCATTCAGTGTCAATGTTTTGTGGGATTGACTGATCCCAATCAAGTTTGTCGATCCATAACTTTTGAAGGATTACCTTCGCCTTGATGATTATGGGACTGAGTAGACCCATTGGGTCAAAGAGCGACGATGATAGTGACAATATAGATCGTTTGGTATGTTTCGAATAGGACCTACTAGGCTTATAAGAGAAGGAAAATTCGTCACTGCGAGGGTTCCATGCTATTCCCAATGTGCTAGTAAGGTTTGAATCGGTAAGTTTGATTTCCTTATTCTGGTCATTTGCAGCTTGAATTAAGCTGGGGCTGTTGCTATTCCACTTAGACAACTCAAGCCCCGCTGACCTAAAGATATCAACAACTTCTTTTTTGATACGTTTTAATGTATCTAAGTCATCGTGTCCTGTTAACATGTCGTCGACATAGAAATCGGATTCAATGACGCGAGAACCTAGCTGGAACCTGTCTCTATATCGTTCAGCTAAGTAGAGAAGAGAACGAATAGCGGAGTATGGTGCCGATGATGTACCATATGTAATGGTGTTCAGTTGGTACGTCCGTACTGGTGTATGTTCGCTCTCTCTCCAAAGGATATATTGGAACCTTCGATGATCTGGGTGTATTAAAATCTGCCGAAACATCTTTACGATGTCCGCAGTTAAAACAAATCTGTGCAATCGGAAGCGAATCAAGATCATTAAAAGTTCCTTCTGTATTGTTGGTCCGATCATAAGAATTGTGTTTAAAGAAATTTGGGAGGAAGTGCGACAAGACGCGTCGAATACGACCCTTAATTTTGTAGATGTGCTTTCAGGCCGAATGACACATTGATGTGGTAAGTAAAAATGCGGTACCTCAAGATTGGGATCCCTAACAAGAGACATATGCCCTAGCGATTCATATTCTCGTAAAAATGATATGTATTGGGATTTCAACGATGAGTCCTTTGACAATCTACGTTCCAGTGAAAGGAACCGTCGAAAAGCGATGTCATAAGATGCTCCTAAACAGCTGGGATCCTTTTTAAATGGTAACTTTACCATGAGCCGTCCACTAGGTAGGATCTCGATATGATCCTTAAAATGCGCCTCGCATTCCTTTTGTTCTTCCGTCCACTTGGACCTATAGCCTGAAACTTCTTCGAGTTCCCAGAACTTTTCGAGATATTGATCCAGTGAATCTTCCTTGGCTAGGCAGCAAAGATTCTTCTCCATGTCTGCATGAGTCTTGTATTTACCTGATATAATCCAGCCCAAGTATGTTTTCTGCAATACTGGTAGACCATGTCCAAGCTTGAGTTGGCCTGTTTCCAGCAGATCGAAGAAGGCTTCCGCGCCTAATAATAAGTCTATGTTCGACGGTTGATTAAAGTGCTCATCGGCGAGCTCGATGTTTGTAGGGAGGTTCCAGTTACTGACACTTAACGCTGTGTCGGGCTGGTATCCTGTAATTGATGGTGCAACTAGGAATTCCAATGATAATTCAAAGTTGTTGTATCTGGATCTAACCGTTGTTTGAGTGTGAGAATTAATCTTTAGCTCAGCTACCCCTATTCCAACAACGCTAACATTTTTTCGTTGCTTCCGAAGATGAAGCGTTTTCGCAAACTTTTCTGTTATGAGATTTACTTGCGATCCAGAATCTAACAGGACCCTACCGAATTGGAAACTTCCTGACGAATCTCTAACAAGAACCATCGCTGTTGCAAGAATGACCTGTGTCTTAGAGCCAGAGTTGAGCTCCCTTTCCAATGCCGTGTGCGTTGCTGCCGATGTGGATGGATATACATCTTCGATGACGTTTTCCGATGACTGTGTGTATTGAGTAGCCTGTGTAGCTGGGACGGGTTGTGTAGACCTGTGTAGAAGACTATGATGCAATTGCTTGCAGGTTTTGCACCTGTATGACGAAGGACAATTTGATGCACTATGGCCTTTACCTAAACAATTCAAGCATAGTCTTAGTCTCTTGACATTGGCAAAACGATCCTTCACCGACAATTTAGTGAAGTTTGAACAAGCCGAAATGAAATGATTGACATCCCGACAAAATGCGCAAGAACGTTGAGTGACAGCTAGTATTGTTTGAGGACGTTGATTAAAATGTTGAGCCCGTGATGGCTTGGCTGACCACTTTTGACTAAAATCTGATCGCATCTGCTTCGTGTCCCGCACTTCCAAATATTGACAACGCTTGCCAAGGACCTTAGCACATTCGGCCCAAGTTGGAAGCTTGCTGTAGTCAAGTTGCTCATCCCATTTGGATTGCGTTTCTGGATCGACTTTCGACATGGCGATATATATGACAATTGCATTGCATATATTTTCGAATGACCCTATCGATTGCAACGAGTTGAACAAGGCAGAAATGTTATCTACCAAACTTCTAAGTGCGCTTGACGACGCTTTAGGAACCTTGGGTAGCTCGAATAGCTCCGAAATGTTTTCCGAAAATATTAAGCAGTCGTTGTCATAACGTTCTTTTAATCTATTGAGTGCTTTCGGATAATTCTCTTCTGTGACCTGAAAAGCCCTTACAGTACCTAGTGCTGGCTCACTAAGACATGTTAAAAGGTGATTAAACTTTTCGATTTTTGACAAGCTAGCATCATTATCAACGAGTATTTTAAACGAATTCATGAAATTTTTATATTCAGAATATTTGCCGTTGAATTTTGGTAATTTTAGATTGGGCAAATGATGGACCGACTGTGGAACTGACAACGTTGTTTCTCCTACACTATGGCGTCTACTATTCCCTAAAAGCGAATTAATTTTTGTTTTGGTTGAGATATATAATTCCTCAAGATCTCCTCGGGCGGTATCTGTTGGCACCAATCGCTCTACCTGGGTCTGGTATGCCAATATCTGCTTGAAATATGACTCCAGAATTCCTAGGCGACATTCCAACTCTGTTGCGGAAAGCGTATCCGATCTTGCTTCCACCAGGTTCTTTATTCTTGTGATACTGCCTTTTGTTGTTGACCGCATCTGCCTCAACTCTTCAATATCAGCTACAGTAGCCATGTTTTACTTAATGAATGCAATCGACAAGTAACAATAAGTAGAGCCCAAGTACAAACGACGATTGGTATAGTACAAAATAAATCCAAAAATAAATCTATGCGACAGGAACTAAGTTTTCACGTTGGCGAAATTAGAAAACTAAACAATAGAAATGGCAACACCTGCTCCAATGAATCCGAAGAAATTTATAATATTCTTTGAGAAGCAATTTCCAACGGCGAAATGATCCCTTTTAAATGAGAACCGACAACAGCATTAATTGGTTTTGGAGCGAAAGTAATTATAGTTTTCTATTATGTAGCAACAACTGGGATGTATATATTATTTCCTTATTTCCAATATGGAATATTTCTATTAGTTACGATGTGTCAACTCCAATACGAAAGCTTTCTTTCAATGCTTTGATTGATGCAGCAAACTCTCCGGCAACCGCGACGACGATGACAACTATTAACTGTTCTAATTGGCAGCGAAATAAAAATCAATGCAGTGAAAGAAGAAGCGAAACAATCCAAAATGTCTAATAAAGATGATCGTTGCAATTATTAATATTTTAAAGTTGATGTAGACTGTGATATTACAGTACTGCTAAAGTTCCAAGTGAAGATCTTTTTTTTTTTTTTTTTTTTTTTTTTTTTTTTTTTTTGGAGGTTGCTACTATCCGATGGAGCACTCAGACACAACTACTGGTCCATTGTACTGCCAAAACAGACACCTTACATTGCTGTACTTAGTTTGCCCGTCTTTCGAAGAAAGATGAGAAGGAGCTTCAGTGATGAAGAGCTTAGATGTTCGGCACTCACCACGTCAGCCCCAAAGATCCGCCACCTGATGCGAGCAAAGGCAGGACAACTACAGAGGAAGTGTTCCGCTGTATCGTCATCCTCTCCACAAGCAGGGCAGATGGTGGTGTCGCTCAAGCCCAACACATTTAAGTGTTTGGCAAAAGCTTGGTGGCCCGAAAGGACACCCACAAGCAGTCTACAATCGATTCTCCTGAGAGACAGAAGGAAAGATGCTGACCTTTTGCAGATGTCCGGTCGCAGTCGTTTGGTCTGTCTGCATCCAGCACAGTCACGCCACCGACACCCGTGTTCACGAGAAACCCAAGTATCAATGGATGACCTTACCGCAGATGCTGGCAGACCCAACGCAGGTTCAGGCCCTGAGAGAGCTTCTTCGGAACCCAGCCTGGCAAGCTCATCAGCGATCTCGTTTCCCTGGATACCAGTGTGGCCTGGGACCCAGACAAGTTTCACTGTGTTTAGCCTACCGACCAGATTTAGAGAAAGCTTGAGTTCAAGCACTAACTTGGACGAGGTAAGAGGGTTGAGCAGCGCTTTTAGTGCAGCTTGGCTATCACTGCAAACGCAAATGCTTCTAGCTCTCCACCTGTTTGTCACAATATAGTGCATAGCCATAAGGATAGCGAAAATCTCCGCTTGGAAGACAGACGCATGGTTCCCTAAGGGGTAGTGTAGTCTAACGCTTTCGCTTTCCACGAAGACTCCCGAACCTGACCCCTGTCCGGTTCTGGAGCCATCCGTGAAAACACGATGGCATTCTTTCCCTGGCTCAGAGTCTGGCCGAAGCCATTCCGTTGCCTGAGGAAAGTAGACGTGATAGTTTTGTCGCAGTAGGATTTCTGGTGTCATTGCGTCAGACGGCATATCCATAAGACAGGGGTCAAAGGATAATTCTCGCACAAGTTCATCAAAATTCCAATGCGCGTGGTACCAAAAGCCGCCTCTTTTTAACCGAGAGATGGATTTCAGCGTACACCCCATGATAAAAATATCAAGGGGGGGGAGGTTCATCATAGCATCTAGAGCAGAGCCCGGAGTACTGGGGAAGGCCCCTGTGCAGCCGAGACAAACCGTTCTTTGAAGTTTGGCAAAAGAGGCAGTAACACGTTTCCGCGAAAGCCTGTTCCACCATACAACCGATGCATACGAGAGGAGAGGTCTTACCATTGCCGTATAGATCCAAAGGACCCTTTTAGGAGATAAGCCCCATGTCTTGCCAAAAGCACCTTTGCACTGCCAGAAAGTGGACAGCGCTTTATCAGTTTTTGCTTCGACATGCTTGGACCAAAGAAGTTTTCTATCGAGGATTACTCCCAAATATTTGACTTCATCAGAGATCGGAATAGTGACACCTTTAAGCACAAGTTGAGTCAGACCAGTGACCTTCCTCCTTCTCGTGAAGAGAACAACCGTAGTTTTAAGAGGATTCACTGAAAGCCCATTTCTTGTGCACCAATCATCGATCATTCCCAAGGATCTCTGCGCCAGAGAGCAGACAGTCCTTAGGTCTGAACCGACAGACAGAACGGCGACATCATCCGCGTAGGCTTGTGTGTAGGTTCCAGGAAGATTGAGAACCGTTAGCAGAGAGTCTACTACCATACACCATAAAAGGGGAGACAGAACACCACCTTGAGGGCAGCCCCTGTTTACCCCTGTCATGACACACTTTCCACAATCCGCCTCGGCAATCAACGTCCTGTGCATTAGCATTGCTTTAATCCACAACACCAATGTCTCATCTACACCATGATATCTGGCTGCGTTACACATGCTATCAAAGGTCGCATTGTCAAAAGCACCCTCGATATCGACGAAAATACCCAGCGCGTACTCCTTCCGATCAAGAGCACTTTCAATCCTACCAACAAGGTTCTGAAGCGCAGTTTCACAGGATTTTCCGCGCTGATAGGCATGTTGCATCTCAGAAAGAGGATGCGATCGAAGAGCAACCTTGCGCACGTGCAGCTCAACCAGTCTTTCCAAACTTTTCAGCAGGAAGGAAGACAGACTTATGGGTCTGAAACTCTTGGCGAGAGTGTAGTCAGTCTTACCAATTTTAGGTATAAACACGACTTTAACAATACGCCAGGGAGAAGGTATGTAAGCCAAGGCTAAGCTTGAGGTGAAAATTCTTTTCAGCGTCGGCATCAGCTGACTACAACCTTGTTTCAGCATGGCTGGATAAATTCCATCCGGACCAGGTGACTTAAAACTCTCAAACGATGCAATTGCATATTTGATAGCGTCATCAGTCACCACTCTGGAAGCAATATACCAGTTACGCCGCGTGATGTTAGTTGATTCAGATGTGGCCACCGTTGCCGGTACCACAGAAGAACACGTAGTGACCTGATTTCCCGGGAAGTGAGTCTCCAGCAGGAGACTAAAAGTCTCCGCCTTTGTCTCAGTGAAGGTACCATCAGATTTTTGGAGCGATTCCAGTTTACTTGGTCTGTCCCTTTTGAGAACTTTAACAAGTCTACTGGTTGCACTTAGTGATTCGACCTCCTCACAAAATTTCCTATAAGAGTCACTTTTCGATTTACGAATTAGTCTCTTAAATTCTTTTTGTTTCGATCGATATAGATTCCAGTCCGCTTCTAAGTTGGTTTTTAGAGACCAATTTAGGAGTTTCCTGGTTTCTTTTCGAATACGCTGCAGTTCGGTATTCCACCAGGGTACCGGTTTTCTACAGGAGTTTTTTGTAACTGGACACGCTTGCTCAAAACAGCGGATAAGAACGCTGCTCAGATCCTGAGCAGATCTCTCAATCCTCTGGACTGATCTTAGTTTAAGTGGAACTTCAACAGAATTGCCAAGTTCCTCCCTAAAACGTGCCCAATTCGTTTTCCTCGGATTTCTCCTCTCTTGCGAAGGTGAAACTTCACAGTAGATTTGAAATTCGATATATCTGTGGTCTGACAGAGTGTTGTCTGTTGATACCCTCCAATTGACGATAGTCTTGGAGTGCCTATTGGACAGAGTAACATCGATTACTTGCTGTCTCCTGGCTGTAACAAATGTAGGTCGACAACCTACATTGTTAATGGTGATGTCAGACGATAAGATGAAGTCCAGAAGACGATCTCCTCTTATATTGCATTTACTGCTGCCCCAAACAGTGTTTTGGGCATTAGCATCGCAGCACAAGATAAGACCCATCTTTTTGGACTCACAGTACTCTATGAGCTCAACAACTGCCTTTGGTGGTGGAGGAATTAGAGAGTCATAGGGAAAGTAAGCCGATGCAACGACAAAGGTTTCCCAGTTGCCGTTTGCATGATAAGTGATAGTTGCAGCAACCAAATCTTGGCAACAAAACCGATTGATAGTAACTGCCGTAAGAGATTTCGATACAACAAGACATGTCCTAGGTCTCTCGGACAGCTTATCGTAAAGAACGTTATAGGAACCGCTCAACTCACCAAGACCACAGATGCGATTTTTCCACACCCATGGTTCCTGGATGGATGTTATGCGGTTTTTTGTTCTACTGACAGCAAGCCTCCTACTTAAAAGAGCGGTAGCAGCCTTGCAGTGCTGTAGGTTTATCTGAGTAAACAAAATGGATGTAAACTCTGGGTTACGACCACTATTCGCACTGTTTGGCATTGAAATGGAAATAAATCCTACCAAGATGCAGATAGGGACGCATGTCGTACCTAGACTTAATGACCTCGGCAGAAGCCATGTCTATGCCCACAACCAGAGAACTACCATCTTCATCAAGACGGTTTTTACTCTGCCTATGAGAACGGACAGTCCAGGCTTTTGTGTCGAGATCAGGATTCTGGGCATGTAAGCGCTTAAGTACATCCGCCGAGTTCTCCTGTTTACCAGGGATCCAGCAGACAGCACGAATAAGCTTTGGTGGCTTGTAGACCTCAAAAATTGTGGTCCCAAGGGGAGGGATCTTCGGCACCATACTCCTGACCCATTCCGAGGTTTGCTGCGAGGAGGTCTTAACCATGAAGGTTCCGTCCTTGAACTCACAGCCCTCAACCTGGATACAGGCATTAGTTGCCGAGGCAAGCTCCAAAAGATGGGCTTTGCAGTGTTTGCACTCTGCATCACTCATGCTATTTTCATTGCCTGCTTTCCCTATGCGAACTGCTAAGGCGGAGACAGCAGCATCCTTGTAGGACGGCCTCTTATCTCGCACATCAGCTGTTCTGCGTTTTTTTGGAGCACTCTGACCGTCAGAGCCATCCGCGACGACAAGGTTCTGTCCGCTGGTACTGCAACCTGAGTTGGTTTCAGCACCTGCATCATCCATTACCAGTGCACGGTCAGCTCCAACGATTGGAGAGCATGCGGCGCTCACGCCTGTGTGTGTGATCGCGACGTCCGGTTTCCTTCCGCCAGTACTACTTCCATTGCTGGTAGTAGCACCGGCTTCATTTGGAGACCGTGCGCGGACAGACTCACAGACTTGAGGGGGGTTTAGTCTCTTTTCGAGCTTGGGTCGCTTCTTCTTGCTTTTCGGGACTGAAGAAGAGGAGGCAGTGTCCAATCCAAGGGGTTGGTTAGCTTCAGTTGGTGAGACTTCCACTGACCTGTTCCTTTTCAAAGCCACCGCCGAAGAGTTGACGGAAGTGCTTGCGCCTTCGGCAGATAAAGCTTCTTTGCGCCGCAGATTCATCATCTTCTTCCTTTTCCTTTTCAACTGACCCTTAGTCAGGCGCAGCTCAAGGTCCGCCTTTTCAGGAGCCCGTTCAACCATGAAGGTATCCCGAGTCTGGCCGTCAATGGCAGAGCAGTGGGCAGCAGCCTGTCTCATGCTCAAACTTCCAAGTAAATCGGACATAGAGCAGCAAGAGTCGCTAGTAGGTTCGGATATGAATGTTGGGGCCTCCAGAATCCGTGCCCCGGCCGTAGTCGAAAAAACTACGGATGGATTTTGGCTATTGCCATTACCACCTGGAGTAGACAATTCCGTTTGTTTCTCCATTCATAGCATGTTTTTTGAGTTTTAACCACTGGCTCCTGTGGGCTAGAATACACTAACAAGGTTTTTACTGAGGATAGGATAACCGTTGCCTCAAACCATCCTCCTTTACCCGGGCTTTGGACCGGCATGCTACGTTCGTAACAAGGCGGAGTTAAGTGAAGATCTTGAACGAGCGAAATGTTTTTTCGTATGTAAGAGAGAAATAAATTATGTATTCAGCGACAGCGACAGAGTTTTTTATGCTTTTCTATTGCGAGCATACGCGCGACGAAAAAGAGAACGACGAAAAGTGCAATGGTAGGCGGAGGCGGTAAGATGAAAGAATGCAATTTTTGGCGAAAGCTTCTATGCGAAAGAAAATGATGTGCCTGAGTGCGTATGTGTAATACGACTGCGAAGTGGAACTTAATTTTCTTTTGTGTGTGGATTCTAACTAAATTGATCTAGTGGTAGCATCGACGCAAATTGTGCGGAAAAATGAAACGATGTGGGAGAATTTATTTTGCAGCAATATAATGAATTGATTTATCGATATGTTGTTTAATTGTAGTTAGATAGTATGTAAATGAATATTTCTACGCTACTATTAACTTATATGTAGCTAACAACATGCACGTCTGATTTTGATTGATTTCGTTGTGTTGCAGTTTCGTGCGAAGCTTGCTGTTAATCAACGCGCATTCGAATAACTTGACTTAAATGACGTACCTGCAGTGGGAGATGGTATACTTATCTTCCCACTTCTCCCTTTTCCTTGGATCCTCAGTTTGGTGTTTCTCTGCTTTTCCTGGATTTTCCCTTCTGGCTCTCCTTCTGCTGTGCTCGAGCTTTGCCAATCACTACCATGTACTCGCGAAACCGACACCGAAACCGAATTTAATTTTCTATTTGCACTATATGAATGTTTTAGTTTTTGAGTTTTTAGATTCACTTTTATAGTGCCACACCGATTCACGATTAAAAATGTTCAACTATATGAATATTTGAATATCGAAGAGTTAGGTTTTTCACTTAAACCACGTTGGGCGCCAAAATGTACAACCGAAGTGTTTTTCGTGTCGCCAACCTTGGGATCTCTTTGAATCCTTCGATCAAGGAAGAGCTGATCCTGGTTGTTTTTGTTAACCGATTGTCAAGGGATGCTAATTGTATTTTACGATATACCACAAAGGGATTTACCGAACTGCAACTATATGCAACTTTTAACCTTGAAGTTGACCGATGCAACGACGACGAGTAGAGCGAAAGCGAAGGTAAAAGAAAGACGGTGTTTCCCCTTTGGGTTTCAAATACAAACAGTTTTCTGAGCTTTATTCGCTGTGCGTATTTATACAAAAAGTGCGTAAGCGTTTTCTTACTTTAGTGAGAGAGACTACGTTATATTTACAAGTTGAAATGTTATGGCGAATTCAAATGTAGAATAAATATGGTGACTGGTCTAAATTGACCGCCAGATTTAAATGTAATTCGAACTAGACAATTCAGTACAATAATTCAATACAATACAATAATTCAATAATTATTAATAACTATAATATTATGGGGATGATAACGATGGTGACGATGATGACGATGATGGCGATGATGACGATGCTGCTTATTCTGCCCCAACAATAGTAATAGAATAATTTAAGTTTTGTGTGTGATGCGACCAGACGGTCGTTAAGAAAAAAAATTGTCGGATGCGACAAATTGAATTTTGGGGTTCGATTACGGTTTTCTAGCCGTTAGAATTGCCTCGTTATCGCGTCGTCTGAAACGTTAAAGATAACAACGGAAAAGGTCGCGCGTCCCGTCCTTTCCGGGAATTTTGCGTAACGGAAGTCAACGGAATTACTTCTACTTTTAAGAAATACCTAACTAACGATCACTTTTTCCACTCTACTTATCTTTCTTTACGGGGTCGCTCTTCTTTCTTCTCCTCTATTCCGCCGTCCTGGCGTGTTATATTTCCTTCGCCTAGTCCTGCCACTACCCCTGCTTTCTCCCGTTCTCCTCCCTTTTCCTTGTAATTTATTTTTACCACACTAGTGATTGCGTCCGTTTCTTTCGGACTTAACTTTTCCAAAAATTCTCGAACTTTCAAAATAAAAAAATAAAAAACTTCTCGATCTAAAAAAACTCTAAATTGGTAACTCGGACACTACCTCCTCTCTAATCACTGGCCAACCAAGAAGTGATTATTTTCCCACACTTTCCTGTGTTCCTTCTCGTACTTCACACACTCATGCATTCGACCATTCAGCCGCAACGGGGATTATTGACGGTATTTTTGAGCGTTTCTCACAGCTTTTTCGCCATGGAACACGACCGTTAATGATCACCAATGCATCCACTCATTCACTCCACACATATCCGAATTCGCCAGGTCGCCGGGAAATTTCCAGTGCCTGACGTTTCGATGGACGAGTACAGAACAAATCTTGTTATTCCTATTTGATTCGATAGTGCCAAGTTGCCTTAAAGTCTTTAAAACCGAGAATCGTACAAATTATTGTATTGTTTTCCATTATTAAAAATATTGAAAAGGGTAGGAGAGGTTCATAGAGGCGATAGCTTGGGGACGGCTGATATTATTGTTCGCCCCTTTGCAGTGTCTGGAGAAGGACGAAGAGTGACCTTTGCTAAATATTTCGCGTACTCTACTTTGTTCCGTGGACCTCCGCGCAGGTCTTGGGTGAGGAGACTTGCCGATAACGTGCCAATTCCTTACAACATAATAATGTGGATATGGTGGGCTCTCGGCCTTTCTAGTTTATGTTGTGTTTGTTTGTATCGCTGTCCTCAATAGAAGTCGCATTCTTGGTGAGCAAACCAGGGTAATTATCCCTGCTCTCGGATAGGTTTTGTTGTTGGGGTGTCTTCCTGAGGGATCGTCCTCCCCTCCCCGTTGCGAGTTTCCCGACCGTCCGTCTGGGCTCGACCTGTTTTTGTCACCTTCTCTGGACGCCTGGCTAGCGAGAGCGCTGAATTGAGAACAATTCAGGAACACCCCCCCTTGGCCTCTTGTCCTTCGAAAGTGACGGGAATGACAGAATGGGTAAAAAATGATGTGGACTGGAGAGGGTTGATGGGCGTGGGATTGGGTCTTTGTGGCGTTTTATACCGCAACAACTCCACCTTTACCTCCCAGAGGAGGCGAAATTGGCTTTTCGAAAGAAAAGTCGAAGTAATCGTAACGAACGAAACAACACCTTAACAAGTCCTAAAACATAACAAACATCTAGTGACCTCCGCTCAGGGCAAGGTTATGAACATCATAGAGCATGATGCTCTCAGTTCCTCTTAGCGCAACCATCCTGGTTCGTTGCGCGACTAAGTTAATCTGGTGCTTCAGGGTCCTCGTTATATGGCTTAAGATCTTTGACGTTCCACGTCCCGCGTTCCTTGCCATCGCTATCTAAAAGCGTATATGTATAAGGGGAAACTCGTTTCCCTATTCGGAATGGGCCAACATATTTCGGGGCCAGCTTAGCGGTATAATAGTTTGCCGCGTCGGAGAGAATGAAGTTTCTCCGCCACACGAGCTCGTTAGCGAAGTATTGTACATCCCGCCTTCGGAGATTATAGGATTGCGAAGCCTTCTTGGTTGCCGTGGCTAATTTCTTTCCTATCTCATCCCTAAGCTTCCTAAACTGTTCCCTGGTATCGCCTTTATTAGCACTCCTATCACGCGAGATGGTGGTTAAGGACGTATTGCCGAAAGTCACCATCTCTCGACCAAAATTGGCATAATAAGGTGATACCCTCAAAACCTCATGTTCGGCTGTCCGAATACTGCACGCGACTTTTGCTAACTGCGCATCCCAGTTCCGATGATTGTCGGACACATACGCTCTAAGTGTCGTCTTCAAAATCTGATTTATCCGTTCAGCCGGATTTGCTTGCGGATGATAATGCGCGGTATACTTTATCGACGACCCATACCCTTCACACAAGGACTTCAGTTCCCTACTCCTGAATTGTGGACCATTGTCACACACCAGAATCTTCGGTACCCCAAAAAGCAGAAAGACATTATCTTCCAGTTCCCTACAGACAGATTTTGCTGTCGCCGATCTCAAGGGAAATAAAAGTGGGAATTTCGTGAAATAGTCAACAACAGTCAGAATGTGAATATAACCCCTACTCGATTTAGGAAGTGGACCTACCAAATCTACACATACCATCTCCCACGGATTGGTTACCCCTTTCCTCTCCGTCATCAACCCAGCTGGCCTTTCGTTCACCGGCTTCACGCTTTGACACACTTTGCAATTCCTAACATACTTAGTAATATCTGACCTCATCTTAGGCCAGTAATATCTAGTCCCTACTCTTGAAAAAGTTTTCCTTACACCCATGTGCCCTGCTAATGGGTTATCATGGCATTCCCTTAAAACCCTAATCCTATCCGCTTTAGCGACTACCTCCTTCCACTCTAAATTACTATCGTGTACTACTACATGTTTGGCCTTAACAAATTTAAATAAAACTCCATTTTCTACCCTCCAAGATGGGTAAGCTAAAGGGTCTGACTCTACTTTCGCGATCATCTTTTGGATCCAAGGATCCGAGCTCTGCTCTACTAATCCTGCTACGCCTGCAACATTCCTAGAGAGCATGTCCGGAACCACGTGGTCTTTTCCTTTTCGGTGTACGATTTCGAAATCAAACTGCTGTAGCCTAACCGCCCAACGCGCTAACCTACCACACGGATCTTTGAGATTGCTTAGCCATACCAGGGAATAGTGATCTGTTACGACCGTAAATCGAACACCTTCAATATATGGTCGCAACTTCTCCACCGCCCAGAGCACAGCCAAGCACTCCTTCTCCGTGGTTGAATAATTTCGCTCGTTCCTATTCAACGCCCTACTAAGGTAACAAATCACTTTTTCTCCCTCCTCGAATGTCTGTGTGAGCACTGCTCCGATTCCATAATCTGATGCGTCTGTTTGCACCACAAACGGACGCTCAAAATCCGGACAAGTCAATATCGGGGCAGTTACCAAGCACTCTTTTGCTTTCCTGAAACTCCCCTCACACTCATCTGACCAGACGAACCTATTACTCTTCTTCAGTAAATCTGTTAACGGTTTTACCAAACTCGCGAAGTTTGGTACAAATCTTCTGTACCAGGAAACCGTTCCCACAAAACTCCTAACCTCTTTAACATTTCTGGGTGCCGGAATTTGTATCATGCTTTCAACTTTTTCTGGATCTACATGCAACCCATTCCTATCCACTACATAACCTAAAAATTTTAACGATGATCTACAAAAATTACATTTCTCTTTACTAACCCTCAGCCCCGCTGTACTTAATCGGGAAAATACTTCTTCTAAAACCTGAACATGTTGTTGGAATGTGTTGGTTACTATGATGATGTCATCCAGGTACACGAACACGTGTGGTTCCAGGTCGGCTCCCAGTACGGTATCGATGAATCTTTGCCAGGTGGCAGGGGCATTGTGTAACCCGAATGGCATCCGTTTGAATTGAAATAATCCTCTATTAGGCACGGTAAAAGCGGTATATTGCCGCGACTGTTCCTCTACCGGTATTTGCCAATAGGCGGACTTGATGTCCAAGGAGGATAAATACTGGGCGTTCCTCAACTTGTCTAACGTAGCCGATATGTAAGGGAGAGGGTAAGCATCTCGATCAGTGACTTTATTAAGCTTTCTGTAATCAACACAAAATCTAAATGATCCATCTTTCTTTTTGATCATTACTATGGGAGAAGCCCATGGACTGTTTGATTTTTCTATAATGTCTTCGCTAAGCATTTCCTCTAATTCTTTATCTATATGACGCTGAACCGCAGGTGAAACCGGATAATACCGCTGCTTGATTGGTTCAGACGTCGTCCTAATCTTGTGCTCCACCAAATGTGTACACCCTATTCCTTCAGGCATTGAATCGAAAATCCTTTTTATGAATTGCTGTAACTGCCTATCCTGTGTCTCATCCAACTCCGATCGCTCTTTGATCATCGAAATCGAAGCTATCGTAGCTTGATTTGAAAAACTCCACTCGCTTGATCTCAAATCCGGGATGATACCCGCTTGTGCCCAAAAGTCGGCACCTAATATCAAGACGTGTGGGAGAGTTGGAATAACAAGGCACTCTAGCAATATCGATTTTCCCTGCACTACTACTGGTAAAGATACTACTCCCGCTACCTCAATGCCTGCCCCATCTGCTAAAGCTACTCTTCTAATGTTACCCTCGCCTAACTTTAAACCTAAATCCTTCAGAATTTTCCACCCATCCCTACAGATGATCGTACGCGATGCCCCTGAATCTAAAAGACCTACTAACTCTATACCATAAACGCTAACTCTTAAATATGGACGCACATCATCTTCCTGTGTCTCAAGCGCGAAACCTAAATGAACGACCTTCTCTCTCTGTGCGACCAACTGGTTGCCAGCAGACAACCTATCCAAAATCAACGGCGCTCTCGCCATGCTGTCGGCGGAGACCGTTGCCCATTTCCCGAACAGTTTCTGCAATCTCTCCTAATAACCCCTACTTGACCACAACCTATACAGCGCCTAGGAGCGGAACATGTGTTAGAGAAATGACCCTCCTTGTTGCAGTTGAAGCACTTCAGCCGTCGATTAGGTCGAGAATCACTGCTAACAACCGATACAAATGGTTCCTCGACTGTCACATAAGCCAAGTCGGGTTCCAATAGACTACGCGATCGTTGAGATGGAGGTGGTGCGAAACAATCTACATTGGCTCGAACCATCTCTAATTTTCGTCCCAATGATACTAAATCTCCAAGAGATTTAAGGTCTGCCAGACCTAATTGGGTTTGATAAAAAGGCGCTAAGTTCCGTTGAACCATTCCTAACTTCCTCTTTTCAGATAATGGCTCCGATAGCCTACCAAACATGTTAGACATGATGGCCACATAAATCCCTATCGACTCATCCTTCCCCTGTGTCCTATGTCGAATCTCTTCCAGAAGAAGGTCATCATAGTTGGGAGGGAGAAACTCAAGTTTTAATTCCCTCACCAACTCCTGCCATGAATTGATTGTCTTCCTAACCGCCCTAAACCAGAGAAGAGCCTTCCCTACGAAAAGATCCACTGAGCACTTGAACAGTTGGGATTCGCTTATCCCCCTAGCTTCCCTAAGTTCTTCGACCCGTTCCAAAAATGAGTTCACCGAAGATCCACATCTTTCTCCTGAGAATGAGATATTCCATTTAGCCAAATTTTCATTTTTCTCCGAACCGATAAGTACGCGATCATCAGTGTTGATAGTAGAAACGGACATCAATGCCACTGACGATGTTGACGGTTGACCTGCGCTAGTTTCAGTTCGCTGCTGCTCTATATGCGTTTGCCTCGGTTTTTGTTTCGGTGGCAGTATGCTGACATTCTCATCCTCGGAATCTTCATCTTCGTCCCCCTCTAAATCTCCTAACAGATTCATGATCATTGTCCTAATCTTAATCTTTTCTTTCTCCTCTTCATCCGTCGTTGGACGAGATCTACCTATCCTTGATAGTGACCACTCTATCTTAGCAACAGCTTTTTTAAATTCAGCTGAGTCGGGTTCTGGTGACGAATCGATTATTGATTTTATTTCCCTTATTTTTCTCTCCACTTCTTCCTTATCCTCGTTAAATTCGAAGGGATAATCAGTGCTCAATGATGTGACTGACCCCCGACGTTCCAGATTCGAGGCGGCTCGGAATGACTTCCGCATCTCAGCCACCGTCCCTACGTCTAAACCCCTACACTGCATTTCATATGCCAGCTCATCTACCGAAAGCCTATTAACCTCCATTATAAAAATTACACAAAATTATCTAATAATCAACCAAAAAAAAATATTGTCGACTTAAACCCCAAAAACTGATCACAAAAAACTATCTAACTTTACTCATTTACTGTCACGGAAGAGAATTCACAACCACCGGTTCCAAAAAGGAAGAAACCCGAAAACAAATTATCACTCTTCACTCAAAAAAAAAACAAAGAAAAATACGAAAAGGTACCGTGGCAACCCTATGCAACTTGTATGATACCAAAAATTACCCGCTAATCGAACTCGAAGACAAAATATTATGTAAAAGCGAAACCACAACAACACCGTAATAGCCGATTTAACCAAACCGTAAACGAAGTCGCACTTATATGATATGTATGTATCATGTACGGGATAAGTATATAAAATTCAAGTATGTATATAGGTAAATGTAAATCAAGTTTCAAAAACCTACCAACAACCAAATGTGGGTCGTTGTTTCATAGACAACAAGAATAATAGGAAAAAAATGTATGTACTATGTACTTGCCGTACTCTTCCCCGTATGCACTCTCCTGTCTTTCAATTGTAAAACAGCTTCCCAATATTCCAATTTTTACAGGTACTCCACGAGACCACGATGCTATCTCAGAATTGTAGGCGAACGATATTACCTGGGAAAAGAAAACACACCCAAAAGTAAACGAATAATAAAAATAACATAAACTTCCCTGACACTTCCGCACAATCGAAATGAAAACCAAAACAAAATTCAATTTGATTGGGAGCAACAACAGCACCAGCAACGCACCGTCGGACTTTTCTATCTTGAATTTTTTTGTTGATCGTTTGATCAATAACACTTTTAATTTATTCTTGCTATTATTTTATTTAATTGTTAAAACTTTAGCCCCACGTTGGGCGCCAATTTGTTGCAGAATTTAATTTTCCTTTTGAACCATAAAAAAAAAACGCGATTGCCGAATCGGCTGCGTACCCGGCGGTCAAAAGTCGAGAGTGACAGATGGGCGAAAACCCAAATGGCGACGGCGAACAAAAGGGAAAATCGTGTGCAACAAGCAGCGCGTTGGTCGCTGCCACTCTCGGCCACTCAGCTGGGGTGGGTACAAAAAAATGAGATACAGAAAAGCTGCGATAGGGTGGGCGCCAAACAATCTTTGAAAGGAATTGTTAAACCTTGTGAAGAATAGGCCGACGATGGTTGCTGTAGGGTAGAAGATAAAATAAACAAATATTTTTCGTTATAAAAGCTCGATATGAGCGCGGCTGTTTATTGATAGTAATAGAATAATTTAAGTTTTGTGTGTGATGCGACCAGACGGTCGTTAAGAAAAAAAATTGTCGGATGCGACAAATTGAATTTTGGGGTTCGATTACGGTTTTCTAGCCGTTAGAATTGGCTCGTTATCGCGTCGTCTGAAACGTTAAAGATAACAACGGAAAAGGTCGCGCGTCCCGTCCTTTCCGGGAATTTTGCGTAACGGAAGTCAACGGAATTACTTCTACTTTTAAGAAATACCTAACTAACGATCACTTTTTCCACTCTACTTATCTTTCTTTACGGGGTCGCTCTTCTTTCTTCTCCTCTATTCCGCCGTCCTGGCGTGTTATATTTCCTTCGCCTAGTCCTGCCACTACCCCTGCTTTCTCCCGTTCTCCTCCCTTTTCCTTGTAATTTATTTTTACCACACTAGTGATTGCGTCCGTTTCTTTCGGACTTAACTTTTCCAAAAATTCTCGAACTTTCAAAATAAAAAAATAAAAAACTTCTCGATCTAAAAAAACTCTAAATTGGTAACTCGGACACTACCTCCTCTCTAATCACTGGCCAACCAAGAAGTGATTATTTTCCCACACTTTCCTGTGTTCCTTCTCGTACTTCACACACTCATGCATTCGACCATTCAGCCGCAACGGGGATTATTGACGGTATTTTTGAGCGTTTCTCACAGCTTTTTCGCCATGGAACACGACCGTGATCACCAATGCATCCACTCATTCACTCCACACATATCCGAATTCGCCAGGTCGCCGGGAAATTTCCAGTGCCTGACGTTTCGATGGACGAGTACAGAACAAATCTTGTTATTCCTATTTGATTCGATAGTGCCAAGTTGCCTTAAAGTCTTTAAAACCGAGAATCGTACAAATTATTGTATTGTTTTCCATTATTAAAAATATTGAAAAGGGTAGGAGAGGTTCATAGAGGCGATAGCTTGGGGACGGCTGATATTATTGTTCGCCCCTTTGCAGTGTCTGGAGAAGGACGAAGAGTGACCTTTGCTAAATATTTCGCGTACTCTACTTTGTTCCGTGGACCTCCGCGCAGGTCTTGGGTGAGGAGACTTGCCGATAACGTGCCAATTCCTTACAACATAATAATGTGGATATGGTGGGCTCTCGGCCTTTCTAGTTTATGTTGTGTTTGTTTGTATCGCTGTCCTCAATAGAAGTCGCATTCTTGGTGAGCAAACCAGGGTAATTATCCCTGCTCTCGGATAGGTTTTGTTGTTGGGGTGTCTTCCTGAGGGATCGTCCTCCCCTCCCCGTTGCGAGTTTCCCGACCGTCCGTCTGGGCTCGACCTGTTTTTGTCACCTTCTCTGGACGCCTGGCTAGCGAGAGCGCTGAATTGAGAACAATTCAGGAACACCCCTCCTTGGCCTCTTGTCCTTCGAAAGTGACGGGAATGACAGAATGGGTAAAAAATGATGTGGACTGGAGAGGGTGGATGGGCGTGGGATTGGGTCTTTGTGGCGTTTTATACCGCAACAACATGAACCGACTTCAGTTCATTTAATTTTATTTGCCATTTGTTGGTCCAATTAGATATATCATTTACTGTCCTTTGTAGTTTTTCGGTAACTTCCTGCACGGTTTTTCCTACTGCAAGAACAGCAGTATCGTCTGCAAAAGTGGCAACAGTAGTTTCTTCATTTTGTGGTAGGTCGTTCGTGTATAGGAGAAATAGTACAGGTCCCAGCACACTTCCTTGCGGTACTCCAGCTTTAATGTGTTTCAATGCTGAGTATTCATCTTCTTGTTTAATTCTAAATAATCGTTGCATTATATAGGACTCCAGTATTTCAGAGTACTGTTTTGGAAGATATTTTTGTAGCTTACGGACTAATCCTTTGTGCCAGACTTTATCAAAAGCCTGTGTTACATCAAGGAAGATGGTAGAGCATATTTGTTTTTCTTCTAAAGCCTTTTCTATTATATTAGTTATTCTGTGGACTTGATCTATAGTTGAATATTTATTTCTAAATCCGAACTGATGGTTTGGGATCAGTGTTTTTTCTTCTAGAATCGGATGGAGTCGTTTTAGAAGGATTTTTTCGAATAGCTTAGAAAGGATTGGCAGCAATGATATCGGCCGATATGACGTTACTTCACTGGGCAATTTGCCCGGCTTAGGTACCATAATAACTTCCGCGACCTTCCACATACGTGGAACATACCTTAGTCTGAACGCTGCATTTATTATCTGTGCCATTTTTTTCATACCTTTTTTAGGCAGTTTTTTCAGTATTTCACCCGTTATTAGATCAAATCCCGGAGCCTTTTTCGGGTTGATCTTTTCTTTTATTTCTTTGGCTATTTCCCTAGAGGTTACTGCTGGAATCGATCTCTCGTCTTCACACATTTCTTCCATTTGTTGGGAATTATCATTATCGTCATATGGCTGGAAGACATTTTCAAGGTGTTCCGCGAATAGATCCGCCTTTTGTTTGTTTGTTTTAGCCCAGTTACCACTGCTGTTTTTCACTGGCGGAATGTATGCCGTTGGTCTTTTCATTTTTTTTGTAGCCTTCCACAGTGAGTATTGTGTACTAGCATCGTTTGTCAGATTTGTAAGGTATCTTTCCATCGATGCATTTTTAAATTCTGCTATCTTTTTTCTGAGTTTATTGTTTAAACTGTTAAGTCTATTTTTATCACTCGGAGCTCTTGTCAGTTGCCATCGTTTGCGAGCTCTTCTCTTTTCTGATATAATGTCGCAGACTTCTTTGGGATACACGTTTCTTTTTACTTTGCTATTTAGTTCGGGCGTTGCAGCCCATGCAGCCTTTTGTATAGCTAAGGTGAAGGACTGTACTTCGCTTTCTAATTGCTCTATTGTATTAATTGTTGTGCATAGTTCGATACATTCATCTATTAGGTATCTGAAATATATCCAGTCAGTTAGTTTGTTTACTAGACGTGGGTTGTGATCCTTCATTATAATTTTATTACCAAGTGTAAGCAGCACAGATGAGTGATCTGAGTCAAGATCTGGCCCTTCCTTAACTTGGGTAGTATTTGAAGAAATATTCTTAGTTATGAAGAAGTCGACAACATCCGGGATTTTGTTCCTATCTGTGGGCCAGTAAGTAGGATTTCCCGTTGAATGGTAGTTAGCATTGGTTTTTTTAATAGATTCAAGGAGTTCTCTTCCTCTTGTATTTGTTAATCTTGATCCCCAAGATTTGTTCTTAGCGTTGAAATCTCCACCTATTATGAATTTATTTCCGAATTTGCGTAAGAGGCATTCAAAATTGTTTTGTTTCAGTCTGTAGCTAGGAGAACAATATGCCGCTGCTACCGTTATCTGCCCGGTGCTTGTTTTTATGTTTACGGATTTGGCTTGTATTTCACACGACTGGTATTCTTCATCTTCATCGTGTTTAACACCTTCCTTAATTATAACTGCGGCCCCTCCTCTTGCTGCATTGTGAGGATGTGGGGTATGGTATGTCTTGTATCCGCGAAGCTTGTATTTTGTTCCAATTTTAAAATGTGTCTCGGAGACTAGACATATGTCAATTTTGTTTATATCGAGAGTCGCTTGTAATTCATCTTTGCGATTCTCGAGGCCATTGGCATTCCATAACAAGATTTGTATGTTTTTAGCCATTATGATCTTTTAGGTACAGTTCTTTTATTACTGTTTTGTTTTTCAAGGAAAGATATTCTTTCCAGAATTTTCTTATTATTCTTTTCTATATCTTCCATTCTGTTAAGAATTCTTTGCATTATATCCTCCATAACATTGCTGGGAGGCTTGGGGGTTCCGACTGTTTTTGCAACGTTTGTCGAAGCAACATGTGCATATGTTTTCTTTGGACCGGCTATGGGGCTTAATTTGTCATTTTTGCTTAAGGGTAGATTTCCTTTATCTCTATCCAATTTTTTATTAATTTTGGCCCTAGATTTCGGTCTCGAGTCTTTTTTGTTTTGTTTTTCTCTGTCTTTAATTGTGTCTATTTGAACAGGCTTTTGCATTTTTTTTTGCTTGTTGTCTTTTACCTGCTGTAGCTCTTTTGCTACTATACACCCTCTGTAGTTGGCTGGGTGTCTTTCGCTACAATTGGCGCATTTAGGGACAGCCTTTTTTTCCTTTATGCAGTCTTTTGTATGGTGGTCTCCTGCACATTTAACGCATTTCGGGTTAGAGCTGCAGTATTTGTGAGTGTGACCATACTTTTGGCAGTTCTTACATTGAGGAACTAGCTTTGATTTCCGCAAAGGATGAATTTGTACTTTCATTCCTAAGATATCTTAAATTTCATAAATTTTCTTGATGTCTTCATCTTGCTCAAAAGTAAGCATGAACATTGGTAGCGGTGCTTTACTCTTGTGCTTAAGCATGTTGACGACTTCAAGTATTTTGAAGTTTTTCTTCTTAAGGTCTTTCGCAATGCGTTCAGGTGTACATGAGTAGTGCAGTTTCTTTGCAACAACCTTTATTGGTCTTGTTTGTTTATTTTCAAACGAATACCATTGCACCTTTTTCTGGTTTAGTAATTTTGTCAAGTTTCTGTAGGATTCTTCGTTATCCACATTTATTTTAACATCATTACTATTTAGAAGAGCTGTATTAGCTTTTATTTTATTTTCTTCTAGAATATTCAATAAGCCTTCGTACTTCGTAATACAGAGCACTATAATTGGGGGAGGCTTTATTGGCTTGAGTGGTTTAGTTTCTCTATCTTTCACCTTTTCAGGGCTTTTCTGGTTCTCCTTTGGTGGTGAAAGCTCTGGAGACATGCTGATTTTTCTTTTCTTGTTCCGTTTTGTCCTTCTAAAGGATGGTTCTGTCTCTCTGCGCAGTTCTTCTTCATCCGTAGAGTACACTACAGTTTTAGGTATCTGTTCATTTTGATTGTTATTATTGACCTGGTCTTTAAGCAGCTGCAGCTCAAGCTTTAATTTATCAATTTCACTTGCCAGTTTTTCACTGAGTTGCTTAAAATTATCTCTTTCTTCACAGGCTTTTTTATAATTAGCTTCCAACATTGGATTTTCTCTGGTTGGTTGGGATGGTGGTGTTCTTACCAATTTACGACTCTTTATAAAAGGGTCATCTTTCAGCTGCAAATTTAGGTTGGCGTTTAATATTGGTTAAATGTATATTAGAGAGCTTACTCCTCCTAAATCTAGGTTGATGCTTATGCCTGACTGCTTTATAGGTTTTTATAAACCCGGTAGATCTTGTTTCGTTATAAATTTCCCTCTTTTTATTTGCTTTTTCAATAAACTTTTTTTTTCGCTTTTTAAGTTATTCCTAATTCTATCAAAGTCTATTTTGTGAAACTGTACTACGCTTGGACCTGTTTTAATTGTTGAGTGAATTCTTTCATTGTAATTACTAATTGCTTGCTGCATTAATCTTTTAACGGAAATATTTGTTGTATTTAATTTTAAAATTACACTTTTCTAATAGGGTGCTATGGAATCTTTCGATGTCTGCGTTGCCGGTGTGTGAATTCGGTTTTGTAAAATGAATATTAACATTTTCATTTTGAAGAAATTCCTTTATTTGTATTGAGTTGAATTCATTATCTGCGATTATATTTTTTGGTTTTCCTGCCTTGGTAAAATGACTCTTTAATTCTTCTACTAGAGTGATGTGATTTCTGTCCGTTAAATAATAGGCAAACCCGAATTTGGAGAATTTGTCTATTATAGTAAGAAAACTGCATTTAAGAATGACGAATGTATCTATATGTATGAATTCATTTAGCTCTGTAGCTGTTTTAGTAAGATTTAATTTTGGTCGTATTGGTTTACGATCATACTTTACTTGTTGGCAGACTTCGCATTGATTAATAACAATTTGGATTAGTTCGAGTAATTTTGGGAAATATATTTTGTTTTTCATGCCGTTAAACGTTTCTTGAATACCGGAGTGCATACTCTCTTTCACGTGGTAAAATGAAATTTGCTTTACGGCTTCTGTTTCTGTTCTAATATCTTGTGCCCTATAGGAACACTTTATAAAATTTATTTTATTGTCATTTGAGAATAGTTGGATTAATTTTTCCTGAACTACATTATACTGATGGTCATTTAATTCGGAGTATATTCCTGTTATTCCTTTCTTTATAAATCTTTTAAGTATATCTTCTAGATTTTCGAAATCATATTCTGCAATATAAATTATACGTTTATCGTGTATTATTTCTACCTCTTCAGTTTTATTATTAGTTAAGATTATTTGAGTTTTGTATTATTGTTAACTATTTCTTCTTTAATAGGAATGTGGTTTAGTAATTCTTCCTCAGCTGAATGCATTGTAGCCATTGTTAATGCGTCATATTCTTCGTTCTCGTTTTCATCGTCTTCGTCGTTTGCGCTATCTTCTTCAGTATTAAATAGTATTGCTAAGTCTGAGTCGTTATCGTCTGTATTATTTAGGAAAGTATTTTCTCCCTCATTAGAATTAGTGTCCTTATTAGTCTGAATTCTACTTAAAAAGTCGGCTACCCTATTTTCTTTTCCTTTTATATAATCTATTTCGAAGTTGTATTCACCTAATTTAAGGAGCCAGCGTTGATGCCTTGGGGAGATGTCTTTACCTTTATATTTAGAATGTAAATATTTTATCGGCTGGTGATCTGTGAATATTTTAAATCTATTACCGTATAAATATGGACGGAAATAGTTTACTGCCCACATAATTGCTAAGAACTCCTTATCAGTAGCTGAATAGTTGCATTCATATTTATTGAGAGTCATGGATGCGAAACAAACTGGGTGCCCTTCCTGGGAAAGGATTGCACCTTATGCATAATTGGATGCATCTGTTGTTAGTTGGAATTGTTTTCCGAAATCTGGAAACCTCAGGATTGGATGGGTAGTAATCAGAGTTTTTATCTTTTCGAATGCTTCTACATATAGTGGGTCGTTAACATTAATTTTAGCATTCTTCTTAAGGTATTTGGTGATTGGTAAAGCTACCTTTGCGTAGCCTTTTATGAACTTCCTATAAAATCCTGTTAGCCCTAAGAAGCTTTTTATTTGCTTCTGTGATTTCGGCAATTCTAGCTGTTCGATCACCTCTATCTTATTAGGATTGGTTTTCAGTCCGTCTCTAGTCAGTACATGTCCTAAAAAGTCTGTCTCTTTTTTTAGAAAGTTACACTTGTCTATTTGCAATTTTAGACCTTTTGATTCTAATACTTTAAAAATGTCTGTTATTGCGTTGATATGTTCATGGAGAGTCGTACTAAATATTAGTATGTCGTCCAAATAGATCACACAAGTTTTATTAATGTAATCCCTGAAAATTTCGTTCATAAGTCTTTGGAATGTCGCTGGGGCATTCTTCAGACCGAACGGCATTCTCACGAATTCATATAACGGTTTTGAACTCTTTAATTTTGGCGTCCATAATGCTAAAAGATGACCCTGTGTCTATTAGTGCTAAATATTTTACTTTGTTAATGGTTATTTTTATAGTGAGTTAATGTCCAACCACACAATAACGGAAATGCTTCGAGATATCATTATCTCAAGCCAACAGTTCAGTATATCCAAAAATGCAATTCAACAAAATAAACAGACCACCCAGCTTTATCGCGAATAAACAAAAAACATAATCCTGACTTGCAGTTTGTTGTTTGTAGATAATCCAGATCCAGAAGACGACATCAATCTCGCCCACCACATGATGGATAGTTTTAAGGGAAGATTGTATTTGGAGTTTAGTTTAAGTTTGACATCGCGACTGAACAGTCGAAAAGAATAAAATCTAATAAAAAAACTCTTTTGTGTGACGAGTTAATTAATTGGCGACCGTGACAGGACTACCACATTTCTTGTTAACCAGAAAAATAAAGTATGGGAGATTGTGAGTTGTATTGCTAGTGAAGTGCAATAAAAGAAAAAACAAGTATCCCTCAAAGAAAGGAGAAATAAAAATAATAACTATCCTGAAAATTAAGGAGAAATAAAAAGTGCAATAAAAGAAAAAATAAGTATCCTGAAAATTAAGGAGAAATAAAAGACTAAAAGTGAGAATAAATTAGTTCCAAGTAAACATATAGAAGAACAAAATCAGCAATCAACAGCAGCAGTTTTATATGTATTAAGTAAGAATTTATTAATTTTTTTTTGAATAAGTTACGTAAGAATAAAAATAAATATTTAAAAGCAAACATCTGATAATAATAATACACAGTGCTCACGAATAAAAATTCAGTTATAAAATGACATACTGGACGAACTATTAGATAAATTTAAAAATTTTAATTTTACAATGACGAACAACAACGCTGACATGGAAAATTTAGTCACCAGACTAATAGCAGCTAGCACTGCTCCGTTGCAATCCTAAATTGCATCCTTAAAAACAACCTTACAATCTGTTACAAATACTAATCTTGTAACAGAATACAAGACACAGACAATTCAATTTCCTTATATACTAAAGGTAGCCGTAAATATTTTGCTGCCCTTACAATCTTCAGAAATAAGATAATACAAAGCGCAAACGATACATTAACAAACCATGGTACAGTTCTTAACTTTGAAGCTTTTATATCAAGATTAGACTTTTCATACGCTGACAAACGACCTGCTCATGTTATTGAGCAAGAACTCAGTATCTTAAGACAAGGAAATACTTCAATAATAGATTACTATAACTTAGTGAATGAAAAACTTACGCTTCTCATTAATAAAACTATCATGACACATGGCACGGAGACAAATTTAACAAAAGAGTTAAACAACTCTCATCGCCGAAACGCTCTTCGAGTATTTATTACAGGGCTAAACGCTTCACTATCCAATATTATATTTTCACTCTCTCCAGAGGATTTACCAAGTGCATTAGAAAAGGCACAGGAATTAGAATCGAATAACATGAGACTTAACTTTGCATTACAATTTAGTAGATCACAATCGAACACAGCGACTAATAACAAATTTAACAAAAATCAAAATAATCTTAGGTTTCCAACAGTAAACTCATTTAACAATAATAATTACCAATACCCAAAACCAGAACCAATGGAATTAGGCAGTGATTCTCACAGACCAATGCAAGGAAGATTCAATAATAACCAATATCAAAGACCACAATTCCAAAGAACTCAATTTCAAAGACCTCAATATCAACCAGATAAAAGACCCTATGAAAGTATACAAAGAAGCGCACAACCTCCAGCAAAAATGGAGAGAATAAATAACCTCAACGAAGAAGCTTTTTTAGAAGAGCGCCAGGACTACCCTACATATTCAGGAACGGTCCAATACGAAAATTACGAATATTAATCGACACAGGAGCAACAAATTGTTTCTGTAGTCCAAACATTTTAAAAAACAGACAGGAACTTATTGTAAAGAAAAGTGTAAGAACTATAAATGGTTCAACAATAATTAATCACTATTATGACGTATACATATTTGATAGAGATGTAAGATTTTACGAGATAAATAATTTAAACTCAGATTTGCTTATTGGATGTAATTTGTTGAATAGGGCAGATATTAAGTTAGATTTCGAAAAGGAAACGTTGGTATATAAAAACAAATGTGAAAAAATGTACATTCTAGGGGAAGAATGTAATAAAATATGTAATATAGAAATCAATTTAAATAAGGATAAATTAGAGGAACAAATTAAGACAAGAATTGTTCAAAAACACTCAAACATAGATATGAGATTACCTTTTAGAACAGACATCAGAGCAGAAATTCGTACAACTGTTGAAACTCCTATATGGAGTAAACAAGATCCATATCCACTTTCTGCTAATGGATTTATTAATAAAGAAATAAATAAAATGTTAAGGGATGGAATAATTCAACCATCTAAAAGTCCATACAACTGCCCAGTATGGGTTGTACCTAAAAAAGGTATAAACGAAGACGAGTCTGCAAAAATGAGACTTGTAATCGATTATAAAAAAATAAATGAATTTACAATAGCAGATAAATACCCCATTCCTGACATAAATGTAATCCTGTCCAATTTAGGAAAAGCAAGATACTTTTCCACATTAGATTTAGAGTCAGGTTTTCATCAAATAAAAATGAAATCACAGGATATAGAAAAAACAAGTTTTTCCGTTAATAACGGTAAATATGAATTCCTTAAGGTAAGATTAGACGGTATGCCAAGTGGTCATAAAATGCCAATTTCTGACAGTTCTCATGTCAAAATATGGTCATACAGTGTAATGGGCATATCCCATATGCCCCAATGACCTAAATGCCACATATGACCAGGCTGATTTGACAGATAAAAATGCCAAAATAGCATATAGTGTAATGGGACAATAAGCACGAATGCCGGCATAAAGCGTATATGCCCATATGCACTTTATTGAAATTTCGTTGTGGCATTTCTGGCATTTTTGATGGAAGAAGAATTTTGTTGTTGTCATTGGTGATAGAGAGTTCGTGCAATTGGAATTAATTTTCATTTTCGTTTTCTTTTTTTTGTAGATTACTGAATCTATGATCTATAATTGTTGTAAATTATTTAATTGTCTTTTCTTTGTAATTTGTTTAAGTTTATTTTGTGGTATTGTCCTTTTCTAGTAGTTGTGGTTATTTATACTTTTTTCCTGTTGTGAAATTTTGTTTGTGAAGAAATGTTTTGCTATCTAGGTATTTGGTTTGTGATATAGTTATATGTATTTTTGTTAATATTCGTTATGTATTTTCATGGGTTTGAATAAATTTTACTTGGTGTATTTATTTTGTTTGTTATTTTACCCTTTTAAGTTATTTTTGTGTGTTTCCTTTTCGTTTTGTGGTACACACATCTATATGTTTTTGGGGAGCTCAATCGAAGCGGCTAGCGACGCCAGGATTATGGAGGAGGCAATAGCCGACAGGGCGAGGAAGAGACCGACAAAGCGATTAAAGGGAATGGTCAGACCATCTCATCCGCAAATTGATTTCGGCTGTGGAGATCCGACCGGGACTTTACGATGTCACAAGTCGTACACATCGGATCCTTTTTTTTTGCTTTGTTTTTCTTTACAGCATTACCCTACTACAACATTTGGTTATAAACAACAAATGCCTTAAATGACCATCAAGTCAAATATGACCATATTGGTAATTTTGGTCATATAGTCTGATATACAGTTTTGATAATCCTGGCATTTTGGTCATTTGACAGCTAATCTGGTCATTTGCCTGTTGGCATTCATATGCTTAATTGGCATACAGTCTAATCTTAGCTTTAGATTACCATTTGGATTGAAAAATGCTCCGAGCATATTCCAAGAGGATAATATACTGAGAGATCATATAGGACAAATTTGCCACGTATATATTGATGATATAATCGTATATTCAGAAAGTTTGGAAAAACACTTCCAGGACTTAGAAATCATTACAGAAACTTTAGGTATTGCAAATATGAAGATTTCACCAGAGAAATCAAGATTTTATAAGAATGAGGTAGAATTTTTAGGCTATATTGTTGGACACAATATAATTAAGACAGATCCAAAGAAAATTGAAACCATAAGGGATTTTCCTGAACCCAGAACTCTGAGACAGTTAAGAAGTTTCTTAGGACTTATAGGTTATTATAGGAAGTTCATTAAAAACTACGCCAGTATAGCAAAACCTTTGACCAAGTATTTAGCGGGAGAAAATGGAAAAGTATCCCAATACATCTCAAAGAAAATTGACATAGACCTAGACAAAGAAGGATCGGAAGCAGTAAAAATACTAAAAGTATATTTAACACACGAAGTTGAATTGGCACAACCAAACTTTGAAAAAAAATTTGTTTTAACAACAGACGCATCTAATGATGCAATAGGTGGAGTACTATCACAGGATGATAAGCCCATCACATTTATATCTAAAACACTTAATAAAACAGAAAGGAACTATGCCACCAATGAAACAACAACAAATGTTGTTGCAGATGCACTTTCAAGACAAAATCTAAACAACATGTCAGACAATTCCTCAACCAATTCATCAACAGATGCAACTATGCATTCCGCTGAAAGTAGTGACAACACTACAATAAAAAAGACCAATAAACCATTAAATGATTTCAGGCAACAGATACTCTTAGCAAAAGGAATTTTTACAATACATGAGAAAATACAGAATTTTCCAAATAGAATACGTCATATTATTGAATACGATACACCAGATAATTTAATAATCATTTTAATGGAATTTTTAAGACCAGGTGTTGTTGCTGTACATTGTACGCCTGAGGATTTAGCTGACATTAAGTCAAAATTATTGGAAGTATTTAATAACAAATTCCTATATTCTAACATTTTCCCAAATGATATCCCAAATAAGGATGATCAAGCTGCAATTGTTCAACAAACACACACCAGAGCTCATAGAAACTACAGAGAAAATATAAAACAAATTCATAAAGAATATTATTGGCCCAATATGCGTAAACAATTTAAAGAATATACTAGACATTGCGACATATGCAATAAACTTAAATACGATAGACATCCACAAGTCGTTCCAATTGGTGAGGCACCAATTCCAAAGATGGAAGGGGAATTCCTTCATATAGATATATTTTCCGCGCAACAAGTAAAATACCTTACATGCATTGATGCATATTCAAAATTTTTAATTGTAAAACACATTGATAACAAGTTTAATTTAGAAACTAAAGTTTTAGAACTGCTACAAGTTTTCCCTAACTGCAAAAAGATAACATTAGATAACGAAAGAGGTTTCAAATCAATTGTATTTAAAAACTTAATGGATAGATTAAATATAGAACTTTATTTTTGTGACCCAGGTCATAGTACTACGAATGGTCAGATAGAAAGGATTCATTCAACCCTTATAGAATTAACAAAATGTTTAAAAGAAGAATTTGAAATTATAGACACAACTGAAGCCTTACTTAGAGCCGCACAACAATATAATCTATACATTCAGTTACAAATCTCAAACCATTTGAAATACTTTATAACAAAACGGATCATAGTAACGTCAAGAATAAATTGAAAGAAGCCCAAGAAAAAATGCTAAAAAGAAATAATGCAAAAAGAAAGTTAAAAACATATAAATTAGATGAAGTATTTTATGAGAAAATACTACAGTTTAAAAATAAAAATAATAATATGATGAATAGTTATCAGAAACAAATAGTTAAGGAGGATTTAGGGAATAAAATAAGAACCAGTAAGAGGATAATATATAAAGACAATATTAAAAGTTAGATTTTCTTTTATTACAGGAAAATGGAGTCGACAATGCTAATTTTACTAATTACAAAAACTTTAACAAGTGCCGACATAGTGGATTATACAAGAGAAAATTACTTACTGTTAGAAAACGGCAATACCGCACTTTATAGCGAATATGGAACTATTTTCCATATCACACACCTTACATATTTTGAAAAAATATTAAAAGAAACAGAATCTGAAATAAATGCAAATTATTTTACTAATACATTAAATAATAATGATGACAATTTACTAAATCCCAGCAGAGATTCAGATTTTACAATAATTAAAACACTTTTAGGACAACTTAGAGTAACAAAAAGATACAGGAGAGGAATAAACGAAATAGGGACAGTATGGAAATGGATTTCGGGTTCACCCGACCATGATGATTTAATATTAATAAATAATAAACTATCTGAACTTACAATAAATAATAATAGGCAATACATAACTTATTCAGAAATGTTCGACGCAATAAAAAATTTATCAATATCAATACACAAAATAGAAAATGACGGTCAATTGAGATTAGCTAGGGAAAGAAATAAATTAATATTAATAGAATTACAAAATATAGTTCAAACAATAGCCTTAGCAAAATCAGGAACTTTAAACCCAGCAATACTAAATCTTCATGACATAAAAGACATAACACAACACGAACATGGTAGCATGACAATAACGGACTTAATGGACGTTTCCGAATTCAAAATTATTCAAAATAAAGATGTTATTGTTATTTTTATCAAATATCCCATTATTAGTAAGAACTGTAAGCTTTACGAAGCAAGGGCCATAAGCCAATCAGATGGAAAAATGTTAATTGATAAAGAAATCGCTAAATGTAACAACGAATACATAAATGTTAAACAATGTAAAATAGAGTTAAGATACAATTTTTGTAAACTAGTTTTTAATAAAACATGTTTGTCAAATTTACTAAATAAAATAAAAGAGAAAAATTTAAATTTAGAAGTTATAAAAGATGGATCCATATTAGTATCGGGAAAGCACATAGTCGAAAACGCAACTATAAATGGAGTTTATTTAATCACCTATCAAAATAAAACAACCATAGACGGAGTCATATACGATAACCCTACATCTGTAATTCAAAATTACTTGAAAACATATACAATAGATAAATATGATATAGACAATTATTTCGATTCATCTAATGAAAACCCTAAATTTGAAAACATAAACCTAATTGATATTTTACAAGACAGGGTGTCAGATAATCCCATAATTTCATCATTTGCATTAATGTTTATTATAGCAGCCACAGCATTATGTATAATTTATTACTTCAAGATGAGATCATCTCAAAACAACAATTCAGTACACTTGGAAGAAATGCGATTCAGCAGGTTACTAAAACAAATAGACCAGCTCACGGAAGAAGCGGGACGTTCTTCTTAAAGAAAGAGGGGAGTTAATGTCCAACCACACAATAACGGAAATGCTTCGAGATATCATTATCTCAAGCCAACAGTTCAGTATATTATTATTATTATTATTTTTTATTTTCCTTCAAACCTAGAGCTAGATACAATTTCTTTTAGGGAATAGCGGAAAATAATAGTAATCAATCCTTAATTTAAAATTAGTGTGGAGTGATACAACTATGTATTTAATTAACATAAAATAAATATTTAACTTTGATGTGGGGAGACATCGGTTTTAACATAATGTTCATAAACTTCATAAATAGAACGAAAAGAAAACAAAATTAAAAAGAAAAAAAGAAAAACAGAAGTTCCAAGAAAAACAGAAGGAGCAAATACAAATGGAAATTAATTTGACATTTGAAAAAAAGACAAAAAAAGAAAGATTTCAGGACATCATAACTTATAATGAATAACCAGTCTTTAACTTTTTTTAAGAATAGATTATAATTTAAGGTTGTCCTAACAGACAATGGTAGCTTGTTGAACATTAAAGGGCCTATAACAGAAAAAAAAATGAGAAAAATGATTTTTGTATGCGATTGGAACATTGACAAGAAACATGGTATTTATACGAAGACTATATAACTGCGAAGTTCTGCTAGGCATATTACCGCTTTGCTTAAAAAATTCCTTTAGCACTTTAAAGACGTAAAGGTGTCTCATTGGTAAAATATGCAGGTCTCTAAATAAAGGCCAGCTCTGAGTAAGGCGATTTTTGTTACAAATAATCCGAATTAAATGCTTTTGAGCTATTAACAATGGACTGAAGGAGTTACTATAAGAACCACCCCAACTTGTAATACCATACTGCAACTTAGAGTGCCCCAGGCCATAATAAATTGACGTTAGCACTTTTTTGGAGCAATATGGTTTAATAAGATACATTTTGCGCGTTACAAGGAGCATATGTGATTTAATAGTTTGAATATGATCCTTCCAATTCAAATTATGATCAATTAATACTCCAAGGTATTTATAACGATTCACTGATTCAATATTAAAACAATTTTTAGAACAAGACGAACTATTAACAAAATTAGATTTTCCACAACTATGAACAGGTAAACAGAATTTTCTGCAATCATGAGCAGGAAAGCATAAATTGAAATCACTTAACATATTATTTGATATTTTAAAAGACATAACTTTTGTCTTATCGCTAATAATCAATTTATGTTCTGTAAACCAAAGTCTTAATGTTTCTAGATCTTCCGATATCTTCGCAACACTTTCATATCTTGTATCAAATTGGTAAGTAAAGGCTACATCGTCTGCAAATGCAGTTGATACTCCATTTAGATTTAGTGCAAAGAGGGAGTTTATGTATATCAAAAACAGCACAGGACCAAGAACTGAGCCCTTGGCTACACACTCTGAGAATAGCATCCTCGGTTGACATTCCTCGTCTAAAACCAAATTGATTACTACTAAAAAAATGTTGATTGTCTAAAAAAGACAGTATTCGTGATTTCATAAGCTTTTCGAAAATCTTAGAAAAAGTTGGTAGTAGGGAAATGGGTCTGTAATTTGACATATTACTTTTAGTACCTTTTTTAAAAAGTGGTATAACTTCAGCTTCTTTAAGGTGCTGAGGGAAACAACTATTTTGAACACTAAGATTAAATAAATAACATAACGTCTACTACATAAAAGCTAATTGTTTTCAACAATATACTTGAAATACTATCACTAGTACAAGACCTTTTGTTTTTTAACGACAAAATTGCCTTATAAATTTCGCTTGAAGAAAATGATTGTAAAACAAAACTGTTAGGTTGTGTGTTCTCTATGTGTCTTATAGTGCAATTGCAATCTTTTGATATGTCTACAGATGGTTTCAGTTTTTCTAAAATTTCGGTAAAGTACTCATTTAGCTTATTGGAAATGATGACTGAATCAGTCAAACTTTAACCATCTATCTCCAAGCTAGTTATGCCTGTTAGTTGCCTACTTTTTCCCAAGATACTATCAACAACCTTCCATTCATCTCTAACATTACCTCTGGCTTGTTCAAACGAGTTCAAATAAAACTTGTTTCGGGTTTCTTCAATATTTTTGTGCACGGATTTGCATAGAGAATCGTAGTAATTTTTAAGTTTTATATTATGTGGATGACTTCTACATTTTTTTGCAAAATTGTTTTTTCTTTTCACCTGCTGCAAGAGATCCATGGCTTCAAAAATTTGTTTTTATTGGTGATGAAAGGGGAATAGGTAGTACAATTTTTTATATGATTTTTTAAAATTATTAAAAAGAGATTGAAAGCAATTGATGGGTTATGTTCATCATAAACTGGTTCCCAGAATTCATATAGTAAGCATTCCTTTAAAGTGGCGTAATCTGTGCGATATTTCTTCCTTACAGATGAGTTGCCACAATTTAATACATTGGTACTCAAACAAACATTTAGTGCAATCATACAATGATCTGTTAATTTTAGATCATACACAACACCATTAAACGCATTCTTATTGTTTTTTTGAGTACGCATAAATATATGATCAATGCAAGATTTAGTCGAGTCGGTAACACGGGTAGGTTCATTAATAAAACTCCTCAGACCATTTGCCGCCATTAGAAACAGATAATTCTCAGTATCTCTATCAGATTCATTTAAAATATCGATATTAATATCACCAATTACGATTAAGTTTTTTTCTTTACAAGTACCCAGAGCATCACTTAATTCACCAATAAAAACACCTTTTGAAACTGCTTGTAATCTGTATACACACAACATTTCATAATTTTCATTCAAGAAGTTAAGAGACAATTTCATAACATCAGCACTGAGAAAATTAAGCTTCAAACAATCGAGTACATAACCATTCTTCACATAAACTGCTACACCTCCCGCTGGGTATGATTCATTGCAATTTCCGAAAGGTGTATAGCCCGGTATGTTATACAAATCTAGTTCTTCCTCATACAGCCAAATTTCACTCAAAACAATGACAACAGGAAACTTCACTAATGACTCAAGATGTGCTACCAGAGCTGAAAAGTTTTTTCTAGTACTACGAATATTTTGATGTAAACAAAAAATGTCAACATCATTAGGAGAAACACTGGGTATTCACATGTATTGGGGACTAAGCACGAAACAGAATTAAGAGAATTATTCATAACTTATTTAAATCTTCAGCACAAGTAATTCTTACAAAAATATCCCCTTCCTTCTTCCGCATATAAACTGTCCCATTTTTAGTCCATACATATTTATACCCTTTTTCTCCCTTCATCGACAGTGCAGCATTTAAGAGTTGACGTGTCCGATAAGTAAGACATTCGTTTATGTACATCTTCTCAGGTCTCTCATGTGTGTTAATGTTTCCGTTGAGTAGTGTTGTTGTCAGCTGAGTTTTTTTCTCTCTCTTTGCTTTCATCATTTTCTCCTTGCACAGGCGAGAAACAAATTTGACAACGAGAATAAGTTTCTTTGTTTGGTTACTGCTAGTGCTAGTGTTTTGTGAATTTTTCTGCCGTTTTGTTATGCGTTTTGTGTAGCAAAGGTCAATGTCCTCCTTCGATACATCGACATGCAGTCCATCGCGGAAAATCTTCAAAGCCAAATCAATGCTAGAAGTGTCGCCGCAGTTTGCTGGAATGTTACAAATCTCCAGAGTATTTCCGATAAGTTCCTGCTCTAAGTGATCAACTTTCCTCTCGAGTTGCCGAATTTTCAGCTCGCATTCATCATTTTTCCTTTGAAGTTCCTCTATCTGCCCTTTTTGGATCCGTTTTACTTCTTGTATTTCCGCATAAATTAAATCCAGTGTAACATTGATCTTCTGTGGAGGTGGAGGTGGAGCGACAGGTGTTTGATTAAGTAATGTAGTTATACTATCCATATTGTGGAGATGTTGATTTTGATACAACTGATTAGAGACGCATGCTGGCGCTTCCCCGGTTAGCGATTTGCGTCGTTTGTTTGCAATACATACATTGCACTGCCAGAGTTTGTTTGCCTTTTTCATAAACTCTATGTCACCAGGCATGACGTTGACGCAGGCTGCGTGGGAAAGGCTATTACATTCTCGACACACCACTTTTAATTGAGTACGCTCCACTTTATTTCCACATGTTTTACACGACATTTTGGTGCAATTTGAATTCTATAGGTATTGTTCACGACGCGTGTGTACCCCACAACAAACTCGACTCAAAAATGCTCGAATCCAAAAATGCAATTCAACAAAATAAACAGACCACCCAGCTTTATCGCGAATAAACAAAAAACATAATCCTGACTTGCAGTTTGTTGTTTGTAGATAATCCAGATCCAGAAGACGACATCAATCTCGCCCAACACATGATGGATAGTTTTAAGGCAAGATTGTATTTGGAGTTTAGTTTAAGTTTGACATCGCGACTAAACAGTCGGAAAGAATAAAATCTAATAAAAAAACTCTTTTGTGTGACGAGTTAATTAATTTAGTGGGTAAATCTTCCGAGGCTAGTTGCAAAAAAATTCGGTGTTACTTTCATAATTATCTCTTTCTATATTTCCTATGTCCATTGGTTCATGGTCTTGTTGTTGGCGGAATTGTCCTGAATTTCTATTTCTACCTGAATTATTATTAAACTGTCGATACTGTCCGGAGTATCTATTATTATACTGAGCAGGGTTTCGATAGTTATTATTCGTTCCTTGATTATTATTATAGTTATTGCCCACATTCTGTTCCTGGCGATGTTGGCCCGAATGTGTAGTGAAATTTCTATATGTTGTTATTAACATTCTGTTCCTGGCGATTTTGGCCCGAATGCATAGCAAAATTTCTAGGGTTGGTATTTGTATTCTGTTCTCGGCGATTTTGGCCCGAATACGTAACTATATTTCTAGATTGCCCTACATATCCATGTTGGTTATTGTTCCCCATTTTATATTTAGTTTTTCTATATTCTTCTCTTATGCAAGTATCTTCGTACTTTCTTTTTAACATTATCTCAAAAATTGTATCAATTTCTTTCTCCTCATAGATTTTTTCTAATAGTGTACCTTGGCATATTTCTTTTAACATATTGACTAATAGGGAGTCTACGTTACTTAAATCTATGGCGTTAACACCTTTATAAAAATTTATAAGTTCATCACTTTTAAATTTAATTTTTTGTATTTCTATTAATAGCTCACTTACGGTATTAACTTTGATGCTGTGAATATTTTTGTAGATGTCTGATGGCTCCACATCTGGTCAATACCTCAGTTTTAGCTGCTTCTTGATGGCTTCCCAGTTCTCTGGATCCCGTACGTTAATGATGACCTCCTTTGCCTCTCCCTGGATCTTTTCATTGTATACTGTCCGCATTATGAACTTCTTGGTGTCTTCATTTGGGAAATCGTTTAGATAATATTCCACGTTCTTAAGAAAACTATTAATTGTCACTTCGCCTTTTCTGGTGAAATTGCTCATATGGGCTACTTCACGAAGAATCCTCTCACGATCCGATCGTGTTGTTTCTCTTGCCTGGAGATGTTGGAAAGCATTAGTTAGTTGTTCTAATTGCTGTTCCCTCACTCTCAGTTGTTGTTGGAGTTCGACGTTTGCTGCTTCCATGTTAATTTCCTCTAGGTTTTGTCTCTGTTCGTCAAATCTCGCTTGTCTTCTTGTAATCATCAACACTCACTTTTGTATGTTGCGTTCACTTTTATTTTTATTTCCTCGTAATCTTGATCGATTTTAATTCGAGTTAATGCACTTTTCACAATACCTTTCTTGGTTCGTATCACTAGATAACCCGTAAAAGAGTTATCCTACCGACTGCGCCACTGATGTAATCCTGACCGAGGATTGCGTTTTTAAAAACAAATTTCTTTTCTTTTTATTCTGTTTATTTAGTACCGATATAAACGTCTTCACACTTTGGCAGCTAAGTTCGAACTCAACTCCAAATGACATTTTCCAAGATAATTTCCTTAACCGCTTAATCAGCGAAATGTCCGAATAAAACAGACGGATATTCAGGTTACCGTCTACTACGTGAGAGAATTTGCTGACTCTCTCTCAATAAATGTGTGGGAACACGAAATGTTTTAACTTGTTGCACCGAGTAGGTAATTAAAGGTATCCGCTAACCGGATTTCTAATATGTTTGGGAGGGAATGTGTCGTGTACATAACTCGCGTCATGTTTTGTCGTCGCGTTACTATTTGTCGCGTATACTCATCGTCGATCTAACAAAAGGACGGCCTTCCCAAATATCCACACACCTTAAGCTAATGAACTTCGCCAATCATCTTTAAAAAGTATCTAAACATATGAGAATTTTGGCCACTTTTATTTGAAAAGAAACTTAAATGAACTTAATCTAATAAAACCATAAAAAAAAACCAATTCAAAAATAATAACAAAAAATAAATGAAACTAAAACTAAAAGAAATCCTCTGCTCTTAATATGATAAATCAAAACTAAAATCTAGAAATTCAAAAATATAATATAAAAAGAAACTAAAATTACTCACGGTTTTTACGTCCTCCGTTGTTCTGGCGCCAGCACAAGGAGTTCCGTTAATTTTGCTGCAATGGTTGGCTTAAAACTACCTATTTTCTATTAAAACTACTCGCGCACAAAACTAAATTATGATAAAAGCAGATTCAAAAGCAAAAAAATTAAATTAAACTACGTTAACGGTCGGCGCAGTGGCTTAGTGGTAGTGTGTTGGGCTACTAAGCGAGGGGCTCAGGTTCGAATTCCGAGAGGGCCAAATTACATCTAAAGGTTTTTTTCCACTGCGCCACCTCTCGCGAACGTCTGACAAACATCCGAGAGTAAAACTGTCATGAATGAGCTTCTCAATTAGCCGTTTGGACTCGGCGTAAAATTGTAGATCCCTTCTATTCGTCCCAAAAATTTAAAACCCACACAAAGCGAATGGTTGCGAGAAGCTAGGCCTTGGGTCCCATAGACCTGTCGCGCCAAAATATTTATATTTATTTATTTATTTATTTTAACGGATTAAAATCAAAAAAAAAAGCGTGTTGAAATATAGAATTATAAAATATGTAGTAAACAACAGTATGTAACATTATCGAAGGCTATTATAAAGCCGCACACAATAAAATACTCTCTCTCTTGTCTGAATCGTTCACTTCTTCACATCGTCTTCACATCGCATATTAACTCTCGTAATAGGTTATGGGCCCAGTCCATGCACGTGAAATACGGTAAGAAGAATAAAACGGTTCGTGTTTCGTAAAGCGCATGTAATTTTTGACCAGTAAATTTCGCGTAAATATTTTTTGCTGAAAATATGACGGAGAACATTGTACCCGGATTAAAAATCGCGAAATTAAAAGGTAGAGAAAATTATGATACGTGGAAACAAGCGGCCGAAGCATATTTGAGAATTCGTTCGCTGTGGAAATATGTTGCAACGGCGGCTGCGGCAGGTGAAGAAAAAGATGCAATTGCTAAATCGGAAATTTTGCTTTAAGTCGACGAAATAAATTACTCGTATGTTGCCCCAGCAGCAACTGCACATAATGCGTGGAAGAATTTGGAAATGGCATTTGAAGATAGCGGTGTCACACGCAAGGTAGCCGTTTTACAAGCACTTGTATCCCTGAAATTGGTAGATTGTGAGTCAATTGAAGATTATGTGAACCGAATGATGATATTGTGGGCTAAAGTCCAAAAGGTCGGCTTCAATATCGATGACGAAATCGTTGGCTCGTTGATGCTTGGTGGATTGCCGGACACATACAGACCATTGGTGATGGCAATGGAAAATTCTGAAAAAAAATTGTCGGCGGACAAGGTGAAAACAACGTTGCTGCAGGATGCAGCGGACAAAGTGCTCTCTATAGCAAAAAGAAATGGAAGCCCAAGTCAAAGGGTGCCAAGAGTACCATTAAGTGCTTCGAGTGTGGAGAATATGGTCATTTTGCTAAGAAATGCAAAAACAAGGAGAAAAATAAACCAAACGTATTATTTTCATCCCTAATCGCGAAAAACACCAGCGACGATTGGTTTATTGATTCTGGCGCGTCAGCCCATATGACGATGAAGCGAAACATAATCGAAAATGAAAAAAAAAAATGAAATGACAGCGGCGATGTAACTGTCGCAAATAATGGTAAGATGTCAATAGTCAGCAGCGGAGATGTTCGTATGGTGAATGATAGCGGTAAACCTCTCATCATGAAAGACGTGTTGTTTGTGCCGGACCTGTGCACAAATTTGGTTTCAGTTTCCCAAATGGTAAGAAATGGAAACAAAGTCGTCTTTAGCGACCATCGATGTGAAATTTTTAATAAATGCGGCGGTTTGATTGCGACGGCGACTCTGGTGGACGATATGTTCAAGTTGGATTGCAAATTGGCGGTGCCTCAGCGAAGAGAAAATTGTTCGATTGTTCTTGACAAAAAGGCAACGTGGGTGAAAGAGCAAAAGGTATTCGTAACAAAAATAGATATGGAAACGTGGCATCGTAGAATGGGACACGCTGGCATCGACAAATTGAGGAAATTGCCAGTGGTTGCGGAAGGCATAAGTTTGCAAAGGAATAAGTTAGGTTCAGTGTGTGTGACATGCGCAAAAGGTAAACAAACTCGGCGACCATTTCCAAACAGTGAATCGAGAGCATCAGCGCGATTGGAAATCGTGCATTCAGACGTGAGTGGACCGAAAGAAATGCAATCGTTGTTTGCAAATGCCAGCGAGTCTGATGTGAAATCATTTGGTGGAGCGCGGTTCTACGTCACTTTCATCGACGACTACAGTCGCATGTGTTTTGTTTATGTAATGCGGCACAAATCGAAGACACTTGCAAAATTTGTTGAGTTTCGAAATTTTGTTGAAAAACAAACGGGACTGCCGATTAAATGCTTGCGCACAGACAACGGCACTGAATACTGCAACGGGAAGTTCGACGAATATTTGAAGGCCAACGGAATATTACATGAAACAACAGCTCCGTATACGCCAGAGCAGAATGGCGTTGCGGAACGATTCAACCGAACCATTGCGGAGAAAATGCGATGTATGTTAGTCGACGCGAGTTTATCCAATAGTTTTTGGGCAGAAGCAGTTTCAACGGCAGTCTACATAATCAACCGGTTGCCATGTTCGGGCATTAACAACAAAACTCCGTACGAATTGTGGTCAAATAAGAAGCCAAATTTGACATTTATGCGTATTTTTGGATGCACGGCAATGGTGCATGTGCCAAAAGAGAAGCGACGCAAGTTGGACGTGAAGTCAATCGAGTGCATTTTCGTTGGATATTGCATGCAGTCAAAGGCGTATCGATTGTTTGAGAAGGCGACGAAGAAAATTCTTATAAGTCGAGATGTCATTTTCATTGAAGAGAAACCCAATAGCAAGGTAATTACACAGAAGTCGAATGAAACTAATTATGTTTTTTTACCCGCAGTCATTGAGAGTGTGGCCTCGGATGTAAACGAAGTTGGACTGGCTTCGAACGACTCGATTGTTTGCAAAAATGAACTGTCTCCGTCAGAAACGGCAGTAGTCGAAATATCTTCGGAAATGGACGAGAGTGACGAATTTGTTGATGCCGACGAAACAATAAACGAGGTTTCTATGGGCGAAGCTGTCGACGACACAATATTGGAAATTTTCGACGAGGAGATTTCACAAATCGAAACGTCAATGGTACACAAGCGGGTGATGCGTGGTGCACAAGCAAATATAGCGACGGCATATGGAAATGATCCAGATACTGTCGACGAGGCTTTGGAGCGCTCAGATTCGGCGCAGTGGAAAACTGCTATGCAGAACGAGTACGATTCTCTCATCGAAAACCAAACATGGGAATTGTGCGATTTGCCAAACAGAAAACGAGCCATAGACTGCAAGTGGGTGTTTAAGCTAAAAAGGGACACCACATCGAATGTGGTCAAGTACAAAGCGAGACTTGTCGTTCGAGGATTTTCACAGCAGGAGGGAGTAGATTATCAGGAGACGTATTCCCCCGTCGTTAAACATTCATCTATTCGATTCCTGATTGCGATTGCTGTGAAAAAGGGGCTACGAATACGACAATTGGATGCCGTGACTGCATTCTTAAACGGCGATCTCGAAGAAGATATTTACATGCTTCAACCACAGCATTTTAGCGATGAAACGGGGCGAGTGTGCAAATTGAAAAAGTCGCTGTATGGCTTGAAACAGGCAAGTCGCGCGTGGAACACCAAATTGAACGAGGTGCTAGCAGCGAGTAATTTAACGCAATGCGATGCAGATCCATGTGTCTACTATTGTGTCAAAGGTGACATCATTTTGATTTTGGCCATTTACGTCGACGACATATTGATGTTCTCCAACGATAAGATGCTAGAAACGAAGATTGTGAGCGATTTGAAGCGACACTTCAAGATGAAAGATCTTGGCAATGCATCATCAATTCTGGGTGTCAACATTATAAGAGATGAAGAAAAGAACACAATCTCACTTGACCAACAAGATTACATTGCGAAGATGTTGGAGCGATTCGGAATGGATGACTGCAATCCAATATCAACACCATTGGATCCGAATCAAATTTTGACTGCGGACATGGGGCCAAAGAACGATGCGGAAATTCAACAAATGAAGAAACGTCCTTATCAAGAAGCGATTGGCAGTCTGATGTACGCTGCACAATTGACCCGACCGGATATTTGCTTTGCGCTATCAATGCTTAGCAAATTCAATAAAAATCCAGGAAGTGCCCATTGGAATGCGGTCAAACGCGTATTCAGGTACTTAAAAGGTACCATTAATCGACGATTGGTTTATCGAAAATGCGATGACGAATTGATTGGCTTTTGTGATGCCGATTATGCACGGGATGTCGACGATCGAAGATCGGTAACTGGCTACACATTTGTATTGGCTGGGGCAGCAATTTCCTGGTGCTCGAAGAAGCAACGGACCGTTGCACTCTCGACCACGGAAGCTGAGTTGATGGCCGTGGTATCAGCATCACAAGACGCACTATGGCTAAAGCGACTCGAATGCGAAATTTTTCCGAATGCAACGAAGAATATTACCATCTATTGCGACAATAAGAGTACGATTCATGTGGCAGTAAACAACTCGTGCTCGCAGCAAACAAAACACATTGATGTTAGGGCGAAATTCATGCGTGAGAAGATAAAGGCAAAGCTGATAAAGGTTGTATACATTCCGACCAAAGAAAATTTGGCCGACATACAAACGAAACAGATGAACAGCGATAATCAATGCAAATTCACAAATCTACTTGGGCTAAAGATAAATGTATAATTTGTTGAATTAATCTTTCTTTTCAATATGTCATATTCATTCATGAACTATTTTTTAATATGAAATTACATTTTTTTACCATTATGAAATTCGGAGGGAATGTTGAAATATAGAATTATCAAATATGTAGTAAACAACAGTATGTAACATTATCGAAGGCTATATAAAGCCGCACACAATAAAATACTCTCTCTCTTGTCTGAATCGTTCACTTCTTCACATCGTCTTCACATCGCATATTAACTCTCGTAATAAAGCGAAAGAATAAAACTACGTTAGAATAAAACAACTTAATACTGTGGCACTTCACAAAAAAAAATTCACAAATTGTTAGTGCTGAATCTCCTTCTTGGATGCTGTTGTTGTTGGTGGTGGCGGAGCACCTTGATTTTGCCAATGGCTTTGATGGTTCGGCGGGTGGGAAAAGCAGAGAAGCTTTCTTGCACCCGAAAAATAAATCCCTTTACTGGGTATTTTACTCGGGCCTGTTAGGTGCCTTTGTGCCGCAACTGTGGGCTTTGGACCCGTTAGCGTCTGCTGTGACCTTTGGCTGGCGGTCTATTTGCTTTTCGCTATCGGCTCAAAGACAGAAATTGCGCTAAAACGGCCCCACAGTTATTTGCTGGCACGGCTTATGTTGGGCCTAACAGCAGCCCGAGTCACCTTTTTGCGTTGAGAAGTTACCTGTACCCAAATGGAGATGTTAAAACAACAAAAAAAACCAATGTCAGATATTTTTTCTACCTCCACAACGTCAGATCGGGGTCGCGGTTTAATATTTATTTATTGTCTTTTTTTCAGAAAACTGTCTTACTTTATTGCACAGGTGAGTTTGTGTCTTTCCCATTGGAGTTTGTCCTCCAAACGCGCCTTGAATAAGCGGTTTAGCGGCCAATCTGCAATGCGAGCGTTTGTTTAGGTTTTTTTTTTTCTTATATTTGTTTTTGTTATTTTCTTTCAGGTATTCTCCTACGTCATATCATTGGTAAGTATTGTATTATTTCATCTAGGATGATTCTAATTATGTTTATTTTTTTATTTCCCTAGGTACGGCTCCGTAACAGGAGGGAGGCTAACGACCTCGTAAGAAACGTAGCCATCCTGGGTAGAAGTATCGCCTTCCATATTTGGCTCGACCCTGTTGACTTCCCCGAATCGTGTGGCAAGGCCCATACCCTGGGATTAATCATCGAAATTTGCCGGGCAAGTGTTAGCGTTTCAGTGCCGTGTTTTGGTGATCTTAATAAATGAGATATACTAGATTGTGTTGTTTTTTCTTCTTCTTTCTTCAAGTGGTGAAGGTTTGAAGTGAAGTGAGGATTACCGAATTGACTCGGTTTTAACACAGTTTGCTTTACTTTTTCAGACCTACTCTAATATCACAGATTAACTTAAAATAAGTATATAAATAACTAATTGAATAACTAAATAAGTCTCTGTGGTCAAAATGTAAATAGAACTAAATAACATAGGGGGACGTAACTGAAAGTAAATATCACAGCTCAAGGCCTTAATAACTAAAGCCTAGTACGCTGCTCGAGCTTAATTTTAGCTACCATACAAAATTCTCTCCAAAATTTAGCTGAGCTAAATTTAAGCGAATCCCCTTAGCCGAGCGGTACGCAGCTCGAGCTAAAAATCAAACTTTTGTTTCCGAGTGTCCTTCATGTATCTGTCAAAATTTAGCGCACCCATTTAATGGGTCGGCACATTTTGTTCAAGCTAAATTTTGACAGATTGCTCTGCTCTGTTGTTCTGCTGTGTAAATATGAGTGATTTTAATGAATACATCGATGAGGAGTACCGGGAGCTAGAGTCTTTCATTTAAATAACAGAGAAGTCCTCAGAAAAAGCTAGCGATGGTGGTAGAGCAACAACGATCGACATGAAGCCTTGCAGATTTTGAATAAAGGGAGGTTTTTTCAAAAAACAGCTGTTTTTTGTGACTTTTATCCACAGGGCTCTCTATGTCAAAATTTAGCTAGGATTTTAGCTGATGTTTGGAGAGAAAAGTTGGAGAGCAGCTAAAATTTAGTTTAGCTCGAGCAGCGTACTAGGCTTAAATGAATAAATAAATAAATAAATCTTTAATATAATAAATAACTCTGTAAATAAATAAATAAATAAATATATGTGCTCTAAGACGGACAAATAAATAAATAAATAAATAAATAAATAACATATAATATCACAGATAATCAAGCAACGACATGCAAGAGTGCGTCATGGTTTTTCTTCAGGTGTGGAGATCTTTGACGTGATAAACTCCAACCTTTTCTCCCATCAGGTTACCTATTTCATATAGTGAGTTGCCTATTGCTCTCAGAACTATACATTTAATGAATTTAGGACCCAGTTTGGCATTGTATCTTCTATCTACAAGATTGCTCTGTTTGAAGTTTCTTCGGTAAACAGTTTTCCTTCTTTGTATTTTATGTCCCTACTTCTAGTATTGTATGCTTTTGCTGCCTTTTGATGTGCTAGCCCTAGATTGTCAAGTATTTTAGTCCTACTTAGCTCTAGTTTGTCGTTTCTTATAATTACTTCCGTGTTCATGTTTTTGATTGTGTCAAGTCGTCGGAGGATCTTGTATGCACTTGCGTGCTGAATCATGTTTATGCCAAACACAGCGTAGTAGGGTTCAAACAAGGTCGAATCGTGAACCACACTCCTCAGGGAAAACGCCGCGTCAGAAACATGTTCATCCCAGTTCCTTTGGTCGTCCTCTAAGTAAGACCTTATTTTGGCTAGGACAGAACGGTTTACTCTTTCTGAAGCGTTTGCCTGCGGAGAGTAGAAAGCGGTTCGAACATGCTTGACCCCATATTTTGCTAATAAGCTGGCAAACAGTTCGGAAATAATATGCTTGCCATTGTCAGAGTGGATGTACTCCGGGACACCAAATACATGAAACACGGATTCTTCTAAATACTTCACTACCTCTGCAGCCGTTGCTTTTCTAATGGGTTTTAAAAATACGTATTTGCTAAAATGATCTAGGACAATAAATATATGTGTGTTTCCGTTTCTTGTTCGTGTGTAAGGTCCTAGCAAATCTATATATAGCCTTTGGAAATGTCGCTCCGTTATTGTTTGTTGTCCCATCGGCAGTCGTGAGATCATGTTGGTCGGTTTGACGCATTTGCAGACATCACAGGCCTTCACCCAGTTCTGCACGTCAGCGGCCATTCCGGGCCAAAAGTAAAAGAGGTCATCGAGGTAGACAAAGACACTCTCCCTCAACCGAGCGGGTATGGCTTTGTCCATAAGTCGACACATTCTCTGGGCAGCATTGCACAGTCCAAATGGCATAACCGTGAACTGATACAAAGGCCGTCCAGGTACTGTGAAGGCCGTCTTCTCTCTCGATTTGCCCTCCAGAGGAATCTGCCAGAACGCATCCTTCAGGTCAATGCCTGATATATACCTGGTATCCTGTAATCTGCTGAGGAGTCCCTCTATGTGTGGAAGCGGGTATGCTTTTTTCTTCGTTACCGCGTTAACTTTTCTGGAATCCAGGCACAATCTATTTTTGCCTGGTTTTCTCGCCACACCATTGGAGAGCTCCATGCGCTGTTGCTCTCTTCGATTCAACTCGTCATACAAGAGCTTTTGGATCGCCGGTAAGATTGGATAGTGCCTTTGTTTTATGGGGATCTTATCGTCTTCCACCTCGATAATGTGCTGCTCGAGGCCGGTCTTACCCAACCCCATCTTAGCGAAGGAAGGGAACAGCTGCTTGACTCTCTCCAGTTGGTGATTTTGTTCTGGTGAGAGTGCCTGGACTGGTGTTCGATCCTCCGTCGGCGATGGAACGTCGAGTTCGTCGATAATGTTTGGAGCGACCCTAAATGTCCTCCAAAAATCAACCCCTAAATAAAATGCCTGCTGGAGACTTGGGACCACGAATATCTTTAACGAGTGAGACTTGCCACCCCATGAGACGGTTGTCGTTAATCGTCCGTGGATGTGTTGGTGGTTTCCGTCCGCTGTCTTTATGTCTGTTTTCATCTTTGTCATCTGTATATTGTGTTTTTGTAAAAATTCTAACAATCCTTTCCCTAAACAACTAATTGATGCTCCGCTATCCAATAGGCCCAGGAGCTCTTCTTCTGCAATCCTAACTTTCGCGTAGGGCCTATTGTCGTCAAGCCTACTAATTTTCCTATAGTTTTGTACTTTTCTTGACCGACGATGCCACTTCCTCACCGAAGATTCTCTCATGTAGATTCTTTCGTTGAGGGATCTCCTTCCACGTGGAGGTGAATTCCATTGCCGGGTCCCTTTTTAAAATTTTTAGTTGTCCGGGACATGGTTCTCCGGGAAAGAAGGTTTCATCGGCTAGTGACTCCCGGATGCACCGCCGACTCTCAAGTTTCTCACAGTGGAAACTTATGTATCCCTGACCGCAACTGAAACATGTCTGGGAATGGAAATTGGAAGGGCATGTCGGTTGTGTCCCTTCTGTTTTTATCCTCTAATTTGTATCGCTAACGCTCGTCTGACTAACTCTTTGATTTATCTTACCCTGGCGTGCGGGTCTATTCGACCGATGATGCTGCAGCGCGGCAAGGTTCAAGTTGTCGTCAAATTCTATAAGCTGCTCTTCTTCGTCCCTAAATTTTTCCTAATCGTCAATTTCTGCTATTTGTCGTCTAAATTTTCGTTCCCTTGCCGATAAGTATTTTTCGCCGCGTCTGCACTTTTCGCGAAGTTCTTGGATGCTCTTAATGGAGCACCCGAAAATAAGCGTTGCTACCTTGTCCTTAATGTTCTGGCGAATAATATCTACCAAATCGAGTTGGTAAGGTCTATTTGTCATCTGAAGAGTCAGTGTGCGTATGTCGCTGTAAAAGCCGTCGAATGACTCATGGGGTAGCTCTCTCCTATCCATAATTACTCGGAGGATTTCATGGTCTAGCCTATTTTTGATGAATTGGTTTACTTACTTACTTACTTATCGGGCTCCCGACCCGTGGAGAGTCTCTGCCTGAGACACTGCAGCCTTCCATCCTCTACGATCCCGGGCACGTTGCTTCCAGTTATCCAGACCAAGCGCTCTGGCATCCACGATGGCTTGGTCTTTGAAACGGAGGTTCGGTCTTCCTTTTCTTCTCGGACCTGGGGGCTGGGATTCGAAGATCCTCTTAGCCGGAGCATTATTGTCCATTCGCTCGATGTGGCCGAGCCAATGTAGTCGACGTGTTTTGCCTTTTTGGACTACATCCACATCTTGGTACAGCTCATAGAGTTCGCGGTTGTATCTTCTCCTCCATTCGCCCTCCTCGCATACAGGACCAAAAATCCGCCGAAGAATTTTTCTTTCGAAGGAGCCCAGTATTAGCTCTCCCTTCTTGCCTATGGTCCAGCACTCGGCGCCATAAAGCACAACTGGCAAGATAAGGGTCTTGTAGAGCATACATTTCGTCCTTCGAGTTAGGAGTTTTGAACCCAGTTGTTTTGCCAAACCGAAGTAGCAACGGTTTCCTAGGGTAATTCTCCGCCGGATCTCCACTATGGTGTCATTCGTGGAGTTTATGTTTACTCCGAGGTATGTAAACTCCCTAACTACCTCGAAATTTTTGCGATCAACAGTGACGTTTTGTCCTAGGCGGTGGACAGTTGTTTGTTCGTTTGTTGATAGCATGTACTTGGTCTTGTCCTCATTTACTTCAAGGCCAACGGATTTCGCCTGTTCTTCAATCGCCGTGAACGCTTCTATCACGGCACGCTGGGAGCGACCGATGATGTTAATATCGTCCGCATAGCCCAGCAGCTGGACGGACCTGTTGAAGATAGTGCCTTCCGTGTTGACAGCTGCCCTGCGCACTATCTGCTCCAGTACGAGATTGAAGAAGTCGCATGATAGCGCATCTCCTTGCCGAAATCCGGTGCATGTTTGAAATAGTTCGGAGGAGCTACTTCCAAACTGCACGCTGCAGCGCGTGTGTTCCAGCGTCACGCGACACAGCTGAATCAGTTTTGCCGGGATTCCGAATTCGGCCATCGCCATATAGAGCTCCTGACGATGTATGCTATCATACGCGGCTTTGAAGTCGATGAATAGGTGGTTAGTTTCGACTTGAAATTCGTTGGTCTTTTCCAGGATTTGCCTCAGTGTGAAGATTTGGTCTATAGTCGATCTGCCGGGCCGGAAGCCACACTGGTACGTGCCGATTAGTGTGTTGCAGAACGGTTTTAGACGTTCACACAGTACGTTGGATAGGATCTTGTATGCGACATTAAGCAGGGATATGCCTCGATAGTTCTTGCAAGACATAGGATCGCCTTTTTTGTAGATGGGGCATATAGAGCTGATAGTCCAGTCATCGTGTGCATGATTTCTTCCACCCATACTTGGTTGATGATTCGGTGCATGCCCCCTACCAAAACATCACCTCCGTATTTGAAGAGCTCCGCTGGTAAGCCATCAGAGCCGGCAGCCTTGTTGTTCTTTAGCTTTTTTATAGCTAAGCGCACTTCTTCTATACTGGGTGGTGGAACTGGTTCTTCATTGACTGGACGTGGGTTCTCTTCTTGCCCTATCACTCTCTCTACATGGTGCCCATTTAGCAGCTGCTGGAAATGCTGCTTAAATACATCTACTATTCCCTGTGCTTCGGTGACTAGGTTTCCTTCGCTGTCTCGAAGAGCCTGCGTTCCGGGTTTGTAACCAGCAGCCAGTTGCTTGGTTTTTTTATAAAACCTCCGGATGTTGTTACGATCGCGCGACTCTTCGATCTCCTTGAGCTGGGAAGCTGCGTAAGCCCTCTTCTTTCTATGCAGGATCTTCTTTTCCTCCCTTCTCCTGACTCGATACTCTTCTCTCGCTGCCCTTGTTTTGCGCTGCAGCGCTTTCTTGTGTGCATCTTCTGCCACCTTTTTCCTGTATACGCATTCATCATCATACCACGGGCTCTTTCTCTGGGGTGGCTGGTACCCTATAGTGGTTTCGGCTACCTCCTTGATGATGTCGCGATGCTGGCACCACTGATTGTTGGCGTCTGTGGTAGGTGAGTGCACAGAGGAGAGTTTCATACTCAGGCGCTCGCTGTAGGCTATGGCTACTCCAGGTGTGCTAAGGCGTCCAACGTCGAATTTCTTCTTCTGGGCGGTTCGCAGCTTCTTCTCGTTGGACAGTCGAGCTCTGAATTTAGCCGCGACAAGAAAATGGTCAGAGTCCACATTTGCCCCTCGATATGTGTGCACGTTGAGGATGTTGGATGCGTGCTTCGCATCGATTAGCACATGGTCGATTTGGTTGGCGGTTCGACCGTCTGGAGAGCGCCAGGTTGCTGTGTGGATCCTTAGCCTTGGAAACCTAGTGCTACTTATCACCGTATTACGAGCTGCTGCAAAATCGATTAGTCGGTAGCCGTTGTCTGTTGTCGTTTCGTGGATTCTGTGCTTACCAACTAACACGCCAAAGATGTTCTCCTCTCCGATTTTAGCATTGAAGTCCCCGAGTACAACTTTTACATCATACTCCGGACAGGCTCCGTAGGCTCCATCCAGAAGGTCATAAAACTCCTCCTTGATGGCGTCTTCAGCCTGGAGATGTAGGCTCCACCGTTGATTCCATCTAGAGAATTCCTCCGCTGTCGCCTAAGAGGAAGTGCCTTAGTGAGAGGACACTTCTCCCCCCTCTCTCGTTCACTGCCACCAACGACCTTCCACAGGGGTTGGTTACCCCATCTCCAGTCGAGGTACTAGGCACCTACCAGTCACCAACGTGGAGGTGAGAGTAGGAGTTGATAGTGAGAGGCTAGAGTGAGAACGCTTGTGTTCTCATGTAATCGCATCACTACCATTAAACTGGCGCTGAATTGGTTTACCAACTCTTTTCTGAGATCGAAGTATCTCAGGCCCTCATAGTCCTCGTTTTCCTGCAAGAACCGCCAATACCACTTCTCAGCTGGCCCTGTTACTAGGTGGTGAAATTGAGTTAGCAGGTGTTTACTGGAGAACCCGCTCTGACGTTGCAAAGTTTCAACCCTGAACAAAAAGCTTTCTACCGACATTGTCTTCGTGGTGCCGTCAAACTTCACCCCCCACTTGTGTACAGGCTGGTCAAGCCTCGTCTCTCATTGTCGAGGTCTAGTAGTCGTGGCGTTTGATGGTAGTTGTGTTGTGATGTCATCGTTGTCATGGTGGCCTGCGTTGGCTGTTCGTAGGTTTCGTTCTGTCGATGTGCCGTTGTGTCCTTCGGTCCTCTCTGGGCTGCAATAAAAAGTTCCAGGCTGGAAACCTTATCGTTGACGGCCTTGATGCTGGTTTGGAAGGTCAGCATCATGGTCTTCATCGTTTGCGCTAACGCTGCAAGTGCTTCGGCCTTGTTACCTCCCATTGCAGTCGAGATTTCCTCTGGCATGTCTTCAGATGTTGGTCCTTCTTCTTCCACCGTTTGACGACGTTGGTTGTGGTCTTCTTCGCGGAACGAATGTCCTTGTTCGGTTCGTTGTTCCCTTCCTGCTACAGTCCCTGCGCCAGGTTCGTTCGTTGGCAGGGTTTTCTGTCCTTATTGCTGTACCGCTAATTGGCGGTGAATTGGCAACCGTTTCTGTGTCGACGTCTGTTGTGCTAGTTCGTAATTAATGTCGAATCTATCGTCGTGTTCCATTGGAAGGGGTTTTTGCTCTTGCTGAACTACCTTCACGTTTGTCGTCGGGTTTGTTAATACGTTTCGTCTGGGGTCGTCTGGGCTAAACTGCAAAAAGTCAGCCGAATACGTTGACAAGTCCGTAAATCAAATCTGTTCGTCCCTGTAGCAGGAGGCTTGAGAGACGAGGCTGATTGTTGGCTTTGTTCTGGCCTGACCTTCCCCATAGTATAATAGCCTAAACACTTTACGGATGTTCCGGGCTCTTGAAAAGATGTCCTCTTTGGGACAGCTGCTGGATTATGTTGACCCTTATCCATCTAAGTTTTATTATTTTAAGCTGTGCTATGTTTTCTAAAACTATGTGTAATAGATGTATCGCTGTTTTACTGTTTTCTGTTGTATTTAGATTAATATTTGTATTTAGATATTTAAGATCGCTTTGGTGTGTGAATACCGGGAGAGGTGTTTTCCGCAAAACCGTTTTGTAGATCAGTTAGTAAGTATGTACGTGTAGAGTTAGTAAAAGTCCGTCCTAGCTATTGTCAAGTTGTGACTGGTGTTCCGAATTCATGACGAGGGTCTTAGTATATACTTTCCTCCTTACCACAATTGGTTATCTGGCCAAACCAAATACTAAGATAGCAAAGTATCTAGCATATACTTCAACCCGATCAGGGTTTCTAAGCCCCCACTCACGCTTCACTTAGGATCGGAATAAAATCCTTGATCTTAAGGATCTCCTGGCTCTTGGCCTAGGGATCGGAAAGCCACTTTCAGTCGGTTTCAGAACCAAAAGCTCTACCAGTCCTTGAACAAAAGATAGACAGGAAAGTTAAAAAAATTAAAAGATGTAAACTAAAAAAAATCGCGAAGGCTGTTGCAAGTCCAAGGCGATGACCTTCACAAAGGAAATCATCCCCTTGAAGTCGCAATCGGCCTAGCCGGTAAAAATCGTTGGGCGCCATTGTTGTGAGCTAGGGTCGAGCCAAAGGGGCAGCTTTGGCATAGGTGAGGAGGGCGCGGCATGCTTGTGGTTGCTCGGCTCAACTCGTCGGACGGGGGTGTTCTTGCCCCCTCACCAAATACCACCTGCTCAACAAACATTTTAATTCATGCCAAAAGATAGAATAAAAAAAATAAGAACAAGGAGAAAGCTACTTTACGTTGACGTCGGACGGACAATCGGACAATTAAAAATTAAAAATAGCGTTGGAAAAGATAGACTGTCCAAGGACCTATACCAATACCCTCAAGAAAGAACGGAAGAGACACCGCGAAACTAACCTATCTAGCCTAATCTATATCTAAACTAACCTAGAAGAAAAACTATTCCCTAAACTATGCCTACATATACTTAAAACTAACCTATCTATTATTACCCTAAACGCAACTTGTCCTTCCGTTGTCTCCCGAAGATAGAAGGTCGTCATGACCCCAAAACACGCCAGATGTTATTGGCAAGGGATGGCCAACCCACGCTTCATGTCCTTAGACATATCCGTAAGCTATCCTTCTCTGGCCGAATTTGTGAGAGATAGCCCTTTGATTAATCCTCCAGTCACAACCATAGTCAAGCCGTAAAGGCTGAAAGACAACGCTGAAAAGCGTCATGTTTTGTCGTTGCGTTAGTAATTGTCGCGTATACTCATCGTCGATCTAACAAAAGGACGGCCTTCCCAAATATCCACACACCTTAAGCTAATGAACTTAGCCAATCATCAAAATGAGAATTTTGGAATGGAACACATAAAAAGGTAGTGTCACTTTTATTTGAAAAGAATCTTAAATGAACTTAATCTAATAAAACCATAAAAAAAACCCAATTCCAAAATAATAATAAATAAAGTGCACGACTGGATCGCACGAAACTTTCTCGCTCATATCATCAGTTTTGTTGGTTTATTGTTCTTTTCTTAGTGTTTATAGGCTATAAAACCAGATTTTTAAAATTGGTGATGCTGGCAGGTGGCCATGACTCGAAGTAGGGTTTGTGATGTAAGAATTCAGAGATTCGTGTTTGGAGGTAAATGAAGTGCTTGTTTTCTGATAGTGTAAACTCCAGTCGGCGCAGTGGCTTAGTGGTAGTGTGTTGGGCTACTAAGCGAGGGGTACCCGGTTCGAATCCCGAAAGAACCAAATAACATCTTAAGGTTTTTTTCCACTGCGCCACCTCTCGCGAACGTCTGACAAACATCCGAGAATAAAACTGTCATGAAAGAGCTTCTCAATTAGCCGTTTGGACTCGGCGTAAAATTGTAGATCCCTTCCATTCGTCCCAAAAATTGAAAACCCACACAAAACGAATGGTTGTGAGAAGCTAGGCCTTGGGTCCCATAGACCTGTCGCGCCAAAATATTTATTTGTATTTATAAACTCCAATTGGTTGGAATTATTTTAAGTTTCATGACTAATGTGGTTGAAAAAAGAAGAAGTGGAAAATATTTGCTAAAAATGAATTTCTAGTAGTTGTGATTATATTTTAACTGGTAGTGCGGTACTGCTTATAAGACGGCATTATTTGCATTTCTCTAAGAAAAACGAAGTACGGGGTTTTATTAAGAATAATTATGTTATCTTAAATAAGCATTTTTATCAAAATCTTTAGAGCTGATTTTGGAAAATAGTGCGTACAAAATAGTAACAAATAATGCAATGTTGAGTTCGAAAAATAATCTTGCTCAACTATTTAGCTAAAAACTGAGTATAGGGTATTGTTCAGGATGTTAGTATTACTTGGTTTTTAAAGTTTTATCCAAATCGAAAATGGCGTTTTCGAGATACGAACAGTTTTCGAAATCAGCGTTTCCGGTGGTTAGAATCGAAAATGAAGGACGCAATAATGTTGAAAACGTCAATTTTACTCCAAGAATGCATTTTGGTCAAAATCAAATCATGTAGGTAAAAAAATAAAAAAACAAATTCTCAAAATATGCCTTTTTTCAAAAATCTATTATAGACAATTTAGAGAAAAACTGAAAAACTATCATGTTCGGAATGACCATATTACATACAAAATAAATTTTTGTTGCAATCGTATTGACCACATTTCAAAAGTACTGTTATTCGACTTTTTAGCCAAAAACTGGGTATGCAGCCATGTTAAACCCATATATGGTAGTGCAAGTATACATTTTGGTTGAAATCGTTAAAGCCGTTTTTAAGTAAACCATAATTAAATAAAGCCTTAAAAAACAAAAATTTTCCAAAATAGTCCGTTGAACGATAATTTAGGGAAAAACTGAGTTTGCCATCATGTTGGGAATGACCGTATTACCTTAAATATGAATTTTTGTCGAAATAGTTTTGAACGTTTTTGAGATATGACCAATTTTCAAAATTACCGTTATTCGATTTTTCTGCGAAAAACTGAGTATGCAGCCATCTTAGTTACACCTACTTAAGCCCAAATATCAATTTTGGTTGAAATCGTTAGAGCCGTTTTCGAAAAACTCAAAATTGCTGAATACCGGTACAACGGCAACTTTTAACGTGCAAAAAAAAATGGCCCCGACCTGTAAGCCCACCAACTCCAAATCCGAAGTTTGAAAGAAATCCGTCCAGCCGTTTGCGCTGTAGAGCTCGGGAAGGACGGACAGACGGACAGACGGACGGACAGAGAGACAGACGGACAGAATTGCGAGACCCACTTTTTCGAGTTCCTCTATCATCGTAATGTCAGATTTGATTAAAATCTCGAGTTCGATTTTTTGTACGATTACAATACCTTTCTCTTACTACGTAATGCGAGAAAGTTAAAAATAAATGAAACTAAAACTAAAAGAAATCCTCTGCTCTTAATATGGTAAATCAAAACTAAAATCTGGAAATTCAAAAATATAATATAAAAAGAAACTAAAATTACTCACGGTTTTTACGTCCCCCGTTGTTCTGGCGCCAGCACAAGGAGTTTTGTTGATTTTGCTGCAATGGTTGGCTTAAAACTACCTATTTTCTATTAAAACTACTCGCGCACAAAACTAATTTATAATAAAAGCAGATTCAAAAGCAAAAAAATTAAATTAAACTACGTAAACGGATCAAAATCAAAAGAAAAGCAAAACAATAAAACTACGTTAAAATAAAAAAACTTAATACTGTGGCACTTCACAAAAAAAAATTCACAAATTGCTGGTGCTGAATCTCCTTCTTGGATGTTGTTGTTGTTGGTGGTGGCGGAGCACCCTGATTTCGCCAATGGCTTTGATGGTTCGGCGGGTGGGAAAAGCAGAGAGGCTTTCTTGCACCCGAAAAATAAATCCCTTTACTGGTTATCTTACTCGGGCCTGTTAGGTCCCTTTGTGCCGCAACTGTGGGCTTTGGACCCGTTAGCGTCTGCTGTGACCTTAGGCTGGCGGTCTATTGGCTTTTCGCTATCGGCTCAAAGACAGAAATTGCGCTAAAACGGCCCCACAGTTATTTGCTGGCACGGCTTATGTTGGGCCTAACAGCAGCCCGAGTCACCTTTTTGCGTTGAGAAGTTACCTGTACCCAAATGGAGATGTTAAAACAACAAAAAAACCAATGTCAGATATTTTGCCTACCTCCACAACGTCAGATCGGGGTCGCCAGTAACTTTAAGGAAGTTTTTGAATTTCACTATGGTCACCTGCACCATGAGGAAACGTTTTTATATAGTCAAAAAAAATATAAAAAATAGATTTTTCTAACTCACCCAGTAGGAGTTTAATAAAACGATTATGTTTTTTCTCTCTTCACTGTTTTAAACAAGAAATTTGTCCAGCTGATTTATCAGAGGGCATCGACCTGCTTGCTGTCAGAAACCGATAATTATGAAGGCCTGTCGGCAGACCAATTCTGCGTTTTCCTACCCCTCCCTTTGTTTCTTACGGTCTCCGCAGACCCTGTCTTTCTTTTCCCTATTAGAATTCTATTTCTTTCTCTCTTTGCTTTGTTTTTATTTCCCCGTCAATTTACAAAGTTTTTTGGAATGAGAGCGAGGGGTCTCTTAATTCTTTGCCGTCAAGTCGTGTTTGTGTTGTAACAATTCGTCTACATAAAATACATACATAAATTTACGATACCTAACTTAGAGAAACTAACGTAACTTACAATAAAAAAATATACCTTCCACTACATCTTTACGATCACCCACTAACTGGGAACACTTATGAAATATAACGGAGAAAACTGAACGAAGGGGCAACGATAAGACAAAACGTCAAAATTCCAATTCCAGACGTGCAACAGACAACAGATGGAGTCAACATGGTAAGAAGTTATTTAATTTTATTGTTTAATATTTATTTTTTGTCTTTCTTTTTCACAAAACTGTCTTACTTTATTGCACAGGTGAGTTTGCATCTTTCCCATTGGAGTTTGTCCTCCAAACGCGCCTTGAATAAGCGGTTTAGCGGCCAATCTGCAATGCGAGCGTTTGTTTAGATTTTTTTTTCTTATCTTTGTTTTTGTTATTTTCTATCAGGTATTCTCCTACGTCATATCATTGGTAAGTATTGTATTATTTCATCTAGGATGATTCTAATTATGTTTATTTTTTATTTCCCTAGGTATGGCTCCGTAACATATGTAATTGCTTTTCTTGCCAAACATAACATAATTCACCTAGATAATTTTAATTAGCTAGTTTTGTGACGTGTGAAATTTGGCTGTTTTTTTTTTTATTTTTCTTCGCTCGTTTGTCGATGGTCAAATATTGAACAAATTTTTTGGTCTATGTCGAGCCGGATTTTTTGCTTGATTTCTTCGTATATCTAGTATGTATATAAAACATACACAATATTAATTTATGTATTTCACGGTTCGCGCTTAAAGTGCAGAGTATTAATAAAAAATAATTCGTTTTAGCACCAACTCTCAAAATTAAAATGAGTTCTACAGTTTCCCTTTCCATACTTCTTCTCACACGTGGCCACATCAAAGGTTCCCTTAAAAACTTTACACATATTTATTTCAAAAATTTTGTTATACACTTAAAGCCATATCCCGTTTTCATATCCCGCTAAATCCATACTTTTATATCCCAAAAACTGTACCCACTTAACTTTAACAATTATTTCAAAAGTAGCAAAAAAGAAAAAGTCGCTGCTATAGGTATGAGCTTCGGTTAGTAAAAATATCGCATTTGAAGTGTATTCAATAATTTAAGTTTTTAAAATGCAATTCAATCCAAGGTTTTCAATTTTTTTAGTTTTTCATTGCACTTTGTTTCCATTTGGTTACAATTTTATCGTCAATAGTGCCACCTATAGCAGTGCCCAAGACTATACTATCTTTCAAGTTGAAAGCAAACCTACGTATTTACAAAGTTTCATTGAAATCGGTTGAGCGGTTCTGGAGATCGACCACAGCGCCACCTGTTGAACAGTAATTGAATTGAACTGAACAACGAAATGTGCACCTACAGCGCCTCCTGTTGAGAATTTTCATTTTCATTTTTCCTATACCTTCACGTTGCAATTACTATCAAACCTGCAGAAGGAAGTAATCAATACTTTGAATGTTCAAGTTTTCTAACGCATTGGGCCTTACCAATAAGCTATTTAGTCTATACATTAATTGTTGGTGCTGAATCTCCTTCTTGGATGTTGTTGTTGTTGGTGGTGGCGGAGCACCCTGATTTCGCCAATGGCTTTGATGGTTCGGCGGGTGGGAAAAGCAGAGAGGCTTTCTTGCACCCGAAAAATAAATCCCTTTTCTGGTTATCTTACTCGGGCCTGTTAGGTCCCTTTGTGCCGCAACTGTGGGCTTTGGACCCGTTAGCGTCTGCTGTGACCTTTGGCTGGCGGTCTATTGGCTTTTCGCTATCGGCTCAAAGACAGAAATTGCGCTAAAACGGCCCCACAGTTATTTGCTGGCACGGCTTATGTTGGGCCTAACAGCAGCCCGAGTCACCTTTTTGCGTTGAGAAGTTACCTGTACCCAAATGGAGATGTTAAAACAACAAAAAAACCAATGTCAGATATTTTGCCTACCTCCACAACGTCAGATCGGGGTCGCCAGTAACTTTAAGGAAGTTTTTGAATTTCACTATGGTCACCTGCACCATGAGGAAACGTTTTTATATAGTCAAAAAAAATATAAAAAATAGATTTTTCTAACTCACCCAGTAGGAGTTTAATAAAACGATTATGTTTTTTCTCTCTTTACTGTTTTAAACAAGAAATTTGTCCAGCTGATTTATCAGAGGGCATCGACCTGCTTGCTGTCAGAAACCGATAATTATGAAGGCCTGTCGGCAGACCAATTCTGCGTTTTCCTACCCCTCCCTTTGTTTCTTACGGTCTCCGCAGACCCTGTCTTTCTTTTCCCTATTAGAATTCTATTTCTTTCTCTCTTTGCTTTGTTTTTATTTCCCCGTCAATTTACAAAGTTTTTTGGAATGAGAGCGAGGGGTCTCTTAATTCTTTGCCGTCAAGTCGTGTTTGTGTTGTAACAATTCGTCTACATAAAATACATACATAAATTTACGATACCTAACTTAGAGAAACTAACGTAACTTACAATAAAAAAATATACCTTCCACTACATCTTTACGATCACCCACTAACTGGGAACACTTATGAAATAGAACGGATAAAACTGAACGAAGGGGCAACGATAAGACAAAACGTCAAAATTCCAATTCCAGACGTGCAACAGACAACAGATGGAGTCAACATGGTAAGAAGTTATTTAATTTTATTGTTTAATATTTATTTTTTGTCTTTCTTTTTCAGAAAACTGTCTTACTTTATTGCACAGGTGAGTTTGCATCTTTCCCATTGGAGTTTGTCCTCCAAACGCGCCTTGAATAAGCGGTTTAGCGGCCAATCTGCAATGCGAGCGTTTGTTTAGATTTTTTTTTTTCTTATCTTTGTTTTTGTTATTTTCTATCAGGTATTCTCCTACGTCATATCATTGGTAAGTATTGTATTATTTCATCTAGGATGATTCTAATTATGTTTATTTTTTATTTCCCTAGGTATGGCTCCGTAACATATGTAATTGCTTTTCTTGCCAAACATAACATAATTCACCTAGATAATTTTAATTAGCTAGTTTTGTGACGTGTGAAATCTCGCTGTTTTTTTTTTTATTTTTCTTCGCTCGTTTGTCGATGGTCAAATATTGAACAAATTTTTTGGTCTATGTCGAGCCGGATTTTTTGCTTGATTTCTTCGTATATCTAGTATGTATATAAAACATACACAATATTAATTTATGTATTTCACGGTTCGCGCTTAAAGTGCAGAGTATTAATAAAAAATAATTCGTTTTAGCACCAACTCTCAAAATTAAAATGAGTTCTACAGTTTCCCTTTCCATACTTCTTCTCACACGTGGCCACATCAAAGGTTCCCTTAAAAACTTTACACATATTTATTTCAAAAATTTTGTTATGCACTTAAAGCCATATCCCGTTTTCATATCCCGCTAAATCCATACTTTTATATCCCAAAAACTGTACCCACTTAACTTTAACAATTATTTCAAAAGTAGCAAAAAAGAAAAAGTCGCTGCTATAGGTATGAGCTTCGGTTAGTAAAAATATCGCATTTGAAGTGTATTCAATAATTTAAGTTTTTAAAATGCAATTCAATCCAAGGTTTTCAATTTTTTTAGTTTTTCATTGCACTTTGTTTCCATTTGGTTACAATTTTATCGTCAATAGTGCCACCTATAGCAGTGCCCAAGACTATACTATCTTTCAAGTTGAAAGCAAGCCTACGTATTTACAAAGTTTCATTGAAATCGGTTGAGCGGTTCTGGAGATCGACCACAGCGCCACCTGTTGAACAGTAATTGAATTGAACTGAACAACGAAATGTGCACCTACAGCGCCTCCTGTTGAGAATTTTCATTTTCATTTTTCCTATACCTTCACGTTGCAATTACTATCAAACCTGCAGAAGGAAGTAATCAATACTTTGAATGTTCAAGTTTTCTAACGCATTGGGCCTTACCAATAAGCTATTTAGTCTATACATTAACGGCCTTACCAATAATCAAATTTAGTCTGGCAGTTAACGCAAAGACTCCAGACTTTCCAAAATCGCTTTACCAATAAACAAATTTAGTCGTCAGGTTATCCCTAACTGTAGGGTTAAATATTAATGGTCAGAAAGCCATGTTTATGTCGTACACTAACCCAAATTATTACTCTGTCACAACTCGTTCTGCAAAGGAATGTTGCCATGCATACTCAAATTTTGATACTAAAAGAAAATATAGTTTTATATCTTAGGAGCAAGAAGTGTCAATCGGGAACTTTAAGTAACTACAATTTCTGATATAATTAAATAAAACTGTGTAATGGCGTTTTCGATTGAAGAAAAGAATTGCCCTTCCTATGAAAAGAGCAAATCTAGAAGTGCTCTTTCTATGTTTTTCATGTTTCATTGAAAAAGAAAGTGCACTTCCAGGTCAATTCTCAACACGAAAGAAGTGTCCGGAATATTTTTTAAGAAGTGCCCTGAATTCACCAACACACACAAGCAAAATGTCAAATTGAAATGTTTGTTGTGCAATTAAAAACAAATTTTGTGCTTCGTGATCGGAAAATATTCAATTATGAGTGCAAATGTAAATTTCAAATGAAATATATTGATTTGGCCAATGGAAACATTCATATTTAATGTACAATGCAAAAAAAGTAGCAAAAGAAAACCAAAGGAAAAGAGAGAATGCAAAAACTGTACCCAAATGAAACATTTTAAAAGCACATATAAACGAATATATCCCGACAATTTTGATGAAACTCTTCTGCAACCGGTTAACAACTTTTTCAAAACCTTTATTAATACGGAGGAAGTTAAACTCGGTTATCTAAGCAAAGCGTTATTTTTCACGAAGCATTTTTTCACAATCTCGAAATACTCCGCTTAACTGAAGAAAAAAAAAACTGTACAACATAAATTATTAATTCATTTAATCAAAAATATAACAACTGAAGTCAATTCGTTTATTTGTTTTGCTCTATTTACACATTTTCGATGTCTCGTTTTGTTTTGAGTTTTATTTTATAAAATCTTGACATACCTATTAGAAATAAATGTGTTTTTTTTTATATTTAAGCTGAATACATAAGTGAAATCGGGTTTAGTTTTCGTCTGAGCTCCTGTTAAATGATTTTGTTTTTCAAAATATCCGAAATTCGCTTAAAAGAAAATTCCGCTTAAGTGAAAAAATAATTATTGCAAATTGATGTTTCAGTTAATATTTACTATTCTCTATTAGAAAAGCCGAAAATGAAAATAAATGAAATGAAACGACCAAATAAATTAAAATACCGTATTAAACAATAGGAGCATAATATCCTTTATCCACACGTAGACACTTGAAACAAATTGGCAACACCAGTCCAATGAACAGAACCTAGATCTGACACAACGAACTGATTTGATCGTTTTGATAGGATCCTTTCCCTAGGTATCGTATTGCAACTAATACTAATGTTTCCACCAAAAGTGCTCCTCCGCGATTTGTCCGTAGAACAAATTCTTCCCTTGCGATTTCCACAATGTAGCACACTATCGGTTTATCAACCCTATAAATAGTTTTAATAAACTTTTTACCAGATACTACACTCCACCAATAATAAACAAACCTATAGTGGCAAAAGAACTCTCGTTCGTCATATATTTTATCCTTTGAGAGGTTGCCGATTCTTCAACAGATATAAGGTCTGTGGCGAATCAGTATACAATATACTTTGCGGACAGAGCCACAACAACAGCGAGTTCTATTCGACGTCAACCATCTTTTCTCGCAGCTGTCACAACGACCTTTTCCGGTCTCTTTCTTCTTTGACAGCGACGGCGAGTAGTCATTTTAATACCACGCGTCTTTTTGATTTATAATATTTTAAGTTAAGTTAATAAAACATATTATACTAATTTTGGCACGTGTTTTATTACCTAACATTGGTGACCCCGCTAAAGAACTTATTGCGTAACTGTTGCATTCACTTTATTTCCCAAAAAGAAAAACCTCGCCGCCGCTGTCACTAAACACGCTAAAATCACGGACAATTTTTATTCCCCGCCACGCCGTTTTCATTATCTTGTGCGCTACTCGACCTTGAACATTATTGGCTGTGCTAATACTAATGGAGACACCAAACAAGCAAGAAGAAACCACAACAAAAGAGGCAGAGTCAGACTCAACGCCGACATCGGACTATAACGCAACCACTGCCCAGCCACACATCTCGGGGCTCTCTATTGCAGCACGATTGCCACAATTTTGGCGCGACCGCCCGTCACTGTGGTTCGCGCAAGTGGAAGCCATTCTCGCCCCATCCAGGCCTTCCGATGACATGAAATACCAGTATATCATCGCCAACTTGGAGAGGCGAGATCTCGAGCAAGTTTCGGACATTCTTCTATCGCCCCCGGCGACCGACAAATATAGTGCGGTGAAATCCAGACTCATGCAAGTATACGAAGAAAGCCAGGAACGACGACTTCAACGTCTGGTCGAAGGTCTCGATCTAGGTGATGCACAACCATCCCAGTTACTCCGTCGCATTCGAGATCTTTCCGGGTCCTCAGGCACACCGGACGCAGTGCTCCAAGTGTTGTGGTTGTCAAAATTGCCATCCCACGTGAGAGCTGTGCTTTCTGCTGTTACGGGCGATCTAAACAACCTCGCTCAGATCGCCGACAAAGTAATTGGACACTGTCACCCATCTGCCATGGTAGCGGCCATTCACCAATCACCTTCAAGGTCAAACACGGCAGCGGCCGTTAACAACGATGTACTGCTTGATATCCAACACAGACTTGCCGCGCTCGAAGGAGGATTACGATCCCGCCAGCAGTACAGAAGAAAAAGCTCAAACAGTCGCTCACGCCCACCAAGTAGAGACCAGTCGAGAAACAACGGGAACTGTTGGTTTCACCAGCGCTACGGCTCTCGTGCACGGAACTGCTCGCAACCTTGCACATTTGCGCAGGGAAACGGCAGCCAGCAACATTAGTGGAGGCGTCTGCAGTTGCTGGTAAGCTTTGTCGCCTCTTTATAATGGACAAAGTTACTGGCCACCCATTTTTAATTGACAGCGGCGCTGCTATTTCGGTTTTGGCTGTCAAACCCACAACCAAACTTCAAGAACAACCGTATGCACTCTACGCAGTCAACCAAACAAAAATAGCCACGTATGGGACAACCACAATCGAGTTAGATTTGGGGCTGCGACGCGCATTTATATGGATGTTCGTTCGAGCAGCTGTGCCACAGTCCATTCTAGGAGCAGATTTTCTCCAACATTTTCGCCTGCTCTTAGACATCCATGGACGCCGTCTCATCGACCAAATTACAAACATCTGCACCCCAGCCGCGCTCATCTCAGCTGACTATACTGTTGTGGACTCCATCGATCACACACATAAATACGCAGAACTCCTCAAGCAGTATAGAGCCATAACGCTTCCATTTTCGTCCCAACGCCAACCTACACACAATGTACGTCACCACCTTGAGACTTCGGGACCGCCACTCGCCTGCCGCGCGAGGCCTATTCCGCCAAAATTTTACAACCTCGCCAAAACCGAGTTTCAGCGCATGCTGGATGCAGGAATCTGTCGCCCATCGTGTAGCCCTTGGGCCAGCCCGCTGCACATCGTGGTGAAGAAAAACGGAGAAATTCGTCCATGCGGGGACTATCGTCGGCTCAATTCAATCACGCTTCCTGATCGATACCCGCTACCACGCCTGACGGATTTCCAAAACATCATGCAGGGCAGGGAAATATTCAGCAGGATAGACCTCGCCCGTGCATACCACCAAATTCCGATGGCCCCAGAGGACATACCGAAGACGGCCATCATCACGCCTTTTGGGCTGTACGAGTTTACTCGCATGACATTTGGGTTGCGCAACGCTGCGCAAACTCAGCAGCGCTTCGTCAATTCATTGTTTGGCGATTTGGATTACGCCTTTACATACATTGACGATATGCTTATCGCATCAAAATCGCCGGAGGAACACCATAAACATCTGGAAGAAATCTTCACTCGTCTTCAAGACAACGGCATCACCATCAACATGGAAAAGTGTGAGTTCGGTAAAAACGCACTTGAATTCCTGGGATACCATGTTGACAGCACTGGAATACGACCACCGCAGGACACCATCAAGGCTATCTCCGAGTTCCCACAACCAACCAACGTTTGCGAACTCCGCCGCTTCTTGGGAGCGCTCAATTTTTTTCGTCAGTGTCTGCCACACGCAGCTGCCGAACAGGCGCCACTTTCGCAGATGCTCCAAGGTGCTAGCAAGAAGGACCGCTCGCCTCTCTCGTGGTCTACAACAGCACAAGCCGCTTTCCAACGTTGCCGCAAGGCACTTGCGGAAGCCGCTGCACTCGCCCATCCGTTGCCTGACGCAGAACTACACCTCATGTGCGACGCATCAAATACTGCAGTTGGCGCAGTGCTACTCCAAGTTGTCGATGGTAAAGCTGAACCACTAGGATACTTTTCGAGAACTCTGACACCTGCGCAGCAAAAGTACAGCACATTCGATCGAGAATTGTTGGCTATTAAGCAGGCGATCGAACATTTCCGCCGCTTCGTCGAAGGCCGACCGTTTGCAATTTATACGGATCACAAGCCGTTGACTTTTGCTTTTCGTAACGCATCGTCGCCCAGCGAAACACCTCGTCGTCAACGCCACATGGATTACATCGCCCAATTCTCGACCGACATTCGCCATGTTAAGGGTGCGGACAATGCAGCAGCCGACGCCCTATCTCGGATCGCAGCGATCGCAACTCCCACAGTTTTCGACTATTCCGCCATCGCAAAGAAGCAATGCAATGACCCGGAGTTACAAAGATTAAAAGCGGTGAGTCAGAAACTTACGTTTATTGACCTTGTCCTTCCAGAATCACATACTCCTGTCACGTGTGAAACATCAGCCGGTCGTGCTCGACCATACATTCCACCAGCATTCAGACGCGCTGCATTTGATACTGTGCACAACCTAAGTCATCCCGGGACACGAGCTTCGCGAAAATCAGTCGCACTCCGATTTTTCTGGCCATCGATGAACGCGGATATTGGAAAATGGGTACGTGCCTGCCCTGCCTGCCAGCGAAGCAAGATCCATAAGCACACCACACCACCTCATGGAAAGTTTCCAGCCGCCGAAAGGTTCGAGCACGTTCACATAGATATTGTGGGTCCACTGCCCAATTGCTCCGGTTACAGTTACCTTGTTACGTGCATTGACCGCGCGACACGCTGGCCAGAGGCAATACCCCTCCAAGACATAACCGCATCAACTGTCGCCGACGTGTTTTTCCAGCAATGGGTTGCGCGGTTTGGCTGCCCACTTCGTCTGACTACTGACCAGGGTAGACAGTTCGAATCAGCACTGTTTCAAAGGTTTGCACAACTTCTCGGATTCAATCGCATTCATACCACCGCCAACCACCCACAGGCAAATGGGGTAGTCGAGCGATGGCATCGCACACTGAAGACAGCACTCACCACTCACCTACCCACGAACTGGCTACAAGCACTGCCAGCTGTGCTATTGGGACTTCGTTCAATGGTGAACGAATCGGGCACTTCACCCGCGCAATTAGTATACGGTGCTGAGCTTCGACTTCCAGGAGACTTTTTGGCGGAATCCAATAACATCAAGGAGCCCATCGCCTTTCTTCAAGAGCTGAGGGAGGCACTTCAGCGCACATCGCCTACTTTCTCCACACGACAAACGAAGCCAATGTTTGTACCTAAGGATCTCAGTACTGTTTCGCATGTGTATGTGCGCACTGATAGTAGCCATCGATCGTTGCAACCTGCTTACACTGGGCCATATCCAGTCCTAGATCGTCGTCCTCATGCGTACAAACTCGCTATGCCAAGCAAGGATGCGTATGTATCCGTTCAACGCTTGAAGCCAGCTTATCAGCTTTCGGACCAAGAAACATCGCCACCGCTGACTACTCCGGCGCCTCCAGCAAACAGCTGTGACGTGGATACCGCAGTGGTCACTAAGCGTTCTGGACGGATCATCAGAGCTCCTGTGCGCTTCACTAACTCATAAGGGGGGAGCACTGTGGCGAATCAGTATACAATATACTTTGCGGACAGAGCCACAACAACAGCGAGTTCTATTCGACGTCAACCATCTTTTCTCGCAGCTGTCACAACGACCTTATCCGGTATCTTTCTTCTTTGACAGCGACGGCAAGTAGTCATTTTAATACCACGCGTCTTTTTGATTTATAATATTTTAAGTTAAGTTAATAAAACATATTATACTAATTTTGGCACGTGTTTTATTACCTAACAAGGTCCATAAAAATATCTTCGTCTCGACTTGAATTCATTCTCAATCTTTATTAAATTTTTTGAAAAACAAAACTTACTGCATGAAAACAAAAACAAATGATTTGCCATCTGATAACTGACAACGGTTGACAGCAAATTTGTAATAGATTCAACAGAAAGTCTTCGTACTAGTAAAGCTGGAGGTTAAATTGTTTATTGGTACCATCTCAAAAATGCTGTACATTTTTATTTAAACTGGCAGTCAACTAATAGTCGACATTAGTGTTTGATTATTAGTAAGGCCGTATGTCTTACACAAACCCAAATTATTATTCTGTCACAATTCGGTCTACAAAGGAATGTTGCCATGCATACTCAAATTTTAATACTAAATCAAAATATAGTATTATATCTTAGGGCCAAGAAGTGTCATCGGGAACTTTAAGTAACTACAATTTTTGATATATATAAATAAAACTGTGTAAGAAATTGTCAAAGAATGAAAAAATATTTTTTATTTGGCGCAAGAATAGAGAGAATGCAACAACTGTACCTAAGTGAAACATTTTAAAAGCACATATAAACGAATATGTCCCAACATTTTTGATGAAACTCTTCTGCAACCGGCTAACAACTTTTGCAAAACGTTTATTAATACGGAGGTAGTTAAACGCGGTAATCTAAACCAAGCGTTATTTTTTCACGAAGCATTTTTTTACAATCTTCGTGCGAATTACTCCGCTAACTGAAAACCCTGGTTAACTGAAGAAAAAATAAACTGTACAACAGAAATTATTAATTCATTTAATCAAAAATATAATAACTGAAATCCTAAATTCGTTTGTTTACATGTTTGTTTGTTTGTCTCTATTTACACGTTTTCGATGTATCGTTTTGTTTCGAGTTTTATTTTATAAAATCTTGACATACCTGTAATTTTGTAATTGTTAAATTGTAATTGTATTGTTTCAGTTTTCGTCCGAACTACTGTTAAACGATTTTTTTTTTTTCAAAATATCCGAAATTCGCTTAGAAGAAAATTCCGCTTATGTGAAAAAATAATTGTTGCAAATTGATGTTTCAGTTAATATTCACTATTCTCTATTAGTAAAGCCGAAAATGAAAATAAATTAAATGAAACGACCAAATAAATTAAAATACCGTATTAAACAATAGGAGTATAATATCCTATATCCATCCGTGGTGCAAGTTCTTCCCTTAAGATTTCCACAATAAAGCGCACTATCTGTTTATCAAATTTATTAATAGTTTTAACAAACTTTTTACCAGATACTACACACCAGTAATAAAGAAACATAATAGTTGCAAAAGAACTCTCGTTCGTCATATATTTTATTCTTTTAGAGGTTGCCGATTCTTCAACAGATATAGGGTCCATAAAAATATCTTCGTCTCGACTTGAATTCATTTTTAACTTTTATTAACTTTTGCGAAAAACAAACTTACTGCATGAAAACAAAAACAGATGATTTCGCATCTGATAACTGACAACGATTGACAGCAAATTTGTAATAGATTCAACAGAAAGTCTTCGTCTGGAGGTTAAATTGTTTATTGGTACCATTTCAAAAATGCTGTACATTTTAATTTAAACTGGCAGTCAACTAATAGTCGAGATTAGCGTTTGATTATTAGTAAGGCCCTAAGAGTTAATCTTTTGACTATCTCAAATGTAGCTACCAATAACAAAACTAGTCTCGAGACTATCTCTAATCTTTTGCTAAATTTCAAGAGAACCAAAAGCTATGTTGTAAATTCTTAATGCTCTGCTCTGCGTTTATCTTTTAAGTCTTGCCTTTATACTTATATAAAGGTACTAGAATTGCAGTTCCAGTATCAAAAAGTAGCGAAGAGAATAAAAAGGCGTTGACAACCATTCTTCTTCTTTTTAAATAAACCTTTTGGGAAGAGTTTGTCAAAATTAGGTGAGACATGTCTATGCAAAAGAAGTAAAAAAATACATGCTCCTAAACCAACAACCAAAACAAAAAAAAGCACCTACGGACAACATAAAATTACATAAGATTATGTTACTTTCATATTTTGTATTGCTCTTCTTCTTTAACAGAACAAGTACGCCCAAGGAGCTACTAAAGTCATTACGGAAATCTTACCGAAATTTATACGAAAATCATTCAAAATCAAAAATCAAATAAATATCATCCTGGTAGACGAAGCTGTTACTTTATACTACCACTTGTAATAAATACCTGTATTAGGAACTGAAATAACGATGGCAACACCGATTGCTGTTCAAAATTTCTCAGCTGGTTGTGCAATAATTTACCTAAATGAAATCTACAAAAAATGGAAAATAGCAAATCAAAAGTTCACGCTCTATCAATTGGACACATGAAATGAAGGAACTGCTAGTAGAATTAATAAAACCTTTTGCATCTATTGTTGATAGCAAAAGAAACAACACACATATGATCCAAAAAAAAACATGATGCCTGGGAGAGAATTCGGGAAAATCTTTTTGCAAATTGACACTTTTTCACCGCTAAGCAGATAAAGGAGCAATGGAATAGGTCAAAGGCCGCTGCGAAAACAAATTTAAGTAAGTACAAAAAAAGCCAAAGTCATACCGGAGGAGGAACCCCACCGGAGGAGCCTGATGAGCTGGACTTAGTGATTTCTGAAGAGTCGGCTATCGATTTTGAGAAGGACTTTGCAGAATTTGACTGTGATGCAATTCATAAACACGATTTTAATAATAACAGGTATGTAATACAAACAGATATAAAGCCATTTAATTGAAATGTCTTTCTCTGGTGTATATTTATATTACAGTGAAAACGAGAGTCCAAACAAAATTCAAGAGTCATCGCCGGGTACCTCTAGTGCACGAGAAAACCCGATCCGTAAGCCTTGGACGAAACAGAGCAATCGATCTCGTAAAAGAATTCATCCAACCACAGCAACATCAGAGGAGTTGTTGACAGCACGCATTTCACAAATTCAGCAGGAAACAGAAAGGAATAAAACCATTCTCGAACTCAAGGAACAAGTGCATAGAAAAAAATTGGAGGTTCAAGAACAAAAACTTTTGTTGTTGACTCTTAAAATTAAAAAAGAGCATGAATATATCTGACTGATATTTATTTCCTTTTATACCTACATATACCAAATACTTTTGTGAATTCATTGTTTAGTTTTGTGATTTTGTTTTAATATTTTAATTCTTGTGAACAGTGTTTTTTTATTAGTTTTTAGTTGAAATAATTTAATAAAAAAGTTCCTATGAAAAATATTTCCTTATAAATTCTGTGCGGTCTTTGGCACCGCGCATTCGGTTTGGTGGTTGTATGTCGTCGACGTCTTCTTCGTTTTCTTCGTCATCAGATTCTCCAGTTGACTCTGGTGGTGGTGGGTGATTGGATGCTATTGATGGAGCTGGCTCGTCGCTTAGAAAATCTGTTGTTGTGGCGAGTGGAAATCGTTTGTGAATGAAATGTGTAAAAGTAAAGATGCAATTGATAACTTACCGCTCGAGCGTTCCATTGAAATATTGTGCAAAATTGCTATTGCTACTATAATAGCTTTTGCGGTTTCATATTTTACATGAATTCCGTTGAAGCACGATCGAAATTTATTTTTGAACCGGCCGAACAACTGTTCGACTTTATTTCGAGTACGGATATGTGCCTTATTGTATCTCTGTTCTGGGGCAGTAAGTACGGCAGATAGCCTAAATGGAGTCAACAATAGCTTTGTACAGGCGTATCCTCCATCGCCTAGTACAACTCCTCCTTTCAGGTCTATATTCTTCAGCCGAGTGGAGATTGTGGACTCCCTCCAAACTCTGGAATCATGCGCTGAGCCTCGCCAACGAGCCACAATGTCCAGGATTTTGCTATTAGCGTCACATACTACCTATTAAGGTTTATGATTGTTATATTTCAATTTATCAATTGATATGAAAAATCGCATGGTTTGTTTGTCAAATCTGAAATAGTTTTTGCAATTAATTGATCATGTATCGCAATGTTGAAATTGATAAATATTATTTACCGGTAATGTCCAAAGAACTCCTTTTCATCGTATTTTTCAAAGGGGTCTATTCTTCTCTTATACTTTCACTTTTCTGGAAGAACCTGCTTCAGCGATTATCGATATGTCAATTAATTAAAATATCTTCGTCCGAACTACGATCCATTTTAATTTAAGATTAGTAACTACAATTCAAATTTCAAAACACTATTGATATCGCTTTGACAACAATATTTTGACCTGACAGTTCCTTTGACAGCAAATATTGTTATAGACTGCTGTAAAACTCATTGCTAACTAGTCAAAGCATTAAATAATGTGTTATTGGTACCATTTTGCTTAACCAAAGTATTAAGACTAAAGTTGGCAACTAACTAATATATGACTTAGTGCTTTGCTTATTAGTAAAGGTAAGATTAGACGGTATGCCAAGTGCTGACGGTACTTCTGTCAAAATATGGTCATACAGTGTAATGGGCATATCCCATATGCCCTAATGACCTAAATGCCACATATGACCAGACTAATTTTGACAGATAAAAATGCCAAAATAGCATATAATGGGACAATAAGCACGAATGCCAGCATAAAGCCTATATGCCCATATGAACTTTATTGAAATTTTGAAATTTTTTGTGGCATTTTTGGCATTTTTGATGGAACAAGATTTTTTTGTTGTCATCGGTGATTCGTGCAATTGGGATTAATTTTCATTTTCGTTCTCTTTTTTTTTGTAGATTACTGAATCTATGATATATAACTTTTGTAAATGATTTAATTGTCTTTTCTTTGTAATTTGTTTAAGTCTATTTTGTGGTCTTGTCCTTTTCTAGTAATTGTGGTTATTTATACTTTTTTCCTTGTGTTGTGAAATTTTGTTTGTGAAGAAATTTTTTGCTGTCTAGGTATTTGGTTTGTGATATAGTTATAATAGGTCTGTTCCTTTACTTTTGTAGTAAGAATGGAAAAGACTGTCAAAATGGAAGTGGTGGGGATAAATTCTCTCACAGAGAGAGTCACTAACGAAAAAGTTAGGGAACGCTTTTGTAGTAAACTATGATTAATGACAGATATGACGGATACTTAGAGTGCAGTTATAGCAACACGAAAAACCAAACCGTAAAAATTTTCTTTTGCTTTTTTTAACCACTTAAGGCTGGTACGCTGTTCAAGTGAAATGAAATTTTCACTCCTCTCCAAAAAATTGCTGTGAAATTTCCACGCCGAAATGTCAAAAATTTAATGCGACGGATAATAAAAGCCAAGTGAAATAGCAAGTAACGCCCCCTACAAATCACTTTTTGAGCAATTATTTTTCACTTCAACAGCGTACTGCCTGGCGAAATTTTCACTTGAAAAGTTCATTTTGACATTTCGCAGTGAAAATTTTGTATGAAAAATTTCATTTCACTCGAACAGCGTACCAGGCTTTAAGGTTACTCATTCAAACAAACTTTCAAAATTTACCTCATTCTAGGTATAGCTCGAAAAACTCCCGTGGCAATTTTTTTTTCGCGACAATGTTCCGGTTCTACAATCTTTTCCCTTCTACCAACGAACGAGAGGTAATGAAAAGCAGGCAATTTACTTGAAGTCGACATTGCTTGGGGGTCGTGGGACTTGTTCCCCAGTTTTGGAAAGCAGAGCTGTGAGCACAGGGGATGCTGGTTAATTCCTATAACGATTTTTCCTGTTTTTAATTTCCTACACTAATCGTGTGGGCTTTCGCGCACATTTGGGGGTTAGGGATGCGCTGATAATGTGCCATTTTAAGCTATGTTCTGTTAAACGATTATCTTTATTTTTCAATTTTTAAAAAGCAAAAAATCGACTTTACGTGTTCGAGTGTCAGACGGAAGTGTCTCTCATTTTGTTTTTTATTACATGTGGTTCACTTTCTTTTGTGTGAACTTGGTTGCCATTTGAAGTGGACGTATTCAGTACAAACATGGTTTATTTTGAATGTTGGCGATAGATGGCGGTATAAAATACCTTACAGTTCGGCCAAACTGACAAAATGATCGACCTCGATCATGGTAGTATTAATATGTGTATAGTTTAAAGTTATAACAAAATCAAATTACTTATATATCTACTTATGTATATCTTAAAATACGGTATTGCCCTCTTACTGTACATTCCGATACGACCCCAACAAACTACCTTTTCTTCCATTTACGAATATGACGTGCTTCGATTATTCCTTCATAGGGCATTTGCGTGACCTGACAATTCTCGATGTCTCGAATGACATAACGGTCGTTTGGAAGTTTTTTATGAATGACATAAGGTCCTTTAAATTTGGGTATAAGCTTTTTATTGCCCGGAGAGGTATCTACATTCTTTATAACTACGTAATCACCTTTCTCAAAAAGCGCAGCTGGCTTGTGGTTGCTCTCGAAGTGACGTTGACTGTACTGCTGAGAAGAACTAATCGCTGCAGAGGCAGCTGCTCGGAGGGTTGGTAGATCACGTTCAGGAGTGACGTTTTCTTCTAAATAGTCGGTTAACCAGTCCACAATAGGCCCCCTTTGGCCAATGCCAAACAGCAATATTGATGGGCTATTTTTTGTTGTGCTATGGATAGTATTGTTGATGGCGAACTCGATTTCGGGCAATTTGTTGGACCAGTCGGAGTGTTCGATGGGCTCGCTCAACTTGCTCAACATTGGGGTCAGAATACGATTGACGCGTTCCACTTGCCCATTGGCTTGTGGGGAACCTACAGCTACTTTTACGTGAGTAACGTTATTTTGAAGTAGGAATTCAGTGAATTCGAAAGATGTAAAGCACGTTCCCCTATCAGATATAATTCTTTTAGGTCTGCTATAATACGTAAAGTATTTTTTAAGTGAGCAAATAACTTCCTTCGAACTGGTGGAAATAACTGGGTATAGCTTGACAAACTTCGTGAAAGCATCAATGATTACCAGTAAGTGTTTGCGTTTAGACTTGACAGACGGAAGTGGTCCCAGATGATCAATATGGAGAGTGTCGAATGGAACTGGCTGCTTTGGAATGCTGTAAATATTCCTCTCATTTGATTTAGCAGGGGCGGAATACATTATACATTTCAGGCAGTTTTTTATGAATTGCTCAATCTTTGTACGCATGTTAGGAAACCAGTAGTGAGGCGCAATCCGGTCAAAACACTTGGCTACACCCAAGTGGCAAACTTTCTCATGAGTAGATCTAATTACATTTGTTTCCATCTCACTGGGAACATACAGACAAAGATTTCCCCGTGTATTCTTTCGATAAACCAGGCCATCTCTCAGTTCGAAAGGATCACAATTTCCTCTTTCCAATTTTTCACGTAAGCGTAAAATAGTAGGATCTCTGTTTTGGGTGGCTTCCAGCTGAAACGTTAAATCAATCTTGTTGATGGCATATACAGTTTCACTACGGCTTAGTGCATCAACGTGGCCCATACTACTTCCTCCCCGGTGTTGAATAGAATAATCAAAGTTTTCTAATTCTAAGGCCCAACGTGCAATTCTTGGGTTAAGGTTTCGTTTGTTAAGAGTTAGGGTGAGAGAATTGCAATCGGTGATGATTTTAAAAGTGATACCCTCCAGATAAACTCGGAATCGTCTTAGTGCGTAGATGATAGCAAGAGTCTCTAGCTCAAAGCTATGGTATCTCGTTTCAGGTGGTGTAGTGCGCTTTGAGAAGTAAAATACTGGGTGAAATTTCCCATCTGTCTGTCGTTGTAATAGGGCAGCACCAAATCCCGTGATGCTCGCATCACAATGAAGTTCGGTTTCCTTTTGTGGGTGGTAAATGGCTAACACTGGGGGATTGATTAAGAGTTGCTTCAACTTCTCATAGGCACTAATGCAGCTATCGTCAAATTTAAACTGCGAATTCTTTTTGAGTAAGCCGTATAGAGGCTCTGCAATGCGTGAAAACTGAGGAATGAATTTCCTAAAATATGCACAAAGACCTATGAAAGAATGTAACTGCTTAACCGTTTTAGGCACGGGGTATCTTAGGATCGATTCTTTATGATTTTGGTTGGGTTGAATCCCTTGACTACTTATACTGTATCCCAAATAATCTAATTCGGTATAGCAAAATTTACATTTTTTTAGCCTAAGTTCAAGGCCGTTATCGGCTAGACAATTAAGAATGTCGTTTAGAATTCTTAAGTGTTCTCTTAAGGTACGGGCTGCTATGAGTATGTCGTCCATATAAATTACTATAAGTCCATTCTCAATAAAATCTTTGAATATAAATGAAATAAAACGTTGAAACACGGAAGGGCTATTTTTTAATCCAAACGGCATTCTGATGTACTCAAACTGTCCATTTGGAGTTACGAATGATGTGTACTTTATTGAGTCTTCTTCTACTTTTACCTGATGGAATCCACTTTTTAAATCCAATAAGCTAAAGTATTTTTTCTCTCTCAAGTACTCTAGGCAGTCCTCAATTAGTGGTAAAGGATAGTTATCTCTCAGGGTAATTTTATTTAGACTCCTGTAGTCAATACACATTCGGGTTTCACCGGACTTTTTCTTCACTAGAACAATGGGTGAAGCATAAGGGGAGTCACTATGTCTGATGATCCCTTTGTCTAATAAACCTTTAGTAATTTCTTGGACTTCGATTTTATCTCTATAAGAAAGCCTTCGAGGGTGACTGAACACTGGGACACTCGTAGTCAATCTAATATTCATCATAAACTGGTTGTTAACATTTACTGAATTCGGATATTTTGTCAAATATTCAGATACAATCAATCGGATGTGTTCTCGTATGTCACAGCGCAAGGAAGGGTTTATATCGGGATCCTCGGACTCACTACAAATATCCTCAGTATTTATACAGAGAATATCTGAAGTTATATCTATATCTGTATTGCTATATGGGGACCTAATTGTACTACTCATAATCGGAGTGGGTTCATCTCGGAAGTTAATTAAGGGTTTGAGGGGCTCCGTAACTGTCTGCGATTCGGAAGATTCACAAAGCTGAACAGAGGAGCACGAAGTACTAGTTAGAAGATCATAATAACAGTCGTCGACAGAAGGTTTGGGAATCTTAATCTCAACTTTGGAAAGAGTGTCGTTGCTTATTACGTCAGCAGCACAATCGTGATCAATTATCGGATGGCAGCCACCACCAACATCGCTATTGTTTATTTTATTACAAGAAAATTCACGTTTTGGAACACCTGGTATTGGTATTTTATTTGGGATCGTATCGGAAGTTTGTTTATTAAAAATAACATTCTGAGCTTTAGTACTAATTGTTAAAATGGAATCGGAGCTTTCTGAATTCAAATGTTTTCTGCAATATTTCATTGTTTTTCTTAAGTCCATTACGAAATTAATGTTGAATGTTTTGAGGAAGTCTCGTCCAAGTAACAGTGGTCTTTGAAGAAAATGTTGTTCGACTACAAATAAAGAGATTTTCTTAGTTTTATTAAACAACTTGATCATGCAATCTATTTTACCGTAAGTATTTAACTTGGCTCCCGCGATACCAGAGAAGGTAGGCTCGACTGGGTTCTTTTGGTTAACGTAAAAAGGAATTATTTTCTTTGAAATGAAACTTGCTGGACTACCACTGTCAATTAATGAATTAAATTCAGAAAACTCCATATGACTCAGAATATTTTTTAAGAAGGCAATACTTACATTTTGGAAGACCTTAAGTTGAACTGCCGCTTTGTCATCCGGGCCTGCCTCAGCCTCTGCTTCTTCATATTCGTTGCTGCTGACCATATGTACCTTGGTCGGATTCTGTTGACAGTCCTTCAAGATGTGTGTGTTGCTTCCACAGCGGAAACAAGAACCTGGAGCACGACGCCTTTGTGTGCAATCTGAAGAGTAGTGTCCAAACTTGGAGCAGTTAAAACACCGGGGTTTACCAGATGTTTGCGGTGCATTTGAGAGGGCTGCTTTTTGTGTCGATTCCAGCCGATCTGATGAACGTTTCTTCTCGTATTTTAGCAACAGTTCCTTCAGTTGATGCATTGAGGTTGCTGTGTACAGCATGGAAGTGTATGCTGTGCGGTCGCGCAGTCCCTCGATGACAAAACCAATTATTTCGTCATCTCCGATTTTGCCTTGTGATGCGATTTCCTGCATCGAGAGCATGTATGAAATTATGTGCTCGCCTTTTTGCCTGCCGCGTGCCTGAAGTTGTCGGTAGACGTCCGTAATGGAAATGTTCCGCTCGAACTGTCTTAAGAGACCATTCTTGAGTTCGGTGTATGTCGCCGCGTTAGTGGTGCGCAAGTATACCGCTGCAGTTCCCTTGAGGAGACGTCGCATGGCCATGAATTTGAAATGTTCGTTTGTTGTGCTTGTCTTGAACACATTTTCGAGGTCTTGCACCCATTTCTCGACAGCATACGCATCATCACCGGTGAATGTTGGCACCAATCCCTCGATTTCGCTGATGCTGAGTTTCTGCAGCTGATTGGTGACGCTTTGTTCTTCAAGCGCCTGAAGTTCTTGGCGCAGGGTGAGAATTTTTTTCTTTTTCTCCAGCTGTGCGATGAGGATATCGTCATCGTCGTCGTTGTCATATATTAGTTGTCCGTCTGCTGTCTGAAGGGCGTTTACGCTGTTGTTCGATGGCAAAAGGGTGTCTGAAGAAATTAACAATGGCGGATGGTTGTCGGAAGACGGAAGATTTTCTGCAGCCGGAAGATTTTCTGAAGCCGGAGGGTTTTCGGAAGCGGGAAGATTATTTAAGAGCGGAAGACTTGGAGAGCGTTGAAGACCGTTCGGTGATGGATCCATGTGTTCGGAAGTAGCTAGCAGATTTCGGAGCTGTATAGCTGTGGCACTTGATGGGAAATCCATTCCTAGAGCATCCAGTTTTCTTATGATTTCCTGGCGTGTTTGCACCATTACTTCACTCGCGAAAATTAATATTTTATGTTGAAGAGCAATTATTGTTTTAAATTATTATTTACTTAGATTGTCGCGTGGTTACCCCACATCTGAGATGTTAAACGATTATCTTTATTTTTCAATTTTTAAAAAGCAAAAAATCGACTTTACGTGTTCGAGTGTCAGACGGAAGTGTCTCTCATTTTGTTTTTTATTACATGTGGTTCACTTTCTTTTGTGTGAACTTGGTTGCCATTTGAAGTGGACGTATTCAGTACAAACATGGTTTATTTTGAATGTTGGCGATAGATGGCGGTATAAAATACCTTACAGTTCAGACGATTGCCAGATCTGACAATATTGTCAGATATGTCAATGAAAAATTTGTCCCAAATGTCTTACAACCGTGTGAACTTACAATTTTGTCTACAAATATTTGCAGAAAAGTCATTGCCAGATAATTGTCAGGCTGCCACATGACAATGAAATTGTCATAGTTTGGGACATAATCTGGCAACCGTGTGAACTGGCAATTTAGCATTGTAAGGTAGTTTGCTATTGTCAGGTCATCTGCAGGTCATTGTCAGGACATTTGTAGACCTGTGCCTTGATTTTATGCGGCTTTTACCGCAATTGCGCTGGGGAACGTTCCGAATCGGATTTGAATGTGAGTGAGTGAGCCACTGGCTTTGACTGCGTTCAGGTAGTTCACATTACCAGCAATGTGCATCAAAGAAATCTACTCGACGCGGATTGGCTGTTAAATGTTGACGAAATAAATTAAATGAAATCTTAAAAACTAGATCTAAAAATGAGTTCATATATTTGCAACCAATGCTTAATTTTTTTTATGTATTTATAGACTGCGTTCAGGTAGTTCACATTACCAGCAATGTGCATCAAAGGAATCTACTCGACGCGGATTGGCTGTTAAATGTTGACGAAATAAATTAAATGAAATCTTAAAAACTAGATCTAAAAAAGAGTTGATATATTTGCAACCAATGCTTAAATTTTTTTATATGTTTATAGATGAACGTTAAGGCTTTAACGTTTTCATTTTAAAGGTTTTCTTTGTGAAAAAGAATTGCATCTACTGTTTCATAGTGGTGCATAGCTCATCCGCTGAACGATCTTAATTACATCAAATGACATTTGGATTGTTTTTTGTTTATTTATAAAATAAAATTTGTGTGAAATTGATCAATTTACCGTCTATACTGTATTAAGACAACGTAAAACAAAAACTACAATTTAGCTATTGTTGTGATGACCATAAGCTTTTTTTAACAATTGTCCATTGTCATCAACCGACATCCTTCTCGCTACCTAAATAGGTTGCGTTAGGGAAAACCGGCCTGGAATTTCCAGGAACAAAGCAATATTAAAACAGGAAATATTGGAAGCTGTCAGTTCTCGACATCACGCACACATTTATAAAATCCGCCTATACGTGAACCCTTTCCGCAACCGCCATTACGGGAAAAACCGCACAAAATCAAGGCACTGGAAATCGTCTGAACATAGCTTTACAACTCGTTGTATACCTGTAGGATGGGGCCTCTAGCCCTTGGTAACTGAAGTTGTTAACGTCGGCTTTGACTTTCACCTTCTGTTCGCTCACTGGTTAGGTCTCGAGCTTTATTTTCTGGTGGGTGTCGATGTTTGTGTATGTTTTTTATTCTTCAGGCGTTTTATAGATTTGTGCCTGGTACTGTTTGTGTTGGCTCTTGTGTTACTCGTCATCATTCAAGGTGTCTTCTCTCCTTCCTTGGGACCGTCCGTCCCTGCTTCTAACTGTCTTTACGGTTATATGTTTTGTTTGAGCCATCTAATTTCGTCTGTGGGACCGTCCGTCCCTGCCCGTCCGAATGGGCTGTTGGGGTACCTGCTTTTGCTACCCTCCTGAGGGGCATGGTAAGCACGATCGTTGGATATTAAATCATACCCAGCAAGATCGGCTAAGCCACTTCCTTAAGATGATAGCGGGAGGAATCGAGGGCGAAAAATCGGGAATTTGTAGGAAGGTGGAAAGGTGGGAGACAAACACTTCCTTTTCTTCTTGTGTGTTATCTGAACGCAACACAATAAACGTAACGTAAAAATAAACGTCATCCCTGGCAAATGTGTAGTGGCTAGAGTTATTGCTTGTGACCCGGTCGGCGCAGGTTCGAGCTCCTCCGGGGGACAGTAATACCCGACCACCCAATCATACAAGAGAAATGAATAATATCATACTAAAAAAATGGGTTTCTGCTTGGAGTACAATGGACTCGTGTTGATCTCCCATTTTTAAAAATTAAAAAAAATCATGAAGATGGGTTGTAAAATCGCTCCATACAAAATGTATGGGAAAACAAACTTTCTTCATAATTTTTTTCGGGGAATTTTTGGGTATTCTTCTTGTTTGGTCGGATACAAACCGTCTGATAGGAGCTTAAGTTTGATTTAAATTGCTTTGCATTTCTGAGATAGACGTTTAATGAAACACGCCTCCTGCTCGAATATGAACCGTAAATATTTGGAAACATTCGTAGAATAATGCTTAAAACACCTGCGCAGAATGCATGACATAAGTCAATTTTTACTTGATTGTACATACTATTGTTTAGTTATAGCCCAAATAAGACATAGTAATTGGTGTTTCGTAGTATTAATAACTGTATTATACATCGACAATAGTTTACAAAAAATAGAAAACATTTGAAGAGTTCAAAAGATTTTAATTTAAACTGCTATGGCCAAAACACGTTCCACTAGAATCGTAACTCCGGTTTGTATTTCAGCATATACCTTTAAAAGAATAATTATTCTTATATTCAGTCAATGTTTTATTTAAATACTTACTTGTCTAGTTTTTCCCAAAAAGACATCAAAACTGCTCGATCTAAATGCCTTTTAGTTTGCGACAAGTTTAAAAGATTAACCGCCCATTTACCAACGTTTGCATCAAGCTTCAATTCATTAAATCTTAGATGAAATGCACAAACTGAAAGTAAGAAATTATTGTTGGTTTAAATAAAAATGTAATTAAATATAAAAAAATGTTACTACAATACTGTGTTGGAATGCATTACTCTGGGCTAAGTCAACGAATTAAATATATTTCTTTTTGATTCAGCACTAAGTTTGATTTAAACATTTTGCGTTTTTTTTTAAATCTGCTCTCAGCTGACACTGGAATGCATGGATTTAGCTGCGCTATAGGTAAACCAATAAAAGCGGACTAGCAGCTTGTTTCAACCACTTACATGTGAAAAAGTCAACGAATTAAATATATTTCTTTTTGATTCAGCACTAAGTTTGATTTAAACATTTTGCGTTATTTTTTTAATCTGCTCTCAGCTGACACTGGAATGCATGGATTTAGCTGCGCTATAGGTAAACCAATAAAAACGGACTTGGCAGCTTGAACTTGAACAGCGTACCAGCCTTAAGCCTGGTACGCTGTTCGAGTGAAATCCAAATTTTCATACAAATTTTTCACTGCGAAGTGTCAAAATGAACTTTTCAAGTGAAAATTTCACCAGGCAGTACGCTGTTGAAGTGAAAAATAATTGTTCAAAAAGTGATATGTAGAGGGCGTTGCTTGCTATTTCACTTGGTTTTTATTGTCCGTCGCATTTAATTTTTGACATTTCGGCGTGAAAATTTCACTTTCAATTTCACAGCAATTTTTTGGAGAGGAGTGAAAGTTTCACTTCACTTGAACAGCGTACCAGCCTTAAAAACCAAGTGAAATAGCAAGTAACGCCCTCTACATATCACTTTTTGAACAATTATTTTTCACTTAACAGCGTACTGCCTGGTGAAATCTTCACTTGAAAAGTTCATTTTGACATTTCGCAGTGAAAAATTTGTATGAAAATTTGGATTTCACTCGAACAGCGTACCAGGCTTAACATGTGAAAAATGGAGTTACACATAAGAACATTTTATACTTAAAAAAATGAAGTGCACGATTATTACAGGAAACAGGTTGGTTGTTTTTTATTTTTATTTTATTAATTAGGATGGTAAAAAGTTTAGAAGCGATAGATACTAACATATATATACTAACAGATCACTGAATTTTGTGGATTCAGTCACATAGAACCCAATCGCGAACGCCGTATTTCAATTTTAGGTCAATATCGCTTAACCGCTGGTAGAGTTCGCTGTAAAATGTCATTGTCCAAAGCCCGTCAACGCATTAGCCTTACTAATCAATTGCATTATCAAGTGTAACTCTTCTCACATTTTTAGACACCTCTATTATGGTTATCAAATATATCAAGACGACAGTTGATAAGTATTAACAAACTTAATGAATCGGTATTATCGTTATCAATTACCAAAATGTTTGATAAAATGTGAATTGAAGACAGATTTAAGGTCTATTGACAAACTTGGTATTTATGTAGTTATCAAAAAAGGTGATATCTATTAAATTTTCTTTCAGTTATAAATTCTTCATTGATAAATCTATCAAATACCTAAGTGGTACAAAATACAAGTAATTTCTTGTTTTTTTAAGTTGAGGAAGAAAATGCCTGAGCAAACCATAACACGAAGGATATTACGAGATGCTTCAAACCAAATGATAAATGTTTGTGATAAATACATATTGGAAAATTTTGAAGTCCAAGAAGAAGAAACCGACTATCAACTATCAAAAAAAATATAACAAAAATAAAAAGTATAGCAGTCTTTTTAATCTTTTAAACTTTAACAAAATCAGAAACTAACAAACAAACAAAAATGACTCCAAAACGTAAAAAGAGAAAATGCAAAAAAATTAAGCTGAAATAAGTTTTATATCCATAACTTTTTGTTTAGCTTGTTCAATTTTCAAAAATTTGCGTTAAAAAATCGCAATTAAATAAGCATGTAAACAACAAACGTTAATAAAAACTTTAGGTGTCTTAAAAGCATCATATCATCATAATCAGACTTAACAAAATAGTCATCGCAAGTGTTTTCTTCAGGTGTGCAACACCTTTCGGTATCTTCTTCAATTACACAAAATGTCGTAAGGAGGTTCTTAACAACTTTATTAGGCAAATAGCTAGACATAGAAAGTCCACTTGAAACATGAAAAATTATCCAACCAAATTTAGTATTTTGCAGTAAGAATCCGTTTCCTAGCTTCACGTTTTATTTTTTAATAACGTTTATTTTTAACGTTAGTAAAATACCAATAGGCCCAGACTAATCTATAATTATTTAAATCAAAATGTTTAATGAAGTTATTTATTACTTTTATTATTATTTTTATAATTATGCACTTTATTAATAAGTTATAAATAACAATATTAATATAAATAAAAATTATTGCTGCACTACCTACCAGGGATTCCAGCTGCATATGGAGATATTTACTTCAGGCAAAGTAGTTGTAATTGCACTAAGAATTACAAGAAAAAGAAAATTGTATGCTGTCATTTAATGCATACTTTTCACTATGTATATGGAAAGTGAAAGTGAATCAAGTATGTGAAATCTCAGATACGCCGTATTGTACGATAGGGGTGTATATTGCGAAGATTGGGCTTCACTTACAAATTTCTGAATATAATATTGACAGTTTTTTGTAATAATATATTAAATTGCATTCTTAGAGAATAAGACTTCATGTCTTGTGTAATATTAAGGATTACTCCACATTTTGACGCAAGACGAGTCTTGCACTAGATTGCCTATTGTTCTTATGATGTGCGTAAGAACTTTTTATCGTTAGCCCTTCTTCCTCCAGCGCCATCACTCTTACTATGTAATTAAAATGCATTAATAGTTTAGTTCAGTTTATTTCATCAAACAAAGTTACAGTACTTTAGTGATAACTAGATAATAATGTAGTATAATAAATAAAAATAAAAAGAAAAGACAAATAAAAAATTGCCACCATATAATACTTAAAATTAATAGAAATTTATTTTTAAATGAAACTCTGCTCAGACTAAATCGATAATATTTAGTCTCAGTAGATCATATCGCATAATTTGTTCTGTGAAATAACATTAAAAAACAGTCGGTTTCTCATCATCCTAGCAGGAACATTAAAGTTAATTAATGCCAAAATACCTGAACAGTCAATTTGATTTGCCAATACATCACGAATGAACATAACCTCAGAAAATTTTCCTCAAATGTTAAGAGGCAAGATACCAAATAATTTGCATATTGTTACATATGAAGGCATATCAATATCCCAGTGAAGCCTTTTTACTAATACTCTTGTAAAACTTTTTTGTATTCTCTCAGTTCTAAAAGAGTGAACTTCATACAAAGGGCACCAAATAGGACAACAATACTCAATAGTAGATCTAACAAAAGCAAAAAAACAAGACATTTCAAAGTTTGTGGATCACAGAACTCCTTTGAATTGCGCAATATAAATCCCAACATTACATTACCTTTGGCGACTTAAAAATCTATATCTCTTAAGAAATCGAGTTTTTTGTTAAAAATTACCCCAAGGTCTTTTTTAAATGTTACAATTGAAAAACAATTTATTTTAAGAGAACAAATTTATTTTATAAGAAAAATTGATAGATGGACGATTTCGGCAAACACCAATTTGATAATCTCTCGAGATCCTTTTGTAATAACATGCAATCTTGTTCGTAGATCCGAATCACCCAATCGATTACTTTTCACTCTGCCATTCCATTCTGCTATTCATCGGGTGAACTACATTATCCAAACCAATTTGACATTCAAGTTAACAGCTGTTATGTGGAAATCATAAGAAGTTTGCTTTTTTTGCAAATTGAAATAAATGTATTCGATTTGATCTCTATTTATGAAAATCTTTGGAAAGTGATATTCTCGTATGTCCTCGGGTTGCCTTTTCGCAATATTTTTAGCAATATCCGTATTTGACTTCGTTGAGGATATTATTGTTGTAATATTTGTTGTTCTATCCCTTAAAATTAATAATCATGCAAACAAATTAGATTTTGCCGAATAGGCCTAAAAGTTCTGTCTTTTATTCTGTTATGATTTATAACAGAATTCATAAAAGATTTTTCCACACCGAATACCAATTCTAGTGTCCGTAAAATATTTGTTGACAGTTCGAACTTTTGTATGGGAATTTATAACAGAATAACAGAATAAATGGATAAAAGATTTTGCCGAATAGGCCTAAAATATCTAACAAAAACCAAAAATACATGAAAGCCCATGAGGTGTGTGGCGTGTGGGCTGCTTCATACACTTTTACAACGCTTTGTCCTGCCCAAATTTCTATTTCGTTTCATTTTATTCATCCATAAATCGCATTTTAAATTTCGATGGAGTGTGGCGTGTGGGGCGTGGGATTGAGAGAGATAGAGTGTGAGATGTATACGGGATTGAGAGTGAGTGATTTAACATTTAAAACCAATACCTTTTAACATAAAGGTAAAAAGGAGGAAGGCAAATTATTTTATACAGTGGTAAGAAATATCTCTTATTCGCCAACTCAAAGTTTATGAGAATTGTGGATGTAATAGCGTTCGGGAATACTCTCTTTTTACAACAATGAATGCTATTATACTCTGTCCAACAAAAATTGTCAGTACAGGAAAGATAGGATGTTTGTCTCTCAGTCTGGCTGCAATGACTTACATAAATCTGTCCCTCTTTAAAGCTCTCACAGGGTTGCCGTAGTTTGTATGAAAATTCACCATAACTCAGAGAGAAAAACTGTTAGGGTTACCACCTTACAATTTAAAATAAAAATATTGCTGAACGAAATAAATTCAGTTTATCTTTTTCCTTTTCCCGTGAGGGTTTTTCTAGGGTATACCCAGTAGGCCTAATCACTTTAGTTTGTTTTGGTAAAACCCAACGATCGACCATACGTAGTATGGGTTTACCTGCTTGGTCATTTTGATATTTCAGTGCGAAAAACTATTTGATGACGAATATGCAAAAATATAACAAAAATGCTAAAATATGCCAAAAATGTGTGCTCTACCCAAGTGCTCATTTATACCCAACTATGCAGAAATTTGCCCTCACGACTAGGGCTGAAAATATATGTAGGAACTTAGAGTTGTATATTAAAATATTTAATACGATATCGCAAAAAAACCAATATCACTACAACGCACTTATGATCACTTGTTGCGTGAATGAAATCAATGCATTAAAACACTTCACGAATAAACCTTTTTCTAAAAGACAACATTGAAAAAAATATTTTAACTGAATATTATTTGATCCTTCAGAAATACAAACAAATTAAAGCCGAATGGTAACACCTCACATAAAAATTCGTTCTCAAAAGCACGAAAACCAAAAGTTCTTTTACAAAATCCATAGAAAAACCCTTGATGATATCCTTTCATTGTACACATGGTAACACTCTTCTGATGTGCTTCAGTCACACACACTGCAAGCGAACACAAGCGATCATTCATTCATTCTGCCTGCAGTTGTGTGGCAGAGTGGTTGCAGTGAGCTCCTTGCCAAATTTTAGGAAAATGACAACAACAATTCCTTGGTATGACAGTGGTTTGGTTTTTATTTCAGTGGCAATTCTTGTGTTTGAGTGCCGTGAGAGCATCTACAGGCACCATTGGTAGAAAAAAAGCTCCTCCATAAGGCCTGTAGTGACAATTTTTGTTGGACAGAGTATAGTTAGTATTTGTATATTGTTAAAAGGCGCTTAATTTTATTTTTCATACAAATTTTAAGCACATGTACACTTAATCCAAAAAAAAAATTTGCAAGCACATTGTAACGAATAATTCAAGAATTTAGTTTTCATCAGCTATTCTGAAACCACATTTTGCACGGGCGAAGCCGGGCGGGTACAGCTAGTAATAATTATAACCATCGCGCCCATCTAGGTTAAATTACACCAGACTATGCCAGGATTATAACTCTTGAAAGATACTCTGTCTCTTATGTTTCGCTATCTGATCTCTACAGGTTACATCGGGATGGCTGGAGAAAGTCAAGTAACATCAAGGAAGGAAGAATGAAAACACAATACAGCTAACCCCTCATAAAGGACATTACAATGGGTCAACATATAATAATGGGATATAGCAGACTCTGCTCCAAACTACCGAAAAACCTAACTTGTTCGTTTGGCTAACAATAAACAATTTGGAACAGGTATATGTTTGAAAGTTATCTATTGGAAGATAGATCAGTCAATCTCGCATTTTGTAAATTGTTAAGCCCAATAGCTAGCTAAATATGCGCTAAATTGCGCCTCCAATGCAAACAAATTCATGTTTTTAGAACAAAACAAATTCTGGGTAGATTATTTCGTGAAATAGTGAAATACTTGAAAAAGGAACCAATAAGGTAATACTGGGCTTTAAAAATAAAGGCGTTATTATTAAAGATTTGCTATAAATGAAAATTAAGTTATTAACTAACTACACCTCTCTATTATACTTACTTTTTGAAAATATTTCTACGGGATTACTGTCCCAAGGCCAGCCTTTGAATTGCCATGCCGGCCCCATAACGAATACGGCAACCACTCTATTCCAGTCATGGGGGGAAAGCTTCTGATGATTGTCAATAACACGGTAGGAAACCGTTATATTATTTTTACGCCGCTTTAAAATCGAAATGAAAATTGTATTAATAATACCTAATATTGTTTTTTTCATATTACTTGTAGAAGAACTTCATTATCTCTGGAATATCCGTTTCTCTTTTTTTCTTCTGTTGATATAAATTTTAAATCTTGTAGTATATCTTTTGCGTTGTACATCGTAATTAGACTTGAATTAGTCGAAGGTATTATTATGATTGGTGTTCTTGAAATTCGTTTTGGAGCATTGGAAGGCACAATTATCGGCTTTGATGATGCTACATTATCTATCAAAAAATTAAATGAATGAATAAAAAATTGAAACATGTTTCCTATTATAAGAAAAAAAGCATTGTTGGGATGTAAACATATACACCCTAGTTGGAAAACCTTCTTAGTGTACTCAAATTGATTTTACCAAATAACACAAGCGATCATACGTATTAACAAACCTTGACCAAGTGTTGGGACTTGAGATTTTCGTTGAGCGATTGAACCTTCTGTTACCGATTTTAATGACATGCCATGATACGTTCCCATTGTATCAATTTTGAATCCCTCAGTTTCTAGTGAAAAGAAAAAAAAATATTATAAAAATCAACTGTAGCATTCTTAGATAGGAATACAAAAAATACATAATTTGAATTGCTACAGATCCGAAAAGTGTGTACTATAATTAATCTTCATTGATAAAACTTAATAATAATAATAAGTAGTGATTCACGAGCATTCAATGTTGTCGCTGGAGGTGTTCTAGCGCGTTTAGCAAAAATATACTCGTTAAACTTGTTCCATATGTATAATAGTGAGATGACATTCGTGAATAGGGAATGAGAATATGAGCCAAAACACCTCATTGCAGGGCAAATACATTGACCATGAAAATGTTTCGAGCTCAAAAACACCTGATATTAATATAGTTTTGTTTGCTTAACACGAAAGTGACCACGGAAAATAAAAATTTCATTTTCATTTCATTTCGTTTATTTAGCTATTATAATAAAGGAAAGTTTAACAGGAAGAAATATAAAAATATAGAAAGAGATATACAAATACATTATATTACCTATTCATACCTAACCTTAACATAGTTTATAATCAGTTGCTTGAATCGTAAAAGATTGATTTCAATTTGCAATTCATTGGAGAGTTCATTAAACATTTCAAATCAATTATAAAAAAAAACTATGTTTTGTACTTTTTTCGTTCTAACGAAAGGAAGACGCAAACTATTTTTGTTACGAACATTACAGCTGCGCACATTCTTAACATATAACATTTTATCACATAGATAACTGGGCAACAAGTCATTTTTAATTTTAAATACAAAAATTACAACATTCATAATTGTCTTTTGTTGACTACTTAACCATCTCAATACATTTAACATGTTCACAATCGGAGTTAGCCAGTGACATTTTAGTATAATACGCATAGCTTTATTTTGAAATTTCTGAAGTATCTCTAGCATTTTACTATTTGCTAAACATTTTATTTTATAGATATATTTAATTTATATAGATTATAAAAGGCAGTGCTCCCAAAACCGATCTTTGTGGTACACCTAGGACTACATTTATTTTCTCTTTAACCGCATAATCCACTCTTGTTCTTTGCGTCCGTCGCTGCAAATATGACTCGAACCACCTAATTTCATTTTCCTCAATATCTGTCAATTGTCTGGAATGCTCGTTTTAGATCGATGAACACAGCAGCAATTTGATATTTTTTTTGAGTGTATGTACCTCATTTTTACAATCAGCCTATATAAGGTTAATTAGCGACTTGCAACTACAGTCTTCCTCTAAATCCTAATTGGCACTCCGCAAGAGCTGATAGTCCTCCATATACTTTTGCAGTTGTTGCTGTACAATTTTCTCCAAAATCTTTGCTTCGTTGAGTAGCATATTGATTGGAGGAAAGTCTGCTGGTTTTGTAAAATTCTTTGATTTTTCTATCGGCACTATGTTGCGGCAGCCCATTAGGATCACGCAATTAATTAGAAAACAAAAAAACCAATTTTAAACACACAAAAAGTTAACGCGGTGACCGATTTGTTGACGAAATTAAATGCATGTGCAATTGTGCACAGTACTCTACAAATTGACATTTGCAACAAATCGAATTTATATGTTCGTCTCCCTCGCACATTACCGGTGGTATCGCTAAAGACGTGGGTCTACGTTCATGACCATGACAGGATCTACCATGAATCGAGTCATGAACTGAACATAAGATGTGCAATATAGATTTAGGTTATTGATATTTAGTTGTAAGGTATTGTTAGTCATCATATTTAGTCATTAGTTTCGTCTTATTTATTTATTCGTATGTTAGTTTTATTGTATTAGTTGTTGTTATTGATTTCAAAATTGTTGTAAGTTAGTGTCGATAAGGACGATTTCTTAAACGACTGATTGTGAACTGACCCGACTAACAAATTAAGAAGAGTGGAGACTTAAAAAGAGAGAAAAGATGAGATGAAAATACAAAGGAAATATAGCAAAAAGGAAAGATGGGGGATAGAAGAGCATAAACAAAAGAAATATCAGTAGGCAAAAGAGAGAAGAAGATTTAGATGAGACACTCAGGGGAAAAATTCACATTTCAGTCATTGTTCTATCGATAACTGATCTGAAGAGGTCATCGCCCTGAGGAGATAGGTAGATAGAATACCAGCTGACTGCAACTACAGTGTGGAAGAAAATTCTGCATCAGGTTTTGGGGTGAGTTTATTGAAAAAAAAATATTTTGTGAATATAGTGTAATAGTGTTTTAATGTAGGATTTCTGTGAAATAATTCAGGAGAAGGAGATTTAGGAAGTTACGGAGACCATAGGTGGGACACAGGCAAGGAGTTCGAAACGTATTAACAAGGTAGATATTAGTAAAAAGGAAATACGATTTTGGTGTTTTGTTAAAAGTGTGCTTCCCATTTGAACATTGCGTGTCCAACGACCGATTCTGGGATCGCATCCAATCTCCGCAGCTATTTGTTCCGGGGATCGTGACATAGAGCCCGTACAGAGCCCAACCGCAACAACGGGCATTTAGCGGTATCAAGGCAGCGGTAAAGACCGTGTGCTTTGAATCTTAAAAGGCCGCATACGGTGCAATCGGACAAAGAGTCCCCGGACAAAGAACTCGCGACTCATAGGGTCCCCAATAATTTACGGTGGGAACGTTTATTTTCCCCGCTGTGCGAAAGTGCGGATATCAAAGAGCGGTTACAAAAGGGGGTGCTCCGCCACCTCAAACATCAAGCAGCTGATCCAGCGTCGTCCAAACCCCGCCGACGCTTTGTGCAACGACACATTCTGCGGAGGTGCGCCGAGGGACAGAATAATCGAGAATTTAATTAGTGAATTTTTTTTTTTTGAACGATTTCCTTCTGAAATCTGTTTTGTTTAGTGTAGCTTAATCTTAAATTTGGAATTATTGATGAAATTTATGTGAAGGTGTCTGCCCTTAGTGTTGTGTTGTTTCGCGGTAACCATTTTTGGGAAGTTTCAGCAGCGACCTTTCTTGTGCTGGTACCAGGACAACGGGGGATCGAAATAAACCGTAAGTTTTAGATTTTAAGTCTTTTTTTTTTTGTATTTTTGAATTTTTATGAATTAAGATCCTATATCTAGTACATTAATATTAAGTGTAGAACATCCTTATTATAGGTTAATTTTAGATTTTTTTCTCTTATTAAATGGATTTCTTTGAAATTATAAAATCAGTGTTTTTAATCTGAAAGATGTCAAGCTAGATAATCACGCAACTGGTGTGTGTATGGCCGGATAGGCCGTCCTCAGGGGTACTGACGGGACATGACGACAACGAACGAGATCCTCTGATCGTTGTCGATTGTGACTGGGAGGAATCTAGGGGTTATCATTCGCAACATCGGCCTGAATAATAACTTTGGATGTGTTTATGACACAAAAGGGAGGGAAGGCCGTCCTTTGCCACTAAGATCCGGCATGTCTCTGGGTTTTGACGAACCTTTGTCTTCGTGAGACTACGGGAACAAGTAGCGTCTAGGGTAATGTTTAGTGTAGGTTAGTTTAAGTTAGATAAGGCTTAGAGTAGTTCGTAGTTTATGTATGATAGATTAGATTAGGTATAGTTTAGGCTAGTTAGATTAGTTTCGCGTTAAGGTTCCCGGTTTCTCTCGAGGGCATAGGCAAAAGTCTTTGAACTTTTCTTTTCTTTTCTTTTCCTCTTACTATCTTTTGCTTTCCTTCCGTCCGTCCGAGGTCAACGTAATGTAGAGTAGCTTTCTTTTCTATTTTTGTTTCTATTTTTTTTTTTTTTTTGGCACGATACAAAAGTGTTTTGAGCAGGAGGTGTATGGTGAGGGGGTAAGAACTACCCCATCCGTCGAGCTGAGCCGAGCAACCGCGAGCGTGCCGCCACCCTCTCACCTGCATCACAGTTGCCTCAGTGGCCTTACCCAAGCTCATAACAATGGCGCCCAACGTTTATTTACCGGCTAGGCCAATTGTGACTCCAGGGGGGTGATTTTCATCTCGAAAGTCATCGCCTTGGACTTACAATAGCCTTCGCGAATTTTAGTTTCTTTTAAATTTCTTTCAAATTTTTCTATCCTATCAACTTTTGTTCAGGGACTGTTTAAGCTTTTGGGTTCTTTATCAGAATGAAGGCAGCTGTCCTATCCTTAGGCGAAGAGTCTGGAGATCGTGAGGTAGCTGGATTTCTGAGAGAGAATCAGGAGCGAGTTCTCGGTTCTGGAGTAGACTTAGGATGGCTGTCCAGTCTCCAGGTTTTAGGCCAAGAGACCTCGTGAGGTAATCGTGGGTCTGTGATAGAGCCGAGAGCTAGGTCCAGGTTAAAAGGCCGATCACCGGCTGCCGTCCGTAAGATTAAGGCTTTTCAGTTGGTCTTACGTGAGGCGAAGGATTAAGCCTGAAAGCCTGGGCCGTGTTGGTGTTTATCCTGGGAGTCCCGGCCATCCTTGTGCTTTGGTTTACCAGAAAGCAAGTAGTGGTAGGGGAAGAAGGGGTATCCACCGACACTCGTCAAAATTTAGAGATACCAGTCACAAAGAGACTACGATTAGGGACAACATTTACGAACATTACTCAACAGACTAACCCCTCCAAGAGTGATTGGAAAACCTGTCCAAAAGTACACACACCAACGCGCATAGTGGAATACATATAAACCATTTAGATCAAACACTGAAAATATTTTAGAAAATTTTTGAATTTACCATTTCTTTATTTTGAAAAGAAGTCGAATTTACCAATATTAATTTTGAATTAAATTGAACTGAATTTAAGAAATAACATTTTTAAACCACTAGAAAATTTAAACCAGTGGTTACTGAAGTAAACAAAAATACCTAGGAATAGATAGCAAAGTGAGGGTGAAAAAAAGCTCGTAAAATGAGTGAAGGAAATAGGAAGTTAGGAGCTGTCCCAAAGGGTACCTTTTCCCAATCGGCAAACTACTCCTTCAGCAACATCCCAAATGATGGAAAGAATTCGGGGGATAACTATTCTGGCGACTTTTCAATGTCAGCAGTAGCACCTCCAAAAAGTAGTAACCGCTCTAGGAACAACAGTCAAGAAAGGGATAACAATAATAAACGAGATAGCATAACAACGACAGGAAATGACTACACAGACTTAACTCTTTACTCGTACGACTTGATGGACTTTAGTCCAGACCCAGCCGACAATACTTCGTTCCGAAGAGGAACCATATCGGCCCGAAAAAGGGACAAGTCGATCCAAAAGGGAGTTCCTCAAATGGAAACAGTACAAGAGGAACAAATACCTCTTCAAGGACCCAACAAACAAATTGAACGGACTTCGACTCAGAAACGAAAGCCACTGACAAGACAGGACGCAATACAAAGGGACCAATTAGGCTTTCTTAGAAACGAAGAAGAGGAAGATGAAGTAGGAGAAAAAGAAGAACGAAATAACAAACAAGAACAAACATACGAAAGGGACGACCTCAAGATCCGCGAGCATGAGCAAAAAGAGGTCGGACAAAGTAGGGCACAGATACCAGAGGTTGTTTGTGATGCTGCGAGGGAGAATCCAGTAGCACTAATGTCAGCTTTTGCCGAAACAATGAAGAATATGATGTTTACTTTCCAAGACAGTATCAAAACAATCACTGAAAAGATAAGTGACTTGGAACTCTCCGTAGCATCACAAAGAACCCCTCTAATAACGATCGACAGAGAGCAAGACCAGATTAGAGAGCGGACAATAAGCCAAGCCCAAACGGGTAACGCAAGACCCAGTATCCGGTCAGAAAGATATAACCAACGCGAGTCAGGCGGAAAAATTGATATGCCAGTTCATAAGTGGGGAGTCAGGTTTGACGGAACACCAAAATCAATGTCTGTAGAGAGTTTTATATTCAGAATAGAAACCTTGCAGAGGCAGAGTGGCCTCTCAGACAAACAACTTCTCGCCCAGTTCCACCATCTAGTATCAGGCCCCGCTGAAAAATGGTATTGGCCATTCCGGCAGGAAAGTGAAGGGTATGAGGAACTAAGATATCGAGACCTTAAAGCCGAACTCCTATACCAATTTAGGGACAATAAAAGGGACCATGAGATCTTACGATCCATCATGGATAGGAAGCAGCAACCCCAAGAAACATTCGACGACTTCTACAGTGACATACGCTCCATGACGTTACAGATGACGAACCGACCACACGAACAGGACATAGTAGACATCTTAAGGCAGAATATTAAAGACAGGGTCGCCACACTCATCTTCGGATGCTACATTAAAAACATTCAGGACTTACGGGATGAGTGCAGGCGGGCGGAGCGACATCTAGCCAATAGGGAACAAAGATTTAAAAGACATTTAAACGAAATCGATGAACACGGGCGACATACGATCATCAAAGAGCCACAGGAAGAAGAAGAAGATGAAGAATATGAAGAGTTAGGGATAGCTGCAATCCACCAACAGCAACATAGAATGAATAGGCAGAGTAACATGAGACAGACAGACAGACAACTTAGGGCCGACCGGAGCAATACGAACAGACCAGATACAACGATGACGACTAGGCATATGCCGACGATGCCGCAGGCATGCCCCTCAGGCTTTCACACCCTGACCTGTTTTAGTTGTGGCCAGGGTAATCTTAACTTTAATTGCTCCAAATGCCAGGAAAACATGAAATTCGGCGGTGCACCCGGGAGCAACCCGCCGATACCAAGATCACTCCCGGAAACACAGAATATCCCGGAAGATACAAAATTTTAAAGAGAGTAGGAAGAGAGGAGGAGGACCCCATCCAAAAGGATCCTCCAAATAGAAAAAGTTTGCACCAGAGGCTCCTAGAATATCAGGCTGCAAGAAAAAGAATTTTCGGAGAAGAGGTGTCAGGTCAGGTGGTGAAAACCAGAAATTATAAAAAGATAAGTAGGTTGAGGGAAAAGAGTGCAATATATAGACACAGGATGAATAAGATTTTATCATCGGTAATAAATATCAATGACGACAACCGACCCTACGCCAAAGTAAAAATAGAGACGGAGGAAATGTTAGGTCTCCTAGATAGTGGAGCATCAATAAGTTGCTTAGGCAAAGGAGCCCTAGAGTTTATAGAAAGGCATACAATTAAAATGACGATAATGAAAACAGATATTAGGACAGCATTTGGGAACCACCAGAAGATTTTAGGACGATTTACAACGTCAATTTCCTGGGGTGGCAAATCCCATGAGCTAGAGCTATTTGTAGTACCAAATCTGCAACAGGCATTATATTTAGGAGTTGACTTCTGGAAGGTATTTAAAGTCGCTCCAAACATCATCGACGAACTAGACATTCCATCGTCAACAGAGAGTACATCGCCAGTCCAGGCACTCTCACCAGTACAAGCAGAACACTTAGAGAGAATAAAGAAATTATTCCCGTCGTTTGCAGTGTTGGGGTTAGGAAAAACCTGCCTCGAAACACACACAATTGAAGTGGAAGACGAAAAGGTTCCCATCAAACAACGACACTACCCGGTCTCACCCGCCATTCAAAAACTATTATATGACGAGCTCGACAGGATGATCTCTCTAGGTGTAATTGAAGAAAGCAATAGCCCATGGAGTTCACCAGTAGTACTGGTGAGAAAACCGGGCAAGAACAGATTGTGCCTGGACTCACGAAAAGTCAACTCTGTTACAAAAAAGGACGCTTACCCGCTTCCCCATATCGAAGGCCTATTGAGTCGCCTTCAAGATACTCGATTCATTTCGGGAATCGATTTAAAAGATGCATTCTGGCAGATTCCTCTGGAGCACAAGTCAAGAGAGAAGACGGCCTTCACAGTTCCTGGACGGCCGTTGTACCAGTTCACGGTTATGCCATTCGGGCTGTGCAATGCCGCCCAGAGGATGTGTCGGCTGATGGACAAAGCCATACCCGCTCGGTTGAGGGAGTGTGTCTTTGTCTATCTCGATGACCTCTTGGTTTGTTCGCCAGATTTCCAATCTCATGCCAGAATGCTAGAAGAGGTGGCAAAATGTCTGAGGGAAGCAGGGCTAACAATCAACGTTGAGAAAAGTAAGTTCTGTTACAAGGAAATCAAGTACCTAGGATACATCGTTGGCGATGGATGCTTGAGGACAGACCCCGACAAGGTATCGGCGGTCGAGAATTTTCCGGTTCCTAAAACACCTAAACAACTCCGTCGGTTTCTAGGGATGACAGGGTGGTACAGACGGTTCATACCAAATTTCGCAGCTTTGGCTGCTCCAATGACTGCCTGAAGAAAGGACAAACATTCTCAATGACAGTAGATGCGCTTATCGCGTTTGAAAAACTCAAGGCGACTTTGGTGTCAGCACCAATTTTGACGAATCCGGACTTTACGAAACGATTTTACGTACAATGCGACGCCTCAACATCGGGTGTAGGGAGTGTGCTCTTCCAAATGGATGCGGAAAACAACGAAAGGCCGATAGCATTCATGTCCCAAAAGCTTAATTCTGCACAGCGGAATTACAGCGTAACGGAACTTGAGTGCTATGCGGCCGTTTTGTCTGTTAAGAAGTTCAGAGCCTATGTGGAGGGATTACCTTTTACTATCATCACAGACCACGCGAGCTTGAAGTGGCTCATGACCCAAAAAGACCTGTCTGGACGATTGGCCAGATGGAGCCTTAAGCTCCAGGGATTTGACTTTCAAATCGAGCATAGGAAAGGTACCCAAAACATAGTCCCTGACACTCTTTCCCGCGTTCATATGGAGGAGCTCCTTCCCGAAAACGAAATATTACCGGTGGACCTCAACTCGCCATACTTTGCATCAGAAGAGTATGAGGAGTTGAGGAAAACTGTTAACGACAATCAAGACCGACTACCTGACATATGTGTTTCAGACGGATTCGTCTACAAAAGAACGGACATACGAACTGGGGACGCAATACAGGACGACAGGGCATGGAAGCTCTGGATACCGGCGGAGTTGCGAGGGGATATTGTTCAAGCAGCCCATAATTCTCCTGCGGCAGGCCATGGCGGCATCCATAAAACGCTGGCTAAGATACGACAAACTTACTTTTGGCCAGGAATGGTCACCGATGTCCAAAAATGGGTGAAATCATGCGATATCTGTAAATGTTGTAAGCCACTCAATATGATTTCTCGGCCGCCGATGGGACAACAGACTATAACGGAGCGGCCTTTTCAACGACTTTACATTGACTTTCTCGGACCTTACCCACGAACTAAGAACGGACACACACATATGTTTATAGTGTTAGATCATTTCTCCAAGTTCGTGTTCTTAAAACCGATAAGAAAGGCAACGGCAGCAGAGGTAGTTAGGTACTTAGAAGAAAACGTGTTCCATATCTTTGGTATTCCTGAATATATCCACTCGGACAACGGTAAACAATTCGTTTCGGAACTGTTTGCCAGCTTCATAGAAAAGTATGGAGTCGGACATGTACGCACAGCGTTTTATTCACCTCAGGCAAATGCTTCGGAACGAGTCAATCGATCCGTTATTGCAAAAATTAGATCCTATATAAAAGACGATCAGAAAAACTGGGATACCCATGTCAGCGAAGCAGCATTTTCTCTAAGGAGTGTGGTGCACGACGCGACTACATTCGAACCATACTACGCTGTGTTCGGCATGCACATGGTGCAACACGCCAAATCCTATGACCTTTTAAGAAAATTAGACAATATAAAAGATATGAACACGGAGGTTATAGAAAGAAACGACAGATTACAACTAATCAGAGCAAAAATATTTGACAACCTAAAATTGGCGCATAATAAAGCAACACGTACCTATAATACAAGATGTAGAGACGTGAAATATACGACTGGCCAAATAGTGTACAGAAGGAATTTTAAGCAAAGTAGTCTAGCAGACAAATACAATGCTAAACTAGGCCCGAAGTTCATAAAATCAATAGTACTTAGACCGATAGGCAACTCTCTGTATGAAATCGGAAATCTAAACGGTGAGAAAATAGGAGTATTTCACGCTAAGGATATCCACACATAATCCAAAGCGGCAGAAATCTAAATGTGACGCACTCAGCTGTCCGTTGCCCGACCACCTGTGATATATACGTTTAGTTACTAGGATGTAGATGTTATACTTATGAACAAACTAAGTCCTCGTGTTATTTATGTATCTATTTATTAAAAGGTTTATGTTATTTATGATCTACACAGTGTCGTCCACAGAGTCTATTTACTTTCACATAGATATAGAGTTTATTTATTTACACCTACATAGTTTATTTATTTATTTATTCATTTATATTAGAGTCTATTTATTTATTTATTTTATATTTAAGTCCATCTGTGATATTTAGAGGTATAAGTAGGTAGTGACGCAGGAGATAAGAATCCCAACAAGTGGAGGTGTGTGCAATCTGATGCAAGCAGAGGCCCCAAGGGAAATTCACTTTCGTGTACTATACCACATGCGACTGTGAAAATAACTATCTGTGATAAGCATTAACGGTGATATAGTTTGATCATTTTGATACCTTTTTACACCTCGAAATCCAATCAATCTGCCAACATTCCAACCCGGCTAGATATATCCATAATGATCATCTCAGGGAGTGGGCCCTTGCCACACGTTAATCCAGCACGCTCGCGAAAATTTAAGTTGGAAAGCATAAACCGATGGTCTTCCGTTTTTACGAGGCCGGTTGCATCACGACCGCTCCACAACCGTCGTCGATCCTGTTGCGGCAGCCCATTAGGATCACGCAATTAATTAGAAAACAAAAAAACCAATTTTAAACACACAAAAAGTTAACGCGGTGACCGATTTGTTGACGAAATTAAATGCATGTGCAATTGTGCACAGTACTCTACAAATTGACATTTGCAACAAATCGAATTTATATGTTCGTCTCCCTCGCACATTACCGGTGGTATCGCTAAAGACGTGGGTCTACGTTCATGACCATGACAGGATCTACCATGAATCGAGTCATGAACTGAACATAAGATGTGCAATATAGATTTAGGTTATTGATATTTAGTTGTAAGGTATTGTTAGTCATCATATTTAGTCATTAGTTTCGTCTTATTTATTTATTCGTATGTTAGTTTTATTGTATTAGTTGTTGTTATTGATTTCAAAATTGTTGTAAGTTAGTGTCGATAAGGACGATTTCTTAAACGACTGATTGTGAACTGACCCGACTAACAAATTAAGAAGAGTGGAGACTTAAAAAGAGAGAAAAGATGAGATGAAAATACAAAGGAAATATAGCAAAAAGGAAAGATGGGGGATAGAAGAGCATAAACAAAAGAAATATCAGTAGGCAAAAGAGAGAAGAAGATTTAGATGAGACACTCAGGGGAAAAATTCACATTTCAGTCATTGTTCTATCGATAACTGATCTGAAGAGGTCATCGCCCTGAGGAGATAGGTAGATAGAATACCAGCTGACTGCAACTACAGTGTGGAAGAAAATTCTGCATCAGGTTTTGGGGTGAGTTTATTGAAAAAAAATATTTTGTGAATATAGTGTAATAGTGTTTTAATGTAGGATTTCTGTGAAATAATTCAGGAGAAGGAGATTTAGGAAGTTACGGAGACCATAGGTGGGACACAGGCAAGGAGTTCGAAACGTATTAACAAGGTAGATATTAGTAAAAAGGAAATACGATTTTGGTGTTTTGTTAAAAGTGTGCTTCCCATTTGAACATTGCGTGTCCAACGACCGATTCTGGGATCGCATCCAATCTCCGCAGCTATTTGTTCCGGGGATCGTGACATAGAGCCCGTACAGAGCCCAACCGCAACAACGGGCATTTAGCGGTATCAAGGCAGCGGTAAAGACCGTGTGCTTTGAATCTTAAAAGGCCGCATACGGTGCAATCGGACAAAGAGTCCCCGGACAAAGAACTCGCGACTCATAGGGTCCCCAATAATTTACGGTGGGAACGTTTATTTTCCCCGCTGTGCGAAAGTGCGGATATCAAAGAGCGGTTACAAAAGGGGGTGCTCCGCCACCTCAAACATCAAGCAGCTGATCCAGCGTCGTCCAAACCCCGCCGACGCTTTGTGCAACGACACATTCTGCGGAGGTGCGCCGAGGGACAGAATAATCGAGAATTTAATTAGTGAATTTTTTTTTTTGAACGATTTCCTTCTGAAATCTGTTTTGTTTAGTGTAGCTTAATCTTAAATTTGGAATTATTGATGAAATTTATGTGAAGGTGTCTGCCCTTAGTGTTGTGTTGTTTCGCGGTAACCATTTTTGGGAAGTTTCAGCAGCGACCTTTCTTGTGCTGGTACCAGGACAACGGGGGATCGAAATAAACCGTAAGTTTTAGATTTTAAGTCATTTTTTTTTGTATTTTTGAATTTTTATGAATTAAGATATAGGTAGTAGATTAATATTAAGTGCAGAACATCCTTATGTTTATGACACAAAAGGGAGGGAAGGCCGTCCTTTGCCACTAAGATCCGGCATGTCTCTGGGTTTTGACGAACCTTTGTCTTCGTGAGACTACGGGAACAAGTAGCGTCTAGGGTAATGTTTAGTGTAGGTTAGTTTAAGTTAGATAAGGCTTAGAGTAGTTCGTAGTTTATGTATGATAGATTAGATTAGGTATAGTTTAGGCTAGTTAGATTAGTTTCGCGTTAAGGTTCCCGGTTTCTCTCGAGGGCATAGGCAAAAGTCTTTGAACTTTTCTTTTCTTTTCTTTTCCTCTTACTATCTTTTGCTTTCCTTCCGTCCGTCCGAGGTCAACGTAATGTAGAGTAGCTTTCTTTTCTATTTTTGTTTCTATTTTTTTTTTTTTTTTGGCACGATACAAAAGTGTTTTGAGCAGGAGGTGTATGGTGAGGGGGTAAGAACTACCCCATCCGTCGAGCTGAGCCGAGCAACCGCGAGCGTGCCGCCACCCTCTCACCTGCATCACAGTTGCCTCAGTGGCCTTACCCAAGCTCATAACAACTACTAACGACTCTTTCCATATTTCTGGAAAAACTCCAATATTGGATTTATTTATAACTAGCTGTAGCTGTTGATTTTGTCAATCACTTCAAGTACACTTAAGGAACCCTTTGTCCTTTTCTGCATTACTTATTAAAACGGATACAAAATTAGTTCAACTGAATTTCCAGAAATTCTTTTTCTAACTAAAGCAATAGAAATACCTTTTGCAACGGTCACCGACTAACTCTCGAGCCGATAGCATCGAACCTCAGTGTACTGTGTGGTATTTTTTCCCGCCAAGCGCGTAAACCGGTTTCTCCCGTTAAACCGTATTATCTTTCTTATCGCTAATTCTAACTCATTCTCTTTCTTAAGTTCAAGTGAGTGTACCCATCCAAGTGCCAAAATGGCCCACGGGCCAAAGCAAGGTGGTCGTTTCGGAATTCTTGACCCAGACCCTGACCTCCAGCCAAGAAAAAAACCAAAACAGAACACTTTGCCCCTAAACATTTTCCCAGACCTCCCTTCACACTCCAACTCAAAAAATCCTCGATTTATTATTATGTCTCCGAAAAATAGTGAAAAACCCATCTCGTCCCTCAGCCCATTCCTTCTCAAAAAAGCAATTGATAACATTAGCAAAGATTATGAAAATATAAGCCAACTTCGTGACGGTAGTCTTTTAATCTTTGTGAAGTCACAAAAGACAGCAGACCTTTTCCCTAAATCTAAAGACCTTGCTGGGGTGTGCCCAGTAATAGTAAAACTGCACGATCGCCTTAACCAATCGAAAGGAATAGCGTTCGCACCATGCCTAATAAACGTAGCTGAAACAGAAATTGTTAGCGAAATGAAATCCCAAGGTGTGACGGAAATTTATAAATTTGTTAAAAAATATGACGATGGAAAACAAAGAGCGACAGGTCTCATGATCTTTACATTTGACCTCTACCAAGTCCCCAAATCAGTTGATATCGGTTTTTACACCGCCAAAATAACCGAGTATACTTGGCCACACAATCAAGCGCTGCAATAACAGCACAATATGCGAATCGTGTAACCTGCCACCGCATACACCAGAACAATGCACTCGCGTAATGTGCGCAAACTGCTCCCTCCCCCACCCATCGTCTTCCAAAGCATGCCCTGCCTACAAACAAGCGAAAGAGATTATCACGATCAAAACATCAAAGAAGTGCACAATGATGGAAGCTAAACGAATCTATAGTCAACAGAACTCAGTTCAAACCCCTCCTCTGACTGAGCCCTTCGCCGAAAAGATTAAGAAAACTACAAATTCACAGGTTCAAAATAATATCCCCCTAATCTCACCTTCCCTGCCCACACCAGAAACAAACAACGATGCAAAAGAAAAAAACACAACACCACACACAAATAGCGTTAAAGTAAATACCAACACAACAGAAAAAGTCAGAAACATAAATAAACCTGAACTCATCATACTCAAACTCAAAAGTAAACACCTCCAAGCCCAATGCAACTCCAACTGCAACTCAATCTGCTCTCACATTATCAAACCCAAACTCTTCACCGACTCATTCCAAATCATATTCAAACTCAAGTGGCAAGCCTTCTGCTGCCACTGCGACACCCCCCATTACATCAAACTCTAACATTATCTCCTCTCAATCCTCTCAGGCCAACTCGAACTCTCCACAACCACTCAACAAAAATAACCAATTTTCACCTACTCCAACCACAAACTATAACTCTAAATCCCCCTCCGCACGCACCTATTCACTTTATCAACTGTCACCCAACACTTTTGGAGAACAACGATTACAATATTACAAATAACACTGAAACACATGATGTCGACATGCAATTATAAAAATATTAACCAAAACAATGACTCTGCAATTCGTCACAGCTCTGAACAACCTACGTCCACCTACCTCTATAATTTACAACAGAAAACAAACAGCAGAATTCAAAAACAAAACCAACGCACGGCAAGCTACACTTCTTTTGCCTCAGGTAAAACAAGCTCGTGGGTCAAGTGTAATCCTAACGGAGCTCTCAATATTCTGCAATGGAATATGAACGGCTTCACTAACAACCTTGATGAACTTAATATCATAACCAAACAACACAATCCCAGCATTATATCCGTGCAAGAAACACGCTGTCCTTTCAATTACACCCCACTCTACCCAAAAGCCTTTAAAGGCTACTTTCATAATCTACCAATTAATGACACACACAATCAAGGTGTAGCACTGCTGATTAGAACAAACACACCTCATAAAATCGTACCTCTAAAATCAAACTTACAAGTCCTAGCGGTCGAGATACAACTCACAACAAAGTTCACATACGTTAACTTATACCTCCCTCCAAAAAGTACATTCAATAAGAACGACTTGATTAATATCATAAACCAAGTCCATCCCCCTATCATATTCGGAGGCGATATCAATGCATGGAGTATATTATGGGGCTCCCCAAACACTAATAAAAAGGGTCACGTACTAGAAAACTTCTTCCTGAACGCAAACTTTGTTATCTTGAACGATGGATCCCCTACCCACCTTTCAACGCACAATACACTTACGCACATCGACGTAACATGCTGCTCACCTGAGCTGTTCCCAAAAACAATTTGGAGGACTTTAGACGATCTCAATAACAGTGACCATTTCCCGATACTTACAGCCTTGAACATTGCGCGCCTTAACAAATCAAAAACATTCAATCCTAAATTCAAAAACCTGTCCAATTGGAAGCTCTTTAGTAAAAAAACTACAGAATATTCCCAAACAATAACAAAGAAGCCGCCCTGCTGCAAAACGCGATCAGAACTGCCGCAAATGCTTCCATCCCTCAAACGGCCCCAATAAAACGTAGTCACGTTATACCTTGGTGGAACTCCGAGTTAACAGCACTACGGAATGAAAAAATGGTTGCCCTAAAAAACTTCCAAAAGAACTTCACCACGGAAAATCTCATAAATTACAAAAAATCAAATGCTAAATTTCGAAGATTACTCAAGGAATCTAAAACAAAAAGTTTTTACGAATTCACCTCAACTATAAGCCCCAACTCCTCCCCTGCTAAGATATGGCAAAATATTCGCCGTCTGACCGGAAATTCCACTTCACTCTCAATTAATAGTATTAACTCCACTAATGGTATTATAACAGATCCCCCTGAAATATACGACTTTTTCGCACAAACTTGGTGTAAGATTTCGGAAAACAAGAATTTTTCCGATACATTTATTGATGAAAAATTCAATATACTTAACAGTGCGGCCCTCCGCCTCTGTTGAAACTGCAACGGTTAGTAATATACCGACCACCTCTGCAGTGAATATGGAGACGGACGGCTGCAACCCCACCGGTAAGGGAATGCAGACCTCCGCTTCTACTGGTACTGACGCGGTTTGTGAAGCACCGACCGCCTTATTGGTTAAGGAGAATGCGGGGGTGTGCAATCCCACTAGGACCTCTCATTCCATCGGGGCTCAACCATCTGTCTCAAAGATAGATCTGGACATGGACAGTCTAGCGCTTTCGGACCTGGATCTATCCAGCGGACTCGATAGCCCACTCGTATCTGATGCGTTAGACTCGGATACGGATGAGGCAAACACCACTGTGGTGGAGGTTTCTGGAGCTAATTGTGGCGATGCTGCGATTACTTCAGATTAACCTTCATCACTCCAAGACGGCTTCGGCCTCCCTTCTTCTGCGGATATCTAAAAACGCGGATGACATCGTCTTGATCCAGGAACCTTGGGTCATTAAGGATAAGGTTCATGGACTCAGGACTCCTAACTATAAACTTATCTACGTGAGGAATGAAGGTACGCCAAGAGCTTGTATCCTCGCGAAGACCACTCTAAATATTTTTCTTCTCCCTAATTACAGTGATCGAGACACCGTTACGGCTAGCCTTGCTGTTGGACTGAGGACATACTGGTTCACCTCGGCGTATCTAGCCTACGATCTTCCCATCTGCGGCGGTACTGGGGAGGGCGATTGCTGAAGCAGGGAGACACAAAGCTGCACATATCCTGGGATGTGATGCCAATGCTCATCACACAGTATGGGGCAGCTCCGACATCAATAAAAGAGGTGAGCTACTTTTTGATTACTTAATTAGCACTAAACTCGTCCTATGTAACATTTGGTCTGAACCCACCATTATCACGTGTAATAGGCAGGAGGTCCTAGACATCACGCTGGTCTCTGACAGCATTCACTATGCTATCAAAGACTGGAAGGTATCTGACGAACACTCCTTCTCTGATCACAGATATATTCAAATTGGTTTAAACTTCCTCCCCCAAGATCAACCCGTCTTTAGGAACGTAAGAAAGACTGACTGGTCCAAATATTGGAACAGTGTGGAGTCTGCTTTAACCAGCAGCCGCCCTGCTCCTCCTAGTAGCACTGAAGAACTAGACGCGATGGTTGCGGATTTCACCAAAATCCTTAACCGCGCAATGTCCTCTTCCTGCCCACTAAGCAATCCAAAGGGTAAGCCTAGACCACCTTGGTGGAATCAGGAGATCTTATCTCTACGTAAAAAGTGCAGGCAACTCTTTGATCAAGCCAAGCGATCTCGCGAGGCTACTGACTGGACCTCGTACAAAGAGGCCCTCAGCTCCTATAAAACAAACATTAGGAAAGCTCAACGGAACTCCTGGAGACTCTTCTGTGGGAAAATAGAAGAAATCTCAGAAGCATCCAGGCTCAGAAAGATTCTAGCATCCACTCCTAAGATACCGAGTAATCTTAAAAAAGAAGATGGCTCGTGGACCACATCAAGTGCAGAATCCCTAGATCTACTACTGGATTCCCACTTCCCGAATAGCTGTAATGCCGTGACGAGTTCAACCTCGACCTCGGTCAGATCGGTATGCCACAGTTCCTCACATCTCATTATAGAGAGCAAAATTCTTTGGGCAGTAAACGGCTTTAAGCCATTCAAGTCCCCTGGGCCTGATGGTATTATACCCGCTGAACTTCAACGGAATGTGGACCTTATCCTCCCATGGCTAACCGCAATTTTCAAAGGTTGCCTGGATCTGGTCCACATTCCTAAGTCTTGAATGTGGTTTTTATACCCAAGGCGGGCAAAAGCTCGCATGTCAACCCCAAAGATCTTAGACCCATAAGTTTGTCATCTTTTCTCCTAAAAACCCTAGAAAAATTGATTGACATCCACATACGATGCAGTATCGATCCAAGTCTTTTATCAGCATTAACATGCATATACTAAAGGGAAATCGGTTGAAACGGCCCTTCGCTCACTAGTAACTACTATCGAAAAGTCACTAGAATATAGAGAATATACCTTGGTTACGTTCCTGGATATTGAGGGAGCATTTAACAACGTCGAACCAAAGGCAATTGTAGACGCGCTGACGGGCCTTGGAGTCGGGGACTCGATTGGCGCACTGGTGAACCAGTTACTTACTAATAGGTTCATCAACTCAAAGCTGGGCGAGGCCTCGGCTCGGAGATTCGTCAGCAGAGGGACACCACAAGGAGGTGTGATCTCCCCCCTTATTTGGAACCTAGTAGTGAATGAACTACTACTAATACTGGAAGGGGAAGGGTGTAAGGTAATTGCCTATGCAGATGACGTTGCTATTGCTGTCTCAGGGAAACACATTAATACGCTTAGGGATCTGATGCAAAACGCCCTCTCTAAGCTCTTCAAATGAACTTCAAAATGCGGCCTGGGAGTTAATCCCCAGAAAACGGAACTAGTCCTCTTCACAAGGAAATACAAAATTCCCTACTTTGCTCCTCCAAAACTAAATGGCATCTCCTTGATGGTAACTGATAAGGCCAAGTACTTAGGCCTCATTCTGGACAGCAAGTTGAGCTGGAAACAAAACATTTCGGAGAGAGTTAAAAAAGCCACTACGGCTCTGTACTGCTGTAAAAAAGCTATAGGAAGTAAATGGGGGCTTCAACCTCGCATTACACATTGGCTCTACATATCGGTCATAAGACCTATACTTACGTACGGCGTGATCGTTTGGTGGTCGGCACTTGAAAAGGTCATCCACCTTAACTGCCTCAGTCGCGTACAACGATCGGCATGTATCTGTATTAGCGGAGCTCTCAGAACCACTCCAACGGCGGCTCTGGATATTTTATTCCATATGCTACCGTTAGATATCTATTGTAAACAGGTGGCAGCAAACGCGGCCACCCGCTTGAAGGCAATTCATCTGTGGACCAGCAGACAAACTGGCCACTCGTCCATTCTGAATAATATAGGATGTATACCAAAAGACACTGATTACACCCTCCCTCAACTTCAGTTCAACAAACACTTTGAAACTTGTATACCTGACTGACTGGGAGAGAGTTGCAGGTTCTCGAAGGGAATCCATCTGCTTTTACACAGATGGGTCAAAAACGGAAACAGGAGTGGGGGGCGGTGTATTCTCCCAAGATCTGGATTGTAAGATCTCCTTCCGACTTCCTAATCACTGTAGCGTATTCCAGGCGGAAATTATGGCGATCAAGGAGGCCCTGTCGTGGTTGCGGTATAATGTAATATCTGCAAGGGACATCACTATTTTTACCGACAGTCAAGCCGCGATTAAATCCTTGGAATCGGTCACCTTTAACTCCAAGACTGCCCTCAATTGCCGCCTATCTCTTAACGAGATTGCGGAACAATTCAAAATTCACCTTATTTGGGTGCCGGGCCATAGGGACATTCCAGGCAACTGTACGGCCGACGAACTCGCCAGACATGGCACAACTGCCTCGATTCTACCGGAAAATGAGAATCTCTGCATGCCTCCCGCTACTTGCAATCTTATTATCAAACAAAACGCGATAAACGCTACTAACCGCAGGTGGGCAAACTGCACCACTTGCTCTATCACGAAACAAATTTGGCCCAGGCTGGATCTCAAGCGCTCCAGCGCTCTTATAAGACTAAAGAGATCCGACATAAGCACCCTTGTAGGTGTGATCACGGGGCACTGCTTGATAGGCAGACATGCCCTCAGGCTGGGTCTTCCCGCTAACGACTTCTGCAGAAGTTGCATGGATGAGGAGGAGGAAGAGTCCATTCTTCACCTCCTATGCACCTGTCCTGCTCTCTCAACTCGAAGAAGATTACATCTCGGAGAGTACTTCTTTGATAATCTTGGTGAACTCGATATTATTAATATCAATCGCCTCCGCCGCTTCACCATGGGCTCCTGTTGGTTCAACGGGTAGTTTGAGATCATTAGATCCTGTGGTGTCACAATGGGCCAATTCTGGCCTAAGTGTGGCTGCACTTGTGTGTAGCCTGCCACTATAACCTAACCTAACCTAACCTAACAGTATCCCACCTCAACATCCAACCAACCCGACTGCTCTGCGCATTGAACAAAAAATATCGTTTCTCGAATTTGAAACTTCATTAAACAAAATGAAAGGCAAAACTCCAAGTAGGGATAGGATATCCTACCCCATGCTGAAAAATCTCCCCCAAGACACTAACGAATTATATGCCTATACAACAATATTCTAAATACTGCTATTATCCCCCAAACCTGGAAAACGGCTACAATATTACCTATCCCAAAACCTCAATTGAAGGATATCGCCCAATTTCTCTTATCCCATGCCTGTCGAAAATCCTGGAAAAAATTATTGCTAAACGCCTACTATGGTATGCTGAAACAAATAAGCTTATCAGCCCCAATCAGGTAGCATTTAAAGCCAACAGAGGATGCGTTGATGCTCTACTGCACATTGACTTCTTCACTTTGAAAGCATTATCAACCAAAAAGCACATCTCAATTCTCACCCTTGACTTTGAAAAAGCTTTCGATAGAGTAGGCCTTCATGTTATCCTAAAAAAATTGAAAAAATGGGGCATTGGAAAAAAAATATATAGTTACGTTAAATCATTTCTAACAAATAGGAAATTCTGCATTAAATCAAATAACACCTACTCTCGGAACTACCCTTTGCACAACGGCATTCCTCAGGGATCACCTCTATCCGTGGTCTTGTTTATAATTGTTTTTGACGACATTAACACAATTTTATCAAAGCACCAATTATTAGATCACTGCATTTACGCGGACGATATATATATATTATGTAAAGCTAATGAGATAAATAGAAACAAAATTGCATTTCAACTCGCAATCGAAGACATCTTACAATGGTCAATAAGATCAGGGCCCTATTTCACCAACCACTTTTCACTTTTCTTTTTGCAATTTTGCAAAAAAATAATTCCTGCAAAGTAAAAGTGCGATGTGTTTCACCAAACTTTTCATTTTGCATTTTTTCAGACTTTTTTGCAAAATGAAAATTATAAGTGTTTCACCAATAAGAAAGGGAACTTTGCATTTATGATCGTGTTTTGCAAATTTGCAGAGTGAAAAACATATGCGCGTATGTTTATATACTTATTTAATTGCACCCAACATGTAATATAGAGGAAGTTTTACTGTCGTAAAATTGTTTGTTGGGCTTAAAAAAATTGTTTTCTAACAATATTTAACATAATATCCTAAAATAAAGCGTTTAAATTCAGAGCAGTTCACCCAGTCATGTATTTTTTTTTGACATCGACCTACTTAACGTTGCACTACTTCATTTGAACTCTGTCTGTACTAACTGTAATAATTTACTATGCATTGATAAAAACTTTAGTGATTGCACGTTTGCTTTGACTTACATATTTCAAACATTTGGAAATGGTCGATATCCTGCATTGAAATTCGCAGCCAAACGGGACTTAAGCAATTATTCCGTTCGCTGTCAAACTTTAGCCTACGTCCTTCGTTAAACGAAAGCCTTCCAAGGTTGAAAAATTATTTCCAAATTCAAAATTTGTCCTTAATTTTACAACCCTTTGTACATTATTTGTATCCTCCTCGTCTTCAAAGAGTGCTTCGAAACGGTTCATTATATATATTTTTAAAAATGTCACCAACTGTTCACAAGAAAATCTCAACTGCAAATGATTTTTTTTTCTTTGCATACTATTGACAAATTTTTCACGATTTTAAATGTAAAGTGCAAATCTAATTCGTTTGGTGAAACGAAATGAACGATTTCTTTGCAAATTCACAAAACTTTACAATTTTCAAAAACATGCTTTGCACTTTGAAAATTTGTGTTTGGTGAAACGAATTTTGCAAAGACGGAACATTTTCAATTTTGCAAAAAAATAATTTCCTCTTTGCAAATTTGCGTTTGGTGAAACGAAATTTGCAAAGATAAAGTGAAAAATTGCAAAAAGAACAGTGAAAAGTGGTTGGTGAAATAGGGCCCAGGTGCCAAACTTTCAATACAAAAATGCAAATTGCTCCATATTTGTCGAAAACCTGTCCTCAACTTAACATAATTGTAAACGACATATTAATCGAAAACGTTAGTAACTTAAAAATGTTAGGACTAATTTTTAATAAAAAGTACTCTTGGAAACAACACTGTTTAGAACTAAAGAAATCCCTAGCTGCAAGAACCAATATTATAAGATATTTAGCCTGTAAAAAAAGCAATGTTCATATTAACACTCTAACAAACATAACGAAAATGTTAGTTTTAAGTAAAATTGACTATGGGTTATATATATATAGGTATTGCCCACAATCAACATTGAAAATAATAAAACCGCAATACGACCAAGTTATAATTTCTCAAAAGCGAATTATAATGCTCCAAATAATTATTTATACTCGGTTGATTGGTCGAGTATTCTTTCTGGTCTAGATATCAAAGAAGTCTACGATACATTTTTAAGTATGGATTTACTCTGTTTGTGCCTTTTATGAGAAAAAGACAAGTCTTTAAATTACCTTGGCATAACCAAAGACTAAATAATTTGAAGAATGCTAAAAATAAAGCATGTATCTAAATTATTTAAAAAATCGAAATCTGATTTGGACAAGAAACGCTTTTGTCAATTGCGTCGTGAATATGAATTCTTGAATAAATTTTTGTATAAACAATATGTATTGAATACTGAATCTCAAGTTTCAAAGAATCCTAAAAGTTTTTGGAAATTTTTAAATAGTAAGAGAAAGTTATATGGCATTCACCAAATATGGAATTCAAAGGTTCCGTCTCTTGCAGCATTAATTCAACTTGTGAGCTTTTTGCAAAATTTTTTGAGTCAGTTTTTGTTGATCACACGAATCTTAGTCCGTTACTTGACAATAATACAAGTGATTGTAATGCATGTTTAGGGTTACTCCATGTTTCGATTGAAGATGTTTTGGAAGGCATACAATCTATAGACTCTTCTCAAAGTGCTGGCCCTGATGGATCTGGATCCTTGTCCTCTCCTTTAAAAATCATCTTTAATTTATCCTTAGCTTCTGGTGTGTTTCTAGATGAATGGAAATATTCATTTATAACTCCCATATTCAAAGCTGGGTCCAGAAAAAAAGTTGAAAATGATCGTGGGATATCAAAACTCTCAGCTATTCCAATCCATTGTTACCAAAAAGCTTTGTTTTACAATCAAGGAATAAATATCTTTGCAACAACAAGGATTCGTATCTGGTAGATCCACACTAACCAAATTGACGCTTTTTCGAAATATCTTTTTGATTCTGTGGAGTCGTGATACCAAGATGATGTAATTTTTACTGATTTCAAGAAAGCTTTACAGAAATTGTGTTACAGTATTCTTATAAATAAATTAAGATCATTTGGAATTCATTCGATGCTACTTAGGTGGAATTCGAATTACCTTTTCAATAGAAAGCAGTATGTAAAAATTGGTTTTTCTCAATCTAGACTCATTGAGGTCTTATCAGGTGTTCCCCAAGGTAGCCACTTAGGAAATTTGCTTTTTAACATTTTTATTCATGAGATTCCTTCATTGCTTAGTCATGCTAACTGCTTGATATATGCCGATGACCTTAAGATTTGTATGCGAGTTAAAAATGTATATGATTGTGAAAATCTCCAAAATGATTTAAACAAAATAGTTCAATGGTGTGACCTTCATCGACTTACCTTGAACATAAATAAATGTCATTCTTTTTCTGTGCACCATATTATTAATACCTATAATATTAATGACTATAAAATTTTAGGGACCAGTCTTTCTCGAAAAACCGAAATTAAAGACATTGGTGTGATTTTTGACACAAAACTTGCTTTTTCGTTTCACATTGCCAAAGCAAATTCTATGCTTGGATTTCTTAAGCGAACATGTGCTGAATTTTCGAACCCATATGCTCTTAAATCTGTTTATATGTCCCTAGTACGACATTTCCTTGAATATTGTTCTATAATCTGGTGTCCCATGTATGCAAATTCCATGTTACGTCTAGAAAGAGTATAAAAGTTATTCAAAAGATTTGTTTTAAGGCAAATGAAATGGAACCTTGATAAAATTCCACCTTATTTGACAAGGTGTGCTTTAATAGGACCAGAAACCTTAGAAAAAAGGCGAAGTGTTCATTGTACATATGTTGTTTATACATGATATTTTTTCTTATCGTATAATATGTCCCGATATACTTTAGAATTTTAAGTTATATGTACCAGAAAGAATTCTTCGAACAAGAAATATATTATTTTTGAAACCTAGACATTCATACAATTATGGTCTTAATGACCCTATAACTAAACGTATAAACATAATTAATTCTTTTTGCACTGAAATAGATTTATGTGATGAAACATCCAAATTTAAATTATCTATATTGAATTTTACAACGTCCTAAATATTGTCACTAATAAATATTAATTTATCATGAATTATTATAACATTTAATCAATGTCTGTTAGAGTTAAGCTAGGTAGATGAATAAAGAATAATAATAAATATGAGTCGTTAGAGCCTGAATCAGAAAACATATTTTGAAATAATTTGAACTTTGTACAATTAGACGAATGGGAAACGATATCTATATCAGGACTTACTACAGTACTGAGACTAAAGAACATCAATTTAGTTTTACTACTAACTACAAGTTTATGTTTAGCAAACCAGATTCTTAATAAGTCAACATCATGAATTATATCTGCTACTAAGTTGAAGAGGCTATCTGAATCATAGGCGATACCTAAATCATTAGCAAAAGCCTTTACTTTACCCATGAACGGTTGTAAAAATTAGGAGTTGATGTATATCAGTAACAAAATTAGCGCAAGAACGGACCCACCGGGAACGCCAAGGTTGATTACCCGACTTTAACTTTTTATATTCTGTTCATCAAGTAGGAAGCAAACCAATCGTAAATAGGACCGCGGAAACCTATATTAAACAACTTTTTTAGTAGAATATTGTGATCAACCATATCAGAGGCTTTGGTGATATCTACAAAGAGCCCAGCACAACATTTTCTATCAAAAAAAAAATAAAAAAATATTTTGGCGCGACAGGTCTATGGGACCAAGGCCTAGCTTCTCACAGCCATTCGTTTTGTGTGGGTTTTAAATTTTTGGAACGAATGGAAGGGATCTACAATTTTACGCCGAGTCCAAACGGCTAGTTGAGAAGCTCATTCATGACAGTTTTACTCTTGGATGTTTGTCAGACGTTCGCGAGATGTGGCGCAGTGGAAAAAAACCTTAAGATGTAATTTGGCTCTTTCGGGATTCGAACCTGGGACCCCTCGCTTAGTAGCCCATCACACTATCACTAAGCCACTGCACCGACACATTTTCTATCATCCAATCCTTTTTTTATAAGTGAACAAAAGTCCAGAAGAGCGTCTTCAGTAGAAAACCCAGCCCTATACCCAAACGCATTGAACTAAAAAACTTAGTTTTATTGAGGTATTTCAAGACTCTGACTTTAACCGCCTTTTCAAATATTTTTGAAACAGACGGCAATAGCGAAATTGGTCGATAATTATTTATTTTATTTTTGCACCCTTTTTTATAAAGAGGCAAAACAATCGCACATTTGAGATATTCGGAAAAACTTCCAGAGAGAACACTCAGATTAAAAAGGTGCGCCAGGACATCAACTATATTAAGAGCAATTTTTTTCAGAACAAGGTTAGAAAAACCATCAGTACCACACGAGCTGGAATTATTTAAAGAATTTATACTGTTTAATACTTCGAACCCAGCAATTGGTTCAAAGTGAAAACTATTTTGGTTAAAAGCCGAATCTACAAGATCGAGAATCGTGACAACAACTACAGGTATTAATAGGCTCTCTTGTTAAAGTTATGTGTCCAACTGAAACGAAGTGGTCATTAAACATGTTTGCAACTTCAATAGAATCAGAAGTGCTAACATTACTGTTTTTGATATATCTATGGATTTCTTTTGATTATTAACGTTGCGATTGAAAATGCTGTGGACCACTTTCCAATTTTTTTTAATATTCCCTTGCACCAGTCTCATTTTGGTGTGGTAATAATTGTCCTTACTAGAACGGATTTCTAGAATTATCGGATGTTTCTTGCATTTCTTCACCAGTTTATGTTTTATTTTGATTCGTTTAGGAAGAGACCGGCGCATCCAAGGCTTAAGCCTTATCTCTGATTTTCTTTGAACAAGATCGTAACTGCAAGTGGCAAAACAGTTTTTAAGTTTCGAGAAATAAATCATAAGCTTTTAATATATTTTCTTCATCACAAAAATCAGCCCAGACATTAAAACGCAAAGTATGGTTCAGTTGGTCAAAATTAATTTTGGTTATTCTTTTCGGTACAGAATAATGTATTTTGCTATTCTTATCTTTCAAACTCTTAAATATAATAAAAAATAATTTAAGAGGGACATAAGTTCAGCAAATCCAAATTGAAGTCACCTTAAATGACAAAATAAGCTGCTTTTATTTGAAACATATAAGAAGAAAACTCATCAAGAATCGTATAACAGCTGACTGAATTAAACCTGTATACATCAAGAAAGGTAAAACTTTCATTATTAAAGAAACAAGAGATTTTAATTACGTCAGCACTCGACAAACTACAGCAAAAAACATTACAACTATCATACAAATCTCGAACGAAAGCACCTACTCCAACTGCACAATACAAATCATTTGGATAAAATATAAAGGGTTTTTCAACAGGGACGCTACAAAAATAGAGCGACAGGGACAGCAAACGACGCCGAATTTCTTGACGATCTTTTGACATATCTCTTCAGTAAGGTTTGCCATTTCATGATGGAAAGATAAACGAGCCAACAACGAGTCGAAATTATTAAAATTTACTATCGAAATTCGGATTCAGTGGCCTCAACGTTAAGAGCGCTACGTCCAATTTATGGTCGTCATAATCGTCCTAGCAGATCAACAATTGAGCGTCTAGTGGAAAAATTTGAATCCACAGGCACAGTACAAAATGTTCCCGTGCCAGTGAGACAAAGAAGTGCCCGTAGTGTCGAGAATATTGCTGCCGCTGAGGCTTCAGTTGAAGAAAGCCCAAATGTGTCTCTCACACGTCGTTCTCAAGCGTTGGGCATCTCTGTGACGTCGTTGTGGCGAATTTTGCGAACATTTTTGGCCCCAATTGGATGATATGGACTTGGAGGACATGTGGTTCCAACAGGACGGCGCCGCAAGCCACACAGCGAATGTCACAATCAATTTATTGGAAACCAAGTTTGGAGAACGTGTTATCTCACGAAATGGTCCAATCGCTTGGCCGCCTCGGTCTTGCGATTTGACGCCGTTAGACTATTTCTGTGGGGCTACGTCAAGTCTATGGTCTATGCCAACAAGCCAGCGACGATTGATGAATTTCGTACGAATATCAAACGTGAAATTGCAGCAGTATCGGCCGATTTATGCTTGAAAACCGTCGAAAATTGGGTTCAGCGTCTGGACTTCTGCAAGCGTGCCCGTGGTGGCCATGCAAAAGATATTGAGTTCCATACATAATGGCATCGAACGTACTTTCACAGGAATAAAGAATTTCATTGATATCAAAAACCGTTTTTGTTTTATTTAAAAAAAAACTTACTCTTATTGAAAAACCCTTTATAACCATTAATAGTGTAATCATATTTTTCGAATGAATAGATCCGTATTTCGAATTCAAAAATTATTTCCGGTAATTACTCAAGAGCTTCAAGATTGCCGACCAATGAATCGAAATTTCGCCGAAGACTTCTAATATTCTTTTGTATTACGTACATATCTTTACAATTTTAATGAAAAGAGCTATCACTTAAACTACTTATTGTATTAAAGGGAAGGTTGTTGTTTATAAGATAAAATCTTTCGTTCATAATAGATTATTTTAATTAAATTTTTGCAAATTTATTAAGCAAAGATGTAAGATCACTGAATGATCTTATACAAACAACCCTACCTTTTTCCACCTTTCTTAATAAGATTATTATACCATAAATACTTAAAAGGATTTTCACTTTTATACTTTTTTTGCTGCCATAAATAGAGTCCGTGTAAATTTAGTGAAATGATTGTTTAGATGTTAGAACAGTTTTTACTATTGTCACCAAATAAAGATGTGTTTAGATTTTTCCTGCCAGTTTTCTTGCTCTTCATAATTTTTGTTTGACTTCAAGCGATGATAGTTGGATGCATATAGTATTGTTTGATTTCGATTTGTTTTTGTTTGGAAGCTTTTGGTATAGCATTTCCTTATTTCATTCGGAGAAACAGGTATATTTAAGGCGTCATGAAAGATTTTTATGGCACATTCCATAGCATTGTCGTCCTTTATCTCTGGAACACCAACAATTTCTATGACGTCTTCAACTTGCTTCCGTTCCCACCAGCTCAATTTACTTTTAAGATCGCCGACTCTTGATTTCATAGAAGTATTCTCTTCTTTTAGCTGCTGTTTAAGAAGTCGCAATTTTTTTTAGTCAAAGACCCTCTTCGTATAGCTGTTGCATCGTTATTGAGCTGTTGGTCGCGCTGCCTGGTAAACTTTGACCAGCGGGTACAGGAGAAGATGCTGGTTGCTGATTGCTCATAGTTAGCGGTGTGGCTGTTGTACGAATTTGTTTCTTGTTTTTGTTAGTCTGTTGCTGTTTTTGATGAACGATGCGACTGGTGCTGCATACATGGGGGAAAATTGCTGAGATTGTACCGATTTACGTCGGAGAACAGAGCACTTGTTACATCGATATTTGATATTGTTTGTAACCAGGTATTCAATGTCGTTTAGAGTAATATCAACACAGGCACAATAAAAAATATAGTTGCAGTCATCGCAAGTAATTTTAGAGTTGGATGAGTCACTCCGTTTAACATTTTGCTTACAGACAAGGCAAATCATTTTTAACCAATTATGGAAATTGTCTTAGTTAAGTGCAGAGTTTTTATATTTTATTTTTTACAGACGAATAAAGGTAGGCTCACTTCTGGTCAAACGCAATCTACACTTATTTTGCGCGTGGTTACGTTTCCCGCAGTAGTTACTTCCTGTTTAATGGGTGGTCTAGGGATGTTTGCAAACTGCCGGTTTCGATAGCACTTTTCCTGTGAATGACCGGTTTTACCACAAGTTAAACAAGAAGTTTTGGGATATTTAAATTTGCTGCCGGTTAATAGCGACGCGTCTATTCTCGCAGCGTGATCTTCTGCATGGGCTATTGCTAATTTTAGGCTGGTCCCCCCCCCCCCCCATGGGCTTTGGCTATTATTCTGAGCTGATCGTTTTTTAGACCATCCTCGAAAACTTGGATTGCTTATTTATTATTATTTACCTAACGAAAACACACAGCGTCATTGTTGAAGAAGCTATTGTATACTCGCCTTAAGGTTTTCTTCCATTCTTACCTACTTCGGTTGTTATTTCCCACACATAGATGTAGTTGCAGTTAATGTAAAAACTTTCCAGCTGCGCTTTGGCGGCTTTTTGTTCATAGCGTTGTGTACTTCGTCGCATTACGGTTGTATTATTGAAGGCAAATTTCAGCCATTTTAACAATAAGTAAAAAAAAGAAGATTTTTGTTTCCATAAAGTGCGACTCTGAGATCATGAGTGAGAATCAGGTCGATAGCCACAGTGACGACAGACACTTAAAGAGGAGTTTCCAGCGTTCAGGATCGTCGTCGTCGTCTTCATCTGAAAATGAGGTCATCGCTTCACCCCCCCCAAATAAGAGAAAGAAATTCATGTCTGGACATGTTGTGTCTGTGGATCAACGGATAAACGATCTTTCAGATCAGGTTTGCCAATTATCGCAATATGTGAGTATGCTTTTACCAAATGAAATTATTAAGCCAGAGAGTCCGCCGAGTACCTCCTCCTTTTTATATAACCCTGCAAGTTCGCGGAGAACACTGGATTTGTGGCAATTGCATACGGAATGCGATACGAATTTAGTTCAGCCAGCTAAAAACTAGCATCTCAATGAGTTGATGCAATTACAACACTTTGGTTTTCCAACATGGTAGAATGTGAGGTACTCTAAGGCTGTAAAATTATTGTCCGCAGCTCAGGGCTTCGTGGAGTTAAAGATTAACGATGAGTTATGCACTAATAACAAACGAAGTAAACGATTTAATTCTTCCTTTCGTTCAAAGAAAACGTCAGAGACAAGAAGTGACTCAAAGATAACATTCAGGGGGGGTCAGTTGCAAACTCGCAGAGCTTGTTGGGAAAGTCTGGGTGCAAACTCATTTATTCTAAAAACGATTACGGAAACAAGAATATCTTTTTACAAAAGAACCCCCTCCGAATGTTGGTCCAAGTTTTCTATCAAAGATGTTTTTAGTAAAAAAGTCGGATGGAGGAATTCGTCCTATTTTCGATTTGAGAGCCCTAAACAAATACGTAACTATAAAGAAATTCAAACTAATTTCTCATTCTACCGTTCCAGAGTTTTTGCAACCAAAAGACTGGATGGTGAAGCTAGACATATCTCAAGCATATTTCCATGTGCCAATTTCTTAAGAAAAGTGTACAGAGGCGAGTTACTAGAGTTGACTTGTCTGCCATTCGGCCTAGCTTCTGCTCCCAGATTGTTTTCAGCTCTGACATGTTGGATCGCGGAGATTCTACGTGGAAGAGGTATTCGAGTTCTGGTCTATCTGGACGACTTCTTGCTAGTGAATCAGAACCCCACAAATTAAAGAATCAGGCAGCGGAGGCCGTCAGTATTCTGGAGAAATTAGGCTGGATGATAAATTACAAAAAGTCAGTCCTAATTCCGAGCTAAAGGCTGGTGTACCTAGGTGTTATATGGGACACTTTCAAAAAAGACAAGATGCGATTTACACTTCAAGCGATATCACAGCTAAAGTCATGCACTCTTCTTCGGTTGCAGCAGATTTTAGGCCATTTGAATTTTGCAAGTTTTGTTGTACCCAGAGGCCGACTTCACAGTCGATACCTTCAAATATTTTTAAAGCAGTCCAACAAGCGACAGAGACAAAGGCTCATCATCCCTCGGAGGGCTTTGGAGGAGATAAATTGGTGTCTCGGAGCCTTGACAAATGTCGAGCTTATACACAAAAAAGAAGTGTCACATTTTCTAGCAACGGATGCTGCAGACACAGGCTGGGGTGCGCAGCTGAACGAAACAACCATTTCAGGCCAGTGGTCGAGGGGACAGATAAGATGACACTCCAATATAAAAGAAATGTAAGCCGTTTTGATGGATGGTTTGAGGATCAAGCACCTTGTTTGAAAGATGCGCACATCCTTCTTCAGTCAGACAATCGAACGTTGGTTGCTTACTTACGCAAGGAGGGGGAACAAGATCTATGAGCCTACTCAACTTGACGTATCAGCTACTTTATCTAGTCGATCACCTCAATATAACATTATCCGCGTTTTATCTTCCGGGAAGATACAACGGAGTAGCCGACAGGTTGTCAAGAGGTCAATCCATACCAGAATGGCATCTACTGCCCCAAGCGACTGCGGAAGTTTTCAAGAGAGGGGGACGGCCAGAAATAGATCTCTTTGCATCAAGAGAAACGGCCATTCTCGAGAATTATGTATCGATAGACTGCAAAGATCAGGCGGCAGCGTACATAAATGCTTTCAGTCGAGATTGGGATTAGCGTCTAGGCTGGATTTTTCCACCGCCCAACCTAATGCCAAGAGTTCTAGCGCACTTAAACAGATCTCGCGGAAGGTATCTGATTGTGTCACCGGAATGGGACAAAGTCTTCTGGATGTCCGACCTAAAAGCTCGGGCTCTGGAGCCTCCCACGACAATTCGAAACCTGCGGAAGGTGTTGATAGACGTTACAACGGGGTATCCCAAACCCCAGGTAGAACATTTAATTCTAAGAGTATGGATAGTTGGGGCTGGGGTAGCCAGATAGTGGATTGGTCCACGGAAGAAAAGCATTTGTTAAAGAATGGATGGAGAGATTCAGCACTGAAGACCTATTCGCCTGCTATCAAGAGATGGCTTACTTGATGCAAGGAAAATAAAATGAATCCTGAATCTCCCACCGGTTCCTCTTTAGCAAGATATTTAGCCAGCCTCTTCTTGAAGGAAAGACTTGCTGCTAATACAATTCTTGTGCGTAAGTCGTCAATTTTGACTTTTTTTGGTCCAGCTACAGATGTCAGTCTTTCGACAAACTTTTTCATTCGACGTATCTTGAAAGCAATCTGTTCTTCCCAAACAACTATTAAAAGACCACCAATATGGGACCCAAGAAGTGTGTTTGATTGGCTAGCATCAGGGCAAAAGTCCTACAATAATACTTTATTTGAAGCGTCAAGAACTGCATCTATACTGCTTCTAGCATCAGGTAGAAGAATTCACGACCTAACACTTTTAAAAATAGCAAAAGATTATTATAAAGAAGGTGATAAAGAAATAATTATACATCCATCGTTTGGATCAAAAACCGATTCATCCAAACACAGGCAATCCAGTTGGCAGCAAATAAGCCATGAGAATAAAGAGGTCTGCCCCGTATTTTGGGTTTAACGATTAATCAGTCTTTCTCAAGACAGGAGAGCCCAGGAGAACGGTTTAGATAGTTTATTCAAAACTATTAATGGACGAGTAAAGGCTGCATCTAGGACAGTAAAGTACCGATTACACGGCCATTTTTTCGCGTCCTTTAAATGACGCTCTGACGTCAAAGTTGCGTCACAAAGCCGTCATTTAAATGTCGTTGTGTGTGATCGCCATTTTTGGGATAACATTTTCGGCGTCATTTAAATGACTAGGGCAATGGCCGACCAAATGACATGATTTTTGTGTCATTAAAATGACGGAAAGAAATGACCGTGTGATCGCCCTTTAAGGACGCCTAGGACAAATGACCAAACTTTTTGGCTGTTGCGCCATTTAAATGGCAGCCTCCAAAAAATGACTGTACACGAAATTCATGGCATGCCATTTTTCTATGCAAATGACAAATGACGCAGTATTTAATACGATATCTGTGCTTTCAATTGGTGTTTTGCTCGTGGCGAAAGGACGTGTCGCATTTCGGTAAAAATTAATAAACTGATTTTTGTTTGTTTTGTTGTGTTTGTGTAGATATTGTGTTGTTCGGTATAATGGAATACGACAGTGAAGATAATTTGGACTATTAGTCGCATTTCAAACTTCATTATCAAATAGCACACAGCACACACCTTAATAAACTCAGCGACAAGAACCTTGTAAATAGCGTCGAGAACTACCGGAATGATGCACGTTATCGTTGGCTGCGATACGCGGAAAAGGAATCGCAGCGATCGAAAACTCTCACCAGTGGCCAGGTAGCGCAGCGTGATCACCAGTCGCGCTTCCGCTGAAACCCTGTCTCGCATATTTCTGTTCTGTTTTTCGATGTGTGGCTTCACCAACCTCAACAAATAATCGAATTGATTGGCTGACATACGAAGGACATTGCGATACAGTTTAGGTTCTTCTTCGCGCAATTCGAGCAGTAATTCAGCACAAAATCCTTTTCTCGCGACGGCTCAACCACTTCTTTTGCCAAATACTCCGCTTTCGTCGCGTTGGCACGGTATCAATATCGTCGTCACTGCTTTCCAGCATACAAGTTGCCAAATACGCCGTCTCCGCAATTTCCAGCATCATCGCAAAAGTTCTTTTCGCCATATTTTATTTATTGTAATAATTTTTCTTTCCCCTGTTATTTAATTTAATTAAAAAAATCTTAGCACACGTATTCGTCTTCGCCGAGAGAAAAACACTCAATGACAGTAGCGATATTTTTCTCATCGGTCATTACCGTCTGATCACAAAACAGATAAATGACGCAAAATCGAAATAATACGAAAGGTGACATTTGTCATTTTGGTGTGGCATGTCCTTACCGTGTGATCGTCATTTTTTCGTTCGTTCTAAATGACGCGCAGTGTCCGTCATTTTATTTTGGGACAAAAATGACGTTGATGGTCATTTCGTGTGATCGCCATTTTTTCACAAATGACCAATGACGAATCGTAGCTTGAAAGTGACTCTAATGCGACATTTTTTCCTGACGTCACAGCGTCATTTAAATGACTCGAAAAAATGGCCGTGAAATCGCACCTTAATAGGAGGCTGGATTCGTACAGTCTTACGAGATGCCGGCGTGGGTGCCATTGTCACACAATGTAAACACAATGAAATTAATTTCTTTATTTATTATATTATATTATCAAAAAGAATTAATTCGATTTAATTTTTAAAACAATAAAGCTTAGGTTTGTATGAAAGACAAATAATAATAAGCACAAAAGTTATATTAGAATCATCATAGCGTTGTAGATTAACACCAGCTGATAACAGACAGGTCTTCAACAACGACGCTGTGTGTTTTCGTTAGGTAAATAATATGACGGTTTTACATCTTAATAAAACCGATATTATTTGCCACAAAACACACAGCGTCGTAGCAAGTTCCTTGCTGGTGAAGACACTATGAACAAAAAGCCGCCAAAGCGCAGCTGGTAAGTTTTGACATTTACTGCAACTACACCTATGTGTGGGAAATAACAACCGAAGTAGGTAAGAATGGAAGAAAACCTTAAGGCGAGTATACAATAGCTTCTTCAACAACGACGCTGTGTGTTTTGTGGCAAATAATATCGGTTTTATTAAGATGTAAAACCGTCATATTTTTTTCTATGAGAAAAACCCTCATATGGCATATGTGGCAGAGTTTAGATTGCTTAAAGAAGCATTCACTCATGCCATATTCCATATTCCCTGACTGTTTCTTTGGAGTTCATTATGAGCCGAAGAACGTGATTTTTCTTATACTCTGACTCGAGCTTTTCGTTTAGGGCAGCCCAAGTGGTCAGAGTATGGTATTGGATCAGCTCGAAGGCGGGATCCTCTAGACGGGTCTTAACAATTTCAAGAAACGTCGGCTGTTCAATATAATCCAAACTATTTGACCTAGTGTTTTACAATTTTCTTAGCCCGAAGTCGAGCCTGTAAAATCACAAAAGCATAAAGCACCGCAAGAAAAACAACTCCGAGCGCAAATTCACGCACCGCCTCCAATAAAAGAACTTAGTACCAAATTGTTTAACAAAAAACTTCCCGAAATGTTAAAATATCCATCTATTGTAAATATAAATAGTGTTTATAAAATAGTAGAAGAAACTAAGATAGTTATATAATATTTAAGATTTAATTGACGTTGGGACGCGGGGGGAAATCACGAGCTGGCTAATTGACTTTCTTGGTCACATTAATCCTATTCGTGGATCTCTCTGCTCCCAATTGTCTCCCACCTCTGTATGATAATATATACATTATAAATACCAGCCGATAGCCCCTGTAGCTAGTGCTGTAAATTATATTAGTACTGTAAATTTATTTTACTTATTAATAAAATATAATAATAATAATAATAATATGTCGTTGGGCTAACGAAGTGTAATAAGTTGTACAGCCTCCTTGAAGAAACTTTAAAATCGAAATTTAAGGTTACATCTTTGAGGAATAATGCGTGGAGAATAAACGTTGATAACCACGAAAACTACCGGGCAATGTCCCAAAAGCTAAATACAGAGAAGATCCAGTGGTATACTTTCGAAATAAAGTCAGAAAGGCCACATCGTGTTGTAGCAAGGGGACTCTATCCCTCTTGCACCAAAGAAGAGGTTTTAAATGACCTGCAAGCTAAAGGTTTTAGGAAGTAGACAAAATAAAACCTCCGGTTCAAGAGCGTTAAAATGTCACGGAAAGAAAGACAACAGAAAAGCCCGCGACCTCTGTTGTCAAAAGAAACGCTTCCCAAAAGTTACAATCGGGATGCCGTCGAATAGTGCCCCTTTGTCAACCAGAGTGCAGACCTACGCTCAGGCAGCGGCAGTGCAAGGAGCGAAAAACGTCGAAACTTCACCGGACCCTTTTTCTAATGTTTTCTCAGTTATTCTCGAAAAACTTGAGGAACAAAGCAATATAAATTAAATTATTTTCGATAGGTTAGTTAAGCTCGGAAATAATTCACTAAAAACGCGTACTTCAAATACAAGATGAATGAAAAACCAATGCTAAAAATATGCACTTGGAATGCAAACGGACTTTTGCAAAAACTCGACGAATTGGAGTTATTCATACGTGAGAAAGATCTTGACATCTGCTTGATTACTGAAACTCACGTGTAAAAGGGATCGAATTTAAAAATAAAAGGCTATAATGATTTCCACGCTTGTCACCCTTCGGGAAACGCGAGAGGTGGATCATCATTGTTCATTAAAGATTGTATTGAACAATACGAAGATCTGAAGATAGAGCTTGAAACTATGCAAGCATGCACGATATGAGTAAAATATAGTCAGCGTACTCTTAGAATTTCATCTATCTACTGTCCACCGCGTTCCGCGCTCGATAAAAGTTATTATACTAACTTGCTTAAATCGCTCAAACCAAATTTCATTATTGGTGGCGATTATAATGCGAAACACACGTTCCGGGGTTCTAGATATATCTCGCGAAAAGGTAGAATGCTCTTTGGGGCAGGTATCGAGTACAGTTGCGATTTCCACTTGACGGGCAAACCGACCTACTGGCCAATTTTTTCATAGGAAAGGATAATCTACCAACCACATCAAAGTTGAAGAGAGCTTTGATCTATCTGATCTGATCATTCACCGGTTATTTTAACATTGAGCGTAAAACCAGTCAATAACCTAGAGCCAGCGAGATTAACTGGTAGAACAACTAACTGGGAAGGCTTTAGGGACGAAATTAAAGACAATATTGAACTGAGCGTCACTCTTACGACACCCTATGAACTTGAGGTTGAAGTGGATCGCTTCGTGGAGATAGTACAGCTTGCCTCCTGGAACGCCGGCCAAAAACGGTCTACTATATCTTCTTGAAATAAAAGAATTGGTTATCGAAAAAAGGAAGGCGCGTAAAAAATGGCAACAGAGTCGCGATCCGCAACATAAAGCACATTTAAATTACTTGTGCAATTTGTTGAAGACAACTATTAATGATTTTAAAAATCGTGCGATGGGTACTTACCTCGAAAGTTTAACAGCGAAAAACGATTCCAATTATTCACTTTGGAATATTGGCTTGGTGCCTTTTATAGTTTTCCAAAGTGAATAATTGGGTTCAAAGGGTTTGGATTCAGAACCAAGCATGCCACGATTGACCAAGTGCATAGAATTACTGACGTAATCGAGAAGTCATTTGAAGAAAAAAAGATATGCTCAATCGTATTCCTTGACGTCTCACAAGCCTTTGACAAGGTGTGGCACGAATTGTGCATAGAATTACTGACGTAATCGAGAAGTCATTTGAAGAAAAAAAGATATGCTCAATCGTATTCCTTGACGTCTCACAAGCCTTTGACAAGGTGTGGCACGACGGTTTAAAACTTAAATTAAGACAAATTCTCCCCGTACCCATGTATGACATTTTAGAATCATATCTCGGGAATAGACTCTTCCGTGTTAGAAACGGAAACGAATACTCGGAGCTCAAAATAATTTCGGCCGGCGTACCGCAAGGAAGCGTCCTTGGGCCGCTTCTCTATCTGTTATATACTCGCGATATACCAAGAGAAGATGGCACTACTCTTGCTACATTCGCCGACGACACCGCTTTACTTGCAGTATTACAATGGTAATACAATCAAAAAAAAAAAAAAAAAAAAAATCAGTCGTCAGCTTACTCTCGTAGCGTGAAGACCTCTCATTCCGACTGTGCACCGTGCTTAGTTTTGACATATTGTGTTGACAAATATCGCTATCTCCCTTGCACCTCTCAAATTTCGCAAATTCTTTCCGCGTGGTGTTTAATTAACCCCAAACATATAAATCTTTTTTGATTGAATATATCATGGGCCCACCGGGGCCCATACCTAAGCCCGGGAACTACTTCGACCTATTGTCCGACGATTGGTCGCTTGAGCCCAGGGCAAAAAAAAATAAACGCCTCTCCAACCTTCAAGAATTCCCTGATCTACCAACAACCAAGAACACTAAGAACCCAAAGTTCATTGTTATAACAGCAAAAAATGCTGCAACTCCATTGTCTAGTGTAAGTATATTCATACTAAAAAAAGTAATCGACGCAGTTAGCACTGAGTACGATAGTGTTTCCTCGCTTCGTGACGGCAGCCTACTAATCCTTGCCAAATCTGAGAAAGTCGTCGAAAAATTCCTGAAGCTCACGAATATAGCAAATCAATGCCCAGTGTCTGTCTCCCTCCACAAACAACTCAATTCATCGAAAGGCATAGTATACGCTCCATGGCTTATAAACCTCAGTGAGACCGAAATTGTGTCTAACATGAAATCTCAAGGTGTCAGTGAAGTCTACAAATTTACTAAGAAAGTAGATGGTATTCAAAAGCCAACTGGCTTAATACTTTTCACTTTTGATTTATATTTCTTGCCTCAAACAGTCTTGGTAGGTTTCTATACTGCTAAAGTCAAAGAGTATATTCCATCACCCATGAGATGCAGGAACTGCCAGCTACTTGGGCATACCACCAAGCGATGCACCAAAAGTAAGATATGCGAAAATTGTAACCTTCCTCCTTATGACCCTAGCGAATGTACACGTGTGATGTGCACTAACTGTCTAGATAATCATCCGTCCACATCAAAATCATGCCCTAAATACATTCAGAACAAAGAAGTATTACGTATCAAAACTACCAATAAGTGCACCATGGCCGAAGCTAGGAGGCTCTACAACCAACAAAACCCTCTTCCTGCAAACACAATCACAGTCCCTTTTTCTGAAATGGCCAAACAAGCAGTTTCCCAGTCTAAATCCAAACCTTCTGACAATTCTACACCTAACCAACCTACATTACCCAATTCTGCCATAACCACAAATAGTAAGCAAACCAGACAACCTCTTAAAACAACAACAACTAATCAAACAAGCCCCCATACATCGTCACCCACACCCGATGCTGACACGCTCCCCTCCTCTTCTATACAAAAGAACACGATCCCACACAAAGTAAATCATCACAATCTCAATAAAACAACCACAGTTCCTAATTCTCAAACCACCCCGATAAACCCAAACCTAAAAAACACTAATAATTATTCAAATAACCCACCCAAAAACAATAATCCATTAAGCACATACAGCTTAAATAATCCAACAAGCACACTAATCCCAGCTCCAACTACAAATACCCACCACGATTCCCTCCCTGATTCACCCATATCCGCTTTCACCCAATCGCTAATCAAAGATAACAAATACTTTACTCAAACCATGGAACCCGATGCCGATGAATTCTAAAAACACTTTTCGCATTCCCAACACTGACTCCGCACTTCGAGTGTTGAACCGTCCAAGCTCGTCCGGATTGCGGAGTCAATACTATATACCACCTTCAAACCTCACGCATTCCGACGGCGTCGTTGCTCGTGGGTCGAAGCACTCAGGAACCCCACTTGTCCTGGTTGGGTCGACCCTCGGTCAGCGGAGTCGCAATGTTAATTCAACGAACATAAAATCTTCCACCACTAACTTCTCACAATATAACACAGCTTATATTGGAAAGAGGTGTCCTACATCATCGTCTTTATTTAAGATTCTCCAGTGGAATCTAAACGGTTATTTTAATAATTCTCACGAGCTACAATTATTAATAAATGACCTAAGACCTTCCGTAATAACTCTTCAAGAGACCCACTTACCGGCAAATTACACTCCATTCGCACCCAAACAATATACGCCTTACTTCCATAACCTAACTGCAAACACCTCTGCAAAACAAGGAACCGGATTATTAATTCACCAATCCATACCCCACATACCTGTAGCCCTTCCTAACTCTAATATCTCCGCGGTAGCTGTAGAAATTCACCTCGATATTGTAATTACAATTATATCCATGTATATTCCCCCCACTCACCCATTCACTGCGGCAGATATAGAAAATATTATCAACCCAATCCAAACACCGATCCTGTTAACAGGTGACTTCAACTCCTGGAGCCCACTTTGGGGTTCTTCGGTATGCAACACCCGAGGGAAACAAATCGAACGCTTTCTGATGAACTCAAATCTGTCTCTCTTAAACGACGGCAGCCCTACCCACTTTTCTACCCATACGACTTTCACGAACATTGACCTTACATTTATATCACAGCAACTTCTTCCCAACTCTTCATGGTAAATAACCCAGCACCTTCATGGAAGTGATCACTTCCCAATTCTTACCAGCATCCGTCTTCATTCAAACAGCACGTACATCAAACCTATCCCTAAATTTATTACTGACCGCGCAGATTGGAATATGTTCCAAAATGTAGTTACCGATTTGTTGGACAACTCACAACAAACTTTAAATGTAAACAAAGAAGCCGCTTTGCTTAATAAAGCCATACGCGCTGCAGCCAATGTTTCAGTCCCACAAACTAATAGCAAACCAAGAAAGTTCCATGTTCCATGGTGGAACCCCGAAATCAACGCCCTTCGAAAAGATAAGCAAAACTTATAGAAGCAATTTAAAAAGCAACCCTCTGATACCAACCTCATCAATTATCGCAAAGCCAACGCTATTTTTCGAAAAAAAGCAAAAGAATCTAAAAGGGTATGCTTCCAAAATTTCACAACAAACATTAATCCTTGCTCTTCCAGCAAGAAAATCTGGGCCGATATAAAAACCCTTACTGGAAACTACTCCCCCTATTATATAAAAACCCTAACATCAGAACTAGGATCTATATCCGACCCACGTAAAATTTGTGAACACTTTGGCAAAACCTGGTCCAACTATTCCGACGACTCAAATTTTCCATCCGAATTCCTGGAAGCTAAGCGAATTTCCTTAAATAGACCAATAAGTAACTATACTTTATGCCCTTCGGCAAAATGTATAGAAAAGTCAATTAATTCACTTGAATTAGAAAGCTCCCTAACTTCTGCCAAAGGTAAAACACCGGGTTTCGACCGAATTTCCTATCCTGTGCTTAGGAACTTACCGCCAGCTGCGAAACAACGCATCTTAGGATTATTTAATATAATATTTGAACAAGGCACCATACCACAAGCATGGAAAACAGCTATCACTATTCCAATCCCCAAACCTGGCAAGCATGCTACGGATACCAAAGGGTATAGACCCATTTCTCTGCTTCCTTGCACCGGCAAACTGCTGGAAAAAATCATCTCCAACAGGCTGCTTTGGTACATTGAAAAAAAGAGCCTAATTAATAAAAACCAAGTTGCTTTTAAACACGGGCGAAGCACATTCGACTCTATATTGCACATAGATGAAAAAATTGCAACCACCCTTTCTTGCAAAAACCACCTTTCAATTCTATCATTGGACTTCGAGAAAGCCTTTGACCGCATTGGCACTCATATCGTCATTAACAAATTAATAAAATGGAGGGTCGGGCCCAAAATAATCTCGTACATAAAATCGTTTCTATCAAACAGAAAATTCAGAGTCAAAACCAACAATACGTACTCCAGGGTCTTTGATTTAAGCAATGGAATCCCGCAAGGCTCCCCCCTCTCAGTGACACTCTTCATTATTGCTTATAACGATATAAGCGAAATAATTGCAAAGTTTAAAGTAATCGACCATGTTCTGTATGCCGATGATTTAATTATTATTGCGAAATGCGACCAAATAAACCGTACAAAGCAAAGATTTCAATCCATCCTCGAAGATCTGAGCGACTGGTGCACATTATCAGGGTCTATTATATCCCCAGATAAAAGCAAACACTTACACATTTGCAAAAAAAACTAGCTGCAGTAACTTCAGTATTACATTTACAGGCCTATTAATACCTAATGTTAAATATTTAAGCATCCTAGGCGTAATATTTGATGATAAATTTAATTTTAAGCCTCATTGTCGAGAACTAAAGAATAAAATAACTGCTAGGCTAAATATTATTAGATTTTTAGCTTCCAAAAATAGTCTTGTTCACGTCAATTCACTTGTTCATATAGTAAGATCCATATTATTATCTAAGATCGACTACGGATTGGCAGTTTATGGGAAATGCAGCAAATCAACTCTACAAACATTAAAAGCAACCTATCACGCAGCCATCAGATCAGCGCTAAGAGCTTTCAGAACCACACCAATAATAAATATGCTCACCGAATGCGGCCTCCCGACCATCGAAGACCGCAGAGAGGTTTTAACTGCACGCCTCGCACCCAAAATCTGCGAATCTTATAAATCCCCGATTACCGATGATGCAAAGAGAATAAAAAAACGCAAAAAGATACCCAAATATCCATCCAGCATCTACATCGCACTAGACCTTGCAAAAAATATAGGTCCCCAACCTGTGTTAAAACCTACTCCCATCGAAAGTTTCCATCCCTGGTTACTACCCCAGGACGCCATAAACACAAAATTACTTAAAACACCCAAAACCTCAACACCGTAGGAAACTCTCATTCAACTTCATAACGAAATGATGAGCTTTTACAAAGAAAACTCTTGGGATATACTTTACACCGACGGATCCAAAAGCGAAGCTGGTACTGGCTATCTGCTAACGGCGAGATAATTCTTGCGGAAAAAATACCAAGTTATTTCTCTATATTATCCACGGAAACCTTGGCAATATATAAAGCTACAGAACTGGTAAAAATGTCTCGAAAAAATGCCGTAATCTGTACCGACAGCCTCTCTACCCTGAACGCTCTACGGAATGTAAGAAACCGCTCTGCGGTCATAAACAAAATTCGGGACAACATCATCAAAAAGAAACTAAAATTGATTGTCCTCTGGGTCCCCGGACACTCGGGAATCAAGGGGAACGAACTTGCAGACAGTGCAGCCCGAAATGTATCTGCAGAAGCGAACACCACATCGTATCCGCCTACAAAAAAAGACTTTAACAAATTAATCAACTCACATTACGAGCAGAAACGGAAACTATTGTGGAACCAATACTCGCACCTATACTCACACCTTAACCCGTATGGCGATCCGGCAACATACCCAACTAAAACAACAATGCATAAGAACAGGTGCTTTCTAAGGCTCCGACTTGGACACACACAATTCTCCCACAGCTACTTGCTCAACAAGGAAAACCCACCCAATTGCAATCTCTGCCAATCCCGTATTTTAACAACCAAACATTTTATTTTTGAATGTCCAAAGGTAAAAGAACTTAATACCAAATTGTTTAACAAAAAACTTCCCGAAATGTTAAAATATCCATCTATTGTAAATATAAATAGTGTTTATAAAAAAGTAGAAGAAACTAAGATAGTTATATAATATTTAAGATTTAATTGACGATGGGACGCGGGGGGAAATCACGAGCTGGCTAATTGACTTTCTTGGTCACATTAATCCTATTCGTGGATCTCTCTGCTCCCAATTGTCTCCCACCTCTGTATGATAATATATATGTGGTGACAGTGATTACCACATTCAAAAACAAACAACAAGCGAGCAGTTACCATACCACCGAAATACGGTTTCCGCATCAGGCGACAACAGCGACAACAACAACGACTTGCAATAACCGTCCACCGGCAAAAGCAAAACGGCGAACAAAAGAAAAGAATAGCTGACACGAGATGTTCTATCGGTGAGTCGTCGCACAGCATCCAACGAGTTCACTCGCGCGCAAATTAATAAATTTATAATTCGTTCTTGTAATAAAATTCAATAGTAATTTGTATTACGTAGTTGTTTTATTTGCCCGGCACAATTTATTCATCTTTTTCAAGTGAGTGGCCACGCGACCACCACACTGGTGACCCTGAGTTAGTTCTTGAAACATTCTTCCGAATATATTTTTTTTCTCTCTCTACGCAGTGAACTCTCGCGATAAGAAATTTTTTTTTGATATTTATCCGAACATTTCCTTACCTCGCGCGTTGCAGTTATTCCAATTCCCCCTGTGTCTTACCATGGCAACTTCGTCTATCGGAAATGAAGCACCTCATGCTTCCACAATGGCTGTACCAACGCCCGCCACCACAACGGTTGCACCACCTGACGTCAGAGCCCCTCCATTTAGCGCTGAAAGACCAGCACTGTGGTTCGCACAACTGGAAGCACAGTTTGTCAATCGCGGCATTACCTCCGAAAGCGATAAATTTTTCCGAACAATCCCTTTGATCGACACACGCTCTGCGTCAGAAGTTGAGGATTTAATTATAAACCCGCCAGCAAACACGCCGTACCAAACTTTAAAAACTACGCTTATTTCACGTTTTTCCAAATCCAAAGAGGCAAAAATTTTGCAATTGTTGGACAAGGAAAACCTGGGAGACCGTACGCCGTCTCAACACTTACGACGCCTCAGAAGCTTGGTGCCGGATATAGACGAGGAAGTGTTGAAAGCTCGCTGGTTGTCCCATCTCCCAGCACAAACACAGGCCTGCCTCGTGGCGCAGACATCATCTTCCGTCACCGCACTAGGCGACCTGGCAGACAAATTGCACGAAGTTTTCTCGCCCCATAACGTAGCTGCGGTCGCAACCTCAGATCTTCACCAACAGCTGTCCGACATCGCCAAACAAGTAGCCGCCCTTTCCTCTACAGTTGCTGATTTCCAAGCGTCAACTAGGACATCACGATCGAGAAGCCCCAACCAGCAGAGTAGACCCAGAAGCAGATCCCGAACCAGGCAAGTACCATCCAATTCAAATTTTTGTTGGTTTCATAATAAATTTGGCAAAAATGCACGAAAGTGCCAAAGCGGGTGCACATTCTCGGAAAACTCCGCCGAGGGCCGTTAATGGCGGTACACGACTCTCAGCTAATTTCTTGCCGTCTCTTCGTTACGGATTTATCATCAGGAGATAAATTCCTGGTCGACACAGGGTCTGAAATCTCCGTCTACCCACGGCAACAAACTAAAAAATCGCTAACGCCGTTAACTTACCAGCTATATGCCGCTAACGGTTCGCCGATAAATACCTATGGCACAGTCACTCTTAGCCTTAACTTGGGTCTACGCAGGGAAACGACATGGCGTTTTATCGTGGCGGATGTCACACGTCCTATCATAGGGGCCGATTTTTTTAGCCATTTTGGTTTGCTTGTCGACCTCAAACAACTACGTGTCATCGACGAAACCACGGGCTTATTCGCTAGTGGAAAGCTCTCTACAGCACAGGTGGCATCAGTGCGAACCAACCTAGCTGACGTCGAAGCACCATACGCGTCACTCCTACTGCGTTACCTTCCAATCACTCAACCGGGTCAAGCGTTCAGATTAAAGCAATATTCGACTGAACATCACATTAAAACCACGAACGGCCCTCCCGTTTCGAGTAGAGCCAGACGGCTTGCCCCTGATCGGTTAAAGATTGCCAAGATGGAATTTGAAAAAATGCTGAAACACGGCATTGCACGTCGCTCGGACAGCCCATGGTCCGCGCCGCTACATCTAGCTCCCAAAAAGTCCGGTGATTGGCGTCCCTGCGGCGACTATAGGCGTCTAAATGACCGCACAATACCTGACTCTTACCCCATACGCTACCTGGAGGATTTCGCAGCAAACCTGCATGGAAAAAATATTTTTTCAACTATCGACCTGGTTCGGGCGTTCAACCAGATACCAGTAGCAAGTGAAGACATCCCAAAAACGGCAATCATTACCCCTTTCGGACTCTTCGAGTTCCCTCTAATGACGTTTGGTTTGCGCAACGCAGCGCAAACTTTCCAAAGATTCATGGACGAGGTAACTAAGGACCTTCCATTCGTCTTTACATATATCGATGATATCCTGGTCGCATCAGATAGTCAATCGCAACACCTCGAACACCTTAGCATTTTATTCCAACGCCTTCAAGATGCCGGTCTCGTAATAAATGCCACAAAATCACTGTTCGGTAAAGCCAAGTGTCATCCAGCGGAATTTCTCCTCTCGCGGAGAGGGTTTCTGCGATTTTGAATTTCCCACGACCTCAGACGGTTAAGAAACTACGGGGATTTCTCGGTACCATTAATTTCTACCGAAAATTCATTAAGGGAGCAGCACAACTATTAGCTCCAATGAATAAAGAACTCGAGGGTCCGAAAATAAGAGGCTCACAACCAGTAATGTGGACGACCGCGTTAGAAAAATCCTTTGAAGATTGCAAGCAAGCTCTCGCGTCTGCAGCTCTTTTGGCCCATCCCAACATCAACACCGAATGGTCAATATTCACCGATGCATCGGAAACAGCGATTGGAGCAGTGCTGCAACAACGTTGTCACGCCGAGTGGCAACCCCTAGCTTTCTTCAGTCGAAAACTTTCCCCGTCGGCTACCAAAAAGTCCACCTATGACCGCGAACTAAATTCGATTTACGAGGCAGTCCAGCATTTTCGGCACATTTTTGAGGGACGACACGTTGTCATATACACGGACCATAAACCCCTAACCCATGCATTCAAACAACGACCTGAGCGCGCTTCTCCATGGCAGTTCCGAAGACTGGATTTTATCAGCCAGTTCACAACTGACATCAGACACGTCGCCGGTGCAGACAACATTTCTCGGGTAGATGAAATCGCGTTGGCAGTTTCTGCGGAAACACTGGCAAAGGCCCAAATTAATGACCAACAACTTCGCGAAATTCGCGACAATCCAGACTCGTCACTACAACTCCGCCGACTTACACTGCAAAACCCCGAACTCGAACTTTATTGCGACGTTTCGTCAGGATCTGTTCGCCCATTTGTACCTCAGCAGTTGAGGAAACAAGTCTTCGATTCGCTGCACTCATTGTCACATCCTGGCCAGCGCGCTTCACGAAAACTCGTCGCTCAACGCTATGTCTGGCCATCGATGAACAAGGATTGTGCAAAATGGGCTAAGTGCTGCATACCATGCCAGGCAAATAAAATCACGCGACACAACATCTCGCCGTCGACAGATTCACACGATTCCCGGAAGCCATCGCTTTGGAAAATGGAACCGCTGAAACTGTCGCGCGAGCACTAGTCTCATCATGGATTTCCCGTTTCGGAGTCCCACTGCGGATCACATCCGATTTAGGCCGTCAATTCGAATCTGACATTTTCAAAGGCCTCATGAAGATTCTTGGTTCTAAACACATCAAAACAACTCCATACCACCCGCAAGCCAACGGGCTCGTAGAACGTTTGCATAGGCAGCTGAAATCAGCTTTACTGTGTCATGGAGAATCATGGTATGATGCCCTACCGGTAGTACTTCTGGGACTGCGTGCCGCATGGAAGGAAGATCTCGACACTACCCCGGCAGAACTAGTATACGGCGAACCAATTCGACTACCAGGTGAATTCCTACAGCCATCAACGACAGACACTCCAGCCCCGGAATTAGTGCGCATTTTGCGCAACCATTTCAGGGAACTTACACCCAAGCAGATGTCCCGCCATGGCCAACGAGGTGTTTTCATTTTCAAGAACCTTGCAGACACCTGTCATGTCTTTGTTCGACACGACCACATTAGACAGTCATTTGCTTCACCCTACGACGGTCCCTATCCAGTCACAGAAAAACATGACAAATATTTCGTCGTCTCCATTAAAGGAAAAAAAACTTCTATCTCCGTTGACCGGTTAAAACCCGCATATTTCCTACAAAGCGACCTAATGGACAACGGAAGTCAACCCTCGCAGAAAGCAAGTCCACAGCCTTCGACTAGCTTAACATCAACAAGCAGACCGCGCAAACGTGTGCGTTTTGCGCTATAAACCAAAATTTGATTTTTTTTTTCTCTCTATCGTTGTGTTTCAAAATTTGCACATTAATCTCTCATTTTTTCTTTCTCCGCAGTAGGGGAGATATGTGGTGACAGTGATTACCACATTCAAAAACAAACAACAAGCGAGCAGTTACCATACCACCGAAATACGGTTTCCGCATCAGGCGACAACAGCGACAACAACAACGACTTGCAATAACCGTCCACCGGCAAAAGCAAAACGGCGAACAAAAGAAAAGAATAGCTGACACGAGATGTTCTATCGGTGAGTCGTCGCACAGCATCCAACGAGTTCACTCGCGCGCAAAGTAATAAATTTATAATTCGTTCTTGTAATAAAATTCAATAGTAATTTGTATTACGTAGTTGTTTTATTTGCCCGGAACAATTTATTCATCTTTTTCAAGTGAGTGGCCACGCGACCACCACATATACATTATAAATACCAGCCGATAGCCCCTGTAGCTAGTGCTGTAAATTATATTAGTACTGTAAATTTATTTTACTTATTAATAAAATATAATAATAATAAATAATACAATCAAAGAAACGGCTTCGAAACTGCAAATCGCACTGAATAAGATAGACGCATGGACGAGGGACTGGGGAATTGCCCTCAACGAAACTAAATCTGTCCACGTGAATTTCACGTATAAGAAAAAGAATGACTTGTTAATTTTTCTAAACTTGGCCCGAATACCCTTTGCAAACGAGGCCAAATACCTGGGAAAGACACTCGACGCAAAGCTGAAATAGAATTCGCACGTAAAAATGAACCGTAAAGAACTTGATATCAAATGTAGAGAAATGTACTCGGAATTCCAACAATCGAAGCTGAAACTAGAAGCTTCGCGAGAAAGCATAAAAACCGACTAATCGGACATATAAATAATACAGTCCGCCGACTACAAAGAACGAAACCGTTCGACTTGGCAAGATAAAATACAACCGCGTCTAAATTGCGGAACATGCAGGATCTTTCATTGGAAAGTAACCTGCCAAAAGTTGTTATTTCGTGATAGAAAAATTGCTCGATAAGTTATATCTTATACCATTCCCACCAACGTGATTTAGCTAAATCCACTTGATTTAGCTAAATCATCTCATTAATGATGTGATTTATCATACATTTTCATGATTACTAATTACGTAATTTAGACGTGTTTAAGTTTTAATTACGTGCAAATCCACAGAAAATAAAATAGAACATACAAAAAATAGAATCGAACAGACCTGTTATCGACTTCAGCTGTTCACGCAAAAACAAACTGTCAAAAAATTAAAACTAAAAATGCAGATAGTAATTGTTTTCATCATTTTTGGATCTATTCTGGTGGATATTATATATTATATCCAAAGCATTTGAACTCATTTAAAATTGTTGCGGGTAATTTTTCTTTTGTACTTTATTGAAACTTTATTGTACGATATTGAAAGTTTGCCAACTAAACACTTAAAAGTTCGGTGGGAACGCCTATCGTGATTTGTAAATTACTTCAGCTAAATCACGTTGGTGGGAACATGGTATTAGTTGCAGTATCTAACATAACACGGAAGGGTGGTAAAAATCAGTAAAAATCTGACACTACTATAAGCACGCGCTTCCTATTCTCATAGTGTCTTTAGAAGATTTTCACCTACCCTCGGGGAAAAAAAAAATTCTTCATTTCCTTAATACTTTTCTCTCATATTTCCTGGCTTTTTTTCATTTCCTCCAACCTTTGTGTGTTTCTGTTTTCTATCGCCTCCAGTAGTGCTTTTATTTCAACTTCGTTCTGTTTCAATCCTTATACTCCCTTAAGTGTTTTGTGTTCATGTCTACACTGTTCTGAATCTCCTTGACCACCTTATCCATATTTTGCATGTACAGCATGCAATCATCGCACATGTATCTTACATTTTTATTGGTTCCCAGCGCGTTGCTTGTAAATTCATCCAGTCCAGAACATTTTACGCTACAGTGAAACACCTTACCGCACACACCTTGGCAGATCACACCTGTTTCGCCTCGAATCAGCAGCCTACATCCGCTGCACCTGGACATCTTTACTTGTTTTTTTTTTGCTTTTTTTGTGTTTACGCATTCAAAATGAATTGGGAAATACAAAAAAAAAACTTATAATTAAAAGCTTTTTACATTATAAAAATAAATAAATAAAAATATCACTACTCAGACTTGTTATTCTATGCTCAAACGTCAAACGTTGTCGATCTTCTTAACCACTCAACTGATTTCAATGAAATTTTGTGGGTTTGTATGGTTATATGGAAAGATATATTTTGAATTTTTTCAACTAAATTCTCATTAAAGTGAATACTTTATGGGCACTTTGGAGTGCCTGAAGAAGCTAGGTTTTATACAGACACTATACTACTGAATCAGTTGACGATATGAACACAAAATGTAAACAAAAACTCTCGAAATAGAAATAGAAAACTTTGGATTGGATATATTAATGAATACAATTATCTACTGCGCCGTATTGAGATTATAATATTATAAAGATTTGATTTTTAAATTAAATTTCTCTTGAAATTCAACTACATACAACACAGTTCAACAGCAAGAAATGTGCATGCAGGACAGCAGATCTTCCAATTTTTTTGTTTTTGCAAAAGGTATTATTATTATTATTATTATGTATTTATTAACAGGTAATTAAAATTACAAGGTAATATTAAAAATTTACTGAGCCTAGCTGCGAAGACTATTGGCTCTATAGTTTGTTAGTGTTTATATAGTTAGCTGTAGTTACAAAGTTTGAAATAATTTCAATATTAGCAGGACTAGGGTTACTGAGTATTTCGTATATTGAGTTGTCTTTGATTATATTATTGATGATGGGTCTCAGTTCCGTACAGTTCTTCAAGATATGCGTTATGTTCAGTGCAGTGTTGCAGGTGGTACAGGTTGGAGGGCTGTTTTTGGTCAGCAGGTAGTTATGAGTAGCTGAAGTGTGTCCGAGTCGTAATCGCACAAAGTTTGAAATTTTATGTTTGGGGATTTTTGTGGGGTATACTGGGTTCACTCTCTCAGGATTTACTTTTTTGTAGTGATGGTGGTATAGACTCCAATCATTTTTGATTCGGGTTTTTGTGGCTTCTTGAGTAAGCTTTAACAAGTCTCCTTTGGTATATATGTCAAATCTGTACACCGGGGCGTTTTTGGCAGAGTTAGCTGCGATATCAGCGTTTTCGTTTCCTTGGATCCCGACATGCCCAGGAGTCCACATTAGCTTGATTTTATTTGGTGATTTGATAAGTTGGAGTCTGATTTTTGATATGAGCTCAGTGTTGTTGTTAGGGTTATTGATCGCGTTTAGTACCGATATGCTATCAGAGCATACAATATGTTTTCCTTGGCAATTTTTTGCTATATTTGTGGCTTGAAGGATAGCGAAAGCTTCTGCTGTAAATATTGACACGAAATCAGGTAGGTTACCAATGGAGATGATGGATCCATTTTCAAGTGAGACAGCAAATGATGTGTGTTCTGTAGTCGTTGATCCATCAGTGAAAATAAGGTTCCACCCATCTGATTTTAACTCTGAGGAGATGCTGACGAAGAGTTGACAGTAGGCTGTATTGCTGGTGTTTGCTTTTTTGTGGTTGGCTAGGGTCAGTATGATAGATTCTGGGTTCATTAACCATGGGGGATATCGTGGGGCAGCAATCTGTTTTAGCCTAAGTGGGATGTCTAGCAGAGATGCTTTTTCGAGTATGGTAGCTATGGCAGATGGTATCCTCTTTGTCAGCTTATAATCCTTTTACGTTCTGATCGATAACTGAATTTTTGGAGAAAACTAGTTTCGCCGATAGTTTTAATGTGATAGCGTCTCTTCGTTCCTCAATGCTCATTAGTCCGGCTTCTGCTAAGATGTTTTTTATTTGGGTAGTAGGGAAAGCGTTTATGCTTCTTCTGGCGGCTTGGTGGTATTGGGGTTTTTTCAATGTTGATTGTGGGCAATACCCATATAAATATATAACCCATAGTCAATTTTACTTAAAACTAACATTTTCGTTATGCTTGTTAGAGTGTTAATATGAACATTGCTTTTTTTACAGGCTAAATATCTTATAATATTGGTTCTTGCAGCTAGGGATTTCTTTAGTTCTAAACAGTGTTGTTTCCAAGAGTACTTTTTATTAAAAATTAGTCCTAAAATTTTTAAGTTACAAACGTTTTCGATTAATATGTCGTTTACAATTATGTTAAGTTGAGGACAGTTCTGTTTTTGACAAATATGGAGCAATTTGCATTTTTGTATTGAAAGTTTGGCACCTGATCTTCGATTGCGAGTTGAAATGCCATTTTGTTTCTATTTATCTCATTAGCTTTACATAATATATATATATCGTCCGCGTAAATGCAGTGATCTAATAATTGGTGCTTTGATAAAATTGTGTTAATGTCGTCAAAAGCAATTATAAACAAGACCACCGATAGAGGTGATCCCTGAGGAATGCCGTTGTGCAAAGGGTAGTTCCGAGAGTAGGTGTTATTTGATTTAATGCAGAATTTCCTATTTGTTAGAAATGATTTAACGTAACTATATATTTTTTTTCCAATGCCCCATTTTTTCAATTTGTTTAGGATAACATGAAGGCCTACTCTATCGAAAGCATTTTCAAAGTCAAGGGTGAGAATTGAGATGTGCTTTTTGGTTGATAATGCTTTCGAAGTGAAGAAGTCAATGTGCAGTAGAGCATCAACGCATCCTCTGTTGGCTTTAAATGCTACCTGATTGGGGCTGATAAGCTTATTTGTTTCAGCATACCATAGTAGGCGTTTAGCAATAATTTTTTCCAGGATTTTCGACAGGCATGGGGTAAGAGAAATTGGGCGATATCCTTCAATTGAGGTCTTTTCTTTCTTAGGTTTTGGGATAGGTAATATTGTAGCCGTTTTCCAGGTTTGGGGGATAATAGCAGTATTTAGAATATTGTTGTATAGGCATATAATTCGTTAGTGTCTTGGGGGAGATTTTTCAGCATGGGGTAGGATATCCTATCCCTACTTGGAGTTTTGCCTTTCATTTTGTTTAATGAAGTTTCAAATTCGAGAAACGATATTTTTTGTTCAATGCGCAGAGCAGTCGGGTTGGTTGGATGTTGAGGTGGGATACTGTTAAGTATATTGAATTTTTCATCAATAAATGAATCGGAAAAATTCTTGTTTTCCGAAATCTTACACCAAGTTTGTGCGAAAAAGTCGCATATTTCAGGGGGATCTGTTATAATACCATTAGTGGAGTTAATACTATTAATTGAGAGTGAAGTGGAATTTCCGGTCAGACGGCGAATATTTTGCCATATCTTAGCAGGGGAGGAGTTGGGGCTTATAGTTGAGGTGAATTCGTAAAAACTTTTTGTTTTAGATTCCTTGAGTAATCTTCGAAATTTAGCATTTGATTTTTTGTAATTTATGAGATTTTCCGTGGTGAAGTTCTTTTGGAAGTTTTTTAGGGCAACCATTTTTTCATTCCGTAGTGCTGTTAACTCGGAGTTCCACCAAGGTATAACGTGACTACGTTTTATTGGGGCCGTTTGAGGGATGGAAGCATTTGCGGCAGTTCTGATCGCGTTTTGCAGCAGGGCGGCTTCTTTGTTATTGTTTGGGAATATTCTGTAGTTTTTTTACTAAAGAGCTTCCAATTGGACAGGTTTTTGAATTTAGGATTGAATGTTTTTGATTTGTTAAGGCGCGCGTTAAAGGCTGTAAGTATCGGGAAATGGTCACTGTTATTGAGATCGTCTAAAGTCCTCCAAATTGTTTTTGGGAACAGCTCAGGTGAGCAGCATGTTACGTCGATGTGCGTAAGTGTATTGTGCGTTGAAAGGTGGGTAGGGGATCCATCGTTCAAGATAACAAAGTTTGCGTTCAGGAAGAAGTTTTCTAGTACGTGACCCTTTTTATTAGTGTTTGGGGAGCCCCATAATATACTCCATGCATTGATATCGCCTCCGAATATGATAGGGGGATGGACTTGGTTTATGATATTAATCAAGTCGTTCTTATTGAATGTACTTTTTGGAGGGAGGTATAAGTTTACGTATGTGAACTTTGTTGTGAGTTGTATCTCGACCGCTAGGACTTGTAAGTTTGATTTTAGAGATACGATTTTATGAGGTGTGTTTGTTCTAATCAGCAGTGCTACACCTTGATTGTGTGTGTCATTAATTGGTAGATTATGAAAGTAGCCTTTGTGGTGGTTGGGTGTTGTGTGAATAGGGATGGGCATCTGATTGGCATCAACTTGGCGATGTCCAGTGTCGCAACTATCTCACACTCACCAATTGTGCTTATTTTACCTCCCAGTGGTCACCACCGGGTACTGGTCTATGTCCACCCGGACTTGACTTGCTAAACTTATAAGCGCGAGTGTTGAACACGAAGAAAATAGCAACACTATAATGCTCTGTCGGATTGACTGTCTGCTCGAGTCTCAGAAGTCTAACATGAGCCCCTCAGAAAGAGGACGTACGGCGTATGAATTTACATAGCTGAATCAACGGTGGCGTCAACAGTCAACATGGCAGATACCTCAATGGGCTACTCTGACGTATTTGGAGCTGAGGTCATTGAGGATTTTCAACACTAGTCAGGGTGTTGAAATAGAGATGGAAGAAGATGGAAGAGCCCTTAATGGGTCAACGGCAGCTCTCACATCCCCGCAGCGGGTTACTGACTCCGGAATATTCCGGCTCCTTTTGTCCAAGGGGTCGCAAAAAGGGCCTGGTCCTCCAGGTTGGGGGTTGTACGCCGGGGTAACTGCCCGACTACGTAAAAATGACATAGTTGCGAAGCATCAACAAGCCTCGGATACGGATGATCTTACTGTTGACGAAACTGGCAAACGATTAAAGGACAACGAATTTCGGATCTGTACGTGGAATGTTAGGTCCCTTAACAGACCGCGTGCAGCCGAACAATTAGCGGAAGCCCTGAACCACTATAAAGCAGATCTAACCGCCATCCAAGAAGTGCGATGGGATGGCCCGGGCAAAAAGAGGATGAAAAACTGCAATATTTATTACGGCGACTGCTATCGGCAACAAAAACAGCGCTTATTCGGATGTGGATTCGTCGTTGGCGCCAGACTTAGGCAAGAAGTCTTAAGTTTCAACTATGTAAACGAGCGCATCACGACAATCCGCATCAAGGCTAAATTCGGCAACATTAGCTTAATATGCGCGCACGCCCCCACCAAAGAAAGGTTCTACGAGCTCCTGGACCACACTTACGAGCAATGCCCTAGCTATGACATTAAAATTGTCTTAGGCGATTTTAACGCCAAGCTAGGAAGAGAGGGCATCTTTGGTAGTACTGTCGGAAAGTACAGCCTACACGACACCACCTCCGACAACGGATTTAGGCTGATCGATTTCGCGGCGGGGCGAAATGTTGTCATAGCTAGCACACGGTTCCCGCATCTCGATATTCACAAAGGCACATGGAGATCTCCTGATCAATCAACCGTCAACCAGATTGACCACGTTGCGATCGACGCAAGGCACTCCTCCAGTATTATGGATGTCCGAACGTTCCGAGCGGCCAACATTGACTCGGACCACTACCTTGTTGTAGCCAAGGTACGACTCCGGATATCCCGAACGCCGCCAAGACAAGTAAATACTGTGAGGAAGTTTGACGTCGGACGGCTACAATCGCAAGAGATCACCAGATCCTTTTCCGATCGAGTCTCTCTCAATCTCTCAAGAGGTCCTATGCAGCCAGCATCAAGTATTGAAGACCAGTGGCAACATTGCCAAAAAGCCATCAGAGACGCCGCCTCTGATGTGCTGGGTTTCACCCGACCACCACAACGAAACCCCTGGTTCGACGACGAGTGCCGGCAAGCACATGCAGCGAAGCAAGAGGCATACAAAGCGGCGCTGCAAAGGAGGACAAGAGCTGCTCGTGAGCTCTACGTGCAGAAGAGAAGAGACGAACACCGGCTTCTAAGGAGAAAAAAGAAAGAGCATGAGAAGCGCGCGATCGAGGAAATAGAGAGATGTTACAACAGGAATGAGGTTCGGAAGTTCTACCAGAGGGTAAAAAGAACCTCACAAGGCTACAGAACCCGAACCGAAGCCTGCAAGGACGAACAAGGGAACATCGTAGTAGAATCGCAGTCGATGCTGAGGATATGGAAGAACTACTTCTGCAGACTGTTTAACGGCGATGACGACTTACATTCCGCTGTCAGGCAGAATGAACCGTTCAACCTGGACGATGAGGATCAACAATACCGTCCACCCGACTTGGACGAGGTTAAGATAGCTATATCTAAACTGAAGTCCAACAAAGCCGCTGGAGCAGATGGCCTAGCCGCCGAGCTGTTCAAAGCGGCAGGCGATGACTTGGTTAGGAGCATGCACCAACTCATCTGTAAAATATTGTCGGAGGAAAGTATGCCCGATGAATGGAACCTCAGTATTGTTTGCCCGATCCTCAAGAAAGGAGACCCTCTGAACTGCGCCAATTACAGAGGTATCAGTCTTCTAAACATTGCCTACAAGATCTTATCTGCCGTTTTGTGTGAACGCCTGAAGCCTTTCGTAAACAACCTGATTGATCCATATCAGTGTGGCTTCAGGCCAGGAAAGTCCACCATAGACCAAATATTCACACTGCGGCAGATCTCGGAGAAAACCCAGGAACTTCAAATCGATACCCACCACCTTTTCATCGACTTTAAGGCCGCCTATGACAGCATTTATAGGGACGAACTATACAGAGCAATGTCTACTTTTGGCATCCCTGCCAAACTCGTCCGTTTGTGCAGGATGACGATGGAGAATGCACGCTGCTCCATCAAGGTCGGTAAAGAACTTACCGAGACCTTCGATGTCAAAAAAGGATTTAGACAAGGCGATGCGCTGTCATGTGACTTCTTCAACATCGTTCTTGAAAGAATAGTGCAAAACTCAAACGCCAACACCAGAGGCACTATCTTTCAAAAGTCCGTCCAATTACTCGCATACGCCGATGACATTGACATAATTGGCAGAACGCAGCGTGATGTTAAGGGCGCGTTTGTGAGTATTGAGACTGAGGCGGCGAAGATGGGTTTGGCGGTTAATGAAGGCAAGACGAAGTATATGCTGTCAACTAAAAAGGACACCCAACACCGACGGCTCGGACAGAACGTCGCAATAGACAGATATAACTTTGAGGTGGTTAAGGACTTTGTCTACCTAGGCTCCGCTATGAACTCAGACAACGACACCAGCGCTGAGGTTAAACGTAGAATTACTCTTGCCAATCGCTGTTTCTTTGGGCTAAGAAGGCAATTGAGTAGCAAAGCCCTCTCCCGAACAACTAGAGTGACCCTTTATAAGACCCTTATCATCCCAGTTCTGCTATATGGCGCAGAGGCATGGACGCTATCAAAAGCGGATGAGGTAACTCTCGGTTGTTTCGAGAGAAAAATTCTTCGTGTTATTTTTGGTCCCGTCTGCATTGACGGTGAATGGAGAAGGAGATTTAACGACGAACTGTACGGGCTGTACAGCGATATCGACCTAGTCGTGAACAGTGAAGGTCCAACGGCTGAGGTGGCTGGGTCATGTAGAGCGAATGGACACGAATGCTCCGACCCGGAAGATCTTCGAATCCATACCCGAGGGAAGGCGCAGTAGAGGAAGACCGCGACTCAGGTGGCGCACGCAAGTGGAAGGGGACCTTAACCAACTTAGCGTGCGAAACTGGAGACAGCTAGCTAAAGATCGCGCTGGCTGGAGACGCTTGTTGGTTGAGGCCCAGGTCCACCCCGGACTGTAGCGCCACCTTAAGTAAGTAAGTAAGTTATGAAAGTAGCCTTTAAAGGCTTTTGGGTAGAGTGGGGTGTAATTGAAAGGACAGCGTGAAGCAGTCGGGCTCTCTACAGAGCCCGACTGATTCAATTCTCGAATTGCAGAGTCATTGTTTTGGTTAATCTTTTTATAATTGCATGTCGACATCATGTGTTTCAGTGTTATTTGTAATACAGTAATCGTTGTTCTCCAAAAGTGTTTGGGTGACAGTTGATAAAGGTGAATAGGTGCGTGCGGAGGGGGATTTAGAGTTATAGTTTGTGGTTCGAGTAGGTGAAAATTGGTTATTTATGTTGGTTTTTAAGAGGGGTTGTGGAGAGTTCGAGCTGGCCTGAGAGGATTGAGAGGAGGTAATGTTAGAGTTTGATGTAATGGGGGGTGTCGCAGTGGCAGCAGAAGGCTTGTCACTTGAGTTTGAATATGATTTGGAATGAGTCGGTGAAGAGTTTGGGTTTGATAATGTGAGAGCAGATTGAGTTGCAGTTGGAGTTGCATTGGGCTTGGAGGTGTTTACTTTTGAGTTTGAGTATGATGTGAGTTCAGGTTTATTTATGTTTCTGACTTTTTCTGTTGTGTTGGTATTTACTTTAACGCTATTTGTGTGTGGTGTTGTGTTTTTTTCTTTTGCATCGTTGTTTGTTTCTGGTGTGGACAGGGAAGGTGAGATTAGGGGGATATTATTTTGAACCTGTGAATTTGTAGTTTTCTTAATCTTTTCGGCGAAGGACTCAGTCAGAGGAGGGGTTTGAACTGAGTTCTGTTGACTATAGATCCGTTTAGCTTCCATCATTGTGCATTTCTTTGATGTTTTGATCGTGATAATCTCTTTCGCTTGTTGGGTGGGGGAGGGAGCAGTTTGCGCACATTACGCGAGTGCATTGTTCTGGTGTATGCGGTGGCAGGTTACACGATTCACATATTGTTCTGTTATTGCAGCGCTTGATTGTGTGGCCAAGTAGCTGACAGTTGCGGCAACGCATGGGGTTTGGTATATACTCGGTTATTTTGGCGGTGTAAAAACCGATATCAACTGATTTGGGGACTTGATAGAGGTCAAATGTAAAGAGCATGAGACCTGTTGCTCTTTGTTTTCCATCGTCACATTTTTTAACAAATTTATAAATTTCCGTCACACCTTGGGATTTCATTTCGCTAACAATTTCTGTTTCAGCTACGCTTAGGCATAGTGCGAACGCTATTCCTTTCGATTGGTTAAGGCGATCGTGCAGTTTTACTATCACTGGGCACACCCCAGCAAGGTCTGCTGTCTTTTGTGACTTCACAAAAATTAAAAGACTACCGTCACGAAGTTGGCTTATATTTTCATAATCTTTGCTAATGTTATCAATTGCTTTTTTGAGAAGGAATGGGCTGAGGGACGAGATGGGTTTTTCACTATTTTTCGGAGACATAATAATAAGTCGAGGATTTTTTGAGTTGGAGTGTGAGGGGAGGTCTGGGAAAATGTTTAGGGGCAAAGTGTTCTGTTTTGGTTTTTTTCTTGGCTGGAGGTCAGGGTCAGGGTCTGGGTCAAGGATTCCGAAACGACCACCTTGCTTTGGCCCGTGGGCCATTTTGGCACTTGGATGGGTACACTCACTTGAACTTAAGAAAGAGAATGAGTAAGAATTAGCGATAAGAAAGATAATACGGTTTAACGGGAGAAACCGGTTTACGCGCTTGGCGAAAAAAAAAATCACACAGTACACTGAGGTTCGATGCTATCGGCTCGAGAGTTAGTCGGTAACTGCCGAAGAAAACATAGAATCAAATCAATAAACGGAATTAAACATTTATCTTCATTAGAATATGTCTATTTGATGTCACCTAAATTAAAATCGCCCAAAGAAAACTTCATTCAGTCCAGCTGCTCCGCTGTCAAGGTCAACAGAAACGCACAGCTGTTCACTCTTTAAATCATCATATGGGAGAGTGATTGGATCAGATGTGAGCGTTTCACGCACGGCAATAGACACTCCCCCGCCACGTAGATGACCACTCTTTTTTGATCGATCATGACCTTGAGCGGTGTAGTATTTGTCGAAGATTTCAGCATTTGAGAAATTGTCATTCAACCACGTCTCGGTGATGACAATAATATCGTACTCATGTAGAGAAACGGCAAGAAAGACATCATTGATTTTGGTTCTCATTCTACCAGCATTTTGATAATAAACAGTGATTACATTTGTTGATGAAGAAAACAATAAAGAGGAACGCTTCATTGTTTATAAGTGCACATTGGGTGCATAATATCTACGAATATTAAATGTACGATATAATATTCGTAGATTAAGAAGAACTAAGCCTCACGAACTTATTATCTAAAAAATATGAGAACCCGTATTCAAATTGTAATACCTTCTCAAACGCAACTTAACGTTGAAAGTAAAATCATTTGTCGATCTTTCTTTGATTGGTCATGATTAAGGAGGTGTTTTTAGTGCGGTTAGAGTCCCACACTACTCTGGGTTTCTAGCCCCATTGTGTCTTTCAAGATTTTCACCTTCAATAACAAAAAAAAAAAAAAAACATTGGGTGCGCTTTAGTTTTTTGGCCAGTTATCAGCAATCAATGCATCGTTGATAATACATGCAGGGACACCAAGACGAAAATTGATAAATTTCGATGACGACAGATCTGCATCTCTTTTGTAAAGGCGATAGCAAGAGAGAAAATTTACCGGAACACTCAGCTTCTTCGATGCGTATGCCAGTATTGGTTCCGCTTTAGTTGTTGTGGAGAAGCGAGAGAGATGAAGCCATTTGTTTGCCGAGATTACCTCAAATTCTGTATATGCGTTGTCTTTACCGAATATTTTACGTTGATTTTTTGTGTTCCGTCTCCTATTATTCACTGTGCTCCATTACATATTCACTGGTTCGGTCAATGCGTTAGAATTAACGTTGGATAAGAGGTCATTGACATTTAAAGAACTACCCGTGGGTTCTTCACAAACAGTATTGGTGAGAGCAGTGTTTGCACTTTGCACTTGTTTGCTTTTATTGTTTTTATGAATGTTTTTTTTTTGTCTTTATTAGACATGGATAGGGTATTGACTTTTTGGTTCAGATAGACTGGTTGTAAAACAATTTTTTAACGATTGAATTTCGTCATGCAATATTTGAACAGTTTTGGTTAGTTCGGCAACTTTACGCACTAAGCCAAGAACTGGGACACTTCCACAAGCGTTACACTTCCATAAAAAATTAATACTTGACTTTAAGAAGTTCAAGGCTCTTTCAGACAAAATTGCACATTTGTCATGGAACTTCAAATCGCAAATACCGCCGCATACAATAAAGTCTTTGTTTACGATTTTATCGCACTTAGCACATTTATCGAACATTTTTATTAAAAAAGATAGTTAGCTTTGAAGAGCAAAAAAAAACACGGTTGTATACTATGGATGACAGAGACTCCTTTAACGTTAATGTTGCGTGTAACGCCAGTTGCTTTAAAATTGAAATTGTAAACCACTTCAAATACCTAGGTGTAACCATTTATTGTAACCTAAACTGGTCTGAACATACTTCAAATCTTAAGCAATATCTGCTTTCAACCATACGTTGTTTCTATCACCTGAGAAGGTATTGCTCTAATAGAACTCTACAAACAATTTATTACGGAATTTTTCAGTCAAAACTTCAATACGGTATAAGTTGTTGGAGACGCGCTTACCGGAATAAGCTTCAGCAGTTGGTTGTATTGCAAAAAGCAATTAGAAAAGATTGTAATTATCCTCGCCTTGTCCGATCTTTGGAGCTTTTTTGTCTTACGAGCATCCTTCCAGTTAGACATTTATTTTATTACAAAGTGCATAAGGGTTTCTTTATAAGGGTTGGGTATATGCAGATTCCAATTTCTGATACTTATATCCTACGCAATAGTTCACTTCATAAATGAGCAAAGATCAAATGTCATTCAACCCCGAAGCCAACAGATATTGAACGTTCAGTTAAATGATAAATACGAATTCACATTTGGAGATACATACAAAAAAAATAAAAAATCAGACCCAACGACTCAAGAATAAAAATATTAATGATGAACACGTTGGAAACCGAACAACGCAAAAACATCGAAGATCTTGATTTTGAATGGGATAAGTTGGGCAATTTCATCCTGGTATCCAACCAATGACATAATTAAAGGCAGATTAAATACACTGCAATCCGTCATTGATCTGTCACTGAAACATGGAAGAAAAACAATCTATTTTTAAAATATGTAGGGAATACAATGATTTATTTTTTCTTGAAGTCGATAACGCAGATTGAACAACAGGTCGAAAATGGTATTGAACATCTTTTAGACAAAGAGTACAATAAATGCTTATACAGTAATTTCCCGGATTCAGGGAAAATGTAAACCATTTTCAACGCATTTGCCCGAAGATCGCAATTACGAAAATCCCGCTTAGGTGTAATACCGAGGCAATAAGGAAAACCCCTCTTTATAGCATTGCAAGGGCAATAAAGCATTGAACATTAATCTTACAAATGTCTTTGATTTTATTAAATCTGTAATTAATTAAAGACTTTTAAGATTATGTTTTATTACATACTCGTTCAAAAATACATTTGTTAATACAGTCAATTTTTTTTTATTTTAATAAAAACCTACTGCGGAAAGATCCAATCTACTGCATTATCTACTGCGCTCCTCTTCTCTGAAGTGGCAACGCTGGTGCTGTCTGACTTCATTACAAGAATTTTTTCTCTGAAATACTCATTGCGGGCGATTTCAATATCCACAATTCTGACTGACCCGAAGGAGTTTATGTACAGAATACAGATCATTCTGAGTTAAACCCAGCTTGTTAATGAGCCCACACATAGACATTGACGGTCAAAATGCCAACATATTGGACTTGTTTCATACCACCCATTCTAAAAAATACTCTATTGATGGATTATCACCTCTATGCTCGTCTGACCACTGCATCATATCAGCTAATTTCTCGTACCTCGTTAACAAAGTTAAGGAAAAAAATCCGAAAAGAACTGTATGGCAATACGAAAAAGCCAACTTGGGCGGATTAAACAGATAAAACTAATCGGAGACACGAATATCGCGAATTCTATAAATTAGCTTGAACATCGCAGAAATGTTTTTTCACTGTTTTATCGGTTCTTAAAAACCAGTGCTCAACCGAAATGGCCAGCCCCAATACTCGCCATGCTAGGAATGCCCATCAGTTTACCATTCAGCCTAGATATTGAGATTCTTTCATAAGCCGTACAACACGAATGTGGAATGCCTTGCCTAGCTCTGTGTTTCCTCTTTAGTACAATTTGCATACATTTAAAACCAATGTGCATCGCGCTCGTAAACGAATTCGGCATTCCCATTTTTAAAGTTAATTTTTAAATTCCAAAATGAACTATGGAGTGCGATCGGGATTTTTCTCATCAAAACAAGATATTTCAAAATCATTACGCCTTCCCAACGTAGCCAGCGCCTTTGAATCAGAAGTACTGACAATTGGAAAGGCTCGTAGACTAGTCAATAGTAATCAACCTTCGTCGACAGTCAGGCCGCGATTAAGGCTATAAATTCAACCAGTTCTACGTCCAAAATTGTTGTGACGGAAGAGAAACTGGCCAGGGCGAGTCATAGGTTTAAAATCACTCTTGTCTGGTTTCCCGGCAATAGGAACATAGAGGGGAATGTGGAAGCCGATGAATTTGCCAAACGTGACTCCGCTCTTTGCGTATCCTATGCGAAGAAAATTTTCCAAGCAGCCAATCTTGGCCGTTGCTACGCTGACACTAACAAGAGTTTTAAGAGAGACAGTGTTCCATGGGTGGATAATATAAGTGTTTGAAAAAAATGTAATTTATGGATTTACTCCATTGAACATTTTTAAAAAATATTTTTTTCCAAGTTGGCATTTACCACCAACAGAACAATTTTAGAAGCTGGATTCCTAATTACTCTGCAAGCAATAAAAACAGTAACATATTACCCATTTTAATCAACCACAAGAGAGTCGATTAACACTTTCAATAAAAAGAATCTTCTAAGAAAAGAAGAAAAGCGGAATCTTCAACGCAAAGATTGACATCAGCATTGAATTGCCAAAAAAGGCGAACAGGCGAACAGGCGAACGTAGAAATTCATTAGCGCACCCACAAACATTAAACAATAACTCTTTATACTACAAGACATGTAGTTACTTATCTGCAACCTCTTTAAATATCTGCAACATTTTTAAATAGGTATATCTCAATAAAATGAAATAAAAATTATATTTCTTATATAAAATTAAAGTTGGATGTTGTATAAATAGGGTAGACACTTGGCGTCAACTTGGCGATGCCCAATTGTGCAATAGCAATAGCAACACTATAATGCTCTGTCGGATAGACTGCCTGATCGAGTCTCAGAAGTCTAACATGAGCCCCTCAGAAAGAGGACGTACGGCGGATGAATTCACTAGATTGAATCAACGATGGCGTCAATATGGCGGATACCTTACTTGAGCTACTTCGACATATTTGGAGCTGAGGTCAGTAAGGATTTTCAGGACTAGTCAGGGTACTGAAACAGAGATGGTGGCGGATGAACCCTTTATGGGCCAACGGCAGCTCTCACATCCCCGAAGTGGGTTACTGACACCAGAAGATCCGGCCCCTTTTGCCCAAGGGGTCCAACAAAGGGCCTGGCCCTCCAGGTTGGGATTTTATGCGTGGGGGGTTAACTACCCAACCACGGAAAAAAAAATACGGTTACGAAGCAACCAGAATCCTCGGAAAAGAATGGATCTACTGTTGACGATCCCGCAAAACGGAAAAAGGACAACGACTTTCGGTTCTGCAAGTGGAATGTTCGGACCCTGAACAGGCCGCGTGCAGCCGAACAATTAGCGGATACCCTCGAATGCTACAAAGCAGATATAACGGCGATGGGTTGGACCAATGGAGCAATGGTATCGATGCCAAGAGGCCATCCGAGACGCCGCAACTGATGTGCTAGGTTTCACCCGACCACCACAACGAAACCCTTGTTTCGATGAAGAGTGCCGGCAAGCACATACAGCAAAGCAACTCGCATACAAAGCAGTGCTGCAGAGAAGGACGAGAGCGGCTCGTAAGCTTTACGAGGAAAAGAGGAGGGAAGAACACCGGCTTCTCAGGAGGAAAAAGAAAGAGCACGAGAAGCGCGCGATCGAGGAAATAGAGAGGTGCTACTCCAGGAGTAATGTTCGGAAGTTTTACCAACAGGTAAAAAGAACGTGTCGCGGCAAAAAGACCCGAAAAGAGACCTGTAGAGATGAGTAAGGGAACCTTGTAGTAGAGTCACAGTCGGTTTTGAGGATATGGAAAAACCACTTCTGCAGACTGTTAAACAGCGAAGACGACCAAGATCCCGCCGTCAGGCAGAACGAACCATTCAATCTGGACGATGAAAGCCAAGATTTCCGTTCACTCGACCAAAATGAAGTGAGGATAGCAATATCTAAACTGAAGTCCAACAAGGCTGCTGGACCAGACGGCCTACCAGCCGAGCTATTTAAAGCAGCGGGAGATGACATGGTAGAGAGCATACCAACTCATCTCCAAGATTTGGTCGGAAGAAAGTATGCCTGATGAACGGAACCTCAGCATCGTTTGTCCGGTACACAAGAAAGGAGACTATCTAAACTGCGCCAACTACAGAGGTATCAGTCTTCTCAACATCGCATACAACTGATTGGACCCTATCAGTGCGGTTTTGAGCCCGGTAAGTCCGCAACCGACCAAATATTCACACTACGGCAGATCCTGGAAAAAACCCAAGAAGTCCAAATCTATACCCAACATCTATTCATCGATTTTAAGGCCGCATATGACAGCATTTATAGAGACGAGGTATTCAGAGCCATGTCTAGTTTTGGCATCCCTGCCAAACTCGTCAGATTGTGCAGAATGACAATGGAGAATTCTCGCTGCTCCATTAAGGTCGGAAACAATTTCACAGAGACCTTTGATGTCAAAAAAGGATTTAGACAAGGTGACGCGCTGTCATGTGACTTTTTCAACATCATTCTTGAGAAAATTGTGCGAAACTCGCAAGCCAACACCAGAAGCACAATTTTTCACAAGTCTGTACAATTACTTGCATACGCAGATGACATTGACATAATTGGTAGAACACAGCGAGCTGTCACTGGTGCGTTTGCATGTATAGAAACAGAAGCGGCAAAAATGGGTTTAGCGGTTAACGAGGGCAAAACCAAGTATATGCTTTTGACAAGAAGGGACACACAACATCGACGAGTCGGACAGAACGTCACGATAGACAGCTATAACTTTGAGGTAGTTAGGGACTTTATCTACCTCGGTTCCGCTACAAACTCTGTAAACGACATAAACGACATCACAGCAGAGATCAAGCGAAGAATTACACTTGCCAATTGCTGTTTCTTTGGCCTAAGAAGGCATTTAAGAAGTAAGGCCTTGTCAAGAAACACTAAGGAAATTCTATATAAGACCCTTATCACCCCAGTACTGCTATATTGTGCAGAAGCATGGACATTATCGAAGGCGGATGAGGATATCCTTGGACGTTTTGAACGAAAAATTCTTCGTGTGATCTTTGGTCCCATTTGCGTTGATGGGATTTGGAGAAGGAGATATAACAGCGAACTCTACGAGCTGTACAGCGACATCGACCTTGTCAGAAAAGTGCGGATCAGCCGTCTGAGATGGCTAGGACATGTAGAGTGTATGACCAACAGTGCTCCGGCCCGAAGAGTCTTCGACTCCAACCCAGAGGGACAACTCAGCAGAGGAAAACCTCGCCTAAGGTGGCGTGCACAAGTGGAAGGGGACCTCAACCAACTTGGAGTGCTCAACTGGAGCAGTTAGTCAAAGACCGAGCTAACTGGAGATGCGTACTGGTTGAGGCCCAGGTCCACCCTAAGTAAGTAAGTAAGTATATAAAATTAAAGTACATATAATTGAGCTGATATTTGCAAGATATTTAGTTTATTCGAGTAAAATATGTAAGGACAAACGAGCTTACAAAAGTCAAGGTTAATAGATGTTGCTATTCGCCCGTGGTTCAAGACAAGGCTACGCAACGATATGTTCAAGTTGTTGTGTCTCGCTTTGCTCGCAAAAATGTTTTTGGATTAGAAACCAACTTATTTCTTTAAAAAAAATGTTAATGATAATAGGTCTGATCCCTAACGATCATCTATTTAAACACTACGTTCCATTACGCAAAATGTTGGTAGAAGGGAAACAGTCGAACGTCAGTCAGTACAATACTAACGAGCAAATAGCCAGTATGTCAAAAGTTCCATACCTTATTTATATATATTTGTGTCCTATATAAGTACAGAGACAGATTGATCTAATCAATTAAGATATACCTAACAGGATGTACTTAATAAAATATGTTATTTTAGAATGCAAATTTTCATTAAAACTCTTAAATAGAAGAAAAGAGTGGAAACTAAGTGCTTACCTTCTTTCTGACGATTAAATCTCTCTTGATCATAACGGTTATACTGAGCAAGTTGCTGCTGTGGCTTGGTAATTCTTACCGGTTCTGGCACTTTAAGACTTTGCGTTGGTTTGTTACGTCCTTCTTCTCGGGCCTTTATACCTTGCAATAATGCTATTATATTTTTGGCAAATATTTTCCCCGTACTTTGAAGTATTGTTGTACGTGTTCGCCATTGCCTTTCTCTACTAATAATATCTTTTGTTGAATCTACATCGAAATCGATTATTGCTCTTAGGTCAGTACCCATAACATCTTCGTTATCATGACGCTTGATTGTAGTTCTTTTATTTGCCAACCGCTTCGCCTTTATAGCAGCAATTTTCTCAACAGACATAGTTTCCGATAATGATTTTATGTTGTCGACATTCACAGTTGCTTCTTTTCTGTTAACAGCCCATCGCGCTGCTAGCTGCTCACGTACTTTTTGAACCTGTATATCTTCAAAACGTGACTTTTTAGCAAACATCTCTGGACCGGACCCATCGCTTTCTATAGGTCTCTTAATCTGAGTTGGAACTTCAAGTGGAGCGCTCTTATCTATACTAGCACAAGTAGACGTTTCTCCATTAAGATAAGCCAGAAGTTCTTTTCTATCAGGACGATTCACAGCTGGGATATCTTCAGCCTAAAAATTGGCATTTGTAATTGCAATAATAGAATATCAACACAGAATCGTACCGCACATTGACGAACGTACACCGAGTGCTGCAACAGTACATTTCGCAGTAAATAAAGCAAACATTCCAGTGTATAATACTCCTTTGGCGACCCGTTTTTGCCAGATCTTCAAAAAATTAAGTTGTTTAAGCCAGCTAGCATTTATAGTTATCTTATACCTACCCATATTTCAAATAATTCGTTTTTACGGTTTTGTGCCAAGAAAACTCTCCAAACACAATTTGCTTATTTTTGTCAACAATTTCTTTCTTGTTTATGTTATATTGACGAAGCAGACTTAGAGGATCCGCCATGGCTGATGCTGAATATTTTTATTTTCGTCTAATAATTTTGCCCAATATAAACCCAACTTTAGAATTGTTACACAAAGACTTCCGGTCAACTAGACAATCGGCTCTCGTGCAACTAACAGATTTTTTCGGAAGTTTCGACATTAAATCCTCTCACGCGCGCTCTTTTATATCTGTGGAGAAGTGTAAAGTCACAGACAAGAGAAATAATATACAGTGCTTTGATCAAAGATAATGGAATACATAGATGTATAACTTTCCAGTGGAAAGGAGGCTGCCTACAAGCTGTTTCCCAGAAAAATTCTTGAAGTCACGCATCCATTCTCATTTCTATGCCAGTATAAGTGAGTTCGTGAATTCACCCGGAAGATGGCGGACAGTTGGTGAATTCACCACCGAAATTCATAAAATATCCTGGAAAACTGGTTAGGGCATGTTCACTAGGAAAATTTGAATTATGACGGTTGACAGTTGATTGGCTTTCAGTGAATATATAATTAATACGTTTCTAACACTTTAACACAGCCTTTTATCAAGCATGCTTAATATAGTTCCGAATAAGAATGCAAATTCCAATTAAAAATGTGTTCTTGTGTAAAATTAAACACAAACCGGCTGTATAAATTAAAACTATATACAATTCCAATCAATTTGCGTATAAAGGTTGTTACGCTGTTCGAGTGAAATGAAATTTTCACTCCTCTCTCCAAAAAGTGCAGTGAAATTTTCACGCCGAAATGTCAAAAATTTAATGCGACGGACAATAAAAACCAAGTGAAATAGCAAGTAATGCCCTTTACATATCACTTTTTGAACAATTATTTTTCAATTGAACAGCGTACTGCCTGGTGAAATTTTCATGTGAAAAGTTCACTTTGACATTTCGCAGTGAAAAATTTATATGAAAAATTGGATTTCACTCGAACAGCGTACCAGGCTTTAATTTTAAAAGCAAAATGAATAACATTTAAGTCACGTCGTAATCTTTCTTTTAATCGGCCAGAAATGTTTTCATTGATAAATATTTATTATTTCAAAACCTCAATATCTACTTTGTTTTTCTACATATTGGTGCTGCACGTAGAAATTAACTTTTTTGATTTAAAGAGTCTTGCAGTGCAGAATTCAAAAGAAAAAAAAACAATGTATCTCGAACTATCAAATGTATTGAACAAATGAACAAATTAAATAATAGAAAAGCTTCGATAAATACAAAAGCTAGAGCGTTTGTAATAATCTTCAACAAAAATAATTGTCATACAAGTAAATTTATCCAATACACATAATGCTTTCGTAATGTTTCTTATACATTTTTTTATAATTTGAACCCTAGTACACCAATCACTCCTTAAAATATATAAATTCACCCTTTATAATACTAAATATTGTCAATAAATAATTTCACATATAAAAACGGTTGTTCCTTCCAGTCAGATTATTACAATGGTGAAATTCTGGAGGTAACCGAAAAATCGTATATCTTACGAACAGACCTATTTCAGAGAATGTGTCACCATATGGTGAATACAAAATTATGCTGTTTTTTTAAATTCGGCCGGTTACACTGAATTTTGATTGGTCGGTTTTAAGTGCACTTTTTTTTGTAGCTCACACGTATTCACAGACAGGGATTGAAATTACAAAAACAACAATATAAACAAATGGGTTTTGGGGGGATAAACGTACGAAAGATATCCATCTCTTTTAATCATTTATCTCTGGCTTTGATTTTGTGCGGTTTTTTCCGCAATAACGGTTGCGGAATGGGTTCACGTATAGGCAGATTTTATAAATGTGTGCATGATGTCGAGAACTGACTGCTTCCAATATTTCCTGTTTTAATATCGCTTTGTTCCTGGAAATTCCAGGCAGGTTTTCTCTAACGCAACCTATTTAGGTAGCGAGAATTATGTCGGTTGATAACAATAGACAATTGTTAAAGAAAGCTTACGGTGATCACAACAATAGCTAAATTGTAGTTTTTGTTTTACGTTGTCGTAATACAGTATAGACGTTAAATTGATCATTTTCACACAAACTTTATTTTATAAATAAACAAAAAACAACCCCAATGTCATTTGATGTAGATCAGATCGTTCAGCGGATGAGCTATGCACCACTATGAAACAGTAGATGCAATTCTTTTTCAAAAAGAAAGCGTTTAAGCCTCAATGTTAATTTATAATAATATATGAAAAGTATTTAAGCATTGGGTGTAAATATATCAACTCATTTTTAGATCTAGTTTTTAAGATTTCATTTAATTTATTTCGTCAACATTTAACATCCAATCCGGAGTAGATTCCTTTAATGCACATTGCTGGTAATGTGAACTACCTGAACGCAGTCAAAGCCAGTGGCTCACTCACACATTCAACTCGGATTCGGAACGTTCCCTAGCGCAATTGCGGCAAAAACCGCACAAATTCAATACACAGATATAGAATTACAGAACAAAAGCATGTTCAAGAAAAAATATAAAACCAGTGCCTTGATTTTGTGCGGTTTTTACCGCAATTGCGCTAGGGAACGTTCCGAACCGGATTTGAATGTGTGAGTGAGCCACTGGCTTTGACTGCGTTCAGGTAGTTCACATTACCAGCAATGTACATCAAAGAAATCTACTCGACGCGGATTGGCTGTTAAATGTTGACGAAATAAATTAAATGAAATCTTAAAAACTAGATCTAAAATTGAGTTGATATATTTACAACCAATGCTTAATTTGTTTTTATATTTTTATAGATGAACATTTAGGCTTAAACATTTTCATTTCTTTTTGAAAAAGATTTGCATCTACTGTTTCATAGTGGTGCGTAGCTCATCCGCTGAACGATCTTATTTACATCAAATGACATTTGGATTGTTTTTTGTTTATTTATAAAATAAAATTTGTGTGAAAATGATCAATTTACCGTCTTTTCTGTATTACGACCGTAAAACAAAAACTAAAATTTATAATCGATATTTACGAGATTATATCCATTCGAAATATCGGATAGCGTGTCAATTGTCGTCAACCGACATCCTTCTCGCTACCTAAATAGGTTGCGTTAGGGAAATCCCGCCTGGAATTTCCAGGAACAAAGCGATATTAGAACAGGAAATATTGGAAGTTGTCAGTTCTCGACATCACGCACACATTGATAGAATCTGCCTATACGTGAACCCTTTCCGCAAACCGCCATTGCGGGAAAAACCGCACAAAATCAAGGCACAGATATGGCATGCGGATATAGCGACCGCCAGTTATAACGACCTCATTTCATCGGTCCCTCCACCGTCGTTATAAGCGACTTTTTCTGTATATCACAAGTGTTGTCGAGGATATTATTTAGCGAAAATGCATTTGCTCGCTAGAAAGTTTTCTTAGTTTCAGTCTGGATATTACATCACTTACAAAATAAAATAAAGTGCACGATTGGATCGCACGAAACTTTCTTGTTCATATCATCAGTTTGGTTGGTTTATTTTTATTTTATGGTTGTTTATAGGCTATAAAACAAGATTTTTCAAATTGGTGATGCTGTCAGGAGGCTATGACTTCAAATAGGGTTTGTGATGTAAGAATTCAGAGATTTGTTTTTGAATTTGCACGTGTTTGGGGGTAAATGAAGTGCGGGTTTTTGATAGTGTAAACTCCAATTGATTGGAATTATTTTAAGGTTCATGATTAATATGGTTGAAAAAAGAAGAAGTGGGAAATATTTGCAAAAAAGGAGTTTCTAGTAGTTGTGATTACATTTTAACTGGTAGTGCGGTAATGTTTATAAGACGGCATTATTTGCATTTCTATAAGAAAAACTAAGTACGGGGTCTTATTTAGTTTTTTTTAAATTTTGGTGGGGGCGGTACCCCCATATATTTGGCTTAATACAAGCTAATACTAACACATAGGAACAACTTAAAACTAACTTAAAATAAGACATGAAAAACTATACTAAGACTTAAAGATAGGGAGAACGGTGAAGGAGATCGAGTTTAAGGTGGGCAGTGTTGCGGTTGAAATCAAAAGCTGAAAGGTTACAATTAACCTTTCGCAGCATACGGGAGATTGGTTCATTGGAGCCATATGAGGTACGATGGGTTGATAGGTAAAAGAGTCGAGGCCAGCGTGAATTACGGGGGTTTGTGTAAAAGAAAATATAGTTATAGAGAGACGCACAGTCAACGGAGCCAGAGAGAAGACGAAAAACGAAAAGAATGTCTGCGGCGTTTCGGCGTTCCTCAAGGGTATTCAGGTTAATGAGATTGAGTCGGTCTATGTACGGTGGCAATATAAAAGGATCGTCCCATGGCAGACCACGAAGAGCAAATCGAAGAAAGCGACGTTGGACGTTCTCAATTCTATGCACATGAACTTGATGAAAGGGAGCCCACACTTGGCTAGCGTACTCAAGGAGGGGGCGAACGAAGGTGATGTAGAGAGATCTAGTCACGAAGGGGTCGGAAAATTCTTTAGACCATCGTTTAACAAAGCCGAGTGATGAATTGGCCTTACAAATTATTTCGTCAATGTGCGAACGAAAATTTAGCTCCCTGTCAATACGCCAAGGTCACCGAATTCATCGATTACCGGTTATTGATCCAATGACAGGAAATGTTTTGTACATATTGACACATAAGAGAATCCTTAGGTTCCTGTTTTTATATGTAAGTTTTATGTATACTTGGTGTTTGTTGAAATCGTTTTTAACCTTATTTTATCTTTAGATTAATGAACTACCAAAGCCATCATATATGTAGATGTATTGGGGTCTGTTAACTGGGTAAGTGTTGCTTTCAATTCTGAATCTGCTTACGAACGCGACTTTACGAATTTTCTTTCTCTGTTCGATACCGGTAGTCCGGTTAGTTTTGTACGGTATTCCGCAATCAACAAACGTATTTCATCTAAGAAGCAAAAGACTTCGTTTCGAGGTTTGGGAAACCAGGTTCTTTCATCATTTGGCTGTATCGACTGCATCATTAGATTTAAGAAAATGTGCCTTAAGCACAAACTAATAATACTTCCTGACGAACAAACTAATATTCCACTTGTTTTGGGTAGAGATTTTCTAGAAAAATGTAACATCAAATTATGTCAGTTGAACAAGAAGCTCGTTTATGTAAGCAGCGATATGGCAAATAAAAATATTCTTAACGAAAGTTCGCATTTTTGCATTTTTGAACCAGGTGAACCCGCACCAACCGAAGGCAAAGATGTTGGAAAGCCATCGGTGGCTAAAGTTGGTACGTCTGTGTTATTTGACAGTGATGATGGTGTGAAGGTTGAAGAAGACATTTTTGGTTGTCCCGGGGTGCACACAGTCGAATTGAGTGATGCTATTGATGCAGAGGAGTTGTTAGCTATCAATGATTCATTAACGAAGCAACAGATAGATGCAATTAGACGCACTATCTACGAACAATATTTGAATCCTGCCGACATAGAGATTAAGCCGCATGATTTTGAGATGAAAATTAGGCTAACGGATCAGACGCCATTTCACACAACTCCTAGACGTCTCTCATATTTTGAAAGGATAGAGGTACAGGGAATTTTAGATAAATTATTAGAACAAAAGATTATTAGGCCAAGCCAATCTCCATATGCGTCGGCGGTAGTCCTAGTTAAAAAGAAATCGGGAGAGCTCCGTATGTGTGTTGATTTTAGGGCACTTAATAAAGTCACAGCTAGGGATGCCGTTTTCCAGCGCTACATATGTGAACACTTTTCAGACCTAATAGCTTCTGGACAGATCTCGGTTTACATAGATGACATAGTATTGGCTACGGTAACCCTAGATGAGCATGTCAGTTTGTTGAAGAAGGTTTTGCGACGCATGACGGAAAAGGGTCTAATCCTGCGCTTATCCAAGTGCAAGTTTGCTTACAATAAGATAGAATACCTTGGCTATTCGGTCACTTCAGACGGTATCCGCCCGAATGATGACCATATCGAAGCAATAAACAAATTGCAGCCTCCCCGTAACACGAAGGAGCTGCGCTCTGTTTTGGGCATGTTTAGCTATTTCCGGATGTTTGTTGAGGGACACAGTAGGATAGTCAAGCCACTGACTGAATTGACTCGTGAAGGGATTTCTTTTTCAATGACTACCGAGCGGGTAAATGCATTCGAGGTGCTCAAGGACAAGTTGATAAATAGTCCAGTTCTGGCGATTTATGATCCAACCAGGGGACCGAGCTTCATTGCGATGCTAGCTCATTAGGTTTTGGAGCAGTGCTGATGCAGAGACAGGACGATACAAAGTTTCATCCCGTCTCGTTCTTTTCAAAGACAGCATCCCCAGCGGAACAACGATACCATAGTTTCGAATTAGAGTCGTTAGCTATTGTATATGCCCTTAGGCGCTATCGGGTTTATTTAGAGGGGTTGAGGTTCACGATCGTCACCGATTGTAACTCGCTTAAACTGACTTTGGAGCGTAAGCAGATGAATGCCCGGATTGCTAGGTGGGCGCTTGAGTTGCAATCTTATGATTACACTTTGCAGCACCGGCATGGTGTAGCCATGGGGCATGTAGATGCTTTGAGTCGGTTGCATCCGAGCACCGGGGAAACTTTAAGGCCCATGAATCCACCTAACTGTTCCATTGACGTGTTTGCCATTAGTGATTCGGGTGTCTGGGGCGACGAGGCATCCTCAAGTACGTTTTGTCATACCATCCATGCGATTGATGGTAATGAAGTCTGTTTCCGAGTACAACTCACCCAGGGCCGTGATGAATGTATCGTGAGTGTGCGAGATAAACTAGAAAATGGCCCGTTAGATGGGTTTACGATGAAGGACGGTCTTGTTTTCAAGGTAGACGAGGGTGGTGGATGTTTGTTATACGTAGCAAGTGAGATGGAGGAAAATGTTATTAGGCTGATGCATGAGAAATTAGGTCATTTGGGTGTTGATAAAACGGTTGATGGCCTCCGTAGACATTACTGGTTCCCAAATATGAGGGATAAAGTTTGCAACTTCATTAAGAATTGCATTCGCTGCATATTGTACGACGCCCCTGTTCGGTCATCTGAGCGGACACTATATAGTATCGAAAAGAAGCCTGAGCCATTTGACACACTTCATCTGGATCACTTTGGTCCACTCCCATCCATAAATTCGAAGCGAAAACATATTCTATTAGTCACTGACGCTTTCACGAAATTCACTAGGCTCTACGCCGTTAACTCTACCAGCACCCGGGAGGTTTTGATTTGTCTTGAAAAGTGTTTTTCATACTATAGTCGGCCTCGCCGCATTATTTCGGACCAAGGCACCTGTTTTACTAGTTTAGAATTCGCTGATTTCCTCAAGAGGAATAACATAGAGCATGTCAAGGTCGCGGTCGGGTCTCCGCAGGCTAACGGTCAAGTGGAACGTGTGAACAGAACCCTAAAAGCCATGTTGGGGAAAATGTGTGAGCCAGTCAGTCATGCCGATTGGGTTCAGATGCTGCCACCAATAGAATTTGCCTTGAACAACTCGAGGCATAGCACGACAAAACATCTACCAAGCGAGTTGCTTTTTGGGGTGGCACAGCGTGGGAAGGTTGTTGATGAGTTTTCCGAATATCTTCAGGCGGAGTTTGGCCCTGTGGCTACTCGCGATTTGAAGTCTATGCGTGCAGATGCTGACCAGGCTATCCAAAGGTCACAAGCTTATAATGAGGCATATTCGGCTAGGAAGGGATCACCGGCGAAGAAGTACGCGGTAAACGATTTTGTTGTTATTCGGAATGTGGATGTTACCCCCGGGACAAAACAAAAAGTTAATTCCTAAATATAGCGGTCCGTATGTAGTCTGTAAAGTATTGGGAAATGACCGATATGTTGTTCGCGATGTCGAGAACTGTCAAATAACTCAACGACCATATAATAACATCATTGAAGCCGCTCGTATGCGGAAATGGGTTGAAAGTAAAAACGATGATGAGACTTAAAGCAGTTTTTGAAAGCAACACTGGGTATATGATAATTTAGTTTTAAGCAGAAATGTATGTATATGTATCGAGGTCGATTGTTATGTAGATTGGCCGAACTATAAGAATGTAAAGTAACTAATACCATGGACACCCGTTGGACGCACTCATCTTTGTAACTTGAGCTGCGCCACCTGGTTGTTCTCTTTAGTCCTAAAAATGAAAACGAAGTAGACGTGGCTAACTTCACTCAGGAAAAGAAAAGAGAACAAGACGGCCGCATTTTTCGTGCGATCCGCCATTACAGAAAAAATAATAAAGTGTATTACACTAAAGAATACGAACGATGTTGTAAGTAGATACTAATTGCTTTTGATTAGCTTATCCGAACACCAAACTCTACAAGGAATGAGAATCTATAGCCAAGCAAAAACATTAAATGTTCCGAATTGAAATAATCCTTCATATTATTCGCCTTGGTCAAGAAAACACATCCAAAACAAAACCCGTTCTGTGCACATTTTCCGCATAGCTAAACCCCTACACACGCACATACACGCACATTTTTGTCTACCCAATAATATAACAACAACACTCAAAGCAATAACGGCCGTCGGCCGTGGACTAGCAAAAAGTGAATTTCATCCCCACGCCAAAGTGAAATAATATTCATTCATATTCCTTTCGACCCACCAGCAGCAGCAACCCTTTCGGCGTACAAGGGTGCGAATGAGGTGAGATGGCATAGCGCTTAAAATAAAAAGCAAAACCAATCTATCCTTCTCAATTGAGGTGTGGTGTGTTCTGTTTTCACCTTCCATTTGTTGGACAATCGTTGCTTGACGATCGCAAAAAGTATCCACACTTTTCTGTATGGACGTGAGACATCTGTATATTATTTGTGATATAAACTTAAATTGTGTTTAGCCCTTAAATGGAATTAATACTTGAAGATGTATAGTCATTTTTTTTTATGTTAAACATACACCTACGTGAAGTTGGCCCGCACTTTTTCTAGAATGAAAAACGTGGAACGCAGTTCGATAGACATTCGTTTGTAGTTGTTTGTAGCAGAGACAATACTGAGACCCCCAACTTCGACCGATTTACAGTTATTTGCCTACAAGCTAAATTTGTACAGAGCTTGTAAGTTTAAGTGCGTTAGTATTGAACATAGAAATTCGTATTGACAAATGTGACGAAACTTCAAACACCAACACACTCGCACCGAATCTTACACTTCCGCTGTGGGCAAAGTTGCTGTCCGTTAAATTTGAAATTGTTCGTTACAACTAAATGCTGTGTGGACAGTTATTTTTTTTTAGAAATAGTTTATATTTTTTCACATATTAAAGTAGAATAATAAATGCTAAGGAATTATAAACAAATAAAAACATGTTTTAGCAAAATTTAGTAAAGCAGTTAATATAAATCGAGTGTAAAATGCTTACAGCCGTATTAATAATAGAACTCAAACCATTCTCTAACTCATCTGTTACGTAGCTGGTAGTTAAGAATTTAACTCATTAATTAAAAATAAAGAAATATAACCCATGTTTTTACTAATTGACGTGTTTCCTATCATCGTATGTTCGCGTTGGCAGCACTTCCCCAAATCGATTGCAAATTGACGGGAATGCGTCTCCTTTTCTGCTGCCATCCTTCTCTTCCTAATGAAATAAATTTTTTTAATATTTTGTTTTGAAAATCCATGTTTATTTTTGAATGTTTTTTTTGTATCTAGTATTCTCATAGGATTTTTTTTTGTTTTTTTTGCGTTTTTTTTCGTGATGGTGCAGTGATGATAACCGAATCATCTAGCATATTTAAATTATAAAAAATATAGATAACGGTGGGCCATTTTGCTCCACAAATTTGAAAACGTATTCAAAATTATTTATCACCATTTGACATTTTGCGCAGGAACCATGTTTTGCAAGGCTAACAAATCGCTAACACACCTACCGACGTGAGTTAGTTTTGTAGAAGTTACGAAAGCTTAGTTATCTTCTAAAAATGTTTATTAATAGGAATTTGAGTTTAACCAATGTGTTAGTCCTTAGTTACGGATAACACGAAGTTCCGCAGCTATTATTAATACGGCTGTTATCATGTATGTTGTTTAGTTAACTTCTGTAGTTAGTTATAACTTATAACGCTAAATTGATTACAGGAATAAAACTTTGTTGCAACGTTGCGCCCAATTTGAAATCAAAAAGTCGATTGTTTCTCTAATTGCAACAAAAACCTGGCTTTATTCTAATTTCATATTTAGAAGTTGTATTTTTGGTATTGTAATGGAAAAATATTGTTGCTTGAGCACTTTGGTGTAAAAGAAAAAGAATATCTCTGATTTAAACTATGTATTTTAGGAGTTTTTATAAATGCGGAAAAAAAATAATATGAAATTCACACTGAGAAAATATACTTATTCACCACTTTCGTTGTTGAATTCCTTAAAAAAAAAACTGAATCTCTGAAAACTCTCAGAGCTTACCGTGGTGGATACAAGAGACTTGTCACCTGCTTGTCACTTGTCAAATTGTGTATTTTCTGTGACAAGCTAAATAAATATTAAATCCGTCTGGAGACCGAAGTTTTCCACGAGAGTACCATGAAATTCATTCTGTTGAGTGCTTACTATACTGTGCATCTGCGTCCCCCATTGTATTTGAGAAATGCACTGCCGATAGACATCAAGGTGTCAGTAGCGGGTTGCACTGTACGCAATTTAGACGCCAGTAAAGCGGTCGAGCTGGGTGACGATGAGGTTGATAAGGGTAAGTCACTGATTAAGGAGGATCTTCTGGACTATGGCGAGAAAGAAATAAAGCCCGGTGACGCAAGGAGACGAAGAGTTACGTTGTTGTTCGGGTATGTTCTCGCATATGGATGTTTCGAAGGTTGTTTCTTTAAATTTGTTTTGTTCCAGTTGATTCAATACTTGGAAAGGACTGGTCGTGCACCACTGAAATTTCAGAAGATCATGAAGAATACGCAACATGGACGTTTAGGTCGTATGATTCTGCTGCGAAAATGGACATGGATCTCGGTGTTAGGTATGCTTAAAGTTGATCCAATGCATATGGCAACTTAAACGTCTATCCCCTGTAGATTTCAAGACCGCAATGGAAGCCTTATGTCTATAGTCCCTTCTGGATGATTAATAAAACCGGTCTGATGCTGGGCTAACACGACTACTTTCGCCAGACAAACACGGAATCGGTGGACGTTCTCTATCATCCACCCGAGTACAACGGGCCCATACTCTTCTCCCTCCGTGAAAAATTATTCTTCGATAAGTCGACAATGGCGAGTGGAGTGACAAAATCCCCCTGGACGTGGCTGGTTCAACTGGTGAAGTCACATGCAACGCCAATGATCAGTTCTACCAGATTGGTGTGCACAATCACTTGACGCAGAACTCGCTGACAAAACAAATCACTTTCATCCCCTTCTACATGCAACGAATAAGTGTGACTTCCTAATTGAGTTGCAGGAACACAGTCGACCAGGTGATCCATGGACTAAGGTAAGAACGGGTGTCTCTATTGTTCTCTATTACATGGTCACTGTTTGCAGGTTGAACCAAACGCGTGTATACCATTCTGGCCAAAGTCGTCGGAGGCAAAGAAAGTGATACTTAAGGTATCCGGACAGACAACAGTTCCCTTTAACTATGCTGAGGGCCAATGTGTTTTGTTGAAATTGGAGAGCAACCAATATGGCGGCAGAGTGTACTTCTTTTCACTGAAATGAGCAGCATAGTAATCTACGCAACGAAAAACGACCTATTTGGCAGTTGGACGGTAGGAACAAAAATCCAACTCGTTTGAGAGTATTTCATCCATTTTCTCTTCATTTCTAGATCCATTGGACCTACCTATGGAACGAGATATCGTCGATTGTCTCCTCTGATCGGGGCTGATCTGCCTGACAGGGATAAAGTTCGTAATTACTTAACATGTGTATTAGTGCTTTTATTTAAACGTAGACACATTTTGTAAACTACTCTCTCCATACAAACTTAGACATTTAAAATTTATTTATTTGTTTAATAAATATAAATGCACAAAACACAAATTACATTTTTATTGAACCAAGAAAACAATTAACCGAGAACAATTTCGTAAACTGATTATTACAATGAAGGAATATCCAGCACTTCAGAAAATGTTGATTGGGAATACATATGTTGTAGTCCTTACCAGTACCATACTGATAGTTTCCTTTAGCAAAAAACCGCAAGCAAGCAGCTAACTTAACTTTTGGAGATAGAGAAAAGACTTTGAGTTTGGATTTAGCTCCGTTTTCAAAACATCCAAAAGATATGAAAATGCTGCTTTATTTAAACGAAAGCATTTAGTAAATCTGAGAGATAAATAAACGTTATTAACAATTTTATTTCAGAAAAGTCACTGCAATCCGAAAGATCAATTATGTCTTTTGCAGGTCCTCTTATTTCACGATGTACATGGAAAGTGAAAGTGAATAGATTGGCCACGTCTGCCATCGAGAAATCTAGGTAGGGAGGACAGAGTAGTAGCTGACAATGGTAAGACTTCTCGTGCCCCTTTCATTCAGGAAAATCTAGTGCGTTTTGTCACAAGCTTCAGCCACAACAGCGTTGTTGGTTTCTGCTCGAACAAGGTATCGGTGATAAGTTGTTCCTACAACTTACTGGCTACAAGTTGGGTTTGAGAACTTCTGTAAAACTGAAAAACGCCAATAAAAATCAGAACGCCAAAGATGTCTCTACAATTATTATTCAGTAGGTGCAATAAAACAATAGTCTTTTTCCAAGAAAATCTGTAAATATATTTTTTAGTTTAATAAAAACATAAACTTTGGATATTTTCTTATACAACAAACAATTGCATTTAAATTAAATAAAACAGTTGCGATAATGACAAGAAAAAATCGCAAAGAAAAGGAACCTAGCATCTCTTATAATTATCATCTGAAGAATGTATATTAAGTTAGACAAATTGGTGTGGAATATTATCGGCTGGATTGAAAATATCTGCCGAAAGAACATCAAAGTCAATCAGATCGGAGAGATGCGATCGCGTACCGAGCTCCATGTTTGCGCACAGTTCAATGTCTTCGCAGAAGTCGTCGTCGATGTAGAAGTCTTCGGTGGCCTTAGAGACGTGCTGTAAATAAAACGAAAATCGCACAATCATTACTTAATCAGTAAATATGTTGAAACGATAAGAACAAGCCATCGGCTTGTACCTGATCACCAGTTCAAATAGATAAAGTGCATCGGAAAACTTGAGAAACAAAACAATTTGCAGTTACTGCATTCATTAACTTTCCGATGTCTAACCCAAACTGTGGTATACTTATAAGAAAACTCACGTGTAATCCTAGATTACGCTTCAATGGTGTAAGAAGCAATTCCGTGTACGCCTCATTGACATCTTCAGCACTGTTGGACGGTACTAAAAATTAAAAAATAAACACATCAGTATTGAAATACATAGTTAATTGATAAGAAACAACTCTTACCAATATCATTGATGACAAACAATTTGTGTCCACAGCTCAAACATGTCAATTTGCCAAGAGTAGCTCTTCCATTTTAAACTCGTTTCTTTTCTTGCACAAAGTGCATGACATCTGCAAACTGTTGACGATTCCTCGGAGTCCGGCGATGCTTCTTCTCGAAACACTGAACGACGACTATCCCTTCGCAGAGAAACAGAAAGCGCTGAAGGAGCTCGGAGTGGATCACTTCAACCCCAGCACTAGCACCAGCATCGATGTTATCGAGCGACGAACAGACATTCGACTTTTCTAATAGATTTCCCTTGATGTGATCGGCTGAATGTGTATATTTTGTAAGTCCAATAAACGGGGATTAACCGAACTACATGTCCTAAATGCCTTTTCGCAGTTTCTCCCCGACTGTGAATTCAGTTATGCCCTTGCCAGCAACACCACAGGTACCAATGCCAACACATCCTTCGACATTCTGGGGCGACGCAAATATAATCTTTGCTTCTTTTTGTCGTGTTCCTCCTCCTCCTCCAGCTCCTTCTTAAGGTATTCTTTTTGATTCGGTCGATGTCGCCTATAAATACATAAAGTAAACTAGAAACTTTTCGTGATAGTGGTTCAGTTTTGTACATACAACTTACTTTGTAGATGGGAAGACTTCGTGGCGGGTCGTTCGTTCCTTGAGTTCTTTCAGCGTGGTCGTAGAAAGATTTTTGTATGCCTCAAATATGACGCTTACCTTGCCCTCGTCGGTGATGTTCTCAATTGTGGCGTCGTAGTACTGGCCATCCTCAGTCCATTTCGCTTGACACTTGTCGCAAATTTTCCAAACTTTGGCTTCCGCCTCCAGTAGAGCCGCTTCAATTTCATCGTAGTAAGATGTTGAGGTGGCTGGTTCGACGTACGCGGATTTCTTTTCCTAATTTATAGCTATTAATTAAATTAATGCAAACAAAACACGAAAAATTTTCCGAAACACGTTTTTTCTTCTCTATATTTTGACTTATGTCAATCGACTTCTGTCAGAAGAAATTCACCACATTTTTTTGTTGGTTCGTTTTTTTTGCGGTTGCTCACACGGATTTAAAATGACATACACGGATAGGAAAACAATGGCGAATTCAAATAAAAACTGAGGGGACCAGCGGCAAGAGGATTGTGAGTTGGGGGTCTCAGTATGGTTTGTCTCTGGTTTGTAGTGAAATTCTTTTTTCCCAAAAATGTCTCATTTCGAAGATATTAAGACATTTGTGTTTGCACCTATAACTATGAAATTCCAACAGTGAGAATTTTTTTAAGACCATTAGTGCATAAAGCATATCCCAACTTAAATAACTGCATTCAAAATATCAAAATCCACCCAACCGTAACTTAATAAAACGCAATCAAAGTCAAAAAGTGCATATTTTCAAAGTTGCACCCATATATCAATTTCCCAACAACTACAAACAACGGTAAACACATTTTCGCAAACCAATCAACCGTGTCCATCCATATGAGTCACTATTTGTCAATTAGCGACAACCACCAATGAATGAAGCACGATTTTATCCAACAAATTTTTCTATTCCTTTAAATAACCTTAAAAAACAACCACTTTTGAACAAATTATAGCAACAAAAACATAATTTTTGCAAAGCCTGTACATCTGGCTATCTAATACAATTCAAATTTTATGATTTTATCACAAAGAAAAAGATTTAGATGCAACTTAAGCAAACAGTTGCTCGTCATATAAACTCACATGAATATTTCGATTACTTAAAATAGTGAAATCTATTTTTTTCTAATGCTTTCTATTAGATCTGTTTAATGGAATAGAAAAAAGTGCGATTTTATCAATAGATAATGATTTATTCGAAATTTAAGAGAACGGTTGAAATCGTCCGACCAACCCGATTTAAGGGGACGGATATTTCAAATGCTAGACAACTACAAACGATAAAAACCATTTATTTGTTAGAAGGCATGTATGCTCTATCTAATGAAACCAAAAATATTAAATTTGTATCAATAGAAAAGAATTTATATGCAATTTAAGCAGATGAAATTAAACTGCGTTTTCTTCGAAACCGGTCCAAGTCAAGTGATGAAATCTTCTATTTTTGATAGTAATCCACTTCACCAATCGAATACATCATAAATTGTATCCATCAGCCTAACGGTTTATGATTTATATGAAATTTAAGCAAACTTGAAACTTAATTTTTTTTTGTGAAATTAAACTGCGTTATCTCCAAAACCGGTCCAAGTCAAGTGATGAAATCTTCTATTTTTGATAGTAATCCACTTCACCAATCGAATAAATCATAAATTGTATCCATCAATCAGCCTAACGGTTTATGATTTATATGAAATTTAAGCAAACTTGAAACTTAATTTTTTTGTGAAGTTGGCCCGCACTTTTTCTAGAATGAAAAACGTGGAATGCAGTTCGATAGACATTCGTTTGTAGTTGTTTGTAGTGCATTTTTTTTCGTTCGTAGTATTACCGTTATAAAGTTAGAACCATTTAAAAAAAGGGATAGGTAGTTTCATTGGAAAAAAACATATTTCAACTTCCAGAGTTTGTTAGCAATGGAAATATGGAACCGCTTAAAAAATGGTCAGTCAAGGTCATTTTAGGCTTCCCTTAAATTTAAAATAAAATATGACCTGTAGTGTGCGCAGTCTTCTATTTTATGCAGCAGATAAGAAAAGGTGCATAAAATATAAATTCAAAATTTCATCGTTTGTAGATAAACGGTTTTTGAGTTATGGACACTGAAGCGAAAATGTGTTTACCATTGTTTGTTGTTGTTGGGAAATTGATATATGGGTGCAACTTTAAAAATATGCATTTTTTGACTTTGATTGCATTTTATTAAGTTACGGTTGGGTGGATTTTGATATTTTGAATGCAGTTATTTAAGTTGGGATATGCTTTATGCATTAATGTCTTAAATAATTTCTCACTGTTGGAATTTCATAGTTATAGGTGCAAACACAAATGTCATAATATCTCCGAAATGAGACATTTTTGGGAAAAAATAATTTCACTACAAACAACTACAAACGATTTCGATTGCAACTGGCTAGATTTTATTTCAAAATCTCAGAAGTGAGGGCGGAAATTTTTTTCTAATGGTCCTAACTTTTTAACGGTAAAACTACAAACGAAAAAAAATTCACTACAAACAACTACAAACGACTGTCTATCGAACTGCATTCCACGTTTTTCATTCTAGAAAAAGTGCGGGCCAACTTCACGTAGGTTAAACATACGTCTGTTACTTTTACTTTTCGCCTTTGGCGCGTTCTCTAAATAAAATATCTTGTTTGAGTCGGACGTGCTTATATTAAAATATCTCAGGCGATTTATTTCAGCTTCCGTTCTTTTTGCTTTCCCATCAGAATAAACTTTTCATCTGTTTGTTTTGTTTACCATTTTAAAACAACTACTTACGCCACAGATCATAATCGGCATGAAAAGACCCTCAAATGAGACAAAAAATGATATTTCCAACGAATACCAAAAAAAAAAACACGTAGCTGTCAAATTCATGTCAGACATCCATGCCAAGAAATAATTGCAGAGATAGATCGCAGACATCCAATCATAATCTGAAATGGAGTGACTCCACAAGATATTTCATCTCATGATATGCATTATGAGAGAAATTATCTCCTGCGGAGTCGGGGTGTAAAGGCTGGTACGTGAAATTTTCACTCCTCTCCAAAAAGTGCTGTGAAATTGAGAGTGAAATTTTTCACACCGAAATGTCAAAAATTTAATGCATCGTACAATAAAAGCCAAGTGAAATAGCTTTAGTAACGCCCCCTACAAATCACTTTTTGAACAATTATTTTTCTCTCGAACAGCGTACTGCCTGGAGAAATTTTCATGTGGAAAGTTCATTTTGACATTTCGCAGTTAAAAAAATGGATTTCACGTGAGCTGCGTTCCAGCCTTAACGGCCATATTATTTACTCCAGGTTTAACTCAGGTTTAAGTTAATTTTACACCCTTCTATTAAAACTGAAGAATATATTAAACGCGATAGAGTAAAGATGGAATTAAAAAACTTTATACCGTTTTTAATTTGTTTTAAACCTACGTAATGTCAAATTTCACAAATAATGACATTTATTTTTTCATGTTTATCAATTTTTTTTGGAAATTGTTTTGATTTGTTATGTACTAATAATCCTTCTCCGCATTTGAGACAAATTCAATATTAAATGCAAATGAAGCGCATGCGGAACAAAGTGGCGATGATGTGGCCAATGCCAATACAGACGACATGTACGAAATATGAAAAATTCCGACATAGTTCTGCAATATCATGAATGAATTCAAATTTTTTTTCAGCGTCTTGATTAAAACTTTTTTTTATTTTATTTAAATTTTTTTATTCCTGCGAGCAAGGAAATGTCAAATATATGACCCAAACAAAATCAGTGAATATTATGAAACTGAGTTCTAACCCAAGTTAAAGGACTTAAGCTGGTCTCCGGAGTGCAGTTGAAATTAAATCGGATTAAACGCTGTGAAGTTTAATAAACTGGGTTTATGTTAAGGTTTAACGACTGAATATTTTGGACTTTAATTTTTGGGGCAAACTTACTTAAACCCGGGTGTAACATTTAACCCGGATTAAACGGAGTGAATAATATGGCTGTAAGATTGTCCATTTGTAGTAATTAATACAAATATTTTTTTTCATTAAAAGAACAAATGTCACTTTGTGATAAAAGTAAGCAACATTTCTTTCGATTTATTTAAAAAAAATCAACTTACATTATTAAATACGTACAGACAGTAAGAATGTCAGTTTGAGAAAATCGAATAATTGTTGATTCGACTCGAATCTCATAATAGAGGTGATTATGTTTAGCCATTGATTATTGTTTAATTTTTCACAACGTACTGCATAATAGCACAGGAATCTGATCCTTTTTAAGCTATCGATTTTGTTGTCGGGTGTTAGCTGCACTAAAATGATTGGCAGTTTGCGTCTACCACCCATGTCCGCAGGCGAGGAAAACGGCTTGAACCCCACGAACTTTAGGTCGTAGCTCTCTCTATTTATAAGCTCCTTTTCGAGCTCCTCTGTCTGGGTCTATACCCTTGAGCAGCACCAATTGCCGCTTTTCTTCTTTTGGAGTGTACGTGAAATACTCTGCTTCTGCTTTGTGATTGAAGGTTTTTAAGATTCAGAGAAGGTCTTAGAAATCAGCTGTTGTTAATTTTCATGTTTCATTGGCCGCAAAAAAAAAACGCTTTTTCAGAGTCAGAGCAATTTTGTGAATCTCGATGTCTTATGGTTAGATTAGACGTTATGCCAAGTGGTCATAAAATGCCAATTTCTGACAGTTCTCTTGTCAAAATATTATCATACAATGTAATGGGCATATCTCATATGCCCTAATGCCCTAAATGTCACATATGACCAGGTTGATTTTGACAGATAAAAATGCCAAAATAGCATATAGTGTAATGGGACAATAAGCACGAATGCCAGCATAAATAGTTTATTTTGACATTTCGCAGTGAAAAATTTGAATGAAAAATTGGATTTCACTCGAACAGCGTACCAGGCTTATCAGTTTTGTAAATTATTTAATTGTCTTTTCTTTGTAATTTGTTAAAGTTTATTTTGCGGTCTTGTCCTTTTCTAGCAATTGTGGTTATTTATACTTGTTGAAGATAAAAGAAAAGAATCTTAACTCGAACAGTCCTTGGGTGATTTTAGCTTTAGAATAAAATCGAACAGTTCGAGATACAGCTGTCAACGTCAATTAAATAAAACACTTTCAAATAAAAAGCGTAACGACGGAGCTAAAGCCACGGAGGGAGCTGCTAAAAATAGTAAGCGTTTAATGAATTATTAAAAAACAAACTGAAATGTGTAATTTATTTTATATAGAGAATAAACCTCGTCTAACAATCGTGCGTTTCACTTAAAAGGCAGCTAGGGCTCCCGGAGTTACAACAAATTTTATTCTTATTTTTAAGAATACCTCGCAGCCATCGAATTTGCCGCCATTTTGGATTGGACTTGCTACTTCGCAGCCAGCGAAGTCTTAATTGAATTCTAAAAGTTTGGATTGCTTTGCAGCCAGCCAAGCAATTGCCACCAAACATAAACGCATTCGTCTTCAAGAACTGCTGAGCCACCAACAATCGGAGAACGCTGTGGTAACAACAATGGTTGTGACTACACCCACCGGTTTGAGCCAATTGCCGGTCACGTCAACTACTTGTTCACTGACTACCACAGGAGTCAACACAACTGCTACTACCACGACAATGTGCACTGGGGTTGGGTGGATGCAGCATGCTCCATACGGATGGAGTTCAACAACCCCAATGCCATTCCAAACACACTTGGGTCTAACACAAACATCCAGCAGTACTTACTCGCACACCCCGAGAGTGCCAACGTTCAGCCATCATTAAATGTTCAGCCTTTTGGCCAGTATCCATATATGCCAGCACCATCGATGCCGACACCGCCATCAAATGCGGCGGGACAGGCTAGCCCAACTTCATACCGTGGCTTCGGAAATGGTCGAAAGTTGCACGACCTTCCCCATTTTAATGGCAAGCCTGTGGACTGGCCAATGTTTAGCACTGCGTATAGAGAATCAACGGCCATGTTTGGTTATTCAAACGTTGAGAATATCTTCTGACTGCAGAAAAGCATAAAGGGATGTGCCAGGGAAGTCGTTGAAGCGTTGCTGATCCATCCAAACAATGTGGATCAGGTACTTTCTGCGTTGGAGTTTCCCTTCGGCCGCCCGGAGATCCTAGTAAGAAGTCAGCTGGCAAAGGTAAGGGAAATAACACCGATCGCCGATGGTAAATTAGAGTTGCTGATACCATTCGCCACCAAGGTTCAGAAGCTAGCAACATTTCTGGAATCCAGTATGATGTATCAGCACATGGCCAACCCCACACTTATGGACGACCTCGTCAGCAAACTACGTTGAACGTTGAAGCAGAAATGCTACCACTGCAAAGGAGATACGCATCCAGTAGTCAAATGTCCAGCATATACTGATTTAGATGTTTCCGACAAATGGAAGTTGGTGAAGAAGCAAAGGCTTTGCTTCTGTTGCCTCAAATTTGGACACAGTGTGCGGTCGTGCAGGCTTAGGAGTGCTTGTGGTATTGATGGATGTGAACGGCAACACCACTCCTCGCTCCATGAAGCCAGTAAAGAAGCGAAGAAGCCACCAGATGCCGGCCGAGTTGAGAAGGCCATGCTTGGCCGAAATATTGGGACTAGCGACAAGACCCTTTTCCGAGTGGTGCCAGTGAGACTTTATGGTGACGGTGTAGTTGTAAGGACGCATGCTCTTTTGGACGAGGGTTCTTCAATCACTATAATGAGCGCTGAACTCGCCGGACAACTGAATTTATCTGGTTACCCGAAGGATCTGAAGCTGCAGTGGATTGGTAAGAATACATTTACGAACGAATCCTTTGTTGTTGACCTCAAAGTTAGTGCCGACGTGGACGAAGCAGAGAAATTTCTGATGGAATTGGTTCAAACCGTTAATGAACTGAGCTTGCCGACGCAAACGTTGAATGCTGCTGATCTACCACCATCATACCCAGCCAACATGCTATCGATACTTCCATTTGCTGAGTATGAGAACGCAAGTCCGCAAATCTTAATCGGGCTCGACAACTGCCATCTAGGAGCACCAATAAGTATCTTCAAATCGACTGACATCGGTCCTGTAGTGGCAGAAACGAAATTGGGTTGCGTTTTGTATGGCAGGATACCAACTGAAGCTAAAGATGCCAGAGAAGGACTTGTTCTTCATTGCGGTCAAGTTGGTGACGATGATGATGACCATCTGACGCAGATTGTGGATGATTTCTTTAGTATTGAGAGTGTTGGTGTCAAAAAACCAACGGAAAAGATAGTCAGCGCCGCCGATAGAAGAGCACTTCACATACTCTCAAGCACAACGAAGAACATCAACGACCGTTTTCATACAGGACTTTTGTGGAAAGATGACGACGTCGAGTTGCCGGATAGCTACGATATGGCGCAGAGAAGACTATGGAACCTCGAGAGTCGGTTCCGGAGGGACCCTGATTTCGCTGCCACTTATAAAAACATTATTTCGAGCTATTTGGAAAAGGGGGGGGAGAAGGCACAAGAATGATGAAAAACTGTGACATCTATTACGGCGAGTGCCGCAAAGAGCAGAGTCAGCGGCTATTTGGATGTGGATTTGTGATTAGAGGAAGACTTAGGCAAGAAGTCTTGGGATTTCGCAATGTTAGCGAGCGCCTAGTTACAATCCGCATCAGGGCCAAATTCAAAAATCCAGTATCTTGGATGTCCGAACGCTCCGAGCGGCCAACATAGACTCGGACCATTACTTGGTAGTAGCCAAAGTACGGATGCGGATATCCAATACTCCACAACACCGAGAGGATACTGTGCGAAGATTTGACGTTGCAAGGCTACTATCGCAAGAGACCGCCAAAACCTTTGCCGACCGCGTCTCCCTAAACCTCTCAGCAAGCTCATCCTCAGCTTCACCAGCATCAAGCACTGAGGACCAGTGGCAACATTGCCAGCGTGCCATCAGGAGTGCCGCCACCGAAGTGCTGGGTTTCACTAGGCGACCACAACGAAACCCTTGGTTCGATGAGGAATGCCGCCAGGCACATGCAGCCAAGAACGAGGCCTACCAACTTATGCTGCAGACAAGAACCAGAGCGGCTGAGAGAGCTGCCCGTGAGCTCTACGGGCAAAAAAGAAGGGAGGAACACCGACTTCTCAGAAGGAAAAAGAAAGAGCACGAGAAGCGAGCGGTCGAATCAATTGAGGGACGATACTGCAGAGGCAATGTTCGAAAGTTCTACCAAAGGGTAAAACGATCCACCCAAGGATACAAGGCCCGAACAGAAGCCTGCAGAGATGAGCATGGGAATATAGTAGTAGATTCACAGTCGGTGCTGAGGATTTGGAAAGAACACTTCTGCAGACTGTTAAACGGCGGAGACAGCCAACAACCCGCTGTCAGGCAGAATGATCTGTTCAGCTTGGACGATGATAGCCAAAACTTCCGTCCACCCGACCTACACGAAGTGAGGATGTAGGTAGGTAAGTTGGTGCCCTTATGGCGGTTGCCACGGCTTCACGTAGACCATCGGTTGGGTCCATTGTGTCCAATTACGGGTACCATCCATTGAGAACCTGTCAAAAAGATTAATTACACCGCTTATTAAATTGAGCCCCATAGATTTAGTAAGAATCACTTAGGGGTCTTAAACCTCTGTTAAGTGCAGGTTCTTTAGTTTGTCCTGAGAGTAGCTGATGATGCAGAGTCAGTGCATCTACAAGAACCATCCAGATTTGAGTATGAATCTCAGTAGTTCTTTAAGATCCACATTCTCCAGATCCTCCAGCTCATCAAAGGAGTAGCTATTAAGAAACCTTTTCCTATTATTTTTAAGGGCCGGGCATTCGCACAACAGGTGACGTACAGATTCTATTTCTTCAACGTCCCTGCAGCTTCTGCAAAAGTCATTATGCAGTATACCCAGTCGTTCCGCATGTACGCCTATCACACAGTGTCCAGTAATGACCCCCGTGAGCATGCGAATGTCTCTGCGACTCAGTCCGATCAAATATTTCGATCTCTTTTTGCTCACCTCTGGCCATAGTTCTTTTGTATGCCTGCAGGTATTGATATTGGTCCAACGAAGATTTGTTTTGCTCCAAGACTCAATGTCAATCTTCCTTACAAGCGTACTCAGCGGAGTTTTTACTGATTTTAGGGCCAACGACTCGTGTAGTTTCGACCCACTTCTAGCAAGTTCATCCGCATGTTCGTTACCTGCGATATCCATATGTCTTGGTACCCAGCATTGGGTCACCATGTTGACTTGTGATATTTCGCCCAGATATTTCTTGCATTGTCTTACTGTCCTTGACTTCACCACGACCGACTCCATGGCTTTTATGGCCGCTTGGCTGTCAGTGTAGATAGTGATTTGTTTGTTGACAATGTTTCGTCTATTGATGTCTTTCGCCCCTTGGGTTATAGCTGCAATCTCTGCTTGAAAGACACTGCAATCATCACTAATACGGAATGATTCTTGCAGGTTCAATGTTTCGCTGAAAATGCCCGCACCTGTACCGATATCCATCTTAGAACCGTCGGTATATAGGGCTATCTCCTCTTTTGTCGTAATCGTTTTGTTCTCCCACTCGCTTCTTTCGGGAATTCTAGTATTGAATCTCCTTTCAAAATCGAGAGTGGCGGGCAGGTAGTCTGTTGTCGCCTTCTCCCTTGCCGCATTCCATTGGGTTTCAATGGATGCATGCCCATACGGTTTGGCTGACCATAACCCAGACTCTCTTAACCTGATCGCGGTTTTTACCGCCTTGCTGCTGAAGTAAATGTCCAGGGGGGTGAGGTTTAGCATTGCCTCCATTGCTGCGGTGGGTGTGGTCCGTAGGGAACCCGTTATCCCGATGCATGCCGCCCTCTGCACTTTGGTAAGGCTTGAGAGATTATATTTCTTCTCCATGGCCTTCCACCACACAACTGTACCATAAGTTAGTATGGGCCTCACTACTGCTGTATACAGCCAGTGTACCACGTGTGGCCTGAATCCCCATGTATTACCGAATGCTCTTCTACAGGCATATAGTGCCACGTATGCTTTTTTGATTCGATCCTCTATGTTTTCCTTCCAGCTAAGTTTGGAATCTAATGTTATGCCCAGATATCTCGCCGTCTTCGATATTTCTAGAGTCACCCCGCCCATCCTTGGGGGATTGAAGGCAGGGATCGTCCTTCTCCTAGTAAACAGCAAGATTTCCGTCTTTGATGGATTCACTCCCAGTCCGCGTCCCTCAACCCAGTTATTGACTAGTAGGAGTGCGTAACTGAGCCGATCGCTGAGGACTGGGGTGAATTTACCTGAGACTAGAATTACGACATCGTCTGCGTATGCGCTTACAATGAATCCTTCCTGTTCAAGTGTTTTAAGCAGTTCATCTACTACGAGCAGCCATATGAGCGGAGAGAGGACTCCACCTTGTGGCGTTCCCCTACTAACTTTCCGTTCAATGGTCACGTCCCCTAGAAGTGACTTGATCCGGCGTGTGCCTAGCATGAGTGCAATCCAGTCGCAGAGGCTCCTTTTTAGTCGAGCCCTGTATAAGCTTTGTATGATTGCATCCGCCTCAATGTTATTGAAGGCACCCTCGATGTCTAGAAACGCACTCAATGTGTATTCCTTATGCTGTAAGGATTCTTCCACTACAGATACTACCCTGTGTATTGCAGTGTCTACAGATCTGTTTTTCATGTACGCATGTTGTGATTTTGATAGATAGTTATCGCCAATCGTTTGCCTTACATGCAGATCGATCAATCGTTCCAGTGTTTTCAGCATAAAGGACGATAAACTAATTGGTCTATAGTCCTTGGCTGTGGTGTGACTGGCCTTCCCTGCCTTTGGGATGAATATCACTCTTACCGCTCGCCATGCTTTAGGAACATAACATAGCCTCAGACAGCACGTAAAAATGCATCTTAGCCATGGAATGATAGTTTCCTCTGACTTTTGAAGCATTATGGGTCGAATATTATCTATTCCGGGTGCTTTGAATGGAGCGAATGTGTTGATAGCCCAGGCTATTTTCTTCTCGTCGATTATATCGGCGATGGTCTCTGCCTCCATTCCCTCCCTCGTCCCTGATGATGCTACATCGTATCCATCAGACACGTCGGTGGATCCTGGGAAGTGAGTTTCTGTTAGTATTTCCAGCGTCTCTTTGTGTGATTCTGTCCAGCTACCATCTCCCTTTCTTAGCGAAGATATCGGTGTTGGAGCTTTTGAGAGGACTTTCCTTAGCCTAGACGCTTCGGTTGTGGATTCAATTGATTCGCAGAAATTTCTCCATGTATTCTTTTTTGCGAATCTGATCTCTTTTTTCAAGGTTTTTACGCTTTCCCTATAGGTTTTCCATTCGATGAGACCTTCCTTGGCTAGGTTCCATCTAGACCTTGAACTTCGCATAAGTTCCGCGATCTTTGGACTCCACCAGGGGGGGCGTTTCTTACCATGTGTTCCACTTTTCGGACAGGATTTTTCAAATGATTTGGAGAGCACCTCTGTCAAAGATTCGACTGCATCGTCGACTTCTTCCACAGACGTGAGATCACTTGCCGGGCATAGATTCCTGTAACTATGAACTTTCTCGCTAAATTTATCCCAGTTCGTTCTTCTTGGATTTCTGAAATATTTCCTATCATGGGGAACCAATTTCAGGTCGTAGAGTATCCAGCAGTGATCTGATAGTGATGCTTTGCTGGATACCCTCCAATTGGTAACTTGGACCGAATTGTACTGGGATGCAAAGGTTACGTCTAAAACTTCCTTTCGACTCGCCGTAATGAAAGTGGGATCATTTCCCCGATTACAGATAAGTAGATTGGAGCAAAGAAGATAATCAAACAAAGCCTCACCTCTAGCATTAATGTTTGAGCTGCCCCAAATAGTATGGTGGGAGTTAGCATCACAGCCTAAGACTAAGTTTTTCTTACCTTGTTCAGACGCTGCAACTAGCGCCTTTACCGGTCCGGGGGGGACTGATGTGTCGTCGTCATCTGGCATGTAGACCGACGCCACTCTGCAGCTCTCGCCCTTACCTCTTAACTCCACCACCGTCAGATCACCTGTACAGAAATGAAGTAATATTAGTGCGTGAAGTTCCTTTTTTGCCACAATACACGATCTTACCTTACCTTTATTGCATACGTATAGTATGTCGTGCTTTGACGACCCCAATCCCATCACCTGATTATTATTAATCCATGGTTCCTGGATTAGGGCCAGATCCAGCTGCTCCTCCTCGAGAAGCAACCTCAGGTTGCCTGTGGCGACCTTACTGTGATGCAGGTTGATTTGGACTACTCTCATCATTGGGTGTAGCCTCCTCTTCCAACATCTCAGTTGTCGCCTTTTTACTTCCTGCGGTCCGCTTCAAGAGCTTGAGAGTAACCTCACTTGCTGCGAATGATAGCGGCATCTGCATGTCCTTCTTTAAATTCTCCGGTGGCTCATCAAAGGCAACTATATACCCCTTTGCACCGTTCTTTGGCTCCTCCTCGGCCACAATTTCCCGATCTCTCATCGAAATCTGGGGGTTTTGTGCCTGTAAAACGCTGATTATCTCAGCCCGTTTTACCCCTATCTCTGGGATGGAGATCCTGCCCTTTGCCCTTATTGGGACCTCATCTATGGGTACCGCTTTTAGTATTGCGCCCTCCCATAGCTGTGCGCCGTTTAAAATATTTTTGGCAAAGTCGTTTGATGCCTGGTCCTTGCAATCAATGTAGGTGATGCCTTTGGACCATCTCATTTTGCCGTAGGCGGGGGCCCTAGCACCTGTCTTTGCCCGGATGTGGGAGATAATCGCTACTCCTAGTGTTTTCTCGATTATCCTGCCACACTCCACAGTGTACTGTCCGCTTGGTTTCCCGGAATCCACTACAGCTAGCTGCAACGGGTTTCTGGTCACCTCGCTGAACCTCCCACTTAGGCCAGATCCCCATACGGAAGTTCCTTTGGGACTCTCCGCATTCTGCTCGACCCGCTTTGCCTTCTTCGGAATGTTGGGGGCGTCTTCAGGCGACCTCAACCTCTTCGAGGCAAGCTCCTTATTACCAAGCCTCTCAGTAATAGGTTTCCTCTGGAGTCCACTTGGGCCCGGCTTATTGTCGGCGTCCCTTGGTTCCGTCTTTGGCTTCCTTTTCTTTGAGAGGCTATGGTAAGCCTTGGGGTCTGCCTTAGCGGCATCGTCCCTCGGCCGTTTGGCGTCATGTGCCGCGCTGCTAGAGCCTGACTTGTTTGTCATAGCTATAGCGGTTGACGACCTTTTAGGCTCAGGCCTCGTTAGGGCGTCTCTCGCTATAGTATCCTTGGCCCATTCCAAGGAAGCTCGCTCCTTCTCCGTTAGGGAGTCTTGGTCCTTTGCGACGAGGATGCCAAATATATGTTTGGCCTTCTGGTACTCCTTTTTCCTCAGCAGACCTGGGGGTAACCTTTTCTTCCTCGTCTTTTCCGTTCCGGTCTTCTCACCTGGGGGTTCTTCCAGAAGCTTCTCTTCTTCCTCCATCGAGATCTCCTCGCCTACGAGACCGGCCTCAAGGGCCTCTTGTATTTTGGTGAGATCATATGGCTCCACGGGCAATGTGTCGGCCACTGTCTCACTCTTGGTACTTGTAGTACCCTCCCCTCTCTCATCGTTGTTTTTTTAAATTTGGATTCTCAATTTTGATTCCCACGAGTAGGGCCGGAAAGTATGGTCCGCCCCGGCAGCGCCGCCATACCGGGGTAAGGCATTTCAATTCCAACAGGTCTTCGCCTGGGCACCTGAGGGAGCTCGTACACGGTTGGTTTGACCCCCAACCTTTCATCCTTCGGCACGGTTTTGTGTGCGCTCACACCACCACTGGAGTTAGGTTGACAGTTCTTAGTTCGTCACTTTTCAACAGCCTGTCTGCCAAGGGTGACCCTTCAGACGACTACCGCCTCCGACAGCATAGCCTGTTGAATCATTGCGACTTAAGCCTTCGCACCAACGTCAAGGTGACTGTCCTAGCGAAGGACGAAGTGAGGATAGCGATATCCAAACTTAAGTCCAACAAAGCTGCTGGAGCGGATGGCCTTCCGGCCGAGCTTTTCAAAGCAGCGGGAGATGGCTTGGTAAGGAGCATGCACCAACTCATCTGTAAAATGTGGTCGGATGAAAGCATGCCCGATGAATGGAACCTCAGCATCGTGTGCCCCATCCACAAGAAAGGAGATACTCTGAACTGCGCCAACTACAGAGGAATAAGTCTCCTGAATGTCGCGTATAAGATCTTGTCGGCTGTATTGTGTGAACGCCTAAAACCTTTCGCCAACAACCTGATCGGCCCATATCAGTGTGGTTTTAGGCCAGGAAAGTCAACCATCGACCAAATTTTCACACTCCGACAGATCTTAGAAAAAACCCAGGAATTTCAGATCGATACACACCACCTATTTATCGACTTTAAAGTCGCCTATGATAGCGTATATAGGGACGAACTATACAAAGCCATGTCAAGTTTTGGCATCCCCGCCAAACTCGTCCGTTTGTGCAGGATGACGATGGAGAAATCTCGCTGCTCCGTCAAAGTCGGCAAGAACACCACCGAATCATTTGATGTCGAAAAAGGTTCAAGACAAGGCGACGCGCTATCATGTACTTTCTTTAACATCGTTCTTGAAGCAATTGTACGAAACTCGCAAGCCAACACCAGAGGTACAATTTTTCAAAAGTCCGTTCAACTACTTGCCTATGCCGATGATATTGACATTATTGGGAGAACGCGGCGAGCTGTCAGTGGCGCATTTGCAAGCATTGAAACGGAGGCGGCGAAGATGGGTCTGGCTGTTAATGAGGACAAAACGAAGTATATGCTGTCAACGAGAAAGGACTCTCAACATCGGCGACTCGGACAAAACGTCACGATGGACAGATACAACTTCGAAGTAGTTAAAGACTTTGTATACCTGGGCTCCACTATCACTTCGCAAAATGACATCAGCGCAGAGATCAAGCGAAGAATCACTCTTGCCAACCGCTGTTTCTTCGGGCTAAGAAGGCATCTAAGAAGTAAAGCCCTCTCTCATAGAACCAAGGAGGTACTATATAAGACCTTAATCATCCCGGTCCTGCTGTATGGTGCAGAAGCATGGACCTTGTCAAAAGCGGATGAGAACCTTTTGGGATGCTTTGAGAGAAAGATTCTTCGAGTGATATTCGGTCCAGTTTGTGTCAATGGAGTGTGGAGAAGAAGATTCAACGACGAACTCTACGGGCTATATAGCGACTCTGACCTAGTCAAAAAGCTGAAAATACAACGGCTGAGATGGCTGGGACACGTGGAGCGTATGGACAACAACGCACCAGCCCGACGAGTCTTCGAATCCACCCCTGAGGGACAGCGCAGCAGAGGAAGACCCCACCTAAGGTGGCGCGCACAAATGGAGAGCGACCTAATCCAACTTGGTGTGCGTAACTGGAGGCAGCTGGCGAGAGACCGAGCTGGCTGGAGGGGCTTGTTAGTTGAGGCCGTGGTCCACCCCGGACTGTAAGCGCCACCAAAAGTAAAAGTAAAGTATTTGGAAAAGGGGTACGCCAGAAGACTAACCTGTTCCGAAGCCAAGGAGAGTTAGCCGAGGACTTGGTATCTTCCGCATTTTGGAGTGAAGAACCCTAACAAACCAAACAAGGTCCGGTTGGTGTTGGATGCCGCTGCTAAAGTACGTGGAGTTTCCCTAAACTCGTTTCTGCTTAAAGGACCCGATGAGAACCAACCTCTGTTGTCCATTTTATTTAATTTCCGTCTAAAGCCTGTTGCGGTAACTGGAGACATAAAAGAGATGTTTCACCAGGTGTTAATTCGGAAGGAGGATCAAGATTCTCAGGGTTTCCTGTGGAGAGAAGAAGAAGATAAGCCGATTGAGATATATGTTATGCAGTCGATGACGTTTGGTGCCAGCTCCTCGCCCTGCTCAGCGAACTTTATAAAGAATATTAATGCCAAGAGATTCTCAAACGTCCATCCGAGAGCTGTCAAAGCGATTCTCGACCGCCATTATGTCGATGACTACGTAGACGGCTTTGACAGTCATGCTGAAGCGATCGAAGTCACCGAAGCAGTTATATCGATACATTTACGTAGTGGCTTTGAGTTGCGAAATTTTACATCGAACTCGAGAGAGGTGCTGCGCTGAATTTGTAACCTGAACAACGATGAACAGCAATGTCGATCAGTTGACATGAATACGGAGGCTGGGTCGGAAAAGGTTTTAGGAATGTGGTGGGAACCTGATGAAGATGCCTTCGTTTTCAAACTGAAATTCCCTCGTATTAGTAATGACATCATGATGTGCAGCAGGTGTCCAACAAAAAGAGAGTTCTTAGCAATTGCGATGTCGGTGTTTGACCCATATGGAATGATTGCTAACTTTCTTGTTAACGTTTAACTGTTGTTGCAGTCAATCTGGAGGAGTGGTGTTCAATGGGATGAGCCAATACCCCATTAAGCTCATGAGAAGTGGGGTCAATGGAAGGATGTACTCCCTGCGTTCAAGTATTTGAAGGTTCCGGGATGTCACGACCTCAGCCTATCGACTGCCATTAGGATTGATCTTCACACGTTCGTCGATGCCAGTGAAGAGGCGTTTAGCGCAGTGACTTATTTGAGTATTGACCATGGAGAACGAATCAGTGTCTCGTTTGTTTGTGGAAAGACGAAATGCGCTCCCCAAAAATTATTGTCGATTCCACGTCTGGAACTATCTGCAGCTGTTTTGGGAGCCAGGCTCTGCGACTCAATTGCGAAATGCCACGACTGGAGTGACTCGAAAACCGTCCTAAGTTGGCTTCGCTCAGATCCCAGACGCCATAAGCCTTTTGTGGGATTTCGGATAGCAGAGGTTCTGGATAGCAGCAAGATCGTTCAGTGGCGATGGATTCCGACAAAACTCAATCCAGCGGATGAGGCAACGCGTTCAAGATACCCTCCGAAGTTTCAAGCAGACAATAAGTGGATAATGGGGCCTTCCTTTCTCCAACAACCTGAAGACGCATGGCCAGAAAAACCGGATGACATCGGAAGACAGACTTGCCAAGAAGAGATCAAGTCAAAGTATCTTTTGGTCACCAATCCTGTAAGTACATCCGTTTTCGATTTCTCTAAGTTTTCGATTTACTCAAAGCTGAGAAGGACGGTAGCCTGGGTGATTCGATTTATCAGACTTACTTTGCGCAAGTCTTCCGACAGAGGAGAGTTGTCAGCCGCTGACCTCGATAAAGCCGAACGAGTGTTGTGCAGTGAAGCCCAAAGCGATGCTTTTATGGGTGAAATAACTCAGCTCGGCTGCCGACAACGGGTTGATAAGACAAGCAGTATATACAAATTAACTCCCTTTATAGACGACGAAGGTCTTTTGCGTGTTGTTGCGGCTACCTGCAAATAGATGAAAATGAAAAGACAAAATTGAAAAAGAGAATAAAACAGAACAGCTTACCCATAACGTGTGCGGCTGCGAAGAAAGCGATTGTTTTTGTGTCATTTGTGTTGACGTTTGTTATTCAGCGCAGAAACCATTCACAATAGGTCGAGCTTCTAGAGCTAATTTAGAGAGGGATTGATTTTACATGTAGATGGAGCGGATGCGTACCTAGGGTGGAGAAATTGGATAGAGGATTCAAAAGTGTAGCGGTGGTGAGATCTACTACCGCAGATAGATTACCTATCAGAGATTTTCAAATTTTTCCGGTAAAAAGAGTGGGACAGTGCGAATCTAATCAGCAGATTCAAAGAAAACGGGTGTCAGAATGGGAAAATGGGGAGAAAGAAGTAACCGCCTCCGATAGTGGTTCGATTTTTGCTCTGACCATTCTTCAGCCAACAACGACAGAGGTCATTACGGACGCGGTAAGGCAAAAAAAAGTATCGTTTTGTTTAAAGTCCTCAAAGCGAGGCAGTGCGTGAAACTCTAAAGTTACGTATATAAATATAAGTACATAGTTGAAAGTGCTAAACAAGGGCTGAAGTGCGCAAGTAGTGCCAGGGGCAACCGTGTACCCGACGATCACTCTTGAAAAAAAAAAGGAAAGGACTCGTTTTGGAGGTATTTACATACCACTGAGTGGGGTGAGTTGAAAATTCTCATTTGGTAGGACGTAAAATTATAAAAAGTGCTTAAAATTAGGTATTTTTTTGCGTGTGGCGGTCATAGACAGACTTGAAAGTCGGGGCCGCCCAACTTTTGGATAAACGGAGCGCTGCAAGCGCATAACGCGTTCGATGACCGCCGTGACCTTCATCCGCACAATTTATTAGTATTAAAACAAAAAGGCGGCTGGAACAGGGGAATTCTATAGTAGATCCCTGTGCCATCGCAACCCTACAATCGTCAGTGCAAAAATTACTGGAAGAACAGAGAAGACCTGGCCAGAATATTCACCTGAGTAATGCAAATGCAATTATAGATTAAGTTATCTGTAGAATTGTTGGCAAATATTGCGTGTAGCAATCTACACTCTATATCGCTATAGATATAATAGTTTTAGTAAGAAGTCTACACGTAGTACGTGATAGTTTTTAAGGTAGTTATAAGTTTTTTTTGAAAAGAGAATCTACAATTTTTTTTGGCGTGAGTTATTTGTCTTTAACGTAATTGAATTCCGTGTTGTAATAAGTGCAGTTTGAACCCCGTGTATATTCCGTGTTCGTGGGCTGAAAGCCAAAGTGTAAGAGGATACCTACATAGAGCTCTTTTTAGGTAGGAAACGTGGCGCGGTATAAAGTAAGGGGAGGAAATTTTGTCCCCAGCCAATTTTTGTTGTCAAGGGGGGCAAACCGATCTTAAATATCGATTTAAATTTAACTAGAACTGTGTGGAAAAATAATGTTAGTTAACTATCGTGTTAACACTAATGAATAAAGTTTCGCTCCCATGAGTATGCTCGTTGAGCCACGCCAATTGGTTGAGTTCGATTTCTTTTGTGCTGCTCACTGAAAAGTGAGGATGTTGTGGTGAGGTAGATTTTTCAGGGGTGTGATGGGGTAAGTTAAATCCCTTTCGGCGCAGACGGTGTGATCCGGACGACCGCATCTACAACAAAGGGGAAATCCAAACATCGGCCAACGGATTTCCAGGAGGGGTGGGAATGGCCCGCGCTGAAAAACATCGACGGCGCCCCTCAGTGCGGTGAAGGTCTGTTCGCTTCTATGGTGAAGGTAAAGCAAGTACCTGTTTATTTGGCATGTTTTATGTGTTGTAGTTGGTTAGGTCGAGCGGTGGGGAGCAAGAACCACACCATTCCGGCGAGCTGAGCCGTGCTGAGCAAGCATGCCAAGCTCTTCGCACTCGACACTCTTATCCTTTTCTATTTCCACTCCCATCCTTCTTCCTGTCCACATCCGGTTCCTTGTCATATTTCATTCCAAACTCCTTCATTATCCTTTCCGTAACCATATTACAGTGTTTATGGGAGAATCGATGCCGCCACTACCGTGCCTTTCACAGCCAGACGTCCCATTATCCTACCAAAGGGGCATAGGCTAACAAAGTTAATCGTCACACACTACCATCGTTGCTACGTCATCAGAATGACGACACAATAGCGAATGAGATTCGAGTAAAATTTTGGGTGCCCAGTCTGCGATCAGCTGTTAAGAAAGCAAGGAATGAATGTCAGTTTTGTCGAGTTCGATCTGCATTGCCGTTGCCGCCGTTAATGGGCCAATTACCTGAGGACCGCCTAACTCCTTACGTGCGGCCATTCACCTACACAGGACTTGATTATTTTGGTCCAGTTTTCGTCACTGTACCTGTTTAACTGTGAGGGCAGTACACCTAGAGTTGGCTGCTGATTTGTCATCGGATGCTTGCATCTTATGCATACGTAATTTTGTAAATCGCCGCGGAGTGCCGGTACGCATAAGAAGCGATAATGGTACCAACTTCGTCGGTGCCCAGAACGAGTTATTGCGTGCTGATATTTTCGATACTGAGGCGATTAAAGCGGAACTTTCTGGACGAGGCGTGGAGTGGATCTTCAACTGCCCATCGAATCCACATGCGGGTGGCTGCTGGGAGCGACTGGTTCAGTCCGTAAAAAGGGTCTTATCGCATACGCTCAACGAACTAGTGCCATGGACTGAAACGTTGCTGAGTGCGTTGTTTGAAGCGCAGAACATTATAAACAGCCGTCCTCTCACTCACCTTCCGGTGTTGACCGAAGGTGAGTGAGAAGATGAAGAACCCCTTACGCCGAATAACTTCCTGGTGGGTTCCACTAGCTCGACGCAGACTTCAGGTGACTTTAACGAAAGAGAGCTCTGTCTCCGGAAACAGTGGCGAATAAGTCGCCAAATAAAGGATCGTTTTTGGCGGAGATGGATGCGAGAGTACCTACCAGAGCTGATTAAGAGGAGTAAATGGTATGCTAAAGTTCCAACTCTCAAGGAAGGAGACTTAGTCCTTATCTGCGAAGCAGAAGTTCCGAGAAGCAAGTGGATGCGGGGAAAAATCGTTAAGGTTTATCCGGGCCCGGATGGACAAATTCGTATGGCCGATGTCAGAACAAAAACGGGGCTCCTTCGGAGACCAGCGGTAAAGTTGGCTGTGTTGGATGTAGGTGAGGCTGGGATGCGGCAGGGCGCCTCACGGGGGGTGGAATGTTGAAGATAAAAGAAAAGAATCTTAACTCGAACAGTCCTTCGGTGGTTTTAGCTTGAGAATAAAATCGAACAGTTCGAGATACAGCTGTCAACGTCAATTAAACAAAACATTTTCAAATAAAAAGCGTAACGACGGAGCTAAAGCCACGGAGGGAGCTGCTAAAAATAGTAAGCGTTTAATGAATTATTTAAAACAAACTGAAATGTGTAATTTATTTTATATAGAGAATAAACCTCGTCTAACAATCGTGCGTTTCACTTAAAAGGCAGCTAGGGCTCCCGGAGTTACAACAATACTTTTTTCCTGTTGTGAAATTTTGTTTGTGTAGAAATTTTTTGCTATCTTGCTATCTTGCTAATATCACAGAAATTGCTGTGAAATTGAAAGTGAAATTTTCACGCTGAAATGTCAAAAATTTAATGCGACGGACAATAAAAGCCAAGTGAAATAGCTTGTAACGCCCCCTACATATCACTTTTTGAACAACTATTTTCACTTTAGCAGCGTGCTGCCTAGTGAAATCTTCACGTGGAAAGTTCATTTTGACATTTCGCAGTGAAAATTTTGTATGAAAAATTGGATTTCACTCGAACAGCGTACCAGGCTAAAGGAGTGAAAATTTCACTACACTTGAACAGCGTACCAGCCTTAAATAACAAATGCCTTAAATGACCATTAAGGCAAATATGACCATATTGGTAATTTGGTCATATTGTCTAATATACAGTTTTGATAATCCTGTAATTTTGGTCATTTGACAGCTAATCTCGTCATTTGCCTGTTGGCATTCATATGCTTAATTGGCATACAGTCTTATCTTAGCTTAAGCGAGTTTTTACATCTACTTTCACTAAAGCCAAACATTTGACAATTATCAAATGAAGTGCGTTATATTTACATTTTAAGACGAGTTTCAGAAAAAAGGAAACAATTTACATTTTATAACAACAAATGAGAAGTTAAATAGGTTAGACGTTGTTTAATTGCATAGACTGGCAAAGTTCCTACTTCTGCAATGTATAATTGAATTTAAAATAGGCTCAAGACGATATATAATATATAGTTTTCTTTCTCTTTCGTGTTTTTTTTTATCAATTTCCAGATTTTTGGTGGCTTTTAACTTGGTTTGGTAACTTTTTTTCCAATTTCGGTAACAAATTTTTTTGGAAGGGGCAACCATGTGCATGACAGCTCCTCACACATTCTTAGAGGTCTAATAGAGATCTTCTATACAGCTTCCAATCGTAAGCAGTTGACTACATGACAGTTCATTGCTTCTATAATGGGCACATTCAAAAACTTAGTTAAATTAAGACGACTAGACTGGTCTGGAAGAGATGTAACCTGAACGCAAAAACTAGATTGGTCGGATACTTCACTTTTTCTACGTCAGCCACATATGCGAACTGTCAACCTAGTACTCAGTCACGAATTTCTTGCCTAGATTCGTCGGTTACCCTCCATAAACGTCAACTGACACAGCTGCCCATGTGACCGATCTAGGCCAATCAAAACTGAGATACATCAAGTCAGTCAGCTGTCAGACTTACTAAACTAGATACTTGAACGTCCCAAATGCCTGCGGTCGGAAGCTCTAAGGGAGCTCCTCGAAAGCGCTGGCAACTATTTACAAGCCAGTTATAGCGACACGAAAAATGCAACCGAAAAAAATTCGTTTGCTTTTTTTAACCACTTAAACTTAATTATTGAACTCAATCTCGGTCTTAAAATGTTGCTTATGAATTTCAAAGTTCACTGACGAGATGTGTTTGAGTTTTTATTGGCCCAGATTGGTCATGTGTTTAGTTTTTGCTGTTGACGTTTATGGAGAGGTTGCTGACAAATCGAGTCAAAAAAATACTACCGGATTACTCAGTTGACACTTAAAAGTGTCAAATTTAAAAACAATCCGTACGTTTACAACAACAACTCAACACATTGGTAGCTGTGTCAGTTGGCGTTTTAGGAGGCGTAGCCGACGAATCCAGTTAATAGTTCGCATATGTGGCTGACGTATGAAAAGTGACCAATCTTGTTTTTGCGTTCAGTGCCTTGATTTTGTGCGGTTTTTCCCGCAATGGCGGTTTGCGGAAAGGGTTCACGTATAGGCAGATTCTATAAATGTGTGCGTGATGTCGAGAACTGACAGCTTCCAATATTTCCTGTTCTAATATCGCTTTGTTCCTGGAAATTCCAGGCGGGATTTCCCTTACGCAACCTATTTAGGTAGCGAGAAGGATGTCGGTTGACGACAATTGACACGCTATCCGATATTTCGAATGGATATAATCTCGTAAATATCGATTATAAATTTTAGTTTTTGTTTTACGGTCGTAATACAGAAAAGACGGTAAATTGATCATTTTCACACAAATTTTATTTTATAAATAAACAAAAAACAATCCAAATGTCATTTGATGTAAATAATATCGTTCAGCGGATGAGCTATGCACCACTATGAAACAGTAGATGCAAATCTTTTTCAAAAAGAAAACTTAAAAATGAAAATGTTTAAGCCTAAATGTTCATCTATAAAAATATAAAAACAAATTAAGCATTGGTTGTAAATATATCAACTCATTTTTAGATCTAGTTTTTAAGATTTCATTTAATTTATTTCGTCAACATTTAACAGCCAATCCGCGTCGAGTAGATTTCTTTGATGTACATTGCTGGTAATGTGAACTACCGAACGCAGTCAAAGCCAGTGGCTCACTCGCACATTCAAATCCGGTTCGGAACGTTCCCTAGCGCAATTGCGGCAAAAACCGCACAAAATCAAGGCACAGACCAATCTAGTCAACTTAAATAACTAAGTTTTTCAATGTGCCCACTTGAACGTCCCCATTTTGTAGTCGGCTTTTCAGTTGTTTGTCACTTGTCGTTGTCAGTCGTGTCAAAAACAATTAGGTGGAATTGATTTTAATAAATTTTGTCTTTGAATTAAATTTAAATAGTTAGTTCAAATCGTAAAACAAGTGCATTCAAAACATGAAAGAAGTTTGCCCCGGTTTATATTGTGGAAGAACAATGAATTTAAACGGATCATTGAGTGAATGTGGTGCTTGCCCCAGGGGTTACAGAGTAAACGAAAATCGAGAGTGCCTTCCCTGCGCTAATGACCCTTCATCATATGATTTGCTATATCTTGGGTTTATGTTTATGCTGCCTTTAATAATGCACTCTTATTTTATCAATAATTGTTGCGAAAATTTGAAGTACCTTACTGTGATTACTTGATTTAATTCCATAATATATATATATTATTTTCTAGGCAGCAAATACCTCTTCTAGGATCCGCAGCTTTGGAACTTCTGCTATCAGCTGTGGTTTCTATACTCTTAATGGAACCATTAGGCAGTTTGTATTTACATACGTGCGGTGTTCAGTACTTCTCGGATTGGTATACTCTATTTTACAACCCATCTCCTAACTATCGGTTGAAATTGCATTGCACTCAGGAAGCTGTTTATCCATTGTAATTATCCATTGTAATTAATATTATTTAAGAGCGATTTACATAGGTCTGCATTCCTAATTAAGCAGTAAACTATATATTTATATTAATACGCCGAAAATTGCGATTTATAGAATTAATTTTATACTAATGTCGCGTACTGTTGGGCAGAAAAAACACTAGCTGTAGTTATAGCTCTTTATGACATCGGTTTTAATTTTAACCGGAGGGCAAAAAACAGAACTCATTTTTGATTGCGATTTAAAAAAATAACGTGTGTGAACCTTATATTGCGAACGTGTGTCGCCAATTCAGATTATCTGCGTTCGTTTCTTTACCGCCCGGTCAGAACTGCTTAAGGCTGGGTGTCCCCCAGCTATGAACTCCGAGCTCATGTAAACGTGTTTACATGTATTAGTGCACAGAATTTCTAATAGCCGAGCACACCCTCCCCCATCAAGATCACAATTGTGACTACAACGAACACTAAATAAAAATAATACAAATTTCGCTGCACAACGAATCAAAATAAAAAAACATCAAAAGGACAAGCTGTATAGATGTGTGGCAAACTCTGTATGTATAGACTGAAACCGATAATATGTGTGATATCAATTTTCCTAGGAATAACGTACAATCCCAAATTCTCAAATCCAATTACAAATAAAAATAATATTATATATCCAAAATCTATTATTGATTTTTCGTTCAAACCGCCTAAGTCTGTTTTGCACTTTTTTCAGGAGAGCAGTTTTAAGTTTGACTCATAAGTGCAAACACTCAGTTAGGCGGTTAGGTTTTCAGGGCATAACTTCCAAAGTAACTAAGCTACAGATCTAAAAAAAATAATGAAGATAGAGCAGAAAAATGCTTTTAAAATACCATAAGTAGCTCTATATCGTCATAACTCGACTTAGGCGGTTATGCCTTGTGACCACAGATATAGAATCGGTTTGTGCTTGTTTGTTGCTATAGCTTTGTTTTTGGGTTGGGATGGGTTTCTTGTATATAGTTAAACATAATACCTATGCGGAACGGCTAACGAACCTACCCTAGGCCGACACGCTATTCATAGATGTCTGTTCTATTGTCCTTGTACAAAATTCTAGCCTAAGGGTTTGCAAGATCTCTCTTACCGTTTATACAGGATGTTTTCATAAATATAGTAATAAACCGAAAGTTTTTTTAATTTGTAACTTTATAAACGTTGATAGAAAAATACAAATTTCTCAACCGTTGCGTTTTTGGCCTTTGTGTTACTGATTACCTATTCAGTACTACTACGTAAAGGGATACCTAATTACCCTACAGAATTTGAATGATAAGTTGGATGACTTACATTTGGGAACTAAAAACGATATGTTATGGAATTAATAGTCATCTGTACGCCAGAGGATATCGCCTTTAGATATTCAAATCGAAGACAAGGAATCCGTGATCACCCCGTCGCCTTCTCTTCTCTTCATATAATAAAATTGTAGAATAAAAAATGCTGCACCACGCATCACGCGGAAATTACTGGACGGATTTTCATGAAATTTAACATAGAGATTGCTTATGTTCTGGGTCGGGATTGGGGCCTAGGATACTTTTTATCCCGGAATATAACGTGGTTCTTACAAAACAGTCAAACAATTGTATATCTGTAAGGAAAATTCTAATTATACAGACCTAGCTGAGTAACGGCTTATCCCCTGATTCATTCAAGACATAAAACATCCTCCTGCGTTGTTCTGAAGCTGAGCAAAACATCGGGTAGGAACATATTTTTTAAAATAACTGTTCGATGTAGTTCGATGAAAATACTCTTTGTCTTAAAAGTGGCAGGCGGTTGAACCAAGGCGAGCGCGCTGGTCAGCTAGTCATCAATTAATTACATACACATAGGACAAGTTCTCCGGTGCAGAGAATATGTCCCTTAAAAATAACTGCAATTATAACATCAGAAAAGAGCCTTTTAGCATAAGTAATTTGCACAGAATGAAGATATCGAATGTCTATGTTATTTAGATCGTTCTGATCACTGTAATAGAATGCTCCCAAATGGAGTTTTCTTCTTTGTGAGAGAGCCGGACAAGTACATAGGAGATGGAGAATAGTTTCTTCCTCCTCCTCGTCAAGACAGCTTCTGCAAAAATCGTTTGAAAATACGCCAAGCCTTTTTGCATGCCTGCCTATGAGACAGTGTCCTGTGATGACACCTATTGTAGCATTGATGTGCTTCTTACCAAGGGAGATCAAGTATCTATAACGTTTTAGATCCAGCTTTGGCCAGATATCTTTTGTTACTAGACATGTCGAGCCGGTTGTCCACCTAAGATTTGTTCTATTGATGGCATCCAGCTTTATAATTAGTTTACAAGTATAGCGATTGGAATACCTAAGGAATCCTTAACTGGAAGCATTAAGGCAAAGTGGCTGGCATAGACGTTTTTTGGCCCCGATTTGGCTTGCAGGGCTTAAGAGATAATCGATCGGAGTAACCGGTTTTCAATAGTCGGTACATAGGTGCAGGTAACTATTGAAGCACAATTTTGGTTTTCGACTTTGATATTGCGTAAAGTCCCAAAAACACCCTTTTTCGGTGCTTTTTATTTTGCCCCGGTGGGGCAATCCCTAGATGAATTTTTTTTTATTTTTTTTATGATTTCATATCGTTGCCAAAGGGCTTATGCAGGTATCATTGAGCCACATTTTCGATTTTTTTTTGTTAAACGGCTTAAATCTGCAGTTTAATAAACTAAAAGTAATCAATCTTTGTGGAGAAACAAGGAACTATTTTTTTTATCTGTAACAAAGAGAATGCTCTTTGAATGTTTGTTTATCTGCTCAATGAATAAAAATTATCTATTTGGTTCATTAAATAATTAAATTGGAATTTTGAAAAGTTTACTATTTTACTGCATTTTTAATTTTATTTCAGAGCTCACGCCCACATATGCAATGTATTTCACAAAATATCCGATAGGGCGTTTTTCTCTTTTTCAGGAAACTTACTCTCTAGGGAGAATCTGTAGTTTGCAGATTTTCGCTCGCTGAAGCTGTTTGAACAGCGAATGATAAAAATTTGTTTATTTCGTTTTGTTTGGTTTTTCGGTAGATACATACCTACTAGATATTGTTATTTTTGTTTGATAAAGTCAAAGAAGCAACAACAAGATATACGTTGATAATGTGAGAAACATTGAAATGAGAGTGGGTGGGAAATGAGTGATGATTTTGTTGTTGTAGATGATTTGAATTTATTTGCTTTGTATTTAGATGTAGAAGCCCAGTTTCAAATGTTGTTGTTTTATATTTCCTTCGAATAAGCAATATTCATTATTTTAATTTGGATTACAAAGGCATTCAATGTTTGGGGTTTCATGAAATACGGAGATAATGTCTTGTAACATAATATTGCATTTATTATGTTTTCACCCCTTTCTACTTTTACCACAGACAAATAATATACAGATGTCTCCCGTCCATAGAGAAAAGTGTGCCTACTTTTTGCGATCGTCAAACAACGATTGTCCAACAAATGGAAGGTGAAAACAGAACACACCACACCTCAAACGAGAAGGATAGATAGGTTTTGCTTTTTATTTTAAGTGCTATGCCATCTCACCTCATTCACATCCTGATCGTAAGCCGAAAGGGTTCCTGCTGCTGGTGGCTCGAAAGTATATGAATGAATATTATTTCACTTTGGGGTGGGGATGAAATTCACTTTTTGTTAGTCCACGGCCGACGGCCGGTGTTTCTTTGATTGTTGTTGTTATATTATTGGGTAGATTCGCTTTCACAGTGATCAGTCTTCCGAGGAGATTATGTAATAAGGAAAACAACAAAAATGTTTACTTGTGCACTAATTGTAGGTACATCGCAGGTATGTGCGTGTGTAGGGGTTTAGCTATGCGGAAATGTGTACAGAACGGGTTTGGTTTTGGATGTGTTTTCTTGACCTAGGCGAATAATCTGAAGGATTATTTCAATTCGGAACTTTTTATGTTTTTGCTTGGCTATAGATTCTCATTCCTTGTAGTTTGGTGTTCGGATAAGTTTGATGCAAATATATTATAATTAACAAAGCCAATCAAAAGCAATTAGTATACTTACAACATCGTTCGTATTCTTTAGAAATAATTTAATTACCTTCACTATCTATACGCTATATCTGATATATATGCAAACTATTATACTGAACAATTATTATTTAGCTCACAATTGTCGCTGCTTAATTGAAAATTAGTTAATTAGTTACAATAAAAGCAGCAACTAAAGTAGTTTGCAGGGCACACTAACGTGGACGTGGCAGAATATTGACCCCATCCCTCTTAACAGTTATAGTAATTCAATTGTTTTAAATTAACATAAGTTGCATATAACAAAAAATATAAACATAAATTAGCTAAACAAAAGATATATAAATAAAAAACAGCTTAGCAAAAAAAAAAGGAAAGCATTTACAACAATTAAATAAGTATGAGCCTGTTTAATGGTAGTGATGCGATTACATGAGAACACAAGCGTTCTCACTCTAGCCTCTCACTATCAACTCCTACTCTCACCTCCACGTTGGTGACTGGTGGGTGCCTAGTACCTCGACTGGAGATGAGGTAACCAACCCCTGTGGAAGGTCGTTGGTGGCAGCGAACGAGAGAGGGGGGAGAAGTGTCCTCTCACTAAGGCACTTCCTCTTAGGCGACAGCGGAGGAATTCTCTAGATGGAATCGACGGTGGAGCCTACATCTCCAGTTAGGCGAACTGGTAGGTGCAATTTTTATATGAGCTGCTTCGACATATTTGGACTCCAGGTCTATAGGGACTTCCAAAACTGAGTCAGGGTGTTGGAAAAGAGTTGGTGGCGGATGAACCCTTAATGGGTCAACGGCAGCGCTCAAATCCCAAAATGGGTTACTGACATCGGTTTTTTTTCCGGCCCGCTGTCCTAGGGTCAAAACAAGGGCCTGGTCCTCCAGGTTGGGGGTTGTGCCGTCGGGGTAACTTCCCGACCATGGAAAAAAAAAGCTAGTTATGGGAGAGACACAACCAGCCTCGGATAATGGAACTCCTCAAATGGCAACAAGACCCGGAACGTCAATGGACTACGATTTGAGAGTATGTACCTGGAATGTACGAACACTTTACACCCCAGGTGCTCCTCAAAAACTTGAGTCTGTCCTCATGCGGTACAAGGCAGATATAACCGCGAATTTTTTCCAATGGTTGCCAGTTACTTTCATACTGCTGTCTCTTCGGCAGTCTTTCTCTACCATTTTGCATAGGAAAACCTTGCCGAGGTCCTCGATTAGAGTTATTGGGAAAATTGTTATGATGGACATTGTTAGGGGCGGGTGCAATATTTCTAAATGATTCCCGAGGATTAACAATATTGCCTTGCACACCGTTTGGTCGATTGGATCTTAATGATGGATCTACTTCCATCAAGGTTGGTCTGGGTCCTGACCTGTCAATCGGCCGGTAATGAGGTGAATTCTGTGGATTGTAATAATTGTTTGTAGGAACGTGTCCGATGGGGAACGGTTTTTCATTTCGTGCTGCAAAAGAGGTTGCAAAAGAATAACGTGCTTGGTTTGCCTCAAGCTCTTGCGCTAGGGCCAATGCACTAGGCATATCAGAGGGACGGGCTGAAAATAGAATGTCGCCCATTGGCTTCTGTAAGCCAGAAATAAAAATTCTTAGAGCATCCGCTCGGTATTTTAGACTAAGCGAATTTATTAGGGCAGCATCGCCTTCGTGTAGCATAATAGTTTTGTTAATTAATAATGTAAGTTTCTTTTCCACCTCATGATAAAATTTGGTTATAGAAATCTTACCCTGTCGTAGGGTGGACATCTCCTGTTCGATTAGATACACCGGTCTTTTATCAGCGTATGTAAAATCAAGCCTCGCTATTATAGCCTTGAAATTTAATGGGGTATTAAAAGAGGACAAAACCTGATCAGCTGAATCAACTATTTTATTTCTTAAAATGGCAACAGCCTGGTAGTGTTTTGAACTACCTTCATGCGACTCAAACAACTTGTAAGCCGTAAAGGCAGCTTGACGCCATGATACGTAGCGCACCTGATCTGCGTTAAACTCTAGTAAGCTTTTCATGAGATCTAAGGACTCGTCACATTGTTTATCTGGATCAATAGTAGCGGACTCGTAAGCCTCTACAGTTGTCGATGTCTCTAAGCTGCTAAGCCTTCTAGTCAGTTCTTCTATCGAATTTTGAAAGCTTCGTCTCGTGGACTCTGTGGCGATTTGAACCGCAGCTGCAACTATGCCCCTTAATTGAGCTTCTTCCTTCTTTCTTATAAGAACTTAAAAAGCAATACCTTTCTTGACAATCAAAAGAATTTGAGAAAGAAAAAAAAAAATCGCGAAATTACCAAATTTCAGAAATTAATTTGTCAAATTACGAATAAATGTGTTTTCACTCCCGTTTGTCGTAGACAGCAAAAAAATATAACAAATTTATTTGGCTTTTAGGTAGGATCAATTTGATTCATAAACAATTAATCAAAATAAATTTATGCAATGGTCTTAATCTATTATCAATTACACTTTCCAATCTACTAATTTTTGTTTCTACAAGTAGGTTATATCAATAACACAGACAAATAATATACAGATGTCTCACGTCCATAGAGAAAAGTGTGCCTACTTTTTGCGATCGTCGAACAACGATTGTCCAACAAATTTAAGTTGAAAACAGAACACACCACACCTCATTACTTAATACAAAAAAATTATACTTAAAAATTACCACCAAAGCCTAACAAAAGGATTAGTTTATTCCTAAATGATTCTCTACTAATATTAAAATTAATAATATCACAATATTTATTGGATTCCCTAAGGCATCTTGAACCTGGTTCATTGTAACCGTAGTTAACCCTATGATAGGGTATATGAAATAAAAGGCGGTTTCTAAGAACTCTCACAGGAGCATAAAATCCAACTAATGATAGTAGAAAAGGGCAATCGATATGACCATCTATCAAATCACGAATAAACATAACGGAAAAATATTGTCTCCGTCTGAAAAGTGGTAAGATACCAAATAATTTGCACATCGTCTCGTAAGATGGCATTTCAATATGCCATCGCAGTCTACGAACAGCTACTCTAGTAAGACGCTTTTGGATCTTCCCAATTCTAAAAGAATGTACTTCGTAAAATGGATTCCATATTATACTGCAGTATTCAAGATGTGATCTGACAAATGCAAAAAATAGACATATAAGAGTATGAGGATCTTGAAAGTCTTTCGAATTCCTCGATTAGAGTTATTGGGAAAATTGTTATGATGGACATTGTTAGGGGCGGGTGCAATATTTCTAAATGATTCCCGAGGATTAACAATATTGCCTTGCACACCGTTTGGTCGATTGGATCTTAATGATGGATCTACTTCCATCAAGGTTGGTCTGGGTCCTGACCTGTCAATCGGCCGGTAATGAGGTGAATTCTGTGGATTGTAATAATTGTTTGTAGGAACGTGTCCGATGGGGAACGGTTTTTCATTTCGTGCTGCAAAAGAGGTTGCAAAAGAATAACGTGCTTGGTTTGCCTCAAGCTCTTGCGCTAGGGCCAATGCACTAGGCATATCAGAGGGACGGGCTGAAAATAGAATGTCGCCCATTGGCTTCTGTAAGCCAGAAATAAAAATTCTTAGAGCATCCGCTCGGTATTTTAGACTAAGCGAATTTATTAGGGCAGCATCGCCTTCGTGTAGCATAATAGTTTTGTTAATTAATAATGTAAGTTTCTTTTCCACCTCATGATAAAATTTGGTTATAGAAATCTTACCCTGTCGTAGGGTGGACATCTCCTGTTCGATTAGATACACCGGTCTTTTATCAGCGTATGTAAAATCAAGCCTCGCTATTATAGCCTTGAAATTTAATGGGGTATTAAAAGAGGACAAAACCTGATCAGCTGAATCAACTATTTTATTTCTTAAAATGGCAACAGCCTGGTAGTGTTTTGAACTACCTTCATGCGACTCAAACAACTTGTAAGCCGTAAAGGCAGCTTGACGCCATGATACGTAGCGCACCTGATCTGCGTTAAACTCTAGTAAGCTTTTCATGAGATCTAAGGACTCGTCACATTGTTTATCTGGATCAATAGTAGCGGACTCGTAAGCCTCTACAGTTGTCGATGTCTCTAAGCTGCTAAGCCTTCTAGTCAGTTCTTCTATCGAATTTTGAAAGCTTCGTCTCGTGGACTCTGTGGCGATTTGAACCGCAGCTGCAACTATGCCCCTTAATTGAGCTTCTTCCTTCTTTCTTATAAGAACTTAAAAAGCAATACCTTTCTTGACAATCAAAAGAATTTGAGAAAGAAAAAAAAAAATCGCGAAATTACCAAATTTCAGAAATTAATTTGTCAAATTACGAATAAATGTGTTTTCACTCCCGTTTGTCGTAGACAGCAAAAAAATATAACAAATTTATTTGGCTTTTAGGTAGGATCAATTTGATTCATAAACAATTAATCAAAATAAATTTATGCAATGGTCTTAATCTATTATCAATTACACTTTCCAATCTACTAATTTTTGTTTCTACAAGTAGGTTATATCAATAACACAGACAAATAATATACAGATGTCTCACGTCCATAGAGAAAAGTGTGCCTACTTTTTGCGATCGTCGAACAACGATTGTCCAACAAATTTAAGTTGAAAACAGAACACACCACACCTCATTACTTAATACAAAAAAATTATACTTAAAAATTACCACCAAAGCCTAACAAAAGGATTAGTTTATTCCTAAATGATTCTCTACTAATATTAAAATTAATAATATCACAATATTTATTGGATTCCCTAAGGCATCTTGAACCTGGTTCATTGTAACCGTAGTTAACCCTATGATAGGGTATATGAAATAAAAGGCGGTTTCTAAGAACTCTCACAGGAGCATAAAATCCAACTAATGATAGTAGAAAAGGGCAATCGATATGACCATCTATCAAATCACGAATAAACATAACGGAAAAATATTGTCTCCGTCTGAAAAGTGGTAAGATACCAAATAATTTGCACATCGTCTCGTAAGATGGCATTTCAATATGCCATCGCAGTCTACGAACAGCTACTCTAGTAAGACGCTTTTGGATCTTCCCAATTCTAAAAGAATGTACTTCGTAAAATGGATTCCATATTATACTGCAGTATTCAAGATGTGATCTGACAAATGCAAAAAATAGACATATAAGAGTATGAGGATCTTGAAAGTCTTTCGAATTCCTCGATTAGAGTTATTGGGAAAATTGTTATGATGGACATTGTTAGGGGCGGGTGCAATATTTCTAAATGATTCCCGAGGATTAACAATATTGCCTTGCACACCGTTTGGTCGATTGGATCTTAATGATGGATCTACTTCCATCAAGGTTGGTCTGGGTCCTGACCTGTCAATCGGCCGGTAATGAGGTGAATTCTGTGGATTGTAATAATTGTTTGTAGGAACGTGTCCGATGGGGAACGGTTTTTCATTTCGTGCTGCAAAAGAGGTTGCAAAAGAATAACGTGCTTGGTTTGCCTCAAGCTCTTGCGCTAGGGCCAATGCACTAGGCATATCAGAGGGACGGGCTGAAAATAGAATGTCGCCCATTGGCTTCTGTAAGCCAGAAATAAAAATTCTTAGAGCATCCGCTCGGTATTTTAGACTAAGCGAATTTATTAGGGCAGCATCGCCTTCGTGTAGCATAATAGTTTTGTTAATTAATAATGTAAGTTTCTTTTCCACCTCATGATAAAATTTGGTTATAGAAATCTTACCCTGTCGTAGGGTGGACATCTCCTGTTCGATTAGATACACCGGTCTTTTATCAGCGTATGTAAAATCAAGCCTCGCTATTATAGCCTTGAAATTTAATGGGGTATTAAAAGAGGACAAAACCTGATCAGCTGAATCAACTATTTTATTTCTTAAAATGGCAACAGCCTGGTAGTGTTTTGAACTACCTTCATGCGACTCAAACAACTTGTAAGCCGTAAAGGCAGCTTGACGCCATGATACGTAGCGCACCTGATCTGCGTTAAACTCTAGTAAGCTTTTCATGAGATCTAAGGACTCGTCACATTGTTTATCTGGATCAATAGTAGCGGACTCGTAAGCCTCTACAGTTGTCGATGTCTCTAAGCTGCTAAGCCTTCTAGTCAGTTCTTCTATCGAATTTTGAAAGCTTCGTCTCGTGGACTCTGTGGCGATTTGAACCGCAGCTGCAACTATGCCCCTTAATTGAGCTTCTTCCTTCTTTCTTATAAGAACTTAAAAAGCAATACCTTTCTTGACAATCAAAAGAATTTGAGAAAGAAAAAAAAAAATCGCGAAATTACCAAATTTCAGAAATTAATTTGTCAAATTACGAATAAATGTGTTTTCACTCCCGTTTGTCGTAGACAGCAAAAAAATATAACAAATTTATTTGGCTTTTAGGTAGGATCAATTTGATTCATAAACAATTAATCAAAATAAATTTATGCAATGGTCTTAATCTATTATCAATTACACTTTCCAATCTACTAATTTTTGTTTCTACAAGTAGGTTATATCAATAACACAGACAAATAATATACAGATGTCTCACGTCCATAGAGAAAAGTGTGCCTACTTTTTGCGATCGTCGAACAACGATTGTCCAACAAATTTAAGTTGAAAACAGAACACACCACACCTCATTACTTAATACAAAAAAATTATACTTAAAAATTACCACCAAAGCCTAACAAAAGGATTAGTTTATTCCTAAATGATTCTCTACTAATATTAAAATTAATAATATCACAATATTTATTGGATTCCCTAAGGCATCTTGAACCTGGTTCATTGTAACCGTAGTTAACCCTATGATAGGGTATATGAAATAAAAGGCGGTTTCTAAGAACTCTCACAGGAGCATAAAATCCAACTAATGATAGTAGAAAAGGGCAATCGATATGACCATCTATCAAATCACGAATAAACATAACGGAAAAATATTGTCTCCGTCTGAAAAGTGGTAAGATACCAAATAATTTGCACATCGTCTCGTAAGATGGCATTTCAATATGCCATCGCAGTCTACGAACAGCTACTCTAGTAAGACGCTTTTGGATCTTCCCAATTCTAAAAGAATGTACTTCGTAAAATGGATTCCATATTATACTGCAGTATTCAAGATGTGATCTGACAAATGCAAAAAATAGACATATAAGAGTATGAGGATCTTGAAAGTCTTTCGAATTCCTCGATTAGAGTTATTGGGAAAATTGTTATGATGGACATTGTTAGGGGCGGGTGCAATATTTCTAAATGATTCCCGAGGATTAACAATATTGCCTTGCACACCGTTTGGTCGATTGGATCTTAATGATGGATCTACTTCCATCAAGGTTGGTCTGGGTCCTGACCTGTCAATCGGCCGGTAATGAGGTGAATTCTGTGGATTGTAATAATTGTTTGTAGGAACGTGTCCGATGGGGAACGGTTTTTCATTTCGTGCTGCAAAAGAGGTTGCAAAAGAATAACGTGCTTGGTTTGCCTCAAGCTCTTGCGCTAGGGCCAATGCACTAGGCATATCAGAGGGACGGGCTGAAAATAGAATGTCGCCCATTGGCTTCTGTAAGCCAGAAATAAAAATTCTTAGAGCATCCGCTCGGTATTTTAGACTAAGCGAATTTATTAGGGCAGCATCGCCTTCGTGTAGCATAATAGTTTTGTTAATTAATAATGTAAGTTTCTTTTCCACCTCATGATAAAATTTGGTTATAGAAATCTTACCCTGTCGTAGGGTGGACATCTCCTGTTCGATTAGATACACCGGTCTTTTATCAGCGTATGTAAAATCAAGCCTCGCTATTATAGCCTTGAAATTTAATGGGGTATTAAAAGAGGACAAAACCTGATCAGCTGAATCAACTATTTTATTTCTTAAAATGGCAACAGCCTGGTAGTGTTTTGAACTACCTTCATGCGACTCAAACAACTTGTAAGCCGTAAAGGCAGCTTGACGCCATGATACGTAGCGCACCTGATCTGCGTTAAACTCTAGTAAGCTTTTCATGAGATCTAAGGACTCGTCACATTGTTTATCTGGATCAATAGTAGCGGACTCGTAAGCCTCTACAGTTGTCGATGTCTCTAAGCTGCTAAGCCTTCTAGTCAGTTCTTCTATCGAATTTTGAAAGCTTCGTCTCGTGGACTCTGTGGCGATTTGAACCGCAGCTGCAACTATGCCCCTTAATTGAGCTTCTTCCTTCTTTCTTATAAGAACTTAAAAAGCAATACCTTTCTTGACAATCAAAAGAATTTGAGAAAGAAAAAAAAAAATCGCGAAATTACCAAATTTCAGAAATTAATTTGTCAAATTACGAATAAATGTGTTTTCACTCCCGTTTGTCGTAGACAGCAAAAAAATATAACAAATTTATTTGGCTTTTAGGTAGGATCAATTTGATTCAAAAACAATTAATCTAAATAAATTTATGCAATGGTCTTAATCTATTATCAATTACACTTTCCAATCTACTAATTTTTGTTTCTACAAGTAGGTTATATCAATAACACAGACAAATAATATACAGATGTCTCACGTCCATAGAGAAAAGTGTGCCTACTTTTTGCGATCGTCGAACAACGATTGTCCAACAAATTTAAGTTGAAAACAGAACACACCACACCTCATTACTTAATACAAAAAAATTATACTTAAAAATTACCACCAAAGCCTAACAAAAGGATTAGTTTATTCCTAAATGATTCTCTACTAATATTAAAATTAATAATATCACAATATTTATTGGATTCCCTAAGGCATCTTGAACCTGGTTCATTGTAACCGTAGTTAACCCTATGATAGGGTATATGAAATAAAAGGCGGTTTCTAAGAACTCTCACAGGAGCATAAAATCCAACTAATGATAGTAGAAAAGGGCAATCGATATGACCATCTATCAAATCACGAATAAACATAACGGAAAAATATTGTCTCCGTCTGAAAAGTGGTAAGATACCAAATAATTTGCACATCGTCTCGTAAGATGGCATTTCAATATGCCATCGCAGTCTACGAACAGCTACTCTAGTAAGACGCTTTTGGATCTTCCCAATTCTAAAAGAATGTACTTCGTAAAATGGATTCCATATTATACTGCAGTATTCAAGATGTGATCTGACAAATGCAAAAAATAGACATATAAGAGTATGAGGATCTTGAAAGTCTTTCGAATTCCGCAATAGGAATCCAAGCATCTTAGCAAAAGCTAAGTTTTATGTCAAAAATAACTCCAAGATCTTTTTTGGAGCAAATAATGGACAAAGGGGTATTATCGATTACGTACGTAAAGGGAATTGGAGAGAGGTGACGATAAAAAGAAAGACAAATAGAAAGACGTTTAAGGTCTTTTTGTAGAAGAATACAATCTTGAACTGAACGTATTGGTCGGAAAATCTTCAAATCGTCGGCAAACATAAGACACTGGGAACTCAAAAACAAGTCAGGAATGTCATTAATAAACAAAAGGAAGAGCAGAGGGCATAGATGACTACCTTGAGGTACTCCAGAGGTGACATTAACTGGTGACGAGAGCATTTGGTTTATGCGAACATACTGGATACGATCCGTTAAGTAGGAATGAATCCACTTTAGGATATTGGAGTGAAATCCTAACATAGTCAGTTTGGAAATTAGTGTTCTATGGTTAACGCGATCAAATGCCTTAGCAAAGTCTGTATAAATTACATCACATTGCGAGCCATTCTCAATGTAATTCAAGGCAGTATTACAAAAAATTGAGAGATTTGTAGTAGTGGATCTTCCTGTAACGAATCCATGCTGCGACGGAGAGATAAATCTATTTAAGAGAGGTGTAAGTTTGTCACAAACTAGTTTTTCAAACAACTTAGGGATAGAAGAAATTTTACAGATTGGACGATAGTTGGTAATATCATGCCTCGATCCAGATTTATAAATCGGCGTTAAAAACGACCTCTTCCAATCATTCAAGAAAATTCCAGACTGGAGAGATAAATTAAATACTAAACACAAAGGTACAGAAAACGCGGAGGAGCACTTTTGAAGTAAAATTGGCGGAATGCCATCTATACCCGGATTTTTTTCAAGTTTTAATGAAGAAAGAGCTTTTTGAACTTCAGTGATTGAACACTCTAAGTTGCCGATATTCACGAAATCATAGGACATTGAGTTGTTACATGAGACTCTAGGTATGGTAGTACCACAAGAATAAACAGATTGAAAGTGGTTAGCAAACATGTTACAAATGGTTGACAGATCAGATGAGGACACACTATTAAGACGCATACATTTAGGAATACCATTAGATTGTTTCTTGCTATTTATAAAGCTCCAAAAGCGTTTACTATTGGTTTTTAAATTAGATTCGACAGAAAGAACATAGTGTCTGTATAGAAACTTATTTAAAACATCAAATTCTTTTTGAAGCGTCCGATAAACTTTCAGAAGTTCCGGGTCGTTATTTCTATTACGAAAACGTTTATAGGCCTTATTTTTCCTGTTATTTAAGTTTATGATTCTGTCATTAAACCAAATGGGCTTATTACCCTTGACAGACTTAACTTTAGGTGTAAACAAATCAATTGCCATTTTCACAATTTTGATAAATACATTAAAAGAATTTTCTAAGTTACAATTATTGTTAAAAATAACTAACCAATTTATATTATCTAAATAGCTTGAAATGTTGCTGAAATTAGCTTTAGCATAATTATACTTGAAATAAGTGTCACCGGAACCCGGTTTAAAAAACTCATAAAATTCAAACTGCATGGATAGAGCTACATGAAAAACAGAATTACGAAAGAGCGGGATCGTGGAGTTGTTGATGCTAATGTCGAGTTCGGAATCAACGAATACCAAATCGAGAACATTATTAAATTCATTAGTAAAATGATTTATCTGACAAAGGTCAAGCTGGGCAAGAGCATCAACGACTTCACGCTCATAGTCTAACTTAACGTTAAATGGAAGAAGTCTAAAATCGTCACAATCAAACGACCAAATTAAGTTTGGCAAGTTAAAGTCTCCAAGAAGGATAACGTACTGATGATCTTTAAGATTATTTAAAATAAAGGAACAATTATCTATATGTGCTTTATATAACACGTAAGGACTCCTTGGTGGTATATAACTTACAATAACAATAAGTTCAGTTCCAGAACTGTATATGATTGAGACTGCTATTTGGTCAACATCTAAATCAGCTGCTGTTGGAGGTATCTCGATTTCATCACTGTGCAAAGAGGCCCGAACCGAAACCAATACTCCGCCGCCTCTCTCGCAATCAGTTAGAATGGAGCAACGGTTCTTGCGGTAAACTTCGTACTGGTCCTTATTGAACATTTCCTCGTTGTGATGATTCTGTGTCAGCCAAGTCTCAGTGAATACAATAACATCGTATTGGGCAGATGAGGAGAAGAGCAAGACATCGCGAAGTTTGAAATCAGGTATGCACCAATATTATTTTCCTATATATTTTAATTTTACATGAACTTGTGTGATTATTTGAATTAACGGCAGAGTAAAAAGAAGTCGCAAAATGATGCATGAACCTACATAGGTATGTACATGTACATTATACACATACATATCTACATACTCCGAAAAACAAAATCATATCTAGCTAGAATTATTCAAGTCTGCAATCATCTGCCAGGCCAGTAGCAAATACAAAAAAAAACCGCGATAAACCTCTAACAAAAATTCCAAAAGTAACAAGGAAATAAGGACAATCAAAGCGTATCGACAGAAAGATAAGCATGAAATATCGTACCTGCTTCAAACTGGTTTACAACAAAGAATAACCCAGACAGCATTCCCCAGAGGGATATTTTTTTGGGATAATATACATTTTCGTGTTTTCGTTTTTATGCCCGGATCCATTTCACAAACCCGCACAAGCGATCGCAGCGACGTATGGACCGCGTAGCGGTCGTCGTCGTCGATGCCGATTCTATCTGTAGTTATTCAATGCATAAACATGGCTTTCTGACCTATTTAACCCTACAGTTAATGATAACCTGACGACTAAATTTGTTTATTGGTAAATCGATTTTGAAAAGTCTTTGCGTTAACTGCCAGAGTAAAATTGATTTTTGGTAAGGCCGACTGAAACTTTTATTAACAACTTGAGTTCCAAATGTAGGACTGAATAAATGACTTGATTGCGAAAAGCATAATAAAACTTCTTATTCTGAATATTCGTTTTTAATTCTTAAACACTGTGCCTTTTAGAGGCGAACGGGAGAGTGAAATTGTTCTGTTCTTTTTGTGGTTTGGTGGCACGCAGTTCTTTAACAATTTAAATATATCCTTTTTCATATTCCATTAAGTGTTTCCCAAATTATTAGGATTAAAAAAAATCGTAAAAATCCAAAAAATCTACCTTTTCGTAATCAAGTGAGACGGCGTGCTATAAAATGTAAGCACTTTTTTTGAATATCTAGTTCGCCAATTAACTAATATGAATGGAGGAAAAATCAACTTAAATTAGAATTGGAAACTGCAAACAAAAGAGCCCACTATTTCAGAAGTTGCAGCTTTAGTAACATGACATCCAAAATAGAAAGTACATGGCTACTATAATTGTTGAAGAATACATCTCTTTGCTGCAAGAGCCAGGATCCTTTAACATGGGATATGTAGTTCCTTAGACTAGTACGGCCAAAATAGTACAAATTGCAATAAGAAGTTTCCTATCAAATGAAGATATTCCTCAACATCATCTTATGGCTAGCGGTTGTGACGGTACAAATGTGAATACAGGAAAGTACGGCGGTGTTATAAGACTACTTAAGACAGAAAATTAAAAACCACTTTAATGGATAAAATGTTTACTACATATGAATGAGCTACCTTTAAGACACTTATTTCAACATATTGATGGATGTACCTCGGGACCTAAGTCTTACACTGAACCTTTGGGAAGAATACTTGAAACCTGTGAACAATTACTTGTTAAAACACTTTGAGGTATTGAAGGAAATGGTCTACCAGAAATGGCTAAAAATTTAACTACAGATACACAGTACCTACTTGCACAAGATTATATCACGGCCCAACCGCATAATGCGTTTATATAAACAACAGAGACACCTTCGGAAAACTTGATTAGTTTAGCCATTTTTGCTGTTAAGGTCAACGTGTTGCACAATTTCTGTTGAAAAAAAATATATAATACGCGATTGCAGATTCGGCTGCGTACCCGGCGGTTACAAGTCGAGAATGATAGGTGGGCGAATTACCGATGGTGAAGACAAAAAAGAGAAACCGTATGCAACAAAGCAGCGTGTTGGTCGTTGCCACTCTCGGCCACTCAGCTGGGGTGGGTTTGCAAAAAGAAATGCAGAAACGTTGCAATAGGGTGGGCGCCAAACAATCATTTAAAGGAATTGTTAAACCTTTTGGAGATGATGCCAACGATGTTTGCTGTGGGGTGAAATATAATGTCGTTTTCCATTGGGCAAAAAGAAGCGTTCGGGAGAGTCCGGAATCGAAAAAATCACTTCTGAAACCGTTCCTTTGGCACAAAAAATACTCTTCTGGTGATTCTGAGAAGAGAAATTCGCTTCTCGATTTGAAGTCAGAATCCACTCACTTGTGTATTTTATACAAGCCAGCTGACAGCAGCCGTAGATTATTTTTTGGCGTTTTACCAATACTGTCGTGAATTCAACCAGAAGCAGTTTTCTTGTTCCATTGGATTTCGGAATGAGTGAATCCCCGAGTGAAACCAATGGAAAACGACATAAGTCAAAGACAAGGTTTACGTTATAAACGCTCAGTGAGAGCCCGGTTATTTATTATTATTATTATTATTTTTATTTTCCTTCAAACCTAGAGCTAGATACAATTTCTTTTAGGGAATATTAATATTATTTGTTGTTTAACTAAGTTGTGCGACCAGGAATTACAAATCCTAATTTACACATAAAAGAAACACTTCAAATTTTCAAATATTTTACCCTTTATTGCATAACGTTTAACACCAGACTGACTATCAGCCAAAAATCTTACTAGCTAAATACTTATCCTAAAGAACTTTCTAGAGAAAAAAAAACAAAGAAATATGTAACGTAAAAAGAATGAAAAAAAGTAGCGTTACGCACGACACACAAACCAATGCAGCCACACACGACTGACGCTCCTCTCTCTCTCTCTCCCTCCCAAAACTAACGCGTTATCAGGTGGATTAGCAACGGAGTTGGCTTGAGATGTCATTCAGCTTAGTCTGGACTCTTGCTGACAACGCGTGGATATGTTGTTAATCACATAAATTTATAATTTAAGAAAGAGAGAAAAAGAAGCCGCAATATGGCGTATATGACTCAGGGGCCTGTAACAGAACGCGACAAGTAGTTGTAGGATAAGTGAATTTCGACAACTTGTCAAATATTGTGTAACACAAAACGACAAGTCCGCGAGCACTGCGACAATTGTAGCGATGAAAGATGACAAGTGGGAAATTATATAATTTCCCTCTTTCTGTAACAGAACACGACAAGTGTCAAGACACACTTGTCGAACTGTGGCTCAATCACGACTGGTGAATTGAATATTGCATATCAAAATCAACTGCACACAATCTTGCTGCAAGACTGAGAAGAAAAATATAGTGCACTACAAATAAAAGTTATTCATTGACCGTTTACCAAAAACTGTTGATTGCCCTACATTAGTTCGTTTTGGGTTCACAGTTCCATATTAAAGGTGACATGCACGGCGTTAGAAAAATGACAGTGTGTCGCTACATTCGAGAGATTACACAGGCACTAATTGAAATCGAATTCGACAGCAAAGAACGTCCAATTCTTATTTTGCTGTATAACATTTAGGCTTTTTCCCAGGCTGTATATTTCCTTTCATTTTGTGCATTTATTTTCTTTTGTTAGGGCACCACTGAAAGCACCAAATAGGATAACTTTTTCTTCTCTTATTTTTGTTAAAATAGCACTTATTTTGTATTCCGTGATTTTTGCCATCTTCACATATAAAACGAAGAATGCTGACAAGTCAAGGGAATTTAATTCTTTTGACAAGTGCAACGGTTTACGTTCTGTTACAGAATTAATTTGTACTTGTCGGACAAGCATAAGTGGAAAAGTGAATTTAGACTTGTCGACTTATCGCGTCGAGTTCGAGGCCCCAGGAGGTCGTTATGTAAAAAGAAAATTGTCGGATGCAACATATGTATCTAATTATGGTTTCGATGAAGATTTTCTAACCGTTGGGAATTGGCTGGATATCGCGTTGTCGGAACGGTTAAAGATAACAGCGGAAAGGGTCTCGTGTCCCGTTCCTTTCCGGGAATGTTACGTATCGAAATTCAACGGAACTATTTCGTGTTCTACAAATTACCTAACAAACGTTCACTTTTATCTCACTATACTTATCTTCTTTTGGAATCCTCTGCCTTCTCCTCCACTACTCTGCCGTCCTGGCGTTTCCTATTCTTCCTCGTCCTAGTCCTGCCCATACTCCTCCTTTCTCTCACTTTCCTTCCTTTCTCTCACTTTCATTCCTTTCTCTCACTTTGTCTTCCTTTTCCTTTCTTTACTTTTTGACTTTATTAATTATTAATGTCCGTACCCTGCGGACTTAAAACTCTCCTTTTATATTGTATTCGCAACAAAACTTTTCGATTTTAAAAATGCGCACTGGCAATTCGGATACTAACTCCTCTCTAACCACAGGCCAACCAAGAAGAAGACCCTCACATATATTCATGCATTCGACCATTCAGTCGCAACGGGGATCATAAACAGTATTTTTGAGCGTTACTCACAGCTTTTTCGCCATGGTACACGACCGTTGATGATCACCAATGCCAATTCTTACTTTTATTCATTCCACTCATATCCGAATTCGCCAGGTCGCCGGGAAATTTCCGGTGCCTAGCGTTTCGATGGACGAGTACAGAACAATTCTTGTTATTTTATTATTTGATTCGACAGTGGTGCCGAATTGCCGGAGAGCCTTTAAAATCGAGGTAATTATATGTTTTTCATTATTGTATCAATTGATTTTATATTATTACTACTACTTTAAAATTAAAAGGTATGAGGGTTTCATTGAGAAGCTAGCTAGAGGACGGAGGAATGTGTTAATTGTTCGCTCTTTGGCAGTGTAGCCGGAGAAGAACGAAGATAAATTCCTCGCGTGCCCTACTCTGTTCCGTGAACCACCACGCAGATTTGGGGTGACGAGCTCACCGATAACGTGCCAATTCTTTCCAATGTACTCGGTGGGTAGGGTGGGCTCTCGGCCATTCGAGTTAATGTGGTGTTTGTGTGTTTGTGCTGTCTACCTAGAGGATCGTCTTCCCCCCGTTCATAATTAATTACGTTGGAGTGTTGGTTCTGGCGGAAAGTACTCCCCCCACTCATAGTTGCGATGTTCCCGACCGTCCGTCTGGGCTCGACCTGCTTTTGTCACTTTCTTCCGACGCCTGACGAGCGAGAGTGCTGAATTGGAACCAATTCAGAAACACCCCTTGGCCCCTTGTCCTTCGAAAGCAACGGGAATGAGAGATCGGGAAAAAAGAGTGATGCGGATTGGAGAGGAGGGATCCAAATCATAAACAAATTTCGCAACCAATTTCTGTCAGAGGATATCGGAACCTAGCTGTCAATAATTGAAGAAAAAAATGCACTTCATCGCACTTCAACGTAATTCGCCGATATGCGTTACAAAATGTCGGAGAAATATTCCGAATTGATGTTCCGAAGAATACCTCGAAGCAAAAATCCTCCGAATTGTATAAATGTATAGGATTGCGAGCAACGTTGCCAGACTTTTAAAAATCTAATTCTGTTCGACTAAAATTGAATTTGACTTCACTTCTTTAAATGCAAAAACCTTAGAAGCTGCTGAATATATTTTGGTACATTTTTCACAGGCCTATAGACTATAGACAATCCCAACTTTATTTCAACTCCATATCTCTATAAATTTCGGAAAAATTGGACAAGAGTAATTTATTTTTTCATTTCGTTTCGCTTTTTTCTTTGTCACGCTTTGCGTCCGAAAATACTGGTAGCATTAAAATAGAATAAATACCAGCTTAAAGAGGACATCTGCAGGTACCACTTAGGATAACTATTAACTCGATATCTTTTAAGGTTTTTAAATAAATAGGCAACATTTGAAACATTTCTACGATTTTCACCTGGGTAAGTGGATATGCTTTTCATTCTCAAATCAAACAAACCAACCGCGCAATATAATTTACATCTCTTTTAACCTCATTTTTCTCCTGTGGCACAAAGGGAGATAGACATAGGCAGAATGCTGTTTGGTTTGCTAAGAAAAAAGAAAACCTATAAAAGAAATGCCAAATTTGTAGGAAAGGTGTGTTGTGTCTGCTCTCTTGCTCAACTTCTATTTCATTCAACCAGGCAGTGGCGTGGCGTCCATATAACAGTCAACACTATCTACCAAAAACCAAATTAATATACATGAAATCAACCAAATTAGTATAATATTCACAAAATGGTGCACACACGTAAGCGATGAACTAAATATTGTGTGTATCCATTTTCATCATTCATCGTCATCGTCACGGTAAAGCGAAGGTCGGGTTATTAAAGCTCTCGCTCTCACTGGATGGATAGTTGACTTTGAGAGAACATTTCTTTTTATCCCGTTTTTGCTCTTATTCGCCAGCCAAGGCCAACTTAAGCGTTATGAGAAATGTGGATGTGATATAGTTCGGGAATACTACATTTAAACAACAATGAATGCTATTGGTTAGTATTTAGATATTGTTAAAAGGCGCTTAATTTGATTTGTTCGATTAATAAAACTGGCTACAAGAGAGGTTTTACAAATTTGAAGCATATTAATTTAAACATGAGAAAGCGGAAAATACCACAGAAGTTGCATTAACTACGTCTAGGTCGGCTGAGATAAGACTTCCTAAAATCAATTTGCCGGTTTTCTCAGGTAACTACGAGACTTGGCGCGCTTTTCGTGATCTCTTTGTCTCACTCATTCATCACAATGTGTCGCTTTCTGAAACCCAAAAGATGCATTATTTAAAATCAAGTGTGTCTGGTGAAGCTGATAAGCTTTTGGCTCACCTGGGTATGGATATAGGTAATTATTCTAAGGCATGGGCTATCTTAACAGACAGGTATGACCACCAACGTTTCTTAGTGAACACACAGTTAAAGTGTTTGTTCAACCAACCGTCAATTTCCCAAGAACGCGCCGAATCTATCAAGGAACTGTTGAACACCTCGACCGAAGTGGTACATAGCTTGGCTAACTTAAAGGTTGCCGTCCAAGGTTAGGTAAGGTTAGGTTGATGGGGGTTGTGAGATTGTCACAAAAGACCAGACCGGAGAGTATTCCTATCGTTGTTCTCAACTTTGTTCTGCTGAAATTGATTAGTTGTTCAGTCTTTTTCCGATTTAAAATAGGCTACAGTGCCTTTGAAACCTTATGCCCTTCTAATTGTGACCATCTTGTTGTCGCTTTATAAGGAACTTTTTTCATATATTATCCTTCTGGCCACGGCCAAAGGTGGTCTTATTCCCTCAATCATTGTGTGAAGTGGGAGCTCAGCTCCTTCTTTACCCAGGGGTGGCAGCACGTAACTTGATACAATCGAGTTCAGTCGATACAATCGAGCTCTGGCTCGATTTGTCACAATCGATTATCCTCGATTGTATCGTCGAAGGTGGCAGCACACAAACCAGAAAATGACGTTTGAAACAAAACATTTTACTCGATAGCGAATACTTGTCGTCAGCAGTTGTTTTTCTTTGTTCAAATATGGAATCCAAACAAAAGATGTCAATAAATAGAAAACAAATAAAAATGTTAAAAATCTTAAAAACTGCACAAGGAAGGAAAAATAGCAGTTTTCTCTGGGAAAGACTATCCAATAATAATCGAGCCATACCCAGCAACACATTTGTTCCGACATTGATTTGGTAACTGCCACTGGCTAGGAGACTTAATTTTGGACAAAGTTGTAAAATGGGTGGAACTGATGTGCTTCTTATTTTGCTTAAAAGTTTTGATAAATTAAGGATCATAAGGAAGCATTCCTTGTTCACTCTAAACTGCTGCACAAAGCTAAAAATATGTATTTAATTTTGCAATGTTGTCAGTGTTATTGTTTTATTTCTGAATACTCATTTTCACTTAACTCTAATGGGTTTCTGTTATCTCTCAAAGCTCTTCTTTTTATTTTGGAATTAGACACTTCCTCATCCTCACTCTCATAATCAAAAAATATCATCTTCTTTCTATCCACTTTTCATAACAAAAAATAGTTGGAATACCGATTTGCATTTCGCTTCATAATTCACAATCATTTTTTTAAGTACAAGTCACAATGAAACTCGTTTCAAGTTACGTGCTGGCAAAAATGTTTTGTTTCGAGTTGGGCTCACGATGAACAGTCTCGATTGTATCAAGTTACGTGCTGCCACCCCAGAACGTCTGCCCTTTCATTACCATAAATATCAGAATGCCCAGGTACCCAACACAGTCTGACACTGTTCTGCGAGCACAATGCCTTGAGCACTGTGCGACAATTCCTGACTAACTCAGACTTGGTGGTTTGTGACTCTAGTGCTTTAAGTCCAGCCTGACTATCGATGTAGATGGCGATATTCTCATTGGATATCGATCTTATCCCAAGTTCCTCCGCAGCTTTAAGTATAGCTAGAACCTCTGCCTGGAACACACTACATGTGTCCGGAAGTTTCAGGGCCATCTGTAGGTCTAACTCTCTGGAGTAAATACCTGACCCCGTGCCCTTGTTGGTCTTGGAAACGTCAGTGTATACTAAGGCCTCGTTTTCCCGATTAATTAAATTCCTAGACCAATCCTCTCTGTCAGGGTACAACACATCATACGGTGTGTCAAAATCAAGTATACCAAGACTCTCATCCGTCTTTACAGGGATATCAGAAAACATTTCCCTTAAGATATTGCTGTGACCAATACTTTTATTTTTAAAATGCCCTGCATTAGTGAGTCGAAGAGCACTATAACCTGCGTGCATATGTATTTGTAAGTCCAGTGGTAAAAGATGCATGAATGCTTCCAGTGCAGCCTTGGGCGTGGTACGTAGAGCACCAGTAACGGCAATGCAAGCTGTTCTTTGCACCCTGGTTAACATATCCCGTACATACTTTTGTTTGTGGCCTTCCACCATACAAGAGCCCCATATGTAATTATGGGTCTTACTACCATTCGGCCTTACCAATAATCAAATTTAGTCTGGCAGTTAACGCAAAGACTCCAGACTTTCCAAAATCGCTTTACCAATAAACAAATTTAGTCGTCAGGTTATCCTTAACTGTAGGGTTAAATATTAATGGTCAGAAAGCCATGTTTATGTCGTACACTAACCCAAATTATTATTCTGTCACAATTCGTTCTGCAAAGGAATGTTGCCATGCACACTCCAATTTAAGTAGTAAATAAAAATATAGTATTATATCTTAGGACCAAGAAGTGTCAATCGCGAACTTTAAGTAACTACAATTTTTGATATAATTAAATAAAACTGTGTAATGGCGTTTTCGATTGAAGAAAAGAATTGCCCTTTCTATGAAAAGAGCAAATCTAGAAGTGCTCTTTCTATGCTTTTCATGTTTCACTGAAAAAGAAAGTGCACTTCCAGGTCAATTCTCAACACGAAAGAAGTGTCCGGAATATGTTTAAAGAAGTGCCCTGAATTCACCAACACACACAAGCAAAATGTCAGATTGAAATGTTTGTTATGCTATTAAAAACAAATTTTGTGCTTCGTGATCGGAAAATATTCAATTATAAGTGCAAATGTAAATTTAAAATGAAATATATTGATTTGGCCAATGGAAACATTCATATTTAATGTACAACGCAAAAAGAGTAGCAGAAGAAAACCAAAGGAAAAGAGAGAATGCAAAAACTCTACCCAAATGAAACATTTTAAAAGCACATATAAACGAATATGTCCCGACAATTTATATGAAACACTTCTGCAACCGGTTAACAACTTTTACAAAAGGTTTATTAATACGGAGGTAGTTAAACTCGGTTATCTAAGCAAAGCGTTATTTGTCACGAAGCATTTTTTCACAATTTTCGTGCGAATTACTCCGCTTAACTGAAAAGCCTGGTTAACTGAAGAAAAAATAAACTGTGCAACATAAATTATTAATTCATTTAATCAAAAATATAACAACTGAAGTCAATTCGTTTGTTTACATTTTTGTTTGTTTTGCTCTATTTACACATTTTCGATGTCTCGTTTTGTTTTGAGTTTTATTTTAAAAATATTGACATACCTATTGGAAATAAATGTGTTTTTTTTATATTTAAGCTGAATACATAAGTGAAATCGGATTTAGTTTTCGTCTGAACTCCTGTTAAATGATTTTGTTTTTCAAAATATCCGAAATTCGTTTAAAAGAAAATTCCCTTTAAGTGAAAAAATAATTGTTGCAAATTGATGTTTCAGTTAATATTTACAATTCTCTATTAGAAAAGCCGAAAATGAAAATAAATGAAATGAAACGACCAAATAAATTAAAATACCGTATTAAACAATAGGAGCATAATATCCTATATCCACACGTAGACACTTAAAACAAATTGGCAACACCAGTCCCATAAACAGAATCTACATCTGACGCAACGAACTGATTTGATCGTTTTGATAGGATCCTTTCCCTAGGTATCATATTGCAACTAAAACTATTGTTTCAACCGAGAGTGATCCTCCTCCGCGATTCGTCCATAGAGCAAGTTCTTCCCTTACGATTTCCACAATAAAGCGCACTATCGGTTTATCAAATCTATTAATAGTTTTAATAAACTTTTTACCAGATAGTACACACCACCAACAAACCTATAGTGGCAAAAGAACTCTCGTTCGTCATATATTTTATCCTTTGAGTGGTTGCCGATTCTATAACAGAGTCAAATATCTTCGTCTCGACTTAAATTCATTCTCAATCTTTATTAAATTTTTTGAAAAACAAAACTTACTGCATGAAAACAAAAACAAATGATTTGCCACTTGATAACTGACAACGATTGACAGCAAATTTGTAATAGATTCAACAGAAAGTCTTCGTGCTTGTAAAGCTGGAGGTTAAATTGTTTATTGGTACCATTTCAAAAATTCTGTACATTTTTATTTAAACTGGCAGTCAACTAACAGTCGACATTAGTGTTTGATTATTAGTAAGGCCGATTGTGTATAGCCAATACACCATTGTCGGCCTCATGCTACATTTCTTCCCAGCTGTCGTCTTACAAGCGAAGAGAGCATTGTGAGCCTTGCGGACTCTTTCCTGGACATTAAGTTTCTAATTTTGTTTTTTGTCTAGTATCGTACCAAGATATTTTGCGCTTTCCGAGAGCATAAGCTCCACTCCAGCAAGTCTGGGCATCTTGAAAAGCGGTATATTGTATTTATTGCTAAATAGCACAAGTTCCGTTTTCTCCGGATTGACTCGGAGTCACATCCTTCAGCCCATATTCTGAGTCTGTTGAGGGATGTTTCCATGAGCTCACTCATTGTATTAAGGAATTTTCTTTGGATAATAATAGCTCCATCATCTGCGTATGCAGTTCTTTAAGTATATTATCTAAGACTAGCACCCAGAGAAGGGGAGAGATGACCCCTCCTTGCGGGGTGCCTCTAGTAACAGATCTTCTTATTGAACTGGTACCGAGAGTAAATTTTATATTTCTTGTAGAGAGAATCTCGTATAGCCAATTGGTAATGCTATGCTCTACGTTAATCTTTTGATGGCCTCCCTTCTGACATTATTAAAAGCCCCCTCAATGTCCAAAAAGGCAGCTAGGGCGTACTCTTTTTGGTGAAGGCTGCTTTCTTTTTTGCCTACTACTTCATGTAGAGCCGTCTCTACTGATTTACCTTGAATAATAATGCATGTTGAGCACTGCATAAAATTCCGTTGCAGCACTTGGTTCTTTTATGAATGTCAATAAGTCTTTCAATTCTTCAGCTGAAGTGTGGCTTGGTTTACCTGCTTAAGGTATAAAAACCACTCGTACTTCTCTCCATGCCCTAGGTACATAGCCTAATCGAAGGCAATGTCTAAAAATATTCCCGATGAAGTTCTTAACTGCCCCTGGAGCCCTTTGTAGCATGGCCGGTATAATGCCATCAGGGCCAGGCGATTTTAACGGAGCGAAGGACTTGATGGCCCAACGCAGTTTCTTTCCAGCAATGAGATTATCTAATTATCTTTCTCTATTATTGTGCTATTGCTATCCCAATTGCTATTACCATTAAGTAACGGTGGCAATGGCTCGCTACTTCCTGGAAAATGGGCTTCCACTAGTGATTCTAAGAAGACAGCAAAGCGTTGCCAACATTCGCTGAATTTTCTCAATTTTTGGAAACTAGGTTCCGTACTTTAGAGGCAGTCAATCAGCAGCGAGTTCGAATCGCCTCAAATCCCATAAAGCCTGTTGCTTAACGAGAGGTTCTGCATTCAACCACCAACAAAGCAAAATACTCTTGTCAAATTTGCAGCAACGGTCAACATGCTATCAGGAAATGCAGCAAGTTTTTAAAATTGAGTATTGCAGATCGCTGTAACTCTGTACCTCTGAGCATTGTCCAAGTAGTCGCCGTTGTTATTACTGTCAACAAGCACACCATTCGCTTTCCCATGTTAACAGTAATACGAGTATCGGGCAAACAAATGCTTTCACTGCACAAGGACACATTATGGAACCAACTGCTTCTTCGATGCCCACTGGAGCACCTACTTTTCAACACCAACCGCCTCTTCATACCAATGTCAATCCGATGTCGGGGCAGGCGAACACTTTAACGGTTCAAGGATATACTGCGGGGCCAACAACCTCATCGATGAACGCTGGTGCACCTACTTTCCAGTAACCTCAAAGAGAAACAACTGGAGTTAGGCCAAACATCAACACATTCTACGCAACAAACGCAGGAACACAAGTGTTACTTGCAACAGCTCTAGTCAAAGTGAACTCGATGAATGGTAAATCTTTTTCACTACGAGCGCTGCTGGATTCAGGTTCAGAGGCTAGTTTTATAACAACATCAGCGGTTCAGTTGCTTTGTCTTCCGCCAAGGCCAACTTCCGTCAAGATTTCCGGGTTGGCTTTGGTCAGCAGCGGCGTCTGCTCAAAGGTGGTAGATATCTTCTTAACCTCCCATTCAGCGTTTAGAGTGTCTACTCAAGCTCTTGTCCTTAAGTCGCTGTCTGGGCATCTTCCAACCCAATTCTTGACAGCTACAGGTTGGAAGCATCTTAATGGCTTAACATTAGCGGATCTCTATTTCAACCGATCAGCTAAAGTAGACTAATTACTTGGCAGTGATGTCCTAGCGGATATATTGTTACCTGAAATAATCAAGCCAATCGATAACAACCTACCGATAGCTCAGAGAACCAAATTAGGATGGATAATATTTGGCAGAGCTCCAGTAATACCCCAGGCAATCAACAATTTTCTTCAAACATGTTGCTTGGAAACTGAACTTTGAAGATTCTGGAATTTAGAAGAGATTACTTATCAACCATACGAAAGGCCGGAAGACAGAGAGTGTGAGGCATACTTTCGTAAAACCGTTCGACGCCAAGATGATGGTCGCTTCCAAGTGTCTCTGTCGTTCAAGGGTGATGTTTGTCCTATGCTAGGCAGATCAAGATAAGGGGATCTCACTCGCTTCAAGAGTTTGGAAAGAAAGCTGGAAAGAGATCAAGGCTTAAAACAACGTTATTCCGACTGCATAGAAGATTACCTGAATCTTGGCCATATGGAAGAAGTGGAAGAACGTTCTATTCCGGATCGGCATCATTACTTTATTCCACATCACGCCGTACCTAAGGAAGGGAGCTCGACTACTAAGTTTCGAGTGGTATTCGATGCTTCGTTTAAGACAGCTGAGAGCGTTTCTTTGAACGACCAACTGATGGTAGAACCGGCGCTTCAAAACAACATCACGGACATCATTCTCAGATGGAGGTTCTATCGGTACACATTTACTGGAGATATAGAGAAGATGTATCGGCAAATAAGGGTACCGGAACGTGATGCAAATTACCAGCTTATCCTTTGGCGCAAGCAACCGTCCGATGTTTTGAAGACATATCGTGACCTTTGCCACAGCACCTGCCCCATATTTGGCGATTGCCATGATGAAATGTACGTTGATGATCTGATTTCGGGAGCAGAAACCATGGAAGAGGCTATGGAAAAAATTGAAGAAGTCAAGGAGATACTGAGTGGAGCTGGTTTCCATTTACGAAAATGGACCGCCAACCACAAGGGACTTTTGGCCAACGTACCCGTTCCGGATCATGAGGTATCCTTCTCGTTACCAATCGGAGATTCGGATAGAGGGAAAACCTTGGGTATACAGTGGCTCCCTGTTCACGACGTATTTTCCTTCCATTAGTCGCCTTCGGAAGTTCAGATTCCAACTAAGCGATCCATTCGATCCTATGGGATGGATCGCACCCGCCATCGTCAAAGCGAAACTCCTGATGCAGCTTCTCTGGATCCGCAAACAATCTTGGGATGATCCTGTTGATCCTGACATTCTGAAAGACTGGACAGAGTTTCACAATGATTTGCAGGCTATTAACGCTCTACATATTCCAAGATGGTTGAATACGACTAGCAGAGTCAATCGTCTTCAATTGCATGGTTTCTGCGATTCGTCGGAAAGGGCATATGGAGCAGCGGTGTACCTTAGAGTAAAAGCTGAGGATGGCAAAATCCATATGCTTTTTTTTTTTTTTTTTTTTTTTTTAAATTAAAAGGGGATTCCAAATCCTGGAGCACTCAGACCAGATTACCCGTCCATTGTACTCCAAGCAGAAACCCCTTTTTTGGTGTAGTGGGGGAGAAACTCTGATATTATTCGTTTCTCTATGTGTTTGGGTGGCGAGTACTGCTGTCCCCCGGTGGGGCTCGAACCTGCGCCGACCGGGTCACAAGCAATGACTCTACCCACTACACCATTGCCACCCCTTAAAAAAAAAAAATCCATATGCACTTGCTCATATCCAAGTCAAAGGTCGCACCTGTTAGCCCAGTAACTCTTCCGCGATTGGAGTTGTGTGCAGCCGTCACACTCGCTACGCTCATCCATCCACATCATTACACCCCGACTCCATAGGAGATAATTTCTCTCAAGCTAAATGTCTGGTATCCATCTCATACAATTTTTTTATCTGCGCTGCTCAATTCATGCCGTGAAATTTCATTTCATATCACAACGGCACAGGAGAATGAAGATGAAGTTTTGGTTTTTTGGACGAATAAACTATTCGACTGTTTGTTTTGTTTACTATTTTAAAACAACTACTCGCCACAGACCATAATCGGCACTCAAATGAGACACAAAACGATATTTCCAGGCGGAAAACAAAAAAAAAACAAGTATGTGTCAAATTCATGTCAGACATCCATGTCAAGAAATAATTGCAGAGAGAGAACGCAGACATCCAATCATAAGCTAAAATGGAGTGAAGACATTTCATCTCATGATAAGCATTATGAGAGAAATTATCTCCTGTGGAGTCGGGGTGTTACGAAGACTCTTGAGGGGAGAGGAATTCCCATCTTCGCATGGACAGACTCCATGATTACACTGTGCTGGATACGCGCAGATCCTGCGAATTGGGGAAACTTTGTCCGAAACAGAGTTGGGGAGATTCAGCGATTGACAAAGATCGATATATGGAACCATGTTCCAACGCAACAAAATCCTGCAGATTTGGTCTCGCAAGGAATGCTTTCATCTGCTTTGATACAAGCTACGTTGTGGTGGAATGGGCCCCGGTTTTTAAGAACAGCGCAACCAACTGAGTTCAACACAGAGGAGGGTAAAAGGTCCGTTTTGACTCATCACGCCAACCTCAACAACACCGACAATGAGTTCAGTGAACTGACACATCGATGCTCCGGGTTCAGCAGACTCATCAGGATAACCGCCTACTGCAGACGATTTATAGCGAATTCGCGTATGAGGAGCCCAGAACGAACTCTTGGACCACTTAATCTGTCAGAACTCGGTGCGGCCATGAACGTCCTAATACGCTTAGCTCAGCTCGAAATGTTTCCGCAAGGCTCAGGTAAGTACAGAGGCATGAGCTCCTTGAACCCGTTTACAGATGCTGAAGTCATCCTTAGAGTCGGGGGAAGGCTTAAAAATGCTGACCTCTCCTTCGATCAACAGCACCCAATTATTTTAGAGCCAAATCATCACATCACAAAATTGGTTATCAGTGAAGCACACAACAGGACTCAACATGGCGGCATCCAACTGATGATGGGACGCCTACGAAATAAATATTGAATCTTACGGTCAAAAAGAGCTATAAAAAGGCACATACATAGCTGTACTATCTGCTATAGTTATCGTGGCAAACCGGCACACCAACTAATGGGAGATCCTCCTGGGCCCAGGGTGAAGATATCAAAGCCGTTCGCAAACAACGGGGTCGACTACGCGGGGCCCATTGAAATAAAAACATGGAGAGGTCGAGGAAACAGGAGTTAAAAGGGCTATTTGGTCATATTCGTCTGCCTGACAACCAAGGCAATACACTTAGAGGCCGTTACGGACCTGGCTGCATTTAGGAGGTTTACTGCGCGGAGAGGACTCTCCCATGAAATATACAGCGACTGCGGCACCAATTTCGTCGGAGCAGAGCGGAGCTACGTCGATTAATGGACCACGCAACGCATGACTGGAAGGAGATAGCGGATGTTTTGGCGAACCAAGGAACTAGGTGGAAATTCATTCCCCCAGCTTCCCCTCACTTTGGAGGACTATGGGAAGCGGGTGTTAAGAGTGTGAAACACCACCTCAAAAGAGTTTTAGGGAACGGAACACTCACTTATGAAGATTTAACCACGCTTTTGACACAAATTGAAGCGTGTCTTAACTCTAGACCGTTGTGCCCCTTATCAGAAGACCCTGATGACTTCCGCGCCTTAACTCCTGGACACTTCCTCATCGGTCAAAAGGTCCTTACTGTCCCGGAACCGGATTTATTATCGGGAAAGGTAAATATAAGCGACAGTTTTAAGACGATTCAGCTCCGCACGCACACGTTGTGGAAGCAATGGCAACAAGATACCTGACACGACTGCAACATAGGCCAAAGTGGCTCAAACAACAACCGCAGCTAAAGATTGGAGATCTGGTCCTTCTGAAGGACGAAAGACTCCCACCTTCACGATGGAGCCTAGGCCGCATCTCAGACACCTATCCTGGAGCAGACAACATTACAAGGGTCGTAAAACTCAAAACTCAAGCTGGAGAATTTAAACGGCGCATAACAAAACTAGGTCCACTACCAATCAACACACTCTGCCCATCAGTATCCAACCATACAAATATATCCGTTTTTTATGCAACTAGCGTAATCAATTCATAAAACCTATGCACTATACAGTTCAATTAGGAGAATTTTGACGTCGACGGTAACGTTGACGGTGCATTGCACGACGTCAACACAGCAGCAGCGAGTGGAACACATCCACCCACAACAAATATCTCTTAAGGGACTGTCAATTGTAATGTGTCAAATATTGTACATAAAAACAATAAATTAAACACTCTATTTTATAACGTTGAAGAAATAGCTGGTTTTATTTTCTTGCGGAACAATTTTTACAGATTTGGCAAACAGTTGTTGCTAAGAAAATCTGCTACCCGTTTCTTTTGGCAAACCCTCGTTCAACGCCCGAACAAGATGGAAAGATTGAAAGAGTGATTTCAAACAAATTCTGCAATGTTATTTATTTTGAAATAGAAAAAGAAAATAACAATAAATTTCTTAACTTATTGACCCACTAGCTGTTGCCCGCGGCTTCGCTCGCATTAATGCCGATTTTGTCAATCACTTTGTGTACATTTAAGGAACCCTTTGTCCTTTTCTGCATTACTTATTAAAACGGATACAAAACAGATACAAAATTAGTTCAACTGAATTTCAAGAAATTCTTATTCTAACTAAAGCAATGGTGGTATAGAAATATTTTTTTCGAAAACAACAAAATGGGAAGATCTGCTGTCCTGCAAGCACATTTCTTGCTGTAGTTTATTACACATATACAAAAAAAACAGAGTGTGCTTGTGACCACACGCCACATGTGAAACTTCTCGCTAAATGTGGATGTTAAATTGAACTGTGTTGTATGTAGTTGAATGTCAATAAGAAATTTAATTTCCTTTCCATTAAGTTACAACCAACTATACCCGCCAAATATCGGGTCCAAAACTATCCTTTCCATTAAGTTAAGTTGTGTGTGAATGTATGTATATCTTTAATTCTTTTGATGTGAATCCAACCCACCAACCCAAAGCAGTACTGGCAATAGATAAATCATTATTTTTTTGTTGGTCAGAAAAGGTCCCTTTTCAATTCCTTCTACCTCAGCCCCTGGAAGGAGCAGCTTTTTCCGATCAACTTAGATCTATGAATGTAACTGTAAGATGATTAAAGTAAGGTAAAAATAAAAAAATTTGCAACCCCTTTTCCACAGTCACGCTACTCTTAAAATGTATGGAGAAGAAGAAGAACATTCTTAGAGACTTGAAAAACTTCCCACGATAGTATTCCCAGGATGGTATTGTCACCATTTATAGCCTATTACAATCTCGGATCTAGTCCGAATTAGTTAAAAAAATCTCATCTCAGTACGTTTAGTAGTTTTTAAGTTATTTGGGAAAAAACATCCAAACATTCACATTTATAATAAACTAGCTGTACCCGCTGATGCAAACAAATTTAAAAATTTGCTCTCTAGTAGTGGACATAATTTTTTCTTGATAATCGCTGTAAAGCTAGATCATCGAAAGGCATTGCAGAGATATAACGCGATGGAACCTTCTGCAATAAAGAAGGACTTGAACCCGATCTAAAAAAAAATTCCCGAAGACTGAGTCAACTATGTGTTTATCTTCATAACATTGTACTTGGTTGTTGGACTATTAGGCAATAATTTAATATTCTTTGGACAGTGAAAATGAAAGAAATTATTATTTAATAATATTTAACTCACGTTTTTATTAATTTAACACTTCTTTGTATACTATATAAGCGGTTTTGTTTCTATCGGTAAAGATAGTGATATGTGTTGCATAACTTACCCGGGAACACCTGCTTGTGCGTGAAGCAATTCAAATGCAGTCATTAATGATATCAAAAAAAGTAACCATGGTTTACCTACTATGCTTCCAATTTGTAAAACATCTCCTCTAGATAGTTTTATTAACCAAACAAATCAAATTAAGCGTCTTTCTTCTTATTACCGTTAATAGGTATTCGTTTCAAATGTTAAATCACTCTCTCTCTCTCAATACCGTAAACATTTCACACACTATTTCTCAGTCACACGCCCTATGCCCCACACTCTATCTAAATTTAAAATGCGATTTATGGAATGGAATGACATAGAAATTTGGCAAGAGAGCAAGACAAAGACTGTAACAGTGTCTTAAGCGGCCCATATACCTCACATTACAATGGAAATTGTCATTTTTCATTTGTACTAAATACTATTTTGAAAATGTACTGAAATTGTGTTGAAAACTTTTTTTCGCATAAAAAAGTAGATAATACAAAAGGCGTTCTTTACTTTACATACTTGATACACATAGATCATTGATTTCCATGGTTTACAACAACAATTGGATCTCGTACTATTGTTGTAAACCATGAAAATCAATGATCTATGTGATCATGTGTGTAAAATAAAAAAACCTTTATAACGTTATAGCATAACATAAAAAAAATTTGTACTTTAGTTTCCATATATGAGTCTATGAGATCTTCAGTTTTAATGGCTAAATTTTGCACATTCGTGTGGAAAATATTGCCCTTTCATATCAAAGCAGGACGTTTTTCAAGTTTTTTGTTTTAATTAAAGCAGAGCAAGTTACGACTTGAAGTTGATTAAGACATTTTTACTTTAGTAGTGTCACAAAACGATAATCTCTTTCAACATTCGCTTGATGAATGCGTTAAGTGTTGTGGGTGGTATAATTATATCGAATTAAGGCAAATTGTACTTTTGTACTCCAGCAAGCTCATTTGCTATTGCGCATGACAAAGCGGGTTGATCAAAGAGGTGTCAAACGCACTATGTACTCAGGGAAGAAAAAAAGAGATACAAACAAAAATGTTCTCTCAAAATCAACTATCCAGTGACAGTGAGAGCTTTAATAACTCTACATTTGGTGTTTTGGTAACCTTAGCTTAGCGTTACGACACGCCACTGCCAGGAATTATGGATACATGAATGAAATAGGAATTGAGCAAGAGTGCAAACACATCACATTCCTACATATTTCACATTTATTTTATAGGTTTCTTATTTCTTTTTTTCTTGATAAACGAAACAGCATACTGCCTCTGTCAGTCACAAAAGTAAAATAAGGTTAGAAGAGATGTAAAGATGTCAGATGTAGTTTCGACGCGACGCAACAGCTGACTCGCTACAGGCAATCTGGTCTTAATTTGACGCCCAAAGAACAATTCAGCCGTTGTGTTGTACTCGAGAACACGATACTGGAAACGATCAATTTCATGTACCTCGTAGCATCGCCTTAGAAGGTTTTTCGCTATGGCAACGCCTTTTTCCGCTAATCCATTGCCTTGCGGATACCTTGGACTAGAGAAAGTAAATAAAATATTTGCTTGATTGGCAAATTCCGCGAATGCCATTGACTTAAACGGGCTATTATCACATCTGATTTCCGATGGATATCCTACGCGTTCAAATATTTTCCCCATTACTTCAATTATATGGTTAGAAGTTTTCCGAGTCAATTTCTTAGATATGACAAATATTTCGTTTGAATTTTTTTTAATTGATCTGTTAGGACATACCAGGCCAAAAAAAAAGAGAACATGCACGTGTAAGCGTTTTTTCAACACCCAAATGTGGTTCATGTCACCACTTGCAAATTTTTACCTGTAGTTCAGAAGGAATTACAAGTCTGTGATCTTTGAAAATAATTCCAGTCTCGAAATGCAAATTATCACGGTATTTATGAAATTTTTGGCTCAAATCATCAAGCTGATGATATCGGGGCCATTGCGTCTGCACATATTTACATAGTAGTTATAATTAACTTCCGATAAACACACCTTCCGAGTGATTTTATGTATTACCCCAAGAAGATCTGGGTTAACCAATTGATCTGGCAACTGTGCCCTTGAATGGCAGTCCGCCACAAGCATTTCCTTTCCCGGTGTATAAACGATAGTCATCTTCGGATATTTAAGAAGAAGCATAACCATCCTTTGTAATCGAGGAGTGACATCGTCTATGTCACGCTTAACGAGTACCTCGAGTGACTTGTGGTCATTTTGAACCGTGAACTCTCGTCCGTATAAGAAAAAATGCAAGCGATCACAGGCAAACACAATTGCCAATAATTCCTTCTCAATTTGTGCCCATTTTTGTTCGCTAGAGCTTAAAGTGCGCGAAGCGTAAGCGATTGGATGTCCATTCTGTACCAAAAAGCATCCCAAACCATCCTTGGATGCATCCGTTTGAATGATAACTGATTTCCTCGGGTCATAGACTGCTAGTACAGGCTCTGAAGTTACTATGGCAATACAATTTTTTAACTCGGTATCATGTCTATCCTTCCAACTCCATTCTACATCTTTTCGGGTTAAATCTCGCAATGCTGCGGATTGGCACGACAAATTAGGAATAAACTTTGCAAGATACTTAAATAGCCCCAGTAATCTCATAACCCCAGATTTGTTTGTTGGTTTCGGCATATCTAGAATGGCTCTAGTATATCGAAAATCCGGTGTAATTTGGTCCTCTGAAATTAAATGTCCCATGAATTTGTTTTTGCCTAAATTTAATTTTTCCGCATTAAATTAAATGTTCTACTTTTGGAGAAGGTTTGGAATATCCCCGAAGGTTTGCACCATTTTCTTTTGAAAATTTTCCGGTGCCCTGTTTATACCAAATGGCACGCGATTGAACTTGAATCTACCGACCGGTGTCATAAAAGTAGTTAAATCTGCGCTCTTGGCATCAAGTTCCATATGCCAAATGATCAAGTACAGAAAATACTCGTTTGTTGGCCAGTCGCCCAATCACGTCTTCTATCGTTGGAATGAGGAAATGCTCGCGCTTTATGCATACATTAAGTGGCTTCGGATCGAGACACACCTTAGGTGTGTCTCCGATTTGAACATTGTTCACCTAATCGGTGGGATAATCGACTGGAGAAATGATTCCAGCTTGAACCAAAGATTCGAGTTCCGATTTAAACGGTCACACAGACCTAAAGGAATGCGCTTTTTATAGTGCGATGCGGGTATGGCATCCTCTTTTAACCTAATTGAGCAAGTACCCGGAAATTTACACACACCACTAAAATGTTTCTTAAATTTTTCTAAAAATTCCCCCTTCTTCGGTTGCAAACATAGAAATGATTGCACAGTATTTAAGTGTTTTATTTAATCAAAATTCAAGCGCATCTTCAACAACAAGAAATTCAGCCGTTTTCATAGTTCCCTTTTCCACATCAAAACATTTTAAATTAACCAAACCATGAATATTAATTTTATTACCACTATAGTCGAGAACAACAAATCCAGTTTTTTTCTTTTCAAACGTAACGTTCAATTTCTTAATTAAATTTATTGGTATGCAATTGACGTCGGATCCAGTGTCAATCTTGACTGTGGTTAACCGATTGTTAATTCGATATGTTTAGTCCATCTTATTCTGTTTACTTTATCAGTGCTTGAATTTAATCTAAAAACATTGCAATTACTACTTAATATACTAGTTCCATCAATCTGCTCTAAACTACTATTACCTTCATCATTCCATAGTTTAAACAATTGCCATGGTTTGCCTTGCACGAGCGCATATGAGTTGGTGTGAAAGGCGCGACGCAATTGAAGCAATAGCGAGATATAGCATTGCATGCTGGGTCAGTTGTTTTTTCCGACACAGCATTCACACTCAATGGATTGTTGTTGCTTCGGCGATCAAGCAAATTATTTGCACTTGCCTCTTCATAGATTCAGCACGTTTCAGTGACCTTTTTTAATGGGTCATCCTTTCCGTCCAATAGCTTAAATTGTAGTTTCTTATCGTAAACACCGATAAATACGCGATCACGTAACATTCGATGTTCATAAGTAGTTCCGGCTCGCTCATTTTATTATTTGCCATCATGTAGACCATGAATGTGCGTTTCCATGTTGTCCATTCTTTTGCCAAATTGGAGCAGTCCAATGGTCTAATGATCGGTCGATGTCATTTTATAGGGTTTAAAAATTAATCTATGCACGTGTTTTCTTTTGTACGTTTTCGAATTTTCAATATGCGATCCCACTTCTGACACCATGTAACGTGTGTCATCAACACGTTAATAATGAAAATAGGTAAAAGATGTACAATTAAATTTGAGTACAATATATTTGGTTTTTATTAAGTTTCGTTATTATATATTTTTATACCCGTCGACGATAATGGTTGAAGCTCAACTGGTTTAACGTTTACTCTTGGCATACCTGCTAGACTACATACAAGTTGATGGATTCACAATTATTATTATTATTATTATTATTATAAGCTTTTATTTACTATAAGGTTTACAAATTGTTATTGTTATAAGAGTATTTACATCATTTAGTTATTTAACTTTAATTTAAAATACATAAATAAAATAAATATATCATCATTTGACAAAGTCTAATCATTGTTTTCAAAATTAGTTGCAAATAGTATAAGCCTCCCCCATAGTTATCCATAGATCTCTATTTTTTGCGTCATGGTACCAATACCTATTAAATTGGTTAATATCGTCAACCCATCTTGTTCGTGGTCGTCCGGTTGATCTTGTCGCTGGTGGTGTCCATTTGATCAAAAGTTTTGTCCATCTATTGTCTGTAATTCTTGATATGTGTCCTGCCCAGTTCCATTTAAGTTGTTTCGTCCTTTTTATTACATCTATGATGTCCGTTTGCCTTCTTATTTCTTCGTTCCGCACTCTTTGTATTAGTCTTATACCGAGAAGTTTCCTCTCCATTTTTGTCTGACAGATTCTTAATTTCTCGGTTAGATTTGTTTTTAAGCCCAATGTTTGAAGTCCGTATGTAAAAACTGGTAAAATTGCTGAATCCATTAAATATTTTTTTGTGTCTTTATTTAGTTTTGCGTTGAGTATCTCCTTCATGTTCCAGAATTGTCGCCATGCGTTTGATATTCGTCTATCTATCTCCTTTTCTTCTTGATTTTTAAATGATTTTAATTGTCCCAAATAAATATAGACCTCAACATAATCAATATTTACGCCATCGAGTGTAATGTCCTTATGTGGAGAGTTGGTCATCACTTTTGTTTTAGACTGATTTATGCATAGTCCGTAGTTTTTACAAATTGAAGCCAGCTGTGTTACCATTGTCTGAATGTTGTCCGCTTTCTGTGATATTAGGACAACATCGTCAGCAAACCTCAAATTGTTCAAATGTTGTCCCCATATATTTATTCCAAATCGATTCCAGTCAAGTTGTTTAAATATCTCTTCGAGTACTGCAGAGAATAATGGTGGTGATATTGGATCACCCTGTCGTACACCTCTTCGTATGCTGAACATTCGTCCTGTTCTTTCTGTTTTTATTTGTCCAGTGTTGTTTTTATATATGTTTCTTAGAGTTTTGATGTATAAATCATGAATCCCTTGGTTTTCTAAAGCCGTCCATATTTTGTTGTGTTCTATTGAGTCGAATGCCTTGCTAAAGTCGATGTATAGGAGATATAGGGGTTGTCTGTACTCGTTGGATTTTTCAATCAGTTGGTTTATGGCCTGAAGATGGTCCGTTGTAGAGAATCCTTCCCTGAATCCTGCTTGTTCCCGTGGCTGTTTGTTGTTAAGTTCGGTTTTGATGGTCCGATATATAGTCTTTGAGAATAGTTTTTATACTGTTGATATAAGGCTGATAGGTCTGTAGTTGTTAATATCGTCTTTGCTACCTTTTTTATGGGTGCCGGTCTATTCGACAAAATTCATTTCGCAAATTTTATTTCGCATTTATCGAAATAAATTTAGTTCATCTCGCCATAGTTGTTTCGCAAATTTCCGTTCCGTCTTTGAATTCTGTTGCAACGTGTTTACTTCGCAATGTTTTTCTCGCGCTTTTCCATTTCGCTTATGATTAGACAGCATGTTGTTGTTTTGAAAGAATTTGTTTCGCTTACTGTTAATTCCCGTTATTCTTTGTCGTTAGTTTTTATGTAATTGACAAAATGACACTTGGCACACAGTTGCAAACGCTGCCGGCCGTGGTTTAAAGTGAGGTTTCAAAAGATGACTATTCCGATCTTGGCTTATAAAAAGCACTTGCCTCTAATATTAAATTATATTAATTTGTTTTTATTTTGTAAAATTTAATAATGCTCATCTTTATATATATAATTCTACTGTACGTGTGTATGTCACTGAACTCCTCCTAATCGGCTGGACCGATTTGAATAAATTTTTTTGTATGCGTTTGGGTGGCGCCCTGGATGGTTTAGAAGCCGATTGGTCAAAATTGGTCAAAGGGGCGTGGTATCGCCCATACAAAAATAACATTCAAAATCTTATATCTTGAAAACCACCGAATCGATCGAGTTCAAATTTACACATAATCTTAGGTATTGGCCCAGGAGAATTCCTGTGAAGATTGGTCAAAATTGGACAAAGAGGCGTGGCACCTCCCATACAAAAAATACATTCAAAATCATATATTTCGAAAGGAACCGAATCTTGACCTCGAATATATAAGACAAAAAAAAGTTGTAACAATATCACACTCCACTGTTCATACGGAACATACAAACACAGTTCCCCAAAAATCGATGTATTATTAAAAAAAAAATTGTAAAAAAAACGCCTTTTTGTACGGAGCCTTTTGATATTTCCGGTGTCGCATTTCAGTGAATATTAAGTGTATTATATTCACATATACATACAACAATGCCACGTCTTCGTGAACGAGGAGGAAATATTGGTCGACGTAACATTCAGAACATGTGAACAACAGCGTTTGCAAGTGTATCGCACATTGACACGTGCATCACTTCTTCACCTTGCGTTTGCATATGAGTCGGACATCGACTATTCGTCACATTCACAAATTGTAATCGGTGCTATGAACAAACAATGCCAACACTGTTGCACTCAAATACAAAGGTGAATCGGCCGGTTTCTGCTACGCGTCTGGAAAAGTTGTATTGCCACCAATGAATTCGCCGCCAGAACCATTGAAAGCACTATTGGCTGGAGCTACATCACAATCCAAATTGTTTTTGCGTAAAATTCGCAAATTCAATTCATGCTTTCAAATGACCTCATTTGGAGCAACAAAAATCGTTCAGAATGCAATTTTCAATCAACGTTTAAGATTCAGGGCCAAGTGTATCATCAAATTGGTTCTTTAATGCCGATGCCTAATACCGATTCAAAATTTCTCCAAATTTACTTCATGGGTGATGAGGAACAGCAAATAAACGCGCAACCATATCGAGCAGATGGAAGCGACAAATTGTGGGTATTTTAGAACGGTTTTTTTTTTTTTTTGCAAAATTCAAAATTATTATGCACACAAGCATTCACTTGAAGCTTTAGAATGATAAAAGATCTAAATAATAACACCAGGCTTTTCGGTGGTGCTTTACTGCTGCTATCCGGTGATTTTGGACAGACATTGGTGGTCATTCCACGCGCTACATATGCGGACGAAATTAACGCATGTATAAAACAATCATATCTATGGCGAAATGTCTGTACATTACGTCTTAACACAAATATAAGAGTTCAACTACAAAACGATCCACTGGCACTATCATTCTCCGAGCAATTGCTCAACATTGGCATGGAGACACACAATGCATCAAATTGCCGGACAACTTCTGCAACATGGTAAATACGAAAGATGCTTTGATTGAAAGCATATTTCCCGATTTATAAGCCAATTATATTAATCATACGTGGCTTGAAAAAGCATGCAGGACAACGTCTGTCGGGTCCGCTAGTAATATGTATATTTTAAATGGATTTTTGTAAATAAAACTGAATTTAATTCTGGAAAAAACAGGAATTTGAATTTTTGTTGAGAGTAGAATTATGACTGCAGTTCACCTTTTCATTATTTCTATCTTTCGCGCGAAATTTCTTATCATGTAATGGATTGTAAAACAAAACATTTCGCGAAATAATACAATGCGAAATAGCAAAATGCGAACAAATCACAACGCAAGATAAAAATTTGCGAGATGGCGAATGCGAAATGATGTTCTTGCGATGCGATTACAAAGCGAAATGAAAGATTGCTTAACAAAAATTGCGATTTGATGAAGTGTGAAATAAGTAAAATGCAAGACAACAAATTGGGAAATGATTATGGCGAAATGATGAATTGCCAAAAAAAGTTCGCGAGTTGACCCCTACCCGCTTAGAACCCTTCTTTGAGTGGAGCAGGTCGGCAAATTAATTGCCATTTTAGCTTGTCTACATTGTTCCACGGTTGACCACCTTCTCAGGTGTTCTGCCGTGATCCATTTGTGAATCAGCTGTTCTACCATTCCTTTGCCAATTGAAGAAAATGGTTCTGGTCCCAGCAACTTTTTGGTTGACCCCTGTTTTGCAAGGGAGTCCGCCTTTTCGTTGCCTTCGATTCCTATGTGTCCTCGTACCCAGGTCAGTGTTACATCATTTTTAGATGAACACTTATTGACCTTGAGTACACATTCCAGTGCTAATGATATTTGTGATATTTGTCTGCTCCATGCATCTGATAACCGCCTGATTGTCCAGTGCTATAAGGATATTTCTTCCCTCCACCTGACCCTCAAGCAAGTAATCCAACGCATGCAGCAATGCAATCATCTCAGCCTGGTATACAGAACTGTGTTTCCTGAGGCTGACGTGACGGGCTAGTTCCAGCTCTTCTGAATAGATACCGGCACCCGCTCCGCCATCCATCATGGATCCATCTGTGAAAACTACTATTTCACCACTCCTTTTTTCTGGAAGTAATCCATTCTCAATACGAGTTTTGTTTCCACCATCTCCCCCGCTCTATTACGAATGAGTCCGATCTTGGAAACTGGATCCCTTGATACCATCTTTTGAAGTCTACTGACTTCAGATGTACTCCTCATACTCGAGCAGAAGTCCCTCCATGACTCCCTTTTACGTCGTCGCAGAGTAACATTCATCTCTTTCCTTTTCGCCTTATATTCATAACATGCTTCGGGTTCTCCCCTCCTCATGGCGTGATTAAAGGCCTTTCTCACAGCCTTTTTTAGCTTTTCAAGATACCGGCACCACCAAGGCGCAGGATCTTGTTTTTCCACTAAAGTTGGTGTGCATGCCACTCGGTACGCATCCTCAACAGCTGATTGCAGATGCTTCAGCTGTGATTCAACATTCCAAGTGTTTTTCGGTATTCCGAGTGCCATTACATTCAGTTTTTCCTCCAACACTTCACGGTATTTTGTCCTATCCGTGTTCTTCGGAATTCTGATGTATTTCCGATCTTTTTTTCTTTTAGATCCATAGCGAACATCAAATGAGATGGCTCTGTGATCCGACAATGTAGCCTGATCCATTACACTCCAATTTGATATTCTTTCAATTATCTGGATACTGCACAGGGTAACATCGATCACTTCCTTTCTATCCTATCCTTAAAAAAAATAAATATTTTGGCGCGACAGGTCTATGGGACCCAAGGCCTAGCTTCTCGCAACCATTCGCTTTGTGTGGGTTTTCAATTTTTGGGACGAATGGAAGGGATCTACAATTTTACGCCGAGTCCAAACGGCTAATTGAGAAGCTCATTCATGACAGTTTTACTCTCGGATGTTTGTCAGACGTTCGCGAGAGGTGGCGCAGTGGAAAAAAACCTTAAGATGTAATTTGGCCCTCTCGGGATCCTATCCTTGTATGATACAAATTCGAATAACGCTTCTCCTCTGTAATTATCGTTGGTGCTGCCCTACACTGTGTTGTGTGCATTGGCGTCACAACCAATTATTAAGTCCTCGTTCCTGTTTCTGCATACATTCGCCAAAGACTCTAACTCTCTTGTCGGAGGAGGCTCTGGAGAATCATACGGCAGGTATGCAGATGCTATAACAAAAGTTCCTGCACCTGATCCTACTCGTACTGCTGCAAGGTCTGGGGCACATAGATCCGGCAATTTATATGCTTGAACTCCATGCCTCACCAGGATACAGGACCTAATTCTTCCGCTGGCTTGCGCATAATGCAACTCAGCCATACTATTTGGGAGTCCTCTAATCTTTCCTTTAAAAATCCAAGGTTCCTGTATCAGGGCTATATCAAATGAATCCTCATCAAAACATTTAGTCATCATTGCTGATGCTGCCTTGCTATGGTGAAGATTTAGTTGAATCACCCTGAGCTTTTCCCGGTACGGGCCCACCTCCCGCCCGACTTGTGTTGATCCCATATCCATGGTATCCATCACTTCGTCGCCCTACCGAGTGGCTTCCCCTGTTGAGTCTCTTCCGATGATCCTTGGAATTTCACGAAGGCTACGTCCAACCCGCAGAAGAGTCTATCTCCTGCTTGTCTAACTAGCCTCGCTTCATCCCTCGGACACCAGATCGTCAGCTTGGTTCCGCCAATTTTGTTGTCATCATATTTTCCAACATGAATAACCCTCCATTTCGAAGTGTCCTTCACACAGGAATTCTGACGACATATTCTGGCTAGGATGACCCCTCGGGTTGCCCGGGATCAAAGATTATCAACGTTTCCACATCCTTGAGTATGTGAAGCCTGTCTATCTTAATAGGTTGGTCATCTTCCCTACAGTCTCACATAGCCAACCCTTGGTTTCTTGGTTACCGCATTTTATTACGATGATCCCTTCCTCCAAGGTTATTTCCTTAATGCCGATATCACCTGCATTTGTTGGAAGTAGGTCTAGAACCCCCAGGAGAGCATTTTTAAAAATACCCATCCGGGAAACATCTATTCCTCCTTCTTTACCCATGTCTGCGATACCCATTTGAAGATCGTTTGCCGCGGCTTTCGCAAAGGTTTTTACTCCCTTGTCCGCGTTGGCTCTCTCACGCCTAGCGTGAGGCTTTGCATTATCAGCTTGCCTTGCTCTCCTCCCCATAGCTTGGTTCAGCTTTCGCTTTACCTTGCTTGGTCCGGATTGCTCAGCATTGCCCGATTTATGCCCTTTAGGAAGACTGACTGTCCGTTCCCCATATTGTCCATCTACATGACCACCGAAGTGTGGTGCCTGTTGACTGACCCCGTGTTAAACAGATTGTCCGTCCTCCTTTAAGCCTTCCGTCCCCTTCTCCTCAGATTCAAGTACCCTGGTCACGGAACATTTGAACCGTTTCCTAGATCTTTCCTCTTCTGGAGAGGTTTCGGTTGACGTTATGTTGGCAATCATGTCAGTCAGCTCTTCGACCGACTTCTTCATGCCCTCCACTGAAACAGATTTTGCCAAGGCTAGTCTCTGTTTCCTTCTGACCCTCTTCATCCTTAGCCTCTGTTGCTTGTGGAACTTCCGCTCGGTCGAGTCGTTCTTCTTCATCCAACTCGGTTTCCGCAGCTCCGGCTGACCTCATGACGCATTTGTGCACCGTGTTGTCCACCTCCACTGACGATTTCTCAGCTAACCCTTTTGGTTTCCCATCAGAGTCCACTGGTCCATCGAGCTTCTCTGAGTTCATTTCCGTGCCTTCCAGCACTTCTACGACCCCTTCAAAGCCTTCCACCTCGTTTTCCGAAGAAGCCTTTTCCTGTTTTTTATTATTTTTAAACATGTGTATTCCCACGAGTAGGGGAGAATAAAACAGACCGAATAGGCAGAGATCCCCAGTACCTATCCTACTCAACTAAATTACAACAGAGGATTGATCTGCCCCTGAGGAGTCGCCACTAGCGATTCAATTACCCCTGAACCCTGTGAACCAGTAGTTTTACCTACCTTATCACAGCTCCCCTTGCATGGCAGACCAGCCTCTTAGGAGTTAAGGGTTGATTGATCTGATCGGATTGGATCTTGGTTTTTCAATTCACATTCAGCTATACCGGAGGAGTTTGGCCACTACCCTGATATAGCATCCTGTTCCTCTACTTAAGCCTCCCCACCACGTCAAGGTGCCCAATCTTCGGATAAAAGGTAGATGAACTTACCGGCGGGTATTTATCCAATACTTCCCTCTCTCTGCTACTGCCAGGGGCTGAGCTAGAAGGAATTGAAAACAGACCATTTCTGAACAACAAAAAATAATGATTTCTCGATTGCCAGTTCTGCTTTGGGGTAGTGGGTTGGATACACATCAAAGGAATGAAAGATTTATACATTCGCACACAACGAATATCGCAGTGTGTTTCCCCTGAACGTCGTCATGTGGTCGTCAATGAGAACGGCTAACGGTTGTCAGTAATGTTTTCTGTATTATGCGCAGCCAGCCTAAATGCAAAGTATACGTAGTTCGATTTGTTATGGGTGTTTGCGGCGGCGGCAGGCACACAAAACTATTTTGGATTTGTAAGGATGTAGTTTGTAGGTGTGCTTGATTGCATAATACGTTTTTTAATTCTTTCACTAAAAGATAAGAGACGTTGTTGCGTGTAACTTCTAGGTATGGATATGGTATGGCGTATGGGTATGACGAATGAGTATTGGGTGTCGAATGAATAATTACTAGGTTTACTATAAATGGTGGAAATAATTTTTTTTGTATAGGTATGCGTAATAAACTACAGCAAGAAATGTCTTCCAAGTTTTTTTGTTTTTGCTAAAGGTACCTATTTCTATACCGCTATTGCTTTAGTTGGAGTAAGAATTTCTTAAAATTCAGTTGCACTAATTTTGTATCCGTTTTAATAAGTAATGCAGAAAAGGACAAAGGGTTCCTTAAGTGTACTTGAAGTGATTGGCAAAATCGGCATTAATATTAAAATATTAAAATTTGAACTAATTTTCGTATTAGCAAATGTTAGTTACAAGACCTCAGAGATCATACAACAATTTAACTTCTTTTTGTCTTTCAGTATGTGGTAGGTAGTGTTAGAATGCTTGTTTCAAATGAACTGTTTAGTTTCATCTAAACTTTATTTGTTCCTTATTTTGTACGTATAATTACAATAATGATGGACCTATTAAAAAAATCTTTCTAGGCAAACAATTGTGCTGATATTTTACTTTATTTGCCTTCTACAAATGATTGTTATACGATATTTTCTGTATAATGTTATTGGGATACATAAAAAGTACGCTGCTTACTCGGCTCTCTATTTCTTCCCACTTTTGATGTCTCTACACAGCATGACTTGCGGTTTGATATGTAAGTATTCTAAATTTTTATTTTGATCCAAATTACTTATAGCTTACCGTTACAATGAGATAAGTGTTTTAATTTAATTTTATGTTATTATATTATCAAATTTTAAATTTCACTTAATGTGATAATTTTCGAAGACTGTGTCTCTCTTGTTTTTTTCTAGTAATTTGTTTAAATTTAAAGTTTCGAAAGTCCTTTTTTGGTTGGTCATCTTCTTTTTGTCTGAGTTTTAATTAAAAATATTAAGCGAGTGGCTTAGAGTTAGCCAAATTACATCTTAAGGTTTTTTTCAGAGAGTAGATCCCTTCCATTAGTCCCAAAAATTGAAAACTCACACAAAACGAATGGTTGTGAGGAGCTAGGCCTTGGGTCCCACAGACCTGTCGCGCCAAAATATTTATTTATTTATTTAAAACAGTGGCGCAACTATGCTTTCTAAGCAATGCTCGTTGGTTCTATACTATTGCTAGTGCCTCTATAAGCCATCATAATGGTCTTCACCGTTACCAGATTTAGCAGTTTTTGCAATATCTCATAAATATTCCAAAAGCCGAAAATTTAGCTAACAGTTTGCATCATTTTATACTTATAATTGAACTTAAATGTTACTTATTAATTTAATACCTACCCAAACACATTTACCCACAAAAACTTTTCAAACATTTTTGTCAACTCACACAGAGCATAAAAAATTCTTTTCCAATACGTAGCACAGTATATTGTCGAAAATCATAAATCAGCTGGTGGCATTGGAAAGTTCTCATCTCATATTTGTATTTTGTTTTCTTTTATTACTATATCAGATGTCATACAAATATTATTGTCAAAATGTTCCCACATTTGGTACCTACATGAAACCGACATTCAACATTATTAAATAAGATTAAATAAACTTGCATCAGATTTTAAAACATTTTGGGGAAATGTTAGTAAAATAAAAAACAACGAAAAATACCCAGCAATATGTGTTGCTCCTCCGCAAAAAGATTGGTTCCAAAATTACAAATTATAAATATTGAGCCAGTGAAATTTTATTTTATTTCTAAAGAAGAAATGTTACAATAATATAAAAACGAATAAACTTATTTTAACTTACGAATTTGGTAACTAAATGAAACTTGGAACTTGCTCAAAATGCAGAGTGCCACTGGAAATAACCGCAATCTAGACCTCGATTCCAAATCAAATTAATATCAAAATACAAATAAAATTATAAAGATTTACCTAATAAATCCGATTAGGAAACTCTTGCTCAAAAATACATATATAGCCTGACGTAGTTGACATTTAAATATGAGAATACTCTCGTTTCTTTTTAACACTTAATTAAAAGGGACGGACAATAAAACTCCTAATCAACGCTAATAAAATGCTACCAAGTTACAAAGATATACCAAATTCGAAGTTACTGAATTTTTAAACAAGCCATGGATATGGCTCGATGACAATATGTAAATATGCCAAATGTATGTCAATATTACTAACATCTAACGCTGCTTGTAAAAGAATGTTTTCACAGGTAAATTTGTTGAAAACAAAAAACAGTTATCGATTAAGTAATAAGTTGCATCAATTTTGCAAGTAAAGCAGGGGATTCCGAATTTGAGAACTGTTACAACTTTATTCTAACGAATAAAATTTTCTTTATTAAGATTCCGAATAGTTTAATCAAATTTTGTATATATAAATAAATGTAAATGTAAAAATTATCATACTTGTTGATTGGCAACTCTGGCCTGTTAGCGACAACACGTAGTGAGAATAGCTCTTGATTTTTAAAAATTGATATCTATAAAAACAGTAGCCGTTGTCTATGTTCACGGTTGGAGTGAAAACTGCTGCACAGATTTGGATGAAACTCCTATGTGTCCTGCTAGAGGGCTATTATGGCACTCCCTAGAAATCCCTAATCTATCTGCTTTCCTTCTACTAGCTTCCACTCATCGTTATCTCTATGAACTATCATCTTGCTGCTCTTCACAAATTTGAACAGACGGCCATTTTCTACTCTCCACGCTGGGAATGCTACAGGATTCGATTTTACTGCTAAAATCATTTTCGCCGCATGACGACTGACGACTAAATTTGTTATTGGTAAAGCGATTTTGGAAAGTCTGGAGTCTTTGCGTTAACTGCCAGACTAAATTTGATTATTGGTAAGGCCGATTATATATGAACGACAAATAAGTTTTACTTAGCATAAAAAATGCATGTATGTATACAAATAGCGAATTTTAAATTTCATTAAAGGTCTACTGGTCTGCGTCTTTTTAATCGTCTTCTTATGTTAACTTCATGGTCCGGTAGATTACGTATGTCGTTGTTTAAATGGTTTGATATTCGGCCTTACCAATAATCAAATTTAGTCTGGCAGTTAACGCAAAGACTCCAGACTTTCCAAAATCGCTTTACCAATAAACAAATTTAGTCGTCAGGTTATCCCTAACTGTAGGGTTAAATATTAATGGTCAGAAAGCCATGTTTATGTCGTACACTAACCCAAATTATTACTCTGTCACAACTCGTTCTGCAAAGGAATGTTGCCATGCATACTCAAATTTAAGTAGTAAATCAAAATATGGTATTATATATTAGGAGCAACAAGTGTCAATCGCGAACTTTAAGTAACTACAATTTTTGATACAATTAAATAAAACTGTGTAATGGCGTTTTCGATTGAAGGAAAGACTTGCCCTTTCTATGAAAAGAGCAAATCTAGAAGTGCTCTTTCTATGTTTTTCATGTTTCATTGAAAAAGAAAGTGCACTTCCAGGTCAATTCTCAACACGAAAGAAGTGTCCGGAATATTTTTAAAGAAGTGCCCTGAATTCACCAACAAACAAAAGCAAAATGTCAGATTAAAATGTTTGTTTTGCTATTAAAAACAAATTTTGTGCAATTCCATCTGATTACCCTGCTACCCTTTGGTCTACTGACCAACTAAAATTGGTGAAAAAAAGTATCGTCCTGGACTGTATAATCAAAGAACATAATAATGCTACCAAGCCCCAGTTCCGTGGTTGCACGTTCAAACCCAGTTGGCTTGGCTTTACGTGCAAGGACCAGATGAATACCGACTGGTTAGAAAAAATAGTACCAACCTTAGTACCATGGGAAGGTGCCAAACTCAGGGCTGTGTGTGAGGAATAAGTTCCTCGGCCAAAAATCTTTGTCGGGTATTTCCCGGGAGAGGAAACCAAAACCAGCAAAATACTTTGCCTCGTGAAAGTCCAAAACAACGGTCTGAGAGTAGATGACTGGAGAGTACTTAACCGGGTGCAAAGGCCCCAAATGACGGAGCTCACTCTCTCTAGATCCAAAGTCAGCAACCACTCTCAAGGCTTAAATGGCAGTATATAATAACGGTTTCGGTGATGTACACCTACGGCCAAGAAATAAGGACATCACGATACCAAAGGTCGCCAAAAGGAGACTGCAGTCACTAGTGCAGGGATCACTCAGGACCCAAAAGCAATAACATCTGCTCAATGTTCTCTAAAGACTGTGGCTAATACATCGAAGGCCACAATAGATGATACCCCTAGTTGTTCGCGCAGACGTCCCATATCTAAGGTACCAAAAGACAACACCCGGACATATGTAGGCCGGGGAAAACAGCGGCAGCGTGCCTCTGGAAAACCTCGCAAATGCGAGAGACGAGACCCCGAAGAGGCCGCACTACTTAACAGTAGCAGGGGTAAAAAGATGGCACAGAGGGGCCGCCAAAGAAAATAAATATGCGACGCTCATCCGCAAACACCAAAAGGCAACTTTAGTGCCTTCAAATAAATCTCCACCATGCTAAGGCAGCTTATAGTGTTCTAAGCAGGAGATTTGTTAAAGAAGACCTGGACTTTTCAGGAGCCGTAAAAAGGCTCCCAAATGAAGAAACCTGTAAGTTAATTTACGATAAGCAGCATGTCCGCCCAAGGGCAGCTTTAATGATAAATAAAAACTTAATTAAAACAACTTTTCCAATTTCAGAATTTATTCATGGAGATTTGGTGGCGGCACTCATCGCAATACCAATACCGGTCAAAGGGGAGGGGCTTTGAAGTTCGTCATCACCTCCCTGGAGACACTTCGATAAGTTATTGCAAAGAAAGGAGACTACAGTGGTCATACAACACGATCATCAAACCATTGATCACCTATGCAGCGATATCATGGTGGCAAAAACCGAACAAATAACGGCCCAACAAAAACTTAACAAGATATATCGCTTTGGTATAACGGGGGCAATGAAAACTTGTCCAACTGCAGCCATAGTGGCAATGCTCAGCCTTCTGCCTTTGCATATCTCTGTAAAGAAAGAAGCTGGTCTAAGTGCCCTCAGGCTCCCTGATATATCAAATCGTAAAGCAGGAAACCTCACAGGACACCTTCGGATATTACAAATGTTTCAAGATGATCCTGTGATCAAGGTATCAGATACCATACTTAAAAGGCTTCGCTTCTCCAGGAAATTTAAAATAGTCATATCTGACAGAAGAACCTGGAGAACCAATCAATTCGTAATACCAACGGGATCACAAATCTGGTACACCGACGGTTCAAAGATGGGAGATGATTCCACCGGGGCTGGGGTCTTTGGGCCTAGGTTCCAAAGAGCTATAGCACTGGGGAAATCACCAGACATCTTTCAAGCGGAGGTGCACGCCATAGAGATGTGTGTCCGAGAATGCTTACGAAGACGCACTAAAGGTTCCCGCATCTACATCCTCTCAGACAGCCAGGCAGCTCTTAAGACCCTAGGATCGTATTCGATCAGGTCGAAGCTGGTTTGGAAATGTTTAAATCTCCTAGAAAATCTGGCAAAGGACAACATAGTCACCGTTGCTTGGATACCAGGGCATGAGGGATTTGAGGGCAATGAACGAGCGGATTGTCTGTCGAGAAGAGGGGCGTCACGCCTGCTCGCTGGTCCTTAGCCCTACTTCGGCTTACTTTTGAGTAACGTACACTCAAAATTCAGGAAATGGGGAGATGATCACCTTGCCGCATACTGGACGGAATCCAAAGGACAGAGGCAGGTAAAAAGATTCATAAGCCCAGCTCGTGGTAAAACAAAAAAGTTACTTAAGCTAAGCAAAGAAGATCTAAGGATCCTAACGGGTTATCTTACTGGTCATTGGCCACTAAGATACCATCTCAAAAAAATGGGACTTTCCGACGACGACTCCTGTCGACTCTGCGGAGAAGAGGAGGAGACAACGGAGCACATACTCTGTGAATGCCCTGCTGTGGCAAGGGGCAGAGCGATCCATACTCAAAGGGCGTTTTTAAGTCCTGCAGATATAGGAAAAATGGAACCAAAAAGGGTATTGCGGTTTATCAAGAGCCTCACTAGTTCCTTAGGTTAAAATATTAAAGGCCGACACAATAGATCTCTTCTGGTCGCAGTGAATAGGGCCTATAACTAACAATACAATCCTTTTCATAAACTTTTCCATAACAAAATCGCAAAGTGGCTGCCCTATGTCCTCGATAGACTCACGAATTCCATCTTTGAGGTTGGCGTAGACCTTATCTTTCACGTGGCCCCAAAGGAAGAAGTCGCAAGGTTCTAAATCACAAGATCTCGGTGGGCAATTGCGATCACCTCTTCGAGAGATAAAACGGTCCGGAAACTTTTCCCGTAAAAGATCAATGGTTTTGTTGTTTGTGATGCACGTAGCGCCGTCTTGTTAAAGTAGACGCTTTCCAGATCAATACCATCCAACTCCGGTGTAATGACGTGACGTTTGTGGAATGCCCAATTCCAAAGAACGACGAGGAATGGACAAACCTGGGTTTTCTTCAACACTTTGGGCTACAGCAGCAATATTCTCAGTTGTTCTTGAGCAACGTGCACGGGTTTTATTCTTCACATCACTAACTTGTCCCAACAGCTCGAATTCTTCCACCAATTTCTGTATTGCGGTCCGACAAGGTGCTTCACGACGACCCAAAAATGCTTTAGTTTTGCGAACTGTGACTGCAAAATGTTCACGTTTTCTGTAGTGATTTTTTATGATTTAAGTGCGTTGCTGAACTGTGTTCGATTTTTAGTAATGGCGTAGTTTCAACTTGTCAAATATCAAAACATAACAGCTTCAAAAATGACAGCTTCCGAAATAGCGGGCTATTCAAAATAACACCTCTTATTGGAAAACCCTTTAGTTTAGTCTTAAGATTGAGTTGATAACATTTCTGAAATGAATTACGGCTTTGTCAGGTAATCTATACATTTATATAAAAATTAATGTTTGTCTGTATGTCTTTTATAGACTCGAAAACTATGCATTTGATCATGTGATGACCTTAAGCAAAGATGTTGTGCATAAGCCCGCGAAGGTTTCTGATTGGTCAAAATTTAACAAAGGGGCGTGGCACCGACCATACAAAAGAAAACATTAAAAATCTTATATTTCGAAAACCACCAAATCGATTGAGTTCCAATTTACACACAATTTTAGATATTGGCCCAGGAGTATTCCTGTGAAGATTGTTCAAAATTGGACTAAGGGGTGTGGCACCACCCATACAAAAAAACATTAAAAACTTATATTTCGGAAACCACTGAATCGATTGAGTTTAAATTTTCAGATAATCTTAGTTATTTGCCCAGGAATATTCCTGTGAAGATTGGTCAAATTGGACAAAGGGGTGCGGCACCGCCCATACAAAAAAAAAACATTTTAAATCATATACTACGAAAACCACTTCATCGATTGAGTTCAAATTTACACACAATCTTAGGTACTGGCCCAGGAATATTCCAAGGAATTAGTTAAAATTTACACACAGTCTTATGTATTGGACCAGGAGTATTCCTGTAAAGATTGGTCAAAAATGGACAAAGGCGCGTGGCAAAGCCCATACAAAAAAAAACATTAAAAATCTTATATTTCGAAAACCACTCAATCGATTGAGTTCAAATTTACACACCATCTTATGTATTGGACCAGTAGTATTCCTGTGAAGATTGGTCAAAAATTGACAAAGGGACGTGGCACCGCCCATAGAAAAAAAAAATATGAATGGTTTAAGTAATTGAAGCTACTATTTTAACTGGAAAATTTCAAACCGAAGATGTATTCATACCATGTATCCCAATGATTTCATCTGATATTCCATTTGAATTTAAACGACTTCAATTTTCTGTTTGCTTTGAGTTTGCTGTTACTATTAAAAAACCGCTAGAGCAAACTTTAGGAATTTGCGGAGTGAATTTAGAGTATCCAGTTTTCTCACATGGACAGTTATATATGTAGGCTGTTCGCGTCTTGGCAAACCATTGGTTTTGTACATTTACACAGAAAATGGAAAAAACAAAAATATTGTGTACCACAAAACATTACAATAAAAACTATTTCAATTTGATTTTTTTATATTTCTATTTTGCACTACGAAGTGTGCAGGGAGTCCGCTTGTCTATACATATAACAAAACTGTAGTCGTTTTCTATGTTCGCGGTTGGCGTGAAAACTGCAGCACAGATTTCGGTGAAACTTTTTTGAAATGTTAGTTAAGATTCTTCTTACTTTTTGGAAAGGTGTTTAACCAAAATGTGTTTTTTTTACTGACTGTACTGCCTTTAGCTCGCCATTACTGAATCAATTCTTTAACAAAACAGAAAGCTGCAGAGAACCAACACCTCCACTCAACCGATTTCAATGAAATTTTGTGGGTGGGTATTTTTGGCTGTAACTTGATGAATAGGATAGTTTTGGACCCGATGGGTGGCGCTGTTGTCGATCTATTGAACCACTCAACCAATTTCAATGAATTTTGTTGGTTTGTATGGTTGTTGGACAGATAAATTTTTCGAATTTTTTCAACTGAATTCTCAAAGTGAACACTTGTATGGGCACGCTGGAGGAACTGAAGAAGCTAGGTTTTACACAAACACTAGACTACTAAATCAGTTGATGATATGGAACCAAAATGTAAACAAAAACTCTCGAAATAGAAATAGAAAACTTTTTAAATTAATGAATACAATTATCTGCTGCACTGTATTAAAATTATAATGTTATAAAGATTTGGTTTTTAAATTAAATTTCTTAATGAAATTCAAATACATACAACACAATTCAATTTAACATCCACATTTAGCGAAAGAAGTTTCACATCTGGGGTGTGGTCACAAGCACACTCTTTGTTTTTTTTGTGTAGACCTTTAGTAGAAATTCAAATTATGTTTTTATAGTCTTTGTTTTAGCTTTTTATTGCTTTCAAAAACGTCCAAGGGAAGGAACATACATATTTATAAAAAAAACTGTTCGATGCAGTTCGATGAAAATACGCGTTGTCTTAAAAGTAACAGGCGGGTGAAGCAAGGCGAGCACGGGTCAGCCAGTTATTTTTATATTTTTTCAAAGATTAAATCGTATAAAGGGGATTTGTTGCCTTTTAATCTAGTTTGTAGGTAATGTTTTATTTCTTTCGTGTGGATTTTTTTTATTGTCTTATTCGTTGTTATGTTGTTGTCTTCAAAAGGTATTTTTTGAGCATCGTAGGCTTTAGTAAAATTTGTTTTGAAATATTCTGCCAATGATTTTGCTTTCTCAGTGTTTCATCTAGACAACGTTCCGTCATTCTTCAACAAAGGCGGCTCGTGTGTTATTCCTTTTTCTAAGTTTGTTGCTTAGCTTCCACCGTAGATAGTTTGTAGCTTGAGTTGCTGTTAGTTTTGTCAGGAATGTGTTAATGCGTCGGTTATTATTTGTTTTTAAAATGTCTTTGAATTCTTTAACTGATTTATTGTAATTAGCTTTGTCGAAAGGTGATCTGCTGCATTGCCAAGTCTTTCGTAGCTTTTGTTTTTCTTTGATTTTTTGTCGTATTAGCTTCGGGGTATAGGTGGATGATTCAGGTGTTGCTTTGGTTGCTGCCAGGTGTATTAAGTCATTGAAGTAAATTATAGAGCTGTCTTTATATAATTTGAGAGGAGTCCTTACGTCCATGCTTACGTCAATTACTTTCCGGAAAGTGTCCCAGTCGGTTGTATGGTTGGTTAGGGAAGGATTTGGGCCTCGCACTTAAATGTTAGTGGAGTATTGAACAATAATAGGAAAGTGGTCAGACGAAAGATCAAGGCAAGTTTTTGTTGTTTAGTGATTATGGTTAATGTTCTTAGTGATGCAGAAGTCTATGAGGTTTGGTTTTGTCTTGATGTCAGTAGGCCAGTAGGTGGGCTCTCCAGTGCTTATGTATTTTCAGTGGTTTTTGGTTAAAGCTTCCATTAGATTTTTCGCTTTTTTAATGGTAAGTCTTGATCCCAGTCTGTATTTTCAGCGTTGAAGTCACCTCCCGCAATAAAGCGTTGTCCTATTGTTTAAATGTGGTCTGAATATTGTGTGGTACTAATTGTGTGTTTAGGTGAACAGTATAACGCAGATAATATTAATGATCCATACTTGTCCTCAATTTGAAGCGACATACCTTGTAGATATTCCTTCCTAGTATTATTATTGCTACACAACCGTGAGCTCGTCCACTGGGTTGGCTGGCAACATATATGCGGTATTAAGGAATTTGTATAGTATGTGAGTTTTATTTGTGAAATGGGTTCCGGATATTACGAGTATGTCAATAGAGTTGTCGATTATAAATTTTTTAGCTCCAGAGCATGTTGGCATTTGCATTCCATACTAGTATTTTTAGGTCGGTATTATTGTCCATTTATTTTAGTAATTAGTAAGGTTAAAATGTTCATCTTATTAGACATTTGAGTTATAAGCTGTTTCATCATGTCTTTGATTTCTGATAGGTCGTCTGGTTTGGATTATTTTTGCTGTTTTTGTGTTTCGTGATTTGTTTTATTCCTTACGGCGTCTTCGAATGGTGTCGAGGGATTTATATTGGTTGGAATAGTGCGTCATTATTTTTTGTATTCTTTACGGTGTCTGCGAACGTTATCGAAGGGTTTGTTCTGGTTGTGTTTGGGTTTTGGACTAGTGTGTCAGTTAGTGTTTGTTTTTCTTCGATGTTTTTTGCTCGAAGAGAAGGGAATCTTTGCACCTTCAGGGCTTTGTAAATTTCACAGCACTTGTAATTGGCTGTGTTGCTGTGTGTGATCCACCGCACAATGCGCATTTTATATTGGCACTTGCCGATTTTAACGTGCATTTAATTGTTTTGTGCCTTCCTGCGCATTTTACACAAGTTGGCTCCAGCGTACAAAAGTTATTGGTATGTCCGTATTTTTGGCAGTTTGAGCATTGTGGTATACTTCTTTTTTTCGTGAGGCGGTTTGAATGATATTTTGCAGTGTAGTTAGTGGGTTATATTATAGATGTCTTTATTGTTTATTTTGGTTTCGATTTCGATGGCGAAGAGTGGTAGCGGTTTTTTGTTTCTTTCTTTTTTTAATATGTTATGGACGTTGATTACTTTATGGTTATGTTGAGCGAGTTCGTTTATATTTTCGTTGAATTCGGTCGAATGGAGCATATTCCTAAGGATGACGCGGAATCCTCGTTGTTCTTTGGGCTTAAATGTATAATATTGTTTGTTTTTGAGTTGGAGTGTTTTTATAATTTTTGTATAGGTTACTGAGTCTGTTGGTTGTATTTTGATTTCGTTGTTTGTTAAAGCTTTTAGTTCGTATGTGTCCTAAGTTGTTGTCGAGTTTAGTGCATTTATTAAGACGTGAATATATTTAACACCCTGGACATATATTGGTGGAGTTTTGCGTGTAACTGCCTTTACTTCTTTAGTGTTAATCAGTGCAAGTGGCGTTTCGCATTCGTCGGATTCTTATTTGTGTTGTGGCGAAGGAGTACAGGTGAGTTTTGTGAAAATTTAAGAATTGATTAATTTTTTTTTGTGTTGTGTTGTGTTGTGTTGTTTTATATGTTTCGCGATTCGCGCGAGTTACGTACAAACATAACTGCTTGTACTTTACTACTAAATACGTCCAAAGAGATGTTGTTTAATGTTTCGTTAAGCATTAAGTTTTCTTTTGTAACTAAAAGCTAGGTAGTAAGTTAGTCTTAAGCTGAATTTCGAAAAATAAAGACATTATTTGTAACGTGCTTGGTTTGTTTTTTTTCTAAATAAAAGGAAAAGGAAATGAAACGTAACTGCCGCAGTCGGTGCAAGAATACAATTTTTTTTCTTATTCTAAGTGAACATTAGTAGCTTGTATTTAAAAATAAATACAATGAGGTTTTTAAGTAAAAATTAGTAGCTTTTAAACAGCCACAAGTATCTGAATTTCAAAAAATAAAGTGAAAGTTAAAGTAGCTTCAAAAATAAAATTAAACTCAGTTTTTAAGAGAAGTTTAGTAGCTTTCTAACTTTAATAACAGAATTCTCAGTTTTCAAAAAGTGAAAATTCTAAAGGGTTTTTCAACAGGGACAAAAGTAGAGCGACAAGGACAGCAAACGACGCCGAATTTCTTGCCGCTCTTTTGACATTTCTCTTCAGTAATTTGCCATTTCATGATGGAAAGATATACGAGCCAACAACGAGTCGAAATTATTACAATTTACTACCGAAATTCGGAGTCAGTGGCCTTAACGTTAAGAGCGCTACGTCCAATTAATGGTCGTCATAATCGTCCTAGCAGATCAACAATTGAGCGTCTAGTGAAAAAATTTGAGTCCACAGGCACAGTACAAAATGTTCTCTTGCCAATGAGACAAAGTAGTGCCCGTAGTGTCGAGAATATTGCTGCCGCTGAGGTTTCAGTTGAAGAAAGCCCAAATATGTCTCTCAAACGTCGTTCTTAAGCGTTGGGCATCTCTGTGACGTCGTTGTGGCGAATTTTGCGAAAAGATCTTGGCCTACATCCTTACAAGATTAAATTGACGCAAGAACTGAAGCCGCTTGACCACCAGAAGCGTCGTATGTTCGTGAATTGGACTGAGCAACAACTTGAAAATGATTCGAATTTTCATCGAAAAATCATCTTCAGCGATGAGGCTCATTTCTGGCTGAATGGCTTCGTCAATAAACAAAATATGCGGTATTGGTCAGGCAGCAATCCACACGTACTCCATGAGTCATCATTGCATCCCGAAAAAATTACGGTTTGGTGTGGTTTATGGGCTGGCGGCGTCATTGGGCCGTACTTCTTCCGTGATGATCAAGACCGGCACGTTACTGTGAATGGAAATCGCTACCGTTCAATGATAACTCAATATTTTTGGCCCCAATTGGATGATATGGACTTGGAGGACATGTGGTTCCAACAGGACGGCGCCACAAGCCACACAGCGAATGTCAAAATCAATTTATTGGAAACCAAGTTTGGAGAACGTGTTATCTCACGAAATGGTCCAGTCGCTTGGCCGCCTCGGTCGTGCGATTTGACGCCGTTAGACTATTTCCTGTTAGGCAACGTCAAGTCTATGGTCTATGCCAACAAGCCAGCGACGATTGATAAACTTCGTACGTATATCGAACGTGAAATTGCAGCAGTATCGGCCGATTTATGCTTGAAAACTGTCGAAAATTGGGTTCAGCGTCTGTACTTCTGCAAGCGTGCCCGTGGTGGCCATGCAAAAGAAATCGAGTTCCATACATAATGGCATCGAACGTACTTTTACAGGAATAAAGAATTTCATTGATATCCAAAACCGTTTTTGTTTTATTTAAAAAAAACTTTTGTAGCGCTCTTATTGAAAAACCCTTTTGTAACTAAAAGTGAAAATTGTAGTAACTGAACGTGAAATAAAAGTTACCTTAAAACTTAAAGCGAATATTTAAGTAACTAAAAACTAAAAGTGCACATTGCAGTAGCTTTCAAAAAGGAAATAAACAAAGTGAACATTAACTAATGAAAATAAAGTGCACGACTGGATCGCACGAAACTTTCTCGTTCATATCATCAGTTTGGTTGGTTTATTTTTCTTTTATTATTATTTATAGGCTATAAAATCAAATTTTTCAAATTGGTGATGCTGGTTGGTGGCCATGACTCGAAGTAGGGTTTGTGATGTAAGAATTCAGAGATTTGTTTTTGAATTTGCACGTGTTTGAGAGTAAATGAAGACTCCAATTGGTTGCAATTATTTTAAGGTTCATGATTAATATGGTTGAAAAAGGAAGAAGTGGGAAATATTTGCTAAAAAGAGCTTCTAGTACCTAGTTGTAATTGCATTTTCACTGGTAGTACTGTAATTCTTGAAACACGGCTTTAATTCCATTTTTTAAGAAAAACTAAGTAAGGGGTCCTATTAAGAATACTTATGTTATCATAAAAAGGGGGTTTTGGTCAAAACCGTTATGGTGGTTTTTGGAAAGTAATGCGTACAAAATAGTAACAAATATTGCAATGTTGAGTTCGAAAAATTATCTTGCTCAACTATTTAGCTAAATACTGAGTATAGGGTATTGTTCAGGATGTTAGTATTACTTCGTTTTCAAAGTTCTATCCAAATCGCGTTTTCGAGATTTGAGCAGTTTTAAAAATCAGCGTTTCCAGTGATTCGAATCGAAAATGAAGGACGTAATAATGTTGAAAACGTCAATTTTACTCCAAGTATACATTTTGGTCAAAATCGTTTTACCCGTTTTCATGTAGGTAAAACAAAAGAAAACAAAATTCTCAAAATATGCCTTTTTTCAAAAATCTATTATAGACAATTTAGAGAAAAACTGAGTTTTCTATCGTGTTAGGATTGACCATATTACCTTAAAAATTAGTTTTTGTTGGAATCGTATTGACCGTTTTCGAGATAAGGCCACTTTTCAAAAGTACCGTTATTCGACTTTTTAGCCAAAAACTGGGTATGCAGCCATGTTTACCCCATGTAGCGAAGAGCAAGTATACATTTTGGTTAAAATCGTTAAAGCCGTTTTCAAGTAAGCCATAATTAAATAAAGTCTTAAAAAACGATATTTTTCGAAAAAAAGTCCGTTGAACGATAATTTAGGAAAAAACTGAGTTTGCCATCATGTTGGGAATGACCGTATTACCTTAAATATGAATTTTTGTCGAAGTAGTTTTTTACCGTTTTTGAGATATGACCAATTTTCAAAATTACCGTTATTCGATTTTTCTGCGAAAAACTGAGTATGCAGCCATGTTAACCGCACCTACGTTAGCCCAAATATCAATTTTGGTTGAAATCGTTAGAGCCGTTTTTGAAAAAATCAAACTTGTTTAAAACCGTTATATGGGAAGTACCGTTAATAATGGGGTTAGCATGCAAAAAAAAAATGGCCCCGAACTGTAAGCCCATAGACTCCAAATCCGAAGTTTGAAAGAAATCCGTCCAGCCGTTTGCGCTGTGGAGCTCAGGAAAGGACGGACAGACGGACAGACAGACAGAATTGCGAGACCCACTTTTTCGAGTTCCTCTATCATCGTAATGTCAGATTTGATTAAAATCTCGAGTTCGATTTTTTGTACGATTACAATACCTTTCTCTTACTACGTAATGCGAGAAAGTTAAAAAGGGTAAAAATCAACTGAACTAATATCAACATCCGAAAGGATATGTAATTGGCGCAATCAACAGAAGAAGCAAATGAAATACAAATATTTAAAAATAAAATATAAATCAAAAATGTTGTAAAGGTAAGTCCGTTTTTCTAAAAATATTTCTTATTCGTGTTCACATTGATGTCTCCACATCTTAAAAAAGAGAGATCATATAAATTAAGTTCTGTTTATACTACCAGTTTCCATAAAAGACATTAAATAAAAAGAAGTTACAAATTAATTTTGAATCATTAAAAAGGCATAATTTACTTGAATCAATTATTACTTCTTCATTTTCAACCGCGAATTAGATATTGCAACGGGTTTTTTTTAATTCGCTTCGGATCCCCGATGTAGATATGTTAAATTTTGATGGCAATCCGCATTTACTTTTTGATTTTTTGAATAACGTAGAAGAAGTCCTATGCCATATACAACCAATAATAACAACAAGTTATGGCCAAATTATTTTACGAGCGATTCGAAACAAAATCGTCGGGCCAGCAAATGAAATATTAAACATGTATGGCATTTCCAAGAATTGGGAGGAAATAAAAAGCAATTTAATTACTCATTATGCTGACAAAAGAAACGAAACAAGTCTCATTCGAGACCCTCACGAGTTAAAGCAAGACCAGAATTATATCAAAACCTTTTATGCAAATATTATTCACATTATGAACCATATTAGGGTACACGAAAAAAATAAAATAGTCATTGAAGCCAAGAAATCGCTGTATGAGGAAATGTGTCTGAACACATTCCTGTCTGGCTTGAGGGAATTGATGTTGTTAGCGGAAGTACTTACACAGGTTCAAAAAATAGTTCCGTTCCAAAAAGACAGCAGCAATTTCATAATATAGAAGCAGGATATTACAATAACTCTAATGAATGTCAACAAAAAGAGCCCGAACTCCAGACAGATTTTTCTTATCAGGATTACTACCAACACTTCGATAGTTCAAACTCTTATGAACAGCAGGAGATTGGCGATACGGATTTTCGTTTACCAGCCAATCAATAGGGTATTTAGACATTAATAATTTTAATTGTAGTGTTTTACCTATATAGCTATAGCTAAGGAAATACTAAACTAAAATTTCTGACTGACACAGGCAGTGTCCTTCATAAATCCAAGCAGGTCTAAATATTTACAATATATTACAACATTTACCATTTTTAATTTTCCAATTTCATAACATAACTAATAGGAACTGATATTATTAAACAGCTTGGCATCATAATAGATATTAAAAACCCTTGATTAAAATGTGGCAATGACCACATTCTTATGAATTTCAAGCCAAATCTTATGTCCAGATTTTATGAAGTGCCAGGTTTAAGTAAAACAATATGCCACTTACCGGTTGTCGTAGAGAATGGTAGCATTTATATAAAACCTACATATATAACACCAGAGTTGTTAATTCCAGAAGGATTTTATAATGCTTACGCTTGGTATTCATACATTTATAATTGAGCAGCCATTAAAGGCAGAAACAACTGAAATTTATGGGGAGGTTCATAACTATTTTGTTCTCGTGTTCTTGTCTGTAACGCACGCGTTATTGATTTGCTCTCTATAACAATGAATTCAATGTGCTTTAAATGTTTAAATCTAATAACAAACAATGAATTTCTTTCTTGTGGTGTATGCGATTTAAACGCACATATAAATTGTTGTTCGATAGATAAAAACGATGTTAAAGTTATAAAAACAAATGCTAGCATTTTCTTTAGGTGTGAAAATTGTATAAATACCCCACTGCTATTATGCATAAAAAAAATGAATGACCTTTCTATTTTCCTGCAAAATAACATCAGTGAAATTAAAAAGATTGGTTTATTAATGATGATAAACCAATCTTTTTAATTTCACTGATGAATCTGTTAAATCTAAAAACACATTAATAAATTCTAAATCTAGTGCAACGGCTTTGAATATCAGTCGAGGCATTCGTGATTCAACTCGCGTTCAAAGAAATACAAAGTTCATTGAACCCACAAAACAAGTACCCATGGATCGTCGCGCTGCTAATTCAGCCTCTCCTCTCACTCGCCTTTCCTCAAAAGCGAGCAAATGCACTCCAACTAATTCCCGTGCTACTGCTAAAACTATTGCATTGAAGAAAAATAAAAAAAGAGAATTTAATGTCATCTTCTTCTCCAAATATTTCTGTTGCTATGTGTGATGCGTTAGCCTCTACAACTGCTTTGATGTCGTCTTCCGCAGACGCGATTACTGTCAATTGCGATGTGGGTTCGCCCGCTCTCGCGATTGCTACCGCCGCCGGTGCTGCTATTGCTGATGTAAATATCGATTCGCCCATTGTTACGTTAAATGATAATAATAATGAGTCATTGGTTGCTGCTGCTGGGATAACTAATGTGCATCGTGTTGATAATGCTGCTGCTGTTGGTGATGGTGATGCTGTTGCTTGCAATAATTTGGCTACCGCTGCCAGTAGTGATGAATTGTATGACGTTGTCTCAGATGATCGTGTTACTGAACCTTTTGTTGTGATTAACAATAATAACAACGCAAAGATAAATAAGAGCAAACGTCCCGAGGTCATTTTAGGAACAAATATGCAAAACAGTAATCTTCACGTGGTTCGTAAATTGAAATGGTTTCACATCTCAAGTTTTCATCCCGACACCAATGCAGATGCAATTATTTCGCATGTTTCATCTAAACTCGAAGTTGCATCCCAATGCATATCATGTTTCAAATTGAGTAAGCTTAAAGACAATCAGCTTCCACTCAAATTTGTGAACTTTAAAATTGGAGTACCAATGCAATACGCAAATATAATTTATGATGGGAGTTTTTGGCCGAATGGGGTAAAGATTCGTTCCTTTTCTCACAATCCAACAAAAAACTATGCCCTGCTACTGCTGATGATGGTGATATTCGTAAACAACGTTTGACAGTATATTACCACAATGCGAGTGGATGCAGAACGAAGACTTCAGATTTGTTTATTGCGTCTTGTCACATGGATTACGACATAATTATAATTACGGAAACATAACTCTATAAAGATATTCGGTCATCAGAAATTTTCGACGAATCAATTTATGATGTTTTTCGTAATGATCGCTCTAAATCTGTTGTGGAGCGTGGTGGTGGAGTACTTGCTGCTGATCAGTTAACTATCTCCGGTAAAAATATTCCATTACCGAATTTAGACGCTGATCAAATTTGCTTTTCAGCCGTTGTTGGAGGCACAAGATTTATTTATGTTGTAACTTATATTCCTTCGGGGAGTAGAATAGAGACTTATGCCATTATTGTTCTGAATCTGATATATTATGTGCCCTTGGGGACTTTAATATTGGTGATGTAAATTGGTCTTGGTCTGAGGAGGATAATATGTTTATTCCATATAATGTTAAAAAAGATTACGAATTAACATTGATTGATTATATGTTTTCAATAAACCTTTGTCAAATTAGTTCAATCTTAAATTCACAGAATAGATTATTAGATCTTGTTTTCATCAACGTTAATGAAGTCAAAGCTAATGTTTCTGAAGCGCCATTTCCACTTTTAAATAACTCAGTTTATCATAAACAAATTATGTTAGAAATTAATTTATATTCATATGTAAAAGGTTAACCGAGTTCTGAAAGTTCTCTTAATTTTTCTAAATATAACTTTGTGGGTCTTAATGAGTATCTCAAGTCTTTCAACTGGGATTCGAGATTTGAAAATCTATGTCATGATATGTATAACAACTTGATTTCTCTACTTAGGGCCGGTTTTTCCATGTTTGTTCCATGCTCTGTGAGAAAAAGTAGATCAAACCCTCCTTGGTATAACAGAAAACTCTTGCACTTAAGAAACTTAAAAAACAAAGCTTACAAGCAATTTCAAAAATCGGGAAACAGTACGGATAAAGCGATTTTTTACAAACTACGGAAGGATTTTACTTGCTTAAATACATTTTTGCATAACATTTTCATTATCAATGTTGAAAACAATTTGAAACGGGATTCAAAGTCGTTTTGGTCTTTTATAAATCAAAAAAGGGGCTCAAAATGTTTGCCTACAGAGATGTTTTATAAAAGCAATGTGTCCAATGACGCTAAGGATTCTGTTGAACTTTTTGCACAGTTTTTTAAATCTGTTTTTACTAAATCTTTTATACCTAATTTGCCGGAATCATATTCAGTTCCTAAAATAGATTTTGGCCAACTAGCACTAGAGATTCAGGATGTTGAGTCTGCTGTCTGTAGCTTTAAACCAAATCCTAAGCCGGGCGCCGATGGCATTCCTGCAATAATTTAAAAAAAATGTTGTAACTCTATCAGCAAGCCCTTACTTATGATATTTAATCTATCACTAGCATCGGGTGTATTCCTGGATGACTGGAAGGTCTCATTTTTGGCGCCGATCTTTAAATCTGGATCTTAAAATGACGTAGAAACCTATAGAAGTATTTGCAAACTTTCTGCTATACCAAAGCTTTTTGAATGTATAGTTAAAAACAAATTAAATTTTTTTATTAAGGGCAACATATCAGAGTTTCAACATGGTTTTGTTTCGGGTCGTTCGACAACATCTAATCTGGTCCACTTCACATCTTTTGTCATAAATACTGTTGAAAGCGGATGTCAAGTTGAGGCTGTATATACGGATTTTAGTAAAGCATTCGACTCTGTAAACCATGTACTTCTGATAAGAAAGCTAAAGCAATTTGGATTTCATTCTGCTATGCTAAAGTGGTTTTCATCATTTTTGATTGGAAGGTTTCAGAAAGTCTGAATACTTATTGTATTGATCTCATGCCATTAATAAAAGTTGACAAAATTAAAGATCTTGGTTTATTCCTTGATACGAAACTAACCTTTGTAACTCATATCGAGTATATAGTTGCAAAGGCTAGTTCTCTTGTCGGGTTCATCAAAAGAAACTCAAAAGATTTCTCTGATCCTTACACATTTATATCGATCTTCAACATCAATACTTGAATACGCCGATGTTGTTTGGAATCCAAACTATTTATTACATTCTGACCGTATTGAAAGAGTGCAAAGGCGGTTTACAAAACACGTCTTCTTTAAAATGCGATGGGACTTTCATCCCTCTTATAAAGCTAGATGTCAACTGTTGGGTTTAATGACACTTAAAGCAAGAAGGAATGCACATGACATACGGCCGTATTATTCACTCGGTTTAAAAAGTGGTTTAATTTATACCGTGGTTTAAATTTTTTTTAATCCATATAACTTTGTAATTCCGTATTATTCACTCGATTTAAACCTTATAAACGTAATTTTTTAAACCTATTATCAGATAAACCACTTCGATTTTAAACCGCACTCCGACGATCGGTTTACGTTGTTTTTTTGAAGGTTAAAATCGGTTTCCATAATATTCACTCAAGTTTTTGTCTGAAGTTGAAGAACGATGATGTCCTCATTAGAAGAGGAAGACGTGCGTCAGGTGAAACGTGCGGTTCGACGCTATTACCGCATATATATATATATTTTTTTTTTGTTGGAAGTAGCTACTATCCGATGAAACCACCTTACAGATGCAGACACCTTACATTGCTGTACCTAGAAAGATGAGAAGGAGATTCAGAGTGAAGACCCGCCATCTGATGGGAGCAAAGGAAGGACAACTACAGAGGAAGTTTTCCGCGGAACCGTCGTCCTCTCCACAAGCAGGACAGATGGTAATGTCGCTCAAACCCAATACATTTAAGTGTTTGGCAAAAGCTTGATGTCCCGAAAGGACAAGCAGTCTACAGTCGATTCTTCTGAGAGACAGAAGGAAAGACGCGAACCTTTTGCAGATGCCCGGAAGCAGTCGTTTGGTCTGTCTACATCCAGCACAGTCACGCCACCGACACTCGTATTCACGAGAAACACAAAAATCAATGGATGACCTAACCACAGATGCGGGAGACCCAACGCAGGTTCAGGTCCTAAGAGAGCTTCTTCTGAACCCACCCTGGCAAGCTCATCAGTGATCTCGTTTTCCTGGATACCAGTGTGACCTGGGACCCAGACAAGTTTCACTGTGTTTAGCCTTCCGACCAAGTTCAGAGAAAGCACTAACTTGGACGAGGTAAGAGGGTTGAGCAGCGCTTTTAGTGCAGCTTGGCTATCACTGCAAACGCATATGCTTCTAGCCCTCCACCTGTTTGTCACAATATAGTGCATAGCCATAAGGATAGCGAAAATCTCCGCTTGGAAGACAGACGTATGTTTACCTAAGGGGTAGTGTAGTCTAATGTTCTCGCTTTCCAAGAAGACTCCAGAAGAAGACCCCTGTGCGGTTCTGGAGCCATCCGTGTACCGCATATATAGACAGACGTGCTAAAGTCGACGATTTCGACGACGTCGATTTCCATGAATACTTCCGGTCTCAGAAAGAAGCCTTCTATTTTATTGCCTTTCGTGAATATTTTCAGAATATTCTTATATCTTCATAATAACAGGCATACTTTGCCCGAAGTGTTAAACGCGAGGTATAAAATCGTTTTTAGTACTTAAAATAAACCAATATAAACCAAAAGCTTAAACCATGTAAACCGAGTGAATATTACGTAGGCAGGTTCAAATTTTTCGGGTTTAAAAGCGTATGGTTTAGTCAGGTTTATTTTCTTGGTTTAAAAGCGTTGTAACCTCGTTTTTTAACCGAGTGAATAATACGGCCGATAATGTTTGCGAGAGACGTACTGTGTTCACATATCGATAGTTGTACACTTTTGTCCATGTTTCCAATTAATGTTCCGGTGAAGGTTTTAAGGGATAATCACTTCTTTTACCAACTGGGGCGTAGAACAAATTATGGTCGGAACGAGCCAATTACTAGATGTCTTAATTCATTCAATGTTGTAAGTAGACATATTGATTTTCATATTTCGAGAGAACGCTTCAAAAGCATTTTATTTACATTGCTTTCAAAATAATGTCAAAAGTATTTAATTTCCTAAAAATAATTTGTTGTTCTATTTTTATTTCTATTTCTTCTTTTTTTCTTGTTTCTATTAAACTTAATGTACTATATATATATAAATTCGTAATCTGTAAGCTAAGCTTGTTGATGAAATGAATAAATAAATAAACTATTTCATAGAAAATGTTAAGGGCAAGAAAATGAATTTTAAGGACATTCTTGGGCATCTTAACAGAGAAGAACAATCGCTATTATTGAATATGTGTCACTATTATCAGGACATTTTTTTTTCCAAGAAGAAAACAGTTAACATTTACTAACAATGTCAAACATGAGATTAAGACTAAGGATGACATTCCAATATATTGCAAGTCCTACAGGCTACAGATATCCATACATACACAAGGAAGAAGTACAGAAGCAAATAAACGAGCTTCTGAATCAAGGTATCATTCGACCTAGTTTTTCCCCTTGCTCAGCTCCAATTTGGATTGTTCCAAAGAAAAAGGACGCAAGTGGGAAGGCTGTTCGAGTGAAATGAAATTTTTCATACAAATTTTTCACTGCGAAATGTCAAAATGAACTTTTCAAGTGAAAATTTCACCAGGCAGTACGCTGCTGAAGTGAAAAATAATTGTTCAAAAAGTGATATGTAGAGGGCGTTGCTTGCTATTTCACTTGGTTTTTATTGTCCGTCGCATTAAATTTTTGACATTTCGGCGTGAAAATTTCACTTTCAATTTCACAGCAATTTCTTGGAGAGGAGTGAAAATTTTACTTCACTTGAACAGCGTACCAGCCTTTATCGTTATCCCATATTACAGAAATCCTAGACAAGCTGGGTAGGTCCTTATACTTCAGCACTATTGACCTTGCTTCTGGTTTCGAGATTAAGGCTCAGAATATCCCTAAAACCGCGTTCTCTGTAGAAAACGGACAATGCTAGTTTTTCCGAATGCCTTTCGGGCTCAAAAATGCCCCATACACTCCAGCGAGTAATGGATAATGTTTTAAAAGACCTTCAAGGGAAAATATGGATGATATGGATTGGATGATATGGATGATATCATTGTATTTTCCACCTCGTTACAAGAACAGTTTTTCAAAAATTAAGGGAACACAACTTAAAAGTACAGGTCAATAAGTCTGAACTCCTCCGTGAGGAAGTCTCATTTTTAGGCCACATTATTACATCAGAGGGCATACAGCCAAATCCTGATCAAATAAGTGCAGTCTAAAATTTCCCTATTCCTAGAACACCAAAGCAGATAAAATCTTTTCTTGGGCTGCTGGGATACTACAGAAAATTCATTAAAGATTTCTAGAATTTGACGAAACCCTTGACGGAGTCTTTGCGAAAAGGGAAAACGATAAAACTTGATTCCTCCTAATAAGCTGTTTTGACCACTGTAAAACTATTTTGTGCAATGATGGGGTCATTCAGTACCTAGATTTTAGCATACCTTTCAATGTCACTTCTGACGCAAGTAATGTTGCTTTAGGTGAAATTCTCTCTCCCCTTGGCTCAGATAAGCCGCTTTGTTGTGCAAGTCGGACTTTATCCAAAACAGAGCAAAACTACAGCACTATAGAAAGGAGTTATAAGGCATTGTTTGGGCGAAAAAATATTTTCGTCCTTATGTATATGACAGAAAATTTAAAATTATCACCGATCACAAACCTCTTACGTGGCTTCTTCTCTGAAAGAACCCAATTCCAAACTTATTCGTTGGAGATTGAAATTAGAAGAATATGACTACGAAATAGTTCATAAAAAAGGAAGATCGAATACAAAACGCTGATGCACTTTCACAAATTGAGATTCACATAAATGAAACAAACCTACCCAAATGTGACTCAATAAATTAAAATAGTGTGACTATGCAAAACAATATCAGTATATCGGAACGACCAATCAATGAATTTTCAAATCAGGTTATAATAAAACAAAATACATCTAAATCAGAAATCACAGCGAGGTTAAAGATTCTTTATAAAAGGAAGAAAATGTATGTTATAGAACATCAGGACTCCAGTAATGAAGCAGTTATAATATCAATTTTCAAAAACTATTTAAATTCAAAAAGACTGACTGCTATCCTGGCTGATGATAATATTTTTCCAATGATACAGGCTGTATATTCAAATTACTTTAACCAATCACATATTAGATTAGTAAGATCAAATATTCTCCTAAAAGACATCATTGAGAGAGATGAACAAGAAGAATACGTAAGGGAATATCATATCAAGTCTCATCAAAGGGTTATCACAGAAACCTTAGAACATAAAGAACTATTTATTTCCCAAATATGAATCATATCATATCAGCGGTTATTAACAAATGTGATACCTGTAATAGACTTAAATACGACCGTAACAAGAAACAAATCAAATTTGAATTAACGGAAACCCCCATCAAAGCCTCTGGAGATTGTACAATGTACATATAGACATCTATTCTATAAACAAAGCAGATTTTCTTACTGTACGATCGCAATATTTTTTGCAACCGGCAGAATAATCGCGGTCTTTGAATTGAGAGATCAGCGACTAATGCGATCCACTACTGCCTTGGGTTGCTATACGATCGCCGACACTAGCCAACCCACTAACAATCTGAGGGTCAATGCCCAGAGCGGAGAAAAGTTCAAACCCGTTGTTCTATGAACCGACTTGTGCTTCCAACTTGTAGTAGCAGACGACAACTGCTGAAAGGTGAAGAAAACGAAAACTAGCAGTGTCGATGATGTAATGCTTACAACTGAATGATGTGGTTTATTTTTCCTCTTCTTTTATACAACAAGTTCTCGCTTATTCTGGTTTTGATTCTTATACTTAATTATGAAATAAGGCTGTTGAGCGCGAATTTTAAATAATTGTAGAGTTAGGATTAGGTTACAATAGTGAGGCCTTATATCGATATTTTACGTTAAACAATTTGATTTCATTTATTGTTCTTTATTAATTCATAATAAATGTCTCCAACATTCCCGCCCCTTTGAAAGGATCCTTTCAAGCAGGAAGTAGAGCAAGCTTTCGTATAGGTCGTCGAATTAGTCCCTTCATTGTTCGGACGTCTGCTACTACGTTTGGATCTGATGATAGTGTTGTCAGTGGCCTCGAGTTCATGATAGCCTCTATCTCAACTAGCGCTGTTGAAAGCTCTTCAAAATTTAGTTTCGCGTTGGCTAGGCTGCGGTTAAGATGTCCCTTAGCTGTCTTCACGGCTGATTCCCAGTTGCCACCAAAGTGCGGCGCCCTGGGGGGAATAAACAAAAAATTTATATTATTGTCGATGCAAAATCGATTGATGCATTATTGAGTTTTAGGATCAAAAAAAAGTTTGTGAAGTTCTCGCAACTTTGTTTGAGCTCCGACGAAATTCGTTGCATTGTCGCAATAAATGTCTTTTGGTAGACCTCTTCTGCCTATCATGCGTTTCTGTGTATGGCCTTTGTTTCCTCTGCAAAATGATTTATCCAGATGATCCTGAGTAAGGACCTTTCAACTTCTTGCCGCGATAGTTCTCCCAGCGGTTTTGTTGCTCTATCGGCGATCCTTAAAATGTACGCGGACACATGAAGTGTTTTTGGTGAAGTGTTTTGGTGTACGAACTGAACTTAGTTCTTCAAGCGATAGTTCGTTGCACGAACTTTGAGGCCAATCTTTCATTTCTGCCTTAAGAAATTTCGGTCCAGAAAACCATATCGACTGCTCCAAATCTTGTACTGTGCAACCCCTTGAGACCTTGTCTGCTGGATTGTCTTGAGTCGGCACATGTCTCCAGTTAACATCCGGCGTAATTTCTTGGATCTCAGCAACTCTGTTTCCAACGAATGTGTTGATTTTCGAAGAATGCGTTTTTATCCAATGCAGCACAATCTCCGCATCTGTCCAAAAAAATACTTCGATAGGTATATTCTTTAAAATATCTCCAATTTGTATCCACAGTTTAGAGAGTAGATGAGCTCCACACAATTCGAGTCGTGGAAGTTGTTTCCTTTTAGTTGGCGCGACTACTGATTCGATGTTAAGAGTTTTTTGTTATATCTCCTCCTTTACTCTTTGTTCTGAGATAGTTACAACATCCGTACGCTTCCATGGAAGCGTCACAGAATCCATGTACTAGGATAGAATCCTGATTGTCACTTAAGACAAACCTGGGAACTGATAAGTTATGTACGGAATTCAAGTTAACCATGAATTGTCTCCACTCGGTATCGATGCTTTGTGGGATCGACGCATCCCAATCCAGCTTTTCGATCCACAATTTTTGCAGAATTACCTTTGCTTTAGTAATTATGTGGCTAAGCAATCCCATGGGATCAAATAACGATGAGGAGAGAGAAAGAATAGATCGTTTTGTAACTTTGCTGTACGTCTTACTAGGGTTGTAAGAGAATTGAAATGTATCGCTGGTTGAGTTCCAAGTGATCCCAAGCGTACTAGTGAGATTAGACTCTTGAAGGTTTAGGTACTTACTTGACGTGGTATTCTCGGTTAAGAGTCGAAAATTATTGCTGTGCCGTTTAGACAATTCGAATCCTGCAGTTGCTAATATTGCAGTCACTTCCTCTTTTATTTGTAGCAACGTTTCCTTATCATCCGCTCCTGTGATTAAATCATCAACATAGAAGTCAGACTGAATTATTTGTGCACCAGCCTGGTATGCTTTCGCGTGCTCAGCTACATAACGAAGGCTTCTTATTGCCTGAAACGGTGCTGACGATGTTCCATATGTGATCGTGTTAAGTTGATATGCCTTCACTGGTTGCTGTGGATCTTCCCGCCATAGGATGTATTGAAAGGCTCTATCCGACGGGTGAACCAAGACTTGCCTTTACATTTTAACAATATCTGCCGTTAAACCAAATTTGTGTAGCCGAAATCTGAGCAAGGTTGAATGGTTGGACCGGCCATTAAAATATCATTGAGGGACACGTGAGATGAAGTATTAGACGATGCATTGAACACTACTCGAAGTTTTGTCGTAAGACTGGTTGGTTTAAGTAAGCAATGATGAGGCAGATAGTAGTGCGGCTCATCTAATTTGGGAAATCCGACCAAATCCGAACAAATCAAAGAATGCCTCTGCTCCTAGGAGAATATCAATTTGAGAAGGCAGGTTAAAGTCCTCGTCGGCCAGTTCGATGTTATTTGGGATGTTTCAATTGTTGGTGCTGGTGGTGGCAGTCCAGCTTTACTTTAAAATCCACCCTCTTCGGAGTTCAAGGGTATCTCGATCTCCACCATCAAAATCGAACAACCCCGGGAAAAGAAGTCCGCCGGGAGCGCCAGCGCGCGAAAAACAGGACTCAGTGAAAGATACAAGTATTGAGGAAGAAAATAAAGCACTCCGAATCAAACTTAAGGAAATGGATCTACTCTATCAAGATCTTAAGAAAGAGATAGATCTATTAAAAGAAGAAAATAAGGTTCTAAGCAACATTCATTTGCAGAAATAACGCGAATGTACTACACCACGCTTAGCTAGTCGGGAATACCACACCGACGAAGAAGAGCTAGAACGCGAAACGAATCGGGTCCCTAAGAAAAGACTTAGTAAAAAAAGGAGAGCCGGTTCTTCGCCCGAAGTCGAGCCCCTAAAAGAACAAAAGCGTCAACTACCGCAAGAAAAACAACTCCGAGCGCAAATTCGCGGACCACCTCCAATAAACGTCGTTGGGATAACGGAGTATAATAAGTTGCGCAGCCTCCTTAAAGGAACGATAAAATCGAAATTTAAGGTTACATCTTTGAGAAACAATGCGTGGAAAATTAACGTTGATCACCACGAAGATTACCGGGCAATGTCCCAGAAGCTAAATTCAGAGAAAATCCAGTGGTATACTTTCGAAATAAAGTCAGAAAGATCGTATTGTAGCAAGGGGCTCCATCCCTCATGCACCAAAGAAGAGGTTATAAACGACCTCCAAGGTAAAGGGTTTAAGATTCTTGATGCCGTTAATATCATCAAGAAAGAGAAGCAACAGACGGAAGATAATAAGGATATCCTGGTAAGGCGTGGACTTCCGCTCTTCATGCTCACCTTCGATAGGTCTGACAATATCGAAGATATCTACCGAATTAAAAAAAATTTAAATATTGTTGTAAAATTCGAGCCCACGCGCAGACATTTGAAAACAATTCCGCAGTGCAAACGATGCCAAGAATTTAATCACACGCAAATGTATTGCAAAAAAGATCCGCGATGTGTGAAATGTGCGGGAAATCACCCTTCCCAAGACTGTGGATCAAATAAACAATCCTCCGCTACTTGTGTTAATTGCAAGGGAAAGCATCCGGCAAATTATAGAGGTTGTGAAGTCGCTAAGGAGTTGCAAAAACTCTCTTTAAGCCTCAAAATAGAGAAAAGAAACCGCAAACCAATACAAAGACCGTCCAGAAGGTAGTAGCCAATATAAAACCTCCGGTAAGAGAAAGAGAGACAACAGAACAAAGAAACGCTACTAAAAAATTACCATCAGGAAAGCCGTCGAATAGTGACCCCCGGGTAGCTAGAGTACAGACCTACGCTCAGGCAGCGGCATCTGAAGGAGCCAAAAACGTGAAAACTTCCATTGACCCTGCTTCCCATCTTTTCTCAGTTATACTCGAGAAACTTGAGGAACAAAGTAAAATAAATAAAATTATTCTCGATCGCTTGGTTAAGCTCGAAAATAATTCACGGTTGCCTGATAATTTTTTTGAGTCCGAAGTTGGTTTCGGTGTCTTCTGTAATTGCCACTATTAGTGCGCACGATGTACATCTTACGACCAAGATTTTTCGAGATTGAGCCAGGTTTCCACTTTTGCCTGTTAAGGTATTGACGTAGAAATACTGTTGTAGCAGCGAGAATTTAGTGGTATTCTCGAACAGTTTTGTAGCACTTGGTTTGTCAGGAAACATGCCCGCGAGAACTGTTCGATGGTTTCGGCCATGCAGCTTTTCAGCCGGTGAAATTCCTGCACTGTCTGGCGTCGAGAGATGTCGCGGCTCCATTATATTTCGGATTAAATAGTGCCGATGTTAAATGTTGGATCGAATTTCTATTTCAAAATTCTACAAATTTCTATTTCAAACAAGAGTCTTTGGCAAACCCTCCAGTGCAAAAAAAGATTGCAACCCACGTATGGCTGCAAGTGATGTTGTTGATGTCATCCACATGCAATCGATCCCAAACTTCAGACGTAGTTGGCCAGGCAGAATATTGCTTGCCCCAATATCCGCGATGAAGCATCTGCAATACCCTTCCTTGCAAAGTTTTTGCTACCGCTACTCTACAAAAACTCTCGCTGTGAAAATGAAGAACATCAGTAGGTACACACACATAAACAGAACTTTCTACGGAAAAACGGCAGTAACTCGGTCTCAGAAAAGGGGATACAATTTGGCCAGCCATGCTAAACATACAACTTAACCTTCTTAATTAGTTCATCACGATTTGAGGCCGCAGCGATGTGTGCCACATTAACAGGAAAATTTTTCAGCACGCTGTCTATGAGACGAACTCTATCTTCCTCCGAATTGTCGAATGCTTTGTCGGGCTCATGAGGTAAACGGGACAAACAGTCCGCATTTCCATGCGATTTCGTAGGTCTGTAGCGAATCGTGTATGAGTAGCTAAGAAGCGTTAAAGCCCACCTCTGCAAGCGATGAATGGTCATGACGGGCAGTTTTTTATTCGGGCTGAAAATGGTGACCAAAGATTGATGGTCCGTGATCAACTCGAAATGTCGGCCGTATAGATATTGGTGGAACTTTTTCACACCACAAATTATTGAAAGTGACTCTTCTCTATCTGGCTATAACCTTTTTGCGTTTCCGTAAGCGTTTTTGACGCAAACGCGATGGGCTGCTCCGTTCCATCGGAATAATGATGGGTGATGACCGCTCCAATGCCATGCGATGAGGCATCTGTGGCCAGAGACAGCTCGAAAACTTCATGATTCTTTCCTTAAAATCATCGAACGATTTATGAAGCTGCTGACCCCATACGAAAGGTACAACTTTGGTACTTTGGCTAACTGTGCAAAATTAGGTATGAATTGATTGTAGTAATTTAACTTACCCAGAAAAGCTTCTAGATCCTTAAGATTTTGTGGTTTTTGTAAGTTGTCGATGGTCTTTAATCGCGTCTCTGAGCGTCTTATCCTTTTTCATCAATTATATGCCCTAAGTATTGAATTTCGTGCTCAGCAAACTTGCATTTAACCAAACGGCATTTCAATTCATGATCCTCGAAACGTTGATATAGTGTCTTGACATATTTTAGGTGCCTATCATTAACCAATCATCTAAATATGAGACGCAAAAATCCAGATCCGTAAGTTGCTCCATGTACCAGTGCTCCATGTATTCCAGTCGAGCTTGCGGTCCCAAAAGGAAGATGTTGATATTTAAACAGTCCAAGATGTGTATTGTTGACACACAGGCTCTTGGATGCGTCGTCCAAAGAAATTTGGAGGTAAGCGTCTGAGAGATCGACTTTAGTGAAAAATCGACCAACTTGTAGACGAAAAAAAAATTGAATCCGAGGATCTGGGCGTCTATCTATCTCCAACTTGGGGTTTATGGTGACCTTAAAATAACCACAAAGTCGAAGATCTCCATTCTGCTTCTGTGCCTGTACTGCGAGCTGAACACGTGAACTGTCTGACAACAGAAAAATGCTCTCCTCATTTGGATACTTAACCTTAAACAGGAAAGTTTCAAACCAATGAAGTCCTATAATGTTTAAAGCACATCCACTACGAGCAACGTTAGCTGCCTCCTCTCGTCACGCCATTGTACTGTAACAACAGCCTCACCTTTTATGGGAACGGACATATCACCATATGCTTGGAGACGACCAACTTTAAATTATAAATCACTCGAAAACTCTCCAGTCCGATTAGCGAAGAAGTGGCCCCTGTGTATACCTGAAAACTATGCGCCCCCTTCGCTCCATCTCCCAAGTTGACGACACTTCATTTGACATTAAAAACAGTACTTTCTTTTCCGCTTTTGAATACTCTGATGTTCCTTCCACCAGTTGATGAATGTAGTGTGCCGATTCATGTTCTTTTTTCCTATTCTCTGTACTTTGTTACTTTCTCGCCCGGCCACGTGACTGACATTCCGGCTTCGGATCTCTGGGTTACTGATAAACATACGTTTTTGATGTGACCCTTTTTACAGCAGAAATATTGAAATTATTGACTGATCAAGATGAGATGTACTTTAAAGTGAAAATAATAAAGCAAGGTACATATTTAATATCAAAAAAAACTAAAACACGATAAAGGTTATGCGTAAGGTCAAACTTCCTGACATGGTTACACCACCAGAAAATTTTTTTTTTACCTGAAAGGTGTAATATTCAATTTGTTTCCCAGTACAGTCAGCATAATAAAAATTCTATATAAAATCATCGTTGCTGGTAGTGCTGGGAAGTTTGTAATTTTATATATATACTATTTATATATATACTATATACATAAAAATTAATGTTTGTCTGTATATATAAAATTGTCTGTATGTCCTTTATAGACTCGCAAACTATGCATTTAATCATGTGATGACCTTTAGCAAAGTTATTGTGCATGCACCCGCGAGGATTTCTGATTGGTCAAAATTTGACAAAGGGGCGTGGCACCGCCCATACAAAGAAAAACGTTAAAAATCTTATATTTCGAAAACCACACAATCGATTGAAGTCAAATTTACACACAATCTTAGGTATTGGCCCAGGAGTATTCCCATGAAGATTGGTCAAAATTTCACAAAGGGGCGTGGCACCACCCACACAAAAAAAAACATTAAAAATCTTATATTTCGAAAACCACCTAATCGATTGAAGTCAAATTTACACGCAATCTTAGCTATTGGACCAGAAGTTTTCCTGTGAAGATTGGTCAAAATTGGACAAAGGGGCGTGGCACGACCGATACAAAGAAAAACATTAAAAATCTTATATTTCGAAAACCACCCAATCGATTGAAGTCAAATTGACAACGCAATCTTAGGTATTGGACCAGGAGTGTTCCTGTGAAGATTGGTCTAAATTGGACAAAGGAGTGTGGCGTGGAGGAGGAAAACCACCGAATCATTGGATTTACCAGGATTGCCTCCGAGTAATCTCCAATTGAAAGTTGGAGTCACTAATATTATTCTTTGGAATAATAATCAACCCGTTTGTGTAATGGTACAAGACTTTCTGTTAAAATATTACTGGCTAATGTAGTTAAAGCTACTATTTTAACTGGGAAATTTTAAGGCGAAGATGTATTCATACCACGCATTCCGGTTTTGTGTATTTACACCAAAAATGGAAAATCCAAAAACGTTGTGTACCAAAAAGCAATTAGATTTTTTGATATTTCTATTTTGCACTACGAAGTGTGCAGGGGTCCGCTAGTACATATATAAAATACAATGTTTGTATGTTTGTCCTCTATAGACTCTAAAAATATCCAACCGATTTGTCCCAAACCGGTTTCATTTGATAGGTTATAGTCCAAATTAGGTTTTAGGCTATATATATTTCAAGTGGGCATGGCCCCTCCCACGTAAATTGAATAACATCATATATCTTGACTATTGTGATAGCAAGAGTTTTGAAACATTGCATATGGTACTGATGTGAGTAATCAGGAAAAAAATGGGCGGGATCGGACCAGGCACCGCCAATACAAAAAATACGTTGAAAAACTTATATCTCGAAAACCACAGATTCGATTGAGTTCAAATTAAAACACATTCTTAGGTAATGGCCCAGGAGTATTCCTGTGAATATTGGTCAAAATTGGACAAAGAGGCGTGGCACCAAAAAACACGTTGAAAATCTTATATCTTGAAAACCACAGATTCGATTGAGTTCAAATTTACACACATTCTTAGGTAATGACCCAGGAGTATTCCTGTGAAGATTGGTCAAAATTGGACAAAGAGGCGTGGCCACCGCCCATACAAAAAACACGTTGAAAATTTTATATCTTAAAAACCACAGATTCGATTGAGTTAAAATTTACACGCATTCTTGGGTAATGGCACAGGAGTATTCCTGCGAAGATTGGTCAAAATTAGATAAAGGGGCGTGGCACCGCCCATAGAAATTATGTTTCAAAACTTATATATCTCGAAAACCACAGATTAGATTGAGTTCAAATTTACACACATTCTTAGGTAATGGCCCAGGAGTATTCTGTGAAGATTGGTCAAAATTGGACAAAGAGGCGTGGCACCGCCCATACAAAAAAACATTAAAAATCTTATATTTCGAAAGCCACCTGTTAAAGCTTTGGAAAGAACAATGAAAGATGTTCGAGATAACTCAGAGTTATTTGGTGTTTTTATTGTCAGGCTGTTTCAGACAAACATTGCTCGTCATCCCTAGATCAACAACTGCTGATGAAATTAACGCTTGCTTAAAGTCTTTATATTTACGAAGATTTGTTATCATGGAAACTTATTATCAACGGTTGTGCTCAGTTGCGAATGATCCATCTAATAAAAAATCCTCTATAGCCAAACATAGCCAAATGATTTTTGCCGTTTTGTACTGTCAAAAAGGGAATTGATTGAAAGTGTTTTCCCTAACATATCAAAACAGTATAAATGCCATGCGTGGTTGAGTGACAGAGCAATTGTAGCTGCTAAGAACAAAGAAGTCAGAGAATTAAACATGGCTATACAATCCAAGATTCCTGGCGACTTGGTTTCGTACAAGTCCGAGGATACAGTAAGGTACTAATGAAAAAGATGTTGTGAATTATTCAACAGAATTTTTTAATTCCCTGGATTTACCAGAACTAATAATAAACCCTGTTTGTGTAATGGTACAAGACTTTCTGTTAAAAGAAATAGGTTACTATTTATAGGGCGCAAGGCAAACGCAAACTTTATTCAATCGAGTTTGCGAGTTTCATTCGTAAAGTAGAAGCCAACAACAATTATTTAGACTTCCCCCCACCAGCGGTAAGGGGTCTACGGTTAATCTTTACATTTAGTCCTTCGAGTCTTTAAAAAAATCAATAGCCTTACCAAGGCTACTAACATTGGTAAACTAAATACATAAAATTCATCAAAGTACACGTACTTCAGTAAACATTTCAAGCGTTACCAGGGCTCACACTGGTAGTGAATAAGTGCAAGCGTTGCCAGGGCTAACACTGGTAGTGAATAGTGAATAGAATAGTGAATCTAAGGAATCAATTTAAAAGTTTCTAAACATGGAGGATGAGGTAGAAGTTTTCATCGTTGTGGCAAAACAAAAGGCCCTAGCAGAAAAGTTGGAAAGGGCCTTGACAAACTTCAAAAAAGATAGCGCGTCACGGAAGACCCAACGCTATAAAGAAGACAATTTGGAAAGAGTTCAATGTCAATCATAGTGAAATAAATTAAAAATTAAAGCAAGATACTCCGTACATGGAAAGAGATACCTACGGAAGGGTGAAGAATCCCTCAGATAATACGCTCCAGATACAGAGGTTAGGGAAACTGGATATAAAAATTGAAGCGATACTAGGAAACATCGAAGAATTTGAAGGAACACTCCCAGAATATTCGTCCAAGTTTACGAGTATCAGCAAAAAATATTTTTGGAGCAGCTAAGAAATATGTCAGAATTGCATGAATATTTTATGTCTAACGCGTCAGAACAAGACTTGAAATCTTTATATGTAAAAAATAAAAAATATAATGGCATAAAAGATATTAACCAATGCCTCCATAGAATGGCCTCTGCATTAGGTAAGCCACAGGAATAAAAGGAAACGGATCATTCTGAAAGCAAACTACCTCCTCTGAAGATACCAACATTCAAGGGAAATTATCTCGAATGCCGATCATTCGCTGATATATTTTCCACTATTATCCACAACAAGCCAAATTTAAGTACATGGAGTATCTAAAAACTCATCTAGAAGGCGAACCAATGGCATTGATACATCATCTGACCATTTCTAGTGTCAATTACTTATGTGCATGGGGGACACTAAAGGCACGATATGATAAAGAGGGAAAGATCATATCGATGCATTTAGATAAGATGTTCAAGGCTGGTCATCAAGGAACGCAGTCACCAGCAAACTCCATCAAATCGATTTTGGATGCTACGAAAGAAGGATTGTCTGCAATCATTAATATGGGTCTCGAAACCAAATCATGGGATCCTATTATTGTCCACCTTATAACCAGAGCATTGGATCAAGAAAGAACACTATTCAAGCAAGGTCTAGAACAACCAAATAAGATGCCCTCACTTCAAACGCTATATGATTTCTTAGCACGAAGATATCAGGTGTTGGATGTATTAGCGTCTACAAGGCAAAGACATTTTAAAGCCGGAGACGACATAAAACATGTAACGCAAAATTTCCATGTTTCAATAAAATCAAACTGTGTATTCTGCAAAGGAGAGCACAACATGTATGCATGCCACAAGTTCATGGGTTGGACTATTAAGGAACGTCAGCGAGACTCTGTAAAGACTGTTTGCAACATGATAAACAAATCCCCTGCAAACATTGCAATAAAAGCCACCGTTCCTTATTGCATTTGGAAAGGATGGAAGGACGACAGTCAGAACAGCCCCGGGTTTACTCACAGATTCTATCAAATTATGGTCATCAGAGCCAAAGTATCCTGCTTGCTACAGCAATTGTAAGGGCACACGGTGCTACTGAACACGGTCAGTGTACTGAACTACGAGCACTTATTGATCAAGGGTCACAAGCCACCCTAGTAACAGAAGCAGTTGCACAAGCCTCAAGATTGAAGAAGCAAAGGGTTCACGTTGAAGTAATGTCGTTTTCCATTGGTTTCACTCGGGGATTCACTCATTCTGCAATCCAATGGAACAAGAAAAATGCTTCTGGTTTAATTGACGACGGTATTGGTAAAGCGCCAAAAAATAATCTACGGCTGCTGTCAGTTGGGTTGTATAAAATACACAAATTGCACTTGTGTGAGTGCTTCTTGAGTGGATTCTGACTTCAAATCGAGAAGCGAATTTCTCTCCTCAGAATCACCAGAAGAGTATTTTTTGTGCCAATGGAACGGTTTCAGAAGTGATTTTTTCGATTCCGGAATCTCCCGGACGCTTCTTTTTGCCCAATGGAAAACGACATAAGTGCCCTGGGAGCTACTGACGCAGGTACAGCACAGAACAAGGTAGAGCTAACAATTCTCCCGAGATTCTTCTCCCACTTCAAGATTAAAGTAGAAGTTCTTGTTTTACCAAAACTAACAAGAACTTTACCAGATCAACAATCTTATAGCATGATCGATGACCAGTTTGAAACTATCAAACTAGCGGATCCAACGTTCAACATTAATGGAGGTATCGACCTAATCATAGAAGCAGACGTTTATGGAGATACAATTTTTGATGGTTTGAAAAGAGGAGCTGGAAATTCTCTGATAGCCCAGAATTCGCAACTAGGATGGCTTATTTCCGGCCGGACATCAATTCAAAGAAATGACAAAATTAAAATCAAAAGTCTTGTCGTTCAAACATCATTAGAAATACAACTTGAAAAATTTTGGAAGATAGAAGAAGTTTCTCGGCAAATCCACCAGAAGACAAGTGATCAAGAATGCGAACAGTTTTATCAGGAATCGCATTTTCGTGATAAAGATGGCAGATACGTCGTCAAAATTCCGTTCAAAAAAGAAGTTAATCATGATCAAAGGCTGGGAATACATAAGGGTGATAAATGAGTTTGTATCGCAAGGACACTAGCAATAAGTTAAAACTATAGCCCGATTGGCTGGCTCAACTATTTTTAAAAATTGCGCGGAAAAGGCCTAGCAGAATTACACGTAGTATTGTAGTACTGACTATGTACCAATTAGTAGCACCAATCGACAAGATAAAAGTCTAGACAATTTCTTTTTCAACAAAAACTCTATTTCGTTTTACTTCTTGGCTTGACTGAACAATTGGGAATGCATAATGTGATTGCCTTCAGTCATAAAGAAAACAATCCAACCAGCTGTTTTCCGTTGGTTATTTCCGCTGGTCATTGAACTGAGACGGATTGCGGATCTTCAAACAAAAACACAGCAAAACTTCACCGCTTTGATAATCCCCGCGCTGCTCATCTAGTTTTGCCTAGGAAGATCATCATGCTCTCCCCCAACCTACGCACACAGACGCACTGTTTATCAGTGCTGAGAGTGCACCTAAGTGGGAGGAGCCAATTGCCAAAACATCGCACTTTTTTTTATATGGAATCTCGGCATGTTAACTCCCACACAATATGATTTTGTTGTCATCTGTTCTCTGCTTTTGGTTTTTTCTGAACTCCCGATTTCCCATAAGTCATCGATGCGCTCGCCAATTTTCGTCATTTGCCGCCGGTGTTTTGTCTTTAGACAAAAAATGTAATTTTGCCGACGGTTAGCGAGTGACGATATGGATGTTATTCATGTTGCGTTGCAACAGAGTTCTTACAACTAGGGCATATGGTAGAGGGGCCGAATATGGACAATTTCAACACCAACTGTTACTACTTACCTCATCACGTAGTGCTTAAACCTGATACTATGACTAAATTACGTGTAGTATTTGATGGATCAGCAAAAACGTCATAGTTTTAAAATTATTATTACCCATATTAACTCTAGCATATATAGCAGCTGCGTAGGCGCATTCAGAAGCATAACAGAATCCATGTAATTCAATTTTCTGCCGTCTGTTGGTAGCAATCCATCTTGGAATCTTGATGAATTCAGCATGCGGAAGTTCATGCCTGAATTGATCCCAACATTGTTGCAGTTCATCTGTTAACGGCTCATCCCATCCAATTTCTGCCTTTCAAATTCGTTGCATAAGTATCTTGGCAGAAAATCTGTTAATGATGGTGGGCCCCAGGCTTCAAGCAGACATTACAACAATCATAATGCCATGGAGAACTCACAAGTACGTCTTCACCGCAGATATTGAAAAAATGTACAGGCAGATAAAACTCAACAACGTATCCTATGGCGACCTGAAACCAATCAACCAATAAGGACGTACAAACTAACAAAAGTGACATATGGGACTGCATCAGCACCATATCTGGCAGTAAAAACTCTGCAACAGTTAGCTACCGATGAACAACAAAGATATCCATTAGCCGCCGAAATTGTCAAAATCGATTTCTACATAGATGACGTAATGACTGGAGGAGCAACATTGAAGGGATGTAAGGAAGCTCAAGAACAACTAGTGAAGCTATTAAAGGGTGGAGGATTTTATCTTCGAAAACTTCTAAAATCAACTTCTTATGAATCTCACCAGCCAGATTTAAATTTTGACAAGGAGGAAACCATTAAAACTCTGAGACTGCATTGGAATACGTTTGCCGATACATTCCAATTTAAGGTACACGTAACCACAATTGTAGGTAGCAGGGGACGAAACACGATCGAGCTTGCTAGGATTTGATTTAGCCTTTATTGAGCACCGAAGAATTTGACCTGTTCAAGGTCACACCCGTTCCGACTCCACAATAACAATGAGTATGTCTTTATCGAACCATCAATGGACTATTTAACTGTTAATCTGTTGCCAGAAGCCTACTACAGGTTAACAAGGGAAGAGCGCACTCAGTGCACAAGATCCAGCCAAAAATATCTATGCAAGCAAAAGCATCCGATGTTCAACCGCCGGTCCAATGTCAGCAGGTGCGAAATGTATCTACTGACGCGAAGGAACTGTCGTCTCACTGTAACTTGCGCAGCATCAAACCGTCGCCTATATGTATCCAGCTAAACAACGGTAACAGCTGGATTAACGTCTTGGACAGAATGTATACCTTCAACGTTATTTGTGGCAGGCAGATCAAGGAGATATCACTGCAAAATGATGGGATACTGACACTACAGTCAAACTGTATCCTCAAGCACGATTCGATGACAGCAGCATTTGTTCCACTGGCAAACTTGACGGAGCTGTTGTCTGAAAATCCTAGGAACACCACCCAGCCGCCAGTCATTCCACACGTGATACTCAAATCGGACAATGAAGACATTAAGGTACTAAGCAAATGGATAACGTCCATCAGAAATGAGGAAAACCTACCTAAGACGGCAACTGTACATCCAATTCATCATGGAATAACCTACAGTCTAATGACTTTACTCCTCATGTTAATGATTTCATACATATTATGGCGATATTATAAAACCAGAAGAAATGTCAACATTGAGGTCCGGGTCCAAGAGCTGCCACCGATACCTGCAAACAGACGGTTCACCGACACCGATTTTGGCTTAGCATAAAATGTGGGCCCCAGCATGTTATGTTGACACCACCAGACAATTGTTTTTTTTACCTGAAAGGTGTAATGTTCAATTTGTTTCCCAGTACAGTCAGCATAATAAAAAGTCTATATAAAATCATCGTTGCTGATTGTGTTGGGTACGTTTGTAATTTAATATGTATTATATTTTGTAGCATAAGCAATATTTTTGTATTTAAATGATTGAATAAAGTTTGCAAGTTTCATTCCTAAAGAAGAAGCCAACGTATAATTGTTTAAACTTCCCCCCACCAGCGGTAAGGGGTCTATGGTTAATCTTTACACTTCCTAAATACCAGCAAATGCACCCCGTCTACCCTACTTACGTTCTCTGTTTCAAAAAGTTTCCTGAGTAACTCGTTGATATCTGGACCACACTCTGACAGAAAATGTGACTTCCGAAGGTTGTCATCTTCTAAAAATTCGCCGTGTAATGCTGTTGCAGCTGAAAAAGGTAGTTCTCCCAACTTTCCTTTTCGGCATTAAACTGGCGAAATGATGGAATGAACTATGATGAAGCTCTTACACTTTTGCAAGACTTTCTACAAAAATTCTTTGTTGGACTCGAAGATCTGTTTCAAGCACATTCGATTAATTTTTCCATTTTTTAGGATATCAAATCATGAAAAATTATTTCAAACGCGCCGCGTCATAAAATAATCTGTAATTTTTCACAACCCCGCGTTTCAACGCCGCGGTAAATTCAACGACGCGTTGAAAACGCGCTCTGTATGACGGGGGATATGTATTTCAGTACGCGGCGGTAAAACGCAACATTAAAACGCACTCTGTTTGACGAGGCCTTAAACAATTTTATTTAGTTTAACAAATTAAATTTAATGATGTGATTTACCATACATTTTCGTGATCACTAATTACGTGATTTGTACCTGTTTAATTTTTAATTACGTGCAAGTCCACACAAAATAAAATCGAACATACACAAAATAGAATCGAACAGAGACAAATAAAATCAAACAGACCTCTTATCGACTTCAGCTGTTCACGCAAAAAGAAACTGTCAAAAAATAAAAAATAGAAAAACAGATAGTAATTGTTTATACCATTTTTGGATTTATTCTGATACATTTAATTCTCTCAAAAGCATTTGAACTCATTTCAAGTTGTGGCAGGTAATTTTTCTTTTGTACTTTGATATGTACGATATTGAAAGTTTGCCAACTAATTTCAAATGTAACACTTAAACACTTAAAAGTTCGGTGGGAACGCCTATCGTCATTTGTAAATTACTTCAGCTAAATCACGTTGGTGGGAACATGGTATAACCATGAGGCAAAGAATTACAACAAAAGATAGTCGAACACACTCACTCTAAGCCACTGCGCCAGCTTGATAGGCTACGGTTTATAACAAACCCTAGACTACTAACAGCTTCAACTACACTGATTTTATTACCATTAAGCCAAACATCCGGTAAAATATAAAGGTTGAATTTTTTGTAACATATAGTGTAGTGGGATCACTTGCGACTTTTTTGGATTTAGTTGTAGTTCATTCTCTATAGACCATTTGTGAATTCGCTCTCTAAATCTTTATTGACATGTGGTGTGAGTTCATAAATATCATGAAGCGGATTTGCAGCATGTAGTTGCACATCATAAGCATATAAGTGATCAGATGTATGTTTACAGACATGTGGATGGTCATTGATACAGATGCAAAATAAGATCGGTCCTAATATTGATCCTTTTTTTTTTTGGTTGCGTCCAAAGGATGTGTTATCTTCGAAAGATACTAGTTGCCTGTGCTACTAGCATGCACGATTCGCGGGATATGTTTCTCCAGTCCCTCGCGCTTTACGCACTGAACCACACCAATGTACTCTTCTACCACTCCCCCCGCGGGACTGCCGTTAGGTTTTACTTCGCGGGGCTGGTTCACTCTTCCTCCTGAAAATCGTCTGCAGTGGAACATTACGTGCTCCGTATCTTCATCTGGGCATTCGGGGCATGGAGGCGAGCTATCGTGGCCGAATCTGTGAAGATAACTTCGATAGCCGCCGTGCCCGGACAATAACTGCTTAAGGTGGTAGTTGCAATCCCCGCTTTTTCTTCTTGTCCAGATGTTTGGGATCAGTTTGTGGGTCCATCTGCCTTTTGCCGTGTTATCCCACCGGACTTGCCACAATGCTATAGATGTTGCCCTTTCTTCTTCTTTTATCCTTTTCCTTATGATAACCTCTTGCCTGTTGACAGTTAGCCTAAGGTAGATCCTTTGCATTTCGTTTTCGAGAATGTAGATGGGAATCATTTCCGCAATAACGCAGGCTGCTTCGTCCGAAATTGTTCGGAATCAGCTTATTGTTCTTATTGCGCAGAGCCTGTATGCTGACGAGAGCTTCCTTCTTGTTTCCTTCGTTGTAAAAGCCCCTGCCCAGACAGGTGCAGCGTATATCAGTATTGAGCTGACCTCCCTGGATAACAGAATCCTTCTGGCGTATCCAGGGTCACCGATGTTTGGCATAATCCGGGAAAGAGCTGCTTGCATCTGTGACGCCCTTTTGCTGGCGTACTGGATGTGCGTTTTAAAGCTTAACCTGTTGTCGAGCATTACTCCTAGGTACATTAATGACTCCTTTCATCTAATTAGTTGGTTTCCAACACGGAAAAATGCATATTAGACAGTCTTTCGGGTGGTTATCAACACAGCCTCGGTCTTGTGGTCATCTAGTTCTACCCCTGCAGACTCCAGCCAATTCTTGATTCTGGCTACTGCTTCATCCGTGGCGGACAGTAACCGCAGCGATATCGTCGGCAAAGCCTATAGCCTTAACTCCTTCTGGCAGCGTTAATCGGAGAACTCCGTCGTACATTATGTTCCACAGGAGGGGTCCAAGAACCGACCTTTGTGGTACTCCCGCGGTGATGTTGTAGTACTTAACGCCATCGTCAGTATGGCACCTTAACTTCCTGTCGGTAAGGTAGTTTGCTACTATATTCAGCAGGTAGTACGGCGTTTCCATTCTGACCAAGGATCTCCTAATGCATGACCAGCTAGCCGAATTAAAGGCATTTTTAACATCAAGGGTCACAACCGCGCACTATTTCTTCGTCCCCATCGCCCCGTATTGCTTCAGCCGCTGTATCTACTACCGCCTTCATGACATCGACGGTAGAACGCGATTTTCTGAATCCATACTGGTCATCTGACAAAGCTCCTTTATTCTCTCTCACCTCGATTAGTCTGCAGTATATGATCCGTTCAAAGATTTTCCACATTGTATCTAATAGACATATTGGCCGGTATGAGGACGGTTCCTCTGGTGGTTTTTTCCCTTTTGGCAGTTAAACAAGGTGTTGGAGTTTCCATGACCTCGGGAATACCCCCTCCTCCAGAAACCGTTGCATCGTTGCAATAAAAAGCTCCGGTCGTTTTCGAACCGGCACTTTCGGGATGCCATCGGGTCCGGGCGCTTTGTTGTCACCTATCTTCCTGCACGCTTCGTATAGTTCCTTCGGCGTGATTGCAGGGATGTATTTCTCTTGTGGTGATGATCAAAGTTGACGGCCTATATGGGAATAAGTGCTCAACTATTGTCTTCAGCATTATTGGGCAGGATATTTGTGGGGACCTACTGCCCTTAAGCTTCTTCATCACCTTTCTATATGCCATACCCCAGGGTCTAGGTCTGCCGCAGAGTTGGTTAAAGCATCTTGCTTTGCTCTCTTTGATGGCCTTTTCGAGATCTTGCCTTACTAACCTGAAGATAGATAGCCCAGGAGTGAGTTACTCATAAAGGTGATATCTATAATAGACCCCTTGCCTGCTTTCCGAAATGTGTTTTTTGGACCATTGTTCGCCAGACTTACATCTAGTGTTGCGAATGCTTCTAGTAGAGCTCGTCCCCATGCGTCCGTTATCCTGTTGCCCCATTCTGTAGCCCATTCGTTGAAATCGCCAGCAATTATAATTGGGTGTTTTCCTCGAGCGTCAGCTACAATGTCATCCGGCAGCTTCAGATAAACCCTAGGTGATAGGCTAGGGGGTGTGTAGCAACTTTAGAGGTGGATGCTGTTTATCCTAGCGGTTACGAAGTAGTCCGCTGGCCCACCGACTTTTTGCATGGCGTGACTTCCATAGGTCCATATCGCTGTCTTCTTTGAAATATCGTCTATCCAGCTACAACCATCCAAAGATTTGTAGGGCTCACTAATTAGGGAAATATATACTTTTGTTCCTTTGTCATCTGCACCAGCAAGTCCTGCGCGGGCGCACAGTGGTTAAGGTTTATGTGGACGACCTTCATCATACGTTGTTCGTCAGTGCCTTCTTGAATACTGAGCACTGGCCACTACCAGCCACGTGTCCAGCGTTATCAGGCTTCTCCTCTTTGCACCAGAAACATAAAGGTTTTTTTGCACAAGCCTTGGCAATATGATCTTCTTCCCCACATCTTCTACACTGCTTGGATCGGTCATGCTCGCTCTTGCAGTGACGCGCTATGTGCCCGAATTCTAGGCACCTTAAGCATTTAGTTAGCACTAAATGCACTCGTATGCGGCAGTTTACCCCCCCCCCCCCAATCTTAATCCTACCCGACTTAAGCATTATATTTGCGCTGTCTACTGGCAACCCAATCGTCGAAACTTGAGTGCCTCCGTAGGCCTTCTTTAAGTTCAGGACGTCTGCTTCGCATACCTCTTTCAGTTGGAACTGCGACTTTATGGCCTCGTAGATATCGCTTTTGGTGGTGACCTCGTCGATATCCTTGATTTCTTTCGTTGATCGGTGTGTCAGTGTCCGGTTACCTTGCTCCCAGTGGCTGGTGGCCGCTTCTGCCGACGTTTTGAGCTCGGTGTTTCGGTCAGTCCGAAGCTGGACGCTTTGGGGGAGCCACACCTTCCTCCATATACATTTGAGGCGTGGACATGTCTATTGAGTCCCCTCTCAAAGCCGTTATCAATATTCGGATGTGCAATCACCTTATGATCAGATGGTTATCTATGCAAGCAGTGAGGCCATGCGAGGGTTGACACAAGCCCTTATGGGGTCGTGTGCCAGAGCCAGATCGGTGCTAAACAGGAATATTACATCTGTACCGACACCACCAACTTAATGGAGACGAAATATTGAGCGTTCTTCTTTTTCCAGTATGCCATAATATAGACCTTATTGGGCTCAGTCTTAATGTTTTCAGGTAATTCTTACCATTTATTTTAGTATAATACTAGTTTTATAGCATTACACTGTAATATAAAAATATGTGCGTGCAGTCCCTTTATGGTGAAGAAACTGCAACTTTCACCTTGTGGCGGGTACCGCCGGATCTCGCCATTTAGTGTATCCCCCGTTGCCACCTTTTGGGTGGGGAGCACTTAATAGGAAGACGGTGCCTGCTCGTCTTGTCGCAGAGATTTCATATGGGTTCCTTTGACCTTTTCAGTCAAGCCCTCCTTCTCCGCCCCTCTGATTCGGAGGCTGCTTATTGGGTTTCGCAGTTAACCTCCATCTAGGGTGTTCCGTTAACAATGCTTTATCGGATGCATTAACTCAGCATTAACAAATTGTGACAGGAAATGTATTTCATTAACTGCTTTGATATTATCCTTTCTAAGAACTTAGACAAGCAGATTTGTTGGCAATTGGTAGGACTCCTGCAACTTTCCAGGAATCCGGAAACGTGGTAGTTATAATACAAGTTTTTCCAAAAAATCAAGAGCATTTTAAAGCCTTCGTTTGTCTTTGTGCTCTAGGTTGTGTTTCTTCTTAATTGTCGTTTTGCAGTTGATGACTTTTCCCTTATAGACATTGAAGACAATGTCAAAAAATTGGATGAGGTGGCGATTGAATGATGGTCCTCATCCTCAAGAAAAAGTTTCTCGAGCCTGAAGTCAACCATTCCCTCGCTTCCCCCAACCGAAGCAGCCTTGTTTATTGAAGGTTCTTCCTCCGCCAATTTCGTCTGAGAATCGGGTTTTTTGAAGTTCTTGGTGCCCGATTCTTCTACACCAGTCCCCACGAGTAAGGGAAAGGACACAATAGACCTTTTAGGTCGCATTGTCAGCCATTGGGCAGGGAATGTATAAAAAAAGGGAAGGAAGATCATTCTGTTCTCACCCCCTTAATACAGAAAAGGGGAATTGGATAGAAACATGAGGTCCCCAGGTATCTAGAGTTCACCACTAAAAGACACATATCATCGTTCCATACATCCCATGAGCACAGTTGTTCACCCGGGACTATGGGTTTTAAAGAGTTATTCCCCTCTACATCCGTTATATTCCGTTTAAAGCAGTCTTGGGCAGTCCTTTGGAATAGCCCTTGGTTTCTTTACCGCAAACCTCAGCACCAAGAAAGATCAATAAGTTATTACAAAATAATAACCAGCATGGATAATTTGCCATTAAGTTCACAATATAATATAAGGTTACTTAAAGAAGAACTAATAAACATTAAATATGCCGTACATTGGGCGAAAAAGGGTGTAATAAACTATGAGATTTTATCTATGATTGAAATAAATGAATTTAAAAAAATACTGACTAATGACTTCGCAGAACTTTAGATTATCTATATCTATATTATAGATATACCTAAGGCGAATAAAGAAACATGTAATAATATATTGATTTAACCCATTAAAATGTAACAACTAAAATTGAATTTAATGAAATCTTAGAATGCCCAAGTAGAATCTATGGTATTAAATCAGAATGCAAAAATTATAATAGTTTAAGAATATGTAACAATAATAGTTTAGTGGACATTAGGGAAAACACGTGCATACCAAACCTACTAAGCAGTCTTCCATCAGATTGCACCCAGGTCAACAGCCTAGACTTATCTACAGTTGAAGAAATCTCTTCAGGAATGTTATTTCTTAACCAATAAGACGGATCGGCGGCTATCAACAACGAGACTACTCTATAAGGCACATTCTTATTGAAATTTAAACAGTGATTATTGAAATCAAACCCTCATCCAGAACGGTCTCCAGATATAAGCCATTACATTCCGTAGCACAACCATCATCTGCTGCAAACGACTTTGAGGAGTTCCTATCCTTGGAAATGTTGAACGAATTGAATATCAAAAGTACCAAAACTTCTGCTGCTTCCTTACCAGCAAAGCCCGTGTGGGCTGGAACTGGAATCCAGTAAAAAATGAAAAGGTTTTTCTTAGAAAGTTCGTAGATGGTTGTGAATGTTTCTAAGACAAGCGTTGATTTCATGAATATCTTCTACCCGTTCTATTTCCGTTTTCAAGTCTTCCAATGATTATTTCCTTTCTTACAGACTTGTAATCACATAACCTTTAGACAATACAACAGACAACACTAGTACATTTTTACCTTGCAATAGTAATGTATTTCGTTTTCATTTCTCTTTCAAGATTATGGATTTCCCTACCTAAGTATTGTAATTTCTATGTTCACAAATGCCTGGCATCAATCCTTGAGATCAGATCGTTCCACTCAATCAATATTAAAAGCATGTGTTTCGGAAACAAAAAATATACTTATAATTGGTAAGTTTTTAATTATTAAAGTTACAATATTTTTTTTATTTTTTTTATTTGTGGGCATTGAATATTGCTAATTATATATATTTGCGCACTGGCGACTTGTTTATTGACACATTCAGAATGACTGTCAGTTGTGGATCTACCCTGATATTTAGAAAAATATATACAGAAAACAATAATTTCGAAAAAAAAAATTATATCGTATAAATATGCTTTTATTTCACTTTGATTACAATCGATTTTATAAAAGTATGACTTCGTTGAACTACGCACAAGACGACCATCTTGTTATTTTATTCTTTCTCGTTCAGCTAACCACCCAACGTCAACCGTTAAGGCAACCAGTGACCGCATTAAGCCAAAAAAGGTTTACAATAAAAAAAATGGAATGAAAAAATCTCGAATAAATATTAATTCAGATTTTTTTTTGATTTTTCTAAAAAATAATATTAATTTACGATTACTCATATGAAAAACTATTTGAATTTCATTTATGATTACTTTTGGACATAGACTCATAACAAATGTAATATGCAAATTCATTTTCTGTTGAATAGTTTTTTTTTTTTTTATTTCGGAATATTCTTTATTTTTTATTAAGAATGTATCTTAAATATTTATTATTTTTAGGTAAAAAATTACAGAATATTTATTTAAGACTTCTTTTCATTACTTTCGGTGTAAATTTAAGTAATTATAAAATTCTTGATAGCAGTTTTATTTTTTAGATTTAGTATTTCGAAATTTTTTACTTTCTATATTTTGTGCCATTCGATATTTATGAATTTTATTTTCGATATTTTGTTTATTCTAGATTTTATTCCTTCTACATAATGTCATGATCCCGTCAGTTGTAAATGGAACTTCTTCCATCGGACTTATTCTCCCTTTTTTTAAATTACTGTGATTCGCCCAAGTGCCAAGTGACACACTTCAAATAGAGGCGAACAAATTGTAAAAATTAGTAAACATGTTATTAGGGTAAAAAAATGGCCAAATAAAGGTAATACGTTACAAGTCTTTCTTTCTGTGAAATGGATCGTAGTCGTATGATTTATGAAAATCAATGTGAAAGAAAACTTTTAACGAAAGCCGCTGACACTCGACCCAAGTAGAAATTTGTCTCTTAGATGAAAATTTATTATAAATTGTAGGAACCAAACGGTATATTCGACTCTGTTTTGTGTCGAGGCATTCTAATAATAATGGTAACTTTTTGAAATTTTGTTTACCATAACGAAAACTCTTCAATGCATTCACACCGAACACCAACTAGTTTTCGTTTGATGTTTCAATCAGCTGGGATACACTAGTCGTGAAACTTCTGTGTATAGATACTATTTGTATTTTTATTTATTTGTTTATATTATTGTTACCCTTAAATAGTTTTACATCACTGTGTTTTGTTGAGAGAAGTTGAAGGTAGATTTAAAAATCTACAGACAATATAAAATCGTATGGATCTGAGTAAAATTGATTCTAAATTAATCTATATTTAAAAAAAAAAAGCTGTATTGTGCCTGTCGCCAATGTCCTCTGTAATAGGTGAACCGATTTTGATTCTGGAGATTTTCCATGAAAGATGACGTTAATACCATGGTTTGTAGTATATAGGTCTTTGTAGGTGTATTGGCTATAGGAATGTGGCACCTCCGAATGCATTCAAAATATTATATTTCGAAAACCACCCAATCGATTGAGTTGAAATTTACACACAATCTTAGGTATTGGCCAAGGAGTATACCTTTGAAGATTTTTTAAAATTGGACAAAGGGGGGTGGCATCGCCCATACAAAAAAAAATAGTTCAAATTTACACACAGTCTTAGGTATTGGCCCATGAGTATACCTGTGAAGATTTATCAAAATTAGGTAAAAGAGGCGTGGCACCGTCCGTACAAAAAACAATCGAATCGATTTCTGATTTGAGTGCGTCTAGTTAATCGTAATCCTGTAATGGACTTCACGCCAGAAATTTACAATAAAGCATTGATTTGTATTAAAGATTTCTGTTTTTCGATTGCTAATAAAGCATTAGCACAGTTGGAAATGCCATCACCTAATCGTGCAATGGATGAATTGCAAAATGAACTACAATAGGAGTATCGCGAATAAATTATTCACGATATGGGTGAATACGATCGCATCGAAGTGAATGCTTTTGTTCAAGCAAATCTTTCGATAGTGAATGCGAAGAAAAAAAGGCGTACGATACTCTTATGCAAGCTTGTAGCGAGGTAGTGTGCCGAGCGTCCTTCCCTCTGGGGTCGTGCGTTGGGTCTTACTTGACCGGAGTTTGAGGTTAGATTTCGAGATATTCGAATCAGATCACCAATGTCGGGCCTCCTTTCGTCGGAGTTTGAGTTTAAGAAAACGATCGCGAGTACACGCTGAATAGGTGGCAAAGCACGTCTTTGATAGTTATCGCAAAAATAAACAATTTGGATTCCAATTTAACAATTCCTTATTCAAAAAATCAAAATAAACCACTAGGGCGGGCAATGCTGAAAGAATAATATCTGCACGACTTATGGTCGGAGGCAGTGAATGTGTCGTTTTCCGCAGACGGTTAGTATAGCAGCTCTGGAGAAAAAAAAAACACAAGTGTGGTTCACTTCAGTGGAACCAAACCTGAGTGACTGGGAGCTGATCTAGCAGCGCAACAGGTAAAGCAAGTCATAGATGGAAACATCTAGGACACTCCGACGTTGCTAGGCTTACTTGGCCAACCCTGGACGCTAAAAGAACCAAGGCGCTTCTGCGATTCAACAGATCTAGTATCTCGCTAGTCGCTTATGTCATTACCGGGCCTTGTATTCTGGGCAGACATGCGTGTAGACTCGGACTCACTAAACGACTTTTGAGATGTGACGTTGAATGACCTGTTGGGGGCGTCGGTGCTATGCACCTTAGGTCTTTTGGGAGCCGGCGTGACCCCCTCTAACGATTTCTGGCGATTAGACGCAGAGTCCTTGCTTGTCGACAGTGGATCGTTCAATAAAAAATTTTCCGTCCACTCTATTTTGCTGTTTTGCTCGGCGGTCCTATCAGTTTTTTCGAAGACCTTTAGGATATGAAGGTTTTTTTTTTGAGGGAGTGCGATGCCGCTCTGTCTCACTGGGAGACACTTAAGCGACCTTACCGTAGGGCCATGTATTATCACAATCCCACAACCGCAAGGTGTACTTTCTTTTTAGTGCCCGCTACAGCTGCTCACAGTAGAAAAATGATGAATTTACTACCGCTCGCTGCCGCAGGAGCTGTTACAGTAGTCAACGAAGTCGCCGCACTACCGCCCGGTTTTAAAGGAGAACCGGTCTCATTTTTTTGTTTGTTAAGAGTTTTGTTTCTATTTTTGTTCATATTTGTTCCCACGAGTAGCGGAGAATTGAGGTCCGTCTGTGCAGAGATCCGGATTACACAGATAGGGCTAGCTAATCCGGAGGTCGCCAGGTATCCACAGCAAGGTAGTAGTCCGAGTCAATGTTGGCCGCTCGGAAGGTGCGCACATCTAGAATACTGTTGGGAGTGCCTTGCGTCGATCGCAACATGATCAATTTGATGGACAGTTTGATGGTCCGGTGACCGCCATGTTCCTTTCTGAATATTGAGGTGACGAAACCGTGTGCTAGCTATAGTAACATAACGTCCCGCCACAAAGTCAATTAGCGTTAGTTCGATTCCAGACGTGTTGTCGTGTAGGCTGTGCTTTCCGATTGTGCTACCACAGATGTCCTCTTTGCCTATTTTAGCTTTCAAATCACCAAGAACGATTTAAACGTCATATTTAGGACATTGCTCATATGTTTTGCAGAGGAGTTCGTAGAAACATTCCTCTGTAGTATCGTCCTTTTCTTCTGTTGGAGATTGAGCGCATATTAGGCTGATGTTGGCAAATTTATTCTTGATGCGGATAGTTGCAAGGCGTTGAGAGATACGCACCAATCTTCCTTAGATTTAGATTAGGTTTTAATACGCTGGATACTAGGGATCTAATGGCAGCCTGGCTGTCTATGTATATAACTATATCCGATTCCCTCTGCTGTTTTGGATCCGTCCGTAAATATTGACAGTGCTCCTTTGTGTAGGACATTCAGTGAGTCCCATTGGGATCTGTCCGGTATTTCAATTGTAAAGCCTCTCCAGTGCCCCCTTCCCTCAGTCTGAAGTCTGAAGGGTTTGCGACGTATTCCTTACTGACAATGTCTAGAGGAAGAAGGTTAAGCATTGTTTGTTGAGATTAGGAGGGGTTACTACAGGTGTCTTAACCCTTCTGGTGAATAAAACTAGCTCCGTTTTCGTCGGATTAACGCTTAAACCGCAGCTTTTGGTCCAGGAGACTAGTTTGCGTAAAGCGAGTTGCAGTATATCGGAAAGTGTCTGAGGATACTTTCCTGAAGTAAGTAAGGCTACGTCGTCCGCATAGGCCACAACTTTGCAGCCGGAAAGCTCCCTTGAGATCAATAGCTTATTAAGAACTAAGTTCCACAGTAATGGAGATAACACTCCCCCCTTGGGGGGTACCTCAGTGCACAAGTTTTTCGACAGCGCTGCTGCCAAAGGTAGCTGTCACCCTTCTGCGGGTAAGAATGTTGGCGGTTTAGCAGCATATTTGGCCGTCAATGTTCAGCTTTTTTAGTGCTTGGATAATCGATCATCCAATCGATTAAAGGCTCCCTCTATGTCCACGAAGATAGCCATTGCATATTCTTCAAATGACAGGGACCTTTCGATCGAACCGACAATTGAGTGGAGTGCAGTCTCGGTCGACTTGCCCTTTTGATAGGCGTGTTGAGAGCTAAAAATAAGCGTTTGGTCAAGTGTACCTTTGATGTGAAGATCGATGATCCTCGCAAGTGTTTTCAAGAGAAAGGAGTACAAACTGATTGGTCTGAAGTCCTTTGGAAGTGTGTGTGGGGTCTTACCTGCTTTTGGGATGAAAACCACCTTGACCAGTTTAAGGGGATACTTCTCAGCGCTATCCAACCTGCCGGAGTCAGCCTGAGACTGTCCTTGACAATATCACAAGCGTTCTGCAGTTGCGCTGGGAAGAGATTATGAGAGGCGAAAGTAACAACTATTACCTCCTGCCGGTTTTTGACAATGAAGGTTGGGCTATTGCTCCTATTGCATACTACCAGGTTAGTTTCTACTAAAAACCCAAATAAAGACTCACATCGTGGGCTAGTATCGGTACTGCCCCATAGGTCGCGGTGTGCATTTATGTCACACTCTAGCACTAAGCCGGTCCTATTGTTCTCCGCTTCCTTGACCGCCCGTTGTGGGTCCGCCGATGCACACAGGCGGATTTTCCAAAAAACATGGCCAAAATTATTTTTTGTTTTTTATAGCTAATTATTTCATGACTTCATCAGAAAAAGACAGTTAGAAGAAAAATATTTTTTTTCAGTTTGTATTTATTTTCAATTTTAATGATTTAAAAAAAAAATACAAAAAATCACAGAAAATAAAGTTTTTAAATTCTATGGAAGGTAGGAAAAAGGTAAGAATATATTATAAAAAAGTAGAATTTGATTTAAGTAAATTATAAATATTAACAAAATTATTTCATCGCTAATAATGTATAAATTCAGTAAAATATTTTAACCTAGGACATTATTATGAAACTGATTCGAACTGCGTTTCATCGACTTCTGGTTCTTTTAAGAACATTAAAACTTCAGAAAGATACGATTAAACGTTTTTAGGATACATTTTTCTCATACTAGTAATGTATGGATCAGAAGAAACCAACAGATTATGGAAAACATCCTTCATTTTGTTGCCTTGAAAATTTTCTTGAAAAACTTTCTTGAAAACGCTTGATATCTTTGTTTCGGGCTTCTTGGGCTTCCTCTCCAAGCTGTCCAATTGGAAGAATAGCATCCGACACAATTTAGGGCTATGTATTAAAATTTTGTGCACTGTTGTTGGCATATTGCACCACGGATACAAGTGTACAAACTTCTTTGCCGTAAAGCTATATTTTTCATCAAAGTAAAAGAATCCAATTTCACTTATTCTTGACATTGCATTTAAGCAGCATAGCACAACTCTTCGGGTTGAAATTAGTTTTCCTCCTTTTTGATCTCTCACTTAGCCGTACAAAATCAGTTTGTGGCTGATCCATAGGCTCGCCGCGGAAACGGAATTTCAAGCTCTAACCAGGCTTTGTTCTTGTTTTTAAAAGCTTGATAATTTCTTGAGGAAGCCAACCATCGACTTTTATATTCATAGAAAAAATTAGTTAACATATTCTTCGTTTCCTCTGAAGCATCAATGCAAGTCAATTTTTTTTAAATTTTCTGCCAAAAAAAATATTTTTTCTTTAAGTTCATGAGATGGACCTTCTCAGGAAGTCAGTAAGCTGATTTCTTGACAACAAAATAAAATTTGATTGTGAACCTGTATCAAAAACGAGATTAAAAAAACGTACCTATTGAGCCGAACTCTTATTTTCAACGTTTTTAAAGATTTACTTGACGATATCTTGCAAGATCGCAAAATATCGCAACTTCTTAAGGTGATTCCTTAATAAGCATACATAAAGGTAAATTTCAAGCTGTTTTACATAACCCGAATGCACCAAAGAACAAAACTTTTTTTTTATGGAACAAAAAAGTACCATTTTTTTTGTCTCAAAAGGTATTGCTTTGGGCACCTTCTAAATATAAGTAAAACTCTAAATTTAATAATAAATTTGCACTTTAAATATTCTACTTACTACAAGCAATAGATTTCATAACAATTTATTTTACTAAGTTCACACAGAAAATTGAAAAAACAGCAAAGAATGTAAACCACTTATCGAACACCAAACTTGGTACTTCAAAAGCTTCAAAGCTTCACAAAAGCTTCACAAAAGCTTTCACTGTGGAAGCATCAACTGACGAAACGGTTGCAACAAAAATAGCGGGATTAATCATAGTAGGTATATGCTCATGTAATATGTTAACAACTTGGCATGAACAAAAAACAAAACAATAGACTTTTTTTTTTAATAGTTTTGGCCATGTTTTTTGAAAAATCCGCCTGTGTGCGATGGCGGGTCAGCTTCCTTGTACGGGAGGTATCCGGACAGAAGCCAAACTGGGTTGCCGTTGCTGGGAGTAAGCTGCGCTGCAGACAGATCGCCTGTGCTAAGCTGGGGGAAGAAAGTTAAATTTAACGTAGATTTAGCGAGAATACAAGCTCTAATTTTACCTTTACCTTCCGCGTAGTAGAGGGTATAGCAAGGTGCCCTGATCCCTGTAACGTGGTCTTTCACAAGCAAAGGTTCCAGAATCAGGGCAACGTACAGTCCGTCCTCGATGAGGCGGACCCTTAGGTTGGCGGATGCCAATTTTAAGTGGTGGAGGGTTACCTGAATCAGAATTAGCGGCATTGCTATCTGAAACAGATTTCTCCACACTGTAGCATCCAAATCCTCTAATGGCGATACGGTGTCTGCCGAGGATGATGCTGAAGAGCTGAGGAATAGAGCTTCTATCCACGACCTTGAGTTTGGCTTCAGGCCAAACTTCACCTAGGCTGCCAATGGCTGCATGGATGAAGTCGGCCGATGCCAACCATCGTCCTTAAAGATGATGGGCTGCTGGTTATTAGCCATGTACACATAGAGACAGTTCATCACTCTGTTCTCTATGAGTCCCCACTTGTCGTAGGAGAGTCTACCTTCCTCGTCCGAACACAGCTACAACGAGGTTATCCTTTACCGCATCGGAGAAGGATTTGGAACCCAAGGTGGAGCTTTTGGCCTTTTTAGATGCGTTGGACACCTCATCAAGGGACCTGCGCCTTTTGGGCACAGTTCCAGTCGCTACTGCGAACCTACCCACTTTAGCGCTCGATGAGCTGCTAGCGAGAGGGCGACTCTTTCGAGTAGGCTTATCTCCAACGAGCGGTCTTTTTTTGCCCAGCAGTGGGGCAGAAGTTTTTTTTGTGGCAGGAGACCTTTGAAGTAGAGGGGGTGGGGTCCCGATTTTTGGCATACTCCAGTTGTTGGTTTTTTTTTTTGTTTTGTTTGTTTAGGTCTGAAATTTTGATCCCACAAATAGCTAGGGATGGTGGTTGGGAGATGTATGAATAGGGTAGACACTGATTGGCGTCAACTTGGCGATGCCCAGGCGTTGCAACTGGTTCATACACATCAATTGTGCTTATTTTACCTCCTCGTGGTAGCCACCGGATACCTACTGGTCTTGTCCTTCCGGGCATGACTTGCTAAACTTATAAGCGCGAGTGTTGAACACGAAGAAAATAGCAACACTATAATGCTCTGTCGGATGACTGCCTGATCGAGTCTCAGAGGTCTTACATGAGCCCCTCAGAAAGAGGACATACAGCGAATGAATCCACGAGATTGGATCAACGGTGGTGTCAACAGTCAAGATGGCAGATACCTTACATGAGCTACTCTGACATATTTGGAGAAAAGGTCAGTAAGGATTTTTCAGCACTAGTCAGGGTGCTGAAATAGAGATGGTGGCGGATGAACCCTTTATGGGCCAACGGCAGCACTCATATCCCCGAAGTGGGTTACTGGCAACGGAGTTTCCGACCCGCTGTCCTAGGGTCAATTCAGGGTCTGGCCCTCCAAGTTGGGGGTTGTGCGTGGGGTTAACTACCCAACCACGGAAAAATGAGACAGTTGCGAAGCAACCAGAAGCCTCGGAGACGGACGGATTTACTGTTGACGACCCTGCAAAACGAAAAAAGGACAATGACTTTCGGATCTGCACGTGGAATGTTCGGACCCTGAATAGACCGCGTGCAGCCGAACAATTAGCGGAGGCCCTACGCTGCTACAATGCAGATATCACCGCTATCCAGGAAGTGCGGTGGGATGGGCCGGGCAAAAAAAGGATGAAAAACTGTGACATCTACTACGGTGATTGCTATAAGGAACAGAAGCAGCGACTATTTGGATGTGGATTCGTTGTAAGCGGCAGACTTAGGCAAGAAGTCTTGAGCTTTCGACACGTTAGTGAACGCCTTGCAACTATCCGCATCAAGGCTAAATTTGCCAACATTAGCCTAATATGCGCTCACGCCCCCACAGAAGAAAAAGACGATGCTACCAAGGAATGTTTCTACGAGCTCCGCGACCAAACATATGAGCAATGTCCTAAATATGACGTTAAAATCGTCCTTGGTGATTTTAATGCCAAAATAGGCAAGGAGGATATCTTTGGTAGCACAATCGGAAAGCACAGCCTACACGACAACACGTCTGGAAACGGACTAAGGCTAATTGACTTTGCGGCGGGACGTAATGTTACTATAGCTAGCACACGGTTTCCTCACCTCAATATTCACAAAGGAACATGGCGGTCACCGGATCATCAAACTGTCAATCAAATTGACCATGTTGCGATCGACGCAAGGCACTCCTCCAGTATTCTAGATGTCCGCACCTTCCGAGCGGCCAACATAGACTTGTAGCCAAGGTACGAATGCGGATATCCCAGACACCACAACAACAAGGAAATACTGTGAGGAGATTCAACGTTGAACGGCTACAAACGCAACAGACCGCCAGAAACTTTGCCGATCGCGTGTCCCTCAACCTCTCGAGAAGTCCTACGCAGCCAGCATCAAGTGCTGAAGACCAGTGGCATAGATGCCAAGAAGCCATCAGAAACGCCGCAACTGATGTGCTTGGTTTCACCAAACCACCCCCTCGAAACCCCTGGTTTGATGAAGAATGCCGGCAAGCGCATGCAGCAAAACAACGTGCCTACGAAGCGGCGCTGCACAGAAGGACGAGAGCAGCTCGTGAGCTCTACGAGCAAAAGAGGAGGGAAGAACACCGGCTTCTCCGAAAGAAAAAGAAAGAGCATGAGAAGCGCGCGATCGAGGAAATAGAGAGATGTTACTCCAGGAATAATGTTCGGAAGTTTTACCAAAAGGTAAAAAGAACGTGTCATGGCAACAAAACCCGAACAGAAGCCTGTAGAGATGAACAAGGGAACCTTGTAGTGGAATCACAGTCGGTGCTGAGGACATGGAAAAACCATTTCTGCAGACTGCTAAACGGCGAAGACGACCAAGATCCCGCTGTCAGGCAGAACGATCCATTCAATCCGGACGATGAAAGCCAAGATTTCCGTCCACCTGACCAAAATGAAGTGAGGATAGCAATATCCAAGCTGAAGTCCAACAAGGCTGCTGGACCAGATGGCTTACCCGCCGAACTCTTCAAAGCAGCGGGAGATGACTTGGTAGAGTGCATACACCAACTCGTCTCCAAGATTTGGTCGGAAGAAAGTATGCCTGATGAATGGAACCTCAGCATTGTTTGCCCGATCTATAAGAAAGGAGACCCTCTAAACTGCGCCAACTATAGAGGTATCAGTCTCCTTAATATCGCCTATAAGATCCTCTCTGCTGTACTGTGTGAACGCCTGAAGCCATTTGTCAACCAACTGATTGGACCCTATCAGTGCGGTTCTAGGCCCGGTAAGTCCACAGCCGACCAAATATTCACACTACGGCAGATCCTGGAGAAAACCCAAGAAGTCCAAATCGATACCCACCATCTGTTTATCGATTTTAAGGCCGCATATGACAGCATTTATAGAGACGAGCTATACAGAGCCATGTCTAGTTTTGGCATCCCTGCCAAACTCGTCAGATTGTGCAGAATGACAATAGAGAATTCTCGCTGCTCCATTAAGGTCGGAAACAATCTCACCGAGACCTTTGATGTCAAAAAAGGATTTAGACAAGGTGATGCGCTGTCATGTGACTTCTTTAACATCATTCTTGAGAAAATTGTGCGCAACTCACAAGCCAACACCAGAGGCACAATTTTCCAAAAGTCTGTGCAACTGCTTGCATACGCGGACGATATTGACATTATTGGCAGAACACAGCGAGCTGTCACTGGTGCGTTTGCAAGTATCAGTACGGAAGCGGCAAAAATGGGTTTAGTGGTAAACGAGGGCAAGACAAAATATATGCTGTCAACAAGAAGGGACACACAACATCGACGAATCGGACAGAACGTCAAAGTAGACAGCTATAATTTTGAGGTAGTTAGGGACTTTGTCTACCTCATCTCCGCTATAAATTCAGAAAACGATATCACCTCGGAAATCAAACTCTTGCCAACCGCTGTTACTTCGGCCTAAGAAGGCAACTGATTAATAAGGCCTTGTCGAGAAACACTAAGGAGACTCTATATAAGACCCTCATTATCCCAGTCCTGCTATATGGTGCAGAAGCATGGACCTTAACAAAGACGGATGAAGATCTCCTTGGTCGTTTCGAACGAAAAATTCTTCGAGTGATTTTCGGTCCCGTTTGCGTTGACGGGTTTTGGAGGAGGAGATTTAACAGCGAACTCTACGAGCTGTACAGCGACATCGCCCTGGTCAAAAAAAATACGCATCAGTCGTCTAAGATGGCTGGGACATGTAGAGCGAATGGACACCAACGCTCCGGCCCGAAGAGTCTTCGATTCCAACCCGGAGGGACAACGCAGTAGAGGAAGACCTCACCTGGCGCGAGTTAAGTATCCATAGCAAAACATATTGAGAAAAAAGATAACATTATTTGTATTCAATGATATCTTTAGTCTCTAGTACAGTCTTGCACACAACGCTACAATGATAACATATGTAAAAGAGATAATATCGTTTGTATACAATGTTGGAATATTATCTCTTCTTCATTATCAAGCAAGACGATTGTACGCTTGGGTCTCCTTGTAGATAGATAAGAAAAGTATATAAATACGACTGTATGATGAATTTATCAACAGTCTTATTGTAACTACATAGTAGCCTTAAGCTCCTTTTAGAATTAGTAAAAAGTATTTCAATAATAAAGGACATAGTTCCAAATAAATATTGTTTAATTTTAAAAGTAAGAAACAAGTGTTTTAATTGGCGATCCTGCCAGGAGGTTAAATATACTTTTTAACTTCAATCGAGCGGACCTCGGGAACAAGTAGTGAAATCTAGTATAAACAGAACACTCGCGTTACCGGTTACAAGAATTACCTAGCATAGCAGGTACAAATATAGCTTCTTCGTACGAAGCAGCAAAGCAATTCAGTGAAAGTGTATATGTGGAGGAAAAAAACACACAAATTCGACGACAACAGACACGAGTTCAAAATGGAACAACTCGCAGTATTAATGGCAAGATTAGAAGCTTTAGAAACCAGGTGCAACACAGTAACACAAACCCTAGAGCACACACGCACAGAGAATGCAAGGTTAGCAGCAATAATAACTAACCAAAATCAAATAAACACTAATTTAGAAACAAAACTAAATGAAGTAAAATCTGGATTAGGCATAGTACCAAACATACCTGTGCTAGAGGAAATAAGAACCACATATACAGATGGTAGTGAAATACAGTTAGACGCATTTAAAAGCCTACCTATTTTCAACGGCGATCAATCAAATTATCGGTCGTGGCGCGAAGAAGCATCCAGATTAATGGACAGCATTAAAAACTTCAAAACACACAGTAAGTACGCAGCAGCATTGACTATAGTGAAAAGTAAAATACAGGGTGCAGCCGCGAATGTGTTAACTAATTATAACACAATTTTTAATTTTGAGGCGATACGTAACAGATTAGATTATACGTACTCTAATCAAGAACCTCTATACGTGCTACAAGACATGATGAAAGCCATCACGCAAAAAAGAAGCACACTGTCTGAATACCACGACGAGATAAATAAAAATCTCAATTTAATAATATCAAAAATCACTATGTCAGGTGATCCGCCGAATATAATCGACAGACTAATTAAAAATGCTAACGACGACGCAGTTCGTATATTCATTGATGGTATGAGTGACAACTTTACAAGAGGATCATTATATTCAGCTACAATAAATGATCTAGAACACGCATTCGCAATTGCTCGCAGAATAGAACATGATAATGTGCACAGGCATTTACATCTCACTCAAGATAAGCACCACAAAAATATGCCACATGAACGCAGAAACGAAAGAAGACCAAATTATTCGAGCCAAACAACGAATTATCAACCCCAGAAGCAATACGATAATATGCAGCAACACAATCAAGGACCACAGCCGATGGAGATAAACTCGAGACAAATTGTACATGCACAGCGACAAAATTGGAATCAATACAAACCCGATGTATATAATCCACCAGCGAAACGTGAACACAGCGGGAGTTTCAACACACACAACAGACCGCAACGATCTTATCAGCAGAACTTCAAGCAGCAGAGAGTAAATAACTCCCGACAACAACGCAGAGACGATGTCAGCAGTACATATGCAGAAGCAGATGAAACGGAATGTATGGTAAATAATAACATAAGAATAGATCATTTAAACTAGTAGACGGGTTGCCCTGCTTAAATTTAACTAGTACTATTTCTAAGGAAATTTATAAAATTCTTATTGATACTGGTGCAACCCATAATTACATTAATAGAAAATGCGATTCTAGCGAAAAAATTAAAATTAAACCTATAAAAATAAAAACAATGCATGGTTATTCTATGGTAGATACAAAGAAAGTAGTTAGGATATTAAAGAAAAATATAACATTTTTTGAATTAGAGGATATTCAGTCTTTTGATATGATATTAGGATATGAAGGACTTAAAGTTCTAAACGCGGAAATAAATTTCAGTAATATGACTCTAACTACCATAAGCAGTGTCGAATCTATTCAGAAAATTAATTACATAATTGGGGAAAATAATATTTATAAAGCAGATATAGATAGACTGATGAAGATTAATAACAGCATAGGACCGTTACCCTTTACAGATACTATAGAAGCAAGCATTAGGACGACCAATGATAATCCGGTTTATGTTAAACAATATCCATATCCCATAGCAGATAACGAATTCGTAAACAAAGAAATACAGAAACTCTTACATGACGATATAATAGAAAAAAGCCATAGTCCTTATAACAGTCCCATATGGACAGTACCTAAAAAAGGTTTGGACGAAAAAGGAAAACCAAAACGGCGCATGGTTGTTGATTTCCAAAAACTTAACGCTCACACTGTAACAGACAGATACCCCATTCCGGATGTCAACATGACAATTCAAAATTTAGGTAAAGCCAAGTACTTTACAACATTAGATTTGGAGTCAGGTTTCCACCAAATTAGAATCAAAACAGATGATAAAGAAAAAACAGCTTTTGCTATAAATGGCGCAAAATATCATTTTAAACGAATGCCTTTCGGGCTCAAAAATGCACCAAGCATATTTCAGAGATGCGTGGACGACATTTTGAGAGACTTTGTAGGTAAATTCGTACACGTTTACATTGATGACGTATTGATATATTCTTCATCTGAGGAAGAACATATACAGCACATAAGTCAAGTATTCGACGTACTCAATAAAGCCACATTAAAAATATCTGATGAGAAAAGTAAGTTTTTTCAAGAAGAAGTAGAATACTTAGGTCACATAATCAGACATGGTAGAATCACTACGAACCCTGAGAAAATAGCAGCTATAGAAAATTTTCCAGTCCCACAAACGGTAAAGGATTTGAGAGGATTTTTAGGTCTTACAGGTTACTATCGTAAGTTTATAAAAGGATACGCAAGCATAGCCAAGCCCCTGACATTATATTTACGAGGAGATAACGGTAAAGTAAACAAAAAACAAAGTAAAAATATTAAGTTAAATCTGAATGATTCAGCATTAGAAGCGATTAGAATTTTAAAAAATTATTTGAAAGAACAAGTCGAACTTTTTCAACCGGATTATAGTAAACCATTCGAGCTTACTACTGATGCATCCAACATAGCTATTGGAGCCGTACTAAGTCAGAATAAGCAACCTATACACTTCTTGTCAAGAACACTGAGTAAGACAGAAGAGAACTATAGCACAAACGAGAAAGAGCTATTAGCGATCATATGGTCCTTACAAAAACTCAGAAACTACATATATGGTATAGCAGACTTAACCATATATACCGATCACCAGAGCCTTATATATTCTGTATCAGAAAAAAATCCCAACACAAAGCTGAAACGTTGGAAGGGAATCATTGAAGACTTTGGAGCAAAATTAGTTTATAAACCAGGAAACCTAAATCTTGTAGCTGACGCATTATCACGTCAACGCATAAATACTTCTACCATAGAAACAGCACATTCAGCTGAAAGTTCTTCTAATGATATAATAAAAACTGTGAATCAGCCTTTTAATGCATACACTGCACAGTTCGAACTTATTGAAGATATAACAAATAATATCGAAACACAAATCTATTTTAGTAACAAAATAAGACTCATAATAAAGTTTAAGGACAAAGACTCTTTACTAAGGCAGATGAAAGAAGTTATACAACCCCAAAAGATTGTACTAGGAATTGTACAGAGTCAAGAAGGGCAAGGAAACGTTCAAATAACTGAGTTACTAAACAAGAAGTTTATACTTACGCAAACAGATGACGTGTATTTATTCAAAGAACAAACTTATTTGTTACATGCCACCAACCTGACTTCGATATTTCAACCTTACGTAAATATCGTAACTAGTAAATATCAACCTACACAAGAAGAAAAAATTTGGTTAAGTAAAATTAAGAATTTAGCAGACCAATTACAAGAACATACTAGGCATACTAGATCAATTAACTTTTTAGGAACAGCTTTCAAATATGTGTTTGGTAATCCTGACCATTATGACTTAGTTAACATAGAAACGAGTATAAATAATCTCATAGAAAACAATAATAAACAAAAAACTATAAATTCTAGATTTGAACAAATTTTGCAACAATTCGAAGGTCAGAGCCTTAAAGAACATTTAGTAATAGAACAAGTGTACGAACAATTATTATTATTGACCAGAACAATTAATGCAGCAAAAAATAATGAATATTTATCAGAAAGCCTAGACTTAGATGACATTAAAAATATTATTCAACATGAAATAATTCAAGTACCCATAATAAATATACTTGAGTACTCTAAAATATTATTAGCTAGAACTGATGAATTCTTCATCACAATATATAAATATCCAGTTCTAATTAAATCATGTAAATTGTATAAAGTAACACCTTTAAATTCAAAACATGGAAAAATCATTACAGATAAAACAATTGCCTTATGTAACCAAACTTATTTAAGAACAAGAAATTGTCAAAATCATCTAAGTAAAAACATTTGTGAAATTAACTTTGAAGAAGAAAATTGTCTTATTCCACTTTTAAAGAATATAACTTCAAAATGCAACATTAAACAAGAATACGATTACGACTTAGAAATTGAATCCGGTGTTATGTTATTAAGCGGTAAGCATAAGTTAAATAATCAAACAATTAATGGTATAAACTTAGTTACTTATGAAAATACTATAAATCTAGACGATAAAATATACAAAAACATGCATAAGCAAATTAAAGAAGTTATATTAAGAAATCATAATTCAGAGTCTTACATCGACCAAATAATTAAAGAAGATACAATGTACAAATTCGATAACATAGATACTTTAAAAAAACTAATTATTCCTTTTGAAGAAAAACCGATATTATCAACTATATACACAATTGTAACACTGATTGTTATTCTAGCATTTACGTACGTAATGATAAAAACTATACAATGTATAACAGATCGTCAAAAACAAAAAAAGATTGACGCATATAACAAAACTTATGAAAGAGAAATGTTAAAAATAGCGTCGAAAAATCGGGACGATTTCGTTTAACAAGGGGGGGAGTTAAGTATCCATAGCAAAACATATTGAGAAAAAAGATAACATTATTTGTATTCAATGATATCTTTAGTCTCTAGTACAGTCTTGCACACAACGCTACAATGATAACATATGTAAAAGAGATAATATCGTTTGTATACAATGTTGGAATATTATCTCTTCTTCATTATCAAGCAAGACGATTGTACGCTTGGGTCTCCTTGTAGATAGATAAGAAAAGTATATAAATACGACTGTATGATGAATTTATCAACAGTCTTATTGTAACTACATAGTAGCCTTAAGCTCCTTTTAGAATTAGTAAAAAGTATTTCAATAATAAAGGACATAGTTCCAAATAAATATTGTTTAATTTTAAAAGTAAGAAACAAGTGTTTTAATTCGCGCACAAGTGGAAGGGGACCTCAACCAACTTGGAGTGCGCAACTGGAGGCAGTTAGCCAAAGATCGCGCTAACTGGAGAGGCGTATTGGTTGAGGCCCAGGTCCACCCCGGACTGTAGCGCCGCCTAAGTAAGTAAGTAAGTAAATAGCTAGGGATAGGAAATTCGATCTGCACAGAGCCCCGCATTATGCAGACAAGGCTGACTAATCCAGAGGGCGCCCGGTATCTGGATCCACCGCTTTCGACCTGTGCTATTTTTGTTGAGACCTGGGCCCACGGCGTGACTGATCTTCGGTACGGTCCGGTTGACGCCTTGATCCAGTCCAGGGGGAGTGAAAGGATGATAAAGGTGGAAAATGGTAGGACGGGTTTGATTACCACTCAGTTCGTAGAGCTGGTAAGCCTTAAGGCATAAGGCGAGTGCCAATTTAGCCGACTTACCATCAAGCTCTACTTAGGCCTCCACACCACGACAAGGTGAGTAAGCATTGCGAGATTGTTCCCTTCACAGTCTTTTAGTGAAAGGAAGGAGGTGCGATAGGCAAATTGGGAGAAGTTTGGCCGGGTGCGAAACTCGACGTCGAACTCGTACCTGGATTATAGCCAAACCCTCCTCAAGTGAAGAGATCCTCGAGATCTTTAAATTAAGGAATCTTTCACCCCCAACTTACAACTGGAATGTTGTAAAGCTGGAAGAGCAAAGAGGTCTCTATAGGTGCGCTCTTATCGTTATTAGTAAAGAGTCGCTTGCTCTTCTAACGCTCACTAAAGGGGTGATCAGATTCGGCTTCGAATCTATGTCCCTAAAAGTAAACAAAAAAGATGAGCTAGATTCAGGCAAACTGCCTTCTTACCCCGCGGGTTCAGAACCTGAGGCCTCAGACCCTGTACCCTTCATTCCCATCACTGGATGACAATGCCTTCAGCACAATCTCTAGATCCATGGATAATGTTCTTTCTTACATGGACATGGACGATTTCAATAAGATTCTTCTGAGCGAGGACGAACTTCTTGGTTCATCTTCAGAGGTGGAAGAACTTAACAACACCGTGGTGGAGGTTCATTCGCCTGATTGTAGCAAGAATGCTACAATTAGTGCAGATTAATCTACACCACTCCATATAGGCTTCGTCCTCCGCCTCTCAAAGTGTGAAGAAGACATTGTCTTTATTCAGGAAGCATAGTTTGACAACAGCGTGGTTCGTGAACTCGAGGCTCCTGGATACGAAAAGTTGTATGTGACTGACAAAGGTAGACCCAGATCATGTATACTAGCGACACGTAGCCTTAAATTACTTTTACTCCCTTCTTTCAGCGATGCAGATGTAACTGTTGCTAGACTGGTGACTGCTTATGGCACTGGATAGCGTCGGCATATCTGGCCCATGACTAAAAGGGCCCACTTCCTGGTGAGAGCGCTCGCGAAAGGAGAGGGGACGAAAAGCAACCTCATAATCGGTTGTGATGCTAATTCAGCCTAGCCGATCACCCTCCTTGCCAACTCCCGTTAGAAATTTTAGGAAAACGAGTTGGCTCAAATATAGGAATATTCCGAAACAGTCAGTTACCTCAGAACTTTAAAGTCCCCCCAGTAACGTCAATGAGCTCGATCTTATGGTCAAGAGTCTTACGTTGGCTTTAAACAGTGCAATTTCCTCCTCTTGTCCTCTCATAAAAGCAAGGGGAAAGAAGAAGGCACATTGGTGGACTTCAGACTTTTGACAGAGTAAGTCAAAGTGCAGAAAACTTTTCAATCGTGCCAAAGACACAAGAAATGCGACCGACTGGAATTCCTACAATAAATCCCTCAAAACATATAAGAAAGAATTAAGAAAAGCCAAGCGAGTATCTTGGAGACTCTTCTGCGGTAAAATAGAGGAATCCTCCGAGGCATCAAGGCTAATGGAATTTACTCTCGACAAACCCAACAATGCCAAGTTGTCTGAAAAAGACAGATGGCTCTTGAACGACTTCTAGCGAAGAATCGCTAAATCTGCTGCTCGACACCCACTTCTCAGGCAGCTCAAAGAGTATTGCCCACAAAGATCCAAACAGATCAATATTGCAATCTACTAACCTACAAGGTCTGATCACTACAAAGTGCTTTGGGCTCTACATAGCTTCAAACCATACAAATCTCCGGAACCAGATGAGCTACAAAACACTTCAGATATTATCTTGCCAGTGCTAATGATAATCCTAAGAAGCTGTTTGGATCTGGTGTACATCCCACTGCTATGAAGAGAAGTGAAAATGGTTTTCATACCCAAAGCAGGTGAATGCTCTCATATGAATCCGAAAGTTCTCAGACCTATTAGTCTTTCATCATTTCTTCTAAAAACTTTAGAACGACTGATTGAAATCCATTCACGCCAAAGTATTGACAAAAAATTTCTGTCAACGGCGCAACATGCCTATTCTAAATGAAAATCAGTAGAAACGGCTCTATACACGAAGAAGAAAGATTTCCTTCGCCATAAGAAGTACGCAATGGTTGCATTCCTAGACAAAGAAGGCGCCTTCAACAACGTCGACTCATCTGCGATCGCTGGGGCACTGGCAGCTCTGAACGTGGATACATCGCTTGGCGAGCTGATTCATTCGATGCTCAATAGCCGAATTATTAACTCAAGCCTGGGTGAGATGTCTACCAGAAAATCTGTCAGTAGAGGGACCCCACAAGGTGGCGTCCTATCTCCCCTTCTTTGGAATTTAGTGGTGAACTAACTGCTAATTTGCCTGGAAGCGGGAGGTTACAACGTGGTTGCATATGCCGACGACGTTGCCATTGCCGTGTCACTCCTACAAAATGCTCTTAACAAGCTAATAAAATTGACAAATAAATGCGCGCTAGGCGTGAACCCTCATAAAACTGAATTTGTCCACATTGACCCACCATCTATAAATGGCATTAGTTTGACATTCTCTACTGAAGCTAAATACTTGGGTCTTATTTTTGATAGGAAGTTAAAGGCCTCGTCAAACAGAGCGCGTTTTAACGCTCCGTTCTACCGCCGCGTTGTAATATACTGAATAACATATCCGCCGTCAAACAGAGCGCGTTTTCACCGCTGCGTTAAATTCACCGCGGTGTTTGAACTTGGCGGTGAAACGCGGGGTTGTGAAAAATTACAGATTATTTTATGACGCGGCGCGTTTGAACTAATTTTTCATGATTTTATATCCTAAAAAACGGAAAATTTAATCGAATGTGTTTGAAATTACCCATATTTGTACCTTAAGGCTGGTACGCTGTTCGAGTGAAATCCAATTTTTCATACAAAATTTCCACTGCGAAATGTCAAAATGAACTTTTCACACGAAAATTTCACCAGGCAGTACGCTGTTGAAGTGAAAAATAATTGTTCAAAAAGTGATTTGTAGGGGGCGTTACTTGCTATTTCACTTGGCTTTTATTGTCCGTCGCATTAAATTTTTGACATTTCGGCGCTAAAATTTCACTTTCAATTTCACTGCAATTTTTTGGAGAGGAGTGAAAATTTCACTTCACTCGAACAGCCTTTATGTGTGAGAATCGTATACAAATGCAGTTTTAAAGGCTGAGATATGGGAGGAAATATCAAAAGAATTTCTCTTTTTGTAAATTTCGTGCACCTAAATCCTTTTTCTTTTTAGCAAAAAGCAATAATTCTTCCTCCGAGCTGCTTGACATTTTTTTAGACAATGAAAACTAAGAGTCATGGACGCGGCGGTTAGAACGTTGTGTCCAAATAATCTTACCGCCGCGTAAATTAATCTCACCGCGGTGTTAAAAACGGGTTCTGTTTGGGGAAGCCTTAAGTTGGAAAGCTAACATTCAAGAAAGAGTTAAAAAAGCTGTGGCACTTTTCTCTTGCAAAAAAGCCATAGGAAACAAATGGGGCTTACAGCCTCGTATCACTCACTGGCTATACGTCTCTGCCATAAGACTGATACACACATACGGTGTGGTTGTCTGGTGGACTGCTTTGGACAAAGCGATTAATCGTGATAAGCTAAGCAAAGTCCAAGGAACAGTTTGCCTGTGCATCGGTGGGGCTTTTCGTACCCCTCCGCTGCACTTGACATCCTGTTTCATCTGACATGACACCCATTGACATTTTCAACAGGCAAACGGCAGCTTCTGAAGCCGTACGCCTTAAAGCTACTTCACAATGAAGCAGTAAAACAACTGGCCATGCCGCTATCCTGAACGATTTTAATAACCTTGCAGGAAACATCGACTAAAATATGGTTTCAGAATGAATAATGACAGACTTGCAGATTCTTTTATTATTTAACCTGCCTTTCATAATATTTTTTCTTTAGAACAATACAGTAGAAATAAAAAATATAAAATGCTATTAAAAAGTATGGGTTGGACAAAAAATTGTAAAAAATATTATTCTTTTTTGAGTTGATCCACCCTTAATACTTAGAGGTAAAAAATTTGTTATAAAGCTATTCTCACACCTACTGAATAAACATATAAAATTTCATCAAAATCGTTCAAACCGTTTCGGAGGATTATAAACACTAAAACTGCGACAAGAGATTTTTATATATTAGATATCATACCGCCAAGATTATAAAGATATATTTCTGCAGGAGTCTATTAACTTATGTTTTTTTTAATACGTATATATTTACTGTACTTTACTTAATTTTTATTTTGTCTTTTTTTACTATTTTAGGGGGACATTGGTTTCTACTGGCGTATGGAATAATATCTTTAAAACATCATTTGGCGTTCTTAGTGTTAGTGCCTCTCCCGTTGTTATTTTACATTCTTACGCTGCCGTTTACTGATCCAAATGAATTTGTAGAATCCGAGGAAAGGGGATGCTAAATTGTTTTGGAAGAAATATTCAAATATTTATTTGTGCTTGCAATTAATCACCAACGCCGACGAAGATGTAGGTAAATTGTAAATTTTCGGTTATACCACGTTATATTTATGTATACCTACTTGGTTACTGCACGCAATGATGTTCAAAAGCAATAAGAACGAAAATTTACATAAAATATTACTACACCAAATTCGTAATTTAACAACTAACAGCCGTATAAATAATAGCTGCGGAACTTCGTGTTATCCGTAACTAATGCCTAACACATTGGTTAAACTCAAATTCCTATTAATAAACATTTTTAGAAGATAACTAAGCTAACTTCTACATAACTAACTCACGCTGGTAGGTGTGTTAGCGATTTGTTAGCCTTGCAAAACATGGTTCCCGCGCAAAATGTCAAATGGTGATAAATAATATTGAATAAATTTTCAAAATTCTGGAGCAAAATGGCCCACCGTTTTTCAGTATTTTTCGATCATTTGAATATCCTAGAGGATGATTCGGTTATCATCACTGCACCATTACGAAAAAAGCGTAAAAAAACGAAAAAAAAATCCTATGAGAATACTAGACACAAATAAAACATTCAAAAATAAATATGGATTTTCAAAGCGAAATATGAAAAAATGTATTTCTTTAGTAAGAGAAGGATGGCAGCAGAAAAGGAGACGCATTCCCGTCGATTTGCAAGTGATTTGGGGAAGTGCTGCCAACGCAAACACACGATAAACGGAAACACGTTAATTATTAAATATATGGGTTAAATTTCTTTATTTATAAGTAAATGTAACTAATGAGTTAAATTTTTAACTAGCAGTTACGAAACAGATGAGTTAGAGAATGGTTTGAGTTTTATTATTAATACGGCTGTAAGTAAATAATGAAATAGTGATAGATAAGCCAACATTATGTAGAATCAAAATAAAAAGGAATAAAAATAGGGTAAATGCACATGTATCAAACAATATAAATAAAACATATGAGAAAAGTTAAAATAAAAACAAGAATATAAATGTAAGAATATTAATAAAAAATAAAAATAAATAGTAGGCGCAACAGGTCTGTGGGACCCTAGGCCTAGCTTCTCACAACTATTCTTTATGCGGTTTTCATTTTTAATACGAATGGAAGGGATCTACAATTTTATGCCGTGTCCAAACGGCTAATTGAGAAGCTCTTTCATGACAGTTACTCTCTGATGTTTGTCAGACGTTCGCGAGAGGTGGCGCAGTGGAAACAAATATGTGCGAAATATACGAAACATTCGCCCGCCTTGGAAGACTCTGGTCTTTTGGAGAAATTTTGACGCACAACCTTGACTACTGATCGGTCATAGTCATTCCCAAGTAACAGAGTGACTTCGGTAAGGTGCAGATTTGTAATTTCATTTGAAAAGAATTGACCAAACCAAGTTAAAAGCTACCAAAAACCTGGATATTGATAAAAAAAAAAGCACGAAAGAGAAAAAAAATATACATATCGTCTTGAGCCTAATTTAAACTCAATTATATATTGCAGAAGTAGGAACTTTGCCAGTCTAAGCAATTAAACAACGTCTAGCCTATTTAACTTCTCATTTGTGTTTATAAAATGTAATTTTTTTCCTACTTTTCAGAAACTCGTTGTCTTTAAATGTAAATATAAAACACTTCATTTGATAACTGTCAAATGTCAAATTGTTTTTTTTGCGGCCAATGAAACATGAAAATTAACAACGTCTGATTTCTAAGACCTTCTCTGAATCTGTAAAACCTTCAGTCACAATGGAAAACGACATTACTAAAAAAAGAAGAAAATGAGTGCATTCATTATTTTTTGAATAAAACCGGTTTATGCATTCATTAAGAAACAGTAATGCAGCATTCACATTTAGAGTTCGTATATTTTGTGCTCTTGTTAAAAAGTTACCAAAGCCAGATAAAAAAAATCTGTAACGCAAAAAAAACGAAAGTGGCAACCGTGGTCATGCAGTCAGCTGCCTGCGATGGGAAGCTGTATGCTTCTGTATGTAAACTGACTTTGACTTCCCATTTATTGGCGCGTAAAGTGAGTTGCTTGCGAATGAAGGCTGTATAGATGCGAAAACAATCTAATATGCTAAGTTACAGCATAGTACAAACAATTTTGTCTGAAATGAATGAAATATAAGAAAATACAATGTAAACAAATAACAATCCAGATCGATGTGTTGATGCACTACAAGGATTTGAACCGAAACTAATTAATATTTTCTGCAAGTATAAAGGCTGGTACGCTGTTCAAGTGAAGTGAAATTTTCACTCCTCTCCAAGAAATTGCTGTGAAATTGGAAGTGAAATTTTCACGCCGAAATGCCAAAAATTTAATGCGACGGACAATAAAAACCAAGTGAAATAGCAAGTAACGCCCTCTACATATCACTTTTTGTACAATTATTTTTCACTTCAACAGCGAACTGCCTGGTGAAATTTTCACTTGAAAAGTTCATTTTGACATTTCGCAGTGAAAAATTGTTATGAAAACTTGGATTTCACTCGAACAGCGTACCAGGCTTAAGACAACACAATTATTTTTAACTCTCAAAATGGTGTGTTGTTACACTTCACCGAACAACACGAAATGCATGTAGGTTGCAAGTCTGAAATGTATAAAGTAATTCAGGTTTAACACTGCTATCGAACATGACGAATTAGCGGATAGTGTTGGACTACTACGCAACAGGACCCTTGTTCGATTCCCAGTGAAACCCGAAATGCAAAATGTAAATAATGTCGAGAAATGTGAATATAATTGTATAAAAATTTCAAAAGGTCGTTAAATAATGTTAACAAAATAAGATAAAAAAATAAAGGAATGAAAAATTGAAAAAATTTCTCTTTTGTATATTTTCAATTTCTATAAAGCTTAGATTATAGTTTTGGTAAGGCCTACAGCAAGCATCTTACCGAAACTATAGTGTTTCCGCTGTCAAATGCGTGATGCTTCTGTTGCGAAACAATAAGGCCTTACAGAAATGGAAATTGCAGTTTCGGTAAGGCCTTATCGAAGCAATTGCCTCTTTAAAGTGCGCCGAATTTGTTTGTATAAGGCCTAAAGGCGGGAAAATAGCTTCGGTAACGCCTTACCGAAGGCAAAATGTTACTTGGGTAAAAGCGTAAGGAACAGACTTTTAGATGCTGACACTCTGACTGCGGATCGAGTTTCTTGGAAAATACTCGAAAAATTATTGAATTCTGATTCAGGGGCTGTAAAACTGTTGTACAAGCTTACAAAGGAACACTCACGACCAAATGCATTTCAAAAGCTTTCTTTAAAATTGGCAACACAAATATTTAGTTGCAAGGTAGCAATGGCAATTTTCGCGGTTGTTGCCAATAACTTCTTTACAAAATCCGAAAAAAATTTGGGAATCAGCACAGCAACTTCCATATTATTTATGAATAAGCTTTTTGATAACTTAAATAGCAGCAGTAAATATGCCAGGAATCCATATAAGAATTCTATATCCCTTATTAAACCTGATATTTTAGTAAATCTCAAGGAAACTTGTGAAAGAATATCTTTTTGGAGGTCAGAAGGAAAAATGCAAGTACCACATTGTTTTGATGGAATTTGAATGGAGTTCTTGGCTTCTGGGACCATATTTCGAAGGACCCAGAACAAAAATAACTTATAACATCCCATCTTAATCAAGACCCTCTTGAGAATAATATTTCAATGCTCAGGACAAGCAGAGGATGGTATGATAAGAATCCATCAGCTGCCCGGGTTTGCAAGAATTTAAAATTGATATGTTATCAAAATTTAAAATCCTCTTCGCTCAGCGGGTATGAGTGTTCTAATTCTGTAAACTTACTCGATCAGTCAAGTTCATCGAAGTTTACCCAAAGCATGGACACTAAAGAAACCATTTTGCTTTAGGCAGCAATTTCACTTAATTGTTTTGATAAAAACCGAGATGAATATTTGAATGACAATGAAAAAAAAAATATTAATAAAAAAAAGTTCCCTATATTCGTCAAATCCAAATAAATCTCCAAAGTGGTGTGAGTAGTCTGTCGTTTTCCAACTACCTAAGTCAAAGAAAAAAATTAAAAAAGGAGCCAATCCAAAATCTTGTTTGGAAATACGTTAGTGCACAGATCAAAACTGTGAAAATCTTTAATCTAAATTCAAAACTAATTTTTCCATAAAAAGACATCTGAACAAGCAAGAGCCAGTAATCCAATCAATTGACAAAGAAAATGACACCGACTTTCAATTTCATCACCAAGCCTTACCACCTAAAACATATTCAAGAAATTGCTCATTTCCTCTTTTACCTACTGTTTCTATGAGTAAAATTTCCTTCGACATTACCAAAATGAGTGAAATGATTTTGAACCTCATCGAAAAATCCCGAAAACTGCTTTTGACACCCTTAAAGGCTGGTACGCTGTTCGAGTGAAGTGAAATTTTCACTCTTCTCCAAAAAGTGCTGTGAAATTGAAAGTGAAATTTTTTCGCCGAAATATCACAAATTTAATGCGACGGACAATAAAATCCAAGTAAAAAACTTTAGTAACGCCCCCTAAAAATCGCTTTTTGAACAATTATTTTTCACTCGAACTGCTGTAAAAACTCAACTCTTCAATAAAGCTGGACAAAATTCGTCATGTTGTAGTATCAACGCTACATAGCCCACAGTATCCCATCATCATATCTCTGTTTTTCCCACACAACTCCTTTCACAGCAACATCCATTATGCCATCTTTACCCTAAACTCTATCTTTTGTAATCCAATATGTCATACGTCCAAATAAAATATCAAACAAATGACCTACAAATGTGTCGGCACTAGGTCACTATCGAACCAATGCATTTCACTTGCGCAATCCACTTCGATTCCGTAAACACTAAAATGCAACCCTTGCATATTGGTACCTAAAGAACATACTTTATCCATCTGGCACACTCATATGAAATACTACATCTCACGAGTACGAGTATACTATGAGTATCGTATACGTATGGCGACCACTGCGAACGCAGAAGGGAACACACATGTGCTAATGACATGGGTAATGCTGATAGCGCATTGACTCATTTTGGGTACAACTCAGCATGGCTGAAGTGCCAATGACATGCTGCGACACATTGATGGTATAGCATATTTGTTGGATATTGCTTTGGACGTTATGATTACGAAATGTCTTGGGTTGCTGATTCTAGGTGATTGGAGGGGAAACTTAACCGAATAGAATCGAATATAAAAAGGAGTGGTTGAAAAGGTCAGGCAGAGAGTTGTAAGACGAATAACAAATATTAAGGTTGCAGCCAAGCCGAAGACAGCGGGCCTTAATATTTATTCAAATTCAAATAAACACTTTTTAGCAAAGGATTGTAGCCTTACAAACAAGTATACAAAAGTATCTTTTTTTAATTTTCTCAACCTCTCTGTGAATTCGCTCTTTTTCTGGCGACAGGAAAGCACGGCGAATTTTGAAGACACAACATTTGGTGGCAGCGGTGGGATACCTAGAAGGTCTCAGCAGCATAACCAGCGCAGAATAACAACATCAATCTAAGAAAAAAATCATCAACACCACCAGCAGCAGAACTAGTGTAGAATAACAACATCAATATGAGGTACAGATTTAAGTATTCCAAAATTTATTTTTTTATCATAAATTATTGTACTATAAAAGTTCACACACCACACTCTTTTTCATATTATCTTTATATATAAACAAACCAAAACACATTACATATCAGAAAAACAAATAAAATTTTTGATTTCAATATTTAAGACCCAGTCATTTTTGCGTTTTCCACCCATTTTTCATCATACCATCATGACATCACCATGTCAGAATATAAAGTTAGTCTTAACGACATCTATAATATTATTTAGCGGAAATCCAGAGGAATTGAACAAATTCATTGCTTGCGGCAATATAATCTTCACTTCCATCAAAACCGACCCGGAACACAACCTTTTTTTGGAGGTTGTGAAAACAAGACTCCAAGGACCGGCATTCGAGCTGGTCCAGCTAAAATCCTTCACAAAATTGAGTGATTTGGTTTCTGAATTAGAGAAGCAGTTCAAGGAACAAAAATCTCGTTCCTCAACACAAAACGAGTTGCTGAATGCTAAGCAAAAAGCGAGCGAAAGTGTTAAGGAATTTGGTGATCGCATCAATCGATTACTAACCAACCTAAACTCCGCTGGTTTTGCTAGCACTAGCGACGAAGCTGTAAGGCGGTTTCTCCAATTTCTGATTTCCAGACACATTTGTCAAACATGCAACAAGATAGGACACACGTCCGCAACCTGTTCCAGAAACACCAATTTTGCCAACTTTGTGCCACAGGAAATAAAACGGGAAGTACAATACTTAAGGTAATACAAAAAAAATCCATCCTTCCGAAAAGAATTCATCCAAGTTTTTGATTGACACAGGCGCTGACATCAGCCTAATAAAGCCAACAAGAACAGAACCTTATATCTCCAATACAACCTAATATACTGTATCTTTAACATCAGGAGAAGAATTTAGCACAATAGGAGAAATCACAGGAACTTTGGAATTCCAAACAGAAGATCACTCGATTCTTCTGGACCATCCATTCCAAGTAATTCCTAGCCATTTAAGTTAAGCATATGATGGCATAATCGGTAACGATTTTTTTAATTCCAGTGCTATATAAATTATGAAAATGGGGAAGTAACGATCAAAACCCAATCAAGCGGCTTAGCTACAACAAAGCAAAATAAAAAAGACTCAGCAACGGCCAGTAAGACTGAGAAAAATATAATAGACTCAGCAATGGTTAGTAAGACTGAGCAAAATATAATAGACTCAGCAATGGTAAGTAAGACTGAGCAAAACATAATAGACTCAGCAATGGTCAAATAAGACTGAGCTAATAAAAAGAAACTCAGCAATAGACAATAAGACTGAGCTACCAAGTAAAAACCCAGCTAAACGTAAGACTAAGGAACTTAGCAAACAGTAAGACTGAGGAAAATATTCATAATAACAACACCAAAAATGAGAAAGGTGCCTTCACCAAAACACTCACACGAACGTGGTAGAACTTTCATTCCTTGAACCAGGTAATATTGATTTAATTATTAAAAAAAAACAAAGTCTTCCAGGCATATATATCGGTGAAAGCTTGACTCGATCCAAGGCCTCTAAGATAAATGTGTTAATGATGAATACCTTGGAAACCGAGCACAGGTTAAACACCACAGATATCAACTTCGAATGGGATACTCTTGATAACTTCAACTTGGTCTCCAATAAAACAAACGACAAGATCGAAGGCAGACTAGACAAACTAAAGTCAGTCATAGACCTTGAACATTGTAACCAGTAAGAAAAAGAATCGAAGGCGATGAACTTAGCTTCACGGATGCCATAAGCCAAAAAATCATTACTGACCAGAATAAATCACCATTATACGTCAAGCCTTACAGATTGCCCAATGCACATACAAGTGAGATCCATAGGCAACTTAACGATATGCTACAGGATGGAATAATACAGCCTAGTGCAAGCCCATGGAACTCCCCCTTGCTTCTGGTTCCCAAGAAACCGGATAAAGAAGGCAATAAGCGATGGCGGGTCGTGGTAGATTTTCGTCGGCTAAATGAATTAACAATTGCTGACGCATACCCACTACCAAATATCAACTTGGTAGAGCAAATTATTTCAGCACCCTTGATTCACCAAGTACCTACGTATGAATGAAGAAGATAGGTGCAAGACGGGATTTAGTACTCCATATGGGAACTACAAATATAATCGTATGCCATTTGGCCTGAGAAACGACCCAGCAACCTTTCAACGCCTAATGAATACAGTCCTAATAGGTCTACAAGGGTTTGATTGCTTCGTATATGTGATGACACTGTTCTATATGGATACGAACTGAAGAACTATAACGACAAACTAGTAAGAGTTTTTGCTCGATTACGCCAAAATAATTTAAAACTTCAGCCTGAAAATTGCAATTTTATGAAGAGAGAATCAACATATCTTGGTCATATTATCTCGGAACACGGCGTAAAACCCGATCCTGAGAGAATAAAAGCTAAAAAACTAAAGAGAGTAAAATCATTCCTAGGTTTCATAGGGTACTATAGGAGATTTATTAAAAACTTCTCCACGATAGCAAAATTTTTAAAAAAAGACATAGAATTTAAATGGGATGCATTTTGTGACGAAGCATTCCAAACGCTAAAACATAAAATCATACAACCTCCTATCTTATCATACCCCATTTTCGAAGAAGACTTCATAATAACCACTGACGGCAGTGATATCGGACTAGGCGCCGTTTTGTCACAGGAATTATCGGTCAAGATGAACCAATTTGCTTTGCCAGTCGGACTATTAACGACGCCGAAACTCGGTATACCTCTACAAAAAAAGAATTATTGGCTATCATCTTCGCGTCAAACAATTCCGTCCTTACATCTTCGGCCGAAAATTTGCATTATGCACAGATCATAAACCACTACAATGGTTTATGAATCTTAAAGATCCAACGTCGAGATTATCTCGTTTGAAAATACTATTGGCTGAATACGAATACCAAAAACCAATTTAAATGCCGACGCACTTAGTCGCATACTCGAAAAACATAATAGCTGAAACTTCCAAGGCTGTCATAGTAACTACACGTAACCAAAACAAAAACAAACAACCTATACAAAATATACGTTCTGAACTTTCTAACATTCAGATTCTTTCCAGTTTTACCTTACACGAACATTCAGACTCAATTTTTACCGACAAACTAGCCCAACTCAAAATAATAATACTACCTCCAATACATTCACCCGAAGAAAAGATACTAAAGGAAAAGTCACCACAGTTTATAAAACTCCAATTAGGAACGAAAACTACGTTACAGTTAAGTAACCAAGAACAAATCTGCGTAACAACTTTACCAGTACCATTCCGAAAGTCGCGAGCACATTTCTAAACGACATCAAAGAAATATGCTTCGAAAAATGTTTTAAACGTATCGGATTCTCTTTGCCTATAATAGGGAACGAATTTAAGAAAACCTTCAAAAACCTCCTCGAAAAATCATTTCAAACCCTTGATATAGAAATCCATATTCATTTGGACAACAGAATCCTCTTAGCAGACGCCAAAGCCATACAAGAATTACTCGCTGAGTATCACGACTCACATTTTGAGGGACACCAAGGAGTCACTCAAACACTCAAGCGAATTAGGTTAGGTTAGGTTGATGAGGGTTGTGAGATCGTCAGAATAGACCAGGCACCATATCGGGCCCATCGCCATCCCCTGGAAACTATTACGGCTAAAAGACCTAAACCAAATCAGCCAAGCATTCGATTTCCCTACAGAATTTGAGTATGGTCTCAAAACTATTTGAGGAACCAACCTCTTCCAAATTATTAAAGAAGTACATGCCGAGATGGTTTCTTCTACTCCGAGCAATTGCTTGACATTCACAAAGAAGGTGTGAGATGTCTTCCGTGACCTGTAGGTCCTCACAGTACCTGCATGTATCCGTATTAGCTAAGCCTAGTCTCATGGCATGCTTCCAGGTACACAACACAGTCTGACATGGTTCTGCCAGCACAATGCCTTGAGCAGACTTAGCTCCGACTTGGTGGTTTTTGATTCTAGTGCTTTAATACAGTCTAACTATCAATGAAGATGGCGATATTCTTATTGGATATTGATCTCATCTCAAGTGCCTCCGCAGCCTTAAGCACGGCCAGAACCTCTGCCTGAAACCCACTGCATGTGTCCGGAAGCTTCAGGGCCATTTGAAGGTCGGAATTTGTGATCTGATAGGTTTTTTTTTTTGAGAACTTCGGTTAACATTGAGTCTTTTTTATTATAAATTAGGAATCTTTTATTATTACTTCCGTTTATTTTACATGAAAACAATAATTTGTCAAATATCCATTAGCAACATAGATAGAGAACGCATTCGGAACATGACGTTTCTTTTCGTACTTAACAAATACGTGTGGTCGTATGATGGAAAATACGTATTTTACGAAGTATTTTGGAGTAAAACTAGGTACTCTAACTTATTAAAACCCGCAAATACAATCATATCTGTGTAAACGCTGCATTTTCCTTTATGATAACTATGACATTTGTCTTCACTAGCGTAACATGAAACGTAACCATCGTACGACTCGTACGAGTGCGTTTAAAATCCACCCTACAACGACTTAAAACTGAACGTGACCGAACGACTTAAATAAACCGACTCGGCGGTCGGGAATTCCCCTGTATTTGTATGTAAACCTGTAAAAGCTTAAAGAGTTACTTTTGTGGACTATATTACATGTACCTATTCGTTTCATGTGATTGTTAATAAAAATAAATATTTAACCTTGTTTATCTACTTTCTATGTCTATTCTAACAAAAATAGTGTTCTGTCAAAGTCATATGGGCCCCATTATCCTAATATGCCCAGGGCCTCCAACAGGTTAAAGACGGCCCTGTTGGTTATACTATGCTCTACTTAAATCTTTTCCAAGGCACTTTTGATGGCCTCCCTCTTAACATTATTAAATGAACCTTCAATGTCCAAAAAGGCCGTAAGTGCGTATTCTTTTTGGTGAAGGCTGCCCTCTATTTTACCTACTACCTCATGTAGAGCCGTCTCTACTGATTTACCTTTTAAGTATGCATGTTGAGCATTGCATAAAGTTCCATTGCAACACTTGTTTCTTATGTGAATGTCGATAAGTCTTTCAAGTGTTTTGAGGAGAAATGACGACAAACTGATAGGTCTGAAATCTTTAGCTGAAATATAGCTTGGTTTACCTGTTTTAGGTATAAAAACTACTCGTATTTCTCTCCATGCCCTAGTTACATAGCCTAATCGAAGGCAATGTCTGAAAATATTCCTGATTATGTTTATAACTGTACCTGGAGCCCTTTGTAGCATGGCCGGTATAATGCCATCAGGGCCAGGCGATTTGAACTATGGTTGTGCTATTGTTATCCAAATTCCTATTTCCATTGAGTAACGGGGACAAAGGCGCGCTACTTCCTGGAAAATGGGCTTCAACTAGTGATTCCAATACCTCTTCGCTGCTTTCAGCCCACGAACCGTCCGATTTCTTGATAAAACTAGGGACGACGGGGACTTTGGCCAGCAATTCGCGGAGTCTGGAAGCTTCGCTTGTGTCCGCGATCGCTTCACAGAAAAGTTTCCATGATTTCCTTTTGGATTGCCTGATCAAGTATTTAAACCCTTTCTTACTTTCTATGTATATACCTTCTTTTGGAGTTTAACTCCTTGTTTCACCACTGAGGTTTTGACCTATTAGTTGATTTCCTTAGTGGGCAGACTTTCTCGTAAGCCGAGTTCAATATCTTGCCCAGGGATTGAATTACCGTGATCGAGCAATACGTGACTGAATTTGTTATTGTTTTGCATGTAAAATCAACAAAATTCAGTGACGTATCGCTCGCTCATGGGTGCAGTAATTCGACCCCAGGTTATCAACCGCCTTGCGAATTAAATCCAAATACTTTTGGTCTACAATAACAACGGACATAGCCGAATACATTCGGCGTTTATCAACTTACTTATTTGGAAATAAGTACAGCGACAAAACTATTTACATCAATAATAGTTTATCTTTTCACACCCGTGAACTTCGCAAAGCGGCTGAGATCGCGAAAAAAGCCAAAGGCTACAAGTATTTGTGGTTACAAAACTCTAATCTCTTAATGAGAAAAAAGGAAGGTGATAAAGTTCTTTAAATAAATTGTCTAGAAGATTTAAATAACCTTTAAATTTAATGCCGTTTGATAGTTTTCCTAACTTTGAATCTGAAGCCAATGTAGTATCGATTTGTAATTTTGAAAGTGATGTATTACCAAGCGTTTTTCAAAAAAATCCTAAATATCCCGATAGTTTTTTTATTATTCATCAAAATATTCGCAGTCTTCGTGCAAATTTTGACTTATTGTTGCTTCATATAGAATTATGTTTAAATAAGCCTGATTTAATATTTGTTTCTGAAATTTGGATATTTGATGACGAGAAAGGTAATTATAAAATACCCGGTTATGATTTTTTCCCCACATGTAATAGTTCGTATTCTGCTGGTGGTGTCGGTGTTTTTCTTAAAAATAAATACATAGGCTGTGATATTGTTAATACAAATTTGGATTCCGCGGATATTGTAAAAGTAACATTCAACCTATATAATGAGAAGCACTGTTTTTTGTGTATCTATAGACTTCATGATGGTAGTAGAGACGTTTTCCTTGATAAACTAAACTTTCTGTTGTTGAATGAAAAATTTAAAAACCTTATCTTTCTTGGTGACATAAATATTGACCTTCTTTCAAAAACCCACTTTGTGGACAGCTATTTAATGCTTTTGGCGGCTAATGGTCTCGAATGCTGTATAAGCGAGCCCACCAGAATTGGTGATAATTCAAGGACAGGCATAGATCATATTTTTTGTAGGAGTAGTTTATCTCGGTATGTTAAATTAGTGAGCTCTATAGCCGACTTAGGTATCACAGATCATTGTATGACTAGCCTTCATTATTTGGATATTGTGGATGAAGTTAAAACTAATGTAACCTATATGCATGTTAAAAAAAATTATTTTGTCAACCTCAATTTGCTACTGCGCTTTGAATTTTGGGATGATGTCTATAATGAAACTGATCCTTCCATTGCCTATGATAATTTCATTAAAAAATTGGGTAATTTGCTTAAAAGTTGTACTACTAGTTCGGTCAAATCTAACAATAAGCGATTCCTGGTCTTAAGCATTGGGTTAGCTACGTGCTCTGGGGAAATCGTGATTTTTTAATTTTATTAATAACTACAAAAAAGACAAAGAACAATAAACCCCACAAATAAATAATTTGAAAAAACGGTCACAAAATTTTTAATGGCTCGACTATAAAAATCGTCACTTTCTTTTAGTTCTTTCATGAAATATAAATGAAATTTCAATTCAATTCAATTCAATTTATTTAATTTAAACATTGTACAAATAAGACTTGGTCTTTTATAGTACTTAAATTAGCAGATAATTTATAACATTAATGAAAGCTAGGACTAAAATTATTATGAACATTAGATACTTAAAAATAAGAAGCTATAATTAGGAAAAGAAAGGATTATGAAGAGAAGATGGTGAAATAGAGAGTAGTACAAGAACAGTAAAAAGATTAGAAGTAAGTATTTGTTGCTTTTTTATTTAAAGTATTCCATTACGGCATTTTTGAACTTAGTAGCCCCAATTATTTGTTTTATTGTTGCCGGTAACGAGTTCCAAAGCCTGGTGACATACACAAAGAAAAGACGCGAAGAGTTCAGATAGCTAGAGGAGGGCATTATAAGATTATGTGTTCTAGAGGACTGACCAAATTGAAGTTTTTCAAAAAGATATATGGGGGATCCGCTGTTTATAACTTTGTGCATGAATACAAGACATCTAATATCGAGAAACTGCTGAAACGTACAATCAAGAACCAGTTTGTGATAGTGTGAAATGTGTTCATATCGACGTAGCCCATACACGTACCTAATCAAATCATTGAACGCAACAAGCAACTTGTGCTGAGAATGGGAATCAAGCTTGCAGTAAACTATAGTAGCATAATCAATAATAGGCATAAATAACGTTTTTATTAACCTAAGCTTAGTGTCAACTGGAGTAAAACTTGAGGATAACCTAAGTTTACGCAGCCCAGCATATATTCGCCCAATAACGTAGTTTGTATGGTCAACGGCGGAGAGAGAGCGATTTAACTTGAAACCAAGGTTGGTGACAGTATCTACAAATTTAAGTTGCTTATTATTTAAGAATACAGGCGGCAATTGGTCGGTATTGCAATGTTTCTTAGAGATAAGAATAAGTTGGGATTTGTTAGGATTTAGATCGAGTCCATTACAGGATGACCAGTTGAATATTGCCGACAGATCTTCGTTTATTCTAACAATAAGATCCTCAACGAGCCCTATTGGTCGCGACAAGTAAATCTGAGCATCATCAGCGTAGAGATGAATGTTCACATTCGAGCATACTTTAGGTAGGTCGTTGATGAAGATGCAAAAGAGTATAGGTCCCAAAACTGATCCCTGTGGTACTCCTGCAACCAATGATCTAAACCGTGAAGTTTTGCCATCATGACAAACCCTTTGGAAGCGATTTTCTAAATAGGTCTTTATCAAATGCACAGATCTTTCACTAAATCCAAAATATAACCTTAGCTTGTGACATAGTACCTTATGATCCACGCTGTCAAAGGCCTTAGAGAAATCAAGCAAACAAAGCACCGTTATATTGTCTTTATCATATTCGACCCTTATATCGTCAAGAATTTTAATCATAGCCGACGAACAGCTATGATATGCTCGAAAACCAGATTGAACGGGGGATAGCAAACAGTGTTGATTTAAGTAGCTTGAAATTTGGTGTGCAAGAATTTTCTCCAAAACCTTTGACAAACAAGGTAAAATACTTATTGGGCGGAAGTCGGTTGCCGCAGATGGCTGAGGTTTTTTCGGAACAGGAATGACTTTAGCCACCTTCCAAATATCAGGGAAGGTAGAGCACGTAATACAGAAATTGATGATATGTGTGAGACAGCTTAAGATATGGGGTAATATCATCTTCACAAAACGAAGAGGTACTCCATCCTCACCTACAGCATTGGACTTTAGAGAACGAATGGTATTTATAACATCAATTTCTGAGACGACTTCAAAGTTAAAGTCAGAGCTAAAAGATAGGTGGCTATCTGGACTAAAACACGTACTATTTACAGATCTGGTAAGAAATGCATCGTTAAGGTCGTTTACATTCGGCACGCTATCAATGACGGCTTTTTTCCCAACTCCAATGGAGCGTAAATTGCTCCACAGCTTCTTAGAGGTTTGGTCAGTACTCAGTTTTGATAGAAAATATCTTTTTTTTGCTCTTCTTGTAACGAACGTTGAGTAGTTACGTGCGCGACAAAAAATCTCCCAATTTAGAATTGAGGGCCTAAGCTTCCATCTGGCGTATAATTTGTTACGAGCTTTCATGGCACTGTGAACTTCGCGTGTGAACCACGGGCATTTTGTATTCCGTATTGCAACAGTTTTTAATGGAACGTGCCTGTTAAAGAGATCAACCAACAAGGTTTGCAAATGATCTACTTTTTCATTAGCATTTGAGGAATAATAGCAGTCACGCCACGGGAGAAGGCTAGCATTCAATTGCAAAATATTGTTATCTACAGAGGAAAAGTCTCTAAATTGGAAAGATGATGGTTTAGGGGAACGGGATAAGTCAACATTGTATGCGCAATATATTAAATCATGGTCAGATATGCCGACTAAGGACAGCTGATCGTGAAGTAAGACATTAGATCGATTTGACACCATAAGAACGTCAAGCAGACTGGGAGGAGCATCTGGGGCAAAACGAGTAGCAAAGGAGTTAACTATCGACAGCCCGGTCACAGCCGCATAATCTAAGAGCCGACGTGTTCTGTTGTCGTTTTTAAGTAGATCAGCATTAAGATCGCCGCAGATAATAATATCCTCATACAGAGCAGTGAAATCGAGGATTGCCGTAAACAGCGGCTCTGGAGAGTGACACTGGTTTGGGTTGTACGCAACACCTATCAGACACTTCGAGTTGCAGTCACTAACTTCAAGCAGCAGATATTCTACAACACTTCCTTCAGATTTCCTTAGTATTTTACACTTAAGAGAGGTACTGCAGTACACAGCAACTCCTCCACCAGTGGTGTCAGTCACCCTATCATTACGTATGAGTTTATACCCCGGGATGTCATACAAATCAGTAGCTTGATCCTTATCTGTTTTCAGCCAGGTCTCTGTAACACATATGATATCAACCCCCGCATCGTTAAAGATATATTTTAAATAATCCAGTTTGGCTAAGCTTAAGCTTCTAGCGTTTAGATAACATACTTTGATACCCTGACGAGCAGAAGATAAAATATTGACGACTGATCGCACCGCAACTCCACCAGTAACATCACCAGACATGGTAGAACGTACCACCATCACCACAACACTAAATAAACAAACAAGTGGGGCACAGAGTAATTAAATAAAAAACAAATCATTATAGCTAAAGAAGCAACAACAGAAGAAACGTAAAAAGAAATAAGAGATAAAGAAGAAGTAAAGTAAATAGAAAAATAAGAAGAGGGAATAAAAGAGAAAAAAGGAGAATACAATATTTTAGTATGTTTGTAATGTCTGTTAAATAAATACGAATCCATTCCATATGATTATGCTCCGGTCCAGATCAGTGTTGAAAATAACGGGTTAAGTTGAGGTGTAGACTTGGAGAGGCAGGCTAAGTTCTTAAGAGAGTTTCGTTGTCGAAAGAATTTTCGTCTCAGTGTCATCCTTACTCTTTCTCACATAGACCAAACCATTGCGCGTTCTTGCAGAGAACAGTAAACCCTCTCTGCGCAACCGAAGTGCATATCTTAATATGGAGCTATTCTCTGGCGTTAAGCTCTCGTTGATATATATGCGTGTTCGTGAAGCAGAAGACGTACTGACATCAGGCACCTGAGATATGTTCTCCAGTTGCTGCAGTGATAGCCCTTTGTTTGCTCGAAATGCAGCTAGTAGTGCACTTTGTTCTGTATGCGATGATAGTCTGACGAGCAGCGCGCCGTGACCATCAGCGGTTTTGGTGTTAAGACGAAATGCATCGAAGTGCGGGGAGATCTGATGGCATAGTTTCGCAGCGATGCCTCGTACCACTTCAATAGGGTTTTCGTTAGGTGTCCGTGGAATACCGCGGATAATCACATCACACAGCCGCTCTTTACGCTGTATGTCCGCTAGTTCCTCTCTAAGCTTTCGATTTTCATCTTGAAGGTCAGATAGACTGCTCTCAAATTGTTGCACTTTGGTATCGAGGGAAGCAATGGCATCGCTTAATTTTTTGTTAAAATTGCATTCAAATTCAGAAAGCAACGACTTGAATTTGTTCACCAAGCTGGCTTCAAGATCCCGAAGTTGGTCTGATATGGACGATTTTTTATCTGATGTGCTCGATTTAACTGCTGGCGATTTATCTGGGTTCGAAGCGGAGGTAGTAGCGGATTTCTCTCTGAGCACTTGTTGACGTGTGGTGGACATGGCGATGAACAAAGAAATAAAGAGCAGAAACAAAACGAGGATTTTCTTTTTGGTTTTATGTGTTTCTGGCTGAGAATATTTAATCACTAGTGTTCAAAACTATTTGACTTGAAAACGTTGACTTAAAAACTTTGACTGTGTTATATTTAAAGAGCTGGTTAAATAAAAGAAAAAAATACTTCAACGACCAGGAGCGAACTACAAACACGTCTATTCACTACACATGCTTAACAATATGGGGGTTAAAGTAACTGCATATGCAGATGATCTAGTTATTCTTGCTAAAGGAAAGTTTCTACCGACCTTAAGCGACCTGTTAGGAAACTCACTTAGGGTGCTAAGTTCATGGACAAAACAATGCGGCCTTGGGGTCAACCCCCAGAAGACTGAGCTTGTCTTGTTCACGAATAAGAGAATAATACCACAATTTGAACCACCAATCTTGGATGGAACACCCCTAAGAGTAGCAGACAGTGCGAAATATTTAGGAATTATACTTGATAGGAAACATAATTGGAAACCGAATGTCAATGAAAGAGTGAAGAAAGCAGCGAATGCTTTCTACGCATGCAACCGCATCTTTGGTAAGAGCTGGGGACCTAACCCCAAAATTATCTTATGGATGTACACGGCGATCGTGCGGCCTATACTCACATATGGCAGCGTAGGCTGGTGGCAAGCCGCGCGCAAGGCAACCAATCTCAGGTTAATGACTAAAATACAAAGAATTGCGTGTATAAGGACGACCAGCGCATTGAGAACCACACCTACGGCTGGACTAGAGGCAATTCTCAATTTGACACCTCTGGACCTATACATGGAAGAGTCTGCTGCTAAAAGTGCCCTAAGGATAAGCCAAGCTTACACTTGGAACCACTACAATTTTGGGCATGTACAGATTTTAAGTAAATACTTAGGAAATGTCACTTCTGACTATATGACTCCCCATCTGGACTTCGGCATACCATTCTCCTGCTCATTCCCGTGTAGAGAGGAATGGAATACCAATGAACCCACGAAAAGAAAATCAATATCCATCTACACGGATGGATCAAAGATGGACTGTGGAACCGGTGCCGGCATATTCTCTGAGGAATTAAACATACACTGCTCAATCAGGCTACCTGATAGTAGTAGTGTGTTCCAAGCGGAGGTGCTGGCTATCGCGGAAGCGGCCCATAGGTTGTCAATTTTGGTAATACCTCGTAGGGATATTACCATCTTCATTGACAGCCAGGCGGCTATAAAAGCAGTTTCTGCACATGAAATAAAATCCAAACTAGTCCAACGCTGCCGCGAAGAGTTCAAGGTTCTTTGCTTGCAGCATACCACGAATCTCTGCTGGGTCCCTGGACATAGCGACATAACCGGCAATGAGAGGGCGGATGAACTGGCGAGAATTGGGTCCGCAATGGACCATGACAGAGCACTTCAGTCGATCAAGCCACCGCTTTGCAACCTTAGAGAGCGGGTGGAAAACAAGATTCGTATGAAAACCAACAACAGGTGGAAAGAACTACCTACCTGTGAAATATCGCTGAAGCTTTGGCCAGAATATAACAGTGGCCGGACCAATAAACTCTTACAGTCTAGCAGGTCTTCACTATCTAGGCTAGTAGGGGCTCTAACTGGTCATAACTTCCTGAGAAACCACACAATTAAACTCAATCTCAAAGATGACGACATATGCAGAGGCTGCGGAGACGAGGAAGTCCACGAGGACACACCTCACTTCCTTTGTCACTGTCCGAGCCTCGGTCACCTAAGGAACAGAACACTTGGGAGATACTACTTCCAAGACTCACAAGAACTTTCTGATGTCTCACTGTCTGATCTTTACAGGTTTTTGAGGACATCGGGATGGCTGGACAGCGTCTGTTAACCACACTAAGGAATGGGAAGAAGACAACCGATACAACACCAGCGGTTAACCCCCCAAAAAAAACGGGCATCACAATGGGTCCACGAGGACCTAAGTGTGGTATTGCAGGGTACGCCCTGCTCTACCTACCCATCTACCTAACCTAACCTTTAGTTCTTTCAGCAATTCCATTTTGATAGACATAAGAGCCAAATAGCTAAATCTCTCCTGACCTTGAGTGCTTCGAAGGCACGTTCTACAGACGCCGTTAAAGCTGGTACTGTGCATATAAGTTTTGAAAACTTGTAGACCTGCTCAAAACTGTCGGCGATATTTGTCTATATCCAGAGCAAGACATCAAACGGTGTTGTTGTTTTTGACGATGCTGCTGATGTTGTACCTGTTTTCTGTACAGCGTCTGTGTTTTCATAAAAAAACAGTCAATTAATTTTTTTTTAATTGAGTGAATTCAAATATGTTCGGGTAGCTTTCAATTGGATTTTTAATTAATTCAGGAAATTTGCGATAGTTACTAAATTTCTTCCCATTCAGTAAATCGAAATATTTTAGTTTTTCAAAGCATGCAAACCTTTCTGATATCTGCACACGCATTCTTATTCTTACTGCAATTTCCCTAGAAAGAGAAACATACGAAAGAACAATACTAAGAGAACGCACAAACACAGAAGAGAACATCACTCCACTTTCAAGTTTTATCGCATTTATTTGCGCTAACGCTTCCATTTATGGACTGGTAGTCAAACAAAACTATAGATTGTAGGGAATTTGGTAGCGCAATTTTTTACGCTAAAATGCTATAAGCGGGAAGCGGGATATATAGTTGTTTTGGATTGTGTGTGTGCAGTGTGCACTGTGCGTGTGCAGGCAGAGAATTTGGTAGGTATCGCAAATTTAACACTAAAGAATATTTCAAGGGAAACTTTTTGTATGATGTATTGTGTTGTGTTTGTGTGTAGAAAAATATGATTTGTAGATTGGTAATTTTGTTATTGAGTAATGTATTTTGCGTATTATTTATTGAAATTATGTTGGTTTAGCGCCGCTAAACTAGCTAACTGAGAGGAATCGCCTCTGACTTAAAGCTGAGTACAAAAAAATATGCAAAAACTCATCTAAAGAAATAAATATTATTTATCCGAACTAGACAAAAATAAAGGTAATGTTAAAGGCGAATGGTGTATAGTTAACAAAATATTAAATCATAATTTCCAATCTGATAAGCCGTTAGTAATTGAAGAAGATAATATTAGGATTACTGATACTACTGAAATAGCAAATCGTTTTAATGACTTTTTCATTTCTATATCTGAAAATGTATCTACCTACTGAAGTTTTTGGGCAAAACAATGACTCTTTTCATGCTGGTGGCTTAGTCAATTTCGTGTTATACTTAGCATCGTTAGATCCCTAGAAAATTCAAACTCCGTGTTTTTAAAAAAAGCGTATACGGTGGAATTTTCCCAAGCGCGCTTAAGATTGCTGAAGTCATTCCTCTCCACAAAAAGCTTAACCCTTGTGATCTGAACAATTACAGACCGATATCCTTGTTATCTGTTTGCTCGAAAATGTTTGAGAAGGCGATGAAAAGAAGAATCTTAACATTCTTAAATTTAAATAATTTCTTTAATGAATCCCAATATGGATTTCGTGCTGGTAGGTCAACAGAAAATGCGTTGCTGAAATTTTGTACCGAGTTATATGAAAACATTAACAGTAATTTGTTTACAGCTGAGCTTTTAATCGATTTAACCAAAGCTTTTGATTTAGTTGATCACAAAATCCTTTTGTAAAAATTATATAATGCAGGTATGCGTGGTTTTATACATAACTGGTTTGCTTCATATCTAAATGATAGAAGGCAGGCAGTTAAAATAAAAGGTTGCCTTGGTGAATTTCGCAACATAGTATTTGGTGTTCCGCAAGGTTCGGTACTTGGTCCATTGCTTTTCTTAATTTTAATCAATTCTATATTTCATCAGAATTTTAAGGGTCCAATAACAGCCTTTGCTGATGACATGGCCTTCTCCTATGGTTGCAGTTCGCTGCTCAACTTAATTTCGGATATCAACTCAGACCTGGATATTCTAAGGCGCTGGTTTGCTGTTCATAAAATGGTGTTGGGCAATAAAACTAAACTAATGTACTTAAGTCTCTCAGAGTTGCCTACTATAGCTGATTGTGATATATTTTATCAGTCCCCTGTTTGTCAAAAATTCGTTTTAAATTTTAATGACAGTTACACATTCCTTTCCAATGAACCCTTCTCAGCCCATTGTTTTAAGGTGAATTTTGTCCAGTCCTTCAAATCCTTGGAATCACACTTGACAGTAAGTTGAACTGGTCCGATCACACTACCACACTGAAGAAGTATCTATTGTGTTGCACTAGGCAATTTTATAATCTTAACTTGTACTGCTCACAAAAAGTATTAACTACGATCTACTACGGTATTGTTCACTCAAAGCTTCAGTATGGGATAACTTGTTGGGTGGGACTTATTTGAACAAGATCAATCCACTTCTTGTTTTGCAAAAGCATATTGTGCGTATTATTTGTAGGAAAGTTGAAGCCGTAAACAATTTTAAATATTTGGGTGTTATAATTGATCAAAATATGAATTGGTCCAACCATATCACAACTATGAAACAATATCTACGTTCTTCCATTCGTAGCTTTTATCATCTTAGTAAATTTTGCGATAAAAGAACATTAACAGCTGCCTATTTTGGTATATTCCATTCAAAACTCCAATACGGTATAAGCTGCTGGGGCGGCGCTTACCTTGCAAAAATGCATCCTCTGATCGTTTTGCAAAAGTGTATTATTAGAAAGATTTGTAATGTTAACCGCTTTACCCACTCTATAGTACTCTTTAGATCTTTGAAAATCCTGCCAGTCAGACATCTGTACTATTTTAAAGTTTCTAAAATATTCTTTTTAAGAGGTGGCTATATGCAAAGTCCTATATACGATGTCCGTACTCTGCGAAGCAATGTAGGCAATTATGTGACGGTTCCCATTTTTCGTACCACCCATTATAGAAACTTTTACTCCATTGTGTCGTGCAAACTTTTCAATATGTTTCCTGCAGCTTTTCGCAATATAAGAATACTTTGTTAATTTTTAAAAAAAGGAAAAATATGGCTTTTAAATTTTGACCATAATCAAATTGAAGTTTTGCTGCCCTATGTTGAATAGTATATTATAGTATAGTAGTAGAATATATTATTGTATATTATTGTATTCCAAAATTTTTTTTGTATCTTCCATCTTTTCTATTTCTCTTTTATGTACTTACTTGTAATAATTAAACTTGAAGAACCCCCCTAAATATTGTTTACCCCACTTAAAACTTAAAACTTGAATTTGTATTTATGAAGTGACATTAAACACTATTTGAATTCTAAATAAAAATGTCACTAACTATTCTTTTTATAATATTATAATTTTGTAGAAATAATTTAAGCAACAATTATATATTATTATAATAAGAATAATTTTAATAAATAAATAAATCGCTATCACAAAAGTTTTATTTTGTTCTTGGAACTAAAAGTTCTTCCACTACGGCATCTCTACTATTTTAAAGTTCTAATAGTATTTTTTATTATGAGATGCTATCTTGCAGTTAGAAGAAACTCTCTGCATAATTTACGTGTAAATTTCGTCAATTTGATCAATATTTGTATTTTGTATTTTTGTATTTTGTATTTTATTCATGTCATATATCATAAACTTAGAACTATTTACAATGATTATTGAATATTCGTGTTCATTCTTTAACTTAGAAGTTATTGGTGAATGACACATCAAGATAAATATTTCATTTGTTATTAGATGTGGGGTGACAATCAAATATTAATTTAATTCAGATTTTAAAATTAGATGAAGAAATGGGGGAAAAAATCTAAAATTTAATTGATATTTATAAATCATAAACGTAACAATTCATTAATAATGAGAATACAATTTCATTTCATATTACTAAAATTTTGTGCTGTTGATGAGATAAATGATTGAAACAAAGGATTCAATAAATTCATAGCTTAACGTGAATAACCAGTCTGTAACCTTTTTGGTGAAATGTGAAAAACGTAACGTATCTCTTACAAATAAAGGCAATTTATTAAAAAATATTTTGAGCCGCATAATGTGTAAAAATGTGTAAAATGTGTTTTATGTGCGAAAGGTACATTTATTAAGTGCATATTGTTTACACGTAGATTGTACATTTTAATATTCCTTGTTTTGGATTGTGTGTTTGTGTATTTATGCTAATGTGTATATTTAAATATTAATTTAATTGTGTTTTTGATATGATGTTAGTATGTGTTGTGTACTCAGCCTTTGTGGTAACCTCCCAAACCAATGTGTGTTATGTGTTATGTGTATTGAGTTACATAAATAAAAAAATATACGCCAGTTAAACGTTATAAAATTTATTTTGCCAACCGAACTCGTTGACGATCAAAGAACTAATAACTCCAGCATCACAAAATACAAAAAATTCAATTATGTTTAGCAGTAGCAGAAGCAGTTAGAGAAAAGTGGAGAGATTTAGAATTAACATTACTTGCATTGAGTGCAATGAGAACTCTGTTACAGAGAGCAAAAACGAAAGATAATACAAAAGGAATTCAAGAAATATGATTTAAAGGATAGCGTGCATTAGGGTAGATAGGGCTTTATACTTCAGAAGAACGACATCACCGATTTGTAGGTTCGGCTCCTGCTTTTGCCATTTTGGCCGTTGTTGCAAGGACGTAAGGTATTCGTTATGCCACTGTTTCCCAAAACCTTGGAGCATTGCCTGCAAAAGAGACCAATTAGAATGGATTGAAACAGAGCAAGGAACATTTGGTTGGGGAATTGCAGTATATGCCTCCCCTATCAAAAAGTGAGAAGGCGTAAGTTTTTTCATTTCATTTCATTTTAGTTCTGTATTCAAATATGTACAAAGTATGAATAATTACAAAAAAACAGAGCAAAATTTTTTAAATATAGCTAGTACATACAGAATAGTTAGTGACATCTTTATTTGAGAAAAATAGAGATGATGTCACATTGGATATATTTAACTTTGTGGGGTGTACAAAGGTGGATAAAAAGTAAAAGGATGAAGTTGAGACAACAGAATTATAGCAATTTAAGAAAGAAAGAAAAAGCAATCTGTAACAAGTGACAAGTGACAAAAGGGAAAACTAATAAAAATATATAAAAGAGGACAAATTCAAATAGTATCTACTACCGTTACTTAATCGAAATTAGCAAATAAGCAAATAAGCAATTCTTTTCTGTATCCCTAATAATATTAAACAAAGTGAATATTTTTTTGTCGGAAGCTACAGAACAAACGGGTGAACGGATTTTGACAATTTTTTTTTATTTATTAGGTTTTTATGAGGAGCATGTTCGTGCATTTAAAAATATTTGATTTTGATTCTGAAAGTCGAAGAAATTCAATAATTAGACTTTGAACACAAAAAAAGTGAACTTCTCCTTCGTCTATTTGAATGAAATTAATTCCATTTTTTAGATACCTAAAACGCCCATCTTTTAAGTCCAAAACTAAGTTTCTATTTGTTATATCAGCTAAGCAATGTTAACAAATCCTTTGCGAAATTCCTTTTTTATCAATTTGTTTATTGACCAAGATTTTCAAATCGATCTCAGTGGTGGTTTCTTCTTTAGTTTTCTTTCAAGGTATATTCGTATTTTTTGAGAGAGCGGAAGGGTGCTAGTAATTATATATATTTTTTTTACTATGCAGTATAGCGTAAAAGCGTTATGATTTCATCATGGTTGAATCCAAAGAGCCAAATTTTCGTTAGTTTTGTAAACGTGCGGGAATTTCTTACGGACCGAATTTCAAACGGTAAGGAGTTAAAAAGTTTGCGAGAAACAATGGAGTAGAAGTTTCTGTAGCTTGTTGTGCGAAACGAATGCAAATTCACAACGAAGTTCGAATAGCTTCGTAAGCAGCGAAAGTCAGAAATCGGACTTTCCAGGTACCCGCCTCTCATAAAAAAGACTTTAAGAACTTTGAAAAAATATAAATGTCGCAAAGGAAGAATATTTAATGACCTAAACAGGTCCATAGTGTGAGCTAAACGACGAGAACTGCAAACTTTACGTATAGCAGATTTTTGAATAACTGTTAATTGCTGAAGCTTATTAAAATAAGCCCCATCCCAACTGCAGAGACCATATTGCAATCTTGAATGGAATAAGCCATAATAGACCATTTTCATTGTGTCAGAAGAGCAGTACTTTCTTAGACGATAAAAACAGCGAGTAGAGGAAAGAAGATATTTTTTCAAAAGAGAAATGTGCGTGGACCAGTTCTGATTTTGGTCAATAGTAACACCAAGGTACTTAAAACTATCAACGCTTTCAATTTTGAAGCATATAGGACTGCAATCTGCCTTACTATTGAATGATGGGTCATTTTGGAAACTGCAGATGTTGTTCGTCAGCTTATGACTAGCACAATCATGGGAGTGAAAAACTATTTCTGAGTCGGGAAACTCCTGTTCAGTTAGACTGAAATACATCAGTTTAGTTTTGCTACTAACAATAAGCCTATTTCCTGCAAACCAGCTTCTTAGTAAAGATACGTCATGGTTTATATTAGATATTAAATCTAACGGACTGACTGAACAATATCTACTAAATTGAGACCAATATTCTTTAGAACCAAATTCGAGATCTCATTACTACCACACGAATTAGAGTTAGGCAGAGAATTAATAGTTTTTAGTAATTCAAATCCTGTGATAGGCTCAAAAGCGAAGCTGTTTCCGAAGCTATTACATGTAGTAACAGACTTAGTACAACAATTACATGAAGTTTGCGACCTATCTGAAAAAGAGGATTCTCCAATGGAGGCAAAGTAATTGATAAACTCGTTGGCTATTTCTAAAGGATTCAAAATGTCAGTACCTCCGATATTCAGTACGATAGGATTAGTGTTAGTAACTTTTCTACTAATAATACTGTTAACGACTTGCCACTCCTTCTTAAGATTTCCATTTTCCTTTAGTATTTTTGAACGATAATACATATCCCTCGCATTAATCACTTCCTTATTCACTTTTTTACATAAATTTCTGAAGCGACTTTTTAAGCTATTATTCATTGGATGTTTCCAACATTTTTTTCTTAATTTGTGTTTAGTATTTATTTTTTTGATAAGGGAGTGAGTTATCCAGGGTTTGAGACGATATTCTGATTTTTTTACGTGATAAGGTAAAGGTAGAAGAAATAATGTGAATTTTTAAAACATTAAGAAAAATTTCATAAGCTATAGAAGCATTTTGTGCCACATAGACACTATCCCAACTTTCATATAGAAGCTTATTGTTTAATACAAGAAAATTTATTTTATTATAAGGGTTGGTGAAGAATCATATTATGACCTACTACATTTAATGTTTTCAAAAAAGATTCCTGTCATACAATGATCAGTTATATTAAGATCCATGTTGATTCCAGCAAGCTGATCAACAGCAAAATTCTCGAGAAGAGCAAAAACATGGTCGAGGCAGGTGCCAGCAGTTGGCCTGGTAGGTTCTTCAATGAGGGAAAAGAATCCGTGTTCAGCCATGAGTGTTTGATACGAATCAGAAACCGAGTTAGAAACTAAAATATCTAAGTTAAGGTCACCTAATATGATAAGATTTCCAGATCGTTCATTTGCCAAAAAGATTGAAAATTCATCTAAAAAGCATGTAGGTGATAATGAATGAAGTCTGTATACACAGACAAAACAAAATACTTCATTTTGGATATTGCAACACACTTTGATGACATCCGCGCTTCTTAGCTTAAAAACATTAATAACAGGCTCATACAAGTTTGAAACAAAAACTCCCACTCCACCGGCAGCGTACGTATCATTAGGATTTGGAAAAAAAGTGTAATTAGGAATAAGATAACCGTCAACTTCGCATGAATAAATCCAAATTTCAGAGACAAATATTATATCTGGCAGGTTGACAAAAGTTTCTAGATGACAATCAGTAAATCAAAGTTTTGACGCAAACTGCGACTATTTTGATGTACAACGAAAAAAGAATTGCTACAGCTATAAATTCTATCGGAATTATATCTAATGGTTCTTATAGTGAGGCTATCGCGCACAGGATCAAAGTACTCATTCATATCATTGCCCATGAAGAGCAGTTAAATCTTCAAAAGATCTTATGACAACAACCTCACTATTATCAGATTTCCTCATTAAAATATGAGAGTTTCTGAACCACACATATTTGAATTTATTCTCCCTCTTACATCTTTTAGCTGCCTTAAATAAAGCTTTAGAATACTTAGTTAAGCTATCATTAATGAAAATATTTAAAATATTTAAACTACTACTACTACTACCAGCAATAAAGAGCGATGAGTTCAGTTTCTCCTTGCATTTTTTTAGCTTTCCATCACTTTCCGCTTGGCATTGAGTGAAGAGAAATGCACACAGAGAATACCACCGTGCTCATTTGATGTTGTAGTTGTACTCGTGTCGTATGTTTAACATTGGTATAGTCCGTCCCAAAAAAGAAGAAAGATCCCAACATGCGCAGTAGCAATTTATTTAAGGGAAATTTTCTCTTTTAAGGTATTTTTGATCGCATGAAATTGTTAATGCTTTTCTCTACTTTATCTTTTTTGTAGCGATATTGGAAAACGTAATTGTGCGTGCCTATGCACAAAGTACAACGGAAATTCCATTTCAACCCTTTTTAATAGTTTCTCAAAACTCTGGCTCCCATTACTAAACACATATTTTGAGAAGTGCAAAACCCAGCAAATTTCCCTTTTCTTTGGGGTGGGTAAATGTGTATCTATTGCATGCGCCAACGACGGTTCTGTGTGGACAATCAGTCATGCCTCGATCGTCGATCGAGAGAGATGTTTTCGCAAGCAGGGGTATGCTTGTTGTATGAAATGCGCACACATTTTTTTTAGCTGTAGTTTTTGTTGGAAAAGTAGTTTTGCTTTCTCTAAGAGAATAAAATCCCTGATGTGAAGAGACCTGCGCAAGATATTTTCAGGTACTTTGGGACAGGCTATACCTTGCTTAACATAACATTTCTGTATGTCATCAGTCGAAACAGATATATCCAAAGCCTTTTCAAAGATCACATTTAATCTCTCTCTTGCATTTGCACTATTTAAGTTAGGAACACCAATAATTTCAACAACATTCTCCAGTTGCTTCTGTTCTCTCCAGTTCACCCTGCCCTCCAAACTCGCCACCTTCATACGCAACGTTTGGTTTTCCTCTTTCAGCTGCTGTATTGTGCTGAGAAAATCACTGTAAATTTAATGTAAGTGCTTCTGAGTCGGTTTCGGATGTTTGCCACATTGGGTGGGAGTTAAGTAAAGCTTCAATTTTGGTTAGAAGCGTGTACATTTCCTCGTATGTGAGCTTGTGGTTACCTATGACGCGTTTTAGGTGCATCTTAACAGATTTAACACCTGATTCCCACAAGCCACCAAAATGTGGAGAAGAAGGTGGAATAAATTTCCACTGGATGTTGTCCTTTGACAAATGGTCGATGATAATGCTGTTGTGCTGCTGACTGCATAGAAGGCTATGCAGTTCACTAATAATCAGTTTAGCTGTACGAAAATTGGTGCCATTGTCGCTCCATATCTCACATGGCTTACCGCGACGGGCCACAAAGCGATCCAAGGTGAGGAGAAACGCGTTTGAGGACAAATCACCAACAAGCTCCAGGTGTATGGCCTTTGTCACGAAACATACAAAGAGCGCTATGTATGCCTTCACGAATTTGGGGTTCCTTCCTCGACTTAGACGTAGGTCCAGCGTAATCGCAGCCACTTCTGCTGAATGGACGTGAATAGCGAATGCGTTCGGCCGGAAGATTCCCCATAAACTGACTAGCCGACGATCGACGATAACGAAAGCAGATAACACATTCATGCACTACCTTTCGTGCGAGATTTCTACATCCAAGTAGGTATATAGAACCGTTGTTTTATTAACGCGAATAAAAGCGATGATCCAGCGTGTAGGTGTTGTTTGTGTGTGTGCTCGGCTATGAGTTTTGCGATTGGATGTGAATTGCATAATATGATAGGGTGCTTTTCAGAGTAGGTTAAAGTTGAGTGCTCTAAGCGCCCACCAACTCAGAGTATGCCATCAGAATCAATAAAGGGACTCAAACAGAGGAGTCTATTTTTTGAAGGTAGTGTCCTTTTGCCCTTGAGAGCAGCGATCTCTTCTTGAAAAGTTAAAGACTGAGCAATCCTTATCAGTTGGGTCGTTGCGTAAGATATTTCGTTAGACGATATAGGTCCATGCCTTCGAGACAGTTTGCTTGGAAAACAATTATTGTGGAAACGAAATAAATAGGCAACAACACGTATACATTTAAGCCAGCTAGAGTATTTAAACAGAATGTTTGTTAAGTCCTTTTGCGATGATGTAGTTACATGAAAAACCTGTGCGTTGAATGCCTTCCGTTCTTCGAGTTGAGTAGCATCAATATCTTGCGTGTTGACAGTAGACATCTTCCATTGTTCTCTGCGCTTTCCCAGCCACACCGGTTCCTTCCATAGATCTGATTCTGCCAACATAGATGGTGAAATTCCTCGTGTGGCAACATCAGCAGGATTAGATGCGGATCGAACGTGACTCCAAGATTTTGCGGGGATCGATGTAAGTATTTCTGATGTTCTGTTACCTACGAAAACTGACCATTTCTTTGGTGGTGCTGCGAGCGAATGTAGCACAATAGACGAATCTGTCCAGGCATATATCCGAGCCTCTGGTTCCTGTAAAGAATTCTTAATTTTGTTTATTAGGCGAGTTAGTAGTAAAGCTCCGCAGAGTTCAAGCCTTGGGAGTGCTAGAACCTTAAGAGGAGCCACCTTTGTTTTGGCTGCAACTAGTGTTACGACGATAGAGTTGTCCGAAAAAGAAAAAGAAAAGAAAAGAAGTGTCACAAAATCCGTGTAGTTCCCATGACTCCTTGTTGTGAAGTATTAGTCGGGGAATGGACACTGATTTGATGAGGGGCAATTCTTTTTTAATGGTGATCCACTGCTGTGCTAGATTTTCATGCACTTCCTCGTCCCATTGAAGTTGTTTTCGCCAAAGCTCCTGAAACATTATTTTTATCGCGATGACAACGGGCGAGAGAAATCCTAGAGGATCAAAAATGGGAGACGCGTCAAATAAATTTCGTCGTTTTGTGCAAGTGTTTGAGGTGGATAATTGGACCTTATGGGTAAAACAGTCGCGCGAAGGACACCATTGTAGCCCAAGAATTTTGACCGAATTGGATTCCTTAAAGTCGATTGGTGAAAGTTCCCGTTGATCTTCAGGTAGCGAAATTAGAAGAAGCCGGCAGATTTTAAGACGTCAACCAATTCCGTACGAAGTGCAATGACCTCATCAATGTCATCTGCACCTGTTATGACGTCATCGACGTAAAAATTATTCATGATTGTTGCAGATGCACGAGGATGTGAAATAGCCGAGTCTGCAGCCAACTGCTGTAAGACTCGAACTGCGAGGAATGGGGCAGCCGATGTACCATATATGTAACTGTGAGAAGTCGATAATGACGTAATATGTCTTCTGGTGTCTCACGCCAAAGAATCCTCTGGAAGTTAGTATGGCCGCGTAGAACCCAGACTTGCCTATACATCTTCTCAATGTCTCCTGTGATTAAATACTTATGCCGCCGAGATCGCAAGCAAATTGAGAATATATCATGTTGAATAGTTGGGCCAACAAGTAACGTTTCATTTAATGACATTGAGTTATGGGACTTCGCGGATGCATCAAATACTACCCGTATCTTGGTCGTACTACTGTCGCATTTAAACACGGCATGGTGCGGAAGATAATAGCAGGGTTGATTTGTGGTTTGATTTACTTAACTGGGCGGAATTTCTTCCATATGCCCAAGTGACAAATACTCCTGCATGAAGGCAGAATATTGAGCCCTTAGATCGCTGTTTGAACTAAGTCTACGCTAAATTGAATGGAAACGTTTTAGTGCGGCGTCAAAGGACTTTCCAAAGTTGAGCTCGACTGATGGTTTAAAAGGCAACTGCACCTCGTATTTACCATCTTGGCGACGAATATGGGTTTCGGTAAAGTGTTCCTCAGCAAGCTGCTCTTCAAGGGAAGGTGGTGGTTTTTTCGAGATGTCCTCTAACTTCCAAAATAGCTCCAGATCAAACTCCTGGTCTTGATCTAAACGAGTGCAGTGAGCGTTTACCTCAGAAATCGGGGACGAAAGTTGCGAATCGCTTCCTGCTATTATCCACCCAAAAAAAGTTGGAATTGATATTAAGCCTCCTCGAGACTCTGTTTTCCCTGCTCCCCTTATGATACTGAAGAACTTGTCAGCACCTAGCAGAATGTCGATGGGACCAGGTGAGTAGAAATGAGGATCAGCCAAATCGACAGGAAACTTGTTGGTTGGTATGTGATCAAGGGCGAAAGAAGGAAGATTGGACGAAATCTTTGGCAAAACGTAGCAGTTAGCTTCAACGTATTCCGAATTATGGAGAGAGTTGATTTTAAGGGTAATTAATCCGGTAGTTACTCCAGCTGATGATGGAGGCGATTCCTAGTATCGTAACACGAGAACGTTTGCGAGGCAATCCCAAGCTTTGAGCAACTTGCTCGGTTACGAACGATGCTTGTGATCCTGAGTCGAGAAGGATCCGAACAATTTGATTAAAACCTTGCTTATTCTGTATCTGTGCCAGCGCGGTGGGTAATATAGTTGAGAACCGACGTTTGGATTCTATGGCTTGGGTTGAGAGAACGGGAGGTTCGGAATATTGCTGGACAGCTTCTACTTGTGAGGTGGTATCGATTTCTTGCGTCTGTAGGATGCACCAGCGTATTATGTCGCGAATTGCACTGCCGACAGCGAAAGTTCGAACGGCATCTATTAGATGCATGCCCTTGACGCAGGCAATTGAAGCAAAGAGATTTGTTTTTAACAAACTCACGACGCTCTGAAATTGAAAGGGATTTGAATGGTTCGCAGTGTGAAAGAATGTGTTCTCCACTGCATTTTGGGCATGTTTGTGAAGGTTCAACTAAGTGTGACCGAACCACAGCTGTGACCTTACTGCGGGTTTGGTTTGATCGAGTAGAAGCTGAGAGACAGGATTCAAGACAAGTGCAACGGTTTCGTAAATATTCGATTAGTTCATCAATGGTACAGTCAGTGTTAGAAACCACTTCTTCAGCCCAAGCTTGCCTTGTATCGTGGTCTAGCTTTTGTGTCAAGAGATAAATGAGCCATGGATCGCGTTCATTGGAATCTAATGCATTGAGTCCCCGGATGGCCTCATCTGCTCCATCAGAAATTTTGCGAAGTGTATGAATGTTCGGTGTACTGCACGAAGGTAGCGATAAAAATGATTGAATGAACGATAGAACAATTAGATTTTCCCTATCGTAGCGTTTTTCTAAACGGTCCCACGCCTCTTCGTAGTTCTGCTCTGAACACGGAACGTGTTTAATAAGGTTCGCTGCATCGCCACGAAGGAACGATTTAAGGTAATGCATCTTTTGGGTACACGTGATGGTTGAATTTGAATGAACCGCTGCGAGAAATAAATCACGAAAAGCGGGCCAGTCTTTATAATCCCCCGTAAAATGAGGAATTGTAATTTTGGGCAAATGAACCGAATTTGGATGGTTTGAAGTGGTTTGCTTTGAGGACGCAACACTTTTTGCATCTTCAACATTCTCAGCTGGCTCCTCCCGCAGACGATTTATCGCGTCAGAAAGAATCGAATGTGCGCGAAAATATTTTTTTTCATATTCAGAAAACTCCGGTTCACGGTCGACGTAATCTGGATGGTCTATGTAATTCAAGAGCTCATTTTGCAAACTAACAAATTCTTGGAATGCTTCATCAAGTTTTTTTATACGAAACTCGATCGTTGATAGTGACGTATTTGCCTCAATGGTATCAGCAAATGATGCCAACGTTGTGATGCAACCTTTAGCACGACCGCGTTTTGCCACTACCTTGTTCATTTTGTAATTTAGTCTATGTGGCTATATTATTGCTCCACAAAAATAAATTAAATTGCTTTAGAAAAACAAGAACGCAAATGAGCAAACGGTAGATAACTGAAATTTCCCGATCCGATAAAGACGCGTGATCTAACAGCTCTTATATATTTAGGTAGATATATAAATAACTTGATAGTTACTGTTCGTCACCTTGCTTCAAACGATTAATGTATGTCTCTCAATATAACCGACACTTGTATTTTGTCATACATGCAAAAAAAAAAATTCTTTGGGGAAGTTTATAGGCTTTCTATAACTGTTATGTAAAAATCGTACAACAGTTTTTATGCATTATAAATTAACCGGCGAAATGTTCATGTAACCGCGTGTTCTTTAGCTGTACTTATATATGTAGGTTTCTACTTGCACCGATATGTCTAATAGCAGTAGATAAATGGTATATGGGCGAAGAAAGGCAAATTTAGCACCTCACTAATTAAAATGTTTTATCCGGCTCGAAGGACCAATAAATGTTTTGGATTGTGTGTATTTATGTTAATGTGTATTTAAATATTAATTTAATTGTGTATTTGATATGATGTTAGTATGTGTTGTGTACTCAGCCTTTGTGGTAATCTCCCAAACCAATGTGTGTTATGTGTTATGTGTATTGATTTACATAAATAAAAAAATATACGCCAGTTTAACGTTATAAAATTTATTTTGCCAACCGAACTCGTTGACGATCAAAGAACTAATAACTCCAGCATCACAAAATACAAAAAATTCAATTATGTTTAGCAGTAGCAAAAGCAGTTAGAGAAAAGTGGAGAGATTTAGAATTAACATTACTTGCATTGAGTACAATGAGAACTCTGTTACAGAGAGCAAAAACGAAAGATAATACAAAAGGAATTCAAGAAATATGATTTAAAGGATGGCGTGCATTAGGGTAGATAGGGCTTTATACAAATATGAAAATAATAAATTGATGTTTTTGATTGTTCATAATGCAGCTAGTATAATCCAAGACATTCCTACTAGGAATATTTCCGCTCTACTTAAAGAATTCTTTTAAAACTTTAAAAACATGATTTATATCTTTATATATATAATTCTACTGTACTATTTTGAATTTGAATAAATGTTTTTTGTATGAGTTTGGGTGGTGCCCTGGATGGTTTAGAAGCCGATTGGTCAACATTGGACAAAGGGGCGTGGTACCGCCCATACAAAAATTACATTCAAAATCGTATATCTTGAAAACCACTGAATCGATCGAGTTCAAATTTACACATAAGCTTAGGTATTAGCCCAGGAGTATTCCTGTGATGATTGGTCAAAATTGGACAAAGGGGTGTGGAACCGCCCATACAAAAAATACATTCAAAATCTTATATCTCGAAAACCACCGAATAGATCGAGTTCAAATTTACACATAATCTTAGGTATTAGCCCAGGAGTATTCCTGTGAAGATTGGTCAAAATTGGACAAAGGGGCGTGGCACTGCCCATACAAAAATTATATCCAAAAATCTTATATGTATTTCAAAACCAACTAAATCGTGACTGCGAGTTATTAGGTAAAATACACAATTGATATATTTATTTGGAATAAACCTATAAGACAAAAGAAGTTGAAACAATATCACACTCCACTGTTCATACGGAACATACAAACACAGTGCCCCAAAAATCGATGCATTATTAAAAAACAAAATTCTAAAAAACACGCCTTTTTGTACGGAGCCTTTTATTATTTTCGGTGTCGCATTTCAGTGAATATTAAGTGTATTATATTCACATATACATACAACAATGCCACGTCTCCGGAAACGAGGAGGAAATATTGGTCGACGTACTCCGAATTCACAAATAGTCCAGAACCGTCGGTTAAATAGATCGGCAGAAGATAAATTGGCGGACAATGAAGATTTAAGAAACCGGACTGTAATCAAACGTGTAAATGAAAATTAAGAGCAACGTCTTGGAGCCAATGCATTAAGACAAAGACTGGCCCGTCAAAGAGTCACCGATACATTCAGAACACGTGAACAACAGCGTTTGCAAGTGTATCGCGCATTGACACGTGCATCACTTCTTCACCTGGCGTTTAAATATGAGTCGGACATCGACTATTCGTCACATTCACAAATTGTAATCGGTGCTATGAACAAACAATGCCAACACTGTCATGCACTCAAATACAAAGGTGAAATTATTATCTGGGATGAATGCACTACGGCACACAAGCATTCACTTGAAGCTCTCGATAGAATGATGAAAGATCTAAATAATAGCACCAGGCTTTTCGGTGGTGTTTTACTGTTGCTGTCCGGTGATTTTAGACAGACATTGCCGGTCATTCCACGCGCTACATATGTGGACGAAATTAACGCATGTATAAAACGATCATATCTATGGCGAAATATCTGTACATTACGTCTTAACACAAATATAAGAGTTCAACTGCAAAACGATCCACTGGCACTATCATTCTCCGAGCAATTGCTCAACATTGGAAATGGAGCAATATCATTGCATGGAGACACACAATGCATCAAATTGCCGAAAAACTTCTGCAACATGGTAAATACAAAAGATGCTTTGATTGAAAGCATATTTCCCTACTTACAAGCTAATTATATTAATTATACGTGGCTTGAAAAAGCATGCAGGACAACATCTGTCGGGTCCGCTAGTTAATATATGCTAATTTATAAAAGTATATATTAATATTTATATTGGCAGAATATGCAACTCTTTGAATAAAGGCCAACTTCGAGCTAGACGATTTTGATTTAAAATAATTCGTATTGAATGTTTTTGTGCCGTTAATAAGGGTCTCATAGTATTGGTATAAGAACCTCCCCACTTGTTATGCCGTATTGCAACCTCGAGTGAGCAAGACCATAGTAAATACTTGTTAAAACTTTCTGAGAATAAAAAGGCTTTAATAAATACATTTTACGTGGTACCAATAACATATAATTTTAATTCGTTTGAATATGATTTTTCCAAATTAAATTGAAATCAATTACTACACCTAAATATTTAAAATGTTGAACCGATTCGATTTTGATGCAATGTTCAGTGCAATGCGCACCGCCTACAAAATTATCTTTTCCACACTTATGTATAGGTAAGGAAAACTGTTTGCAATCGTGAGAGTGAAACCATAAATTAAAATCATTCAGGCTATTTTCAGATACCTTAAAACACATCAGTTTAGTTTTCTCGCTGATAATCAATTTATGATAAGTAAACCACAATCGTAAGATTTCAAGATCTTCATTTATCTTTACTATACTTTCGAAAATAGTTTTAGATTCGTACGTAAAAACTATGTCATCCGCAAAAGCAGTTGAAGTACCATTTAACTTGAGTTTGAAAATAGAATTTATGTATATCAAGAAAAACAGAGGGCCAAGAACAGATCCCTGAGAAACACCATTCTTTAATTGTCTTGGTTCACTTGAGATCCCTTCAATAATGACACTTTGTGTTCTATTAATTAAATAAGAATTTAGCCAATTGAAAATGTTGCCACGAAAACCAACTTTATAGAGTTTAGCTAGCAAAATATCGTGGTTGACCAGATCAAAGGCTTTTGTCATATCAATAAATAGTCCAATAGTTGATTTATTGTTATTTAAACTTCCATAAAGCTGACTACACACCCGTAAGATGGCGTCCTCAGTTGACAAACCTGCTCTAAAACCAAATTGATTGTTACAAAAGAAGTTAAACTTATTCAAAAATGAGACAATTCGAACCTTGATTAACTTTTCAAAAATTTTGGAAAATGTCGAAAGTAGTGATATTGGCCTGTAACTCGAAACATTTTTTCTATTCCCTTTTTTGAAAAGGGGTAGAACTTCAGCACATTTTAGATGGTCAGGAAAACAACCCTTATTTACACTTTTATTAAAGAGGAAGGACAATATATCAACCACATACCAGGAAACATTTTTTAATAAACTGCTTGAAACAGCATCACTTGTGCAAGAAGTTTGATTTTTTAGGTACGAAATAGCATTGTGAACTTCTATGGGTGTAATCGCATCAAACACAAAACTGTTTTATTGAACATCCTCCACAAAAATGCCTGAAGAAGAGCTGCTCTCGAGGCTTAAACGGCTACACAGACAGTTTACTGACAGAAACGATCCTGAGTTAAGGACACTGAAGTCAATGATCAAAAACTTGAAACAGTTGATCACCGAGAATTACAGAAAATCTGTAAGTTTGTATTGGGGCAATAAAATTCGGGCTATAAAAACCAGTAGTCCGAGTATGTTCCCACAAATAAATAAACTGTTCAGGCGGAAGGATCATAACGACATTTCATTTGTCCGAATACCTCAGACGAACGAAAACAGACAGACATTACTGACGGCTGGTATAATTCCGGAAAGTGCTGAATCGAACGACGGTTTTTTCGTGGTCGAAGACCCGCAGGAGAGGGTGGATCTGATGGGAGCTTTCTTTGAGACTGTGTATACGGTGAACAATCCTGTTCGCTGTAACCGCGATCTCGAGGAGAGAGCCTTTCTCAACCACTTTTACCTGAGGACCGAAATTCAAAATTGGCGATCCGAGAACAACGGTTTCACCAGGTTCAATGACGAAAACCGTGCAAATGGCACAATCGCTGATGAAAATTCTCATCTGTTCGTGAGAAAAGATGAACTATGGTGCATCTTTGAGTCACTAAAGAGTAAAAAGTCGGCGAGAGTTGACGGTGTCCCAAACGTCGTATTAAGACACCTGCCACTAGAGGCGATAGACATATTCACCACGCTGCTTAATAATTCGCTGAATAATGCATATTATCCGGTGCATTGGAAGACAGCGGTGGTACACCCTTTCCCCAAAAAGGATAAGGACAAAATAAACCCTGCTAATATTCGCTCAATTAGTTTACTCCCGAATGTTAGCAAGGTATTCGAAAAAGTTGTCAATAGATCTCTTTTAAGATGGGTTGAAGAAAACAAAATAATTCCGGAAAATCAGTTTGGCTGTAGAGCGGGGCATGACACTATTCATGCCGCGTCGAAACTGGTCTCCGACATACAGTGGAACAAAAGCAAGAACCAGTGCACGGGTGCCTGCCTGGTTGACTTTGAGAAGGCCTTCGATACCGTATGGTTGGAGGGGCTTTTCTATAAGTTGACCAGATTGGGCATCCAAAAGCCATTGCTATATATGATTTATGACATGCTTATGGGAAAGAAGTTCGTTGTCAAATCTGGCAACGTGACTTCGAGCAGGGTCTTCGAAATTAAAAACGGCTTACAACAGGGAGCGGTGAATTCTCCGATCCTATTTAATATTTACACAAGCGATCTGGTGGGTTCCCTCAGACATGCTATAGCGTACGCAGACGATTTGGTGGCGTACAGGTCAGGTCCTAAAATCGAGGTCATCAACGTGCTTTTGCAAAGAGGTATTGTGATGATTGGAAGTTGAAAATCAATTTCCAAAAATCAGAAACAATCCTGTTCAGAACTCCATTGGCTGGGGCCTCTAGGGAGACTGTTTCGCAGCAGTCAACTTAACGCCAGGGTGAAGGTCATTTGCCCTTATAAGGCCGATCATCGCTTATGGTTGTCCCATGTGGTTCAATATAGCGCCGTATTATATGGAAAAGATTCGGGTGTTTGAGAGGCAATGTCTCAGGGCCTGTGTAGGGTTGTATAGAACTCCCGAATCTGAGAACATGCATTATTATCCCAACAAGACCCTATACAATGGGGCTCGACTGAATAGGATTGACAATTTCCTAATTAAGGCGATTCGGAGGCACATTGCAAGGGCGATGGCCAGCGATAATAGCCTGATCTCAGGGGCTTACTACCCCAATATAATGTACCACGAGCGTACGCTACGGTCTGGCTTTGTCCCGCCTGAGGCATTTCTTCATGCAGACATGAAAGGGTTAGTGCAGACAAGGGATGGTGTGCCGGTAATTTACCGCAGCCACCGCGGCGCGAGGGATAAGCGGCTCATCCACGATGGGTACGCCGCCAATGCTCAGGAGCTCCTCCGATTTAGTACCGCAATTGCGGATCGGGACATTGAAGATACTGAAAAGCAATTCACCGAATTTTGGGGTGAGGGTAGATACGCTCTCCCGGGCCGGTGCGCTACTTATGTAGCATCCTCCTAGTTTTAAGCTAGTATTAAGTTAGTTAGGTTAGATAAGGGGGTCTGTGGGAGGGGCCGAGCTCGGCAATATGACGAGTGCCTCCGGGACTTGACCGACGCTTATGGCCTCGCTCGAGTCCCGGCGGCGCAGAAGAACCCAGTTGGCGACTGCCAGTCACCCATGGACGCGATCAGGATGGTGACCAATCCTTAAGATTGCTCACTATTCTGATTATAGGTAACGTAGGTTAAGTAGATAAGGTAGTTTTAAGTAGTTTTAACTAGTTTTAAGTAGCTTTAAGGAAAACAAAATAATAAAGATTTCAAGTTTTTAAATTAAAAGTTTCTTGAAAAACAAAAAACAAAAAATATTAAATACATAGATAGATTTAATGCCGAAAGGCAATAGTTTTAATCATAATGTTAAGTTTAGAGTGCTCGCTTGGAGCCAGTAAGCTAGAATAAAAATGTTAGTTTTAAATTAGATTTAATCGTTTTTTGTGTAGTATTAAGTTAATGAATGAATTAAATAAAAATGAATTGAAAACTGAACTGCCTGAAGAAGAGGAACAATTGCAATTTATACAAGGTTCGACAGCTGTTTTTTTATTATTATTATTTCATTTATTTAGCAAAAATTGCTAAATTAAATTAATTATATATGTGGAAACGTGCATTTTATGTAATTAGATAACAATCGTTTGAATCTTTGCAAGTTACATTCGTTTTTTAAGATTGTTGGTAATGAGTTATATAATTGACAGCCCTTGTACACAATGCTGTTTTGTGTGATAACATTCCGATAAGCGGGCATTCTGAAGTCATCACCGCTTCTTAGGCTATAGGGTTGTGAGTCCCTTATATATCGCAGATATTTCTTTAAATATAAAGGTAAAAGATCATATTTTATTTTGAAAATAAAAATTAATGCATTAAAATATATTCTTTGTTTTACATTTAACCACATTAGTGCATCCAACATCATTGTAATCGGGGTATATATATTACATTTTAAAATTATTCACATGGCTCTATTTTGCATACGCTGCAGCTTAAGAATCATGGAGTCACTTAAGAGATACAAAACTGACGAACAATATTCATAGTGAGGTTTTATCATAACATTATATATTTGTATTGCACTCATTATAGAAATCTTATTTCTAATTCTACCAAAGAAACCTATTTTTTTTTTTGCTATTTTTTTTTACAATGTATTCGACATGGGGGCTTAAGATTAATTTCGAGTCAATAACTACTCCTAGATATTTAATATTTTCAACCTGTTCAATTATCTCATTGTCTATAGTAATATTTATATTAACTCTGTGCTTAAGAACCATACATTTTGATATGCTGACATTTAGTTTAAGTTTGTTAGCCCTTAGCCATGTACTTAATCTTTGTAGGTCCTCTTGCATTCGTCGTACACATTCATCCAAGTTTTTCCCTGATATAAATGTAGGATAGACTTATTTATAACTTTGCCTAACAAACTTTGATTTACCCTAAAACTCAAACTTACCATTATGTAAATAGTATATAATCTAATTTTTTCACAAGCGTAAAAACAGTTGCAAATCGAAAAGAACAAAGTTAAGTCGCATCTCAAGTCAAGTCATCTCGTTTCATTTTTCCTTAATATTTTCCCCATTAACTTTTAACTATTTTTTGAAATAAACAATGAATTAAATGTTTTAAACTTTAAATGAAGTGTTTTTTCTTTACGTTTACCCCCCATACCCCCCCTACAAATGGTGTCAGAAGTTTTGCTGAAGTAGTGCCGCGTTGAACAAAAACCGAACAAAAAATCGTGTACTTGGTTTGCAATATGTATAAAAATTAAACAGAAATAGTGTTATGGTAAAGTAGGCATGCAATTAAAAGAAATTGAAAGCTATTAAATACAAGTGTGTAATAATTGAATATAAAAAAGAGGAAAAGTGAAAGAATATAAATTTAAAAACGAAAAGTGTATCATCTAAAAAGAAAAGTACAAAGAATATCCAAATATATAAGAAAATCCCAGTGAAGTTTAAAATAAAGTTATAAAAGAAAAGTTAAGAAATTATCTGCAAAAAAATAAAGTGATTTATACAAGTATATCATATAATATACTTTAGCCAGTAACGAAAGTTAAACGGAGTATATGTACATATGTGAAGTACATAACACAAACCGGTGAGATCGTTCGATTTTATTTGCACAACTAATACATATCCATGCACAAACACTCACACTTATATATATGCTTGCGTTGAGTGAAAGCTCGCAAATTATTTTGAGTTAAACTATCACTGCATGCTTACATTTATTTTATGCTCTCCTTTTTCCTCGCAAGAAGTACCTACAGTATACAAGTCTATGAATTTATTAATTTCGTTGGGGAGGTAACGTAGGTAAATGGATGATTTAAACAAATTAACTACAAAAGAGCTGCAAAGTTTATTAAAAGAAAAAGGACTACCGTCCTGGTATAATTTAAAGAAGGATTTAGTGGAAAGAATAATACTTAATTCAATTGTGGAAGAAGAAGAGGAAAAGTCAACAGACGGAGAAAACGAGGAGTCTGCGAAAAGCTTCGAGCAACCGATAATAGAAGATAAGATTACTTCGGACGTTGTTGTTGTTGTTAGGCCACCACCTGTTACTGCTGTTGTTAAAATGTCAGAATCAAATAATTTTGTTTTTAAAGATGTTGAGGAGTCATTAGATCAGTTCACCGGCGAAGCAGGGAAAAATTTTACACTCTGGCTAAAGGACTTCGAAGACATAGCTAATGTATGTAAATGGAATCCAATACAAAAGTACCTTTATGCAAGGCGTTTGTTGAGAGGAGCTGCGAAGCTGGCTGTAGAGTCAAAGAGTGGTATTTGCAGTTGGGATAATTTAAAAGACTTTTTGAAAACAGAATTTGATGACACTCCTTCCTGCATTAGTATTCATAAAACCCTACAATCTCGTAAAAAGAAGCCAACTGAGACGTATTTGGAGTATATGTATTCTATGAAGCAAATCGCGATGAAGGGAAATTTTGATGATGAGTCGTTAATATCATATATTGTGCAGGGTATTTTAGATAGTCCTTCTAACAAAACAGTTCTTTATGAAGCAGCAACTCTGGAAGAGCTCAAGAAAAAGATCTTTATTTACGAAAATATTAAAAGTCAGTCTAGTTCAAATCATTATCGTTATCAGAACTTTAGTAATACTCATGCTGCTAACACATCTTCTTCAATTACACCTAAAAACGTTCCAAATCAGAAACGGTGTAAAAATTGCGGCTCGCTTTCTCACCATCAAAGTGGATGCCCAAATAAAAGTAAAGGCACTAGATGTTTCTCATGTAACGAGTTTGGTCATATTGCTGTAGATTGCCCTATAAAGGACGCTAAGAAGCCAAGTAGCAGTCAAATGAATGTGAAGCGTATCAGTAAGCTGGATTATTGCGTAAAACTCATTGTTGCTGGGAAACAACATGATGCATTGGTTGACACAGGAGCAGACGTGTCTTTAATGAAGGAAAGCGCTTGGAGAAAGTTCGGGGCTGTTAAAATTGATGGATTGGGAGAATCTTTATTTGGATTTGGCGATTGCGGAGCGAAGCTTACATATGGTTCTTGTGTGATTACGGTTTTAATTGAAAATGATCCACATGACGTCAGATTCCATATTGTTCCGGATGAATGGATGTCAGACGTAATGATTCTAGGAAAGAATTTTTTGCAAAACGCCACTATCACTATTGAAAACGGTAGCATACAAGTAAAAAAGAAAGCTTTGAGGATCAATCTCGATGAAAACGACATTACGAGGATTGACGTGGTCAATTTAATTCAACGGGATGTTGAAGAAAACGTCAAACAAATACCTGATATTAAAATTCGTAAGGAAATCACCGAACTAATCAAAGCCTATGAGCCGAAGAAGATAGAAAAGTCTTGTGTTCAAATGCAAATAGTTCTTACTGATGAACAACCAGTATATCAAAAAGCTAGACGTTTGGCGCCTAGGGAAAGGGAAGATGTGAATGTTCAGATTGAGGAATGGCTACGAGAAGAAGTGATTCAGTATAGTAAATCCGATTTCGCAAGTCCAATCGTTTTAGTTAAAAAAAAAGATGGCTCAAACCGGCTATGCATAGATTATCGGAAGCTCAACACCAAAATTATAAAGGACCGCTATGCACTTCCGGTAATTGAGGATATTTTAGAAGAACTGTATGGAGCCCGAATTTTTACTACCTTAGACTTTAAAAATGGATTTTTTCACGTCGATATTCACGAAAATAGTCGAAAGTATACTTCATTTGTGACGCCAGATGGACAATATGAGTTCAGAAAAGTTCCTTTTGGTCTATGTAATTCTCCGTCCGTGTTCCAGAGATTTATAAATACAGTTTTTCAGCCGCTTGTACGAAAAGGACTTTTGCTTGTATATATGGATGATGTCGTAGTACCTTCCGCTACAAGGGAAGACAATTCAAAAAAGCTGAAAATGGTGCTAAATGTTGCCGCAGAAAACGGACTTATTATAAATTGGAAGAAGTGTAGTTTTGTAACACCATCAATTGAGTTCCTGGGTCACATTATTGAGAACGGGTTAATGAAACCGTCCACTGAAAAAATCGAAGCTGTGCAGAAATTTCCTAAACCGGATACGACAAAAAAGATACAGGCCTTTTTGGGTTTAACGGGATTGCTTAGACGATTCATTTCAGGCTACGCGGTAATCGCCAAGCCACTGTCGGATCTCCACACTCCACTCTGTTTTGGGCCTGATCAAATCATAGCGTTCAATACCTTAAAAGAAGCTCTTTGCAAAGATCCAATTTTAAAACTTTTCAACCCATCGCTGGATACAGAACTGCATACGGATGCAAGTAAGGTCGGATACGGAGGGGTATTGTTACAGCGCCATGATGACAATGCTCTTCACCCTGTTTTCTATGTTAGCTATAAAACATCACCAGCTGAGGCTAACTATTCCAGCTACGAACAAGAAGTTCTTGCTATTGTTAAGTGCTTAAAAAAGCTGAGAGTGTATCTTTTAGGCATTCAATTTAAAATATATACAGACTGCAAAGCGTTTACTGCAACAATGAAGAAAAAGGATCTTTGTACACGAATTGCCAGGTGGGCATTGTTCATTCAGGATTATAACTGCGAAGTTCTTCACAGATCTGGTTCAGCCATGAGACATGCGGATGCATTAAGCCGTTTTCCAGTTGTTATGAGGATTGAAGATGGTGTTCTTCATCGTATAAGAAAGGCTCAAGCAAGTGATGAGTTCTGTCAGCTGATTAGTACGATTTTGAAACACAAGGAGCACGAGAATTTCATCATGCGAAATGGTATTCTCTATAAATTTATCGAAGGCGACTATCTACTTGTTGTACCTAAGAGCTTACAAAAAGAAGTGCTGCGAAATATACACGAGCAAGGTCACATTAATGCAAAGAAAGTTGAGCTGTTGGCCAAGAAGGAGTACTGTATCCCAAAGATTTCGGGAAAAATTAAACAAATCATTTCCAATTGCATAGCTTGTATCCTCGCCGCGAAGAAAAGTGGAAAACAAGAATGCTTGCTGAATTCCATCGAAAAGTTCGATTGTTGGTCTTTTAGCAATAGGCAAAGGAGCAATTTTAATTGCTGGTCGAACATAGTCTCCAAATTTCGTTTTGATGGTTACAACTCTGCATTTCTTGTCGCTTCCAAGATGTGTTTTAAGAATACGACCAATGATCCACTTTGATGGAGGCAAATTGGGCTCCTTTAATAGGACGACATCGTCAACTTCGAGGTTAGGCTTCGGTGTTTGCCATTTAGGGCGTTGCTGCAAAGACGTTAGAAACTCGGTATGCCAATGTTTCCAAAAACCTTGTTGCATTGCCTGTAAAAGAGACCAATTAGTTGTTATTGAAACATTTGTAAGATCATCTGGTTAAGGAACAGCTGTGTATGCTTCTCCTATTAAAAAAATGAGCGGGTGTGAGGGCTACTGGCTCGATGTCAGATGTTTGCCATAATGGTCTCGAGTTCAGTAGAGCCTCTATTTTTGAGAGCAAGGTGTACATTTCTTCGTAGGTAAGTTAAGAGTCTCCTATTACTCTTCTAAGGTGCAATTTAACCGATCTTATGCCAGACTCCCACAAACCCCCAAAATGAGGCGAGGAGGGAGGAATAAATTTCCAATTGATGTTATCCCTTGATAAGTGGTCGGAGATAATGCTATGATGTTTTTGATTACAAAGATGTTGATATAACTCGTTCAATAATCGCTTGGCGCCATGAAAATTCGTCCCATTATCGCTCCAAATCTCGACAGGTTTTCCGCGACGGGCTGCAAAGCGATCTAAGGCCCAAAGAAATGCAGCTGAAGACAGATCGCCGACGAGTTCTATGTGTACTGCTTTTGTTACGAAACAAACGAACAAGGCGATATATGCCTTTTGGAATTTTGGATTCCTTCCACGATTTAGTCGCAGCGTAATTGGGCCTGCGTAATCGCAGCCGACTTTGCTGAAAGGACGCGAGTACCGAACGCGTTCACTGGGAAGACTTCCCATAAGTTGGTTTGTTGTTGTTTGCCTTTGTCGAAAACATATCACGCAATGATGAACAATCTTTCGGCATAAATTTCTGCCACCGAGGATGTAAAATGACTGTTTAGTTAGCGCGAATAGTAGAGACACACCCGCGTGTAAGTGCTTTTTATGTAAGTGTTCAACAATGAGCTTAGATATTGTATGAGACTTGCATAACAGAATAGGGTGCTTTTCAGAATATGTTAAATTCGAGTGTTCGATGCGACCGCCTACCCTAAGTACACCAAAAGAATCGATAAATGGGCTAAGAGACAACAATTTGCTTTTCGATTGTAGTTTTGAGTTCTGCTTTAGGGCTAAAATTTAATCCCGGAATAACGAATTTTGAGCAGATTTGACAAGTAGAGTTTTTGCTAGCGATAACTCCGCTGGTTGTAGCGCTTCAAATTGACGATCGTTTGAAGGTGTACGACAATTGTTGACGAAACGTATAACATAGGATATAACGCGTACCGATTTATACCAGCTCGATGAATTACATAATATGTTTTCAAACGTATTTAATGTGGTTGTGGTAGATATGAAAACCTGTGACGATGATGCCTTCCTCTCTTCCAGTTGATTAGAGTCGAAATCCTCCAAATTGTAGCATGGTGAAGGCCACTGACTTCTTTCTTCACTCAGCCATCGAGGTCCATTCCACCATATTTCCATTTTCGGTAATGTTGAGGGTAGTATTCCTCGGGTTGCCACATCCGCGGGATTAAAGGCAGAGCGGACGTGATTCCATAATTTGAATGGAATCGAATTGAGAATCTCCGATGTCCTGTTTCCTATAAATACCGACCATTTCTTTGGGGGTGCAGACAGCCAATGGAGAACTATTTGAGAATCTGTCCAGGCGTAGAATTTTAGGTTAGGATCCTGTAATGATATTTTTATTTTGTTAAGTAGTCGGGATAGTAAGAGAGCACCGCATAATTCGAGCCTAGGGAGAGATAACACTTTCAAAGGAGCGACCTTTGTCTTAGCTGCAACCAGGGTAACGGATATGGAGCTGTCTGTATTGATGCTTCTGCAGTACACCACTGCTGAGTATGCATCTAAGGATGCGTCGCAAAAACAATGAAACTCCCAATGCTTCTTATTGGTTGTCAGAATTCTCGGAATGGATATCGACTCCACAAAGGGTAGCTCCTTTCTTATTGTTGTCCACTTCTGCGCTAAACTGTCGGGTACTTCATGGTCCCATTTAAGATTCCATCTCCAAAGCTCCTGGAACATAATTTTTATTGCTATAACGATTGGTGAGAGAAAGCCAAGAGGGTCAAAAATTCGAGAAGCATCGGAGAGTATTCTTCGTTTTGTACAGACGCTTGAATCAGATAGCTTGACTCTGTATGAGAAACAGTCACGCGATGGACACCATTGTAGATCTAGCATCTTCACGGAATTTGATTCCTCGAAATCAACTGGAGATAACTCTCGTTGATCTTCAGGAATTGAGATGAGGAGCGCCCAGCAGTTCGTTGTCCATTTACGCAAATTAAAACCTGCGGTTTTTAGAACGTCGACTAATTCCATGCGTAGGGCAATGACTTCATCAATGGTGTCTGCACCTGTTATCACATCATCGACATAGAAATCATCCATGATTGTTGCTGATGCACGTGGATGTGTACTCGCTGAGTCTGCAGCCAATTGCTGTAACACACGAACTGCGAGAAACGGGGCAGCTGAAGTTCCATACGTGACGGTAAGCAGACGATAATGACGTAGAGTATCTTCGGGGTTTTTGCGCCAAAGAATCCTTTGGTAGTCCGTGTGTTGGCGGCAAACCCAAATTTGTCTATACATCTTTAAGATGTCTCCTGTGATTAGATATACATGCCGCCGAGCTCTCAAACAAATGGAAAATATGTCACGTTGAATGGTAGGACCAACGAGCAAGGTATCATTTAGTGACATCGAATTATGCGACTTGGCAGATGCATCAAAAACGACTCGTATCTTCGTCGTGCTACTATCGGATTTGAATACGGCATGATGTGGAAGATAGTACTTGGGTTGGTCTTGGAAGATTTCACTGAGAGGAATTTCTTCCATGTGCCCAAGTGATAAATATTCATCAATGAAGGAGGAATACTTATTTTTTAGATCAATGTTTAAATTTAGTTTACGTTCAATTGAGTGAAAACGATTGAGTGCTGTCTGAAATGAATTTCCGAAGTTTAATTCAGTAGAGGGCTTGAAGGGTAGTTGAACTTGATAAGTGCCATCTGGCCGACGATTATAGGTCGTGACGAAGTGCTGTTCAGCTAGTTCTTCTTCTAGGGATGCGGGTGTATTACGAGCTAGTTCTTCTATACTCCAGAATCGTTCTATCGGTCAAATTCCTGACCTTGATCTAAATTGATGCAATGAGTATTTATTTCAGACTCAAATGGCGAGATTTGAGAGCAACTCCCTGCTACAATACACCCAAAAATTGTCGGTATTGATGCTAAACCTCTATTAGATTGTGTTCTTACTGGTCCCTTAATTATATTAAAGAATTTATCGGCTCCTAATAAAACATCTATGGGACCAGGTGAATAAAATTGAGGGTCTGCGAGATCAGCTGGAAGCTTGTCGATAGAGGTGAAATCAAAGGCCAATGGGGGAAGAGAGGAGGATATTTTATGTAGCACGTAACAATTGGCTTCGACGTTATCATGACTACACCTCGAATTGATTTTTAACCTTATTACTCCGTTGGTTACTCCAGCTGATGTGGAGGCGACTCCTACAATCGGCACACGCCATCGTCTACGAGGAAATCCCAAGCAGGATGGTAGCAAGATGGCGATTGCATTTTAAAGCCTGGGTTGCAACGACGGGTAATTCGGAGGACGAATGTGGCGGCACAGCTTCAGCTTATAATGGGACGTCATTTTGTTGTCCTGGTGGATTGGTAGAATGCACCAACGTATGATGACGCGAGTTGCATTGACGACAACGAAATTGTGATCTGCATCTATTTGATGCGTGACCTTGACGCAGGCAATTGAAACAGAGGGATTTTGTTTTTACAAATTCACGACGTAGTGCAGTGGATAACGATTTAAAATGCTCGCAGTTAGAAGGTGTATGATCACCCTTGCATTTTGGGCAACCGTGCGAAGGTTCTGCGAAGTGCGTATGAACAAGACTTGAATTTCTATTTCGAGATCGGGGAACTGGAGTACACGACTCAAGACAGGTGCAGCGTTTTTGTAAAAAATCTATAAGCTCATTAACTTCACAATCCGCTCTGGAGCCAACTTCTTCTGCCCAAGCTTGTTTTGTCTCGTGGTCTAGTTTTTGTATTAATAGATAAATAAGCCACGGATCGCGATTATTAGACTCTAGTGCATTAAGCCCGCGTATTGCTTCATCTGCTCCATCAGAGATTTTTCGGAGCACGTGGATATTTGGAGTTGTGCACGCAGGAAGCGAAAGAAATGACTGGATGAAAGACTGAACAATTAGAAATTTTTGATCGTATCGTTTTTCTAATCGTTCCCAGGCCTCAATATAATTTGGTTCCGAACACGATATGTGTTTGATCAAGTCACCACGTAGGAACGATTTGAGATAGTGCATTTTTTGGGTGCACGTAATAGTTGTGTTGGTATCTACAGTTGCAATAAAAAGGTCACGGAAGGCTGGCCAATCTTTGTAGTCTCCGGAAAAATTCGGAACCGTTAATTTAGGTAAATGGACAGTTTTTGGTGGATCAGCACAGGGAACATCGTTGTGTGATGAAACGCTTTGTGTATCTTCACAATTTTCGGATTGCTGTGTAATAGGCTTCTACAAGGACTTTAAGGACGTTGGGATTTGAAAATGACAGGAAACCGGATGAGGATAGGATTTTTGGATAGGATATGACAGATAAAGGGAAGAGTGTTGGGTGTGAGAACTGGGCACGCTTGCTTAGCTCGACTTTGCTCGCCGGAAAGGTGAGGGTTCTTGTCCTCACACACCAACTATACCTATGTACAAACCATTAATCGTGCCTGTCTAATTTACAAAAACAACAAACATTATTTCCAGACGCAGACGGACATTTCCACACCGAGAGGGCGCTGTCGATGATATTCAGCGCGGCCATGCCGTTTCCCACCCTACCTGGAAGTTCGGCGGCCAGTTGTGAACTTCCCCAAATATGGATGTCTCAGCTCGATCAGCTCATCTTGTGAAGGACTTGGACCACCCTATGTCACCCCCTGAAAATTTTATCTAAAATGCCATATTTTATAAGCTTTATAGCTCACCGGAAAGTAAAAAGAAATTTAATCATTCTTTTACGTGGATAATCGTTTATTGAGCCAGGGATTTAAATTTAGTTCTTTATATTTATTAATTATTTACTTTAGTTCTAATTATGTAGATTTTAAGTAAGTTTAAGTTTAAAAGATTTTAGCAAAATTAATACAAAATTAAAACAAAATTAAAACAAAATTAAAACAAAATCAAAACATTTACGCAAAATAAATTATTGGAAACATAAAAATTTAGCAATTGAAAATTATATATATATGTGAATTATATGAAAATTCTCGTATGGCAATTCTTTAAATTATGTATCCTTTTCCCTAACCGCTCACTTCTTTCCTTTATTCCCCCTCCGCGAAGCTCCTATCTCCCAATTCCTACCTGCCTATAATGAGCTCACTTTAGGGGTCTTATTTAAATCCAAATATTAAAAAAAGGAAAACCGAAAGAAAATATTAAACTTGGATACTAAACTTATTACACGAATTGACATTAACTTACAGAAATATCGACACACACACAAATTAATTATTATAAAAAAAATTATATTTAGTAAAGGATAAAAAATTAAAAATGAAAAAATATATGAATAAATAAAACTTAATTATACAAAAAAGAATGTTCGCTCTGGCAACGATTGCACGCACTTATGTAATCCTTATATATATGTAATGGTTAATAGTCACTGTTTCTGTTTTCCTGTTTTTCGGTGGTTTGGCGATAGTTTTTTTGTTTGTGGCTTTTGTGACGTCGTCTATATATTATGTATTTGGTGATGTGTTATATATGTGGTAGCTTATTTGGTGGTTGGTGGTGTCTTTTGTGTTATTATGTGCTTTGGTGTATTAGCTGTCGGAGCACGGTAAATGTGCCGACCGTTTGGGAGCGGTATTCGGGCGTTCACAGGAACTCTCCCGTTGTGGCTAATTTGTCTCTCCGTGAGATTACTTGCACACACAAAAAATTTAAATAGCACAATCCACGACACTATGGGAATCTTCCAACCGATTTTGCACTATTCACATATTATATCGTCACCAAAAGGTTGTCGAGCCACGAAATTATACCCATTGGCGAGCCACAAAAAAGGTTGGCGGTCACTGCTTCCTTTCGATTTCATGTATGGTTAGCCGCTGACCGCCAAATATTGTACCTAGGTATCACGAACACATAATTACTTTTTTATCCTAAACACTCAATATTTCCATACGACTCACCACAATTGTGTAAATATGTGAGTTGCTGCTTGGTAGGTACTTCCTTTTTAATTAATATAAAAACCACTCTGACTTTTGGCACTGTGGCCATTAACAAAATTTTTATCACCACTATGTTTGAACTTTTGCCACACAATGATTTTGGCAATCTATTGTTCGGCTTCTTCAGCCAATAATGTCCCCTCAGTTTCCTAGTACCACTATCACTAACATTTGTCCAATCTTCCACCGTTTCTGGAGTAGCCGCTAGGAATCTTTCTACCCTCTTCATCCAATCTCAACGTCCTGCTCTTTTGAATTTTCAAATTCTCTCAACATGTCTCTGGAATCGCACCCACAATGCATATCGAGTCTCTATCATTATACCTGAAGCCACTGGTATAATACCCCATTTGACGTTTCGGACTGTCAACAACAAAATTACCACGAGAAACAATAAACAAAACAACAAGCATGGATTTGCAGAGGTAAGTCATTTTCATTTTTATTTTCTATATTATTTAGTTTAATAAGAGAGAGTGTAGCGTTAAGTCTATTTTTTTCGAGCTCCGGTTTATCATAAAAAAAATTTGAGTTATTTTGCAATTTTAATTAGTTTTGCTATAGTAAATTCAAGCGAAAGTGTTTAAGTTTCTATTCTGAACAATAATTTTTGAGTGTGAGTCAATTTTCGCCCCACAAAAGCAGAAAAGAAAGGAAAAAAAAATTCACAAAAGACTAAGCTTCATGCAAAAAGCATGTCATTGCAACGGACTCCGACTAAACTCACTGAAAACAGTAACAACAAGTCTCAAACACTGTCAAACAAAAGAAGACTAGCGGCAATCTCACCTGAATTCAATCAGCCGAAATTGTCTGAAAATAACAATATGTCCGTTGGTAGTATGTCGATCAACGATTTACAAGCGGTTATAGTTAACGCAATGGCCCCGCTTTTGGATGATAAGCTGAAAGATATGCCCACAAAATCCGACTTGGATGGTATTTGCTCTGAGATTCACGAGCTTAAGCAAACCAATATGGTGTTGTCAGAGCGCCTCACAAACATGGAGAACTATTGTCAACAGCTGGAGAGTCAACTAGAGGTGTTGTCACGGAAGTCTAATGAATGCACTGTTGTCATGCATTTTCCTTCAGACGGAAGAACTAACAGGCTGGATTTCGCTAAACAGACCTGTTTAGGCCTTCTAAATCTAAACGAAAATGCTGATTTGCCACTAACCGTCACTAAGGAGTTCACGAACACGAGCACAAACAAGACCACAATGGTACTGAGTCTCCAGAATAAACAAACTGTCGCAAAAATTATTGAAGCGGCACCAGAAAAACTAAGAAACTCTGGTATCGTTGTCCATAGAGAAAATTCACTAATGGCCCGAAATAAGAGAAGACGGTTATTTGCGATTAAGGAGAAACTTCTCACTATCAACAAAAACTGCAAAATTGCAATTAAAGGAACCCGATTGCAAATCGACAAACTCATCTTTCCGTACGATCAATTCCGAGGTTTAGTAATAAAGTCAAAACAAGAGCTTGCGTTTATTGAGGAGAAGTTCGGTGATAGTGGAGTCGGAGTGTGCTATTTTGACAACAAGGGAACTGACAACCGTCAACAAAACCACCTAGCGACACGTGTGCCATCTGTATGCCAAAACGAGACACGACAAATGTATGGTTCTGACCCTGGATGTAGTAACCAACAATAGGAAAGTATTGCGGTCTGCCAAAGTAATTTTTTATTTTTAAATATAGTATGCTATAATATTACAGGCCTTAAAAGTAAATTAATAATTTCCGATTTCTTTAAATTTATTTTGAAATATGATATAATAATATTATTAGAGACTTTTGTAGAGAAGGAAAAGGAATTGCAATATCATAACTATTTCAAGGGTTATTCTATCAAGTGTCTTCCAGCTACAAGAGCCCATTTAAGGGGAAGAGCAAGTGGTGGTATTTTGTGCGCTGTCAAGAACACGAACTACCACGTAGATATAAACTTTAAAAATCACGAAAACAGAATTTTAATAGATATTACACAAAATGCAAATAAGCTGACAATTTACCCAGTCTATTTAAATTTTGGTAATTGGGAACACGAATTTGATATTTTATACAACTTTTTACTAAATTACAACTGTGAAAACCTGATGCTAATCGGTGATTTCAATGGTCGAATAAGCGATTTCCAAAACTCTTATTTTTTTAATAACGGAAGATTTTCTTATAACAGAAAATCGCGGGATACGAACTGTAACAGACGGGGAAGGCTTTTATCCGAGATGGTCGATGATTTCGGTTTCTTTATTTTGAACGGCGTGTCTAAGAGTGATACTATGGGGGATTTAACTTTTATATCTGATCAGGGATGCTCGGTGATCGACTATTGCTTGATAAAAGGCGAGTGGTTTAATGTTGTTAAGGACTTTGAGGTGTATCCTGCTAACTTCTCTTGCCATTTACCAATAGTTGCAACATTGGAATTTACTTGTTTTTACGAGTATGGCCAACACATACCAACCAATAGTGTTTCAAACTTAAGGTGGATAGAAAGAAGAGCTAGTCAATACCGAAGTAAACTGGATGACCAACTTATCAATCTGCCCAACTTTATCACGTCCACAATAGAGGACATTGCGAATTCAGTCTTTTATGCGATTCGTGAGGCTGCGAAGGGGATGGAAAACTTTTTGGCTTTCCCTTCTACATCGAAGTGGTACGATAAGGACTGTTCCAGGCTAAGAGAGAAATCGTTTACATTTCTAAAGCTTTTTAAAAGAACTAACAATACCTTTTTCAAGTCCTTATATTTAGAAGCCAATAGAAACTACAAACGCGTATGCAAGTTCAAGAAAACAAAGTACTTTGAAAAGTCGGCATCCATTTTATCAATGTGTAGAGATTCTAAAGCTTTTTGGCGAAATGTCCGATTACTGAGCGAATGTCACAAAAAAATTTCGACTGCGACCAGTGTTGATTTGCTTGCCAATCACTTCCGAGATCTCCTACGTCCAGACCCGAACCAAAACTGCATCTCTTTTGCCCTCCCCCTAGTCTATATCGAGGAACTGGACTCCACTATAGTGATGTCAGAGCTGATGGTAGCATTAAAAAAAATGAAAAATAATAAAGCTGCAGGACCTGATGGTATTCCAGCAGAGTTCTATAAACAATCGACGCAGACGTTTCTAGTATACATTCTAGAACTCTTTAATAAAATCTTTTGTGACGAGACTTTCCCGATATGTTTTAAAACCTCTAACATATGTGCCATATTTAAAAAAGGCGATCCTTCTCTGCCCGAAAACTTTAGAGGAATCTCAATGCTTAGCTCACTAAGAAAACTGTTCACCCAAGTTCTCTACCATAGGCTAGTGAGTTGGGTTGAGCGGAATAGTATCCTCAGCATTTACCAGGCTGGATTCCGATCTAGCCTGTCGACAGTGGACCAAATATTTATATTAACAACTATCGCCAAACGCTTTTTAGAAAATAAAAAGAAATTGTATGTGTTTTTTGTTGACCTTAAAGCGGCTTTTGATACCGTCAACAGAAATTCACTGCTTTTTAAGTTAGCAACGTTAGGCCTATCGACAAAAATGGTTAGAATCTACGAGCAGCTTCTTGCTAACACGTCTGCGGCTGTGTGTAGTGGTAATCTGAAATCATCCACTTTCCCTACAGAATCTGGTGTCCCACAGGGTTGTGTCCTGAGTCCTTTAATGTTTTCTCTTTTTATAAATGATGTTTGTGACAGTATCCCAGGAGGCATTAAGTACGGTGATGTCGATGTTAAAGTTTTGCTTTACGCGGATGATCTGGTCATTCTTTCTGACAATCCCCATACTCTACAGCTGCAAATAAACAAATTAAAGCAATATTGTGATACCTGGGATCTAAAAATCAACACTAGCAAATCAAAAATCCTTGTTTTTAGAGCGCAAAACCGGGCCGGTATGGAGCATGTCTGGTCTCTGGATGGTACTCCAATTGAGGTTGTAAGCCAGTTCAAGTACCTAGGGTTCTTACTTACATGCAATCTCAATTTAAAACCACATATCAAAGAAAGAACTCTTGCAGCTAAAACCGCAATCAACACCTTGTGGTCTAAGTTTTTTTTAAATAAATGCGTTGACCCGGCTTCCAAATTTAGAGTTTTTAATGCCACAATTAATAGTTGTTTTTCTTATGGCAATGAAATTTACGGCTATCAGCAGATTAGTGAGATCGAAGGCATACAAAGATATTTCTTTAAGAGGATTTTTAGGCTTCCCCAAACTACACCCAGCTACGCCATTCATGTGGAATCAGGCCTACCCTATATTTTTACGAAAAATCTTAAAGCTAGCGCTGACTACATTAGCAAAGTTATGTTAAGATCTACGAGTAACTTACAAAAGAAAGTACTTACTATAGCTATAAGACGCAACTACTCTCCAATCAAAGACTGGTACGAATTAGCCGAGTCCAACCAGACTTCTATTGAGTTAACTGAAAGAAATGTCTGTGAGTGGAGGAATATTCTCTACGATTGCATCTCTGTTGTTGATTACAATCTGCTAAAGCTTTGCTTGGACAGAGCAAAGGAGTCAACAAGTAGGTCAGTATATAGGGAGCTCAATCTTTCTTTGGGTTCCAATAACTATTTTAATAACAAACTAACAGTTCAGGAGATGAGTCTGATTTTTAAAGCTCGAACAGAAATGCTTGAATTGAATTTCAGACCGCATAGAAGTGATTTAAACCCCAGATGTCCACTTTGTAACTTGCACCAGAACGAGAATGTTTTTCATTTCCTTGCGTTATGCCCCATTATTCAGGAAATTCGTAGACTGTACTTCTACAAAAGCTTCTTAACTTTTCAAGAATGTGCTCAAATTCTAAATGGAGATAGTGGGTGGAGATCGCTTATCCGATTTATCGTGCATGCCATGAATTACCGAAACTCTTTTGCATCTTTGTAAATAAAATTTTATCTTTCGTTTTAGCTAAACTAAAAGCCAAGTTTGTTTTTTTTTTTTTTTTCCAACTCAAAAAAAAAAAAAAAAAAAATATTAAATCCGTTTCCTTTTTTAAATGTTTGTTTTTAGCTAAACTAAAAGCCCATAATGTCTATTGATACAAATCTTTTGATCTCATCTCCATCGATTAGTTTCAATTGCAATTCTTTTCACTTTTCTTTTAACTTAAGAGCCTGTTGTTAGCAAATTTAACTCATATTTAACCTGTTTACCTATAATTTATTTTCTGTCACACTATAATGTATTCTCTCTTCTTTTATTAATTTGTAAAGTTTTTAAACGGCAGACGGCTGATAAGCCAAGCTGTATATAATATTCTTTATTTTTTACACTGTTTTGTAACCTCAAATAAATAGGAAATAAAGATTATAATCAATCAATCAATCAATCAATCAATATTATTTAGTGATTCTATGCAACCAAATTATATTCGTATGTTTTTATAATGATTGTATCTATACATTCTTTATTATTTAGATATCATGGCGCAGACGCGGTTGTGTATATGCCAGCGCAAAGGGAATCCCTTGGAGTTTGTGGCTTATATGCAAGTATGTATCTCTATGTATATGATAGCTAGAGCTAATAACTCATTGATTTTCTTTTATATTGCAGGTAAATGGGTATAGGACGATGGACGAAGGACTACAGGGTTGAAGACAAGATGTGTTCGGTAAGTTCGTTCGTTTTGTTGTTTTGCATTTGTTATTCCTTTTTGATTATAGATCTGAATAGACGAACTGGGTGACTGTAACAAAACTCTGGATTTGGTGGAGGGGACAGAGACGAGGTCAACCACTTAATGCGTTTTGTGGATTCATCGTGGTGAAGAAACCCACGCTCTGTAAGCCGGGCATAAGTTTCGGTAAGTGTGGCAATTAGTGGTATATAGGTCAACATATAGGCATTGTTTACATACATAAGTACTTAACCTAGGTATAAATTAACATAAAGAAATAAATTAACATAGAGATAAGAATTATTACATACATATATAGACATACGTTATAGTGGATACATAGTGTTATAAATAAATAGATGTAAGAAGTAACAAACATAATAAATAAGTAAATAAATGAAATTAATATAGCTCTATGACGCAACAAATATGAATAACATGTATATAACAGTTTAAGATAATATAAAAATGTCTTAGATATAAATAATAAATAACATATATGACTACATAGATAAGAAAACATACACTAATAAATAAAAAATCTGATATACGTGGACTAATAAATAAATAAACTATATATATATATACTTAAGTTCTAACTTATAAGCTAAATTGACTAAGATATTGCACTACCTATTATACATAAATTTCAATAAATAAAGCAAGAACTGATACTTGTGTGTGACTACATGCAAACATAAGGAAACATACATATTGCTTTGTCATTTACATACATTAATGATACATAATCGATACAGGTATACTTAATAGCTTATTGTTTTAGGTCCTTTGCATGAAAAATTCCCACTTTCTTGCCTGCTAAGTTTTCCAACTCGTACATATTATTGCCGATCGCTCTAAGAACTCTACATTTAACATATTTTGGACAAAGTTTTGCGGCGAGGTATTTTGAAATGTCGCTGAGGACGAAATTTCTTCGAAATACCTCTTGTCCAGGTTGAAAATGAATATTTCGAGTTCTTGTATTGTATGTTTTAGCGCTTTTCTCGTTTGCTTTTAAGATGTTTTGCTTAATTTTCTCCCGTAGGCATTGCAACCGCGTTTGTCGAGAGAGAGTTAATAGTTCTCCATCCTCTACGGCATTTAATTTCTGTGCTAGTTCATCTTCATAGTTGCTACCGTGGGTCATCATATTTGTTCCAAAAAGGGCAAAATATGGCGACACCGCGGTAGATGCGTGAACTGAACTACGTAGAGCACAAGCAATGTCGCTAAGATGGCCATCCCAGTAGCGTTGGTCGTCTCTGAGATACGAACGGATGGCTGCTAAGAGAGTTCTATTAACTCTCTCCGACGCATTTGATTGGGGAGAATAATTTGCAGTTTTAAAATGTCGTATGCCATACGTTTTCAAGAGATCTTGAAAGTCTTTTGATAAGAACTGCTTTCCATTGTCCGAGTGTATAATTTGTGGTACACCAAACATATTAAACACATCGTTACGTAGATACTGAATAACATTTATGGTACTGGCATTTCTTAACGCTTTTAACAAAACAAACTTAGACAGGTGATCAAGAACGACAAACACATAACAGTTGCCGGATTTGGATCTGGGATATGGACCCAAGAAGTCTATATAGATTTTCTGGAACGGACGATCGGTACAATAACTGTTCGAAATTGGAGGACGTAGTACTTGGTTTGACGGTTTGCACTGTTTACATAAAGAACAATTAGACACAAAACGTCTGATCTGGACGGTCATATTTGGCCAGTAAAAGTATTGTCGAATTCGATGCAGCGTTTTTGCAATACCACCGTGAGAAGCCTGTGGAGGATCATGAGCCCGAGAGATGATATCCTCAGTTAACGCGGATGGAATCCACAACCTCCAGGTGTGTTCTGCAGTTTCATCACCAGCGGGTAGCAAAGAACGCATGTAAACAAAATTCTCCTCCACTTTTAGGTCTGGCAGCTCATCTTGGTGTTCATTGATAGTGGCAATCAGGTCCTTGTATTCATCGGAGACAAACTCTTCTGAATCCAGGTCCACCCAAGGAGCTATATCTTGGATCTCGAGACCATCCAGATCAGTGATTCCCAAAGTGGTCCATGTGGACCCCCAGGGGTCCACGGGTGACTCGACAGGGGTCTACGTTGGCATGACAAAAAATGAGGGTTCACCAGTTGTAAGTGACGAAAATTTATCTGGTTTCGATAGTAAAGAAAAATGTTTTCAGTTAGGCTGGCATTTGGATCAGATATCCTGTTTATTTAACATTAATTTCCTTTTTTTTAAACCTCCCTTAATTTGTTTGAGTAGTCTATTTTAAGAAGATCAGCGACTGTTACTTGTAAAAACTTGCATATTCGATATTCAGTGTAAAGCGCTGGAAATACCACCATGGATCATAAATCCATTTGATGAAACGGAAGTGTCGAATGTGGTATTACAAGAGGAGCTACTCGAGCTTAGCACCAATGAGGAGCTGAAGGTGAAATTTAAAAAAGGCTATCAATTATTTTGGCTGCAGGCAGAAATACCCGAAAAATATCCTGGGCTGTGGGAAATTGCGAGAAAACTTTTTATAGCGTTTCCCTCGTCATACTTTGTCGAAAAAAATGTTAGTGTCGTTACAAACTTATTAACAAAAAAAGGAGCAGAATGAAAATCACAGAACGCGGAGATTTGCGGTTATTCCTTACAAAACTGAAGCAAAATATTGATAATTTGCTGTCAATCCATGAAGTACATCCCTCCCATTAAAATTATGACTTTTTTTTTAATTGTTAATTTGCATTGTTGAAGTTACGATACGTTATTCAGTTTAATTTTAGTTCTATGAAGTCTATAATCGTATTATTTTGATAAATGGAATCTAAGAAAATATACTATTTTTCTTTTGGAATTCAGCCGCGACGCACATTTCCACCGTTAGATCTAATCTTTACATTTTTTGACGAGTTTTGGGAATATGGTAAAAATGTAGCAGCAGGGGGTCCACCGAAACCAGGTTAATTTTGAAAGTGGTCTACGAGAAAAATAAGTTTGGGAACCTCTGATCCAAATGAACACGGGACAAAGTATCCGGCACCACATTTAACGACCCTTTACGATGTTCTACCTCAAAAGTGAAGGCTTGTAGTTTGAGGCTCCAACGCCTCAATGTGATGATGATGAAATCCATCCTCTCGACGTATGGCCTAAACTTTTGCACAGCCGTGACTGCTGCCAGACATTCCTTCTCTGTGACGCTGTAATTTTTTTGGCAGGCGTTCATCTTTTGAGAGAAGTAGGATATTGGCGATTCCTCGTTGTTGTCGTTGCGCTGAAAAAGGACAGCTCCTATACCGGATTCCGACGCGTCACACTGGATGTAAAAACGCCGAGAAAAATCTGGGTGAGTCAACACTGGCGCTGTTGTTAGTGCAGTTTTTAATTTATTAAATGCCTCAATGGCTTCAGTAGACATTTCAAATTTACCTAGCTTCTTTTTCAGTGTATCCGTCATCGGGGCAGTCAAGGTTGAAAAATCCTTGATGAAGCGCCTGTACCACCCTGCTAGACCTACTCGTAGAAGCCTGCGCACTTGCATTGGATTTTTGGGCATTGGGAAATCCACAATCGCCTCGATTTTGGATGGGTCGGTTTTCAACATCCCACCACCAACTATAAAGCCCAAATACTTCAACTCTTTGAAGCAAAATTTGGATTTGCTTAAGTTGATGGTGAGATTTGCTTTCCGAAGGCACTTCTTCTTCTTCTTCATCAGGCACAACTTCATCTAGCAGGGCTACATGGGTTTCAAAGTCGGGAGCGATGATGAGCAAGTCATCAAGATACACGAAGACGCGGTCCTTTAATCGTGAGGGGATTACCTTGTCCATTAGACGGCACATCCTTTGAGCTGCATTACACAACCCAAAGGGCATGACCGTGAATTGGTACAAGGGTCTCCCCGGTACCGTGAAAGCAGTTTTTTCTCTACTTCGTGCCTCCAGCGGTATTTGCCAAAATGCGTCTTTCAAATCGACGCTGCTGATGAAATATGTGTCCTGTAGACGACTGAGTAGCCCGTTGATATGGGGGAGAGGATAGGCGTCTTTCTTCGTCATGGCGTTCACCTTTCGGGAGTCGAGACAAAGACGGTTCTTGCCGGGTTTCGGAATCAAGACTACGGGTGAACACCATGCGCTCTCACTCTCCTCAATAACGCCGAGGCTAATCATACGGTCGATCTCGTCGTACAGGAGGGCTTGTATCGCTGGGGACACGGGGTAGTGCCGTTGTTTGACTGGGTCTGCGTCTCCGGTATCGATAACGTGCTCCTCGACTGAAGTTTCGCCTAGCCCATGTTTGGTAAAACATAAGAATTTTTAATTTATAAATTGCGGAAAAGAAATCGTCACTTGACTCCCAGGTACCTTGTCTACGATCCATGATGTCTCTCATGATATCGAAATTCGACTTCAAGTTTTGGAACTGACGCAAGAGAGCTTCTCTTAGAGTGAGCCAATCTGGACGGTAGTTGGTTCTCTGATATTGCCAGTACCACTCATAGGCGGCACCTGAGAGCAACAAGTGAAAATCTCTTAGGATTTCCGACCACGAACATTGGTAATTATTTTGTAGTGTCTCTAAACGGAAGATGAAGTCTTTAACGTCTAGAGTTTCTGACTTCCCTTCAAAATTTAATCTCAAGGACTGATTTGGTTGGTTGGGATAGTTCGTCTCAAAATTGTTTCCTACCTGTTGAAACGATATGTTATTGGGTTGGTAATAATTAGATGATTTGCCCCTATTGGATCTATTATTATTGTTTCGTTGGTGATTTCCATTGGGAACAAATGGTTGAGCAGCTAAATTAAGCTGAGCTGGCTCCTGATGCGTTGAGGGCTGCGGAGGCGAAGGAAGAGTTTGTTTTGGGATGGTGCCTGTGATCGAAGAATTATTCTTTGAAATTGTCTGTTCCGGTTGAACAACAGGACGATCCATCCGCAACTCATTCAGGAGACTTTGAAAATTGGCTCTCATTTCCTTACGCAAATCTGCAGAAATCTCTTCTCGCAGTGAATTTTGTTGCGAGGAAATCGCATTCTTCATGGCTTGACAGACATATTTTTCTAAATTCGGTAAGTTGGTTCCATCAGTTGAAATAAATTGACCTGTTTGTGCATTGATTGGATCTTGTTTTTCAGCTACATCTACCAGAGCTCGAGTACTTTCGTTCTGTGCCTCAATTGATGCGGCACCAAAATGGCTGAGTGAACTGAAAGATGGGGCTGAGACTGATTCTTAAGAGGTAGCAGACTCGCTATTTGTCTGCATACTCCCAGTATCGGAGAAAGATTGTTTGGACATGTTGTATTGGACTTCGCCGATTTAGTGACTGGAGGTAGACTACGTCCAACAAAAGACATTGCTTCAGAGCGGTTTTCTGCTAAATGTGATTGTGAACGGGTATATATTCTCCTAAAGTTTGGTTTATTTCTTTGATTATCTTTTTGCTTTCTCAAAATGTCCTTAGGGGAACTCATATGGAAACACAAAAATCAAACCAAGGAAAGTTCGACTGAGAGAAAATCGTTAACTATGTGCTTTTAAAAAAATATAAAAAATATGGTGAGTGTATGTAATAAAATTACCACTAATTGCACACTAAGTAGTGCGTTTAAAATGTACCTAAAACTATAAAAATGTATATAAACAAAACAAAAAAAATAAATAAGTAAATAAATAAATAAATAAAAGAAAAAAGACAATTTGGGACTGTTAAAACGACACGTAAAAAAAATTATTTTAAAAATATCTATATCTAAAATAGCCTATAAAAGTATCTATATAAAAAAAATATAATCTTGCATTTGTGTTCTGAACTGTAAGATTTTGTTAAACCAGATTTGCTAATTGTTTGTTTGTACATGTTTAAGATCGGGGGTGCTTCGGGTGTTTGCCTTCTTTGTTTGGTTTCTTTGTTGGCTTTTACCACGGCTTGATCGGCTTCGACGTAAAAAAAAAGAAGAAATTGACTGCGGACGGACTCTGGCAACGATTGCACGCACTTATGTAATCCTAATATATATATGTAATGGTTAATAGTCACTGTTTCTGTTTTCCTGTTTTTCGGTGGTCTGGAGATAGTTTTTTTGTTTGTGGCTTTTGTGACGTCATCTATATATTATGTTTTTGGTGATGTGTTATATATGTGGTAGCTTATTTGGTGGTTGGTGGTGTCTTTTGTGTTATTATGTGCTTTGGTGTATTAGCTGTCGGAGCACGGTAAATGTGCCGACCGTTTGGGAGCGGTATTCGGGCGTTCACAGGAACACTCCCGTTGTGGCTATTTTGTCTCTCCGTGAGATTACTTGCACACACAAAAAATTTAAATAGCACAATCCACGACACTATGGGAATCTTCCAACCGATTTTGCACTATTCACATATTATATCGCCACCAAAAGGTTGTCGAGCCACGAAATTATACCCGTTGGCGAGCCACAAAAAAGGTTGGCGGTCACTGCTTCCTTTCGATTTCATGTATGGTTAGCCGCTGACCGCCAAATATTGTACCTAGGTATCACGAACACATAATTACTTTTTTATCCTAAACACTCAATATTTCCATACGACTCACCACAATTGTGTAAATTAAAATTTATGTGAGTTGCTGCTTGGTAGGTACTTCCTTTTTAATTAATATAAAAACCACTCTGACTTTTGGCACTGTGGTCATTAACAAAATTTTTATCACCACTTTTGAACTTTTGCCACACAATGATTTTGGCAATCTATTGTTCGGCTTCTTCAGCCAATAATGTCCCCTCAGTTTCCTAGTACCACTATCACTAACATTTGTCCAATCTTCCACCGTTTCTGGAGTAGCCGCTAGGAATCTTTCTACCCTCTTCATCCAATCTCAACGTCCTGCTCTTTTGAATTTTCAAATTCTCTCAACATGTCTCTGGAATCGCACCCACAATGCATATCGAGTCTCTATCATTATACCTGAACCCACTGGTAGGTATAATACCCCATTTGACGTTTCGGACTGTCAACAACAAAATTACCACGAGAAACAATAAACAAAACAACAAGCATGGATTTGCAGAGGTAAGTCATTTTCATTTTTATTTTCTATATTATTTAGTGATTCTATGCAACCAAATTATATTCGTATGTTTTTATAATGATTGTATCTATACATTCTTTATTAATCCCTTGGAGTTTGTGGCTTATATGCAAGTATGTATCTCTATGTATATGATGGCTAGAGCTAATAACTCATTGATTTTCTTTTATATTGCAGGTAAATGGGTATAGGACGATGGGCGAAGGACTACAGGGTTGAAGACAAGATGTGTTCGGTAAGTTCGTTCGTTTTGTTGTTTTGCATTTGTTATTACTTTTTGATTTACAGACCTGAATAGACGAACTGGGTGACTGTAACAGCTGTTCGGTCTTTAGCCTATTAATCGCATCAGTAAAAAGCGAATGAGCATGAAAATATTTTTCTTCATACTCTAAAAATTCAGGTTCACGATCAACGTAGTCTGGGCTTTCAATAAAATTTAAGAGTTCATTTTGCAGAGTAACGAATTCCTTGAATGCTTCTTCAAGTCTTTTAAAGCGGACTTCAAGGGTTGATAGGGACGTATTTTTATCAATTGTACTAGCAAAGGTTGCCAATAAGGTAATACAGCCTTTAGCCACCACTTTATTCATTTTTATTGATAGAAGTTTATAATAATTTGAAATAATTGAATTCAAGATGAAATTTAAGTTGACGAAAATGTCTATGGGCGCGAACAAGAAAATAAATGTCTCGTGTTATGCCAAGCGCAAGATTAAACCGTTTTCTTTTTTTGTTCAATTGTTTAACTACATATATACCGCGTGATTTAGACACAAGTCGAATGATTAAACACCGTTTAACACGACACTGTTATGCTTTTTATATAATGTAACATGCGTCAGTACCTCTTATGTAAAGTATATGATGTGGTAGGTATATAATAGTTTAAATTAATTTTATAATTTTCACTTTCATGAGTTCGGCTCTCGAAGGACCAAAATGTTTTTGATTAATTCGATGATGAATTTAATTTTATGGTTTTGATTAAATTATGTCATACAAACCAAACCAAATGAGTGACCATACATATTGGGCACATAGCCCCTTGACCAGCAGCAGCAGCGACGGCGATTTCCCGAATTCTGTCTTGTGTGGCCTATGATATGTTTTGTGTTGTTGAGTGTGATTTGTGTAAAATGAATCGTGATGTAATTGTGTATAAAAATGATTTGTGTTATTTTGTTTTAATTGTGCACTATAATTGTGTATTTGTTAGAATGTTTTAACTGTGTAGTATAATTGTGTGTTGGTTACAATGAGAAAAATGTAAATGTATAGATATTCAATGATACGTAAAGAAAACTGAACCGTACTGGTCGGTGGCTTGATCAAGAATGCCGTGAAGCGGCAATGCATAGTAACATGAGAGCGAGCAAAATTTAACGTTATGTACAAGTAAATAGTGCCAAAGAAAAAGTATTAACTGTGCTATTGAGTTATACATAACAGAATACAGATAGACTTGAAATATTATGATAATAATATAGGGTGCATCTGTCGATGTTTGATAAATTGCTATACGTTTTCAGACAAGCATTTTTGCCGCTTCTGTTTCTATAGTACATGCAAACGCACCAGTGACAGCTCGCTGTATTCTACCAATTATGTCAATGTCATCTGCGTATGCAAGTAATTGTACCGACTTGTGAAAAATTGTGCCTCTGGTGTTGGCTTGCGAGTTTCGCACAATTTTCTCAAGAATGATGTTAAAAAGTCACATGACAGCGCGTCACCTTGTCTAAATCCTTTTTTGACATCAAAGGTCTCGGTGAGATTGTTTCCGACCTTAATGGAGCAGCGAGAATTCTCCATTGTCATTCTGCACAATCTGACGAGTTTGGCAGGGATGCCAAAACTAGACATGGCTCTGTATAGCTCGTCTCTATAAATGCTGTCATATGCGGCCTTAAAATCGATGAACAGATGGTGGGTATCGATTTGGACTTCTTGGGTTTTTTCCAGGATCTGCCGTAGTGTGAATATTTGGTCGGTTGTGGACTTACCGGGCCTAAAACCGCACTGATAGGGTCCAATCAGTTCGTTGAAGTATGGCTTCAGGCGCTCACACAGTATGGCAGACAGGATCTTGTATGCGATGTTGCGAAGACTGATACCTCTGTAGTTGGCGCAGTTTAGAGGGTCTCCTTTCTTGTGTACCGGACAAACGATGCTGAGATTCCATTCATCAGGCATACTTTCTTCCGACCAAATCTTAGAAATGAGTTGGTGTATGCTCTCTACCATGTCATCTCCCGCTGCTTTAAATAGCTCGGCTGGTAGGCCGTCTGGTCCAGCAGCCTTGTTGGACTTCAGTTTAGATATTGCTATCCTCACTTCATTTTGGTCGGGTGGACGGAAATCTTGGCTTTCATCGTCCAGATTGAATGGTTCGTTCTGCCTGACAGCGGGATCTTGGTCGTCTTCGCCATTTAACAGTCTGCAGAAGAGGTTTTTCCGTGTCCTCAACACCGACTGTGACTCTATTACAAGGTTCCCTTGCTCATCTCTACAGGTCTCTGTTCGGGTCTTGTTGCCGCGACACGTTCTTTTTACCTGTTGGTAAAACTTCCGAACATTACTCCTGGAGTAGCACCTCTCTATTTCCTCGATCGCGCGCTTCTCGTGCTCTTTCTTTTTCCTCCTGAGAAGCCGGTGTACTTCCCTCCTCTTTTCCTCGTAAAGCTTACGAGCCGCTCTCGTCCTTCTCTGCAGCGCCGCTTCATAGGCACGTTGTTTTGCTGCATGTGCTTGCCGGCACTCTTCATCGAACCAAGGGTTTCGTTGTGGTGGTCGGGTGAAACCTAGCACATCAGTTGCGGCGTCTCTGATGGTCTCTTGGCATCGATACCATTGCTCCTCGGCATTTGATGCTGGCTGTGTTGGACTTCTGGATAAGTTGAGGGATACGCGATCGGCAAAGATTCTGGCTGTTTGTTGCGATTGCAGCCTTGCGACGTCATATCTCCTCACAGTATTTCGCCGTTGTTGTGGCGTCTGAGATATCCGCATACGTACCTTGGCTACAACAAGGTAGTGGTCCGAGTCTATGTTGGCCGCTCGGAACGTTCGAACATCTAGAACACTGGAAGAGTGCCTTACGTCGATCGCAACATGATCAATTTGGCTGACGGTTTTTTGATCCGGTGACAGCCATGTATCTTTATGAATTTTGAGGTGCGGGAACCGTGTGCTAGCTATAGTGATGTTATGTCCCGCCGCAAAGTCAATTAGCCTGAGTCCGTTTCCAGACGTGGTGTCATGTAGGCTATGCTTACCAATTGCACAGTTATATCTGCTTTGTAGCATTCGAGGGTATCCGCTAATTGTTCGGCTGCACGCGGCCTGTTCAGGGTCCGAACATTCCACGTGCAGATCCGAAAGTCGTTGTCCTTTTTCCGTTTTGCGGGGTCGTCAACAGTAGATCCATTTTTTCCGAGGCTTCTGGTTGCTTCGTAACCATTAACCCGGGAGCTGGTCGGAGTTAATAAGTTTTGTTAAGTTTAATCGTAATTTAATTTGCTCTAGACGATTTATTTGTGCGATCAGTTGAAAATGGAGCTTCAAACACGGGCTGGTTTTCGTAGCCAAATTACGAAGATTGTCAACGAAGCTAGCGAATATTTAAAATCGTTTAAATTGAACGGTACGAAGGAATCATCTGAATTGGATATAATTGAGGAAGATCTCTCTTGATATTTGCTACGTCTAACCATAGCTAATAAAGATATTCAGACAAAACTCGTAGATGATAAAAACCCAAAAAAAATGCCGAATACGAAGATGCTGCAGTGGGAATGATTGCTCGGTTACAAACCCGTCTTTCAAAAATTAAACAACTCATCGAACCAAGTTCCGCTTGCGAAAATTCCCAACGATCCACCCCGAGGCCCCATTCCACTCAGCTGCCGAAATTACAGTTGAAACGATTTTCCGGAAACTACCAGGAGTGGATACCTTTCTGGGAGAACTTTCGCTCCACCGTGCATGAAAATGAATCTCTCTCTGGTGTAGAAAAGTTTAATTTTTTGTAGTTTGTGCTTACTGGAAACGCGGCGAATACGATCGCAGGTTTTACTCCTTCTGACGCATGTTACGATGGAGCCATTTCCCTCTTACAAGAAGAATACGGAGATACCGAAAAGCTGATCGACAAATTAATGCAACAGCTTATGGCACTACCAGCTGTACATAATAAAATAGATGCTCCAGCTCTGAGACAACTGTACAACACGGTTATAGCTTGCAGTCGTTCACTCACTGCATTAGGCGTACCCTCCTCGCACTATTATATAATGTTAAAAACCATTCTCTTATAATGCATGCCTACTGAACTACGCATCGACTATCATCGCATACACAAGGAATCAGCGTATTTAGCGGACAAGGGAAAGGAATCAGCCGATTTGTCAGACGATAGCGGTTTCACTCTATCATTCGATGGAGACAGAGAAGTAAAAAATATATTGAGGTTCTTGAAACAAGAAGTAGAGTCAATTGAAAGAGCGGCTGTGGGAAAAGCAGTTAGGTCGCAAGCCAAATAAACTCAACCATCAACGGCGGCGGCTCTCTTTACTCCTACGAAAACCCCAGCACATATTTGTTTTTTTTTTGTAAGTCTACAGAACACTCTACAAAAGAATGTGACTGTGCGCGTACAATAAATGAAAAGAAAGAGATGCTTAAAAAAGACGGTAGATGTTTTAAGTGCACACATAGAGGACACACAGTGAAGTTTTGTACAGTTAAGTTGTTATGCAAAAGGTGCAAGCGTATGCATGCTACTGTTCTTTGCGGGGGAAACCAAGCCCCCTCTAATGAAATTTGCAATGAAAGTTCGAGTGATACGGCAATATTGATGTCATCAACGAACTTATGCTCTGCCAATAATTTCTGTCAACTTTCTAGGAACATCTATTTGCAGACTGCACGCGTTTTGTTATCTTCACCAAGCGACGAAAGTGAATTCTTTGTTCGAATCATTATCGACGGTGGCAGCCAAAGAACATATATAAAGGAAATCGTTGCCAACAAATTAAAACTACCCTTTCTTGGGTTTATTAATATGAGCGTCATTCCGTTTGGAAATACAGAGGTTCCTAGCTTTAAAAAATTGAAAACAGTTAAATTAGTTATAAAAAGTCAATTTAGTGCTCACTCACTAGAAATTGCTGCTGTAGTTGTGCCTGAAATTTGCCTTGATACTTTGCCGGCTCCCGTTAATTACAGAAGGGAAATTCGTGGATTTTGTTTAGCTGACACCAATCCAGATATGCATAAACAAATTGAAGGTCTAAGCGTATTAATATGTGCGGACTATTTTTGGGAAGTGGTCACCGAAAAGTATCAACGATTAACTAATGGATTGACGGCGGTAGAAACGATTTTCGGATGGACTCTTCAAGGCCCTTATACTACAGAAGATAATAGTAATTCAGATATTAAAAATGTTTCTACTCTTTGCAGTTTTTCTTCCTTCCAAAGTATGTGGGACATGGAATAATTTGGTATACGAAATGACGACTCTGAAATGAAAACGTTCACCAGCGAGCTCCAAAATAAATGTATCCGCAAGACGTCAACAAGGTATGAAACGCTTTTACCCTGGAAGCAACTAGATTTGCGGCTGGCAACGAATAGAGAGAACGCTTTGTCAAGGTTACACTCTCTAACAAGAAGATTTTCGAGGGAACCGATGAAGTTGGTTGAGTACGATGCGGTTATGCGTGAATTTATTTCTTCTGGTTGTGCTGAACGAGTGGCCCATAAAACGGAGGCCTCAAATATATATTACATGCCTCACTGCGCTGTTTACCGCCCAGAGAAGTCTACTACCAAGATTCGAATCGTCTTCGATGCATCTTCGCATGCTCCAGGTAACCTTTCGTTGAATGATTGCTTGTGGACAGGTTCTAATCTTCTTCCTGACATTTTAAAAATTTTGTTACATTTTCGTCTTGGTAAAATTGGATTAGTTGCAGATATAGAGAAGGCATTTCTACAGATCGCTTTAGCTGACAAAGATCGTGACAGAAATCGATTTCTGTCGTTTGCTGATAAAGTACTTTCGTATGACACGTGTGACATTTGGCGTCACATGTAGTCCTTTTCTACTGTCTGCAACTATAGACTCACATATTCAAAGCTTGTCAAATGCATTTCCGGATACTTGCTCTCGACTATGCCGATCATTTAATATGGATGACTTGGTTACCAGTGTCAACAATAGAGCAGAAGCCGAAAAGTTTTCACGGGAATCAATGGAAGTTATGAGTCAAGCTTATATGAATCTGAGGAAATGGGTAAGCAATGATGATGACGTGCGGAGATATTTAAACGTTGAAAGTACGGATTGTTCGCAAACGATTTTGGGTGTGAGGTGGAATACTCGAAGTGATGAGCTAACACTTAACATCAAATCGGAGGATATACGAAATATGAATTCAACTACTAAACGCAATTCATTAAAGGTTATCGCCCGCATATACGACCCTTTAGGTTACCTCAACCCCGTAATTATTCGGCTTAAAATTCTATTTCAGTCACTATGGCGAAATAAGTTCTGTTGGGATCAGTCTATTGGAGATGAATTCATTAGAGAATGGAGTACTTGCGTGAAGGATCTTGATCAAATCGGAAAGCTGTCGTTTCCCAGATGGCTGGGGTTAGGTGAGAACTTAAAAGGAACCGAAATGCACATATTTGCCGATGCAAGTCAAAAGGCTTTTGGAGCAGTCGCATTTTTAAGGATGGAGATTTCTGGCGGAAATGCGCACGTGAGATTTGTGTGCTCCAAGGTACGAGTGGCTCCTCTTAAAGCAAGTAATATCGACGATCTCAGTTTGCCGAAGCTGGAGCTAGCTGCTGCACTGGTTGCTGCTAGGCTGTGCACCTACTTTAAGAAATCCAATATTCCCTGCGATTATTTTTATCTGTGGACTGATTCGCAAATAACCTTTCATTGGATTCGTGGCGATGTTCGACGATGGAAACCGTTTGTTTTTAACCGTGTGAAGGAGATTCAAGATCTTACAAGCGTAAAAGATTGGCGGCACGGCTCGGGATCGTAAAATCCGGCGGACTTAGTTACGAGGGGTATATCCGTCCACCAATTTGCTGAGTCTGCACTGTGGAAAGACGGCCCGATTTGGTTAAAGGGCAGCAAAGCGGATTGGCCTTCCTCTATTCTACGGCAGGAATTTGAAGAATCTACTTCATTATTTGCTGTGTCTACAGAAACCATATCATCGCAATCGAGAGAGGTTTTGGATCCTATTTTCGCATATGAGGAAATAAGTTCATGGAAGAGGCTTTTGAGAATTACATGTTACATTTTTCGAACAGTTGATTTTATATTTTACCGCACGAAACCTGTATCGAAATATCTTGGAGCTATTGAACTACAAAAAGCTGAAAATTATTGGTTAAAATATATTCAAAACACCAATTTTGGTAATGAAATTTTGTCTTTGCAGGTCGGAAAATCTGTCTCCCGTTCCTCGACCTTGCTGAAACTCAACCCTTTTCTGGATGATACTGGCTTTCTTCGCTTAGGTAGTAGGTTGCAACAACTTGATGATTCGTTAGACGCAGTTAGTCCTATAATCCTACCAAAAGGCTGTTATATGTGTAAGCTAATAATAACTTACTTTCACGCCTTGACGCGGTTTTGACGAGAATGCGCGAAAAGTTTTGGCTTCAAGGAGGACGTCAACTCATAAAGAGGGTTATTGCTGATTGCCGAGTTTGCAGGCGGTTGAGGGGAAAAGCTGCTTCACAGCCATTTGATCCATTACCCGTGTCACGGATAAGGTCAGTCAGACCCTTTGAGACAGTGGGAGTAGACTTCGCCGGCCCACTTTATACCACCCACAATGAGGAAAAATGTAAGGTCTATATTTTAATTTTTACTTGTGCAGCTATACGCGCATACATTTGGAGTTGGTATTGGACCTTACCACTGAAAGCTGTCTTTTGGCTATAAGACGGTTTATAGCGCGTAGAGGTTGTCCTAACATTATATACTCGGACAACGCTAAAACATTCAAGAGGGCCGCAATTGAAGTAAACGCTGTTGACGAAATCTTTAGCAGTAAAGTTTTCCATGGGTTTCTTAGTAACCGCGGTATAATCTGGCGCTTCAATGTTGAACGAGCGCCCTGGTGGGGCGGCTTTTGGGAGCGAATGGTAAAAAGCGTCAAAGACATTCTCAAAGTTACCATCTGGAAGGCCAAAGTGGGTATCGACGAACTGTACACACTGTTAACAGAAGCTGAGCGTATTATCAACATGAGGGCCCTTACTTATATCAGCGCTGACCCTCTCGACTTATCTCCACTTACACCCGACAATTTTCTTATCGGTTGTTCCCAGCCTGTGGACCATAACAGCAGCGATCGAATCACTTCAACTGAACTTCGAGCCAAATGGATTGCGAGGCTGAGGTACACTTCTCTTCTTTGGAAAAGATGGAAGACGGAATATCTGCATCTTCTACGATCAGTTTACCACTCAAGTAAGTCATTTTCAAGGTGACAAAGGTTTCTGAAAGGAAGCTGACCGGACCAAGGGAGAGATGCCACTGCAGCTCGCCTTGAGTAGGTCACTTCCCAGGAGATCCGGGGTAGACCCAGTCTGAGATACGTTCCAGGCTGAGAAAGCACCGGATTCCGGAAGGAAATCAGGGAAAGTTTTTCCCAAGATCGTCATACGTGATGATGAATCACATCCTGCACGAGGTGCCACTGCTTTTGACTGAATATGACGGATCTAGAGCGGAATAGCTCGATAAAAACCCGTAATCCCGGGTTAACTACCGTGCCGTGGATGTATGGCACAATGTCATGGTGTCTTTTAACGGCGAACTCTAGATACCTGGGGACCTCTAGTTTCAATCCAAATTCCCCCTTTCTTTATACAGGGGGTGAGTACAGAGCGACCTCTTCTTCCCCCTTACTCATGGGTCCAAAATAGATAAACCAAAAAACAAACAAAACAAAGGGACTGGTGTGCATGAATCTGGCACCAAGAACTTAGGCAACACCGATTCTCAAACAAAAATAACGGAGGAGGAAGAGATTCTCTTACTCCAGGAACCGTCGACCAGCAGGACAGCTTCGGTTGAGGGAAGCATAGGTACGGTTGACTTCAGACTCGAGAATCTTTTTCTCGAGGAAGATGACAATCAATCCATTGCCAGCTCATCCAAATACTCAATTTGGTCTACAGTTTCAATTAGAAAAGGGTGCAAAACTGTAAGATGACTATTAAGAAACTCCAAAAAAAGCACCAACTAGACGACAGAGACAAACAAAGGCTTCAGAACGGTCTTGTCTTTCTGGAAAGGCAGTCCATGGACTGTGGTGAGCCTTGTGCTAGCGCCCAACCTAGGACTGTCTCCACAGAAATCTCGAGCGAGGGAGCTCTTATGCGGCCGCCAATGCCTGTGATATGCCATAGCCTATCGGGGCATGGGTGTGCTGCATCTGACCCCGTCAAAGAAGCTGACAAAGAGGACAAGAGTGTTTCACCGGGAGAGGCAGACTCGACTCTGAACAGCACAGGGACTGTTGTTGAGAAGTCAAAGCCAAAGAGCAATGAATGTTTGGATATAACCGAAGCCTCATCTGTCTCAGTGGCCAAAATGACGAAAGACAACAATCTGTTCAGGACTGTAGTGCAGGAGGATCCACTCAAAAAGAGGAAGAATGCTCGTCGCCTATTAAAGCGGCTTAAGGGCCGTGAGCTCAGTTCCTTAACGGAAAGGGAGGCGGCACAGCTAGCTAGGGCCCGGGAGACAATTAAGTCAACCGAAGAAGCATGGCGCAGCAGCCTAACAGTAGGGAGGAAAAAACCGAATGCGATAGGGAAGATGACTGGACCAAGAGAGGAATGCCGTTTGCCTTCCGTGTTGAGTAGGTCGGAACCCGATAAATCAGGCGCCGGCCCGGCCAAAGACTCGTCTAAGGCTGAGCAGACGCCTGGTTGCTCAAACAAGGTTATGCCTGGTAGGAGGTTAGGTACGCAGCGGGCCTCTGGAGGAGCCGACATGAGATCGGTTGCATCGAGGGCGATATGCCGTTTGCCTTTCATCTCGACTGCGACCGATTCAGAGTGTCAAGGAGTGGTCTCTGGCAAGGATACGTCCAAACCAGGAAGCGCTCCCGTGGTCTCCAAAAGGGGTCGTAATGACGACACAATCTCCCCGGTAGTAGGTAGGCAGGCAAAAAGACCGAAATTCGGCGAAAAGGTGAAAGAAAGTCTTCGGGTCGCAGTTGTCGACTTCGGTAACCCAGACCGTAAACTGACACCCAACCAATGGGAATTGATAGAACAAGGGATCCTAGATGGTGTCAACGACGCCATCGTGAAGGCAGATGGTAAGCTTCGCATGAGGGGTCCGTATCTACCCGTAGAAAGGATAGAACGTAACCTGCAATTCCTTAACCTGGAAATACAAAGCAGGGAATGGAAAGTCCTAGAAACGAGTGAATACTCCCAGGATGGCATGGACGTGACGATTTTATTAAGTCACAAATCGCTGCCACTACTCCGGAAGCAAGACTTCAAGGTCCGCGTAGGCATAACGCGTTGCAAACTCCGGTTATTAGCGGCAAAAGACAGCAGTAAAGGAGAACAACAAGCTAACCGTGATGAAGATAACGCAAATAAATCTTCATCACAGTAAGGCGGCCAGCGCCAATCTTGTCCTCCTTATGGAGACAAAAAAAATTAGACGTCGCCCTCATTCAAGAGCCCTGGACTCTCCGGGGGAAGATAGTGGGGTTGAATTCCAAAAATTTGACCACTTACCATAGTACACCAGAAAATGGTAAGCCTAGAACATGCATAATCGCAAGAAAACGGGAGTCGGACAGAATCCCGAAAAACGGAATCCCGAAAACACAAAATCCCGAAAATCCAAAATCCCGAAAGCCCAAAATCCCGAAAATCCAAAATTCCGAAAACCCACAATCTCGAAAGGCCACAATCCCGAAAAGCCACAACCCCGAAAAGCCACCATCCCGAAAATCCAAAATCCCGAAAGGCCAAAATCCCGAAAGTGAAACTAAAAATTTTACTAAAGCAACAAAAAAATTTAGCAAGTTTATTTAACAAAATAAACAAAATAACAAACTTCAAATAAATAAAACATAAAAAAAACAGTTCAAGACTTATTAACAAAAACAAAAATATGCGCAAATTTTTCATTTTATATAATTTTTAAGGATTTCGTTTTCGGGATTGTTTTTTCGGGATTTTGGCTTTTCGGGATTTTGGATTTTCGGGATATTTAATTTTCGGGATTTTGGGTTTTCGAGATTTTGGTTTTCGGGATTTTGGGTTTTCAGGATTTTGGATTTTCTGGATTTTGGGTTTTCGGGATTTCGGTTTTCGGGATCGTGTACCCAACCCCAAGAAAACAGCTTAAACTTTTTTTATTACCTAGTCTCAGCGTTTCAGACCAAACAGCCGTCAAATGGGATAGGGCAGGAAAAGGTACGCTGGTGCTAGCGACAATCTACATGCCACACGAGTCGGACAATCCACCCTCAGAGCTCACCCGTTCACTAATGAGGACAGCAGAACGGGAAAAATGGGACATCATTGCGGGCTGTGATGCTAACTCCCACCATACGCTATGGGGTAGCACAGACACCAATGTACGAGGTGAGTCCCTCTTAGAATTCATTATTAGATATAATCTGCTGATAGCTAATATTGGCAAATGAACCAACATTTATAACAAGAAATAGACGTGAGGTATTAGATTTAACACTCTACAGCAACTCACAGACTCTTACTGTGAAAGAATGGAGGGTCTCCCCAGAACCGTCCTTCTCTGACCACAGGATCATAGAATTTTTCTTAGAAGAAAAGACAGAGACTATAGGTAAATTTAGAAATCCAAGGCTCACAGACTGGGATATTTACATCTCAGAAACAGTGCGGAATGGTCGAAGGCTGGGAGAGCATAAAATGAGGACACCAGCCGAAATCGATGCATTCACGGTAAGCCTAAATAAAGTTCTAACCGAGGCTTATGAGAAAGCCTGTCCTCTACGGACAATTAAAAATAAGAGATCTCCATCGTGGTGGACTAAGGACCTCCTCGAGATCAGAAGGAAAACCAGATCCCTGTTCAATTTGGCCAAACGCACCAACTCACAGTTAGACTGGGATCTATATAAAGCCGGTCAGCGGAAATTTAAAAGCGCAATAACTATTGCTAAACGCACAGCATGGCGCAAATTCTGTAGTGAAATAGAAGATACTAGGGAATCAGCTAGACATAGGAAAATCCTATCGAAAGAACCTACTGTTCCAGGTTATAAAGAAAAATAATGGTAACTGGACTCAGTCCTGCCAAGAAACTTTAAGTCTGCTCCTACAGACGCACTTTCCAGGTTGTATTTCCCAGACAACCGACCAGACCACATCAAGCATCGCAATTCCTGCAGTAACAATTCCAGAGGGCATAATAACCGTGGAAAAAATTAACTGGGCGATCGAAACTTTCTCTCCGTTTAAATCACCTGGGGTTGACGGGATTTTCCCCATCATGCTTCAGAAAGCCAATGCAGTTATTATACCAGCCCTGAGTAGACTTGTTATGCCCCAAATACGCATGGAAGCCATGGCTAGCTGAATCGTAGCTGCGTCAGTTAATCTGTTTCAAAGTGGAAGTGTAATAACATAAATAACCCATAACATAATAACACAATTCCAATCCAGCGATTCACTTTCGTGACGCAATGGTTCAGTGGGCCATGGCCTACTAAGCAAATGCAAACACTTCGGGTCATGCTGACAAATGCATATTCCCGAAGTGTTCAAAGCGAAGTTCCAGGTAGGTCTTTGGGAATTCGGTGAGTCTAAAATCAGCCAACTTTCGAATCGGTCGTGTTTTGCTTCAATTCGACTTCCACAAATACTAACATTTGGCGCAGCCGGTAGTTCGAAAAAAGTTCATTAAAGTTACGATTTGCAACTGTGATTCACCCCATCGGTCGGTTTAGTGTTGCATAAAGAAAAATAACAAAAAAATATATATATATAAATTAACCGTTTCTTGATTATTACTCGGTCGGTTTAGTGTTGTGTGTAAAAAAAAATTAAATATATATATGTACATATATATCAACCGTTTCGGGATTGTTACGTCGGTTTAGTGTTTTACGTGAAAAATAATAAAAAAAAAAAAATAGATATCAACAAAAACATTCTGGCGATAAACACAAAGAACGAACCAGGTAAGTATCAAGTATCGTCTCGATTAATTGTTTTTTTCTCCGTTTGCTTGTTTTACGGCATTAACTTAGTGGGATAGGTTAGGTGTAGTGTCGTAGACAATAATAAGTATACTTTTGAGCAATACGTGTTTTTATTTATGTTTCCTTTGTTGTACGGCATAAACCTTGTTGGGGTAAACATTACAAGAAAGCGTTGATTTTTGGCTCCACAGTGGTCACTGATTAAATTGTTTTGGTTTTAAGTTTATGGACAGAAGAGAGTCCACAGAAGCCCAGTTGATAGAAGAAATTCATCAACTCAAAAAAGAAATTAAGGAACAAGGGCAAGAAATAAAACATTTCAACGACTCGCTGTTATCTGAACTTAAGGCCATTACTAGCAGGGAAGTGTATGCGTTAATTTATGCGCAATTAAGCTCGCAGTGGGGACAGTTTACGAGGCTTGAGACTACCGACGCAATACTCATTGAGTATTTAGAGGCAGTCAAAAGGCTAAAGGATAGTCACCAAAGTGAAATCCAAGCGCTTAAAGCTGAACTAAACAATACCAAAAGGGTACGATTTAGTTTAGACCGCAGCCAAATTGAAGCCGAAAAAGTAAACACTGAGGCCGAGGAAACAATTTCGAAATTAAACTTGGAAATTGTGGCACTCCAGTCCAACCTCACTAAAGTGAAAAGCGAACTTAGGGCTTCCCTGACAAAACAGGACCAAAACCAACGGGAGACTGAAAGGGTACGTGGGTTAGAATTAGAATATATAGCACAAATAGAGTGGTTGAAAAAAGAGAAGAGGAAGCAAAGGGAACAATTAGTAGCCCTGCAATTCCAAAACTCCAGTATCACACCAGATTGCATGGAATCTTCTAATTCAACCAACACAATGAGTTACGACAGCATTGCAAAAATAATTGCACAGATTGTCCCCAAATTTTCTGGGGCAAGAACACCCGAGCTATCAGGAAATGTTTATGAGTTTCTCAACGCATGTTCCCTAGGTCTGAAGTGTATAGACGCAGATAGCGAAGCAATATATGTGGCAATGCTGTCAACCAGATTAATTGGTGATGCGTTTGAATTGGTTAGATGCAACAAAAAAAGTGCAGTGCGGGAGTTAGAGACTCTCATCAAAGGCACATATCTTACTGTTCGGACACGGGATAGTGTGACTGCCGAAATAAAGCAGTCGCATCAGCTAGCAACAGAAGATATACATGCCTTCGCCAGACGTCTTACATCACTACAAGCAAAAGCAACGGACATTATTGATGCCAGCTACTCAAGCGCAGACTCTGTAGCTCTTAAAAAGGAACTTAAGAATTCCATAATCTGTAGTTTCAAAGTAGGGCTATTAGATCCAGCGTTGCGTCAATTTATGTTGACAGTCAGTGGGGATGAATTACAGACGTTAGCAGATACGGCGTTAAAAACATCTAATCTTCTTCGTTCTCAATATCTCCAAAACCCCACAAATCCGAATAATTCTATTAATAACAATTTCCAATTGAGCAACCCTCAAATGTATGTGGGATTCATGGTCACCCTATATGTAAACTCTCCACGCCAATTCTACGCCTATACTGGTGGTCAAACGGTCTCTGATGTTTCGAAGAGACGAAGGCAGTCGAAGACGAGCGGCGAAAGAAAAAACACGACGTACGACGGGGACTTGTGCCTATCATAAATTTCTTTTTTTTTGCTTATCACCTTTTCCTCACTCCATTCTTTGAATTGTTTAATTTTTATGAATTTCTAAACCTAATTATAACTTACTTTAAATAAAATCGAATTCTACATGGGGGCTCGTCCGGGATTTGATCGTAATTAACTATTCCAAAAACAATTATTCGATTAAAGTAAAATCCATTTAAACCAACTCGCGCATAAAATTGTTACCAAAAATCGTCGAGACATTAATTTGTACATTAATTTGTATATCCACTGGTCGCTATTCGACGATTCGCGTCAGCTATCGGAAAACGCTATTTTTCCATATAAGAAGAACCGTACAACGAAAACTTGCCATACAGTAAGCTGTACTTTTGTTTTTGCATGATAAGAGTCGACGCAGAGCGGGCACAGGTCATTTCTGTTTGGATATTTTTTTTGATCGACGATGGTGGGCAAACGCGGTAAACGAATGAACAGTACAGCTGTGACATCGGAAGCCGATTTTTCTGAAATGTTAGAGGCACTCGTGCAGCGGGAAGTTGAATTAAAACGACGAGAACTTGAATTAGAGACTTCCAAGAACGAGTGGTGTCGATCTATGCAACGACGAAACGCTAGGTTGTTGCCGAATGAAGAGGTGGAGCGAGAGGGCGGTAAACGAACAGGCGATACGGCAAAGGAAGGTGGGGCGCAACGGCAGCAGCACGATGAGTTAGACGGCGCACAAGATGACGAAAAGCAGGGTACAACCCAGTCGCCTTCGCCCCCCAAGAATGCTACTCCAAGTATTGAATTAGAATGTTCTTTACTCCGTACAGAAGTAGAAGAGTTAAAATGTCGTGCGAAACAGGCAAGTATTGGATCCTTTGAAGATGCTCTTAATGCCGTTTCGTATTTCAGTGGCGAAGGTGACGTGGGTTCATGGGTCGACGAGTTTGAAACTGTATCTGCCCTTATGAAATGGGACGAAACGAGAGAGATACTGTTTGCTAAACGGTTGTTAGTCGGGACGGCGAAAATGGCCATGCGGACGAAACCGGCTATTACGAAATGGATGGACTTAAAGATTTTTCTTTTGAATGAATTTGGGAGTGGTATGACTAGCGCGGATGTTCATAAACGGTTGGCGGCAAAAAGGCAAGCAAAAGGTGAAAGCTTAACGGATTATCTGTTCTCAATGCGGGAACTAGGCGCCAAAGGCGGCGTAGATGAACTATCCGTAATACAATATATTGTAGATGGCATCGATGATTCTCCTTCAAATAAGGCGATGTTGTATGGTGCGCAATCGATGAATAATTTTAGAGGAAAGCTCTTGGAATAAGAACGTTTCCGTAGTGCTTTAAGGCAGCACTCATCCCATCATCATCAGCCGAATCCTCAGTTAGGGAAACCTAGGGCAAAAGAAATTTCTCTTAGCGGAAAAATGCGTTGTTTCAACTGTGGATTAACGGGGCATAAGAGTAAAGTGTGTGAATTTAAAGCTAAAGGCCCAAAGTGCTTTAACTGTAAGGGTTTTGGTCATCTCTCAGCCAACTGTCCATTGCGAAAGGAAAATGCTAAGACCGTTAATTTTGTGGAAACGAACATCAGTGAGTTGAAAGTGAAGACGGTTATGGTGAACGGTGTGGAAGTCAGAGCGAGAATTGATACAGGGAGTGATGTGACGGTAATGGGTTCGGCTAAGTATTTTAACATAGGGTCACCTATATTAGAAAGCGATAGTCAAGTTTTCCGCGGTCTCTCTGAGGAGTGCACAAAACCATATGGGTATTTCAATGCGGCTATTAAAATAGACGGCATTACCTACCAAACCAAGATCTATGTAGTATCATCAAATTCTTTACAGCATGATCTCTTGATCGGTAAGGACGTTCTACGAGGAACGCGAATCACCCTTGGTAAAGACGGCGTACATATTGAACAAATGGAGCCTGATTTAAGGAGCTGCTTTCAGATAAGTAACGAAAGGACACAGCTTTGTGTAGGCAATCGAAAGTACAGAGAGGTAGTGGAGGACATAGTTGCCAAATACGAACCAGCCAAATCAAAAACGACTAACGTGGAGATGAAAATAGTGTTGAAAAGCGAAATTCCTGTTGCACAGCGCCCAAGAAGGCTGGCCCCCTTGGAAAAGGATATAGTACAAGGCCAAATTGAGGAATGGCTCGAGAAAGGTATCATCCGATCAAGCAACTCCGAATACTCATCACCGATAGTACTCGCGAATAAGAAAGATGGCAGCAAAAGACTATGTGTTGATTATCGGTGCTTAAATGAACTTATTGTTCGTGACCGTTTTCCACTACCACTTATAGATGACCAAATAGATCAACTCGGTTCTTCAAGAGTTTTTTCTACAATGGATTTGGAAAATGGGTTCTTCCATGTCCCCGTGAGCCAGGAAAGCCGTAAATACACTTCTTTCGTCACACCGGGAGGACAATATGAGTTCAATCGTGTTCCCTTTGGGCTCTGCACTTCGCCACCTGTATTCCAACGTCATATCTCTCGAGTATTCCACGATTTGCTGCTACAAAAAATTATGCTGCTCTATATGGACGACATTGTAGTATTGGGAAATGACTACGACGAGGCAGTGGTGAACCTCAAGCGAGTATTGGCCGTCGCCAGTGAGTTTGGACTTATTTTTCGGTGGAAAAAGTGTCAATTTTTATGCAGTGCGATAGAGTATCTGGGGTTTCGGATCGAAAATGGTGGTGTTAAACCGTCAGAGGAGAAAATCAACGCTATAAGGAAGTTCCCGCAGCCGACGAGTGTATCGAAGGAACAAAGTTTTTTGGGACTTACTGGATATTTCAGGAAGTTCGTCCCACGGTACTCCAGTATTGCGCGGCCTCTAACAAACCTTTTGAAGAAAGACGAAAAATTTCGATTTGGACCTAAGGAAATGACAGCGTTCGATGAGCTTAAAAATATATTGACAACAGCACCAGTCCTTAAATTATATCGCCCGGATGCAGAAACTGAACTTCATACAGACGCTTCGAAATGGGGTTTAGGTGCCATTCTTCTTCAAAAAGAAAATAACGATTTTTTTCCTGTTTCTTTTTTCAGTAAGAAGACATTACCCGCTGAACAAAATTATAGTAGCTATGAGCTGGAAGCCCTGGCGGTTGTCATGGCCTTAAAGAAGTTTCGACATTATCTCCTCGGACTCCGTTTCAAAATCGTCACTGATTGTGCCGCGTTTAAAGGAACGATGGAGAAGAAGGAATTCTCTCCACGGATTGCTGGTTGGGTCTTGGTAACACAGGAATTTGACTTCGTCTTGGAGCATCGTAATGCCACAAGAATGCGCCATGCAGACGCACTCAGCAGAAACGCAGTATCCGTTGTCAAAAGTGAGTTTCTTTCCAGGATCATCAAGGCACAAGATGACGACGAGAATATTCGACTTATTAAAAATTTGCTGGAGTATAGTGAATACGACGACTTTGTAAGCGAAAGAGGTGTCATATTTAAAGTGGATAACGAAGGACGAAAACTATTGTATATTCCTAAGAAGATGCAGGCTGAATTTTTGCGGAACGCACACACCGACGGACATTTTGCGACGAAGAAGATGGTGGAGCTTATAACACGGGACTACTACGTACCACATCTAACAAGAAAGCTTGACGAGACCCGAAATAATTGCATCGCCTGCATCCTATCAGAGAGGAAAAATGGAAAAAAGGAGGGATTCTTTTGTCCCATCGACAAAGAAAGTGCACCACTAACCACGTATCATGTCGACCATCTCGGCCCACTCGATAAAACGACGAAGCAGTACAGTTTCATTTTCTGCGTAGTAGACGCGTTTTCCAAGTTCACGTGGATCTATCCTACCAAAACGACTTCGGCAGCAGAAGTAATCTCTAAGCTGGAACTACAAAAAGCGACGTTTGGCAATCCGGCAAGGATCATATCAGACCGGGGATCTGCTTTTACGAGTAACTTGTTCGCTGACTATTGTAAAGCAGGACAAATCGAACATCTGTTGATTACGACTGGCGTACCAAGAGGAAACGGACAAGTAGAGCGGATAAACCGCATAATAATTTCAGTTCTTGCCAAATTATCAGCGGAAAATTCCAGGAAATGGTATACGCATTGCAACAAACTCCAAAGATGCATCAACTCTACTTGGCAGCGCAGCATCAAAACCACACCCTTTGAGCTGATGTTCGGTATCCGAATGAAAAACGATACAGATCCTGAGTTAGCCAGCTTGGTTGATATGGAGATAAGAGATGTTTTTAGCAGCGAACGAGAGGAGGCTCGGCAGCAGGCCAGGATTGCTATAGCCGAAATCCAAGAAGAAAATCGACGATCATACAACCATAAAAGACGTCCAGCCGAAAAATACAACGAAGGGGACTTGGTAGCGATTCGGCGAACTCAGTTCGGACCAAATTTGAAGATAGCTGGAAAATTTCTAGGCCCATATAAAATATCAAGTGTGGGCAATCATGAGCGGTACCAGGTAGAAAAAGTAGGCGATCATGAGGGACCAACCATTACTACCAGTAGCGCCGATATGATGAAGAAGTGGCGTCAGACCGACTTCGATTTGAGCCCGTCTTCGGACGAGGAAAGCACTAATTGATTTATTTTCTTTTCTTTTATACAGTGCGCTGGGGACAGCTTGTACGCAGGATGGCCGATCTGTGGGATTCATGGTCACCCTATATGTAAACTCTCCACGCCAATTCTACGCCTATACTGGTGGTCAAACGGTCTCTGATGTTTCGAAGAGACGAAGGCAGTCGAAGACGAGCGGCGAAAGAAAAAACACGACGTACGACGGGGACTTGTGCCTATCATAAATTTCTTTTTTTTTGCTTATCACCTTTTCCTCACTCCATTCTTTGAATTGTTTAATTTTTATGAATTTCTAAACCTAATTATAACTTACTTTAAATAAAATCGAATTCTACATGTATAATCACTATATACACAGCTCCCCAGAAATGATCCAAGATTGGCAGCCGACTAATCCGACTAATGTGCCTCCAGCGTCCGTATACCCAAGTCCGCAAATCCCAATCAATATAGGTCCGAGTACTTCGAACTGGAACACTCAAAACAGTTCAAACAAGACCAGTGTACAGCACCTTCGTAACAGGCCACCAGAGAAAGTATCGTGTGGGTTCTGTGGTAAGTCAAATCACACTTACGCAGAATGTAGGGTACGCCGTAACACCCCATACTGCGACTCCTGCAAGACTTATGGCCACGACCCAGGGACTTGCCCGAAAGCCCTAGTTTACATGACAGCGGCAAAACGTGGTAAGCCAAAGCTAAAATGTGATTGGTGCTCAAGGGTGGGCCACTCTGAAGAGGATTGTTATAGTAAAAGGAACTACATGGAGAAGAAGGGACAGGGAAACGAACGAGGGGCCAGCTCAAAGAGGTGAGCTGTGCCCCTAAAGCATTGTCAACTGATAGCCATAACAAATCAGTAAAAACCATCCCAAGCAATATAATTTTAAACCAAAACCAAAAGCTACCCTTAACAGAAAAAACCGTTTCAGACGCCACGATAAGCCAAATAAGTATCCCGGAGCCCAACAGAAAGAATAAGAAAAAAATTCTTAAGAGGCACAGAAAAAGGCAAAGGCAAGTAAATTGCCTGCAAAAAATACAACTGGAGTATAGACCAAAAGTCATGACTCAACTACAAAACAAGATCGTAAGCCTGATGTTGCAATTTATAAATTTATTCATGCAAGTAGGCGATATCATATCGCGATGCTCAAAGGAGATCGGCCAAAAACTAGGCTGTATCTTAAATCAAAAAAATAAATGTGGCAATATCAAACGAAACAGGCTTTGCTTAATAAAAAAATTAAGTAAAAACGAAGTTTTTGTAGAACTCCCCTTGCCAGAGGCCAAAGGAGGTAAAATAACTCTATTAGTGGATACAGGGGCAGACACAAGTCTTTTGAAAGAAAGCTCGTTAAAGCCCAACACAAACATATCCAGAAAGGAGACAAGGCAAGTAGGGGGAGCATTCGGTGGAAATAGCACAACAGTAGGTACTATCACCACTAGTAAACTATTGACAAAGGGCAAATTTCATATTATAAACGGTCTAAACGACATACCCGCAGATGGTATTATTGGTAGGGACATCCTTTGGAACCGAACAATTATTGATACAGTGGCTAAAACATTGAAATTCTTTGACAAAAATAGGAACTTGGTTTCGGAGTATCAACTTAAACGCCCATGCGAACCAATCAATACAGTCAACATGGCTAATAATACAATTAAAGTATCAACCCAGGAAATAAAGGCCCGAACCCAAACCATTGTTAAGCTAAAAGTAAACACAGGGTTACGCGACGTTCTCGTGCATAGTCAGGAACTAAGACCTGGAGTTTACTTAGCGAACACAATATCAAGAGTAAGGGACCAACATCTTGCTGTTTCAATACTCAATTCCACAGACGATCCAACTAAGAACGTGATATTGAGCGTAAGTAGGCAACAGCCAAGTGAACGAATTTCACAACTACTTAAGTCAATAAAAATAGAGCCCAACTTAAACAAAGAGGAAAAATGTGCAATAGAAAATATTTGCATTCAATTTAACGACATTTTCCATTTGGAAGGGGACCCGTTGACGCATACCGATATCCTGGCGCATAAAATAAGAACCAAACCGGAACAAGGCCCAATAAACCAGAAGCAGTATCGTCTCCCACAAGTCGCTAAGGATGAGATTCATAATCAGGTGAAGCAAATGTTAAATGACAAAGTAATAACCCCGAGTAAATCACCGTGGAACTCTCCTCTTTTGGTCGTCCCTAAAAAACCAGGGGCTGATGGACAAAAGGGATGGCGAATTGTAGTGGATTTTCGAAAACTCAATGATGTGACGATTAAAGCCGCGTTTCCTCTGCCAAGAATAGAAGATATTCTCGACCAGCTAGGAAACTGCCGCTACTTCACAACTTTTGATCTGGCTAGCGGTTATCACCAAGTGCTTATTGAAAAGCAGGACCGGGAAAAGACTGCATTTAGCACGGGGTTGGGCCACTATGAATTTAACCGAATGCCTTTCGGACTAACGGGCTACCTTCCAAAGGATAATGAACTATATTCTAACTGGTCTCCAAGGAATAGACTGTTTTGTCTACCTGGATGATATTGTGATATATAGTAAAAATTTGGAAGACCATTGCGACAAATTGGTTCGTATATTTTCGCAGTTGAGAAACTACAAACTCAAATTAAACACCGAAAAATGCAACTTTCTGTCGAAAGAGGTGGTTTATTTAGGACACAAGTGCTCAGAAAACGGTGCATTACCAGATCCCTCAAAAACAAGCTGTGTCACGAGCTTTCCAATCCCGAAAAATATTAAAGAAGTGCAGTCGTTCTTAGGTTTTGCTAGCTATTACAGGAAGTTTATCCCAAATTTTGCAAAAATAGCCGCCCCAATTAACTTATTGCTAAGAAAGGAGGTAGAATTCAAATGGACGCCGGATCACCAAAGATCTTTCGAAGAATTGAAAAAGGCAATAACTACGCCGCCAGTCTTAATCTACCCAGATTTTTCGAAGCCATTTATCTTGACCACAGATGCTAGCAATGAAGCATTGGGGGCAGTACTGTCACAGGGTAAGGTTGGAAAGGATAAACCCATAGCTTACGCAAGCCGATCCTTAAATCCTGCTGAAAAAAGGTATTCCACAATAGAAAAGGAACTCCTGGCTATTGTGTGGGCTACCAACAACTTCCGAACTTATCTTTTAGGGCGCTCGTTTACAGTGTACACAGATCATCAGCCACTTAAGGGAGTATTTCATGTCAAAGATCCCACATCCCGTCTAGTACGTTTTCATCACAAACTCTCGGAATACGATTTCAAAATCGAATACAAACCGGGTAAGGTGAACAAGAACGCTGATGCACTGAGTCTTATTCCACAAGAAAAGCCCGTAGAGCAGTGTCTAGCTGTCACTCGGGCACAAGCGTGTTTGAATGAAAATAAGGACTCGGTAGGTACATCAACGACTTCTACTGGTACAGGTAATGCAAATGGTAATAAAGGCAATAAAGGCACCCCAACGGTATCAAAAGTACCCAGAACCATAGAATTTTTAACGGACCGCTCGGAAATCCAAATAATCTTAAGAGATTTTCACAATTCAGCGCTCGGAGGTCACCAGGGTAACAAGAAAACTTTAGGGCGTATCAGGCAACAGTATAGGTGGATGGGAATGGCAAAGGATGTAAAAGATTTCGTAAGAAAATGTTCACTATGCCAGAAGAATAAATGCTCCCCCCCCAACAAAATGCCCATGGTTATTACAGACACGCCCTCATTACCTTTCGATAAGGTGTACATGGATATTGTCTGTGGACTCCCCGTATCACACTCAGGAAACAGATATATTCTGACTTTTCAGGATGATCTGACTAAGTTCATGGATTGCGCAGCCCTTCCCGATATGGAAGCTTCGACAGTGGCTAGAGTTTTTTATGAACAAATCCTGACGAGGTATAGAATTCCAAAGATTCTTGTCACGGACAATGGCGCCAACTTCACGTCAAAGATATTTTCAGAGACTTGCAAGTTACTGGGCGTGAAAAAACTTCATACAACGGCATATCACCCTCAATCAAACGGTTCGTTAGAAAGAAGTCATCGGCCTCTAGCCGAATATCTCAGACCCTTTGTGGCAAACGACGAAAGAAATTGGGACCAATGGCTTCGGCAAGCCATGCATGTTCACAACAACTCCATCCACACCGCAACACTGTTAACCCCTTTGAATGCCTTATTTGGTTTTAAGTTCGAAATGCCAACTAATCTAAAACGAAAACCCACACCTCTCTATAATGCTGAAGACTACCCTTCACAACTCAAGCATCAACTCGAGATTGCACACAAGTAAGCCAATCAGAACCTTAAAATAGCTAAACTTAAATCGAAAGACGCGTACGACAAAGGCTCTAAGACTATTACGTTCAATGTTGGACAGAAGGTTCTACTAAGGAATCCCGCCAGAAAGAATAAATTCTCCCCTATCTGGTTAGGACCCTACGAGGTTGTGTCCGTAAGCAATAAGGTGAACACAAATATAAAAATGGGAAAAAAGATTAAAAGGGCACATAATAATCAACTTAAACCATTCTACCGATAAAATAGCTTCACATAAATTTTGTTATATTAATATAATTTTTTTCTTTTCAGTAGAGAAAATTAAGTACAGTCCAAGGAGTGGAACTTTTCTAAAACCCTAACCCTAAGTAATATAATTAAGAATATTCATAAATTTCGAGCCAATATAGTCTCTGCAAAATTAGAAATATCATTACCTTTTAATAAGTAATAATTATAATAATAGTAAATAATAACTTAACAAATGTACATAAGAAGCATGATTAGATTTATAAGCATTATGTACCTGGCAAACTCGATGGGGCTCACCGTGAAGCAGGATGCAGAACCGTTCCAAGTGAAAAATCTCCTCGAAACCCCCATCGTCTTCGAAAAGGTGGGAAGTGCGTTATTTTACAAAGATTGTTGGATCATCTTCACTAAGTTTACACCAATGGATTTCTCTGGCATTGTAGACTTTGCTAATATCTGCGAAAGCAAAATAAATCGAATGTGTTCGTTCCTGAAAGACGATGTTAACTCAACGGACTTCAAGGATGCTTGCGAACCGATGGTTAAAGAAGTTGCAGTAATATCGGAAAACTTGAAGTCAAACAACGCATACCTCCAGCATATGGTTTCATACAAACGCAGCAGAAGAGCGCTTCCTAACGTAGTGGGAAGTTTTTCTAAATGGCCTTTCGGAACTATGGACAACGAAGACTCGGAGAATGTGTACAACAAATTGCAAATTCTGCATAAAAATAGTGAGGATACATTCACCCTAATCAACAAACAATTGACGGTGATGAAATCAAACTACGATGGCATAGGTAAACCCCTTATCAAAGCAATTGCAGATATCGACGCAATAACGGCACACCTGAACGACTTCGGTTCAACATACCAAAAGTTTGCAGACGAAACAAACATTGCTATAGCGACACTTCAGCTGAAGACGGCAATAAATGAGCTTGTAGCTATACTCACAGCCAAGCTCCTGGAAGTACAAAACCGACAAGCCGTTGAAATGGCAATTCTCAATGACCTCTACCAAGGCCGACTACACCCGTTCATCCTTAACCTTGTGAATATATCTGAAACCCTTAAGGAACCGTCACTTACAACAAAAATACAACCCTTTTTCCGAGATGAGTTAACGCTTCACCAGGCAGCAAAGGTCACCGTATTACCCAACGGCAATAATCTGATCATTAAAGTCGTCATTCCTCTTCCGGACCCAACAAAGTTTGGTATTCAAAAGGTGTATCCGATCGTCTCAAGACTGAACGAGAAGTGGGACCTAATGATCGAGACAAGGGCAGATTACATAGCAGAGTCAGAGGATCATGGACTATTCGTTTTAATGACCAAGGAAGAGCTGGGAAAGTGTAACCAAATAACAACAATGCAGCGTGTAACCGTGTCAATCTGTAAGCACCAAAGACCGGTATTCACAAAGAGCAGTGAAGAATGCCTTATCGAGCTCTTGCAGCATACAGCGACAGCCCAAGAACGATGCCAACACATTGCCGTTCCCGCATCAGAAGGTACGTTCGTAAAAATGGCGGCCAGTAATTCCTGGTTGTACAACCTCCGAAATAATATGACACTAAACATCAATTGTAACGGGGAACAGTACAATCCACTACTAAGGAATACCGGCGTCATACGAATACTTAAACCATGTGACATCGGGACGCGGGAAATGAAAATCCCGTACGAGCAAGAGGTCAGCAGCAATTTCGAGTTCAAGCAGCCAAAAGTTGATTTCGCAGGACTACTGGAAACACTTCGAGTACAGTTCGAAGTCCGGGAAGTACCAACAAACTTAACGCCAAGTAAGAAGATTCTTCCGATAAGACTGGGAAGCCATGCAGACATCAATGCGATTCTGATCGAGGAAAAAAAATCTTTGGAAGATCTGCAGAGGCAAATAGAGCAGACCAAAACTGAAGAAACCCTCCGAAGCCAACAATGGACGATTACAAGACATCAATACTCGTTAATGTTGGTGTGCTTGATATTAATCCTAGGAGTAATAATACATATATTTATAAAAATATATAAGGCACGTAAAGAGAAGAAAGCGTTGCAACGAGCGCATACAGGAACGCAGATCGAGGAAATGAAAATTCGCGTGGCTCCAAGCCCACCAAGGAGAAAACAACCGCCGAAAACATTTGAGATGACCCCAGCCTCAGGAGAGCTAACGTTTGCCAGGGTTTAAATTTATACAAAAACAAAAAAAAAAACATGTATATATAAAAATAAATAATACAATTAGTAAAAATACCGTCTTGAGCGATAGAGACTATGTTACCCTAGCAAATATACTTATACAAAAATGTACATATCCATTAAGCTAAAGCTAAACATTTATTCTTATTTTAATAAAAGAAGACAAACCAATTTTTTCGAGACCTGGCTTGAACTTCCGAAGGGGGGAGGGATGTTATGCCCCAAATACGCATGGAAGCCATGGCTAGCTGAATCGTAGCTGCGTCAGTTAATCTGTTTCAAAGTGGAAGTGTAATAACATAAATAACCCATAACATAATAACACAATTCCAATCCAGCGATTCACTTTCGTGACGCAATGGTTCAGTGGGCCATGGCCTACTAAGCAAATGCAAACACTTCGGGTCATGCTGACAAATGCATATTCCCGAAGTGTTCAAAGCGAAGTTCCAGGTAGGTCTTTGGGAATTCGGTGAGTCTAAAATCAGCCAACTTTCGAATCGGTCGTGTTTTGCTTCAATTCGACTTCCACAAATACTAACAGACTCTTCACACGCTGCCTGGAATTTGGACACATTCCCAGAGTATGGCGTGAGGTAAAGGTTGTCGTCATTCCGAGGCAGGTAAGTCTAGCCACACGACTGCTAAGGTCTTCAGGCCTATAAGCCTAACATCCTTTATATTAAAAACCTTGGAAAAACTGCTAAACGTTTTTATTCGCAGTCGGCTTGACGACAATGTGATCTCAACCGCGCAGCATGCCTATATAAAAGGCAAAGGGGTAGAAAGCGCACTGCATGAGGTCATCAGTACCATAGAAAAATCCCTAAAAGAGAAAGAATACACACTTGCTGCTTTCCTAGACAATGAAGGAGCATTCAACAATGTCAAGACGTGTGCAGTTAAAAGAGCTCTTACAAATTCCAAGGTTGACCAAGCCCTTATCAACGTGATAGAAAGCTTGCTTAACGAAAGGTATATAAATGCCAAGCTGGGTGACAGTGATCTAAAAGTGATGGCCTCAAGGGGCACACCACAAGGTGGAGTAATATCCCCATTACTCTGGGTCCTTGTCATTAACGAAATACTTGTAAAATTCGAAAATAAGGGGGTCAAAGTAACTCCCTATGCAGATGATGTGGTAATACTTGCTACAGGCAAGTTCCTACCGACCATAAGCGAACTACTAGGGAACGCATTACGAACACTTAACACGTGGACCAAACAATGCGGGCTAGGAGTCAACCCACAGAAAACTGATTTAGTTCTGTTTAGTAACAAAAGGAAAATTCCAAGCTTCGAGCCTCCAAATATTGAGGGTACCCCACTAAAAATAGCACAAAGTGCTAAGTATCTGGGGACTATACTTGACAGGAAGCTCAATTGGAAACTAAATGTTAATGAACGGGTTAAGAAAGCAGCTAATGCTTCTTACGCATGCAACCGAGTCTTCGGAAAACGGAATACGGCTATTGTGCGACCTATACTGACATATGGCAGCTTAGCTTATGACAAAAATACAAAGGATGGCATGTATAGGATAAGGACAACACCTACTGCTGGACTAGAGGCAATCCTCAACCTACTACCTATAGACATATTCATGCAAGAATCTGCAGCCAAATGTGCCCTAAGAATCAGCCAAACCAAGAGCGGGAAACCCTACAGACCGGGACACGCGCAGATTCTGGATATTTACGTGGCGAATACTGTCACCTCTGACTACACGTCCCCCCACATGGACTTTGATATACCATTCTCTTGCTATTCCCCAGCAGAGACGAATGGGACACAGATGAACCCACAAAAAGGAAATCAATTTCCATCTACACGGATGGATCGAAGATGGACTGTGGAACCGGTGCCGGAATTTTCTGTGAGGAATTAAACATACGCAGATCAATAAGATTGCCGGATCATAGCAGTGTCTTCCAAGCAGAAGTTCTGGCAATTGCCGAAGCTGCCCATATGGTGTCAATGTTGGCAATACCAAAGGACAATATTACCATATTCATTGACAGTCAGGCAGCTATAAAAGCAGTTTCAGCTATTGAAATAAAGTCAAAGTTAGTTCACCGCTGCCGCGAAGAGCTCAAGGTTCTCTTCTCGCAGGATACCACGCATCTCTGTTGGGTCCCTTTACACAGGAACAAAACCGGCAACGAGATGGCTGATGAACTGGCCAGAAATGGATCTGCAATGGATCAAGAGCGGGCGCTACAGTCGATTAAACCACCCCTCTGCAATCTCCGAGAGAGAGTGGAAAATTAGACCCGTATGAAAGCCAACAATAGGTGGAAAGAGTTAACTACCTGCGAAATCACAAGAAAGCTATGGCCAGTATATAGTATGAGTCGGACCAAAACGCTAATGCAGTTTGATAGAACGGCGATATACAAACTGGTAGGGGCCCTAACCTGATATGTGCACACGCCCCCACAGAGGAAAAAGATGATGCTACCAAAGATTGTTTCTACGAGCTCCTCGACCAAACATATGAGCAGTGTCCTAAGTATGACGTTAAAATCATCCTTGGTGATTTTAACGCCAAAATAGGCAGGGAGGACATCTTTGGTAATGCAATTGGTAAGCATAGCCTACATGACACCACGTCTGGAAACGGACTCAGGCTAATTGACTTTGCGGTGGGACATAACGTCACTATAGCTAGCACACGGTTCCCGCACCTCAAAATTCATAAAGAAACATGGCTGTCACCGGATCAAAAAACCGTCAGCCAAATTGATCATGTTGCGATCGACGTAAGGCACTCTTCCAGTGTTCTAGATGTTCGAACGTTCCGAGCGGCCAACATAGACTCGGACCACTACCTTGTTGTAGCCAAGGTACGTATGCGGATATCTCAGACGCCACAACAACGGCGAAATACTGTGAGGAGATATGACGTCGCACGGCTGCAATCGCAACAAACAGCCAGAATCTTTGCCGATCGCGTATCCCTCAACTTATCCAGAAGTCCAACACAGCCAGCATCAAATGCCGAGGAGCAATGGTATCGATGCCAAGAGGCCATCAGAGACGCCGCAACTGATGTGCTAGGTTTCACCCGTCCACCACAACGAAACCCTTGGTTCGATGAAGAGTGCCGGCAAGCACATGCAGCAAAGCAACTCGCCTACAAAGCCGCGCTGCAGAGAAGGACGAGAGCGGCTCGTAAGCTTTACGAGGAAAAGAGGAGGGAAGAACACCGGCTTCTCAGGAGGAAAAAGAAAGAGCACGAGAAGCGCGCGATCGAGGAAATAGAGAGGTGCTACTCCAGGAGTAATGTTCGGAAGTTTTACCAACAGGTAAAAAGAACGTGTCGCGGCAACAAGACCCGAACAGAGACCTGTAGAGATGAGCAAGGGAACCTTGTAGTAGAGTCACAGTCGGTGTTGAGGATATGGAAAAACCACTTCTGCAGACTGTTAAACGGCGAAGACGACCAAGATCCCGCTGTCAGGCAGAACGAACCATTCAATCTGGACGATGAAAGCCAAGATTTCCGTCCACCCGACCAAAATGAAGTGAGGATAGCAATATCTAAACTGAAGTCCAACAAGGCTGCTGGACCAGACGGCCTACCAGCCGAGCTATTTAAAGCAGCGGGAGATGACATGGTAGAGAGCATACACCAACTCATCTCTAAGATTTGGTCGGAAGAAAGTATGCCTGATGAATGGAACCTCAGCATCGTTTGTCCGGTTCACAAGAAAGGAGACCCTCTAAACTGCGCCAACTACAGAGGTATCAGTCTTCTCAACATCGCATACAAGATCCTGTCTGCCATACTGTGTGAGCGCCTGAAGCCATACGTCAACGAACTGATTGGACCCTATCAGTGCGGTTTTAGGCCCGGTAAGTCCACAACCGACCAAATCTTCACACTACGGCAGATCCTGGAAAAAACCCAAGAAGTCCAAATCGATACCCACCATCTGTTCATCGATTTTAAGGCCGCATATGACAGCATTTATAGAGACGAGCTATACAGAGCCATGTCTAGTTTTGGCATCCCTGCCAAACTCGTCAGATTGTGCAGAATGACAATGGAGAATTCTCGCTGCTCCATTAAGGTCGGAAACAATCTCACCGAGACCTTTGATGTCAAAAAAGGATTTAGACAAGGTGACGCGCTGTCATGTGACTTTTTCAACATCATTCTTGAGAAAATTGTGCGAAACTCGCAAGCCAACACTAGAGGCACAATTTTTCACAAGTCTGTACAATTACTTGCATACGCAGATGACATTGACATAATTGGTAGAACACAGCGAGCTGTCACTGGTGCGTTTGCATGTATAGAAACAGAAGCGGCAAAAATGGGTTTAGCGGTTAACGAGGGCAAAACCAAGTATATGCTGTCAACAAGAAGGGACACACAACATCGACGAGTCGGACAGAACGTCACGATAGACAGCTATAACTTTGAGGTAGTTAGGGACTTTATCTACCTCGGTTCCGCTATAAACTCTGTAAATGACATCACAGCAGAGATCAAGCGAAGAATTACACTTGCCAATCGCTGTTTCTTTGGCCTAAGAAGGCAATTAAGAAGTAAGGCCTTGTCAAGAAGCACCAAGGAGATTCTATATAAGACCCTTATCATCCCAGTCCTGCTGTATGGTGCAGAAGCATGGACATTATCGAAGGCGGATGAGGATATCCTTGGACGTTTTGAACGAAAAATTCTTCGTGTGATCTTTGGTCCCATTTGCGTTGATGGGATTTGGAGAAGGAGATATAACAGCGAACTCTACGAGCTGTACAGCGACATCGACCTTGTCAGAAAAGTGCGGATCAGCCGTCTGAGATGGCTAGGACATGTAGAGCGTATGGACAACAGTGCTCCGGCCCGAAGAGTCTTCGACTCCAACCCAGAGGGACAACGCAGCAGAGGAAGACCTCGCCTAAGGTGGCGCGCACAAGTGGAAGGGGACCTCAACCAACTTGGAGTGCGCAACTGGAGGCAGTTAGCCAAAGACCGAGCTAACTGGAGAGGCGTACTGGTTGAGGCCCAGGTCCACCCCGGACTGTAGCGCCACCTAAGTAAGTAAGTAGTAGGGGCCCTAACAGGTCACAATTTTCTTAAGAACCATACAATGAAACTAAATCTCATAGATGACGATATATGCAGGGGTTGCGGACACGAGGATGCTCATGAGGACACACTTCACTTCCTCTGTCTGTGCCCTAGTCTCTGTCACTTGAGGAATAGAACACTTGGAAGTTACTACTTCCATGATATAGAGGAGCTCTCTTATGTCTCACTAACCAATCTTTACAGGTTCATAAATACATCGGGATGGCTGGACAAGGTCGAGTAGCTGCAAACTAGGGAAGAGTTTTTATCGCCAACAACGCCGGACGATCCCCCACCAAGGGCATCACAATGGGTCCACATGGACCTAAGTGGGGTACCACAGGGCTCGCTCTGCTGTACCCACCCAGTAACCTAACCTAAGTCATTTTCAAAGAAAATCCGACCGTGAGATGTTGTCTTGGTTTATGATGCTGCTAAGCCTCGGATACATTGGAAATTAGCTGTAGTTGAAATCTGTTTTCCTGGGCGAGATGGTAAGGTGAGAGCAGCGGAAGTCCGCTTTGCCGATGACAAAAGGTTGAGACCAGCTATCCAGCTGTTGTATCGCCTAGAGATTCGCGATCTGGCGCGGGCGGAGGATGTTGAAAATTAATAGAGGGCATCACCCTGTCATTGCATTTCTTTGTACATAATCGAGTTCTATACTCTTCTCTTTCTTTGCAACTAGTGATGTATATAAATTCCGTTCTATATTTTGCCTATATAAGCGTATACACAACGATGAATTAGCAGTGGTCTTTTCTTTAACGAATTTCTTTGACCCGATATAATATTTCGGTTGTTCATTTTGTAATAATTATATTGAATTTGGACCTTAGTCGTTTCTATTTGTCTCCTGGTTATAATTTTCTACAATCCTAATTAGTGAATTAACGTTCACGGCAAGGATCTTTAAGTTTACCTCGTCCAGCGTACCCATCATATTCTTGGCGCGGCAGACAGCGGCAAAAGCCGCTTGCTCATTTACCTGTTTCTGAAAATGATCGACCTTTCCGTGCAATGACAGAAGGATCGTTTTCAAATCCAGATCCCCTAGGAACCGTGTAGGAAACTTCGGCGCGCTTTTTGTGATGGAGCTACCCAGTCCGGATACAATTTGGGCAAAGGACACATTGGGTGCAACAAAATTAGAGTACGAACGACCCTTTCGACCCTTCTTTTCTTCGGACCTCTGTTTTCGAGCCTGCACGTTCTGTTTCACCTGCTGATACTTTGGACATCCCTTGAAATTAGCAGGTTGTCCTGAGCTCTTGCAGAGTACACACGAGAGCTGACTCCTATCTTCTACTCCATCTGTGCCTAAGGCACATTGCCCAATGCCCATGCTTATGGTCCCTATTACACTTGACGCACCGTTTGTTTGTTTTATGGAAATCCTTAGTAACTAGCCTGCATAACTTAATACTATCACTTATCTCTAAACAAATTACATTTATTTGTGGTACCTTTTATTTTTTGTCTGTTGCTGTGGTTGTTGTTATTGTTGCTGTTGTTGTTGCTGTTGCTACTGCTGCTGCAGCTGCGGTTGTTGTTGCTGCTGCTGCTTCTTCTTTTGTTGTTGTTGTTGCTGCAGTGGCTGTTTTTGTGCCAGCTGCTGATTTTTGTTTTGTTATTGCTGCTCTAGCAGTGCTTGTTGTTGTTGCTGCTGCTTAAGCTGTTGATGTTCTTTATTGTGTTGTTGCTGCTCAGCTTGGATTGTCCAACACTCTATCCGCTAGGCTAATTCGTCATGTTGGATAGCAGTGTTAAATCTGAATTACATGATACATTTCAGACTTGCAACTTAAATGCATTTCGTGTTTTTCGGTGAAGTGTAACAACACACCAATATGAGAGTTAAAAATAATTGTGTTGTCTTATCCGTGCAAAAAATATATCTATCTGTTTCGGTTCAATTCCTTGTAGTGCAACAACAAATCGATCTAAATTTTTATTTTTTTTACATTGTATTTTCTTACATTTCATTCATTTCATACCGAATTGTTTGTACTATGCTGTAACTTAGCATATTAGATATTTTTTACCTCTATAAGACCTTCATTTGCAAGCAACTCACTTTACGCGCCAATAAATAGGAAGTTAGTGCTTCTTTACAGCTTCCAATGGCAGGCAGTTGACTGCATGACCACGGTTGCCACTTTCGTAATATTTTACTAAATTTGGTAATTTTTTTTTTTTGCATTACAGGTTTTTGAAAATTTGGTATTTTTTATCTGTGCCTTGATTTTGTGCGGTTTTTGCCTCAATTGGGTTAGGGAATGTTCCGAATCGGATTTGAGTGTGTGAGTCAGCCACTGGCTTGGACTGCGTTCAGGTAGTTCACATTACCAGCAATGTGCATCAAAGGAATCTGCTTGACGAAATAAATTAAATGAAATCTTAAAAACTAGAACTAAAAATGAGTTGATATATTTACAACCAATGCTTAATTTTGTTTTATATATTTATAGATGAACATTAAGGCTTTAACATTTCCATTTTAAAGTTTTCTTTTTGAAAAAGAATTGTATCTACTGTTTCATAGTGGTGCATAGCTCATCCGCTGAACGATCTGAATTACATCAAATGACATTTGGTTTTTTTTTTGTTTATTTATTAAATAAAATTTGTGTAAAAATGATCAATTTACCGTCTATACTGTATTACGAGCGTAAAACAAAAACTAAAATTTATAATCGATATTTACGAGATTATATCCTTTCGAAATATCGGATAGCGTGTCAATTGTCGTCAACCGACATCCTTCTCGCTACCTAAATAGGTTGTGTTAGAGAAATCCCGCCTGGAATTTCCAGGAACAAAGCGATATTAGAACAGGAAATATTGGAAGCTGTCAGTTCTCGACATCACGCACACATTTATAGAATCTGCCTATACGTGAACCCTTTCCGCAAACCGCCATTGCGGGAAAAACCGCACAAAATCAAGGCACTGGTTTTGGTAACTTTTTGAAGAAGTGCACAAAAAATACGAGCTCGATATCAACTCATGTAAATGCTGCCTGCTGAATGTAATGATACCTAATACCGTTTTTCATTGTGACTGAAGGTTTTTCAGATTCAGAGAAGGTCTTAGAAATCAGTGCCTTTGGTATTTTTTATCTGTGCCTTGATTTTGTGCGGGTTTTCCCGCAATGGCGGTTTGCGGAAAGGGTTCACGTATGGGCAGATTCTATAAATGTGTACATGATGTCGAGAACTGACAGCTTCCAATACTTCCTGTTCTAACATCGCTTTGTTCCTGGAAATTCCAGGCCGGTTTTCCCTAACGCAACCTATTTGGGTAGCGAGAAGGATGCCGGTTGACGACAATTGACATTATATCCGATATTTGGAATGGATTCATATAATCTCGTAAATATCGATTATAAATTTTAGTTTTTGTTTTACGCTCGTAATACAGTATAGACGGTAAATTACTCATTTTCACACAAATTTTATTTTATAAATAAACAAAAACAACCCAAATGCCATTTGATGTAAATAAGATCGTTCAGCGGACTAGCTATGCACCACTATGAAACAGTAGATGCAATTCTTATTCAAAAAGAAAACTTTAAAATGAAAACGTTAAAGCCTTAATGTTCATCTATAAATATATAAAACAAATTTAAGCATTGGTTGTAAATATATCAACTCATTTTCAGATCTAGTTGTTAAGATTTCATTTAATTTATTTCGTCAACATTTAACAGCCAATCCGCGTCGAGTAGATTTCTTTGATGCACACTGCTGGTAATGTGAACTACCTGAACGCAGTCAAAGCCAGTGGCTCACTCACCCATTCAAATCCGATTCGGAACGTTCTCTAGCGCAATTGCGGCAAAAATCAAGGCACAGCTGTTGTTAATTTTCATGTTTCATTGGCCGCAAAAAAACACTTTTCCAGAGTCAGAGCAATTTCGCGAATCTCGATGTCTTAGCAATTTTTTTACATCTACTTTCACTAAAACCAAACATTTGACAATTATCAAATGAAGTGTGTCATATTTACATTTTAAGACATTTAAAGAGTTTCTGAAAAATAGGAAACAATTTACATTTTATAAACACAAATTAAAAGTTAAATAGGTTAGACGTTGTTTAATTAGTTAAGCCTGGTACGCTGTTCAAGTGAAGTGAAATTTTCACTCCTCTCCTAGAAATTGCTGTGAAATTGAAAGTGAAATTTTCACGCCGAAATGTCAAAAATTTAATGCGACTGACAATAAAAACCAAGTGAATAGCAAGCAACGCCCTCTACATATCACTTTTTGAACAATTATTTTTCACTTCAACAGCGTACTGCCTGGTGAAATTTTCACTTGAAAAGTTCATTTTGACATTTCGCAGTGAAAAATTTGTATGAAAAATTTCATTTCACTCGAACAGCGTACCAGGCTTTAGGCTGGCAAAGTTCCTACTTCTGCAATGTATAATTGAATTTAAAATAGCCTCAGACGATATGTATAGTTTTCTTTCTCTTTTGTGTTTTTTTTATCAATTTCCAGATTTTTGGTAGCTTTTAACTGGGTTTGGTAACTTTTTTTTTCCAATTTTGGTCCGAAATTTTTTTGGAAGTGGCAACCATGTGCATAACAGCTCCTCACACATTTTTAGAGGTCTAATCAGAGGATTTATTTGACAAACGTTTTATTAGTTCCTGAACAGGAAGATGGTTTGATTTCGGTTAAAAGAGTTACACAAAATGGGCATCATGTGTCATTTAAGGATGGTAAATGTAGTTTCTTAACGGCCCAAAGATGATCGCAACAGCAAAAAGTGATGGTTTCCTATATAAGTTGCTTCATCAGCATGCGTCTACCAATGGCATATTCGGCTAGGACATAGGGATCCAGCAGCAATACAGAGGTTAGTAACTGAGGGACTTGCAACCGGAATACAGATTAAGATTTTGGCGCCACAGATCTGTGGGACCCAAGGCCTAGCTACTCACAACCATCACAACCATTCGTTTTGTGTGGGTTTTCAATTTTTGGGACGAATGGAAGGGATCTACAATTTCACGCGAGTCCAAACGGCCAATTGAGAAGCTCTTTCATGACAGTTTTACTCTCGGATGTTTGTCAGACGTTCGCGAGAGGTGTCGCGTTCTTTGAAAAAAAACCTTAAAATGTAATTTGGTTCTTTCGGGACTCGAACCGGGGACCCCTTGCTTAGTAGCCCAACACACTACCACTAAGCCACTGCGCCACAAGATTAAAAGGTGCACTGAAAATATTGTTTGCGAGCATTGTATCAAAGGCAAATTGGTGCAGTCTAAGTTCCCAAAGATCATATCTATGCAGACTTCAACTCCTAGTGGTACCATGTATTTTCTTACCCTTATTGAAGACTATTCTCGCTTTGCAGTTTTGAGCTTGCTAAAGTCAAAAGACGAAGTAAGTGGAGTCGTCAAGGAGTATACTGCTGCGATGTCAAACAGATTTGGTAGAAAACCGATGGTGCTGCGAACAGAAAATGACAAAGAATATGTCAATGTTTTGGGGTGGAGCAGTTTTAAATGCCGCATATTTACAAAACAGGTCACCAAGCAGCAGCATTGAAAAGACTCAAGTGGAATTGTTTGCCATCGTGAAATATAATCAAAAAAAAAAAAAAAAAACGATGGAAGGACCAGCACTCAGACCTCGTCGAATGAGCAGAAAAATACCCAAAGAAATAACACAATACGAAAGTTTAGTAGGTATATTTTATGTTGAGTACTTATCTCGTAGGCGATTGAAATCCAAGTGGACGAGAATACAAATTGTCCAAACGATCGTGGACTAAACATTTAACAAGAGCCCAAGTGCAGCAAAAAACAGGTTTATGAGAACAAGAGAGTGACAAAAGCATGAACAGAATAACTTAATTATGATTTGCATCAAATAGAAATAATAGAAATAGGGTAAATGTAGACTGTTAGGCAAATTAACAAAGCAAATTATTTAAGTATGTTATTTATACGATTTTACCAAATTAACAAAATATTTTCAAACACATATATTAGCCATATTACGGTTTTCGGGTCAAGATCATTAAAGATTATTGAAACTGAACCCAATACGCCAATGTCCAATACAAAGCACAAAATGGAAGCTCATGTCGCGCCTCTAGATGATTCAGATGGTAATTTGTTTATAGAATTGTTATGTTATGGAACGAAACGTTTGTAGATGTTTGGTATGGAAATCAGAATTGTGAGGACAATGAATCTGATAACCTTATTGCGGCCAAATAAAGGAATTCCACCTCAACGTCTTTCACATAAAGTGCAAGTAAATGATAAAGCGGAGCCTCACTCTTGGGAGCATGTACTTCGTTTACCAGTTCGAGATATGGATTAAATCTGCTAAGAAAGAGACCCAATATCTGAAAGAACATCAAGTTTGGGAATTAGCGGAACTACCACCTGGAAAGAAGACAGTCAGTTTGTTGCTGACAGAGCGAACACAATTTGTGCGGAACGCACCCACTGGGGGAAAAAGAAATGTGTTGGTAATGGCGGATTGGCGACATTTTACTGAATTTCTATACTTAATTTTTTAGGTATAAAACCTTGCATTTTATATTTATTTTCATGTACTTAATATTTGTTTTCCTTTCTTAATAAAGTTTGTTCTACAACATACAAAAAAAGGTATTGCTTTGGTGGGCGAAAACCACAATTCTAAAAAATTAATCAGCCGCCATTATGGAAAATTCGGATTGTACTTTGTGCGAAAGGAGAAATAGCGAAGACGATATGGTACAGTGCGACCAATGCCAGAAGTGGTCTCACTATGGATGTGCTGGAGTTGATGTCTCAGTCGCAGATAGAAATTGGGAGTGTACTGCGTGCACCGAACTAAATGCGACTATAAAGAACAACGCACAGTCTGTGGAATCTGGGCAGGCAAAGGCATGCACACAAAGTCTAGCGCTACGAAAGAGTAACAAAGCACAATCTGTTATATCTAGCTTGAGCAGCAGATCAGTGGCATCAACAACAAGGAGTAACCGGGCTCTCAAGATAGAGATGCTGCGTTTAGAGGAGCAGAAAAAACTCGACGAAAAGTTTTTGAAGGAGCGTCAAAAGAAGGAACAGGAGTTTCTGCAAAAGAAATTTGACATTATGGCTGAGCAAGCAGAGAATAACGAGGTTGACGATGGTGAAAGCGTTAAAAGTCGCACAAATAAATGGGTTAGTGCTTCGAGGGCAAGTAATGCGAATGCAAAACAGCAGATTCCTGAGCAGCAGATGGGGTTGACTTCAACAAATAACAACGCACCTGTGCTTGAATCACATCATATAGCAGCGAGACAAATACTAGCAAGAGATCTTCCTGTATTTTCGGGCAGGGCAGAGGAGTGGCCACTCTTCATTAGCAGCTACGAGAACACGACAAAGTTGTGTGCCTTCACAGAGGAAGAAAATTTGTGGCGGTTGCAAAAGGCATTACGAGGTAGTGCAATGGAGGCTGTGGGATCTCGTCTGCTATTGCCTAAGACAGTTCCAGAAGCTATCAGTACACTACGAATGTTGTATGGGCGTCCACAGTTTATAGTGCAAACGCTACTAAAAAAGATTAGAGCTGAACCACCACCGAAGGCCGACCGGCTGGATTCTATAATCAAGTTTGCGCTATCAATACGTGGTTTGCATAGCACACTCGTAGCTTCAGGGTTAAATAGTCATCTGGGTGACCCGATTCTAATCCAAGAGCTGGTGGACAAGCTTCCTCCCCAAATGAAACTCAACTGGGCGATCGAATGCGGGTCTGAAGAGAGAAATTTAACTGCTTTCAGCGAATGGCTATTCAAAATAGCAGAAGCAGCGAGTTCCGTAACGACATATGCAGTAGCAGATGGGAAGCGACCAGCGCACGTTCAGGTACACTCTCAGTCAGATGACCGGTCACAAGGAAGGAAGTCACAACCAAAGCCAAGGAAGGGTTGTTACCTGTGCGAACTTGATCATAAGCTGACTGAATGTGAACGGTTCACACAACTATCTCTTGACCAACGGTTTGAGTTGATTCAAGGTAAAGGTATATGTGAAAGATGTTTGGGGCATCCGAAGCGCTTCAGATGTAGAAATGAACGATCTTGTGCAGTTAATGGATGTAATAGTAAACAACATCATTCACTTTTACATCGTTATATCGAACAGCCAAGTGCGCCGGAACTTATCGATGGACACAACTACTGTCATCATACACGGCAGAACTCTAAGGGCAAACATACGCTCTTCAGTGTAATACCAGTAGTGTTATATGGAAACGGGAGGTCGTTAAGGACGTATGCTTTCTTGGACAACGGATCATCGCTGACATTAGTGGACGAAGACATTGCAGATAGTCTAGGCTTAGATGGAGATATAAAGCCACTTTGTCTCAAGTGGACTTCAGACACCAAACGTTTGGAGGAGAATTCTAAGATCGTTTCAATGGAAATTTCTGGATGTGGTGGGAGCTTCCAGCAGATGAAGTACAGATTGCCAAACGTCAGGACAGTCAAGAAGTTAGCGTTGCCGGTGCAGTCAGTGGGCCAGGAGGAATTGCAAAAAACCTACCCTCATTTATGTGGTCTACCAATTCGATCATACACCAACGCGCAGTGTGGAATTCTCATCGGCTTAAACAATCAGAGGCTCTTGTTGGGACAAAATATCAGAGAAGGTGGTTGGAACGATCCAGTGGCGATTAGGACTAGACTTGGATGGTGTGTCAGCGGAGGGAGTGTCAGCGATTCCACCGTGAAGGGAGTGTACCATCTTTATGAGGCTTGTGACTGCAACAAAGATCTGCACGAAATGGTTCGAAGTCACTACGCTCTGGAGAATTATGGCATCGGAAAAGGAAATATCGACTCAGCTGATGATATACGGGCTAAGGCGATCCTGAACGAGACAGTGAAAAGAGAAGGCAACGCATTCAGTACTGGTTTGTTGTGGCGTTTCGATAGTTTTGTCCTTCCGGATAGTTATCCCATGGCTATGAAACGATTAAGGTGTTTGGAAAAAAGGATGACAAGAGATAGTACGATGCTACAAATGGTCAACGGACAGATACAAGATTTACTCGAAAAGGGATATGCCAGAAAGCTTTCCCAGCAAGAAATAGAAGGACATCAATCAATGGTATGGTATCTGCCTACGTTTATAGTGAGGAACCACAATAAGCCAAACAAGGTGCGGCTAGTGTGGGATGCAGCAGCTTCAACTGAGGGTGTCTCGTTGAACAGCGTACTACTGAAAGGCCCAGACGAATTACGAGCTCTCACGGAGGTCTTGCACACCTTTAGAGAGAAGCGTGTTGCGATAACGGGTGACATCCAGGAGATGTTTCACCAGGTTGGTGTTCGTAGTGAGGATCAACACGCGCAGAGGTTTTTGTGGCGCAATGGTGAATCGGATCGTAAGCCTAGTGTGTACGTAATGCAGGTACTCACATTTGGAGCGACGTGCTCACCAAGTATTGCGCAGTACGTCAAAAATAAAAATGCTAGGGAGTTCGCCAATACGTACCCTCGGGCAGTTGAAGCAATAATTAACAGGCACTATGTGGACGATCTCCTGGATAGCGTTGACACTGTAGAAGAAGCCATTCAACTGGCACAAGATGTTAAGTATGTTCACTCCAGAGCCGGGTTCAATATACGCAACTGGTTGTCGAACTCGACGGAAGTTTTGCAAGCTCTTGGTCAGCCTGGATGTACGAAATTGACAATTGAGGAGCAACCAACGCAAACAAAAGGTGCTGCAAAGATATTGGGTCTCTGGTGGGATACAGAAGAAGACATCTTTACTTTCTCATTGCAATTCACCAACAGTAATAAAGACATTCTGTCAGGACAACGTATGCCAACCAAACGAGAGCTTCTAAGGATACTGATGTCTATCTTTGATCCGTTGGGATTTCTGTCCTTCTATCTTGTAAGGCTTAAGGTGTTGCTGCAGGATGTATGGAGATCAACGTGCGACTGGGATGAGGTTATTCCGCCAAACCTACACAGTAAGTGGGAACGCTGGTGTTATCTGTTGCCAGGTGTGGAGAATATCCAGATTCCGCGATGCTATTTGCCACATGGATTTAGCATAAAGGCTTCCATTCAGCTGCACATGTTCGTGGACGCTAGTGAGGAAGCAATGGCAGCAGTGGCGTATTTGCGGTTTAAGGATGGAGACTCTGTGAATTGCGTCATCGTCAGTGCTAAGAGCAAGGTAGCTCCATTGAAACCTTTGTCAATACCCAGAATGGAATTACAAGCAGCTTTGATGGGATCCCGATTGGCTAAGGTTATTATGAAAGGTCATAACTTAAACATCGAGAAAAGTTTTTTTTGGACAGACTCTAGGAACGTATTGTGCTGGTTGAAGGCGGACCCGAAAAGATTTAAGCAATTTGTCATGTTCAGGGTTGCAGAAATTTTGGAGACTACTTCAAGGAAGGAATGGAGATGGGTTCCATCAAAAATGAACGTCGCAGATGAAGCCACAAAGTGGACGAAAATACCAACTTTCCACAAGAATGATCGATGGTTCAAAGGACCTAATTTCCTTTATGATAATGAAGACAGTTGGCCGGATGCATCAGAAGTCATCGAAGTTCAGACCGAGGAGCTTAGACCGCAGTTTCTTCTTCTAACAGATGTGGTAAATGAAGACCCGTTTAAGGAGTTCTTTCTTGGATTTTCGACATGGAAGCGCTTGCATCGATCTATGGCGTGGATTCTTCGAGCTGTCGACATTTTTAAAGGACGAAGGAACGAGTTATGTATCGGAGGAGAGGACTTAAGAACAGAAGAGCTTCAACGAGCGGAGAGAATCATCATTCGTACAACTCAACAAGACATATATGGGGATGAGCTGGCTATGATCAAGGTTGGAAAACCCATACCCAAATCGAGTCAGCTATTTCAATGCTCGCCGTACCTAGATGACGAAGGGATCCTGAGACTAAGAGGACGAATCGACAGTGCATGGTGCGTCGATGAGGACACCAAGCGCCCGATAATCATGCCGAAAAACCATCACGTAAGTTTTTTAATAATAAACGATTATCATATTCGTTTTCACCATCGCTGCCAAGAGACTGTTGTTAATGAGGTGAAGCAAAGGTTCTGGGTGCCACGTCTACGAACGCTGGTCAAGTCGGTACGTCGAAGATGTCAGTACTGTCGTATATCTCGAGCGAAACCAGCAGCTCCCGAGATGGCTCCATTGCCAGAGGCTAGATTGGCTGCTTACGTCAGACCCTTCACGTATACGGGCGTCGATTATTTTGGTCCCATCTTAATTTCATCTGGAAGGAGGACGGAAAAGCGATGGGGAGTTTTGTTCACGTGCTTGACAATACGGGCAATACACATTGAAGTAGCGCACAGTCTTACATCAGACTCATGTATCATGTGTGTTCGCAACTTCATGTCGAGGCGTGGAACTCCTAGGGAGATGTTCGTTCTTAAGGAAGTTACCCGAAACCAACGACTGCGGGAAGAGTCACTGTTATCGTTCCTTATTGAAGTCGAAGGAATTATAAACTCGCGTCCTTTAACACATGTATCTGTGGAGGCAGACGATGAGGAAGCATTAACACCAAATCACTTCCTGTTGGGCTCATCATGTGGAAGTAAACCACCAGCAAAGTTTGACAACAGGGACCTTCTTCTTCGTAAGAACTGGAGAGTCGCTCAGCAACTATCCGACATGTTTTGGAGGCGTTGGGTCCGTGAGTACCTACCTACGCTCACGAGAAGAACTAAGTGGTTTACGCAAGTGAAAAATGTAGCTATTGGTGATGTGGTGATCATCGTAGATGAGAACTTACCACGAGCTTCCTGGCCGAAAGGTATTGTGGTGAATACAGTGCAGGCAAAAGATGGCCAAGTACGAAGAGCTACGGTTCGAACTGCAGATGGTGTATACGATCGACCAGTCGTAAAGCTAGCAGTGCTGGATGTCAGCAAATCGGGAGGAGGTGAGACAGCAGCTTAAGCACCCGCCTCACCGGGGGGGAGAAATGTTGCTGACAGAGCGAACACAATTTGTGCGGAACGCACCCACTGGGGGAAAAAGAAATGTGTTGGTAATGGCGGATTGGCGACATTTTACTGAATTTCTATACTTAATTTTTTAGGTATAAAACCTTGCATTTTATATTTATTTTCATGTACTTAATATTTGTTTTCCTTTCTTAATAAAGTTTGTTCTACAACATACAAAAAAAGGTATTGCTTTGGTGGGCGAAAACCACACAGTTGCAAGTGGCTGTTTAAGGCAAAAACAGATGAAAGAAGAGAGATAAGCACATATAAAGCGCGATTGGTAGACAGAGGTTTCTCTCAAAAATATGGAGAAGATTAAGACGAAACTTTTGCTCCCGTCGTAAGACATGAGACTATTGAAACTCTTCCCCTATGTGGCAGTATTAAGAGGACTTCATGTTCGTCATTTAGACGTAAGAAACGCTTATCTAAATGGAAATCTTAGTGAGGAGATCTACATGAAAGAGGCTCCAGGGTTTGAGATATTTGGACAGGGGACTAAAGGCTTCGCCAAACAAAACGCGTTTTTGCCGCTGCGGTGAGATTAATATACACGGCGGTAAGATTATTTAGACGCTACGTTCTAACCGCCGCGTTAGATGACGTCAAACAGAAATTTGTATATGTACCTACATGCCTCCCGGTTTTCATTTTCTAACAAAATGTCAAACGTTCGGAGGAAGAATTTATGCTCTTATTTGCCCTGGTACTCAATTTTCGAAAAACAAAGAGGATTTGGGTGCACGAAATTTAGAAAAAGAGAAATTATTTTGCTATTGCCTCCCATATCTCAGCCTTTAAAACTGCATTTTTATACGATTCATCACACATAACGTACAATTATGGGCAATTTCAAACACATTCGATTATTTTTTCCGTTTTTTAGAATATAAAATCAGGAAAAATTAATTCAAACGCGCCGCGTTATAAAATAATCTGTAATTTTTCACAACCCCGCGTTTCACCGCCGCGTTCAAACGGCACGGTGAATTCAACGCAGCATTGAAAACGCGCTCTATACGGGCTAAAACAATTAGCGCGAGTATGGAATAAGAAAGCTACAGAGATTTTGAATAAAATTGGTTTCAAGCAGGGTGATGCTGACCAATGCCTATATTCGAGAAAAGAAAATAATGGCGTAACTACTTTCATATTGTTATACGTCGACGACATGCTGGCAGCCGGAATATCTGGAATATCTGCAGAATTTACTGCAATGGTGAGTGAAGAAATAAAGCAACATTTTATGATCAAGGACTTGGGTGAAGTGAAACGCTATCTAGGTATTGAAATTAAATGCAAGCAGGATGGATCGTTCCAACTCTGCCAGAAAAGCAAAATAATGGGATGCTAAAAACACAATTTACTTTATTCAAAGACAGTTGCAACACCTATTTATACAGGTTTTTGGAAACAACAGATGTTAGTAGCCCGAAGTTACCTAATCACTCTCGATATCGTCGAGCTATAGGATCGCTGTTATACGTCGCCACAGTATCCCGACCGGATACAATGCTTTTAGTTAGTCTTCTGAGCAGACAGGTAGAGGCACCAACTGAAAGCGACTGGAAAGCAGTGAAACGAGTCATGCGATACCCCGCATCAACAATAAATGCAACTCTACAACTATCTTCAGATGGGGAAAGTTAACTGATGTGTTTTGTGATAGAAAATCGACCAGTGGATATGTATTTCAACTAGCAGGTAGCAGTATTGTCATCAACAGAAGCGGAATACGTCGCGCCTTCGTATGCTACTCGGGAATTATTGTGGTTGCGAAGACTAATTTCTGAAATGGGAGAGTTGATGGACAATCCAACTATAATTCATGAGGACAATCAAGGATGCATTCGTTTGATAAAATCAGACAAATGTTGAACACGTATGAAAGATATAGATGTCTGTCATCATCATATAAGAGACCTTCGTGAGAATAGGATAATCCAGATATCATATTGTGTTTCTGGCGAAATGATAGCGGACATCTTAACCAAACCACTTCTAAGGGATTTTTTTTTTAAGTTTTCAAGATGCTAAGTACTCAAAGGAGATCGATAGACACTTGCTGCAGTGAGAGAGGGTGTTGAGCATACTCCCTACTAGGTACTTACGCTTAAAGCAAGTATTTGGCTTCACTTTTATAATATACCAAAAGGAGACGCCATCGTAACAACACCTTCGTTTTTCACTTCATCTTCTCTGGCAGAATTAAAAATGGCGCTTTTCTGAAGTGTCAAATTACACTTGACAAAAGGTTAGTTCGTTTTGATTTTTTATATGCCTGTTCGCTTAGAAGTCCAAGCCGCCGACGTTTACAAATGTTGTGCTAATTTAGACGATGAGGTTTTTTAACACCCCACCCCCCGTGAGGCGCATGGACTCTCCAACGTCTTAACAATCACCAACGTCCAAAACTGCTAGCTTTATGGCAGGCCTCCGAAGGGTTGCGTTCGCGGTTTTAACCTCAGCTGAACGAACCTAGCCGTCTGCTCCGGGAAACACTTTGGTAATTCGTCCTCTCCTCCACTGGCTTGTCGGCAAGTCCACTTCGGACCTTTTCGTACCACTTGCTTCGTCTGGTGAGATCTGGCAGATACTCCCGGATCCATCGTCTCCAAAATGTGTTCTTAATCTGTTGAGATACTCGCCATTGTTTGCGAAGGCAGAGCGCTCTGTTGTCGACCTCACCTGGAGATTGCGTTGAGTTCAAAGCACCCAGTAAAAAGTAATTCGGAGTTAGGGGCTCTTCATCTTCGGGCGAAACTGGCAAGTGCGTAAGTGGACGGCTGCTGATGTTGTTCTCTGCTCAGCAAGGTTTAGGCGCTATTTCGTTGAGTGTGCACGACAATGCTCTCTTCACAGAGCGAACGAGCCTCTCCCAACATCGTCCTGCGTGCGGATTCAATGGACAGTTAAAAACCCAGTCGATTCCTCTCGAACTAAGTTTCGTTAGTTTTCAATTCATTTTTATTTATTTCATAATTTAAACTTAATTCTAGACAAAAACGATTAAATGTAATTAAAAACTAACATTGCTCTTAATTCTAGCTTACTGGCTCCAAGCGAGCACTCTAAACTTAACATTATGCTTAAAACTATTGCATTTCGGCCTTAAATCTATCGATGTTAATTTTGTTTGTTTTTTATTATTCCAGAAAGTTTTAAAAACTGGAATTCTCTATTAGTTTTTTTTTTTAAACTACTTAAAACTAGTTAAAACTACTTAAACTAGTTATAACTACTTAAAACTACTTAAAACTAGTAAAAACTACTTAAAACTACCTAATCTACTTAACCTACATTACCTATAATTAGAACTAAGTTCCGTCTTCAGAGCCTCGTTGTCAAAAATGTCAGCATTCAGCAGCTCCTTTTTCGCACCAATGAAGTTAGTGCCCTTGTCTTTTCTGATCCGTAGCGGAACCCCTCTCCTATTTACGAGGTTCGGATGCACAAAATGCAGGCATCGGTCGCCAAATCAGACGCAATTTCAAGATGGATGGCACTTATGGTCATACAAGTAAATAGCGCGACATATCGCTTCTCCTTCCGACGACCGACTGTGACGTATACTGGCCCGAAGAAATCAGGGCCTGTGTATGTAAATGGACGTACAAACGGTCTAAGGCGGTCCTTGGGTAATTGTCCCATCTAGGGTGGACTGGCTGAGCAGCTCGAATGCGGCAATATGAGCACTGGGTTTTTGCTTTCTTGACGGCAGAGCGAACGCTCGGTACCCAGTACTTGCGTCGTAATTCGTTGGCAGTCGTGTCATCGTTTTGGTGATGCATCAGGCGATGATAACGATCAACAATTAACTTCGTTAGCGGATGTATTTTCGGCAAGATGATCGGACGTCTGGCGGCAAATGGTATGGTCGTGGCGGCATCTATACAACCATATACGCGCAGTAGGCCATCGTCCGCTAAGTACGGTGTTAACTTGAAGATGGAACTGTTCTTTTCGATTGGCAGATCATCACTAAGGCGGGCGAGTTCCTGACTAAAGGCATTCCTCTGGAGTCCGACATAACATCCTGACTTACACGAGGAAATTTTAATTTGAATGTGAAGACATCTTCGGTGGGTTCCCAACACATGCCAAGAACCTTTTCCATGGCGGCATCCATATTCATATCGACCACCTTCTTCTGTTCCCCATCGGCCTTCAGATGAGAAATGTCTCATGTCTCTTTGGAGTTCGACGCAAAATTGCAGAGTTCAAAGACCCCGTTCTTATGAATTTCGATGACAGCTGTCCACGTAGTCGTCTACGTAGTGGTGATCTACAATCGCCTTAACCGCCCTTGGAAACTCGCTCTTTTTTCCTGTTGTGAAATTTTGTTTGTGTCGAAATTGTTTGCTATCTATTTGTTTTGTGATATAGTAAAGCCTGGTACGCTGTTCGAGTGAAATGAAATTTTTCATACAAAATTTTCACTGCGAATTGTCAAAATGAACTTTTAAAGTGAAAATTTCACCAGGCAGCACGCTGTTGAAGTGAAAAATAATTGTTCAAAAAGTGATATGTAGAGGGCGTTACTTGCTATTTCACTTGGTTTTTATTGTCCGTCGCATTAAATTTTTGACATTTCTGCGTGAAAATTTCACTTTCAATTTCACAGCAATTTCTTGGAGAGGAGTGAAAATTTCACTTCACTCGAACAGCGTACCAGGCTTAATATATATTTTTGTTAATATTCGTTATGTAGTTTCATTGGTTCGAATATTTTACTTGGTGTATTTATTTTGTTTGTTTTTTTACCCTTTTAAGTTTTTTTTGTGTGTTTCCTTTCATTTACATGTCTTTGGGGAAACTTAATCGAGGCGGCTAGCGATGCCAGGATTATGGAAGAAGCAAAAGCTGATAGGGAGAGGAAAGACCGACAAAGCAGATTAAAAGACGATCTCATTCGCAAATTGATTTCGGCTGTCGAGACCCGACCCGAGCTTTACGATGTCACAAGTCGTACACATCGGACCCCTTTTTTAGCTTTGTTTTTCTGTACAGCATTACCCTAATACAACATTTGGTTATTTATAAATAACAAATGCCTTAAATGACCATCTAGGCAAACATGACCATATTGGTAATTTTGGTCATTGGACAGCTAATCCGGTCATTTGCCTATTGGCATTCATATGCATAATTGACATACAGTCTAATCTTAGCTAAACCTTTGAGTTTATATACATTGCGTGTTCTGAGTGATGCCAACCAGTAGTGAAGTTTCGATGCCGCACAAAATTATGCCTTCTTGTTAAAAAAGATAAATAACGAAGAAAGTATTGCTTGCTTGCTTAAGTATAGCCCGTCCCAAAGTACCTGAAAATATCTTGCGCAGGTCTGTTCACATCAGGGATTTTATTCTCTTAGAGAAAGCAAAACTACTTTTCCAACAAAAACTACAGCTAAAAAAAATGTGTGCGCATTTCATGCAACAAGCATACCCCTGCTTGCGAAAACATCTCTCTCGATCGACGATCGAGGCATGACTGATTGTCCACACAGAACCGTCGTCGGCGCATGCAATAGATACACATTTACCCACCCCAAAGAAAAGGGAAATTTGCTGGGTGTTGCACTTCTTAAATATGTGTTTAGTAATGAAAGCCAGAGTTTTGAGAAACTATTAAAAAGGGTTGAAATGGAATTTCCGTTGTACTTTGTGCATGGGCACGCACAATTACGTTTCCCAATATCGCTGCAAAAAAGATAAAGTAGAGAAAAGCATTAACAATTTTATGCGATCAAAAATACCTTAAAAGAGAAAATTTCCCTTAAATAAATTGCTACTGCGCATGTTGGGATCTTTCTTCTTTTATGGGACGGACTTATACTTTTCTTTTTCCGTCTGTTTCTATCTATAATAAATGAAGCGAAGAGAGGATTCTGTGTTTACTTTTTTGTATACAATTTTGTTTGACGTGAAAGCGTTTTTTCGATGAACAGCAGACTCATCGCTATCAATTAAACTTGAACTTTACAAATAGAAGTATTACGAACGGAAGTGTACATAATATGACATATATATAAAAATAGATATTCAGGGCTATTCTGCGAATTCTTTTATTTTGTTATGAATTTCCTGTTATAAATCATAAAAGATTTCAAAAATAAAAGATCTTTTATAAATCGTATTCTGTGTTTCGAACTTTTATAAAACTCTTTTATGAAACTTCGAAAACTGGAATCTGTTACGAAGCTGTGAAAACAATTAGCTGTTTTCATTATTTGTTTTCAACTTGAGCATAAAACATTAAAATGTAGGCTTTAAAGAATATGTTTTGAATTATTACAACCTATAAATTATTGTAATAAATTAGAAATTTTTGTATGTATTTAGTAAAATAATTATTTCCTTATGTTAAATTTAACACATATCGTCTTCGAACCCTGGATCCAACGTCGTGCCATTCGTTGCGATGTCTTTTATGGTTTTCATTGCCGTTTGTTGTTTCTGTGGCTTGATATAATTATATCGTCAAGAAATTGTTGCAAACCCATAGTATACACATTTGTATACTAACAATTGCATAGACAATTTTCAGAGTTTCTTGTGGAAAGATCCTTTTATTAAAATTCGATTGAAGTGACCTTTCTGGTGGGTTATTTATTGGGGTAATTGGCTTAGTGGCTTAGTGGTAGTGTTTTGGGCTACTAAGCGAGGGGCTCAGGTTCGAATCCCGAGAGGGCCAAATTACATCTTAAGGTTTTTTTCCACTGCGCCACCTCTCGCGAACGTCTGACAAACATCCGAGAGTAAAACTGTCATGAATGAGCTTCTCAATTAGCCGTTTGGACTCGGCGTAAAATTGTAGATCCCTTCCATTCGTCCCAAAAATTGAAAACCCACACAAAGCGAATGGTTGCGAGAAGCTAGGCCTTGGGTCCCATAGACCTGTCGCGCCAAAATATTTATTTATTTTAAATAACTTCGCAGCAAATAAAACAATCAAAATATACACATATGTAGCTATAGTTGCATATGCCAATAATATGCGATCGCTAATTTTCTGCAGTTGTTAAAGCGCCTTTTAGTATCTAATCTTTTCACTGGTGAAACCAACTAAATAACTGAGTCGTGAACTGATCCAGGAAATCGAGCATCATCGTAAATAACTTTCATTTATTCGCATCCATTTCAATCCAAAACTTTGTATTTAATAAAATCTTTTATGATAAAAGTCACAAAATTCTGTCTTTTATTCTATTATGATTTATAACAGAATTCATAAAAGATTTGTGCACGCAGAATACCAATTTCAGATTCCATAAAAGCTTTTTTGACAGTTCGAACTTTTGTATGGAAAATCATAACAGAGTAGCAGAATAAATGGATAAAAGATTTTGCCGAATAGGCCTGATTATCTTGAATTTGTTTGGCAAAATAGATTTCTCTATAAAAAAGATGTTTATTTTATTAAATTGAGTATGTGTGTTTGTGTGCGTTATTCCTTTTTTTAACGAAAACAGCTTCTTGGCGGACGCCTCTCCTCTCTACTGGAAAGGTATGCATCTCTGCTTATTCGCTTATCTTTGGACAGAATTAAATTTTTTTTCAATACGATATGCCCCCAACTTCCCACAACAATTTAATGATCTTCTGTATAACATATTTGCAATTTTGTGTTTTGTCATTGAAATGCAGTGATTTGTCCATCCTTCTATAAATATTGTTACTCTAGCAGTTGTTCATTACATTTAGAAAAACGTTTTTTCAAGTTAAAAAAAAAATGTGATTTTCACAGCTAAAAGTTAACAGATCTATTGCTTTCAAGTTATCGATATCTATCAAGATTTTCATATCATGAGCCATTGATACTTCATTCGTGTTTTCTACATATGTTAAAAAGAAATTATGCACAACACAGAACAATTGTTTTAATTGATTTTAAATCTTATTCTTGAAATTGGAGCACTTAGTTAATCTTTTTAAATTAATCTGTCAATAACTTAGTTAATGTGAAGAAAAATATACATACATAAATATTTCTGTACAAGTCCGTTCATCTATATTGACAAAAAAAAATAGGAAAAATGTTTACTGGAAAGCTTCAGATAAAAGTTTGTGAAGCTAGTGGTCTGAGGCCTACCGATTTTCAAAAGCGTCATAACTTAACATTTGTAAAAGACGATCAACTAATAGATCCTTACGTTTCGATAGATGTAGATGAAGGTCATTTCGGTAAGCCAATTTTCATTGCAAATAGCTACCTAACATTTAATTTAGGCTGTTGCTATTCGGCCCTCGTTCGGGATACGGCTACGTAATGAAACGTCAAAGTTAAATCGCGTGAAATAGGGGCATTCGACCCGCTTTGCTTGCATAAGGAATTCGGGCATGATCCTGTATGCTTTAAGGGCCAACTAATTTCTTAAAACACTATTTCTAATGAAAATAACATTATGTTACGTCAGTGACGAAGCCGTGTCCCGAAGCTTGGGTCGGCATTCTTTTAGGCAAAAACGTTGATACGTTTTCGTGTACACCTTTTTGTTTTCGACTTACAGAAAGCCGAGCCAGGGGGCCAACTATGTAATTCGATTCGAAATGCTAAAGTCGTTTCGATTCTGCTTTCAAAGAAAACTGTTCTTTTTGAAACTAGAATCAGAACAACTTTCGAATAGAATCCAAATTACAATCGAATTACATAGTTGGCCCTAGAACAAAGATCACGGGCGAATAGACGTTTCGCTTTATTTATAATTATATTGATAATAAGAAATAAAATGTAACTTTCGATTGTTTTTATAATTTAACAGACCGGTCAACCACTAGAACTAAAACGTTTGATCCTGTTTGGAATGAACAGTTTTCTCATGATGTAAAAGATGCCAAAAATATTAACTTAACTGTATTTCATGATGCCGCTTTGCCACCAGATGATTTTGTTGCTAACTGTATAATTCCTTTTGAGGATATACTCCATAATGAATCCAGTGCACCAGATTTATGGGTAACTATAACATAATTTCTGTAAATTAGTTACCCTTACGCTTTTCAGTTTTATGATAAAATGTTTTAAGTTACAGTCCTAAATTGTTTCGCAAAGCCTGTAAGCAGTATAGAGTAAAACCGCAGTACAGCCTAGTCCCTAGTCTCCACTTTGTTTCTCCACACCAAAGATAAATGGTCGCTAAGTAATTGCACATGATATAGATGGTACAATAACCATATGTTCACGATAAGTGGTAGTTAACTTAATTTGTACGTGTAATTGTAATTAGAATTTTCGATCGCAGTAGTTGAGTAGGTATCTCCAAAACAATGGATACGAGCAGATATATCATTGCTGCAGCAGCGGACAAGCCCCGCAATATTTTTTCATCACTTCAAAGGGTTATTTTTTGGTTTCGCGTTTTCTTTTATAGTCACAAACATGTTCTCTGCAGTTTCCTTGAAAAAATCCATAGTAAGCAACAATAACTTGTTCATCCATTTTTTATGTCAAAATTTATCTTCGATTTAATGTACCGGACATTTATTTCGCGAGCTAATTGACTGGAGACTTTTCATTTATTTGAAGTTAAGAATTTAGCTTGCGAACAGGATACTGCTTTATGTTACGTTTGTAACATATTTGTATGGGAGATCAAATTTAGCGCGCGCAGGATACTAGGCTTACACGCGATAAAGCTAAGCGAAAGCTATAGCTGATAATTAAAGTCTAAAAACTAAAACTGCACGCATACATTTTCATTGTACTGGGCTAAACTTGGCGCTGCACGCTTAAAAGCTCGCTTTCTCATTTTTTGGCAGATAGTAAGATAAATCCGTCTGTCGACTCGATTTGGAGTTAAGTTATGTCGTTTTCCATTGGGACCACCAGAAATCTTTTTTAGATCTCAAATTCTGCCCGGCAAATGGAACATGCAACGAAATTGCTCTGCTTTTGTAAATGTATTAGTGCGTTATTTGACAGCATTATAAGCTGTTCAAATTGCATTCATTTATGGAAAAATCGCAAATATGGATATCAATTTGAACAAATTTTTCCCTTTTGTAGATAAAAATGGAATAGTTTTGGTGGAAAATCAGATGATCCGGTTGGAGAATTCGACAAGTAATAAAATAATTTATTGATGTCCCAGTTATCCATGGCTATACTCTGTCCAACACAGGGTTGCCGTAGTTTGTATGAAAATTCACCATAGCTCAGAGAGAAAAACTGTTAGGGTTACGACCTTACAATTTAAAATAAAAATATTGCTGAACGAAATAAATTCAGTTTATCTTTTTCCTTTTACCGTGAGGGTTTTTCTTGGGTATTCCCAGTAGGCCTAATCACTTTAGTTTGTTTTGGTAAAACCCAACGATCGACAATACGTAGTATAGGTTTACCTTCTTCGTCATTTTGATATTTCAGTGTGAAAAACTATTTGATGACAAATATGCAAAAATATAACAAAAATGTTTTAATGTCTTAATTTATACCCAACTATGCAGAAATTTGCCCTCACGACTAGGGCTGAAAATATGTAGGAACTTTGAGTTGTATATTAAAATATTTAATACGATATCGCAAAAAAAACAATATTACTACAACGCACTTATGATCACTTGTTGCGTGAATGAAATGAATGCATTAAAACACTTCACGAATAAACCTTTTTCTAAAAGACAACATATTTTAACTGAATATTATTTGATCCTTCAGAAATACAAACAAATTAAAACCGAATGGTAACACCCCACATAAAAATTCGTTCTCAAAAGCACGAAAACCGAAAGTTCTTTGACAAAATCCATAGAAAAACCCTTGATGATATCCTTTCATTGTACACATGGTAACACTCTTCTGATGTGCTTCAGTCACACACACTGCAAGCGAACACAAGCGATCATTCATTCATTCTGCCTGCAGTTGTGTGGCAGAGTGGTTGCAGTGAGCTCCTTGCCAAATTTTAGGAAAATGACAACAACAATTCCTTGGTATGAAATTTTTATAAAAATAAGCTCACAAGCGCAAAGAACGACCCCAGGAAAACATGGAGCATTATAAATGAACTTCTTGGAAGAAGGAAGCTTTCAATAGATGAAACCATAGAAAATAACTTTCCGGGTACTGACCAAGGTATAAACGTCATTGTTGATAAATTTGCGGAGTAATTTTCGAACCAGGTAGCAAACGTCTTACATGTTTGCAACACCAAAACATCAAACCACGTTAACTGGGAACTTCAACGAAATATTTACATAGAAGAAGCAACAGAATCGGAAATATACGTAATGCTATGTCGATTGGATGATAAAAAAGGTCCTGGAGCAGATAATATTAGACCAATTGATCTTAAAATAAACGCTGTGTGTCTGGCTCCAGTTATTACAAAAATTATAAACCTAAGTGTATGGCAGTGTCATGTCCCAAAGCTGATGAAAACGTCGATCATTCGACCAGTGTATAAGGGAGGAAGAAAAAACAACATTGAAAACTACCGGCCAATAGCGATTTTGTCAGCAGTTGAAAAATGCATGGAAGAAGTAGTAGTCAGCCGACTGAATCGTTTTTTGACTAAACACAAAGTACTACACCCAAACCAGTATGCTTTTCAAAAAAATAAAAGTACAGGATCTTTGTTGGGAGAATTTACCAATACGGTTAATGCTGGTTTAAACAAAAGCCATCACGTCCTTGTGCTATTTATTGATTTCAGCAAGGCCTTCGATACTTTAACGCACGGAAAACTTTTGGAAAGTGTCAACAGATATGGTTTAAGAGGAGTACTGGCAAACTGGCTTAAAAGTTATCTAACAGATAGAACAATAAAGGTCAAAGTATCTGGTGCAGTAAGCGAAGAAAAACCTAGTGAATACGGAGTACCGCAAGGTTCAAAACTGGGACCTATCCTTTTTATACTTTTTACCAACGAACTTTTGCGACTTTTGAAAAAATGCACTGCCTATGCATATGCCGATGACATTGCAATCGTGTTCAAACACAAGAACTTTAATTCTGCTGTGGAGATATTAAAATAAATAAATAAATATTTTGGCGCGACAGGTCTATGGGACCCAAGGCCTAGCTTCTCGCAACCATTCGCTTTGTGCGGGTTTTCAATTTTTGGGACGAATGGAAGGGATCTACAATTTTACGCCGAGTCCAAACGGCTAATTGAGAAGCTCATTCATGACAGTTTTACTCTCGGATGTTTGTCAGACGTTCGCGAGAGGTGGCGCAGTGGAAAAAAACCTTAAGATGTAATTTGGCCCTCTCGGGATTCGAACCTGAGCCCCTCGCTTAGTAGCCCAACACACTACCACTAAGCCACTGCGCCGACTGCTGTGGAGATATTGCAAGGTGAATTTAATGCTGTCTCGAATTGGTGTCATGATAACGGCCTTATTATAAATGCATCTAAAACAAAAGTGATGCACATCGCGCCCCATCCAAACAAGCGGAAGCTGTCTAAATCTACCACCGAAATAACTGCTCTCTACTATCAGCTAATAACGTACCAATTGAAGTAGTCGGATAAAATATCTTGGAGTAACCATCGACGAGCATTTCCTATGGCGTGAGCATGTAAATATCCTACGTCTTCAACTAAAGAGCACTATATTTGCAATAGTATATCTTAAACGATACTCAAATCTCAACGTGCAAAACCAGGTATACTACTCGCTAGCTGAGTCGCGAGTAAGATATGGGATTCTGGCCTGGGTAAACGCAGCGAAATCTCATCTAGATAAAATATGTAGTCTACAACATCGTCTAGTTAAAATGTTTAGACCCAATAATTCGTCTTTCAAAGCTTTAGATGTGAATGCAATCTTCCAGATGACGACATTGCTACAATATATCGAGCCCAAGAGATGCTTGATGTTCCGGAAACCTTCAACACATACGGAAAACGAGAACTGAGATGTGCCATCCCGAAGTTACTAAACACACTTCCTCAATCTATAAAAATCATTCCAAACTTTAAGAAAAGAAAAAAAGAGATAAAAAAATATTTACTCCAATTGTATTTTGTAAAGTAAAGTCATAAATTACTCAACTTATTGAAATTGCTAAACGAAAATTGTTAAAAAATGAAACCAAAGTAACTGTATAATGAATGCACTTAAAAATTAAAGCACTTCAAATCCAATTTTCTAAACAACCATCTGCAGATAAGCACTTTGCTTTGCGGGTAAACTTTATATATGTCAAACGAAAATGCTAATAAATAATAAATAAATAAAAAATAAAAAAAAAAACGTCGCACACAAGCGGATTTTTCAAAAAACATGGCCAAAACTATTAAAAAAAAAAAGTCCATGGTTTTGTTTTTTGTTAAAGCAAAGTTGTTTACATATTACATGAGCATATAATATGATTAATCCCGCTATTTTTGTTACAACCGTTTCGTCAGTTGATGCTTCCAAAGTGGAAGCTTTTGTGAAGCGCGTGCAGTACCAAGTTTGATGTTTGATAAGTGGTTTACATTCTTTGCCGTTTTTTCAATTTTCTGAGTGAACTTTGTAAAATAAATTGTTATGGAATCTTTTGCTAGTAGTAAGTAGAATATATAAAGTGCAAATTTATTTTCAAATTTTGAGTTTTACTTATATTTGGAAGGTACCCAAAGCACTACCTTTTGAGACAAAAAAAAGGTACTTTTTTGTTTCATAAAGAAAAAACTTTTGTTCTTTGGTGCATTCGTGTTATGTAAAATAGCTTGAAATTTACCTTAATATATGCTTATTAAGGAATCACCACAGACAAATAATATACAGATGTCTCACGTCCATAGAGAAAAGTATGCCTACTTTTTGCGGTCGTCAAACAACGATTGTCCAACAAATGGAAGGTGAAAACAGAACACACCACACCTCATTTGAGAAGGATAGATTGGTTTTGTTTTTTATTTTAAGTGCTATGCCATTTCACCTCATTCGCATCCTGATCGTACGCCGAAAGGGTTGCTGGTTGGTGGGTCGAAAGGAAAATGAATGAATAATATTATTTCGCTTTGGGGTGGGAATGAAATTCACTGTTAGCTAGTCCACGGCCGACGGCCGTTGTTGCTTTGATTGTTGTTGTTATTTTTTTGGGTAGATTTGCTTTCATAGTGATCAGTCCTCCGAGGAGATTGTGTAATAAGGAAAACAGCAAAAATGGTATCTACTTGTGCCCTGATTGTACATCGCAGGTATGTGCGTGTGTAGGGGTTTAGCTATGCGGAAAATGTGCACAGAACGGGTTTGGTTTTGGATGTGTTTTCTTGACCTAGGCGAATAATTTGAAGGATTATTTTAATTTCGAACTTTTTATGATTTTTCTTGGCTATGGATTCTCATTCCTAGTAGTTTAATTTTCGGATAAGTTTGATGCAAATGTATTATATTTAACAAATCTAATCAAAAGCAATTAGTAATTTCTTACAACATCGTTCGTATTCTTTAGAAATAATTTAATTACCTATACTATCTTCACGCTATATCTCATATGTACATATGCAAATATGCAAATTATTATACTGAACAATAACTTTAATTTTTTATAAATTTATAAATAAATTAGTTAATTAGTTACAATAAAAGCAGCATATTCTTAACTAAAGTAGTTTCCATCGCACCCCTTTCCTTTATATATAATTATATATATATAAAAAATGTATGGAATACGACGTAGACGTACCCCACTTATTTAAAACTGTGAGAAACAACCCCTTAAAATTCGACGTAAATACGTTAGATGGAGTTATAAGTATCTCCACAATATAGGAAAATATGTCCTTCATTAACATCTGCACATATTGATCCAACTAATTTTGAAAAAAATTAGCGTTAAATTGGCGGCACAAGTATAGAGCAGATCTGCTGCTTTTGCAATCAAAGCGCTGATAAAACGAATTCCCTAAAAATATTGTAGTTTTTGCGAAATCAATTGCATATTTTCTTTGAATGAAAAACCAGCTCTGAATAGATTGATAAGAACATTTTCTTTCTAGAAGGCATGCAAGTCTACATCAAAGAATTGGAGCTTATAAATACAAAAGAAAACATTATGTTTCACAGGTTAGATAATGACTATTAAACACATACTTAGCATAAGGAAAGAATTATTTGCTGATCACGTGTCATTGCAATATAATATATGTAATAAGCAAATTTAACCAAGATTGAAAATCTCTTCACAAAAAACAAGACCTCGTATTGTAAATAAAAGCAACCCTAACGCTTCTAAATTTAGTTCCTTGCTAGCGAAAGAAATGAGTAATGGCCTTTATATAAATCCAAGTTTTCAAACTGCGAAGAAGATAATTCTAATTAGATTGGGAAGCAGTTTTGGAAATTGAAAACCTAATAATTATTACTCAAGAGTATATTCTAAGTGAGAACACATTTGACGAAGCCGGGATACACCGCGAAATTTTACACAATTATGACATAATTAGTACCAAAGTGCCCACAGTTAATGACATAGCAACGAGGTATTTTGCAGGCTACAGCTTTTTTCAAGTACCTAATAAAAAAAAGAGTAAGTAATATTTGCCAAACTGTACTGAAGAAATGTCAAAGGACAAAAAGAATTTCGCCATGTCAGAGGTTCTCATAAAACTAAAATAATATGAGAATTATAATGACAGAATAATACCTATCTAAAAACCTGATAAATATTATTTTCGAAATTATGTATACCGCAAAAGATAGATACATGAAACTACTTATTATTTCTGATTTTTGCGTTTCTTTTTTTGAGATACACTAGGTATATGTGCTGTGCCTACATATGTATAGGTATACATATTTTATTTATCTTTCTTATTTAATAGTTGTAAATGCTTTCCTTTTTTTGCTAAGCTATGTTTTTTAAGTGATAGCGAAACAATTCTCCCATAAACTGGAGCACATTTAAAGCAGCTTGCAACAATGCAATAGCTGCTGTTCGTATTTCAAAACGAAACTTTTACTCCTCAAAGCTAAGTTCTTCCCTGCCCTCTAAAATAATTGACAAATCTAACATTAGCTGTACGCTTGACCTAAATGATCTAAACCTCTCATTATTATTATGAATATCACAATGGCACTGCAATCAAATGCTGTTGGTGAAGATGGATTCCCTCTTCGGTTCATAAAAATGTGGTTGCCAAATATTTTAAGCCATGTGACGCACGTGATAAATTCATGTATCATGACTTCAACATTTCCCTTGGACTGGAAACTGGCTAAAGTTATACCAATAGCAAAGAAGCCTAATGCAGAAATGGCCAATGATTATCGGCCAATCAGTATTCTACCCTGTTTGTCTAAGGTCTTCGAAAGAGTTTTGGAGAGGCAAATACGAAACCATCTATCTTTGAATTCCCTGCTTAGTCCACTACAATCGGGGTTTAGGGCTGGCCATAGCTGTTCGTCTGCAATAGTGCATGTCTTAGATGACATACGACAAGATTTTGACAAGGGTTTCATTACCTTCCTTTGCCTTCTAGACTTTTCAAAGGCCTTTGATAAGGTTAATCATTCCATACTCTGTTGGAAGCTTCGCCATTATTTTGGTTTTAGCGACAGGGCCATTAGGCTCATTGGTAGCTTTCTAAGTGAAAGACGGCAACGAGTAGTTGTTGGTGACATATGCTCAGATTTTATGTCAGTTGCGCAAGGTGTTCCCCAGGGCTCAATCTTGGGCCCCATTCTGTTTTGTCTATTTATCAATGACCTACCCTAAGTCTGCAGTCAAGCATCAATTCACCTATATGCTGATGATGCTCAACTTTATTACTCGAAACCCCCTAGTAGATTGGGTGAACTCGCTTCATGCTTAAATAAAGATTTATCCTCAATTGAAAAATGGGTTTTGGTAAATGGATTAGCCCTTAATCCAACTAAATGCCAAGTCATTCCAATCTCAAGCAGGACTCAGGAGCCTTCTTCTATGCCTGATATCTTATTATCTGGTACGAAGATGAAGTTTGTTGAAGTCGCTACTACCCTCGGTTTTGTAATAAACCGTAGCCTATCATGCTACAATCACATCAACGTGGTTATAGGAAGAATATACGGTTGCCTGAGGAAGTTATGGATTTCAGCTAGTTTTACACCGCTTGATACACGACGGGGACTAGTTCTAACGCTTATTTTGCCGATAATTGACTACTCTGAGGTCGTTTATAGTAATCTCGACTCACTTTCATACCACAAACTACAAGTGGCTTTTAATGATGCTGTGAGATACATTTACCAGATACGCAGGCACCAAAGAATATCTCTGTACGTGAAGAGCGTCTTAGATTGTACATTACAGCAGCACAGAAATATTAGAAACTGTTTGTTTCTCCACAAAGTCATCAGAACACAGTCACCGTCTTACCTCTACTTCAAGCTCCAATTCACCCAATCCCTTAGAACTTTCAACATTGTAACCTATAGATACAAATATTTAAATTCATCTCGGCTATTTTTTATCCATGCAATTCAGCTATGGAATTCCTTGCCTTCACACTTTAAACGTTTACTAAATACTAACAACTTTAAAAATGCACTTTTAAATTACTACGCATTGCAATAATAGTTTCCTAATTTCTTTTCCTCTTTTTCTTTTCAATTCTCTCTCTTTTTTTTTTTTTCTTTTTTCTTATCATTTTCTTTTCTTTTTTCTAAATTGTCTTATTATAGCTTTCTTAAATTTTTGGAAATATTATTTGTTATTATTATTTTGTTATTACTTATTAACTTGAATTACTCTTTTTTTTTGCATTACATACCTACATAATTCTTTCCACTTAAACTGAACTATAAAAGACTAAGTCTTATTGTATACCTTGTTTTTTATAAATAAACTAAACTAAACTATTTCGGCCGCACTTTCATCCCTGTCCCGAACTGAGTGCGCTTAATGGCGATTAACTCGTTCTCTGCGTATATGCGCTCCAGTTCCGATTTTTATCAAACGTTCTCTGGTTTTCGCATTGTATCGTTGTGATATTCTCTCGGTCACGTTCCGCATCTAGTTTCTGGACTTCGGTATCTTCTAGCCATTCCCGAGGATCGGGGTAGTCGGGTGAACGCATCTCTAATCCAGTCATTATTCGGAATGGACTAAACCTCGTGCTCCTGCTTGGCGAGTTGTTTATCAGTTGCTGTATGCGTCCCACATGCTGATACCAATTTTTCGGGCTCCTAACACATGCCTTTGCTAACATCGGCACTACGATCTTGTGGATCCTCTCCACCTGGCCATTACCCCGCGGAACTCCCGTCGCGATCAACAAATGCTGGATGTTCTCTCCCCTGCAGTATTCCTCGAAAACAATCGAAGTGAACGCTGTGCCCCTGTCTGATATGATTCTCCTGGGGTTACCGAACATCTCTGCCTGCCTCTTCAATCGATCCAACACCTCTGCGGTTCCCGTACTCTTCGTGGGATAAAGAAACACGAATTTGGAGAACGCATCTAACACAACCAGAAGGTGGTTGTATTGTTTGTGAGTCTGCTCCATCGGTCCTACATAGTCGATATGGTACGTTCCCAACGGCTTATCCTCTTTGTCAATGGGCTTCAGGTATCCTTCCTTTTTGCCCGCTTTGTGATTATGCATTTGGCACATCGCTGACCTTGGTTGCTAGTTCTGGGATGAAGAATCTTTTCTTCCCCAAATCCTGGGTCTTCCTTACGGAAAATGCCCTTGCTGGTAAGCAATCCCAATGATCTCCTTTTCCATGGTGGTCGGACATACCACCAACTCTTTGACCGGATCCTTACACAAAACACCTGCCTTCACGAAGAAGTCCTCATAGTCGCCCTTTTCTAAGATTGTCCGCACTGCTCTTATCCAGTCGTCTCTCAACTGTGCTTCTCTCAGACGATGATTGAGCGCGTCCTCTATCATGAGACAAGATACTCTACTCAGAGCATCCACATGCTTCATCTTTGTCCCTGAGCAGTGCTCGATTTCATAATGGAAATCTTGGAGGAACATGGCCCAACGCGCTACCCTCACTGGTAGATCCTGCTTCTTCATCGTCATCGCGAAAGCGTTACAGTCGGTAACTATCTTGAATTTGATTCTCAACACGTAAACTCTCCATTTTTTTTAGAGCTTCGATAATCGCCAACACTTCAAGCTCATACGAGTGGTATTTTTGTTCGACTGTCGAGGTCTTCCGATTCATGTACTGTACGGGATGTAGTTGTTGATCTTCAATATCCTTCTGCAGTAAAACTGCTCCATATCCATACTTACTAGCGTCTGCGTGGATCTCTGTTGTCGCTTTGGGGTTGAACAGTTTCAGAACTGGTGCCTTGATCAGCGCGGCTTTAAGTTGTTGGAAAGCAGCAGCTTGTTAAGCTCTCCACTCGAACTCAGCATTTTTTCGCAATAAATCCGATAAAGGCTTAGCAACGGCAGCAAACCCTTCGATGAACTTCCTGCAGTACGAGGCCAAGCCTAAGAAACGTTGAAGCGCCTTCTTATCTTGGGGAATCTGGAAATTCTCTATAGCCCTCGACTTCTCTACTGATGGGAGGATATCTCCATCCGAGAAATTCTACCTTTCTCTTCAGAAATTGGCATTTCTTCCACTTGATCCTCAGTCAGTGCTCTGCGGCTACTTTCAGGACCATTTGTAACCTCTCGACACCTTCCTTTTCGTCTCTAGACGGAATCACAAGGTCGTCCATATACAGCACCATTACGCCAGATTGTATCAACTCCAGGAAAACTGCGAAAATGTGCCTTCTGAATACTGCGGGCGAGTTCGAAATACCAAATGGGACGACTAGGAACTCGTACTGTTCCTCTTGCGTCACGAACGATGTATACTTTCGAGAGCTCGGTGCTACCGGAACGTGGAAGAAACCGTTTGCCAGGTCACTCATTCCGTATGTCGATTATCGTCAGACGATAGCGTTTCGACGATAGCTTTGCTTTCCGTAACTTCAATAATCGTCTATGGTCCGGGTGATATCGTTTAGTTTAGACGATTCAACATTTGCTTCACGTAACTCAATAATCGACAGACTACTATCGTCAAGACGATAGCGTTTGCGCGATAGCTAAAGAGGTAACGCCTTGCATTGATTTGTGTATTTTTCCGACAATTGGAATATATGAATTTATTGTGAAAATTGAGTTCGTAATTTTTTAAATGATTATAATGTTCAGGATAACATTACGGCAATTGAAAACAAAGACTTGGCGATGACGACTACCTAAACGAAGAATGCACAAGTTGGAATTGGAACCGGATGAAGGAATTGACTCTAAAAATAAGGGATGAAATAAAAAAATGCGCTGTTCAGATAATGATTTCTTTATGTATTTACACAAGAAACAAAAACAATGTACTCCAATGTACTAAGAAACATAAATATCAATTTCTCCAAATATTACGGATTTTGTGGGCAGGCTATCGGCATTTAAAATTGCAATTTATCCCACATTTCTTTATTTGGTGCTTCCTTGCACAGAATTTGGTTTGCCAAGTCCGGATGTAGCTCCATGTTTTCAATTAAAATTGCCATTTGCTTCGGCGTAGCTGACCTTAATAAAAATGTGTTCGACGATTATTGTTATTAATCCAAAAATAACAAAGATTAATTATGTACTTATGTACATTTTGCAATTTGAGAACCAATTAATTCGCCGGCACCAAACACAACAACCGAAATCGTTTTACAAATGTCATGCGATGACGTCTAGTGCTTATTCCACTTACAGTTTGTGAGCTACAGAGATACCAAAAGTCCTCAAACTTAGTGAAATAATGTTTTCAAACCTTATACCAAATAAACGAGAGACGATACGATAGTGATAGAGTTACGAAAAGCAAATTGATGACGAGATCGCCGACTACTATCGCGCGGACGATTATCGTTTTAAAAGTTACGGAATGAGTACCCAGGTCCAACGTGGTAAACACCTTCGATCCCTGCAACTTCTCCAAGACATCGTCGATTTGCAGCATTGGGAAATTATCTCTCGCGATCTTCTCGTTCAATTTCCGATAATCGCAGCATAATCTTCTGGTTCCATCCTTCTTCGACACAAGCACAATCGGTGACGCAAACTCGGATGTACTTGGTTGTATGATCCTTTCCTCTAACCAACGCTTGACTTGGTCTCGTACCCATTGTTGGTCTGCATACGGCATACGTCTGGGTCTCTGAAAAACAAGAATCTCGTCTGTCGGAACCAACTTCATCTCGACTAGTGATTTGTTGTTCTTAGCCGGGGTGTAGTGTAGTGTAGTGTAACCAACGCTTGACTTGGTCTCGTACCCATTGTTGGTCTGCATACGGCATACTTCTGGGTCTCTGAAAAACAAGAATCTCGTCTGTCGGAACCAACTTCATCTCGACTAGTGATTTGTTGTTCTTAGCCGGGGTGTAGTCGGTTATCATCTTCTCCAAGACTCTTCCTTCCTCCGCGTCCAAGTGGCTTAAGTCGCCGATTTCTCCGCTCTCGAACACTCCTTCTGCCAAACAGATGGATCGAAACTTCAGCCAACTCAGCTACTTCCGATTCACGATTCCCTTCGCAACCGGATGTGTATTCACGGTCATCACTCAACTGAACACCGACTGTGTGTTGAACGACGACGCTCTGCTTCTGTACTTCTGGTTCACGGGCCCCTCGTCCGCAATTAGCAGTGTACTCGTGGCTTTTGCCCAATTTAGCAGCAACTGTGTGCTCTCTTTATGCGGTTGACACTAAATTCTTTAAAATCATCTCTTCACCTCAAGACTCATTTCTCCTTCAACACGACCTCTATCATTTTTCGACCTGGTGCCTGAAAAATTCCTTTGAGCTAAACATCACCAAATGTCAATCCATTACCCTATCGCGCAAGCGCAATAGGTCCCCTCACCGACTTTACCTTCTTCACGGTCAACCAATCTCTCTCGTTCAATCTCTTTGTGACCTTGGCGTATTGTACGACAGGGAGCTTAATTTTCGTTCGCACATTGACGAAATAATTTGTAAGGCCAATTCATCACTCGGCTTTGTTAAACGATGGTCTAAAGAATTTTCCGACCCCTTCGTGACTAGATCCCTCTACATCACCTTCACGTTGCCCTCGAATCTTTTACCTATCAACCTATCGTACCTCATATGGCTCCAATGAACCAACCTCCCGTATGCTGCGAAAGGTTAATTCTAACCTTTCAGCTTTCGATTTCAACCGCAGCACTGGGGCCTAACTCTGTATTTCGATTCGAAAGTAAAAACTGTTCGAAAGTTGTTTCCGATTCTAATTTCAAATGATACTCTGTATAACTTTCGAATCGAATGAAAAAGTTGCAAGGAAATCTTTGCAACTTTCGAATAAATGTTCCGAGTCTCGGGCAGTTTTTTGTCAAAAATGACATTTTAAATTTAAAAAAAGTCAAATAATTCTTTTTTTTGGTTATTTAATGTCGTTTTTTATTGGTTTCACTCGGGGATTCACTTATTCTGAAATCCAATGGAACAAGAAAACCGATTTTGGTTGAATCCACGTTTGTATTGGTGAAATTAAAAAAAAAATTACGGCTGCTGTCGGCTGGCTTGTATAAAATACATAAAGTACCCTTATGTTAGTGCTTCTAATTCAGAAGCAATATTCTCTTCTCAGAATCACCAGAAGAGTATTTTGGGCCAAAGGAACAGTTTCAGAACTGATTTTTTCGATTCCAGAGTCTCGCGGAAAATTCTTTTTGCCCAATGGAAAACGACGGAAAAGGAAATTTATTTGTTGATAATTAAATTTCACTATTGATATGGATTCGATTGCATTTTTTTCATACCGAAAGTTCGCAAGTTCGCCTGTGTCTCTTTTCGACTCCTTCTTCATTAACGATTTTATTAATAAAAACAACTTTACCTTATTTCAAATTGTATTGCAATATAACCGCATTGACTTTTTTCATGGCTTGCAATAGTTGACGAGTTGTCTTGCTCTTTTTCTTTTGCTAAAATCTTATGTTTAAAAACTAAAGAAAATTCATAAATTCATATACATTTTTTTTGTTTGCTCTATATGCTGAGTGTTTTTATTTGAGTGATCAACCCATCTCGTTTCATCACATTCATTTTGAAGCTGCATGAGTGTATGACTCATTTATCCCGGTGAGTTTAATTATTAGTGGATGTTCTGCCTACGAAGCAATTTTTGCTGCCTACACTAAATACTTTATACGGATCTCATTTCATGTTTGGAAACTGTTTTCAACGACTGCTTTGAGCGTAAATCTGATTCGATCCTCTTCTATCATTTGGAATATATATACCTGGGTTTTTCCTACTTCCTCCTCCGTGTGAGTACAATTTTTGGTATTTGTTCTGCCATTAAAGCAAGATTGATATTCACCACGCCATTTTTATTATTGGATCTTTTCCACGCATGAATATGCTGATGTAATATGGAACCCATTATACAAAGTTCACTCTGACCGCATTGAAAAAGTCCAAAGGCGTTTCACTAAATACATTTTCCGCAAAATGAGATGGGACTTTGAAATTCCTTACCAAACTCGGTGTCAATTGTTAGGCATTTCAATTTTAAGCTCAAGAAGAAAAGCTCATGACATCATGTTTGTAAGGGACTTCTTAAGCTATCCTATTAACTGTCCATCTCTGTTAGCCCAAGTACCAATCTATGCCCCGGCTAGACCTTTAAGGGAAATAAATCTTCTCCTTCGACCAGTTCACAGAACTAATTACGGCCACAATGAGCCTATGTCCAGAGCTATTGTTTCATTCAATGAAGTTTGTAATTATGTTGATTTACATTTCTCTCGTAGTCGCTTCAAAAGTGTTTTACTTAATTTTCTTGCATTCTCTTTATTATTATTATTATTATTATAAGCTTTTATTTACTATAAGGTCTACAAATTGTTATTGTTATAAGAGTATTTACATCATGTAGTTATTTAACTTTAATTTAAAATACATAAATAAAATAAATATATCATCATTTGACAAAGTCTAATCATTATTTTCAAAATTAGTTGCAAATAGTATAAGCCTCCCCCATAGTTGTCCATAGATCTCGATTTTTTGCGTCATGGTACCAATACCTGTTAAATTGGTTAATATCGTCAACCCATCTTGTTCGTGGTCGTCCGGTTGATCTTGTCGCTGGTGGTGTCCATTTGATCAAAAGTTTTGTCCATCTATTGTCTGTAATTCTTGATATGTGTCCTGCCCAGTTCCATTTAAGTTGTTTCGTCCTTTTTATTACATCTATGATGTCCGTTTGCCTTCTTATTTCTTCGTTCCGCACTCTTTGTATTAGTCTTATACCGAGAAGTTTCCTCTCCATTTTTGTCTGACAGATTCTTAATTTCTCGGTTAGATTTGTTGTTAAGCCCAATGTTTGAAGTCCGTATGTCAGAACTGGTAAAATTGCTGAATCCATTAAATATTTTTTTGTGTCTTTATTTAGTTTTGCGTTGAGTATCTCCTTCATGTTCCAGAATTGTCGCCATGCGTTTGATATTCGTCTATCTATCTCCTTTTCTTCTTGATTTTTAAATGATTTTAATTGTCCCAAATAAACATAGTCCTCAACATAATCAATATTTACGCCATCGAGTGTAATGTCCTTATGTGTAGAGTTGGTCATCACTTTTGTTTTAGACTGATTTATGCATAGTCCGTAGTTTTTACAAATTGAAGCTAGCTGTGTTACCATTGTCTGAATGTTGTCCGCTTTCTGTGATATTAGGACAACATCGTCAGCAAACCTCAAATTGTTCAAATGTTGTCCCCATATATTTATTCCAAATCGATTCCAGTCAAGTTGTTTAAATATCTCTTCGAGTACTGCAGAGAATAATGGTGGTGATATTGGATCACACTGTCGTACACCTCTTTTTATGCTGAACATTCGTCCTGTTCTTTCTGTTTTTATTTGTCCAGTGTTGTTTTTATATATGTTTCTTAGAGTTTTGATGTATAAATCATGAATCCCTTGGTTTTCTAAAGCCGTCCATATTTTGTTGTGTTCTATTGAGTCGAATGCCTTGCTAAAGTCGATGTATAGGAGATATAGGGGTTGTCTGTACTCGTTGGATTTTTCAATCAGTTGGTTTATGGTCTGAAGATGGTCCGTTGTAGAGAATCCTTCCCTGAATCCTGCTTGTTCCCGTGGCTGTTTGTTGTTAAGTTCGGTTTTGATGGTCCGATATATAGTCTTTGAGAATAGTTTATATACTGTTGATATAAGGCTGATAGGTCTGTAGTTGTTAATATCGTCTTTGCTACCTTTTTTATGTATCAATGTTATTGTACTGTGTTTCCATTGATTAGGGATTTGTTGTTTTGTCAAAATGGCGTTAAATAAAATGGTCAGTAGGGGGGATAGTGTGTTTTTTCCATATTTTAACATTTCTGCTGAAATACCGTCATTTCCAGGACTTTTTTCTGTTTTAAGTTCGTCAATGGATTTCTCTATATCGTCTGGTTCAAATAATGGCACATCATCTAAGATTGTAGTTCTGCTTTGAATGTTTGTTTCGTCATGTTGGTATTGTGTTGAGCTAAATAGTTTTTCGAAGAAGCAGGTTGCTGTTTCATTTATTAGATTTCGGTTTGTTATTTGCTTATTATTTTTACTCATCGAAGTTATCCATTCCTTTTCATTGTTTAGAAACTGTTTAGTTTTTCTGATTGATTTAGTATTCTGCAGTATGTTTTTAATTGTCGTCTCGTTGTAAAAATCAATATCCTTTTTCGTATTGGTTCTTATAGCTTTTCTTAAATAGTTCAGCTCAATTTTTTCGTCATTTCCCAAATTTATCTTATTTCTTAGTTTTTCTCTTCTGTCAATGAGTGCTTTGGTTTCGTTTGAAATTTTTATGTCTTTTTTGTGCCTTGTCTCCATTATTATATTTTTTGCCGTTGTTTTTATAATGTATTCTAGTTTGTCATAAGTGCTTTGAATATTTAAGTGCATATTGGTAATGTCGATAGCTTGTCTTATATGCATGTCAAGACTACTGTTGTAGAGTACGACAGTTTCTGTTGATATATTTCTCGGTATATGTAGGGTATGAGTGTTGCGTCCTAAACTTTTGTGGTCAATTTTTATTTTCGCACGAACCATTCTATGGTCGCTTTCGTATGTTAATTTATTTAAAACTGATACGTCTGATAATGTTTTTATTTTATTTGTTAGAATGAAGTCAATTTCGTTAAGTATTGTTCCATCGGGCGATCTCCATGTCCATTTCCGTTTATTTTTCTTTTTAAAAAAAGTGTTTGCGCACACTAAGTTCATTTCGTTCAGCCATTTGACTAATATCTTTCCCCGTTTATTCCTTAGTCCGTAACCATATGGTCCAATTACTTGTTCATCTCGTCCGGTTTTTTTTCCTACCTTAGCATTGAAATCTCCAATAATGTACATAATCTCAGTTTTCGTTCTGTTATATAGATGTTCCAGTTTTTCATAAAAGTTATTAATTTCCTCATCTGACGCTTTTTTGTGTTGGAGCATATGCTTGTATGACGGTCATTTTTGAATTTTGTATTTTTAGAGTTATACTGCATAGTCTTTCGCTTGATAGTTGCACATCCAGTATTTGTTTTTTTAGTTCTTTTTTCAGTAGAAATCCTACACCATATAATCCCTTTGTTTCTCCTATGTAACAGAAAATGGAGTTATCTTGTTCTATAATTTGTTTTCCATAAATTCTTGTTTCTGCTAGTCCTATAATATCCCAGTTTAATTTCGATAATGCGTTCTTTAGATCTTCTATTCGTTCGTTCGTGGATAATGATCTAACATTGAGGGTACAGATTTGTAATGTGTTTTTTAAGCTGCTCATTTGTTTTTCTTGTATTTTGGTATTGTTTTTATGTATTGGGGGGTTATAGCCTTTGTCCTTCACGGTGGCTAGCCGGCTTGAGGACATGATTCTTGTGGTCTTGTTTATTTGTTCTAATTTTGTTGTGTCTAGACTTTGTCGCGTTTGTTGCTAGTTTTTGTTATCGTTAGGTTCTTTTTTATTGTTGGTTTGAAAAAAGTTATAGATGCTGTTTTTTTGTCTATTATTTCCATTGTTAGTTGTTGTCTTTTCAGTCTGTCTCTGTTTCTTAGAGCCACTTGAGCAAGGACTCTCATCATCGCATTTCTTTTCGTCATTTATATACTGAAATCGTCTTCTCTTAGGGTTATTGTTAGTTGTTTCTGGGTTTTTTATTTCTTTTTGTTGTTTCTCAAGAGGCTTCGATATGTCTTTCTTTTCTCTGAGTGCTGCGTTAAGGTCTTCTTTAGTCTGATCGTCCTTAATGTATATTATTGCTTTTTTATAAGCTCTTAATTTTGTTTTGTTTTTCAATATAGTGTCTTTTTTGATTTGTGTTGTCAATCCTACTAAAAGTGGTCTGGTTTTTTCTCCTTTTTTTCCGATACGTTTAATAAAGTCAAGTTCTTCTTTTTTTGTTTCGACTTCTAGTACTTCATTAAAGAGGTGGAGTATACATTCTTGAAGATCTTTGACATCGGATTCCACTTCGTTAATATTATATATTACTAAGTTTTTTCTTTTTAGAGTCTTTTCTAAATATTTAACTTTATTCTCTAAGTAGTTTTGTTTTTCTTCTAAATTTTGATTTTTTTCGGTTAAGTACTTTAATTTTTCCTCTAATTGATTAGTTTGTTCTGTTATTTTATTTGTCAGCTCTGTTTTTAAGTTGTTCAAAGCAGTTAATATGGTGTCTAGTTTTTTATCGACGTTACTGTTTTCAGACATGTTGCAGTTTTTATGTCCGCTACTGTATACTGAAACTCAAATTAAGTGTCAGGTGAATGTCACTAATATAGCTGTCAGAGTTGTTTGTTTACTTTTTGTTTGTTATTTTTTGTTTGTTTACTTTTTGTTTGTCGCTTTTTTCTTTCTTTTTTTTTCTATGTTAGGTATATCTTATTTCAGTTCAGTTCTCAGCTTATTATTTCAATTCAATTGCTCTAAACTCCTTGTCGCGATTAAACTTTTTTCGCAAATCTATTTATCATTGGCGTCCGAGTTTTGAATGGAGCTTTTGACAAAATAGTGAAGAAAATAGAAACATTGTACTCACCACAGCCGTGATCAGTTAAAGAGACGGGGGGGTGGACTTGATCCGTTGTAGTTGGTTGGGCAAGAATCCGTATTTGTGCTTTTTCCTTTCTTTTTCTTTTTGTGGAATATTAAAGTTGTTATTTTTTTTTCCTTTTCCTTTGACACTCTACAAACTTTTCACTTATTTCAGATGGAAAAGAATTCTCTTAGTCTTAAGAAATTGTTTTATATAATTTGTAGGTATAGTTACCACGTAATCTGTATAGCTTAGCTAGTAGATGAAATAAATAAATAAATGAAAAAAAAAAAAAAATTTGTCCTGAAGAAAGTTAATTAGAGACAATGCTAACATAATGGGTTTGGCAAGTAAAAGGTAATGTGATAAAACACAAAATTTAATTACGAAATAATCCTCACGCATTGGGGGACAAGCTGCGTTAAAATCGGTTGCTGAACGCTTCTTTGAGGCTGATTATTTGCAGTTCTCCGTGTGTCCGCTGTTTTTTAATAGCCCTTTGATAAATCCAGATGAGACCACATAAAATCAATGAGAATTTCAAATGTACATATTTTATTTTGTATTAATATTTTTGTTCGTGGTTTCCCTTTAAAATAATATAAAATCATCAAAAATATCATCAATGTTCTTATGTTTCAACTAATTTATAACATTTTATTAAAAATATAATTTATGTATTTTTTTTTTCATAAATACTTACGTTTTAGCTCTGAGCAAAACTTTTCCGTATGGCAAATATATATCGAATAAAATTTCAGAGATTCGAATGTATTTAGCAACGAAAATAGAGTTGTAGAGTACAAAATTTCCGATTTTCGAGCAAAGGTGTCTAGATAATTGAAATTCGTATTTCAAAAATCCGATTTTCGAATAACAGAGTACATATTTTCCGAATTTGAACGATTTAAATTTAGAGTCAAATTACAGAGTTAGGCCCCTTCATACCTCAAACTCGATCTCCTTCACCGTTCTCCCTATCTTTAAGTCTTAGTTTTATAGTTTTTCATGTCTTATTTTAAGTTAGTTTTAAGTTGTTACTTTAAGCCTATGTGTAAGTTTTAGCTTGTATTAAGCCAAATATATGGGGGTACCGCCCCCACCAAAATTTTAAAATTTAAACTCTATTGCTTCGTCTGCTCCTCGCTTGCCCCTGAACTCGACGCCCTCGTTAGTAATGGAGACTTGTCCTCAACCTCAACGAGTACGTCATTGCCGATGACTGCTGCATACTGCATGTCGCTCTCTTTCACTTCGTGGAACCGCAACTTCAGTTCAACTCCATCTACCTGCAACTCTGCCCAAAAACTACCTAGTGCTGTAACCTTACCTAGGGCTATGCCTCGCAGATTTCTTTTTGCTTTGTCGAGCTCCACGAACTGCAGCGAAGCCAGACTGTCATATCGAAGCTTTCTGTATCCAATAATGCCAACAACGTAACACCACCCATTGTTATGTCTTTGAATATGCGGTTCGTTCCGACTGCTAGGCTAACTCGAGCTTCGGGCAAAGAACCAGCTTCGTCATCCGATGATGCGGTATGGACGTGACTGTTTTCGTTCTTCACTTCCGTTTCTTCTTGCATTCTCGTGCTCGGTGACCTGGTTGTCCGCACTTAAAATACTTAAAGGTGTTAGACGCACATTCTCGAGCGATGTGATTTGGTTTTCCACACTTGAAGCTTCCGGCCAACGGGACCACGTATCTTTTCGTATACATGCAACTGCTCTTTGAGTTCTCGTACATTCTTGGCTTGGTAAAGCACCGCTTTGTTTTGAGTTCTGTCTGGTACTCCCCTCACAAAGTAATCGACCAAGCTCTCTTCATTTAACTCGATAGACTTCGCAATCTCCATCAGCTCCATCATACTCCCTGTATGACTCTGAATCCTGTTTCCTCCGATTACCTAGCCTTCGATGTACATCTGCCGACGACGACTGAACTCCGAATACCTCAATGAGAGTTGATTTCAACAATTTCCAATTCCGTATATTTGACTGCCCTCGGAAGAACAACTTCGCAGAACCCTTCAACAATTGCTTCGCGTACAGAAACTTCTGCAATTCGTTCCAATTTACGGTGACCGCATTCTCTTTGAACTCTTCCACCCACCTTTTGACAACGGGATAGCTGGTGCCATTGAAACAACTGCAACTGTAAACAAACTGCACGTATTTGTGGCTCCTGAGGATGCGTAGGATTCAGCGTTGTCTGCTTCATCTTCTTCGTCGCGAGCTAAGCCGTAGTGTTCAAGGAGCATATCTTGTAAAATTGCCTTTAGTCCGTTCGTCGGTAGTTCGAGTTGTGTCAACTTTTCCCTCAACCCCTCAACCGTCAATCCTAAAATTGTTTCTACTTCCGTAACTATTTAATAATGCAATTCAGACAGGTGAAAGTATCAAGAAAAGTATCAAAAAAGTATCAAGAAAAGTATTTAAACTATCAAAACTACTATTCTACAGCAGTGGCAACGCTTACAACTATTACAAACCAATCTTATTGTGTATTCTCTATGTATGGGTATGATCACTTCTGTTTTCCAGTTGGAGCGTACAACAGCGATTTGGTTGAATTCGTTGGTAGGCAGACACTTATTTTTTGCTCAGTTTTTTAATTTGCCCGAACCACGCCACGCACTATGGCCTTCTTGAGTTGTTGCTCTTTTTTTTTACTGCCACGTCACGTATGTTTTTATTTTATTGACTTTTATGACCACAGTATTTAATTTTTTTTTGCACACGGGATTGATGTCGCCGTTTTCTGTATTTTTTTCGCTGTACAAACGTACAACGTACATACACCATCGCTGAGGAACAATTTTAGTAGATCTGCTAGTTCATTTTTCGTTCCCACGAAATTTGTTGCGTTATCCGACCAAATTGTTTTCGGCCTAACTCTAGTAGCATGTAAAGCCTGGTACGTACGAGTGAAATCCAAATTTTCATAAAAATTTTTCACTGCGAAATGTCAAAATGAACTTTTCAAGTGCAAATTTCACCAGGCAGTACGCTGTTGAAGTGAAAAATAATTGTTCAAAAAGTGATTTGTAGGGGGCGTTACTTGCTATTTCACTTGGCTTTTATTGTCCGTCGCATTAAATTTTTGACATTTCGGCGTGAAAACTTCACTTCAGTTTCACAGCAATTGTTTGGAGAGGAGTAAAAATTTCAATTCACTTGAACAGCGTACCAGCCTTAACAACTTTCGATGAAAATAATCAATTATAGAGTTAGTCAGTGCGTGATTATTAGGTAGGCAGATTTAAATTCATTTGCTCATATATTTTTTTTTTTTGGTTGCGCCTGGAGGTGAGTAATCTTCAAAATATACCAATGGCCCGTACCATTGGTTATGCGTATGCCCGATTCAGATATATCTTGTCTGCCTACGGGCTAAACCTCACCCCTCAGAGAGGCACTATGAGATCCGGCCGCGCGAGCTCATAGTAGTATGAAATTTGTTCCTCTCATTTTTTCATTTTTGTGATGACTACGACTAAGTTAGTGTTATTCGCGTTTGGTAGGTAGCTTTCCAGCGAACGCACCTACTAATACCGTCATTACATTCGGTTTTTCCTTATGGCGCTAGGTCGAACGGTCTTGTTCTTTGTAGTCGGCGCTCAAGGTTTGTCACGTCCAGAGTACGGATTATTTCATTATTATAGTGACCATGAATACGAGTACGAAGTTTGCGAGCAAAGTTTGTTACTTCGTTACTCACGGTAGCAATTCCTAGATCTCTGTGAATATCACTATTCCTTATATACCATGGAGCATTCACGATTGCTCTTAGCGTTTTGTTTTGGAATTTCATATTGCTTGGTTTGGTACAACAAAGTTGTATACCGTATGTCCAAAAAGGATTTAGCACTTGTTAATACAGGAGCAGTTTGTTGTATACGCTTAGCTTTGAATATCTTCCGAGTAGCCAATACACTTCTCTAAGTCTGATTGCGAGCTCGTCGGGCTTTTTCTTAACGTGTGGCTTCCACTTAAGTTTTGCGTCTAGGGTCATTCCTAGATATTTCGCCTCGTTTGCGTATGGAATTTGTAACGAATTAACGAGAATTCAGTCTCATGTCTAACACGAAAGAGTCTGTTCTCAAGGTAGGATTTCAATATTTTGTATACTTTTTCAGGTAGGATTGTCCTTAGCTTATACAATAGGCCTTCGTGCCATACCTTGTCGAAGGCTTGCGATACGTCGAGAAAAGCGCTAGAGCAAATGTTTTTGCATTCTAGAGCTTTTTCAATTTCATTTGTTATTCGATACACCTGATCGATTGTGGAATATTGAACCCGGAAGCCGAATTGATGATCTGGTATCAAGCGTCTTTTTTAAATTACTGGTTGTAATCGTTATAGCAGAAGTTTCTCATAAACCTTAGATATTATCGGCAGTAGCGAAATAGGTCTATATGATTTCTTATCATTTGTATTCTTCCCTGGTTTCGGAACCATAATGACATCGGCTACTTTCCATTGTCTTGGAACATATGAAAGTCTCAGAGTGCTAGTGCTCTTTTCGGTAGCTTCTTTAGAACTTCGGCAGTGATTAGATCGTATCCTGGAGCTTTGTTATTTTTCAACTTTCTTATTGTCATTCGAAGCTCGGACAGAGATACGGCTTTTGCTTTATAGATGTCGGGTCCGGTATTAGCAGTCGGTTCTTCGTTTAAAGGTCGTCCATCGAACGACCTGAATGTTTCTTCTAGATGCTCGGTAAATAGATCCGCTTTCTCTTTGTCTCCTTTTGCCCATTCGCCGTTAGCTTTTCTTATTGGTGGTGAGTGCATTTTTGGTTTCCTTATGGACTTCAAGGCTTTCCAAAGTGAGTAGTTTGAGCTCTTTTCAGCAGTCAAGCCCTCTAGGTAAGTAGAAGTTTCAAGATTTCTTAGATCCTGTAGCTCATTTTTAAGTTTGTTGCAAAGATGGTTCAGATAAGTTTTATCAGGGGGTGCGCGGGATTGTTGCCATCTCTTACGCGCTCTCCTCTTTGCTCGTATGAGGTCTTTTATTTCAGGCTTGTACTTGACTTTATTATTCCGTGTAGCTATCTTCCGGAAGGGAGTGTTTTTCCACGCTGCGCTCTGAATGGCTTCCACGAGATTGTCAACTTCATCTTCTAATTCGAGCGGTTTCTTTAATGGCACATTTAAAGCAACATTTTCTGTGCCGTCTTTTCGGAAAACGTCCCAGTTAGTTTTGTTATTACTTAACCTGGGCGGTCCTACATTTGTTGCTATACTTTCACCCGTTTTCAGGGTGACTGCTGAGTGGTCTGAGCATAGATCGTAGCATTCTTCGACTTCCGTCAGAGTTTTGTTAAGTCCTTTTGTAATAAAGAAGTCGACGAGGTCAGGGATTTTATTTTTGTCAGTTGGCCAATATGTTGGCTTTCCCGTTGAATAAAAGTCCACACCAGGCTTCATACTGGCTTTGTACAGTAGTCTGCCTTTCGTTGAGTTGCATCTTGAACCCCAAAAAGTGTGTTTCGCATTAAAGTCCCCACCGATAATAAAATTAGACCCAGATGAGTCAAAGCGGTGGTCAAGGTCGTCGTCTGTCAGTCTATATCCCGGGGGGAAGTAACAAGATCTGATAAGATACTCTAAATGGTTTACTTCAACGGAGACTGAACTTATTTGCATAGAATCGAGTTCTATTTTTTATGTCTGTGGAGTACTTAATACAATCTTTGATGTAAAGAGAGGATCCGCCTCTGGCATTTTCCAAGGGATGATGCGCGTGATAATCTCTGTAACCTTTTATTTTGGGTCCATGTCCCTTTTTTAAGTGGGTTTCCGATATCAAGCAAAAATCAATATTGTTTTTCCGTAGAAATATTTCTAGTTCGTTAATTTTGTTTAGGAGGCCGTTTGCGTTCCATGTCAGTATTTTAAGAAACTATCATATTCATATTTTGTTATTAGGCTTGCGAGGTTTGAACTCGGGCTTGCTCAATTTGTCAAATATAACTTGATTAATCTTGCTTTGCTGCTCAAGTTTTTCTGATATAACAGTTAATAATTTGCGGATCGGATTCGTTGTATCTGATCTTAACTGGTCTCCATGTATCGCGACTTGCGCGTATGATCTCGCATCGGCCAACGCCGGATTTTTCTTTGTATTTGGTCCAGCGACGTTCTCTTGTACAATTTCTTTATTTTCCTGTATCGGTTTCGTCCTTTTGACTGCCCTAGCGGTTTTCGGATTATCGGTTTTATAAAACCTTGACAACGTTTGCACTGAGGTACCGTTCTCCTCTCCTTACGCATTGGCTCGATTTTAACCTTTATGTCTAGGATTGTCTTGATTTTGAAGATATCCTCCACATTCTCGCTCCTATCAAAGGTCAGCATAAACAGTGGAAGGCCGCGTTTGATTACGAGATCTTTGTCTTCTCCTTCCGTGCATTGCTTTTCCTTCTTGATAATATTCACGGCGTCAATAATTTTTAGGCCTTGTGTTTGCACGTCTTCCATAATATCTTCTTTACTGCATGTCGGGTGGAGTCCCCTAACGATGACTCGCATCGGTTTTTCGTACTTATTTTCATAAGTAAACCATTGGATATTCTCTGTATTTAATTTAAGAGACAGTGCTCGGTAAGAATTGTTGCAGAATTATCGACGCAGCAAAGCAAAAGTATTTTAGTAAAAACCGGAGAAGTAAAAAACACGACTTTCTTGGAGCTTAGACAGAAGTTGACAGTTTATTATTTCACGAATAGAATGAAGTTAGTAATAATTCAAAGTGGTGCCAAATATAGATAATTGATAAGTACATGGAATTCAGTTGTGTACTGTCGTGTATCTATATGTATGCATGTAATATAAATAACAATCTTATTTCAACATCTCCTCTAGATTGTTATTTTAAGCCCATAGATTCGGCACAATAGTTAGTTTTCAATGTGGTAAGAGGCTTCGTTAGTGAATCTGCTACCATTTCTTGTGTTGGGATGTGCTCCAGGCGTATCCTTCCATCGGTGATAACACTTCGTATGTAGTGGTGCTTGACATCTATGTGCTTTGTTCTGCTGTGGTAACTATTTGAGGACGCTAGATGTATAGCACTTTGGTTGTCGCAAAATATCCTTATCTCAGATGAATGATTTAACAGCTCAGCTTGAAGACTTTGTAACCATATCCCTTCCTGTATGGCTAAACTTAGCGCCATATACTCAGCTTCGGTTGTGGACAGCGCTACTGTTGGTTGCTTTTTTGAACACCAAGATATGGCTCCACCCTGCATTTTGAACACGTACCCTGAGACAGATTTTCGTTCGTCGATGTCGCTTGCAAAATCTGAGTCGCAATAGCCTTCGATCGATGAATTCTGTTCCTGTGTGAAACAAAGTTTGTATTTAATAGTTTGTTTCAGATATCTTACGATTCGTTTAGCGGCTATCCAATGAAGTTTTCCGGGGTTATTGTTAAACCTGCTCACGTTGTTAACAGCATAGCATATGTCAGCCTTGACACCTGAGCCAAAAACAGCAAACTTCCGACCAATTGTTGGTAAGGAACTCGGAGCATATCCTCTTTATCTTCTTCAGACTTCGGGGACATACTTTTAGACAGCTTTTGGTTGATATCCATTGGCGTTGTTGACGGCTTGCAGTCACTCATTCCAAAGCGACTAATAATGGTTCGTATGTAGTCTTCTTGATCCAACCAAATTTTACCTCGTTCACGATTTCTGTTAACACGTAAACCCAAAAATGTATGAATCGGTCCAATGTCTTTCATTTGAAAGATATTCATTAGATTTAATTTTAAATTGTTTTTCATCTGTGAATTATTTGATAAAATTAAAAAATCATCAACATAAATGGCAACAATTAAAATGTTATGATCTTTAATGTCATAATATATACAAGGATCAACTTTGGATTGTTGCATGTGAAGACCCTTTAATTCGTCATCAAGTTTTTTATTCCATATTCGAGAAGACTGTTTTAGGCCATAAATTGATTTTTTTAGCCGCAGAACCTTGTCACCGTTCTCAAAACCTTCCGGCTGAGCAATGTAGATCTCCTCTTCAATATCGCCCTGTAAAAACGCAGTTATGGCGTCCATTTGCTCAATATCCAAATTCAGTTGAGCTGCCATTGCAAAAAGGAAACGAATTGAATTATAGCGAACAACAGGGAGAATGTCTCGTTATAATCATAGCCTTGCTTTTGGCTACATCCTTTAGCTACGAGCCGAGCTTTATATTTAAAAATTTCACTTTTTGGATTGAATTTTGTTTTAAAGACCCACTTACAGTTTAGTTTTCTTTTTCCTTGAGGTAGTTCGACTTCTTCCCATGTCCGGTTTTGGATTAAGGACTTGTATTCATCCTCTATAGCTTTTTTCCAGTGGACAGCGTCTCCTCTAGAAATTGCTTCTTCATACGTGAGTGGATCACCTATATCGTCCTTTACGGCAGCGAATGAAATAAAATCATCCCTCCTTATCGGCTTTGGTTGGCGTTGGGATACTCTTCGCACATTTGTCGGTGTGACTTGGTCATCAGGTGGCATATAATCCTCATCATCAGTGTAAAACATCTCAGTATCGGATTCTGAATTGGGTAAGGTTTCGGATGTATTAGCGATATCATGTTCCTCTGTATTTTCAGAATTTTCTTGCTCAGATTCTAAAGTCGCATCTTCGCTGACTGCTTCACCATCGGGATCATCTGCAATTTCATTAATTAGTACAGTTTGTGGAAAAATATTAACTACATCGTTATCTATTTTGTCTTTTTCTACATGTGAATATATTTGATTTTCCATAAAAACAACATCACGACTGATGATTATCTTTTTAGATTGAGGATTATACAACCTGTACGCTTTGGAGTTCTCACAATATCCTACCATAATACATTTTACGGATTTCGCGTCCCATTTTTGTCTCTTTTGTTTTGGTATGTGTACCATTGCAACACATCCAAAGATACGAAGGTTGTTCAGATCAGGTTTTCTATTAGACCACATTTCTTCCGGAGTCTTATTCTTCAGAGATTTAGATGCGGTTCGGTTGATGAGATATGTAGCGGTGGCAACAGCTTCACCCCAAAAAGATTTTTCTAATCCAGCATCAAATAACAAACATCTAGATCGTTCAATTATGGTCCTGTTCATCCTTTCAGCTTTCCCGTTTTGCTCAGGAGTGTACGGTGCACTAGTTTGGTGTCGTATTCCTGCATTCCGTAGATACGTTTGAAACTCGTTATTACAGTACTCCGAGCCATTATCTGTACGTAAAATTTGTATTTTCTTTTTTGTTTCGTTTTCCACTAAACATTTAAATTCATGAAATTTTTCTTTCACTTGTGTTTTAGAATTTAACATGTAAACGAAAACCTTTTTAGAAAAATCATCTAGTAGCAGAAAAAAATACCTTGCTCCGCCTAAAGAGTTTTGCTCCATTGGTCCACACAGATCGGAATGCACTATTTGTAGTACGTCGTTAGTAGTCGAGCTTGAGGATGTAAACGGAAAGCGAGTCTGTTTTCCTTTTAAACACGTTTCGCACTGAACTTTATTTGAGTTCTCAAAGTCAATACCGATCACACTGGAATTTTCCATTGCTTTTAAATTCTCGAAATTTATGTGTCCCATTCGCCTGTGCCATATATTATACGACTTATCATCGACGGATATGTTTGCAGATTGATGATATCTGTCCAACTTAAACATATTGCCGCACAGGGTTGCTGTAGCTAACAACTTGTTTTTGCTATTAAAAATGTGACACATATTTTCAGTGAATTTGACTTTATTGCCATTATTGACCATCTGACTAACTGATAACAAGTTTGCACATATTTCCGGCACATACAGGACGTTTTTTATGGTAACACTGACACTCTTACCTTTTGCAGACAAATTAATGTAAATATCACCCTTCGACTCCACGTTTAACGTTTTGTTATTTGCAATGGTGACCACATCGTTATGGGAAGGGGTAATATTTTGCAACCAATCTTTATGCATCGTCATGTGAGCGGATGCGCCCGAATCAATGTACCAGTCGTTTTGATTTCCCATATTTGAGGTTAATGAGGTTAGGAGCACATTTTCACATTTGGATTTGGCACGACAATTTTTTGAAATATGCCCATACTGATTGCACTCGTAACATCTCGGACCAAGTTTCTTTTTCGTTTTGCCAAACGGTTTTCTATACTTTGTACCACCAGTGCCACTATAGAACGCGGTTCCTCCACCGTCACTTCCATCCAACAACGTGTCTTCCTGAAGCAGTTTGACTTTTATCAAATCTCCAGAAATTTTGGAACCAGAGTTTTCCAAGCCCATAATCATCGGTTTGTAATGATCCGGCAGGCCAGCAAGCAACATTGTTCCAACCCATTCCTCGTCTACTTGCATTCCGATATCGTTTAATTTATGAGCAGTCAATATTATTTTATTTACATAAACTTCCATTGAAGAACAATTGCTGAGATTAGTCGTAACTAATGTTCGTAGCAAACTTACTTTTCTGGTAAGACCGGAATCGTCGTATGCAGCTTTGAGGTTATCCCAGACTTCCTTGGCGGTGGTGGCATCTTTCACGTGGACATACGTAATAGGGTCGATCAGCATAATTATTTTAGATTTCGCTTTAGAAATCTTTCCAGCATCTGTCTCCGTCCCGTCAACACATTTCCACAGCAGCTCATGCTCCAAGTAATTCCTGATTGCGAACTTCCACGAGTCGTAATTTTCTCTTCCTTTGAGTCGATCAATTGTTGGTAAAACGGACATCTTTCGCACGATGTTATAACCAACAAAAATCCAAAAAAAACCAGGGAATCCTTCCACAGAATATACAAAAAATTATCTGATGAAAAACGTAGTTTTTAATTTACCAATCGGCTGTTCCCTGGGCCCATAACCTGTTGCAGAATTATCGACGCAGCAAAGCAAAAGTATTTTAGTAAAAACCGGAGAAGTAAAAAACACGACTTTCTTGGAGCTTAGACAGAAGTTGACAGTTTATTATTTCACGAATAGAATGAAGTTAGTAATAATTCAAAGTGGTGCCAAATATAGATAATTGATAAGTACGAGTACATGGAATTCAGTTGTGTACTGTCGTGTATCTATATGTATGCATGTAATATAAATAACAATCTTATTTCAACAAGAATCAGGATCCTCTACGTTAATTTTCCACACGTTATTTCGCCGTGAGATTATATTATACTTCGTCTTCAGCGTATTTTTAAGAAGGTTACGAAGTTTTCCGTAGTCCTCTATCCCGACGACATTTATTGCGGGTGGAGGGCGAGGTTTCGCTTTAGTTTTTGTCTGGTTTGTTACAGCGGCCTTATATTTTTCCTGCAAAACTTCGGGTGAGGTTACAGCCTTACACTTTTTGCTAGATCGTCCCTTAACGGCCGGATCGGTTTCGCGGGCAAGTTCTTCTTCGTCCGTGAAATATGCCGTTGCTGGACAGTTCGGCGTTGTCTCGGGATCTTTCGGTACACGAAGGTTTTTAAGATCCTCGTTTTCTTTTCGCAGAGAATCTACTTCCTTCTTAAGCTCATAGAAGAGTCGCTCCATTTCATTAAGTTTAGCTCGTAATTCGTTGTTCTCTTTTACGAAGCATTTCGTTTTCACTGAGTCCTGATTAACCGGAGGACTTCTTTTTCCGGTGACATGCGATCTAGGTGAAGATCGATATATCTTTTTTCTTTTTTCAGAGGGATCTATAGGCAATATTGTTGAACTTGCCCTTGACGCTATCGGTGGTGATCTTAGCATAGTACTTTTCGCTCTGAAAGGGTCTTTTAGAAGCAATAGTTGGTCCTCCCCAGAATCCGAGGGACCGACCTCCGTAGAGGGTGGATTTTCCAGTATAACTGGTCTGCCACCTGGGGTAATAATTCCATGTGTTTGTTCCATTGCATCTTTTCGTTGTTGTATTTTATACCTTCTATCAGGTTTTAACACTGCCGTCCTTCTATGATCAGACGCAGACCAGGAAGCCGCCTACTATAGGTCAGACGCTCTTGGATTTGTGTTTGCCGTCGGTTTTACCCTTCAACTATAACCTGGCTGCCTTGGGTGGCCCTAGCCGGAGAATACACTCCCGACAGCATAGCTTATAGCATCACCAAGGCTACTCCCTCTGACGTTAGATTTTAGTCGCCTCTTACGACAGGCATACATTACCTCAAGGCTATTCTATCCCCGACCTTGAAGGCTTGAAGGGACAAATTTGCTCATATAATTTTCATTTAAATTTCTATATCAATTCATTTAATGTGCTATATTTATCACTATTTATAATCTACCCTATAATTCTTCTTGCCTACATAATCTTTCATTATCAAGTAACAGTTTCATACTTTGCTTCTTTAGGTAGGAACGCCTATAGTGATTTGTAAATTACTTCAGCTAAATCACATTGGTGGGAACGTGGTAATAGGCGTTCCCACCGAAATTTTAAGTGTTAAAGTGTGACATTTGAAATTAGTTGGCAAACTTTCAATATCGTACATATAAAAGTATAAAAGAAAAATTACCCGCAACAATTTAAAATGAGTTCAAATGCTTTGGATATAATTTATATTTACCAGAATAAATCCAAAAATGATGTAAACAATCAGTATCTGCATTTTTAGTTTTAATTTTTTGACAGTTTGTTTTTGTGTAAACAGCTGAAGTCGGTAATATTTTGTGTGGATTTGTACGTAATTAAAAATAAACAGGTATAAATCACGTAGTTAGTGATCACGAAAATGTATGATAAATCACATCATTAATGAGGTATAAAATAGTTGTTCACATAAGTCACCCCACAAATTCACCGAACGCTTTGGGTCCCAAACAAGGCCAAGAGTTTTTGTAATATTTAAAAAATTGTTCTCGTTCCGACTCTGGAACTTGTTTTAGCACCTTTGGATTGCTTGTGCACCACTTCCTCAATTTAAAGTCCTAGTCCTAGCATGGTAGTCGCTTGTTTAAGGATTACGAGCACTTCTTCGATTGAATTTCCTGGCAGCTGGTTTGGAACCATAGGTAACCGTATCTAGTTTGTACATCTGAATCGGATCATGAGGATTATATCTAAATTAAACACATTGAAGGTAATTATCAGGGTATGAAACTCGAACGCAGCGATACATTTTACAAATATCTCCTATCAATGCAATTTTGAAAGAACAAAATCTCAATAAAATGTCAAATAGCTTTGGCTAAATAGGAGGTCCAGCAAAGAGGATATGATATCATTTAACGAATATCCATGAGAGGTAGTCGCAGACACCTCGAAAACCACTCGTAATTTTGTCGTTGTACTGTCAGCCTTTAAGGCACAATGGTGTGGTAAAAAATAGGCAGGAATCCCGGGTGGAAGCGATTTTACAAGTGACATGTGGTTTAGAATTGAATATTCCTTTATAAATTCAAAAAACTGTCGCTTAAGCTCATAATTGTTATCAAGTTTTTTTTTTCTAGATTTTCGAAACGACAAAGTTCTCGTTGATATGAATCGCCAAGTAGAGTAGGAGTAGGGCACATTTTGCAAAGGAGGTTTACAGAATATACACTTGATTCCAAATTATTAAAATGTCTCACATTTCAATTCATCCTTCGTAACTTTTGATTCTATTGCATTGTGATCTTAAACTTCCCAGAATGCTTTTAACTAGGTCGTGTAATGAATCATTTGAGGCCGATTCTGAACAAATATTTCTGCTTGCAGTTAACCACGGTAAATTTTCAATACAACTATGGCCACCACCAGAAACAACCCAACGCAATCTTGTTTTTTGTAGCAACGGCAAATTCTGTGTTGAAAAATGATGGATCTGCTAGCTCTATGTTTAAAGGAATCGTGTAACTAGGTTGGTTGTTGGTTATAGTGGGAACGACGATAGCAGAAAATACAGTTGTAAATTCGCCCACTCGAGAGCGTATAAAAATGTTAACAGATTCATTACACACCAAATCTGATTCTCCTATTCCCGATATGAGCGTTTTTAATTTTGATCTTTTAAGCTGTACCTGATTAACCATTCGACTGGTAATGCAATGTAGTTGCGAAGCAGAGTCGAGAATTATTCTACATGGAATGAACGAACCAGCTCGATTTATAACAAGGACAATAGCCGTTGCAATTTTCAGGCAAGCGATTTGGTGGCACTGTATTAGGGTAATAGTTAGGCAATGTGAAATTAGGTCTGTGTTTGAAGACATAGATGTATTGGGTAGTTCTTCCGGAACGGCCGAATGCAAGGAGGTTCCCACATGATTTATATGGAACAGTGAATGTTGTTTCGATAAACAATAACGACAACGTCTGGATTTGCAATCCTTTACGAAGTGGCAGCATTGCTTTTTTAAAACGAAGAGATGGAGAGAGATTGGAGAATTATGGACAATTTCGAATAGCATGCTCGTACGAATTACAAAACACATAGGCCTTGGCATTGTTATTAGATGCCACAAATGCCTTTCGGTTACTTTACATATTTTGAACGATTTTTTGCTCACCTGTTTGCTAGGTTTTTCAATTAATTACCATGGCATTTTCAACGTTTTTCAGCGTCTGACGTCTTTTCTCCAAGAACGTTGACATTGAGCTCCAAGTTGGTAAAATGTTAACTGGTGTTTGCTCTTTCCATTTAGTTTGTAATGCGACGTCAAGTTTATTGGGGATGAGATGTATCAGCAGACAATCGGCCAGTTGCTCCTCTGTGACCATGCCCTCCATTCCTCGTAAAAGCGAGTTGATTCCATCACTTAACTCTTTAAGATTCGACATGTCACCTGATTCCACCTTGGTTAGTGCGTAAATATCCCTTATATGTGCCTGAAAATTTAAACGCTTATTATCAAATCTATTTTTTAACATTGATAATGTTGTTTCATAATTATTATTGTCACTGATTTTAAGCGAACGTATGGTATCCAACGCCAATTTGTGTCAAATCAGCATTATTTCCGAATTCTGCCTGAAAAATTGATAAGAAATCCGGTCATTCTGTATAGTCTCCGCTAAAGATAGGAACTGTTAGAACAGGTAACCGAGCCTTTGGTTGCGAGACGATAAATGATGGATGAACCTCATCCATTGAAAATTGTCGCACAGTGGAAGATTGGGGATTGTTTGAAGAACGGCGCAAATTTAAATGCCGAGTAAGTGACGAATTCACTTCGCCAAAAACACTGAGAAATTGTTCACGCGCGTTGCTATCGATTTCGTCCGGATTTTTCATTTCTAAATTGTCTTTTGCAGTCGATCAACCAATTCTATATTTACCAAGACCCCAGCTTCATCTATGCCATTGAGGTATTCTGTTGTTAACACATTTTTCAACTCTGTGTCGCAGTGGCTTAGAGTTTGTGTGTTGGACTACTAAGCGACGGGTCCCCGGTTCGAATCCCGAAATAAATAAATTACATCTTATGTTTTTTTTCCACTGCGTAAAATTGTAGATCCCTTCCATTCGTCCCAAAAATGAAAACTCATACAAAACGAATGGTTGTGAGAAGCTAGGCCTTGGGTCCCACAGATGTCGCGCCAAAATATTTATCAATTTATATTTATAACCCTTTAAGCTGCTTTATTGAGGCACTTTAACGCTTGTGAAATGAATCCGCCACAATTTGCTCGTCTCCGCCAGCCATACTGTTCAAAGTCACAGACGTACACTGACGATCAACCAAATAGACTCACAGTTAATTTTTTTTTAGAAAATTGAGTTTATTATATCATTTTAAGAATATAATTTAGAATTTAGTATATTTTTATTATGCTCTATTCAATTCTTAAGTAAACAAAACAAAAATGAGCGTTCTAAGTTCAATTTTACATTTTTAAATTCTTTTTTATGGCTCAACCAAATAGACTCGAGGTTAAAAACTTAATAAAAATCACAGTGTTAAAAATTGATGAACTGATTATTTGATAAAAAAAATTTTATTTATTGAAAATTAATTAAAGTTGAAAATAATACAAATTAATTGAGAACCCAGGTTTCTGGGAACTAAAAAATTGAGTGAAGTTCCGTTAACTTTAAAAGATTCTATATTAATGATATAGTATTATATTAGAAATCATTAAGTTTATTATTTTTATTCACAGCGTTCTTTGATTTACTTTTGCCAAGTTGTAGAATTTTAAGTTAATTACAACATTCTCCCCCACGGTGAGACTGCTGCCGCTGCTGTTGTCTCACCTATTCAGTTCTTGTTATATCTAATACTGCTAGTTTTACTGTAGGTCGTATATACGTTCCAGTGGATGTCTTCACAGTCACTCTCCTAACTTGTCCATCCTTTGCTTTGATAGTGCTAACAACAACTTCTTTTGGCCAAGAATTTCTTGGCGTCTACAATAATGACAATATCGCCTACTTCCACGGGTTTCGTCTGCCCAAACCATTTTGCTCTTTGTGTAAATGTGGGTACGTACTCTCGTACCCATCTTTTCCAAAACATGTCCGAAAGTCGTTGACATTTTTTCCAACTTTTTTGAAGTAACAAGTCTTTTTCATGAAATTCCCCGGGTAATTTGCTCCCATTCGAATTTCCCAAGATAAAATGATTTGGCGTGAGAGCTTCTTGATCATCGGGTTCTAATGGAACGTATGTTAGAGGACGGGAATTGATAATCGCTTCGACTTCGATAAGAAATGATAGAAGTGATTCATCTCGGAGCCTCTGGTTATTGTTACTACTTTAAGCACACTTTTGACAGAACCAAACAATCTTTCCCAGCTGCCTCCCATATGCGGCGCTGCTGGTGGGTTGAAAATCCACTTGGTTTCAGTTGAGTTAAAGGTTTCTTCGATAGTGGTATTATTGATGGTTTGTAGTGCTTCTCCTAGTTCTCTTTCAGCTCCTTTAAAATTGGTACCATTGTCTGAGTAAAATTTCTTTGGCATTCCTCGCCTTCCGATGAAATTTCGAATACACATAATGCAAGAATCAGTCGTAAGATTATAGGCCATTTCCAAGTGCACTGCTCGGATTGTTAAGCAGGTAAAAAGTGCACACCATCGCTTTTCAGATCGTCTGCCAGAAGTTACAAGTATAGGGCCAAAGTAATCAACACCGACATAAGTAAAAGGTCTGGTATATGCACCAAGTCTCGCTGGTGGTAAAGGGGCCATTTCGGGATTCTTTGGTTTTGCATCATCAAGACGACATTTCAGGCATTGCTTACGAACTGCTTTCATTTGAGCTCGTAAACTAGAAATCCAAAAGCGCTGTCGAATTTCGTTGATGACTGTCTCGTGGCAGCGATGATGGTAAAATCTATGGTAGTAATCCAATATTAGAAGAGTAATACGATGTTTTCTGCTCATTAATATCAGGCGTTTAGTATGAAGTGCAATACAATTAGCATTGTCGATTCGGCCCTTCATCCGTAGAACTCCATCTTCATCTATGTACGGTGAACATTTGGCAAGTTCGTTGGACTTTGTCATGCTACCCCATTCAACAGTACTGCAATTTCATTACTGAACGTCTCGTATTGCGAAATTTTTAGTAGAACTGTCTGAGCGCGCTGAGCATGCCTCGCGATAGTGTTTCACATCTTCTTGAATTCCTTAGATTACTTACAAACCGTATCACCCAAGCGGTTGTTCGTAAAAGTCGTTGCCATGATGAAAATCTCTGCAACTTAATGAAAGGTTTGTCAGTCATTTTGTGCAATAGAAGAAATTTGGGGCGCATTTCTTCCTTATGTTTAGCATCGGTTTGTAATGCTTCTACTGGCCACAAACTTTCATCATCATATAAAAATAAAGGTGCATTAAACCATCTGCTATTTTGATCAAAAGCTGGTGTTTTTGCCCACTTAGTTGCTTCGTCTGCAACGTTTTGTTTGGTTGGAATCCATTTCCATTCACTAAGCTTGCTGTTTTCTAGCACTTCGCTGATTCGATACATAACGAACTGCTTGTATTTTTTAGCATCAGATCGCAACCAATACAATACTGTGCATGAATCGGACCAGAATACCATTTTCTCAATTGGTGTCTTGTGACCCTTTGTGATAGCATCAGCTAATCTTGTACCTATTACTGCTGCTTGAAGTTCCATTCGTGGTATAGACATGGGATGTTTCGGGGATACTTTTGTCTTTGCGCCAACAAGGGCACACTCTACTTATGAACCATTACTAATTCTGAAATATCCCACGGCTGCCATCGCGTTCTCGCTAGCGTCTACAAATACATGCAATTGTATAGATATGTTTTCTTCGGCTGTCATAGAGGAATAGCATCTCGAAATCCTTACTTCTTCCACCAAGGGCAATAAAAGTAACCAACTTTTCCATTTTGCCTGCAAATGGCTAGGAATAAGTTCATTCCAGTCTGTTCCAGACTTCCAAACCTCTTGCAGAAGTATTTACAGGGCCACTAAATAATATGCCAAGAAACCCAATGGATCGAAAATTGACATCAATATTCTCAAAAGCTCGCGCTTTGTGGGCATCCTTGCTCCTGTCAGGATTCCATCATGGATCTTCGTAAAACGTAAGGAAAATGTGAACATATCACATTCTGTCTTTCACCATAATCCCAAGATATTTTGACGTAGGAGAATCCGTCTGTATTTCCTTCTCGGTTTCGCATTCGTCACCTAATGCCTTAGCTACAGCGGTCGAATTGGATAGCCAATTTCGAATGTGAAATCCCGCTTTAGAATGTATATGCTTAACGTCCTTTCCCAATTGAATCGCTTCATCAACAGAGTCCACACTGTCCAAAAGATTATCCACGTAATGGTTTTCTGGGTTTGATATGACAGCTCTTGGATACTTCTGCACAAAGTCCTTAGCATTTGTATTTTTTACATACTGCGCTATACTTGGAGAGCATGATGCTCCAAATGTTAGTACCTGCAATTCATAGATGTCCGGAATTTTCCCTATATTACCATTGCGCCATAAAAACCTTTGAGAATGCTGGTCGCGAACACCCACTTGGTGGAACATCTCTTTAATATCTCCACAAATCGCAACTCGTCTTGTTCGAAAAGCGTATAATACCGATGGCAGCGCTGCAAGTTGATCTGGTCCTTTGAGAAGCATTGTGTTCAAGGATTCCCCTTGCGCCTTAGCCGCTGCATCCCAAACTAAACGGATCTTATTTGGTTTGTTTGGATTCTTTATGATGAAGGTTGGCAAGTACCAGGTACGTGCATTTTTCTGTTGTAAGTCCTTTTGATCGAGTTTTCGTGCATAACCTTTGCTGACAAGATTGCTTATCTGGTTGTCCAAATTTAATAAGAGCTCTGGTTCCTTTGTAATTTTTCTTTCAAGACATTTTAACCTTATCAGTGCCATGGGATAACTATCGGGCACAGTGATTTTTTCATGCTTCCATAACATTCCAGTCTCGTATCTTCCTTCCAGGCGCTTGGTTGTTTTTGTTAAGATTTGAATCGCTCTTTTCTCCTCGGATGTTTCAACAAATGTTTTCTCAGAAACCAGGTTATCCAAAGTAAAAAAAACGATTTACATCTTCATGAAGCAGACGATCGCATTCACATGCTTCATAGTGATGCAATACATGTTCATTTTGTTTTCCAAGTCCAGTTCCCGTGCCTCCACAAACAAGCCATCCCAATCGAGTCTTGACTGCTATCGGATCATCCCATTTTCCCTCACGTACCTTAAGAGCTTAAGTTTTCATTTTTAAGTCCGATTAGCAGACCTGGCCTCGCGAAGGTATACGATGGTAGTGAAAGTCCTTTTAAATAATTATATTTCTTTTGAGCATCTTCAGCATTGAATGACTGAACTGGAAGGCTTACATTTTCTACCGTTCGAACATTTGTCATCTTGTATCGTTTTGTATTTTTTCCAACAGAAGATATTTCTAAGTGTACAAACAGAGTGGAGCGAAGAGTGAGCAAGAGCAAAGAGCAAAGAGCAAAGCGATAAAATCAAACACGTGCAGTGAAAGGGTACCACACAGAGTGCAGCGTCGTTCGAAGGTCGAGCAAAGCGGCGACAAGAGAGCAAAGCGGCGATTTCAAACATGTTTGATTTTTCCGCTCTCATCGCTTTGATTTTTCGTGGTCGTGGAGTGATTGCACCACTTCTTTGTCAACTTGTGTTGAATTTTGTCAAGTAAATAGTCGAACGTGCTTGTGCTCATTCGAAAATATTGTTGAAACTTGACGTGATCCTCACGAAGCTCTATAAATAAATGATGAAATTCACCATAGACACTTCGCGATCGGTTAATTATATGAATTCCTTCACTTCTGTTTCCGCGTGTCAAGTAATACCACAAATTACATGAAGGGTTTTCATTAAAATAAAAATTAAAAATATTAGGATCCATCCTCACAAAGAGAAACTATTCAAATGGAAAAGAATAAAGAATGAAGCAAGAGTTGTTTGCTTCTCACTTTACTCTTTGCTCTTTGCTCCTCACTCTGGCTAGCTTACATCCTTGCTCTCCTCTCGTGCTCTTTGCTCTTTTCTCTGACGATTTTTGCAGTGTTGCTCTTCGCTCCACTCTGTTTGTACACTAAGGGAACAACTTGGAACTCTTCTTCCATTCGTACTATTTCTGATGTCCACTGTAGGCACAGTGGCTTGTCGACACCTTTCAGTCCTAGACTTTTGGCAATATCTTGATCCAGTAGGGTCATTGATGAACCGCTATCTAGAAAAGCAAATGTTTCTAGCGATCTGTCCTTGCCATATAGAGTGACGGGTACAACTCTAAAAAGGACGTCATCTGTCTGTTGGTTTTGATGGGTATTACAAATTTGTATCGATTCGCGTGTTGTTGCAGTTTCATCTTTGTGTAGCAAGGCATGGTGCTGACGTGTACATCCTCCTATCCCACAAGAGTCTCTCTGCATCTATACTGTTTATAATGCCGCAAACAGCTTGAGCAAATTGAGTACTTCTTAACGATATCCCATTTCTTTTGCAAAGGAAGTTCCTTGAATTTTTCATAATCCACAAGCCTGTGATTTTCCTTACACAAGAAGCATTTTCCAGAACCGTGGAGAGGCTTTCGATTTTGTTGACTGCTCTCTGTATGCATGTGAAGATGTCCAACCCTCTTTTCCATTTTAAAACCTAAAATTGGAGATGAAGTTACTGTACTTGCAGCGTCTGCTAATTTCATCAACCAACTACTAAATTCGGTCAAAGCTCTTCTTTTTGTTTCATCTCAGTGCCCAGGTCAGTTGCATTGTAGCTGGCAGTTTCTCGACCAATTAGCATCATTGTCGAATGCAGTTGACGAACAGAAAGTGCAAAGCTCACTATTGATTCTAACCGGTCTGCTTTTGGTGATTGTTCTGATCGGATCTTTTGAATAAGTGTTCGTATTATAAGCTCCGGTCTTCCATAGAGCTTTTCCAATGTTGAAATTACCTCTGGCACTGTTGATGGATACAAAAGTTGGCATCCAACTGCCTCCAATGCATTACCCTTTAAAGCGCGCTGCAACCGAACAAGATTTTCAGTATCGGAGAATCCGCAGAGCTCAGTGCTTTTTTTTAAGGTGCTTATAAAAACTGCCCATTCTTCTGGACGACCGCTAAAGATGGGAATGTCTTTAGCGAGGGCATGGCGCGCTGATAACTGATTGTTTGTAAGCATTATCGGTGCCAACGGCGTTGCTGACGGCGCATCAACAGGAACTATTTCCGACTTCTGCTCATTTCCCTGTGTTTTTATAAAGGGTTAAAAAATAGATCGTCGGCGCAGTGGCTTAGTGGTAGTGTGTTGGGCTGCTAAGCGAGGGGCTCAGGTTCGAATCCCGAGAGGGCCAAATTACATCTTAAGGTTTTTTTCCGCTGCGCCACCTCTCGCGAACGTCTGACAAACATCCGAGAGTAAAACTGTCATGAATGAGCTTCTCAATTAGCCGTTTGGACTCGGCGTAAAATTGTAGATCCCTTCCATTCGTCCCAAAAAATTGAAAACCCACACAAAGCGAATGGTTGCGAGAAGCTAGGCCTTGGGCCCCATAGACCTGTCGCGCCAAAATATTTATTTTATATTTATTTAAAAAGATAGATCACGAATAGTTTTTGATCCTACATTTTCGTTGTGTTTCGAGACCCATTCTTGTGTTCGCGTATGAGAAACACTGCTTATTTCATCGTCACTGTACTCGTTGTTAGCCAGCTGTTCTAAAATCTCATACTTTTTTGCCAAGTACAATTTTTCCAGCTGTTTTTCCTCTTCCACACGTTGAAGCTCCCTTTTTACATTTTGTTCGCGTCTCGCATTGGAACAGATTGACGAAGGATGTTGATTTGTTCTCAATGCTGGTTGTACTGGCTTAATCGGAATGCATGTCATGCAATTGACCTTATCGTTGTTATTTATTCCTCCTAAGGATTGCAGGGACTGTAGGTTATGGCCTGTCTGCAATCCATCAACAATTGTTTTGCCATCATCATCATCATCTTGAAGAACGGTAATTGTCATATTTGATTGAGCACCTGCTTCTCTTGAATCTGTACATGTGCAGCATTCACATTTTTTCCTAGAAATCGATGCGTCAACATTTGAGCATTTAAAATGGTACCACACATCGCAATTGTCGCATTGAACCATATCCACAGTATTTGGTTCATTGCAGCTTCCGCATTCTCCCATGCGTATCCCTTTCTTGTTTCTTGGTGAACGGATCATTTCCAATCTTATTAATCAATTTTTTAAAATGTTAAAAATGGATGAACTGCTTTTTTGATAAAAAAAATTAATTTATTGAAAATTAATTAAAGTTGAAAATAATACAAATTAATAGAGAACCGAGGTTTCTGGGAACTAAAAAATTGCAAAATGCACCAAATTAGGATATGGCACCCCATACCATTATACCCATCTCACAACTATGGTGACCGGTCAAATAGTGTTCTTCCTTTCTTATAACATGGAAGTTGTTAATTCAATTATATGTATTCAATGAATTTCTAGTACCTTTGTGTAGTCTAGTACAATTTAAATAGTAATAATCTGTGTCTTGATTTTGTGCGGTTTTTTCCCGCAATTGCGGTTGCGGAAAGGGTTCACGTATAGGCAGATCCGATAAATGTGTGCGTGATGACCAGAACTGACAGCTTCCAATATTTCCTGTTTTAATATCGCTTTGTTCCTGGAAATTCCAGGCCGGTTTTTCCTAACACAACCTATTTAGGTAGCGAGAAGGATGTCGGTTGATGACAATTGACACTATCCGATATTTCGAATGGAATCATATAATCTCGTAAATATCGATTATAAATTTTAGTTTTTGTTTTACGCTCGTAATACAGTATAGACGGTAAATTACTCATTTTCACACAAATTTTATTTTATAAATAAACAAAAAACAACCCAAATGTCATTTGATGTAATTTAGATCGTTCAGCGGATGAGCTATTCACCACTATGAAACAGTAGATGCAATTCTTTTTCAAAAAGAAAACTTTAAAATGAAAATGTTAAAGCCTTAATGTTCATCTATAAATATATAAAAAGTATTTAAGCATTGGTTGTATATATATCAACTCATTTTTAGATCTAGTTTTTAAGATTTCATTTAATTTATTTCGTCAACATTTTACAGCCAATCCGCGTCGAGTAGATTCCTTTGATGCACATTGCTGGTAATGTGAACTACCTGAACGCAGCCAAAGCCAGTGGCTCACTCACACATTCAAATCCGATTCGGAACGTTCCCTAGCGCAATTGCGGCAAAAACCGCACAAAATCAAGGCACTGGTATCATTGTTTTTTCACTGTAAACACAACTTAATGTCAAATAAAAATGTAAAATGAGAAAAGCTGGGGTCGAATTACCACATCCGTTATCGAGTGAGTGAAATGCATACGTTATCGAATGATCGAGTAACTACATTGGTATGATCACATACGAACGGTCACGTATCGAATGCACATTAAAAATTGTACCAATTGTACTAGAACATTTCTGCTACATTCATGGTTGATCGGTGACAAATGTCAAATGTATTGTTTTTTTGTGCATGAAAAGAAATTGGTGTATTTATAAATTCTTAAACATTTAATTGAGTATTTGCTGTATTTTTCATCTTCCAAATCAAAAGATGGTCATTGTGAGTCCATTTAACGAAGACGTTATAGAGATAAAAAGCTATTCTTTGTCTTTACAAAACTCTGCGCACGTATAATCAATGAAATTATAATTTTCTTGAAAGATTTAGAGTAAATAAGAGTGCATTAATATTTAAAATTGACAAACTTTATTTTAGTGGAAGTATCACTACCGCCTCCCCAGTTCCATTTGTTCTTACAAGAAAGTGGAGGATATCAACATTAGGTTGGTGTAGTTTAACTTGTTCACTAATATTATTTCAATTGTATAACTATTGAACAAACGTTTTTTGAAGGTAACGATTATATAATCGGAATGTAAAAATAACAAAATAAAAATATCTTTCATTTTCTCTACTGAAAATGAATCCACTCGACAGCACAAACCCTACCGTATGAAAATATGCTCGATCACTGATGACAGAATACCAAAATTCGATACTCGATACCCGATCCCGTGTGCGATCATACCAAATCAGCAATTATCAGTCACGTATGACTCGATAACTGATGCATATTTTATATATCATTAAAAATTCTGAATTTATAACGTAAGGTGCGTTCTTTTTTTATGCGAAAAAACCCAAAGTGTAAGTGATTTCGAATTATACAGAAGTAATAGTTGAATCCATCCGGTCCATCCAAATTAAAACGTTTTTCATCAGAAAAAACGATTTGATGCCACTCCCTATTCCGAGCAAACAGACAGCGAGTTTGCTTACGAATGTCGGAAAGCAGAGGTTTTTTTCTAAGTTTTAATGTTTTCAGATATTTTGCCTTGCGGATAACTCGTCATAGGGTAGCTTCACTTGTTTTACACCCAAATTCTGTCGAATTTTGGCTGCAGAACACTTCGCTCCTCGCAAGGCTTAAGTGCTTTCCAGGAGGGGTTTTTCATATTTTGTCCATATGGCGATGGGTTTCTTAAAAAATGACAAACAACAGACTGACTTCAAGAAATTTTTCCAGCAATTTGTCTGGTTGAAAGATTGCAGTCTCGATACGCCAATATTTTTCCTCTTTCTTCCGAAGTTAGTGCTGCTCCTAGCCCCATTTTGTGTTAAATTATTCAGAATTTGATTTAAAAGACAATTTCACATTTTTCATCTGCACAGCTTATCTGAAACTAAAATTACAGCTCTCAGTCTATTCTGATGATCGCCTAAAATGCACATTATTTCGGCATAAGCAATGCAAAATAGAAATATGTAATAACTGTAAATTTTTTGCATTTAACTCTCATCGCTAAAATAAGTCTATTGCTTTGCTCTAAAAAAACAACAACAACTATGGCGATAGCTTACAGCATAAAAAAGAAAATCAAAAAGGAGAAGAAAAAATTATGTTGAGTCTGTTTGGTTGATCGGAAGTGTACTATAGAAAAGTGAAAACCGTATGATCGCGAGAACTATAAAGAGAAATGTAACTAGTATTGATAAGCGGATTTTTTTTCGCGAAACTGAGAGCGAATATTAATTTCGACAATGTGTATAGTATGTAGGTCTAACCGGTAACTTTGACCAAAAGTAAACAAGTTCTTTATATTAACTTACACAGCCTCTGGTGTAAGTTGGACTTATAGTTATGGGTTAATTCTAACCGCTATTTATTCGCAGATGGCGGAAAAAAATATTAAAGGAATAGAGACAATTCTCCTTACATGCAAGCTAATGTAGTGAAATCCTTCCCGTTTGTACTTTTTATGTGTTCCGAAACTTCTATGTTTTTCAGTGATAAAATAACACTGAATCATTAAAATAAAACAGTTAGTAGTTTAAAATGTTTCCTTTGAAGAATATATACTTTTAGCCACATATTTCAAATTTAGGAAAGTTTTTGAGATCAATTTAGAAATTAAGTCTAAATCTATCAGCCAACGGCTAACTTTGACCGAGCGCTTTCCAACTTTGACCGGGTTTGCAAAGTTAATCCAACACAATGGCTGACATTGACCATTTATATTTTCCCTGTTTTATAAGCTTAGCATTCAAGAAAAGCTTCAAGAAAATGATTTTTAAAATAATTTTAACGATAATGTTTTAGACGGTGCACTGTCCAGAAGACGAATATACCTTAAAGCCTCAAGACTTCTCACTTAAGGGTTTCCTAACTGTTTTTAATTATTACCAACTACTATTTCTTTATGCTTATTATTGATTTGTTTTAGTTCTTCACTTCAAAACACTATGACGTTACTTCAAAAGCTTAGTTTAATATAATCAGTTAATAAAATTGAATAAAACTACCCTGACTTATAATTTTTGATAGCAATAAATATGCTAGTCAAAGTTAATCTAAATCGGGTCAAACTTTGACCATCCAGTTTTTGTTAAGAAACTACCTCTACGTCTGTATTTAAACAAATTCTAACTTCGGAATATAAAAGTACAAGGGCAAGCCTCTATGCTGGTGTCATTTATTTCACACTCGTACAAAAATCGTAAATGATACACCTGTTTGAAATTCAAAAGTGGTCAATTAAGGCTAAAAATGTATTTTGAATCAGCAACGAAATTGCCTACGATTGCGATTGTTCGATAAAGTTAAGTGTACTAGTACTACCTGACAACGAAAGAAAGGATGAGGAAAATAAATCACGTCGGGGTCACCATGAACGATCTGACATTATTTTATGCCATATATATCGATTACGAATTTGGCTAAATATATATAGTGTAACTAGCGGACCCGGCGAACTTCGCCTCGCCCCAATTAAACGCCTTCAGATAAACTCCAGAGTGGTAATACAACACAACTAAAATTTAAATTTTGCGATATGATAAACAATATTTTTTGATGTGTTTTCCGGGGCAAAAACAAACAACGAAGACGGTTTGCCAACACGCGAACAGGCAACGTTCAGCTGATGAGCTGACCATGTGAAAAACAGGGAAATTCGAGAATAATCCCACAGACTTCCAACGATTGGCTTTGCGATTAATTGATTGTTTTCACAAAAGCCAATCGAACGGGAAACTGAATCAGTTTGAACTGGAAGAGAAGATTAGTTGGAATAATCGGGATTCGTGGGGAAAGGACTTCCTCTACTTTGAATTTGCCCTTGATCGTCGCTGGAATCAAATTTTTCATCAGTTTCTTGACGGACAACCGCGTACCGTTGCACAATTTCGAATGATTTAGATTCCGCAACATAATAATAATCGATCCGACCTTCAACACATCAAGCGAGTTCAAAAATTCCGTCGGATAGTTGGTCGCTTCATCCTCGTCGGTCACGCGGCCAACGGATTTGTAGGAATGCAATTCTCCAGAAATTTGACTTTGAATAATCAAATTCAAGCTATCGACGTCCTCATTCCTCGCTGCTAGTATTGCCCGTTCACTAATCCAATGGAGATTTTTATAATTTTGTGCAATGCCGGCGAACACTTTGGTGATGAGTTCCTCCTTCGATAATTTGAACTCGCAAAAATGTGCAGGGAACGATATCAATCCAGTCGAAACATGAACAGGAATTTGGCCATTGCCAAGCCTCTACAAAAAATATTTCAGGCATGCATTGAGTTAATTGGCAGCAGTCGATTTCGGGATGACGGGAAGCGTTTGACGAAAATTCCGGGGCAATATCATAGCCCCACCAAATTGTCTCGAATCACCTCGTAAATCCCTCATTGATCGGTCAACTGCATTCAAAGCTCGTTTATGTGCCATCGTGCATTCATCCCAATTGATAATTTTACTATCGCTGAATTCTTGGTCATTGTGCATGCTAGCTTGTCAACCCTGAGAAGATTCATTGGCAGCTTCAAAGCGAAATGTGCAGTTCGACAGCCTTCCAACAGTGTGGCAGCAATACCAGAGGAAGCAACATCCAACGCAATTTGAGATCTTGACCGTATTGTTGCCAGAATCAACAAAATGACAAATATCTTTTGGTGTAACACCAGTAGCATCGAGAAAGTAAATGCCTCCCGTTTCATCGTCAACAACCCTAATAAGCGAATCGTACACGTTTTTCTGCTCGGCATCCAACAGCTGCACATTTGTTTGGACTCTTTCGGCCAGCTCGTCCCGATCATAGTCTTCCCCGTTGCAATTCGCGATTGAATGCATCGTGCATCGAACGATTTGGCGTTGGCATTCCCAATTTCGTCGGCGCAGTGGCTTAGTGGTAGTGTGTTGGGCTGCTAAGCGAGGGGTCCCAGGTTCGAATCCCGAAAGGGCCAAATTACATCTTAAGGTTTTTTCCCACTGCGCCACCTCTCGCGAACGTCTGACAAACATCCGAGAGTAAAACTGTAATGAATGAGCTTCTCAATTAGCCGTTTGGACTCGGCGTAAAATTGTAGATCCCTTCCATTCGTCCCAAAAATTTAAAACCCACACAAAACGAATGGTTGTGAGAAGCTAGGCACGCGGTCAACGGATTTGTACAAATGCAATTCTCCAGCGATTTGACTTCGAATAATCAAATTCAAGATATCGACGTCCTTATGTTGTGTAATGACGGGGAACACTTTGGTGATGAGTTCCTTCTTTTATGATGTGAACTCGCAAAATTTTGCAGAGAACGATGTCAATCCAGTCGAAACATCAACACGAATTTGGCCATTGCCAAGTGCAAGCAGTTGTCTCGAGAATTTAGCAGCCGATTGGTCGTTCTGCAATGTAACTCTTATATTCGTGGTCAATTTTAACTTCTTGATATGCCTCCACAAAAAAGATGATTTCAGGCATGCATTGAGTTCATAGTTAGTAGTAGATTTCGGGATGACGGGAAGCGTTCGACGAAAATCGTCTCGAATAACCTAGTAAATCCTTCATTGTTCGGTCAACTGCCTCCAAAGCTCGTTTATGCGCCATCGTGCATTCATCCGAAATAATAATTTTGCATTCTCGCATCAATTTCGTCGATAAATTCTTGGTCTTTGTGCACGTTGGCTTGTCAACCGTAAGAAGATTCATCGGCAGCTTCAAAGCTGAATGTGCAATTCGACCGCCTTCTAAGAGTGTGCCAGCAAAGCCAGAGGATGCATCAGTTAACGCAATTTGAGATCTTGACCGAATTGTTGCCAGAATCAACGAATGACGAATATTTTGTCTGTCCCACCCGGAGCATCGAGAAATTAAAATGCGTACCGTTCAATATCGAAATTCGAAGTTGTCGTGAGAACCCTGTGCAAAATGTTGTCAGTTGTCTCGTCCTTGTATTTGTCCCACAATGCGGTCAGGTTCGACGGATGACATATGTCTATGATGATCGCAATCAATATACGAATTTGATTCGCTGGTGCCAGAAACATTTGCTTTGGCGAGCGTTGAGTCTCAATATGTATCGTTTTCGAGCAAATTTAAACATTGGTAAGCCCCCCGAAAAGTGGCGCACAGCACACCATCTGCAGTAAGCAGGGAATCGAAGGGTGTAGGGCCTCTAATGTTCACAAAAAACTATAAATCATCAAATCATGTGATAAAATGCAAAAAGTATTCGAAAAAAAAATTCTAATTTTTCGTATTTTTCCGTAATTTTCCAAATTTTCCACTAAGAACATTCTATTTTTCCATTCGAAAAGCCATTCCGGAACAATTCCACAAAAAAAATCCATACAAAAACTCAAATTTAGATTTTTCCGATTTCCCGACTTTTCCGGAGGGTTTTTCTAAAATTTTCTTTCGTAACAATATTCTCCTGCTAAATACGAACAACAGAAAAAAAAATTAACCAAATCGGCCCAGCTGTTCTCAATTGATGATTCACTATACATTTTTCACACCATTTTTATATATATAGATATAGAGAAATTACTGATTGATAGCGTGATTTACAAACGAATGAACAGTAAGTTAAGTTTTTACAAGAAAAAAAGCTATGTTTTAGTACCTACATAGAATAAAAATTACAGTTTTTTAAGTTATTTATTAAGTTAAACTGGGGTTGCCAGGTTTGCAATTGGTGTGTGGTTTGAACGCTTTGAGAAGCTGCGGCTGCTATTCTGAACAATTACAGAACCCATAAAACCTCCATCACACAGTCTACACCCTACATATACACCCGCACAAATACCTAAAATCGCTTTACTGTATTCTTGTTTTCTTTTCTTTTGTAACTGTTCTGTTCTGTTTCCATAAAGCGCCATACGTAAAATATAAACTGCATTACATCGACACTCGTGCGAAAAAAAGCAGTGCACTTACTTTTTTACTTTTTAATTCATTATTTAAACTTAATGCCCCTATTATGGATGACAACTCAACTTAGTTGTGTTGTCTTCATGACGACTCAACTTTGAGACAACCAAAAAAATTGTTCGTATTGTGCAAGACAACTCTTTTCAGTTGTCTTTAGAAAATAAATTGCCATCTTTTAGGAGCATATTGAAAATCGAAATCAGCTGTTAAATGTCAATTTGGTGAATTTATTTGTGGAAATTGAAATCGAACCAAGTAAAATATTTGCAATTAAAACGAAAAAGTTAAAAAAAAACACTGGAAAGTAGTTCTGATTTATTTTTTGCTGAATTGGATGTTTAGAACATAGTTTCTGTAATTCACTTTTTTGATTTCCCTAATTGTTTTAGCATATTCGCTTGGTTTCCAGTTTGCGTTTTGAGGTGGGCAATTCTCTCTTCTTCAATAGTTTTCACCCGTATCCTCCTGTTAGGTGCTCTTGCAGATTGTGCGGATGTGGATGCTACAGTATCTTCCGGTTGCGCATTCTATTCGTCGCTTGCATTCTCATTTTCGTGGAGCTGGCCAGTTTTTTCTTAAGTTGGCCTTGTAATGTATGCCCATGCCCAACCCTGCAAAAAATGTTTGTATGCAGAAAAACTCTTAATTCGCATTATTAACGAACCCTTTGTCATTCTTTTCCACTCCATGAAGGTGGCCCGATCCGATACTATTGAGCTCTAAAGCAAATTTTTGCCATTCTTTGTCAAATTTTTTTTTGTTAAACCAAACTGTCCTTAACCACTGGCCAGATCAATTTGTTCCTATAAAATTCAGCCGATCAAATTGCGCTGGTTTGGTGATTTTTAAACTTTTTGAAACACACATTCTATTATCCATTTTTTATTCTAATTCCTACTTAAATTTTTTGTCCATTTTTCATTAAAAAAGCTGATCCTTTTCGTTCAACAAATCCAAAACCATCCAACACAACTGCTAAAAAGCAGTTGTCTGATTTTGATATTCAGGACAACTCCAACACAACTCAGTTGTCTTCTATAATACGCACACACAACTGAAAAGACAACTATTTTATTAGTTGTCTAGTCATACGATGATGGTTGTCCTTTGACAGACAACTAGTTGTAATCGATAATCCCAATTGGAAAAAGACAACCTTGTTTTGGTTGTAGTTGTCTTCCATAATAGGGGCATAAGCCTAGACAAAAACGATTAAATCTAATTTAAAACTAACATTGATCTAAATTAATTATTTTTGATTCACTTAAAACTAGTTAAAAATACTTAAAACTACCTAATCTACTTAACCTACATTACCTATAATCTTAAGGATTGGTCACCATCCTGATCGCGTCCATGGATGCCTGGCGTTCACCAATTTGGTTCATCTGCGCCGCCGGGACTCGAGCGAGGCCATAAGCGTCAGTCAAGTCCCGGAAGCACTCATCATATTGACGAGCCCGGCCCCTCCCAAAGACCCCCTAAACTAAGCCTATCTAACTTAAATCTACTTAAAACTAGGGATGATGCTACATAAATAGCGCACCGGCCCGGGAGAGCGTATCTACCCTCACCCATTCCTCAAGCCACCAAAATTCGGCGAATTGCTGAGCATTGGCGGCGTACCCGTCGTAGATGAGCCTCTTATCGCTCGCGCCGCGGTGGCTGTAGTACAATACCGGCACACCATCTTTTCTCTGAACTAATCCTTTCATGTCTGTATGAAGAAATGCCTCAGGCGTACGCTCCTGGTACATTAAATTGGGGTAGTAAGCCCCTGAAATCCTGCTATTTTCGTTGGCCATCGCCCTTGCAACTTGCCTTCGAATCACCTTAATTAGGAACTCTTGTTCAATCGAGCCGAATCTTTTCCATATATTGAACCACATGGGACAACCATAAGCGATGATCGGCCTTATAAGGGCCACGTAGCAAATGACCTTCACCCTGGCGTTAAGTTGACTGCTGCGAAACAGTCTCCTTGTCAGGGCGTAGGCCCTCCTAGCCCCAGCAAGACAAGCATCTATATGTTTGTCAAAATATAGATACTGGTCAAGCCAGATGCCAAGATACCTGACCACGTTTCTCACCGCCAATGGTCGCCCATGCTGTCCAATAATGGCCAATTTTCTCAAGTTTTTTCTGGTATCCCTAGAGGCCCCAGCCAATGGAGTTCTGAATAAAATATGTGTAAATATTAAATAGGATCGGAGAATTCACCGCTCCCTGTTGTAAGCCGTTTTTAATTTCGATGACCCTGCTCGAAGTCAAGTTGCCAGATTTGACAACGAACTTCCTTCCCATAAGCATGTCATAAATCATATGTAGCAATAGCTTTTGGATGCCCAGTCTGGTCAACTTATAGAAGAGCCCCTCCAACCATACGGTATCGAAGGCCTTCTCGAAGTCAACCACGCAGGCACCCGTGCATTGGGTCTTGCTTTTGTTCCACTGTTTGTCGGAGACCAGTTTCGACGCGGCATGAATAGTGTCATGCCCGCTCTAAAGCCAAACTGATTTTCCGGAATTATTTTTCTTCAACCCACATTAAAAAATACCTTGCTAACATTGACCGAAGATTAGCAGGGTTTGTCCTATCCTTATCCTTTTTGGGAATAGGGTGTACCACCACTGTCTTCCAATGCACCGGATAATATGCATTATTCAGCGCATTGTTAAACAGCGTGGTGAAGATATCTATCGCCTCTAGTGGCAGGTGTCTTAATACGACGTTTGGGACACGTCAACTCCCGCCGACTTTTTTTTTCTTTAGTGACTCAAAGATGCACCGTAGTTCATCTTTTCTCACGAACAGATGAGAATTTACATCGGCGATTGTGGCATTTGCACGGTTGGCGTCATTGAAAACGGTTACAGCGAACAGTACTGTTCACCGTATGTGTGTCCTTAATTCAGGATCGTTCCTGTCTGTGTAGCCGTTTAAGCCTACAGCAATCTGCTTTTATGTCTGAACAGAGCATCTATTGTCGCGTTTCGATACTTCTCAGTTTGTTCTTTGTCGGTGGAACGACCTACCCTAGGTATAGTTCACTGCATTGTCTGTTTGATCACGACATCCATTTGCAATAAATGGCTGTCGATTTCATCGTTTGTTAAGTTTCTGTTTGTCGGTGGGTCGATCGCACTCGAACGTATATCTCGCGTTAGAACCCTGGAGAAGCGCGACCACTGCGCTCTTCGGTAATCGAAAGAACGCACTTAGTCGTACTGCTACAGCTGCGTTTGCTGTGCACCCTGCACGAAAGCTGCGATGTTGTTTTGATTTCTGTTGTGTAGGCAGGGCCGGATTTAGAGGTTTGGAGGCACTGGGGCAACAAATGAGTGGAGGCCCATGGCTTATTACCTATGTTCCAAATTATGAATTTTTTTAGTGTTTCAATAATTTATTGCGAAACCAAATAAATTATTATCTTAACGAAATACAGACAAAAATAAGAGTTGAATTCTTGATGATTTCGCTGAAATTCAGTTCTCGTAGTGAATCGCTTTCAATTCTGAGTAGGGATAGCTTTGATAGACGGTTTTGTTCCGTTGTAGTTTGAAGCCTTTTTTATGGTTATCATTTTTGAAAATGAGCGCTCTCCAGTGCACCAGTTCTGGTGCGTGATTGTACGTATTGGTCAGTATGACATATTTCTGAATTCCTGAACGCAATCAAAGAATTGAACAACCGATGGACAAGAGTTAGCAGCCAAAGTCATGGTAAACATGGTAAAAACGCTGATAAATGAGTTTTCTCCAAAATAAGAGCCTGCATTCGTAGTTGGAGAAAAGCAAAGCCAGAATCGATTGACGGTCTCTTGATATTTATTGTGGTGTGTAAACATATTCTTTGAACATTTCCGAACAAAGTTGGAACTGAGGAACTGAATTCTGCAGATTTACTTTAATGTTGAAGTTTTGTGGAACCTTTTTAGCCGAATATTCGATAATTTCATTTGTTGTGCGGTCAGGTCAAAGAACAAATTTAATTTTTTTCGGTGGGGGCTGTAGCCCCGCCTGACCTCCTCTAAGTACAGTTTCGTGCGGTGCTCTTAATATTGTATGCCAAAGGTTTTTTGTTTTTAAATGTAATTGTGAAGAAAGTAATATATCAATAACATCAGAACAATGAGTGAGTGAAACAATAAATGGGATGTGTTTTTAGGCAATGTATTGCTACAATTCCAATTAATTGATATTTTTTAAAAAATATACAATTTTCAAGAATTGCACACCCATCTAAATAACAGCAGAAAGTAAAGCATTTGCCGCTTGATATAATACTGTTAAGGTAAAGTACTGACATTGAGATTTTTATTTCTAAATTTCTATGAAACATGGCTAGCAATGTAGAACAAAGGGCCTCAGGTTCAATCCCCGGAAGTTTTGTGCATGCATTTTGCCAACAAAAAAAATCAGCTGAATTAAGCACACTTTTAAATTATCATTCCGCTATTTTCATTACTAACGCTACAGTGAAAGATATAATTAATATATATATTTGTTTTCAGATAAATCTAGAGCCCCAAGGAAAAATTCATATAGTAATTGAATTGAAAAGTAATGGTAAGTTATTATAGATATTGTATTGTATATGTTAAAGGTATAATGATAGTAAATCTTTAATATATACAGATTAAATCTCTATATAAATATGTAAAACAAAGTGGCACAAAGTGTATGTTTTCCTCTGTCGCCCATAATTTTCAACCAACTTCGTTTATTTTTTTAAATGTCGGTAATTGTCAATTAATAGGCCAAAAAATAGAAAAACAAATTAAAATTTAAAAAAGAAATTTCCAATGATCAGTGAAATAATCAAAATGGATTTAAAGAAAAAGTTTAAATCAGAATTAAGTAATTTCTTTTGTAAACAAATTCCATACATGATTACCTTTATTTTGATATCAATTAAGCCAATATTGTTTGATTAATCGTCTTAAAATCAAAATTTTCAATGATGCATTTCAATGATAGGTATAACTGCTGCTTTAAGGGTATCCCCAGTAGGCCTAATCGCTTTAGTTTGTTTTCCAAAAATTTCTTAACGCAAAAAAATAGTAATTTTCTAATAATACTCCAAGCGCAACCAAAAAAAATCCACTTCCACGAGAAAAGATGAAATAAAAAAGTGGTTAAGGTCTAATGCGATACGAGTAAGTTTCGAGGATGATATGGTTAAAGCAGAGTTTCTTGAAATCGTTAAACGTTGTAAAGCCAAGAATGAAACGTGTATGAAATAGCTCAAAATGCGGGACATAAAGTGCTTCGCTTGCCGCCTTATCACTGTAACCTTAATCCAGTAGAATTGGTTTGGGCTCAAGTGAAAGGGTTTGTAGCAAGCCAAAATAAGTCATTTAAAATGGCTGAAATAAAAGATTTATGTGTGTTGAACGGCTCCCTGAAATTACGCCAAAAGAAATTACGCCAAAAAATGTTTTGGAAAAAAGACCCAAAAAATTGGGGCGTAATCATTTTGGCAAAAACGCCAAAAACTAAAATGGAAAATTCGCCAGAATGTCAGGAAATTAGGCCATGTTTTTGGAAAAACTGCCCAAAAAATAAAATGGAAATAACGCCAGAAAAAGTTTATTGTTTTGGCATAATTTCCAAATTTGATTTGGAAATAAGACCAAAAAAGCTGTTTTATTTCTGGCATAATTTCCAGAATTAATTATGGAAATTAGGCCCAAAACTCGCTGTGTCCATAGTTCTTCTGAAATAAAACTAAAGATGCGTGAGGAAACGCGGGGGGGGGGGGGGGTCGCGTTGTTCCGCGCTGCGTCGCGCCGTTCCGCGCCGCCGCGGCCACCAAGGCCTTCGCAATTTGAAACCTGAAACATTTATAATAAAACTAGCGGACCCGGCGAACTTCGCCTCGCCCCAATTGAACGCCTTCAGATAAACTCCAGAGTGGTAATACAACACAACTAAAATTTAAATTTTGCGATATGATAAACAATATTTTTTGATGTGTTTTCCGGGGCAAAAACAAACAACGAAGACGGTTTGCCAACACGCGAACAGGCAACGTTCAGCTGATGAGCTGACCATGTGAAAAACAGGGAAATTCGAGAATAATCCCACAGACTTCCAACGATTGGCTTTGCGATTAATTGATTGTTTTCACAAAAGCCAATCGAACGGGAAACTGAATCAGTTTGAACTGGAAGAGAAGATTAGTTGGAATAATCGGGATTCGTGGGGAAAGGACTTCCTCTACTTTGAATTTGCCCTTGATCGTCGCTGGAATCAAATTTTTCATCAGTTTCTTGACGGACAACCGCGTACCGTTGCACAATTTCGAATGATTTAGATTCCGCAACATAATAATAATCGATCCGACCTTCAACACATCAAGCGAGTTCAAAAATTCCGTCGGATAGTTGGTCGCTTCATCCTCGTCGGTCACGCGGCCAACGGATTTGTAGGAATGCAATTCTCCAGAAATTTGACTTTGAATAATCAAATTCAAGCTATCGACGTCCTCATTCCTCGCTGCTAGTATTGCCCGTTCACTAATCCAATGGAGATTTTTATAATTTTGTGCAATGCCGGCGAACACTTTGGTGATGAGTTCCTCCTTCGATAATTTGAACTCGCAAAAATGTGCAGGGAACGATATCAATCCAGTCGAAACATGAACAGGAATTTGGCCATTGCCAAGCCTCTACAAAAAATATTTCAGGCATGCATTGAGTTAATTGGCAGCAGTCGATTTCGGGATGACGGGAAGCGTTTGACGAAAATTCCGGGGCAATATCATAGCCCCACCAAATTGTCTCGAATCACCTCGTAAATCCCTCATTGATCGGTCAACTGCATTCAAAGCTCGTTTATGTGCCATCGTGCATTCATCCCAATTGATAATTTTACTATCGCTGAATTCTTGGTCATTGTGCATGCTAGCTTGTCAACCCTGAGAAGATTCATTGGCAGCTTCAAAGCGAAATGTGCAGTTCGACAGCCTTCCAACAGTGTGGCAGCAATACCAGAGGAAGCAACATCCAACGCAATTTGAGATCTTGACCGTATTGTTGCCAGAATCAACAAAATGACAAATATCTTTTGGTGTAACACCAGTAGCATCGAGAAAGTAAATGCCTCCCGTTTCATCGTCAACAACCCTAATAAGCGAATCGTACACGTTTTTCTGCTCGGCATCCAACAGCTGCACATTTGTTTGGACTCTTTCGGCCAGCTCGTCCCGATCATAGTCTTCCCCGTTGCAATTCGCGATTGAATGCATCGTGCATCGAACGATTTGGCGTTGGCATTCCCAATTTCGTCGGCGCAGTGGCTTAGTGGTAGTGTGTTGGGCTGCTAAGCGAGGGGTCCCAGGTTCGAATCCCGAAAGAGCCAAATTACATCTTAAGGTTTTTTCCCACTGCGCCACCTCTCGCGAACGTCTGACAAACATCCGAGAGTAAAACTGTAATGAATGAGCTTCTCAATTAGCCGTTTGGACTCGGCGTAAAATTGTAGATCCCTTCCATTCGTCCCAAAAATTTAAAACCCACACAAAACGAATGGTTGTGAGAAGCTAGGCACGCGGTCAACGGATTTGTACAAATGCAATTCTCCAGCGATTTGACTTCGAATAATCAAATTCAAGATATCGACGTCCTTATGTTGTGTAATGACGGGGAACACTTTGGTGATGAGTTCCTTCTTTTATGATGTGAACTCGCAAAATTTTGCAGAGAACGATGTCAATCCAGTCGAAACATCAACACGAATTTGGCCATTGCCAAGTGCAAGCAGTTGTCTCGAGAATTTAGCAGCCGATTGGTCGTTCTGCAATGTAACTCTTATATTCGTGGTCAATTTTAACTTCTTGATATGCCTCCACAAAAAAGATGATTTCAGGCATGCATTGAGTTCATCGTTAGTAGTAGATTTCGGGATGACGGGAAGCGTTCGACGAAAATCGTCTCGAATAACCTAGTAAATCCTTCATTGTTCGGTCAACTGCCTCCAAAGCTCGTTTATGCGCCATCGTGCATTCATCCGAAATAATAATTTTGCATTCTCGCATCAATTTCGTCGATAAATTCTTGGTCTTTGTGCACGTTGGCTTGTCAACCGTAAGAAGATTCATCGGCAGCTTCAAAGCTGAATGTGCAATTCGACCGCCTTCTAAGAGTGTGCCAGCAAAGCCAGAGGATGCATCAGTTAACGCAATTTGAGATCTTGACCGAATTGTTGCCAGAATCAACGAATGACGAATATTTTGTCTGTCCCACCGGGAGCATCGAGAAATTAAAATGCGTACCGTTCAATATCGAAATTCGAAGTTGTCGTGAGAACCCTGTGCAAAATGTTGTCAGTTGTCTCGTCCTTGTATTTGTCCCACAATGCGGTCAGGTTCGACGGATGACATATGTCTATGATGATCGCAATCAATATACGAATTTGATTCGCTGGTGCCAGAAACATTTGCTTTGGCGAGCGTTGAGTCTCAATATGTATCGTTTTCGAGCAAATTTAAACATTGGTAAGCCCCCCGAAAAGTGGCGCACAGCACACCATCTGCAGTAAGCAGGGAATCGAAGGGTGTAGGGCCTCTAATGTTCACAAAAAACTATAAATCATCAAATCATGTGATAAAATGCAAAAAGTATTCGAAAAAAAAATTCTAATTTTTCGTATTTTTCCGTAATTTTCCAAATTTTCCACTAAGAACATTCTATTTTTCCATTCGAAAAGCCATTCCGGAACAATTCCACAAAAAAAATCCATACAAAAACTCAAATTTAGATTTTTCCGATTTCCCGACTTTTCCGGAGGGTTTTTCTAAAATTTTCTTTCGTAACAATATTCTCCTGCTAAATACGAACAACAGAAAAAAAAATTAACCAAATCGGCCCAGCTGTTCTCAATTGATGATTCACTATACATTTTTCACACCATTTTTATATATATAGACATGTACTATAATCACTTTTTTATTTGTAAATACAATTGAACTGTTAGTTATATAAACACCTGAAGGACATCTACGACAATTTCACGACAACAAGGACATTTATAATGGTCTTCTCCATCAGCCACTGACTGGGCTTGTAGTTTAATGTTACACTCGGAACATACCTTCATGTGTTTGCATGGCAACATTACAATATTCGGCTGAAGCGCCTGACACACTACACAAAAAATAACATTTTCAAGCTCTGAGCTTATTGCCTGTTTTACTGCCTCGTCATCGTCATTATCATCCGAAAAATCGTCATCGTCTTCAACAACATCGCCACAATCTTCACAAAAACAAAAAAGGAAATATTTATCATTATCGGACGGTTTGAAAAAAAAATCGAAATTTACCTTGGAAGAGATCATCATAGGATTCCATATCCGTACAAATTCGATCGCAGACCATCCTGTTTAAGAACATAGTGGGTGTTATTTGTTTGTCTTCCAACATTTTACTAGCCTCTGCAATTTTCGCACTGTTGTCTTTGTACTTCTTTTTTTTATAGTTCCTGCTGCACCACCTGTTTCAACCATATTCCTGAAATCGCGACTTTTAAAAAATTCCTCTTCACGAAGGACCTTTACGAATTTAAAGAAATTCCCTTTCTTTTGTATTAAACGACCAAGAACACCATTATAAGCTTCAACTGCGGATGTCGTCCTCAATTCCTGTTTAAAAACAGATATATCGTTTGGTTTTTCTAGAAAGGAGATATTATTTTGGGAAACAAGAATGTAAGTTTAAGAATGTAAGTTTACCTACGTGAAGTTGGCCCGCACTTTTTCTAGAATGAAAAACGTGTATTGCAGTTCGATAGACATTCGTTTGTAGTTGTTTGTAGTGAATTTTTTTTTGTTTGTAGTTTTACCGTTAAAAAGTTAGGACCATTAGAAAAAAAATTCCGCCCGCACTTCTGAGCTTTTGAAATAAAATCTAGCCAGTTGCAATCGAAATCGTTTGTAGTTGTTTGTAGTGAAATTCTTTTTTCCCAAAAATGTCTCATTTCGGAGATATTATGACATTTGTGTTTGCACCTATAACTATGAAATTCCAACAGTGAGAAATTATTTAAGACCATTAATGCATAAAGCATATCCCAACTTAAATAACTGCATTCAAAATATCAAAATCCACCCAACCGTAACTTAATAAAACGCAATCAAAGTCAAAAAGTGCATGTTTTTAAAGTTGCGCCCATATATCAATTTCCCAACAACTACAAACAACGGTAAACACATTTTCGCAAACCAGTCAACCGTGTCCATCCATATGAGTCACTATTTGTCAATTAGCGACAACAACCAATGAATAAAGCCCGATTTTATCCAACAAATGTTTCTATTCCTTTAAAGAACATTAAAAAACAACCCCTTTCGAACAAATTATAGTAACAAAAACATAATGTTTGCTAAGTCTGTACATCTGGCTATCTAATACAATTCAAATTTTATGATTTTATCACAAAGAAAAGGATTTAGATGCAACTTAAGCAAACAGTAGCTCGTCCTATAAACTCACATGAATATTTCGATTACTAAGCAACTTAAAATAGTGAAATCTATTTTTTTCTAATGCTTTCTATTAGATCTTTCTAATGGAATAGAAAAAATTGAGATTTTATCAATAGATAATGATTTATTCGAAATTTAAGAAAACGGTTGAAATCGTCCGCGCAACCCGATTTAAGGGGACGGATATTTCAAATGCTAGACAACTACAAACGATAAAAAACAGTTATTTGTTAGAAGGCATGTATGCTCTATCTAATGAAACCAAAAATATTAAATTTGTATCAATAGAAAAGAATTTATATGCAATTTAAGCAGACGGAATTAAACTGCGTTATCTCCGAAACCGGTCCAAGTCAAGGGATGAAATCTTCTATTTTTGATAGTAATCCACTCCATCAATCTAATAAATCACAAATTGTATCCATCAGCCTAACGGTTAAGATTTATATGAAATTTAAGCAAACTTGAAACTTAATTTTTTTTGTGAAGTTGGCCCGCACTTTTTCTAGAATGAAAAACGTGGAATGCAGTTCGATAGACATTCGTTCGTAGAGGTTTGTAGTGAAATTTTTTTCGTTTGTAGGTAAACCGTTATAAAGTTAGAACCATTTAAAAAAAATGTCCACAATTCCTTAAAACCGGGTTATCTCTGAAACCGTACCAAGTAAAGCGATAGGTAAACTGTTTTATTTTCAAAAGTGTTCCACTTCACTGATCTAATAACACACAAACTGTATCTATTGACCTAACGGTTTATGTTTTATAAGAGATTTAAGCGAAATTTTACCTTCCAACTTCAGTGTCCATAACTCAAAAACCGTTTAACTACAAACGATGAAATTTTGAATTTATATTTTATGCACCTTGCACTACAGGTCATATTTTATTTCAAATTTAAGGGAAGCCTAAAATGACCTTGACTGCCCATTTTTTAAGCGGTTCCATATTTCCATGCTAACAAACTCTGGAAGTTGAAATATGTTTTTTTCCAATGAAACAACCCATCCCTTTCTAATAAAGTTAACAAAAATCATTTTCAACTAACGGTTTAAGTTTTTTACACGATTCAATTTTCGATAAATTCGGTTTTTAAGCCTATTAAGCACCCCGATAACTCAAAAACTGTTTAACTACAAACGATGAAATTACACATTTCTAATCTATGCTTTATCTCTAATCGATACTATCAATTAAAAGAAAATCCGCTTTACTGGACACTTTTTATTTGCAATTTAAGGGAAGCCCGAAATGTTCTGAATTGCCCATATTTAAGCGGTCGTATATCTCCATTGCTAGGAGGTTCTGAAAGTTGAAGTATATTTTTTTCGAATGAAACTACCCATCTATTTCGAAAAAAAGCAACAAGCATAATTTTCCACTAACGGTTAAAGATTTTCCGTGATTTAAAAATCGGTTTGGGAGCCCATTTAAGCACCCCGATAACTCAAAAACTGTGGAACTACAAACGATGAAATTACACATATCTAATGTGTGTAATCATCTTATTCAACAGTAGAATGAGAAGAAAGCCCGGACTACTGGGAACATTTCATTTGCAATTTAAGCGAACAATTTAGTATCAATATATTTCGAATACTAAGCTACATCAACCAGAGAAATCTATATTTTTCTAATGCAATTATCTGTCTCATTCTAGAAGAGTCCAAAAAACCTAATTTCACTAACATATAATGTAATAAATGCAAATTATGTCAAATTGAATTGAGTTCGGAGACCCATTTAAGCGGTCGAATATCTCGGAAACTGTGGAACTACAAACGATGAAATTGCATATTTATAATGTATGCCTTATCTCTAATCGATGCTACCAATTAGAAGACAATCCGCTCTACTGGACACTTTTTATTTGCAATTTAAGGGAAGCCTAAAAGTGTTCGACTGACCATACTATTGTTACTTAAAGTTCAAAAGCACTTTTCTAATACAAAGTAGGGAAACCGAATTTCATTTCTGTGCATCACAATCAAAGGGTTGGCCTTATTTTTCGCAGATCTTATGAGGTATGACCTGACCATGAAAACAAAATGTAGGACAAATGTGTGTTTATTGAACATCGGTGGTGCGGATCGTGTTGTGATTGCTTGGTGTAGACGTTTGGGGGTGTGACGTGTGAGTAAGTATTCAATGCAAAAGATCGTGTGCGGTGTTCCGTAAATGAGTACTTCACTGACCGAGATTTTTTTCTTTAATCCTTTGAAAGGAGAGAGAATGCAATGGAAAATGGAAACCATATGACATTCCTCTGTGAGTATTCGATTGGTCATGACAATGAAGGTGTATACTTTTTAATATTCCTGGGAAATCTTAGTGTTTATTCTTATTCCATATGATTTGTGTTGGTATGGTATTAGATTACTGATGCATATTTTCTTAGAGTATGGAAGTGATTGGTGTCTGCTTTTTGTTATGGAATATTGTGATGCAAAGTTGTGATTTAAATGAGAATAGAAGTTAATGAGGTCCTTTACGGGACATCTAAAAAAATCGCGAACGTGTGCCAGGGCACACCCACGGTTCGACTTACTGAATTAAAAAATATGTGTATCTATACGAATTCGCGTCTTTATTCTATGACCGTCCAATTAGAACTAACTTAACTTAAACATAATTCCCATTGGGAAGCCGCTGGTCCCACGATGCGAATTGCTGATTCGTTCAATATATTTTTATAATATATATATAACTATTTTTATAATCTACTTGAACAATAACATAAGATGCTTAATACTACGGTGAGCCAGCAAGGTGTTGTAATCGTTGTCCCAAGCTATGATGACGTTCGTTTGTTGATGTTGTAGGTATAGATGACTTCGATGTCTGTCAACGCGCGATATTGTTGTCAGCTGTCTGCTGATTGTTGTTTGTTTATGTTTTCGTAGCTGACTAGAGAGTGTGGTTCAGCTAAGTAAGGTGTTCGTTCAAACCTATAGGGTGTTACTTAAGTCTAGGTAGGTACCTATGATAGCGAAGAGAAGGTAGTCTTTTAAACAAGTACCTATAGGTAGTGTCATAAAATTGTCAAAAAAACATATTGTAACTCGGGGCGATAATTCGGGTTTGAAACGGACAAACCTTTTGTCAGAAAGTACTCGTAACCTGAACAAGAAAAACGCGCCAAAATGGCGTAGGAATACAGGCATTTGGCCTTTTTTTTGACAGATAAAGAAAAATAGAACCGACATTTTTCAACCACGCCGCAAGCCCGAATTATCGCCACCGCCAAAAAAAGCAAAGAATAAACCCCTCCAGTACTAGTAAAATAAATATTAAAAAAAAGGGTTAAATCTTTATTCAAACGGCGACGGGTTTCGGCAACAGGTAGGTACCAACGAAATAGATGCAACTAGGTAGAAGTTGATAGGTACCTAGGTAGTACTTGTTGAGGATTAGGATGTTGTTTGAACGTTTGAATTCGTTTCTTATATTGGTAGGTATAAATCGTCATCCTTTTAACTTTATCATGTAAATACATGTTATTAAGCGCTGCAGGTCATAGGTAGACATTTTATATTAAATTGCTTCGAATTTAATATTGAAGTTATTATTTCACATGTTCATTTAATCTGTATATATAAAAATGGTGTGAAAAATGTATAGTGAATCATCAATTGAGAACGGCTGGGCTTATTTGGCTCAAATTTTTTTTCTGTTGTTCGTATATGGCAGGAGAATATTGTTATGAAAGAAAATTTTGGGAAAACCCTCCGGAAAAGTCGGAAAACTGGAAAAATCGAAATTTGAGTTTTTGTATGGAATTTTTTGTGGAACTGTTCCGAAAAGGCTTTTCGAATGGAAAAATAGAAAATTCTTAGTGGAAAATTTGGAAAATTCCGGAATAACAGGAAAAATTTGAATTTTTTTTCGACGAATTTATGCATTTTATCGCATGATTTGATGATTTATAGCTTTTAGAGGTTAGAGGTCCTACACTCTTCGATTCACTGCGTACTGTAGATTGTGTGCTGTGCGCTACTTTTCGGGAGGTTTAAATTTGCTCGAAAACGATACACATTGGAATTCAACGCTCGCCGAAGCAACTTTTTCTACGCCAGTGAATCAAATTTGTTCATTGTTTGCGATCATCATTTCTCGAATCCGATTACGAGGTGGCTGACGACATTTTGCACAGAGTTCGAACGACAACTTCGGTCTTGAAGTTAACGACGAGATGCGCAACGAAGCGTTAGTTCTGATCAAAGACATGTGCGGCAGTCTGCTGTCGAAATTGGGAATAATATAAATATTTTGGCGCGACAGGTCTATGGGACCCAAGGCCTAGCTTCTCACAACCATTCGTTTTGTGTGGGTTTTCAATTTTTGGGATGAATGGAAGGGATCTACAATTTTACGCCGAGTCCAAACGGCTAATTGAGAAGCTCATTCATTACAGTTTTACTCTCGGATGTTTGTCAGACGTTCGCGAGAGGTGGCGCAGTGGGAAAAAACCTTAAGATGTAATTTGGCTCTTTCGGGATTCGAACCTGGGACCCCTCGCTTAGCAGCCCAACACACTACCACTAAGCCACTGCGCCGACGAAATTGGGAATGCCAACGCCAAATCGTTCGATGCACGATGCATTCAATCGCGAATTGCAACGGGGAAGACTATGATCGGGACGAGCTGGCCGAAAGAGTCCAAACAAATGTGCAGCTGTTGGATGCCGAGCAGAAAAACGTGTACGATTCGCTTATTAGGGTTGTTGACGATGAAACGCTAGGTATTTCCTTTCTCGATGCTATTGGTGGGACACCAAAAGATATTTGTCATTTTGTTGATTCTGGCAACAATACGGTCAAGATCTCAAATTGCGTTGGATGTTGCTTCCTCTGGCATTGCTGCCACACTGTTGGAAGGCTGTCGAACTGCACATTTCGCTTTGAAGCTGCCAATGAATCTTCTCAGGGTTGACAAGCTAGCATGCACAATGACCAAGAATTCAGCGATAGTAAAATTATCAATTGGGATGAATGCACGATGGCACATAAACGAGCTTTGAATGCAGTTGACCGATCAATGAGGGATTTACGAGGTGATTCGAGACAATTTGGTGGGGCTATGATATTGCCCCGGAATTTTCGTCAAACGCTTCCCGTCATCCCGAAATCGACTGCTGCCAATTAACTCAATGCATGCCTGAAATATTTTTTGTAGAGGCTTGGCAATGGCCAAATTCCTGTTCATGTTTCGACTGGATTGATATCGTTCCCTGCACATTTTTGCGAGTTCAAATTATCGAAGGAGGAACTCATCACCAAAGTGTTCGCCGGCATTGCACAAAATTATAAAAATCTCCATTGGATTAGTGAACGGGCAATACTAGCAGCGAGGAATAAGGACGTCGATAGCTTGAATTTGATTATTCAAAGTCAAATTTCTGGAGAATTGCATTCCTACAAATTCGTTGGCCGCGTGACCGACGAGGATGAAGCGACCAACTATCCGACGGAATTTTTGAACTCGCTTGATGTGCTGAAGGTCGGATCGATTATTATTATGTTGCGAAATCTAAATCATTCGAAATTGTGCAACGGTACGCGGTTGTCCGTCAAGAAACTGATGAAAAATTTGATTCCAGCGACGATCAAGGGCAAATTCAAAGTAGAGGAAGTCCTTTCCCCACGAATCCCGATTATTCCAACTAATCTTCTCTTCCAGTTCAACCTGATTCAGTTTCCCGTTCGATTGGCTTTTGTGAAAACAATCAATTAATCGCAAAGCCAATCGTTGGAAGTCTGTGGGATTATTCTCGAATTTCCCTGTTTTTCACATGGTCAGCTCATCAGCTGAACGTTGCCTGTTCGTGTGTTGTCAAACCGTCTTCGTTGTTTGTTTTTGCCCCGGAAAACACATCAAAAAATATTGTTTATCATATCGCAAAATTTAAATTTTAGTTGTGTTGTATTACCACTCTGGAGTTTATCTGAAGGCGTTAAATTGGGGCGAGACGAAGTTCGCCGGGTCCGCTAGTTTTACATAAAATAGGATGTGTATAGAGCGTTGTTTCGTTTTATTTTTTGCATCTTGTTTTTGAACTACTGATTGGCTGCTAATGCCATCATGTAGTTCCCACGTGCCGTTGATACGCCTAACAAAGCATTGGTAATGTGAAATAGGTTGCATATTAATATGCACATTAGCTGCTACCAGCTTAAATGTGGACTTCTCAAATTCGATCTCAACTGGGATATCATTAAGAGAAAACTCGATTTCGTATGGAAGGGTAAAACCACTTTGCTTTGCAATCTCTCTCCACCGTAGCCCTTCAATATCTAAGAAAAGATGGGGCCCAGTTGCGATATTAGCTTGTTTTGGATTTGAACAGCTGAACTCAGGACACAATACTGTGTTTAGCCTTTTGTTGCTAGAACCACAAACTTCGCAATCGTATTGGCATATTGGTGAAGGTTCATCGTGAAGGAAATTGTCAATAACATTGCTTATATTTGCATCAAAGTCTAGGATATTATCTTTAGGCCTTTTGTACGAAATTAAAAGCTCTGCACGCCATTTATAAAGTGCTTTTGTACATCCGTTCAACGACATAGATTTAGTCAGTTGAAAAACGGAATTTTTCGATTTGTTTACATATTCATGATATATGAAATAGTCAATATATGCTGCATGTATGCAATGTACCATTGCGTCAAAGCTACACGTATTTTGTATTTTTACGAAAGATTTATTTATGTCAACTGCAGTCAAACTGTTACCATTACCATTGATGAGTAGTGGTATTTTTTGGCCATTTTTGGTCGTTTGTGCAAGTTTTCAACGTCAGGGCAAGGGCGAAGATTAACACCTCTTCGCGGTTTTTCCTTCAACAAACCTCTCCAAGAATCCTCTTTATTGAGGTAAGAAGTACTTGGTTGGTTTTCCTTATCTATATCTTCTTCATAGTTAGACGAAATTATTAAACCCTTGTCGTAATAACTTTCAGAATTTTCAGAATTTTATGAGTGGATCATCTACATCTTCTTTGTTTCCATCGCACAACAAATCTTCATTCAATGGTGATGATTTATCAACCGAAGGCGAATTGGCATTATATAATTGCGATGGTGATGCTATATCAATTTCAGCAGATGCAAGAAGCTTCATTGTGCCTAACAATGACCGTAGGTGAATGATTATAACTTTATCTCCCCTTATAGACTTCTTTTCTTCCACAATCTTAGATTTAATGTCTCGAAAGTAAGTCTCGCTTCTAGCTGAAGACGAAACGCGTATAGTGTTAAATTTTGTTTGATTTTTGCTATAATATACATGTGGCATAATGCTAGTCCATAGTAAAAAATACTTTGAAAAGTTAAGTAGCCGTTTAGCAAATATCTTCTTAGTTATTATGATTTTGTTAGTTAGTGTTATTCTATAGTCACTATTTTGTTTTCACTTTCTTCACTCTTAAATTACTGGAATGTTTTTCACCCACTTTAGTAAAATAAAGATTTTTTTATGGATAATAATTTTTTAATCTAATTGTTACTGACCCACTTGTGCTTTCCTCAACTTCCGCAATTTGAATGAATAGATACGTATAGTAAGAAAATAACTAAACCTTGCATTTTTTAATAAAATATTAAAGAAGAGACAAAAAAACCCAAATCTGTATCCTAGATACCTTGGTATCTACCTACCTACATATATGTAATTAAAATACTACATATCCGGTCATAAAAAAAGGATTTTTGCTTTGTATTATAAATAAATAAAAAAAATAAATATTTTGGCGCGACAGGTCTATGGGACCCAAGGCCTAGCTTCTCGCAACCATTCGCTTTGTGTGGGTTTTCAATTTTTGGGACGAATGGAAGGGATCTACAATTTTACGCCGAGTCCAAACGGCTAATTGAGAAGCTCATTCATGACAGTTTTACTCTCGGATGTTTGTCAGACGTTCGCGAGAGGTGGCGCAGTGGAAAAAAACCTTAAGATGTAATTTGGCCCTCTCGGGATTCGAACCTGAGCCCCTCGCTTAGTAGCCCAACACACTACCACTAAGCCACTGCGCCGACTTTGTATTATAAACCACACTTAAATAGGTACCTACCTACCTACCTATTTTAATTTTTTTGGATCATAAATATGTTATTTCAGAAGGCGTTTAGTTTACCTTATTATATGTTAGTGGTTCTCCTAATTCCCTACAATTAAAAAGAAGTCAATTATTAATGACGTACCTATTATGTAGAAACGTAATAGACAGCTTCCAATTATTCTAAAAACAAAGCATATAGCATTGAATAACTACACATAGAATCGGCATCACCGACGACGACCGCTACGCGGTCCATATGTCGCTGCGATCGCTTGTGCGGGTTTGTGAAATGGATCCTGGCATAAAAACGAAAACACGAAAATGTATAATATCCCAAAAAAATATCCCTCTGAAGAATGCTGTCTGGGTAGTTTGTTGTTGTAAACCAGTTTGAAGCAGGTACGATATTTCATGCTTATCTTTCTGTCGGTACGCTTTGATTGTCCTTATTTCCTTGTTACTTTTGGAATTTTTGTTAGAGGTTTGGCTGAAATCCAAAACGCAGTACTGCCGCAGTACTGCAACGTCAAGAGTTCTAAAACATAAACAGATCACAGTGATGCAATTCATAGTATTTCAAAATGCATTGTAAATGAATCAACTGCGCAAATTATAGCAAACAACGCATCATGAATAGCTATGATGCAAATGTCAATTCTCCGATAAAATTGTTTTTTGTTTATAATAAAATGGAAGTGTCGACGACCTCGTAAGTAAATTTAATTATTAAATTAGTTATATCGAATGTACACGGCTTATTTCTTTAAATTTGTAGAAACAAAAAATGGACTCATATTTATACAAAGCTTGAGTCCGAATTCCGAAAAAATACCGAGAATAGCTATTTCAAACAATTAATCGACATTGAAAACGCCAGACTCAAAGTTAACCAACAAAGGGTTGAAGAAATGAACGAGTTTTTACTTTATTTGACTAGATAAATAATTCCAGTTCATTGTTATAATTATTTTATTCATGGTACATTTTAAGTACTTTTTTGTTCAAAGCTATCGTTGTTATCACTTTCATGGACATTTTTGATATTTAAAACAAGCAATCAATTGACGCTTGTTTTCATCAAATTTCATTCCAAAACGTCAACTATTAGAAAGCATCACGACTATAAAGCAGAATAAAAGCATCATTTGAAAGCATCATGATCGCAGTATGCAATCGTTATGCGCATTTTTTTTGACGTTTTGGATTTCAGCCTTTATTGCAGTGTTTTTTTTGTATTTGCTACTGGCCTGGCAGATGATTGCAGATTTGAATAATTCTAGCTAGATATGATTTTGTTTTTCGGAGTATGTAATGTAGGTGCATAGGTAGGGTAGGTATGTATGTGTATATTGTACATGTACATAGCTATGTAGGTGCGCATGCTTCATTTTGCGACTTCTTTTTACTCTGCCGTTAATTAAAATAATCACACAAGTTCATGTAAAATTAAAATATATATAGGAAAATAATATGTGGTGCATAGGTACCTAATTTCAAATTCTTATTTTGAAGTTAAACATGGCCAAATAAATGCAAATTGAGCTGAGAACCACTTCTGTTCCATTTCTTTCGTGCATTTTGCTTTGGGGTTAATTATTTTCGCACGTAAAAGAACCAGCATGGTGTGCTTGAATAATTTTTGATTGTGCTGTTCAAAGGAACAGGGAAGCTCAAATTGGTTGCTATTCGTATACACAAATTTAAAAGAATATTAAGTACATTTTGTTCGAAGCATTGCGTTTCAAAACGTTCCTCAAAACACTTGATTATTTTTTTCAATAATACCATGTTCCCACCAACGTGATTTAGCTGAAGTGATTTATAAATAACGACAGGCGTTCCCACCGAACTTTTAAGCGTTTAAGTGTGACATTTGAAATTAGTTGGCAAACTTTCAATATCGTACATATAAAAGTGCAAAAGAAAAATGACTTGCAACAATTTAAAATGAGTTCAAATGCTTTGGATATAATTTATTTCTACCAGAAATTATTAATTTTAATTTTTTGACAGTTTGTTTTTGTGTGGACATCTAAAGTCGATAACAGGTTGGTTTGATTTTATTTGTGTCTGTTTGATTCTATTTTGTGTGGATTTGTGCGTAATTAAAATTAAACAGGTACCTATAAATCACGTAATTAGTGATCACGAAAATGTATGGTTGGTGGGAACATGGTATAACTCTACAAAATGTGTAGTCGGAATGACTAAACCACCATTAATTGTTGCCTCATATCCTCATATTGACGATCGACTCATTTTGATCAGGTGCAGAAAACTTTAATATGGCATGAGAAATATATCCCGAATAATAATGTGTAGCCATGTTTTGCATAATTGGAACTGTCTCTGATTCTGATAAATCCTCCACATCGTCAAACTCGCAAGCATTGGAATCTTCATTGAATTCGGTTTCGCCATGATAGACAATATCAACACCACCTATGTAATATATATATTAAGTACGTAGGTAATCAAAAGGAGTAAATGTTTTTGATGGATACAGAAACCAAGACACATATTAAGACAAAAACTACGACGCAAACATTCTTACTTTGCAATACCGGAACTAGCTTCAATGCTAGTGCTTCATCTTGATATAGGTAGGTACTACATCTGTAAACATATAACTACCATCCGGATCCTAGAACTCTATAATATAACTCTATTCAATTTGTAAGTTGTATCTATCTGTATGTCTCAGTAAACATACTTTTAACATCTGCAATATTTAAAAGAACTGATGAATCTGATATTTTACATGAAGTTATATTAGGAGCAACTATATATTATATAAACTCATCTGTTTTAAATTTTTGTGTAGGCGAAATGCAGAAGGATTTCTTTCATATGAAGCTCTGTTTCTAACGACTGATATACCTAGTATTCTCCAGACAATCAGGGGATTGTTCTTGTAGATCATGTAAATCAGTGATCTATATGGATCATTGGCGTAAAATAAAAAACGCCTACTGTATGCGAAAAGAATCTATCCGATCTTCATTTCATATTCCCTCTTTCCATATTGTTATCCTCATAAAAAACCGCATCAGTTTTGTTATGCCTACCTACTTGCAATATGCGAAAAGAACCCGATTTAGTTTTCCTTTGCATAACTTCCACTCCACAGCCACAATCATGAGTACGCACACAGTTGAGAATAAAGATAACAAAAGTAAATGTTCTTTCTCTTTCATTTGCATGTTGTCAATGAGAGAAATAAGAAAAAAATAAGGGGGTAGTTTGTCATGAAATAAACATGGGATTATTTTGGGAAATTAATTTTCCTTATGAAACGAACCTAGAAATGATGGTATATGCATACACTAAGTTAGTTCAAATTTCCGCCGCGTTGAAGGTCCGTATGTCGCTTCAAAATGAGCGGTGTCCACTTCTATTTGTAGTTATTCAATGCATATAGGTAGGTATGATCTGTATCCTTTTTTTGCGGCTGTTTTATTGCCTATACTACTTGCATTATACCTATATTGCACACTCTCCACCCATTGGGCATCCTGCATTTTTGCTTAAAGAATAGCAGCAACTAATAGAAAAACACACACGAGATAGCAAATTGTACTTACACTACAGACGCAGGCACCATTTCATACACACAGCCAATCTTATCTTCCCACAACAACAGGAATCGTTTTGCTTAATGTTTCGCTAAATCCTCCGTTTCATTCTCTCTCCTTTCGAAGGATTAAAGAAAAAAATCTCGGTCAGTGAAGTACTCATTTACGGAACACCGCACACGATCTTTTGCATTGAATACTTACTCACACGTCACACCCCCAAACGTCTACAAAAAGCAATCACAACACGATCCTCACCACCGATGTTCAATAAACACACATTTGTCCTACATTTTGTTTTCATGGTCAGGTCATACCTCATAGGATCTGCGAAAAATGTCGGAAAAAAGGCCAACCCTTTGATTGTGATGCACAGAATTGAAATTCGGTTTCCCTACTTTGTATTAGAAAAGTGCTTTTGAACTTTAAGTAACAATAGTATGGTCAGTCGAACACTTTTAGGCTTCCCTTAAATTGCAAATAAAAAGTGTCCAGTAGAGCGGATTTTCTTTTAATTGATAGTATCGATTAGAGATAAAGCATAGATTAGAAATGTGTAATTTCATCGTTTGTAGTTAAACAGTTTTTGAGTTATCGGGGTGCTTAAATAGGCTTAAAAACCGAATTTATCGAAAACTAGCTGTACTCCCACGGCGCTCTTTTTGATTACTGTCCCATTGTGTTGAACACCATTTACAAAAATTCAAGGCTTCATAAATGTCCAGATACCTATAGTAATTTAATTATTTTGTTACCTATATGGCAAGTGCCATATCCCGATTTCTATCCCGATTATTTTTTGCAAATGGCTTTGTTAACGAAAGAACCAAATTACATCTTAAGGTTTTTTCCACTGCGCCACCTCTCGCGAACGTCTTACAAACATCCGAGAGTAAAACTGTCATGAAAGAGCCGTTTGGACTCGGCGTAAAGCTCTAGATCCCTTCCATTCGTTCCAAAAATTGAAAACCCACACAAAACGAATGGTTGTGAGAAGCTAGGCCTTGGGTCCCACAGACCTGTCGCGCCAAAATATTTATTTATTTATTTTTAATCCAAGGTTTTCTATTTGTATTGTTTTTGATTGCACTTTGTTTCCATTAGGGCCCAAAACTATACTATCTTTCAAGTTGGAATCAACCATGCGCATTCACAAAGTTTCATTGAAATCGGTTGAGCGGCTCTGAAGATCGACCACAGCGCCACCTGTTGATTCTCACGCACTTAGCAGTAAAGTGTTTCTATCACAGAAGATCAACAAACTGTGATTTTGAAAATATTTTTTTTCTATATTTGAAGTGTCACTACTCGATTTCTATCCAGTTTATTTATTTTTTTTCAAAGTGCGTTTCCCCATGAAAAATGTAATGTGTGCCTACAACGCCACCTGTTGAGAATTTTCCAACTTTTCTTTTCTTCTAAACCATCGCTGATGTAAGACAAACAAAACAAAACAAAGATCATTCAAATCGGTTGAGCCGTTCTCGAGTTTTAAGCATCCGAACAAACCAAGATCCATTTTTATATATATAGATTATTAGAAAATTACTATTTTATGTTTTACAATATTTATAATGAATAAATTGGATTACTGTGATATATTTTTCGTTTTGATTTTTTTGCGTTAAGAAATTTTTTAATCTTCAAAAGATACCAATGGCCCGTACTATTGGTTATGCCCGATTCAGATATAGGTATCTAGTCCACCTACGTTCTAAACCTCACCCCTCAGAGAGGCACTATGAGATCCGGTCGCTCGCGCTCATAGTAGTGTGACATTCGTTCCTCTAATTTTTTTCATTTTTGTGATGACTACGACTGAGTTACCTTAACAAGTAGTTTACGCTTCTGTAGTGTTAATCGCGTTTGGTAGGTAGCTTTTCAGCGATTGCAAATACTAATACCGTCATTACATGCGGTTTTTCCTTATGGCGCTAAGTCGGACGATCTATGGCGCTCAAGGTTTGTCACGTGCAGAGTACGGTTTATCTCATTATTGCAGTGAACATTAATACGAGTACGAAGTTTGCGAGCGAAGTTTGTTACTTCGTTACTCACGGTAGCAATTCAGATCTCTGTGAATATCACTATTCCTTATATACCATTGAGCATTTTTCTTAACGTGTGGCTTCCACTTAAGTTTTGCGGTAGGGTCATTCCTAGATATTTCGCCTGGTTTGCGTATGGTATTTGTACCGAGTAAATGAAAACAGGTAAGGTGTTTATTCTTTTTACGTGAAATTGACATGCGTCGACTTGGTCTCGTTAAGGGCAATTCGCCAGGTTTTTGTCCACACGCATACTTTGTCAAGAGCCCGTTGGAGTTTTCCCGTTAATGGTTCGACTGACTCATCCATTGCGAGGATAGCCGTATCTGCGAACGTAGCTACGATGTTCCCTTCATCTTGTGGTATATCTCATGTGTAGAGCAGGTATAAAATTTGGCCGAGAACGCGATTTGTTTGAATTCCGAAAATTCAGTCTCAAGGTAGGATTTCAGTATGTTTTATAGTTTTTTCGGTATGATTGGCCTTAGCTTATACCTTAGGCCTTCGTGGCATACCTTGTCGAAGGCTTGCGATACGTCGAAAAAAGCGCTACAGCAAATCTTTTTGCATTCTAGAGCTTTTTCAATTTATCGTTATTCGATACACCTGATCGATTGTGGAATGTTTATCAAGCGTCTTTCTTCAATTACTGGTTGTAATCGTTTTAGCAGATGTTTCCCATAAACCTTAGATATTATCGGCAGTAGCGAAAGGGGTCTATATGATTTCTTATCATTTGTATTTTTCCCTGGTTTCGGAACCATAATGACTTCGGCTGTTTTTCATTGTCTTGGAACATATGAAAGTCTCAGCGAAGCATTTATAATGTAGAGCAGCTTAACTAGTGCTCTTTTCGGTAGCTCCTTCAAAACTTCGCCAGCGATTAGATCGTATCCTGGAGCTTTTTTTTGTATTTTTCAACTTTCTTATTATCATTCAAAGCTCGGACAGAGATACGGCTTTATAGTTGTCGGATCCCGTATAAGAATTCGGTTCTTCGTTGTTGCTGCTTGTGTCATTGTTTGGTTGGATTAGGACCTACCTTGACATGCTGGAGGCATGGCTCAGCTAAGCTCCTCGGATAATGGGGTGGTTCTTTGTCCTTTAAAACCAAACACAACAACCAAAGATCACTTACTTCATGTCAAGGATTTATCGAAAAAAAATCTTATCTATTCAGAAGCTATCGATTTTTTTTTACTTTTAATTTTTGGAGAAATGCTTTACGCACCGTAAGGAAATATCCATATTTCCCCGTGTGCCGGACTCTCCTAGGGGATTTAAACCCTTGGCGTACCGGCTAAAACTCCAAAAGTGTTTCGCCGATCTCCCCCCTCGGGACTACTTGCGCATTACTTCGAGGGGGGGGTCCGTGTCTAAGTAGCGGGCTCGGTCATTTCCTCAGCTACCTCCTCTTGTTTTTTAATTTTCAGGATTTGGGTCAGATACGTGCTTATTTGCATCCACTGAGCTTCGTTGTCCAGCATCTTCTGGATGATGTTGTCCTGGCTGATTTCGCCGACGTTTCCACTTAGTTCTTGGCGGAGGGATTCCCATCTGATGCACTCGAAGACGGTGTGGTAGACGTCGTCTGAAAGCGAATCTCCGTATTGACAGAAGGGGCTTCTCACTTTTCCTATCTTGTGGTGGAAGGCGTTGAAGTATCCGTGTCCGGTGAGGAACTGGGTAAGGTAATAGTTCAATTCACCGTGTTTCCGGTTACTCCATACGTTTACTAGCAGATGGTCCACCTACGTTTGCCATCAACCTGGACAGAGATGCTGTCACTTTTGATGCGCGTTCTGCGGCCGTCCGTATCTGTTCCCAGAAGCTCAGCTTCGTGTCGATTCTAATTCCCAGGTATTTTACTGCACTTTTACTCGTTATAACCTCGGTGTCGATGTGGAAGTCGATTATCGTGGGGATTCGTTTTCTCGTTAGGAGCACTACTTCGGTTTTTTCAGTAGCCAGGAAATTGTCCTTCGCATGACCTGATTTAGCTTCCTCTGTGCGCTTTCGGTGTCTCTTGCTGTAATCACTGCAGCTACAACATCTGCGTATCCGACTAGGAACGAATCTTCCGGCATCTCCATGCGAAGGATATGATATCTTTTCTTCTTAATCCTTCCGTTGTCTGGTAGATTAGTTCCCGGTCTCTCAAGTAGTTTTTTAACATCTGCGAGAGATACTCTGGGATTTCGAATTTTATTTCGAGTGCTCTTAGCATATCAATCCACCTGGCAGAGTTAAATGCATTCCGGACGTCCAGAGTTACCAGTAGCACAATTTTTCGGGTTTTTGACGACTTGTGCATAATTTCGCTCCATGTTGCCTGTTAGCTTTTGGGTATATTCCTCTTTGTACTTGGGATCAAGAATTTGTTGCACTTTATCATTATCTTCCGGTTTCTTATTGTTGTAACCACATGTTGGGGAATTTCTAGTCCTTTTGTCTCGTTTCTTTTCGAGAGGACTAGAAGGTGGTCTCTTAGTTGTATTTGCTTGAGATTTTTCCGCTTGCGGTCCGTCTTTTGAAGGTTCTACAGTCTTAGACGAGGAGGCTTTTATTTCCTTCTTGTGAGTCCATTCCATTTTGTCTAGTGACTCCTCTATCTTTTCAAGTCCGATCCTGAAGTCCTTGCTTATATTTTTCTATTTCCTTGCTAACGATGAGAACTGCGCTTATAAGATTCGCAACTGATGGTATGTCGCTTAGGTGCACTTGTTCCCTCCCTATGTATGTCAATGACACGCCATGACAATATTAGCAGCTGGTATTTGAAATGCTGTCCCTATTTCAAAAGGATTATTGTACTAATTAAGACATCCTGAAAGAAAACTTTCGATCATATACATCCCCATAAAATTTAACTCGAATCAATGCATTACGTTATAAATTCATTTATTTAACTATAAATATTTTCCACTGATAGGTGCATCATTATGCAATTAGCTTTGGTTTAATTAATGTAATTCATATACATAGCCTTTAATTTAGCAATTACTCAATATTTTATGAATTGTTATCTTTACGATTAAGCAGGTACTTAGATCTCTTATATCAGGGAAGCAAAAAAAAATATTACACGCCGCTGCCCAATCTTATATGGGTTCTTATTGAATAACAAAAAAAACTACTAAGGATCTCTACAAAAGTGATAAGAATAAATAACACTTACTTTTTTCAGTGTTTTTTTCCTTATTCTGCTTTCTCGTTGAAGTTGTGATCACAAGCTCCTTACACGATCCAATCACTACACGTTCTCACTTTTAGGAAACAAACAAGACTTTAGAATATGTTGACTTATAAATTCATGTCGAAACTCAGTGCAATATTACCTGTGATATTTATTCTTTTTTTGTCTATGATCCTTTTACCTTTTTTATATTTTAGTATATATGTTTTCTCTATTACGTGCAATATTTTCCTTTTAGACTTAATTTACACTTTGTACCTTTACTGAATTACTAAATCTTTGTAACAAATAGAAAAAAAATCCAATTATGTTAATCTAGAAACTAAAACAAAAAATGTGGGTGTGGGACTGCACTTGCATCCGCTGATGATGAATCACTGAGGGTTCGTACTTTCGGCTAACTCTCATGTGCTGGCACTTGCAGAGCGTCGCAGATCTTTCCGGCTACCTGTTGCGTAGCGTATGAGGTTTATTGTCCGATGATCGGTGATAAGCCCAATGAATATGTCAGATGGCAAATTTCTTAGGGTCTGTCTCTCGTGTGGATCGGTGCGGATAATGGTGGGATCAGGTGGTTGAAGTGTTGAAATTACTTTTGGGGGCCGGGGAACATCGCATGTAAACCCGTTGATGCTTCCAAGGGCGCTCTCTTTTCGATGGGAGCGTGATGAAGTGGGAATATGTGGGAGATGGTGGTAAAGCGGCCGTTCGGTTTCTCACAGGAGAAACGATTGATAAACTTTGCCGTAAATTCTGCTGCTTTGCTTGCTCACTAATTGTGGTAGCGATAGCCAGCAATCTTAATTCGGAGCATTAAGCGGTGAATTATTTTAAAAATGTAGTTATTTTGATGACGTATCACCTTTTACGTTTTATTTTTGACTTTAATTAATTTTTACTTAGACAATTTTATGATATCGAAATCAAATATTAGAAAATAATTAGCCGACTTAATATTACTTTAGACCACACGTCTGTCTTCCACAAATGCCTCCCAAAAAAGAACAAGAAGCGTTCCGAATCAACCTGCTTACGCTCTCCCATCGCATATCATCGGGGAGCGTGTTCCATTTACTTCCTGTTGGGAATTGAGGAATAATAGTTCAGTGGAACAGAGTTACAGGGATGTTTTTTGCCAAGTGTGTGTTCACGCTTGCTTAAGGCGCATACAAAGTTGTAGTGGTTTAAAAAAATATATTTTTAATTTTAATGGGCAACTTCCGTAACAAACCTGCTTTGTTGTCTGACACAAGAGACGAAAACAAAAAGGAAAACGAGAAGTGGCCTCTATTGTCTTATATCCTTTGCGTGATAAGTTCCAATTAGTTTACCCGTGAGGTCTTCTATCTCATAAAGACATTTACCTAATTGTCTACGGATTCGGCATTTGAGAAATTTGTGATAGAATTTAGCATTTTGGCCGTCAGGGAATGAGCTTTGCGCAAAATTTCGCCTGAAAACTTCTTGTTCTACCTTAAACTGTATATCCCTAGCCCTAAGGTTATAAGTTTTCTCACCTTTTTCGTGCGCTATTAAGAGGTTTTGCTTTATCCGATCTCGAATGAGTTGCATTCTGTCAGGCTTAGAAGTAACCTCTATATCTCCTTCGTTTAAACATTGTAAATTAGACATAATTGCATATTTAAATCCATTAAGTATCATCTGCTGACCAAACATGGTAAAATAAGGAGAAGAGTTTATTGCCGAGTGATGGTCATTCCTCAGTGTCGCTGCTATCAGGGAAATATGTTTGTCCCACTCTGAATGTTTGTTTTTTATCAAAGTTCGCAACTTCGCCAAAATTTCTCTAGTGGCCCTTTCGGATGCATTTTCTTGAGGGGAATAAAGTCCAGTTCCGACGTGCTTTATATTGTACGTCTGTAGTAGTTTTGCGAACTCCTTGGAGACAAACTGTTTCCCATTATCGCTATGCAGGTATTGGGGAACACCAAATTGATGGAAAACGTCGGACTCCAAGTATTTAATAACATTCACAGATGTCGCTTTTTTTAAAGGGTTTTAGAAAAATATACTTTGAAAAGTGGTCGATTGCTATGAACAGAGATGAATTCCCAATCTTGGTGCGAGGGTATGGCCCAAGAAAATCAATGTATAAGCGCTGCATGATCCGGTCAGTTACAATTTGTTTGCCCATTTTTGGGCAAAGACTACTATTGACTGCCTTAATACCCTTACAGAGTTCGCACGCACTTACATATGTTTTGATTTCCTTGACCATTCCCGGCCAAAAATATTTTTGACGGACTCTAGCTAAAGTTTTGGCCACACCACCGTGTAATCCCGTCACATCGTGTGCTTTTTTAATCGCTGTGATTGTTAGCTCTTGGGGTAACCATAACCGCCATAGCTGATCCTCTTCATCCTCTATTCCCTTTCGATAACGAATCGCTTCTTATTGGAAATGTCTGTTTTAAGCTTTAGGTAACCTTCTGACGAAAAATGTATCGATTTAAGATCAATATCAGAATTATCTATGCAATTCTCGGAAACTATTTCATCCATGTTTGCCCAAAATAGAGTATCTGGCACGATGTTCAGTGATCCCTTGCGATGCTCTATGCCAAAATCGTACCCTTGAAGCTTAAGACTCCATTGCGCGAGGCGGGTCGGAATTTTTTGACACACAAAATCGCTGCCAAACACTCTAGCTCAGACACGGAATAATTTTGCTGAGCTTTATTCAGCTTCTGGGAAACATAGGCTATTTCAATCATTTCAATCCTTATTCAACAGGTACAGGACTCCGCCGACTCCGGTGCTAGAAGCATCGCACTGGACTATAAAGGGTTTCGAAAAATCCGGTTGCGCAAGCACTGGAGCGGATTTCAGTACCGATTTCATCGTCTAATATTCAGAAGCTATCGATTTTTTTTTACTTTTAATTTTTGGAGAAATGCTTTACGCACCGTAAGGAAATATCCATATTTCCCCGTGTGCCGGACTCTCCTAGGGGATTTAAACCCTTGGCGTACCGGCTAAAACTCCAAAAGTGTTTCGCCGATCTCCCCCCTCGGGACTACTTGCGCATTACTTCGAGGGGGGGGTCCGTGTCTAAGTAGCGGGCTCGGTCATTTCCTCAGCTACCTCCTCTTGTTTTTTAATTTTCAGGATTTGGGTCAGATACGTGCTTATTTGCATCCACTGAGCTTCGTTGTCCAGCATCTTCTGGATGATGTTGTCCTGGCTGATTTCGCCGACGTTTCCACTTAGTTCTTGGCGGAGGGATTCCCATCTGATGCACTCGAAGACGGTGTGGTAGACGTCGTCTGAAAGCGAATCTCCGTATTGACAGAAGGGGCTTCTCACTTTTCCTATCTTGTGGTGGAAGGCGTTGAAGTATCCGTGTCCGGTGAGGAACTGGGTAAGGTAATAGTTCAATTCACCGTGTTTCCGGTTACTCCATACGTTTACTAGCAGATGGTCCACCTACGTTTGCCATCAACCTGGACAGAGATGCTGTCACTTTTGATGCGCGTTCTGCGGCCGTCCGTATCTGTTCCCAGAAGCTCAGCTTCGTGTCGATTCTAATTCCCAGGTATTTTACTGCACTTTTACTCGTTATAACCTCGGTGTCGATGTGGAAGTCGATTATCGTGGGGATTCGTTTTCTCGTTAGGAGCACTACTTCGGTTTTTTCAGTAGCCAGGAAATTGTCCTTCGCATGACCTGATTTAGCTTCCTCTGTGCGCTTTCGGTGTCTCTTGCTGTAATCACTGCAGCTACAACATCTGCGTATCCGACTAGGAACGAATCTTCCGGCATCTCCATGCGAAGGATATGATATCTTTTCTTCTTAATCCTTCCGTTGTCTGGTAGATTAGTTCCCGGTCTCTCAAGTAGTTTTTTAACATCTGCGAGAGATACTCTGGGATTTCGAATTTTATTTCGAGTGCTCTTAGCATATCAATCCACCTGGCAGAGTTAAATGCATTCCGGACGTCCAGAGTTACCAGTAGCACAATTTTTCGGGTTTTTGACGACTTGTGCATAATTTCGCTCCATGTTGCCTGTTAGCTTTTGGGTATATTCCTCTTTGTACTTGGGATCAAGAATTTGTTGCACTTTATCATTATCTTCCGGTTTCTTATTGTTGTAACCACATGTTGGGGAATTTCTAGTCCTTTTGTCTCGTTTCTTTTCGAGAGGACTAGAAGGTGGTCTCTTAGTTGTATTTGCTTGAGATTTTTCCGCTTGCGGTCCGTCTTTTGAAGGTTCTACAGTCTTAGACGAGGAGGCTTTTATTTCCTTCTTGTGAGTCCATTCCATTTTGTCTAGTGACTCCTCTATCTTTTCAAGTCCGATCCTGAAGTCCTTGCTTATATTTTTCTATTTCCTTGCTAACGATGAGAACTGCGCTTATAAGATTCGCAACTGATGGTATGTCGCTTAGGTGCACTTGTTCCCTCCCTATGTATGTCAATGACACGCCATGACAATATTAGCAGCTGGTATTTGAAATGCTGTCCCTATTTCAAAAGGATTATTGTACTAATTAAGACATCCTGAAAGAAAACTTTCGATCATATACATCCCCATAAAATTTAACTCGAATCAATGCATTACGTTATAAATTCATTTATTTAACTATAAATATTTTCCACTGATAGGTGCATCATTATGCAATTAGCTTTGGTTTAATTAATGTAATTCATATACATAGCCTTTAATTTAGCAATTACTCAATATTTTATGAATTGTTATCTTTACGATTAAGCAGGTACTTAGATCTCTTATATCAGGGAAGCAAAAAAAAATATTACACGCCGCTGCCCAATCTTATATGGGTTCTTATTGAATAACAAAAAAAACTACTAAGGATCTCTACAAAAGTGATAAGAATAAATAACACTTACTTTTTTCAGTGTTTTTTTCCTTATTCTGCTTTCTCGTTGAAGTTGTGATCACAAGCTCCTTACACGATCCAATCACTACACGTTCTCACTTTTAGGAAACAAACAAGACTTTAGAATATGTTGACTTATAAATTCATGTCGAAACTCAGTGCAATATTACCTGTGATATTTATTCTTTTTTTGTCTATGATCCTTTTACCTTTTTTATATTTTAGTATATATGTTTTCTCTATTACGTGCAATATTTTCCTTTTAGACTTAATTTACACTTTGTACCTTTACTGAATTACTAAATCTTTGTAACAAATAGAAAAAAAATCCAATTATGTTAATCTAGAAACTAAAACAAAAAATGTGGGTGTGGGACTGCACTTGCATCCGCTGATGATGAATCACTGAGGGTTCGTACTTTCGGCTAACTCTCATGTGCTGGCACTTGCAGAGCGTCGCAGATCTTTCCGGCTACCTGTTGCGTAGCGTATGAGGTTTATTGTCCGATGATCGGTGATAAGCCCAATGAATATGTCAGATGGCAAATTTCTTAGGGTCTGTCTCTCGTGTGGATCGGTGCGGATAATGGTGGGATCAGGTGGTTGAAGTGTTGAAATTACTTTTGGGGGCCGGGGAACATCGCATGTAAACCCGTTGATGCTTCCAAGGGCGCTCTCTTTTCGATGGGAGCGTGATGAAGTGGGAATATGTGGGAGATGGTGGTAAAGCGGCCGTTCGGTTTCTCACAGGAGAAACGATTGATAAACTTTGCCGTAAATTCTGCTGCTTTGCTTGCTCACTAATTGTGGTAGCGATAGCCAGCAATCTTAATTCGGAGCATTAAGCGGTGAATTATTTTAAAAATGTAGTTATTTTGATGACGTATCACCTTTTACGTTTTATTTTTGACTTTAATTAATTTTTACTTAGACAATTTTATGATATCGAAATCAAATATTAGAAAATAATTAGCCGACTTAATATTACTTTAGACCACACGTCTGTCTTCCACAAATGCCTCCCAAAAAAGAACAAGAAGCGTTCCGAATCAACCTGCTTACGCTCTCCCATCGCATATCATCGGGGAGCGTGTTCCATTTACTTCCTGTTGGGAATTGAGGAATAATAGTTCAGTGGAACAGAGTTACAGGGATGTTTTTTGCCAAGTGTGTGTTCACGCTTGCTTAAGGCGCATACAAAGTTGTAGTGGTTTAAAAAAATATATTTTTAATTTTAATGGGCAACTTCCGTAACAAACCTGCTTTGTTGTCTGACACAAGAGACGAAAACAAAAAGGAAAACGAGAAGTGGCCTCTATTGTCTTATATCCTTTGCGTGATAAGTTCCAATTAGTTTACCCGTGAGGTCTTCTATCTCATAAAGACATTTACCTAATTGTCTACGGATTCGGCATTTGAGAAATTTGTGATAGAATTTAGCATTTTGGCCGTCAGGGAATGAGCTTTGCGCAAAATTTCGCCTGAAAACTTCTTGTTCTACCTTAAACTGTATATCCCTAGCCCTAAGGTTATAAGTTTTCTCACCTTTTTCGTGCGCTATTAAGAGGTTTTGCTTTATCCGATCTCGAATGAGTTGCATTCTGTCAGGCTTAGAAGTAACCTCTATATCTCCTTCGTTTAAACATTGTAAATTAGACATAATTGCATATTTAAATCCATTAAGTATCATCTGCTGACCAAACATGGTAAAATAAGGAGAAGAGTTTATTGCCGAGTGATGGTCATTCCTCAGTGTCGCTGCTATCAGGGAAATATGTTTGTCCCACTCTGAATGTTTGTTTTTTATCAAAGTTCGCAACTTCGCCAAAATTTCTCTAGTGGCCCTTTCGGATGCATTTTCTTGAGGGGAATAAAGTCCAGTTCCGACGTGCTTTATATTGTACGTCTGTAGTAGTTTTGCGAACTCCTTGGAGACAAACTGTTTCCCATTATCGCTATGCAGGTATTGGGGAACACCAAATTGATGGAAAACGTCGGACTCCAAGTATTTAATAACATTCACAGATGTCGCTTTTTTTAAAGGGTTTTAGAAAAATATACTTTGAAAAGTGGTCGATTGCTATGAACAGAGATGAATTCCCAATCTTGGTGCGAGGGTATGGCCCAAGAAAATCAATGTATAAGCGCTGCATGATCCGGTCAGTTACAATTTGTTTGCCCATTTTTGGGCAAAGACTACTATTGACTGCCTTAATACCCTTACAGAGTTCGCACGCACTTACATATGTTTTGATTTCCTTGACCATTCCCGGCCAAAAATATTTTTGACGGACTCTAGCTAAAGTTTTGGCCACACCACCGTGTAATCCCGTCACATCGTGTGCTTTTTTAATCGCTGTGATTGTTAGCTCTTGGGGTAACCATAACCGCCATAGCTGATCCTCTTCATCCTCTATTCCCTTTCGATAACGAATCGCTTCTTATTGGAAATGTCTGTTTTAAGCTTTAGGTAACCTTCTGACGAAAAATGTATCGATTTAAGATCAATATCAGAATTATCTATGCAATTCTCGGAAACTATTTCATCCATGTTTGCCCAAAATAGAGTATCTGGCACGATGTTCAGTGATCCCTTGCGATGCTCTATGCCAAAATCGTACCCTTGAAGCTTAAGACTCCATTGCGCGAGGCGGGTCGGAATTTTTTGACACACAAAATCGCTGCCAAACACTCTAGCTCAGACACGGAATAATTTTGCTGAGCTTTATTCAGCTTCTGGGAAACATAGGCTATTTCAATCATTTCAATCCTTATTCAACAGGTACAGGACTCCGCCGACTCCGGTGCTAGAAGCATCGCACTGGACTATAAAGGGTTTCGAAAAATCCGGTTGCGCAAGCACTGGAGCGGATTTCAGTACCGATTTCATCGTCTAAATAAATGAAAACGTTCTCACGGAATCGAGCTGGTATGACCCGATGCATAAGACGACTCATTCTCTGTGGGGCGTTGCATAACCCGAATGGCATAACTGTAAATTGATACAGTGGCAAATCAAGTGGGATTTGCCAGAAGGCATCCTTGAGATCAATCCCCGATAAGCATCCTTCTTCGTCACACTGTTGAGCTTACGTGCATCTAAGCAAAGCCTGACTTTGCCTGGTTTTTGAACTAAGACAACCGGAGATGATCATGGGCTATTACTTTCCTCAATCACACCAGCGGAAAGCATTCTGTCCAATTCTTTGTATGCTTCAACTTGACGAGGTGGAGAGAGAGGAAAGTGTTTTGACTTAATTGGAACAGCATCGTCTGTATCAATAAAGTGCATCTTTTTATCGGTCCGTCCCAAACATAACTTTGAAAACGATGGAAAACATGAAATGACCTTTTCGAGTTCATACCGCTGAGTCGGAGTTAAATCATGAAGATTAAGGTCAGACGTTTGGTGTTCCAATACGGAAAGTTCCGATACAATTTGTGGAGCAACGTTGAAAACCTTCCAAAAGCTAATTCCCAAATAAGCTTCTTGTGGAAGAGTCGGAACTATATAAAAGTCAATATTATGGGTTTCGTTATTAAAAAAAACAGGTAGAGTACAGTCTTGCCAAGAACACATATAGAAGCTCCACAATCAAGCAAGGCATAGACGTTTTCAGGGCCTATTTTTACTTTAACAAACGGTCTTAAATCTGTACTGTCATTGATAAATGTAGATTCTACCATACGTTTGTAAGTCTTCCTACTTTGGTATCTTTCTCTGCACTTAATAATTTTACTAGATGCTTTCGGTTGACTGGCGTTAAAGATTCTGGTTTTAGCCATTTCATAATCTAGTTTTCTTTGATGTAACGAAAGACGAGGTTTTTCTGTCTGGGTGATAGCATTAGCAAATCGTATTAAAGGCTTCGCTATAATAACTGGGTTTGCCTGTTCCGGCTGAGTACTATTGGTCATTTCAGGAAAGGTATTGACATCAGATTGAGTCCCCGGTGGCCATCTCGCTCCTTGTTTTGTTTACCGGATGATTTTTGCAATTAGGTGTGATAACATTTTTCTCACTACATTGATAACAAAACAAATTCCTTTGTTCTGACGTGCAATCGTAAAACGAGTGTCCTACTTCCTCGCAGTTCCAACACTTGAGGCGTGATGTGTCGAAAGAAGCTTTTGCTGCATTTCGATTGGTTGAAAATGCTGCAACCTCTGCATTATTGGAGCACTCTTCCCCTTCGAAAACAATCATTTCATGAGAATCAATTTCATTAACATGTTTCTTAAAGTATGGCTGTCTGTGCGCATTTTGATGTTGCAGGAACTTTTCAGCTCGACGAGCAACATCTCTCAAATGCTCCAAGGAAGTAATTTGATACGGAAACAAAAGTGCACCTACACTTTCTTTGGCATTCTTCTTAATAAGGTCTATAATCTTAAGGTCACTCATTGGTTCGCGAAGTCTTTCGTTCATAGTCGTTAGGTCAGTAAAGAATTCGTCGAAGGACTCTTTGAATCCCTGACGTCTTCCTAACATCCTAATAATTTTATTCTGATCGTCTTCTAGCTTCCCGAACTCTTTGATGATAGCATATTTTAGTTGACCATAAGAAGCATTGGGATTCTTTTTTGAAAAAAGCCAGAACCAAGCATCTGCTTTTCATGTAAGCAAAACATGAAAGTTCGCTAGAAGATGGTCCCAAGTGCACTGAGACCTTTCCCTCAAAGTTTCTACCTTGAACAGAAAATCGTTGATATTGTCATTACCATCAAACAGAATTTTCCATTTCTCAATTTTACAAAAAGAATTGGCTGAAACAGCGTTAGAGTTCGAGATCTGACTTATATGGGAAGGACGATTGTTCGTGGAAAAGGAACCATTCAAAAATCGATCAAATTCTCTAGGAAAATTTGGATTTGCTTGGGTGCGATTCTGTTCTTCATTAGTCCGTGAAGGATTTGCATTGAGATTAAAGTTTTCAAACCGTTCAATCATAGTGTCACGAATTGATTTTAGTTCGGAAAGGTAAACGCGTTGATTTGCTTCAAAAATCCTTTGAAAGGCAGACGCAATTGATTCAACATCATGACCAGCATTTGAATTTTGAATTAAAGGTGTTTGAACGCTGTTCGAATTTAAAGACCCGATAATCCTTGGAGATGGTTCCTCTATCCTTTGATTGGCTAATTGTGCCCTTTCAAAATATTCCCTATTGGTTGAAGGCTGATCCTCTTCATTAATGTTTGGGGCTGGATTGTGTTCCAAGTCTGGGTTAACAATTGGCTGAATCTGATTTACGGTAACTGCGCTTCTTTCCGACTGAATAGCTCTTCCATTAACTGGTAGTGTATCTACGTGTTTAAGAGATTAACTACGTGACGTATTACTAAAATTTGAACTATTTCCTGGAGGTGTTCTGGTAACTTTTGGTCTAGACTCAATTCGATGTGAGTTATTATTACTCTGTTGTGAGTTCCTAGACTGATTTGGGTTTAACCGGCGCGAAGTTCTGGGCCGTGTACGGTTCACACTGGATTTGGATTCCATTGTGAAATATGATATGAAATGAATAATACACGAAATAACTAACTAAAAACTCTACTGAACTCTCTTAATTGATTTAATTAAAAATAAAAAAAAATTTAAAGAAACTATCAATATTAACTGGGGTTGACATGTTCGCACATTTTCTTTCTATCTATCTCATAAGCGCTTCCACATCACACAGCTTCTTTTATTTGTTGTTTTATTTTATCTTTAACGTAGCTACAGTGGATAGATTATTGACGCTATCCCTGGACTATACTTTTTAAGATTTTAACTTAAAGATAATTTTTCCCAACGAGTTCTGATTAATACACAGTCGCAAATTAAGAAAAATTAAAAGTTCTGAAACTAAAATGACTTACTGCATATGTAAATCAAAATTCGTTGCCGCAAAGTCGAGCTCTCAAACACCCTATCAATCGCAACGCAAAAAAAAATATTAAGACATTTTTTATTGGGACTTATTGATGTGTGTTCGAAACTGAAGATATTATATCAACTTTGAATAAGTAAGCTTTAAAAAAAAACGTTTGATTTAAATACATACTGTTGCAACGCGAAACACTTAGTAAAATACCTATGTCTTCCGGGACTTAGAGTAGTATGATGTAAATTTAATCAATTTTCTTGTAAAAACAAGGCCAATACGTTCGGGCGCCATATCTTTGTTGCTGCTTGTGTCATTGTTTGGTTGGATTAGGACCTACCTTGACATGCTGGAGGCATGGCTCAGCTAAGCTCCTCGGATAATGGGGTGGTTCTTTGTCCTTTAAAACCAAACACAACAACCAAAGATCACTTACTTCATGTCAAGGATTTATCGAAAAAAAATCTTATCTATTCAGAAGCTATCGATGAGAACTGCGCTTATAAGATTCGCAACTGATGGTATGTCGCTTAGGTGCACTTGTTCCCTCCCTATGTATGTCAATGACAGGCCATGACAACATTAGCACCTGGTATTTGAAATGCTGTCCCTATATCAAAAGGATTATTGTACTAATTAAGACATCCTGAAAGAAAACTTCCGACCATATACATTCCCATAAAATTTAACTCGAATCAATGCATTACGTTATAAATTCATTTATTTAACTATAAATATTTTCCACTGATAGGTGCATCATTATGCAATTAGCTTTTGTTTAATTAATGTAATTCATATACATTGCCTTTAATTTAGCAATTACTCAATATTTTATGAATTGTTATCTTTACGATTAAGTAGGTATTTAGATCTCTTATATCAGGGAAGCACAAAAAAATATTACACGCCGCTTCCCAATCTTATATGGGTTCTTATTGAATAACAAAAAAAAGAAACTACTAAGGATCTCTACAAAAGTGATAAGAATAAATAACACTTACTTTTTTTCAGTCGTCAGTGTGTTGTATATATATATATTGAATGATTTCCTTATTCTGCTTTCTCGTTGAAGTTGTGATCACAAGCTCCTTCTTACACGATCCAATCACTACACGTTCTCACTTTTAGGGAATTACTAAATCTTTGTAACAAATAGAAAAAATAAAAGCAATTATGTTAATTTAGAAACTAAAACAAAAATGAAGCAAACCAGTAGACTATGTGGGTGTGGGACTGCACTTGCATCCGCTGATGATGAATCACTGAGGGTTCGTACTTTCGGCTAACTCTCATGTGCTGGCACTTGCAGAGCGTCGCAGATCTTTTCGGCTACCTGCTGCGTAGCGTATGAGGTTTATTGTCCGATGATCGGTGATAAGCCCAATGAATATGTCTGATGGCAAATTTCGTAGGGTCTGTCTCTCGTGTGGATCGGTGCGGATAATGGTGGGATCAGGTGGTTGAAGTGTTGAAATTACTTTTGGGGGCCGGGGAACATCGCATGTAAACCCGTTGATGCTTCCAAGGGCGCTCTCTTTTCGATGGGAGCGTGATGAAGTGGGAATATGTGGGAGATGGTGGTAAAGCGGCCGTTCGGTTTCTCACAGGAGAAACGATTGATAAACTTTGCCGTAAATTCTGCTGCTTTGCTTGCTCACTAATTGTGGTAGCGATAGCCAGCAATCTTAATTCGGAGCATTAAGCGGTGAATTATTTTAAAAATGTAGTTATCTTTGATGACGTATCACCTTTTACGTTTTATTTTTGACTTTAATTAATTTTTACTTAGACAATTTTATGATATCGAAATCAAATATTAGAAAATAATTAGCCGACTTAATATAACTTTAGACCACACGTCTGTCTTCCACAAAAAGGACAAGAAGCGTTCCGAATCAACCTGCTTACGCTCTCCCATCGCATATCATCGGGGAGCGTGTTCCATTTACTTCCTGTTGGGAATTGAGGAATATAGATGTTCAGTGGAACAGAGTTACAGGGATGTTTTTTGCCAAGTGTGTGTTCACGCTTGCTTAAGCCGCATACAAAGTTGTAGTGGTTTTAAAAAAAATATTTTTAATTTTAATGGGCAACCTCCGTAACATCGTTTAAAGGTCGTCCATCGAACGACCTGAATGTTTCTTTTAGACGCTTAGCCAATAAATCCGCTTTCTCTTTGTCTCCTTTTGCCCATTCGCCGTTAGCTTTTCTTATTGGTGGCGAGTTCATTTTTGGTTTCCTTATGGACTTCAAGGCTTTCCAAAGTGAGTAGTTTAAGCTCTTTTCAGCAGTCAAGCCAAGCCAAGTTTCGAGATTTCTTAGATCCTGTAGCTCATTTTTAAGTTTTATGCAAAGATGGTTGTTGCCATCTCTTACGCGCTCTCCTCTTTTATCGTATGAGGTCTTCTATTTCAGGCATGTTTTTTACTTTATTGTTCCTGTAGCTGTCTTCCGGAAAGAAGTGTTTTTTCTTCCACGAGACTGTCAACTTCATCTTTTATTTTAATCGGTGTATTTAGTGGCACATTAATCTGGCCGGTCCTACATTTTTTGCTATACTTCCCCATTTTCAGGGTGACTTGCTGAGTGGTCTGAGCATAGATCGTAACATTCTTCGACTTCCGTCAAAGTTTTTTTATCAGTTGGCTTTACCGTCAAATAAAGAGTCCACACCACGCTTCATACTGGCTTTGTACAGTAGTCCGCCTTTCGTTGAGATGCATCTTGAACCCCAAAAAATGTGTTTCGTATTAAAGTCCCCACCTATAATAAAATTAGACCCAGATGAGTCAAAGAGGTGGTCAAGGTCGTCGTCTGTCAGTCTATATCCCGGGGGGAAGTAACAAGATCTGATAAGATAGTCTCTAAATGGTTTACTTTTACGGAGACTGAACTTATTTGCATAGAATCGAGTTCTATTTTTATGTCTGTTGAGTGCTTAATACAATCTTTGATGTAAAAAGAGGATCAGCCTCTGTCATTTTCCGAAGGTGGATAAGCGTGATAATCTCTGTAACCTTTTATTTTGGGTCCATGTCCCTTTTTTAAGTGAGTTTTTAATATAGGCGCAGTGGCTTACTGGTGTGTTGGACTACTAAGCAAGGGGTCCCCGGTTCGAATCCCGAATGAATCAAATTTTAAATCTCTTTACGTCTGACAAACATCCGAGAGTAAAACTTTCATGAAAGAGCTTCTCAATTAGCGTTTGGACTCGGCGTAAAACTGTAGATTCCTTTCATTCGTCTCAAAATTTTAAAACTCACACAGACCTGTTGCGCCAAAATATTTATTTATTTTATTTCTGATATCAAGCATAGGTATATAGGTATATTAGGTTAGACTGAGTAGGGTGTGAGTTCGTCACAAGGCACCATAATGGGCCCATCGCCATCCATATAAGGAATGATAGGAAGCATTGTCCAAAACTATGACGGAGTTGGGCTCCACGTCAGCGTGCATGTCCTCATAAGCATAAAAGTCCTTCATCGACGAAACCTGTAGCTACTATTTTAACTAGAAAATTTAAATTCGAAGATGTATTCATACCACGCATCCCAATGATTCTATCTGATATTCCATTTGAATTTAAATGACTTCAGTTTCCTGTTCGCCTTGCATTTGCGGTTACTATTAATGAATTGCGCAAGGACAAACGTTAAAAATTTGGGAGTTAATTTAGTAGTCCGTTTTCTCACATGGGCAGTTATATGTAGCTTGTTCGCGTGTTCGCAAACTATCGGTTTTGTATATTTACACCGAAAACTAAAATATTGTGTACCACAAAGCATTACAATAAAAACTATTTATCACTGATTTAAATAAATTTGACTTTAATTTTTTTTATATTTCTGTTTTGCACTACGAAGTGTGCAGGGGGTCCGCTAGTCTATACATAGCCGTTTTCTATGTTCGCGGTTGGCGTGAAAACTACTGCACAGATTTCGATGACACTTTTTTTGAAAGGTTAGTTAAGATTCTGAGACGGACATAGGCTATTCCTTTTATTAACATGCTTATTTTTTCACAGCGTTTTTAACCAAAATGTGTTTTTTTTTTCTGACTTTAATGCCTTTAGCTCGCCATTACTCAATTAATTCTTAATCAATGCAAACAAAACAAAAAATTAAGAAAGCCAACACTTCAATAATTATTTTAAGCCATCAATCTTTTGTGTCATCTAGAAGCTGAGCTACAACCCAAAATCTAACATGAAAAAACTAAATTTATTTCCTCAAATCGAAAATTATCAGCAACCGTTGTTCTTGGTCGTTGTTCTGCTTTGGGGTGGTGGGTGGCGCACATCGCACCAGCACACACATTGCAACAAAAACTGCGTCGTCAAGTTTTCTCCGAAGTGAAACAAAAGAGAAGTAGGCGAGGTCGATCTTCTTAACCACTCAACCGATTTCAATGAAATTTTGTGGGTGGGTATGGTTGGTTGTAACTTGCTGGATAGGATAGTTTTGGACCCGATAGGTGGCGCTTTAGTCGATCGTCTTAACCACTCAACCAATTTCAATGAAATTTTGTTGGTTTGTATGGTTGTTGGAGAAATTTTTCGAATTTTTTCAACTGAATTCTCAGAGTGAATCCTTATATGGGCACGCTGGAGGAACTGAAGAAGCTAGGTTTTACACAGACACTAGACTACTGCATCAGTTGATGATATTGAAACAAAATGTAGGTATACAAAAACTCTCGAAAAAGAAATAGAAAACTTTAGAGAGAAGTTTCACATCTGGGGTGTGGTCACAAGTACACTATTTTTTTTTGTGTAGACTTTTTAGTAGGAATTCAAATTATGTTTTTATTGTCTTTGTTTTTGCTTGATATTGCTTTCAAAAACGTCCAAGGGAAGGAACATACATATTTATAAAAAAAAACTGTTCGATGCAGTTCGGATGAAAATACGTTTTGTCTTAAAAGTAACAGGCGGGTGAAGCAAGGCGTGCACGGGTCACCTAGTATATTATAAACTAGCTGACCCGTGCTCGCCTTGCTTCACCCGCCGTTTTTTTATAAATATGTTACCTGCAAAGACAATAAAAACATAATTTTTATTCCTACTAAAAAGTCTACACAAAAAAGATTTATCCAAAGTTCTTTATTTGTTCTCTCTTACCCACCTAATATGTTGACATTGACACACGAACTCCACCCCAGCCCATTTTCAAACTTTTCCTAATGAACAGCACCCGAAAACGTGTTCAACCTGAATGTATGCGCTGAAAAGAGACCCATTGAAGTGCAAAACGTATGATCACGTTAGAGCGCGCACATAATAATCACACGCACACTACTGCAACGATACTCACTGCTGCAGGACTACTGAGAGTGGTGTACGATTATATCGCAGTGTCGACCAAGGTGCATAAACCTTGACGACGAGTGGGTAGTTCCGGTACGTGAACAAGAACACCCAAGTCGATCGTCGATTTCTTCTCGTTTAGTTCTCGTTTCGAATTGCGAAGACTCCTTACCACTGGTGGGGGGCAGTCTTGGCTTGATAAATAAACTCGATGATTCAATTATCGAAATGGTAATGGCTTTTCTTTATTCAATTAAATTCTTATATACTAACATAAATGCTTACCTAAATAGAATGAACAATTAAAATTATTGGGCAATAGTGCTGACATCGCACGAAGGAAACAATTAGTGGAAAAGGTAAATGAAATGGGAGCAAAAAAGCGTTGTCAGCAAAAACATGAGGTAGTGAATTTAAATTTAGATTTTTTAGATTTTTAGATTTATTATTCATCTTGCTAGGTACAATATATAGAGTGTGATAAGAACAATTCAAAAAAATTATTAATAAGTATAACAATAGTATAAGCGATTAACATTATATACAATTGAGGAACAATTTATGAAATATAATAATAGTAATACTTAACATAATGCAAAAAGGAAAAAAATAATGAGGCGTTCTTCAAAACAAAAATAAACCATATTGTAAGACCCAACAAAATTAGGTTAAGACACTCTTTAGCTAAGCTTAAGCAAGAGCTAGTGGCGAGTGTCCCTTCAAAAATATTCGTATTCATTCGTAGATATGACTGATTGTATGGGTGAAGACAAAAGAAAAAAAAAAAAAAATAAAGAAAGAAAAGAAAGTTAAATTGTTTTAGAATTAAAATATAGGGTTAACTGACTGAAGATATTATGTGTTCAATTTGTGTATGATCATGATTGAAAAGCCATGATTTTATTTTGTGTAGAAAAGTTGACAAATTCCTTAGACTTCTGATAGAGAAAGGTAATTTATTAAAAATTGAAGGAGCTACTACGGCGAAGAATCTTTTGTAGTGGATTTTATTATACGCTGGGATATTGACCAAATTGACGAAATTTACACGTAAATTATGCAGAGAGTTTCTTCTAACTGCCAGATAGCCACTCCTAATAAAAAATACTTTTAGAACTTTAAAATAGTAGAGATGCCTTAGTGGAAGAACTTTTAGTTCCTGGAACAGAATAAAACTTTTGTGATAGCGATTTTTCTTACAAATAATACGCACAATATGCTTTTGCAAAACAAGAAGTAGATTGATCTTGTTCAAATAATTTTTATTTTTTTTTTGTTGGAGGTTGCTACTATCCGATGGAGCACTCAGACACAACTACTGGTCCATTGTACTGCCAAAACAGACACCTTACATTGCTGTACTTAGTTTGCCCGTCTTTCGAAGAAAGATGAGAGGGAGCTTCAGTGATGAAGAGCTTAGATGTTCGGCACTCACCACGTCAGCCCCAAGGATCCGCCACCTGATGCGAGCAAAGGCAGGACAACTACAGAGGAAGTGTTCCGCTGTATCGTCATCCTCTCCACAAGCAGGGCAGATGGTGGTGTCGCTCAAGCCCAACACATTTAAGTGTTTGGCAAAAGCTTGGTGGCCCGAAAGGACACCCACAAGCAGTCTGCAGTCGATTCTCCTGAGAGACAGAAGGAAAGATGCTGACCTTTTGCAGATGTCCGGTCGCAGTCGTTTGGTCTGTCTGCATCTAGCACAGTCACGCCACCGACACCCGTGTTCACGAGAAACCCAAGTATCAATGGATGACCTTACCGCAGATGCTGGCAGACCCAACGCAGGTTCAGGCCCTGAGAGAGCTTCTTCGGAACCCAGCCTGGCAAGCTCATCAGCGATCTCGTTTCCCTGGATACCAGTGTGACCTGGGACCCAGACAAGTTTCACTGTGTTTAGCCTATCGACCAAGTTTAGAGAAAGCTTGAGTTCAAGCACTAACTTGGACGAGGTAAGAGGGTTGAGCAGCGCTTTTAGTGCAGCTTGGCTATCACTGCAAACGCAAATGCTTCTAGCTCTCCACCTGTTTGTCACAATATAGTGCATAGCCATAAGGATAGCGAAAATCTCCGCTTGGAAGACAGACGCATGGTTCCCTAAGGGGTAGTGTAGTCTAACGCTCTCGCTTTCCACGAAGACTCCCGAACCTGACCCCTGTCCGTTTCTGGAGCCATCCGTGAAAACACGATGGCATTCTTTCCCTGGCTCAGAGTCTGGCCGAAGCCATTCCGTTGCCTGAGGAAAGTAGACGTGATAGTTTTGTCGCAGTAGGATTTCTGGTGTCATTGCGTCAGACGGCATATCCATAAGACAGGGGTCAAAGGATAATTCTCGCACAAGTTCATCAAAATTCCAATGCGCGTGGTACCAAAAGCCGCCTCTTTTTAATCGAGAGATGGATTTCAGCGTACACCCCATGATAAAAATATCAAGGGGGGGAGGTTCATCATAGCATCTAGAGCAGAGCCCGGAGTACTGGGGAAAGCCCCTGTGCAGCCGAGACAAACCGTTCTTTGAAGTTTGGCAAAAGAGGCAGTAACACGTTTCCGCGAAAGCCTGTTCCACCATACAACCGATGCATACGAGAGGAGAGGTCTTACCATTGCCGTATAGATCCAAAGGACCCTTTTAGGAGATAAGCCCCATGTCTTGCCAAAAGCACCTTTGCACTGCCAGAAAGTCTGTCCACTTTCTGGCAGTGCAAAGGTGCTTTTGGCAAGACATGGGGCTTTATCAGTTTTTGCTTCGACATGCTTGGACCAAAGAAGTTTTCTATCGAGGATTATTCCCAAATATTGGACTTCATCAGAGATCGGAATAGTGACACCTTTAAGCGCAAGTTGAGTCAGACCAGTGACTTTCCTCCTTCTCGTGAAGAGAACAACCGTAGTTTTAAGAGGATTCACTGAAAGCCCATTTCTTGTGCACCAATCATCGATCAATCCCAAGGATCTCTGCGCCAGAGAGCAGACATTCCTTAGGTCTGAACCGACAGACAGGACGGCGACATCGTCCGCGTAGGCTTGTGTGTAGGTTTCAGGAAGATTGAGAACCGTTAGCAGAGAGTCTACTACCATACACCATAAAAGGGAAGACAGAACACCACCTTGAGAGCATCCCCTGTTTACCCCTGTCATGACGCACTTTCCACAATCCGCCTCGGCAATCAACGTCCTGTGCATTAGCATTGCTTCAATCCACAACACCAATGTCTCATCTACACCATGATGTCTGGCTGCGTTGCACATGCTATCAAAGGTCGCATTGTCAAAAGCACCCTCGATATCGACGAAAATACCCAACGCGTACTCCTTCCGATCAAGAGCACTTTCAATCCTACCAACAAGGTTCTGAAGCGCAGTTTCACAGGATTTTCCGCGCTGATAGGCATGTTGCATCTCAGAAAGAGGATGCGATCGAAGAGCAACCTTGCGCACGCGCAGCTCAACCAGTCTTTCCAAACTTTTCAGCAGGAAGGAAGACAGACTTATGGGTCTGAAACTCTTGGCGAGAGTGTAGTCAGTCTTACCAATTTTTGGTATAAACACGACTTTAACAATACGCCAAGGAGAAGGTATGTAAGCCAAGGCTAAGCTTGAGGTGAAAATTCTTTTCAGCGTCGGCATCAGCTGACTACAACCTTGTTTCAGCATGGCTGGATAAATTCCATCCGGACCAGGTGACTTAAAACTCTCAAACGATGCAATTGCATATTTGATAGCGTCATCAGTCACCACTCTGGAAGCAATATACCAGTTACGCCGCGTGATGTTAGTTGATTCAGATGTGGCCACCGTTGCCGGTACCACAGAAGAACACGTAGTGACCTATTTTCTCGGGAAGTGAGTCTCCAGCAGGAGACTAAAAGTCTCCGCCTTTGTCTCAGTGAAGGTACCATCAGATTTTTGGAGCGATTCCAGTTTACTTGGTCTGTCCCTTTTGAGAACTTTAACAAGTCTACTGGTTGCACTTAGTGATTCGACCTCCTCACAAAATTTCCTATAAGAGTCACTTTTCGATTTACGAATTAGTCTCTTAAATTCTTTTTGTTTCGATTGATATAGATTCCAGTCCTCTTCTAAGTTGGTTTTTAGAGACCGATTTAGGAGTTTCCTGGTTTCTTTTCGAATACGCTGCAGTTCGGTATTCCACCAGGGTACCGGTTTTCTACAGGAGTTTTTTGTAACTGGACACGCTTGCTCAAAACAGCGGATAAGAACGCTGCTCAGATCCTGAGCAGATCTCTCCATCCCCTGGACTGATCTTAGTTTAAGTGGAACTTTAACAGAATTGCCAAGTTCCTCCCTAAAACGTGCCCAATTCGTTTTCCTCGGATTTCTCCTCTCTTGCGAAGGTGAAACTTCACAGTAGATTTGAAATTCGATGTATCTGTGGTCTGACAGAGTGTTGTCTGTTGATACCCTCCAATTGACGATAGTCTTGGAGTGCCTATTGGACAGAGTAACATCGATTACTTGCTGTCTCCTGGCTGTAACAAATGTAGGTCGACAACCTACATTGTTAATGGTGATGTCAGACGATAAGATGAAGTCCAGAAGACGATCTCCTCTTATCTCCCCAAACAGTGTTTTGGGCATTAGCATCGCAGCACAAGATAAGACCCATCTTTTTGGACTCACAGTACTCTATGAGCTCAACAACTGCCTTTGGTGGGGGAGGAATTAGAGAGTCATAGGGAAAGTAAGCCGATGCAACAACAAAGGTTTCCCAGTTGCCGTTTGCATGATAAGTAATAGTTGCAGCAACCAAATCTTGGCAACAAAACCGATTGATAGTAACTGCCGTAAGAGATTTCGATACAACAAGACATGTCCTAGGTCTCTCGGACAGCTTATCGTAAAGAACGTTATAAGAACCGCTCAACTCACCAAGACCACAGATGCGATTTTTCCACACCCATGGTTCCTGGATGGATGTTATGCGATAGATACTTTTTCAGTGTGGTAGTGTGATCGGACCAGTTCAACTTACTGTCAAGTGTTATTCCAAGGTATTTGAAGGACTGGACAAAATTCACCTTAAAACAATGGGCCGAGCAGGGTTCATTGGAAAGGAATGTGTAACTATCATTAAAATTGAAAACGAATTTTTGACAAACAGGGGAATGGTAAAATATATCACAATCAACTAAAGTAGGCCAATCTGAGAGACTAAAGTACATTAGTTTTGTTTTATTGCTCAACACCATTTTATGAACCAGCGGCTTAGAATATCCAGGTCTGAGTTGATATCCGAAATTAAGTTGAGCAGCGAACTGCAACCATAGGAGAAGGCCATGTCATCAGCAAAAGCTGTTATTGGACCCTTAAAATTCTGATTAAATATAGAATTGATAAAAATTAAGAAAAGCAATGGACCAAGTACCGAACCTTGCGGAACACCAAATATTATGTTGTGTAATTCACCAAGGCAACCTTTTATTTCAACTGCCTGCTTTCTATCATTTAGATATGAAGCAAACCAGTTATGTATAAAACCACGCATACCTGCATTATATAATTTTCTCAAAAGGATTTTGTGATCAACTAAACCAAAGCTTTTTGGTTAAGTCGATGAAAAGCCCAGCTGTAAACAAATTACTGTTAATGTTTTCATATAACTCGGTACAAAATTCCTGCAACGCATCTTGTGTTGACCTACCAGCACGAAATCCATATTGGGATTCATTAAAGAAATTATTTATATTTAAGAATGTTAAGATTCTCCTTTTCATCGCCTTCTCAAACATTTTCGAGCAAACAGATAACAAGGATATCGGTCTGTAATTGTTCAGATCACAAGGGTTAAGCTTTTTGTGGAGAGGAATGACTTCAGCAATCTTAAGCGCGCTTGGGAAAATTCCACCGTATACGCTTTTATTAAAAACATGTGCAAGCACATCGACAATGTTGTAAGCAATTTTTTTGAAAATTATGTTAGAGCAACCATCGGAGGTAACGGAGTTTGAATTTTTTAGGGATCTAACGATGCTAAGTAATTCACCAGACGAAATAGGATCAAAAAAAAAACTTTTACTTAACACAATGTCATTGACTAAGCCACCAGCATGAAAAGAGTCATTGTTTTGCCCAAAAACTTCAGTAGATACATTTTCAGATATAGAAATGAAAAAGTCATTAAAACGATTTGCTATTTCAGTAGTATCAGTAATCCTAATATTATCTTCTTCAATTACTAACGGCTTATCAGATTGGAAATTACGTTATTGTTAACTATACACCATTCACCTTTAACATTACCTTTATTTTTGTCTAGTTCGGATAAATAATAGTTTTCTTTACATATATTTATTTCTTTAGATAAGTTTTTGCATATTTTTTTGTACTCAGCTTTAAGTTGAATGTTATTTGGGTATTTTTTACATTTTTGACTTAGCTTGTTTTTTTCATTTACTTTACCCAAAAGATAACCAGTCAAATTATATTATTGGGTGTGTGCTGATAGATGTAGGTCAAGAAAAGGTAAACAATTGGAAAATTATGCTTATAACTATATGTGCGGGTAATGACCGCCTGGGAAATAAACATTCTCCCCGCCTTGAACTACAGTTCAAATGTGAACAGTGAAGGGTTCTTCGTGTAGAGTCCGAGGAGCTGGTACTGGAGGATTTTTTGGTAGACATCTGTGGCAGCATATCCTTGTGAATATGAAGTACCCGAGGATTATTATGATGCAGATGATGGAGCAATAGCTAACGATAAACTGATGGGTGTCTGTAGTTTTTACTTGAACCAGTGTTTCTTCAAGTTGCTGCTTGGTAATAGCCCTCTGGAGTAGTTCTATTCCATCTGAGATCCCTTGGCCATTCATTGAATAGTGGGCTACTGACACTGAATTTGGGGAAACATCAATTGCATCTGATATGTTACTTGTGGGAGTGAATGAAGCTCGTGAGGTGCTTATGAAAACCTTGTGTCCCTGGATAGTAAACAGGTCCTGCCTTAGAACACAGCCCGCGGGTATTGTCAAGATGCCAGAGCCCTTTAATTGGAATTGAGTGAGATTCCCTTGACAAACGACCTTTATCAGTACTTGACCTTGAAGCGAGTATACCCACTGATTTGATTGATGTAGTTGTTTCCAGAACTGCTCATCTGTAAAGTATTGAAGCTGACAAGACGACTGATCGAGGACGTGATTCATGAGATTGAACTCGCATAGGCTATTTGATCCCCTTTGATGAAGCGGATGTCTTTGGTGGCACATAATGTCGTTTAATTAACTAAGCTCTACTTTGCTAAGTGGATAATACTGGGTTCTGTGCAGGTTTATTATCATGTAGTCGGAAGATGGTCGTATTGCCACAAATGAGGTGTTTATCATCACAGGAACTGGGATAATCTTGTATATCTCGTACTCTTCAGTTGTCACAAGCGGAATTGTCAATCGGAAGATAATGTGAGATCCCACGACTCGTTTCTTTGCAGACATTAGTTTGTACAGCAATGCCATGTTATTGTGAGTTTCTGGAATACGAAGTGTGAGTGGTAGATGAGCCTTGATTGCTGTTATCTCCTGTTGCAACTGGTTAGGGTGAATTAAGGCCGCATTTATTTTCCCGTGATGAACATCCGTTACCATATCCAACAGTAGGGATTGTATTTTTTGAAGATTGGTGATACTAAAGAATAGTTGAACACACTGGGATAGCATCAGTTGTGAAAGTTGCATTTGATAACCTTGATTATTTGTGTTGTTAATTTGATCGATGATGGTGTTGATTTCTGTTTCCAGTGATTGAAATTGTCTTTCCATCCTTCCCTCGTCAATGCGGATGATGTTTGCCGTTGAATTTATTAACGATGTTTGGTTTTTTATCAGTTGTAGTTAGTGATCCTCGTTCTCGTGAACCGATGATATGACGTGTGACATGTGCTGGGCATAGTCAGTAAATGCCAGACATTTTGTAACTGCTCTTACAAATAATAAAGCCCATTTTGCACGATTTTACTATGCTACCGCACCGCACCTCGTCTCTTCAATTCCCTTCCATATTAAATATTAGTAAACAATTTTAAAAATTTCCGTCCTACATTCGACACTTGTTCAATGAACAACTGATTGTAGTATCTATTTTATACTCCCTTTTATTATATAATGTGTAATGTTAAACATTGAATTTGTATAAAATTTTATGACCGGCCAGAATTTCTGTTTTGTGGTTGCTAATAACGCTTGGGGTCCGCAATGAAGATGTTCCTTGTGTATTGAAGTCATCAGCATCTTTGTGTGTGGATGTGAGTAAGGCAACAGCAACGGATGTTTGGCTTCGTATGGAATGGTTGAAGCTTCAAGACGCCCTCCGACCCGATGGCTCCTTCTTCATCGATAAATGGTGTCATACTGGAGATCGGGCTATTCCTTGGTGTTTCAGAAAATCGCTGAAGGTGTTCTATGTCCTTTTTGAACTCTTCCATTTGCATGTTTTTGACAACTAAGATGAGGGCCTTGTGTAGTTCGGTGGGCTTAAGAGCGCCAGATTTCTAAATTAATTCCCTTTTTGTTGCGGCCTTTAAGTTATGACAAAAGCGTTGGACATATGCAATAACTCGCTGTAATCGTCTAAAGTTGTTATGGTGGTCAATGTCATAGATGAAACTTGTGGTTTGGGTGACAGCGGACAAAACTTGCACTGTAATTTTTCTTTCAAGTTCGCATTCTGCCTCCTTTATATATGGTGGAGGCCAGAAGGATTCCTTGCCATGCAGGAAGAGAGGTTCATAAAACCATAGCCTGCATGTTGCTAATTTATCGGGTATTCCACAAGATAATATGTCAGCCGGGTTGTCACTAGAGCGAACGTGGCGCCAGTTTGCAATGTTAGTCAGTCTCTGGATGGAGGAGATTCTATTGGCTACGAATGTGTGGAATGATGACGAAGTTGCGTTAATCCATCCCAGTACAATCTCTTCACATGTACTTCTGGCATTCTTCTAAGTGCAAATCCTTGGTAGCTCGATGTGCCAGTTTTGCCGCAAGCGTTGCCGCACATAGTTCTAGTCTTGGTATTGTGAGAGTTTTTAGTGGTGCTACTCTGGACTTAGCGCAGAGCAGCCGGACAGTTATAATTTTGTCCTTGTTGACCGCTCGTAAGTATATTGCAGCCCCATATGCCTTTTCGGAAGCATCTGCAAATGCATGAAGTTGGATGGTTTGAGGAATTCTGTGTGAGAAGACATGTCGGTCAACCTTGATCTCCTGCCAGTTTTTCAGGTTTTCTCGAAGCTCTTCCACTCAGCTTGAAATCCTTCAGGAAGGGGAGTGTCCCAGTCAAAACCACTTGTCCACAGTTTTTGCATGAAGATCTTGGCCGTAATTATCACTGGTCCTAAAAATCCAAGTGGATCAAATAGCTGTGCAATATCAGACAGCGCCGTCCGCTTGCTCACCTGTCGATTTTCGCTGAGTTTAATGTTTATGACGAACTGGTCTGTACTTGGGACCCATCCCTGGCCCAGAGTTTTGATGTGGTTGGTGTTGTCAATGTCGAGATCTAAATGAAGCGCAACATCATTAGCCGATATGTTTTTTAGCAGGTTTTCGTTGTTTGCACACCATTTTCTCAGGGTGAATCCTGCCGTCTGCAATAACTCGTTTAATTGCCCTTGCATGTTAATAGCCGTGGCTAAGTTGTCCGATCCAGTCATAACATCATCAACAAAAATGGTTTTTCAAAACTTCTGCGCCCAGCGGAAATCGTCTTGCTCCTTCGAAAGCCAGCCTTTGTAGGCATTTGGTGGCTAAATACGGTGCTGATGTTGTGCCGTATGTGACTGTATTGAGTTGGTAAGTTTGAAGTTCGTCCGATGGATCATCTCTCCATAAGATCAGTTGAAATTGTCGATCGTCTTGGTCAACCAGTATCTGTCGATACATTTTTTCTATGTCTGCCGTAAACACATATCTATGGAGGCGAAATTGACGGAGTGTGGTGAATAGTTCCCTTTGAATAGTAGGACCGGTTGTTAAAACATCGTTAAGGGACACATTGGTTGACGTTTTTGCGGAGGCATCGAAGACTACTCGCAGCTTTGTCGTCGTACTATCGGGCTTAAGTACACAATGATGAGGGAGAAAGTAGCGCGGTCCCTGAATTTTGCTAACATCGATTTTCTGCATGTGGCCTTGTCGGTTGTACTCGGCCATGAACTGACTGTATTGCCTTTTAAGTTCGCCATTTTTTGCCAATCTCTTTTCTAGTTCTGTGAACCTTTGAAGTGCAATGCCGTGTGAGGTTCCCAATTCATTTTTGTTTGAAGGGGAGCCGAACCAAAAATCGTCCCTCTGGGAGCCTAGTGGTGGTTTTTGCAAAGTGGGTCTCGCATTTTCTTTCTTCGATTGTGTGACATTCGTTTGCCTCTTGAATTTCTTCCACCTTCCAGAACCTTTCGATGTCTTGCCTTATTTCATCCTCGATTGAGATCCCGCAAACTGCCGTGGATGATATGATGTGCCTCCTACCTTGCCCGAGTTACATACTCTACGATTGCAACAACCAAAACAGCTTACAAATCAGCCATCACATCATTGTTGTCAACGATGAGTCTAATACGCATCACGAATAGAGTGCATGCTCGTTATCAGCATAACATCAACATCCAAAACAACGCCAACCATCCATCAAGGCCAACTAGTTATCATGGGACAGCATAACAGAATCCATATCGCACAACTTCTGCTATGAGCCAACAACAATCATAGTACATAATCCCAAATGCATAACAACAACACCATAATATCGATAACTGGCTACCTGCTGTAGCTAACAGAATAGCATAGCTGACGATAGAAGAAGCCAACAGGGAAGCAGTCAGTGTGATTCGGAGGTTTACTGGATAAGCACCAAAAATAAGAAATCTATTGTATGGAATTCATATACATTGAAAATTGTGAATATTAATAAAAAATAAAAAAAAATAAATAAAAAAAAAACAAAGACAATAAAAGAACTAATAAAATATAAGAAGTGTGTTGGTTTTAAAATTTACAACTAGTTCACTGGCTGTGAACATAACTCCCGCAACTATTCAGCCAAGATGCGTGTTTTGGAGTACGGAGAAACCTTCTCCGATATTAAGTTGCCCTACTGTCAAGAGTTGATGATATAGCTCTGCTCCAATTAATACATCGATCGGCCCAGGTTCGCCGAAGTGTGGGTCTGATAATTTGAAGTCACTGGGGATATTCCAATAAGCAGTGTTGATCCTCTGAGTTGGTTGATTGGGCGTTATTTGTCGTAACACAAATGCTTCTAGATTGACGGAGAAGTTTGACGTTCTGGAGTTCAGAATAAAATTGACTCGTTTGTTTGCTTGTTTGGTTCCTTCTCCTATTCCAAGAATCCTCATTGTTTCTGCAAATTCTGGAATCTTTAGCCTTCTTGCTAGCTTCTCGGTGACCCGGAATCTAGCAGTGCTCGGCATTGCAAGGTATTGCCGTCGTGGTCCTCCAGGCTGATAATCACCGTGCTGAGAAAGACATATCCCTTGCTCTTAGGGGCGACTGCTGTCGCTGATGTGATTGGCACCACTGCTGCTGAGGTTGTTGGCTCCTCATTTTCAGTGCGTTGGTTTTGCTGACGGGTTTCTCTCTCTGTGGTGTTCGCTGAACCCCTGGTCATGTGCAAAAGAGTGTTGTGCCTCCCGGAGCATTTGAGGCAGTTTCGAGCTGAACAAGCTGAGGCCATGTGCCCTGGACTGAGGCAGTTTATGCAGAACTTAAATCTTCTGACTGCTGATAGACGACATTCTGGGGTGAGTCGCAAGAACTGTGGGCATGCGTAGATGTTGTGATTGCCATTGTTGCAGCAAACACAGACTGATTTGGTTGGGTTCCCTGCTGCCACTGATGTAAGAGAGCGTGCTGCTGGTTTTCGGCCGTGTTCTTCTGTGCCACGACCCTTATTTCCGAGCGTCTCTAAGGATTGGAATCGGATCTCCAAGAACTTGAGAAACTCAGTGAGGGATGGCAGTGCTCTTGGCTGTTTCAGCGATTGTTCGTAGAGTGCGTGCGTTGCCCGGTCCAGTTTTTTCATCAACAGATGGACGATGAGCGGGTCCCACGTGTTAGTGTCCACTCCAATGTTTTTGAGACCTTGTAAGCACTCGTTTGTCGTATCATGGAGTGCCTTAATGCTGCTCGCCGACTCCGTCGTACTAGTGGGCTGTTGAAGTAGCCGATTGAAGGAGGCCGTCGACAGCATTCTGATATTGTTGTATCTGTCTTGCAGCATTTGCCATGCGGAGGTGTAGCTGTCTTCTGTAAGCGGCAGATGACGAATGAGTTTTTCTGCTTCATCCGTCAGGTTTGTTTTCAGGTACCACATTTTCTGGCACTTGGGCATTGGTTGTTTGTTTGTGTGAAGAGGTCGTAGAATTGTCTCCAAAGCAGGTAGTCTCCATTGAATTTCGGGATCGCGATTTTGGGTAGACTGACTTGACTGCTTCCTTCTGAACCTCTGAGTATTGCGGATTGTTGCGGCATGTTACAATCTTCGATTTCTGCCGCGCACCTTACTAGCATTCTTTGGACCTGATCTTCCATTTCAATGTACTTGGAAGAGTCCTCGCTAGATGAAGGAGAACTGCTTGTCTCCACATGGATCGCCTCAATTTGAGCCCAATATTTATTGACATTTGTACGGCTGAGTTCCCAAAAATGCTTGGAGCCAACTGGTGTGGTCTCTTCATTATCCAAGATGCGTTGCAGTGTATCCATCAAACATCGCTGACGCTGTCTCAACTGGGCTACCTCGACGCCGTTGTTAGCTTGGTCGCCCTGGGTAGCCTGGGTTTGGAGGGGTGTTGATGTGTCATCGGTCTCCAATTCGTCGGGCTTGATCTGCCCCTGCAGACGCTCAATTCTGAAGGTGAATAGCGTCTTGTGCTCTTCATATGCCGTTCTTATGGCATCAAAATACCCCTTTTTAAAATAGGGATGATCCTTGATTCTTGAAATTGGCGATGATTCGCTCTATTTCGGATTCCGTTTCTTGTTGGATTGTTGCCAGGTGTTCCATGGCTCCGAATTCAATCCCGCGACTCGAGACGACTGCCGAAGAACTTGGTCCAAATAAAACGAGAGGAAAACGAGGAAAGACGTCGAACAGTGATCACCAGATCACGTCGGGGTCACCAAAATGTACGATTATATCGCAGTGTCGACCAAGGTGCATAAACCTTGACGACGAGTGGGTAGTTCCGGTACGTGAACAAGAACACCCAAGTCGATATGGCGATCGTCGATTTCTTCTCGTTTAGCTCTCGTTTCGAATTGCGAAGACTCCTTACCACTGGTGGGGGGCAGTCTTGGCTTGATAAATAAACTCGATGATTCAATTATCGAAATGGTAATGGCTTTTCATTATTCAATTAAATTCTTATATACTAACATAAATGCTTACCTTAATAGAATGAACAATTAAAATTATTGGGCAATAGTGCTGACATCGCACGAAGGAAACAATTAGTGGAAAAGGTAAATGAAATGGGAGCAAAAAAGCGTTGTCAGCAAAAATATGAGGTAGTGAATTTAAATTATATTATTGGGTGTGTGCTGATAGATGTAGGTCAAGAAAAGGTAAACAATTGGAAAATTATGCTTATAACTATATGTGCGGGTAATGACCGCCTGGGAAGTAAACAAGTGGTATCCACTGAAAGAAAATTGTGGGCGATGTTTTGAATTATTGTATTGAACATTGCTCAGCTTCAGGACAACTCAGGGGGAGGGGGATGTTTTATATCTTAAATGATTCAGGAGAAAATTTACTAAATTCCCCAATTTTTTTATTTTTCAATCCGATAAGCCATTACTGAGCTAGGTCTGTATAAACAGAATCTTCCTTAAATATATCCGGATTTTAGACTATTTCGTAAAATCCTAAAAGCCCGACCCAAAACATATGCAATCACTATCCCAAGTTTCATCAAAATCCGTCCACAAGTTTCTGCGTGATGCGCGGTCAGGCATTTTTTATTCTACAGTTTTATTATATGTAGAGAAGAAGAGATGTGAATGTTTGTATGTTTGTTCCCAAATAACTCAAAAACAACTGAATGTATTGAGATGGGATTTTTTTTATTTATTCGGACTATAACTGAGATTTTAATAGGCTATATTTGGTGGCAATACCATCCCGGGAATACCATCGTGGGAAGTTTTTCAAGTCTTTTAGTATGTTCTTTTCTTCTCCATACATTATGAGAGTAGCGTGACTTTGGAAAATTATCTTTAATCATCTTGCAGTTACATTCATAGATCTAGGTAAATCGGAAAAAGCTTAAAACTGTATTTAGCCAATACTTCACCGTCCGTGAGTTCGAGTATTTTACATCCTTTGGTGTCACATGTCTCATCTTTGGATTGGCGATGTGTGTTCAGAAGTGTAGTGTTCCCGAAGTGAAGTCGTTTTGAGAAAGTCCTATTCTACCGTTGAAGTCTCCAACGAGAAGCAGATTTGTTGAGCTCAAATTGTTAAGTAAATCATTCAGAACAGATAAAAATTAATCATTTGTCAACATTATCGGCATGATTGGTGAAGAAAGCTCTCCAGCTATGGACTCTCAACCGTTCAGTCCCACCGTAAAGGAAGCAGCAGATTTGCTAATGCAAATTAGAACAAACAGCAGTGCTAAAAGCCGCAATGTATCAACTAGCTCCAATCAACTCAACATCAGCACAGAAGATATTTTCAATGATTCCCGAATGCTGACGACTTTGTGGTGCCAAGGAAGCGCCATAGAGGTAGCCCCAATTCCTCTATGGTAAACTATATCACGAACTCCTTTGAAACGGCTAACAGGTTCGCGTTCCTAGGTGACCTTGAAATTGAATGCAGTAACAGTGCATCCAGGAAAAAAAATACATTGACCTCAACTGGGTCAGTATCAGCAGCATCAAATAAAATTTTGACAACGACACCAGCGTCGTCGGCAGCGGTTTTATCCTCACCAGCGGGCGGGAACATCTTAACTGACGGCAGCGGGGGAGCAGCAGTTTCCAGTGCTTCAGGGACTAGTGTAGGGAATAATCATGTAAGTAGCAACTTTTGCCCTCCAATTTTCGTGTGTAATTTAAACATAAAAAAATTTATGAACGAACTTAAAGTTAAAGCCGAGTCAGCTAAATTTAAATTTACGGTGATTAATCTTAGGGAAGGTAGGAAAATAAAACAATTAACTTGATTCTTAGAGGAATCACCTCAGATTTCGAACCATCGGAAATTCAAATGGAACTGGACGCACTGGTTCCAAAAACAGTTGAAAGCGTAAGCCGCTTTGAAACGCTGACTTCAAAACGCGAAGGTTTCTTCTACAACTTTTTCTTAGTTAGACTCACCCCGGAAGTCTCGCAAAACGAAATAATTAAAATTAAATACATTTTTAATTCAAAAATTAAGTGGGAAAGGCCGAAGGGGAATAGAGGCCCACTCCAATGTAGACGCTGCCAGGCATTTGGTCATTTGGCGAAAAACTGTGCGCGGAATTACAAGTGTGTAAAATCTGTAACGGTTCATGGTCCGGGTGAGTGCCCTAAAATTAGAGATTTAAATACCAAACCGACGTGTGCGAATTGTGGAGGTGAACATCCCGCTAATTATAGGGGATGTTCCCTGTACAAGGAGTACGATAAGAGGAAGAAACAAATTGCTCGAAGAATTGCAGTTAAAGTGACTAACGCTGTACCTAAGTTGACTTCATCGAAAGTCTCATTTGCTAGTCTTTTTAAAGACTCGGAAAGTAGCCCTATTTCTGGTGCACTTTTCGGCTCTAACAGTGAAAACAAATCCTGTTTGAACGAATTTTTCGAATTATCGAACAACCTTTTTGGTATGAATGTTTCGGAACTTCTCTCAAAAGTGGAAACATTTCTAAAAAATATAAACAATGCTGAATCCATTCAGCATAAAAAACTTGCATATTTGGATCTGTTGAACCAAGTCTTAATCACTTCCAAATAATGAGAGTAAAAATTATAAGCCACAACATTGGGTCCTTAATTAGCCATGCTAGGAGAATTGAACTACTTAAATCTCTCCTGGCTAATAATTGTGATATTGCTTTTCTACAAGAAACGCATTTAAACTCTTTCCACAAGGTTACCCTTGACCCATATTATCTCTTCCGTTGTGACACAAACCAAGGGGTGGCCATTGCTTTAAAAAAAGGTATTAGACACGACAATGCTCTCCCCAATCTTCATCTTGCTTTTCCGAGTGTATTTATTCCTATTCACTTAAACCAAAGAGGCCAGTGTAAAATATTCCTGTTGGGAGCTTTATATATACCATCAAACTTCTCAGCAACAATTCTTTCTGATGAATTAAACAAAATAGAAAACCTTTCAAACGCTTTCGACGGTTTAATTATTGGTGGTGACCTTAATGCGAGAAGCCCCTCGTGGGGTGACTCTATGTATAACTGCAATGGGCGAGCTCTCGAAGGTTGGCTTAATTCATATATTCCATCCTTATCCAGATTAACTCCCACTATACCAACCTTCCCGTTGTATGGGTCTTATTTAGACCACTTCCTTGTCTCAAGTCACTTAATTAACCCAGTTAATAACAACTTTTCTTTACTCACATTGTCTTCATTCTCGGATCATTTCCCGATCCTTCTTAATATTGACCTGGGCGATACCTATATTTGCATAAATAACGAAGCCGTTTCCAAATCCTTTAAGAACACAAATTGGGAAAATTTCAAAGAAGATTTAGACCATCGTCTGTCGAATGACTTTCCTCACCCTAACATCAGCCCGTCCAATCAGGCAATTGATAAACTGATTACCAACTTTGGCAATGCCATACGTAGCACCATGGATGCCCATGCGAAGCCTATCACATTTTCTTTCAAAAAATACCAAAACCTACCCCCAGATATTCAAAAGCTCTTTAAAACTAAAAATCTTTGGCAAAAAAAGCTTAAAAACATATTTCATCGACACTACAATAGAACGTCACGTGAATAAAAAGAACTCGCTAAAAATATAAATCTTTTGAAAATTATAATCAGAGACAAGGTTAAAATTTGGCTGAATAGTCAATTTACAGAAAGACTTACGTTGATAAAGCCGGGCCCTAGTGCCTTTAAAGAGATCTTTAAGATAATGGGTAGAAGAAAGAGTTATGGCTGTGATAGGGTGTGCATCGATGGTGTTGATATCACTGGCGATAGGGAAAAGGCAAACGCTTTGGCCAATTATTTCAAAGATGTCTATAAATCGAATGTGGAAAGCATTAACACATCTTTGGCAACGGAAGTACTGAACTCAGTACAGGAAATTAGGATTAACCGCCCGCTCCGCATTTTTAATTTTGACCAAAGTAATTCGGCAACCTCTCCAGAAGCGCCCGATTTCTTTACCTCACAGGATGAGGTAAGCGAGATAATTCAGTCCCTAAAACCGAAAAAGTCAGCGGGACCTGACAATATACCCAACTTTATCATTAAAAAACTCTCACCACTTGCAATTAAATTCTTAACAATCATTTTGAATAATTGCATCAACAATGGGTATTTTCCCATGGATTGGAAAATTGCTAGACTATTCACAATTAACAAAAAGCAAGGCAACTATGAACTTCCAAATTTTAGACCGATTTCTCTTCTCTCTAACCTAGGAAAAATTTAAAAAAAATAATTTTAAGCAAAATTGACCGACATGTTGACTCAAACATTGAGTTTATTTCAGATTATCAATTTGGTTTCCGAAAAGAGCACTCTACAGTTCATGCCCTGTTAAAAATACATAATGACATAACCCTCAACCTCATTGAAAAAAAATGTAACATAGCTTGTTCATTGGATATAGAAAAGGCCTTCGACAGTGTGTGGAGAGATGGGCTTCTTTTTAAAATAAAACAAATGGAATACGCCAGGTATCTTATCAACCTACTTGACAGCTTCTTGTCTGACAGATTCTTCTTCATTAAAATAAAGGACTCTGTGTCTGACACCTACCAAACCGAAAGAGGAGTGCCCCAAGGCTCAATACTGGGCCCACGCCTTTATAACCTATTTTTACATGACTTCCCTCACACTCACTTCAGAAACTACTTTACTTCATCCAGAGCTCTATTGTATGCCGATGACACACTTGCATACGCAAGCGCAAACTACCCATTAGAAGCCCTTAATCTTCTTAAAGAACATCTCATCGTAATAAATGATTATTACGATAAATGGGGCATGAAAATTAACAGTGAAAAGTCGGAAGGCATTTGCTTCAGAAACGCTAGTGGAAAAGGTAGAGAAGGCACAGTTAGGGAAAGCAAAAACCTTTCTGTAAGGCTTGGCGATTCACTCATTCGTTTTACCAACAAAACTAAATACTTGGGCGTACACTTGAATAACTTACTTAAGTTTAATCAACATGCCAGAATTTCCAAAGTCAAAGCTCAGAAGATTACCAACATGACCATGCCGCTTCTAAGGAACAACGGTCTTAACAAGAAAACTAAACTGCACATTTACAAAACCCTTATCAGGCCTATACTCACGTACTCCTTTCCCATTTGGTTTTCTATCTCCCCGACTGTAGCTGAGGAACTAGAGCGTCTGGAGAGAAATATTCTAAGATTATGCATTAACAAAAACTTTGAATCAAGAACGAAAAGATATTCTAACAGGTACCTTTATTCTGAATCTGGGGTGGTTCCTCTTATCAACTATTCTCTATCACTAATGAAAAAAACAATTGCCAAGTTACCTGCAATTAACAACTCCATCCTCAATGAATTGTACTCTATCCATCAGAATTCCACTTGGAATGACTACGCCTACCCCTCACCGATAGGTAATCAGGGGTATCATATAAATAAAATTGGTGTAGTTCTGTTCGACTTATATTGAATTTGACTGCATGTCTTTGAATGCAAAAATCTTAAAAACTGCTGAAGTTATTCTGATGAATTTTTCACGCGCCTAAAGAGGATACCTAGGCCTACAATCTCCACTTTGTTTCAACTCTATATCTCTATAAATTCCAGAGAAAATTGGACAAGAGTAATTTATTTTTTCGTTTTCTTTCGTTTTTTCCTTTGCAACGCTTTGCGTTTAAAAATACTGGGAGAATTTCAATATAGTAAATGCCAACTTAAGGAGGACATCTGCAAGTCCAACATAGGATATCCATTTACTCGATATCTTAAAAGGTTTTTAAATAAATAGATAAAATTTGAAACATTTCTACTATTTTCAAATGGGTGAGTGGATATGCACTTCATTCTCAAATCAAACATACTAAACGCGCAATATATTTGGGTAGATCTCTTTCAACTTTATTTTACTCCTGTGACAGACAGAGATAGTATTCTGTTTGGTTTGCTAAGCAAAAAAAATAGGGTAAAACAGCCTATTGTTGGCACCCCATCATGAGCCAATTACTGGCACAAAGTACACCGCCCATCATTGAAATATTGAGAATTGAGACACCGCTTGCCTGTTTTTTTTTTAAATAATTTTATACCACAATATATAGGTACCAATAATAGGACTGAGGAATGCCAAAGAATGGAACGAAGTGCCGATCATTGGTGAAAATTGACTTTGCTTTATTTAACTGTATTTTTCTGTATGTTTTTTAAGATATTTTATGTGTTGTTTAAGTTTTTTATTAAAAAATATCTTAATAAAGGTAAATGAATTATGTACTTTAATGTTATTTGAATGTTATATTTTATATTTACACACACATAATGACTCAAGTTTTCTTAAGGTGCCACTGATTGAGTGTTTTACCCTATAAATTATAATGTGAAATATGTAGGAAAGACGTGTGCGTGTCTGCTCTCTTGCTCAGTTCCTATTTCACTCATTCATTAATAAACCCTGTGGTGTCCATATAACGCGATTTTTAATTTCTACCATTCAGCACTATCTAACAAAAACCAAATACATATACACGAAAGCCTACTTACCAAATAAATATAATTTTCACAAAAAATTGCACACACGTAACCCATCAACTAAATATTGTGTGTGTATCCATTTTCATCCATCATCGTCCGTCTTCACGACAAAGCAAAGGTAACCCCAAATAATGTCGGGTTATTAAAACTCTCATTGTCACTGGACAGTTGATTTTGAAAGAACAATTTTTATTTGTTTCTATTTTTTCTTCCCTGAGGAGAGAAGAGTATACTGTGAGACCTCTTTGTTCAACCCGCTTGGCCATGCGCAATCACACACACACACAACACAGTTCAGCGGATGCAATGCAGGTATCTGATGTGAGGTGTTTCGTGTGTGTCGATGTCGATGCTTTAGACACTTTTACACCGTCTTTGTTTTGCTCTCTTGATGAGTTTCTATTTCATTTAATTTTATTTATCCATAAATCGCATTTCCTGGGTGTGTTGGGTCTTGGCTCTTTGGTGTTGTGCAGGCCGTGGCCAGGGGGCGTGGGATTGAGAGACATTGCAGAAAGCAGATACGTTGTGAAATGTTTACGGGATTGAGAGAGATAATGATTTAACATTTTAACATTTGAAGCGAATACCTGTTAACATTACGTTAATAAGAAGGAAGACGAATTATTTATTGTATTATTATTATATTATTACGCATTATGGGAAATGTGGATGTTGATAGAGTTCATAAAAAAAATACTAAGCTACTACTAATTGTAACGAATAATCAAAAAAAACACATTTTGCACGGGCGAAGCCGGGCGGGTACAGCTAGTCGTGAATAAATTCCGATGGAAATTTTTCCCTTGTCAGCAATGTAAATCAGATTGCTGAATAGAAAAAATTCCGGGGGAAATATTATTCCCGATAGGGGTGATTATATCCGAAGATTTCCCCTTAGCGCCGATTGGACCAAAGGCAAATTACTACATTAAGGCCGAAGCAGGCCACAATAGGGGCTAATCTAATCTATTACATTATATTAACAACAAAACAACTATACATATCACATAAACACGAAAATTGAAGAGGCAAACCTTGCTACATACCCAAACAGGGTTTTAGTAGGTTTCTCTCTTATTCCTAAACCTATGTACAATCACAAACTTTTAAACATTTAATAACTGTCTAAGTATAGTATTCATATATGCCTATTTAAACTTCTAGGTCGTACGTTACTTTAACTGTTTAACATATTCCTAGTCAACACCATTATGTGTAAATTTAACTTATTTCGAATAACAACATTCGAGAAAAACTAAAGAAACATTAAAAAAAAAAAACAGACAAAAAAGGAGAAACAAAGTAATCGAAAAACACAAATATAATACTGTCAACTAAATATCTAAACTCCTGCAAGATTTAAGATTTAAAACTAAAACTAAAATTCATTTCCACACAACAATGTAAACCATAAACCTTTAATCGGCACATTAACTTTAATCACAACAATGTTTACATCTTCTAAGAAAGACACAACCTCTAACTTGTAAACATCAAAAAAAAAAAAAAATCTAATTCCTAAAATTCTAAAGAAAAATATCAAAAACATATTTCCTCTTTCTCTCAATCGAATACCTTCATATTTAATTTAAAAAAAAATAATATCTGTGATTAGACATAACGTCAAAACAAATGTATTATTGCTCATAAGCAAGAGCAGTCGTTCCATACTAATACACTATAGCCATAGAAACGCCATGTTGGCATTTCACTTACACCAAGGTGTGTATATCTAAACAAGAAAAGGCCATACATAAAGCCTCTCGCTTTATCATTACAAACTGTCAAATTGAATGAAAAATTGTATATATGTACTCTGTATCGAAACAAAAAAGTCTTAAATAAATTCAATTCAATTCATTCAGAACATCAAAATCACGTTGCAACTTGTTGCAGTTGATATAAACGGGAATTACGTATAAATTATTTGAGTTTAATCCAAATTTGTGTACGTGAGAATCACCTATCTTTTCAAATGCCAAATTCAAACCAAGATGTTTACGGTATGCGAGAAGCTCACCACCACTAGATCATCCAAATATGTACCCATTTAATCTCGTAGTTTATAAAAATATTCTCAAAATTAATTTCTTCAAAATTTAATAAATGTGTTTTAAACAAAAAAAATACATGAAATTCTTTTAAATAGTTAAAAAATTCAGCAAAATATATTTTATTTTTAATACCAGCAATATTATAACTTAAAATCTTATATGTTGTGTTTTCTTGGATCGAATAGACGGCAGGTTCTCATAAGATTGGCCCATCAGAATCCCTCAGTTACGTCATGCACAGTTGCTGATCTATTGCTCATATGTTTAACTCTTGCCACCCCTGTACTTGAAGAACTCTCATTTGACAGTTGTACATTATTATTTCCATTTCCATATCCATTCATAAGATCTCTTATAGGAGATATTTTTTACACCTGTTGATAAATTTCCTACTTTTTGATATAAAACTTGTCAAAAAGAATTTAATCATGATTAAATCATAACCCAGTGCTCGAAGCACGAAAGGGCCAAATTACATCTTAAGGTTTTTTTTTCCACTGCGCCACCTCTCGCGAACGTCTGACAAACATCCGAGAGTAAAACTGTCATGAATGAGCTTCTCAATTAGCCGTTTGGACTCGGCGTAAAATTGTAGATGCCTTCCATCCGAAGACACCGCTTGCCTGTTTTTTTTTTAAATAATTTTATACCACAATATATAGGTACCAATAATAGGACTGAGGAATGCCAAAGAATGGAACGAAGTGCCGATCATTGGTGAAAATTGACTTTGCTTTATTTAACTGTATTTTTCTGTATGTTTTTTAAGATATTTTATGTGTTGTTTAAGTTTTTTATTAAAAAATATCTTAATAAAGGTAAATGAATTATGTACTTTAATGTTATTTGAATGTTATATTTTATATTTACACACACATAATGACTCAAGTTTTCTTAAGGTGCCACTGATTGAGTGTTTTACCCTATAAATTATAATGTGAAATATGTAGGAAAGACGTGTGCGTGTCTGCTCTCTTGCTCAGTTCCTATTTCACTCATGCATTAATAAACCCTGTGGTGTCCATATAACGCGATTTTTAATTTCTACCATTCAGCACTATCTAACAAAAACCAAATACATATACACGAAAGCCTACTTACCAAATAAATATAATTTTCACAAAAAATTGCACACACGTAACCCATCAACTAAATATTGTGTGTGTATCCATTTTCATCCATCATCGTCCGTCTTCACGACAAAGCAAAGGTAACCCCAAATAATGTCGGGTTATTAAAACTCTCATTGTCACTGGACAGTTGATTTTGAAAGAACAATTTTTATTTGTTTCTATTTTTTCTTCCCTGAGGAGAGAAGAGTATACTGTGAGACCTCTTTGTTCAACCCGCTTGGCCATGCGCAATCACACACACACACAACACAGTTCAGCGGATGCAATGCAGGTATCTGATGTGAGGTGTTTCGTGTGTGTCGATGTCGATGCTTTAGACACTTTTACACCGTCTTTGTTTTGCTCTCTTGATGAGTTTCTATTTCATTTAATTTTATTTATCCATAAATCGCATTTCCTGGGTGTGTTGGGTCTTGGCTCTTTGGTGTTGTGCAGGCCGTGGCCAGGGGGCGTGGGATTGAGAGACATTGCAGAAAGCAGATACGTTGTGAAATGTTTACGGGATTGAGAGAGATAATGATTTAACATTTTAACATTTGAAGCGAATACCTGTTAACATTACGTTAATAAGAAGGAAGACGAATTATTTATTGTATTATTATTATATTATTACGCATTATGGGAAATGTGGATGTTGATAGAGTTCATAAAAAAAATACTAAGCTACTACTAATTGTAACGAATAATCAAAAAAAACACATTTTGCACGGGCGAAGCCGGGCGGGTACAGCTAGTCGTGAATAAATTCCGATGGAAATTTTTCCCTTGTCAGCAATGTAAATCAGATTGCTGAATAGAAAAAATTCCGGGGGAAATATTATTCCCGATAGGGGTGATTATATCCGAAGATTTCCCCTTAGCGCCGATTGGACCAAAGGCAAATTACTACATTAAGGCCGAAGCAGGCCACAATAGGGGCTAATCTAATCTATTACATTATATTAACAACAAAACAACTATACATATCACATAAACACGAAAATTGAAGAGGCAAACCTTGCTACATACCCAAACAGGGTTTTAGTAGGTTTCTCTCTTATTCCTAAACCTATGTACAATCACAAACTTTTAAACATTTAATAACTGTCTAAGTATAGTATTCATATATGCCTATTTAAACTTCTAGGTCGTACGTTACTTTAACTGTTTAACATATTCCTAGTCAACACCATTATGTGTAAATTTAACTTATTTCGAATAACAACATTCGAGAAAAACTAAAGAAACATTAAAAAAAAAAAACAGACAAAAAAGGAGAAACAAAGTAATCGAAAAACACAAATATAATACTGTCAACTAAATATCTAAACTCCTGCAAGATTTAAGATTTAAAACTAAAACTAAAATTCATTTCCACACAACAATGTAAACCATAAACCTTTAATCGGCACATTAACTTTAATCACAACAATGTTTACATCTTCTAAGAAAGACACAACCTCTAACTTGTAAACATCAAAAAAAAAAAAAAATCTAATTCCTAAAATTCTAAAGAAAAATATCAAAAACATATTTCCTCTTTCTCTCAATCGAATACCTTCATATTTAATTTAAAAAAAAATAATATCTGTGATTAGACATAACGTCAAAACAAATGTATTATTGCTCATAAGCAAGAGCAGTCGTTCCATACTAATACACTATAGCCATAGAAACGCCATGTTGGCATTTCACTTACACCAAGGTGTGTATATCTAAACAAGAAAAGGCCATACATAAAGCCTCTCGCTTTATCATTACAAACTGTCAAATTGAATGAAAAATTGTATATATGTACTCTGTATCGAAACAAAAAAGTCTTAAATAAATTCAATTCAATTCATTCAGAACATCAAAATCACGTTGCAACTTGTTGCAGTTGATATAAACGGGAATTACGTATAAATTATTTGAGTTTAATCCAAATTTGTGTACGTGAGAATCACCTATCTTTTCAAATGCCAAATTCAAACCAAGATGTTTACGGTATGCGAGAAGCTCACCACCACTAGATCATCCAAATATGTACCCATTTAATCTCGTAGTTTATAAAAATATTCTCAAAATTAATTTCTTCAAAATTTAATAAATGTGTTTTAAACAAAAAAAATACATGAAATTCTTTTAAATAGTTAAAAAATTCAGCAAAATATATTTTATTTTTAATACCAGCAATATTATAACTTAAAATCTTATATGTTGTGTTTTCTTGGATCGAATAGACGGCAGGTTCTCATAAGATTGGCCCATCAGAATCCCCCAGTTACGTCATGCACAGTTGCTGATCTATTGCTCATATGTTTAACTCTTGCCACCCCTGTACTTGAAGAACTCTCATTTGACAGTTGTACATTATTATTTCCATTTCCATATCCATTCATAAGATCTCTTATAGGAGATATTTTTTACACCTGTTGATAAATTTCCTACTTTTTGATATAAAACTTGTCAAAAAGAATTTAATCATGATTAAATCATAACCCAGTGCTCGAAGCACGAAAGGGCCAAATTACATCTTAAGGTTTTTTTTTCCACTGCGCCACCTCTCGCGAACGTCTGACAAACATCCGAGAGTAAAACTGTCATGAATGAGCTTCTCAATTAGCCGTTTGGACTCGGCGTAAAATTGTAGATGCCTTCCATCCGAAGACACCGCTTGCCTGTTTTTTTTTTAAATAATTTTATACCACAATATATAGGTACCAATAATAGGACTGAGGAATGCCAAAGAATGGAACGAAGTGCCGATCATTGGTGAAAATTGACTTTGCTTTATTTAACTGTATTTTTCTGTATGTTTTTTAAGATATTTTATGTGTTGTTTAAGTTTTTTATTAAAAAATATCTTAATAAAGGTAAATGAATTATGTACTTTAATGTTATTTGAATGTTATATTTTATATTTACACACACATAATGACTCAAGTTTTCTTAAGGTGCCACTGATTGAGTGTTTTACCCTATAAATTATAATGTGAAATATGTAGGAAAGACGTGTGCGTGTCTGCTCTCTTGCTCAGTTCCTATTTCACTCATGCATTAATAAACCCTGTGGTGTCCATATAACGCGATTTTTAATTTCTACCATTCAGCACTATCTAACAAAAACCAAATACATATACACGAAAGCCTACTTACCAAATAAATATAATTTTCACAAAAAATTGCACAACCCCAAATAATGTCGGGTTATTAAAACTCTCATTGTCACTGGACAGTTGATTTTGAAAGAACAATTTTTATTTGTTTCTATTTTTTCTTCCCTGAGGAGAGAAGAGTATACTGTGAGACCTCTTTGTTCAACCCGCTTGGCCATGCGCAATCACACACACACACAACACAGTTCAGCGGATGCAATGCAGGTATCTGATGTGAGGTGTTTCGTGTGTGTCGATGTCGATGCTTTAGACACTTTTACACCGTCTTTGTTTTGCTCTCTTGATGAGTTTCTATTTCATTTAATTTTATTTATCCATAAATCGCATTTCCTGGGTGTGTTGGGTCTTGGCTCTTTGGTGTTGTGCAGGCCGTGGCCAGGGGGCGTGGGATTGAGAGACATTGCAGAAAGCAGATACGTTGTGAAATGTTTACGGGATTGAGAGAGATAATGATTTAACATTTTAACATTTGAAGCGAATACCTGTTAACATTACGTTAATAAGAAGGAAGACGAATTATTTATTGTATTATTATTATATTATTACGCATTATGGGAAATGTGGATGTTGATAGAGTTCATAAAAAAAATACTAAGCTACTACTAATTGTAACGAATAATCAAAAAAAACACATTTTGCACGGGCGAAGCCGGGCGGGTACAGCTAGTCGTGAATAAATTCCGATGGAAATTTTTCCCTTGTCAGCAATGTAAATCAGATTGCTGAATAGAAAAAATTCCGGGGGAAATATTATTCCCGATAGGGGTGATTATATCCGAAGATTTCCCCTTAGCGCCGATTGGACCAAAGGCAAATTACTACATTAAGGCCGAAGCAGGCCACAATAGGGGCTAATCTAATCTATTACATTATATTAACAACAAAACAACTATACATATCACATAAACACGAAAATTGAAGAGGCAAACCTTGCTACATACCCAAACAGGGTTTTAGTAGGTTTCTCTCTTATTCCTAAACCTATGTACAATCACAAACTTTTAAACATTTAATAACTGTCTAAGTATAGTATTCATATATGCCTATTTAAACTTCTAGGTCGTACGTTACTTTAACTGTTTAACATATTCCTAGTCAACACCATTATGTGTAAATTTAACTTATTTCGAATAACAACATTCGAGAAAAACTAAAGAAACATTAAAAAAAAAAAACAGACAAAAAAGGAGAAACAAAGTAATCGAAAAACACAAATATAATACTGTCAACTAAATATCTAAACTCCTGCAAGATTTAAGATTTAAAACTAAAACTAAAATTCATTTCCACACAACAATGTAAACCATAAACCTTTAATCGGCACATTAACTTTAATCACAACAATGTTTACATCTTCTAAGAAAGACACAACCTCTAACTTGTAAACATCAAAAAAAAAAAAAAATCTAATTCCTAAAATTCTAAAGAAAAATATCAAAAACATATTTCCTCTTTCTCTCAATCGAATACCTTCATATTTAATTTAAAAAAAAATAATATCTGTGATTAGACATAACGTCAAAACAAATGTATTATTGCTCATAAGCAAGAGCAGTCGTTCCATACTAATACACTATAGCCATAGAAACGCCATGTTGGCATTTCACTTACACCAAGGTGTGTATATCTAAACAAGAAAAGGCCATACATAAAGCCTCTCGCTTTATCATTACAAACTGTCAAATTGAATGAAAAATTGTATATATGTACTCTGTATCGAAACAAAAAAGTCTTAAATAAATTCAATTCAATTCATTCAGAACATCAAAATCACGTTGCAACTTGTTGCAGTTGATATAAACGGGAATTACGTATAAATTATTTGAGTTTAATCCAAATTTGTGTACGTGAGAATCACCTATCTTTTCAAATGCCAAATTCAAACCAAGATGTTTACGGTATGCGAGAAGCTCACCACCACTAGATCATCCAAATATGTACCCATTTAATCTCGTAGTTTATAAAAATATTCTCAAAATTAATTTCTTCAAAATTTAATAAATGTGTTTTAAACAAAAAAAATACATGAAATTCTTTTAAATAGTTAAAAAATTCAGCAAAATATATTTTATTTTTAATACCAGCAATATTATAACTTAAAATCTTATATGTTGTGTTTTCTTGGATCGAATAGACGGCAGGTTCTCATAAGATTGGCCCATCAGAATCCCCCAGTTACGTCATGCACAGTTGCTGATCTATTGCTCATATGTTTAACTCTTGCCACCCCTGTACTTGAAGAACTCTCATTTGACAGTTGTACATTATTATTTCCATTTCCATATCCATTCATAAGATCTCTTATAGGAGATATTTTTTACACCTGTTGATAAATTTCCTACTTTTTGATATAAAACTTGTCAAAAAGAATTTAATCATGATTAAATCATAACCCAGTGCTCGAAGCACGAAAGGGCCAAATTACATCTTAAGGTTTTTTTTTCCACTGCGCCACCTCTCGCGAACGTCTGACAAACATCCGAGAGTAAAACTGTCATGAATGAGCTTCTCAATTAGCCGTTTGGACTCGGCGTAAAATTGTAGATGCCTTCCATCCGTCTCAAAAATTGAAAACCCATACAAAACGAATGGTTGTGAGAAGCCAGACCTTGGGTCCCATAGATCTGTCGCGCAAAAATATTTTTTTTTTTTTTTTGATATAAAACTTGAATTCCATCTAAATTTCCGCACTTTAAACCTCCTGACGTATCCCAGGTGAATATTTTATCTTCAACGTGTAATCTATCGTCTCTCAAAACGATTTTCTTCTTTGGATGTTCAATTCGAAGTGGCTTCATTAGTGCTATTAATTTTGACCTCCTTTGGCGTACATTGAATGGCAAATCTTTGTTGATGGAAATGCCTGTTTCCTTGAGTTTGGCAGAGTTTCATAGAACACTATACTCTGTCCAACAAAAATTGTCAGTTCAGGCCTTATGGAGGATGTGGCTTTTTTAAGATCTCGGTTGCGTACTTTAAAGGCGCTTTCAATTACATTGTTTGTATTGAGGTTAAGCAGCCCTGAACATACAGATTTGGTCTTTTCTGTCATATCAACATTGTTTTCCACCGGCAGGCGTTCGATTAGATTTTTTTTCTGTGTTTTTTAGCACTAATTTGTCGATTTGGCTTTCCAAATGTTTGTTCTTTTCGTCCAATTGCAGAACTTTGGCTGGGATTTCATCATGTCTCGTTTTTAGTGATGTGATTTCTGTGAAAAGTTGTTTTGGAGGGAAGTTCTTTGACAAGTTCGGTGTTATTTTCTCGAAGAATTTCTTTTAATAACTCCCTATCAAAACCAATATTATCAATGGACCTTGGCATGTTGTGGTAGTAAATAGAGCCTCCTTTTTCCGTGTCGAATTTATCTGGCGAAGTTTCAGCCAAACCCCTCTTACTCATTTGTTGAGGTGAGAATTCTGGCTTTCGGGTGTTCTAATTGGCGATTCTTTTTTTAGTCTTATTCTATAAAACTTACTCAGAATTTTTATTTATTCGCAAAGATGATGTTGTTGACAATCAATCTTTATTAAAAAATATTTTATATACAGGTTTTTATTTTACTTTTTGTCTTTTTTCGGTAAGCCCTTATTTTCACAAGTTACTTGACAGTTCGAACAAATGTCAATTATTGTTTTCTGTATTGTGCGCACTGCGCAGCCAGCCTACAGGCAAAGTATAGTTCGATTTGTAACTGCTAGATATGGATATAATATCGGTATGAGTAGGTATTGGGTATCAATAGCATTTATGATTTATTAATAATCACATGTAAAAGGGTGAACATATTTTTATTTTTTTTTAATATGTGTAATAAATAAGCTACATCAAGAAATGTGCGTGCAAAGAGAGCAAATCATCCAATCTTTTGTTTTCGCATTCGTGTCCAACTTTATAATGATTTGCAATCAGGTGCCTTTGCGTCTAATCTCTAATACCATGTTCCCATCAAGATGATTTAACTGAATCCAATTCATTTAGCTAAGTCATCTCATAAATTATGCGATTTGTCATGCGTTTTTATGATTACTAATTACGTGATTTATAAGTGTTTCATTTTTAATTACCTACGTATCTATTTCTGTCATCGCAAATCCACATTAAAGAAAACCAAACAAACCTGTTGTCACTATATTTTGTTCATGCTTTTTTCGGAGAACATTAGAAAATTGTTTATATCATTTTTGCATTTATTCTGGTACATATAAATTATATCCAAAGCATTTTAATGCATTTTAAATTGTAGCAGGTACCTTTTCTTTTGCAGTTGTCCTACGAAAGTTTGACACCTAATTTTAAAGTTGACGTAATTGTCACACTAAAACACTTAAAATTCGGTGGAAACGCCTATCTTGATTTATAAATCACATCAGCAAAATCATGCTGCAAATCAGTGAGTGTCGTCTTGAAAAAGATGAAGGAATGGTTAAAATGAATTTACCAATTATTTTGGCAATGCAGTAATGACGGACGATGAACTCACCTTTTTTCCGAACATACAAATCCTTATAATTAACAGTGATTGTGCAATAGGGCAGAATCAAAAATATACAGTTCTTTAGGCACTGTACTGAGCAGTGATGATAGTCATAGTACAACGTACTCAGTAGAATTTCTCAACAGCTTGGAATTAACAGGAAGCCGTCTCATAAATTGGAGCTGAAAGTTGGCGTCCCAGTACTGCTGATGCGTAATCTTGATGCACCGAGATTGTATAGTGGCACCAGGATACGTGTCACAGATTTGTTGAGGAATATAATAAGGAACACTTTTATTAAGGGATCAGCTAAAGGAAAGTGCATTTTGATTCCACAGATCCCAATTATACCAAATAATTTGCCCTTTCAGTTTAAAAGACTGCAATTTCCATTAAAGTTGGCATTTGCAATGAATATAAATAATTCACAAGGCCAAACGCTAAAAGTGTCAGGAATTCATCTGGACACTCCGTGCTTCTCACATGAACAGTTTTATATCGGTTACTCGAGAGTATCGAGTGCCCATAACTTACACAATACACATACTGGCAGAAAATATTAAGTCGTACAATGTTGTATACAAAAGTGTTTTAACGAAATTGAAATATAGATTAAAAAAAGTTTAATTTTAATAATATCAATATTTTTCTGTGTTTATTATTTTCTTCCTGTTAAATAATATTTTTAATAAGTACTGCAGATAAGGACAAAGGGTTCTTAAGTGCACTTGAAGTGATTGACAAAATCGGCATAATGCTAGCGAAGCCGCGGGCAACAGCTAGTGGTAAAATAAAATAATCCGCCCAAACTGATGATATGACCGAGAAAGTTTCGTGCGATCCAGTCGTGAACATTGTTCTCTTATTTTGTTTTAATTTATGTACCTACTATGTTACTTGTACTGTTCTCGCTAACGTTTGATCATGATAATGCATTTTGCCAAATCATTTTGTTGACTCGTTCTCTTTTGTCTTTGGAACGACGACACGCTTACACCTCATAGTAAAATCTATTCAAATTTATTAAACATCATTTTTAACTTTCTCGCATTACGTAGTAAGAGAAAGGTACATATTGTATTCGTACAAAAAATCGAACTCGAGATTTTAATCAAATCTGACATTACGATGAGAGAGGAACTTAAAAAAGTGGGTCTCGCAATTCTGTCCGTCTATCCGTCTGTCCTTCTGTCCGTCTTTCCTTTTGCACGTTAAGAGTTGCCGTTGTAACGGTATTAAGCAATTTTTAGTTTTTCGAAAACGGCTCTAACGATTTCAACCAAAATTGATATTTGGGCTTCAGTAGGTGTGGTTAACATGGCTGCATACCCAGTTTTTCACCAAAAAATCGAATAACGGTAATTTTGAAAATTGGACATATCTCAAAAACGGTCAATACGATTTTAACAAAAATTCTTTTTTAAGGTTATACGGTCATTCCTAACATGATAGCAAACTCAGTTTTGCCCTAAATTATCGTTGAACGGACTATTTTTTAAAAATGTAGTTTTTTAAGAATTTATTTAGTTACAGTTTACTTAAAAACGGCTCCAACGATTTCAACCAAAATAAATATTTGGGCTAAGGTACGCAAGGTTAACATGGCTGCATACCCAGTTTTTCGCTAAAAAGTAGAATAACGGTACTTTTGAAAAGTGGCCTTATTTTGAAAACGGTCAATACGATTGCAACAAAAATTAATTTTTAATGTAATATGGTCATTTCTAACATGATAGCAAGCTCAATTTTTCTCCAAATTCTCTATAATGGATTTTTGAAAAAAGACATAATTTTGAGAATTTGGTTTCCTTTGGTTTTACCTACATGAAAACGGCTGAAACGATTTTGACCAAAATGCATACTTGAAGTAAAATTGACATTTCCAACATCATTGCGTACTTAATTTTCCATTCGAATCATCGTAAACGCTGTTTTAGAAAACTATCCGTATCTCGAAAACGCCATTTTGGATTTGGATAAAACTTTAAAAAAAAACCAAGTAATACTAACATCCTAAATAATACCCTATACTCAGTTTTTATAGTTGTGCAAGCATATTTTTTTAAATAAACATTGAAATATTTGCTACTATTTTGTACGCGTTAATTTCCAAAAACCGCCATAAAGGTTTTGACCAAAACCCCTTCTTTTATGATAACACAAGTATTCTTAATAGGACCCCTTACTTAGTTTTTCTTAAAAAAAATTAAAAATTAAAGCCGTGTTTTAAGAAATACCGTACTACCAGTAAAAATGCAACTACAACTAGGTACTAGAGGCTCCTTTTTAGCAAATAGTACCCAACACACTTTTTCTTTTTTCATGAACCTTTAAATAATTCCAACCAATTGGAGTTTTCACTATCAGAAACCCGCACTTCATTTGCAACTCCCAAACACGTCCATCGATAAATTCAAAAACAAACCCCTGAATTCTTACATAATAAATCTATGTCATCACAATGTGTATCACAAAACCTACATCACTACAGCATCACCAATTTGAAAAATCTTGTTTTATAACCTATAAACGACAATAAAATAAAAATATACCAACCAAACTGATGATCCAGTCGTGCACTTTATTTGTTGTTGTTAATGAACTCTTTTTCTTGCCACTGGGCTTCGCTTCATCGTCATCGGTCGTATTTTACTAATTAAGAAAATTCAGAACAGTTATGGTAATTCGACGCCAGGTTTTACTTGGAGCTTGATTCAAGAAGAATGTTAGAAAAAAAAGAAAAAGAAGAAGACATTAAAGTTATTCTAAAGAGAGAATTTATCTTATATTACATATACAGTGAAGTCTCACTTATATGAACTCTCAGTTATATGAATTATTTCAATATATGAACCACAGAATTTTTGTACTGGAATTCAGTTATATGAACTGATACTCTTATAAATGTACTGCAGTGTCATATAAGTGAATGTGTGTTGAAATTTTTCTGAAGCAAAAACAGTTATTTTGTCTAGACAGATTTTTTTACGTTTTATTTTACTTATTTGTATTTGGACGTGCAAGTCAGTTCGTGCTCATTTTAGAAGAAGCAACATCGGTTCGGATGTGATTTGTTTTTTTTTGTGTAAAAAATACTAACGTTATAGTTCCAATATATGAACTTTTCGGTTATATGAACTAGCCCAACAATCATTAGTTCATATAAGTGAGACTTCACTGTTTATATATGTATCAAATTAACGCACCCGTGAGCGAGAAACACGTCACTGAATTTCGTTGAATTTACATGCAAAACAATAATAAATTTAGTCACAAAGAACTCGATCACGATGCGGTAATTCAACCCCAGTATCTGCATACGAAACTGCTTTGATCAGGACTGAATAAGGGTCGATTGTCAAGTCTCATGTCAAACTCAGCTGTTCTTAGACTTCTCAAAATTATCGATATGCGACCAACTATGAGTGGAGTTCAAGCGATTTCGTTTCAAATAAAATTTTTCGTTTTGCTGCAAAGAAAAACAGTTCATACCACCGCTTGTCACAGTTTGACAATTGAAAATTTGCGTAATTTTCCGCAGTCAATTTTCGAGTCAAATTGATTGCGGAAAAAGAAAATACTAAAGCTAAGATTAGACTGTATGCCAATTAAGCATATGAATGCCAACAGGCAAATGACCAGATTAGCTGTCAAATGACCAAAATGTCAGGATTATCAAAACTGTATATCAGATTATATGACCAAAATTACCAATATGGTCATATTTGCCTTGATGGTCATTTAAGGCATTTGTTGTTTATAACCAAATGTAACAAAGCAAAAAAAAGGGATCCGATGTGTACGACTTGTGACATCGTAAAGTCCGGGTCGGATCTAGACAGCCGAAATAAATTTGCGGATGAGATGGTCTGACCATTCCCTTTAATCGCTTTGTCGGTCTCTTCCTCGCCCTGTCAGCTATTGCTTCCTCCATAATCCTGGCGTCGCTAGCCGCTTCGATTGAGCTCCCCAAAAACATATAGATGTGTGTATCACAAAACGAAAAGGAAACACACAAAAAAAAACTTAAAAGGGTAAAATAACAAACAAAATAAATACACCAAGTAAAATTTATTCAAACTTATGAAAATACATAACGAATATTAACAAAAATACATTATAACTAGTTATATCACAAACCAAATACCTAGATAGCAAAAAATTTCTTCACAAACAAAATTTCACAACACAAGGAAAAAAGTATAAATAACCACAATTACTAGAAAAGGACAAGACCACAAAATAAACTTAAACAAATTACAAAGAAAAGACAATTAAATAATTTACAAAAGTTATACATCATAGATTCAGTAATCTACAAAAAAAAGAGAACGAAAATGAAAATTAATCCCAATTGCACGAATCACCGATGACAACAAAAAAAACTTGTTCCATCAAAAATGCCAGAAATGCCACAACGAAATTTCAATAAAGTGCATATGGGCATATAGGCTTTATGCTGGCATTCGTGCTTATTGTCCCATTACACTATATGCTATTTTAGCATTTTTATCTGTCAAAATCAGTCTGGTCATATGTGGCATTTAGGTCATTACACCGCGTCTCCACGAGTCTGAAATATGTCAGACTTTTCAGTCAGACTTCATGTCGGACATGTTTGTATTGTTTGAGTTGGGCAAATTGTGCTATGACATTTTATTTCCCAACATGTCAACGTGGAGACTTAATTTCAGTCAAGACTCAAGTCATGACTTAAAAAAGTCAGGTGTAGACCGCGATTTTGTGGACACGACACATATCTGGACATTTCAGTCTGACTTATTTCCTTGTCTTCTCTGTAGACACGAACCCTGACTGAAATTTGACATTTGAGCGTTTGACAGCAAAAAATCATTCGTTTTGATAATTCGCAAGGGTAGGTACAAGCGCACGAATTGAAATATGTCGGAATTTCGTCTTTGCAAAATGAATAGCAATATAGTAAATGCAAATAATATTTATGTCATTTATCAGAAAACATATACAAATTTGATTTCAACTAGCGGAAGTAAATATTCGAATTTTTCTAGAGATTCTGCAAAAATGTTCGTAGTCCGATGCATTATCCCATAAAACATCTTTCAATATGCGCTTCCAAATCATGTAGCTCCCGCTTTTAAAGAAATCTATTCATCCAGAATCTATGCATTCTCTTATTTTCGGCTAACATCCGGTTTTCTAAATGTTCGTAGTTATTTAATTCTTTTAAAGCAAGAAGCGCCTTCATTTGTTTCTTCGTTGACGACATGTCGGGAAATAAAATGTCATAGCAAAATTTGCCCAACCACAACAATACAAACATGTCCGACATGAAGTCTGACTGAAAAGTCTGACATATTTCAGACTCGTGGAGACGCGGTGTTAGGGCATATGGGATATGCCCATTAAACTGTATGACCATATTTTGACAGAAGAACCGTCAGAAATTGGCATTTTATGACCACTTGGCATACCGTCTAATCTTACCTTAAGGCATGTGTAAACTATTCGCAATACAAAATCTGACAGTTCATTTATGAGGTGGTAAATTTCTGCAGTTTACGCAGTTTAGGAGGGTTTTACGCGTTTAAGTGAGCATCCTAAATGAGTATACAACTTCTTGAGTAAACATTTGTATTAAACTAATTAAAATAAAGTTCAGTTTATAAACGTAGGGTATGACTAAAGTAATTACTAATAATTAATATTACGCTGATTTTATTTAACATTTATTTATCCTTAGATCAAACCAAAGCGATTGCGGAAGTTGACTTGTCAGTGTCTACGAAAAATGAATTCAAGGAAAGAGCCGGATTTAATCGTCGACGTGGAGCTATGCGTAGGCGTGTTCACCAGGTATATTCCCAAATTTAATATAATGTATTTTATATTTTATTTTATTACAATGGGGTTTCAGACATTTGAATTCATCAATTGAGAAAGGCTGGGCCAATTTGGTTTAATTTTAGTTGTTTTTAACTGCCAGGAGAATTTTGACGAAACAAAATTATCCTCCGGAAAAGTCGGGAAATTGGAAAAATCGAAAATTGATTTTTTGTATAGAATTTTGTGTGCAATTGTGGCATAGATACCGCCTAGCAAAGCTGGCGGGGGTCCACTAGTAAATATATAAAAGTTTGTTTTGAAGTTTTGTTTTATCATTTTCATTATTTTCAGTGCTTTCTGTTTAAATAACAGAATTGAAATGAAAAATCAAACTAAATTTTCATTTTACTTAAAATGGAAAATTTAGCTATCCCTCTCTCTTTACTAACAAAATGTTGGAGGACTGAGAATGAAATTAAGCAATTTTTTTCTTAACACCGTTGAATGTTCGTTCGCTGTTGTTGCTGTGACAGAGACCTTTTCCAGAGAGAATTATTCCAATGTTTACCGAAAGGGATGTCCCATTCAAAGAGGTGTTTGAGTATTGTTTACTGTTCGTTCTTGTTTAAAAAGCGAAAAAATTGCATTAGCTGATTCAACAGGTTTGATTGCACAAATCTGTGTGTGTTGACTGCAAATGACAGTCTTATTCATTTAAACTTCTTTGTTTGCTGTTTCGTATATTCCACCTTACTCTTGTATTGCAATTTACAAAGCTCATATGAAAAATACTAGCAGTTACCCGCGACTTCGTCCGCGTTGGACTCTGATAAAATGTAATTTTTTCAAAAAAATGGTTATATTATGTTATGTTAAAGTAAGTCGGCCCAATGTGCATACCACTGGTGTTGGGGGTTCCTTAACCGGTTACTCAAGTAACCATTTGCTGCCATTGATAAAGCTAAGAATGTTTGCAGTGCTGATAAAGCTTAGATCACTTAGATTTTTGAGAATGTAATTACCTAAGTAAGCCCTCCTTAAACTGAATAGGACGGGACAGCTGCAGAGGAGCTGAGTGACAAACTCATCTTCCTCCTCATCCATGCAGATCTACTAGATCTGTTGAGTCGCAGAAGCGCCTTGGTTCTTTTATTGTCCAGGGTTGGCCACGTAAGCCTAATAACGTCGCAGAATCCTAGATGTTTCCATCTATGACTGAGTATGAATGAGTTGTTTAGCGTAGAACAGCGGAGCATGCACGTTGTGCAGACTGACACTATCAACGCCGAAAGAGCCTTTTCTCGCCAATTCGTCAGCTACACAGTTCGCCGGGATATCATTGTGTCCCGGAACCCAGCAAAGGGTGAGATTGTTCTGTTTAGCTATCTCGTTGAGGATACGCGGCAATCTTCCACCGCCTTAGATTTTAATACGCTGGATACTAGGGATCTAATGGCAGCCCGGCTGTCTATGTATATATCCCTACGTAATACTGTATTAATCGACAGCAACGATGTGGCTTGCGATTGACGAATGGCTGTGATTTTGGCTTTGGGAGGGAGAAGGATAGGCCCAGGTTCAGTTCTTCTGAAAATATCCGGTTCCGACTCCCTCTGCTGTTTTGGAACCGTCCGTAAATATTGACAGTGCTCCTTCGTGTAGGACATTCAGAGTGTCCCATTGGGATCTGTCCGGTATTTCAATTGTGAAGCCTTTTTCGAAGTCTATCTTCGTAGGCAAGTAATCAGTAGTGATAGGTTAGGGGCTAATCGTCCGGAGGATGCTGGCATGACCAGTTAATTGTTCTTTCCAGTGTCTCCCTTCCCTTAGTCTTATTGCCGCGTTTGTGGCGTATTCCTGACTGACGATATCTAGAGGAAGAAGGTAAAGCATTGTTTGTAGAACAGCGGTGGGAGAAGTCCTCAATGCGCCAGTGATGCTAATACAAGCCAAGCGTTGAGTCTTCTCGAGGGCCTTCAGATTGGAGCTCTCCAAGGCCGGCCACTATGCCGTATAGGATAATCGGTCTAACGAACGCGGTGTAAAGCCAGTACATTATGTTTGGTTGGAGGCCCCATCTCGATCCTACAGCCCTTCTACAGGAGTACAGAGCCACCAGGGATTTCCTAGCTCGTTCGGCAATGTTATCTCTCCATAAAAGGTTACTGCCTACAATCAGCCCCAAGTATTTGGCGCTTTTTGAGAACACGAGTGGATTGCCGTTGAGATGAGGAGGGGTTATTACAGGTGAACAAAAACTAGCTCCGTTTTCGTTGGATTAACGCTTAGACCGCAGCTTTTGGTCCAGGAAACTAGTTTGCGTAAAGCGAGTTGCAGTACATATATCCGAAAGTGTCTGAGGATACTTTCCTGAAGTAAGTAAGGCAACGTCGTCGCATATTATATAGCTCATTAAGAATTAAGTTCCACAGTAATGAAGATAGCACTCTCCCTTGGGGGTACCTCGGTGCACAAGTTTTTCGACAGTGCTGCTGCGGGTGAGAATTTGGCCGATTAGGCGGCATATTAGCCCGTCAATGTTCAGCTTTTTTAGTGCTTGTATAATCGATCGGATCTCTACGTTATTAAAGGCCCCCTCTATGTCCAGGTAAGGGACCTTTCGATCGAGCCGACAATTGAGTGGAGTCTGTTCTCGGTGGACTTGCCCTTTTGATAGGCGTGTTGAGGAATAATGCGTGGAAAAGATCTTGACATTTGCTTGATTAGTGAAACTCGCGTGAAAAAGGGATCGAATTTAAAAATAATGATTTCCACGCTTGTCACCCTTCAGAAAACGCGAGCGCTGGGATTTTGGGTCTCTTGGTGCCTTTTATAGTTTTCCAAAGTGAATAATTGGAATCCTTTTTCGCTGTTAAACTCTCAAGGTAAGAACCTATCGCACGATTTTTGAAGTCCTTAATAGTTGTCTTTAACAAATTGCACAAATAATTTAAACGTGTTTTATGTTCGCGACTCTGTTGCCATTTTTTACGCGCCTTCCTTTTTTCGTTAACCAATTCTTTTATTTCAGAAGGATATCGTAAACCGTTTTTGGCCGGTGTTTTCCTTGGATTATGCGTATTATTCCAGGAGGCAAGCTGTACGATCTCAACGAAGCGATCAACTTGAACCTCAAGTTCATAGGGTGTCGTGAGTGGAACGCTTAGTTCAATATTGTCTTCAATTTCGTTCCTAAAGCCTTCCCAGTTAGTTGTTCTTCCAGTTAATCTCGCTGGCTCTAGGTTATTGACTAGTTTTACGCTCAATGTTAAAATAACCGGTGAATGATCAGATGACAGATCAAAGCTCTCTTCAACTTTAATGTGGTTGGTAGATATTCCTTTCACGATGAAAAAATCGATCAGATCAGGTGTTTTTGAAGTATCAGTTGGCCAGTAGGTCGGTTTTACCGTCAAGTGGAAGTCGCAACTGTACTCCATACCTGCCCCAAAGAGCATTCTACCTTTTCGCGAGATGTATCTAGAACCCCAGAATGTGTGTTTCGCATTAAAATCGCCACCAATAATGAAATTGGGTTTGAGCGATTTAAGCAAGTTAGTATATAATCACTTTTTTCAAGCGAGGAGCGCGGTGGGCAGTAGATAGATGAAATTCTAAGAGTACGCTGACTATATTTAACTCTAATCGTGCACACTTGCATAGTTTCAAGCTCTATCTTCAGGTCTTCGTATTGTTCAATGCAGTCTTTAATGAACAATGATGATCCACCTCTCGCGTTTTCCGAAGGGTGACAAGCATGGAAATCATTATAGCCTTTTATTTTTAAATTCGATCCCTTTTTCGCGTGAGTTTCACTAATCAAGCAAATGTCAAGATCTTTCTCGCGTATAAATAATTCCAATTCGTCGAGTTTTTGCAGAAGTCCATTTGCATTCCAAGTACATATTTTTAACATCGGTTTATCATTCATATTTTATTTGAAGTACGCGTTTTTCGTGAATTATTCTCGAGCTTAACCAACCGGTCGAGAATAATTTTTTTTATTTTACTTTGTTCCTCAAGTTTCTCGAGAATAACTGAGAAAACATGAGAGACAGGGTCAGGGAAAGTTTTAACGTTTTTCGCTCCTTCAGATGCCGCTGCCTGGGCGTAGGTCTGTACTCTGGCTGACAAAGGGACACTATTCGACGGCTTTCCAGATGGTAACTTTTCGGAAGCGTTTCTTTTGACAACAGAGGTCGCAGGCTTTTCTGTTGTCTTTCTTTCTGTGATATTTTTACGCTCTTGAACCGGAGGTTTTATATTGTCTAATTCCTCCATTGCAGTCTTGCGTTTTGTCTTGGTTAGCGGTTTTATCTTTCTATTTTGACTTTGAGGCTTAAAGAGCGCATCTCTCCGTTTTTGCAGCTCTTTAGCTACTTCACAACCTCTATAATTTGCTGGGTGCTTTCCTTTACAGTTAGCACAGGTAGCGGAGGATTGTTTATTTGCTCCACAGTCTTGGGAGAAGTGATTTCCGGCGCATTTAACACATCGCGGCTCTTTTTTGCAATACATTTGCGTATGATTAAATTCTTGGCAACGTTTGCACTGCGGAATTATTTTCATATTTCTGCGCATGGGCTCGATTTTTACCACAATATTTAATATGGTTTTTATTTGGTAGATATCTTCGATGTTGTCAGACTTATCGAAGGTAAGCATGAAGAGCGGAAGTCCACGCCTTACCAGGATATTCTTATTTTCTTCCGTCTGTTGCTTCTCTTTCTTGATGATGTTTACGGCATCCAGAATTTTAAACCCTTTACCTTGGAGGTCGTTTATAACCTCTTCTTTGGTGCACGAGGGATGGAGACCCCTTGCTACAACACGATGTGGCCTTTCTGATTTTACTTCGAAAGTATACCACTGGATCTTTTCGGTATTTAGCTTTAGGGACATTGCCCGGTAGTCTTCGTGGTTATCGACGTTAATTTTCCACGCATTATTCCTCAGAGATGTTACCTTAAATTTCGATGTCAACGTTCCTTTAAGGAGGCTGTGCAACTTATTATACTCCGTAACCCCGACGACGTTTATTGGAGGCGGTGCGCGAATTTGCGCTCGGAGCTGTTTTTCTTGAGGTACTTTACGCTTTTGGTCTCTTAGAGGCTCGACTTCGGGCGAAGAACCACACCTGATCTGATCGATTTTTTTATCGCGAAAGGAATATCTACCAACCACATTAAAGTTGAAGAGAGGTTTGATCTGTCACCTGATCATTCACCGGTTATTTTAAAATTGAGCGTAAAACTAGTCAATAACTGGGAAGGCTTTAGGAACGAAATTTAAGATAATGTTGAACTAAGCGTTCCACTTACGACACCCTATTATTATTATTATTATTCGTTGAGATTGTACAGCTTACCTCCTGGAATAATACGCCTAATCCAAGGAAAACGCCGGCCAAAAACGGTCTACGATATCCTCTTGAAATAAAAGAATTGGTTATGGAGAAAAGGAAGGCGCGTAAAAAATGGTTACACAGTCGCGCTTCGCAACATAAAGCACATTTGAATTATTTGTGTAATTTGTTGAAGACAACTATTAAGGATTTTAAAAATCGTGCGATAGGTTCTTTCCTTGAAAGTTTAACAGCGAAAAAAGATTCCAATTATTGACTTTGGTAAACTATAAAAGGCACAAAATGACCCAAAATTCTCGCCCCGCCAATTAAAATAAATCAAAATGAATGGGCAAGGGAAGATAAGGAAAAAGCGGACGTATCTGAAATTGGTATTCTGATACAAATCTTTTACGAATTCTGTTATAAATCATAACAGAATAAAAGACAGAATTTTGTGACTTATCATAAAAGATTTTATTGAATACAAAGTTTTCGATTGAAATGGATGCGAATATGAAAGTTCTTTATGATGATGATCGATTTCCTGGATAAGTTCACGTCTCAGCTATTTAGTTGGTTTCACCAGTGAAAAGATTAGATACTGAAAGGCGCTTTAACAACTACAGAAAATTATCGATCGCATATTATTGGCATTTGCAACTATAGCTACTATGTGTATATTTTTTACGTTTTACTGTTTTATTTGCTGCGAGGTGATTCTGGCTTTCTACTTAAACTATGGTTATTTACCCCAATAAATAACCCACCAGAAAGGTCACCTCAATCGAATTTTAATAAGAGGATCTTTGAAAACTCTGAAAATTGTTTATGCAATTTTTTGTATACAAATATGTATGTATACTATGGGTTTGGAATAATTTCTTGACGATGTATATCAAGCCACAGCAACAACAAACGGCAATGAAAACCATAAAAGAAATCGCAACGAATGGCACGACGTTTGTTCCAGGGTTCGAGGACGATATGTGTTAAATTTAAAATAAGGAAACAATTATTTTACTAAATACATTCAAAAATATAGTTTGTAATAATTCAAAACATACTCTTTAAAGCCTACATTTTAATGTTTTATGATCAAGTTGAAAACAAATAATGAAAACAGCTAATTGATTTTACAGCTTCGTAACAGATTCCAGTTTTCGAAGTTCCATAAAAGAGTCTTATAAAAGTTCGAAACCCAGAATACGATTTATAAAAGATCTTTTATTTTCGAAATCCTTTATAATTCATAACAGAATAAAAAATTTCGCAAAATAGGCCGAATATGTTATCTTTTACGATATACACTACACAGTGATGCCAAATATAAAATTTATCATAAAAAACAAAATAAGTTTTAAATGAGTATTAAACATACCGCTGGCCAAGAACGACTGTTATTATTAAAAAGTTAAGGTTAACAATTCAAATTTCTACGCACAAGAATTCAATACATAAAATATGGGCATTTACCCCCATATTGTTATTTTGACCAGTGCCTTGATTTTGTGCGGTTTTTCCCGCAATGGCGGTTGCGGAAAGGGTTCACGTATAGGCGGATTCTATTAATGTGTGCGTGATGTCGAGAACTGACAGCTTCCAATATTTCCTGTTCTAATATCCGGTTTTCCCTAACGCAACCTATTTGGATAGCGAGAAGGATGTCGGTTGACGACAATTGACATTCTATCCGATATTTCGAATGGATTCATATAATCTCGTAAATATCGATAATAAATTTTAGTTTTTGTTTTACGCTCGTAATACAGTATGTGTTGAAATCATTCTAAACATAAACTGCATTCTGGTAACGACATAAAGAATATGTCAAATTAATGAAATATGAAATTGTTATGGCAACTCTGCTACTTTGTGTTCTTTTATCTTTCATAATAAAATGGCTGTTTTAATGGCGTCCTAAGTTTGTTCAAGAAAGGTTGACTGATTATTTTATTTACAATAGGTTATGGGCCCAGTCATCCATTAAGGCATAAAATAATTAATAATTTTATTAGAAAAATTAACAATCAAGGAAATGGCAGCAGACATAAAGTTTTCAGTTGCAAAACTGAATAATGGAAATTACTTCGTATGGAAGTACAAGTTGCAGATGCTGCTAATTAAGGAAAGCATATGGGACACCATTTGCCAAGACGCACCAAACCCAATAACAGAGAAATGGAAATCTAAAGACGACATCGCGAGGGCCACAATTTGTCTCTCTGTGGAAGATGATCAGCTGCACCACATCAGGAACTGTTCAACAGCGAAGGAAGTCTGGAGAGTCTTAGAAAAATATCATGAGCGACAGACACTAAGCAATAAGGTAAGCATCATGCGGCAAATCTGTAGTTTATATCTTGCAGATGGAGGTGATGTAGAGAAGCATATTGGTGAAATGCGGAATTTGTTCATGAAACTGGAAAGTCTCGGGGAAAAGTCGTTCACTGAAAGCTGGAACGTGGCAATGCTTTTAAGTAGTTTGCCTCATAGTTTTGACACCCTGATTACTGCTTTGGAATCGCGATCAGAAACTGAATTAACAATTGGTTACGTTGAATCAAAATTAATCGAGGAGTTCAGGCGGCGTCAGTTGACAGAACCGAAGGAATCGCATAAGGCTTTGGTGACAGCGAACAAATTACCAAAGAGGATTAACAAAAAGCCTACCTCGCAGGTCGAATGCTATTTTTGTCACTTGAAAGGACACATCAAACGGGATTGCCTACATTATATCGAATGGAAGGCGAAACATTCGAAACAGCAAGTCAGCGTAGCAGCAGTAGGGGCAGATGAAGAGTTCTGTTTGACGATAACTAATCAGAAATACGGAAAATGGATTGTAGATTCCGGCGCCTCATGCCACATTTGCAATGACAGGGATTTATTCTTTGAATTCGATTCATCAGTGAAGAAAAAGGTACTACTTGCAAATGGGGCACACATCGAGTCGGAAGGTCAAGGAGCTATTCGACTGATGCTAAAGAATCGGTTCAACAAGGAGACAGCGGTAAAGTTTCAGGAAGTTTTGTATGTTCCGTCAGTAAAAGTAAATCTACTATCCGTAAAGAAACTGACATCCAAGGGCTGTGACATAATGTTTGAAGGAGACACTTGTTACATTAATAGGAATGGTGCGTCAGTTGGTGTAGCACAAATGCGTGCTAATTTGTTTTCTCTTAACAAGTATGAAAACGTAAACGTTGTTAAGGAATGTGACAATAAATGCATCCATTACTGGCACAGAGCTCTGGGACATCGTTCTTTTTCGGAAAATCTACACGGGCACAATTTCCAAAGAAAAGTTGCTTAAGTTCAAAGGCGGTGCTTGATATTATTCACACAGACGTTTGTGGACCTAAGGAAGTGCCAACCCCTTCCGGCAACAGGTATGTGTTAACATTTATTGACGATTACAGTAGATATTGCAGCATTTATTTGCTGAAACATAAATCGGATGTATTCGACAAATTAAAACAGTACATCGCAATGGTTAGAAACATGTTTAACAAGAATCCAAAATTAATTCGGTCTGACAGAGGTGGTGAATATATAGGAAAAGTAGTAGTCGATTACCTCACACGTGAAGGAGTTCAAATTCAGTACACTGCAGCTTATTCACCTGAACAGAATGGGGTTGCAGAGCGCAAAAATCGTTCTTTAGTCGAGATGTCCAAGTGTATGCTCAGTGAAGCAAAACTACAGAAGGCGTTATGGGGTGAAGCTATTTCTACGGCTAATTACTTGCAAAATAGATTGGTGACTCGGACAACACCCTATGATCGCTGGTATAACAAAGTTCCAGATCTTAGACATCTCAGATCATTTGGTGCAGAAGGGTTTGTGCACGTGCCCAAACAAAAGCGGCTAAAGTTCGATGACAAGTCTGTAAAGATGGTGTTGGTTGGCTATGACTCCAATTCTAAAGCGTATCGGATGCTGGGCAGCAATAACAACATTAAAATAACAAGAGATGTTACTTTCGTAAAGAAGAGTGGAGAATACATCGATTCTGATGTGCGTAGCGGAGATGAATGCGACGAGGGATTTTCTTTCGAGAACAATGAAGTTGTATTTCCCGACAAACCAAATACTCAATTTACGGATGACAGTGACTCAAATTCATCATATGATTCATTTCATGGTTTTGAGAGCAGTGATGAGGATTCAGATAGTGAGATAAACAGGACACAGCTGCGGAGATCGACACGGGCAACTAAAGGAATACCTCCAGCGAGATATCTAAACCATATCGAAGAATCAGATCCAGAAACATTTGAAGAGGCTACGTGTGGTACAGATCGTGATAGTTGGTTGAATGCTATGGTGAAGGAGATGGGGTCGCTAAAGGAAAACAACACTTGGAGTTTAGTGGACGTGCCGAAGGATCGTACGCCCATAGGCTGTAAGTGGGTTTTCAAACTTAAAACTGAGCCCGGTGGAACTCGATATAAAGCGCGTTTAGTAGCACAAGGATTCACACAACGGTATGGGGTGGACTACGATGAAGTCTTCGCACCTGTAGTTTCCCATACGACGCTCAGAACGTTATTTGCAGTAGCTGGAAGGCGACAACTGATGGTTCATCACATTAATTGCAAGACAGCTTTCCTAAACAGTGACTTAAGTGAAGTCATCTACATGCGACAGCCAATTGGCTTCGAAAAGAAAGGGGAAGAAAGTAAAGTTTGCTTACTGAATAAGGCAATTTACGGATTGAAAAAGTCGGCGCGTTCATGGAACAAGAACATTCACAATGTTTTGGTTAAGTCAGGATTCACACAAAGTAAATCGGATCCTTGTTTGTATACGTTGTTCAGCGAGGACGCAGCGGTTTACGTTCTAATTTACGTAGACGATGTTCTCATAGCGACAAACAGTCAAAGTGAAATGGTTAAAGTTAAGGAAAATATGAAAGTCAATTTTAAGATTCGTGACTTAGGAGCAGTCAAAAGTTATTTGGGATTAAAAGTTGAACGGGATGCTGAAGGAATATTTTCTATATCTCAGTTAGCTTACATTGAAAAAATTGTTTCTGACACCGGTCTTGCACTTGCGAAGAATTCACCAATTCCTTTGGAGCCATCATACGGGAAGTCATCAGATGTGCAGAAGGGGCTACTAAATAATAAAGCTTATCAAAAATTACTTGGTAGTCTTCTGTACGTGACATTAAATACGAGGCCAGACATAAGTGCAGCTATTTGTATCCTGAGCCAAAAGACAAACAATCCTACAGAGGAGGATTGGATAGAGAGTTGTAAGATATCTCAAAGGTACATCACATTTAAAATTACATTTAGGTGGAAGGGATAACACCGTACTTTTTGGATATTCTGATGCTAACTGGGGCGAGGATAGAATTAACAGAAAGTCGAACAGTGGATACTTGTTTATGGTGTAGGGAGGACTTGTTTCCTGGAGTTGCAGAAAACAGACATGTGTTGCCTTATCATCAACGGAGGCGGAATTTATTGCTCTAGCTGAAGCTGCAAAAGAAGCAATATGGTTAAAACAACTATTACATGATTTTAACGAACAAATTAATCAACCAGTACTTATCTACGAGGATAATCAAAATGGTTGAGGGATATAAATTTAATAATAGATCAAAACATATAGATATCAAATATCACTTATATGACTGAAATATGAAATATGAAATTGTTATGGCAACTCTGCTACTTTTGTGTTCTTTTATCTTTTATAATAAAATGGCTGTTTTAATGGCGTCCTAAGTTTGTTCAAGAAAGGTTGACTGATTATTTTATTTACAATAGTATGGACATTGATCATTTCACACAAATTTTATTTTAAAAATAAACAAAAAACAACCCAAATGTCATTTGATGTAATTAAGTTCAGCGGATGAGCTATGCACCACCATGAAACAGTAGATGCAATTCTTTTTCAAAAAGAAAATGTAAAAGCCTTAATGTTCATCTATAAATATATAAAACAAATTTAAGCATTGGTTGTGAATAAAGGGTTTTTCAATAAGAGCGGTACAAAAGTTTTGGATATCAATGAAATTCTTTATTTCTGTGAAAGTACGTTCGATGCCATTATGTATGGAACTCGATTTCTTTTGCATGGCCACCACGATCACGCTTGCAGAAGTCCAGACGCTGAACCCAATTTTCGACGGTTTTCAAGCATAAATCGGCCGATACTGCTGCAATTTCACGTTCGATATTCGTAGGAAGTACATCAATCGTTGCTGGCTTGTTGGCATAGACCATAGACTTGACGTAGCCCCACAGGAAATATTCTAACGGCATCAAATCGCACGACCGAGGCGGCCAAGCGACACGTTCTCCAAACTTGGTTTCCAATTGATTGTGACATTCGCTGTGTGGCTTGTAGCGCCGTCCTGTTGGAACCACATGTCCTCCAAGTCCATATCATCCAATTGGGGCCAAAAATATTCGGTTATCATTGAACGGTAGCGATTCCCATTCACAGTAACGTGCCGGTGTTGATCATCACGGAAGAAGTACGGCCCAATGACACCGCCGGCCCATAAACCACACCAAACCGTAATTTTTTCGGGATGCATTGGTGATTCATGGAGTACGTGTGGATTGCTGCCTGACCAATACCGCATATTTTGTTTATTGACGAAGCCATTCAGCCAGAAATGAGCCTCATCGCTGAAGATGATTTTTCGATGAAAATCCGAATCATTTTCAAGTTGTTGCTCAGCCCAATTGTAATAATTTCGACTCGTTGTTGGCTCGTATATACTTCCTTACTGAAGAGAAATGTCAAAAGAGCGGCAAGAAATTCGGCGTCGTTTGCTGTCCCTGTCGCTCTACTTTTGTAGCGTCCCTGTTGAAAAACCCTTTATATCAACTCATATTAGTTTTTAAGAGCCAGTGACTCACTCACGCATTCAAATCCGATTCGGAACGTTCCCTATCGCAATTGCGGCAAAAACCACACAAAATCAAGGCACAGGTTTTTCAGGGCCTGGTACCCGCTGTAGACAAAAAAAAAATAAAGTTTTTAAGATGATATCGATGTATCCATCGGTCCATTTGCAGGAAGCAGGCAAAGTTTCGTGATGGGACGTTTATATTGTTTCCCATTTGATAGAAGAGTGACCACTCTGCAAATATCGTCTTGTCCTGGGTGAACTTGAAGAATCCTTGGTAGTGGCCATCTTGCTGGAGGAAAACGTTCATCCGTAATAAGCACAATATCGTTCACCTGAAAGTTCCGTTGAATATTAGAAAGCTTATTGGGTCGGTTTTGCAGTCTGCAGAGATATTCTCTCAGAATTGTTGTAACATTTGTTGTATCTGCTGCCAACTTTAAAGGCGGCTCTGTTTCACATCCAGTAGTGCAGGTTCAGGTTCCATAAAGGCTGGCTTTCCGATGAGGAAACGTGCGGGCGTAAGACAACTGGTATCAGATGGATCATCATTCATGGGGCAAAGAGGTCTGGAATTAAGAACACATTCGATTTGAATTAAGAGCGTATTAAGTTCTTCAATAGTTAGAATTCTATTTAATAATATTCTCTTTAAGTGGTACTTAACTGATTTTACCCCTGCTTCCCACAATCCTCCAAAGTGGGGTGAGGCAGGGTGAATGAAGTGCCATACAGCTCCCTCAGAAGCAATGGTCTCTCTCACATGTGTTGGAATTAGTTCGTTAAATTCTGCATTTATCTGACGAAGAATTTTGTTAGCGCCGGCAGAGTTTTTGTCGCTGTATAAGTTACTGCAGCTTCCTCTTCGTCCTGTAAAACGTCTGAAGGCTGCTAAGAATCCCTCCAAGGACATGTCTGACACAAGTTCGGTGTATATTGCTTTCGTCACCAAGCAAACAAACACACAAATGAAGCCTTTATATGTTTTGGGCGATCTCCCCTTAGAAATACGGATGTCGAATGGACCAGCATAATCAACACCAGCGTGTCGAAAACGGTCTGGTTTTCACCCGTGCCTTAGGACGTGATCCCATGAGTTGTGTCGAACGCTTGTGGTCGAAACGACGACATAAAGTGCAGAAATGAAACTTTGACTTCGTAAGATTTCTTAAATTAAGAATACAGAATTTATGTCTTATGTATGACATCATTAATTGAGGACCACCGTCAATGGTTTTGATGTGAGAATTAGAAGCAATAAGTTTAGCTAGATTGCATTGATTTGACAAGATAAGATAAGAAGTTTGTTTTAGGATGAGTATCTTGATAGAAGATCAAATGTATTTATACTTAAAAAATCCCTTTTCTCCAGCTCAGTTTGAAAGTTTGAACCCTCCTGATTTGACCATTTAAAATGAGAAAGACTAAGCCACTTAGGGCCAGACCACCACAAGGCATGGTTTTGTAAGTCAGGGGCTGAACTCCACTTGAAGCACAGTCAGCAGGGTTGTCTTCAGAGCGTACACGATACCAATCTGAAATATTTGTCAGCTGCTGTACCTCGGAAACCCTGTTGGCAACAAAAGTTTTCCAACGTATTTGTAATGCATAAATCCATGCAAGTACAATTTTGGAGTCAGTTCAAAAGTATGGTTTAATATAAGATGACTGAAATTCAATATATAACTCATAACTCAAGTCGCGGTAGCGATACTTGCTTGATAGGAGCAACTTTTGTCTTTGCAGTTATCAGATTGATAGAAATGTTACTACCGTTAATGCTGCGATAGTATAGTACTGCTGAATAAGCTGAATTTGAGGCGTCTGAAAAGCCATGTACTTCTCCAAAAGACGTAGTCATAGTTCCCAGCCATCTTGGAATCCTAATGGATTCTAAAGCCTGTAGAGTTTTACGGTAGTTTTCCCAATCAGCATTTAGTGGAGGTGGAAGTGGGTCATCCCAGCACACCACAGTCTTTGAAAATATATCCTTGCTTGAATGATCGTTGGGGCCAACCACCCAAGGTGATCGAAAAGTTTAGCAGCATCAGATTATAAAGTTCGTTTTGTGTGCGAGCTACGTATTGGTAGTGAAATTTTGAAGAAAAACAGATGAATCTGAATTGCCATCGAAAGCTAATTCACAGTCTTTTGATGAAAGATCAGATAGCAGCTCTGGAGAGTTTGATGACCACTTTCTTAATTTAAATCCACCAGATAAGAGAATCTGCTGGAGTTTCATTTGGATATTTTTAGCTGTGTCTACATCATCAGCTCCAGAAAGAATATCGTCGACATATATATCTCGTTTCAATATTTTAGATCCGCTTGGATACTTATTAGCCTCGTCATCAGCTAGTTGTTGGAGCACACGTATTGATAAAAACGGTGCACAAGTTGTACCATACGTAACAGATAGGAGTTTGTACACCTGCAGAAGCTCAGCAGGGTTATTTCTCCAAATAATTTGTTGAAATTTAGTTTCTTCAGGATGTATCAGTATCTGTCTGAACATCTTTTCGATGTCCGAAGTGAATCAATACAATATAAACGCCATCCTAATATGACGGACGATAAGTCGTTTTGTAAAACTGGACCTGGTAGCAACTCTTCATTAAGGGCTTTTGAACATGGAGGCTTTGAAGAGCCATCAAATACCATTCGCAACTTCGTGGTGGAACTACTCTCTTTCCAAACACAGTGCCTTGATTTTGTGCGGTTTTTTCCGCAATGGCGGTTGCGGAAAGGTTTCACGTATAGGCGGATTCTATAAATGTGTGCGTGATGTCGAGAACTAACAGTTTCCAATATTTTCTGTTCTAATATCGCTTTGTTCCTGGAAATTCCAGGCCGGTTTTCCCTAACGCAACCTACATATTTAGGTAGCGAGAAGGATGTCGGTTGATGACAATTGACACTCTATCCGATATTTCGAATGGAATCATATAATCTCGTAAATATCGATTATAAATTTTAGTTTTTGTTTTACGGTCGTAATACAGTATAGACGGTAAATTGATCATTTTCACACACATTTTATTTTATAAATAAACAAAAAACAACCCAAATGTCATTTGATGTAATTATGATCGTTCAGCGGATGAGCTATGCACCAATATGAAGCAGTAGAATTCTTTTTCAAAAAGAAAACTTTAAAATAAAAACGTTAAAGCCTTAATGTTCATCTATAAATATATAAAAAAAAATTTAAGCATTGGTTATAAATATGTTCAATCGGAGCCTTTTCCGACTGCTCCTTAGAAAAAACTGCTTGTCGGGAATAATGCGCCGGACAAGCATGAAAATTCTTCGGATTGAATGTTAGACGCGAAGTGCAACGATGGCTTGAACAACGAGACGACAAAATTCACAACTGTGTAGCAAGAGAGACGAAATAAAAAAAGCTCTTCTTCGACTGGAGTTCACAACGATAATAATTTAATTTTCTTGGTTTGATTTTCTTGTTACATTGTTTAGTACAAAGTTAAGTTTTTTAGTACAGACGAAATTATGCAAAAGATGGCCGACTTTTCTTTTGTAAGTACATAGTAAATAGATAAATGTGATACAAATTTAGGTTAATTCATTGGTTTTTTAACACGTTTGTGTGAGATGTGTTGAGATAGGGACGAGTTCCTCAACTTTCCGCCTCCTTTGAAATCACCTGATTTCAACACGGAAGTAAGGCCAGTTTATGGATCGGTCGTTTGATCGTACCCTTGGGTGTTCGGATTTCAGCTACTCTAACGATTCCATCCTTGCGGAGGTATGTTATCGTCATGAACGATGACCATGGAATCCGTTAAGAGATTTGGCGTTTTGGATACCCACTTTGTACGCTGTTGAAGTTCTTGAAGATATTCATCGGTCCAACGCTTCCAGAAATGCGTTTTAACGTTGTTGATTCGACGCCAATATTCCAAGTTACTCGTGATTGGCGCATCATCTGCAGGTTCCGGAATTGCCTTAAGTGAAGAGCCGATTAGGAGATGACCAGGGGTTAAGGCTTCGTAATGAGTGGTGTAATTGGTCTTGAGTTCATCACGGATTCTATTTCGCATAGAGCTGTAGCGAGTTCCTCGAACGACAATTTGGAATTGTTTAGTGTACGTTAAAGGTGCCCCTTTGGCACCTTCACAGCGGCCTCCCAGATACCGCCGAAATGAGGAGCCCTAGGAGGAATAAAGTTAAAATTAATACTTTCATTAGTACAAAATCTTATAATTGAATCTTGAATGGATTTGCGAAACAACATGCTATGTAAGTCTGAGAGCCTTGAACTGGCTCCAACAAAATTCGTAGCATTGTCACAAAATATACTTTGCGGAAGTCCTCGTCGACTTATCATGCGCTTGAGTGCGGCAATAAACGCATTTGCCGTAAGGTCGGAAACGGGTTCTAGATGAACGGCCTTGGACGTGAAACACACAAATACGGCAATGTATGATTTGTAGGTCACCTTTCCACGGATCCTGTGGTATGTGTAGATGGGTCCGCAAAAATCGACACCGTAGGTAGTGAGCAAAGCATTTCGCGAATTGCGAATTTTTTGGTAATAAGACAGGGTGCTTTTGCTCAGTTGGCATTAAAACATTGTGTAACCGTCCCCCAACCTTAAGTACCGGATATCCTTTTCTTGTATCTAAAAACGGAACCAAATACTTTATCGATCCCTTTATTTCCTTTTCCTCTTGCAGTTGTTTGATTTCCTCAGAGTAAAAATTAGCTTGTTCGATCCGCACTATTGTAAAGTATGCTGACTCCTGTTCTTCGGGGCTAAGAATGAAGATATTGCCAACATTTCTTGTTCTTAATCTCGATGTGAATCGCAAAATGTAAGCAAATATATGAATGATTTTTACATAGGAGCTACAATTGTTGATTTTGTTGAAAAGGTCATTATTAACGATCTGATTGCAAACTAGCGCTGTTTTTCGCTTCTCTAGGTTAAGTTCTTCAGTTGTAAGAGAAATCGCTGGAATTAACGGCCATTTTTCAGCCGACTTAATCAAAAATGTTGGTCCAGTGAGCCATATAGATTCTGTGAGCTCAATGACTGAGCATCCGCGTGATACTATGTCGGCTGGGTTGAATTCTGTGGGTACATGTCTCCACGTAATGCCTTCTGTTCTCTCCTGAATTTCCGCGACGCGGTTTCCAACAAATGTGCTCAGTTGCGATGAGTGAGCAGAAAGCCAGTGCAATACAACGGAAGAATCTGTACAAAAATGTATCTCTGAGTATGACTCCTTAAAGACCGGTTTGATTCTAGACCATAATTTTGCGAGAAGATGAGCAGCGCATAGCTCAAGGCGAGGAATCTGATTTTTCTTGGACGGCGCTACTCTTGACTTTCCTGCCAGCAAGTTAACTGTAGTAAGACCATCAGAAGTAACAGTTCGAAGGTAAATACAGCATCCATAGGCATTCATGGATGCGTCGCAGAATCCGTGTATCTGAAAGTTTTCCTTATTAGGAGCAAAGGCAAATCGTGGCACGGATAAATGTTGAATTGATTTAAGATCAATCATGAATTGTCGCCACTCCGTGTCCAATGATTGTGGGATTGCGGCATCCCAATCAATTTTTGCTATCCACAGTTGTTGTAAAATTATTTTTGCCTTTACAATGATGGGACATAATAAACCCAGTGGGTCAAAGAGTGATGATGCGAGAGATAATATCTTCCTTTTTGAGAATGTATTGTACGTCCGAGTGGGTTTATATGAAAAACAAAATTTGTCATTAAGAGAATCCCAAGTGATTCCAAGAGTACTTGTGACGTTTGACTCATTTATATTTAAGTCTTTTATATTTTCGTGTGGTGAAACTGACGAGTTGTTACTGTGCCATTTTGCCAACTCAAATCCTGCCGATTGTAGCATGGCGACAACTTCATGTTGTATCTGCCCCAGGGTATTGAGATCATCGGCTCCAGTAATCATGTCATCGACATAGAAATCTTGGCGAAGAATTCGGGCCCCAAGCTTGTACTTATACTCCCATTTGTCTGCTAGGTATTTAAGACATCGGATAGCCATAAATGGTGCAGAAGTAGTTCCGTAGGTAATTGTGTTTAATGCGTAAGTTTCAATGAGTTTTTTCTCATCGTCCCGCCATAGGATGTACTGATATCTACGGTGCTCGGGGTGAACTAACACTTGCCTGTACATTTTAATAATATCGGCCGTTAGTACAAATCGATGTAGTCTAAAGCGAAGGAGAATTAGAAATATATCATCCTGAATTGTGGGGCCTGCCATCAGGATACCGTTTAGCGAGATATTTGAAGACGTTCGACAAGAGGCATCAAACACCACTCTTAACTTTGTAGACGTGCTATTTGGTCGGAGAACACACTGGTGTGGAATGTAATAATGAGGGAGACTGAGATCTAGATGTTTTACTAAAGACATATGACCTAGAGCTTTATACTCTTGCAGAAAACTTAGATTTGAGATTCAAGTCTTTACTTAACCGGCGCTCTAGTGCAAGAAATCGACGAAGGGCTATATCATAAGAGCAACCTAGAGTTGATGGGTTTTCTTTAAAAGGCAGTCTCAACATTATCCTTCCGCTTGATAGGACCACCACTGAACGATTAAAATGATCCTCACATTCAGTTTGTTCCTTCGTCCATTCCATTTTTCTTCCAGAGACTGATTCGAGTTCCCAGAATCTTTCGACGAACTCATCAAGGCTGGCTTCTGTGTAGCTCGTGCAGCAGGTTTCATGGTTGTTATGTGTAAGAGACTTGTATTTTCCGGATACAATCCATCCTAGGCGAGTATTTTGTAACGATGGCAACTCTGGACCGAGTTTAATTTGCCCAACCAGAAGAAGATCGAAGAAGGCTTCTGCTCCTAAGAGCATGTCAATAGGAGCAGATCGATTAAATTGTTCATCTGCTAGTTCTAAATTTCGTGGCAATTTCGCCGTACTGACGTTGACCGACGAGTCTGGTTGATACCCTGTGATGGAAGGTGCAACCAAGAATTCCAATGAGAGTTCAAAATTGGAATACCTTGACCTAACAGTAGTTTGAGTCAGAGAATTAATCTTTGTTTCAGTTGTACCGATGCCTAGAATGTCCACATTTTTTCGCTGAGTTCGAAGTTGCAAAGTTTTAGCAAATTGATCCTTAATGAAATTGACCTGTGATCCTGAATCAAGTAACACCCTTCCCAATTGAAATCCTCCTACAGAATCCTTAACAAGAACCAAGGCTGTCGCTAGTATGACTTGTGCTTTTGAAGCTACTAAGTTCTTTGCGACTGCTGAGTTAGCGACAGCTTTTGACGAAGAAGAAGTTTCAGGTGAGGCTGAGGCTATAGCAGTAGTTTGGCTTGGGCGATGAAGCAACGTATGATGAGATTGCTTGCAAGTCTTACATTTGTATGACGACGTACATCTGGAAACGTTATGTCCCTTTCGCATACAGTTGATGCATAATCCCAGTTTCTTTACGCTGGCAAACCGATCAGCAACTGCTAGTTGGGTAAAGGGAGAATACCCACTTATATTGTGAGAATTATCTTTGCAGAAGGCACATGCATGCTGTGTCACAGCAAGTGCTGTATGTGTGTAATGCTCATGCGATGGTTTAAATTTAGTTGCTGGTTTCTTATTTATGTCATTTCGTATTGATTTACTTTCCCGTGCCTCTAAGTATTGGCAACGTCTGCTCAATACCTCTGAGCACTGTTTCCACGTAGGAAGAGTTTTAATCTGCAACTGCTCATCCCATTTTGCTTGTGATTCATGATCAACCTTTGACATGGCTATGTGAATGATTATTGCTTCACTAATTTCTTGTGCACTTCCCAACGACTGTAAAGAGTTAAACAGTGCAGTAATGTTATCGACTAGGTCTCTCAATTGGGTGGCGGACGATTTTTGCACCTTTGGTAGTTCGAACAGTTGGGATATATGTTCAAGGAAAATGAGGCAATTATTATCATACCGCTCCTTTAACCTTTCTAAGGCTTTCTCATAATTTTCCTCAGTAATTTGGAATGTTTTTACCGTACCAAGGGCCTGGTCCGTTAAACAGCTGATAAGATGATTGAATTTTTCAATTTTTGAGAGCGTAGGATCATTATCGACACGTTTAGTGAATGTATTTATAAAATTTTTGTACTCTGAGTACTTTCCGTTAAACCGCGGTAGTTTAACGTAAGGCAAATGATTCACAGGCTGAGGAATTGATAGAGTGGTTTCAAAAGAGCTTGGCCTTCTTTCATTTCCCATGAGCGATAAAATTTTTGCTTTTGTGGACACGTATATTTCTTCCAACTCGGTGCGACCAGTATCTATGGGCACCATTTCCTCAATTTGAGTTTGGAATGCCAATCCTTGCTTAAAGTAGGATTCTACGATTCCCAGTCGGCACTCTAATTCCGTCAACGAAAGTGTTTTTGTTTCAACCAAAGTTTTAATGCGCGTAATACTTCCCTTTGTCGATGCGCGAGATGTTTTCAAAGAATCTAGAGTTGTCATTTTTTAACAATGAAGAAAGTTTTTGTAATTTGCGAAGAACTGAACCAAACGAGTTTTATTTTAGTGATTCCAATGTTTGAGAATTGTTCCTGTTACCATTGAGTGCGCAATACAACTCAGCTCAAATGTGTTTTTGACCTGAATGTAATCGAATGGGTTGTTTACTTGTAAAAGCTCACGCGCACCGATGTATGTGTTAGAAACAATTGTTGAACTATAGAAGTTTAATCCACCAGCTAGCAAGAAGCAGAAGCAAAGTGTTTATGCGATAAGTGTCGCCAACAAACGAATTCCAACGAAAGCAACTAGCAACAGCAGCAACCGTTGGTATGAATGCGAAGATGATCAGCAACAGCGGCAGCGAAATCAAGTGACGACGAAAGTTTTATTGTTGTTATTCTTAAACGACGATTTTATTTTTTTTTTTTTTAACCTGTCTTAACAGCCCACAGGTATACAACGACGGTGAATATACGAATACGAGCGATTGAAGGCGTGCAAGGTGCAACCGAAAATGCAAGTGCCGGCTGCTGCTACCAGTGAGGAGTGTGTATAAGAGCTTTAACTTGAACGAATATGGGTGTAAAGAGGACGATGCAAATTTGTTCTTGTTTTAATTCATTGGGTGTTGTGGTCAATATGTTGAGAAATATATATACTTCGCTTTTCCTTTCTCATGGAGCATATATTATATACGATTTATATTTCAGATTTCTAGCGGCATGTTGTTTCACAATTATGTATGTATTATAAATGTGATGTGTATATAATTTAGGTAGATATAATTTATGCATGCAATTTTCCTTATTGCGAATGTGCGTTTGCTAATTAGATGTTAATTTTTTTCAAATATAAAATTAATTATAAAAAAACAAAATAAGTTTTAAATGAGTATTAAACAAGTACACTGGGTACCGAGGGGGATTTAGATAGGATTTTGCGCAGTCTTGAGCTCTCAATAGTGTTACTAATGTCCTCACAGAAGTTGCGCCAGGACTTCCTTTTTGAAAAATTTACGCTAACTTTGTGTGCCTCCCAATCCCTGTCTAGTTTCGTTGTTTTGGCTTTATTAAAGGCCTTCCTGCTCTTGCAGCAAAGCGGGATAAGCTGCTTACACCACCACGGGGGTCTTTTGCATTCTCTCACTATGGTGCGAGGGCAGGAGCCCGATTAAGCCCTGTCCAAGGCTGAAGTAAGCATGTCATTGAGCATTACCACTTCAGTCTGATCGCTAGGTGGCGAGAGGCTGTGGTTTTCCAGATTGGCAGATAGGATTTTATTGTGTTCAACCCAGTTAGTTTCCGCCAGTTGCGATAAAAACTTTTCTTTGGGGTATGGCTACAATTCAGAGTGAAGTATATGTACCGGTGGTCCGAGAACGATGGACTATCCGATACAGTCCACTTTGAAATGGCTGAGAAGAGATTACGAGAGGCGAAAGTAACGTCTATTACCTCCTACCGGCTTTTGACAATAAAGGTTGGGCCATTGCCCCTATTGCATACTACCAGGTTAGTTTCTACTAAAAACGCAAATAAAGACTCACCGCGTGGGTTAGTGTCGGTATGGTCCCATAGGTCGTGGTGTTCATTTGTGTCACACGCTAGCACTAACCCGGTCCTTTTGTTCTCCGCTTCTTTGACAGCAGTACGGGAGGTATCCGGACAGAAGCCAAACAGGGTTGCCGTTTCTGGAAGTGAGCTGCGCTGCAGCAAGATTGCCTGTGCTAAGCTGGGGGAAGAAAGTTAAATTTAACGTAGATTTAGCGAGAATACAAGCTCTAATTTTACATTTACCTTCCCCGTAGTAGAGGGAATAGCCAGGTGCCCTGATCCCTGTAACTTGGTCTTTCACCTGAATCTTGCCTGAATCAGGGCAACGTCCAGTCCATTGCTATCTGAAACAGACGTCTCCACTACGGTAGCATCTAAATCGTCTAGTGGCGAGTCGGTGTCTGCCGAGGATGATGCGGAGGAGCTGGGGAGGTGTTGAGGTCATGATTCCTGAATAGCTTTAACTCAACTTCTTTTATGCCGAAGTTAATGTGGGAGTTTTCTGTCCCTGAGAATCGGGACAGACTCAGCCGTCAGTTAGATGACAAGTGATAGGAAGGCCAGGATTAAAGAAGCCTAAATAAATTTTGCCAAATATTACCAACTAGCTGTTACCCCACGGCTTTGGGGCAGATATAGTATTTTAATAATTTTGTTATATGATAAGTGCCATATCCCGTTTTCCTGTAATATTCAAAAGTAGCAAAAAAGAAAAACTCGCCGGTATAGCGATGAGCTTCGGTTAGTAAAATATGTCGTTTAAATTCAACATATTTTTAGTAAAATAAAATTACGCTCCCACTCATTTATGAACAAAAGTAAATGTCCACATATACACAACACATGCACGAATTAAATTAAACAAAATAACGTTTACTTAAAAAATTCTATTTATTTAACTTTGAGCCGATCTGATCATTTACGTTGACAAATCTGAACTGGATATAATCTAAATATCTACACTTATATATACTTAGATTTTAGGCGGCGTCCATAATAAATCTTATATCTTATTGCTAACAGATGATGATAAGCAAAGGCGTCGGTCGTAACTCGCAGAGATTATGGTTTACAGCTGGGGATGAAACTTGTCCTTTCTCTGATTACAGGAATAGTCGTCCCTCTGCTGGTGTCATATTACTCGTGTTGGTAAGATCGTCGTCAGGGTTATGTGTTCCCAACATAACTCACGCACCAAAACTCATCGAAACCACACACTTATTTGTATGGTGTCTATGAGTAAAAAGTGTAACGGAGAAAGTTTAAGAGGTTATTTGTTGTACTTTTTCCAGAAGCAATCTAACCGAATTCTGACAATTTTTTTGTCCTATCAATTGTCGACATTTAAAAAAAAACCAACAAAATTTGTTGAAAATTACGGGCGACAGATTTAAACATACACTTTTTGCCTCTTTGTTTCATATAATAGACATAAAATATATTAAAATATCGTAGCAGAAGTGTATTTATCAATTTAAGTTTTTACAAGGTTTTCTATTTTTCTATTTTTGCGGCAACAGTGCCACCTATAGGGCCCAAAACTATCCTATGGTTGGAACCAACCATACACAAAGTTTCATTGAATTCGGTTGAGCGGTTTTGGCGATCGACAACAGCGCCGCCTGTTGAACAATAATTGAATTGAACTCAAAAATGAACCCACAACTGTTGAGAATTTTCCTACTTTTCTTTTTTCCTAAACCTTCGGGTTGTAATTACGATCAAACCCGCAGAAGGAAGTAACCAATACTTAGAATGTTCAAGTTTTCTAAAGAATTGTAATAGGTATTTACGTATTTAAAAACTCAATGGACTCTTTCAATCTGGCACGTAAAGCAAAAGCCCGGACTTTCCAAAGTACCTGTACCAATAAACAACAAATCGTAAAAAAAACTGTCACAAAGTAACGTAAACATAAACGTCATCTATCGTGAAGATGAGGGGTGGCAATTGTGTAGTGGATAGAGTTATTGCTTGTGAGTTGTGACCCGGTCGGCGCAGGTTCGAGCCCCTCCGGGCTCCGGGGGACAGCAATACTCAGCTACCCAAACATATAAGAGAAACGGATAATATCAGAGTTTCTCCACCACTACACAAAAAAAGGAGTTTCTGCTTGGAGTAGATACAATGGACGGGTATTGATTTCCTGAATTTGGAATCCCCTTTTAAAAATAAAAGAAAAAAATCATGAAGATGGCGTGTAAAATCACTCTATACAAAATGTATGGGAAAAATTAACTTTCTTCTTAATTTTTTTTTCGGGCAAGTTTTCTAGATTTTTTTTGGGTATTCTTCTTGTTTGGCCCCAAGCCAGTCCGAATTGGTGCGAATTATCGAAATCGTTCGAGGCGTTCTTCAGTTATAAGCGTAGTAAATAACGTCACTTTCTTTTATATACACTGCCCGTCAATAGAATAGGTTCAGAGACCAAGCAATAAGTAAGAGCTTTTTTCTCATAACAAAGCCCGAGGCAAAACTTTTTGTTGTTGCATTTTCAAAGTACAATGTCTAATTGTCTATCTATTTGCAAGAAGAAGATAAACATAAAATCTTGTTAACGGTTTCTTGTAAACGTTTACCAGTTGCATGGCAAAAAATTAACTTTTTCAATGCGTCATTTGAATAGGTTCACTGGCTTTAAGTAAAAAAAATATCGGGAAATAAAAAGAGTTATATAAATAAATAAATAAATATTTTGGCGCGACAGGTCTATGGGACCCAAGGCCTAGCTTCTCGCAACCATTCGCTTTGTGTGGGTTTTCAATTTTTGGGACGAATGGAAGGGATCTACAATTTTATGCCGAGTCCAAACGGCTAATTGAGAAGCTCATTCATGACAGTTTTACTCTCGGATGTTTGTCAGACGTTCGCGAGAGGTGGCGCAGCGGAAAAAAACCTTAAGATGTAATTTGGCCCTCTCGGGATTCGAACCTGAGCCCCTCGCTTAGTAGCCCAACACACTACCACTAAGCCACTGCGCCGAGTTATACCATTTTTTTTTATTCATATTTTATTTATTACTTATTTAATAATGAGTACTACCTCCTTTGTTGGAAATAGTTTCAAAAATTCGACTTGGAATGGATTTATACAGCTGCATCAAGTAGTTTAGGGAAATCTCATTCCAGGCTACCTTAATAGCTGCAATAAGCGACTCCCTGTTCTCATATTGTTTGCCGGACTCGTAAACTTTACGAACGAGCCACCCCCATACATTTTCAATTATGTTAAGGTCCGGTGAGTACGGTGGCCATTCTAGCAACTCAACTCCCTCTTCGCTAATCCAGCTCTTTATGACTCGAGCACTATGGATTGGAGCGTTATCTTGTTGGTAAATCCATTGTATCGATCCAAAAATTTCAGAAAACTTTGGAAAAGCAAGAACTTGCTGTCATTCTGGACGATGGAAACTCCAACTCTATTGTTCCATAATAGGATATGGCACCCCAAACCATAACTCCTCCCTCCCTACTGTGATGGCGGTCAAAAAAGTATTTTTCTTTTCTTAAGTCATGAAAATAAAAGTTATATTCGTCCGACCCATCTAAGTTGAACTTTTTTTCGTCTGAGAAGATCACAAATTGCCATTGTTTGTCCCAAGTCATATGGTGTCTATAAAAATCCAAACGACATTGCTTTCGCTGCGAATTCAATGGTGGTTTCTTCTGCAGTTTTAGTCGGTTTAGGTGTGGGCCACTTTTTATCACTCGACAAACAGTCGAAATGCTGGCGCTAATTCCAGCTTTTGCCCTGATTTTTGGCACTGAGTCGCAAGAATTTGAAGCTGTACGCAAAATTATTCGCCTATCTGCAGCTATTGTTGCTGTATTTGTACGTCCTTTCATATTTTTTCCATAATTTTTCTTATTCCTCAAGAAATTACAAGCCATGTTGCTCCCTGTACACTTCTATTTTTGCCTTTTCCTCTGAATTCAAAGCTTTTGATCGTCCCATTTTTTTAGTTAACATTTACAAGAAACCGTTAACAAGATTTTATGTTTATCTTCTTCTTGCAAATAGATAGACAATTAGACATACTTTGAAAATGCAACAACAAAAAGCTTTGCCTCGAGCTTTGTTATGAGAAAAAAGCTCTTACTTATTGCTTGGTCTCTGAACCTATTCTGTTGACGGGCAGTGTATATAGATTAATAAGAAACACTCCGTTTGGCTCAAAAAAAAATTAAATTTTTATTTTAACTCTCGGACTTGATTCAATTACAAAAGGCATCTGTCCGCCTGAACATAATTCTTCAACTTAATGTCAAATATTACAAGGTTTGGTTTTTTAACGGAACATCACCCCCTCATAGCGTAGCGATCTATTTAATTTTATATACCCAATTATGTTTTGTAGTGGTTTAATTATAGGAAAAACCGAACCGAAGATGTAAACCATCTGTCACTGCCTTTTAAATTCAAGTGTCATAATATGGCTTAATTCCATCGATTGACACCGATAAAGATTTTCCAGCCTTTTCTATTATAAATTGTTTTCGCAAGCGCCTTATGACTTTAAAAGGACCGTCGTAAGGAGAATCCAATCCAGGTTTAGCTCGGTTGTTTCTTACTAGGACCTACTTGCAAGCGCCTAAAATACTTGGAATGTGTACGAAAGTTTGTGTCTTTCTCGTTTGCAGTGCCGATATTGGAATTGTTTTAAAGAAATCTCGTAATTGTTGAACGAAATTGTCTTCGCCTGAATCAATTCTTGACGATGAGGAAAGATCCCATGGAATTTTGATGTTTTCTCCGTAAAGGAGTTCCGACGGAGTGAAGTTAAAGTCTTCCTTTGTAGTGGTTCTTATTCCCAGTAATATTAAGGGAAGTGCTTGCGACCAATCGACCTTATCTCCGGATGCCCGTATAGCTGTTTTAAGTTGCCGATGGAACTTTTCCACCATCCCATTTGCCTGTGGGTGGTAGGCAGTTGTGCGAATGCGTGTTGTGTCTAATAATTTAGTCAGCCCTTTGAAGAGTTTCGATTCAAACTGCGAGGCTTGATCCGATGTTATTGTGATAGGCACTCCCAATCTAGATACGTGCTTGTTCTTGCAATTGTGTCTGCCATATATCTCGCATTGGATAGGCTTCTGGCCATCTAGAGAACCTATCTACAATGGTCAGCAAGTATTTATAATCTTTCGACGGCGAAAGCGGACCGACTAAATCTATGTGTACGTGTTGGAATCTGCCAACAGGCACCTTAATTTGTTCGATTGGAAATTTTGTGTGTCTTTGGACTTTTTCATTTTTGCATGGCTTGCAAGTTTTTGTCCATAGACTAATGTCGGCATTCATTTTGGGCCAGAAATATAATTTGCAAATCTTCTTGCGTGTAGCCCGCGTTCCTGTATGTGCAAGACAATGTATAGATAGGAAGATTGCTTTTCGTTTGCATTGAGGAATGTATGGCCTATTGATGTCGGTGGACGTTTCACACCATAAGGAGACTTCAAATGCATGTATTTTTATGTATTTAAGTTTTATGCTGGAGTTCTTGGGTGGGTTTTGAATGAGTCCCACTAGATCTCTATCCGCATCTTGAGCCTTTGCAAACGCTTCTATACCGGGAAACAGCAAGTCAATTGCATCAGCCTCTGGGCGTGTGAGAGTATCAGCCAGTATTGGGCCAGTAATTCTCTGTCAAAGGCATTACCGCCCCTATGTCCGTGTTGGATGCATCCGTTGCAATGCTGAACTGTGCATTTTCTTGTGGATGTCTGAGAAGTGAAGTCTTTAGCCTTGGCGTTGATTTTTGATAGGTGTGTTAGATGACCATGTACTGGCGCAAACGTTCTTGCCAGGTGTGGTATGAAGCGGTGGTAATAATTCAGCATATCCACAAAACGTTGCACGTTTTTAACCGATTTCGGTTCGGGTAAGTTTTCAATTATTTTAACAAGATCTCTTGATGGCTGAATACCATTTTTCGAGATGTGGCATCCCAAGAACTGTAGTTCCGCAATACCATATGCACACTTCGAAGCCTTAATACGCAAGCCGTAATCGCATAGACGCTGACAAAAATTGTCTGTGGTGGTGCTGATGTTCTATGACTGTTTTGCTTGCGACAAGAATGTCGTCCACATATACGAAGAGAATCTCCAGGCCCCTTGTCACCTGGTGCATAAAGCGCTGAAAAGTTTGGGCAGCGTTACGTAATCCGAAGGGCATTCGCGTGAACTCGAAGAGCTCAAATAGTGTTGTAACGGCCGTTTTGTGGACGTCCTCTGGTGCTACAGGGATATGATGGTAAGCTCTTACCAGATCTATTTTCGAAAAAACTGTACAGCCGTGGAGATTGGAGAATGCCGCTAAAGTCGTGTATCTGCGGTAGGGGGTATCTGTCAGGAGTTGTTACAGCGTTCAACACCCTGTAATCGCCACACGGCCTCCAATCATTGGCTCCTCGCTTGGGAGCCATGTGCAAGGGAGAGGCGCATGGGAATGAAGATGGTGTGCAGATGCCAATCCAAGAGTAGTCCGGAGGTATTTCATTTGCGGCCGAAATGAATTGATCGGGATTTAGAGTTTTGGGATTTGAATTGTGACGATTAAAAGAATTATGTCTGAAATATGATCTTTTATAAAAATACGGCTGGATATATCTGTGGCAACAAGGAATTTTCAGGAGAGCCATTTAAATCTTTGGCTTGCCATTACAAATCAAGTACAAAACAAAAACTCGTTAGTGTGTAGTTCATAAACCGTAAGAGATAAAAGTATGAAAAAGTAATGACAGATAGAATCGCTTGTTGCGCATCAAATTGTGTAAAAATCTCAATTTCGACATAAGTCGACTTATGATGTTATTCCTTGTGGGCACAGATATTATCTATTCCACTGCCATTTGCCGCCATGATGACAGTAGAATTTAGTTTGGGTGTCTAAAATTGCAAGGTTTATTGCATTTGAGAGCCTTTTGCCCGTATTCGGAATGAAACCAGCACATCTTATCCTGCCTTGAATGTGATCTATTTCGTTTGGGGTAGGTACTAGAAGGTTGGGTTTTGGTGTTGTTTCGAGAGCGTCTATTTTGAAAGTTTATTTTCGAGAGCATTGACTTGATTTCTAAAATCTCTGCTTTAAGGTTTTGGTTGATATTTGTGAGTTCACTGATTGATTTGCTTGATTGGGATGTGATAGAAAATGAGGAAGTTGTCTGTTGCTAATATACTTCGAAGATATCATCTGCAATTTCGAGCAACTCCTCCGTTTTAGACTTGGAACTTGCTTTGACTGAGACTTGCACGAGCGTTGGAAGGCGTCTTTTCCACAATTCTATTATTAAGTTTTCTGTTACCATTGTGGATTGTCCTGCCAACTTCTTCAGTCTTCGATAAAAGTCTGAGGGCTTGCTATTACCCATCTCCTCACCCGACAATAGTGCCTCTATATTTTTTCCCGCGCTCATCGAGTGACGTTCAATGAGAGCTTTTTTTAAATCATTAAATCTAATATTAAACTGTGACTTACCTTTAATGAACCAGATTTCTGGCAACTCTGTCCAGAATTCTGTTAATTTTATCGCGAGGGCGTTAACGGATTCCCTTGAAAGACGGTATCTGATCCAGGATCGATATTTTCACTATTCAATGGATTTTGCGCTATAGGTGGGTTTCCCGCTATAGGGGTATTTCCTGCAATAGGGAGATTTTGTAGCGGTTGTAGCGGTTGATCGACCATGTTTAAGGCTGGGTGGCTGGCGTATACGTTTTTTTACCCCGATTTGGTTTCCAGCGTTTAAGAGATAATCGATCGGAGTAAACGGTGTTCAATAGTCGGTACAGAGTTACAGGTCGCTATTGAAGCACAATTTTAATTTCCGACTTTGACATTGCGTAAAGTGCCAAAAACACCCTTTTTCGGTGTTTTTTCCTGCGCCCTGATGGGGCAATCCTTAGATGAAACTTTTTTATTTTTTTTATGATTTCATATCGTTGCCAAAGGGCTTTTGCAGGTAGTCATTGAGCCACATTTTCGATTTTTTTTTGTTAAACGGCTTAAAACTGCATGTTAATATGACTAAAAGTAATCAATCTTTGTGGAGAAACTATTAAACAAGGAGCTATTTTTTTTATCTGTAAAAAAGAGAATGCTCTTTGAATATTTGTTTATCTGCACAATAAATAAAAATTAGTTATTTGGCTCATAAAATTATTAAATTGGAATTTTGAAAAGTTTACTATTTTACTACACTTTTAATTTTATTTCAGAGCCCACGCTCACATATGCAATGTAGTTCACAAAATATCCGATAGGGCGTTCTTCTCTTTTTCAGGAAACTTACTCTCTAGGGAGAATCTGCAGTTTGCAGATTTTCGCTCACTGAAGCTGTTTGAACAGGGAATGACAAAAATTTGTTTATTTCGTTTTGCTTGGGTCTTCGGTATTGTTGTTTGATAAAGTCAATGAAGCAACAACGAGATATACGTTGATAATGTGAGAAACATTGATATGAGAGTTGGTGGGAAATGGGTGATGATTTTTGTTGTTGTAGATTTATTTGAATTTGTTTGCTTTGTATTCAGATGTAGAAACCTAGTTTCAAATATTTTGTTTTATATTTTCTTCGAATAAGCAATTATTCAATATTTTCATTTGGATACAAAGGCGTTCAATGTTTGGGGTTTCAGTTACCATGAAATAAAGTATACAAAGTATAAATAAAGATACCCACAAAATAAATGTCTTTTGATATCCTATCGCATTTATATTTGTTAACCCCTTTTCTTTGTTGACCTTGTCATGGTGGAGATGCTTAGTATGTCCTTATGATATTAAAGAAAATATGTAGGTAATTGCTGTAAGCACTCTGGTTCCCATTGTAACTTCCCGCTTGAAAATTGAATGTAAGACCTATAAATACATCGAACTGACTACATAATACATACATTATTGTAATGTTATTGTCTTTTCTTTATTATGGAATGCTTATAAATTCTTATAACGAATTTAACGCATCTGGAGCTAGCATACGTATGTTAAATACACCTATACAAAAAACTTTTCTACATTGTTTATCTGTCATACTTAGCCAAACACGGAACTACACTACCTATGCTTCCAGTTAAGCATTCCTTAGGTATTGCAATCGCTACTTGTAAACTTATTATATAAAGCTGGATGCCATCAATAGAACAAATCTTAGGTGGACAACCGGCTCGACATGTCTAGTAACAAAAGAGATCTGGCCAAAGCTGGATCTAAAACGTTCTAGATACTTGATCTCCCTTGATAGGAAGCACATCAGTGCTACAATATGTGTCATCACAGGACACTGTCTCATAGGCAGGCATGCAACAAGGCTTGGCGCATTTTCAAACGATTCTTGCAAAAGCTGTCTTGACGAGGAGGAGGAAGAAACTATTTTAAAAAGTATGTTCCTACCCGATGTTTTGCTCAGCTTCAGATCAACGCAGGAGGATGTTTTATATCTAAAATGAATCAGGGGAAAATTTACTAAATTCACCTTTTTTTTTCAATCCGATAAGCCATTACTCAGCTAGGTCTGTATAATTACATATATATAGTTACGGCAATGACTAACATCACGCCTACCAAACAGACACACAACGTACTCAACGGATATAGCAACCGCAAGCTATCAATCGTATGAGTCATCCTATCTAAACATAAAGCTTTCCAAGGTCACTATTTCAGATTCATGATCAATCATGAAATCATATCCCCTTGAACTTGGCATAGATGCACCATTCTATTATTTTTCTATTGTTTACACAAGTGTGCATCATATCCGAAGCCAAGCAGAGTACTATTTCATGATGATGCAATTGCATCCTCATACTAAATTATTAGATATCATTATTGACACAGATGCATCCGCTAAGATTTGCCTAATTGACAAATCTAGTTAGAGGATCATATTAAAAGCCATTCCCATGGCCAACGTAAGATTAGGAAGTATAAATACCGGGACCTTCTAAGCCCGAATTCAGTTCTTTTCGTTCCGTTCGCATATTCGGTCTCCCATCTGACTTCCCCCCACCAGTGCTAAGGGGTCAGCTACCTAAAACTAAGAAATTAAATATAACTAAATACATAATATTAAATAAAATTATAAAATTAAATAAAGTAAAAATTCGAGTTCTTATTTCGCCCCAAGTGTTCGGGGCTAGTAAATTAATTTTTTTTATTACGGAACCGCTCGATCCGTAATTATATATACAATTTTTGTATATATACAATTTTTTGACTGTTTTGTAAGAACCACGTTATATTCCGGGATAAAAGGTTTCCTTAAACCGCAACGGTTTATATCAACGTATATAAAGTTACAAGGTAAAACAACTTTCGGTTTATTAATATATTTATGAAAAAATCCTCTATAAACGGTAAGAGAGATCTTGCAAACCTTAAGGCTAGAATTTTGTAAATAGACAATAGAAGAGACATCTATGAATAGCGTTAGCCGTTCTGCATTGGTATTATGTTTTAACTTTATACAAGAAACCCATCCCAAAACAAAGCTATAGCAACAAACAAGCACAAACCGATTCTATATAATGAGTCAAAATCCTAACCAAATGAACGAAAAATGAATAATAGATTTTGGATATAATATTATTTTTATTTGTGATTGGATTTGAGAATTTGGGATTGTACGTTATTCCTAGGAAAATTGATATCACACATATTATCGGTTTCAGTCTATACATACAGAGTTTGCCACACATCTATAGTCGCCCTAAACAGCCAGCTTGTCCTTTTTGTTGTTTTTTTATTTTGATTTGTTTTGATTCGTTGTGCAGCGAAATTTGTATTATTTTTATTTAGTGTCCGTTGAGCGAGTTCTCACTTTGCAGACTCTGTAGTCACAATTGTAATCCTGATGGGGGAGGGTGTGCTCGGCTATTTGAAATTCTGTGCACTAATACATGTAAACACGTTTACATGAGCTCGGAGTTCATAGCTGGGGGACACCCAGCCTTAAGGTTATCTAATAATCGTTATTTGATAAAAAAATTAAATTTAAAATTTTCGGAAGAAAAAGAAAATACTGGATTGCGAATAGATAACATAATAGATAACACTCGGTTAGCAAAAGCGCATTTAAGATGTTTACAGAGCGTGCTAAACACGTGGCTTTAGTATATTTATTTGTAAGTAAGTTATACGTATTATGTGTAGCGAGAATAATTTCTTTCTAATATATATAATGCAAAACGTACATAATTAGAATGTAATTAGATAGTATGTATATTATATTTTATAATGTTATGTTATGTGATATACTTATAATATTTCAACTACATACATATATACGCTGTTCCTGTTAATGTAGCCGGGATGGTGCAGTGCTGGTGTTCGCTGTGGTGTGTCGTGTGTCGCTGGTCGTGGTGGTTTGATTCTGGTCGTGCTTCTTTTGATGCTGGTCGTGGTGGTTTGATTCTGGGCGTGGTGTCTGGGTGCTGGTCTCGGTGGTGTATTGCTGACCGAGGCGTTATGGTTTATTTTTGGTCGCTGATGTGATGTAGGCGTGAAGCTGACCTTGATAGCTGATGGCGCTTTGTTTGTACGCAGTTGAACTTATGTTAAACGTATATTTTTGCAGAGAATTTCGGTTTGGTGCGTTCTGTGCCAGAAGGTGTATTATGCGTGCGCTTTATGTTGTTCCCTTAGAGGAATCGCATTAAGGTTTTTTTTTTATCGACAAGTGTGTTGATTGCGGAATATATGTACGGGTCTGTCCCCCTAGCCCCTACATTCGCATCTGAGAATCACATGTTTTTATTATTATTACCTTCTCTTTCTTCCGGTTGTGTATTTATCTGTTTAATGTTTTTCCTGCCATCTATATTTCAAAACCGCAATACAGAGCTCCTGCAAACCGAAATTAAATTCGGTCTGCACAGAGCCCCGCATTATGCAGCCAAGGCTGATCCAGAGGGCGCCCGGTATCTGGAATTCTGGATACACCGTTATCGACCTGTGCTATTTTGGTTGAGACCAGGGCCCACGGCCTGGCTGATCTTGGGTACGGTTTGGTTGACGCCTTGATCCAGTCCAGGGGGAGTGAAGGGATGAGAAAGGAGGCAAAGGGTGGGACGGGTTTGATTATCGCTTAGTTCGTAGAGCTGGCAAGCCATTTGGCAAATGCGAGTGCCAATTTAGTCGACTTACCATTTAGCTCTACTTAAGCCTCTACATCACGGCAAGGTGAGTAATCGTTGTCAACCTCAATTGCGAGATTGTTCCTTTTACAGGTTTTTAGTAAAAGCGAAGGACGGATGACACACACATATACAAAAACGTAATTGATTTCAGTATGAGTAGGGAACATAACATTGTAAATCTGTAGTTTTAAGTAAATTATAATTTGTAAAAACGATAGCATTCATGTATAAATTATTACAAAGTAATCTAAAATAAATTGTACTTGTAAGATGAAAAAAATAAATAAATAAACTTCATTGAATGCAGACGAAGATGGGATTTCCTATCGGATTCTTTGATTAGTGCCTTATGTTAAAAGAAAAAAAAATTAAGTCTTTCGATTAATTTGGTTAAGATCTTCTGCCTCCGCACTGACTTAAAAAATCAAAACTTGATCTAAGACTTTACTAAACAGATAGGTATGGCTAAAAATAATTGTTGGGGAAAGCAATCCCATTCTCAACACATCTCACACATACCTACGATTCAAATAAATAAAAAACCAAACTATTTACCTAAATTTGTAAAATATTTATCTTCTTTCAATGCATCAACATTTTTCCCACATAATGTATTTGAAATATGAATTAACTGAAAAAGTTTACAAATTGTAAAATTCAAATCTGGCGCCACAAAATAAAGGTCGGCCATCTTTTGCATAATTATTTTCAGTACTAAAAACCATGTAACAATGAAATCAAAACCAGAACATTAAATCATTTTCGTTGGCAACTCCAATCGGAGAAGAGCTTTCTTTTTTTCGTCTCTCGCTGCTTGGGTATTTTTCTTTTCTTTTCGTCGTTTCGTTGTTCTAGCTAACTTCGCACTTCGCTTGCAGAATTTAATCCGCAGAAATCTTATACTTGTCCCTTTATTTTACGACAGTAGTTTTTTCTAAGGAGCAGTCGGGAAAGGCTCCGATTGAACATTTTGGCGACCGTGGCAGAACCTGAATAAGAACATTTCGTAAATATCGTTAGTGCAATTGCTTAATATAGTGCGCTTTAAGGCAATTCACCAAGATATATATTCCGTTAGAATAGAAAAGTGAATAATATACATATTCCTCCACAAATTGACCATACCATCCACAGAAATAAAACAATAACAACAAATTACATCGTCATCTTCACATCCATATTCGTTCATTTTCGAAAATTTTATTCTTACTCCTCACTAGTAGCACCAGCCGGCACTTGCATTTTCGGTTGCACGCCTTTAATCGCTTGTATTCTCATCCACCGTCTCGTTGTCCACCTGTTGTGCTTTCGAGACAAGTTCAACAGAAATCGTCATTAACAAAAAAAAAAAAACTTTTCGTCGTCACTTGATTTTGCGTCGTAGTTGCTGATTAATCTTTCTCATCGTAATTGACTGTAGTTGTTGTTTGCTTTAGTGTTGGAAATCTATTGTTGGTGACAATAATCGTATACATACGCTGCTTCTGCCAGCTTGAGCTTTTAAAGCTCTCACCTATTACTCGTTTCTAGCTGGTGGATTAATATTCTGTAGGTCAACCTATGTTTTAAACACATACAATCAATTCGATTACAGTCGGGTCAAAACACATTTGAGCTGATTTGGATTGCACACTCAATTGTACCAGGAACAAATCAATGAAATAAATTTCGTTTGGGTCATTTTCTTCTCAAATAACCATAACACATCTCGCTCATCAACGAAGGGAAGCATTACGCGCATTAAATCATTAATTGACACAAAAACACTTTCGCTAACGGAATTGGAATGCCGTCTGGGAATCGTGGAATCCTACTTTAAGTAGGGACTAGCATTTCAAACTCATATTGAGGATCTGGTTCCCATAGATAACGGTCGCAAATCAAAAATCTTGTCGCTCATGGGAAACGATAGAAGGCTAAGCTCTTTTGAAACCACTCTATCAATCCTTCGGTGCAGGGAAATAAGTCCCCGGGAACTAAGTCCACTGAGGGACTTAATTCCCACCTAGTGGGAAATAAAACCACTTTCGTGAAGTGGACTTAGTTCCCATGTAAGGTGGGAAATATTTATTTTCTCACTGTAGAACAAAGTAAAATGAAAGAGTCATGTAGGAACTTTTAAATTTTTATTAACAAAAAGAAATTAACTTTTAACTGGTCAGAGTAATATATAAATTAAACAAATTTACATTTATTTTTATTAAAAAAAAAACTTTATTTAAAATTTAAACCGGCAGCGATTCTGCCTTCTAAATGACTGAACAATATTTACTTAAAACCTAGGGCTAAAATACTATTTTTGTGCCGATGAATGTAATTCCAACGGCGACGTGTTCCCACAGGCGATATTGAATTTCGCACCGTACGTGATGGAATGTGGGTCCAGCTAAGTCGTCTAAGTGTGCTGTCAGCAAATTCCGTGGCCAGACTCGTGGGAAGCGATGTTAGATGTTTGATGAGCTTTATCTGTGTTAACTTATATATACCGAATTTAATTAAGAAAATTTTCAAAATTTCGCGCGATTTTGTAATTGATTATTTTCAGAGTCTTGCAACTGAGTTTCGAAAGGAGTATTTCATCTAACATTTTTCATAGTCTTGCAAACCGAACTGAAATTTTTAATTTTTATTCTGTTTGACAAAATACTCCTTTCAAAATTCAGTTTGCAAGACTCTGAAAATTTCCCAAGATAAGCCTAAGATTTTGTTAAAATAATGTGATAACTAACTTCACTTTACAGTTTGTTGTCCAATCTTAAATGTTGGAAGTAGTTCCCTCTTTTTAATTTTGAATGTGTACTAAGTTCCCATAAGAAAGTGGACTTAATTCCCACCTTACATGGGAACTTACTTCACTTCGCGAAAGTGGTTTTATTTCCCACTAGGTGGGAATTAAGGCCCTCAGTGGACTTAGTTCCCGGGGACTTATTTCCCTGCACCCAATCCCTCAGCCTGTGAATTATTTGTCTTACGTTAAATTACCGCGGTTTAACGGAAAATACTCAGAGTACAAAAATGTTATAAACACATTCACTAAACGTGTCGATTATGATTCTACGCTTTCAAAAATTGAAAAATTCAATCATCCTCTCAGCTGTTTAACGGTCACAGTCGTTAGGAAGTGAAGCAATAATAATTCACATAGCCATGTCAAAGGTTGATCAAGAATCACAAGCAAAATGGGATGAACAGTTGCAGTATAAGGATCTTCCTACGTGGAAAAAGTGCTCAGAAGTATTGAGCAGGCGTTGCCAATATTTAGAAGCACGTGAAAGTAAATCGATACGATAAGACACAAATAAGATATCAGCAACAAAAATTAAACCGTCGCGTCGCATGAGCATTACACACATACGGCACTTACTGTGACACAGCATGCTTGTACTTTTTGCAAAGATAATTCTCACAATATAAGTGGGTGTTCTTCCTTTACCCAACAAGCAGTTGCTGATCGGTTTGCCAGCGTAAAGAAACTGGGTTTATGCATCAACTGTATGCGAAAAGGACAACGTTTCCAAATGTATTTTGTCATACAAATGCAAGACTTGCAAGAAATCACACCATACGTCGCTTCATCGCCCAAGCCAAACAGTTGCTATAACCTCAGCCTCACTTGAAACGTCTTCTTCTTCAACAGCTGTTGCTAACTCAGGAGTCAAAAGGAACTCAGTGGCTTCAAAAGCACAAGTCATACTAGCGACAGCCTTGGTACTTGTTAAGGATTCTGTAGGACGATTCCAATTGGGAAGGGTGTTACTCGATTTAGGATCACAGGTCAATTTCACCAAGGCGAAAGAATGTGGACATTCTAGGCATCGGCACAACTGAAACAAAGATTAATTCTCTCACCCAAATTACCGTTAGGTCAAGGTATTCAAATTTTGAACTTTCATTTTAATTTTTGTTTGCGCCTTCCATCACCGGATATCAATCAGACTCGTCGGTCAACGTCAGTACGTGGAAATTGCCACGATATATAGAACTAGCAGATGAACAATTCTATTGATCTGCTCCTATTGACATGCTCTTAGGAGCAGAAGGCTTTTTTGATCTTCTTTTGGTTGGGCAAATTAAAGTTGGGCCAGAGTTGCTATCGCTACAAAATACCCGCCTGGGATGGATGTATCCGGGAAGATAATACCCCTATTATGGTTATCAAATACCAATACGATAATTGATAAGTATCAAAAAAAAATAATAAATCGGTATTATCGTTTTCAATTATCAAAATGTTTGATATTGTGAATAGTTCTACTTCAATTCTTGGTTGCTCTTATGATATAGCCCTTCGTCGATTTCTTGCACTAGAGCGCCGATTAAGAAAAGATTTGAATCTTAAATCGTCTTACATAAGTTTTCTGCGAGAGTATAAAGCTCTAGGCCGACGAACTCGCCAGACATGGCACAACTGCCTCGATTCTACCGGAAAAGGAGAATCTCTGCATGCCTCTCGCTACTTGCAAACTTCTTATCAAACAAAACGCGATAAACGCTACTAACCACAGGTGAGCAAACTGCACCACTTGCTCTATCACGAAACAAATTTGGCCCAGGCTGGATCTCAAGCGCTCCAGCTCTCTTATAAGATTAAAGAGATCCGACATAAGCACCCTAGTAGGTGTGATCACGGGGCACTGCTTAATAGGCAGACATGCCCTCAGGCTGGGTCTTCCCGCTAACGACTTCTGCAGAAGTTGCATGGATGAGGAGGAGGAGGAGTCCGTTCTTCACCTCCTGTGCACCTGTCCTGCTCTTTCAACTCGAAGAAGATTACATCTCGGAGAGTACTTCTTTGACAATCTTGGTGAACTCGATATTATTAATATCAATCGCCTCCGCCGCTTTACCTTTAGCTCCTGTTGGTTCAACGGGTAGTCTGAGATCATTGGATCCTGTGGTGTCACATTGGGCCAATTCTGGCCTAAGTGTGGCTGCACTTGTGTGTAGCCTGCCACTATAACCTAACCTAACCTAACCTAGGTCATATGTCTTTAGTAAAACACTCATTATTACATTCCGCACCAGTGTGTTCTAAGGTCAAATAGTACGTCTACGAAATTAAGAGTGGTGTTTGATGCCTCTTGTCGAACGTCTTCAAATATCTCAATAAACGCCATTCTGATGGCAGGCCCCACTATTCAGGACGCTATATTTCTGATTCTCCTCCGCTTTAGACTACATCGATTTGTATTTACGGCCAATATTGTTAAAATGTACAGGCAAGTGTTAGTTCATCCCGAACACCGGAGATATCAGTACATTCTATGGCGGGATGATGAGAAATAACTCATTGAAACCTACGCACTAAATACGATTACCTACGGGACTACTTCTGCACCATTTATGGCTATCCGATGTCTAAAATATCTAGGGGACAAATGGGACCAAATCCTTCGGTCAGATTTCTATGTAGATGACATGATAACTGGTGCCGACGATCTCAATACTCTTGCGCAGATGCCATCCTACAATCGGCAGGATTTGAGTTAGCAAAATGGCACAGTAACAGCTCATCATTGTCACCACACAAAAACACAATAGACTTAAAAATAAATGAGTCAAACGTCACAAGTACCCTAGAAATTACTTGGGATTCTCTTAATGACAAATTCTGTTTTTCATATAAACCTACTCGGACGTCCAAAAAAAGGAAAATATTATCGCTCGAATCATCACTCTTTGACCCTCTAGGTCTATTATGTCCAATTACTGTAAAGGCAAAAATAATTTTACAACAACTGTGGATAGAAAAAATTGATTGGGTACCGCAATCCCATAATCATTAGACACGGAATGGCGACAATTCATGATTGATCTTCAATCAATTCAAAATTTATCCGTGACACGATTTGCCTTTGACCCTAATAAGGAAAGCTTTCAGATGCCTATGGATGCTGTATCTACCTTCGAACTGTTACTTCAAATGGTCGAGTTACAGTTAACTTACTGGCAGGAAAGTCAAGAGTAGCGCCGTCCAAGAAAAATCAGATTCCTCGTCTTGAGCTCTGCGCTGCTCATCTTCTCGCGAAATTATGATCTAGAATCAAACCGGTATTTAAGGATTCATACTCATAGATACATTTTTGGACAGATTCTTCTGTTGTATTGCACTGGCTTGCTAGTCACTCATCACTATTGAGCACATTTGCTGGAAACCGCGTCGCGGAAATCCAGGAGAGAACAGAAGGCATTACGTTGAGACATGTACCCACAGATGTCAACCCAGCCGACATAGTATCAAGCGGATGCCCAGTTACTCACATAATCTATATGGCTCACTGGACCAACTTTTTTGATAAAGTCGGCTGAAAAATGGCCATTAAACCCAGCTATTTTTCTTTCATCCGAAGAACTTACCCTAGAAATTAATGTGTGCGTGATGTCGAGAACTGACAGCTTCCAATATTTCCTGTTTTAATATCGCTTTGTTCCTGGAAATTCCAGGCCGGTTTTCCCTAGCGCAACCTATTTGAGTAGCGAGAAGGATGTCGGTTCACGACAATTGACATTATATCCGATATTTTGAATGGATTCATATAATCTCGTAAATATCGATTAAAAACTTTAGTTTTTGTTTTACGCTCGTAATCCCTAATAATATAAAACAAAGTGAATATTTTTTTGTCGGAAGCTACAGAACAAACGGGTGAACGGATTTTGACAATTTTTTTTTATTTATTAGGTTTTTATGAGGAGCAAGTTCGTGCATTAAAAAATATTTGATTTTGATTGTGGAAGTCTAAGAAATTGAATAATTAGACTTTGAACACAAAAAAAGTGAACTTCTCCTTCGTCTATTTGAATGAAATTAATTCCATTTTTTAGATACCTAAAACGCCCATCTTTTAATTCCAAAACTATTTCTATTTGTTATATCAGCTGAGCAATATTAACAAATCCTTTGCGAAATTCCTTTTTTATCGATTTGTTAATTGACCAATATTTTCCAATCGATCTCAGTGGTGGTTTCTTTTTTAGTTTTCTTTCAAGGTATATTCGTATTTTTTGAGAGAGCGGGAGGGTTTTTTTTCATATAAATACTCAGAATCGGAACTGTAGAACTGTAGTCGCCACGCCATTCGGGTGGATTTGGTCTGCTCATGCTCAAGTGCTCAAGTGCTTTGCATCTGCTCAGCTAATGCGTTTAAGGTTGAGCTGAGTGAGTTATTTTTTAGTTGGGTAGATATAGAGTATTTGTATATGAATTTGGCGAGTGTGCTATCCATTTGAGTGGGACGGAGGATGGGATCGAAAATCAAGATTGAGTGTGATAACAGATAAGATAATGTGACATTGTGAAGTGTATGGGATTTCGAGCAACGTTGCCAGATTTTTTAAAATGAAAATGCTAAATCATATAAATAAAATTGGTGTAATTCTGTTCGACTAAAATTGAATTTGACTGCACATCTTTAAATGCAAAAACCTTAGAAACTGCTGAATATATTTTGGTCCATTTTTCACAGGCCTATAATTTCCTAGGCCTACAATCCCAACTTTATTTCAACTCCTTATCTCTATAATCCTAAAAGGGCCAAATTACATCTTAAGGTTTTTTTCCACTGCGCCACCTCTCGCGAACGTCTGACAAACAGCCGAGTGTAAAACTGTCATGACTGAGCTTCTCAATTCGCCGTTTGGACTCGGCGTAAAATTGTAGATCCCTTCCATTCGTCCCAAAAATCGAACACCCACACAAAACGAATGGTTGTGAGAAGCTAGGCCTTGGGTTCCATAGACCTGTGGCGCCAAAATATTTATTTATTTTTTTTATTTCCGGAAAAAAATTGGACAAGAGTAATTTATTTTTTCGTTTCGTTTCGCTTTCACGCTTTGCGTCCGAAAATACTGGTAGCATTAAAAAGAGTAAATACCAGCTTACAGAGGACATCTGCAGGTACCTACCACTTAGGATAACTATTAACTCTATACCTTTTAAGGTTTTTAAATAAGTAGGCAAAATTTGAAACATTTCTACGATTTTCACCTGAATAAGTGGATACTGGATAATATGCTTTTTATTCTCAAATCAAACAAACCAACATCATCATCATGACATCCCTTTCAAACTTATTTTTCTCCTGTGACACAAAGGGAGATAGACATAGGTAGTATGCTGTTTGGTTTGCTAAGAAAAAAGGAAACCTTTAAAAGAAATGCCAAATTTGTAGGAAAGGTGTGGTGTGTCTGCTCTCTTGCTCAACTTCTATTTCATTCAACCTGGAAGTGGCGTGGCGTCCATATAACCCTAACCCGATTCCTACCGACTTCCCTTTTTAATTTTTACCAGCTAACACTATCTACCAAAAACCAAATTAATATACATGAAAGCAACCAAATGAATTTAATATTTAGAAAATGGGGCACACACGTAAGCGATGAACTAAATACTGTGTGTATGTATCCATTTTGATCATTCATCGTCACAGCAAAGCGAAGGTCGGGTATCGGGTTATTAAAGTTCTCGCTCTCACTGGATGGATAGTTGACTTTCAGAGAACATTTCTTTTTATCCCGTTTTTTCTCTTATTCGCCAGCCAAGGCCAACTCAAGCGTTATGAGAAATGTGGATGTGATAGAGTTCGGGAATACTACCTTTAAATAATAATGAATGCTATTGGTTAGTAGGTATTTAGATATTGATAAAAGGCGCTTAATTTGATTTGTCTGATTAATAAAACTGGCTACAAGAGAGGTTTTACAAATTTGAAGCATATAAATTTTAACATGGTTACTTATTTACCAATTTTCGATATCATTAACACCGATTGAAATTCTACATTTTTCCTAAATAACTGAAGAAAATTGGCTCAAAATGTTATTATTTTATTGTTTTAAACTGTTCTGAAACCACATTTTGCACGGGCAAAGCCGGGAGGGTACAGCTAGTACAGTATATACGGTAAATTGATCATTTTCACACAAATTTTATTTTATAAATAAAAAAAAAACAACCCAAATGCCATTTGATGTAAATAAGATCGTTAAGCGGATGAGCTATGCACCACTATGAAACACTAGATGCAATTCTTTTTCAAAAAGGAAACTTTAAAATGAAAACGTTAAAGCCTTATTGTTCATCTATAAATATATAAAAACAATTTAAGCATTGGTTGGAAATATATCAACTCATTTTTAGATCTAGTTTTTAAGATTTCATTTAATTTATTTCGTCAACATTTAACAGCCAATCTGCGTCGAGTAGATTCCTTTGATGCACATTGCTGGTAATGTGAACTACCTGAACGCAGTCAAAGCCAGTGGCTCACTCACACATCCAAATGATTCATATAATTGCTTACATTTTGCGATTCACATCGAGATTAAGAACGAAAAATGTTGGCAATACCTTGAATCTTAGCCCCGAAGAACATCAGTCTGCATACCTAACAATAGTGCGGATCGAACAAGCAAATACCATACAAATGCGGGAGCAACAAAACTCCAACCAAAACCTGTGCGTAAACCAACAACAAATACTGCACAAACGAGTGTAACGGCATCAACTACCAAACTGCATGAGAACACTAGTGCAGTGCAAGTATAGCCCGTCCCAAAGTACCTGAAAATATCTTGCGCAGGTCTCTTCACATCAGGGATTTTATTCTCTTAGAGAAAGCAAAACTACTTTTCCAACAAAAACTACAGCTAAAAAAAATTTGTGCGCATTTCATACAACAAGCATACCCCTGCTTGCGAAAACATCTCTCTCGATCGACGATCGAGGCATGACTGATTGTCCACACAGAACCGTCGTTGGCGCATGCAATAGATACACATTTACCCACCCCAAAGAAAAGGGAAATTTGCTGGGTGTTGCACTTCTCAAAATATGTGTTTAGTAATGGGAGCCAGAGTTTTGAGAAACTATTAAAAAGGGTTGAAATGGAATTTCCGTTGTACTTTGTGCATGGGCACGCACAATTACGTTTTCCAATATCGCTACAAAAAAGATAAAGTAGAGAAAAGCATTAACAATTTCATGCGATCAAAAATACCTTAAAAGAGAAAATTTCCCTTAAATAAATTGCTACTGCGCATGTTGGGATCTTTCTTCTTTTTTGGGACGGACTGTATCACTGCAGTAGAGCAAACGCAACAATTTAGCGCTTGCAATAATACAATAACACTCCAGTTGCTCTACGAAGAGATTTTAATTCTAAAAAAAATCAACGCCGACTTCTTGCACACGGTGCAGAAGCTAGAAGAAGAAAATACTACACTCCGATCGAGGGTCACGAGCTTGGAAAACAAACTGAACTGGAGAGAACAGAAGCAGTTGGAGAGCGCAATTGAAATAGTTGGTGTGCCTGATCTTAACAACGAAAATGCTGTAGAGAGTGCAAACAAAATCTTGATGAGAAAGGTAGATAATGGTTGTATTTCGCGGAAATGAAACTCGTGACTTGTTTAGAGTCGGGAAAATATATAAAAACCCGACTTTTAATTATTTCTTTATTCTTCACTAGTTCTTTACTTCTGTACGGTCAGAATGTGACTGAGCTGCTTGACAACCTCTTCTCTTATTCTATGAAGAGAGTCGCCAGCTTGCTCATTTATTATATTTAAAGTAAGAGGGACTCATACACGAGTGCTACAATATACCCATGTATGAGTGATTCGATACAGTGCCAGCAAAATTCATAATTTTCTTTACAATATTTATACATCAATAAACTCGAATTACTACTATACATTCTACTGATTATTGCAGCTTTTCACGGGAACTATGCAGCTCTTCTGTGCCAGCCTATCCCTGCTGGTGATGAGCTCGCATACTCTACCAAGCGCCCAATGTTCTGGTGGAAAACCTTCACTGGCCAATGTGACCAGCTGGCCTACCTTCAACGGTTCCTTACCTCTACGCCACTTCTTCGTTTGCTGAATAGTGGTTAAATAATCTGTACTCCACCTTTCCCAAAAGTGGCCTAACATTTTCTGACGATCTCTTCAAAATCGTACGCCTTCTGTACTTGGTTGCTGATTGGTGTTGAATGGAAATGGAAGAATCATTATCTGGAAATGCCCAGGGGTTTGTGCCTGTACATAATTTGAATCATCACTTAAGAGATGAATTGGCCTTGAGTTTAGTATTGCCTAGACCTTTACTAATAGTGTTGAAAGTTGCTCGTAGGGAAGCACATTCAAATCCACTACCCTCTTTAGATGATATGTCATCGACTTTACTGCGGCTTCATAGATTCCTCCTTGATGACGTGCTGCTGCTTTGCACTTTGACTGCTTCGCGCTAATGCACAAAAAATTAATTGAAATGTTGTAACTGTAAACACTTTCATCTCACTCCGTACCTGTACCGTCGTGTCCTTTAGAACGTCTCTTACTGGCCATTCCGCCTGTGGTGACCTAAGCCAAGTTGGGCCTTCTAACCATAACCTGTTGTCAATTAGCGCAGACGGCTATACACCTCTACTCAGCAAATCAGCTGGGTTCTCCTTCGTGTTGACATAGTGCCAGCATTTCACCTCCGTATTTGACTGAATCGACGAGACTCGATTCGCTACGTACGTTTTTAAGTCGTATGGCAGCTTCCTTATCCAATGCAAGACTCCAGTCGAATCGGACCATAGGAAATAGGATGCGTTTTGTAACTTCATTAACTCCTTTACCTGTACTAATATCCTGGACAGCAGTTCAGCTGCAGCTAACTCTAACCTCGGAATGGATACTGTCTTTAGTGGTGCCACACGTGTCTTTGACACTAATAATTTGCATGTTACTGTACCATCTGGATGCACTGTACGAATGTAAATGGCTGCTCCGTAAGCTATGCTTGCAGCATCACAAAATCCGTGTATCTGTACGTCTAATTCTTTTAAAGTACCTAACTATCTGTCTATACGGCATTTTGCCAGAAGAATTATCTCTTCCACCTGTACTCTATTTCTATGGGTATTAGGTCATCCCATCCTGTACCTAATCTCCAAAAGTCTTGGATCATGATCTTGCCTGTGACCGGTCGTAAAGCTGGGCTATGCAGCTAATGATCTTCCTCTTTGTGAGAATGCCGTCTAACTTTGGTGTTTTCACCTCGTATGTAAATTGGTCTTCTATACCAATCAGGCATTTAAGTCCTAAAATAATGACTCCTCCTCCCCCGAAAACACCAATGACTCCTCACCGGTTCCAGCATTCATCTCCTTCATGAATCTAGAGGAGCTTAACTTCCATTGGCATAACTCGAAACCAGCACCTTTCTATATCCTGTACATCTCTTTTGCTAACTTTATTGCCTTAGCTTCGTCTGACTCGCCTGTGGTGCAATCATCCATGTAGTAGTCATTTTCGATTGCCTTGCCTGCTTCTGGGAACTCTGCTTTCACTTCTCTTGCCGCCTGTATCAACGATATAACTGATAAATGCGCTAGAGACGTCAATCCAAATGTGATGACTGTCAACCAATATACGCGTAGTGGCTGATGCCTGCCTTCTTTCCAAAAGATGCGTTGCAGGTCCCATTGATCTGTACTGAGCCTAACTTGATTGAAATCTTATTTATGTCACCGCATACTGCAATGCCTTCTAAAACGGACTATCACCTTATGCAGATCCTTCTGCAGCTTCTCACCTTACATCTGTACATCTTTTGAGGATATACCTTTATCTGTATACCTTTAGACTCTACGAAACTTCTTTTCTATACAGTGGTGGGGTATGTGATATACCGCAGCGCCTGTGTTCACCTTTCTGTTCACAATCTGTACATGACCGCACTGAATGCTTACACGCATTTTCTTGATGTAGTTTTTCTTTCAACTGTACGTTCTTCTCTAATTTGTTCTCCAGGCACCTAAAACTGCTATTTTTCTCGAACCCTTCTTTCAGTGGCATCTTCACCACAAATACGCCTTCTTCGTCCCGATGATGCGTCTGTATAAAACACTTCTCTACAAGCTTTTCTTCTCCTGTACGACTGGAACATATCTCTACCTGATCCATTTGCCTACTTTTCAGCAGCTGGTCTAACTGGTTTTCTTTATCGATTTTCATGCCTGTACTACTACTGTCTACATTGTCGTAAATTCCGCAATTGACACCTAGAACAACTGTACCTAGCGATGTCTCCAGCGATGTGGTGCCATCTGCTTCTTTAGAGAAAAATGATTTCGCAAAGAAGTCTACTCCCAATAATATGCTCACCGGGTCTGGTTTGAAATATTGCGGATCGGCATATCTAACTGAATCTGTACTTGTTCTACCCTTCACCTGTACTGTACCTTCAGGTAGGATTGGCTGCCATTGACTTTCCTCTGGTATAATCCAAACGGAAACTGACGTGTGCGGTTCTGATACGCTTGATGCGAACCATGGGAATACCTTTACTTTGGCCTTGCGTGTAACTGTAAACGGCTTTCCTTGTGTGAATCCTTAATTTGTCCACCATCAGGTTTAGATGGGACCCTGTGTCTAACATCGCACGGAAAGGTTCGTGCATTAGGCCATCGAATGCAACTTTGACTAAAACAGTCAGGATCAAAGTCCTTCATACTCCGAGAAACTAACGGACTGTACATATTTTTCTCAACTTCCTCGCCACTACATTGCGAACACTTTCTCCTGTACTTTCCTGTACCTTTGTTTTCCTTGACAATATCTGCAGCTGTTGACTCAACGCCCGCCGCTTCCTCTACTCTTAACTCGCCTATCTTGCTGTTTAGCGTCTGCAGCTTGGCCGCAAACAAATCCTGATTCTGCTCGTCCTCTACCTTTACATCTTTATTTTTTGCCTGTACCTGTACATATGTACCCGCTGGATATCTGCTCTCCTGTACATGCCTATACTGTCTTCTGCTTAGTCAGTCCTGCTTCATCCTGTCGCCTGCTACCCTCATTGCCTTACCCCTGCTCTTTGCTTGAGCTGGATCCCTGTACTGGATTTCTCCTTCCTCATTTACCTGTACACGCACGGCTGTTAGCACATGCTTGTTTACCTCCTTTGATGGGCTTAGATGTATGTTTTGCTTTGGAGCACCTGGACAGCTTCTTTGGTAGCAATTATTTTTTGTTTGTGCCCATGTTTGAAACAGTTTGGGCAAATTGCTCGTATCTCTACAAATTCTTCTGTGCCTCTAAACGACAGAGCACAGAAATCTGTACACTCCCAGATCTGGGTATCTTCTTTGCGCACCTCATATGGAGGACGTCCTTCGCAACTTTAGGGACAATTGCCCTCTCCTGTACACTTCCTCTGGATGCTGGACCTGTTCTGGTTGCAGTTTGTTTAGCAACCACCTCTACCTCTGTATGGCCTGTACTATTCTAACGAGCGCCTGCTACGTAAGATAACGCAGCCACCTTATCTATTCACTCCAGCATCGTTGACAACTTCCGCAATTGGAATCGCGCTGGAGCTCATATTGTGGAGCAGTCTCCTGGTGCAGCTTCTCACGCAACACGTGTACGACGAAGAAGTCCAAGGCCTCTTCTATCAGTTCTAATGCCTATAACTAACGCATGACCTCGTGCGTCGTGTTCGCAATCCTCTGAAGCTCGTTGGCTGACGGTCGGCTGCTTAGCTCAGGGAGATTGAGCAATTGGCGCAGATAGTCGCGCCCGATCAGATACTTCCGATCGTATATCTGCTAGAGCCGTTCCCAAACTTCGTTCTGTACCTTAATGCCTATACACTGTTCCTGTATGGGCTGTACTCTGGGGCGCAGTGCCTCCATCCTATCCTCAAACTCCGCGCGAGACTGGTAGTAGTCTAATTTGACCGATTCCTTGAAGTCGAATTATGTCGTCATCCTCGGCTTCGTCTAGCAGACCTTCATGCAGCTTGCAAAGTCTCAGCTAGTCCTCCTGTACAGTATTGAGGCGCAGATCCGCATTTTTGTAAGAAATGGCGGCTGCTTCCTCCGATTCGGCAAACTTGCGTGCCATGCTGGTTGTATGACTGTCGCTTTTGCCTGGTTGGATGCGTCTAATAACTTGGGAATAAAACTAAATTGATCCCATTTAATCTGTACCTTCACCGAAAAAAAACACCCATGATTGGAGCGTTGTGATCTGTACTCTAATCTATACTTTGTTCTAGTGGATGCAAATTATTCAATACTATTATTTTTTGTACAAATTGCGAACTTCTAATTCGCTGTGGACATCTTGATTGAGTCCGCCTGTGCTTTAATTTGCACAATTTCTCAACCTGTACTCTAACGTGAGTATACTCATTGCTCTGACTCTATACATTTGTTTTGCCTTTGCGCCTATACTGACATGTCATATACTGTACCCTATTCCTATCGCCCAGCATTTTGGCATCTTGTGCTAGCTTTTTTGAGCGTGGAATTCTAACATCCTATACTAGCCAAGTTAATCCCATGACTACCTAACATGCATGCTTCTTAATTCCTGTACAAACTAACAAATCTCACTGTACACTTATAACTATACCTAATACCATCTCTACCATCTACCTAATAGTGATCACTATATTCTTACTAAATGCCTATACAAAATCTGCGGTTTCACTGTAAACTCATAAAATTCTATACTTCACTATACACCTATGCATATGTATCATCAATAATCCCGGCGACACACTGCCCCAGCAGCTGTGCATGTTTTTTGACTGCCATCGAAGCAACAGACAACTATGAACAAAATATGTTTTTATTATTTCTAGTACTGAATGAATAATTTGCACCACTTCATGAACTATCTTCCTGTACACACTGTACATTTTATACACTGTACATTCTATACTCTTAATAATTTGATATTTTGCAATCACTTACCCTGTACATATTTCCTTTGTTGTTTCTTTGGTTTTTGTTGTTGTATTGTTTTTGTTTTATTTTCCTGTACTAATAATTGTATTTGACCTCGTCGACTGGCTGCCGTTGCCGTGGAGACCATCGGAATTCTTTTTTTTTTTTTGTTGCTATACGGTACCTTTTTCCTTGTGCGTGTGCGTGAAGTCAGACGACACAAAAAAGAGGTATTCAAAATCTCAGCAGCCTGTATTTGGGGATGAAAATATTGTTCGTCACAATATTTTTCTCGTCAGTTTTTGTGTTTATGGGTTCCTATGCTCCGTTTCCTTTTGTTTCTTTCTGTGTTGTTTTTGTTGTTCTCCCGCTGTTGGGAACAAACAAACTCTGTACATACATGATTAAACCTGTACACATCGATAGCGGCAACGTCGCACTTCGCAATTTTTGTTCGTCTTTGTTTTGTTTATTTGCATGCCGGCATATGTATATATATGTATGTCTATATACATAATTTGTAGTTTCTGTACTGCGGTCAATGATGAATGATCATCAGGGCCTGTACTCTTTATCACTTTTATCTGTATCACTTTTATGTTTATCTATACCACTTGTATCTGCCTGTACTACACGAATACTGTACACGAACACAAAATTGCGCGTTTCATTCCTTCGAACACTTTAAACAAATATTTTTTTATTTATTTCACTGATTCTATATCCGGCTCGACATGGACCAATGTATTTCGCGGAAATAAAACTCGTGACTTATTTAGAGTCGGGAAAATATATAAAAACCCGACTATTAATTTGTTCTTTATTATTTAATATTCCTTACGTCTGCCTGTACGGTCAGAATGTGACTGAGCTGCTTGACAACCTCTTCTCTTATTCTATGAAGAGAGTCGCCAGCTTGCTCATTTATTATATTTAAAGTAAGAGGGACTCATACACGAGTGCTACAATATACCCATGTATGAGTGATTCGATACAATGGTAGTGTTGTCGTTATAAGATCTTTTGATGATTTAACAGCAATTATAAATTAAAATTATGAATGATACTTTAGATCTCATATACGACGCCACTACCATTAAAACCATTAGAAGTGTTTACGATAGCATATTCTATCCTAGTTCTGATAATAAAAACCCAATTTTCATTGTACATCAAAATATTAGAAGCATGCGACAAAATTTTGATCTGCTACTTTGTAATATTGAAAGCTTTGTGAATCTGCCTGACTTTATTTTTTTGTCCGAGATATGGATTTATTCATGTGAAAAAGAAGACTACCATATTCCTAATTATGAATTTTTTGATACGTATTCTGCGGGAGGTGTAGGAGTATTTGTGCGAGACTCGTATGTGCGTGATTCGCAGGATTTCGATGTTGTTTCTTATAATTTGAATAGTGCTGATATAATTAAAGTTTCCTTTGATATTAAGAATGAACATTTTCACATTATTTGTGTGTATAGGCTCCAGTCGATGTCTCCTCATTTGTTCTTGGAAGAGTTTACTACGTTTTTATGTAATGAAAACGGGGCAAATCTTATTATACTTGGCGACTTCAACTTAGATATTTTAAGTGATAGCCTTGTGGTTGACACATATGGATCCCTAATGGCGGAGCATGAATTAACCTCGGTTATTAATGATCATACTAGACCGACCACTAACACTTGTCTTAAAGGTGGCAATGGTGTAGTGGGTAGAGTCATTGCTTGTGACCCGGTCGGCGCAGGTTCGAGCCCCACCGGGGGACAGCAGTACTCGCCACCCAAACATATAAGAGAAACGAATAATATCAGAGTTTCTCCCCCACTGCACCAAAAAAGGGGTTTCTGCTTGGAGTACAATGGACGGGTAATCTGGTCTGAGTGCTCCAGGATTTGGAATCCCCTTTAAAAAAAAAAAAAAAAAAAAAAAACACTTGTCTTGATCATTTATTTGGTCGATTTGTGAAAATCGGTAATAATTTATGCGCGGGTGTAAACATAGACCTGCAAATTACTGATCACTGTTTAACTGGCTTAATCTTATGTAACTAAAATGATTAAAAGTCTTTCGATTATGCTCCTCACATGATAAGTAAAATCAACTACAGACAATTAAATAATAACCTGTTGCACGAAAGTTGGGATGAAATCCTCACCGCAATAAATGCTTCATGGGCGTATGACCTATTTTTAAAAATTCTTAAGAAACACATTTATATCTCCAGCTTTACCACACAGCGAAGAAAATCTGATATTAAACTAAAACCTTGGATGAACAATAATCTTCTTAAAAAAATCAAACTAAAACATAAGTTGCGTAATAAATGCAATAAACATCCACTTAACTCTGTTTTAACAATTCGTTACACTCACTTGTGCCGAAAAATTAATAAAGAAATCATAGTCTGTCGTGATAGTTTCTATCACAGTTGTATGAGAAACGCGCAAGGTAATCTAAAAAAAGAATGGGAAGTTGTTAACAGCCTAATGAATCGTAAAACCCAAAATAAAAGCGAATCTATTTTTCTTAATAATGGGAATGTTGGCATTACAGATCAAAAAGCGGTTGCTAACGAGTTGAATGACTACTTTGCCTCCGTGGGACAATTATCCTTCCTCACAGACCTTCCAAATCTCTGCAACAGTTTTACTGCATCTAGTCTTGGATACCAAATCCCTGTTAGGAGCAGTTTCTTCTTTAAACCCATTACAGGGTTTGAGTTGCTAAAAACAATAAATTCTCTCAAAAATTCGAACTCATGTGGCGACGATGGTATTTCCAACATTGTCATAAAAAAAATAGCATATAATGTCGTGGATATTTTGGCTATCATTTTTAATTTGAGTATATTCTCAGGTAATTTTCCTGATTTATTAAAATCCGCCAATGTAATACCTATTTTTAAAAAGGGCAACAAGAAAGAAAAAAGTAATTATAGGTCGATTTCTTTACTTTCTACAATTTCAAAATTTTTTGAGAAAACTGTTAAAGACAGAGTTCTAAAATATCTAAATAAAATCGACTTCTTTAGCGAAAATCAATTTGGATTTAGAAAAAACATTTCTACGGAAGACGCTCTCCTAGACTTTTGTACCTTTATTTACAGTGGTCTCGATACCAAGAAATGTTGCGCCGGACTTTTTGTAGATATTACGAAGGACTTCGACATGGTTGATCACAGCATTCTCTTAAACAAATTGCATTGTGCGGGTTTTCGCGGTTGTATTTTAGATTGGTTCGATTCTTATCTCAAAAACAGAATACAAAAGGTTCAAGTCAGAGACAAGTTTAGTGGCTCTAGGTTCATCTATCGAGGTGTACCACAAGGATCTGTCCTTGGTCCCATTTTATTTTTAATTTATGTTAACTCTATTTTTTCACTCCCATTCATTGGTAAAGTTAAGGCTTTGCTGACGCTTTTGCCTTCGCATATGAATCAGCCAATCTGTTAAAACTAGCTGCTGACATTAATTATGATGTCCACTTGCTTAGACTTTGGTTTGCCAAGCACAAGCTAGTAGTAAGCAGAAAACTAAATTAATGCATTTCAGTCTAACCGCAAAAGACTCACCGGACTTTCACATTAGATTTCATGCGGCAACTTGCTGTAGACATAGCTTGGCTAACTGCGTTTGTGCTACGCAAGGTGTCTATACTCTATATGACGAAAATATTGTCTGCAATCCAAATTGCTTTAAAATAGAAACAGTTAAGCACTATAAATACCTTGGTGTAGTTATTGACCGAAATTTAAGTTGGAACGAGCAAATTTCAACTTTAAAAAAGTATCTTCGATCAGCTCTACGTATCTTTTATCGTCTTAGTAAATACTGCTCTTCAAAGACACTAAGAACAATATACTTTGGTATTTTTAACTCCAGACTGCAGTATGGAATAAGCGCTTGGGGAGGTACATACCTAAATCAAACCCTACAGCTGGCTGTTTTACAAAAATGTGCGATAAGAAGAGTATGCAAAGCGGCTCGTCTTACCCACTGCATTGACTTATTTAGAAGAATACAAGTCCTGCCTGTAAGACATTTATACTTTTTTAAAGTACTTAAAGTATTTTTCATAAGAGGTGGCTATATGCGCAGCCCTATATCTGACACCTATAATCTACGAAGCAACACCGGTTACGGCGTTTGTATTCCTCCTTTTCGAACAACTAGCATGCGAAAATTTTATTCAATTACCTCTTGCAAACTATTAAACAGTCTTCCTGATTATATACGTATTATTAGAACTGCCTCTGTATTTTAAAAAAAAGTCAGATCCTGGCTTTTCTCATTTAATTACAATAAATTTGAAATTTTGTTGCGCTTCATTATTTGAGTTATCCTATTACTACTTCATGAATCTATGTATGCCTTTATTTTATAATTTGTAAAATCCTATGCACATTCCATTGTTCGTTGTTTCTTTCTCTTTTTTTCTTTTCCCATTTTACCATGATGTTCATACTTATAAATGTTCACCCCACATTGTAAATTTGATGTGACATTCCCCTCTATTTATTTTCTATGAATATGAATGTCACTAACTATTCTCTTAATTTAAATACTTAATAAGAAATATTGTTATTCACTACTTAAAAGTTGAATTAATGAATTGAGAATAAAGATTAATAAAATTTTTTTACTCAAATCAAACAACTTCAAGAGGGAAAAGAACTAAAAGGATCGCTAAGGTATCTTGCCCCATTTTTAGATGCAACCACAAGATATCCGATACTTAAGGTCGGAGGACGGTTACAGAATGCTTTAATGCCAACTGAGCAGAAGCACCCTGTTTTGCTACCAAAAAATTCGTAATTTGCAACTTGCTTTGCGCACTACCTACATAAGAAACATTTCCACGCTGGACCGAAATCCCTCGTCTCATTAATACGGCAAAGGATGTGGATCTTGCGCGCAAAATTGTCCGTAATTGTATACACTGCGTGCGTTATAAGCCCAAACTACTGCAATAGATAATGGGAAATTTGCCCGTCGAGAGAATCAACGCTTTTCGTCCCTTCTTCGATTTCCTCTCTGTCCCTTCTGTCGATTTTTGCGGACCCATCTACACATACCACAGGATCCGTGGTAAAGTGCCATACAAATCGTAAATTGCCGTGTTTTTGTGCTTTACGTCCAAGGCGGTTCATCTAGAACCCGTTTGAGACCTCACTGCAAATGCGTTTATTGCCGCACTCAAACGCGAGTGTGTTGGTGTTTAAAGTTTCGTGACATTTGTCAATACGAATTTCTATTGACAATACTAACGCACCTAATCTTGTCAGCTGCGTAAAAATTAAGCTTGTAGGCAAATAACTGTAAATCTGTCGAAGTAGGGGGTCTCAGTATTCAAAACACTTTGAAAGTTAATTTAACATTTAAATCACAAAACATAAATATCTAACGACCTGTCTGTTGCGTGGAACTCATGTAGAATGTACGAGTAAAGTAGTAAATGAGAGAGGAGGCGTTTAAGGAATATAATACCGATACTAAAACGACACTAAAGCGACTCGACACAAAAAACGCCAGGTGCCTTTTAATATAAACGCCACGTAGAAAAAGGGTGATTCTCTGAGATAGGTCTGTTCGTAAGATATACGATTTTTCGGTTACCTCCAGAATGTCACCATTGTAATAATCCGACTGGAAGGAACAACCGTTTTTATATGTGCAATTATTTATTGACAATATTTAATTGGATACGATATACGATTTTTCGGTTACCTCCAGAATGTCACCATTGTAATAATCCGACTGGAAGGAACAACCGTTTTTATATGTGCAATTATTTATTGACAATATTTAATTGGATACAGCACAAGTAACATCTTGACTTCGGTAAGGCGTTACCGAAGCTATTTTGCCTCCCGCAATATTGCCTGTATAAGGCCTTATACAAGCAAATTTGGCGCACTTTAAAGAGGAAATTGCTTCGATAAGGCCTTACCGAAACTGCAATTTCCATTTCTGTAAGGCCTTAGAGAAGCAATTAAAATCCGCGGAAATTTTTTTTGTTTCGCAAAAGAAGCATCACGCATTTGACAGCAGTAGGTTATTACTTCGATACGGAAACACTATAGTTTCGGTAAGATGCTTGCTGTAGCCCTTACCGAAACTATAATCTAAGCTTTATAGAAATTGAAATTGCATTCTTTTATTTTTTCCTCTTATTTTGTTAAAATTATTGAATGAAATTTTGAAATTTTTATACAATTATATTTACATTTCTCCATATTATTTACATTTTACTTTTCGGGTTTCACTGGGAATCGAACAAGGGTGGGGATGAATTTATATATTTTAAAGAGTACTAGGGCTCAAATTATAAAAGCTTTGATAAAAAACATTACGTAAGCATTATGTGCTGTATCTATCGGATAAATTGCGATATTTACTTGCATGACAATTACCTATCTTATTTTTGTTGAAGATTATTACAAATTACTTATTCTACGAGTACCTGTTTATTTTTATTCACTGTAGCCTTTTCCCCGTATTAATAAAGGCTGCGTAAAAGTTATCAATTGATTACGTCAAATTGGCAGTTACGTCAAATTTTTGTATACTAACTGACGTCTGCTAGCAAACTAACTTGTGCACATTTGTTTATTAATATTCGGGTTTGTATTTATCTAAGCTTTTCTGTAATTTAATTTGTCCATTCGTTTAATACATTTCATAGATCGAGATAACTTGTTCTTTTTCTTTTGAATTCTGCTCTGCAAGACTTTTTAAATCAAAAAGTTATAATGTATTTCTACGAGCAGTACCAAAATGTAGAAAAACAAAGTATTGAGGTTTTAAAATAATAAATATTTAGCAATAACAACATTTCTTGCGGAATTATAGTAGCCTTGAAAGATTACTAAGGGCCGTTTGCTCATACGACTCTTTACGATTTAAGTTCTACTTAAATACTTATGGGCTACTTTTTCTAGGGCATAAACTGTCACATAAGAGTTTATGTGGCACTTAATTCGCTATGAGTCGTATCAGCAAATGGCCCTAAGTGACTAAAATGTTATCCATTTTGCATTTAAAATTTATACGCAAATTGATTGTAATTGTGTATAGATTTAATTATTTTATACAGCCGGTTTGTGTTCAATTTTACACAAGAACACATTTTTGATTGGAATTTGCATTCTTATTCGGAACTATATTAAGCATGCTTGATAAAAGGCAGTGTTAAAGTGTTAGAAACGTATTAATTATATATTCACTTCAAGCAAATTAACTGTCAACCGTCATAATTAAAATTTTCCTAGTAAACATGCCCTAACCAAATATTTAAAAATTTTATGAATTTCGGTGGTAAATTCACCAACTGTCTGCCATCTGCCGGCGGAATAGAAATGAACATGTATGCGTGACTTGGTGAATTTTTCTGGGAAACAGCTTGTAGGCATCCGCCTTTCCACTGGAAAGTTATACATCTATGTATTCCATTATCTTTGTTTGCGATATTATTCAAACTCTCTTATCTTTTTTATACTTATTGGACTAAGCTAACTACCTATGTGTACCTTTTTCTTTCCCGTTTAGGTCAATGGTCATAAATTTATGGCTACTTTCTTAAGGCAACCGACATTCTGTTCACATTGCCGTGAATTTATTTGGTAAGTTATATTCTAATCAATTTGCTTATAATATCCACCTACCACAAATAAAAAATAGTAACACTCGGGTTAAGTTTAGTTTTAACATTTGTTTTATGTTTGGAAAATTTGTTTATGGTATAATAAAGGGTACGGATAACAGCAATTATATTATAGCCGAAACTACTTCATATTTTAAAAATCAACAATATTGCACATGTAAATTCAAATAATATTTATGGTGATTGAAAGAATATATTAGAATCGGACATTTTTTGCCTTTCCAGGGGTATTGGTAAACAAGGCTATCAGTGTCAAGGTATGTTTGTAATGTTGAGAAATACCTAAATACTCATTGTTTTCGGTGTCTGTAGATTAATATTGTTGCGTTTGTTTTTATATAATCTTTTATTTTTCCATTCTTAAAATAATTTGCAATCCCATTCATTCACCATAGACCCGATCCCTTTTCGTTAGTTTTTTTTTATTGTTAAATTTAGGGCAATTCGAATGTATAACGGCACAGACTAAAACCATCAATTAAGGACCAAGATACTTTATTTCGACGAATCCATAAAAAATATTGAAATATTTTATAAGTTCTATAACATGTAGTTGTATATATATTCTTCATTAAAAAGATCTTTTAAAATAGGTTATTGGGAAATTCAACAGACGTGGGCGAAGATTCAACAGAAGTTCCTTAATCCCGACTACTATTAAGGGGCACACGATTCCAATAGTTGCACATTTACTATACCCGGGTTTCACACATAGAACTTCATTATTATTTCCGCTTTAAATTAATATGTTATTTACCGCTTAACCGTAGGCTATGATATTCATAAACCTGTTCGCAACCAAATGGTATAGAATAAGCTTACGTACTAGCCTTTAACATACAATTTTTAACAGGTTATCTAAGGTCTTTTGCCATTTGTGTTGTTAAATAGTGCTTAGGGAATAGTGCTTATTCTCTTTAACCATAGAGAAAATTTGAAAAAAAGTCTAATCTTGTTGCATAATTTGTTGACATCTGTTTTTGCACGCTGCTGGAGTGCTAACCAGTTGAATTACTGGAAATAATATATTGCACACACAATTGAAGTTTTGGTAAAAAAGAACAGAATCTAAACAAATGTTAATGTTTGTTTACAATTTCGGATGTGGCAACTTCCTCAACCAAGAACGATATACATCGTCGACTGGATGCTATCTTGTTCTAAAGGCCATTTTCACGAAATTGAGTTAGGTATGCAGCAGTGGCGTGGCGTGAACATTTTAAAATGGGAGGTCGAAGCAAAATTAATCTTAATTAAAAAACCTTACATCTGTACACCTTGAAACAAAATTATATATTGTACATTTGCAAGTCAAACCCAGTGCTCTGCTCATGCTCATTGTCATTGCTCAGGAACAAAAAAAGAGACACAAACATATGTTCTCTTAAAATCAACTAAGCGTGGTCTAGTAGTCAGAGAACAGAATAAATCGGAGAAAAGCGCGTTATTTTTTATATAACAAAGTGGGTGTTAAATGAAGAGGTGTCAAACACAAACAAATGTTCTCTTAAAATAATCATCCAGTGACAGTGAGAGCTTTAATAACCCGAAAATGGATACACACACAATATTAAGTTGATGCATCTGGGGTTAAAAAATATAAAAAGTGAAAATTAAGAACTGAATGTATTTTTAATGCCACACCATAAAAAAATAAAAAAAAAAAATGTGTCCAAAAAATGAAAAAAAAATGTTTGGTGTAAGCCACCCTTTAATACTTAGGGGTAAAAATTAGTTATAAACCCATTCTCAGACCTAATGAATATACATATCTATAAAATTTTATCAAAATCTGTCGAAATTGTAATTATGTGCGTATGCGGTATATGAGTGGAAGAGGCATACAGCGCTGTGAACGTTGACGGAATGTGAAAATAACAACACACCAAATACTATTTTTTTTAAATTATATGGGTATACAACGAATTCTGAAAATATTAGTCAACAATATTTATCTCTTGGTGCAATGGAGTGTATGTATGTATTTATGTTAAAGTGGCTCTCGGTGAGAGAGGCACTTAGACCGTAAGTCGGCCCATTGTACTTACCACCCACTGGGATGGGGGGTTCCTTAACCGGTTACTCATGTAAACCATTTGCTACCCTTGATAAAGCTAAGAATATTAGCAGCGCTGATGGAGCTTAGATCACTTTGGAAGATCATTGAGGAAGTAGTTACCTAAGTAAGCCCTCCTTAAACTGGATAGGGCGGGGCAGCTGCAGAGGAGGTGGGTGACAGACTCATCTTCCTCCTCATCCATGCAACTTTTGCAAAAGTCATTATATGACAGTTCGAGTCAACACGCGTGTCCAAGACACTACAGTGGTTTGGAAGGCAGAAGGAGAGGCCCAGGCTTAGTTCTTTTGAGAAGACCCCGGCTCCGACTTCCTCTGTTGTTTTGGAACCGTCCGTGAATATTGACAGTGCTCCTTCGTGTAGGACATTCAGAGTGTCCCATTGGGATCTGTCCGGTATTTCAATTGTGAAGCCTTTTTCGAAGTCTGTCTTCGTAGGCAAGTAATGAGTAGTGATAGGTAAGGGGTTAATCAACCGAATGATGCTGGCATGACCAGTTGATTGTTCTCTCCAGTGCCCCCCTTCCCTTAATCTGATTGCCGCGTTTGCGGCGTATTCCTTACTGACGATCTCTAGAGGAAGAAGGTTGAGCATTGATTGTAAAGCAGCGGTGGGAGAAGCCCTCAATGCGCCAGTGATGCTAATACAAGCCAAGCGTTGAGTCTTCTCGAGGACCTTCAGATTGGAGCTCTTCTCCAAGGCCGGCCACCATGCCACTATGCCGTATAGGATAATCGTTTTAATGACCGCGGTGTAAAGCCAGTGCATTATGCTTGGTTGGAGGCCCCATCTCGAGCCTACAGCCCTTCTACAGGACTACAGAGCCACCAGGGATTTTCTCTCTCGCTCGGCAATGTTATATCTCCTTAAAAGTTTGCTGTCTAAAATCAGCCCCAGGTATTTGGCGCTTTTTGAGAACACGAGTGGAGTGCCGTTGAGATTAGGAGGGGTTACTACAGGTGTTTTAACCCTTCTGGTAAATGAAACTAGCTCCGTTTTCGTCGGATTAACGCTTAGACCGGCATATTTGCCCATAAATGTTCAGCTTTTTTAGTGCTTGGATAATCGATCGGGTCTCTACGTTATTAAAGGCCCCCTCTATGTCCAGGAAGATAGCCATTGCATATTCCTTAAATCTCGGTCTCGGTGCACTTACCCTTTTGATAGGCGTGTTGAGAGCTAGATATAAGCCTTTGGGCAACTGTGCCTTTGATGTGAAGATCGATGATCCTCTCAAGTGTTTTTAAGAGAAAGGAGGACAAACTGATTGGTCTGAAGTCCTTTGGAAGTGTGTGTGAGGTCTTACCTGCCTTTGGGATGAAAACCACCTTGACCGCCGTCCAGCTTGAGGGGATACTGCCCAGCGCTATGCAACCTGCCAGAATCAGCCTGATACTGTCCTTGATAATGTCAAAGGCGTTCTGCAGTTGCGCCGGGAAGATACCGTCAGGACCTAGTGACTTATGCGGTTCAAAGCTATTTACAGCCCACTTTAGCTTTTCCTAAGTTCTAAGTTCTTTACAAGTTCCCGTTCCCCGAAATCTGAGGGCTCGGTTCTTGTTTCATTTAACTTCTTTATTCGTTTCTCCTTAATTGAATGAACTCTTTGCCTTATACCTTCCCACTCTGAAATACTTAGCATTGAATGAAGTAAGTCATTGGGCTAAAATTTGGTGCTGGAATGAACTGTGTCATTGTATTTTTCCACTGCCTTATAGACTAGAGACTTATTCAATTTAAATAATCTTATGTGTTCGTTAAGGGTTGAATGGAAACGCTCTATTGCAGAATTACCGGTATGTGTATTTGGAGAAGTAAAATGATGTACTATATTTTTTTGATTTAAGAAATTTTTGATATAGGTACGCAGTATTGAATTCATTATCAGCTACCAATTTGATGGGTTTACCTAAAATTACAAATCTCTGTTTTAAAATGTCAACTATTGTTATGGAATTTCTGTCTGTTATCGGATGAATAGATACGTGTTTGGTGAATTTGTCTATGCAAGTAAGGAACTTTTTATTTTTATTTTGAAACCATATATCTACAATCTACATGTACTATTTCGTTCGACTTACTAGGAGTCTCTGAGATCATGAAATTTGGATTGATTGGATGTCGATCATATTAACACATGTTGCATATAATACAGTTGTTAATGTATTTATGAGTTTCTAACCTCAGGTTTGGAAAAAAGATATAATTTTTAAGCTCTAAGTACGTCTCATCGGTGCCGTGAACGAAGCCCATATGAATTAACGCCATAATGGCGTAAATTCACTTTCAAATGCGAATTAACGCCATAATCCACTTATGGCCTTAATTCACTTTCAAACGAGAACTAAAGCCATATGGTGTTAATTCGTTTTAGAAGGTGGCCTTAATTTGATAGTGAATTGAACTCACTCGCAGCATTATCAATAATTTGAATTATAAATGTACATTGTCTTCAGAAATAAGGATAATATTTTTTAATAAATTGATAAACCAATAGCCACAAATTTTCATTAATCTACATCTACATTTGTAACATCAACTCTAAATCATGACCCTTATAGTAAAAAAGCTACCCCAAATTATACGCAAACAAGTTTTAAAAGAATGAAATTATATTTCAGAATTTTGTAATCGTAAACTAAAGCGTCAAATCCAATTTACAATAATGAAATTAAAAACAACACATTTAGAATTTAGTAGAGTAAATGAAATAAAATATTGAATTATTTCAGAAAGAATTTATCCAAATAAATTAAAAAAAAATTAACAAAAGATTGTTGTTGACTCGGTAACAATTTGCCTGCAAAATGGACAGAGTACCACAACATTGCGTTTCTCATAATTTCTTTTAATTTGTTCAAAACAATCAGAGCATAATTTGTAATGTTTGCAAGGTAAAAGAAGAATAGATTTTAAGTTAAGGCAACATATTTCACATAAAAGTGTAGGTGTTTGATTCGAACTACTTGCTTGGGTATTGTAATTCGACAAATCACCAGAATCTTCTTCGTTGTCAACTAAGGACTTCCCTTCATCTAAAACTAATAAATTATTGAATTCTGGTACATTTTGCTGTGTAAAACGATTTAAAACATCAAATAAAGTTAGAATTCCTTTCTCTAATTTATCTACAGTTTCCCTTATAAATTTATCTCTGTCTGATATAGACTTTTTTCTTGGCTCATAAAGGAAAACATTGCCATCAATTGATTTCTGCAAGTCGATTGATTTTTGTAAATCTTCATCTAGAAGAATATCCAAAAACTTGAAGAAATTTCCATTTTTAGCTAGTTTTGAAGATAATCGACTGTTAAATCCCTCTAGCGCACTTGTCGTTCTACGATTCATCTTATATACCGATAGGGCTTGTGGGGTAATCTAAAATCAGAAAATTGCAAAATATCTTTCTTTTAAATATAATCAGAATAAAAGAAAAAAAAATACAAACCTGATTTATCCATTGTTTCTCAAAATATAAATTGAAACGTTTGAAAGGACTTTCAAAATCATTATCAATTACGAAATTGACACTTGCATCTTTCAACATGTTGAATGCAAGAGTTATATCAGATGGTTTTAAAAGCGGCAAATACATGTATTTCCGAAAATGTCTCTTAGCTGAAGGATTATTATTTAAAAATTTTATAAAGCCAGGAATTTGCGACGCCTTTCTCCTAACGGCTTGCGTGAAATGGAACCAGCAAGGTTCAATTTTAGCTTCAAGATAAACGCTTTTTATTGCTTTTCTTAAAGCTATTTCAAAATCTGTCTGAACCGTATCTGGTTTTAAATCAAATAAATTTGTTTTGATGAATTTCAAAGCATCGGTATAAGCAGCTTCAGATTTATTAGACATTAGTATGTAAATGAAAGGAAATGTCTAAAATGTTAAAGAATAATTAATGAACAGTTTTTAAATATAAGTAACCTGATGCAAGGAAATAACTTCACACAAGTTGTATATTATTAAGCTTTTTCTAACCTGCAAAGGTGAATACTAGTTTCACTTTTTTATGGGAACTTAGTATCGAAAATATGTAGACGGCAGTAACTTCCAAAAACTAATAATGTGTGTTTCTTATATTAACATAGATGTATATATAAAATGTATGGCGTATAAATAGTAAGATAGGTACTTTAGAGAATCTGACAAAATAAAAGACAAATATTCATGTACATGTAAATACAACAGGAAATGTGTGTATATGGTGGGAGCCTATATGTATGTAAGAAACAGAAACACGAAATTCTAATGAAAATCAATAGTGAAATATTCCTTCATAAAATAAAAATCGTTCCCACTTTGAAGGTGAAATATATATCTAATATTTATATCCATCATTTGAATGAAGTTATTTCCTTGCACTTTAGTACTTACATATTCGGCATGCCCATAATGGATTATAAGAACTTGCTTAAAAACAGACCCATTTGGTGCAATTGAAAATGTCCCATCAATCATATATTTCCGAGGGTGACCTTCTGGTAATTTGCTTATAAGCTCAACAATTTTTTCCGACATAAAAATCGTGTAAGCAAAGTTTTTTTCTATAACCGTGTTACGATAAAATTGTTTAGTTTCATCAAATCTAGACATTCCAAATTCTTTCAACACGTTTAAATCAGCAAATAATTTAATTATATCACCAAAAGATAAAGGCGATTTTGGAAAAATCTTGCTTTTTATTTTATAAAGATTTCGTCTTATTTTACCAAAATCAACTAATGAATTATCCCCTTTAAATTTTTTGCAAGTATCATTAAACACATCCCGAATATTATTCCGCTTAAGTGAAATATTTTCACAATTGCCTTTTATTTCGTTTAATAATTCCAATTTGTTAATTAATGTTACCTGATCACCGTGATTATGAGAAAATTTGTTTGTTTTTCTGCAGTTTACTTTGTTGTTTAAATCCACGGCAACATTCACTGGGCAATTGCTGTTATAGCACACGTAATATTTTGAAAAATTTCGTTCGTATTTATATTTATACAACTGATTTTCGTCCCGCACGAGTAATAATAGGCTATTTTTTCTAAAGCCCTTAATAAATTCGTACTCTAAATCGCTCATTTTTGCCAAACTGATTAAAACCTGCACTGATTGAGATCGATTGGGAAACTAACCGCGAGCCGATGGTGGTGTGACATTAGACTGATAGCGTTAGACCAAAACTGTTATATTGCACTAACTGTGCTTTGGAGTTCAAAAACATTTTATGGCATTAGTTCACATTCGAATGTGAATTAACACCATATGGCGTTAGTTCACATTTTAGTGATGGCTTTAGTTCTCGTTTGAAAGTGAATTAAGGCCATAAGTGGATTATGGCGTTAATTCGCATTTGAAAGTGAATTTACGCCATTATGGCGTTAATTCATATGGGCTTCGTTCACGGCACCCGTCTCATCGATCCCTCTGTGGTTTTTGTTAATGTGCGCGTTTTCAATCAATTCTAATAATTTAGCTTTGCATGTAATATCTGTAAGTAGTTTTGTGCATCTGAGCATTTTCATGTTAGGTGAATTTGAGAAATATTTTACAAAAGTCTTTTGAAACTCAACAAATATATGATCATTTTTACAGTTAATTCCTATAGTACCCCTTATTGGTAGAAGACATTTTAAAATGTTCAGTACATATTCCTCACTGTAGGTTTCTAATGATATTATTGATCTTCTTTTCTTTTGGTACAAAATTTTGTTATTATATGCATTCGACTTACATTTTTCTAAAACCAACTGATGTTTATATATATTAAGGGGATTATCAGTGATATACATATGATCATCTAAATTTTCAATTCCACTATGTATTGTTGCCATATTAGATCTAATGTCTTCACTATCAACAAAATTAGCTTCTAAGCGGCTGAGGAAATCAGCTACATTATTTTCCTTACCCTTTATATAGTCGATATCAAAATCAAACTCATTTAGTCTGATTTTCCATCGCTGGAGCTTACTATTTGGTTCTTTGAGGGATTGCAGCCATACCAAGGGACGGTGGTCAGTCTGTACTTTAAAGTTACGTGCAAATAGAAACGGTCTGAAATATTTGGTCGCCCAAACAATACAAAGAAGTTCTTTTTCCACAGTACTGTAGTTCGTGAACATTTAGTGTTCTAGAGGCAAAAGCTATTGGATGCTGATTTTGAGATAAGACTGCCCCCAAAGCCTTATTACTCGCATCGGTTGTCAATGTAAAAGTCTTAGAGAAGTCTGGGTAGGACAGGACTGGACATGTACATATGAGTTCTTTAAGTTTATTAAAGGACTCAATATACTGCCTATCTGTAATATTTATTTTGCTACTTTTTTTTAGAAATTTTGTCATCGGAAGGGCTATTTTGGAGTAGTACTAAATAAATTTTCTGTAAAATCCAGTTACGCCAAGAAAATATTTTATTTGTCTTATTGTTCGAGGTAATTTGATCTCTTTAATAACCTCGATTTTATTCTGATTGGGCTTTATACCATCTTTTGTAATTAAATGACCAAGATATTCTGTTTCCCGCTTCAAAAAATTGCATTTGTCTATTTGGATCTTTAGATTGTATTCGGTTAGTCTTTAAGTATCTTATGAAGTGAGTCTATGTGTTCATGAAGCGATGTAGAAAATACTAGAATATCGTCATGGTACACCACGCATATCCTATTTACAAAGTCAGCTAGAACTTCATTTATCATTCTTTGAAACGATGCCGGTGCATTCTTCAACCCAAATGGCATACGTGTGAACTCATAATGTCCATTTGCAGTCGAGAATGCTGTTTTGTGCCTGTTTTCCTTACAAACGGGAATTTGGTGGAAACCCTTAGCAAGATCCAGGACTGAAAAATACTGAGCATTTCCCAATTTTCATAAAATATCCTGTTAATTTGAATTAACTTGATGAATAGCCACCTTACCGCTGGTGGGGGGATAGCTATTCAGTAGTTGTCTTTGCAGTTTAAGTTCAACTCATTTATTCCATTTAACTTACTTCCTATTTATACATAATTTTTGCTTACTAACTAATAATAACATAAATCGATTGTGGGTCACTAGATTGCCGTTGCGGCGTTCTTTCGCCGTGTGTTGCCCTTATGTTGTAATTTGCTGCGTCGGCTTCGTGGGTCAGCGCAGGTTAAATTGTTGGTGCTGCTGCTGAGTCGGTTTAGGTTTTTTATGTACGATATTTGTACATTCTGCCGAACCACTTAAACAGTGAAGTCGGCAACCGTTAGATGTGCTCCTCTGCGCTGACCCTTCGGCTTTTCTGCCAGATGATGTAACTGATAGTGCTGATGGCAAACACTAATATTAGGGCATAAGTAATGTTGTGGTGGATGTCGTGTGAAGTTGTATTTCCCGGTAGTTCTTTTCTTTTCTTTTTTAGGTTTTCGATCCATTCGCTTATTGTGTTGAGGTTATCATGGTTTATTTTGAGATTCATCCTTGGGATTATGGTTGCTCTTGATTTATTTGTTGTATTTTGTAATATTTGTGAAATATTTACAGATGGAATGAATGCCGTATTTATAAGACTAGAAACCTCATTCTGAGAAGATATTGTCATGGTGTCTTGCTTGATAATGCAGTTTGGTTCTAGTGTTAGTATGCCGTCGTCCTTAATGGTGGTTTCGGATGTCTTTTGCCCACAAATAATGGTAAAAGTGTACTCTTTATCCAATACATAGATCCAGCTGTTTGAGTTGTTTAGCTGAATCAATACGGGATGTGGCTTCATACTCCGTAGTGTGCAAAACGGTGAGAGCTCGTCTGCGTGTGCCAACAGTTCCATTTCGCACCTGCTTACGTTGGATCTTCGATTGTATGTTGGATGTAGTTGGTGACATATGTATTTGTCATCGGTTTGAAGACATTTTATTAGTTCATCCTTTGTCATTGTGTAGTAAGCTTCTTGGAGTAGGTTTACTACTAAGTAGTCAGCTGATGGTTCTATAAATATGTACTCCTTTCGATGAACAGTTGGCACAGGTATCACCTTGAATATCTCGTAATCATCTACGTTCGCCAAGGGTATCGTTATTTCAAATACAACGTTTTGTTGCATGACCCTGCCCTTCACAGTTAGAAGCTTAAAGAACTGTAATAGGTTCGGCTGTGACGCATCTCCTGCGATGGTCAATTGAGGCGGTAGATGATTTCTTATGGTAATCAGTTGCGAGTGGAGCTGATCTGGCGTTAGTATAAGCGGATTCATCTTCCCATGGTGTATGTCGATCAAGACATCGATCAGAGCATTCTGAGTTTGCTGGTAGTTGAGCATTGCCAGCGTTGCGAATGTTGATAGTGATAAAAATTCCACTTTGGTATTGCAATCTTCATTGGCTGTTAATGCATCGTTTGCTAAGTTTTCGAGGTGGGTATGGAATATTTCTAATTGCTGGGTTATTGCTTCAGTGTTCTTTTGTAGAATGTTTTTTGTTGACTCTATAATCGATGTCTGATTTTTGACCATTCCAAGCAAATGTTTTTCATTTTCCTTAAATGACTGTATTTGGTTTTCGTATTGCTGAGCAAATTCTTCGTCCAAAACTCCAAACAGTTTGTTAGCTACTATTCCTATGAAGTCAAAGGGGGATCGTTTGGCTCTAGCCTCTGGCTCCTTGCCGACTCCTTGTTTTAGAAGTAGATTGTTGTTGTTTCTTATGATATTTAGCTGGTGATCGAATTGATTTGTTATTTTTATGCACTGAGTGTATTTTCTAAAGTTATCTATGTTTTTATTCTCACAGAAATCATTCAGCCCGTTTATGAGTTCTTTAAATCCTCTGAATTCGCGCCAATAATTTCCTAAGTCATAATATACTAAAATTTTCCACTTATTTGTTACTAAATTGACGTCGCCAATCTTCTCGAAGTATATACCAGGCCTATGTTTGAAAGGCGTTGTTGTGATTTGTGTAGTTCCTGGTTGCGGCAGGGAAGCTGATCATCCTTGATAAGGACAATGTTCCCAACCTTTAAATTCCCAATCGTTTTTGTCCACTTGGATCGTTGTTGAAGCGTTGTTAAGTATTCTGTGCTCCACTTTTTCCAAAATTGTTGTTGCATCCGTTCTAGCAAGTGCCATCGGGTTAGTAATCCTTTTTCGCTGTCTAGCCTGCATTTTTCCGGTGGTGCTAATAGAGCCGTTCCGATTAAAAAGTGTCCTGGAGTTATTACCTCAGTTTCCTCGGGGTCATTAGAAAGTGGGCATATTGGCCTTGAATTCAGACATGCCTCGATTTGGGCTTATAGTGTTGATAATTCCTCATAAGTTAACTTGTGTTCGCCGATTGTTCGCTTGAGATGGTGCTTGATCGATTTTACCCCAGCTTCCCACAAACCTCCAAAGTGGGGAGATCCTGGTGGAATGAAGTGCCATTTTGTATCGTTTGACGATAGTGTGTCATAGATTTCTTCGTTCCACTTCTTAGCATCTTTTTCATTCAACTGCAAAATCTTGTTAGCAGCAACGAAGTTTGTTCCATTATCACTATAAAGGTGTCCAATATGACCTCTTCTAGCGCACACTCTTTTGAAGGCGGCAATGAATGCGTTTGCCGTCAGGTCACTCACTGCTTCTATGTGAACTGCTTTGGTCGCTAAGCATACAAATATTGCTATATATCCTTTATACGATTTATTGCCCCTTCCTTTCGTTGTTCGCATATCTATGGGTCCTGCGTAATCTACTCCGGTGTGCAGAAAAGGTCTGTTTTTAGTTACTCTTGGCTGTGGGAGATTTCCCATCAGTTGATTGCGGGTTTTGGCCTTGTATCGAAAACATATGGCACATTTATGTATGATTTGTTTGACTGCGCTTGCTCCGTTGATGATCCAATAGCGTTGTCGTAAGTGCGCATGTGTCAGAGTGTTTCCCCCATGCAGAGTTTTCTTGTGAGCGTCTTCAATTAACATTGTGGTGAGAGGACCAGAATGTGGAATGATAAATGGATGTTTTTGTGTAGGTGGGATATCTGCTTCTCTTAACCGTCCTCCTACGCGTATCATATCGTTTTTATCGATGAATGCATTAAGACACCGAAGTTTGCTCTTCTTTTCGATTTCCTTGCCTTTTTTAAGGTTTCTGATTTCTTCGCCAAACTCTGCATATTGTACCTTTTTTATAATAGTTTTTGTTGCTGACCATATTTCATCACATGTGAATGGCCCTAAACGTTTATCCTCCCCAGATGTTCGTGCGTTGTTAATGAACCGTGTGCAATATGCAAGTACTCTCGTCAGTCTCCTCAGTGTGCTGTGTTGTGTTAACATCATTTCAATATGATCTGGTGTTTGTTCGTTTAATGTTGTTAACACTTGCATCTTCACTTTACGTTCCTCTAAGTCCGTGTAATGATGATCAGCCGTAGTGTAGGTGATTTCTAGTTCTGATAACCATTTTGGCCCGTTCCACCATAATGCGTGATCTTTAAGTTTAGAGGGACATATCCCTCTGGAAGCACAGTCTGCTGGGTTTTCTTTACCCTTTACGTGATGCCAATTTGTTGCGGCCAGAATTGCTGTTATTTCTGTAACCCTGTTTGCCACGAAATTCTTCCATTTAGTTGGGCCTCCTTTTAACCAGGCGAGAGTTATCGTGGAATCAGACCAAGCATGCGTCTCTAGGTTTTTGATTTGTAGTGCTTCTTTCGTCTTTTTTATTAGTTTGGCCAAAAGCACTGCTCCACTTAGCTCTAATCTGTGAAGCGTTATTTGTTTAAGTGGTGCCGCTTTGGTTTTAGCGCATAGTAGCGTTGTTAGTACTTCACCAGTTTTAGTGATTACCCTGCTGTAGACTGCGGCCGCATACGATTTTTCTGATGCATCGCAGAAGCCATGCAGCTCAATGCGGTATTTTGACTCGTATTGATTCCATCGTGGTATATTAATACTCTCGATCTTGTAGAGGTTCTCTTTGAAGTCTATCCATTTATTCGATATGTCCTCTGGCAAATTCTCGTCCCAAGATTTTCCTGATGACCATAGCTCTTGTTGAATCAATTTTGCTGAGATGATTATCGGCGCCAGCCATCCAAGTGGGTCAAAAAGTCTTGCCATTTCTGATATGATGATTCTCTTAGTAAGGTTTTTACTGGGCGGTGTCATGTTTATTTTAAACTCGAATGTATCAGAGTGGGGTCTCCAGTATATTCCCAATGTCTTTATGGCTTCACTTGCTGTTACTTCGAATCGTCCTTGCTCCTGGTCTTCTCGTTTTATGTCTTTTAGTAATGCTGTTCTATTTGCTGACCATTTGCGGAGTTTGAATCCTCCTTTTTGCATTAGTTGCATGATTTGATGTTGCGCTCTTCTGGCCTCCTCTAATGTGTCCTCGCCTGATAGCAGATCGTCTACGTAGAAGTCTCGTTGTGCTATTTTTGATGCAATGTTAAAGTTGTTTTCTTCGTCTACGGCCAGTTGCTGTAATGTTTTTATAGCGAGGTAAGGTGCTGAAGATGTTCCGTATGTCACCGTTGTTAGCCGATATTCCCGTATTTGCTCTGATGGATTTTCCCTCCAGAGGATCCTTTGAAAGTCCCTGTCTTCTTCCGCTATTTGTATTTGTCGATACATTTTCTCAATGTCTGCTCGGAAGACGTATTTATGTTTTCTCCAACGGGAAAGTATGCTATATAAGTCTTGTTGCAGCACTGGACCTGTAAGCATCGTGTCATTTAAGCTTAGTCCAGAGCTTGTTTTTGATGATGCGTCAAATACCACTCTTGTTTTGGTGGTTGTGCTATCTGGCTTTATTACTGCCTGATGTGGCATGTAGTAAACTTTCTCATTGTGTATCGTAGGCTTTGCTGGTTCCATGTGTCCAAGTTCTAGGTATTCTTTCATAAAATTCGTGTAGTTCTTGTGTAACTCAGAGTCCCTTGTAAATTTTTTCTCTGTTTGGAGAAGACGGGCTAATGCTCTGTCTCTTGATTTACCCAACTTGCCTGCATCTTCTTTGAATGGAATGCGCACCGTGTATCTTCCTGTTTTATCCCTCTTGTGTGTGGTTTTATAGTATTCTTCACAGCGCAAGTTGTCTTCTGTGGTGATTCTCTCTTCTTGGACCTCTTCCGTTTCCCAAAACGATTTGAGTTGGTTGTTTAATTCTACGTTGGATATGTGGCATAATGTTGTTTCGTTTCGTTTTGATTTCTGATGACAACTTCCTGATAATATCCATCCTAATTGAGTGTGTTGGGCGACTGGAGTGCCGCCGTCTCCCTTTACGACGCCTTCTAGAATAATTTCTTGGAAGATGTCTGCTCCAATTAATACGTCCACTGATGTCCTTTTGTTAAAGGAGGGATCGGCTAGCGGTAAGTGCTTAATGTGATACCATCCATGTGCCGTGAATGATTCGTCCGGTAACGGTTTTGTAAGTTTGTTCAGTACTAACAATGTTCCCCATATTTTGAAGTCCGATGGGTAAATTGATGAGATGTTTAGTTCAATTTTACTTGTTGCTGTTGCTGCTTTGGCTGTCCCTAGTCCTGTAATAGAAGCATCGGCTCGAATTTTTTGCAGCTGCAGTCTTTGCACTGCGTCTTCCGTAATAAACGACGATTGGGACCCCTGATCTATTAGTGCCCTCAGGTAGTGGTCACTTCCTTTCCAGTTAGTTTTTATTATTGCTGTTGCCAAGAGTATCTTATTACACTCCATTTCCGATGCGAAATGGGACTGTGGCTGCTCCCTCCGATTATGGTGGCGTTGTTGGCATTTTTGACATGTTTTTCGTGATTGACAATTTGATGTGACGTGGTTTCCTCCGAGGCAGTTATTGCACAGCTTTTCTGTTTGCACCACGTCTTTCCTCTGCAAAATTGTCATTTGATTAAATCTCCTGCATGCATGTGACCAGTGGTCTTCGTTACATAGCTTGCAACATGGGTTACTTGTAGAATGATAATTTTTGTAGACATTTTTCTTTGTGGCAACTCCGCTCGTTTTTTGCCCATGCCTTTCGTCTTTCTGGTATTCTGTTTTGTTTCGCCGTCCTTCTAGGTTATCAAGAGCATGGAACTTGTTTTCAATAAACGTTAAGAATTCGTTTAGTCATTGTAATGCCTTTGGGTTTTTTAACGACTGCTCATACGCCTTCCTTGTGTCATTGTCCAGTTTTTGAGATAGTATGAAAACGATGATTGGATCCCAGCTTCCAGTCTCCAAGCTTAACCCTTTCAGTGCATTTATGCACTCTGTTGTTGTGTCGTGTAGCCTTCTTAGTTGCGTTGCGGATTCAGTTTGACAATCCTTTTGATTTAGTAATGCTTGTATTTGTGCATTTACTAGCATTCGTGTGTTCTCGTACCGATTTCTCAAGATTTCTCTTGCCTTTTTCGTAATTACAGTCCAATATTTGAAGATGTTGGATTATTTTTGCCGCCTCTCCTGTTATATTGGTCTTGAGATAATGCATTTTCTGGGCATTCCCCAGCTTTCCGTTGTTGTGTATTGCCTGCTCGAACAGATCACTAAACGATTTCCATTGCCTGTAGTCTCCATTGAATGTCGTAAGTTTTAGAACAGGCAGTTTAAGCTCGTGATTTGTTGTGATCTCGTTCGTTGCTTCTTGATGTGTGCTACTTTGAGAGATCATTTCGTCTATTTTCTCTTTTATGCTCACCATTATTTCATTGTATCTTTCTTCCAGATGTTCGTAATCTGAGCAAGTTTTAACGTATCTTTCACTTGAGGTTGTTTCCATCAGCTCGATTATATCGTTGTGCGTCTTCGTTATTGTTTCCCAGTGATTTTGCAGAACTTGCTGGTTATGTTGGTAATAGGCTTTCGTTCCCTGCCCATTTTGTTCTACCCTGCCAACAGATCTGATAAATGCCTGTATTTGGGCTTCTTGGCGCCTAGCTCTCTTGTCATAATCTCCAGACCGTTCGCCGTCTTGATTGTGGTCGTCTCTTTCCTTCCTAATTGTTGTATTTAGATCGTCACTAGCGCCCTGTATCGTGTTCTTCTTCTCCTTCTCTTCCTTGAGTCTCCTGTGTTCTTCTTCCAGAATTTCGTTTAGTTTGGTTGTTAATTTGTGCTTTATGTTATCTACGGTCGCCTTCACAGCTGCATAGAAGTTCGACTCCGTATATGGCTGCTTGGTTGTAAAGTCCGGGTGAGCCTTTATTTTGCTATCGATTTCCTTGAATTCCGTCCATTGGTACTCCAGATCTCCTAGTCGTTCACTCACAAACTCCTTTGTTCTTCGAAGTATTGGCTCTTTGGTGAATTTTTCGCCAATTTTCTTTATCCATTCCGCCTTTTCTCTTTGTGTTTCAAAGAGTGCTTCTAACTCTGTCATCGTCGCTGTTTCTTCGTTCGAAGGACCAAATGTTAATTTGATTAACTTGATGAATAGCTACCTTACCGCTGGTGGGGGGATAGCTATTCAGTAGTTGTCTTTGCAGTTTAAGTTCAACTCATTTATTCCATTTAACTTACTTCCTATTTATACATAATTTTTGCTTACTAACTAATAATAACATAAATCGATTGTGGGTCACTAGATTGCCGTTGCGGCGTTCTTTCGCCGTGTGTTGCCCTTATGTTGTAATTTGCTGCGTCGGCTTCGTGGGTCAGCGCAGGTTAAATTGTTGGTGCTGCTGCTGAGTCGGTTTAGGTTTTTTATGTACGATATTTGTACAATCCTCTATATTGGGAATGGGAAATTTATCTTCAATGGTCACATTATTCAATTTTCTATAATCAATTACAATGCGCCATTTCTGCTCTCCTAACAATCCAAAGAGGAGCGTTGTATGGACTCGTAGAATTTGTAATAATACCTGTACTAAGCATACTCGAAATTTGCTTATTTACTTCGTCTTTAAGAGCCACAGGATATATATATGTTTTAGCAAATATAGGAATATCATGATTAGTTGGGATTCTGTGGCTATATGTAACGTCTGTGGAAAGATCATCGCCTTCGACATAAAATACATTTTTAAACTTCTCAATGGTATGAATAAGGCATTGGATTTCCTCTTTATTGAGGTTATCCATCCTAAGCCTATTTATTATTGCAGTTACATTTGGTTTTTCAAATTGAATGTCGATAGCATTTTGAGTTAAATTAATAACTTCATCTTAAGTTACTAGAGCTGATGAATTATTAAATATAAGAGGCAAGATAGCTTCTTTCGTACGGAATTGTGACTTTTCTAGGTCGATTACTGCTTGCAAGGGCCTCAAAACATTGCAACCAAGAATGCCAAAGTCACCCATTAAATCCGTCTCAAGCATTTCGATTTTTGTTGATGGCCTTTTAAATTCTTTAAATAAAGGAATAGTCACTTTTGAATTTACTAAAATGCTTGAGTTAATGGAATTGAGCACTAAAGGTCTTTCAAAATCCGATTTAAAGGATCTGTGAAATAAGTCTTTTTGAATCAAAGAAGTACCAGCTCCAGAATCTATTAATATCTTAATTGGACGGGACTTGGTTCCTACAATTATGAAGGGAAAAGCTCTGTGCTGGCTAACGGAAAATTTTTAAAATTGAAGTCGTGTGGACATGGACATTGATAATTGTTCATAGGAGAACCGGTGGGCAAACCCTGTGCTTGGAAATGGTGTACTTCCATTGATTGGTGAGTTCTACGAGAAGAGCCTGTTCTAGCTGAATTTTGTCTAGTATTGTTCCAATAATTTCCTGAGCCATTACGAGCACCATTTTGAACGTTACCTGTATTCTGAAAATTTAAGTTTTGGAACTGATTCGGATTGTTCTGTCGAAAATTGTTCGAATTCTGGTTTTGGTGGTTTTCAAAACTTCTTTCTGAATTTCCATGATTTCCTATATGTTGCTGAATGTTGGATGTATGATTTCTATTATACGTGTTCTGGGTGGACTTTGGTATTTGCATATATGGGTTGAAATGGGAAGAATTGAAAGCTTTGTGGAAATTATCAGTCTAAAATTTATCTGGCTTCCCTAAAATTGTTTGGGTTCCTAGCCTGTAAGATAATTCTAGGTTCACTAGGTAATTTATTTATAAAAAGCTTTAAAGCCATTTCCTTGTTTTGTTCACTCTTAAACCAAACAGGAATATCAACAGCGTTTAAAAGACCGGATTTTATATTTAATTTTGTAAGAAGGCTTAGAGTTTTTTCATATAAATCCTGAACTGAATACTGAAACTTCAACATTTTTTTTTCGTCTATTAAACTTTCAATGCTTTTATTTATCGTACAATTACTTAGTAAAATTGATTTTATTTCCGGCCATTCTGACGGATTATTATTATTGATCAAAATAATATTCGCACGATCTTAAATTTTTTGCCTGATTCTTAAATGTTAGAAGCCTCTCGACACTTCGTCTAAATTATCAGCAAAATTATAAATGTAATTTATATGTATAATAAATAATTCTAACTCTTCGGGCAAGCCCGTAAAATCACTTACACTGCTAACTAATTCTAATATATGTGGAGCCGCCATATCTGGATACCTGCTGCTAGAACTTCTTGCTGTTTCCTGATGATATGTTGTTCCGCAATTCAAAGTAGCTGTTTTATTGTTTAATTTCACTTCTTTTTTTTTATTGTCTGTCTTGAATATTAACTTGTTTACTAAACTTATTCACTTAAATACTTTTGTTCACAATTATAAATTAATTACGACTATTCATTTGTCCTTATTTGATAATTTAATTTTCTTCCTCCCTTTTTTATACCGACTGCGCCAGTAATAATAACACAAAAACTTTTCTTTTAATATATTTCTTTTAACAACTATAACTACACTTAATCAAGGTTAAAACTAAACTAACTGGCATGTCAACAGCCGCTTATTATGAAACCTAACATAATGCTTAATATATAATACATAATAGAAAGAAATGAGATATACAAACAAACACATATCACCCACAACAGCATCAGGTCAGCAACGCAACTTCATCTGCTTTCTTTCTCTTTCTTCCGCATATGAATATGCCTGCAATTAGCCAAACTGCAATCAGCGTCAAACATCGGCTGATATTTGTACCGCTGTTCAATAAACGGAAGATTACATTTGACCTCATTTCAATGAGGAATTAATGAAATTTCATCTGGGTGCGAGTGTACCCAAATCGTACCCAGATTGTTATATACATATTACATGTATGTAATCATGTAACTCTCGGGGGTCTTTTTCCTTCTCTCACACCGCGTCTCCACGAGCAATAGTTCATAGAACGCCATATAGTAAGCTATGAAAATTGCTCATGGAGACCACAAATAGTATTCTATGAAAAATGGCATTCTATGTATTGCTCAGCTCATAGCTTGCTATCGATAGTATTCTATGAGCTGTCATTTTTGTTTTTGTGAAGTTCGAAATTTGAATTTTTTCCGCGATGGCTGAGTGGCGAATGGAAGAAATAATTAAATTTATTAATAATTATAGAAAATTCGAATGTTTATGGAATTATAAGAGTGCGGAATACAAAAGACTGGATTTCTTTTAACTCCTTTAATGCCTGTAATGCGAGAACGCAACGATATGCTCTGCTCTGCGACATTTCAACGAATGAAATAGTAAGCTATGAAATGCCCACCCTACACTTTATTGCATACTATCATTATTTCTTTCTATGAAAAATGACAGATGGCAAGCTATGAAATATTGCTCGTGGAGACGAGGTGTCACTATGGTGGGGGGGCAGGTGCCCGTAAAAGCCCGTAGGTTAGGTTAGGTTACTGGGTGGGTACAGCAGAGCGAGCCCTGTCGTACCCCACTTAGGTCCATGTGGACCCATTGTGATGCCCTTGGTGGGGGATCGTCCGGTGTTGTTGGCGATAAAAACTCTTCCCTTGTTTGCAGCTACTCGACCTTGTCCAGCCATCCCGATGTATTTATGAACCTGTAAAGATTGGTTAGTGAGACATCAGAGAGCTCCTCTATATCATGGAAGTAGTAACTTCCAAGTGTTCTATTTCTCAAGTGACAGAGACTAGGGCACAGACAGAGGAAGTGAGGTGTGTCCTCATGAGCATCCTCGTCTCTGCAACCCCTGCATATATCGTCATCTATGAGATTTAGTTTCATTGTATGGTTCCTAAGAAAATTGTAACCTGTTAGGGCCCCTACCAGTTTGTATATCGCCGTTCTATCAAACTGCAATAGCGTTTTGGTCCGACTCATACTATATACTGGCCATAGCTTTCTTGTGATTTCGCAGGTAGTTAACTCTTTCCACCTATTGTTGGCTTTCATACGGGTCTTATTTTCCACTCTTTCTCGGAGATTGCAAAACCACCAGCCCGTAAGCATGTCATTTAGCGAATCCAGTTCAGTCTGATCGCTAGGTGGCGATAGGCTGTGGTTATCCAGATTCGCAGATAGGATTTTGTTGTGTTCGACCCAGTTAGTTTTCCGTCGATTGCGATAAAAACTTTTCTTGGGGGTATGGCTACAATTCAGAGTAAAGTATATGTATCGGTGATCCGAGAAAGATGTATTTTCCGATACAGTCCACCTTGAATTGGCTGGGAAGAGATTATGAGAGGTGAAAGTAACAATGAACGTTGGGCTATTGCCCCTATTGCATACTACCAGGTTAGTTTCTACTAAAACCCCAAATAAAGACTCACCTCGTGGGTTAGTGTCGGTACTGCCCCATAGGTCGTGGTGTGCATTTGTGTCACACCCTAGCACTAAGCTGGTCCTTTTGTTCTCCGCTTTTTTGACAGCAGTACGGGAGGTATCCGGACAGAAGCCAAACTGGGTTGCCGTTGCTGGGAGTAAGCTGCGCTGCAGCCAGATCGCCTGTGCTAAGCTGGGGGAAAAAAACGCTAAAATTTAACGTAGATTTAGCAAGAATACAAGCTCTAATTTTACCTTTACCTTCCGCGTAGTAGAGGGTATAGCCAAGCGCCCTGATCCCGGTAACGTGGTCTTTCACAAGAAACGGTTCCTGAATCAGGGCAACGTCCAGTCCGTCCTCGATGAGGCGGACCCTTAGGTTGGCGGATGTCAATTTTGAGTGGTAGAGGTTAATCTGAATCAGATTTAGCGGCATTGCTATCTGAAACAGATTTCTCTACAACGGTAGCATCCAAATCCTCTAATGGCGAGTCGGTGTCTGCCGAGGATGATGCGGAAGAGCTGGGCACGTTGGCTACAACAGTGTTGAAGTCATCCTTTTTGAACAAATTTACCTCCACTTCTTTTAGGCCGAAGTTGATGTGGAAGTTTCTGTCCCTAAGAATAGGGACAGACTCAGTCGTCAGGGAGATGACCAGTGAGCGGCCTGTTTATTTGGGCTCCTCATCGGAACCACGGGGGCTTTCAACGACCTTCCAGTCTTTGACAGGAAGGCCTGGGTTTTGAAAGCCCATGAGGGCGAGAACTTTGGCGGGATCGCGTGGTTCGAGTGGAACCCCTTGAGTTTGGCTCCAGGCCAAACTTCACCTAGGCTACCGGTGGCTGCATGGATGAAGTCGGCCGAACGTTGATCACCACAGGCGATCAGTTTAACAGATCCTTGGTACCAACCAGCGTCCTTAAAGATGATGGGCTGCTGGTTATTAGCCATACACTCATAGAGACAGTTCATCACTCTGTTCTCTATGAGTCCCCACTTATCGTAGGAGAGTCTACCTTCCTCGTCCGAAAGGTCCACCGGAGCCACTATGAGGTTATCCTGCGCCTTTTGGGCACAGATCCAGTCGCCACTGCGGAACTACCCCCCTGTAGCGCTCGATGAGCTGCTGCGAGAGGGCGACTCTTTCGAGTTGGTTTGTCTCCAACGAGCGGTCTCTTTTTGCCCAGCGGTGGGGCAGAAGTTTTTTTTGTGGGAGGAGACCTTTGAAGTAGAGGGAATGGAGTCCCGAATTTTTAGCATACTCCAGTACCCAGGGCGTTGCCCATGAGTAGGAGACGCGATCTTTGTCGGTCCAATTCTTTTCCGCCTTCAGGTGAAGTCGGGCCAGAATTCGCAAAGCTGACCTGGTCTCTCGACCAAGGGACCTGTTTTTGAAATCCGCCGGTGTGGGTGTGGGGGGACAAAAGGCGAGTGCCAATTTAGCCGACTTACCATCAAGCTCTACTTAAGCCTCCACACCACGATAAGGTGAGTAATCATTGTCAACCTCAATTGCGAGATTGTTCCCTTCACAGGTTTTTAGTGAAAGGAAGGAGGCAATGGAATGTAGGTACAATACTTTGTATCCCTACCATCTTTAGCTAACACAAACAAACTGGATGGTTTGCCCACTCGAGAGCATGCCACGTATAATTGTCCATGTGAAAAACATGTACATGGTGTGCTCAAATCTAAGCCACAAACAGATATTGTTCGTGCAAAATGCGGTTTCAGGACAGTTGATGGACATTTTTTTTAAAGAATTTGCTCTCTTGCAGGGGTTGGATGTGCCTCGTCCTAACGCTTGAGTTGGCGAATAAATGTTAAATCACTCTCTCTCTCAATCCCTTATACATTTCACACGCTATCTCTCTCAGAAAGAGGACGTACGGCGGATGAATTCACATGGCTGAATCAACGGTGGCGTCAACAGTCGACATGACAGATACCTCAATGGGCTACTCTGACGTATTTGGAGCTGAGGTCATTGAGGATTTTCAACACTAGTCAGGGTGTTGAAATAGAGATGGTGGCGGAAGAGCCCTTAATGGGTCAACGGCAGCTCTCACATCCCCGCAGCAGGTTACTGACTCCGGAGTATTCCGGCTCCTTTTGTCCAAGGGGTCGCAGAAAGGGCCTGGTCCTCCAGGTTGGGGGTTGTGCGTGGGGCTAACAACCCTACCGCGGAAAAAAGCATCGGTTACGAAGCGACCAATAGCCTCGGATAAGGATGGATTTACTGTTGACGACCCGGACAAACGAAATAAGGACAATGACGTTCGGATCTGCACATGGAATGTTCGAACCCTGAACAGACCGCGTGCAGCCGAACAACTAGCGGAGGCCCTAGACTGCTACAAAGCAGATATCACCGCCATCCAGGAAGTGCGGTGGGATGGGCCGGGCAAAAGGAAGATGAAAAACTGTGACATCTACTACGGTGATTGCTACAGGGAACAAAAGCAGCGTTTATTCGGATGCGGATTTGTTGTAAGCGGCAGACTTAGGCAAGAAGTCTTGAGCTTTCGACACGTGAGTGAACGCCTTACAACTATTCGCATCAAGGCTAAATTCGCCAACATCAGCCTAATATGCGCTCACGCCCCCACAGAAGATAAAGACGATGCTAACAAAGATTGTTTCTACGAGCTCCTCGACAAAACATATGAGCAATGTCCTAAATATGACGTTAAAATCGTCTTAGGTGATTTTAACGCCAAAATAGGAAAGGAGGACCTCTTTGGTAGCACAATCGGAAAATACAGCCTACATGACACCACGTCTGAAAACGGACTAAGGCTGATTGATTTTGCTGCGGGACGTAATGTTACCATAGCTAGCTCACGGTTTCCTCACCTCGATATACATAAAGGAACATGGCGGTCACCAGATCATCAAACCGTCAACCAAATTGATCATGTTGCGATCGACGTAAGTCACTCCTCCAGTATTCTAGATGTCCGAACTTTCCGAGGGGCCAACATTGACTCGGACCACTACCTGGTTGTAGCCAAGGTACGGATGCGGATATCCCAAACGCCAAAACAACGAGATAATACTGTGAGGAGATTTAACGTTGGACGGCTACAAACGCAACAAACTGCCAGAGCCTTTGCCGATCGCGTATCCCTAAACCTCTCGAGAAGTCCTACGCTGCCAGCATCAAGTGCCGAAGACCAGTGGCGCCGATGCCAAGAAGCCATCAAAAATGCCGCAACTGATGTGCTCGGTTTCACCAGTCCACCCCCTCGAAACCCCTGGTTTGACGAAGAATGCCGGCAAGCGCATGCAGCAAAACAACGTGCCTACGAAGCGGCGCTGCACAGAAGGACGAGAGCAGCTCGTCGAAGAACACCGGCTTCTCCGGAGAAAGAAGAGAGAGTATGAGAAGCGCGCGATCGAGGATATAGAGAGGTGCTACTCCAGGAATAATGTTCGGAAGTTTTACCAAAAGGTAAAAAGAACGTGTCAGGGCAACAAAACCCGAACAGAAGCCTGTAGAGACGAAGAAGGAAACCTTGTAGTGGAATCACAGTCGGTGCTGAGGATATGGAAAAACCATTTCTGCTGACTGTTAAACGGCGAAGACGACACAAATTCCGCTGTCAGGCAGAATGAACCATTCAACCTGGACGATGACAGCCAAGACTTCCGTCCACCTGACCAAAGTGAAGTGAGGATAGCAATACCTAAGCTTAAGTCCAACATGGCTGCTGGACCGGACGGCTTAACTGCCGAGCTTTTTAAGGCAGCGGGAGATGGCTTGGTGGAGAGCATACACCAACTCGTTTCCAAGATTTGGTCAGAAGAAAGTATGCCTGATGAATGGAACCTCAGCATCGTTTGCCCGATCCACAAGAAAGGAGACCCTCTAAACTGCGCCAACTATAGAGGCATCAGTCTCCTTAACACTGCGTATAAGATCATATCTGCTATACTGTGTGAACGCCTTAAACCATTCGTCAACGATCTGATAGGTCCCTATCAGTGCGGTTTTAGGCCCGGAAAGTCCACAACCGACCAAATATTCACACTACGGCAGATCCTGGAGAAAACCCAAGAAGTCCAAATCGATACCCACCATCTATTCATCGATTTTAAGGCCGCATATGACAGCATTTATAGAGACGAGCTATACAGAGCCATGTCTAGTTTTGGCATCCCTGCCAAACTCGTCAGATTGTGCAGAATGACGATGGAGAACGCTCGCTGCTCCATTAAGGTCGGAAACAATCTCACCGAGACCTTTGATGTCAGAAAAGGATTTAGACAAGGTGATGCGCTGTCATGTGACTTCTTTAACATCATTCTTGAGAAAATTGTGCGCAACTCACAAGCCAACACCAGAGGCACAATTTTCCATAAGTCTGTGCAACTGCTTGCATACGCGGACGATATTGACATTATTGGCAGAACACAGCGAGCTGTCACTGGCGCGTTTGCAAGTATTAGTACGGAAGCGGCAAGAATGGGTTTAGTGGTGAATGAGGGCAAGACAAAATATATGCTGTCAACAAGAAGGGACACACAACATCGACGAATCGGACAGAACGTCACGATAGACAGCTATAATTTTGAGGTAGTTAGGGACTTTGTCTACCTCGGCTCCGCTATAAACTCTGATAATGACACCACAGCAGAAATCAAACGAAGAATTACACTTGCCAATCGCTGTTTCTTTGGTCTAAGACGGCAATTGACTAATAAGGCCTTGTCAAGAAACACTAAGTCGATTCTATATAAGACCCTCATCATCCCAGTCCTGCTCTATGGCGCAGAAGCATGGACCCTAACAAAGGCGGATGAAGATCTTCTTGGCCGTTTCGAACGCAAGATTCTTCGAGTGATTTTTGGTCCCGTTTGCGTTGACGGGCTTTGGAGGAGAAGATTTAACAGCGAACTCTACGAGCTGTACAACGACACCGACCTGGTCAGAAAAATACGCATTTGTCGTCTAAGATGGCTAGGACATGTAGAGCGAATGGACACCAACGCTCCGGCCCGAAGAGTCTTCGATTCCAACCCGGAGGGACAACGCAGTAGAGGAAGGCCTCGCCTTAGGTGGCGCGCACAAGTGGAAGGGGACCTCAACCAACTTGGAGTGCGCAACTGGAGGCAGTTAGCAAAAGATCGCGCTAACTGGAGAGGCGTATTGGTTGAGGCCCAGGTCCACCCCGGACTGTAGCGCCACCTTAAGTAAGTAAGTAAGTAAGTAAATCTCTCTCAATTCTACGGCCCCAACTCCCAAGGCCCCACACACCATTGAAATTTAAAATGTGATTTATGGATGAATAAAATGAAATTGCATTTCATTTTGGCATGAGAGCAGGACAAAGTGTTGTTAAAGTGTATGAAGCGGCCCACACACACCTCATATTACATACCAGCACCCGCTGTATTATTATTACTACTATTTATTGCCTAATACAAGCGTACAAAGAAAATAAATAAAGAAATAACATAGTTAAACATAGTTAAAAAGAAATGGGATAGTCAAGAATTAAGTTGGTTATGAAGGGAATGTTTCAGAGCTGGTTTTGTGCAGTTTAAGTCAAATATGTTTGCTTTGCATAGCATTCTAGTTAAGGGTTCATGCTGACCATAGTCAGTACGGTGTTGGGAAAGGCGGAATAGGGGTACTGTTCTTACTTACTTACTTACTTATCGGGCTCCCGGCCCGTGAAGAGTCTCTGCCTGCGACACTGCAGACTTCCATCCTCTACGATCCCGGGCACGTTGCTTCCAGTTGTCGAGACCAAGCGCTCTGGCATCCGCGATGGCTTGGTCTTTGAAACGGAGGTTCAGTCTTCCTTGTCTTCTCGAACCTGGGGGCTGGGATTCGAAGATCCTCTTAGCCGGAGCATTATTGTCCATTCGCTCGATGTGGCCGAGCCAATATAGTCGACTTGTTTTGGCTTTTTGGACTACATCCACATCTTGGTACGGCTCATAGAGTTCGCGGTTGTATCTTCTCCTGCATTCGCCCTCCTCGCACCCAGGACCAAAAATCCGCCGAAGAGTTTTTCTTTCGAAGGAGCCCAGTATCAGCTCCCCCTTCTTGCCTATGCACACGGCGCCATAAAGCAGAACTGGCAAGATAAGGGTCTTGTAGAGCACACATTTCGTCCTTCGAGTTAGGAGTTTTGAACCCAGTTGTTTTGCCAAACCGAAGTAGCAACGGTTTCCTAGGGTAATTCTTCGCCGGATCTCCACTATGGTGTCATTCGTGGAGTTTATGTTTACTCCGAGGTATGTAAACTCCCTAACTACCTCGAAATTTTTGCTATCAACAGTGACGTTTTGCCCTAGGTGGTGGACAGTTGCTTGTTTGTTTGTTGATAGCATATACTTGGTCTTGTCCTCATTTACTTCAAGGCCAACGGATTTCGCCTGTTCTTCAATCGCCGTGAACGCTTCTATCACGGCACGCTGGGAGCGACCGATGATGTCAATATCGTCCGCATAGCCCAGCAGCTGGACGGACCTGTTGAAGATAGTGCCTTCCGTGTTGACAGCTGCCCTGCGCACTATCTGCTCCAGTACGAGATTGAAAAAGTTGCATGATAGCGCATCTCCTTGCCGAAATCCGGTGCATGTTTGAAATAGTTCGGAGGAGCTACTTCCAACTGCACGCTGCAGCGCGTGCGCGTGGGATTCCGAATTCTGCCATCGCCATATAGAGCTCCTGACGATGTATGCTATCATACGCGGCTTTGAAGTCGATGAATAGGTGGTGAGTTTCGACTTGAAATTCGTTGGTCTTTTCCAGGATTTGCCTCAGTGTGAATATTTGGTCTATAGTCGATCTGCTGGGCCGGAAGCCACACTGGTACGTGCCGATTAGTGTGTTGCAGAACGGTTTTAGACGTTCACACAGTACGTTGGATAGGATCTTGTATGCGACATTAAGCAGAGATATGCCTCGATAGTTCTTGCAAGACATAGGATCGCCTTTTTTGTAGATGGGGCATATAGCGCTGATAGTCCTGTCATCGGGCATGTTTTCATTGACTGGACGTGGGTTCTCTTCTTGCCCTATCACTCTCTCTACATGGTGCCCATTTAGCAGCTGCTGGAAATGCTACTTAAACACATCTACTATTCCCTGTGCTTCGGTGACTTGGTTTCCTTCGCTGTCTCGAAGAGCCTACGTTCAGGTTTTGTAACCAGCAGCCAGTTGCTTGATTTTTTTTTATTAAGCCTCCGGATGTTGTGACGATCGCGCGACTCTTCGATCTCCTTGAGCTGGGAAGCTGCGTAAGCCCTCTTCTTTCTACGCAGGATCTTCTTTTCCTCCCTTCTCCTGACTCGATACTCTTCTCTCGCTGGTCTTGTTTTGCGCTCCAGCGCTTTCTTGTGTGCATCTTCTGTCACCTTTTTCCTGTATACGCATTCATCATCATACCACGGGCTCTTTCTCTGGGGTGGCTGGTACCCTACAGTGGTTTCGGCTACCTCCTTGATGATGTCGCGATACTGGCACCACTGATTGTAGGCGTCTGTGGTAGGTGAATGCACAGAGGAGAGTTTCTTACTCAGGCGCTCGCTGTAGGCTCTGGCTACTCCAGCTGTGCTAAGGCGTCCAACGTCGAATTTCTTCTTCTGGGCGGTTCGCAGCTTCTTCTCGTTGGACATTTGGGCTCTGAATTTAGCCGCGACAAGAAAATGGTCAGAGTCCCCTCGAGATGTGTACACGTTGAGGATGTTGGATGCGTGCCTCGCATCGATTAGCACATGGTCGATTTGGTTGGCGGTTCGACCGTCTGGAGAGCGCCAAGTTGCTGTGTGGATCCTTAGCCTTGGAAACCTAGTGCTACTTATCACCGTATTACGAGCTGCTGCAAAATCGATTAGTCGGTAGCCGTTGTCTGTTGTCGTTTCGTGGATTCTGTGCCTAACAACTAACCCGCCAAAGATGTTCTCCTTTCCGATTTTAGCATTGAAGTCCCCGAGTACAAGTTTTACATCATACTCCGGACAGTCTCCGTAGGCTCCATCCAGGAAGTCATAAAACTCCTCCTTGATGGGGTCTTAAGCCTCGTCGGTAGGGGCGTGTGCACATATTAGGCTTATGTTTTGGAAAGTAGCTTTGATGCGGATCACAGAAAGACGATCACTTATCGGCTTGAAGTCAATGACTTTTGTCCTAAGCCGATTTCCCACGACGAATCCGCATCCTAATACATGCAATCTTTTGTTGCAGCTGTAATAAATGTCACAATTTTTTCTCTTCATCATACCTGATCCTATCCATCGTATCTCCTGGATCGCGGTTATATCTGCCTTGTACCGCATGAGGACAGACTTAAGTTTTTGAGTAGCACCTGGGGTGTAAAGTGTTCGTACATTCCAGGTACATACCCTCAAATCGTAGTCCATTGACGTTCCGGCTCTTGTTGCCATTTGAGGAGTTTCATTATCCGAGGCTGGTTGTGTCTCTCCCATAACTAGCGTTTTTTTTTTTTCCATGGTCGGGAAGTTACCCCGAGGGAGTCAGCTGTGCAAGATATTTGCTTAGAGAATCTGATATCTGCGTAAATCTCTAGGTCAGAATGTGAAATAACGCGCACTACGTCGTCAATTGTCAGATTAAAGATCAAGGGTCCAGATGACTACCTTGTGGTACACCAGAGGACGCTATGACTGGGTTAGAGACGGTAAATCTGAAAAGGCCGCTATATCTTCGATCTTCTAGATAGGATATAATCCAGGAAATAAACCTCGGTGGAAAACTGGTTGCTTTTAGTTTGAGGAGTATTACTTTGAGCGAGATTTTTTCAAACGCTTTGCTAAAATCAGTAGCCACGACAACCACTTCCTTACCATTTTCCAAGGCAGATATTGTGTTGGATACAAATTTCGTGAGGTTTGTGGTTGTGGATCTACCCTTTAAAAACTCATGTTGCTTCAAGGAGAGAATTGATTTACAATGAAAGTATATAGTGTCACAAATAATGCTAATGCTCTCAGAAGCTGTACCGTGATTGCGCATTATAGCGCGTCCCAAAGCAAAAGAAAGATCCCAACATGCGCAGTAGCTAATTATTTAATTGATATTTTCTCTTTTAAGGTATTTTTGATCGCATGAAATTGTTAATGTTAATTATTGATACGTGTTTTAACTGTCATCGAGTTTCACCAATTAATTATTGTAGTTTTTTAAGATGAAAATAAAAATTTATAAAATCAAAAAACTTGCACTTGAAAAAATGGGTTATTAAATGTGGGTAGATAATTGGACACTTAGTCCTTTCCATGAAAGTCGTATCGGGCGAGACAGGTCGATTTTAAGTGAGTAGAAAAGAGACCCATCTTTTCTCAACTAACCTAAAAATCTACCTGTCTACCTGTGTTCATGTAAAGACCTGCGTGCCCATGCATAAAGTATAACGGAAATTCCATTTCAAGTTACTCAAAACTCTGGCTTTCATTACTGAACACAGCAATGAAGTGCAACTCCCAGCAACCCATTTCCCTTTACTTTGGGGTGGGTAAATGTGTATCTTTTGCATGCGCCAACGACGGTTTTGTGTGGACAATCAGTCATGTCTCGATCGTCGATCGAGATCTACGGAGAATAAAATTAAAGCTGTCTAAATTCAAACTTGAATTAAAGTATGTATGTATGGTAAGTAGCTGATCTACTCTCGAAAATTTATTGATGATCCCACTATAGATATGGAAAAAAACTTAGAAGATTTGTGTCACACTGTCAATATGAGTAAGCCCAAGAGAATAGATTTTAAAAAAGCGTCAAAAACCTATGAAATTTTACAATCTCTTAAAAGATATTACTATTAGGGTGGCCAAACGATAAGCATTTTAAGCTACCTGATAATTTAAAATTTGTCTGGCAATTGAGAAACAATATTCATGTTAAAAATGGATTGATCTTTTACGAAAATCGTGTTTTTGTTCCGCGTTCGTTAATAAAAAAACATTAAACCTTTTTCACAAAAGAATCTCTTTACTGGCCATACTGTCCCGTCGTTCTATGAAGAACAAAATTTCTCGATTTGGCTTGCAGGGCTTAAGTGATAATCGCTCGGAGTAATCGGTTTTCAATAGTCGGTACATTGACGCAGGTAACTATTAAAGCACAATTTTATTTTTCGACTTTAATATTGCGTAAAGTCCCAAAAACACCCTTTTTTCGTTAGGGCGATTCCTTGATGAAACTTTTTTATTTTTTTATGATTTTATTTCGTTGCCAATGGACTAATGCAGGTAGTCATTGAGCCACATTTTCGATTTTTTTTTGTTAAACAGCTAAAAACTGCAGTTAAATATGACTAAATGTAATCAATCTTTGTGGAGAAACAAGGAACTATTTTTTTATCTGTAAAAAAGAGAATGCTCTTTGAATATTTGTTTATCTGCTCAATGAATAAGAATTAGTTAATTGGGTTACTAAATAATTAAATTGGAATTTTGAAAAGTTTACTATTTGACTGCATTTTTAATTTTATTTCAGAGCTCACGCTCAAATATGCAATGTAGTTCACAAAATATCCGACAGCGCGTTATTCTATTTTTCAGTAAACTTACTCTCTAGGGAGAACCTGTAGTTTGCAGGTTTTTGCTCACTGGAGCCATTTGAACAGGGAATGACAAAAATTTGTTCATTTCGTTTCGTTTGGTTTTTCGGTAGATACATACTAGATATTGTTATTGTTGTTTGATAAAGTCAAGGAAGCAACAACGACTAACTAGATATACGTTGATAATGTGAGAAACATTGATATGAGAGTGGGTGGGAAATGGGTGATGATTTTTTTGTTGTAGAACGTATTTGAATTTGTTTGCTTTGTATTTAGATGTAGATACCCAGTTTCAAATATTGTTGTTTTACATTTCCTTCGAATAAGCAATATTCATTATTTTCATTTGGATACAAAGGCGTTCAATGTTTGGGGTTTCAGTTATCATGAAATAAAATACATAATTACTACTGCTACGGAGATAATGTCTTGTAACTTCCTATTGCATTTATATGTTTTCTCCCTTTTCTACTTTTACCTTGTCGTGGTGGAGATGATCAGTATCAGCGACAGTATGATCAGCCTTTATGATGCTAAAAAGAAAATGCAGCTAATTGCTGTAAGCACTCTGATTGAAAAGCAAAAGTATAAAAGTTGTAGTACTAAGATATATTTCCCAGTGTTACTTCCAGCTTGACACTTGAATGTAAAACCTAGTCGGTACATAGGGATGAAGAATATGGAACTGACTACATAATACGTACATTATTGTAATGTTAATGACTTTTCGTTATTATGGAATGCTTATAACCTCTTATAACGATTTTATTAGACCTGGGGCTGTTCATGGAATGGTAAATAAAACCTTTAAACTGAATTAAGTATATAATTTGGTAAAGAGATTGGCATACAACTAGTTCTGTTTTTACCGCTTTGTCATGAAATTTCCACTCTATTAACTAAGTTTATTAATAATTTTGATTCCATTTTATATGTATAATGTGTCCTAGATTTTACCAAACCTATATCGCTACATCATCTGCAAACCCAGAGACGGTAAAATCTGCGTTTTTAGGATCCTAAAGAACGCCCTTGCTGTGGAGTTCCTAATATGTTATTGCCTCTCCTATACAAATCCCTTTTTCAGTGTCCAAATAGGCAGCCTGTGCAAATTCCTTGTGCTAAAGGTTCTTTTCTGATGTTATAATGGCAGTTATTTTTAAGGGATAATTCTCTGCACCAGAGAACTTGTCCAATGTGTATGCAATTAATTGATGACTAGCTGACCCGCGCTCGCCTTGGTTCACCCGCCTGCCACTTTTAGAACAAAAAGTATTTTCATCGAACTACATCGAACAGTTTTTTAAAAAATATGTTTCTACCCGATGTTTTGCTCAGTTTCAGGACAATGCAGGAGGATGTTTTATATCTTAAATGAATCAGGGGATTTTTATTCTACAGTTTTATTATATGAAGAGAAGAGAAGGTGACAGTTTGATCACGGACTCCTTGTCTTCGATGACTATTCATTTTGCTGTGCCTGAAAGCCTTGAGTATTGAGAGGGAAAACTTTAAGAAAAATCCTTTGATTAGAAAGCTAGCAAAGTGGCTTTCTCTCGCTTATCAATGAACGATCATAACAATTTAAGTCTAGAGTAGGTATGAGTCTTGGAAATCTTTAAATCCAGGCAAGTAAGAAAAGTACTAGACGTGCTTAGCATGATCTAATTCAGACTACTATAATTAGCATAAGAATAAAGTTTATAGTTAGAATAAAATTCATCCCATAACATATAATTTGTAATTCCCAAATGGAAGTCATCCAACTTATAATTTATATTTTGTATGGTAATTAAGTATCCCCTTATAGTAGTACTGAATATGTACTATCATTAACACAAAGGCCAAAAACGCAACGGTTGAGAAAATTTTATTTTTCTATCAACGTATATAAAGTTACAAGGTATATTAATATATTTATGAAAAAATCCTCTATAAAAGGTAAGAGAGATCTTGCAAATACCCTTAGGCTAGAATTTTGTAAAAGGACAATAGAAAAGACATCTATAAATAGCGTATCGTTCTAGTTTTAGTTCGTTAGCCGTTCCGCATGGGTTTTATATTTATCTATGTATACAAGAAACCCATCCCAACCCAAAAACAAAGCGATAGCAACAAACAAGCACAAACCGATTCTATATAATGAGCCAAAATCCTAACCCAATGAACGAAAAATGAATAATAGATTTTGGATATAATATTATTTTTATTTGTGATTGTATTTGAGAATTTGCGATTGTATATAATTCCTAGGAAAATTGATATAACACACACTATTGGTTTCATGCTATACAGAGTTTGCCACACAGCTATAGTCTATCGCCCTAAACAGCCAGCTTGTCCTTTTTTTTATTTTTTTTTATTTTGATTTGTTTTGATTCGTTGTGCAGCGAAATTTGTATTATTTTTATTTAGTGTTCGTTGAGCGAGTTCTCACTTTGCATACTCTGTAGTCACAATTGTGATCCTGATAGGGGAGGGTGTGCTCGACTATTTGAAATTTTGTGCACTAATACATGTAAACACGTTTACATGAGCTCGGAGTTCATAGCTGGGGGACACCCAGCCTTAAGGTATCGACTTGGACTTCTTGGGTTTTTTCCAAGATCTGCCGCAGTGTGTATGTTTGGTCGATGTTTGACTTTCCTGGCTTGAAGCCACACAAGTCCACAATATGGACCAAACAGGTTGTTAACGAAAGGCTTCAGACTTTCATACAAAACGGCGGATAAGATCTTGTAGGCAATGTTAAGAAGACTTGTACCTTTATAGTTGGCGTAGTTTAAATGGTAATTTTTTTATAGATCGGGCAAACAATGCTGAGGTTCCATTCATCAGGCATACTTCCATCTGACCAATTCTTAGAGACGAGTTGGTGTAAGCACTCTACCAAGTCATGTCCCGCCTGCTTTGAAGAGCTCGGCAGGTAAGCCGTCTGGTCCAGCAGCCCTGTTGGACTTCAGCTTGGATATTGCTATCCTTACTTCATTTTCGTCAGGTGGACGGAAATCTTGGCTTTTATCGTCCAGATTTAATTAGCTCGTTCTGCCTGACAGCGGAATCTTGGCCGTCTTCGCCGTTTAGCGAAGAGCCCGAGTCTATGTTGGCCGCTCGGAAGGTGTGGACATCTAGAATATTGGAAGAGTGCCTTGCGTTGATGGCAACATGGTCAAATTGATTGACAGTTTGATGATCCGGTGACCGCCATGTTCCTTTGTGAACGTGCCTGACATCGCATCACGCAGTAACTACTGGACGGATTGATGAAACTTGGCATATTGATTGCTTATGATCTGGGTCGGGACTTATGATACTTTTTATCGCCGAATATAACGTGGTTCTTACAAAATAGTAAAAAAAAAACAGATATGTGTAATTAAAATTCTATTTATACAGGCCTAGCTCAGTAATGGCATATCGCATTTAAAAATAAAAAAAGGTGAACTAAGTAAATTTTCCCCTGAATCATTTAAGATATAAAACATTCTCCTGCGTTATCCTAAAGTTAAGCAATGTTCAAAACAATTATTCAAAACATCGCCAACAATTTTTCTATAGTGGATACCACTGTCATTAGTCATGCTGCAGTGAGTATCGTTGCAGTAGTGTATGTTTTGCACCTCAATTTTCAGCGCACACATTCAGATTGAACACATTTTCAGGTATTGTTCATTGGGAAAAGTTTGGAAATGGGCTGGGTTGGGGTTCGGGTGTCAATGTCAAGTTATTTCATTCGTGTTGCTTCGTTTCCGTCGACATTTGAGGTGGGTAGGTAAGAGGGAAATAACAGAACTTTGCGTACATTTTTTTTTTGTGTAGACTTTTTAGCAGGAATTAAAATTATGTCTTTTTTTTGTTTTTGCTTATTATTGCTTTCAGAAACGTCCAAGGGAAGGAATATATTTATAAAAAACTGCTCGATGTAGTTCGATGAAAATACTTTTTGTCTTCAAAATGGCAGGCGGGTGTAGCAAGGCGAACACGGGTCAGCAGTAATTAAAATAAATTTGGATTTCATTTGGATGAATCATTCCAAAGCTAGGAGCTAGAAGGCATTCGAGAATAACAACTTTTCTTAGATATCAGGTTAGATCTCCGCTTCCGGACAGCGTATGGATTTTATTGGTGTGTATGTACATAAGATAATATCTTTAGGTATAATAGTTTTAATATAAACTTAAATTCAAGCGACTTGAAACTAAGTTATAGTTACAACATTACATGCACAACTAGGTCGTACGAAACTTTCTCGTTCATATCAACTGTTTGTTTTTAATTTTTTAGGCGTGTAGGTTATGTAATGTGTTTGGCATCTATCTATATATACATAAAAATAAGTTGTTTTGTGGGTAAGGTATTTGCCCAGGAGTATACCTGTGAAGATTGGTCAATATTGAACAAAGGGGCATGGCACCACCCGCCTATACAATTGCACAAAATCGATTGAGTTTAAATTTACACAAAATCTTAGGTATTGGCTCAGGAGTATTTCTGTGAAGATTGATCAAAATTAAACAAAGAGGCGTGGCACCGCGCATACAAAAACAACAATCAAAATCTTATATTTCGAAACCCACCGAGTCGTTTTCTGATTCAAGTTGGTCAAGTTAATCGTAATCCTGTAAAGGACTTCACGCCGGAAATTTACATTAAATTTACATTCAGAGCTGAGCTCTGAACTGAGCGCGAGCATTATGAGCGCGCTCTGAATCGAGCGTGCTCAGATCGTTCCGATGTGTTTAAGAAACACACTTGAGCACAATCTGTCTAATGTGATTGTGTGCATGCATATCTGTGTGTCTTATTCGGCCGGGGAGTTTTCATCAATCAAAAAATTTAAAATAATAATTAAAATGGATAAGCTAATTTGTTTACCTTCTGTGCCAGAACAACCAGATTCGTCCGCCATTATCCTGTTTTCTTTTTTCTGTCAAATGTGACTGAAATTTGTATGCATATGTGTAATCAGCTTTATACTCAGGATGCTCAGTCAATTTATTCTGAGCTCATAGAGCGCGCTCTGATCGTGCTCTGAGCGAAAAAAGAAACACAAATTTGAGCTCTGAAGTCTCTGAGCTAAAAAAGAAATACGAACTTCTTGTATAACAGTTCAGGTTCTGCTATTAACTAAAAAAAAAAACGCAATGCATGAAATTTTTGATCTAGAATTGCAACGTGAACTACACTACGATCGCAACGAATTAAATGCCTTTGTTCAAGCGTACGATACTATTATGGACACTATCAATAGTGATGCCGGTGGATTTTAAGTTAATGAAACTCCAATCTTTTGTAGCTTTGGAAAGAACAATGAAAGATGTTCGAGATAGTACAGAGTTATTTGGTGGTGCATTGATTTTATTGTCAATCGATTTCAGACATACATTGCCCTTCATTCCTAGATCGACAGCTGCTGATGAAATTAACGGTTGCTTAAAGTATTCATATTTATGGAGATTTGTTAAGTCATTGAAGCTTACTATCAACGTTCCTGTTCAAAATGATCCGTCTACTAAAAGTTATGTAAGTAATTGCTGAAAATTAGAAATGGTGCGATGCCATTTGATGATACTTGATTGATAACATTGTTTAATGATTTTTGCCGTTTCGTACTGTCAGAAGTGGAATTGATTGAAAGTGTTTTCCCTAACATAGCACAACAGTATAAATGCCATGCGTTGTTGAGTGATAGAGCAATTTTAGCTGCTAAGAACACAGATGTCAGTGAATTAAACATGGCTATACAAACCAAGGTTCCTGGCGACTTGGTTTCGTACAAGTCTGTTGAAGAAGATGTTGTGAATTATCCAACATAATTTTCGAATTCGTTGGATTTACAAGGATTGCGTTCGCTAATCTCCAATTGAAAGTTGGAGTAACTATTATTATGCTTTGGAATATTAATCAACGCCGTTTGTGTAATGGTACAAGACTCTCTGTTAAACGATTAATGGCTAATGTAGTTGAAGTTACTATTTTAACTTAAAAATTTAAAGGCGAAGATGTATTCATAGCACGCATCCCAATGATTCCATCATTCCACAAACGTCATTACGACGGAGTTGGATGGTATTGATCTGGACAACGTTTACTTTCAACAAGACGGCGCTACGTGCCACATAAGCAACGAAACCATTGATATTTTACGGGAAAAGTTTCCGGATTATGTTATCTCTCGAAGAGGTGATCACAATTGGCCACCGAGATCTTGTGATTTAACACCTTGCGACTTCTTCCTTTGGGGCCACCCAGATAAAGTCTACACCAACAGCCCAGCGTCGGTTCCAGACCTCAAAGGGCCTCTACTTTGCGATTTTGTTTTGGAAAATTTCATGAAAAGGTTATGGTCCTGTAAGCGTGGTCGTGGTGGCCATTCGGCTGATGTTGTTTTTCATTATTAAGGGCATACCTTCCTCTTTATTATGAAATAAATATCCGATCATTTATCACAAAAAAATTCTTTGAATATCAAAATAACAGCTCTTATTGGAAAACCCTTTATAAAAAGGCCCAAGGGCAAACGTTAGGAATTTGTGGATTGAATTAGAAGTATACAGTTTTCTCACATGGACAGTTATATGTAGCCTGTTCGCGTGTTAGTAAACTATAGGTTTTGTATATTTACACCGAAAATGGAGAAACCAAAAATATTGTGTACCACAAAGCATTACAATAAAAACTATTTATCACTGATTTAAATAAATTTGAATTTGATTTTTTTATATTTCTATTTTGCACTACGAAGTGTGCAGGGGTTCCGCTAAAATAGGTACAAAAATAAGCCGTACACAAAATATAAGATCAAGTACTTTTGACTCTAACATATTCATTTCAGACGACAGTACATCATACTGTATAACAATCTGAAGCGTTATCTTTCAATAAAACCAATTTTTGGAAGTTGTGATTAAAACGCTTTAGGCACTGTTTATAATTTTTAACACCTTGCAAAATTTTTGAGTATAAGGGCAAGTAGGGTGACGTGGTCGTTAATGCACCACCCTTTTTTCAAACGACCATAACATTTCAAACGATCATAACATAAAATAGATTATTTTTGTTTGGTATTTTGACATACATTTTATGAATTTCTTGTGAAAATATGTATATAAATAGTTTATTTGTTGATAGCATGTTAACATTTTAAGTTAAAATAAAATGTTCATAAAATGGGAAATGGTGCATTGTGCACCATGGTAGGTACTAAATGCACCAGTTCTATTTGTATAATGCACTACCTATTATTTTAAATACTAAAACATATGTCTCAATTGATAAATGTAGTTTTATTAGAAATAAAAAAACAGTTCATTCCAACTTTAAAGAACATATACAAACAAAAATAAATAAAAATGGCTTGGCGAGGTTCCATCTAGACCTTGAACTTCGCATAAGTTCCGCGATCTTTGGACTTCACCAGGGGGGGCGTTTCTTACCATGTGTTCCACTTATCGGCCAGGATTTTTCAAATGATTTGGAGAGCACCTCTGTCAAAGATTCGACTGCATCATCCACTTCATTTGCCGGGCATAGATTCCTGTAACTGTGAACTTTCTCGCTAAATTTATCCCAGTTCGTTCTTCTCGGATTTCTGAAAAGTTTTCTATCCTGGGCACCTGAGGGAGGTCGTACATGGTTGGTTTAACCCCCAACCTTTCATTCTTCGGCACGGTTCTGTTGGGGCTCACACCATTACTGGAGTTCCGTTGATAGTTCTTAGTTCGTCGCTCTTCAACAGCCTGTTTGCCAACGGTGACCCTTCTGACGACTACCGCCTCCGATAGCAGAGCCTGTTGAATCCTTGCGACTTAAGCCTTCGCACCAACGTCAAGGTGACTGTCCTAGGTTTTCATACTCATTTCAGAACTCAACGTGTGATAAGTTGATTAAATTCCGACATTGACAGCTTTATAAAATAGGGCTCAGAGTGGAATCTAAGGCACAATGCTGTCTTTAAAGCAAAACCTGATTTTTCAGCCATTACCCATAAATGACACTTGCAATACCGAAACCGAAGGACTCTCCATTCTCAGTTCAATTCAGTCATTCTCATGTCATATGGATGGATATGTATGTAGGTATCTTTTGCGCGGGCGACCTTATGCAACATTTTTCCGAAGATTTTAAACGGTAGATTGAATGACATATCGAAAATGACATTGAACATCTTTTAGACAAAGTGTACAATAAATAAATGCTTATTACATTATATAGATATGTGACTGCGCTGATGGCGGGAGACTTTTGCCAAACATTACCTTTACCTGTAGACCTGTAATACTTCGAGGCACCCGATCTGTTTTGTGGCTATCAATAGAAATTCTCAAACTGACCAAAAATATGAGGGTAGATATATCTGCTCAATGTTGATTGAAATAGGAAACGGTAATTACCCTTCAACTTCAACTGATTATAAATTTGTTGTCCCGGAGAAGTTGCGAACGAGCAATTTTGACTCCAAAGAATGATCAAGTTCATTAATGACATCTTACTTAAGACCTTGAAGTGGTCTTCAAATCGATGGACACTGTTTGCAATGTAGATGAAATTGTTAACTATCTGGAAGAGTTTTTCAATTCCCTTAAACACTCTTCGGAAGTGAACTATGTTATGGCACTAGACTGCAAATAAAAGCTTTGCATACAAATTTAATTAAAGCTTTTAAGTATATTGACCGGGGTTGTAATATTACTCCTTAGAAAAAAAAATTATTTAAGTAACAATTTTTTTGAAAAAGTACATTTTAATAGTGTACCACGCGGACGAATTCGCGGGTAACTGCTAGTACACTATATGGATCAAATTAACGCATTGTGGCATCATGATTTGACAGTAGAAAATAGTATTAACAGAAAAGGAAAATGTTTAATAAACTGAGTCTTAAACAACCTCTTCAATCTTCTATTATACTGCGGCATTTTTACCATATAATTTACAAATTAATTTAGCTTAGGGCTAGAAATGATTGTAATTAACAATCATAACACAGGGGTTTGTTATAAACCGTAGTCTCTAGCTAGATTGTGCCTGTCTGCTTATTTCATACCCACTGAAAGCTGTTAATAGCCCTAGTACTAACTCTCACTACATATTATTGATGAGATTATCGACTCTCTATCACTACGTAAACTGCAAGTTGTTTTCAAGGATGCGGTGCGATATCTCTGTTTACTTTAGGATCTAATTGGATGTGCTCTACAAGATTACATCAGCGCCAGGAACTGTATATTTCTTCACAAAATTATACATGTCCAACCTATGCCCAACCTATTTGTTCACAAGGCTCAACTTTTCTCGCTCCAATAGAACTATGAACAGTATCCCTTCTCGTTACGTGTACCTTAATTCCTCACGTCTAGTCTTCATCCTCGCTATCAGACTATAAAACTCTTTACCTACGCGAATTAAAAAATTTTCTAATCTCACAAGTTTTAACAGTACTATTCTTCTCTATAATTTCTTTTATTTAATTAATAATTTAATACCTTTATTTTTGTAAATGGGAGCACTTGGACCAGATCTATCTCCATCCATTGCACTCCAAGCTGAAACACCTTTTTTGTGTACTGGGGGGGGGGAGAAACTGTGATATAATTCGTGTCTCTTATATGTTTGGGGGGGGGGGGAGGCGAGTATTGCTGTCCCCGGTGGGCCTCGAACCTGCGCCGACCGGGTCACAAGCAATGACGCTTTTTTTGCATTTTTAATTCATTTTTATTAATTCATGCATTAACTTAATACTAGACAATAACGACTAAATCTAATTTAAAACTAACATTGATCTTAATTCTAGAAACTTTTAAAAACTGGAATTCTTTATTATTTGTTTTATTTAAAACTACTTAAAACTACTTAAAAATACCTAATCTACTTAACCTACATTATCTATAATCAAGGTGGTGAGCAATCTTAAGGATTGCACTCTTAAGGATTGGTCACCATCCTGATCGCGCCGATGGGTGCCTGGCAGTCGCCAATTGGGTTCATCTGCGCCACCGGGACTCGAGCGAGGCCATAGGCTTCGGTCAAGTCTCGGAAGCACTTTTCATATTGACGAGCCCGGCCCCTCCCAAAGACCCCCTAATCTAACCTAACTAACTTAAAACTAGCTTAAAACTAAGGAGGATGCTACATAAGTAGCGCACCGGCCCTGGAGAGCGTATCTACCCTCACCCCTTCCTCAAGCCACCAAAATTCGGTGAATTGCTTTTCCGTATCTAAAATGTCCCGATCCGCAATAGCGGTACTAAATCGGAGGAGCTCCTGAGCATTGGCGGCGTACCCGTCGTGGATGAGCCGCTTATCCCTCGCGCCGCGGTGGCTGTGGTAAATTACCGGCACACCATCTCTTGTCTGCACTAAGCCTTTCATGTCTGCATGGAGAAATGCCTCAGGCTGGACAAAGCCAGACCGTAGCGTACTCTCGTAGTACATTAAGTTGGGGTAGTAAGCCCCTGAGATCAGGCTATTATCGCTGTTAAAGAATGTTTTGTTCTTCACTTGAATATGTTCGCCCTTCAGAAACACTTTCGGCCTTACCAATAATCAAATTTAGTCTGGCAGTTAACGGAAAGACTCCAGACTTTCCAAACTCGCCTTACCAATAAACAAATTTAGTCGTCAGGTTATCGTTAACTGTAGGGTTAAATATTAATGGTCAGAAAGCCATGTTTATGTCGTACACTAACCCAAATTATTACTCTGTCACAACTCGTTCTGCAAAGTAATGTTGCCATGCATACTCAAATTTTAGTAGTAAATCACAATATGGTACTATATCTTAGGAGCATGAAGTGTCAATCGCGAACTTCAAGTAACTACAATTTTGATATAATTAAATAAAACTGTGTAATGGCGTTTTCGATTGAAGAAAAGAATTGCCCTTTCTATGAAAAGAGCAAATCTAGAAGTGCTCTTTCTATGTTTTTCATGTTTCATTGAAAATTCTCAACACGAAAGAAGTGTCCGGAATATTTTTAAAGAAGTGCCCTGAATTCACCAACACACACAAGCAAAATGTCAGATTGAAATGTTTGTTGTGCTATTAAAAACAAATTTTGTGCTTCGTGATCGGAAAATATCCAAATATGAGTGCAAATGTACTGATTTGATCGTTTTGATAGGATCCTTTCCCTAGGTAGCATATTGCAACTAAAACAACACCGAGAGTGCTCCTCCTCCGCGATTCGTCCATGGACCAAGTTCTTCCCTTACGATTTCCACAATAAAGCGCACTATCGGTTTATCAAATCTATTAATAGTTTTAATAAACTTTTTACCAGATAGTACACACCACCAACAAACCTATAGTGGCAAAAGAACTCTCGTTCGTCATATATTTTATCCTTTGAGAGGTTGCCGATTCTTCAACAGATATAAGCTCCATAAAAATATCTTCGTCTCGACTTGAATTCATTCTCAATCTTTATTAAATTTTTTGAAAAACAAAACTTACTGCATGAAAACAAAAACAAATGATTTGCCATCTGATAACTGACAACGATTGACAGCAAATTTGTAATAGATTCAACAGAAAGTCTTCGTGCTAGTAAAGCTGGAGGTTAAATTGTTTATTGGTACCATTTCAAAAATTCTGTACATTTTTATTTAAACTGGCAGTCAACTAACAGTCGACATTAGTGTTTGATTATTAGTAAGGCCGTTTTAGATTTTGCTTCCGGGAAAGTAGCTCTCTCTTTAGCCTGAATATTCTTCTTCGGCGGTCGCCAACTGCCTTGGGAAAGTCTCTGTGAATAGAGATTCCCGTGTTGCGTAGTTTGCCCGATTTGGATATTATTTTCTCGACACCCTCCGTGTTGTTTACCTGGATAAGTACATTTGCCACACTTTCATTTGCGGAGCCCAATCTTCTGGCATCTTTTATGTTATTTTCATTAATGTTCCCATCTAGAAAATCTGCACAGATTTGTTTTGCGCGAATGATAGGGTCGAAATTTGTAGTTGTTGGTATGTGTACGATGACGTTGTTTTCGCATGCCTTTTTTGCCAATATTTGCACCTCCCTCTCCCACGTACCACATCTGTGTTGCGTTTTTTGTAGTGTTTCTTGTGTTGGTTGCTATTGGAACTGTGTACACTCCAGTTGCTCTTGTAGTCTATCGATTTGATCTTTCTGTTGCTTAGTTCTGCTAGATAATTTTTCGTTAACGATTTTTCGATCAAACAATTCTTCGAGCTGAAGGCACTGTCATATCGCCCACTCCCATTGTGCAAAGTGTTTTTTGACTTAGTTGTTTTGTTTCAGGTGAAGTCTCACCGAATTTTCGCTTTAGCATGTGTATGTGAATGGGCAATTTTTTATATGTGTATGTACACCCTGGGATACTTTCTTTGTTCGCAAAAGCAATTTTGTCTTAATTATTTCTTAGCATCTATGATTTACTCTGTGAGTTAAGCTAAGATTAGACTTTATGCCAATTATGTTTATGAATGCCAACAGGCAAATGACCAGATTATCTGCCAAATGACCAAAATGCCAGGATTATTAAAACTGTATTTCAGACTATACGACCAAAATTACCAATATGGTCATATTTGCCTTGATGGTCATTTAAGGCATTTGTTAATTATAACCAAATGTTGTAGTAGGGTAATGCTGTAAAGAAAAAGGGATCCGATGTGTACGACTTGTGACATCGTAAAGTCCGTTTCGGATCTCGACAGCCGAAATCAATTTGCGGATGAGATCGTTGAACCATTCGTTTTTAATCTGCTTTGTCGTTCTCTTCCTCGACCTGTCAGCTTTTGCTTCCTCCATAATCCTGGCATCGCTAGCCGCCTCGATTGAGATCACCAGCGAGACAAGCATCTATATGTTTGTCAAAATATAGATACTTGTCAAGCCAGATGCCAAGATACCTGACAACGTTTCTCACCGCCAAAGGCCGCCCATGCTGTCCAATAATGGCCAATTTTCTCCAGTTTTTTCTGGTATCCCTAGAGGCCCCATCCAATGGAGTTCTGAACAGCATTGTTTCTGATTTTTGGAAATTGAAACTTCCAATCATCACAATACCTCTTAATTTGTTCGAAGTCACGCTGCAAAAGCACGTTGATGACCTCAATTTTAGGACCTGACCTGTACGCCACCAAATCGTCTGCGTACGCTATAGCATGTCTAAGGGAACCCACCAGGTCGCTTGTGTAAATATTAAATAGGATCGGAGAATTCACCGCTCCCTGTTGTAAGCCTTTTTTTTATTCCGAAGACCCTGCTCGAAGTCACGTTGCCAGATTTGACAACGAACTTCTTTCCCATAATTAATAATTAATTAGAATTAATTAATTGGATGCCCAATCTGGTCAACTTATAGAAGAGCCCCTCCAACCATACGGTATCGAAAGCAATGACGCTATTCACTACATCATTGCCACCCCTTAATTAATACCTACCTATCATATCTTATATCTCTTTTTCAATTTCTCAAATCTATTTGTCCCTAATACCATGTTCCCACCATCGTGATTTAGCTGAAATGATTTATAAATCACGATAGGCGTTTAAATTCAAGAAAGGAAAAATTAAATTACAAAAAAAATACAATCGGTTTGAAATACAGATGTGTTTAGGGACAAACGTTTATACCATGTTCCCACCAAGGTGATTTAGTTTAATCCACTTAATTTAGCTAAATCACCTTATTAATGATGTGATTTACCATACATTTTCGTGATCACTACTTAAGTGATTTATACCTGTTTAATTTTTAATTACGTGCAAATCCACAAAAAATAAAATTTAACATACACAAAAAAAATCGAACAGACACAAATAAAATCAAACAGGCCTATTATCGACTTCAGCTGTTTTTCTTGACCTAGGCGAATAATATGAAGGATTATTTCAATTCGGAACTTTTTATATTTTTGCTTGGCTATAGATTATCATTCCTTGTAGAGTTTGGTGTTCGGATAAGTTTGATGCAAGTGTATTATAATTAGCAAAGCTTATCAAAAGCAATTAGTATCTACTTACAACATCGTTCGTATTCTTTAGAAAAAATTTAATTACCTACACTATCTATACGCTATATCTAATATGTACATATGCAAATATGCAAATTATTATACTGCACAATAAATGTTATTAAAAACTATTTATTTAGCTCACAATTGTCGCTGCTTAATTGAAAATTAGTTAATTATTTACAATAAAAGCAGCATGTCCTTAACTAAAGTAGTTTGCAGGGCACACGAACGTGGACGTAGCAGAATATTGACCCCACCCCTCTTAACAGTTATAGCAATTTAATTCTTTTAAATTAACATAAGTTGTATAGAACAAAACGTAAAAACATAAATAAGCTAAACAAAAGCATAATAATAAAAAACATAGCTTAGCAAAAAAGGAAAGCATTTACAGTTAAATAAGTAAGATAAATAAAATATATATACATACATATGTAGGCACATAAACCTAGGTATCTCAAAAAAAGAAATCCTGTTTGCTGTAACCGCGATCTCGAGGAGAGAGCCTTTCTCACTTTTATCTGCGGACCGAAATTCAAAATTGGCGATCCGAGAACAACGGTTTCACCATGTTCAATGACGACAACCGTGCAAATGGCACAATCGCCGATGTAAATTCTCATCTGTTCGTGAGAAAAGATGAACTCCGGTGCATCTTTGAGTCACTAAAGAATAAGAAGTCGGCGGGAATTGACGTTGTCCCAAACGTCGTATTAAGGCACCTGCCACTAGAGGCCATAGATATCTTCACCACGCTGTTTAACAATGCGCTGAATGCATTGGAAGACAGCGGTGGTACACCCTATCCCCAAAAAGGATAAGGATAGGACAAACACTGCTTATCTTCGGTCAATTAGTTTGCTCCCGAATGTAAGCAAGATATTCGACAAAGATGGGTTGAAGAAAACAGTTTTTCATGCCGCGTCGAAACTGGTCTCCGACAAACAGTGGAACAAAAGCAAGAACCAATGCACGGGTGCCTGCGTGGTTGACTTTGAGAAGGCCTTCGATACCGTATAGTTAGAGGGGCTCTTCTAGAAGCTGACCAGATTGGTCATCCAAAAGCCATTGCTATATATGATTTATGACGTGCTTATGGGAAAGAAGTTCGTTGTCAAATCTGGCAACTTGACAGGATCTGGCAGGATCTTCGAAATTAAAAACGGCTTACAAAAGGGAGCGGTGAATTCTGCGATCCTATTTAATATTTACACAAGCGATCTGGTGGGTTCCCTCAGATATGCTATAGCGAACGCAGACGATTTGGTGGCGTACAGGTCAGGTCCTAAAATTGAGGTCATCAACGTGCTTTTGCAGCGTGACTTCGAACAAATTAAAAGGTATTACGATGATTGGAAGTTGAAAATCAATTTCCTAAAATCGGAAACAATTCTGTTCAGAACTCCATTGGCTGGGGCCTCTAGGGATACCAGAAAAAACTGGAGACAATTGGCCATTATTGGACAGCATGGGCGACCATTGGCGGTGAGAAACGTGGTCAGGTATCTTGGCATCTGGCTTGCCCAGTATCTTTATTTTGACAAACATGTAGATGCTTGTCTTGCTGGGGCTAAGAGGGCTTACGCTCTTACAAGGAGACTGTTTCGCAGCAGTCAACTAAACGCCAGGGTGAAGGTCAATAGCTACGTGGCCCTTATAAGGCCGATCATCCCTTATGTTTGTCCCATGTGTGGTTCAATATAGCGCCGTATTATATGGAAAAGATTCGGGTGTTTGAGAGGCAATGCCTCAGGGCCTGTCTAGGGTTGTTTAGAACTCCCGAAGCTGAGTACATGCACTACTATCCCAATAAGACCCTATACAATGGGGCTCGACTGAATAAATATAAATAAATATTTTGGCGCGACAGGTCTGTGGGACCCAAGGCCTAGCTTCTCACAACCACTCGTTTTGTGTGAGTTTTAAATTTTTGGGACGAATGGAAGGGATCTACAATTTTACGCCGAGTCCATTTTTTCTTATCAAAGTGAAGAGAAAATTGAATTGAAATAAATAATTTTTCAAAGTTGAGAGAACATTTTTTTGGTCAGCTATAGTACATTTTTTGTACTATTTGTAAGACAAATGTGATGAATCGATTTTTTAAATACAAATTGGTCGGCCATCATAATTTTTAAAAAATTATTTGCCATAATTAATTGTTCCAAGCTATGAAATTTGTTTTATCATTTTGGAAGGTATCCTTTCAAAGGCCGAATTCCATGAATAGGAGATAAAAAGCCATTTTACGAACTTTAGATTTTTATATTTTCGGCTCACGCAATTGTCTCCAAATGTAATTTCGTTAATAACGTCAGTCTTATTTTATTTTTTTTTGTTTTTTGTTTCTAAAAAAGTATACCTACTGAAAATTGTCACTTTTGTTGCCCTATATCAATATCCTTAATCGATTCTTCTCTTTAAATTCGTTGCCATTTTTCTGTCGGCAATCGCGAAATTATTTTTCGCCAAAACATGAAACGGAGACATTAAGTGCTGAAAAAAATTTCTTATTTTATTTCCACGAAATAATATTTCGCAAAAAATAATTTATTTATAATTACATAAGATTTCACAATTTGCCAAATATATATTTTCGTGGTGAAATAAAACAACAAATGTAAATTGAAAATAGGCACTCTGAGAACGCACCCATCAGCTTAACCGTATACACTAGTGTTCTTGCACACTCCCTATATTTTTCCCATGGAGCGTACTTGTTTTACCCTTTCACCGAATCGAATACCCTCGATACATTTTTATGAGTAAATCTAACCTTTAAAAGTAAAATTTATAGTAGGTATTCGAAAAAAGCATATTGAACCAACCTTTAGTATAAAAATACACTTAATGGTAATTTTATGGCAATATAAAATTTTGCTAAGAGGAGATTTAATTGTGAAATGAAGGTCTTGTCAGATTGGTGAATTCTCACAATTTTAGTGTTTTTTTCTTTTTTGAACGAAAGGCTTTTCGGACAGCGAAATTTCCACATAAAGGTTGAAATGCCACGATCCAAGAACACTACTGAGCAAAGTTCCGTACGGTATTATGAAATTTCATTTATTTTTTTTGTTGCTGCTTCACACGTATTCACAGACAGGAAATTTAAGAGAACATTTTCTTTTCAAAATTTGACGGGGAAATCGGGTAGGTGCGCGGGAGCTGACCGTATATTTAATAAAGGGTTTTTCAACAGGGACGCTACAAAAGTAGAGCGACAGGGACAGCAAACGACGCCGAATTTCTTGCCGCTCTTTTGACATTTCTCTTCAGTAAGGTTTGCCATTTCATAATGGAAAGATATACAAGCCAACAACGAGTTGAAATTATTACAATTTACTACCGAAATTCGGAGTCAGTGGCCTCAACGTTAAGACCGCTACGTCCAATGTAATCATCTTCAGCGATGAGGCTCATTTCTGGCTGAATGGCTTCGTCAATAAACAAAATATGCGGTCTTGGTGAGGTAGCAATCCATACGTAGGTACTCCATGAGTCATTATTGCATCCCGAAAAAATTACGGTTTGGTGTGGTTTATGGGCCAGCGGCGTCATTGGGCCGTACTTCTTCCGTGATGATCAAGACCGGCACGTTACTGTGAATGGAAATCGCTACCGTTCAATGGTAACCGAATATTTTTGGGCCCAATTGGATGATATGGACTTGGAGGACATGTGGTTCCAACAGGAAGGCGCCACAAGCCAGACAGCGAATGTAACAATCAATTTATTTGGAGAACGTGTTATCTCACGAAATGGTCCAGTCGCTTGGCCGCCTCGGTCGTGCGATTTGACGCCGTTAGACTATTTCCTGTGGGGCTACGTCAAGTCTATGGTCTATGCCAACAAGCCAGTGACGATTGAAGAACTTCGTTCGAATATCGAACGTGAAATTGCAGCAGTATCGGACGATTTATACTTGAAAACCGTCGAAAATTGGGTCCAGCGTCTGGACTTCTGCAAGCGTGCCCGTGGTGGCCATGCAAAAGAAATCGAGTTAAATACATAATGGCATCGAACGTACTTTCACAGGAATAAAGAATTTCATTGATATCCAAAACCGTTTTTGTTTTATTTAAAAAAACTTTTGTAGGGCTCTTATGGTTTATGGTTTATGGTCTTGTGCTCGCTTGCTATTGTCAAATTGTCATCAACCAAAATAAGCAGTGTGTCAGTGTGTGTGACTGAAGCACATCAGAAGAGTGTTATAGCCCGTCCCAACTTAAGTGAAAATTTCTGGCGCAGGTCTCTTCACATCAGGGATTTTATTCTCTTAGCGACAACAAAACTGCTTTTCCAACAAAAACTACAGCTAAAAAAAATGTGTGCCCATTTCATACAACATGCATATTACTGCTTGCGAAAACATCTCTCTCGATCGACGATCGAGACGAGACATGACTGATTGTCCACACAGAACCGTGCGTCGTTAGCGCATGCAAAAGATACACATTTACCCACCCCCAAGAAAAGGGAAATTTGCTGGGTGTTGCACTTCTCAAATACGTGTTTAGTAATGAAAGCCAGAATTTTGAGTAACTATTAAAACGGGTTGAAATGGAATTTCCGTTGTACTTTGTACATGGGCATGCACAATTACGTTTTCCAATAAAAATAAGTAGAGAAAAGCATTAATAATTTCATGCGATCAAAAATACCTTAAAAGAGAAAATATCCCTTAAATAAATTGCTACTGCGCATGTTAGGATCTATCTTTTGCTTTGGGACGGGCTATACCACGTGTACAATGAAAGCACATCATCAAGGGTTTTTCTATGGATTTTGTTTTGTCAAAGATCTTTTGGTTTTGGTGCTTTTGAGAACGAATTGTTATGCGATGTGTTGCCCTTCGGTTTTAATTTGTTAGTATTTCTGAAGGATCCAATAATATTCAGTTAAAATATTTTCTTTAATGTTGTCTTTTAGAAATAGGTAAGGTTTATTCGTGAAGTGTTTTAATGCATTCATTCATTCACGCAACAAGTGATCATAAGTGCGTTGTAGTGATATTGCGATAAATTGATAATGATTACTAGGGCGGATTCAAGCAAAGGCGTGTTGTTTTGGGATATCGTATTAAATATCTCCATATATATAAAAATCTCGTGTCACAGTTTTAGTGTTTAAACTCCTCCGAAACGGCTTGACCGATTTTGATGAAATCGGTTTATAACTAATTTTTATACCCCTAAGTGTTAAGGGTTACTCACCCCAAACAAAAATTTACATTGTTTGGACAAATTTTTTGTATTGTGTGGCATTAAGAAATACATTCGGTCCTTAATTTTCAACCTTCTACCACTAACCCCTAATTCCCTGGAAAGTCCTAGAGCTATCTTTTCACTCCGGAGGAAGTCAGGAAGAAAGGAATCTTCTCTGAGTGCATATCAGCGAGAGCTGCTGAAGTGACAATTTCCTCGCCAAGTATTTTTTTTTCCCTAAGGTTGGGTAGAGCGGGACATTCCACGAGTATTTGAAGAGAGGATTCATCACTCTCAAAACATAGTCTACATGTTGGATCCGGAGAGGCTCCGATGCGGTATAGGTGTTTTTCCATAAGGGCGTGGCCACTGATTATTCCTGTTAATATTCTTTGGTTATTTTTCTCTAAGTTGATCAGGAAATAGGATTTCCTGGGAGAGTATTTGGGAAAAAATTGTATGGTGCAGTTCAACCCTGGAGTTTTAAGCCAGACTTCATTGGATTCAATACGTGATAGCTTCTTGATGTATACCCTGAAATGTTTTTTTCTGACTCCACAAAAGGGTCCAGATCCGATAAGCGGAATAATTGTAGCGCCGATTTTATGTCGAGCTATTAAAGCATTCAGGCCCGTTTGCTGATACTACTCATAGTGATTTAAGTCACACATAAATTACTAAGTGCTACTTATTGGTTTGCACCAAAATCAAAGTTTGTCATAAATGAGACTAAGTGGAACTTATTTTATGGGGAAGAAATAGTAGGCCATAAAGCGTTTGGAGTGAATTGTAGCGCAAACAAAAATAGATTTTCTTTAAACAAATTAAAATATAAAAATTAACTTAGAATTAATAGATTTGTTGGAAGACGATGTAGAAGTATTGGAACTCATTGAAGTGGGTGTTCCTCGTCAGATAAACGATAGAAATGAGTATATTTTTAGCTTTGGTGAACTTGACTTCTACAAACGATTTCGCTTAACTAAAGACATGACTGTTCATGTTTTAGAACAAATCGATGAAGCTCTAGAACGGCCTTATAACAGGTATTTAATAAGCTTTTTTTATGACTTCGTTTTATTTTATATTATCGCACCCATTAACCAGCTTTTGGTAGCTCTACGATTTTATGCGACTGGGAATCATCTTCTAAGTATTGCTGATTTTGGTGGGATGCATGTTTCCACTGTTTCAAGGATGGTAGTAAGAGTTTCAACGGAAATCGCAAAGCTTTATCGAAAATACATCAAATTCCCAGCTACACCGGCTAAGGTTTCACAGGTCAAACGGGCTTTTTTTGATATTGCATCTTTTCCCTCTGTTGTAGGTGCCGTTGATGGAACTCATGTTAAAATTCAGTCTCCTGGTAAGATCGTACATATTGATTGATTTTGCTGCATATTAAACTCAAGTTATTTTTAGGTAGATTAGAAGGCGAAATATTTAGGAACAGAAAAAGCTACTTTTCAGTAAATGTCCAGGGAATATATACACCAAATATGATGTTTATTGATGTGGTTGCAAGGTGGCCGGGTTCCACACATGATTCCACAATATTTCACAGTAGCCGAGCAAGGGCCAAGTTAGAGAGTTCAGATTTTGCAGACTGCGTTAAAACAATAGTTCTATTACATGTTCAATTATGTAAATTATTTACATAGGTGATTCCGCTTACCCACAAAAAACGTATTTGATGACACCATTACTCAATCCCCGTTGCGAGGCAGAGCAACTTTATAATGAGTCCCAAATACGAACAAGAGGTCCTATAGAATAATCTTTCGGAATACTAAAAAGACGATTTCCCGTACTAGCTTATGGCTGTCGTCTAAAATTAAGAACTGTTTTTTTAGTAATTGTGGCCACATGTGTTTTGCATAACATACTAAGAAAAAATGGTGTACCGTTAGAACCTCCTGAAAGCGTTGATTTTGATCCAGAAGACATTCAACGCGCAGTAAACTTAGGACAAATCTCCTGCTCAAATAATTCTGGAGATACTGTTACCGGAGTTACATTAAACCCAGGCATGCAAAAGCGTAAGACCTAATAAATAACTACTTCGGAAGGTTGTAAAATTTGAAAAAAAAAAGAAATAAATTTCAAACAACAAAAGGACAAACTATTTTTATTTCGGTTAATAAGTTAAATAAGATAAATAATATTCTAAAATTCATTGATTCTAAATTAAGACATAAAAAACTTATTTAGGGGTATCGCGAATAAGTTCCGATTGAAATTTTTCTATAGATTTACATTGCTGACAAGGGATGGAAATTTTTCCCTTGTCAGCAATGTAAATCAGATTGCTGACAAGGGAAAAATTTCAATCGGAACTTATTCGCGATACCCCTAAATAAGTTTTTTTATGTCTTAATTTAGAATTTAGAATAAAAACTGAACTGTTAAAACAAATCAAGACGAATTATATTCAACCTGCGGAGGCATGCAGTGTTCTGAAGAATTTGCAGAATATGGATCCGTTTTTAAAGTGATATTAATGACTTACAGTTAAATAAGTTCCTGATAATTAGGGGCATCGCGAATAAGTTCCGATTGAAATTTGTTTTGATTTGTTTTAACAGTTCAGTTTTTATTTGAATGGGTAATTCCAACGACGTTTTTCTCAATTCATGCTCAACTGAATAAGTATACTTTTTTTTGAATTGCTTCTTCTTTTTGAGTGTCGCACTGAAGCTTAGCAAGCTCAATTTTTATTGCTGACAGCTGTGAATATTGCTCACTTATTTTGCTGCTGGGCAACGTTGAAGCAACTGGTCTACGTCTACCAGAAAATTTACTTTGGTTTTTTTGGTCAATGTTCGAACCGGAAGTGGTAAATTGTTTTTTAAATCCTTTTGACATTGGAACATCTATGCTAGGATAGTTATTGAGATCAGCACATGGATCATCTTCATCAGCATCATCTGAGAAACTATCATCAATAACTTGTCTTGTTTTGAGTTTCGGATGCACCGGCTGTTTTAAATGGCTTGGTTTTTACTTTGTCCAATCGGATGCTGTTAATTCATTCCGTTTTTCTTCATTCTAAAAATAATTATAAATATTAATGAAATAAGGTAGATGAATCAATTTTTCAGCATTTATTTTACGTTTTTTGCACTGCTACATGGTTCATCTTCTGCTACAAGGAACAACTCATCCACTCCGTCACCATCAGGAATATTTTCAAAGCCTATTACTGTTTTCGAATTCATAATCGACAATGCGAGGTCAAAATTGGGATCGGTCACTTGTTGCGCTTTGCCACCTCCAGTCTGAATCACAGATAATTTTTCGTCTGCGGCAATCTTCCTTATTTCCTTCTTATACGCTTGATAGAATTTCTTAAGCGCATCAACGCTCCTGTGGCATCCAGACACCGACTGGGAATTAAAACTAGCGGTAATTCTTTCCCAAGCCGCTTCCTTTTCCTTCCATGTCACTCCGTCTGTTTTTTTGTTTTCGATTATTAACTTTTCTTCAAAAGCGCATTGAAGAAGCGTCCGTTTTTCATTTAAGGAGAAATTTGGATTCCTCACTCTTTTTAAATTTTTTTTGTCTGCCATTACCGAATTGAAACTTTATATACAACACTTTTTTCGCGTTTGCTTGCGCACTGAAATAAAACTCATTTGAAGTTTATTTGACATTTAGCAATACAGCAAAGTTGGCTGCGTTTTAAATTATTTTCATCTTAGCAAAGTGCAACTTAAATATTTTCTGACAACTGAAAATAAATTAAGTTGTACTTAGAACTTAAGGTAAACTTAGTTATGACACATATTTAAGAACAGTATCAGCAAACGGGCCTCAATGTCACTGGATAGTTGATTTTGAGAGAACATTTATTTGTATCTCTTTTTTTCTTCCCTAAGTAGAGTAGAGTATATTATGTTTGACAGCTTGGTCATGCGCAATCACAGTACAGTGGGTGCAGGTATGTAATATGAGGTGTGTGGCTGTGTGGGCCGCTTCATACACTTTTACAACGCTTTGCCCTGCTCTCTTGCCAAATTTCTTTTTATTTCATTTTATTCATCCATAAATCGTATTTTAAATTTCGATGGAGTGTGAGGCCTTGGGGGCATAGGATTGAGAGAGATAGGGTGTGAAATGTATAGATACGGGACTGAGAGAGAGCCAGAGAGTGATTTAACATTTGAAACAAATACCCGTTGTTAACATAACGGTAGTAAAAAGGAAGACAAATAGTTTTATATAGTGGTAAGAAACATCTCTTATTCGCCAACTCAAGCGTTATGGGAAATGTGGATGTGAGAAAGTTCGGGAATACTACCTTCTAACAACAATGAATTCTAATGGTTAGCATTTATATATTTTTAAAAGGCGCTTAATTTGATTTGTTTTATTAATGAAGCTATTTACATTAGATGTTTTCCAAATTTGAAGCATATTAGGTCAAACATGGTTATAAATTTACCACTTTTCGATATCATTAACATCGACTGCTCTCGAAATAATTCATATATCTATGGCAAAACAACGTTTGCCGGGTCAGCTGTTTTTAATATATAAAGCTAAGTACCTACATATTTTCAGCCCTATTCGTAAGTGCATATTTCTGGATATTTGGGTATAAATGTATAATTTACTCTGTAGAGCATATTTTGGGCCTATTTTAGGATTTTTGTTATATTTTTGCATATTTCAAATATTTTTTCACACAGAAATATCAATATGACCAAGCAGGTAAAACTATATTGGTTATTATCGGTCGTAGGGTTTTACCATAAACAAACTAAAGCGATTAGGCCTACTCGGGATACCCTTAAATAACGCGCCTATTATCTTACGGGAAAAGGAAAAAAATAAACGGAATTTATTTCGTTTAGCAATAGTTTTATTTTAAACTAGCTGTACCCGCCCGGCTTCGCCCGTGCAAAATGTGGTTTCTTTGATTATTCGTTACAATTAGTAGCTTAGTATTTTTTTTATGAACTCTCTAACATCCACATTTCTCATAACGCGTAATTTGGCGAATAAGAGATATTTCTTACCAGTTAGCACTGTATAAAATAATTCGTCTTCCTTTCTTATTAATGTTCCTTCCTATTCTTGTTAACAGGTATTCGCTTCAAATGTTAAAATGTTAAATCATTGTCTCTCTCAATCCCGTAAACATTTCACACCGTATGCGTATCTGCTTTCTGCTATGTCTCTCAATCCCACGCCCCCTGGCCACGGCCTGCACAACACCAAAGAGCCAAGACCCAACACACCCAGGAAATGCGATTTATGGATAAATAAAATTAAATGAAATAGAAACTCATCAAGAGAACAAAACAAAGACGGTGTAAAAGTGTCTGAAGCATCGACGAAACACCTCACATTACATACCTGCACAGTATCCGCTGTACTGTGTTGTGGGTGTGTGTGTGATTGCGCAAAGCCAAGCGGGTTGAACAAAGAGGTCTCACAGTATACTCTTCTCTCCTCAGGAAAGAACAAATAGATACCTACAAATAAAAAATGTTCTTTCAAAATCAACTGTCCAGTGACAGTGAGAGCTTTAATAACCCGACATATTTGGGGTTACGATTGCTTTGTCGTGAAGACGACGATGATGGATGAAAATGGATACACACACAAATATTTAGTTGATGGGTTACGTGTGTGTACTTTTTTGTGAATATTAAATTTATTTGGTAGTTAGGCTTTCGTGTATATTTTGGTGTTTGTTAGATATTGTTAAATGTCGGAAATTAAAAATGGGAAGTCGGTGGGAATCGGGTTATATGGACACCTCAGGGTTTATTAATGCATGAGTGAGGAACTGAGCAAGAGAGCAGACACGTCTTTCATACATATTTCACATTATAATTTATAGGGTAAAACACCCAATCATTGGCACCTTAAGAAAACTTGAGTCTTTATGGGTGTGTAAATATAAAAAAAAAACATTCAAATAACATTAAAGTACATAATTCATTAACATTTATTAAGAAATTTTTTTAATAAAAAACATAAACAAAACATAAAATTTCTTAAAAAACACACAGTAAAATAAAGCAAAGTCAATTTTCACCAATTATCGGCGCATCGTTCCATTCATTGGCATTCCTCAGTGCTATTATTGGCTTCTATATATTGTGGTATAAAATAATAAAACAAAAAAAAAACAGGCAAACAGTGTCTCAATTCTCAATTTTCCAATGATGGGCAGTGTACTTTGGGCCAGTAGCTCATGGTGGGGTGCCAACAATAGGCTATTTTACCCTAGGTTTCTTTTTTGCTTAGCAAACCAAACAGCATACTATCTCTGTCTGTCACAGGTGTAACATAAAGTTAAAAGAGATGTACCCAAATATATTGCGCGTTTAGTATGTTTGATTTGAGAATGAAGTGCATTTCCCCTTACCCAGGTGAAAATAGTACAAATGTTTCAAATTTTGTCTATTTATTTAAAAGCCTTTTAAGATATCGAGTTAATGGATATCCTATGTTGTACCTGCATATGTCCTCTTTAAGTTGGCATTTACTATATTTAAATGCTCCCAGTATTTTCGAACGCAAAGCGTTGCAAAGGAAAAAACGAAAGAAAACGAAAAAATATATTACTCTTGTCCAATTTTCTCTGGAATTTATAGAGATATAGAGTTGAAACAAAGTGGAAATTGTAGGCCCAGGTATCCTCTATAGGCGCGTGAAAATTTCATCAGAATAACTTCAGCAGTTTTTAAGATTTTTGCATTCAAAGACATGCAGTCAAATTCAATATAAGTCGAACAGAACTACACCAATTTTATTTATATGATTGGAAGATACTAACCCTAACGGTATTGCTCTCTGAGTTATGGCGAATTATCATACAAACTACGGCAACCATGTGAGAGCTTTAAAGAGAGACCGATTTATGTAAGCCATTGCAACCAGACTGAGAGACAAACATCCTATCTTTCCTGCACTGAAAATTTTTGTTGGACAGAGTATAGAGAAATATGCAGTGAGACAATTTAAGGGATACCAAATACTTACCCAGTCTATTTGTTCGGTACGCAGGTGGTAAATTAATATAAAACGCTATACTTTTGCCTCTGCCTTTAAAAAGTCAGGAGAGCTACTACTAATTGCTTGGTATCTCTGAGTTTGTTTTAAAAAGCCCTATTTGATAGCATAGATCGGTAAGCATGTAATACTTCAGTTTATTGTTTCACTATTAGAGCGGATTGGAAATCTAAAAGTGGCCAAATTATAATCTATCGCACTTGAAAAGTATTTTTGGTAGGATAATTGGCCATTGTTGCACTTGGGTTCGAGAATAGAACTATAATAGAAATTAGTTAAATAAATAAGGGGCGTATGTGTTTTTTGACTATAGTGAACTGTTTTTTGTTTACTTTTGAATTTAAATACATTAATCATGCCTCCGCCATTAAAGATAGATAACAACACTTAGCATTTTTTTTTATTTTTCGACGTATTCACAGTTCTTCACGTACATATTTCACTGGATTTGTTACCATTTAGTGACGGTTCCTGTATGTGCCCATTATAGAACGTGTAAAACATTTTTTTTTTAAATCCCAAAAGATGGTTATAAGTAATAACGCTTTTATATTATTAACTTAGCTAAACGGTTATAATTTTCAGAATATTTAACAACTGCTAACATGTACTTTGTAACTTTCTCGACAAACCAAAACATAAAATACATATTTCTTTAATTAAGTATTACAAAATGCATTTAATATACTGCCTTACTAACGGTTAATAAGATGTTAAACATAAGTTTAAAATGTGTGACGTTTTACTAATTAACGAACTTGGTTTTGTTTTTATTTATCACCTTGCATATGCTTAAACCCGCATTATCGTTTTTACGCACATGCATGATTCGTTATGTATTTCTAATGTGTATTTCGCAGAAGATTGTGGTTTTTATTATTGTTTGTTAGAAAATAAATGCAATAAAAAAATAATATTTCAATTATAGTTTGTACTTGCGTTGTACATAAAAGATGTCACGGTTCTGTTGTTACAAAATGCCCTGGGATGCGTGAAGAAGTATGATCTTATTTTTTTCTCTTATTGAATTCAGCTTTTACAAAATATATTTTTTTTTTCTTTAAGCAAAACCAAACTGAATGCGTTCCAGCTGGGCAAAGATTTAACGTCAATGTACCTCACCGTTTTGTTGTACATAGCTACAAACGATTTACATTCTGTGACCATTGTGGATCTCTTCTATACGGTTTGATCAAGCAGGGGTTGCAATGCGAAGCTTGCTATATGAATGTACATAAACGGTGTCAAAAAAATGTAGCAAACACGTGTGGAGTAAATACAAAATACATGGCAGAAATATTAAATTCGTTAGGCATTTCTCCAGACAAACAATCACAGCCTCGTCGTTCAAGGGTAAAAATAATAGTTTTGCTTATGTTCTTGTACTTGAATTTAATTCCTTTAGTATTTGAATCAGCCAACTGGGGAGGAAAATAATTTTTCCGTTGAACGGAAGGATTATGAGGAAGGTGAATCTTCATTACGTGGAAGTACATCGTCTAATCAGCAACAAAATTCGAATGCTTACCAGTATTTTGAAAATCGTTCTGGAAAATCAACACTTCAGGACTTTAATTTTATTAAAGTTTTAGGAAAAGGTTCATTTGGAAAAGTAATGTTAGCCGAAAAGAAAGGAACCGATGAAGTGTACGCGATTAAAGTTCTTAAAAAAGATGCTATTATTCAGGATGACGATGTTGATTGCACAATGACAGAAAAACGTATTTTGGCGTTGGCAGCTAAACACCCATTTTTGACAGCACTGCATTCTTGTTTTCAAACACCGGTATTATTTTTATTCTATAAATTTCCTTATATTTATAAAGTTAATTTAAGGAACGGTTGTTCTTCGTTATGGAATATGTAAATGGGGGAGATCTAATGTTTCAAATACAAAAAGCGCGTCGTTTTGAAGCTCCTCGAGCTGCATTTTATGCAGCAGAAGTCACTTTAGCTTTACAATTTCTTCACTCTCATGGTGTTATATACCGCGATCTGAAATTGGATAACATTCTTTTAGACAGAGAAGGACACTGTAAGCTAGCAGATTTCGGAATGTGCAAGGTATGAGCTTACCCGTAAAAATGTATTTCATTTTATTAAATATACATTCTATTGCAGGAGGGCATATTAAATGGTGTGCTTACTTCAACTTTTTGTGGTACTCCTGACTATATTGCACCTGAAATTCTAAAGGAACAAGAATATGGCGCGTCCGTGGATTGGTGGGCATTAGGTGTACTAATGTATGAAATGATGGCCGGACAGCCACCATTTGAAGCCGATAACGAAGATGAATTGTTTGATTCAATATTACATGACGATGTTTTATATCCAGTATGGTTATCCCGTGAAGCAGTATCTATATTAAAAGGTATGTGTATGTGTATATTAGGGTGGAGCACGGATGTATGAAGAACATTATTTTTTTTGAGATTCAAAATTCTAATAGGGTGGATTGGTGCCTTATATTAAAAGAAAAATAAACGTAGTTTTTCTATTAATTTGGTTAAATTTTCAGCCTCCGCACTGACTTCAACAATCAAAATTTGATACAAGATTTTACTAAACAGATAGGTATGGTTAAAAATAATATAAAAGTTAATAGATAGATAAAAGTGCGCAAAATATAATATTGATGATTAGAAACTCAATATAAACAAAAAATTCATTCTCGTAACAATAAACATTATATATATATATATACTTTGGCGCGACAGGTCTATGGGACCCAAGGCCTAGCTTCTCACAACCATTCGTTTTGTGTGGGTTTTCAATTTTTTTGGGACGAATGGAAGGGATCTACAATTTGACGCCGAGTCTAAACGGCTAATTGAGAAGCTCATTCATGACAGTTTTACTCTCGGATGTTTGTCAGACGTTCGCGAGAGGTGGCGCAGTGGAAAAAAACCTTAAGATGTAATTTGGCCCTTTCGGGATTCGAACCTAGGACCCCTCGCTTAGTAGCCCAACACACTACCACTAAGCCACTGCGCCGACATTATCAGCCTTATTTGTAAACCCATCATAGAGTCTGCTTAACTTTACGCATCCTCTACAATGCCCTTACGCGGGAAAACGTGATTTATAAACATAAAGCACTTCAAACGCAAAAATTTGCGTTTAGAGGTTGCGTAAAGCTTTATATTTTTTCGGGGTAAATTTGATATTTGAGAACGAAACTAAAAATTGAAATTGGGGATGAAAATATTGCAGCATGATGCAAACCGAAATGTATCCCGCACTGTATTCATACAACAGCATTTTGATGGCCAATAAAAACACAATCAAAAAGTGTGACTGATTTTTGTGTGTGCATTCATTTCGAATGCTGTGTAAATTTGTGCCCAACGAATTTTTTTTTTCGATATTCGATATTGGAACACAGAAACATGTCTGATTGTCGGTTGATATTTCATCAGTCTCGACAAGGACATTTCGGAATTGTGAGTTTATTCTAGTTTGATAATATTTACGAAATCTTATCTGCCAAAAAGATCTGATGTCGATTTAATAGCAAAAAGTAATAGATTTTGGTGTTTTTTGTAATAGTTTGTCCAAATTCTTACCTATTTAGACACAAACCACGCTTTGTAAAGTTATTGCGGAAAAATGTTTATAAATAAAAATTTCAGAAAAGAAACGAAGAGGCTGTGTAAATTTGTACTCGATGTTTTACTAAACAACATCGTAGAGGCGTCGTAAGGGAATCTAACAAATACGGCTGTATGTATTTTATAATAAAGATGCATGAAAATCTTATTTTGTCTCAAATTTAGGCATTGTCTTCCGTGATTCTATTTTCGACTTTATTGCGCCTAGTCATGACTTTTTTGCCTACTGAGAGTTGCCAGCTTCCGTCTTTATCTTTACAACTCGTTCAACAGCCTGGGTATGGCAAGGAAGCTTTAAAGAGAACACTTCACCTTCACAACCAAATTTCACGATGCTCCGAATTTCTTTGTCACACAAGTTTTGCATAAGCGGTGGGTCAGAAAGCTTTTCTTGCCTTAAATCGATATACGTTAATGCATTGAAGTTAACAAGAGACACTTCAAACAGCGTGGGTGTTGAAGATCGAGGCGTACTACATGCTTTTAATATGCGGGCCACATATCAGCGTGCTGAGAGTCAGTTTACGTCCAGTTGTCAAGTCGTCCAGTTGTCAAGCCGTTCAATTGTCCAGTCGTCCAATTGTGCTTCAACAAATTACTTAAATTATTTTATTTGAATTAAAACTTAAACTTAAATTAGCACTTAAACTTTAATTAAAACTTAAATTTAATTAAAACTTAAACTTAAATTAAAACGGTATTGTCGGCTTGATGGGCGAGTAAATACTTAAACACTGCACCACAATTTCCATACTTTCTTGCGGAGATCGGGGGGCCAACTATGCAATTCGATTCTACTTTCGAATAGGATCGAAGGTTAGGTTAGGTTAGGTTGAAGTGGCTGTTGGCTAGCCGAAACACATACCATTAGAAGGTCCCTTGTTATACCACAGGAATCTACGTGTTTACTTTTGCTACTCGTTGAACCATTCGGAACTTCTGATGAAGCGTTGGAGATGTCGAATATTAGTGTTTTTTAGATCGTTCAGATCGCTGTAGTAGAAAGCTCCCAAATGGAGTTTACATCTTTGTGAGAGAGCCGAAAAAGTGCAGAGAAGATGGAAAGCAGTCTCCTCTTCCTCCTCGTCAAGGCGGCTTCTGCCTATGAGACAGTGTCCTGTGATGACACCTATTGTAGCGCTAATGTGCTTCCTATTGAGGGAGATCAAATATCTAGAACGTTTTAGATCCAGTTCTGCTTTGTAGCTAGATAAGTTCTCTGTTGTCCATCTAAGATTTGTACTTTTAATACCATCCAGCTTTATTAACAGTTTACAAGTAGCGATTGGAATACCTACAGAATCCTTGGAAGCAAAGGTAGTTTAGTACCGTATTTGGCGAGTGCATCAGCCTTGCAGTTACCTGTGATGTCTCTATGTCTCGACACCCAACAGAGGTGAATGTTGAACTGCTCAGCCATCTCTCTGAAAGGCGAACGACAGTCTTGGGCTGTTAAAGAATTTGGAGAGACTGACTCTTTAGCAGATACCACGTTTTCTTTCACCACTTCTTTTATCGCCATTACAGTGATCAGGAAGACGGAATGAGAGCCAGTGAAATGGCTGTGTTCGGCTTCGCTCAGCGAAAGGAGTGGGTTCGTCGTGGGTTATCTACTTTCGATTGATAATTAATTGCGTGTGTTTTACAGTTACAAAAAAATGGGCGCCACGTAATTTTATGGTAAATTACGAAACTATTTTTGTGTCATGACGGCAGAACAACAATTTTAATAATAAACCACAAAAAAAGTATGACGTTTGGACCGCTGGCGTGGCCCGCTATCGCGTTGTCTCGAAACGTTAAAAAAAATTGCTATTACGGGTCGCGTGTCCCGTTTATTTCGGGATTATACCAGAACGAGTTGCTACCGAGATTCTAATAACACAATTATCTGCGAATTTTTCCCAACACCTGTTGGATTCCTTGTCTGTTTTCTTTTTTTTTTGTTTCTCTTCCTCTATTGTCCTTTCCGTCTATCCTTTCTTCTTTAGTCTTCACTATTTTCACTGCTGATTTACTCTACTCAACTTTATTCTTCTAATAACAAAAATACCTTCTTTACTTTTTTTAATTTTTATCAAAGCCAAAACAAGGTGCTTTTCTTGATACGCCAAATAAAGATCAAAATCACAATACTAAACTTCCAAACGAACTTGTGTACAAGCTGGTCAGCCAAAAAGTGCCTTCCAGGTTTTTGCCATTGTTCGAAATCGCTTGGCTTTCTCACTCACACCCTCTCATACATTCGCTGGTATTAGACCCCAAGTCCCCAACGGTGGGATTTGTTGACATTCAGCTATTCCTCCCACGGTCATTAACCACCACATTCAAACATATTAGCGGGCTAAACGGTCATTTGTATGCGACACCAATGCGCAGCCGTAACCCGCTAATCCTCTCAAAACTTCCAGTCACGCCTCTCTCTATATACTGGAATTTGTTTTTATGGGCTCCTTCCAGTATACTACCTAGGATTAGCAAGCCGACTTCGAACTCTTTTCTCTCTTTCCCGATTTAAGCATCTAGTAGATGTAACTACTCTATGACCTTCTGTCAATAAACAAAGTAGAAAGTAATTTGCGGAGTAGTTTTCACTCGGCATTTTTCCCCACGAATTAAGTTAAAAACAATAAAACTAAAACTATTAAAGAAAAGTCTAAAGAAGAAAGGACACAATAATTCCCACTCGGACAATGGACGCTTCCCAGTTAACCCACCATAGCTGACAAGGAACCAAACAGGTATTGTTTAATTTTTCCTTTTCGCGAATAGTGAATCTATCTCGGTAGTTTTTGTGCAGATTTGGGGGATGAGACTTGCTGATAGCAGGCCATTCCTTACATTAATTCGTTTTAGGGTGGGCTCTCGGCCATTTCGCGCAATCGCAGACTTCTAGGGTTTAGTGTTTAGTGTTGATCTTTCGTTCTTCGTCTCGTTGATAATATGAGGTACTGTGGTTTTCAATTTTCGTGGTGCTGCGATCGGTTTCGGGCTTGTTGTGTTCTGTCACGCACTTTTTCTGCGGGTGTTATAGTGGGGGGGTATGTTATTATCAACCAACACACCCCTGCTGTTCCTCCGTTGCTAAATCGTCGGGGCATTGACTTAGGGATCGACTTCCCTATGCCCAACCTGACTCCCTACCATTGATGTGGTAGTTCAAAGAAGAGTCTTTTAACTCGGCCGTCCGCCTACACTCCTCTGCTGCTCCTTCGTTGCTCCAGCGGCGGGGTGATTTGCAAAAGAGATGGTCGTCTTTCCACCCATCGAACATAGTGTTTTGTTGCTGTCACAAAGTACAGTGTGACAACCGTTGGGGTGTTTTATATTGGCATAGACATAGTGCTCGTATATGCTATATCCCACGGTGGAGTGTTTGCTAAGGGGATCGTCCTCCCCCCACTCTTTCGTCTATACATTGTTGTTGAGTCGGTGGGAGTCTCCTGACCACCTGTCCGGCTCACCATCCAAATTTCTCTCGCTTTAATCGACGGTTGCGAGTCTCCATTCCGTCCGAAGGGCTGCGCAACCGGAACTTCCATCCTCTGCCGTTCAGACCGCCCGTCTGATGGCCTGTGTGTACCTGTTGTTGGTACCCTAAGGATCCGAAGAAGTGGTCCGAAGGCTGATGGGGGCCTCGAATGCCCGTCCACATCCCATGACCTCGAGCACACAACCCTAAAAAAAAGGGGACCATGGGTAGGAAGTGAAGGAAATTAGAGAGCAGACCTTGTTGCGATAAAATTTAACGTAACATCTTATCTACGCTTCGTCCAAAACAGTCCACCAGACAACCACACCGTACTTAGGAGTCGGTCTTATGACAGAGACGTATAGCCAGTGAGTGTAATAGAAAAAAGTGCCACAGTGGCTTTTCTTACTTTCCTGGATGTTTAGTTTCCTGTCAAAAATAAGGCCTAAGTATTTGGCCTCATTTGAGAATGTCAAGTTAGGTTAGGTTAGGTAGATGGGTAGGTAGAGCAGGGCGTACCCTGCAATACCACACTTAGGTCCTCGTGGACCCATTGTGATGCCCGTTTTTTGGGGGTTAACTGCTGGTGTTGTATCGGTTGTCTTCTTTCCATTCCTCAGTGTGGTTAACAGACGCTGTCCAGCCATCCCGATGTCCTCAAAAACCTGTAAAGATCAGACAGTGAGACATCAGAAAGTTCTTGTAAGTCTTGGAAGTAGTTCTGTTCCTCAAGTGACCGAGACTCGGACAGTGACAAAGGAAGTGAGGTGTGTCCTCGTGGACTTCCTCGTCTCCGCAGCCTCTGCATATCTCGTCATCTTTAAGATTAAGTTTCATTGTGTGGTTTCTTAGGAAGTTATGACCAGTTAGAGCCCCTACTAGCCTAGATAGTGAAGACCTGCTAAACTGTAAGAGTTTATTGGTCCGGCTACTGTTATATTCTGGCCAAAGCTTCCGCGATATTTCACAGGTAGGTAGTTCTTTCCAACTGTTGTTGGTTTTCATACGAATCTTGTTTTCCACCCGCTCTCTAAGGTTGCAAAGCGGTGGCTTGACCGACTGAAGTGCTCTGTCATGGTCCATTGCGGACCCAATTCTCGCCAGTTCATCCGCCCTCTCATTGCCGGTTATGTCGCTATGTCCAGGGACCCAGCAGAGATTCGTGGTGTGCTGCAAGCAAAGAACCTTGAGCTCTTCGCGGCAGCGTTGGACTAGTTTGGATTTTATTTCATGTGCAGAAACTGCTTTTGTGCTGCCTGGCTGTCAATGAAGATGGTAATATCCCTACGAGGTATTGCCAAAATTGACAACCTACGGGCCGCTTCCGCGATAGCCAGCACCTCCGCTTGGAATACACTACTACTATCAGGTAGCCTGATTGAGCAGTTTATATTTAATTCTTCAGAGAATATACCGGCACCGGTTCCACAGTCCATCTTTGATCCATCCGTGTAGATGGATATTGATTTTCTTTTCGTGGGTTCATTGGTATTCCATTCCTCTCTACTGGGGAAAGAGCAGGAGAATGGTATGCCGAAGTCCAGATGCGGAGTTATATTCTCAGAAGTGACATTTCCTAAATATTTACTTAAAATCGGTGCATGCCCGAAATTGTAGTGGTTCCAAGTGTAAGTTTGGCTTATTATTAGGGCACTTTTAGCAGTAGACTCTTCCATGTTGTATAGGTACAGAGGTGTCAAATTGAGAATTGCCTCTAGTCCAGCCGTAGGTGTGTTCCTCAATGCGCTGGTCGTCCCTATACACGCAATTCTTTGTATTTTAGTCATTAACCTGAGATTGGTTGCCTTGCGCGCGGCTTGCCACCAGACTACGCTGCCATATGTGAGTATAGGCCGCACGATCGCCGTGTACATCCATAAGATGCGGTTGCATGCGTAGAAAGCATTCGCTGCTTTCTTCACTCTTTCATTGACATTCGGTTTCCAATTAAGTTTCCTATCAAGTATAATTCCTAAATATTTCACACTGTCTGCTACTCTTAGGGGTATTCCATCCCTGGTGGCTGGTGGTTCAAATTGTGGTATTATTCTCTTATTCGTGAACAAGACAAGCTCAGTTTTCTGGGGGTTTACCCCAAGGCCGCATTGTTTTGTCCATGAACTTAGCACCCTAAGTGAGTTTCCTAACAGGTCGCTTAAGGTCGGTAGAAACTTACCTTAATCAAGAATAACTACATCATCTGCATATGCAGTTACTTTTACCCCCATATTATTAAATTTCATTTATATTTCATTGATGACAAGGACCCAGAGTAAGGGGGAGATGACTCCTCCCTGTGGAGTGCCTCTCGACGCAGTTCCTCGGGGTTCAATATCGCCTAATTTTGCGTTGCTGTTTCTTTCACTGGGCAAGCTTACGATTACTTACGATTACATTGGCGAGAGATTGATCAACATTCAAGTTCTGAAGTACTCTCTTTACTGCGCACGTTTTAACATTATTGAAGGCTCCTTCAATGTCCAGAAATGCGGCCAGTGTATATTCTTTGTCATTTAGTGACTTCTCTATAGTGCTAACAACCTCATGTAATGCAGTCTCCACCCCTCTGCCTTTCGTATAGGCATGTTGAGCTGTGGACATAACACTATCATCCAGTAGACCACGTATAAAGATGCTCATTAATTTCTCAAATGTTTTAAGAATGAATGATGTCAGACTTATAGGTCTGAAGTCTTTGGCAGTGGTGTGGCTTGATTTTCCCGCCTTCGGAATGAAGACAACCTTGACCTCTCGCCAGGCGTTAGAAATATAGCCTCATTCCAGACTGCGAATGAAAATTCTTTTTAGGACCGGTATAATGGTGGTCTTAGCTTTCTGGAGCATGATTGGAAAAATCCCGTCGCATCCAGGGGATTTGAACGGAGAGAAAGTATCTATTGCCCAGTTAAGTTTGTCTACGGTTATAAGTTCTTCTGGAACAGTCGCTATTGTGGTAATATCTCTTGACAAGTTCGTCTGGTTCGGGGTGCAACCCGGAAAATGAGTCCGTAGTAACAGACTAAGAGTATCTTCACTTGATTGTGTCCACTCACCATTAGTGTCTTTGAGATAACCTGGAACCGCTGATTCTTTGAGAATGTCAAACTAGTGCCATTTATATCTATCTATTTGTCCATTTTATTAGCTTAATAATAGCGTTTTGTAAGAGTTCTTTTATCGTATTTAAGTACTTTGCTGACGCGGCAATAGCAACGTCGAAGGCATAGGCAATCACATTGTGTCCTCCCGCTTCCAGATATATTAGCAGTTCATTCACCACTAGATTCCAGAGAAGGGGAGATAGGACACCACCTTGTGGGATTCCTCTTCTGACAGATCTTCTGGTAGATATCTCACCCAGAGCTAAGTTGATAATTCGGCTATTGAGCATCCAATTGACCAGCAACCATTGTATACTCCTTATGGCGGAGGGAATCTTCTATGGAACACGTTAGCGTGTGTAGAGCCGTTTCTACTGATTTACCTTTAAGATACAATGTTGCGCTGTTGACAGAAGTTTTCCGTCAATGCTTTTTCGTAAATGGATTTCAATCAGTCGTTCTAAAGTTTTTAGAAGGAATGATGAAAGACTAATAGATCTGAGATCTTTCGGACTCACGTGAGAGCATTCACCAGCTTTGGGTATGAAAACCACTTTGACTTCTCTCCGTAGCGATTGGATATATACCAGATCCAAGCAACTACTAAGGATCATCATTAGCACTAGCAAGAAGATGTCCGAAGTGTTTTGTAGCTCGACTGGTATTCTGCCATCTGGTCCGAGGATTTGTACGGCTTGAAGCTGTAGTGCCCAAAGCACTTTGTCACTGGTAATCATACCTTGTAGATTGGAAGGTCGCCAGTTTGATCTGTTTTGAAAATCTAAATGGGCAACACCATTAGAGCTGCCAGGGAAATGGGTATCCAGCGGCAGATTAAGAGATTCTTCGTTAGAAGTAGTCGAAGAGCCATCTGTATTTTTCAGACAACTTGGCATCGTTGGGTTTGTCGAGAGTATCTTTGTAAGCCTTGATGCTTCAGAGGATTCTTTTATCTTACCGCAGATACTCGCTTGGCTTTTCTTAATTCTATCTTATATATTTTAAGGGCTTCCTTATAAGAATCCCAGTCGGTCGCTTTTCTTGTGACTTTTGCTCTATTGAAAAGTTCCCTGCAATTAGACTTTATCAGTCGCAGATCTGAAGTCCACCAATGGCGCTTCTTATTTTCCCTTGGCATAATTAGAGACACGAGGAGGACATCGCATTGTTTAAAGTCAACGTAAGATTCTTGACTTTGCGATCCAGGTCATTGGTGTTATTGGGACAAGAGTGATATCTAAGACTTTCTGTCGATTTTTAGTTATAAAAGTAGGTTCGTTTCCTATTTTGCTTACGATAAGTTTAGTGCTTAAAATGTAATCAAAAAGTGACTCACCTCTATCATTAATGTCCGTGCTGCCCCATACCACAGACAAGAGAAATATGCAGATGTAGAATATGGTACACATCCAGTTTAATTCTTTTTCTTAATGTAGATGGCGCCAACTACCCTGTTTTTCGATTATTGTATGATCATGCAGGCAACCTGCATTTGCCAATTCCAATCCCAACATTTACTTTGTGTTTTATTCGTCCGCAGTATTATCAATTTAAATCCCATTCCCATAACCCGTTTGCTATGGAGAAGGAGATCAGTGGTGTGTGACCTCTGCCTGTGAGCATAGCCTGGCCATGGACGTGGGTATGGTGTGCGATCTGTGTGTGCGAAAGCTAGGTAAAAAAAAACGTTGTGAAAAATGTTTTTTTTTTCTCTGTGATAACTCACAACAAGTATGATTCACAAGTATGAAGCGAGGACGAGCGACGAGGACATTTGAATTATCTTTATAGTTTTTACACTTCGTTTTCATTCAGCTATTCAGTGCAAATTTTGTTCTGAGAGTGTGAACGCATGTTTGTGGATGCGCTTGTCTTCTACCTTTTTTGCACTTTTTTCAGCTCTATCAACGAAATATTGCAATTGTATTGAGAAAACGGATACCGTATTAAATGTTGCGTGTCGCGCCCAGCGGCAAGCAAATTTAGGCAGAAAGTTTTTTAAAATCCCAGCAAGAGAGAGGTTCTTTTAAGAAAATGGCGTGACGTTTGCAATTTAAAAGAAGATATAGTTGCAAGAAATATTTTTGTACGTAAAATACATTTTGAAAAGCATTTAGTTATGATTCAAAGACTTAAAAAAGGGTTTGTTCCAACATTGAATCTTGATAATGTTTCCAATATTGCTGATGATTCAAATCACAAAACGTACATAATATGTCGAAAAGGTGAGCCTGCTATCTAGGGGAATTTTCAAAATTTTCAGATGCATGTTTGAAGAAACCATCATGTACTGGAGATTCTGAGAACGTCAAAAATATTTAAGATTATAAATCAGACATCTTGAAATTAAAAGAAAAAAATTATAATTTGGAAAAGACTATTCGAAAAATACGCAAACCAAAAAATTTAAAACAAATAGCTTTAAGACGCAGACTAAAAACATTAAAAATAGGAAGTTTGTCACACAAATCAAATAAAAAGACAGCCTCAGAAAACGTCGTTGATTAAATTAATTTGTTCCCTGTCGGTAACGAAAACGCAAAAGCTTTTGATAACGGTTGCAACAATTTTGACCACAATGCATAATTGGAGTTAAATTTACGTTTTTAACATTCATCACCGGAAATCACTCAAAAACGCCGTTTTCGATTTCGATAAAACTTTAAAAACCAAGTAATGCTAACATCTTAAAGATTTTGACTAAAATAATTATAGTATTCTAAATAAGACCCCGTACTTAGTTTTTCTTGGAGAAATGCAAATAAAGCCGTCTTATAAGCATTACCACACAACCAGTAAAAATGCAATTACAACTACTAGAAATTACGGTTTAGCAAAATATTTTAAAATGTTTCACCCATGTTAATGAACCTTAAAATAATTGCAACCAATTGGAGTTTACAGTATCAAAAACCCGCACTTCATTTGAAACCCCCAAACACGTCCAACGACGTACAAATTCAAAAACAAACCTCTGAATTGCTACATAACAAATCTATGTCAAGATATCGGTATTTCACAAACCCTACTTCAAGTCATAGCCACCTACAAGCATCACCAATTTGAAAAATAAAAATAAACCAACCAAACTGATGATCTGAACGAGAAAGTTTCGTTCGATCCAGTCGTGCATATTTTTTATTTCGGAAGTGATGTAATATCCAGACTGAAACTAAAAAAAAACTTTCTAGCGACCAAATGCATTTTTGCTAGCTAAATAATATCCTCGGCAACACTTGTGATATACCTATATGTTTATACCAAAGTGTCGGAAAACGATTTTCTTCGTATTTTCTTTTCCATGGGATTTGTGACAATGTTTAAAATGAAAAAAATACACAGAAATTCAATGGATTCTTGCTTATTTCCTGACATTATTAGTGTTTGATATAAAAGTTCACCAACCTCCAATCTACAACACAAATTTTTCTAATTTATTTCTTATTTAAACAGGAACCATGGAAGATAGAATTTTTTGTAGACAGAAAAAGACAATAATTACAAAACATAACAAATCCAAAAACCCATAGCAGTACATGTAAAACAATAATATCGTCAGCACACAAAGACAACATCAACACACAAAAAGGAAATTGAAAAAAAAAAAAAAAACAAAAAAAAATTAATACATTACATACATACATACCGACGCTATCCAGTAAGTGCCATTAGCAGTCACCAGTCTAGCAACAGTTACATCTGCATCGCTGAAAGAAGGGAGTAAAAGTAATTTAAGGCTACGTTTCGCTAGTATCTGGGACTACCTTTGTCCTTCACATACAGCTTATCGTATCTAGGAGTCTCGAGTCCACGAACCACTCTGTTTGCAAACCATGGTTCCTGTATCAAGACGATGTATTCTCTACCCTTTGACAGGCGGAGAATGAGGGCGGCCAAAGCCTCTATAGAGTGATGGGGATTAATCTGCACTAACTGCAGCATTCTTGCTATAATCAGGCGGATGAACCTCTACCACGTTATTGTTGACATCTTTCGCGTCCGAAGATGAGCCAAGACGCTCGTCCTCACTATGAAACATGATCGGCGTTAAGGTCTATTGAGCTGGAGGCATCCCCAAGTAACATTTTGACTTCGGTAAGGTGTTACCGAAGCTATTTTGCCTCCCGCAATATTGCCTGTATTGCCTTATACAAACAAATTTGGCGCACTTGAACAGAGGTAATTGCATCGATAAGGCCTTACCGAAACTGCAATTTCCATTTCGGAAAGGCTTATTGTTTCGCAAAAGAAGCATCATGCATTTGTCAGCAGTAGGTTATTACTTGGATACGGAAACACTTGTTTCGGTTAGATGCTTGCTGTAGGCTTTGTCGAAACTATCTCAGCGATACAGAAATTAAAAACATACAAAAAAGAAAAAAACATTTTTTTTTTTATTTTCCATTCTATTATTTTTTTTATCTTATTTTGTTAACCTTATTGAACGAACTTTTGAAATTTTTATACAATATTATAATTACATTTCGTGATATAATATACCTTTTACTTACCAGGTTTCACTGGGAATCGAACAAGGGTCCTGTTGCGTAGTAGTCCAACACTCTATCCGCTAGGCTAATCGGTTTAATTCCATGTAGTGCATCAAAACATCGAGCTGGATTGAACTGGAAGATTGATTGGATCGATCATTTCATACCAAATTGATTGTACTATTTGGTAACTTAGCATATAAGATAGTTTTCACCTCTTCATTCATTCGCAAGCAACTCACTTTATGCGCCAATAAATAGTGCTTCTATACTGCTTCCAATCGCAAGCAGTTGACTTGACTGCATAACAGTTCATTGCTTCTATAATGCCTGCAGTCGGAAGCTCTAAGAAAGCTCCTCGAAAGCGCTTCCAACCCAAACTTTCCACACATCTCTTCACACATATTTACCTCTAAAGGCTAAGGTCTTACAGAAGTTATTTTCCGAAATTACAAATCTGAACCTTACCGAAGTCAAATTGTTACTTGGGTCGTCATCCCGTGATGGAAATGAAACCAATGCTCCAGGGTCTGGAATCGCAGATTCAGAACCTGTGGGGTGAAGAGGCAATTTGGCTGAATCTAGTTCGTCTTTTTTATAGACTCCGAATCCGAATCTGATTACACCTTCAGTCAGCGTCAAGGGAGCAAGTGACTCTTTATTAATCACAATAAGAGGGCGCCTCCAAGCCCCCCTTTGCTCTTCCAGCTTCACAACCTTCCAGTTGTGAGTCGGGAGTGACGGATTGCTCAGTCTAAGGGAGGATCTCTTCACTAGTGGAGTGTTCAGCTGGGATCCAGGTACGGGTCCTAGGTCTGCTTGAGATATCCTCTTTCGCAACGACGTCGAGTTTCGCACCCGGCCAAACTTCTCCTAGTCTGCTAATAACAAATCTGTAGAAATCGCAGGATCTCTTACCGTCGTAGGCGATAAGCTTTACATGGCCCTGATGCCATCCACCATCGCAAGTAATAGGGGGTGGTCCAGGGTTGTACCTCATGACACTCAAGAAGCTGCCCGAAAGCTTCGTCTTGATCACCTGCCACCATTCAGGAGAGATTGTGCGTCAATACGATCGATCACAGCGATCACTCTTGTCCTTAAGAACGTCGCTGGAAGACATTTGAGATGCGACGTTGAGTGACCTATTTGAAGCAATGGTGTTATGCATCTTGGGTCTTTTGGGAGCCGGACTGGTCGTAATTGAATCGTTCAGCAGAAATTTTTCCGCCTACTCAACTTTGCTGTTTTGTTCAGCAGTTATATCGGCCTTCAAAGTTTCTCCGAAGACCTTTAGAACGTTGATGGCGTACCGGCGTTTGTTGTGCGCTCTCATTTTTTGTTTGTTTATTTGTTTGTTTTTTTGTTAATTTTAATTTGGTACCGACGAGTAGCGGATAAAAGAGGTAAGTCTGTGCAGAAATCCGCATTACACAGGCTAGCTTATCCGGAGGTCGCAAGGTATCCGGATAGAATCGAATTACGTAGTAGTCCCTAGCTTTCAACCGGTGTTGTTGATGACTGACTTACAGTTGCTGTATATGTATAATAGGCTGTCCCGTCGTTCTATGAAGAAAAAAATTTCTCGAATTTTTTATCGAAAGGGGTATCAAAAGTTGCGAATTAACGAGTAGATTCGGAATATGTACCTACTTTTTGATTTTGACATAACTTTTGGGGCTCTTCCGACGCTTAAAATTTCAGCTGGCCGTAGAGGCCCAAAAGTACTATCTGATTAATAATTGGTTTTTTGTCCCGTAATATGCTAGTCGGTATACAACTTTTGCGGGGTCTTCTAAGATATTCCAAAAAAAAATTTGACCGGACAGTCTAATAAATAATCATTTACATCAGCTTTGTCTTCCAGTACTGCTATAATCTGTCCAACAAAAATTGTCAGTACAGGAAAGATAGGATGTTTGTCTCTCAGTCTGGTTGCAACGACTTACATAAATCTGTCCCTCTTTAAAGCTCTCACAGGGTTGCCGTAGTTTGTATCAAAATTTACCATAAGTGAGAGAGAAAAACTGTTAGGGTAACAATCTTCCAATTTAAAATAAACATATCGCTGAACGAAATAAATTCCGTTTATCTTTGCCCTTTTCCCGTGAGGGTTTTTCTAGGGTTTTCCCAGTGGGCCTAATTGCTTTAGTTTGTTTTGGTAAAACCCAACGATCGAGAATAAGTAGTACAGGTTTACCTGTTTGGTCTTATGAACTTACGGCCTAAGTGCTTCTCTCACCGAGAGCCATTTTAACATACATTAACATACTTGTTTGGTCATTTTGATATTTCAGTGTGAAAAACTTTTTGATGAAAAAATAGACAAATATGCAAAAATATAACAAAAATGATAAAATATGCCAAAAAATTGTTTTGTATATTAAAATATTTAATACGATATCCCAAAAAAAAACATGCATGAATCCAGTTGCCCTAGTAATCACAATTAATTTATCGCAATATCACTACAACGCACTTATGATCACTTCATGCGTGAATGAAATGAATGCATTAAAACACTTCACGAATAAACCTTTTTCTAAAAGACAACATTGAAAAAAATATTTTAACAGAATATATTTGATCCTTCAGAAATAGAAACAAATTAAAACCGAATGGCAATACCCCACATAATAATTCGTTCTCAAAAGCACGAAAACCAAAAGTTCTTTGACAAAATCCATAGAAAAACCCTTGATGACATCCTTTCATTGTACGCATGGTAACACTCTTCTGATGTGCTTCAGTGCAGTCACACTCACACTTCACACACACTGCTATGATAATAGCAAGCGAACACAAGCGATCATGCTCATTCTGCCCGTAGTTGTGTGGCAGACTGGTTGTGGTGGGCTGTATGCGAAATTTTAGGAAAATGACAACAACAATTCCTTGGTATGACAGTGGTTTGGTTTTTATTTCAGTGGCAATTCTTGTGTTTGAGTGCCGTGAGAGTATCTACAGGCACCACTGGTAGAAAAAAAGCTCCTCCATAAGGCCTGTACTGACAATTTTTGTTGGACAGAGTATAGTATATTTTCTTTGCGAACCACGATACGAGCATTCATGTACTGAGGTAGACGCGACATGGATTTTTGCCGCCCCGTCTTTTAATTCCAATAGTAAAGTTGGTTTCTTCTTTTCTTTTAAGAACGAAAATCTCAAATTATACTGCTCCAAGAGCATTATCGCGTTGAACAAAAGCGCGAAAAAAGAGAAATCCCAGAATTTAAGAATGGAGTGTGCTGAACTTCTCTTCTCAATATCCGCACATACCTATGACAGAAAATTAGCCGAGGATAATTTTTTAAAAACAAATGAAACACTGCCTTTTTAATTTATTTCTTATATTTTGTTGAATATGAAATATCAATCTCGATCTAAAACATTATGTTTTATTAATAAAAGAAGTAGCCTAACGTAATAAATTTATTTTTAGGATTTCTAACAAAAATCCCCACACATCGGTTGGGATGCAGTGGCGACGAAACTGAAATACAAAGGCATCCATTTTTTTCAAAATTAGAGTGGACCGAACTAGAAAATCGCACTGTTAAGACACCTTTTAGACCAAAAATGGTGAGTATCTTTTGCTTTTCGGAAACTTTTAATATCATCATCATTATTTTTATAATACGGGAGCATACAAAATTTCAATACAAATTTATTTATAACATCAGTAAAAGGAGGGGAATGAAACTTATATTCGAAAGTCACTGTGTAATAGATGTGCAAATATTAGTTGTGTTTCTTTCGTCCCCGTCACGGCTATAGGATAAGCAAAATAAAAAAAAATCCCTTGTTGAATACAACAAAGACATAACCTGGATAATTATCGGGGTTAACAGCTTCGCGGCGATAGAGAAAAGTGTAGCCAACACAAATTTATGTATGTTATCGATAACTTGTATGGAAATGTCATAAATGACATTTGACATGTTGATAAAAACTAAAATTAAAAAATTCAAATTTGAAAAAATGTCTCAGCAAGCGGACGAAAAAACGCAAAACGCTAAGAATAACCCTTTATTTATTATCCACAAAAATTAAGCATTGTCCATATCCAGTGCCTTGATTTTGTGCGGTTTTTGCCGACCTTGCGCTAGGGAACGTTCCGAATCGGATTTGAATGTGTGAGTGAGCCACTGGCTTTGACTGCGTTCAGGTAGTTCACATTACCAGCAATGTGCATCAAAGGAATCTACTCGACGCGGATTGGCTATTAAATGTTGACGAAATAAATTGTAGTTGAAATGTTTACAACCAATGCCTACATTTTTTTTATATATTTATAGATGAACATTAAGGCTTTAACAGTTCCATTTTAAAGTTTTCTTTTTGAAAAAGAATTGCATCTACTGTTTCATAGTGGTGCATAGCTCATCCGCTGAACGATCTGAATTACATCAAATGACATTTGGGTTGTTTTTTGTTTATTTATAAAATAAAATTTGTATGAAAATGATCAATTTACCGTCTATACTGTATAACGACAGCGTAAAACAAAAACTACAATTTAGCTATTGTTGTGATCACCATAAGCTTTCTTTCACAATTGTCAATTGTCATTAACCGACATCCTTCTCGCTACCTAAATAGGTTACGTTAGGGAAAACCGGCTTTCCGCAACCGCCATTGCGGGAAAAACTGCACAAAATCAAGGCACAGATTCATCGGAAGTGGAACTTGAAATAGAACTTAAGCATTCCTGCGATCCTAAGGACACGAGTTGTTCTAGTTTTTTAATTTCTTTGTCATCAACATCCTCATTTGAATGTCTGCAAAACAAATGTTATAATATTCGGCCCTAGCGAGGTATCCGTCGGAACGGAAAATTCTCCGATTACAAAAGAATATAGTACTTTTGAAATTTGGACATATCTCGAAAACGGTCAATCAATTGTAACAAAAATTCATTCCTAAGGCACTATTTTCTCTAAACTACATTCAAGGGATTTTTGAAAAAATCATATTTGCGAATTTTGTTTTCTATAATTTAATTTAATAAAATTAAAATGCATACTTAAAGTAAAACTGATATTTTCAAGATTATTGGGAAAAGCCATTTTCGGTTCGGATAAAACTTTAAACACGAAATACATAATGCTAACATCCTAAACAAAACCTTATACTCAGTTGAAGCAAGAGTTGAGCAAGAGGAATTTTCGAATACAAGATTGCAATATTTGTTACTATTTTGTGCGGATAATTTTCCAAAAACAGCTCAAACGATTTTGACCAAAATAGGATAACAAAAGTACCTACTGTTAATAAGATCCCGTACGTCCATTGCGTATTCAGCTTATAACTGCGAATGAATTCAAAAACAAATCCCTGAATCATAGACAATAATTCTACAGATGTCTCACGTCCATAGAGAAGAATGTTGATTCTTTTTGCGATCGACAAACAAAAATGGTCCAACAAATGGAAGGTGAAAACAGAATACAAAACCAGTTAGGTGTGGTGTGTGCTGTTTTCACCGTCCAACAAATGGAAGGCGAAAACAGAACACACCACACCTCATTTGAGAGGGATATATTGGTTTTGTTTTTTATTTTCAGTGATATGCCATCTCATCTCATTTGCATCCTGATCGTACGCCAAAAGGGTTGCTATCATTGAATAACTACACATAGAATCGGCATCACCGACGACGACCGCTACTCGGTCCATACGTCGCTGCGATCGCTTGTGCGGGTTTGTGAAATGGATCCTGGCATAAAAACGAAAACACGAAAATGTATAATATCCCAAAAAATTATCCCTCTAAAGAATGCTGTCTGGGTAATTTGTTGTTGTAAACCAGTTTGAAGCAGGTACGATATTTCATGCTTATCTTTCTGTCGGTACGCTTTGATTGTCCTTATTTCCTTGTTACTTTTGGAATTTTTGTTAGAGGTTTATTGCAGTGTTTTTTTTGTTTTTGCTACTGGCCTGGCAGATGATTGCAGATTTGAATAATTCTAGCTAGATATGATTTTGTTTTTCGTAGTATGTAATGTAGGTGCATAGGTAGGGTAGGTATTAATGTGTATATTGTACATGTACATAGCTATGTAGGTGCGCATGCATCATTTTGCGACTTCTTTTTACTCTGCCGTTAATTAAAATAATCACACAAGTTCATGTAAAATTAAAATATATATAGGAAAATAATATGTGGTGCATAGGTACCTAATTTCAAATTCTTATTTTGAAGTTAAACATGGCCAAATAAATGCAAATTGAGCTGAGAACCACTTCTGTTCCATTTCTTTCGTGCATTTTGCTTTGGGGTTAATTATTTTCGCACGTAAAAGAACCCGCATGGTGTGCTTGAATAATTTTTGATTGTGCTGTTCAAAGGAACAGGGAAGCTCAAATTGGTTGCTATTCGTATACACAAATTTAAAAGAATATTAAGTACATTTTGTTCGAAGCATTGCGTTTCAAAACGTTCCTCAAAACACTTGATTATTTTTTTCAATAATACCATGTTCCCACCAACGTGATTTAGCTGAAGTGATTTATATATAACGACAGGCGTTCCCACCGAACTTTTAAGCGTTTAAGTGTGACATTTGAAATTAGTTGGCAAACTTTCAATATCGTACATATAAAGGTGCAAAAGAAAAATGACTTGCAACAATTTAAAATGAGTTCAAATGCTTTGGATATAATTTATTTCTACCAGAATAAATCCAAAAATGATTAAAACAATTAATATCTAAATTTTTAATTTTAATTTTTTGACAGTTTGTTTTTGTGTGGACATCTAAAGTCGATAACAGGTTGGTTTGATTTTATTTGTGTCTGTTTGATTCTATTTTGTGTGGATTTGTGCGTAATTAAAAATTAAACAGGTATAAATCACGTAATTAGTGATCACGAAAATGTATGGTAAATCACATTATTAATGAGATGATTTAGCTAAATCAAGTCGATTTAGCTAAATCACGTTGGTGGGAACATGGTTTAACTCTACAAAATGTGTAGTCGGAATGACTAAACCACCATTAATTGTTGCCTCATATCCTCATATTGACGATCGACTCATTTTGATCAGGTGCAGAAAACTTTAATATGGCATGAGAAATATATCCCGAATAATAATGTGTAGCCATGTTTTGCATAATTGGAACTGTCTCTGATTCTGAACGTACTTTTAACATCTGCAATATTTAAAAGAACTGATGAATCTGATGTTTCACATGAAGTTATATTAGGAGCAACTATATATTAAATTAAATTAAATTTTTGTGTAGGCGAAATGCAGAAGGATTTCTTTCATATGAAGCTCTGTTTCTAACGACTGATATACCTACCTATACTCTGTCCAACAAAAATTGTCAGTACAGGAAAGATAGGATGTTTGTCTCTCTGTCTGGTTGCAATGCCTTACATAAATCTGTCCCTCTTTAAAGCTCTCACAGGGTTGCCATAGTTTGTATGAAAATTCACCATAACTCAGAGAGAAAAAGTGTTAGGGTTACCACCTTTTTTACAAAAAAAAAAATATTGTTCAACAAAATAAATTCAGTTTATATTTTTCCTTTTCCCGTGAGGGTTTTTCTAGGGTATTCCCAGTAGGCCTAATCACTTTAGTTTGATTTGGTAAAACCCAACGATCGACAATACGTAGTATAGGTTTACCTGCTTGATCATTTTGATATTTCAGTGTGAAAAACTATTTGATGACAAATATGCAAAAATATAACAAAAATGCTAAAATATGCCAAAAATGTGTGCTATACCCATGTGCTCATTTATACCCAACTATGCAGAAATTTGCCCTCACGACTAGGTCAGCCCTATGTAGGAACTTAGAGTTGTATATTAAAATATTTAATACGATATCGCAAAAAAACCAATATCACTACAACGCACTTATGATCACTTGTTGCGTGAATGAAATGAATGCATTAAAACACTTCACGAATAAACCTTTTTCTAAAAGACAACATTGAAAAAAATATTTTAACTGAATATTATTTGATCCTTCAGAAATACAAACAAATAAAAACCGAATGGTAACACCTCACATAAAAATTCGTTCTCAAAAGCACGAAAACCAAAAGTTCTTTGACAAAATCCATAGAAAAACCCTTGATGATATCCTTTCATTGTACACATGGTATAGTCCGTCCCAAAAAAGAAGAAAGATCCCAACATGCGCAGTAGCAATTTATTTAAGGGAAATTTTCTCTTTTAAGGTATTTTTGATCGCATGAAATTGTTAATGCTTTTCTCTACTTTATCTTTTTTGCAGCGATATTGGAAAACGTTATTGTGCGTGCCCATGCACAAAGTACAACGGAAATTCCATTTCAACCCTTTTTAATAGTTTCTCAAAACTCTGGCTTTCATTACTAAACACATATTTAAGAAGTGCAACACCCAGCAAATTTCCCTTTTCTTTGCAAATGAACACAAGCGATCATTCATTCATGGCAGAGTGGTTGCGGTGAGCTCCTTGCCAAATTTTAGGAAAATGACAACAACAATTCCTTGGTATGACAGTGGTTTGGTTTTTATTTCAGTGTTTGAGTGCCGTGAGAGCATCTACAGGCACCATTGGTAGAAAAAAGCTCCTCCATAAGGCCTGTACTGACAATTTTTATTGGACAGAGTATAGTATTCTCCAGACAATCAGGGGATTGTTCTTGTAGATCATGTAAATCAGTGATCTATATGGATCATTGTCGTAAAATAGAAAACGCCTACTGTATGCGAAAAGAATCTATCCGATCTTCATTTCATATTCCCTCTTTCCATATTGTTATCCTCATAAAAAACCGCATCGGTTTTGTTATGCCTACCTACTTGCAATATGCGAAAAGTACCCGATTTAGTTTTCCTTTGCATAACTTCCACTCCACAGCCACAATCATGAGTACGCACACAGTTGAGAATAAAGATAACAAAAGTAATTGTTCTTTCTCTTTCATTTGCATGTTGTCAATGAGAGAAATAAGAAAAAAATAAGGGGGTAGTTTGTCATGAAATAAACATGGGATTATTTTGGGAAATTAATTTTCCTTATGAAACGAACCTAGAAATGATGGTATATGCATACACTAAGTTAGTTCAAATTTCCGCCGCGTTGAAGGTCCGTATGTCGCTTCAAAATGAGCGGTGTCCACTTCTATTTGTAGTTATTCAATGGTTGCTATTGGGTCGAGATGCACAAAACGAATATGATTGAATATTGGGTCGTATGAATAAAAACTATCATTTTATTTGAGCAAAAGGTTTTAGCAAAATAAAAGCCCTTAGCAAATGCTTTGAATCGGTATGAATAAAAACCTAGTTAGCTAAAGTAAGTTCGAAAATTCGAAAAAAAAACTTTTACTTCGCTGTACGTGTATGTACCTGCCTTGCAATTTCTGTCAAACTTGACAAGTGACAACTGTTCGGTGGTGTGTTTATTTTGAATTCATTTTCAAGTTTTTGTGGGGAAATTATCAAAAGTCAAAAAAATTCAAAAGAAAATCTGAAAAGAAATAAATTAAAAAAAAAAAATATGCTGAGCGACTCTTCTGAATTTCAACAGACAATGAAGAACTTCCATTTACCGCGTCTACTCCCAAGAGGGACCAAAATAAGTTAAGGCACCAAGTGACAAAGAACAAAAACTGAAACAGAACAGAAAGTTTTATCGTTCTGTAGTTAATTCTGGTTCTGTTTACGTTGCTCGATCAGCTACACAGAACTGAAACAGAAACGTCAAATTGTGTGATTATATTTTAGCTTTGACTTCAACGAAAAACATGGAAGAGATGGACGAAATCTATTATTCTCTCCTCCTCGTCTGAGCCCTGATTGTACGTCACAGGGGTGTGTGCGTGTGGAGGGGGATAACTATGAGGAAAAAGTGCACAGAAAGGGTTTGTTTTTGGATGTGTCTTGCTTTAAAAATATTTCTTGACCTAAGCGAACAATATGAAGGATAATTCCAATTTGGAACTTTTAATGTTCTTGCTTGGGTATAGGCTCCCATTCCTTGTAGAATTTGGTGCTCGGATAGGTTTGATGCAAATGTATTATAATTAACAAAGCTAATCATAAGCAATTAGTATCTATCTACAACATCGTTTGTAGAAATAATTTAATTACCAACACTAAATATACCTTACACCCCGACTCCACAGGAGATAATTTCTCTCAAACTAAATGTCTGGCATCCATCTCATGCAATTTGTTTTATCAGCGCTGGGCAATTCATGCCATGAAATTTCATTTCATATTGCAACGGCACGAGAGACTGAAGGTGAAGTTTTGGTATTTTCGACAAATAAACTATTCAACTGTTTGTTTTGTTTACCATTTTAAAACAAATACTAACGCCACAGACCAAAATCGGCACTCAAATGAGACAAAAAATGATATTTCCAGAAAAAAAAACAAGTATCTGTCAAATTCATGTCAGGCATCCATGCCAAGAAATAATTACAGAGAGAGATCGCAGACATCCAATCATGAGATGAAATGGAGTGACTCCACAAGGCATTTCATCTCATGATAAGCATTATGCGAGAAATTATCTCCTGTGGAGTCGGGGTGTTATATGTAGATATGTACAATTGTACATGCAAATTATTATACTGCTCTAAGGCAGCAGTTATAGCTATCATTGAAAATTAAGATTTTCGATTTTAAGACGATTAATGAAACAATATTGGCTTAATTGGTATCAAAATAAAGGTAATCAATTATGGAATTTGTTTACAAAGCAATTACTTAATTCTGATTACAACTTTTTTTTTTTTAAATCGAGTTTTATTATTTCACTGATCATTGAAATTTCCAATGATCAGTGAAATAATAAAAGTGGATTTAAAGAAAAAGTTTGTAGGATTGAATTAAACACGATGTTGTTCGTTCAACGGTTGATTAAGAAGTGTTCTTTCTTTATTATTTCGGCTGACAAAGTTACATATATACATAGTTGCAGTTGCATCACGAGAGCATTTAAAACAGTTTCATGCAATATATCGTTATATCGAAGATAACGAATACATTCGGCCTTACCAATAATCAAATTTAGTCTGGCAGTTAACGCAAAGACTCCAGACTTTCCAAAATCGCTTTACCAATAAACAAATTTAGTCGTCAGGTTATCCCTAACTGTAGGGTTAAATATTAATGGTCAGAAAGCCATGTTTATGTCGTACACTAACCCAAATTATTACTCTGTCACAACTCGTTCTGCAAAGTAATGTTGCCATGCATACTCAAATTTTAGTAGTAAATCACAATATGGTACTATATCTTAGGAGCATGAAGTGTCAATCGCGAACTTCAAGTAACTACAATTTTGATATAATTAAATAAAACTGTGTAATGGCGTTTTCGATTGAAGAAAAGAATTGCCCTTTCTATAAAAAGAGCAAATCTAGAAGTGCTCTTTCTATGTTTTTCATGTTTCATTGAAAATTCTCAACACGAAAGAAGTGTCCGGAATATTTTTAAAGAAGTGCCCTGAATTCACCAACACACACAAGCAAAATGTCAGATTGAAATGATTGTTGTGCTATTAAAAACAAATTTTGTGCTTCGTGATCGGAAAATATCCAATTATGAGTGCAAATGTAAATTTCAAATGAAATATATTGATTTGGCCAGTGGAAACATTCATATTTAATGTACAACGCAAAAAAAGTAGCAAAAGAAAACCAAAGGAAAAGAGAGAATGCAAAAACTGTACCCAAATGTAACATTTTAAACGCACATATAAAGGAATATGTCCGGTTAATAACTTTTACAAAACTGTTTTTAATACGGAGGTATATAAACTCGATTATCTAAACTAAGCGTTATTTGTCACGAAACATTTTTTCACAATCTTCGTGCGAATTACTCCGCTTAACTAAAAAGCCTGGTTAACTGAAGAAAAAATAAACTGTACAACATAAATTATTAATTCATTTAATCAAAAATATAGCAACTGAAGTGTCAATTCGTTTGTTTGTTTTGCTCTATTTACACATTTTCGATGTCTCGTTTTGTTTTGAGTTTTATTTTATAAAATCTTGACATACCTATCAGAAATAAATGTGTTTTTTTTTATATTTAAGCTGAATACATAAGTGAAATCGGGTTTAGTTTTCGTCTGAGCTCCTGTTAAATGATGTTGTTTTTCAAAATATCAGAAATTCGCTTAAAATAAAATTCCGCTTAGGTGAAAAAATAATTGTTGCAAATTTATGTTTCAGTTAATATTTACTATTCTCTATTAGAAAAGCCGAAAATGAAAATAAATGAAATGAAACGACCAAATAAATTAAAATACCGTATTAAACAATAGGAGCATAATATCCTATATCCACACGTAGACACTTAAAACAAATTGGCAACACCAGTCCCATAAACAGAACCTGTATCTGACGCAACGAACTGATTTGATCGTTTTGATAGGATCCTTTCCCTAGGTAGCATATTGCAACTAAAACTATTGTTTCCACCGAGAGTGCTCCTCCTCCGCGATTCGTCCATGGACCAAGTTCTTCCCTTACGATTTCCACAATAAAGCGCACTATCGGTTTATCAAATCTATTAATAGTTTTAATAAACTTTTTACCAGATAGTACACACCACCAACGAACCTAAAGTGACAAAAGAACTCTCGTTCGTCATATATTTTATCCTTTGAGAGGTTGCCGATTCTTCAACAGATATAAGGTCCATAAAAATATCTTCGTCTTGACTTGAATTTATTCTCAATCTTTGTTAAATTTTTTGAAAAACAAAACTTACTGCATGAAAACAAAAACAAATGATTTGCCATCTGATAACTGACAACGATTGACAGCAAATTTGTAATAGATTCAACAGAAAGTCTTCGTGCTAGTAAAACTGGAGGTTAAATTGTTTATTGGTACCATTTCAAAAATGCTGTACATTTTAATTTAAACTGGCAGTCAACTAATAGTCGACATTAGTGTTTGATTATTAGTAAGGCCGATTAAGAACAGCTTGATACAATAATAATTATATAAGAGAGTATAAGAGTATACGACTAAATATAAACACAAATATAATTGAGTGGAATTTTCGACCACAATTCGGCCATTCCTGACTTTAAATCGACTCGATTTATACAAACATTGATTATCAGCTAGGTTACAGAATTCGAGTGAAATGAAATCGGAATCGAAATTGCAAATCGAGTGAATTCATTTTCAGGGTTCTACATTTCGACCGATTTGGTCACTTCGAATTTTTTTTCGAAATCACAGCTGAAATCTGTCATTTGAAACGTTGCACAAATATAATTTTGATAAAAAGTTCGTTTTGTTTAAATTTCGTTTCTTTTTCGCGGTTTTAATAATGAGTGCTGTGTTAATTGTTGTGGTGTTGCAAACCGAAAAACAGAAGTATAATGAAGAAAAAATTAAAACTCGTATGCTGAGAGACCACTCAAATCCGCTGGAAATTGCCGATGCAGCGTACGTATTTGTTGTTCCATAGATTCATATCATATTACCGACTAAATAAATGCGCTTTTATAATGGTGCTGCAAACTGTTAGCCGGCATCTTAAGCAATCTTCGATTCCCTGTATTTTGCAGTTAGCCGCAGCTCTGCGTTTTCTTGCCGAAGGAAACTTTCAAAGATCCGTTGGTAAAGATGCAGATGTTTCTTTGGGCCGAAGCACAGTGTCAAAGATTTTGACACCAGTTCTCAGCATTTTGGAGAACAAAATTTGCCCTATGTGGATAAAACTTTCAATGACCGATGAAGAACGAAGCAAATCGAAACGACATTTTTTGGACAAGTTTCATATTCCCGGCGTCATAGGATGTGTCGACGGTACACACGTTAGAATGTCGCAGCCACATCAAGATCCCACGTTATTCTATAACAGGAAAGGTTACTTCTCTGTGAATGCAATGATTGTAAGTAAGCGTAAAATATATTTCCAAAGAAAGTAAAGTACATATTGTTATTTAAGCAGCATGGTAATAAAAGCTGTCGATGCTCGTCGTCCAGGATCAAGCCATGATGCCCTTATCTGGAGCATGAGTAAGGCAAGGGATTGTATTAAAATGAGATATGAAAGTGGTGAGCGTTCATCCTGGCGTTTGGGAGATGCTGGCTATGCATTAGAACCTTTCCTTCTGACGCCCTACAGGAATTCCGAAGCAGGAACGTTACAGCACGCATTCAACCGGAAACATTCCTCTGTTTGGAATGTAATTGAGAGGACGAAAACCGTTTTAAGTGCTTGGCCCGTTCTCTTAAATATCAGCCAAAAAAAAGTGGTACAAATTATTAATGTTTGCTGCGCTTTGCACAACATTTGTAGACATTTTAAGCTACAAAATGAAGAAGAAGAACATTTTGAGGATGGGAACGAGGCAAATGAAATTGAAGAAGATGACGAATTCACAGAAGAAGCTGCAAATTTCAATGCAGCGAATCAAATAAGAGACCATATTGCGAATGCTATACTCTTTATTTGAAAATGTTATTTAAATTATCCAATGTAATATTAATAAAAAAAGGAACTCGAAAATTATCACAGTGTTAACAAAAGCAAGTCGTCAGGCATTTACATTTCTATAAATATCGAGCTTCATTTCCTTTAATTTACTTTTTTTTTATTAGAATTTCTTCTCGATGAAATTTCTCCATTTCCATGTTGTGCCTATGTGCTTCCTTATTTTTTGCTTCCAAAATACTTTGTATGTTGTCCACAGATTTCTGAAGCTTTCTTATAGTATGCTCGATGTCTTTTGCAGCACGAGCGTGTTTATTTGCAGCCGCCATAATACCCTCCATTGTTTCTCCGAATTTTTCGATTTCTTGGTTCTGTTTCAGCATGAAATCGTTTAAGTTATCGCTCACTGATGGTTGAGTTTTTCTTTTTCTACTTGCTGCATTTGTTTGTTCGCTGACTTCTTGTTGTACTTCCTCGAGGAATTTTCATGTTCATCGGTTTCAACTTCGTATCCTCCGAAATCCTGCGTGTCTTCAACTCCCTGAACGACGGTGTAAATTCCACTAATTTTGGCTATGGTATCCTCCGTCGGTGATATCACGAACTTGTTGAACGGTCCTCCTCCCGTTGATATATCTTCGGCCTTGTTGTGAGCTAGTTTCTTCTTAATGGAAGCCTTCCAATCCGTCCAAACCTTCAAAAAAAACAAATTTTAATTTTTAGGAAAACGTATTGTTACTATTTACCTTCTTCCACCCAGTCACGTCCTTCTGGGGTGGACCATGGCTATTAAGATCTTTTTTTAGCTCGTTCCACAGAGCATCCGCGACAACACGATCTCCTTTGATAAATCCTCTTGAAAGGTCCTTATGATTTGACATAAATTGAATTAATACGGCATCCTGTGCATTATTCTTGTGCTTGCCCCTTTCAAAATATTTTTTTATAGAATAAATGGTAGATAATATAGAAGTAAATAAATATATTAATAAATAATTATTATTGTTAACTTACATTTTTAATGGTCTGTCGTCTGCTTTGCACTATTTCACAATGAAAGAGTTGATCGTTTTGAAATCACTTAGATTTCGACAAAATCGAATTCTAGAACACAACAATTCCACTTGTTTTTCAATTTCGAAAAATTTTAAATCGAAATCGATAAAGTGAAATGTAGAACACAACAATTTATTTTCGATCGATTTTGATTTCATTTCGAGTGAAAGTGAAATATGATATTTTTAACACAAACTTGTAAATTTTCTAAATCTCTTATTCGATATCTACCTATCGTTAGGCAATACCTCATATACTTCATACGGGCCTTTGTATTTGTGCAATAGTTTTTTGTTAACTCCTGCAGTAGTGACAACATTTTTAACTACCACATAATCACCTATTCCATAGCGATGAGGTTTTTTTGTCTTTTTTATCGTACTGGATTTTATTTTTTTCTTGATTATGTATGATTCTAAAACTGGCCTTTTCCCTTTCCTCGACTATATCCATTGGTTCGTTTTGAATGATTTCAGATTTTCAGTACTCGCGGACCGTATCGTTACTTTCGCCCCTTTGGAGAACACCAAACAACAAAACACTTGGACATATACACTATCCTATTTATAGTGTTGTTTATGGAGAATTCAATTTTATTTAAGTGCTTCGACCAATCACCCGGTTAGAATTCAGATTCTTTTGACAACATAGCAGTCAACAGCCTGTTCATCCTCTGCACCTGTCCATTTGATTGGGGAGAATGATCGGCGCCTTTTATGTGTGTCACCTCAACGTCTTTACAAAATGTCAAAAATTCATCTGAGGTAAAACAGGATTCCCGATCAGAAATTAGTCGTTTTGGTCGGCTGTAATTTGAAAAATAATTTTGCAAACTCTGAATGACCTCTTTAGAACTTGTTGTCTTCAATGGATAAAGTTTAGTAAATTTAGTGAATGCATCCACTACCAGGAAAATGTATTTTTTTATATTTTTCACACCAGCTGGGAGGGGTCTATAATGGTCAACATGAAGTGTGTCAAAAGGCTTATTACCCTTTGGAATACTGTGTAGTTCCCCTTTCTTCTTCCCAGATGGAACAGCGAAATAAATGCATTTTAAACATGACTTGATGTAGTCTTTGATTTTCTGTTTCATTGATGGAAACCTGTAAGTATTTTTAAGGTGTTCAAGTCTTAGCAATATTTTGAATGGTGATATCCTGATTTTAGGCTGAAGCCAGTGCGTTCTCAAATGAGTCGGGTTGTAGAAGAAGTATGTTATGGCACCTACTAAGGGCGTCAACATGATTCATTCTGCCGGAATCTCTATGCTCTACTGAATAATTGTATTTCTGGAGCTCTAAAGCCCACCTTGAAATCCGAGGATTGATAATTTTTTTCTTTAGTGTAAGAGTGTAAGAGTTAAAGATTTGCAATCAGTAATAATTTTAAAGCTTACCCAATAAATAGGTGCAAAATCTTCTTAAAGCGTATATAATCGCAAGGGTTTCGAGTTCAAAGGAATGATACCTTGACTCTCCCGGTGTTGATCGCTTGGAAAAAAAGAAGATGGGATGGAATTTCCCGTCTGACTGCTTCTGCCTGTGGAGAATAAATGCTCAACACTGGCGATTAAAGTAATTTTTGCTTCAAAAGGTGGAAAACGCTTATCTCTTTTTCTCCAAAGTGAAATAGAACGACTTGTTTCATTAAGTCATATAGATGTTTTGATAGTACTAAGAAATTTTTAATGAATTTTCTAAAATATGAGCATAGTCCAAGAAATGATTGAAGCTCCTTGATATTTTTTGGAGTGGGGACATTTTTCACAGCAGTTAAACCATTGGAGTTAGGTTTTATACCGTTCGCACTGACTTCATAACCAAGATACGTTATTTGTTTCTGCATAAAAATACATTTGTCATACCTGAGCTCTAATTTGAAATCTGAGATTATCTTGGCAACTTTTTTGCAAAACATAAAAATGTTCGTCTTTGGACTCAGTAGCTATGAGTAGGTCATCAATGTAAATGAGTAATTTGCCCTCAGTTATTAGATCTTTAAATTTTGTATTGATATAACGCTGAAATGTTGCCGAGGCGTTTTAAGGCCAAATGGCATATAAAGGAATTTAAAATTGGCCTGTTGGCGTAACAAACGATGCAGATTCTTCAGCCATCTTTACATGATAAAATCCGTTTTTAAGATCTAATAACGAAAAGTATTTCTTATTCCGTAACCTGTCCAAATGATCCTCGATTAGGGGAAGTGGGTAATTGTCTTTTTGTGTAACACTATTTAACTGCCTTTAATCTACACATAGCCTGAGGGTTCCATTTTTCTTTTTTGTCAAAACTATCGGTGAAGCAAAGGGCGAATTACTTTCGCGTATTATTTTTCGGTTTAATAAATCATTCTAATTTTTTTCTTAATTGAACAGTATGTGCGTATGGTAGGCGACGCGGTGCGCAATTAAAACTCACGTTAGAATTACAAAGATTACAAAGATTAATTTTCATTTCATAGAGGCTATTCGGATTAGAAATTCTTTTGTCAGAACTGGTTTGTTTCATTATCATAAACGCGTTGTTGTTCTTTGTATGTAAGATTGTTATTAATCGTCAAATTAAAATCATTTTTGTCATAACAAGTGTCTATATTCAAAATATCTTTCGCGAAATTATCGTCATGCAAATCCATAAAATTATTGTCATATTTGTCGTTGAAACTATCATCACAATTCTCTAAGTTATTTAAATTTTCATAATTACTAAGGTCGTTAATCTTATAATTTGTAGAATAGGTATTATTTGTTAAATTGTTTTCGTAATCTTTAGCATAATTTATCAATTTAATTTTAGAATTTTGAACACTTAGGTAGGTAGGTAGGTAAGTTAGTGCCCTTATAGCGGTTGCCACGGCTACACGTAGACTATCAGTTGGGTCCATTGTGTCCAATTACGGGTACCATCCATTGAAAACCTGTTAAAGAAATTAATGACGCCGCTTATTAAATTGAGCCCCATAGATTTAGTAAGAATCACTTGGGGTCTTAAAGCTCTGTTAAGTGCAGGTTCTTTAATTTGTCCTGAGAGTAGCTGATGATGAAGAGTCTGCTTATCTACAAGAACCATCCAGATTTGAGTATGAATCTCAGTAGTTCTTTAAGATACACATTCTCCAGATCCTCTAGCTCAGTGGTTCTTAACCGGTGGTCCGCGGACCACTGGTGGTCCCTGGAAGCACCCGAAGTGGTCCGCGAAGGCATCCGAAAAATATTCAATAAACTGGCTTTGCCCTTTTACTTAAGCGTTTCTATGGTGATTGATCAAATTCAAGAAAAAGTGATTGAAATGCAACACGGAAGGAACTTGAAAGATACATTCGAGAAATTAATCTTGAAAATGTTTGGATCCAAAAGGCAATTTTTTTCCAAAGATTCGAAATTGCCATATAAAGGGTTTTCCAATAACAGGTGTTATTTTGATATTCAAAGAAAAATGTCATTTTTTGAGAAAATGATCGGATATTTATTTCATAATAAAGAGGAAGGTATGCCGTTAATAATAAAAAAAAAAAAACATCAGCCAAATGGCCACCATGACCATGCTTACAGGACCATATCCTTTTCATGAAATTTTCCATAACAAAATCGCAAAGTGGCTGCCCTATGTTCTCGATAGACTCACGAATTCCATCTTTGAGGTCTTGAATCGACGCTGGGCTGTTGGCGTAGACCTTATCTTTCACGTGGCCCCAAAGGAAGAAGTCGCAAGGTGTTAAATCACAAGATCTCGGTGGCCAATTGTGATCACCTCTTCGAGAGATAACACGTTCCCGAACCGTTTCCCGTAAAAGATCAATGGTTTCGTTGCTTGTGTGGCACGTAGCGCCGTCTTGTTGAAAGTAAACATTGTCCAGATCAATACCATCCAACCCCGGCCATAAAATATCATTAATCATCTCTCGATTCCAAAGAACGACGGGGAATGGACAAACCTGGGTTTTCTTCAACACTTTGGGCTACAGCAGCAATATTCTCAGTTGTTCTTGAGCGACGTGCACGCGTTTTATTCTTCACATCACTAGCTTGTCCCAACAGCTCGAATTTTTCCACCAATTCTGTATTGCGGCCCGACAAGGTGCTTCACGACGACCCAAAAATGCTTTAGTTTTGCTAACTGTGACTGCAAAATGTTCACCATTTTTGTAGTAAATTTTTTTAACTTCAATGCGTTGTTGAAGCGTGTAACGTTCCATTTTTAGTAATGGAGTAGTTTCTACTTGTCAAAAAATAACAGCTTCAAAAGTGACAGCTACCGAAATATTGGGCTTTTCAAAATAACACCTCTTATTGGAAAACCCTTTATGTACGTTACCTAAAGTTGTTTTCATCGACATATCTATTGTCGACATGCGTTTGACGCTAAGTAGCGATGAACCAATGATTCAGAAGTTAGTAAAAAATCTCGTGTAATCTCTTGAACTTAACCTTCAAAATTGAAACTGCTTCGGGGATATCTGCGACAAAGGAATGTTGTCATGTGAACAGTCATTTACTGTGTATTACCTCTTAACAGTTGGTGGTCCATGGCAAGACAGAATTTTAGTCATATGGTCCCTCATCACTAAAAGGTTAAGAACCACTGCTCTAGCTCATCAAAGAAGTAGCTATTAAGAAACCTTTTCCTATTGTTTTTAAGGGCCGGGCATTCGCACAACAGGTGACGTACAGATTCTATTTCTTCAACGTCCCTGCAGCTTCTGCAAAAGTCATTTTGCAGTATACCCAGTCGTTCCGCATGTACGCCTATCACACAGTGTCCAGTAATGACCCCCGTGAGTATGCGAATGTCTCTGCGACTCAGTCCGATCAAATATTTCGATCTCTTTTTGCTCACCTCTGGCCATAGTTCTTTTGTATGCCTGCAGGTATTGATATTGGTCCAACGAAGATTTGTTTTGCTCCAAGACTCAATGTCAATCTTCCTTACAAGCGTACTTAGCGGAGTTTTTACTGATTTTAAGGCCAACGACTCGTTTAGTTTCGACCCACTTCTAGCAAGCTCATCCGCATGCTCGATACCTGTGATATCCATATGTCCTGGTACCCAGCACAGGGTCACCGTGTTGATTTGTGGTATTTTGTCCAGATATTTCTTGCATTGTCTTACTGTCCTTGACTTCACCACGACCGACTCCATGTCTTTTATGGCCGCTTGGCTGTCAGTGTAGATAAAATAAATAAATAAATATTTTGGCGCGACAGGTCTATGGGACCCAAGGCCTAGCTTCTCGCAACCATTCGCTTTGTGTGGGTTTTCAATTTTTGGGACGAATGGAAGGGATCTACAATTTTACGCCGAGTCCAAACGGCTAATTGAGAAGCTCATTCATGACAGTTTTACTCTCGGATGTTTGTCAGACGTTCGCGAGAGGTGGCGCAGTGGAAAAAAACCTTAAGATGTAATTTGGCCCTCTCGGGATTCGAACCTGAGCCCCTCGCTTAGTAGCCCAAACACACTACCACTAAGCCACTGCGCAGTGTAGATAGTGATTTGTTTATTGACAATGTTACGTCTATTGATGTCTTTCGCCCCTTGGGTTATAGCTGCAATCTCTGCTTGAAAGACACTGCAATCATCACTAATACGGAATGATTCTCGCAGGTTCAATGTTTCGCTGAAGATGCCCGCACCTGTACCGATATCCATCTTAGAACCGTCGATATAGAGGGCTATCTCCTCTTTCGTCGTAATCGTTTTGTTCTCCCACTCGCTTCTTTCGGGAATTCTAGTAGTGAATCTCCTTTCAAAAACGAGAGTGGCGGGCAGGTAGTCTGTTGTCGCCTTCTCCCTCGCCGCATTCCATTGGGTTTCGATGGATGCGTGCCCATACGGTTTGGCTGACCATAACCCAGACTCTCTTAACCTGATCGCGGTTTTTACCGCCTTGCTGCAGTAAATGTCTAGGGGGGTGAGGTTTAGCATTGCCTCCGTTGCTGCGGTGGGTGTGGTCCGTAGGGAACCCGTTATCCCGATGCATGCCGCACTCTGCACTTATTTTATTTATTGAAGGCCCCCTCGATGTCTAGAAAGGCACTCAATGTGTATTCCTTATGCTGTAAGGATTCTTCCACTACAGATTCTACCCTGTGTATTGCAGTGTCTACAGATCTGTTTTTCTTGTAATTTTGATAGATAGTTATCGCCAATCGTTTGCCTTACATGTAGATCGATCAATCGTTCCAGTGTTTTCAGCATAAAGGACGATAAACTAATTGGTCTATAATCCTTGGCTGTGGTGTGACTGGCCTTCCCTGCCTTTGGGATGAATATCACTCTTACCGCTCGCCATGCTTTAGGAACATAACATAGCCTCAGACAAACGTAAAAATGCATCTTAGCCATGGAATGATAGTTTCCTCTGACTTTTGAAGCATTATGGGTCGAATATTATCTATTCCGGGTGCTTTGATTAGAGCAAATGTGTTGATTGCCCAGGCTATTTTCTTCTCGTCGATTATATCGGCGATTGTCTCTGTCTCCATTCCCTCCCTCGTCCCTGATGATACTACATCGTATCCGTCAGACACGTCGATGGATCCTGAGAAGTGAGTTTCTGTTAGTATTTCCAGCGTCTCTTTGTGTGATTCTGTCCAGCTACCATCTTCCTTTCTAAGCGAAGATATCGGTGTCGGAGCTTTTGAAAGGACTTTCCTTACCCTAGACGCTTCGGTTGTGGTTTCAATTGATTCGCAGAAATTTCTCCATGTATTCTTTTTTGCGAATCTGATCTATTTTTTCAAGGTTTTTACGCTTTCCCTTTAGGTTGTCCATTCGATGAGACCTTCCTTGGCTAGGTTCCATCTAGACCGTGAACTTCGCATAAGTTCCGCGATCTTTGGATTCCACCAGGGGGGGGGGGGGGGGCGTTTCTTACCATGTGTTCCACTTTTCGGACAGGATTTTTGAATGATTTGGAAAGCACCTCTGTCAAAGATTCGACTGCATCGTCGACTTCTTCCACAGACGTGAGATCACTTGCCGGGCATAGATTCCTGTAACTATGAACTTTCTCGCTAAATTTATCCCAGTTCGTTCTTCTCGGATTTCTGAAAGATTTCCTATGCTGGGGAAACAATTGCAGGTGGTAGAGGATCCAGGCTGGATACCCTCCAATTGGTAACTTGGACCGAATTATTCTGGGATGCAAAGGTTACATCTAAAACTTTATTTCTACTCGCCGTAATGAAAGTGGGATCATTTCTCCGATTACAGATGAGTAGATTGGAGCAAAGAAGATAATCAAACAAAGCCTGACCTCTAGCTTTAATGTTTGAGCTACCCCAAATAGTATGATGGGAGTTAGCATCACAGCCTAAGACTAAGTTTTTCTTACCTTGTTCAGACGCTGCAACTAGCGCCTTTACCGGTCCGGGGGGGATTGATGTGTCGTCCTCATCTGGCATGTATACCGACGCCACTCTGCAGCTCTCGCCCTTACCTCTAATCTCCACCACCGTCAGATCACCTGTACAGAAATGAAGTAATATTAGTGCGTGAAGTTCCTTTTTTGCCACAATACACGATCTTACCTTACCTTTATTGCATACGTATAGTATGTCGTGTTTTGACGACCCCAATCCCATCACCTGATTCTTATTAATCCATGGTTCTTGGATTAGGGCCAGATCCAGCTGCTCTTCCAGGTTGCCTTTGGCGATCTTACTGTGATGCAGGTTGATTTGGACTACTCTCATCATTGGGTGTAGCCGCCTCCTCCAACATCTCAGTTTTCGCCTTTGTGATTCCTGCAGTCCGCTTCAAGAGCTTGAGAGTTACCTCACTTGCTGCAAATGATAACGGCATCTGCATGTCCTTCTTCAGAAACTTCGGTGGCTCTTCAAAGGCGACTATGTACCCTTTTGCACCGTTCTTTGGCTCCTCCTCGGCCACAATTTCCCAATCTCTCATCGAGATCTGGGGGTTTTGTGCCTGTAAAACGCTGATTATCTCAGCTCGTTTTATCCCTATCTCTGGGATGGAGATCCTACCCTTTGCCCTTATTGGGACCTCATCTGTGGGTACCGCTTTCAATATTGCGCCCTGCCATAGTTGTGCGCCGTTTAAAACGTTCTTGGCAAAGTCATTTGATGCCTGGTCCTTGCAATCAATGTAGGTGATGCCTTTGGACCATCTCATTTTGGCGTAGGCGGGGGCCCTAGCACCTGTCTGCCCTAGTGTTTTCTCGATTATCCTGCCACATTCCACAGAGTACTGTCCGCTTGGTTTCCCAGAATCCACCACAGCTAGCTGCAACGGGTTCCTGGTCACCTCGCTGAACCTCCCACTTAGGCCAGATCCCCATACGGAAGTTCTTTTGGGACTATCCGCATTCTGTTCGACCCGCTTTGCCTTCTTCGGAATGTTGGGGGCGTCTTCAGGCGACGAGAATGCCAAATATATGTTTGGCCTTTTGGTACTCCTTTTTCCACAGCAGACCTGGGGGTAACCTTTTCTTCCTCGCCTTGTCCGTTCCGGTCTTCTCACCTGGAGGTTCTGCCAGAAGCTTCTCCTCTTCCTCTATCGAGATCTCCTCGTCTGCTAGACCTCAAGAGCCTCTTGTATTTTAGTGAGGTCATATGGCTCCACAGGCAATGTGTCGGCCACTGTCTCACTCTTGGTACTTATAGTACCCTCACCTCTCTCATCCTTGTTTTTTTAATTTGGTTTCTCAATTTTGATTCCCACGAGAAGGGCCGGAAAGTATTTTGAACACTTAATTTAATGTTACTAGCTCGTAAAAAATCTCTGCCAAGAACAACAGAGTTAGACTTAGTTTTGTTTTTCACTACATGCAACATGCAACTTACAGGACTAACACTTACATAAATAACACATTCAGCTTTTCCTAGTATAACAAATTTAGTTCCATTTATTCCAAAGTATGAAGCTTATAGGACTTCCTGTGTCTACCAATGTATTTGCTTGAAATTCAAAAACATCATTAGTAAAATTATTCAAAAATCTGTACTTAACAGCAAGAGTGAAGTCGTCGTGAAATAATGTCTTCTTCATTACTTTGTCTTCTTCTGGTTGAAGTTTTGCTTGCGGTAGTTTTGCTTGCGCACAAACAAATTACCTTCCATTCGTTCCGAAAATGAAAAAAAATCACATAAAATGAATGGGTGTGAGAAGCAAAGAAAATGTGTGTGCACTTCAAACAAATACATAGCTAATACCCCAGCTTCCGAAAATGTCGATATCGATCGACCATAAACAAAGTATGAAATAGACTGACAGCTTCCCTACATCTCCCCGATTTCACCTGTAGATTTTTTCAATAATACCACAACCCTTGCGCTATCAATTTTACTGTCTGTAAATACGTGTGTTGATGGCGGCATGGTGAATGTATTTGAATTCAAGATTAAAAAAAAAACTGTTTATTATTTTCAAAAAAACACAGATAGGTACCCAAATTTATTTAACTATGTAACTTATGTTCTAATTCTATAAATAAGGGAAATAATATTGTGGTTGCCAATTCTCAGATTTCACTCAGATTTCGCGTATGCAATCGAAAGTAAACAGTGAACACCCAAATTGTTTTCTTTATTTTTGTAATTCTCCTACTGAAAATACTTTTCAAGTGCGACAGATCTATTAATTAGCTACTTTCAATTGAAAACCTCACCTTCCGTGAGTTTCGAGTTTTGCGAATGTGTATTCCGTGGCAAAGGCTACGTCCGGGATAGTGCCTTCACAGCCAGGTCTCCTGAAAGTAGGCGTGTTTCCTGCGTTTGCTACGATTAGACCACGTCTTGCTGACATTGCAAGTATTTGCCTTTCTCGTGAGTCCTCAGTTGGCATTCCCACTCTTTCCCAATCACTCCTTGTCACACATAAAGTCCTCCAAGTTTTCTATCGCTTGGGAATTCACTTGCGTCTGGAATCCATATAGCAGCAGTCCGGAAAGTGTCCACGATCAAGTTTGGTCCTTCTTTGTTTTTATACTGTTCACCGACGATAATCAGCTTCAAGCTCACTTTTGATTTTGACCAGTAGATTGTCAGCGGTTTGACTTCTGTGAAGGCTTTCTTGTAGTATTCTGGTAATATAACATACTCTTTTTCGCTTCCCTGAAGGCTTGACATTTACCTGATCCCGGCATATGATCTAGAGCTGTTAATGGGGGTTTCCGATCTGCGCATAGACAACTTCTAGGAGGGTTATGCCTTTTATCCACAATTAAAACACAGACCTCGCCCTTTCCTTTCTACGTCATTGCAGGTTGCCTGTATGTGTCCGTAGCTTAAGCATTTGAAGCATCTTTCGACTTCCACCCGTCGTCGGACTCGACTATGTCCATCTTTAAGGAGCTTTTGTTCTTCCTGGTGATCGCTACCTGCAACTCGGATGTGCGTTTGGAAATTTGCATTTCTATTGCTTTTTTGGACTTCCTCCGCCGTGGTCAGCTCATCTAAGTCCCTGACCTCGAGCGGTATCCTCTGTTCCAGATTGCGGGCCGTTGCCTATTTCCTAGGATTTCTGTTAGCGATTTCCCAAAGGCTTCTTTATCTTTCGTCTTTTGATACCGTTTTAGGATTTCCCTGATCTTCTTTTTCTTTTTTTGGTTTCTCATTAAGAACCAAAGAATAACTCCTTTGCATGTTGTTTGTTGTATGTGTTTCCTTCTTCTTTTTTTTGTCGGAGACTTTCACTAAAGGGCTCGATGGTGTTTTTTTTGTTGAACTTTTTTCGGTAGCTTCAGTTCTCTCCCTCTCTGATTTGCCATTTTCCACTGTTGTAGTTTTAGCATCAGTCCTCGGTGTTGAGCGCTTGATTTTTGTGTCCCACTGCATTTTGTCTTAGGACTCTTCAAATAATGATATGTCATTTTTTGTATCGAGGATGATTTTTTTTTCGCTTTGCACAAGCCAGCTTCATCGTTTTAATTACATCCAGACATTTTTGTATCTCTTGAATGAAGGTGTCACTTGGGTTTCCTTTCTCCTCTCCATAAATATCCCGAGCTACTGGGGGTTTTACTGCAGATTGCGTCGATCGTGTAGGGTAATGGAGTCCTCTTCAGCCATCCTAAGAGATCTCTCCTGGTTTCACTTGTCGCCACTTCACTTTGTGCCACGGAAGCCAAGTGTGCCACTATTGGGGTTTCCGCAACTTCGTTCCTTTTTGTCTCTTCCATATTAAATTTTTTTTCAGAGTATTCATCTCCTGACAGTTCGGCAATACACGCGCCCGATGGGAGAACTGACTAAACTCCACACAAGGATGTATCTATTTGGTAATAACAAAAATAATGAAGACACAAAAAGAAAGAACAAAAAAAATGTTTGTAAAGATTAAATAAAAAGGTAATTTTCTTCAAAAACTGCTGACCTGGCAACGTATTCGAGTCCCCCGATGCAGTCGACTACCACAGCTGTGTCGTCGGATTGACGTTTGAGGTAGACCACTCCGTAAGCAATATAAGCAGAAAAGAGTTGTTTACGTTTTTTCAGTTGAAACACAAGTCTGTTTTGTTGGGTGTATGTACCATTTTGTCAATATTAAATTCATTTGGTAGTCTCTAACGTATACTTGGTTTTTGATAGATAGTGTTGACTGGTGGAAATTTAAAAAGGGAAGTTGGTACGAATAGGGTTACATGGACACCACGCCACTGACAGGTATACAGGATTTATGAATACATGAATGAAATTGGAATTGAGCAAGAGACACACCTTTCCCAGATATCTGACATTTCTTTTTAAGGTTTTTTTTTCTTAACAAACCAAACAGCATACTGCCTCTGTCTGTCTCCCTTTCCATCACAGGAGTAAAATAAGGTTAAATGAGATGTCAATATATTGCGCGGGTAGTATGTTTGATTTGAGAATGAAGTGCATATCCACTCACCCAGGTGAAAATCGTAGACATTTTTCAAATTATGCCTATTTATTTAAAAAAAATCTGTAAGATATCGAGTTAATGGATATCTTAAAAGCGCGGCAAAGAAAAAAGCGTAACGAAACAACAAAACATATTCGGCCCTAGCGAGGTATCCGTCGGAACGGAAAATTCTCCGATTTTATGCGATTCGGAGGATTTTTGCTTCAAGGTATTCTTCGGAACATCTATTCGGAATATTTCTCCGACAATTTGTAACGCATATCGGCGAATTACGTTGAAGTGCGATGAAGTGCATTTTTTTCTTCAATTTTTGACAGCTAGGTTCCGATATCCTCTGACAGAAATTGGGTGCGGAATTTGTTTACGATTTGGATTTGAGCCTCCGACAGAGTATGCGTTGCGGAGAATTTTCCGCTCCGACGGATACCCCGCAAGGGCCGATTACTCTTGTCCAATTTTTTTCAGAATTTTTAAAGATATAGAGTTGAAATAAAGTGGAGATTGTATCCCTAGGTACCCTCTATAGGCCTGTAAAAAAAAGTACCAGAACATAACACACCAATTTTATTTATATGATAAAATATCAATTTATGTTGCAGGCTTTCAATATACATAATACAAACGCTATTGGTTTACAAAATAATATCTGTGGTTGTTTTTTTTTTTTGTTTCTTACAGAAAAATATTCGTGATGTTATAAATTTTGATACAGAATTCACTAAAGAAGATCCAGTCCTAACACATGTTGCCAAAGACGTTATAAGATGTATTAATCAAGAAGAATTTGCTGGGTTTTCATTTGTCAATCCTGATTTTGGACCAGAACGAAAAGTGTGTTAAGAACTAAACTTATTGTATTTTGTATTTGATAAACACTTAACATTTGTGCAAGTTAAAAAATATATTAAAGGCATTTAAGACTATTTAATAAACAAAATATGATCGAGAACGCACAATAAAAAATCCTTTGATTTGATTTGAGGATTTTTAACGTATATTCTAATAAAATACCTGTTCTGAATAACAAAGGTAGTCTATTTGAATGTCGAGTACGAACTATAAAATGAAAATGTTTTTATTAGTATTATAACACAAAGTATAATTTTCAATTAAATGTATTACCGTTAACTAATTTTTATTTATATATTTGTTTCTTTTCCACAAAACAAATAAAGTTGTGTAAGTGCATGTCAATGCTAACTATATTAATAGGTAGTTGTAGAGAAATAATATATTAATATTTTAATCAGAACTACATATAACAGTGTGTATGTATCTTTAAACTTTTCTTTCCTGAAATGAATATGTTACGCTATTGAATATTGTTAAAACTTGAGATGCTCAATGATGATGAAATACTACGTTATTATAAAACAGGCTAAGGGCCACTTATTCACCACAGTTCTTCTATCTCAAGCACCTGGAACATAATGTATGTACACATCCGTCCCATTTTTTTATTTTGCACGTTCATTTTTTTCTATTTTTTTTTAATGCCATTCAACATAATTTAAGGCATTGCTGTTGCCCCGCTAATTTGGGAGCTAACAAGTAAGTAGTAAGTTCACCTTTGATGCGTCAATTATTGCAATTTCGAATATATCGGAGGATCCAAGCTGTTGAACGGATTAGTTTAAACCATGAAGAAAATCTTCTGATATCAGGCGATGTATGAATGGGGTAGACACTGATTGGCGTCAACTTGGCGATGCCAAGGCGTTGCAACTGGTTCATACACATCAATTGTGCTTATTTTACCTCCGCGTGGTAGCCACCGGGTACTGGCCTTGTCCTTCCGGGCATGACTTGCTAAATAAGCGCGAGTGTTGAACACGAAGAAAATAGCAACACTATAATGCTCTGTCGGAATGACTGGCAGCGATTGAATCCACGAGATTGAATCAACGGTGGTGTCAACAGTCAAGATGGCAGATACCTCACATGAGCTACTCTGATATATTTGGAGAAAAGGTCAGTAAGGATTTTTCAGCACTAGTCAGGGTGCTGAAATAGAGATGGTATCAATATGTGAGCAATGTCCTAAATATGACGTTAAAATCGTCCTTGGTGATTTTAACGCCAAAATAGGCAAGGAGGATATCTTTGATAGCACAATCGGAAAGCACAGCCTACACGACAACACGTCTGGAAACGGACTAAGGCTAATTGACTTTGCGGCGGGACGTAATGTTACTATAGCTAGCACACGGTTTCCTCACCTCAATATACACAAATGAACATAGCGGTCACCGGATCATCAAACTGTCAATCAGATTGACCATGTTGCGATCAACGCAAGGCACTCCTACAGTATTCTAGATGTCCACACCTTCCGAGCGGCCAACATTGACTCGGACCACTACCTGGTTGTAGCCAAGGTACGGATGCGGATATCCCAACCGCCAAAACAACGAGATAATACTGTGAGGAGATTTAACGTTGGACGGCTACAAACGCAACAAACTGCCAGAGCCTTTGCCGATCGCGTATCCCTAAGCCTCTCGAGAAGTCCTATGCTGCCAGCATCAAGTGCCGAAGACCAGTGGCGCCGATGCCAAGAAGCCATCAAAAATGCCGCAACTGATGTGCTCGGTTTCACCAGTCCACCCCCTCGAAACCCCTGGTTTGACGAGGAATGCCGGCAAGCGCATGCAGCAAAACAACCTGCCTACGAAGCGGCGCTGCACAGAAGGACGAGAGCATCTCGTGAGCTCTACGAGCAAAAGAGGAGGGAAGAACACCGTCTTCTCCGAAAGAAAAAGAAAGAGCATGAGAAGCGCGCGATCGAGGAAATAGAGAGATGTTACTCCAAGAACAATGTTCGGAAGTTTTACCAAAAGGTAAAAAGAACGTGTCATGGTAACAAAACCCGAACAGAAGCCTGTAGAGATGAACAAGGGAACCTCGTAGTGGAATCACAGTCGGTGCTGAGGAAATGGAAAAACCATTTCTGCACACTGCTAAACGGCGAAGACGACCAAGATCCCGCTGTCAGGCAGAACGATCCATTCAATCTGGACGATGAAAGCCAAGATTTCCGTTCACCTGACCAAAATGAAGTGAGGATAGCAATATCCAAGCTGAAGTCCAACAAGGCTGCTGGACCAGACGGCTTACCTGCCGAGCTCTTCAAAGCAGCGGGAGATGACTTGGTAGAGTGCATACACCAACTCGTCTACAAGATTTGGTCGGAAAAAAGTATGCCTGATGAATGGAACCTCAGCATTGTTTGCCCGATCTATAAGAAAGGAGACCCTCTATACTGCGCCAACTATAGAAGCATCAGTCTCCTTAATATCGCCTATAAGATCCTCTCTGCTGTACTGTGTGAACGCCTGAAGCCATTCGTCAACGAACTGATTGGACTTTATCAGTGCGGTTTTAGGCCCGGTAAGTCCACAGCCGACCAAATATTCACACTACGGCAGATCCTGGATAAAACCCAAGAAGTCCAAATCGATACCCACCATCTGTTCATCGATTTTAAGGCCGTATATGACAGCATAGAGACGAGCTATACAGAGCCATGACTAGTTTTGGCATCCCTGCCAAACTCGTCAGATTGTGCAGAATGACAATAGAGAATTCTCGCTGCTCCATTAAGGTCGGAAACAATCTCACCGAGACCTTTGACAATTTTCCAAAAGTCTGTGTAACTGCATACGCGGACGATATTGACATGGAAGGGGACCTCAACCAACTTGGAGTGCGCAACTGGAGGCAGTTAGCCAAAGATCGCGCTAACTGGAGAGGCGTATTGGTTGAGGCCCAGGTCCACCCCGGACTGTAGCGCCGCCTAAGTAAGTAAGTAATCAGGCAATTTAAAACGTTGAGTAGCACATGACACTCCAACAAATTCTAAAAGTTCGTCGTCAACTGGTGATAATTTGTTCTTAGGCCAAAGAGATTTATCTTCATATAAAAATTCAGGACCTGTAAGCCATCGGTTGTCTGAGCACAAATGCTTGTAGCCACTTCGAGATGCGGCGTCTACCACATTTAGCTTCGAAAAAAGCCATCGCCTATCCTTGACATCAGTCAGCTCAGAAATTTCGCTTAGACGCTTAGCTACAAACTGCTTGTCACTGGCATCCACAAAGCAATGTAACTCAACACAATGTCCATCTAAAAATGATGAGTATGTTGCGTCCTAACTACAAGTGTTAACGCACCCTCAGACAACTAATCGATAACCAACATTTTTACATGCCAATCTGTCAAACAACAGATTTATCGACACTTCCGTTTTGGACTTGATGGCGGTCGTTTGGTTCATCTTGCAAGCTCTCGTTTCTCCCTTAAATTAATTAATCTAATTAAATCTTAAAGAATAATAATAATCCGTGGAATATATATCTTTGTTATAATGAAATAAATTGTATCAATATTTGATCACGTCGTATTTACACCTACGTGAAGTTGGCCCGCACTTTTTCTAGAATGAAAAACGTGAAATGCAGTTCGATAGACATTCGTTTGTAGTTGTTTGTAGTGAATTTTTTTTCGTTTGTAGTTTTACCGTTAAAAAGTTAGGACCATTAGAAAAAAATTTCCGCCCGCACTTCTGAGCTTTTGAAATAATATCTAGCCAGTTGCAATCGAAATCGTTTGTAGTTGTTTGTAGTGAAATTATTTTTTCCCAAAAATGTCTCATTTCGGAGATATTATGACATTTGTGTTTGCACCTATAACTATGAAATTCCAACAGTGAGAAATTATTTAAGACCATTAATGCATAAAGCATATCCCAACTTAAATAACTGCATTCAAAATATCAAAATCCACCCAACCGTAACTTAATAAAATGCAATCAAAATCAAAAAATGCATATTTTTAAAGTTGCGCCCATATATCAATTTCCCAACAACTACAAACAACGGTAAACACATTTTCGCAAACCAGTCAACCGTGTCCATCCATATGAGTCACTATTTGTCAATTAGCGACAACAACCAATGAATAAAGCCCGATTTTATCCAACAAATTTTTCTATTCCTTTAAAGAACATTAAAAAACAACCCCTTTCGAACAAATTATAGTAACAAAAACATAATGTTTGCTAAGTCTGTACATCTGGCTATCTAATACAATTCAAATTTTAAGATTTTATCACAAAGAAAAGGATTTAGATGCAACTTAAGCAAACAGTAGCTCGTCATATAAACTCACATGAATATTTCGATTACTAAGCAACTTAAAATAGTGAAATCTATTTTTTTCTAATGCTTTCTATTAGATCTTTCTAATGGAATAGAAAAAAGTGAGATTTTATTAATAGATAATGATTTATTCGAAATTTAAGAAAACGGTTGAAATCGTCCGCGCAACCCGATTTAAGGGGACGGATATTTCAAATGCTAGACAACTACAAACGATAAAAACCAGTTATTTGTTAGAAGGCATGTATGCTCTATCTAATGAAACCAAAAATATTAAATTTGTATCAATAGAAAAGAATTTATATGCAATTTAAGCAGACGAAATTAAACTGCGTTATCTCCGAAACCGGTCCAAGTCAAGGGATGAAATCTTCTATTTTTGATAGTAATCCACTCCATCAATCTAATAAATCACAAATTGTATCCATCAGCCTAACGGTTTATGATTTATATGAAATTTAAGCAAACTTGAAACTTAATTTTTTTTGTGAAGTTGGCCCGCACTTTTTCTAGAATGAAAAACGTGGAATGCAGTTCGATAGACATTCGTTCGTAGAGGTTTGTAGTGAAATTTTTTTCGTTTGTAGTTAAACCGTTATAAAGTTAGAACCATTTAAAAAAAATGTCCACAATTCCTTAAAACCGCGTTATCTCTGAAACCGTACCAAGTAAAGCGATAAACTGTTTTATTTTCAAAAGTGTTCCACTTCACTGATCTAATAACATACAAACTGTATCTATTGACCTAACGGTTTATGATTTATAAGAGATTTAAGCGAAATTTTACCTTCCAACTTTCAGTGTCCATAACTCAAAAACCGTTTAACTACAAACGATGAAATTTTGAATTTATATTTTATGCACCTTTTCTTATCTGCTGCATAAAATAGAAGACTGTGCGCATTACAGGTCATATTTTATTTCAAATTTAAGGGAAGCCTAAAATGACCTTGACTGCCCATTTTTTAAGCGGTTCCATATTTCCATTGCTAACAAACTCTGGAAGTTGAAATATGTTTTTTTCCAATGAAACTACCCATCCCTTTCTAATAAAGTCAACAAAAATCATTTTCAACTAACGGTTTAAGTTTTTTACACGATTTAATTTTCGATAAATTCGGTTTTTAAGCCTATTTAAGCACCCCGATAACTCAAAAACTGTTTAACTACAAACGATGAAATTACACATTTCCAATCTATGCTTTATCTCTAATCGATACTATCAATTAAAAGAAAATCCACTTTACTGGACACTTTTTATTTGCAATTTAAGGGAAGCTTAAATAAAGCGCAACTTTAAAAATATGCATTTTTTGATTTTGATTGCATTTTATTAAGTTACGGTTGGGTGGATTTTGATATTTTGAATGCAGTTATTTAAGTTGGGATATGCTTTATGCATTAATGGTCTTAAATAATTTCTCACTGTTGGAATTTCATAGTTATAGGTGCAAACACAAATGTCATAATATCTCCGAAATGAGACATTTTTGGGAAAAAAGAATTTCACTACAAACAACTACAAACGATTTCGATTGCAACTGGCTAGATATTATTTCAAAAGCTCAGAAGTGCGGGCGGAAATTTTTTTCTAATGGTCCTAACTTTTTAACGGTAAAACTACAAACGAAAAAAAATTCACTACAAACAACTACAAACGAATGTCTATCGAACTGCATTTCACGTTTTTCATTCTAGAAAAAGTGCGGGCCAACTTCACGTAGGTCGTATTTACTGCATCAAACATAAAAGTGGCGACGAGGATGGGATTGCTGGTGAATTTATTTTAATGCAGTATGTCAGACATTGAATTAGAAAGTGACACACATCCCAGCAATCAAATTAAAACCAACGTAAAAAAGGAAAGCTACACTTCAGTGACGGAAAACACTTCTTCTTCTTCTTCTGCGCAAAATACTTCAACGTCAGCCAGCATGCAGAGGGATTCATTCATTTCTATTGGACACGTGGACGTGTTCGATGTCACAAAACAGAGTTCTTGGGGATCATATAAGCGGCGTCTGGACATTTTCATGGAAGCAAATAACATAACAGATGCCAACCGTAAGCGAGCGACGTTCTTAACAGTTTGTGGAGCGGGGTTATTCGACTTGTTAGAGTCTTTAATTTCACCAAATAAGGTAACTGATCTTGATTATGATTCCCTTTGCAAAACACTTTCTGACCATTTTTCACCCCCACCTTCGGAGATCGCATCATTCTTCAAATTTTTTAAGAGAGACCAGCTGCCAGATGAGAAAATCGTCGATTACATCGCCGACCTTCGGAGAATGGCAAGTCATTGCAATTTTGCCACGTCTCTCGATCGCATGTTACGGGACCGTTTCGTGTGTGGACTTCGCGATTCCCGATTACAAGAAGAGCTTTTAGCAGCAACGGATTTAACTTTCAAATCAGCTCAGGAGAAAGCAGTCGCAGCGGAGTCTGCTAGCCGCAGTCTTCATATGATAAAATCAGATTTATCTACATCAAAGGGAATCGATTATCAAGTTAATTTCGTGCGGAAGGGATTCAACAAAAACAAAAACCACAAAGAATCGAGCGCTGCTGGAAATCTATATGCAGGTGCTTGTTATAGCTGTGGTGAGGCGCATTCAAGAGCCACCTGCAGATTCCGAACAGTTGCTTGTGATAATTGCGGTAAGCTGGGACACATAAAGAAGGTATGTAAATCAAATCCAAACAATAAAAAACATCAAATGCAGTCAGGCTTCAAAAAGAGTAGTAGACATTCAAGTGTAAATCTCATTGCGGGGGTCGCAAATCTTAAAAAGCACATTACTCTTACATTGAATGGAAAAAATTGCAGTTTCGAAGTAGATATGGCCGAAACAGAAACCAATTATTTCTCGCGTCGAAACAATTTTCAAAGATTTTCAAGGAAATTCCATCGATTTCAAGGGGAAATGCAAAATCAACACGGTTTATAAAAAACGTGAAATTCATAATTTAACCCTTTTGGTTGCTGCTGGTACTCGATCTACTAATATCTTAGGCTGTGATTGGTTCGCGCCTTTTGGAATTTCAATACAGGGTGTAAATTCAATAGTTTCATCCAGTGTTAGTGAGGTTGTCAAGGAATTCGACTCACTTTTCGCTTCTGATCTTGGTACTTACAAAGGGCCACCGGTTTCTCTACACTTGAATCCTAGTGTCGCACCAATATATTTACCAGCTAGGAAAATTCCTTTCGCAATTCGTTCTAAAGTCGAAGCGGAAATTGACTGCATGGTTGCTCAGGGAATATTAGAACCAGTTGACTTTACGCAATGGGCCACACCAATCGTTCCTGTGCTTAAGCCAAATGGATCCATCCGCATTTGTGGGGACTATAAGTCTACAATAAATAAAGCTCTAGATCCGCATACCTTCTCCATTCCTTCGATGCATGACCTAATAGCAAACCTTCCCCGTGGGTCAGTTTTTGCTAAACTTGACCTAGCGCAAGCATACTTGCAGTTGACGGTTGATGATGAAACAGCCAAAGCACAAACTATTATTACTCTTAAAGGCGCTTACAAAGTAAAACGACTGCAATACGGAATTTCTTCGGCACCAGGTGAATTTCAAAAAACAATGTCAAATTTACTAAAAGGAGTAAAAGGGGTAGAGTTTTATTTGGATGATCTCATAGTGGTAGCAAATAGTTCAGCAGGGCTTGCAAAAATTCTTCGAGAGGTATTCCAAAGACTAGAAAAATACGGCTTGCGACTAAAAAAGGATAAGTGCGTTTTTGATGTTCCTGCAGTCACCTTCTTAGGATTTCGCATTGACGCCGAAGGAATTCACCCATTGGCCGAAAAAATTGAGGTTATACAGAACACCCTAGCTCCAAAGAACAAAGCCGAACTTCAGGCTTTCCTTGGATTGATTAACTTCTACCACTCATTCCTCCCGGCAAAAGCCACATTAGCAGAACCACTTCACCAAGCAAAAATTTGGAAATGGGACACTATCCATCAAATTGCGTTTGATAAAATAAAAAGTTTGTTATCTTCCGATAGCGTCCTCATACCTTACGATAGGGAACTACCGGTAAGATTGACTTGTGATGCCTCACCATACGGAATTGGGTCGGTTCTTGCTCATATTATGTCAGACGGCTCCGAGCGGCCTATTTCGTTTTATTCTAGAACTCTTTCGGATTCTGAACGGAATTATGCTCAGATAGACAAGGAGGCACTGGGCATCATTGCCAGTGTTAAAAAATTTCATGACTTCTTGTATGGTAGACATTTTGAAATTGTAACGGACCATAAACCGCTCCTAGGACTGTTTTCTTCTTCAAAACCTACCCCAAACACATTATCCCCAAGAATGTTGCGCTGGAACATCTTCTTAAATGCGTACAGTTACGACCTTTGTTACAAACCTGGAAAAGACATCGCACATGCCGATGCGTTTAGCCGTTTGCCTGCTGAATTTCCTAGACCTTTGGCAGAAGAAGAAGAAGTTATTCTAATGATCGAAATGCTAGACACTCCAATAATACAAGCTAGTGATATATCTAAGGAGACAAAAAGAGATAAAGTTCTTTCACGTGTATCGCACTGGGCGTTAAGGGGTTGGCCAAATTCAGTCGATCCAGAATTCAAAACATTCTTCACCAGGAAAGACGATATTTCCTACATCAAAGGATGTTTAGTCTGGGGTCAAAGAGTGGTGATTCCAAAAGTTTACCAATCCGCAGTTCTGTCCGCTCTCCACGCAAATCATCCCGGTATAGTCCGCATGAAGGCTCTAGCAAGAAGTTACGTATGGTGGCCGAAGATGGATGAGGATATCGAGCACACCGTAAAGCTATGTTCTACATGCCAACAAATGCGACCAGATAATTCTCCAGCGAAGGGTTATACATGGGAAGGAGCTAAGAATCCATGGTCTAGGATTCATATCGATTTCGCTGGCCCATTCCAAGGAAACATTTTCTTTTTGGTAGTGGACTCTTATTCCAAGTGGTTGGAAGTACACAAATTCTCTGCTACATCGTCTTCATGTGCAGTGTCGGTTTTAAGGCAGCTCTTCGCTACGCATGGTCTTCCGGACACTATTGTTTCCGATAACGGAACAGCATTTACCTCTTCCGAATTTAAGACCTTCTGTGAAAATAATTTAATAAAACATTTATTTTCAGCTCCGTTTCATCCGTCCACAAACGGTCAAGCAGAGCGAATGGTGCGTACCACAAAGGACTACCTGAAGAAGGTCACACACGGCGATATTAAATTGAGGCTAGCTAGATTTCTTCTGGACCAGCATGTAACTCCACACTCATCAACTGGTCGATCACCTGCGGAGTTACTTTTCAACCGAAGGCCACAAACTTATTACGACAAATTCCATCCAGATGCCATACCTATTCAAACGGTTCCAAAGGCAGAAATTTCAAAAACTCTCCAATTCACCGATTCAGAGCCAGTTTGGTATCGTAATTATGCCGCCGGCCAAAAATGGATGCCTGGGCATATATCGCAGACTACAGGTTCAGTTTCAGTTGTTGTCCGTACGGATAATGGACAAACAATTCGTCGACATTCAGATCAGGTACGACGTCGTTCAATGGAGAAAACTACCGACCAGAACATCGATGAAACACCTAACATTCCTGACATCAGGGACGACGTACCGGTGCAAGTGCCTACTGAAACAGCAGATCCTTCGATGCCCCGCCGTTCGGAGAGGATTCAAAGCAAGGGTGGAGGAGTGTTGCGTCCTAACTACAAGTGTTAACGCACCCTCAGACAACTAATCGATAACCAACATTTTTACATGCCAATCTGTCAAACAACAGATTTATCGACACTTCCGTTTTGGACTTGATGGCGGTCGTTTGGTTCATCTTGCAAGCTCTCGTTTCTCCCTTAAATTAATTAATCTAATTAAATCTTAAAGAATAATAATAATCCGTGGAATATATATCTTTGTTATAATGAAATAAATTGTATCAATATTTGATCACGTCGTATTTACTGCATCAAACATAAAAAGTAACGTCATGGTATCTTCACATAGGAAATTTGTTGAAGATTATGCAGCCATTCTTTCCATTCCAGGTCCGTCGTCAGCTCATCATCCCAGTTAATACCTGCTTTACATATTTTTTGAAGAATAATTTTTCCCACGATGACAAAATATAATTTTTAAAGCTTTGCGCTTTGTCGGAGTTCTTTCGCCATTCAAATGGGTTGCATCTATCTTGGAAAAATTCGCCGTAAATGTGAAAACGTCTTCTTTAGTGTCCCAAGATATTCCTAACACTCGGCTTAGTTGACTGCATTTGTTAAAATTATTTTTTTCTTTTTTGTCGATAGATAACAAGTGCGAAGGAATTGAATTCAGAATTGTTGAAGACGTCGTGAACCAATTCCTTAGCTCGAAACCACCACAAGCATGTATACTGATTACGTCGCTGATGAGCGTAAAAGCTTGCTCGATGATTCTTACAGTTTCCAAATAGTCGTCCATATAATGATTACGTTTAATCGCCTTCACAGCTTCTGGAAACTCGTCATTGAATTCATCTGCATTTCGATCCTTAACGAAAATTACAGTACAAGTGCCAGTCCGGACTCCCAACGGTTTGTGTCGGTTCTCTTCGTAGTGTTTCTAAAGTCTGCAGTGCTCGCTCGTCACCTCGAGATTTTTCGATGTTAAATTTTGATGAAGCTGTGCTATGTTTTCACCATATCATGTAACTCGTCGTCAATTAAATTTGCAAAGAAGTTATCGCTGAACATCTTCTTTGAACGCTGCACAGATTCATCATTTCCACTAATGGTCCAACCCAGCCAGGTTTTACTTGCTATAGGTGAATTCCATTTTGCATATTCTGCAATTCATCTGCGTTCGTTCGACCAAAAATCTCCCTTTATGAGCAAGGCTAATATCATGTTCCCACAAACGTGATTTAGCTAAATTACCTCATTAATGATGCGATTTACCATACATTTTCGTGATCACAAATTACGTGATTTGTACCTGTTTAATTTTTAACTACGTTCAAATCCACACAAAATAAAATCAAACATACACAAAATAGAATCGAACAGACACAAATAAAATCAAACAGGCCTATTATCGACTTCAGCTGTTTACACAAAAACAAACAATTAAACAAAAAATTAAAATTAAAAATGCAGATAGTGATTGTTTACATCATTTTAGAATTTATTCTGATAGATATAAATTATATCCAAAGCATTTGAACTCATTTTAAATTGTTGCGGGTAATTTTTCTTCTGCACTTTTATATGTACGATATTAAAAGTGTGCCAAGTAATTTGCTTTCCAATTTAAATATAAGTTGCGGATTGCATAAATATTCAGGTCGTTTGAGTAATTCCATCATTCCCGTAAGGTTTTCCACAGCTGTTGCAAATTTCACGATTTTCATTGGTCTATCTTCTTTCGGTGGTAAAATATTTTTAGTTTTAGCAACAAGAGATTCGATTATGTACTCTGGCCTTCCAAATCTTCTCTACAAAATTTGCATTATTTTGTCGGTGCTGTTCGGAGTGATCTAACAGCGTCGAATGCATCATCCTTTAGCGCAGTACACAGTCGTGTAACATTTTCAACGCTACTTGATTGCCTCCAAATTTTGGCAATTTCATTTTGTTTTGTATATTCACGAACGTTTCCATCATTTCCGTACAGGAATGTTTTGTATCGTCTTCAGCAGAACGTCCTATGTCATGCTTTTTCTCAGGATGATCTTTGTATTTTTTTTTTGTACAGAAATTTCTCGATTTTTGTAACGCGATAATTCGTCGGATAATTTTTGTACGTCTTCTGCCAACTGGTCTATTTGCGATTGTTTAGTGCTGCATGTAATTTACTTACGGCGCGGCGTCTTGTTCGTGCTCCATTGTCGCTTTGCGTCATTGCTCAATTCGATGAAAATTATCCGCCTTTGTATTTTCTTGCGAACACATTTGCTGTCTCTTTCGCACGGTGACTGACGCGTCATTTATGGCTTGGTCTAATTTATGTTGATTTTTAATTTCGTCGTCCGCAATCGACTTTCTTGTGGTGGAACCCCCTTCGTTTTCCTTTTGCTCGTCCTAGGTTCATACATTTTCAAAGAGCTGAATCTTTCGGTAACAAGGACTACTTTGTTGAATATTTTTAATATTTAACTAAAGAAAATGTTTATTTTTGAGAATAAGTTTATTTAAAAGAGAATCCAATTGTAAAATTTCTGGTCTGATCGTCGTGTCGTCTTCTCTGGTTGTCGCCTGTTCTTGCCTGTCTGCAATTTTTTTCATGCTTATTTTGAGATTCGAACGAATAGTCAATTCTAAAGCTATGTTCAGACGATTTCAAGATCTGACAATATTATCAGATATGTCATTGAAAAATTTGTCCCAAATGTCTTACAACCGTGTGAACTTACAATTTTGTCTACAAATCTGTCATATATTCGCATTGTACCACAAATCATCCTTATGCTGCCCCCTGAAAATTATGTACATCCATTAGTTGTCAGTTGTCAAACTTATGAATTAATAAATGTCATTCCATCTTTTGAAGTCGAAGAACGTGGTCGATCAATTCAGGGGTGGGATTCTGTAAGATAAAAACGTTCGATCGTTTTCGTTTGCACGAACGGTTTGCTTCATGTAACTACAAAACCGAAAGGAATTTTCGTGTGCACGAAAGCAAAAAAACGAAAGCCATTTCGTTTACGTTTTCGTTTATTTTGCTTCATGTAACTCTAAAACCGAATGACATCTTCGTTCCGTGCGAAAAAAAAACAACGACAGCTAATTCATTGACGTTTCTTATTTTCTTTGATTGCTAAATTGGTGGTTGTTATTTATTTCATACATAATATGCTGGCGAGTTATTTCTTAATAGCAAGTGATAGTGATGATAGCGGTGGAGAAGATAAAAATCTAAGAAAGATCCGAAAAACTCTTCGGGATTATTCCAATCCGCTTACGCTGCCCGATGAAAGGTTTGTTTTATTGATGTGCATTGAATTATAAGTTTACATGTTCTTAATTTTTTATTTAGTTTTCTTCAACGTTTTCGGTTGAATAAAAACGCTTTTAGGGATGTGCTGGACAACATTTGTCTTCGTACAGGAACGCGAAACACATACGTCCCTCCTATTTTAAGGCTATGTTCCACGCTTGAGGTACTGGCTGGAGGTGGTTACCAGTGGATGGTTGGCAACGATTTTGCTTCTCCTCTCGCGCAGAGTACTTTGTCTAAAATATTACACGAAACTCTTAATATAATGGAAAACGTTTTGTGTCCTCAATGGGTAAAATGGCCATCAGAACTGGAAGAAAATGTAACTAAGAGTTACTTTTTCCAAAAATTTAAAATACCCGTATAGCAAACAATTATAAAAACCTTTTTCCATCCATTAACTTTTTTAATGGGTGGGCCATTTTCGTTCAATATTTTAACAAGTTGCTCCCATCTCTTTGCGGACTTATCCCTTCCCTGTACATTGTCCTGCGAATTTTTGGCTAAAAAAGGATACTTTTCCATCCATTCAATTATTATATTTTGTTGTGTTTGCGTTGTTGTTGACGTCCTGTAAGTATGTAATTAATTCAAATAATGTATGTGTGTCGGTTATTATTTATTGTACTTACATTATTATTATCAATTTTGACCCTATTTATTATAACCAAAACATAAACAACAACAAATAAACAATTTTGAAGCTGTCAGCTGTTGGCTGTCACATGCTCATTATGATACATTCAGCTTCTCAAACTTTAATTTCTTCGTCACACTGTTTCTTAAACCCATGCGAAAGAGAAAAAGGAAACGAAAGGAGTTACATGAAGCAAATTTTCGCTTTCGCGTGATTTCTTTCGTTTTTTAAGATGCGAAAGTCGTTTTCGTTTCGTTTTTTACAGAATCCCACCCCAGGTTAGGATTTATCAGTGGCGACGAGGATTTTTAGATTGAGAAAAATCTTAGCGATGGAACCCACACAACAACTTATACAAGCATTAGCAAATGCACTACAGAATTTACAAGTACAACCAGCTGCAAATGCAACTAACCTGCACTTTGAGTCATTCAACGAAAGCGAAGAATTATTTCCAAATTACATAAAACGACTCGAAAATTACCTGGCTCTAAGGAATATCGTCGATCGTACAAAGAAGCGGCAAGTATTGATTAATTGCATTGGTGCCAAATACTACCAGCTTTTATCAAATTTAACAGCTCCGGATGAACCAGATACGAAGTCATACGATGACCTTATTGAGATTCTCAAGAATCACTTGAGTTCAAAACCAAATGAAATCACGGAACAACACAAATTCTTACTCAGGTTACAGCACGAAGGCGAAACGGTAGCCAGTTTTTTAGCAGAATTAAAGAAATTGAGTTCCTACTGTAATTTCGCTTGCGAATCCACACTTGCAACTCATTTGCGTTGACAGTTTATCAGAGGATTACGAGACTCTGATATCAAAGAGAGGCTTCTACAAGGGAAAGATCTTACATTAGATAAAGCACTCTCAATTGCACTTGGAATAGAATCGTCGAAAACCGAAAGCCGCACAATGAATAATATTCACCAATTACAGATCAGAGGTAAACATCGGGGTGCAGCCCAGGGGAATCAAACGACCGCCGCGGCACAAGAGAACACTCGAAAAACCACCAACTTTGCACAAACTCGGGAAAGAAAGATCATATGCTTTAGATGTGGGAAACGGGGCCACATGGCAAACAAGTGTCGAGCGACGAACTTGTTTTGCAAAAATTGCCGAACAACAGGACATAATACCTCGGTCTGTATTAAGTCTCGGTCATCTCCAAAAGATGCCAATACTTTACAAGTGATAACAGATCACGAGTATGATGATGTTGATGATAATGTTGATGATGATTACCGGCCACATGAAATAAATGCTCTAACTTTGGCAAATGAGGAGAGTGAAGGTATACATTCCCTGAATGTACAGAGAAACTGTGTTGATACTCACAGTGGTAAGTACATTATAAAGCTGACAATCAATGAGGTTCTTTTCAATATGGAATTAGATACAGGAGCTGCGATATCAGTAATGAATTACAATACTTTTAAAAAGCACTGGCCCAATGCCAAAATAATACCCACTAAAGTCATGCTCAAAACTTACAATAATGAGATTTTTCCAGCTGTTGGTAAGTCCCAAGTACACGTAAAATGCGATAAATGGGAAATTAAATCCTATTTATATTTGGTAAATGGAAATTTTGATTCGCTGATGGGGCGAGAGTGGGTAGATGCATTAAATTTACTAGGAATAAACTCAGTGAACATACTTGCAGGAAAAGAAGACGTGGTACGAATGAAGGAGTGGATTCTTGCTGAATTCAGCGACGTGTTCGAGCAAAAAGTAGGAACAATCCCAGACGTAAGGGGCGTTTTGAAATTACGGGAAGGAACAGTGCTGATTTTCGTGAAAGCTAGAGAAACACCCTATGCTATTCGTTCGCTAATAGAAGGAGAAATCGAGCGGTTGGAGAAACAAGGGATTTTGGAGAGAGTTGAGCATTCCGATTGGGGAACACCAATAGTTCCTGTCATTAAGGCAGACAAATCGATTCGCTTGTGCGCAGACTACAAGGTTACATTAAACAAATGCATAGTAAATGATAACTACCCAATCGCAAAAATTCAGGAATTAAACGACAAACTGAAGGGTGGTGAGTACTTTTGCACATTTGACATTTTTAAAGCTTATTTACACCTCAGCATGTCTGAGGAAAGTGCTCTGATGCAAACCATCACCACCACGTTGGGCCTTTACAAGGTAAACAAACTAATGTTTGGAGTTAAAACAGCACCTATATGGACGCGAATCATGGACAATATACTCAAAGATCTTAAGGGAGTGGCTTGGTTTTTTGACGATATTATTGCGGCGGCAAAAACTCTTGAAGAGTTGTTTCAACGGTGTTGTTCACTATTGAGAGTACTACGGAAATTCAATCTACATATAAATATATCGAAATGCAAATTATTTGAGAAGAGTGTCGTGTACTTGGGTAATAAAATCGATAAAGATAATAAATAAATAAATAAATATTTTGGCGCGACAGGTCTATGGGACCCAAGGCCTAGCTTCTCGCAACCATTCGCTTTGTGTGGGTTTTCAATTTTTGGGACGTATCGAAGGGATCTACAATTTAACGCCGAGTCCAAACGGCTAATTGAGAAGCTCATTCATGACAGTTTTACTCTCGGATGTTTGTCAGACGTTCGCGAGAGGTGGCGCAGTGGAAAAAATCTTAAGATGTAATTTGGCCCTCTCGGGATTCGAACCTGAGCCCCTCGCTTAGTAGCCCAACACACTACCACTAAGCCACTGCGCCGACTTATCGATAAAGATGGCTTAGCGTGCAGTTATAGCGACACGAAAAACCAAACCGTAAAAATTTTCTTTTGCTCTTTTTAACCACTTAAACTTAATGGGTTAACTCAATCTTGGTCTTAAAATGATGCTTAGGAATTGTAAAGATAGTTTACCAAAAAAAACGTAAGTAAATTATCTTCAATTTTTCTAGAAAAAGAATTCATTTATTTTTCTGAACGAAAAAAATTTTACGTACAGAAAAATTAATAAATGTTATTTTTTAAAAAATGTGAAGATAATTTGTTTCTTTTTTTTGATAAACCAACTTTATAATTCATAAGCAACATTTTAAGACCAAGATTGAGTTCAAAAATTAACTTTAAATGGTCTAAAAAAGCAAAAGAAAATTTTTTCGGTTGCATTTTACGTATCGCTATAAACAGCCCCTTACATAAAACCAAAGAGAAGATCGAGGCAATTATTAGCGTAAAGCCACCGTCTCAGTTAACTGAACTACGACAATTCCTTGGCATGGTGAATTATTACCACAGATTTATACTGGATTTATCAACAAAACTACATCCCCTATACCAACTACTCCGGAAAGACCAAAAATTCACTTGGACTTCTGAGTGCCAGCATGCATTTGATGGTCTAAGGAGTGAAATGATGAGTGATAATGTGTTGATTCCATTTGATGAAAACCTTCCACTCTTACTAGCTACGGATGCTTCGCCATATGGGGTGTCAGCGATATTATCTCATTTGACGGATCTAGGCGAGAGGCCAATAGCTTACGCATCCAGAAGCTTGAGTAAAGCAGAAACGAACTACAGCCAGCTAGATAAGGAGGCAACAGCAATATTCTGGGGCCTGCATAAGTTTTTTATTCCAGCAGCCTGCACGAGATCTATCAACTTTGGGACGAATACTTACCCGTAACAAACCAGGATATTTTAAAAGAAAGTAAGAAGGATAATGAGTTATCATTACCTATAATTAACCTGCAAAGCGGTGGGAGTTTAAGAGGTACAGCGTACGAGAAAATGGCGGGTGAACTGATGCTGCATGATGGATGTGTGTATCGTGGAACACGAATTATAATACCCGCTTCACTACGTACACAGGTCCTTAATGAGCTACATGTGGCACATATAGGCATCGTCTAGATGAAAGCTTTAGCCAGGAGCTATTGTTACTGGCCGGGAATCGACCGGGATATAGAGGAGCTAGCGAGCGGCTGCCGAGATTGCGCGAGAGTTCTTAAGGAGCCTACAAAGGTAACCACGCATCCATGGGAAGTTCCAACTCAACCGTGGCAACGGTTACATATTGATTTCGCGGGACCCTTCATGGAGCGTTACTTTTTACTCATCGTCGATGCTAAAACAAAATGGTTGAAAGTCTTTCCTATGTATAGAATTACGAGTTTTCATACAATATGTGCATTGAGAGAAGCATTTGCTCGTTTTGGAATCCCAAGGGTCTTAGTTTCTGACAACGGCAGCAACTTTACTTCGAAGGAGTTTCAAGAGTTTTTGAAATCCAACAACATTATACATAAACGAACATCTCCAGCGCATCCTTCTACAAATGGACAAGCTGAACGTTTTGTCCAAGTTTTAAAGAATGGACTACGTTCATCTAGAAATGACTCTGGAGATTTTCATACGAAACTACATCGTCTATTAGTCCAGTACCGGAAAACCCCTTGCTCGTCTACAGGCAAAAGTCCCGCGGAGATGATGTTGAAGTTTACCTTTCGTACCAGACTCGACTTTTTGCGGCCGTCCATTAATGAAGGTGAAACGACGTTGGAGTGCAAACGAAATTTCAACAAGGGCGAACTAGTTCAAGTTCGTTTTTACCAAAATAAGGACTGTAAGTGGAAATTTGGGAAGGTCAGTCAGCGAGATGGGCATCTACATTATATCGTGGATGTTGATGGAACTCCATATCGGAGACATATCGATCAAATGAGATCTACACTTGTTGAGTGTATGTACATCCATTAGTTGTCAGTTGTCAAACTTATGAATTAATAAATGTCATTCCATCTTTTGAAGTCGAAGAACGTGGTCGATCAATTCAGGTTAGGATTTATCAAATATTTGCAGAAAAGCCATTGCCAGATAATTGTCAGGTATCTGCAAATCGTCTGAACACACAATTTTATCATTGTCAGACCATTGCCAGACGCTTGGGACATTTGCAGACTCATTTGCTATTGTCAGATGTGCTGTACTTATCACATCTGCAAATTTTTCATTGCCAGGCAAATTTTGTTCATATTTGATTGAAATAAACGATGTTTCCGTGCTCATTATTTTCTTTACATTTTTCTGTAGAATGGTTTTTTTTTTTTTTTTTTTTTGGTTGCGCCTGGAGGTGAGTAATCTTCAAAAGATACCAATGGCCCGTACCATTGGTTATGCCCGATTCAGGTATATCTCGTCTGCCTACGGGCTAAACCTCACCCCTCAGAGAGGCACTATGAGATCCGGCCGCGCGCGCTCATAGTAGTATGAAATTTGTTCCTCTCATTTTTTCATTTAAGTGATGACTACGACTAAGTTACCTTAACAAGTAGTTTATGCTTCTGTAGTGTTATTCGCGTTTGGTAGGTAGCTTTCCAGCGAACGCACCTACTAATACCGTCATTACATGCGGTTTTTCCTTATGGCGCTAGGTCGAACGGTCTTGTTCTTTGTAGTCGGCGCTCAAGGTTTGTCACGTCCAGAGTACGGATTATTTCATTATTGCAGTGACCATGAATACGAGAACGAAGTTTGCGAGCAAAGTTTGTTACTTCGTTACTCACGGTAGCAATTCCTAGATCTCTGTTAATATCACTATTCCTTATATACCATGTAGCATTCACGATTGCTCTTAGCGTTCTGTTTTGGAATGTTTGTATTATAGCCATATTACTTGGTTTGGTACAACCCCAAAGTTGAATACCGTATGTCCAAGAAGGTTTTAGCACTTGTTTATACAGGAGCAGTTTGTTGTATACGCTTAGCTTTGAATATCTTCCGAGTAGCCAATACATTTCTCTAACTCTGATTGCGAGCTCGTCGCGCTTTTTCTTTACGTGTGGCTTCCACTTAAGTTTAGCGTCTAGGGTCATTCCTAGATATTTCGCCTCGTTTGCGTATGGTATTTGTACAGAGTTAATGAAAACAGGTAAGTTATTTATCCTTTTGTACGTGAAATTGACATGCGTCGACTTGGTAGGATTTCAATATTTTGTATAATTTTTCCGGTAGGATTGTCCTTAGCTTATACATAAGGCCTTCGTGCCATACCTTGTCGAAGGCTTGCGATACGCCGAGAAAAGCGCTAGAGCAAATCTTTTTGCATTCTAGAGCATTCTCAATTTCATTTGTTATTCGATAAACCTGATCGATTGTGGAATGTTTAACCCGGAAGCCGAATTGATGATCTGGTATCAAGCATCTTTCTTCAATTACCGGTTGTAATCGTTTGAGCAGAAGTTTCTCATAAACCTTAGATATTATCGGCAGTAGCGAAATAGGTCTATATGATTTCTTATCATTTGTATTCTTCCCTGGTTTCGGAACCATAATGACTTCGGCTACTTTCCATTGTCTTGGAATGTATGAGAGTCTCAGAGAAGCATTTATAATGTACAGCAGCTTAACTAGTGCTCTTTTCGGTAGTTCCTTTAGAACTTCTCCAGTTATTAGATCGTATCCTGGAGCTTTGTTATTTTTCAACTTTCTTATTGTCATTCGAAGCTCGGACAGAGATACGGCTTTTACTTTATAGTTGTCGGATCAGGTATTAGTATTCGGTTCTTCGTGTAAAGGTTGTCCATCGAACGGCCTGAATGTTTCTTCTAGATGCTCGGCAAACAAATCCGCTTTTTCTTTGTCTCCTTTCGCCCATTCTCCGTTAGCTTGTCTTATTGGTGGCGAGTGCATTTTTGGTTTCCTTATGGACTTCAAGGCTTTCCAAAGTGAGTAGTTTGAGCTCTTTTCAGCAGTCAGAGGTAAGTAGAAGTTTCGAGATTTCTTAGATCCTGTAGCTCATTTTTAAGTTTGTTGCAAAGATGGTTCAGATAAGTTTTATCAGGGGGTGCGCGGGATTGTTGCCATCTCTTACGCGCTCTCCTCTTTTCTCGTATGAGGTCTTCTATTTCAGGCGTGTACTTGACTTTATTGTTCCGTGTAGCTGTCTTCCGGAAGGGAGTGTTTTTCCACGCTGCACTCTGAATGGCTTCCACGAGGTTGTCAACTTCATCTTCTATTTCTAGCGGTGTCTTTAGTGGCACATTTAAAGCAACATTTTCTTTACAGTCTTTTCGGAAAACGTCCCAGTTGGTTTTGTTACTACTTAATGTGGGCGGTCCTACATTCGTTGCTACACTTCCACCCATTTTCAGGGTGACTGCTGAGTGGTCTGAGCATAGATCGTAGCATTCTTCGACTTCCGTCAGAGTTTTGTTTAGCCCTTTTGCAATATAGAAGTCGACGAGGTCAGGGATATGTTGGCTTTCCCGTCGAATTAAAGTCTACACCACGCTTCATACTGGCTTTGTACAGTAGTCTGACTTTCGTTGAGTTGCATCTTGAACCCCTAAAAGTGTGTTTCGCATTAAAGTCCCCACCGATAATAAAATTAGACCCAGATGAGTCAAAGAGGTGGTCAAGGTCGTCGTCTATCAGTCTATATCCCGGGGGGAAGTAGCAAGATCTGATAAGATAGCCTAAATGGTTTACTTCAACGGAGACTGAACTTATTTGCATAGAATCGAGTTCTATTTTTATTTTTGTTGCGTGCTTAATGCAATCTTTAATGTAAAGAGAGGATCCGCCTCTGGCATTTTCCGAAGGATGATGCGCTTGATAATCCGTGTAACCTTTTATTTTGGGTCCATGTCCCTTTTTTAAATGGGTTTCCGATATCAAGCATATATCAATATTGTTTTTTCGTAGAAATATTTCTAGTTCGTTAATTTTGTTTAGGAGGCCGTTTGCGTTCCATGTCAGTATTTTAAGAAACTCTATCATATTTATGTTTTGTTATTAGGCTTCCGAGGTTTGAACTCGGGCTTGCTCAATTTGTCAAATAAAACTTGATTAATCTTGCTTTGCTGCTCAAGTTTTTCTAATATAATAGTTAATAATTGACGGATCGGATCTGTTGTATCTGATCTTGACTGGTCTCCATGTATCGCGACTTGCGCGTATGATCTCGCATCAGCCAACGCCGGATATTTTTTGTACTTGGTCCGGCCACGTTCTCTTGTGCAATTTCTTTATTTTCCTGTATCGGTTTCGTCCTTTTTCTGTAGAATGGTGAAAAATAAATAAATTATATAATTTCGAATACGTGGGCGAAGAAGAAAGTTAAAAGAAAATGATTTTGTGGTGAAGAGCTTTGAGGAGTTTGCTTCATTTTCATATTTGAACGAACAAAACGAAGTTTCGGTGCAATTGTCTTTAGGTTTTCTGTAGATTTGTGCAAAATGTATGAAGTTATTTATTTCAAATATGTGGACTTGCTTTTGAAGAAATGTCTTGTCACCAACGTTATGTCGTTTTCCATTGGTTTCACTCTGGGATTCACTCATTCTGAAATCCAATGGAACAAGAAAACTGCTTCTAGTTGAATCCACATTTGTATTGGTGAAATGCCAAAAAATAATCTACGGCTGCCGTCAGCTGACTTGTATAAAATACACAAATTACATTTGTGTAGGTGCTTCTTGAGTGGATTCTGACTTCAAATCAAGAAGCGAATTTTTTTGCTTCTCCTTCTTGATGATATTAACGGCATCAAGAATTTTAAACCCTGTACCTTGGAGGTCGTTTATAACCTCTTCTTTGGTGCACGAGGGATGGAGACCCCTTGCTACAACACGATGTGGCCTTTCTGATTTTACTTCGAAAGTATACCACTGGATCTTTTCGGTATTTAGCTTTAGAGACATTGTCCGGTAGTTTTCGTGGTTATCGACGTTAATTTTCCACGCATTATTCCTCAAAGATATAACCTTAAATTTTGATGTTAACGTTCCCTTAATGAGGCTGTGCAACTTATTATACTCCGTAACCCCAACGACGTTTATTGGAGGCGGTGCGCGAATTTGCGCTCGGAGTTGTTTTTCTTAAGGTACTTTACGCTTTTGTTCTCTTAGGGGCTCGACTTCGGGCGAAGAACCGGCACTCCTTTTCTTACTAGGTCTTTTCTTATGGACCCGATTCGTTTCTCGTTCTAGTTCTTCTTCGTCGGTGTGGTATTCCCGACTAGCTAAGAGTGGTGGAGTACATTCGTGTTCTTTCTGCAAATGAGTGTTTCTAAGAACCTTTTTTTCTCTTTTTTAAGATCTTGATAGAGTAGATCCATTTCCTTAAGTGATTGCAATAAGCGCCTCTCCCCAGAATCCGTAGAGCCGACCTCCGGGTGGATTTTCCAGTAAAACTGGACTGCCACCTGGGGTAATCAATCTATTCGTTTTGTTCATTGCATTTTTGTGCATACGCCACATGCTCGGTATACGGAGGTTGGATTTTAGTCGCCTTTTACGACAGACATGCCTACTTCGGGTATATTCTAACCCCTGCCCGAAGGGGGTTATTACAATCTTCCAGCGCTCATCTACCGACATCTCCATAAATTGTTTGCAGTTTGCTGGTGATTTGCAAGTTGAAGAGCAGCAGCATTTGGTGCTGTCGGAATTTTTTTGTTGTCGCCACATTCACTCTTCCGGTACGTTTCGATTCTCCTTTTGATGTCGTCGCGGATTCTAGGGTCGAATTACCACATCCGTTATCGAGTGAGTGAAATGCATACGTTATCGAATGATCGAGTAACTACATTGGTATGATCACATACGAACGGTCACGTATCAAATGCACATTAAAAATTGTACCAATTGTACAAGCACAATTCTGCTACATTCATGGTTGATCGGTGACAAATGTCATTGTTTTTTTTTTGTGAATGTTTCGAAAGAAATTGGTGTATTTATAAATTCTTAAACATTTAATTGAGTATTTGCTGTATTGTTTATCTTCCAAATCAAAAGATGGTCATTGCGAGTCCATTTAACGAAGGCGTTTTAGAGATAAAAAGCAATTCTTTGTCTTTACAAAACTCTGCGCAGGTATAATCAATGAAATAATAATTTTCTTAAAAGTTTTAGAATGAATAAGAGTGCATTCATATTTAAAATAGCTAAACTTTATTTTAGTGGAAGTATCACCGCCTCCCCAGTTCCATTGAAACTAGATGCAACTTTGTCCTTACAAGAAAGTGGAGGATATCAACATTAATTTGGTGTGGTTTAACTTATTCACTAATATTTCAATTGTAAAACCATTGAACAAACGTTTTTGAAGGTAACGATTATATAATCGGAATGTAAAAGTAACAAAATAAAAATATCTTTCAGTTTCTCTACTGAAAATGAATCCACTCGACAGCACAAACCCTACCGTATGAAAATATGCTCGATCACTGATGACAGAATACCAAAATTCGATACTCGATACTCGATCCCGTGTGCGATCATACCAAATCAGGGTATGAATTACCGCATCCGTGATCGAGCAATACGTGACTGAATTTGTTATTGTTTTGCATGTAAAATCAACAAAATTCAGTGACGTATCGCTCGCTCACGGGTGCGGTAATTCGACCCCAGCAATTATCAGTCACGTATGACTCGATAACTGATGCGGTAATTCGACCACCGGTTGAATTTGGAGAGAAGCAGCATGAGATTTTCTATCTAATACCATGTTCCCACCAAAGTGATTTAGCTAAATCCATTTGATTTAGCTAAATCACCTCATTAATGATTTGATTTGCCCTACATTTTCTTGATCACTAATTACGTGATTTACACCTGTTTAATTTTTAACTACGTGCAAATCCACACAAAATAAAATCGAACATACACAAAATAGAATCGAACAGCCACAAATAACTTCAAACATGCTTATTATTGACTTCAGCTATTTACACAAAAACAAACTTTCAAAAAATTAAAATTAAAAATGCGGATAGTGATTGTTTACATAATTTTTGGATTTATGCTGGTTGATATAAATTATATCCAAAGCATTTGAACTCATTTTAAATTGTTGCAGGTAATTTTTCTTCTGCACTTTTATATGTACGATATTTAAAGTGTGCCAAATAATTTCAAATGTCACACTAAAACATCTATTGTGATTTTTAAACTACTTCAGCTAAATCACGTTGGTGGGAACATGGTATAACCAATCAGCAAAGTCACAAAGATTGTATGAGGTCTCATCATAGATGAAATCAGACCACATTATATGTAATGTTGGTGGTAATTTGCTTTCCAATTCAAATATAAGTTGCGGATTGCATAAATATTCAGGTCGTTTAAGTAATTCCATCATTCCCGTATGGTTTTCCACAGCTGTTGCAAATTTCACGATTGTCATTGGTCTATCTTCTTTCGGTGGTAAAATGTTTTTAGTTTTAGTAACAAGAGATTCGATTATGTACTCTGGCCTTCCAAATCTTCTCTACAAAATTTGCATTATTCTGTCGGTGCTGTCCGGAGTGATCTAACAGCGTCGAATGCATCATCCTTTAGCGCAGTACTTAGTCATGTAACATTTTCAACGCTACTTGATTGCCTCCAAATTTTGGCAAATTCATTTTGTTTTGTATATTCACGAACGTTTCCATCATTTCCGTACAGGAATGTTTTGTATCGTCTTCAGCAGAACGTCCTATGTCATGCATTTTCTCAGGATGATCTTTGTATTTTTTTTTTGTACAGAAATTTCTCGATTTTTGTAACGCGATAACTCATCGGATAATTTTTGTACGTCTTCTGCCAACTGGTCTATTTGCGATTGTTTAGTGCTGCATGTAATTTACTTAAGTCTTGTTCGTGCTCCATTGTCGCTTTGCGCCATTGCTCAATTCGTTGAAAATTATTTGTATTTCTTGTATTTTCTTGCGAACACATTTGCTGTCTCTTTCGCACGGTGACTGAAGCTTCATTTATGGCTTGGTCTAATTTATGTTGATTTTTAATTTCGTCGTCCTCAACCTCAAATCCATGCAAAGTCGTGCATGCAATCGACTTTCTTGTGGTAAAATCATCCTCCCCCAGTTATCGAGGTGGAACCCCCTTCGTTTTCCTTTTGCTCGTCCTAGGTTCATACATTTTCAAAGAGCTGTATCTTTCGGTAAGAAGGACTACTTTGTTGAATATTTTTAATTTTTAACTAAAGAAAATGTTTATTTTTGAGAATAAATTTATTTAAAAGAGAATCCAATTGTAAAATTAAATGATAAGCAAAATTTCTGGTCTGATCATCGTGTCGTCTTCTCTGGTTGTCGCCTGTTCTTGCCCTGTAACTTTTTTCCTGCTTATTTTGAGATTCGAACGAATAGTCAATTCTAAAGCTATGTTCAGACGATTTCCAGATCTGACAATATTATCAGATATGTCATTGAAAAATTTGTCCCAAATGTCTTACAACCGTGTGAACTTACAATTTTGTTTACAAATGTTTGCAGAAAAGTCATTGCCAGATAATTGTGAGGTATCTGCAAATCGTCTGAACACACAATTTTATCATTGTCAGACCATTGCCAGACGCTTGGGACATTTGCAGACTCATTTGCTATTGTCAGATGTGCTGTACTTATCACATCTGCAAATTTTTCATTGCCAGGCAAATTTTGTTCATATTTGATTGAAATAAACGATGTTTCCGTGCTCATTATTTTCTTTACATTTTTCTGTAGAATGGTGAAAAATAAATAAATTAAATAATTTCGAATACGTGGGCGAAGAAGAAAGTTAAAAGAAAATGATTTTGTGGTGAAGAGCTTTGAGGAGTTTGCTTCATTTTCATATTTGAACGAACAAAACGAAGTTTCGGTGCAATTGTCTTTAGGTTTTCTGTAGATTTGTGCAAAATGTATGAAGTTATTTATTTCAAATATGTGGACTTGCTTTTGAAGAAATGTCTTGTCACCAACGTTATGTCGTTTTCCATTGGTTTCACTCTGGGATTCACTCATTCTGAAATCCAATGGAACAAGAAAACTGCTTCTGGTTGAATCCACATTTGTATTGGTGAAATGCCAAAAAAAATAATCTACGGCTGCCGTCAGCTGACTTGTATAAAATACACAAATTACATTTGTGTAGGTGCTTCTTGAGTGGATTCTGACTTCAAATCGAGAAGCGAATTTTTTTTCTCAGAATCACCAGAAGAGTATTTTTTGTGCCAACGAACGGTTTAAGAAGTGATTTTTTCAATTCCGGACTGTCCCGGACGCTTCTTTTTGCCCCATGGAATACGCTATTAGAAGAACATAGAATTATTGTTTGTCCCTCGCTGCTTTTCAATACGTAAGGCCAAGGCAGTTGCAAGTGCATCTTTTTGTTCCATTTCGTTCTATTATTTCACCTTTCTCAACAAAAACTTCAGTTTCCCGAATAAAAAAAAACATATTTAATTTGTCTGACAATGTGAACTGGCAATTTTCAACCTGACAACGTTGTCAGACAAATTATTACTAGGCGAACCACCTGACAATGAAATTGTCAGAGTTTGGGACAAAATCTGGCAACCGTGTGACAATTTATCATTGTAAGGTAGTTCGCTATTATCAGGTCATTTGCAGTTCATTGTCAGAACCTTTGTAGACCTGATCTGGCAATCGTCTGAACATAGCTTTACGAATGTCTCTATTCGTTCGAATGAACCTTTATGTATTTTGAGATTCGAACGAATAATATTCATTATCGATAGTGTCATAAAATGAATCCAAATGAATTTAAGTTTCGAAATAAGCTGTTTGACATTTTTAATTTATATGTGATGGCCATGCTGGTGTTTTTTGGTGGAGGCTCTTTTTTCATTGTTGTATTAAAATTATATATAAATATATTTAAAATTTCAAAAATTGAATGGAAAAAAATGCTAAGGACTACAAGAATGTTAAGTAACAGTCTTCTCTGAAATATGACGAGGTGTAAGAATGTTAAAATATGTTATTGGTTATATATTTGCACGCTAAAGTCTGAAATTTAAATATGGACTCAAATAGCTTTTAAATGTTGTTATTAAATTGTGAACCCATATAAATCAAAGGAAATAATGCAAACAAGATAAGGTTATGTTATTTTAAACTACGAGTTTTCAGTCTTATTTATTCAACTCAAGTCTGTTCAAACTACTCGTACCTACCTTTGAAACACTTTTACTATTCAAATCAAAACAACATTTTACTTGATTGTGTAAAGTCGATGAGCAATATTAATCAACGAAAGAGAATAATGGATGCCTCGAATCCACTTGAGCTGGAAAATTCCAAGTACCTACGTATAAAAATTTATGCAGTTTATTTTCCAATTCCTTAATCCATTTATTTTTGGAAGGTTTGTTCTCATCCCATATGTCCAATTTAAATCCGTTCTATATAAAGGAAATCAACATACAGAATTTTACTTTAAGTAGGATGTTTTACTAAAATTGTTGTACAACAATCCGCCAGGAAAATGCGGAATAACCACAATCGCTTTCTATTAAGCGTTAGGAAAATGCAGACGAATAATGACATTTATTGCGAACGATTAGAAAGTCAAAATACAGCATGTTTAGTTGGCACTGGGGAAACGGTGCTGCCAATATGTTTAAATTTTTCCAACAATGGAGAAGGTAATGGATTGGCATTTGGTGACATTGGGCGCTAAGCAGTTTTTGAGGCACCAAGTGGAAACATATTCTAGAGCTATTTGAAGGAGGCTGAAGTCAGTTGTGAAAAAATGGGTTTGAAAAAGTTGGTATCGACAGCATAGAGACAAAGTTCTGAGAGCTTGAATGACCCTTTCAAGGTCGTTAATGGTTAAGGCTGTTCGAGTGAAGTGAAATTTTCACTCCTCTCCAAAAAGTGCTGTGAAATTGAAAGTGAAATTTTCACGTCGAAGTGTCAAAAATTTAATGCGACGGACAATAAAAGCCAAGTGAAATAGCTTAAGAAACGCCCCCTACAAATCACTTATTGCACAACTATTTTGCACTTGAACAATGTACCTACTGCCTGGTGAAATTTTTACGTGGAAAATTCATTTTAACATTTCGCAGAAAAAAATTTGTATGAAAAATTGGATTTCACGTGAACTGCGTACCTTACATTTTTGAACAATTATTTTTAACTCGAACAGCGTACTGCCTAGTAAAATCTCCCCGTGGAAAGTTCATTTTGACAATTCACAGTGAAAATTTTGATTAAAAAATTGGATTTGAAGTGAACTGCATAAATTGGATTCTGGTTTGAGCACACACGAATTGCAAATTGGATTTCTATCTTCTATGGGCATATGATTCATTATCTTGAATTACTCGATGTATTAATAAGACAACGTCAAGTACGAAATGTATGCTCTCAGTTTAAAGCTGGTACGCTGTTCGAGTGAAGTGAAATTTTCGCTCCTCTCTAAAAAGTGCTGTGAAATTTAAGCCCCTATTATGGAAGACAACTACAACCAAAACAAGGTTGCCTTTCTCCAATTGGGATTATCGATTACAACTAGTTGTCTGTCAAAAGACAACCATCATCCTATGAGTAGGCAACTAATAAAATGGTTGTCTTTTCAGTGGTGTGTACGTATTATAGAAGACAACTGAGTTGTGTTGGAGTTGTCCTGAATGTCAAAATCAGACAACTGCTTTTTATCAGTTGTGTTTGATGGTTTTGGATTTGTTGAACGAAAAGGATCAGCTTTTTTAATGAAAAATGAATGTGCGTTTTAAAAGTTAAAAAATCACGAAACCAGCGCAATTTGATCGGTTGAATTTTATAGGAACAACCTGATCTGGCCGGGGTAAAGGACAGTTTGGTCATTGAATAACTACAAATAGAAGTGGACACCGCTCATTTTGAAGCGACATACGGACCTTCAACGCGGCGGAAATTTGAACTAACTTAGTGTATGCATATACCATCATTTCTAGGTTCGTTTCATAAGGAAAATTAATTTCCCAAAATATCCCATGTTTATTTCATGACAAACTACCTCCTTCTTTTTTTCTTATTCCTCTCATTGACAACATGCAAATGAAAGAGAAAGAACAATTATTTTTGTTATCTTTATTCTCAACCGTTTGCGTTTGCGGCTGTGGAGTGGAAGTTATGCAAAGGAAAACTAAATGGAGTAGGTACTTTTCGCATATTGCAAGTAGGCATAACAAAACTGATGGATTTTTTTATGAGGATAACAATATGGAAAGAAGGAATATGAAATGAAGATCGGATAGACTCTTTTCGCATATAGTAGGCGTTTTCTATTTTACGACAATGATCCATATAGATCACTGATTTACATGATCTACAAGAACAGTATATATATATATCGAGAAACCAAATGGGCATCATATCAAACTCACAGGATTTCGTTAGATGGATATTGTCATGGAAGAGGGACAGAAAAGTTCCGGTGTATTGTTTTAACCAGAGTACCTAATAACATCACACTTAATTACTGATTGTCTGGAGAATACTAGGTATATCAGTCCTTAGAAACAGAGCTTTATATGAAAGAAATCCTTCTGCATTTCGCCTACACAAAAATTTAAAACAGATGAGTTTGTATAATATAGTTGCTCCTAATACAACTTCAGATTCATCAGTTCTTTTAAATATGGCACATGTTAAAAGTACGTTTACTGAAACATAATTTGTAGATACAACTTACAAATTGAATAGAGTTATATTATAGAGTTCTTGGATCCGGATAGTAGTTATATGTTTACAGATGTGGTATATCAAGATGAAGCACTAGCATTGAAGCTAGTTCCGGTATTGCAAAGTAAGAATGTTTGCGTCGTAGTTTTTGTCTTAATATGTGTCTTGGTTTCTGTATCCATCAAAAATATTTTCTCCCTTTGATTACCTACGTACTTAATATATATATTAAATAGGTGGTGTTGATATTGTCTATCATGGCGAAACCGAATTCAATGAAGATTCCAATGCTTGCGAGTTTGACGATGTGGAGGATTTATCAGAATCAGAGACAGTTCCACTTATGCAAAACATGGCTACACATTATTATTCGGGATATATTTCTCATGCCATATTAAAGTTTTCTGCACCTGATCAAAATGAGTCGATCGTCAATATGAGGATATGAGGCTACAATTAATGGTGGTTTAGTCATTCCGACTACACATTTTGTAGAGTTATACCATGTTCCCACCAACCATACATTTTCGTGATCACTAATTACGTGATTTATAGGTACCTGTTTAATTTTAATTACGCACAAATCCACACAAAATAGAATCAAACAGACACAAATAAAATCAAACCAACCTGTTATCGACTTTAGATGTCCACACAAAAACAAACTGTCAAAAAATTAAAATTAATAATTTAGATATTAATTGTTTTAATCATTTTTGGATTTATTCTGGTAGAAATAAATTATATCCAAAGCATTTGAACTCATTTTAAATTGTTGCAAGTCATTTTTCTTTTGCACTTTTATATGTACGATATTGAAAGTTTGCCAACTAATTTCAAATGTCACACTTAAACGCTTAAAAGTTCGGTGGGAACGCCTGTCGTTATTTATAAATCACTTCAGCTAAATCACGTTGGTGGGAACATGGTATTATTGAAAAAAATAATCAAGTGTTTTGAGGAACGTTTTGAAACGCAATGCTTCGAACAAAATGTACTTAATATTCTTTTAAATTTGTGTATACGAATAGCAACCAATTTGAGCTTCCCTGTTCCTTTTTTGGACCCTCATGAATCGCGACATTGAGAATGTCATATTTTAATGACGAATTTGCGAAAAATTTAGATCCAATAACCGACATCAATCCTTAATTCCGCATCCCAAGCCAAGCCACATATTTTAAAAAGTCGCGTGTGATTTGTTCGATTTTGGAGGGAAGTCATATTTGGTCTTATACTCTGTCCAACAAAAATTGTCAGTACAGGAAAGATAGGATGTTTGTCTCTCTGTCTGGTTGCAATGCCTAACATAAATCTGTCCCTCTTTAAAGCTCTCACAGGGTTGCCATAGTTTGTATGAAAATTCACCATAACTCAGAGAGAAAAAGTGTTAGGGTTACCACCTTTTTTACAAAAAAAAAAAATATTGTTGAACAAAATAAATTCAGTTTATATTTTTCCTTTTCCCGTGAGGGTTTTTCTAGGGTATTCCCAGTAGGCCTAATCACTTTAGTTTGATTTGGTAAAACCCAACGATCGACAATACGTAGTATAGGTTTACCTGCTTGATCATTTTGATATTTCAGTGTGAAAAACTATTTGATGACAAATATGCAAAAATATAACAAAAATGCTAAAATATGCCAAAAATGTGTGCTATACCCATGTGCTCATTTATACCCAACTATGCAGAAATTTGCCCTCACGACTAGGTCAGCCCTATGTAGGAACTTAGAGTTGTATATTAAAATATTTAATACTTACTTACTTAGGCGGCGCTACAGTCCGGGGTGGACCTGGGCCTCAACCAATACGCCTCTCCAGTTAGCGCGATCTTTGGCTAACTGCCTCCAGTTGCGCACTCCAAGTTGGTTGAGGTCCCCTTCCACTTGTGCGCGCCACCTAAGGCGAGGTCTTCCTCTACTGCGTTGTCCCTCCGGGTTGGAATCGAAGACTCTTCGGGCCGGAGCGTTGGTGTCCATTCGCTCTACATGTCCCAGCCATCTTAGACGACTGATGCGTATTTTTTTGACCAGGGCGATGTCGCTGTACAGCTCGTAGAGTTCGCTGTTAAATCTCCTCCTCCAAAACCCGTCAACGCAAACGGGACCGAAAATCACTCGAAGAATTTTTCGTTCGAAACGACCAAGGAGATCTTCATCCGTCTTTGTTAAGGTCCATGCTTCTGCACCATATAGCAGGACTGGGATAATGAGGGTCTTATATAGAGTCTCCTTAGTGTTTCTCGACAAGGCCTTATTAATCAGTTGCCTTCTTAGGCCGAAGTAACAGCGGTTGGCAAGAGTGATTCTTCGTTTGATTTCCGAGGTGATATCGTTTTCTGAATTTATAGCGGAGCCGAGGTAGACAAAGTCCCTAACTACCTCAAAATTATAGCTGTCTACTGTGACGTTCTGTCCGATTCGTCGATGTTGTGTGTCCCTTCTTGTTGACAGCATATATTTTGTCTTGCCCTCGTTTACCACTAAACCCATTTTTGCCGCTTCCGTACTGATACTTGCAAACGCGCCAGTGACAGCTCGCTGTGTTCTGCCAATAATGTCAATATCGTCCGCGTATGCAAGCAGTTGCACAGACTTTTGGAAAATTGTGCCTCTGGTGTTGGCTTGTGAGTTGCGCACAATTTTCTCAAGAATGATGTTAAAGAAGTCACATGACAGCGCATCACCTTGTCTAAATCCTTTTTTGACATCAAAGGTCTCGGTGAGATTGTTTCCGACCTTAATGGAGCAGCGAGAATTCTCCATTGTCATTCTGCACAATCTGACGAGTTTGGCAGGGATGCCAAAACTAGACATGGCTCTGTATAGCTCGTCTCTATAAATGCTGTCATATGCGGCCTTAAAATCGATGAACAGATGGTGGGTATCGATTTGGACTTCTTGGGTTTTCTCCAGGATCTGCCGTAGTGTGAATATTTGGTCGGCTGTGGACTTACCGGGCCTAAAACCGCACTGATAGGGTCCAATCAGTTGGTTGACAAATGGCTTCAGGCGTTCACACAGTACAGCAGAGAGGATCTTATAGGCGATATTAAGGAGACTGATACCTCTATAGTTGGCGCAGTTTAGAGGGTCTCCTTTCTTATAGATCGGGCAAACAATGCTGAGGTTCCATTCATCAGGCATACTTTCTTCCGACCAAATCTTGGAGACGAGTTGATGTATGCACTCTACCAAGTCATCTCCCGCTGCTTTGAAGAGTTCGGCGGGTAAGCCATCTGGTCCAGCAGCCTTGTTGGACTTCAGCTTGGATATTGCTATCCTCACTTCATTTTGGTCAGGTGGACGGAAATCTTGGCTTTCATCGTCCGGATTGAATGGATCGTTCTGCCTGACAGCGGGATCTTGGTCGTCTTCGCCGTTTAGCAGTCTGCAGAAATGGTTTTTCCATGTCCTCAGCACCGACTGCGATTCCACTACAAGGTTCCCTTGTTCATCTCTACAGGCTTCTGTTCGGGTTTTGTTGCCATGACACGTTCTTTTTACCTGTTGGTAAAACTTCCGAACATTATTCCTGGAGTAACATCTCTCTATTTCCTCGATCGCGCGCTTCTCATGCTCTTTCTTTTTCTTTCGGAGAAGCCGGTGTTCTTCCCTCCTCTTTTGCTCGTAGAGCTCACGAGCTGCTCTCGTCCTTCTGTGCAGCGCCGCTTCGTAGGCACGTTGTTTTGCTGCATGCGCTTGCCGGCATTCTTCATCAAACCAGGGGTTTCGAGGGGGTGGTTTGATGAAACCAAGCACATCAGTTGCGGCGTTTCTGATGGCTTCTTGGCATCTATGCCACTGGTCTTCAGCACTTGATGCTGGCTGCGTAGGACTTCTCGAGAGGTTGAGGGACACGCGATCGGCAAAGTTTCTGGCGGTCTGTTGCGTTTGTAGCCGTTCAACGTTGAATCTCCTCACAGTATTTCCTTGTTGTTGTGGTGTCTGGGATATCCGCATTCGTACCTTGGCTACAACAAGGTAGTGGTCCGAGTCTATGTTGGCCGCTCGGAAGGTGCGGACATCTAGAATACTGGAGGAGTGCCTTGCGTCGATCGCAACATGGTCAATTTGATTGACAGTTTGATGATCCGGTGACCGCCATGTTCCTTTGTGAATATTTAATACGATATCGCAAAAAAACCAATATCACTACAACGCACTTATGATCACTTGTTGCGTGAATGAAATGAATGCATTAAAACACTTCACGAATAAACCTTTTTCTAAAAGACAACATTGAAAAAAATATTTTAACTGAATATTATTTGATCCTTCAGAAATACAAACAAATAAAAACCGAATGGTAACACCTCACATAAAAATTCGTTCTCAAAAGCACGAAAACCAAAAGTTCTTTGACAAAATCCATAGAAAAACCCTTGATGATATCCTTTCATTGTACACATGGTATAGTCCGTCCCAAAAAAGAAGAAAGATCCCAACATGCGCAGTAGCAATTTATTTAAGGGAAATTTTCTCTTTTAAGGTATTTTTGATCGCATGAAATTGTTAATGCTTTTCTCTACTTTATCTTTTTTGCAGCGATATTGGAAAACGTTATTGTGCGTGCCCATGCACAAAGTACAACGGAAATTCCATTTCAACCCTTTTTAATAGTTTCTCAAAACTCTGGCTTTCATTACTAAACACATATTTAAGAAGTGCAACACCCAGCAAATTTCCCTTTTCTTTGGGGTGGGTAAATGTGTATCTATTGCATGCGCCAACGACGGTTCTGTGTGGACAATCAGTCATGCCTCGATCGTCGATCGAGAGAGATGTTTTCGCAAGTAGGGGTATGCTTGTTGTATGAAATGCGCACACATTTTTTTTAGCTGTACTTTTTGTTGGAAAAGTAGTTTTGCTTTCTCTAAGAGAATAAAATCCCTGATGTGAAGAGACCTGCGCAAGATATTTTCAGGTACTTTGGGACGGGCTATAACACTCTTCTGATGTGCTTCAGTCACACACACTGCAAATGAACACAAGCGATCATTCATTCATGGCAGAGTGGTTGCGGTGAGCTCCTTGCCAAATTTTAGGAAAATGACAACAACAATTCCTTGGTATGACAGTGGTTTGGTTTTTATTTCAGTGTTTGAGTGCCGTGAGAGCATCTACAGGCACCATTGGTAGAAAAAAGCTCCTCCATAAGGCCTGTACTGACAATTTTTGTTGGACAGAGTATAGTATTCTCCAGACAATCAGGGGATTGTTCTTGTAGATCATGTAAATCAGTGATCTATATGGATCATTGTCGTAAAATAGAAAGCGCCTACTGTATGCGAAAAGAATCTATCCGATCTTCATTTCATATTCCCTCTTTCCATATTGTTATCCTCATAAAAAACCGCATCGGTTTTGTTATGCCTACCTACTTGCAATATGCGAAAAGTACCCGATTTAGTTTTCCTTTGCATAACTTCCACTCCACAGCCACAATCATGAGTACGCACACAGTTGAGAATAAAGATAACAAAAGAAATTGTTCTTTCTCTTTCATTTGCATGTTGTCAATGAGAGAAACAAGAAAAAAATAAGCGGGTAGTTTGTCATGAAATAAACATGGGATTATTTTGGGATATTAATTTTCCTTATGAAACGAACCTAGAAATGATGGTATATGCATACACTAAGTTAGTTCAAATTTCCGCCGCGTTGAAGGTCCGTATGTCGCTTCAAAATGAGCGGTGTCCACTTCTATTTGTAGTTATTCAATGATGTTGTCAATGTGAGGAATAAGAATAAAAGAAGGGGGTAATTTGTCATGAAATAAACATGGGATTATTTTTGGAAATTAACTTTCCTTATTGCACTAACCTAGAAATTATGGTCATTGAATAACTACAGATAGAATCGGCATCGACGACGACGACCGCTACGCAGTCCATACGTCGCTGCGATCGCTTGTGAGGGTTTGTGAAATGGATCCGGGCATAAAAACGAAAACACGAAAATGTATAATATCTCAAAAAAAAAATCCCCTGGGGAATACTGTCTGGGTAATTCTTTGTTGTAAACCAGTTTGAACCAGGTACGATATTTCATGCTTATCTTTCTGTCGATACGCTTTGATTGTCCTTATTTCTTTGTTACTTTTGGAATTTTTGTTAGAGGTTTATTGCGGTGTTTTTTATGTATTTGCTACTGGCCTGGCAGATGATTGCAGATTTGAATAATTCTAGCTAGATATGATTTTTTTTTTCGGAGTATGTAATGTAGGTGCATAGGTAGGGTAGATATGTATGTGTATAATGTTCATGTAAAATTAAAATATATAGGAAAATAATATGTGGTGCATACCTGATTTCAAATTCTTATTTTGAAGTTCAACATGGCCAAATAAATGCAAATTGAGCTGAGAACCACTTCTGTTCCATTTATTTCTTTTCGTGCATTTTGCTTTGGGGTTAATTATTTTCGCACGTAAAAGAACCCGCATGGTGTGCTTGAATATTTTTTGATTGTGCTGTTCAAAGGAACATGGAAGCTCAAATTGGTTGCTATTCGTATACACAAATTTAAAAGAATATTAAGTACATTTTGTTTGAAGCATTGCGTTTCAAAACGTTTCTCAAAACACTTGATTATTTTTTTCAATAATACCATGTTCCCACCAACGTGATTTAGCTGAAGTGATTTATAAATCACGACAGGCGTTCCCACCGAACTTTTAAGCGTTTAAGTGTGACATTTGAAATTAGTTGGCAAACTTTCAGTATCGTTTCGTACATATAAAAATGCAAAAGAAAAATGACCTGCAACAATTTAAAATGCTTTGGATATAATTTATTTCTACCAGAATACGTGATTTATACCAGAACAGGTATAAATCACGTAAATAGTGATCACGAAAATGTATGGTAAATCACATCATTAATGAAATGATTTAGCTAAATCAAGTGGATTTAGCTAAATCACGTTGGTGGGAACATGGTATAACTCTACAAAATGTGTAGTCGGAATGACTAAACCACCATTAATTGTAGCCTCATATCCTCATATTGACGATCGACTCATTTTGATCAGGTGCAGAAAACTTTAATATGGCATGAGAAATATATCCCGAATAATAATGTGTAGCCATGTTTTGCATAATTGGAACTGTCTCTGATTCTGATAAATCCTCCACATCGTCAAACTCGCAAGCATTGGAATCTTCATTGAATTCGGTTTCGCCATGATAGACAATATCAACACCACCTATGTAATATATATATATTAAGTACGTAGGTAATCAAAGGGAGTAAATGTTTTTGATGGATACAGAAACCAAGACACATATTAATATATTGCAATACCGGAACTAGCTTCAATGCTAGTGCTTCATCTTGATATACTACATCTGTAAACATATAACTACCATCCGAATCCAAGAACTCTATTCAATTTGTAAGTTGTATCTATCTGTATGTCTCAGTAAACGTACTTTAAACATCTGCAATAATTAAAAGAACTGATGAATCTAATGTTTCACATGAAGTTTTATTAGGAGCAACTACCTATATATTATATAAACTCATCTGTTTTAAATTTTTGTGTAGGCGAAATGCAGAAGGATTTCTTTCATATGAAGCTCTGTTTCTAACGACTGATATACATACCTAGTATTCTCCAGACAATCAGGGGATTGTTCTTGTAGATCATGTAAATCAGTGATCTATATCATTGAATAACTACAAATAGAAGTGGACACCGCTCATTTTGAAGCGACATACGGACCTTCAACGCGGCGGAAATTTGAACTAACTTAGTGTATGCATATACCATCATTTCTAGGTTCGTTTCATATGTTTATTTCATGACAAACTACCCCCTTATTTTTTTCTTATTTCTCTCATTGACAACATGCAAATGAAAGAGAAAGAACAATTACTTTTGTTATCTTTATTCTCAACTGTGTGCGTACTCATGATTGTGGCTGTGGAGTGGAAGTTATGCAAAGGAAAACTAAATCGGGTACTTTTCGCATATTGCAAGTAGGTAGGCATAACAAAACCGATGCGGTTTTTTATGAGGATAACAATATGGAAAGAGGGAATATGAAATGAAGATCGGATAGATTCTTTTCGCATACAGTAGGCGTTTTTTATTTTACGCCAATGATCCATATAGATCACTGATTTACATGATCTACAAGAACAATCCCCTGATTGTCTGGAGAATACTAGGTAGGTATATCAGTCGTTAGAAACAGAGCTTCATATGAAAGAAATCCTTCTGCATTTCGCCTACACAAAAATTTAAAACAGATGAGTTTATATAATATATAGTTGCTCCTAATATAACTTCATGTGAAACATCAGATTCATCAGTTCTTTTAAATATTGCAGATGTTAAAAGTACGTTCAGAATCAGAGACAGTTCCAATTATACAAAACATGGCTACACATTATTATTCGGGATATATTTCTCATGCCATATTAAAGTTTTCTGCACCTGATCAAAATGAGTCGATCGTCAATATTCCGACTACACATTTTGTAGAGTTAAACCATGTTCCCACCAACGTGATTTAGCTAAATCCACTTGATTTAGCTAAATCATCTCATTAATAATGTGATTTACCATACATTTTCGTGATCACTAATTACGTGATTTATACCTGTTTAATTTTTAATTACGCACAAATCCACACAAAATAGAATCAAACAGACACAAATAAAATCAAAACAACCTGTTATCGACTTTAGATGTCCACACAAAAACAAACTGTCAAAAATTAAAAATTAAAAATTTAGATATTAATTGTTTTAATCATTTTTGGATTTATTCTGGTAGAAATAAATTATATCCAAAGCATTTGAACTCCTTTTAAATTGTTGCAAGTCATTTTTCTTTTGCACCTTTATATGTACGATATTGAAAGTTTGCCAACTAATTTCAAATGTCACACTTAAACGCTTAAAAGTTCGGTGGGAACGCCTGTCGTTATTTATAAATCACTTCAGCTAAATCACTTTGGTGGGAACATGGTATTATTGAAAAAAATAATCAAGTGTTTTGAGGAACGTTTGAAACGCAATGCTTCGAACAAAATGTACTTAATATTCTTTTAAATTTGTGTATACGAATAGCAACCAATTTGAGCTTCCCTGTTCCTTTGAACAGCACAATCAAAAATTATTCAAGCACACCATGCGGGTTCTTTTACGTGCGAAAATAATTAACTCCAAAGCAAAATGCACGAAAGAAATGGAACAGAAGTGGTTCTCAGCTCAATTTGCATTTATTTGGCCATGTTTAACTTCAAAATAAGAATTTGAAATTAGGTACCTATGCACCACATATTATTTTCCTATATATATTTTAATTTTACATGAACTTGTGTGATTATTTTAATTAACGGCAGAGTAAAAAGAAGTCGCAAAATGATGCATGAGCACCTACATAGCTATGTACATGTACAATATACACAAACACATACATACCTACCCTACCTATGCACCTACATTACATACTCCGAAAAACAAATTCATATCTAGCTAGAATTATTCAAATCTGCAATCATCTGCCAGGCCAGTAGCAAATACAAAAAAAACACTGCAATAAACCTCTAACAAAAATTCCAAAAGTAACAAGGAAATAAGGACAATCAAAGCGTATCGACGAAAGATAAGCATGAAATATCGTACCTGCTTCAAACTGGTTTACAACAACAAATTACCCAGACAGCATTCTTCAGAGGGATATTTTTTTGGGATATTATACATTTTCGTGTTTTCGTTTTTATGCCAGGATCCATTTCACAAACCCGCACAAGCGATCGCAGCGACGTATGGACCGCGTAGCGGTCGTCGTCGGTGATGCCGATTCTATGTGTAGTTATTCAATGTCTATATGGATCATTGGCGTAAAATAAAAAACGGCTACTGTATGCGAAAAGAATCTATCCGATCTTCATTTCATATTCCCTCTTTCCATATTGTTATCCTCATAAAAAACCGGCCTACCTACTTGCAATATGCGAAAAGTACCCGATTTAGTTTTCCTTTGCATAACTTCCACTCCACAGCCACAATCATGAGTACGCACACAGTTGAGAATAAAGATAACAAAAGTAATTGTTCTTTCTCTTTCATTTGCATGTTGTCAATGAGAGAAATAAGAAAAAAATAAGGGGGTAGTTTGTCATGAAATAAACATGGGATTATTTTGGGAAATTAATTTTCCTTATGAAACGAACCTAGAAATGATGGTAAATGCATACACTAAGTTAGTTCAAATTTCCGCCGCGTTGAAGGTCCTTATGTCGCTTCAAAATGAGCGGTGTCCACTTCTATTTGTAGTTATTCAATGGTTCCGGTGTATTGTTTTAACGGTCTTTGCCAAACAATAAATGGAATACTGCAATTGTGGGACTGTATAAAAGGGGAACAACAGGAGTACCTACCTAATAACATCCCACTTAATTACTGATTGTCTGGAGAATACTAGGTGTATCAGTCGTTAGAAACAGAGCTTCATATGAAAGAAATCCTTCTGCATTTCGCCTACACAAAAATTTAAAACAGATGAGTTTATATAATATAGTGCTCCTAATACAACTTCATATGAAAAATCAGATTCATCAGTTCTTTTAAATATGGCAGGTGTTAAAAGTACGTTAACTGAGACATATATAGAGTTATATTATAGAGTTCTTGGATCCGGATGGTAGTTATATGTTTACAGATGTAGTATATCAAGATGAAGCACTAGCATTGAAGCTAGTTCCGGTATTGCAAAGTAAGAATGTTTGCGTCGTAGTTTTTGTCTTAATATGTGTCTTGGTTTCTGTATCTATCAAAAACATTTTCTCCCTTTGATTACCTACGTACTTAATATATATATTACATAGGTGGTGTTGATATTGTCTATCATGGCAAAACCGAATTCAATGAAGATTCCAATGCTTGCGAGTTTGACGATGTGGAGGATTTATTAGAATCAGAGACAGTTCCAATTATGCAAAACATGGCTACACATTATTATTCGAGATATATTTCTCATGCCATAATAAAGTTTTCTGCACCTGATCAAAATGAGTCGATCGTCAATATGAGGATATGAGGCTACAGTTAATGGTGGTTTAGTCATTCCGACTACACATTTTGTAGAGTTATACCATATTCCCACTAACGTGATTTAGCTAAATCTCATTAATGATGTGATTTACCATACATTTTCGTGATCACTAATTACGTGATTTATACGTTGCAGCACATTTTTCTTTTGCACTTTTATATGTACGATATTGAAAGTTTGCTAACTAATTTCAAATGTCACACTTAAAAGCTTAAAAGTTCGGTTGGAACGCCTGTCGTAATTTATAAATCACTTCAGCTAAATCACGTTGGTGGGAACATGGTATTATTGAAAAAAATAATCAAGTGTTTTGAGGAACGTTATGAAACGCAATGCTTCGAACAAAATGTACTTAATATTCTTTTAAATTTGTGTATACGAATAGCAACCAATTTGAGCTTCCATGTTCCTTTGAACAGCACAATCAAAAATTATTCAAGCACACCATGCGGGTTCTTTTACGTGCGAAAATAATTAACCCCAAAGCAAAATGCACGAAAAGAAAGAAATGGAACAGAAGTGGTTCTCAGCTCAATTTGCATTTATTTGGCCATGTTTAACTTCAAAATAAGAATCTGAAATCAGGTATGCACCACATATTATTTTCCTTACATGTTAATTTTACATGATCTTGTGTGATAATTAACGGCAGAGTAAAAAGAAGTCGCAAAATGATGCATGCACCTACATAGGTGTGTACATGTACATTATACACATACATATCTACCCTACCTATGTACCTAAATACTCCGAAAAACAAAATCATATATATAGCTAGAATAATTCAAATCTGCAATCATCTGCCAGGCCAGTAGCAAATACAAAAAATAAACCGCAATAAACCTCTAACAAAAATTCCAAAAGTAACAAGGAAATAAGGACAATCGAAGCGAATCGACAGAAAGATAAAGCATGAAATATCGTACCTGCTTCAAACTGGTTTACAACAAAGAATTACCCAGACAGCATTCCCCAGAGCGATATTTTTTTGGGATATTATACATTTTCGTGTTTTCGTTTTTATGCCAGGATCCATTTCACAAACCCGCACAAGCGATCGCAGCGAAGTATGGACCGCGTAGCGGTCGTCGTCGGTGATGCCGATTCTATGTGTAGTTATTCAATGACAACATGCAAATGAAAGAGAAAGAACAATTATTTTTGCTATCTTTTAAGGCTTCGTCAAATAGAACGCGTTTTTAACGCCGCGGTAAGATTAATTTACGCGGCAGTAAGATTATTTTGACGCAACGTTCTAACCGCCGCGTTAGAGGACATAAAACAGAAAAATTTCATTAATGCCCATGACTCTTGGTTTTCATTGTCTAAAAAAAATGTCAAGCAGCTCGGAGGAGGAATTATTGCTTTTTTTGCCGGGATATGTAATTCCCTAAAAAGAAAAAGGATTTAGGTGCACGAAATTTACAAAAAGAGAAATTCCTTTGATATTTCCTCCCATATCTCAGCCTTTAAAACTGTATTTGTATACGATTCTCACACATAACGTACAAATATGGGTAATATTAAACACATTCAATTAATTTTTAATTTTTTAGGATACAAAGTCATGAAAAATTATTTCAAACGCGCCGCATCATAAAATAATCTGTAATTTTTCACAACCCAGCGTTTCACCGCCGTGTTCAAACGCCGAGGTGAATTCAACGCAGCGTTGAAAACGCGCTCTGTGTGACAGGGGAAATGTTATTCAGTATATTACAACGCGGCGGTAAAACAGAGCGTTAAAACGCGCTTTGTTTGACGAGGCCTTTATTCTCAACTGATTGCATACTAATGATTGTGGCTGTGAAGTGGAAGTTATGCAAAGGAAAATTAAATCGGGTACTTTTCGCATATAGCAAGTGAGCATAACAAAACTGATGGGATGGGATTTTTTCGATTGCTCCTTGAGAAAAAATTGCTTCTAAAAATGTCGCAATAAAATTCCCTCGGAATTTGTATTTTTGGGTGCGAAGTGCAAATATAAAAAGTCGATTAAACTTTTGCAAAGACTACGAAATTCGCGAGACGAAATAAAAAAAACCTTTTTAACTTCTGGTGCCAACCACAAGATCACAAACCATAATGATTTTTATTTTACATTCAATTAATAAAGAGAGTTATTTAGTACAATAGCAAATACAGTTTTTCAGTTTTTAGTACAAAGAGTAAATAGAAAAATATGGCGAACATTGGTTTTTTGGGCGCTAATTTTAAAATGTTAGGTAGTATAATACATTGTAAGTTAGTAAATAAAATTAGTGTAAGTATTCATGTACATAAGTTAGTTGTTAAGGTTTTATGTTGGCGTTTCGATGAATGCGATGTTTGTTGTTCTTGGTGAGTATAGTCTGTTTGTGTGATCCAACATTCCGCCCTCTTTGAAAACACACGATTTCAACACGGAAGTACGGCCAGCTTGTGGATCGGTCTCTTGATTATTCCTTTTGGTGTTCGAATTTCCGCTACCCTAACGTTTCCGTCTTTGCCAGGAATTGTCCTTTGGATTCGTCCCAGCAGCCATCTTTGCGGGGGTGTGTTGTCATCGTGGATGATGACCATCGAGCCAGCTTGAAGGTTGGGACTTTTCGAAGACCATTTCGTTCGTTGCTGCAGCTCTTGTAAATACTCATCGGTCCAACGCTTCCAGAAGTGCGTTTTTACATTTTGGATGCGACGCACGCCAGTACTGTAAGGAACATGTGTTCGGAGCATCGTCTGGCGGTTCAGGAATTGCTTTGAGTGCTGAACCAATTAGCAGATGACCTGGTGTCAATGCCTCGTAGTCGTTTGGGTTGTTCGTCAGCGCTGTTATGGGCCTAGAATACTTCGCAGAGTGCAGTAGCGAGTTCTTCGAATGACAGCTTCGTATTGTGTAGAGTTCGAAGCAGATGTCCTTTGGCCACCTTCACCGCGGCTTCCCAGATGCCTCCGAAATGAGGTGCCCTAGGAGGGATAAAATGAAAATTAATATGTTCATTACTACAAATATCAACAAGTGTATCTCGAGAGGTCAGTTTTGAGTTAGCTCCAACAAAATTTGTTGCATTGTCGCAAAATATGTCTGTCGGTAGCCCCCGACGACTTATCATGCGTTGTAATGCCGCAATAAAAGCCTCTGTTGTAAGATCGGATACCGGTTCTAGATGAACGGCTTTAGAAACAAAACATACAAAACCGGCCATGTACGTTTTGTAAGAAACCTTTCCACGAACCCCATGGTAGGTATATATGGGTCCGCAGAAATCCACTCCACATCGTTGAAACGGTCTAGCAGCGGTGATCCTTTCTTTCGGAAGGTTGCCCATTACTTGCTGTAGAAGCTTGGGTCTGTATCTGACACAATGTACGCAACTGTGAACGATTTTGCGGGCTAAGTATCTGGCATTTATAATCCAGACTTTTTGTCTAAGAAGTGCAACGAGGGCCTTTGGTCCGGTGTGAAAATTCTTCCTATGCAGATGACGAACAAGACAAGTAGCCAACGTATAATTCTTTGCCAACAAAACAGGGTGCTTGTGTTTCTCAGGAAGCGTTGAATTTTCTAATCGCCCTCCAACTCGAAGTACTGGAAATCCCTTTGAAGTGTCCAAAAATGGGCTGAGCTGCTTTAGTGAACTTTTGATGGCTCTGCGAAATAAGACCCCAATGAAATAAAACCCCAAAAAAAATATGAAATAATACCCCAAAAGTTTATACAGGAAACAACAACACGATTTTTAACAAAATTTGGGGTGTTATTTCCTTTTTTGGGGCATTATTTCTTAATGAAAATTGGGCACTTATTTCATTATGAAATAAGACCCCAAAAGAAGAAATGAGATAAGACCCCAAAACTAGAATTTGGGGTCTTATTTAATTTTTCTTATTTATGCCAAAATATGAAATATAATCCAGGAACTCCATTAACAGTTAATTTTCTTATCTGCAGGTGTTCTTAGACTAAGTATTTGATTCGCGGATTTTTTGTATAGATGTACAAAAGTACAGTTTTAAAATTAGTTCAGTGATAAGTTTGTATTTTTAAAGATAAAAATATGTTTTCTTTTTTCGTCCTTAAAAATAATAAGCGAAATACCTAAATGAAAATAGACCATCGCCGAATAGAAGATATTTAATGGACGCAACTTTTAAAAAAGTTCCTAAACGTTGTTTAACCAGCTTCTAGTCATCTATATATAATATTGAATATTGACGAGGTAATGACGTTGTTTTAATTAAATAAATTGTTTCAACCTTAGCGTCGCATTTCTTAATGTTGTAGATAGTTTATTTTATTAAAAAATCCAACTTTTAAACTATTAACAAATTTGCTTTTAGTTATTTCCGTTATTTTTCTTTTCAAATGAATGAAAATGTTACGAAGAAATGTTGCAATTATTAAAAAAAATGCAAGTCTTTATTTAATTAAAAATACATATATTATAAAGATTGTAAATTTATTTCTAAAAAGACAATATATTGAATAAGAAGACAAAAAAATATTAAAATAACAACAAATTGGGGTGTTATTTCATTTTTGAAATTGGGGTGTTATTTCATTATGAAGTAACACCCCAAATTCGGGGCCTTATTTCATTTCTTTTTGGGGCCTTATTTCAACGCAGTGGGGCCTTATTTCGTTTTCTCTTTTGGGGCCTTATTTCATTGGGGTGTTATTTCCTGCAGCCACTTTTGATATCTTTGCCGGTTTCGAGTAGCTTGATTTCTTCAGCAAAATGGTTACTTTGTTCAAGCCAAGTGATTTTGTAAAATGCCATTTCAAGCTCTTCGGCACTACAAACTATGGTGTTCTCAACCTTAGATTTTTTCATACGTGAAATGAATCGTATGCTATATGCAAAAATGTGTAAAAGATTTGTGTATGAACTGCAATTATTTACTACTCTGATTAGGTCATTATCGACGATGTTACTGCCTACCAATGGTGTTTTTCTCGTTCCCATTGTTAATTCCTCTGAAGAAAGTGTAATATTTGGATTTGAGGGCCATTTTTCCGGCGATTGCAAAAGAAATAAAGGTCCACTTGACCATATAGAATTTTGAAGCTCTTCGACACTGCATCCACAGGAGCAGAGATCTGCTGAGTTAAGTTCTGTAGGTACGTGTCTCCAGTTGATAACACTAGTTACCTCCTGTATCTCCGCAACCCGATTCCCAACAAAAGTACTTAATTTGGAAGAGTGAGTGAAATTCCAGTGCAGAATTACCGACGAATCTGTCCAAAAATATACTTCCAAGTTTGACTCTTGGAAAGCATGCTGAATTTTTGACCAAAGTTTTGCCAAAAGATGTGCAGCGCATAGTTCGAGACGTGGAACTTGCTTTTTCTTAGATGGCGCTACTTTCGACTTTGCTACCAATAATCGAACTAAAACAGAACCCTCACGGTCGACTGTTCGAACGTATATGTAGCATCCGTACGCATTTATAAGATGCGTCACAAAATCCGTGGATTTGGACACTCTTTTTGTAAGGAGCCAGGCCATATCTCGGAACGGGTATATTTTGGATAGAGTGCAAGTCCATCGTGAATTTTCTCCATTCTGTATCGATTGACTGTAGGATGGCTGCGTCCCAGTCAATCTTTTCCATCCACAACGATTTGATTTTGGCCTTAACGATTATTGGACATAAAAGACCTAATGGATCAAAGAGAGACGAAGCTACTGATAAAATCTTCCTTTTTGTAAATGAAGTGTAGACTTTCGTTGGGTTGTACGAAAAATAAAAACTGTCATCGAGCGAATTCCAAACAATACCTAACGTGCTTGTAACGTTAGACTCGTTGATATTTAGATCCTTTCCAATGTGATCAGTTGAAATCGATGAAAAGTTGCTGTGCCACTTGGAAAGTTCCAGCGTTTAAGAGTTTCGATATCGCCCGCTCCAGTAATTAAGTCGTCTACATAGAAGTCCGTTCGAAGTACTTCTGCTCCAAGCTTGTACTGTGAGTCATATTTTTCGCCCAGATATTTCAGACATCGAATAGCCATGAATGGTGCCGATGAGGTCCCATACGTAACCGTATTCAGGGCATAAGTTTTAATGGGGGTGTTTTCGGTATCCCTCCATAGGATATATAGAAACCTACGGTGGTCGGGATGTACCAATATTTTCCGGTACATTTTTAAATGTCGGCTGTAAGAGCGAATCTGTGCAGACGAAACCGAAGTAGGATAATTAATAGGTCTTCCTGAATCGTCGGACCTACCATTAGGATTCCTTTGAGCGAAATATTGGAGGAGGTACGGCACGAGGCGTCAAATACGACTCGCAATTTGGTTGACGAGCTATTCGGTCGTAGAACACATTGATGAGGTAGGTAAGAAATAGTTAGGTCGACTAAGGTCTGGATTTTTTATTAAGGACATGTGCCCTAGTGCTTCATATTCTTGTAGGAATTCTTGGTATAACTGTTTCAATGCCTCGTCTTACGACAACCTACGCTCTAACGACAAGAAGGCGACGAAAAGCAGTATGATATGATTCGCCAAGAAGATATGGGTCTTGTTTGAAGGGTAATTTCAGCATGATCCTTCCGCTGCTTACTTTCTCCGCCGATGCCTTGAAGTGCTTTTCGCATTCCATTTGTTCGTCAGTCCATTTTGATTTCCTTCCCGTAACTGCCTCGAGTTCCCAAAATCTTTCCACAAATTCATCAAGCCGACTTTCAGTTGAACTAATACAGCAAGTTCTTCTTTGATTGTTGTTTAATGATCTATACTTCCACGATACAATCCATCCTAAACGAGTATTTTGAAGCGACGGTAGCCCAGATCCAAGTTTTATTTGACCTACCAGTAATAAGTCGAAAAAGGTTTCTGCTTCTAAAAGCATGTCTATTGCCGCCGATCGATTGAATTGCTTATCCGCAAATTCTAAATTTCTAGGAAGATTCCAATTGTCGATGTTCAGTGACGGATCGGGTTGGTAGCCAGTGATTGAAGGCGAAACTAAGAATTCTAAAGACAGCTCATATGGTGAGTACCTCGACCTTACCGTAGTTTGAGTAGTACAACCAACCTTTGTTTCAGTCATACCGATTGCTTGAATTTCAATATTTTTTGTTTTGGTACGCAGGCCTAGAGTCCTAGCGAAATGTTCCTTGATCATATTAACCTGGGAACCAGAATCCAAAAGAAATCGCCCCAGCTGGAATCTTCCTGAAACATCTTTTACAAGTACTATGGCTGTAGCTAATATGACTTGAGCCAGTTCTCTTCCCACTGCAGAGTTCACAACAGCTGACGAATGAGAGGAGGAAGTGGATGATTCCGGAGAAATTGAAATGCTTGCTGATTGGGTTGGTCGATGAAGCATCGTGTGGTGTGATTGCTTGCACACTTTACACTTGTATGTCGATGTGCATTTCGACACATTGTGTCCTTTGCGAAGGCAATTTATGCATAGACCGATCTTCTTTATATTTGTGAAACGGTCATGAATAGATAAACGGCAGAAATTGGAACAGTTCATTTTTTGAACTTTAGGCAACTCGAACAATTGTGAAATATATTCCAGAAAAATCAGGCAATCGTTATCTTACCGTTCCTTTAATCTCTCCAGTGCTTTGTCATAATTTTCCTCCGTAATTTGGAAGGTTTTCACTGTTCCAAACGCTTGGTCAGTTAAGCAATTAAGCAGGTGGTTGAATTTTTCTATCTTGGAAAGAGTTGTATCGCTATGAACACGCTTTTTAAACGTATTAATAAATTCTTATATTCGGAGTACTGTCCACTGAATCGTGGCAGCTTGGCGTATGGTTAATGATTTATTGACTGAGGTATGGATATAGTTGTTTCTAATGCGCCATGACTACTTCTTCTTTCATGGCCCATTTGCGACAGTATTTTGGATTTGGTTGAAACATAAACCTCTTCCAATTCGCTACGGCCTATATCAGAGGGATCCAAGCCGTCAATTTGAGTTTGATAAGACATTGCCTGTTTAAAATATGATTTTACAATTCCCAAGCGGCATTCTAGTTCTGTCGGCGTCAAAGTTTTTGTTTCAATTAGTGTTTTTATTCGCGATATGCTTCCTTTGGTGGAGGCGCGAGAAGTTTTAAAGCCATCCAGAGACATGACAATGAGTATGTTTATTAAAAAATGTAAGCAAACGAAAGGTGAGTTTAGCTTTTATCGATACGCCCAAGCTAGCTAATTTACGAGAAATCAAATGTGTTTTATACACAGAAAATTGCCTAAACGGCGGAAGCTAGTCGACGTAATGCTTTTTATAGAATGGCGAAAATAGTAAGCGTGATATTAATCCTATCTGAGAAGCAGCGATGATCAGCAACAACACAACAGCGACAAAAGCAACAACAGCAACAACAGCAGCAGCGACAAAATAAAGAGCGAATTTCCCAGCTTATTCTAAACAGCAAAACCTTTTAATCAAGTAGATGATGTGATGTTAGAGGACGTTACCTCTGGGGAGATGCAACGGCGAAAGCTTTGTGTATTGAGTTTGTGGAACCTAAAATGACCTGCTATTATGCAAACGATGAGCGTCAAGCGATGATGAGAGTAATTAACTTGGTTGAGCGAATAACTATTACGAAATTATGATCGAAATCGAACGAAGAGTGCAAGTGGAAGGTGTAGCGTGTAGGTATGTGTATGCGAAAGCTTTTTCGAGCGAAAGCAACCAGAGAGATTGCAAAATTATATTTTTGATTTCGTTGAGTGTATCGGCCTTACCAATAATCAAATTTAGTCTGGCAGTTAACCCAAAGACTCCAGACTTTCCAAAATCGCCTTACCAATAAACAAATTTAGTCGTCAGGTTATCCCTAACTGTAGGGTTAAATATTAATGGTCAGAAAGCCATGTTGATGTCTTACACTAACCCTAATTATTATTCTGTCACAATTCGTTCTGTAAAGGAATGTTGCCATGCATACTCAAATTTTAGTAGTAAATCAAAATATGCTATTATATCTTAGGATCAAGAAGTGTCAATCGAGAAATTCAAGTAACTACAATTTTTGATATTATTAAATAAAACTGTGTAATGGCGTTTTCGATTTAAGAAATTAAGAAAATAATTGGACAGTCCCGGTTTGAGGCTGCTGTCCCGGCGTCCCGGCCGGTTTGGCATTTGGTCCCGGTTTTTAATTTTTTTAAGTACAAAAAATTCCAAACAGTCTGGAACTTCACCGTGCGTCTAGCTCTACATAGATTTTTCCTTTTTCGCCAACTGAAAACAAACATGTTATTATGTGCTAATAAATATTTTTTTTTTATTTTTTTATTTCCGAATTGTTTTGAACTCTATCTGCATTCCTCGCCTCCTAGGTTTTCGTAGTACCTACCTTCTCGGAACTCGCAGTACTCGCTCATTCTTACGTTGTTTTTCAGTATTCAGTACAGTCAGTGCTGATTGTGTATTGTTTTCTTTCACCAGTGTCTTTTCGAGTTATCTAAATTCTGAATCTAGTTACACTCACTAAAATTGTTCATTTAGTTTTTAGTGCGCGCTTTACTCTTTTGTTAGTGATTGGATTTATTAATCAATATGCCTAAACGTACATGTAAATTTAATAGTGATCTCGAAAAGGAATATCCTTTCTTAAAGAAACTTTGTTCTAGCTCTGATCAAGGTGAAAGGGTTCGATGTGGGCATTGTAGTGCAGAGTTTTCTATTGCTCATGGTGGTCGGTCGGACATTAAAGACCACTTAAAGTCGAACAGACATAAAAATAGTCTTTCAGCAGCTGCTAGCTCTTTCAAGGTTTCATCATATTTTAAGTCTACCAATCCGAATGACATGAATTTAGCGCTTGCAGCCAAGGAGGCAACTTTTGCGTATCATACAGCAAATCATAACCTTAGTTTTAATTCAAATGCGTGTTCTTCCAAATTGATATCAAAGTTCTTCGAACCTAAATTTGGTCTTGGAAAAACTAAGAGTGAAGCCATTCTTGTTAGCGTCATTGCCCCGTTTGCTGAAGACGAAGTACGTAAAGATCTCGAGAAAACAAACTTTGTGACCGTCAGCATGGATGCTTCTAATAAAAAGGAAGTGAAACTAGTTCCTGTGGTAGTTCGATATTTTCAACCGGAATCCGGAGTGCAGATCAAACTCTTAGACTTTAAATCAGTTCCTGGGGAGACAGCAGCTATCTTGACAGATCATCTAATATCAATTCTAAAGAAAAATAATTTAGAAAGTAAAGTTGTAGCTTTTTGTGGAGATAATTGCAACACGAACTTTGGTGGTGTTCTTAGAAGAGGACAAAATAACGTTTATGCATTGCTTCAAAAAGAACTGGGAAGAAACATCATTGGTATTGGCTGTGGTGCTCACATTGTGCACAACACTATTCAAAATTCTGTGGATGTTCTCCCAATTGAGATTGAAGCGTTGGTAGTAAAAATTTACAAATACTTCCATATTTACACTGTGCGTGTAACTCAGCTCAAGGAGTTTTGTGATTTTGCAGGGATAGAATACAGAAAACTGTTGCAACATGGGAACACACGGTTTCTATCCTTACTTCCAGCAATCGAGAGAATATTGCAAATGTACGAAGGATTGAAAGAGTACTTTTCTTCCCTGGAACTTTGTCCTGTCCTAATCAAAAATTTTTTTGATGATGAGCAGGGTGAAATCTACATGTGGTTTGTCCATGGCCAGCTTTCACTATTCAATAAAGCTGTGCTTTCAATGGAGAAGGACAAATCTAGTGCAACTGATGTTGCGAGTGCCCTCCAAAATTTAAAAACAATCCTTCAAGAGAGGAGGGACAACAAGTTCATCCCTAATGGTGCAAAAAAACTATTGAGAACTCTTGCCGAAAAATGTGAAACTGAAGATAGCTTGTCCAAAATAAAAGAAGATTTTAGAAAATTTTACGACAGGTAAGTTTTGTTCAAAAAAAAAAAAATAAAAAAATATATACTGGGTGTTTAGCGTATGTACCTATTATTTGTAGCAACAAAAAATAATAATTGTCTCTTTTACAGGTGCGTGTCATACATAGAACTTTGGGAAAATAGTTTCGGAGGTTATTTCAATGGATAAACCATACCTCTTTTGAATGGAAAGATGTAGAGAAGACTGCTGAGAAAATAAACGAGAGCCTGGGAAAAGAAGCTGTGAACACAGATGAACTATTTGATGAGCTTGTCGTTACAAAGAAGGTCTGGAAAACTCTGACTGAACAGAATAATACGGAGCCAAAGCTTACACGCGAAGAGATGTGGTCAAAAGTCTTCTGCCACTGCAAGGAAAATGACGTTCCTGTTCCTAATCTCAAACTCATTCTAGAGTATATTTTCTGTCTGCCAGGAACTTCAGCTCCAGTTGAGAGAGTTTTCTCTCTCATGAACAATACTTGGAGAGATGACAGAGGTCAAATGCATGAAGCAACTGTGAGAAGTCTGATTCTTTGCAAAATTAACATAGGGCTTGGTTGCAGCGACTTTCATGACAAGATACAAAATAACAAGAAATTTCTTGAAAAGGTCCATTCCAAGGAAAAGTATCCACAGCAACAGCAATCGATGGATCAGGATGATGACTAAATCTAATAAATACCTACTATCCTATAAGTTACTAATCACTAATCTAGATTAAAAAATAAATACAAAAAAATTTTTGACTTTAAACATTTTTTTTTTTTTTTTGTGGTGTGTCCCGGTTAGTCGGTTCGAAAATATGGCAAGCCTATTTATATGAAAGAGCAAATCTAGAAGTGTTCTTTCTATGTTTTTCATGTTTCATTGAAAAAGAAAGTGCACTTCCAGGTCCCAGGTCAATTCTCAACACGAAAAAAGTGTCCGGAATATTTTTAAAGAAGTGCCCTGAATATACCAACACCCACAAGCAAAATGTCAGATTGAAATGTTTGTTGTGCTATTAAAAACAAATTTTGTGCTTCGTGATCAGAAAATATCCAATTATGAGTGCAAATTAAATCATTTACCATCATCTAATACAAACAAAGAAGCCGCTGTGATCCTAAAAGCCATTCGATCCGCCTCTAATATTTCTATACCCCAAACCGCCCCATCTCGCCGCAAACATTATGTCCCATGGTGGAATCCCACTTTAAAAACACTAAATTCGGAAAAAGTGAGAGCTTGGAGACTTTTTAAGAAACACCCTACCAATACCTATCTAATAGCTTATAAAAAATCCAATGCATTATTCCGGAGAGAAATGAAAATTAGCAAAGCGAAAAGACTACAAGAATTCACTTCCTCAATAAGTCCAAGCTCCACACCCTCTAAAATTTGGCATAAAGTCCGCTGTCTAACTGGAAACTCTGTTCCTCGTTCCATTAAATGCATTGAAACACCAACTGGCCCCTCTTCTTGCCCAGTAGTGATGAGCAATTTTTTTGCCCACACTTGGTCAAATCAATCAAAGGATTAACACTTCTCAAACAGATTTAACACAATGAAAAACTTTTGCCTTCACGATACCCTCTCCACAGCTGCTTTAACCCCGTCAGCAAGACACATTGAAGTTGCTATATCGAATCTGGAATTAGACAGATGTCTCTCCAAATTAAAAGGGAAAACGCCAAGCAGGGACCGCATATCCTACCCTATGCTAAAAAACTTATCACCGTCAACAAAATCACTCGACTTCGAAAAAGCATTCGACAAAATAGGTATTCATCTAATTATTAACAAATTAAAAACATGGGGTATCGGACCTAAAATTTTTGGTTATGTAAAATCTTTTCTTTCGAACAGAAAATTTTCGGTGAAAGTTAACAACAATTTCTCTGAAACTCTCCCACTTCATAATGGTATCCCTCAAGGATCCCCTTTGTCGGTGGTTCTTTTCATTATAGCTTTTGATGAAATAAGTTCAATAGTTGCAAAGTACAAACATCTGGATCATTGCAGCTACGCAGATGATTTGTTCATCATGTGTAAGCTCAACGATCTAGTAAGAGCCAAAGCTATCTTATCTAAATTACTTACAGATATACTAAACTGGTCCTCCGCCTCTGGTGCCAAACTTTCATTAGATAAATGTAAGACTCTGCATGTTTGTCGTAAAGTAGCTTGCCCACAACTAATTTTAAGTTTAAATAATGTTAGCGTTCAAAATGTTAATAATTTAAAAATCTTAGGGGTTATATTTAATAATAGATACAACTGGAAACCGCATTGTATAGAACTTAAGAAGAGCCTAGCTGGGAGAGCAAACATTGTTAACTATCTAGCTTGCAAAAAATTTAATATACACATAAATTCTCTATGTAATATTACCAGAGCTTTAGTTTTAAGTAAAATTGATTATGGGCTGTTCATATATGGTAAATGTCCTAAAACAACACTTAATCTTCTAAAATCGACCTATCATCAAGCAGCCAGAAGAAGTATCAACGCATATCGTACGTCGAGAATACAAAATATAATGGCAGAGGCAGGACTTCCTACTTTAGAAGAAAAACAAGCGGAGTGTTTTATCAAACTTCTTGCAAAATTCGCCTACTCATACAATTCTATAATTGACAAGGATATTACCGCCGTTATCAAATCAAAAACAACTAAGCGTCTCCAATCAACCATAGCTCGAACAATATGCAGCGCAAGTGAACTTGGTTTTCCCATCAAACGAAGGAAACACTACTCCACATCTTACCCACCATGGTTCATACAACAATCCTCGGATCTACTGACTCTGTCTGAACACAAAAAAACCAATACAGACAGCGATATTTATAAGGCTCATTTTCTCGAAGTCATTAGTGAACTTAAATCTAAAGGATAGAAACCTATCTTCACCGACGGATCCAAATCAATATATACCACATCATTTGCCGTCACTTTAGAATGCGGATCTCTCCTAAGAGCCGGAACTTTGCCAGAAAATACATCAATTTTCACTGCAGAGGCACTTGCTTTACTCGAAGCTGTAAAAACTATGTCAAACTACGTGGTAAAGCCATAATATGCACTGACAGCCTATCAACGCTGAAAGCCACCTTGAACTCCAACCACAACACTGAACTTATAAACCAAATAAGGGATATCGTCATAAAATACCCCAATAAAATTAAGCTAATGTGGGTTCCAAGTCACATGGGGATTCAAGGGAACGAACTTGCTGATATGGCCGCAAAATCTTGCAATAGTGCTCCTGTTCTCACGTTTGATATAGTTTCAAAGCATGATCTACAAAAACAGATCACCGAAAAGATCAAGATGCACAGACTTCTTAATTGGCGAAGTTACCAAAACCACTACGCTAAAACCAACACTAATCGGTCCATTCCCATCTATCCGACATCCACCTCTAAAGCAATTAATTCCAACTTCGTCCGACTTCGCTTAGGCCACACTATTGTAACTCATCAACACATCCTAAAGAGGAACAGTCCCCCAATATGCCCAGTCTGCAATAACATAATCGACATATCACATATTCTTGGACAAACTACCTGTCAAATCTCCAGCTCATTTAATTCCCTCTTGCCTGCAAACCAATCAGTCTACACTTTTCTTAATACAATTAACCATGAAAACATAATTAAAGTTTACAATTTCCTTCAGAATCAGAACCTAGTCTTATAAAATGTAGCTATAAAATGTTATTCACTTATCTCAGCCCATACTAATTTCATTTCCAAAATATATATATTTTTCTTTTTCTCACTCAGTTAGAGCTGAAAGCCTCTGTAGCTAGTGCTCATTTTTTTTTTTACAATTTTTTGTACATTAGCTTAAGAATTGCATTGTTATGCTAATGAATAATAATAATAATAATAATAATATGAGTGCAAATATAAATTTCAAATGAAATATATTGATTTGGCCAATGGAAACATTCATATTTAATGTACAACGCAAAAAAAGTAGCAAAAGAAAAAAGATAGAATGCAAAAACTGTACCCAAATGAAACATTTTAAAAGCACATATAAACGAATATATCCCGACAATTTTGATAAAACTCTTCTGCAACCGGTTAACAACTTTTACAAAACGTTTATTAATACAGAGGTAGTTAAACTCGGTTATCTAAGCAAAGCGTTATTTGTCACGAAGCATTTTTTCACAAGCTTAACTGAAAAGCCTGGTTAACTGAAGAAAAAATAAACTGTACAACATAAATTATTAATTCATTTAATCAAAAATATAACAACTGAAATCAATTCGTTTACATTTTTGTTTGTTTTGCTCTATTTACACATTTTCGATGTCTCGTTTTGTTTTGAGTTTTATTTTAAAAAATCTTGACATACCTATTGGAAATAAATTTGTGTTTTTTTATATTTAATCTGAATACATAAGTGAAATCGGGTTTAGTTTTCATCTGAGCTCCTGTTAAATGATGTTGTTTTTCAAAATAACCGAAATTCGCTTAAAAGAAAATTTCGCTTAAGGCTGGTACGCTGCTCAAGTGAAGAGAAATTTTCACTCCTCTCCAAAAAATTGCTTTGAAATTGAAAGTGAAATTTTCACGCCGAAATGTCAAAAATTTAATGCGACGGACAATAAAAACCAAGTGAAATAGCAAGTAACGCCCTCTACATATCACTTTTTGAACAATTATTTTTCACTTCAACAGCGTACTGCCTGGTGAAATTTTCATGTGGAAAGTTCATTTTGACAGTTCGCAGTGAAAAATTGGTATGAAAAATTTCACTTCACTCGAACAGCGTACCAGGCTTTAAGTGAGAAAATAATTGTTGCAAATTGATGTTTCAGTTAATATTTACTATTCTCTATTCGAAAAGTTGAAAATGAAAATAAATGAAATGAAACGACCAAATAAATTAAAATACCGTATAAAACAATAGGAGCATAATATCCTATATCCACACGTAAACACTTAAAACAAATTGGCAACACCAGACCCATAAACAGAATCTAGATCTGACGCAATGAACTGATTTGATCGTTTTGATAGGATCCTTTCCCTAGGTATCATATTGCAACTAAAACTATTGTTTCCACCGAAAGTGCTCCTCCTCCGCGATTCGTCCATGGAGCAAGTTCTTACCTTATGATTTCCACAATAAAGCGCACTATCGGTTTATCAAATCTATTAATAGTTTTAATAAAGTTTTTACCAGATAGTACACACCACCAACAAACGTATAGACTATAGTGGCAAAATAACTCTCGTTCGTCATATATTTTATCCTTTGAGAGGTTGCCGATTCTTCAACAGATATAAGGTCCATAAAAATATCTCCGTCTCGACTTAAATTCATTCTCAATCTTTATTAAATTTTTTGAAAAACAAAACTTACTGCATGAAAACAAAAACAAATGATGTGCCATCTAATAACTGACAACGATTGACAACAAATTTGTAATAGATTCAACAGAAAGTCTTCGTGCTAGTAAAGCTGGAGGTTAAGTTGTTTATTGGTACCATTTCAAAAATGCTGTGCATTTTAATTTAAACTGGCAGTCAACTAACAGTCGACATTAGTGTTTACTTAACTATTTTGCATGCAAAATTATTTCTTTTATGTCGAATGTGCGTTTATCTGATCAGTAGGTATTCGAACTTAATTTTTATAGGTTGGAACAATTGACTGTTTTAATTTTTAGCGCACGTTCGAATAATGAAATTAAGCACATACAATGCTTTTCGCATTCCATTTGTTCGTCAGTCCATTTTGATTTCCTTCCCGTAACTGCCTCGAGTTCCCAAAATCTTTCCACAAATTCATCAAGCCGACTTTCAGTTGAACTAATACAGCAAGTTCTTCTTTGATTGTTGTTTAATGATCTATACTTCCACGATACAATCCATCCTAAACGAGTATTTTGAAGCGACGGTAGCCCAGATCCAAGTTTTATTTGACCTACCAGTAATAAGTCGAAAAGGGTTTCTGCTTCTAAAAGCATGTCTATTGCCGCCGATCGATTGAATTGCTCATCCGCAAATTCTAAATTTCTAGGAAGATTCCAATTGTCGATGTTCAGTGACGGATCGGGTTGGTAGCCATAGCCAGTGATTGAAGGCGAAACTAAGAATTCTAAAGACAGCTCATATGGTGAGTACCTCGACCTTACCGTAGTTTGAGTAGTACAACCAACCTTTGTTTCAGTCATACCGATTCCTTGAATTTCAATATTTTTTGTTTTGGTACGCAGGCCTAGAGTCCTAGCGAAATGTTCCTTGATCATATTAACCTGGGAACCAGAATCCAAAAGAAATCGCCCCAGCTGGAATCTTCCTGAAACATCTTTTACAAGTACTATGGCTGTAGCTAATATGACTTGAGCCAGTTCTCTTCCCACTGCAGAGTTCACAACAGCTGACGAATGAGAGGAGGAAGTGGATGATTCCGGAGAAATTGAAATGCTTGCTGATTGGGTTGGTCGATGAAGCATCGTGTGGTGTGATTGCTTGCACACTTTACACTTGTATGTCGATGTGCATTTCGACACATTGTGTCCTTTGCGAAGGCAATTTATGCATAGACCGATCTTCTTTATATTTGTGAAACGGTCATGAATAGATAAACGGGAGAAATTGGAACAGTTCATTTTTTGAACTTTAGGCAACTCGAACAATTGTGAAATATATTCCAGAAAAATCAGGCAATCGTTATCTTACCGTTCCTTTAATCTCTCCAGTGCTTTGTCATAATTTTCCTCCGTAATTTGGAAGGTTTTCACTGTCCCAAACGCTTGGTCAGTTAAGCAATTAAGCAGGTGGTTGAATTTTTCTATCTTGGAAAGAGTTGTATCGCTATGAACACGCTTTTTAAACGTATTAATAAGGTTTTTATATTCGGAGTACTGTCCACTGAATCGTGGCAGCTTGGCGTATGGTATTGACTGAGGTATGGATATAGTTGTTTCTAATGCGCCATGACTACTTCTTCTTTCATGGCCCATTTGCGACAGTATTTTGGATTTGGTTGAAACATAAACCTCTTCCAATTCGCTACGGCCTATATCAGAGGGATCCAAGCCGTCAATTTGAGTTTGATAAGACATTGCCTGTTTAAAATATGATTTTACAATTCCCAAGCGGCATTCTAGTTCTGTCGGCGTCAAAGTTTTTGTTTCAATTAGTGTTTTTATTCGCGATATGCTTTCTTTGGTGGAGGCGCGAGAAGTTTTAAAGCCATCCAGAGACATGACAATGAGTATGTTTATTAAAAAATGTAAGCAAACGAAAGGTGAGTTTAGCTTTTATCGATACGCCCAAGCTAGCTAATTTACGAGAAATCAAATGTGTTTTATACACAGAAAATTGCCTAAACGGCGGAAGCTAGTCGACGTAATGCTTTTTATAGAATGGCGAAAATAGTAAGCGTGATATTAATCCTATCTGAGAAGCAGCGATGATCAGCAACAACACAACAGCGACAAAAGCAACAACAGCAACAACAGCAGCAGCGACAAAATAAAGAGCGAATTTCCCAGCTTATTCTAAACAGCAAAACCTTTTAATCAAGTAGATGATGTGATGTTAGAGGACGTTACCTCTGGGGAGATGCAACGGCGAAAGCTTTGTGTATGGAGTTTGTGGAACCTAAAATGACCTGCTATTATGCAAACGATGAGCGTCAAGCGATGATGAGAGTAATTAACTTGGTTGAGCGAATAACTATTACGAAATTATGATCGAAATCGAACGAAGAGTGCAAGTGGAAGGTGTAGCGTGTAGGTATGTGTATGCGAAAGCTTTTTCGAGCGAAAGCAACCAGAGAGATTGCAAAATTATATTTTTGATTTCGTTGAGTGTATCGGCCTTACCAATAATCAAATTTAGTCTGGCAGTTAACGCAAAGACTCCAGACTTTCCAAAATCGCCTTACCAATAAACAAATTTAGTCGTCAGGTTATCCCTAACTGTAGGGTTAAATATTAATGGTCAGAAAGCCATGTTGATGTCTTACACTAACCCTAATTATTATTCTGTCACAATTCGTTCTGTAAAGGAATGTTGCCATGCATACTCAAATTTTAGTAGTAAATCAAAATATGCTATTATATCTTAGGAGCAAGAAGTGTCAATCGAGAAATTCAAGTAACTACAATTTTTGATATTATTAAATAAAACTGTGTAATGGCGTTTTCGATTTAAGAAAAGAATTGCTCTTTCTATGAAAGAGCAAATCTAGAAGTGTTCTTTCTATGTTTTTCATGTTTCATTGAAAAAGAAAGTGCACTTCCAGGTTCCAGGTCAATTCTCAACACGAAAAAAGTGTCCGGAATATTTTTAAAGAAGTGCCCTGAATTTACCAACACACACAAGCAAAATGTCAGATTGAAATGTTTGTTGTGCTATTAAAAACAAATTTTGTGCTTCGTGATCAGAAAATATCCAATTATGAGTGCAAATTAAATCATTCACCATCATCCAATACAAACAAAGAAGCCGCTGTGATCCTAAAAGCCATTCGATCCGCCTCTAATATTTCTATACCCCAAACCGCCCCATCTCGCCCCAAACATTATGTCCCATGGTGGAATCCCACTTTAAAAACACTAAATTCGGAAAAAGTGAGAGCTTGGAGACTTTTTAAGAAACACCCTACCAATACCTATCTAATAGCTTATAAAAAATCCAATGCATTATTCCGGAGAGAAATGAAAATTAGCAAAGCGAAAAGACTACAAGAATTCACTTCCGCAATAAGTCCAAGCTCCACACTCTCTAAAATTTGGCATAAAGTCCGCTGTCTAACTGGAAACTCTGTTCCTCGTTCCATTAAATGCATTGAAACACCAACTGGCCCCTCTTCTTGCCCAGTAGTTTTTTTTTTTTTTTTTTGTTATTGAAGGTGAAAATCTCGAAAGACACAATGGGGCTAGAAACCCAGAGTAGTGTGGGACTCTAACCGCACTAAAAACACCTCCTTAATCATGACCAATCAAAGAAAGATCGACAAATGATTTTACTTTCAACGTTAAGTTGCGTTTGAGAAGGTATTACAATTTGAATACGGGTTCTCATATTTTTTAGATAATAAGTTCGTGAGGCTTAGTTCTTCTTAATCTACGAATATTATATCGTACATTTAAGACGTCTATTATTTCAGGATTAATATGCATCTGCAGACGGTCATTGTGACGAATTGCGTACTTTTTAATTACTTCCGTTACAGGATCAATCTGCAAATCACGATGCAAGTCATTATTTCTAATATACCACGGGGCATTTTTTATTCCCCGAAGGACTTTATTTTGGAATGTTTGTATTATTTGTACATTTGTTTTCTTTGTGCAACCCCATAATTGGATACCATACGTCCAAACAGGTTTTAGTATCTGATTATATATTAAAATTTTATTGATTGATTGATTGATTGATTGATTATAATCTTTATTTCCTATTTATTTGAGGTTACAAAACAGTGTAAAAAATAAAGAATATTATATACAGCTTGGCTTATCAGCCGTCTGCCGTTTAAAAACTTTACAAATTATTAAAAAAAGAGAGAATACATTATAGTTTGACAGAAAATAAATTATAGGTAAACAGGTTAAATATGAGTTAAATTTGCTAACAACAGGCTCTTAAGTTAAAAGAAAAGTGAAAAGAATTGCAATTGAAACTAATCGATGGAGATGAGATCAAAAGATTTGTATCAATAGACATTATGGGCTTTTAGTTTAGCTAAAAACAAACATTTAAAAAAGGAAACGGATTTAATATTTTTTTTTTGAGTTGGAAAAAAAAAAAAAAAAAAAAAAAAAAATTGGCTTTTAGTTTAGCTAAAACGAAAGATAAAATTTTATTTACAAAGATGCAAAAGAGTTTCGGTAATTCATGGCATGCACGATAAATCGGATAAGCGATATCCACCCACTATCTCCATTTAGAATTTGAGCACATTCTTGAAAAGTTAAGAAGCTTTTGTAGAAGTACAGTCTACGAATTTCCTGAATAATGGGGCATAACGCAAGGAAATGAAAAACATTCTCGTTCTGGTGCAGGTTACAAAGTGGACATCTGGGGTTTAAATCACTTCTATGCGGTCTGAAATTCAATTCAAGCATTTCTGTTCGAGCTTTAAAAATCAGACTCATCTCCTGAACTGTTAGTTTGTTATTAAAATAGTTATTGGAACCCAAAGAAAGATTGAGCTCCCTATATACTGACCTACTTGTTGACTCCTTTGCTCTGTCAAAGCAAAGCTTTAGCAGATTGTAATCAACAACAGAGATGCAATCGTAGAGAATATTCCTCCACTCACAGACATTTCTTTCAGTTAACTCAATAGAAGTCTGGTTGGACTCGGCTAATTCGTACCAGTCTTTGATTGGAGAGTAGTTGCGTCTTATAGCTATAGTAAGTACTTTCTTTTGTAAGTTACTCGTAGATCTTAACATAACTTTGCTAATGTAGTCAGCGCTAGCTTTAAGATTTTTCGTAAAAATATAGGGTAGGCCTGATTCCACATGAATCGCGTAGCTGGGTGTAGTTTGGGGAAGCCTAAAAATCCTCTTAAAGAAATATCTTTGTATGCCTTCGATCTCACTAATCTGCTGATAGCCGTAAATTTCATTGCCATAAGAAAAACAACTATTAATTGTGGCATTAAAAACTCTAAATTTGGAAGCCGGGTCAACGCATTTATTTAAAAAAAACTTAGACCACAAGGTGTTGATTGCGGTTTTAGCTGCAAGAGTTCTTTCTTTGATATGTGGTTTTAAATTGAGATTGTATGTAAGTAAGAACCCTAGGTACTTGAACTGGCTTACAACCTCAATTGGAGTACCATCCAGAGACCAGGCATGCTCCCTACCGGCCCGGTTTTGCGCTCTAAAAACAAGGATTTTTGATTTGCCAGTGTTGATTTTTAGATCCCAGGTATCAAAATATTGCTTTAATTTGTTTATTTGCAGCTGTAGAGTATGGGGATTGTCAGAAAGAATGACCAGATCATCCGCGTAAAGCAAAACTTTAACATCGACATCACCGTACTTAATGCCTCCTGGGATACTGTCACAAACATCATTTATAAAAAGAGAAAACATTAAAGGACTCAGGACACAACCCTGTGGGACACCAGATTCTGTAGGGAAAGTGGATGATTTCAGATTACCACTACACACAGCCGCAGACGTGTTAGCAAGAAGCTGCTCGTAGATTCTAACCATTTTTGTCGATAGGCCTAACGTTGCTAACTTAAAAAGCAGTGAATTTCTGTTGACGGTATCAAAAGCCGCTTTAAGGTCAACAAAAAACACATACAATTTCTTTTTATTTTCTAAAAAGCGTTTGGCGATAGTTGTTAATATAAATTAAAATTTTATTTTCAGTGGACATTTCAGAGTTATGTCCTAGCAACCAATACAGTTTTCTATACCTAATATTTAACTCTTCTACTTTCTTTTTCACATGTTCCTTCCATTTCAGTTTAGCATCTAGATTCATACCCAGATACTTAGCTGTGTTAGAATAAGGAACTACTTGGTTATTAATAACCACAGGAGCGTTCGTTATTTTTTTATTTGTAAAATTGATATGAGTGGACTTTGACTCATTAAGTCTAATTCGCCATCGTTGGGCCCAATCACATATCTCGTTAACAGTATTTTGTAGTTTTTCTGTGGATTTAATCACGCATCTATCAGTTGATAGAAGAGCAGTGTCATCTGCGAATGTAGCTATCATCACATCGTTTGTATGTGGTATATCACTAGTATACAATAAGTACAGGGTCGGTCCCAGAACACTTCCCTGTGGAACTCCTGCTTGTAATTCTTTGAGTTCGGAATACGCTGAACCATAGCGAACTCTAAAGAATCTATTTGAAATATAAGATTTAAGTATCTCATAGTACTGTCTTGGTAGATCCCTATGAAGTTTATACTCTAAGCCCTTATGCCAGACCTTATCAAAAGCCTGAGCAACGTCTAAAAATAGTGTAGAGCAAACTTGCTTTTCTTCTAATGATTTTTCTATAATATTTGTTATACGATGTACTTGATCTATTGTCGAGTGTTTATTTCTAAACCCAAACTGGTGGGTGGGAATAAGCCTTCTTTGTTCTATTATTCTGTCTAGTCTTTTAAGAAGCAGTTTCTCAAAAAGTTTTGATAATACAGGTAAAAGTGAGATTGGCCTGTATGAGGTGACTTCAGATGGAGGTTTACCTTGTTTAGGTATAACTATAATTTCTGCTATCTTCCAATGATATGGAACATATCTTAGCTTAAAACAAGCATTAATTAAAAGCTTAAGTTTAACCAATGCTATGAAGGGTAGTACCTTCAGAATTTGGGCAGTTATAAGATCATAACCTGGCGATTTTCTATTAGAGAGCTTATGAATACATGTGCTGATCTCTTTAAGTGAAACGTAAGTGATTACGTCTTCATCTATCCTATCAAAGAATTCAAGGGGTTCGTTTGCCACACTAGGTGGAAAAGGTTTAAAAACATTTGTAAAATGTTCCGAAAATAGTTTGACCTTTTCTTTTGGGTCGCCGATCCATTTCCCGTCAGATGTTTTTAACGGGGGATCTTGCGTTTGAGGTCTTTTTAAATATTTGGCAGCCTTCCAAAGGGAGTAGTCTGTGACTTTGTCAGCAGTTAAATTGCAAAGATATTTAGTAAGAGTTCTATTTTTAAACTCACTGATACTTTTTTTAAGTTTATTGTTAAGTCTATTGAATATAGTTTTATCGCCGGGATATCTTGTCATTTGCCATTTTCTCCGGGCTCTTCTCTTTTCTAATATTAGTTCCCTAATTTCTGTGGGGTATTTTACCGAAGCTTGCTTACGTTGTTGAATAGTTGGTGTACTATCTTCTGCCGCCTGTTGTATATCGGCTATGAATTGTTCCACTTCGATGTCAATATACCTTGTTGTGGCCAGTGGAGCTCTAAGGTTTATATAACCTTCGAGAATTTTTTTTAAATTACACCAGTTTGTTCTTTTGCTGGTAAGTCTTTCATTGCTAACCTGCTCTACTGACATGCCATTGACCGTTAGGATTACAGGTGTATGATCCGACGACAGATCATCACTGTTTTCAACCCTTACTTCTTTTCTATTGATTCCTTTCGTTATAAAGAAGTCAATAAGGTCTGGTATTTTTGCTGGGTCGGATGGCCAATAAGTAGGCGATCCAGTCGAAATAAAGTTACAATTAAAATTTCGCCCTGCTTTGTAAAGCTTCCTACCTTTCGTCGTTACTAATCTGGACCCCCAATAGGTGTGTTTTGCATTGAAGTCACCTCCAATGATAAAGTTAGTACCTAGAGCTCGAAAAAGGTCGTTAAGATCTTCCTGTGTAGGCGAGTGTCTAGGTGGACAGTATATAGCAGCTATGTTAAATTGCTTGCTTTTAGTCGTAATGTTTATTATCGCTACTTGCATGGTTTGTTTTCCTATTTTGGGTAATTCATAGGGTTTTAAAATACTTTTTACAATTACAGCACTACCTCCCCTGGCACTGTCAGAAGGATGGGGAGAGTGGTAACAGAGGTACCCAGGAATTCTAATTGTTGTTCCCTGTTTAAAGTGGGTTTCAGAAATCAGACAGACGTCAATGTCTTCATTGCGTAGAAATACCTGAAATTCAGAGATGTGTTGGTGTAAACCATTTGCATTCCAGGTTGCGACTTTTAGGTTTTCAATCATTGTTATTTTGTTGATTTTTTGCTTTGGAAACTTCTTTGCTCAGTAGCTTAATAACTTTATCTTGATTATCCAATCTTTGGATAATAGTAGAAAGCATTTCCTTTACTGATATTTCTTCTTCTTTTCGTGTATTTTTCACAATTTGGGAATATGACTTGTTATTCACAACTGGTGTGTTTGTTTTTGTCACAATTGGTATTTTGTCGACTTTGCTGTTTTCGACATTTACCGGTTTCTTGTTTGTATTTTTAAGAGGGTTCTGTTGGTGTTTGGCAGTACCTCTCTTTTTCTTTTCTTTATATTCTTTTGCTGCCGGACAGCCCCTATAATTAGCTGGGTGGTTTCCATGACAGTTTATGCATTTTACTTTCTCATCTTTTTTTTGTGGACAACTATTTGTTGGATGTTTTCCTTCACATTTAACGCACGCAAAATCTCTTTTGCAATAGCTTTGCGTATGCCCGAAAGCTTGGCATCGTTTGCATTGAGTTAAAGAGTTGGATTTTCTTCGAAGAGGCTCAATCTTGACAACAATATTCATTATTGATTTGATAGCGTAAACCTTTTCAATATCTTCCTGATTATGAAAGGAGAGCATAAAAAGGGTTAATTTTCTATTTCTTGTAGTTTTTTCCCCTTCATTACCTGATGTTTTTTCTTTTTTAATTAAGTTTTTGGCTTCTATAATCTTAAATTTTTTATTAGTCAAGTCTTCGACAATATCATGTTCATCACACGAGAAGTGAAGACCTCTGACGACTACTCTAATTGGTCTAGTAGCCTTATTTTCATATGTGTGCCATTGCAACTTCATTTTTGTTAGCTCATCAGTGATATATCTATAAGTGTCACTGTCGTCAACATTTATTTTCCAATTGTTGTTGCTATTTGATGTGAGTTTGCACGTTTTCTTAGATTTTTGCTCAATAATACTCTTTAGCTCACCAAATCTATCTACACCAGAGATCATTATTGGTGGTGGTAAAGGCTGTCTTTTCAAGCCAATGGTTGTCTTTTCAGTCCTTTTATCTTTCATCTTAGCTTGCAAATTTGCATGTTTTGGTGTAGCTACATTGTCAAAGATTCTGGCAGATGTTTCAGGACTTTCTTCTGCCTTTCGTTTCTTTGTTGGCCTCTTACTTTTAGTCAGATGTCTTTCTGTCTCTAGTGCAAGCTCCTCTTCATCAGTGAGGTATTCCTTTTGTTTATCTTGCTGAACTGTTTGGAATGGTTGGGAAGTATTGTCCAAAAGGCTAACCTTTTTTTCAAGTTCTTTTATCTGCTTTTGCAAGCTTAAGACAATTTCTTCAAGATTTTTCCTTGCTTTAACTTCAGCTTGCCATTCAGTGTAGTAGCTGCTTGAATTTAATTTCTCTTGTGAATCTGTTTGTACACTTTCAGCTATAATGGTTTCATTTCCACATTTTACTTTTTGAATATTCGGAATGCTTACAATTATAGCGCTATCTTTGGCCGTATGTTGTTTTGGCGCGACCATGTTTGGTGGAGTTCTCGGCGTGAGTGAACTCCTTTTGGAGCTTTGTTGAGGAAGCAATAAATGGTCCCCCCCAGAATCCATGGGACCGACCTCCGAGGAGGGTGGATTTTCCAGTTTACCTGATCTGCCACCTGGGGTATTTATATCTCTTGTTTTGTTCATTGCCATCAATTTTTTTTGTTTTAACTGAATCAGTTTTACTAGGTAGCTCAGTAGGTTCTACACACAAACCCCCTACCAGGAGGACCGGGTCATTTGTTTTAATTTTTTGCCGCATTGTTTTTGCGAAGTTTTCGTCTCCGCTTGTAGTAGTGATGAGCAATTTTTTTGCCCACACTTGGTCAAATCAATCAAAGGATTAACACTTCTCAAACAGATTTAACACAATGAAAAACTTTTGCCTTCACGATACCCTCTCCACAGCTGCTTTAACCCCGTCAGCAAGACACATTGAAGTTGCTATATCGAATCTGGAATTAGACAGATGTCTCTCCAAATTAAAAGGGAAAACGCCAAGCAGGGACCGCATATCCTACCCTATGCTAAAAAACTTATCACCGTCAACAAAACCACTCGACTTCGAAAAAGCATTCGACAAAATAGGTATTCATCTAATTATTAACAAATTAAAAACATGGGGTATCGGACCTAAAATTTTTGGTTATGTAAAATCTTTTCTTTCGAACAGAAAATTTTCGGTGAAAGTTAACAACAATTTCTCTGAAACTCTCCCACTTCATAATGGTATCCCTCAAGGATCCCCTTTGTCGGTGGTTCTTTTCATTATAGCTTTTGATGAAATAAGTTCAATAGTTGCAAAGTACAAACATCTGGATCATTGCAGCTACGCAGATGATTTGTTCATCATGTGTAAGCTCAACGATCTAGTAAGAGCCAAAGCTATCTTATCTAAATTACTTACAGATATACTAAACTGGTCCTCCGCCTCTGGTGCCAAACTTTCATTAGATAAATGTAAGACTCTGCATGTTTGTCGTAAAGTAGCTTGCCCACAACTAATTTTAAGTTTAAATAATGTTAGCGTTCAAAATGTAAATAATTTAAAAATCTTAGGGGTTATATTTAATAATAGATACAACTGGAAACCGCATTGTATAGAACTTAAGAAGAGCCTAGCTGGGAGAGCAAAAATTGTTAACTATCTAGCTTGCAAAAAATTTAATATACACATAAATTCTCTATGTAATATTACCAGAGCTTTAGTTTTAAGTAAAATTGATTATGGGCTGTTCATATATGGTAAATGTCCTAAAACAACACTTAATCTTCTAAAATCGACCTATCATCAAGCAGCCAGAAGAAGTATCAACGCATATCGTACGTCGAGAATACAAAATATAATGGCAGAGGCAGGACTTCCTACTTTAGAAGAAAAACAAGCGGAGTGTTTTATCAAACTTCTCGCAAAATTCGCCTACTCATACAATTCTATAATTGACAAGGATATTACCGCCGTTATCAAATCAAAAACAACTAAGCGTCTCCAATCAACCATAGCTCGAACAATATGCAGCGCAAGTGAACTTGGTTTTCCCATCAAACGAAGGAAACACTACTCCACATCTTACCCACCATGGTTCATACAACAATCCTCGGTTCTACTGACTCTGTCTGAACACAAAAAAACCAATACAGACAGCGATATTTATAAGGCTCATTTTCTCGAAGTCATTAGTGAACTTAAATCTAAAGGATAGAAACCTATCTTCACCGACGGATCCAAATCAATATATACCACATCATTTGCCGTCACTTTAGAATGCGGATCTCTCCTAAGAGCCGGAACTTTGCCAGAAAATACATCAATTTTCACTGCAGAGGCACTTGCTTTACTCGAAGCTGTAAAAACTATGTCAAAACTACGTGGTAAAGCCATAATATGCACTGACAGCCTATCAACGCTGAAAGCCACCTTGAACTCCAACCACAACACTGAACTTATAAACCAAATAAGGGATATCGTCATAAAATACCCCAATAAAATTAAGCTAATGTGGGTTCCAAGTCACATGGGGATTCAAGGGAACGAACTTGCTGATATGGCCGCAAAATCTTGCAATAGTGCTCCTGTTCTCACGTTTGATATAGTTTCAAAGCATGATCTACAAAAACAGATCACCGAAAAGATCAAGATGCACAGACTTCTTAATTGGCGAAGTTACCAAAACCACTACGCTAAAACCAACACTAATCGGTCCATTCCCATCTATCCGACATCCACCTCTAAAGCAATTAATTCCAACTTCGTCCGACTTCGCTTAGGCCACACTATTGTAACTCATCAACACATCCTAAAGAGGAACAGTCCCCCAATATGCCCAGTCTGCAATAACATAATCGACATATCACATATTCTTGGACAAACTACCTGTCAAATCTCCAGCTCATTTAATTCCCTCTTGCCTGCAAACCAATCAGTCTACACTTTTCTTAATACAATTAACCATGAAAACATAATTAAAGTTTACAATTTCCTTCAGAATCAGAACCTAGTCTTATAAAATGTAGCTATAAAATGTTATTCACTTATCTCAGCCCATACTAATTTCATTTCCAAAATATATATATTTTTCTTTTTCTCACTCAGTTAGAGCTGAAAGCCTCTGTAGCTAGTGCTCATTTTTTTTTTTACAATTTTTTGTACATTAGCTTAAGAATTGCATTGTTATGCTAATGAATAATAATAATAATAATAATAATAATATGAGTGCAAATGTAGATTTCAAATGAAATATATTGATTTGGCCAATGGAAACATTCATATTTAATGTACAACGCAAAAAAAGTAGCAAAAGAAAACCAAAGGAAAAGAGAGAATGCAAAAACTGTACCCAAATGAAACATTTTAAAAGCACATATAAACAATTTTGATAAAACTCTTCTGCAACCGGTTAACAACTTTTACAAAACGTTTATTAATACAGAGGTAGTTAAACTCGGTTATCTAAGCAAAGCGTTATTTGTCACGAAGCATTTTTTCACAAGCTTAACTGAAAAGCCTGGTTAACTGAAGAAAAAATAAACTGTACAACATAAATTATTAATTCATTTAATCAAAAATATAACAACTGAAATCAATTCGTTTACATTTTTGTTTGTTTTGCTCTATTTACACATTTTCGATGTCTCGTTTTGTTTTGAGTTTTATTTTAAAAAATCTTGACATACCTATTGGAAATAAATTTGGGTTTTTTTATATTTAATCTGAATACATAAGTGAAATCGGGTTTAGTTTTCATCTGAGCTCCTGTTAAATGATGTTGTTTTTCAAAATATCCGAAATTCGCTTAAAAGAAAATTTCGCTTAAGGCTGGTACGCTGCTCAAGTGAAGAGAAATTTTCACTCCTCTCCAAAAAATTGCTTTGAAATTGAAAGTGAAATTTTCATGCCGAAATGTCAAAAATTTAATGCGACGGACAATAAAAACCAAGTGAAATAGCAAGTAACGCCCTCTACATATCACTTTTTGAACAATTATTTTTCACTTCAACAGCGTACTGCCTGGTGAAATTTTCATGTGGAAAGTTCATTTTGACAGTTCGCAGTGAAAAATTGGTATGAAAAATTTCACTTCACTCGAACAGCGTACCAGGCTTTAAGTGAGAAAATAATTCTTGCAAATTGATGTTTCAGTTAATATTTACTATTCTCTATTCGAAAAGTTGAAAATGAAAATAAATGAAATGAAACGACCAAATAAATTAAAATACCGTATAAAACAATAGGAGCATAATATCCTATATCCACACGTAAACACTTAAAACAAATTGGCAACACCAGACCCATAAACAGAATCTAGATCTGACGCAATGAACTGATTTGATCGTTTTGATAGGATCCTTTCCCTAGGTATCATATTGCAACTAAAACTATTGTTTCCACCGAAAGTGCTCCTCCTCCGCGATTCGTCCATGGAGCAAGTTCTTCCCTTATGATTTCCACAATAAAGCGCACTATCGGTTTATCAAATCTATTAATAGTTTTAATAAAGTTTTTAGCAGATAGTACACACCACCAACAAACGTATAGACTATAGTGGCAAAAGAACTCTCGTTCGTCATATATTTTATCCTTTGAGAGGTTGCCGATTCTTCAACAGATATAAGGTCCATAAAAATATCTCCGTCTCGACTTAAATTCATTCTCAATCTTTATTAAATTTTTTGAAAAACAAAACTTACTGCATGAAAACAAAAACAAATGATGTGCCATCTAATAACTGACAACTATTGACAACAAATTTGTAATAGATTCAACAGAAAGTCTTCGTGCTAGTAAAGCTGGAGGTTAAGTTGTTTATTGGTACCATTTCAAAAATGCTGTGCATTTTAATTTAAACTGGCAGTCAACTAACAGTCGACATTAGTGTTTACTTAACTATTTTGCATGCGAAATTATTTCTTTTATGTCGAATGTGCGTTTATCTGATCAGTAGGTATTCGAACTTAATTTTAATTTTTTATAGGTTGGAACAATTGACTGTTTTAATTTTTAGCGCACGTTCGAATAATGAAATTAAGCACATACAATGCTTTTCGCATTCCATTTGTTCGTCAGTCCATTTTGATTTCCTTCCCGTAACTGCCTCGAGTTCCCAAAATCTTTCCACAAATTCATCAAGCCGACTTTCAGTTGAACTAATACAGCAAGTTCTTCTTTGATTGTTGTTTAATGATCTATACTTCCACGATACAATCCATCCTAAACGAGTATTTTGAAGCGACGGTAGCCCAGATCCAGGTTTTATTTGACCTACCAGTAATAAGTCGAAAAGGGTTTCTGCTTCTAAAAGCATGTCTATTGCCGCCGATCGATTGAATTGCTCATCCGCAAATTCTAAATTTCTAGGAAGATTCCAATTGTCGATGTTCAGTGACGGATCGGGTTGGTAGCCAGTGATTGAAGGCGAAACTAAGAATTCTAAAGACAGCTCATATGGTGAGTACCTCGACCTTACCGTAGTTTGAGTAGTACAACCAACCTTTGTTTCAGTCATACCGATTCCTTGAATTTCAATATTTTTTGTTTTGGTACGCAGGCCTAGAGTCCTAGCGAAATGTTCCTTGATCATATTAACCTGGGAACCAGAATCCAAAAGAAATCGCCCCAGCTGGAATCTTCCTGAAACATCTTTTACAAGTACTATGGCTGTAGCTAATATGACTTGAGCCAGTTCTCTTCCCACTGCAGAGTTCACAACAGCTGACGAATGAGAGGAGGAAGTGGATGATTCCGGAGAAATTGAAATGCTTGCTGATTGGGTTGGTCGATGAAGCATCGTGTGGTGTGATTGCTTGCACACTTTACACTTGTATGTCGATGTGCATTTCGACACATTGTGTCCTTTGCGAAGGCAATTTATGCATAGACCGATCTTCTTTATATTTGTGAAACGGTCATGAATAGATAAACGGCAGAAATTGGAACAGTTCATTTTTTGAACTTTAGGCAACTCGAACAATTGTGAAATATATTCCAGAAAAATCAGGCAATCGTTATCTTACCGTTCCTTTAATCTCTCCAGTGCTTTGTCATAATTTTCCTCCGTAATTTGGAAGGTTTTCACTGTCCCAAACGCTTGGTCAGTTAAGCAATTAAGCAGGTGGTTGAATTTTTCTATCTTGGAAAGAGTTGTATCGCTATGAACACGCTTTTTAAACGTATTAATAAGGTTCTTATATTCGGAGTACTGTCCACTGAATCGTGGCAGCTTGGCGTATGGTATTGACTGAGGTATGGATATAGTTGTTTCTAATGCGCCATGACTACTTCTTCTTTCATGGCCCATTTGCGACAGTATTTTGGATTTGGTTGAAACATAAACCTCTTCCAATTCGCTACGGCCTATATCAGAGGGATCCAAGCCGTCAATTTGAGTTTGATAAGACATTGCCTGTTTAAAATATGATTTTACAATTCCCAAGCGGCATTCTAGTTCTGTCGGCGTCAAAGTTTTTGTTTCAATTAGTGTTTTTATTCGCGATATGCTTCCTTTGGTGGAGGCGCGAGAAGTTTTAAAGCCATCCAGAGACATGACAATGAGTATGTTTATTAAAAAATGTAAGCAAACGAAAGGTGAGTTTAGCTTTTATCGATACGCCCAAGCTAGCTAATTTACGAGAAATCAAATGTGTTTTATACACAGAAAATTGCCTAAACGGCGGAAGCTAGTCGACGTAATGCTTTTTATAGAATGGCGAAAATAGTAAGCGTGATATTAATCCTATCTGAGAAGCAGCGATGATCAGCAACAACACAACAGCGACAAAAGCAACAACAGCAACAACAGCAGCAGCGACAAAATAAAGAGCGAATTTCCCAGCTTATTCTAAACAGCAAAACCTTTTAATCAAGTAGATGATGTGATGTTAGAGGACGTTACCTCTGGGGAGATGCAACGGCGAAAGCTTTGTGTATGGAGTTTGTGGAACCTAAAATGACCTGATATTATGCAAACGATGAGCGTCAAGCGATGATGAGAGTAATTAACTTGTTTGAGCGAATAACTATTACGAAATTATGATCGAAATCGAACGAAGAGTGCAAGTGGAAGGTGTAGCGTGTAGGTATGTGTATGCGAAAGCTTTTTCGAGCGAAAGCAACCAGAGAGATTGCAAAATTATATTTTTGATTTCGTTGAGTGTATCGGCCTTACCAATAATCAAATTTAGTCTGGCAGTTAACGCAAAGACTCCAGACTTTCCAAAATCGCCTTACCAATAAACAAATTTAGTCGTCAGGTTATCCCTAACTGTAGGGTTAAATATTAATGGTCAGAAAGCCATGTTGATGTCTTACACTAACCCTAATTATTATTCTGTCACAATTCGTTCTGTAAAGGAATGTTGCCATGCATACTCAAATTTTAGTAGTAAATCAAAATATGCTATTATATCTTAGGAGCAAGAAGTGTCAATCGGGAACTTCAAGTTACTACAATTTTTGATATAATTAAATAAAACTGTGTAATGGCGTTTTCGATTTAAGAAAAGAATTGCCCTTTCTATGAAAAGAGCAAATCTAGAAGTGCTCTTTCTATATTTTTCATGCTTCATTGATAAAGAAAGTGCACTTCCAGGTCAATTCTCAACACGAACGAAGTGTCCGGAATATTTTTAAAGAAGTGCCCTGAATTCACCAACACACACAAGCAAAATGTCAAATTGAAATGTTTGTTGTGCTATTAAAAACAAATTTTGTGCTTCGTGATCGGAAAATATCCAATTATGAGTGCAAATGTAAATTTCAAATGAAATATATTGATTTGGCTATTGGAAACATTCATATTTAATGTACAACGCAAAAAGAGTAGCAGAAGAAAACCAAAGGAAAAGAGAGAATGCAAAAACTGTACCCAAATGTAACATTTTAAAAACACATATAAACGAGTATTTCCTGACAGTTTTGATGAAACTCTTCTGCAACCGGTTAAAAACTTTTACAAAACGTTTATTAATACGGAGGTAGTTAAACTCGGTTATCTAAACAAAATTGAGGTTTGCTGACGATGTTGTCCTAATATCACAGAAAGCGGACAACATTCAGACAATGGTAACACAGCTGGCTTCAATTTGTAAAAACTACGGACTATGTATAAATCAGTCTAAAACAAAAGTGATGACCAACTCTACACAAAAGGACATTACACTCGATGGCGTAAATATTGATTATGTTGAGGACTATATTTATTTGGGACAATTAAAATCATTTAAAAATCAAGAAGAAAAGGAGATAGATAGACGAATATCAAACGCATGGCGACAATTCTGGAACATGAAGGAGATACTCAACGCAAAACTAAATAAAGACACAAAAAAATATTTAATGGATTCAGCAATTTTACCAGTTCTGACATACGGACTTCAAACATTGGGCTTAACAACAAATCTAACCGAGAAATTAAGAATTTGTCAGACAAAAATGGAGAGGAAACTTCTCGGTATAAGACTAATACAAAGAGTGCGGAACGAAGAAATAAGAAGGCAAACGGACATCATAGATGTAATAAAAAGCACGAAACAACTTAAATGGAACTGGGCAGGACAATAGAACTGGGAATTACAGACAATAGATGGACAAAACTTTTGATCAAATGGACACCACCAGCGACAAGATCAACCGGACGACCACGAACAAGATGGGTTGACGATATTAACCAATTTAATAGGTATTGGTACCATGACGCAAAAAATAGAGATCTATGGACAACTATGGGGGAGGCTTATACTATTTGCAACTAATTTTGAAAACAATGATTAGACTTTGTCAAATTATGATATATTTATTTTATTTATGTATTTTAAATTAAAGTTAAATAACTGATGTAAATACTCTAATAACAATAACAATTTGTAAACCTTATAGTAAATAAAAGCTTATAATAATAATAATAATAATAATCTAAGCAAAACGTTATTTGTCACGAAGCATTTTTTCACAATTTTCGTGCGAATTACTCCGCTTAACTGAAAAGCCTGGTTAACTGAAGAAAAAATAAACTGTACAACATAAATTATTAATTCATTTAATCAAAAATATAACAACTAAAGTCAATTCGTTTGTTTGTTTTGCTCTATTTACACATTTTCGATGTCTCGTTTTGTTTCGAGTTTTATTTTATAAAATCTTGACATACCTATTATATATAAATGTGTTGTTTTTTTATATTTAAGCTGAATACATAAGTGAAATCGGATTTAATTTTCGTCTGAACTCCTGTTAAATGATTTTGTTTTTTAAAATATCCGAAATTCGTTTAAAAGAAAATTCCCTTTAAGTGAAAAAATAATTGTTGCAAATTGATGTTTCAGTTTTTTATTTTCAATGAACCACAGTAAAGGCTGGTACGCTGTTCGAGTGAAATGAAATTTTTCATACAAATTTTTCACTGCGAAATGTCAAAATGAACTTTTCAAATGAAAATTTCACCAGGCAGTACGCTGTTGAAGTGAAAAATAATTGTTAAAAAAGTGATTTGTAGGGGACGTTACTTGCTATTTCACTTGGCTTTTATTGTCCGTCGCATTAAATTTTTGACATTGTTATGTCATAATTAGTTCCTATAATAATCACACTTTACTATTTTGCGAACTCTAAGATCACCCTGTAAATATAAGAGTTTAACCATCAATTGTCAAATTAGTTTTTTTTTATATAACCCCTTCCGGGTGTCAAAATTGTCTTTTTCTGCTTTTACGCTGCTGCAAAAATAAAACTGAATTATATCCTTTGAATCAGAAAGGCAAATCTTTTATTTCGGGCTTTTCAGAACGGAGAACCAAATACTCTTGCTGTTTTCCCAACATTTATGGTGACCCCGACGTGATTTTCATCACAATTTATTGAAAGTTTAATTTGGCTACCAGCGTGTCTCACCCGGTTACTGTCTTTAAAAAAATGCCAATTGAGGACGACGACTCAGCAGCTCCAGCCGATGCTGCACCGGTTAAGGTAAATGCGAAGAAGCTTAAGGCACTAGAGGCTCTAAAAAATAGACGTTCGGTAACTATCGAACAAATTAAAAGAGTCAAGGATTTTGCTGCCAAAGCCATCGCTGATCCATCAAACTTTTCTATACCCGAACTTCAAATTCGCATGGAGGCCCTGGAGTCAGCCTTCCGCACGTTCAATGGAGTTCAGGCAAAAATTGAGGACAACGATTTACAGGAAATCTTTAACACGGAGCGGTCTAAGTATGAGGAGATTTATTATGTCACAATCGCGACGCTGAAGGTGCTGATTAATCAGTCAACGGAAAAGACAATGGACGTATCGCAAACTTCTAATTCTCCCCGCTTTGATTCAATTAAATTACCAGTAATTGAATTACCTACATTTTCAGGTGACGTGACTAAGTGGATGGTGTGGTACAATCGCTTCGTATCTTTGGTGCATGATAATCCAGCGATTTCAAAACAGGCGAAATTTCACTATCTTGTGTCAAAGTTGAGCGAATCTGCAATTGCTTCAATTGAAGGACTTAAAATCGAGGACAGCAACTACGATGTGGCGTTAAATAGGTTAAAGGAGCGATTCGAAAACCGAAAGGTCATCGCGCAAGAACATTTACGGCGTATTTTCAACCACCCCAAATCTCAGAAGGCGTCTGCTGTGGAATTACGGAGTTTGGTCGATCAAATCGGAAACCATTTAACTGGTCTAAGGAATCTGCAACGACCGGTTGACCATTGGGATGATCCCATCGTTTTCATCATCGAATCAAAATTGGATGCATTGACTCTGAGTAAGTGGAATGATGAAGCACCAGTGGATCGGCTTCCTAGCCTGTTGGAACTAACAAATTTCCTTAAAAAGAGAGCACAGCACCTTGAAGGTAATGTAACAAATCATTTATTTAATCTTGACACATCTCCTAAATATGAAACTAACAAGAAACCGAAGTCTATGCCGATGACTGGGCCAAAATCGTTCACAGTCGCAAAAAATACATGTAACTTTTGCTCTAGCCCAGGCCACTTTATTTATCGCTGCCATAAATTTCAAAATTTGTCTATTCCCGAACGTATCCAACAAACTAAAAGTCTTAAGTTGTGCATTAACTGCTTAAAGTCAACTGAACACTCCGGATCCAATTGCCCATCTAGTAGTTGTCGCGAATGCGGGAAGAAGCACCACACACTTCTACACCTAGGCCAAACTGTCACCTCTCCGGTACCACAGCCTCCACTTGGTTGCACAAGTCACCCTCCGAATCTAGTTTCAAGTTCATATCAGCATCAGTCATTCACTTCTGCCTCAGAAAATCCGGCATATAATGTTCACAACTACTCTATGAATACTGGTTGTACTGAAAGTAATATTTTGGGAACTGCATTAGTAAACATTTTTGATAAAATCAGACAACCAATACCTTGCCGTGTTTTATTAGACTCTGGCTCTCAAGTGCACATGATCTCAGAAAGACTCATGCGGCTTACAGGAATTCCACGCTTTTCTTCCCGAACCATGTTGACCTGTGCCAACAATACTGAAACCACAGCTAAACACAAAGCCGTTTTCATGGTTGGCTCTCAAATTAACGGATTTACCACTACCATAGAAGCATTCGTAATGCGTCAAATCACTGGTCTTTTGCCTGGCAAACAAATCGACATTAATAACTGGAACATTCCTAAAAACATTCACTTATCGGACCCGCTATTCAATATCCCACAGCGGATAGACATGCTGCTTGGCGTCGATCTATTTTTTAATTTGCTCTGCGTTGGACAAATTAAACTCGGCGAAAATTTGCCCATCATACAAAAAACACTACTCGGCTGGGTAGTCGCAGGTAGGCTTCCTACTGGGGTTATTTCAGCCTCGTACAGTTTGCTCGTCAAGGAACATACTCTTCAGCAATCTGATGAATTATTAAACAATTCAATAAAGGCATTTTGGCAAATAGAGAACTTTGACACATTGCAGAATGCGACTCTAACGAAAGAGGAGAAGGAATGTGAAGCTCATTTTTCTGCAAACTATTCTCGTTTACCCACTGGGCAATATAATGTGAGATTGCCTTTCAAAGAGAGTCCAAGCTTGTTAGGAGACTCGTATGATGTTGCTCGGAAGAGACTATTTTCTCTAGAAAGAAAATTTAGAAAAAACCACGAACTATACAAGCAATACTCAGAATTCATGAACGAACTCCTCGAGCGCTCTCAAATGGAAATTGCACCACAGCTAAAATTCGCTGAGCCTCACTATGTTCTCCCACATCACGCAGTAATTAAGCTGTCGAGCTCTTCAACAAAGCTGCGTGTGGTGTGTGATGCGTCAGCAAAAACCAGTTCAGGCAAATCTCTGAATGATATTCGTATGGTTGGTCCAGTTATTCAACCTGAGCTTTTATCAATCGCATTGAGATTCCGCATTTATGAATACGTCATCACCGCCGATATTACAAAAATGTACCATCAGGTTCAGTTGGATCCAGCTGATAGGAATTTTCACTGTATTTTGTGGAGAAATAATTCAAATGATGACATCACTATATACCGACTTTGCACAGTGACATTTGGAACTGCTTCGGCTTCGTTCTTAGCAACGCGTGCATTGAAACAGTTGGCAGAAAAGCAGTTTCCCTTGGCTGCACGGTCTGTGAACAACGATTTTTATGTAGATGACATTCTAGCTGGTGCCAACTCGCTCTCCGAGGCAAAGGCCCTTCAGGAAGACTTAATTGCTATGCTTACGAAGGGTGGATTTAATCTCAAGAAGTGGTGTTCCAATTCTCCACTGCTACTAGAAAATATACCACAAAGCGATCGCGAAAAATTTGTTAAAATCAAACAAGGCGATACAATCAAAACTCTGGGTATTATTTGGAATCCAGAAACGGATAGCTTTCATTACGAAATCGCTCCCATTTGCAACCAAGCAGTTACGAAAAGAACAGTGCTCTCGGATATAGCCCAACTTTTTGATCCGCTTGGTTTAATTAACCCCGTAGTCGTACTGGCAAAGATCTTTATGCAGCAATTGTGGAGACTTAATCTCACATGGGACGAAGCTCTGACCCAAGAATATCATCTCCGGTGGATCGCTTTCCGTAACAAGTTGCATGAGCTCGACAACATACGCATCAATCGACGAACCTTTTTTGGAAAATCAGAGTACTATCAGCTGCATGCATTTTCTGACAGCTCTGAAGATGCCTATGGTACCTGCGTGTATATACGGTCTATCGATGTGGATGGTACTGTAAGAGTGAACCTATTGTGCGCCAAATCGAAGGTGGCTCCAGTTAAGAAAATAAGCTTACCGAGATTGGAGTTGTGCGCCGCAGTTATGATGGTTCGACTCGTGCAGCGCTTAAAGCATATTTTCAACTTTCAATTTCAAGACATTACCTATTGGACCGACTCCACTATAGTCTTAAATTGGATCGCAGAGGAATCCTGCAACTGGCAAACCTTTGTGGCAAACAGAGTTACCGACATTCAACTTAACTCTTCTGTTTTGCAATGGAGGCACATTATTTCAGAACTAAATCCTGCCGACCTAATATCAAGAGGTGCTTACCCATCTACATTAATGAAATCCAATTCATGGTTTAATGGTCCATCTTTCTTGTCACTTCCAAAAGATCAGTGGCCCTCTTCAAACATCAACACAATTTCTGTGAACACGGATTTAGAGCGAAAAAACATCAAAATTGTCTTATCAGTAGAAATTCAGGCAGATTTTATTGAAAGCTTCAAATACCAAAACTATAGTTCTGTACTAAGAACTGTTGCATACATTTTAAGATTTCAAACGAACTCTAAAATCAAAGATAGAAGGCTACGCTTATATGGGCCTCCAAATGCAGACGAGCTTAACCGCGCACTTATCGGGTTAATAAAGTATGTGCAGGTAAAGGATTTTCAAGCTGAGATATCAACTTTACGCAAAGGAAACCAATTATCAACAAGAAGTCACATCAATTCGCTGTCGCCTTTCTTAGACTCTGAGGGTCTATTGCGCGTTGGAGGAAGGATATCAAATGCATCTGTTGGGTACCATGCAAAGCACCCTATATTACTGCCGAAAAACAGTCTTCTAACTACGCTTCTGGTTACTCATCTCCACATCAAGCATCTTCATATTGGCCCCCAGACGCTATTAAGTGTAGTTCGTCAAAAATTTTGGCCGTTACATGGCAAATTGGTTGCTCGCAAGGTAGTACGTCAGTGTATTATCTGCGTTCGGAGCAAGCCATCTCTAAACTACCAAATCATGGGTGAACTACCTCAGCTACGTGTTCAACAGTCGAGACCCTTTATCATTGTGGGTGTTGATTTTTGCGGACCCTTCTATATCCATTTTCGGCGCCGTGGGACTTCACCGGTCAAAGCCTACGTAGCAGTTTTTGTTTGTTTTGTTACGAAATCCGTGCACCTGGAGTTAGTGGAAGATTTAACCACAGTAAGCTTCTTCGCTGCCTTAAAGCGTTTTGTTGGCCGGCGTGGCTTATGCTCGGTTATACATAGCGACAACGCTACGAACTTCATTGGAGCTCGCAACGAGTTACATGACTTGTATCAGATGTTTCTCAAACGGGAGAATAGGGACGCAATAGTCAGTGCCTGCGCTGCAGATGGAATCATGTGGAAAACCATTCCTCCCAGATCTCCCCATTTCGGCGGATTATGGGAGGCTGCAGTTAAAAGTGCAAAATTTCACATGAAGCGGATATTGCATAATTCGTCACTCACTTATCCTGAATTAAATACTTTAATAATACAAATCGAATCTATCTTAAATTCCAGGCCAATTACGCCGATGTCCGAGAGCCCTGACGACACCCAGGCTCTAACACCTGGGCACTTCATCATTGGTACCGCATTAAACGCTGTTGTGGAACCTAACATGCAAAACGTTACCAATGTCAACTCTCTTCATCGTTACCAGCAGTTACAATGGTACTTTCAGCAGTTTTGGCTGCGATGGTCCAGAGAATACTTGCAAAGCCTTCAGCTTCGTACCAAATGGGCAAAAGAGGGTAACTCCGTATCAGTTGGTGACATGGTGGTATTAGGAGACGACAATCTACCACCCCTTAAGTGGCGACTTGGACGAGTTGTGAAAGTGCATCCGGGCAAAGATGGCATCGTACGAGTGGTAACGCTAAGGACCAGCAGTGGGGAGACACAGCGAGCTACAGCTAGAATCCGTCGACTTCCTATTGAAGGATCTACGCCCCTTCAAGGGGGGGAGTATGTTATGTCATAATTAGTTCCTATAATAATCACACTTTACTATTTTGCGAACTCTAAGATCACCCTGTAAATATAAGAGTTTAACCATCAATTGTCAAATTAGTTTTTTTTTATATAACCCCTTCCGGGTGTCAAAATTGTCTTTTTCTGCTTTTACGCTGCTGCAAAAATAAAACTGAATTATATCCTTTGAATCAGAAAGGCAAATCTTTTATTTCGGGCTTTTAAGAACGGAGAACCAAATACTCTTGCTGTTTTCCCAACAGACATTTCGGCGTGGAAATTTTACTTTCAATTTCACAGCATTTTTTTTGGAAAGGAATGAAAATTTCACTTCACAGCGTACCAGGCTATAGGTCAGGGAAGCTGCGGTGTAAATCGTCCAAAATTAGGTTTGTGATGTAATGACATTTTGGCAATATAGCTGGTCTCTTTACATGCAAAGGAACGTCATAGGCGGTTAGCAGACCGACTTCGTTTCTGAAGGCTTCCGATTGGCACTGTCGATATAACAAGTTCTCCGCCCTACGCTTCTTATTGGTCATTGGGTGAAAACAGGGTTTTTTTTTGTCCGAGATCTCTTCTTCGACAGAGATCTATAAATCGTAACGCATACATTGTAGCTCTCAAAAACCTCTTCTATTTCGAAAAGCGTTAATAGTAAATTAAGCGTGTTAGTTCGGTCTTGTAGTGTACGTTGCATTCCTTAATTTCATAGTCAACTTCGTGACCTACGCAAGGTTCGAAAATATCTTGAAACCACTTGTCTTCCGAACGATAAAGAGATGTAGGACCGCAGTACCATTTACTTGCCGAATGAAATTGTGAAAGTATTTCGTCTTCTCTATAGGTTACAAAGCTCTTGTACTTGCGGCGAGTTTTGATTTTTGATTCTATCCACTAAAAAATCCTTAATTTCAATTGTGTGATTATCGACGATCGGCTTTGCGAACCTAGTGCCTAGTACCGCTGCTACCAACTCCATGCGGGGTATGTATCAGTGGCGATTCCTGCGCTTGAGCATTGGGTTAGCTACGTTTTTATGAACAACTTTTTTATGGAACGAAACAGAACTAATGCCTATCTTACAATAACTGTAGGAAACTTTCCATAAAAAGATTCAACACTGTTTATTCAATCGGCCTTACTAACAACCAAATTTAGACTCGACTTTAGGGCAAAAGTCGAAATTAAAATAAATTGTGTACCAACAACCAAGTTATCTTTGACTTTACGATAATCGAGACTGTAATTTTCGATCCGAAGAAAGTCGAGTCTAACCCATTATTAGCGTTTAGTTATTGGGGCAAAATCTTCGCAAGCAATATATATATTACTAGCGGACCCGACAGATGTTGTCCTGCATGCTTTTTCAAGCCACGTATAATTAATATAATTAGCTTGTAAGTAGGGAAATATGCTTTCAATCAAAGCATCTTTTGTATTTACCATGTTGCAGAAGTTGTTCGGCAATTTGATGCATTGTGTGTCTCCATGCAATGATATTGCTCCATTTCCAATGTTGAGCAATTGCTCGGAGAATGATAGTGCCAGTGGATCGTTTTGCAGTTGAACTCTTATATTTGTGTTAAGACGTAATGTACAGATATTTCGCCATAGATATGATCGTTTTATACATGCGTTAATTTCGTCCACATATGTAGCGCGTGGAATGACCGGCAATGTCTGTCTAAAATCACCGGACAGCAGCAGTAAAACACCACCGAAAAGCTTGGTGCTATTATTTAGATCTTTCATCATTCTATCGAGAGCTTCAAGTGAATGCTTGTGTGCCATAGTGCATTCATCCCAGATAATAATTTCACCTTTGTATTTGAGTGCATGACAGTGTTGGCATTGTTTGTTCATAGCACCGATTACAATTTGTGAATGTGACGAATAGTCGATGTCCGACTCATATTTAAACGCCAGGTTGTTCACGTGTTCTGAATGTATCGGTGACTCTTTGACGGGCCAGTCTTTGTCTTAATGCATTGGCTCGAAGACGTTGCTCTTAATTTTCATTTACACGTTTGATTACAGCCCGGTTTCTTAAATCTTCATTGTCCGCCAATTTATCTTCTGCCGATCTATTTAACCGACGGTTCTGGACTATTTGTGAATTCGGAGTACGTCGACCAATATTTCCTCCTCGTTTCCGGAGACGTGGCATTGTTGTATGTATATGTGAATATAATACACTTAATATTCACTGAAATGCGACACCGAAAATAATAAAAGGCTCCGTACAAAAAGGCGTGTTTTTTAGAATTTTGTTTTTTAATAATGCATCGATTTTTGGGGCACTGTGTTTGTATGTTCCGTATGAACAGTGGAGTGTGATATTGTTTCAACTTTTTTTGTCTTATAGGTTTATTCCAAATAAATATATCAATTTTGTATTTTACCTAATAACTCGCAGTCACGATTTAATTGGTTTTGAAATACATATAAGATTTTTGGATATAATTTTTGTATGGGCAGTGCCACGCCCCTTTGTCCAATTTTGACCAATCTTCACAGGAATACTCCTGGGCTAATACCTAAGATTATGTGTAAATTTGAACTCGATCTATTCGGTGGTTTTCGAGATATAAGATTTTGAATGTATTTTTTGTATGGGCGGTTCCACACCCCTTTGTCCAATTTTGACCAATCATCACAGGAATACTCCTGGGCTAATACCTAAGCTTATGTGTAAATTTGAACTCGATCGATTAAGTGGTTTTCAAGATATGCGATTTTGAATGTAATTTTTGTATGGGCGGTACGACGCCCCTTTGTCCAATGTTGACCAATCGGCTTCTAAACCATCCAGGGCGCCACCCAAACTCATACAAAAAACATTTATTCAAATCGGTCCAGCCGTTTAGGAGGAGTTCAGTGACATACACACGTACAGTAGAATTATATATATAAAGACTAGCGGACCCGACAGACGTTGTCCTGCATGCTTTTTCAAGCCACGTATGATTAATATAATTAGCTTGTAAATCGGGAAATATGCTTTCAATCAAAGCATCTTTCGTATTTACCATGTTGCAGAAGTTGTCCGGCAATTTGATGCATTGTGTGTCTCCATCTCCATGCAATGGTATTGCTCCATTTCCAATGTTGAGCAATTGCTCGGAGAATGATAGTGCCAATGGATCGTTTTGTAGTTGAACTCTTACATTTGTGTTAAGACGTAATGTACAGACATTTCGCTTTATACATGCGTTAATTTCGTCCGCATATGTAGCGCGTGGAATGACCGCAATGTCTGTCTAAACTTACCGGACAGCAGCAGTAAAGCACCACCGAAAAGCCTGGTGCTATTATTTAAATCTTTCATCATTCTATCGAGAGCTTCAAGTGAATGCTTGTGTGCCATTGTGCATTCATCCCAGATAATATTTTGGCATTTTTGCAAAAAAAAACGGTTCTAAAATACCCACAATTTATCGCTCCTCCATCTGCTCGATATGGTTCTACTGGCAGCGTGCGTTTATTTGCTGTTCCTCATCACCAATGAAGTAAATTTGGAGAAATTTTGAATCGGTATTAGGCATCGGCATTAAAGAACCAATTTGATGAATGATGATACACTTGGCCCTGAATCTTAAACGTTGATTGAAAATTGCGACCATCCGCGTTCTGAACGATTTTTCTTGCTCCAAATGAGGTCATTTGAAATTTAATTTGCGAATTTTACGCAAAAACAATTTGGATTGTGATGTAGCTCCAGCCAATAGTGCTTTCAATGGTTCTGGCGGCGAATTAAATGGTGGCAATACAACTTTTCGCAGTGGCTTAGTGGGCTACTAAGCGAGGGATTCTAGGTTCGAATCCCGAAAGGGCCAAATTACATCCTTAAGGCTTTTTTCCACGGCGCCACCTCTCGCGAACGTCTGACAAACATCCGAGAGTAAAACTGTCATGAAAGAGCTTCTCAATTAGCCGTTTGGACTCGGCGTAAAATTGTAGATCCCTTCCATTCGTCCCAAAAATTGAAAACCCACACAACACGAATGGTTGTGAGAAGCTAGGCCTTGGGTCCCATAGACCTGTCGCGCCAAAATATTTATTTATTTTATTTATTTAATACAACTTTTCCAGACGCGCAGTAGAAACCGGCCGATTCACCTTTGTATTTGAGTGCATGACAGTGTTGGCATTGTTTGTTCATAGCACCGATTGCAATTTGTGAATGTGACGAATAGTCGATGTCCGACTCATATTCAAACGCAAGGCGAAGAAATGATGCACGTGTCAATGCGCGATACACTTGCAAACGCTGTTGTTCACGTGGTCTGAATGTATCGGCGACTCTTTGACGGGCCAGTCTTTGTCTTAATGCATTGGCTTGAAGACGTTCGTTGCGTTGCTCTTGATTTTCATTTACACGTTTGATTACAGCCTGGTTTCTTAAATTTTCATTGTCCGTCAATTTATCTTCTGCCGATCTATTTAACCCACGGTTCTGGACTATTTGTGAATTCGGAGTACGTCGACCAATATTTCCTCCCCGTTCCCGAAGACGTGGCATTGTTGTATGTTTATGTGAATATAATACACTTAATTTTCACTGAAATGCGACACCGGAAATATCAAAAGGCTCCGTACAAAAAGGCGTGTTTTTTAGAATTTTGTTTTTTAATAATGCATCGATTTTTGGGGCACTGTGTTTGTATGTTCCGTATAAACAGTGGAGGGTGATATTGTTTCAACTTTTTTTGTCTTATAGGTATATTCCAAATAAATACATCAATTTTGTATTTTACTTAATAACTCGCAAACACGATTTGGTTGGTTTTGAAATACATATAAGAATTTGAATGCAATTTTTGTATGGGCGGTGCCACACCCCTTTGTCCAATTTTGACCAATCTTCGCAGGAATACTCCTTGGCTAATACCTAAGATTATGTGTAAATTTGAACTCGATCGATTAGGTGGTTTTCGAGATATAAGATTTTGAATGTATTTTTTGTATGGGCGGTTCCACGCCCCTTTGTCCAATGTTGACCAATCTTCACAGGAATACTCCTGGGCCAATACCTAAGATCAAAAGGCTCCGTACAAAAAGGCGTGTTTTTTAGAATTTTGTTTTTTAATAATGCATCGATTTTTGGGGCACTGTGTTTGTATGTTCCGTATGAACAGTGGAGGGTGATATTGTTTCAACTTTTTTTGTCTTATAGGTATATTCCAAATAAATACATCAATTTTGTATTTTACTTAATAACTCGCAAACACGATTTGGTTGGTTTTGAAATACATATAAGAATTTGAATGCAATTTTTGTATGGGCGGTGCCACACCCCTTTGTCCAATTTTGACCAATCTTCGCAGGAATACTCCTTGGCTAATACCTAAGATTATGTGTAAATTTGAACTCGATCGATTCGATTGTTTTCAAGATATAAGATTTTGAATGTAATTTTTGTATGGGCAGTACCACGCCCCTTTGTCCAATGTTGACCAATCGGCTTCTAAACCATCCAGGGTGCCACTCAAACGCATACAAAAAAATGTATTCAAATCAGTCCAGCCGTTTAGGAGGAGTTCAGTGACATACACACGTACAGTAGAATTATATATATAAAGATAAATCAAGCATTTTCGTTGGTAAATCTGTTAGAAGATTGAGTAGAATCAAAATAACATGGTTTTATTATTGACAAATAACAAAATACTAAACTCGTAGTCCCCAGTCATATTTTTCAAATGGGTGTATTTTACTTTTATACATAACTTATATGAATATCAGCAAATATATCCTTATCGCTGCTCAACATTATTGAAAAAATAAATAATAAGAAGACAGCTACTCAAAATACAAGGAACTGTCAGCAATTTATTTGAAAGCTCAGAAAAAAGTATAACGCATTTGAGTTATACTGTTATAATTTTGTGAAAAAGTCAGATGTAATAAAAGTTTCGATTAATTTGATTGTTGGTACCTACAAATTAAAAGTCGAAACTATAAGTAGTTTCGAAATTAGTTGAACTCGAGTTTACTGTTTGGTTGTTGGTAAGGCCCAATCACATTACGATACGACACAAGTAGGTAAGCGGAACACACGCATTCTTATTCTTACTGAAATTTCCCTAGAAAGAGAAACATACGAAAGAACAAAAATAAGAGAACGCACAAACACAGAAGAGAACCTGCTTGCTTTCACATTACACTCCATTCCACTTTCAAGTTTTTTCGCATTTATTTGCGCTTACGCTTCCATTTATTTAACTGGGCTTTGCTTACGATTGGTAGTCAAACAAAACTATAAATTGTAGGGAATTTGGTAGCGCAATTTTTTACGCTAAAATGTTACAAGCGGGAGTTTTGGATTATGTGTGTGCAGTGTGCACTGTGCAGGCAGAGAACTTGTTATCGCAAATTTAAGGTAAAAGAATATTTCAAGAGAAACTCTTTGTATGATGTATTGTGTTGTATGTAAAAAAATATGATTTGTAGATAGGTAGGTAGTTTTGTTTTTAGTATTGTATTTTGCGTATAAAATGTATTTCAAAGAATTTATTGAAATTATGTTGGTTTAGCGCTGCTAAACTAGCTAACTGAGAGGAATCGCCCCTGGTATGGATATAGGTTTAATTGGGCCTTGAATAGGTTAAGGTGCATTCTGTAGATGAGGGGGAAGAGACTCTCAGATATAATATGCATATTATGCTGATTCCCTTGCGTCCACGAATATGTGCAGTTGGACGCTGCTGTTTTTGTAGAAAATGTATCGTTCAAATTATTTCTGGGAGGATTGACCGTCTGATTCGGGCAGCGAAGAAGACGAGCGCAATTTGGTCTGTGAAAGACGGCAATACAAGATGCTACCACGTATTGGACTTGAAAAATGGGACGACTGCGACTTCATATATCGTTTTCGTCTCTCAAAGCGGACGACAATGATGGTGCTCGAACTTTTAATGAATTCGTTGCCGTATGGCGAGAGAAGGTATTTTTTTACGTCGTATAAGTTGGAAGTTACATGGTTTTCTTCTTTGATAGATCGCGTGAATTACGACCAATAACCCTATTATTAATCGCATTACGGTATTACGCACTCGGATCAATTCAATTGACGGTTGCCGATTTCATTGGGGTAAGCATTGCCACCGTACATCATGTGCTGAAACGAGTGTCGAGAGCGATTGCCAATCTTGCGCCCCAATATATTCGTATGCCGGAAACGCAATTGGAATTGCTGCAAGCAGCACGTGACTTTTTCGCAAAAGCGAAATTCCCTAGAACTATTGGCGCGATTGATTGTACGCATATCCGAATTCAATCGCCAGGTGGAACAGATGCAGAAAATTTTAGGAATCGTAAGGGACTGTTTTCCCTAAACGTTCAAACGGTTTGTGCTGCAAATTTGAAGATAAACGATATCGTCGCTCGTTGGCAGGTATGGGGTATAATAGCTCACATAAAAAATATGCATTTCAAATCCGTTTTGTTATGTTTGCTCCTTTTAATCTGTGTACTTTGAAACAACGATTCGAAAGAGGCGAGTTCAAGCAATTTATTCTTGTTGGTGATTCGGGTTACACTAACACAAGCTATCTTGCGACACCTTTTCTAAATGTCACGAACTCCATAGAAAATTTATATAATGAATCGCAGATTCGCACTCGCAATTGCGTAGAACGTTCATACGGCATTTGGAAAAGGCGTTTTCCAGTGTTGGCCGCTGGCTTAAAGTGCAGAGTGGAGACTGTACAGATGATCACAATCGCTTGTGCCGTTCTCCACAACGTAGCTATTGACGAGCATGAGTCGGAACCACCACCGGAAGTGAACGGATTTTCCGATATGTTAGCTGCCACATATGTTCCTTCGGCTACGCCTTTGCAAACAACATCGGGAGCCACTGACAATGTCCGCTCTCGATTGGTACGTACATATTTTCAGCCAATTTTTTATCAAGCTGAAAACAGTCCAATCAATGTAGTAGAATGAATGAGAAAAAAATAAACAAACGGCAAAAATTTTTACTTTTATTGCATTTATTTTTAAAAAAAAATATTATCTACATAGAAATTTAATACCTACGTGAAGTTGGCCCGCACTTTTTCTAGAATGAAAAACGTGAAATGCAGTTCGATAGACATTCGTTTGTAGTTGTTTGTAGTGAATTTTTTTTCGTTTGTAGTTTTACCGTTAAAAAGTTAGGACCATTAGAAAAAAATTTCCGCCCGCACTTCTGAGCTTTTGAAATAAAATCTAGCCAGTTGCAATCGAAATCGTTTGTAGTTGTTTGTAGTGAAATTCTTTTTTCCCAAAAATGTCTCATTTCGGAGATATTATGACATTTGTGTTTGCACCTATAACTATGAAATTCCAACAGTGAGAAATTATTTAAGACCATTAATGCATAAAGCATATCCCAACTAAAATAACTGCATTCAAAATATCAAAATCCACCCAACCGTAACTTAATAAAACGCAAACAAAAATCAAAAAGTGCATATTTTTAAAGTTGCGCCCATATATCAATTTCCCAACAACTACAAACAACGGTTAACACATTTTCGCAAACCAGTCAACCGTGTCCATCCATATGAGTCACTATTTGTCAATTAGCGACAACAACCAATGAATAAAGCCCGATTTTATCCAACAAATGTTTCTATTCCTTTAAAGAACATTAAAAAACAGCCCCTTTCGAACAAATTATAGTAACAAAAACATAATGTTTGCTAAGTCTGTACATCTGGCTATCTAATACAATTCAAATTTTATGATTTTATCACAAAGAAAAGGATTTAGATGCAACTTAAGCAAACAGTAGCTCGTCCTATAAACTCACATGAATATTTCGATTACTAAGCAACTTAAAATAGTGAAATCTATTTTTTTCTAATGCTTTCTATTAGATCTTTCTAATGGAATAGAAAAAATTGAGATTTTATCAATAGATAATGATTTATTCGAAATTTAAGAAAACGGTTGAAATCGTCCGCGCAACCCGATTTAAGGGGACGGATATTTCAAATGCTAGACAACTACAAACGATAAAAAACAGTTATTTGTTAGAAGGCATGTATGCTCTATCTAATGAAACCAAAAATATTAAATTTGTATCAATAGAAAAGAATTTATATGCAATTTAAGCAGACGGAATTAAACTGCGTTATCTCCGAAACCGGTCCAAGTCAAGGGATGAAATCTTCTATTTTTGATAGTAATCCACTCCATCAATCTAATAAATCACAAATTGTATCCATCAGCCTAACGGTTAAGATTTATATGAAATTTAAGCAAACTTGAAACTTAATTTTTTTTGTGAAGTTGGCCCGCACTTTTTCTAGAATGAAAAACGTGGAATGCAGTTCGATAGACATTCGTTCGTAGAGGTTTGTAGTGAAATTTTTTTCGTTTGTAGTTAAACCGTTATAAAGTTAGAACCATTTAAAAAAAATGTCCACAATTCCTTAAAACCGCGTTATCTCTGAAACCGTACCAAGTAAAGCGATAAACTGTTTTATTTTCAAAAGTGTTCCACTTCACTGATCTAATAACACACAAACTGTATCTATTGACCTAACGGTTTATGTTTTATAAGAGATTTAAGCGAAATTTTACCTTCCAACTTCAGTGTCCATAACTCAAAAACCGTTTAACTACAAACGATGAAATTTTGAATTTATATTTTATGCACCTTGCACTACAGGTCATATTTTATTTCAAATTTAAGGGAAGCCTAAAATGACCTTGACTGCCCATTTTTTAAGCGGTTCCATATTTCCATGCTAACAAACTCTGGAAGTTGAAATATGTTTTTTTCCAATGAAACAACCCATCCCTTTCTAATAAAGTTAACAAAAATCATTTTCAACTAACGGTTTAAGTTTTTTACACGATTCAATTTTCGATAAATTCGGTTTTTAAGCCTATTAAGCACCCCGATAACTCAAAAACTGTTTAACTACAAACGATGAAATTACACATTTCTAATCTATGCTTTATCTCTAATCGATACTATCAATTAAAAGAAAATCCGCTTTACTGGACACTTTTTATTTGCAATTTAAGGGAAGCCCGAAATGTTCTGAATTTCCCATATTTAAGCGGTCCGATATTTCCATTGCTAGGAAGTTCTGAAGGTCGAAGTAAATTTTTTTCCAATGAAACTAGCCACCCCTTTCGAACAAAAGCAACAAAAATCATTTTCCACTATCGATTAAGGATTTTTCGCTTTGTATTAGAAAAGTGCTTTCGAACTTTAAGTCCCAATAGTATGGTCAGTCGAACAGCTTCCCTTAAATTGCAAATAAAAAGTGTCCAGTAAAGCGGATTTTCTTTTAATTGATAGTATCGATTAGAGATAAAGCATAGATTAGAAATGTGTAATTTCATCGTTTGTAGTTAAACAGTTTTTGAGTTATCGGGGTGCTTAAATAGGCTTAAAAACCGAATTTATCGAAAATTAAATCGTGTAAAAAACTTAAACCGTTAGTTGAAAATGATATTTGTTAACTTTATTAGAAAGGGATGGGTTGTTTCTTTGGAAAAAAACATATTTCAACTTCCAGTATTTGTTAGCAATGGAAATATGGAACCGCTTAAAAAATGGGCAGTCAAGGTCATTTTAGGCTTCCCTTAAATTTGAAATAAAATATGACCTGTAGTGCGCACAGTCTTCTATTTTATGCAGCAGATAAGAAAAGGTGCATAAAATATAAATTCAAAATTTCATCGTTTGTAGTTAAACGGTTTTTGAGTTATGGACACTGAAAGTTGGAAGGTAAAATTTCGCTTAAATCTCTTAGAAATCATAAACCGTTAGGTCAATAGATACAGTTTGTGTGTTATTAGATCAGTGAAGTGGAACACTTTTGAAAATAAAACAGTTTATCGCTTTACTTGGTACGGTTTCAGAGATAACGCGGTTTTAAGGAATTGTGGAAATTTTTTTTAAATGGTTCTAACTTTATAACGGTTTAACTACAAACGAAAAAAATTTCACTACAAACCTCTACGAACGAATGTCTATCGAACTGCATTCCACGTTTTTCATTCTAGAAAAAGTGCGGGCCAACTTCACAAAAAAAATTAAGTTTCAAGTTTGCTTAAATTTCATATAAATCATAAACCGTTAGGCTGATGGATACAATTTGTGATTTATTAGATTGATGGAGTGGCTTACTATCAAAAATAGAAGATTTCATCCCTTGACTTGGACCGGTTTCGGAGATAACGCAGTTTAATTTCGTCTGCTTAAATTGCATATAAATTCTTTTCTATTGATACAAATTTAATATTTTTGGTTTCATTAGATAGAGCATACATGCCTTCTAACAAATAACTGGTTTTTATCGTTTGTAGTTGTCTAGCATTTGAAATATCCGTCCCCTTAAATCGGGTTGCGCGGACGATTTCAACCGTTTTCTTAAATTTCGAATAAATCATTATCTATTGATAAAATCTCACTTTTTTCTATTCCATTAGAAAGATCTAATAGAAAGCATTAGAAAAAAATAGATTTCACTATTTTGAGTTGCTTAGTAATCGAAATATTAATGTGAGTTTATATGACGAGCTACTGTTTGCTTAAGTTGCATCTAAATCCTTTTCTATGTGATAAAATCATAAAATTTGAATTGTATTAGATAGCCAGATGTACAGACTTAGCAAACATTATGTTTTTGTTGCTATAATTTGTTCAAAAGTGGTTGTTTTTTAATGTTCTTTAAAGGAATAGAAAAATTTGTTGGATAAAATAGGGCTTTATGCATTGGTTGTTGTCGCTAATTGACAAATAGTGACTCATATGGATGGACACGGTTGACTGGTTTGCGAAAATGTGTTTACCGTTGTTTGTAGTTGTTGGGAAATTGATATATGGGCGCAACTTTAAAAATATGCACTTTTTGATTTTTGTTTGCGTTTTATTAAGTTACGGTTGGGTGGATTTTGATATTTTGAATGCAGTTATTTTAGTTGGGATATGCTTTATGCATTAATGGTCTTAAATAATTTCTCACTGTTGGAATTTCATAGTTATAGGTGCAAACACAAATGTCATAATATCTCCGAAATGAGACATTTTTGGGAAAAAAGAATTTCACTACAAACAACTACAAACGATTTCGATTGCAACTGGCTAGATTTTATTTCAAAAGCTCAGAAGTGCGGGCGGAAATTTTTTTCTAATGGTCCTAACTTTTTAACGGTAAAACTACAAACGAAAAAAAATTCACTACAAACAACTACAAACGAATGTCTATCGAACTGCATTCCACGTTTTTCATTCTAGAAAAAGTGCGGGCCAACTTCACGTAGGTAAATTTAATCACAAAAATATTCTTTTTTTGCTGCTGCTGTTGGGAACGATGATAAATTTTCCATCGGATTCGATAATGGACTGACCGACACAATTTCAACGTCCTTGCGTCTTTTTAAAGCGGCCAAACGAAGACGATGTATTTCTGTTTCGTAAAGTAATTGAGCCTTTGACCGCTGTAATTCTATGGCCGAACGTTCTCGATCCAGCGCAGCTCGATCCCGATCAAGTTAAGCCCGTTCACGCTCAAACTTATAGCGCTCTCTCTCACATTCCAAAATTTGGAGTTCAATTTTTTGTTTTTTGTCACATGCTGCAGCTCTGCTCAGACATTTTGGGAGTTTTACTTATTGTTTCCGGTTTAGTTTTGCATCGGCGGTTGTTCAATAATAAATTCACCGGTTTGCGTAGTTTGCTTGGATTCACCCTCTCCCAAGTACGGTCAACAGCTGCACCATCGTCAGACAACATTTCTTCCGCAGGTTCTGGTAAATTTGTTGGAGTTTCAGTTGTTTCCAGAGCATCACCACTTGAGCACTGCTTATGAGTCGAATCCGCCAGCGCATTCATATTGTCGGAAAACAAATTATCGATATCGACATCCCCTAAGTTGTCATCATCGACCAAGGTCTCATCAAAAACATCTGCTTCTATGAGATCAGAAGATGTTAGTTTGCGGCTGGCGGATTGCAGTGCCAATTGGTTGGCAATTTTACCATCGCTATCTCCAGCAGTTGCAGCAAGACCAATGGTAGAGGGCATTATAAGTTCAGCTAACTTTTTCATCGGTTCGCTTAACGGGGGAAGCTCCTTTTTGGGTGGACCACCACCGGTCTGCTTTGCGTCTTTTGAAAAGTAATACGCCCGATCTTTCAGCGTCTGTTTAATTTTCTGGTACTTTTCACGCAATGACTTAACGGTTCTTTCCTGCAGCGGGTAGAAATAGTGGAATTAAGCAACATAAATTGAAGAACTGGTCCGAATTTTAACTTTCTCGTTCTATGCAAGGGTGTAAGAACTTTCGAAAATATTTTCGAGAAGATTTTCAAATAATCACCCGCAAGAATGTTAAAAATACAAATATGTATGCAGAAACTTACCCGGCCGGGGGGAGCAACATTGAATGCTTTTGTTATTTTCTCCCACGCCTGCTCCTTGTCGCGATTTGTGGCATCATCGGTTTTTTTTATTTTCAATTATACCACGATACACCAGCACATTGGTAACGAGCCAATCTTCCTCCTCCGTTGTATATACTATTTTCGGCATTTTTTTCAAATTCTTTTTCTCTGCCATTTTCCTTAAAAAAGTTTCAACCGAACGCAAAAATTACGAGCGAAATACAGTTTTCAAATTGAAACTGACATTATGTGTCATCTGTCACAAATATCCCAGGGATATTATAAAATCTGCCAGTTAGCCAACTTTTGATTTTCAACTGCGGAGTTGAGAATTAAATTAGTGAATAAAAGCAATTTTCAACTTTATAATTTCCGTTTAGAATTAAAAGATTTTTTACTTGGAGTGGTTTTGAGTTGTTTTATTTTCCTCTTCCTTTCTTCTCCTTCCTTTTTAGAATGCCGGAAACCAAAAAAAACATGGCGGTCTTCGACTTCCTCCTTCTTTCGTTAAATTTTAAATCATTGCCAGATTAATAATATAATGATTACAGAGCGATCTACTACAAATGAGATCTATTACAACTCGGGCAATCTGACAATATTGATTGACCTCGATCAGGAACATAAATAGATTAATAGAGCTAATACATTAAGTAAATAATATAAAAGAAAAGAAAAACATGTTCCTCTACTCTTTATTCTAAATTGGCTTCGAGTGACTCACTGTATTCAGTGGCCTCAGCAGACGACATTTCCCTTGGTGTTAACCACTTACGAATTTTGATGGCTTCAACAACGCCATTATAAGGCAACTGAGTTATTTGGCAATTTTCTATGTCCCGCACTATGTAACGGTCATTTGGCAATACTTTATGAACAACGTACGGTCCGCGATATTTTTGTACGAATTTCTTATTCATCCCGACCGTAGTATCTATATGTCTGATAACAACAAATTCCCCTACTGAATACGTTTTTGCCGGCCGACTATGCTTCAGAAAATATTGCTGACTATATTCTTGTGATTTCTCAATAGCACTCAGCGCTTTCGATCTGATATTATCTAAATCACGGTTTGCAACACTGCCTAACTTTTCTTCCAGGTATTCTGTCAGTTCATCCACAATACTGCCACGTTGATCTACCCTAAACAATAGCTGACTAGGTGTCTGTTTTGTCGTACTATGAACAGTATTGTTTATGGCATATTCGACTTGAGATAGTTTTACCGACCAGTCTGCATGTTGCATAGGTTCGGTCAATTTACTCAGGATTGCCTTGAGTACTCGGTTGACACGCTCGACCTGACCATTTGCCTGTGGCGATGCGACTGCAACTTTGACATGATCAATATTATGTCTCAACAAGAAATTACTGAATTCAAGTGACGTAAAACACGTACCTCTGTCAGAGATAATGCGCCTAGGACGATTATAATAGCTAAAATATTTATCTAGTGCACAACAAACTTCCTTAGTACTTGTTGAATTCACTGGGTACAGTCGAACATATTTTGTAAATGCATCAATGACAACCAATATATGTTTGCGTTTCGAAGTAATTGAGGGTAGGGGACAAAAATGGTCAATATGAATTGTATCAAAGGGGATTGACCCTTTAGGTATACTACACAAATTGTGTTCATTTGAACGAGCAGGTGCTGAATAAACTATGCACTTAATGCAATTCTGAATGAAGCAGCTAATCTTCTTCTTCATGTTGGTAAACCAATAGTGTTTTTTGATTTTTTCATAACATTTGTCAGTACCTAAATGGCCTATCTTTTCATGGATCATACGGATCACATTTTCCTCCATTTCAGACGGTATCAAAAGCAAACAATTTGAATCGATTCTACGAAACACCAGACCATCGTATAATTCAAAACCATCAACAATGCCAGCTTGTAATTTATCTCTCATTTCTTTGATCTTTTCATCATGACTCTGCGCAGCCTGGATTTGGAAATCCAATTGTTCATTATCAATGGCGGCCACAAATTGAGCAGCACATGCATCCGGATGACATCTACTCAATGCATCAGAATGACCCATGGATACACCACTGCGATGTTGAATTGAATAGTTATAATTTTCCAATTCCAATGCCCATCGTGCGATTCTTGGATTTACTGTTTTTTTGTTCAGGGTCATTGTAAGAGAGTTACAATCTGTAATAATCTTGAATGGAATTCCATCTAAATATACACGAAATCGACGGAGGGAATAAATTATAGAAAGAGTTTCCAGCTCGAAGCTGTGATATCTTGACTCAGCCGCAGAAGTCGTCTTCGAAAAATAGGCAACCGGATGAAATTTGCTATCATCTTGACGTTGCATTAGTACAGAACCGAAACCATGACTGCTGGCATCACAGTGTAACTCAGTTTCACGGTTCGGGCAATAGATTGCTAATACCGGTGCTGTCGTCAGTCGACCTCGCAGTTCATAAAATGCATTTTCACAAACTTCAGAAAAATTAAATGGACTTTCTTTACGTAACAAATTCAACAATGGCCTAGCAATCTTTGAAAACGATGGCACAAATCTACGGAAATATGAAAACAGACCTATGCAAGACTGCAATTCTTTTTGGTTCTTCGGAATGGGGTAGTGTTTAATAGCACGAATATGTGCATCACTAGGCCGAATGCCCGATGAGTCGACCAAATAGCCTAAATATTCGATTTCATTGTAACCAAATTTACATTTCTTTAACTTTAATTCGAGACCCCTCTTAGTAACCCTTTGTAAGACTTCTTCTATTATTTTTACATGTGACTGAAAATCAACGGAGGCGATTAAAATGTCGTCAATATAAATAATAATCTTATTAGTATCAATCAAATCCCGAAAGATATTATAAACAAATCTCTGAAAATTCGCGGGCGCATTTTTCAAACCAAATGGCATTCTCAAGTATTCAAATTGTCCATGGGGAAGTAATCAGTGTATTCCAGGAACTTTTCTGTACGTATTCATGTGAATCACGGTGTATTCAAACGTATTCGCATGCATTCACACGTATTCGCGTGTATTAACGTGTATTGACGCGTATTCACATGTATTCAAGTGCATTCACGCGTATTCACGCGTATTCTCGCGTACTCACCTGTATTCAACGTGTAGCCAACGTATTTTTAGTGTAGTCATGTATTCACATATTCATTTTTGATTGCTCTTTTTAAGGCGCAATGACGTCAGACCTGTGTGTTCGTATTAGTATTATTGCACTAGCCTTAATGCATCATATCTTTCATTGACTAGATGTCATTTTCTTAAACGAAAAAATCAAATGTCAAATATTTTCCCTCGTATTTTCCCGCGTAATTCCTGTGTCAAGTGACTGATTTGTGAGTGAAAAAATGAAAAAAGTTCATAAAAGGTAATAAAAATGGAGACAATAAAAGAAAATGTCTGGAATGAGATTGAAAAAGAAATTGGCTGTGTACCAGAAAGTATAAAATTAATACTAAAAATCAATGGTTTCGAGAGCACAACCACAATCGCTCAAATTGCGGACGACGATCTCATTGAAATGGAAAAATCGGTGCGCACAGTGTTCCAGAGCATTCTTTCGGAAGAAGAATATTCTGTCTGCATAGGAGCGTTTGCAAAGCAACCCGAAATGTAAGTGTCTGCCATTAATGATGGAACTTTTTCCATGTTTAACTTTTCAGGTTTAGATTCTTCCCCGGGCACAAGAAGCTCATAACAAGTGCTTGTACATACTGCCAAACAATTATTAAACAACGAGAAAACCTCGGAGAAAACTCGGAGTCAAAATTGTTTGGTATTAAAAAACGCAAGCTCGAGCACAAGCCTCTTTGTTCCGCAGCTACCAATACCGAGACAAATACCGAGACAAATACCGAAAATATGCGCTCCAAAAATAAGATAACGGAATTGATATGTCAATTCATGTCGACGAAAAATTACTCGAAAGAATTTGACAGAAGTAAACTGGATATTAAAGTTTATTTGGATCCCGATAATCTTCCTCATGCCACAATCACCTGCTGGATTTGTTTTAAATCCGTGTCTATCAACGTACAATACTTAAAAAACCGGTGTAAAAGGTGGATTATCTCAAACTTTGTGAGGCATATCGCGAAGCACGATGCAATAGCAATCCCAGATTCCAATTCCAAAGAACAAATAAGTCATCCTATTACAAAGTTTTTCAATTCAAACCAAAGTAGAGACCAGCAATATTAGTAACTTGGATGAAGGCACTGGCGTTGACAGAGCAAGTGAGGAAGATCAAATCCTTCAAATCGAACGTCGTGAATTGGAAGCGAAGGACAACGAACTTGAGCTCACATTGAAATCAATTTTTCACTCCGATGACTCGGGGGAAAAGTAAAGGGGCCTGATCAAGAGATCTATCAGAGCTCCAAATTATGTAACGTGATCTCAAAAACTATTGTACACACCAAAAGGCGAGCCAAAAGGAAAACCAGCAAAAAAATATTTAATACGAGTATAATAGATCCTCTTCAAACAGATATAGATGACTATTTCCCAATTATTAACAGCATACAGGTTTTATTTGACAATGAAAATGTTGTTAAAGAGAACATATGCAATTTAATGAATAAGTCTCAGCTCCGATTGTTGGAAAATGGAACAACTACCCAATTCGGTAAGTTTTTGTTTTGAATAGTCCCAAGTACATAAACTAATTTTAACGCAATCTTTTTAAGGGCATTTTATGGAAAACATTATAAAGCTTGCACAAAAACGGTCTAATAAGATAAGGAACATATACAGCGATGATGTAAAGATGTTTTCTAGCTTCTTGTATATGATTGGAGGCAAAACATTATACCAGACACTTTCGGCAAATCTACCATTGCCCTCTATATCAACCGTTCAAAAAACACTTTCTAATTGTAATAGAAACTCATCTATTAATGAAGGCGAGCTCAGAGTTGTTGATTTAAAAAAATTCCTATGTGAACGAAATCTCCCACTAAAAGTGTGGTTGTCTGAAGACGGGACAAGAATTTTAAGGAAAATACACTACGATCCAGCTAAAAATCAGTTGATAGGAAATGTTTTACCCCTCAATTCAAAAAGTGGTAAGCATAAGTATCTATACTTATTGTATGCAACATTATGTTGTGATTATATCAAACTGAATATTAAATAATCGAGATTATGTAAGGCGAAAAAGTTAAAACATTTTCGTGTGCACGAAAGATTTCCCAAATCGCTCGTGAATATGAAAACGTTTAAATATTTTCGCCTTACAGAATATCGACCTTGACTTAAATACTCATATAAGTAACTTTAATGCGGATAGTTGTTCTAACAGACATAAGAAAATAATGAGTGCAAAGATATAAAAGACATTTTTTTCTTAAGTCCTTTTGAACTCTCGCGAAACTTACCTAATCTCATACAAATTACAAACATTTATTTTCGTTATTTTAGGAATGCCTGAAAAGGGATGTTTCGTTGTTAAAACTGGTCACCAAATGTATTCCATTATTTCGGAAAGAAACATTTCAAATTACGCATACGTCATAATGGCGCAGCCTCTTCAATTAAATGCGGATTCATTTTGTCTTTGTATTTTCGGTACAGATAATCGTTTCACTTCAACTAGTGTATTAAATCGTTGGAGATATATTCAATCAGAACTTCTGCGCAATGGTATTGATGTAATAGGCTTTTCTTCAGATGGAGATTCTCGTCTCCTACGTGCGATGAAGATAAGAAGTAAGCTTCCATCAATAAGTTGTTTATCTTCGAATATTCCAGACAATTGGCGGGAATGGTTTTGTTGTGAGTACGATTCCGATTTCCTCTGTGTTCAAGATAACATACATATTCAAACAAATCTAAGAACAAGATTCCTTAAAACTTCGAAAGTTTTAGTGCTTGGAAATAGAATAATATCACCCCAACATCTTTTTTCACTAATTGAAAACGTTTCAAAAAGTGATCATTTGCTTTGCAAAAGTGATTTAGATCTAAAAGACAAAATGAATTACAAAAGCGCTTTGAAAATGTCAAATCGTTAGTGATAGTTTAAACAAGTATGTTAGCAGCAGCGAAGCAACTGTAATGTATTTAAAAATTATGAGATACACACGGCTATCATACTCCGATAAAAACGTTCCTCATTTGAAAAGGGTGTATTACATGTGGTATATCACTTTCTTTCTAAGAATATGGCGGAAATACTTGAATAAATCAGCATATTATTCTATTACAAATAACTTCATTACATACAATACCTATTGCTGCATTGAATTAAACGCACATATGATCATAAATGCTATTATTAAAGCGAGGAAATGTGATACCGACATATTTTTGCCTACCCTTTACCAAAGCCAAACATGTGAACAATTTTTTAGAGCAACGCGTTCGATGACCTCAACTTTTTCAACAATGGTCAACTTCAGTATGTTTGATCTTCTTAATCGCGCAAAAAGAATAGATTTAATTAATGAAATCAAAAACAAACTTGGCTATGCATATAAATTTAGAACAAAGAGTGAAGAAAATGCTCAGAAGTCACCGTTACCATCGAATTCTGAAATATTCAAAATCGTTATGGAAGCCAAACATCATGCGATTACTGATGCCCAGAAATTTGGCATTCAATCAAACGAAAACGAATGTATCCCAAACGAATTGGAGCCTTTAAATGGGTCCGATTTTGAAAATGTTGTGGATGAAGAAAGTGAAGACGATGCAGTGATGGATGTGACTGCACAAAATATTTCATGCGAAACGGAAAGCTTGGAGTTTGATATGCAGCTCATTTTTTCTGAAAGAAAAGGAGATCTTAATATTAAAGAAATGGCATTTTCAAATGGTAATTTGGTTTTAAATTATTAAATTAATTTTCTTAACTGCCAATTTTTTCAGATGTCTGTATCCCAAACACTTATGTTGCAATTAAAATAAATAACGGAAGCGTTGTTTTCATAAAAAAGTCATCTCTCTTATGGCTAATGTGCAATAGTGAACTAGACAAAGTAAGTCCGGATCGACTATTAAGATTTATTGACTGCAGTAAGAAAAAGACTCTCAGAAAAGAAGACGAATTAACACGTCGAAGTGAAATTAATCTAAATGATTGGTGTATGTTTGATTGCGAATCTAAGGGGAAAGTAATAGGCAACATACTTAATTTTTCGTATTTAAACGGCACCAATAAACAAAAGGAATATACATTAAATAAGGCGCCAATTGAGCCACCAGAAGGATGTAGATCCCTTGGCTTAGGAGTGCTGGCGCATTGGTACATATGGGACGAGTTTGGACAGTTAGAGATGCTAGATACAATACAGCATAAGTATGTTGACATATCTAATTACGTTCACCATGTACCTACCCCATCTGTGACAAAAACATTCAAACTAATGATAAATGTTAAAAACCTAAAGACTTAAATAAATGTGATTTTTTTGTGTTTTTTACTTCTTCTTCTTCTGCATTAACTTAATAGCTTTACGACCATATATCCGAAATATATGGTTACCGAATTAAAATTTTAATACAAGTGTCCATTTGTATTCAAATGTATTCGTATGTATTCAAGTGTATTCACGTATATTCTGGCGTATTCAAGATTATTTACGCGTATTCAAATGTATTCCCATGTAATCACCTGTATTGACCCGTATTCACAGGTATTCATATGTAGTCACACATTGAATACAGTATTCCGTGTATTTTTGCGTATTCTGTAGTCTAGGACCACGCAAAATACTGATTACTTCCCCCTCGGGTGTGACAAATGAAGTTAACTTTATTGAATCATCATGCATCAAACACTGGTTAAACCCGTCTTTTAAGTCAAGTAATGAGAACCATTGTTTACCTGCCATATATTCAACACAATCCTCAATTAATGGCAATGGGAAATTGTCACGAATCGTCTTCTTGTTCAATGCACGGTAATCAACACACATCCGTGTTTCGCCACTTTTCTTCTTGACTAAAGCAATAGCCGAAGTATAAGGCGATTGACTTGGCCGAATAATGTGCCTGGCCATCAAGTCATTGGCGATTCTTCGAACTTCATTACGATCGTGAAAAGATAAAGACCGCGGCGAACAATGAAAAGGGGTATCATCGGTTAAACGTATTTTCATTTTATAATCGTATTGTTCTTGTTTCACGTCTTTTGGTTTTAGATAAGAGTCATTGATGATTGCTCTCAATACATCAGATTGGTGTTTTCTCAATTTATTACCTACATCGATTTCTAACTGTGGTGTGTCAACATTAATAGCACACATTTCTGTAATAACTTCGTCGGAACAACCGACCGGCAGCGCGCTCTCAGGCAAAGACACGGGGATCACTATTTTTTCACTAATCGGCAAGTGGAATGTTCGTCTGCTGGAGTCACTAACTACTTTATCTATTTTTCTGCTACTTGTCGAACTAGATGCACGGAAACAAGGACTCGATGTTGTAAGTTTATTTAATTCAAATTTTTGTGGTATAGGTAATATTTTTGATATTAGTTTGAACTAAACGAACATTAAATTGTTTCATAAAGTCACGTCCCAGGATTAATGGCGTCATCATTGTTCCATCCGGCGTAACTATGAGGGAAACTGTTTTGATTTCATTACGGAATTCCAATAAACACAATATAGTACCATGAGAATATATTTTTTGCTTGCCAAGACCGATGAATCTAGTTGGCTTTAAAACTTCGGATACTTTAATGGACGCTGGGACATTTGAGTATTGAATAATACTAATAGGACTGCCGGAATCAATAAGAGATAAGAAATTTATAAATTCAGTGCATCTTTTTTGACAATGATTTAAAAAAGTCACTCTTACCGTCTGAACAACATGGATAGTCTCACTATCACTATCAAAAGCATCAGAATTAGAGGTAACCTCCGATGGGCCCGTGGATAAAGCAGCAACTGTTTGCATCCTGGTATTTTTAAGTTTTGGGCACTCCCTGTGCTGATGTCCCATTTGGTGGCAAGTGAAACACGATCCCGGTGGCCGAATTGGTCTCGGGCAGGCACTCTTATAGTGCCCAAACTGAGAACAATTGTAGCAGCGTACTTCTTCCTTGTTATTCACAGTTACAGCGGTAGTCCTGGTTTTGTTTGTGCTTGAACTCGGTTTGACTGCTGTTGTTGTTTTTATGCGTCGCTGTTCATAACGATCCATACGATGAACTAGCTCATCTATACTGATAGCACCGTACAGAAATGCAATTCTGTTACTGTTGTCCGGTATCCCATCGATGATTATGTCAACTAACTCTTGTTCACCAATATCAGCTTTTGATGCAATAGATTGCATCGACACGACGTAACTTAAGCACGTCTCATTTGGTTTCATGTAGCGGGCACGCAGTTGCCGGTAAATTTCTTGGCGAGTTACTGTACGCTTAAACATTTTGACCAAGCCTGCTTTCATGGTGTTGTATTCAATGTGTCCTAGGTTGAGCACATATTTCTTGGCCGTTCCTTCCAATCGCCGACGAATACCAAGGCACTTCTCTTTTTCGTTGTACTCACATGTGTTTGCGTATTCTTCGAACTGCTCCAACCACTTGACAACGTCATAATGATCGTCTCCACTGAACATCGGCACTGCAGCGTCCAGTTCTTCGAAGTTAATGCGTCGGATGTTGGGTACCTGGCGATCAACCCTTGTCATAGTTCCAATTTGTTGCTGTAACTCGAGCATTTCACAGCGCATGCGCAGTATTTTGAGTTGTTCCTCCAACTGATGGACATCGGCACTAGTTCTTACGTATACATCAGCACGTTGCACACTTACATCAGCGACGGCGGGTTCTGCGGTTGGAATAGAGACAGCGGGTGCTATATTTTCAACAGCAGTAGCACTAACGACATCTACATCGGGTGTTGAATCCAGAGTTGGAACAGCGGGTTGTACATATTTAATAGGGACATCGGGTGTTACACTTGCTACGGCGGTCTTAGGTGCTTCATTTCCTTTAGCGGCAGTGGGCACACCTATAATTTCAGCGACATTAATACAGGGCTCGAACTCCTCATCATTATCCTCTGAATCGTCAATGCCATCATTAGCCACTTGTTTAATGATAAGCTCGTTATAAAGTGGTCGTAATTGCATCAGCGTGGCGTTGATGGGAAAATGGATTCCAGCTGCGGTGAGAGCATCTGCAATTACTTGGCGAGTCGGTCGTCGATCCATATTTACTTGTGAAATCGTAAATTACTTTTATATTATTTGTTTGTTAGGTTGTGTGGAATTTACCCCACATCTGAATTATAATTTCCGTTTAGAATTAAAAGATTTTTTACTTGGAGTGGTTTTGAGTTGTTTTATTTTCCTCTTCCTTTCTTCTCCTTCCTTTTTAGAATGCCGGAAACCAAAAAAAACATGGCGGTCTTCGACTTCCTCCTTCTTTCGTTAAATTTTAAATCATTGCCAGATTAATAATATAATGATTACAGAGCGATCTACTACAAATGAGATCTATTACAACTTGTCGTTCAACTCTCTCTTTCAAATCAACTCCGAAGTTGGTCAACCTCGGAGTTATCGGGAAGTTGAACAATAGTGAATAAAACGGCCCTTATTCTTCCGATTTGTATTCTTGTTGAGAATATACGAGGCGTATAAACGAAATTTAGTTTATGTTGGTTCAGCCAACATAAGATAATTTTTCTGAAATGTAAAGCCTGGTACGCTTTTCGAGTGAAATCCAAATTTTCATACAAATTTTTCACTGCGAAATGTCAAAATGAACTTTTCTAGTGAAAATTTCATCAGGCAGTACGCTGTTCAAGTGAAAAATAATTGTTCAAAAAGTGATATGTAGAGGGCGTTACTTGCTATTTCACTTGGTTTTTATTGTCCGTCGCATTAGATTTTTGACATTTCAGCGTGAAAATTTCACTTTCAATTTCACAGCACTTTTAAGAGAGAAGTGAAAATTTCATTTCACTTGAACAGCGTACCAGCCTTAAGCACTTTAACCACGGAGAAATAATATACAGATGCCTCACGTCCATAGAGAAAAGTGTGCCTACTTTTTGCGATCGTCAAACAACGATTGTCCAACAAATGGAAGGTGAAAACAGAACACACCACACTTCCAACGAGAAGGATAGATTGGTTTTGCTTTTTATTTTCAGTGCTATACCATTTCACCTCATTCGCATCCTGATCGTACGCCGAAAGGGTTGCTGCTGCTGGTGGGTCGAAAGGAATATGAATGAATATTATTTCGCTTTGGGATGGGGATGAAATTCACTATTAGCTAGTCCACGGCCGACGGCCGTTGTTGCTTTGATTGTTGTTGTTATTTTTTTGGGTAGATTTGCTTCACAGTGATCAGTCTTCCGAGGAGATTATGTAATAAGGAAAACAACAAAAATGGTATCTACTTGTGTCCTGATTTTACATCGCAGGTATGTGCGTGCGAAGGGGTTTAGCTATGCGGAAAATGCGAACAAAACTGGTTTGCTTTTGGATTTGTTTTTGCTGCAAATATATTTCTTGACCTAGGCCAACAATATGAAGGATTATTTCAATTTGGAACTTTTTGTGTTTTTGCTTGGGTATAGATTCTCATTCCTTGTAGAATTTGGTGTTTGGATAACTTTGATGCAAATGTATTATAATAACTTTAATTAACAAAGCTAATCAAAAGCAATTAGTATCTATTTACAACATCGTTCGTATTCTTTAGAAATAATTTAATTCCCTACACTTTACCTAATATGTACATATGAAAATATGCAAATTATTATACTGAACAATAAATATTATAAAAAAAATTATTTAGCTCACAATTTTCGCTGCTTAATTGAAAATTAGTTAATTAGTTACAATAAAAGCAGCATACCCTTAACTAAAGTAGTTTGTAAGGCACACGAACGTGGACATGGCAGAATATTGACCACCACCCCCTTAACAGTTATAGTTATTTAATTAATTTAAATTAACATAAGTTGTATATAACAAAAAGTAAAAACATAAATTAGCTTAACGAAAGCATAATAATAAAAAACATAGCTTAGCAAAAAAAGGAAAGCATTTACAACAATTAAATAAGTAAAAAAAATAAAATATATATACATACTATGTAGGCACATATACCTAGGTATCTCAAAAAGAAGAGAAACGCAAAATTCAGTCAAATTGATCACTTTAAAAATACAAATTTAAAAACAAAAATCGAAAATGATAAGTACCTAGCTTTAAGTATCTACCTATAGAGTATTTCCAAATAAACATATATTAAAAAATTATATCACAAATTTCGTTTTGCAGGAATTGCGTTATGCGCGGACAAGTTTATTTTTGAGTTTCTTCGCATTTCTTTTCTTTTGCGGTATACCTACATAAATTTGAAATACGTATCATAATCATAATAATTATGTATGTATTAGTTTATTTAGTATATTTACTATTTATTACAAAAATGAGTGAATACTTCAATAATCCATATGATTTTAAGTTACTTAATAGTTAATACTAATAGCTATGCTTAAATATTAATTACACATTAGATTTGATGTAGACTAATAGGAGTCTTTTAAAAGAATGGTAATTTGATTCATTTTTAATTTCAGTTGGCAATTCATTGAAAAATTTAATGGCTTTGTACATAACCATGTTTTGAGTTCTAATGTCTCTATAAAGTGGTAATCTGAAATTGTTATTTGATCTAAGGTTGTAAGGTTAAACTTCATGTGTCTAAGTTTAATGAAAGGTATTCAGGAACCATTTTATGTTTAATTTTAAATATAAATATTGCTGCGTTGAAGGTTATCCTCTGTTTGATATTTAGCCATTGTAGGCACAGGAGCATCCAGCTGATTGGTGTATAAAAACTGCATTTGAGAATTACTCTCATCGCCTTGTTTTGAAGTTTTTGTAGTCTGTTGATTTCAGTTGAGTTACCCATGTAAAGTATAGTTGAGCAGAATTCAAAATGAGTTTTAATTATTGTGTTGTAGATGTTAATAGCGCAGATTGTTGATATATTTTTACGTATTCTTTTCAGAAAGCCCACTTTTTTGAAATCTTGCTAACAATATAATCTACGTGGTTTTTAAAGTTTAGTTCACTGTCTATTACAATGCCAAGGTATTTAATTGACTGCACTTGTTCATTTTGATTATTGTTAATTTGTATGTTAGCTTGAAAATCCGCGTTTATAACCATACAGTTCGTTTTATTTACATTAATTTTCAGTTTATTCATGGTCAGCCACACGCAAATTTTGTTCAAGTCAGATTTTAAATATTCCGTAATTAACTGTAAGTCCTTCCCGTACACAAATATAAGTGCATCATCTGCAAACAATGAAATTGTGCAATATTTAAGAACATGAGATATGTCATTTATGTAGATTAGGAATAACAGTGGACCTAATATTGATCCCTGTGGCACTCCAAACGAGTTTATTGCACTATCCGATAAACACTGATTAATTTCTGTTCGTTGAGTTCTATCACTCAAATATGACTGAAACCAACTCAGTTCCTTATTTTTAATGCCGTATTTGTTTAATTTTGTTAGAAGTAATGATCTATTAATTGTTTCGAATGCTCTTTGAAAATCTAAAAACACCGAAATTATTTTATTCTTTTCATGTCGTTGGGTTTTTAATGTCATTATCAGCCAGTTAAGAGATGTTTCACGGAGTGTTCAGAGCGAAAACCCGATTGATTTTGTATTAATATTTTGTTATCACAAACATATTTAAAAAATAGTTCATGCGCAACTTTCTCAATTATTTTTTCTAAAATTGGTAGCATATTTATGGGTCTAAATTTATCACAGTTAATGTTATTAGGTTCTTTTGGTATAGGGAGTACTATGGATTCTTTTAAGTTATTTGGAAAAACGCCTTGGTCGAATGAATTATTGATAATTATTAGCAAAATGGGTCCAATCACATCGAAACAGTCTAATATTATTTGGATATTTAAATGTGTCAAGTCTTTTTTCTTATTCATTTTTTTGCATATTGTGCTAAGTTCACTCAATGTTTTTGTCTTAAATAGGAACGACAACTCGTTCAAATGACTAGAATCTAAACCGATTGAAGGTATAGAGTTACTTATATCGTTGATGCTATTATGTCATTAGGTTTTACAAATTTCGCGGTGTTTTTAAAATCCCTGGCTTTGTCGAATGTGTTCTCACTTAGAATATTCTCTTGAGTAATAATAAATTATTAGGTTTTCATTTTCCAAAACTGCTTCACATCTTATTCAAGATATTCAGAATTATCTTCTTCGCAGTTTGAAAACTTGGATTTAAATAAAAATGTTAAGGCCACTTTTGGTAGCAAGGAACTAAATTAAGAAGCGCGAAGGTTGCTTTTATTTACAATATGAGGTCTTATATTTTGCGAAGAGATTTTCAGTCTTGATTAAATTTGCTTTTTACATATATTATATTGCAATGACACGTGATCAGCAAATAATTCTTTCCTTATGCTAAGTATGTGTTTAATAGTCATTATCTAACCTGTAAAACATAATAGGTCTGTTCCTTTACTTTTGAATCTTACGAATTTTTACTAATTCTTACGAATTTTACTCAAATGCCGTTCCCTAACTCGAAAAATTCGTAAAAGAGAGCGTCATCGAGAGAGCAAGATATTACCCCTCCACTGAGAATCTTACGAATTTTTACTCAACAAATTTCTTGGTGTACGAAGTGGAAAAGCTGTCAGTCACAGCTGATTTGAAATTTCTTGTCCTATTTGACATTCGATTGCATTTGTTTTGATTTTTTGTGCATTAAAATGGTATCAACAGGCGGCAAAATAAATATTGAATGTTCACCTCGAACATTCCATCGTATTGAAAATGGTAAGTAGACATTAAAGAATATGAAATAAAAATTTATTGAATTAAGTATCTGTCATATCTGTCATTAATCATAGTTTACTACAAAAGCGTTCCCTAACTTTTTCGTTAGTTACTCTCTCTGTGAGAGAATTTATCCACACCACTGCCATTTTGACAGTCTTTTCCATTCTTACTACAAAAGTAAAGGAACAGACCTAATGTTTTCTTTTGCATTTATAAGCTCCAATTCTTTGATGTAGACTTGCATGCCTTCTAGAAAGAAAATGTTCTTATCAATCTATTCAGAGCCGGGTTTTCATTCAAAGAAAATATGCAGTTGATTTCGCAAAAACTACAATATTCTTAGGGAATTTGTTTTATCAGCACTTTGATTCCAAAAGCAGCAGATCTGCTCTTTACTTGTGCCGCCAATTTAACGCTCATTTTTTTTCAAAATTAGTTGGATCAATATGTGCAGATGTTAAAGAAGGACATATTTTCCTATATTGTGGAGATACTTATAACTCCATCTAACGTATTTATGTCGAATTTTAAGGGGTTGTTTCTCACAGTTTTAAATAAATGGGGAACGTAGTATTCCATAGGAAAGGGGTCGCGCTGCAAACTACTTTAATTAGTAACTAATTAATTAATTTTCAATTAAGCAGCGACGACAATTGTGAGCTTATTTTTTTAATAATAGTTATTGTTCAGTATAATAATTTGCATATGTACATATTAGATATAGCGTATAGATAGTGTAGGTAATTAAATTATTTCTAAAGAATACGAACGATGTTGTAAGAAATTACTAATTGCTTTTGATTAGCTTTGTTAAATATAATACATTTGTATCAAACTTAAACGAAAATTTAACTACAAGGAATGAGAATCCATAGCCAAGCAAAATCATAAAAAGTTCCAAATTGGAATAATCCTTCAAATTATTCGCCTAGGTCAAGAAAACACATCCAAAACAAAACCGGTTCTGTGCACATTTTCCGCATAGCTAACCCCTACACACGCACATACCTGCGATGTACAATCAGGGCACAAGTAGATACTATTTTTGTTGTTTTCCTTATTACATAATCTCCTCGGAAGACTGGGGTTGAATTACCGCATCCGTGATCGAGCAATACGTGACTGAATTTGTTATTGTTTTGCATGTAAATTCAACAAAATTCAGTGACGTATCGCTCGCTCACGGGTGCGGTAATTCGACCCCTGATTACTGTGAAAGCAAATCTACCCAAAAAAATAACAACAACAATCAAAGCAACAACGGCCGTCGGCCGTGGACTAGCTAATAGTGAATTTCATCCGCATCCCAAAGCGAAATAATATTCATTCATATTCCTTTCGACCCACCAGCAGCAGCAACCCTTTCGGCGTACGATCAGGATGCGAATGAGGTGAAATGGTATAGCACTGAAAATAAAAAGCAAAACCAATCTATCCTTCTCGTTGGAGGTGTGGTGTGTTCTGTTTTCACCTTCCATTTGTTGGACAATCGTTGTTTGACGATCGCAAAAAGTAGGCACACTTTTCTCTATGGACGTGAGACATCTGTATATTATTTGTCTGTGCTTTAACTTTATTCAATTTCTTATTACATATATTTTCGATACAATTTCCTACAATTTACAATATACTTATTAAGGGATAGAAATGTTTCCCTTGTCAGCAATGTAAATCAAATTGCTGAATAGAAAACATTCCGGGGAAATATTATCCTCGATATGAATGATTTTGTTTCCTTACGTTTAGTTTCTTCTTTTATTTTTATTACAATTATTTAGCTTATCTTCTAGGTCTACGTTTAATTCGCATGATTTTTTCCTGTTAATAGAAGTCATCCTGTCTTGGCGCTGACATTCAAGAGTGCTACCAACTGTGACAATTTGTATAACATTATCAAATTATAAATTAAGTACGACCAGATCCAAACGTAAAATGCACCAAAGCAAATGACGTGTATTTAAATTTTAAGAAATGTAAACATAATTTTTTTTTTTGGAAAGGATGTGGTTTGACTCAATAGGTCTGTTCCTTTACTTTTAAATCTTACGAATTTTTACTAATTCTTACGAATTTTACTCAAATGCCGTTCCCTAACTCGAAAAATTCGTAAAAGAGAGCGTCATCGAGAGAGCAAGATATTACCCCTCCACTGAGAATTTCTTGGTGTACGAAGTGGAAAAGCTGTCAGTCACAGCTGATTTGAAATTTCTTGTCCTATTTGACATTCGATTGCATTTGTTTTGATTTTTTGTGCATTAAAATGGTATAAACAGGCGGCAAAATCAATATTGAATGTTCAAATGGTAAGTAGACATTAGAGAATATGAAATAAAAATTTATTCAATTAAGTATCTGTCATATCTGTCATTAATCATAGTTTACTACAAAAGCGTTCCCAAACTTTTTGTTAGTAACTAGGTCTGTTCCTTTACTTTTGAATCTTACGAATTTTTACGAATTCTTACGAATTTTACTCAAATGCTGTTCCCTAACTCGAAAAATTCGTAAAAGAGAGCGTCATCGTGAGAGCAAGATATTACCCCTCCACTGAGAATCTTACGAATTTTTACTCAACAAATTTCTTGGTGTACGAAGTGGAAAAGCTGCCAGGCACAGCTGATTTGAAATTTCTTGTCCTATTTGACATTCGATTGCATTTGTTTTGATTTTTTTGTGCATTAAAATGGTATCAACAGGCGGCAAAATAAATATTGAATGTTCACCTCGAACATTCCATCGTATTGAAAATGAAAAGTAGACATTAGAGAATATGAAATAAAAATTTATTGAATTAAGTATCTTTCATATCTGTCATTATTCATAGTTTACTACAAAAGCGTTCCCTAACGTTTTCGTTAGTGTCTCTCTCTGTGAGAGAATTAATCCCCACCACTGCCATTTTGACAGTCTTTTCCATTCTTACTACAAAAGTAAAGGAACAGACCTACTCTCTCTGTGAGAGAATTTATCCCCACCACTGCCATTTTGACAGTCTTTTCCATTCTTACTACAAAAGTAAAGGAACAGACCTAATGTTGTCAGTTCGTGGGGAATTCCCCTTTTCGTGGGAAATTTCGGTCAAAAATTTGATGAAAGGGGAAAAGGGGAATCTTCTCTTCCCTAGCACGAAATGTGGGGAAATCAAAAAAATTAATCTTAATTTTTCAAAAACTCGTTAAGTATCTTGTTCTTGGTCCTGATTCTTGATTGGGATTGAGACGCTGAGCACTTGTTTACATAAAAGTAAAAAAAGACATCGGTTGGGTGAAACATCTTTAAACGCTATATGTTTTATAAGATCAGGGTTCAGGAATAGAAACGTGGAGTTCTTCAATTTCAAACCCACTGCCGAACATTTTTTTTTTGATAATTCTATATATAAAAAACTTAAACATAATTAATATCCTTTAAAAGTTTTCTTCTTTTCAATAATGTTCCTTAGTGGTTTTTTAATCGTGAATTTTTGCAACTTAATTTTTGTTCATTTTATTTATTACTAGTCTTTTTTTTTATTGCGTTTAATCTTTATTTTGAAATGAAGTCTGATTTAATTTGTATTTTTTTTCAATAAGAACTACAAAATAACTTTTTTCTTTCGTTTTGAATTTTGTATACTTATACTAATTAGTGCGGAATTTGTGGGGAATGTTACTAAAAAAAATAGGGAAAAAGGGGAATTCTAAGGTCTGTAATGAGGAATTTTACTTAAAGCGGCTGGCAACACTGGCTTTGACTCAATGCAGGCATACAAAGTATAGTCCGTCCCAAAAAAGAAGAAAGATCCCAACATGCGCAGTAGCAATTTATTTAAGGGAAATTTTCTCTCTTAAGGTATTTTTGATCGCATGAAATTGTTAATGCTTTTCTCTACTTTATCTTTTTTGCAGCGATATTGGAAAACGTAATTGTGCGTGCCCATGCACAAAGTACAACGGAAATTCCATTTCAACCCTTTTTAATAGTTTCTCAAAACTCTGGCTTTCATTACTAAACACATATTTAAGAAGTGCAACACCCAGCAAATTTCCCTTTTCTTTGGGGTGGGTAAATGTGTATCTATTGCATGCGCCAACGACGGTTCTGTGTGGACAATCAGTCATGCCTCGATCGTCGATCGAGAGAGATGTTTTCGCAAGCAGGGGTATGCTTGTTGTATGAAATGCGCACACATTTTTTTTAGCTGTAGTTTTTGTTGGAAAAGTAGTTTTGCTTTCTCTAAGAGAATAAAATCCCTGATGTGAAGAGACCTGCGCAAGATATTTTCAGGTACTTTGGGACGGGCTATACATACTTTTGTTTTCCAACAAAAACTACAGCTAAAAAAAATGTGTGCGCATTTCATACAACAAGCATACCCCTGCTTGCGAAAACATCTCTCTCGATCGACGATCGAGGCATGACTGATTGTCCACACAGAACCGTCCTTGGCGCATGCAAATGTAATAGATACACATTTACCCACCCCAAAGAAAAGGGAAATTTGCTGGGTGTTGCACTTCTTAAATATGTGTTTAGTAATGAAAGCCAGAGTTTTGAGAAACTATTAAAAAGGGTTGAAATAGAATTTCCGTTGTACTTTGTGCATGGGCACGCACAATTACGTTTTCCAATATCGCTGCAAAAAAGATAAAGTAGAGAAAAGCATTAACAATTTCATGCGATCAAAAATACCTTAAAAGAGAAAATTTCCCTTAAATAAATTGCTACTGCGCATGTTGGGATCTTTCTTCTTTTTTGGGACGGACTATAACAGTATCGCGCCGGATACCCGAAAGTGTCACGTGGCATTCGATCGGTATCGATAGTGATTCATGCTACGTAGAGGTTCATTCGAGTTCATGTGTTTGTTATTGCTGAAACCTTGTTCATCACCCTCAATACACTACATGTATCAATGAGATCAAATTAATGCATTGTAGAATTACGATTCCACAGTAGAAAACAGTATAATTTAAAAGTAAAATGTTAAATAAACTCAGTCTTGAACAACCTCTCGACTCATGTTTTACACTGCGGCATTTTTGCCATATAATTTCAGCGAGCTGCGCTTTTGTACAGCAATTCAGCGTTCTACGCTTAAAATAGCTAAGCGCCACTAGTGATTGTATGAACAACCATTACATGAATGTTCCCAAGAAAAAAAGATTTTGTTATTGTACCTAATCATTTATTGTTACTAGTGCTTTCGTCGCTTACTTAGATTTTTTTTTAATCCTTTACCATACCAACCAGCTTGTATTCTTATTAAATTCTTAGGACAAAAAGGTTGAGACTTAAGTCGCGATTCAATATTCTGATTACTATTACAACATTCACAAAAAATTGAGACTTCGCTCGTAAATTTGTTAATCCTTGTTCCATATAATTCCTTCTTATAAAACTGGCAATCTAGTTCTGCGTAATTATCGAAGCAAAATTCACACGCAGCCGCTTTGCGATTCATTTGGAAAATAGGTATTATTTGACAGCTCCATAAATTTATCTCAGGTGGCGGTGGTCGAACAATGCTATGTAGCCCTGAATATGCATAGCTAACTTCAAACCAAAACGGTAGTTTACTTTTTGGCTTCATATTTATATTATCTAAGCTGAGGTCAGAAGATAAACTTTCGTTATTGAACAGAATATCAAATTTCCTTTTATTCACATCATTAGGCGGACGTTTCACATCGATAACGATACTTTTTGTTTCGCTGTCTAATACCGTACTATCTGCGTGTAGAGATATATTTGTTCGGATATAAGATCGATGTCTGAGTGGTGTTCTGGTGAATGGGCCGTTATTAATTTCAATTTTATTTTTGACAATATTCTGTCGATTTTCCTCTAGTTTTGAGTTCTCTCCTGTGTCATTTTTCGAATAATTATTATCGTTCTTAAGCTGCGGCTGTGTTACGGTGTGTATTTCTTCTTGAAGTAATATAGTTGCATGTGCAAATATAGGATCACGATTCTTACTATAGGATGGGACGTTTATATTGAGATATTTCATCAAGAGTTTCATAACGGTATCACATTTACCATTAATTTTTAAGGTCGATATATTATCTTTTGGAGTCCATTGTAGGTTTACTACGCAAATCTTTGCTCGGTTTTTAGACGCACGATCCATTTGCCAGAGCCAAGTGTACTTCCTTAATACCTTTAGGCTGGATCCCAGACATAAAATAACATCAGCCTTGTCGGCATTGTTACAAGCACCAGCCCAATTAAGTGGCCAATTGATGACCCCTTTTTCCCCAAAATGAACTATAGTATCGATTAAAGGACTTTCGCAGATATAGCACCTTCTGTTTGTTTTATGTGCGTATCGAGCTGTGATTTCCGTTGTGTCGAAAAGCCTCCAATAAACAGCGTTAGGTTTACAAACTGTGCAAACTTCAATGTACATATTACCGTGTATTTCTGATATTGATTTGACTGGAAATCCTGACCGTAAATGAAGTCCATCACAATTTTGAGATACGATGTGGCGTAAAAGTTTTCTCCTATGAAGTTCAAATAAAGCCATATGAGTAAAAGTAGGGTTAGAGAGCGATAAATCATATTTTCCAATATCTTGTCCTTTCTGTAAGAGCGTCCATATTCCATTGGTACCTCTGTAGTCCGGTATTCGTGCAGATGTACTTATTCCAGCTCCTGTGTAGCAGACAAGGTGTTTTGCTTGGGATAATATTTTCGCTAATTCGACAACTTTTTTCTCTATTACGATAATAGGATCTTCTTTTTCAGCTATGCGTTCCTTATTTAGTAAAAATCGTTCCCTTCGTGCTTTGATTTGTTTAACAAGGTCGCAATATTTTTCAAGTAAAAAATGATCCTCTCCCGTTCTTAATGATTCACATTTTTTTAAAATGAATGCAACCTGAAAAAAAATTAAAAAAAAAAATTATTTGAAAGAACTACAATATAATACAATTGAAATAAAAGTGAAATGCTCAAAAGCTCCTTGTTACTTTTGGCGGAAAACATATATATTGGTTCAAGCAGCCCCAAATCAAATATACGGGACATAAAATTATTCAAATCTCTAAAGTCCTTATACTAATCTAAGACTGCAAACTGCTCACCTGGTTTTCAGCATGGCTCTAGAGGAGCCAAAAAAGAAAAAATGACAATGAGGCGAATGCTTCTAAGAAACCTTCAGAGAAGCCCCGCAGCAAATAATATCCTCAGTCAGCTCAGCCCAAACGAAATGGCTGTCCCCACGTGAGAAAGTAAGTCTACATTCACATTAAGCTCCGCACATAGACAACACTTGGCGCTTGCTATACATTGTTTTCTTGTGCCGCTTTTACCGCAGTTAAAACAGAGCCCCTGTTTTTTTCCTTCTCTTTTCATTAATATATCTTTGCATTTCTGCACCTCCTGTGTCATAATGCCTATAAGTATTGCACCTTTATGTTGTTCCTTAATGGCTTCGTGCTCGGGTTGTGGCATGTTCTATCTACTTTTGTGTTTTAGCAGATTGCTGCAACATCTATCAAAATTAACTTCTTACCGCTTCTGTGACCTCGTACATTAGCCACCTCAGTGCCGCATCAGTTTTATTTTAAAAATAGTCATTCGTGTATTTAGCTCCAAATTCTGTTCAATCCTAAACCACATTAGGGCGTCTAACATTAACCTTATTGGGATAAAACGGTTGCATCTCGGGATACTTCTCATATCATTATATTGCAGTTTCTGTAAACTTTCTATTTGGCCTTGGTTCGAAATGTGGTTTCACTACAGTGTTGTAAGCCGTGACAGCTATTTCGAATTCGTTAGAAGAAACCAATTTTCTTGTCAAACATCTTGCATATGTAGTCTACATGTTCATGCATTTTTAATTCCCTGTCAATGACCATTCCTAGGTACTTAATACTTCTTACATTTTGAATAGGTGTCCTATTCCATTCTATAAGTGTTTCAAAGTTTAGATTTACTTTAGCTTTATTTTCTCTTTGTTTAATTATATTATTATTATTATTATAATTTATTAACATATAATTTAAAATATATATGCTAACATAAATTGAAAGAGCACTAGCTGCGAGGGCTTTCAGCTCTATGGTAACTTATATCAGGTTTCTTATTTTTAAATTTGTTTTTAGTACATCTCTTTGTATTTTTATTTCTAAACACTTAATAAGGTTGTACATTTGTGTAATGTTATCATGATTAGGGTTACTAAGTATTTCGTAGACTGATGTGTTTGCGGGTAATAGACGGTTAGCGGTCGTGAAGGAAGGACATTCACCTATGCCTAAGATATGGGTGGTGTTGATGTTGGCGTTACATGATTGGCACAGGGTAGGGCTTTCACCCTTTAGAAGATGCTCGTGTGTAGTAGTAGTATGTCCCAGACGTAATCTTACGAAAGTAGTATTCATGGCTTTTAATGTGGTAAGTGGGTATGATGGTTTGGATTTTGTTGTGTTTACAGATGAGTAGGGGTGATGGTAGTTGCTCCAGGTAAGGAGTTCCTTTGCTTTCAGTTTGAGGTTGGCTATTCTGAGAAGGTCCGATTTGGTGTAGCATTCGATCTGGTAGACGGGAGCATTATGCGTGAGATTGGCAGCGTTGTCAGCGTGTTCATTGCCTTGAATCCCTACGTGACTTGGTACCCACATAAGCTTCAGTTTTTCAGTTATTTTTATAAGACAGTCCCTGATCTTGTTTACAATAGTGGTGTTTGGTTAGGGTTCATAAACAAATAGGCTGTCTGTGCAAACGAGTAATTTAGCTGTTAAATTTACGGTTTTTATTATAGCTACGGCTTCAGCAGTAAAAATAGATAGTTCTGTTGCTTATTATGGCGCCGTTTTCATAAGTGGCAGCAAATGATGTGCTAATTTTGGTTGTAGATCCGTCTGTAAGCACACAGTTGCAATTACAAGCTTTCAGTTTTGAGCAGATGCTCAGTTATAAACGACGGAACATATCAGAAGACATGTTAATTTGTTTAATGCGTGATGGGTCCATAATCAGCGATGAATGATTTATAAACCATGGAGGATATGCGTGTTTGTAGGGAGTAATGCGCTTTGTAGGCAGCTCCAGGTGTTTCGCAGTGTCTATAGCCAGAGAGATGGGTCAGTTAAAACCATATCGCTCGCAAAGTGTTCTCAAAATGATCTATTATTTCCTGGCAAACTCGAAATTACAATATGGCCTCGTCAGCTGGGAGCTTATGCTAATTGTTTCAGTTCCTTATTGCTTGCGCAAAAACATTTAATAAGAATAATCTGTGGTAAAAATCGCTTTCCCTAATTCCTTGCCTCTTTTTCGCAATTTACAGATCTTGCCACTAAGACATATTTTTGTCTTTAAAGTTTTAAATGAGTTTTATAAACAAAGTGAGAACTCTGCTACAAGATATTCCAGATTTTACAATTTACGTTTAAATAATATGTCTGTAGTTGATGTACCCATTGCACGCGGAACTCATTTTTCGAGCTTTTATCTTTCGTCCGCCCCTATTTATTTTAAATAATTACCCATGAGTATTAGAGCGCTCTACAACTCTGTCACTTTTTTAAAAAAAGCTAAAGCCTAGATTTTTACTGTCCACTATGTGGACATTCGGCCTTACTAATAATCAAACACTAATGTCGACTATTAGTTGACTGCCAGTTTAAATAAAAATTTACAGCATTTTTGAAATGGTACCAATAAACAATTTAACCTCCAGCTTTACTAGTACGAAGACTTTCTGTTGAATCTATTACAAATTTGCTGTCAATCGTTGTCAGTTATCAGATGGCAAATCATGGTTTTGTTTTCATGCAGTAAGTTTTGTTTTCAAAAAATTTAATAAAGATTGAGAATGAGTTCAAGTCGAGACGAAGATATTTTTATGGACCTTATATCTGTTGAAGAATCGGCAACCTCTCATAGGATAAAATATATGACGAACGAGAGTTCGTTTGCCACTATAGGTTTGTTTATTACTGGTGGAGTGTAGTATTTGGTAAAAAGTTTATTAAAACTATTAATAGGGTTGATAAACCGATAGTGTGTCTCATTGTGGAAATCGCAAGGGAAGAATTTGTTTCACGGACAAATCGCGGAGGAGCACTTTTGGTGGAAACATTAGTATTAGTTGCAATACGATACCTAGGGAAAGGATCCTATCAAAGCGATCAAATCAGTTCGTTGTGTCAGATCTAGGTTCTGTTCATTGGACTGGTGTTGCCAATTTATTTCAATTGTCTACGTGTGGATATAGGATATTATGCTCCTATTGTTTAATACGGTATTTTAATTTATTTGGTCGTTTCATTTCATTTATTTTCATTTTCGGCTTTTCTAATAGAGAATAGTAAATATTAACTGAAACATCAATTTGCAACAATTATTTTTTTTACTTAAGCGGAATTTTCTTTCAAGCGAATTGGGGATATTTTGAAAAACAAAATCATTTAACAGGAGTTCAGACGAAAATTAAATCCTATTTCACTTATGTATCCAGCTCAAATATAAAAAAAACAGTAAACAGTACTCAGTAAAGCGGAGTAATTCGCACGAAGATTGTGAAAAAATGCTTTGTGACAAATAGCGCTTTCTTTAGATAACCGAGTTTAACTACCTCCATATTGATAAACGTTTTGTAAAAGTTTTTAACCGGTTTCATCAAAACTGTCGGGACATATTCGTTTATATGTGTTTTTAAAATGTTACATTTGGGTACAGTTTTTGCATTCTCTCTTTTCCTTTGGTTTTCTTTTGCTACTTTTGTTGCGTTGTACATTAAATATGAATGTTTCCATTGGCCAAATCAATACATTTTATTTGAAATTTACATTTGCACTCATAATTTGAAATTTTTCAATCTGACATTTTGTTTGTGTGTGTTGGTGAATTCAGGGCAATTCTATAAAAATATGCCGGACACTTCTTTCGTGTTGAAACATGAAAAACATAGAAAGAGCACTTCTAGATTTGCTCTTTTCACAGAAAGGGCAATTCTTTTCTTCAATCGAAAACGCCATTACACAGTTTTATTTAATTACATCAAAAATTGTAGTTACTTAAAGTTCCCGATTGACACTTCTTGCTCCTAAGATATAATACCATATTTTGACATACTACTAAAATTTGAGTATGCATGGCAACATTCCTTTGCAGAACGAGTTGTGACAGAGTAATAATTTGGGTTAGTGTACGACATAAACATGGCTTTCTGACCATTAATATTTAACCCTACAGTTAGGGATAACCTGACGATTAAATTTGTTTATTGGTAAAGCGATTTTGGAAAGTCTGGAGTCTTTGCGTTAACTGCCAGACTAAATTTGATTATTGGTAAGGCCGATTGAAAATTTCTTAATTGTTTTGATTTAGACAAGAAGTTTCTATTTGTTTTTGTCTGTTCTAGTATATAAGCGTTTTGCTGTTTACACACAACTTGTCATTAATGATTCTTGTAATTTTGCATTGTTAAATTTTTATCATTGTACTCGTTGTTCTAGTTAAATTTTATATGAACTGTTGTACCCCACATCAGAATTTCTTGTTTTTTTCTTTTGTAACTTTATAGTAACGAATGGTCTCCTTTCTTTCAACTACTTAATTAAGATTATTTTAAACAATTTTATGTTACAATAAGTTAAGTTATATTATATAATTGTATACCTAGTTAGCGTGGAATAAATAAATAAATTAAAATAATATAAAATAAATGGTATGCGCCTTATGGATCTTGCATTTATTTCGGAAAGGTAGTCCTTATCGATAATTGAGCCATTAGAGAGTCTGCTTTTATATATAGCTTTGCTCTGGTTGCAATAACGAGTTCCTCTAGAGACGGGAGTCTAGCTTTCGCCACTATATTTGTTATAGGGCTAGTGGGGTATGCATTGATACTTCTACGCGCTGCTTGATGATAGGGTGCCTTTATAATGTTGATTGTTGATTTAGGGCAGTTTCCGTAGATTAGTAAGGCTGGTACGCTGTTCGAGTGAAATGAAATTTTTCATACAAATTTTTCACTGCGAAATGTCAAAATTAACTTTTCAAGTGAAAATTTCACCAGGCAGTACGCTGTTGAAGTGAAAAATAATTGTTCAAAAAGTGATATGTAGAGGGCGTTACTTGCTATTTCACTTGGTTTTTATTGTGAAAATTGCGTGAAAATTTCACTTTCAATTTCACAGCAATTTCTTGGAGAGGAGTGAAAATTTCACTTCACTTGAACAGCGTATCAGCCTGTAACCTATAATCGATTTTACTTAGTACGAGACATCTAGCGATTCTACAGGGAGTGATTATATTCGAGTTAAATTTTTTACTAGCTAAATAACTAACTATGCCGGCTCTCGCAGTAAGGCTCTTGCGAAGTTCTAAACAATATGGTTTCCAATTATATGTTTTGTTAAATAGTAACCCTAATCTTAAATTATCAACATTTTCTATAATTATATCATTACAGCTAAAAGACAAACCACAACATGAAGTTTTGCGGCTAATGTGCAAAGATTTACATTTCTCTTGAGAAAGCTTGGCTAGAAATCGAGTTGATCACTTTTTTATAGCTTTCATAACGCTGGAAAGTAAAATTTTAGTTTTATTTATATCATTGTTTTTACACAGGATATAAACATCATCCGCATAAATGCAATGATCTAGAAGTAGCTGTTGACTTATTATTATACTTAGATCGTCAAAAGCTATTACATATGAAGAGCACTACTGATAATGGCGATCCTTGGGGAATGCCATTAAATAGTGAAAAGGAAGGTGAATAAAATTATTTGTTTTAACAAAAATTTTTTGTTCGTAAGAAATGACGTGACGTAATTTAATATTTTGGGGCCAATGCCCCAGGCTTTAAGTTCAGCTTAAACCAAATGTATGCCTATTCTGTCGAAGGCCCTTTCAAAATCGAACGAAAGAATTGTGACGTGATTGCGAGATGACAATGCCTTGGAGATGTAGTGATCAAGATGAAGTAGAGCATCCGCACAACTTTTACCTGGTCTAAAAGCGACCTGATTGGGACTGATTAGTTTTTTATTTTCAATGAACCACAGTAAAGGCTGGTACGCTGTTCGAGTGAAATGAAATTTTTCATACAAATTTTTCACTGCGAAATGTCAAAATGAACTTTTCAAGTGAAAATTTCACCAGGCAGTACGCTGTTGAAGTGAAAAATAATTGTTTAAAAAGTGATATGTAGAGGGCGTTACTTGCTATTTCACTTGGTTTTTATTGTCCGTCGCATTAATTTTTTGACATTTCGGCGTGAAAATTTCACTTTCAATTTCACAGCAATTTCTTGGAGAGGAGTGAAAATTTCACTTCACTTGAACAGCGTACCAGCCTTAACCTTTTAGCATTAAATAACTACAAATAGAAGTGGACACCGCTCATTTTGAAGCGACATACGGACCTTCAACGCGGCGGAAATTTGAACTAACTTAGTGTATGCATATACCATCATTTCTAGGTTCGTTTCATAAGGAAAATTAATTTCCCAAAATAGTCCAATGTTTATTTCATGACAAACTACCCCCTTATTTTTTTCTTATTTCTCTCATTGACAACATGCAAATGAAAGAGAAAGAACAATTACTTTTGTTATCTTTATTCTCAACTGTTTGCGTACTCATGATTGTGGCTGTGGAGTGGAATTTATGCAAAGGAAAACTAAATCAGGTACTTTTCGCATATTGCAAGTATGCATAACAAAACTGATGGAGTTTTTTTATGAGGATAACAATATGGAAAGTGGGAATATCGAATATGAAATGAAGATCGGATAGATACTTTTTGCATATAGTAGGCGTTTTTTATTTTACGCCAATGATCCATATAGATCACTGATTTACATGATCTACAAGAACAGTATATATATATATCGAGAAACCAAATGGGCATCATATCAAACTCACAGGATTTCGTTAGATGGATATTGTCATGGAAGAGGGACAGAAAAGTTCTGGTGTATTGTTTTAACGGTCTTTGCCAAACAATAAATGGAATACTGCAATTGTGGGACTATATAAAAGGGGAACAACAGGAGTACCTAATAACATCCCACTTAATTACTAATTGTCTGGAGAATACTAGGTATATCAGTCGTTAGAAACAGAGCTTCATATGAAAGAAATCCTTCTGCATTTCGCCTACACAAACATTTAAAACAGATGAGTTTATATAATATAGTTGCTCCTAATACAACTTCATATGAAACATCAGATTCATCAGTTCTTTTAAATATAGCAGATGTTAAAAGTACGTTTACTGAGACATAATTTGTAGATACAACTTACAAATTGAATAGAGTTATATTATAGAGTTCTTGGATCCGGATGGTAGTTATATGTTTACAGATGTAGTATATCAAGATGAAGCACTAGCATTGAAGCTAGTTCCGGTATTGCAAAGCAAAAATGTTTGCGTCGTAGTTTTTGTCTTAATAGGTATGTGTCCTGGTTTCTGTATATAAGGCGAAACCGAATTCAATGAAGATTCCAATGCTTGCGAGTTTGACGATGTGGAGGATTTATCAGAATCAGAGACAGTTCCAATTATGCAAAACATGGCTACACATTTATTATTCGGGATACATTTCTCATGCCATATTAAAGTTTTTTTTTTACTTGCAAATTCACACAAAATAAAATCCAACATACCTACACAAAATAGAATCAAACAGACACAAATAAAATCAAGCCAACCTGTAATCGACTTTAGCTGTCTACACAAAAACAAACTGTCAAAAAATGAAAATTACAAATTTAGATATTAATTGTTTTAATCATTTTTGGATTTATTCTGGTAGAAATAAATTATATCCAAAGCATTTGAACTCATTTTAAATTGTTGCAGGTCATTTTTCTTTTGCACTTTTATATGTACGATATTGAAAGTTTGCCAACTAATTTCAAATGTCACACTTAAACGCTTAAAAGTTCGGTGGGAACGCCTGTCGTGATTTATAAATCACTTCAGCTAAATCACGTTGGTGGGAACATGGTATTATTGGAAAAAATAATCAAGTGTTTTGAGAACGTTTTGAAACGCAATGCTTCGAACAAAATGTACTTAATATTCTTTTAAATTTGTGTATACGAATAGCAACCAATTTGAGCTTCCATTATGTTCCTTTGAACAGCACAATCAAAAATTATTCAAGCACACCATGCGGGTTCTTTTACGTGCGAAAATAATTAACCCCAAAGCAAAATGCACGAAAAGAAAGAAATGGATCAGAAGTGGTTCTCAACTCAATTTGCATTTATTTGGCCATGTTTAACTTCAAAATAAGAATTTGAAATCAGGTATGCACCACATATTATTTTCCTATTATTTTAATTTTACATGAACTTGTGTGATTATTTTAATTATCTAACGGCAGAGTAAAAAGAAGTCGCAAAATGATGCATGCACCTACATAGGTATGTACATGTACATTATACACATACATATCTACCCTACCTATGCACCTACATTACATACTCCGAAAAACAAAATCATATCTAGCTAGAATTATTCAAATCTGCAATCATCTGCCAGGCCAGTAGCAAATACAAAAAAACACCGCAATAAACCTCTAACAAAAATTCCAAAAGTAACAAGGAAATAAGGACAATCAAAGCGTATCGACAGAAAGATTAGCATGAAATATCGTACCTGCTTTAAACTGGTTTACAACAAAGAATTACCCAGACAGCATTCCCCAGAGGGATATTTTTTTGGGATATTATACATTTTCGTGTTTTCGTTTTTATGCCAGGATCCATTTCACAAACCCGCACAAGCGATCGCAGCGAAGTATGGACCGCGTAGCGGTCGTCGTCGGTGATGCCGATTCTATCTGTAGTTATTCAATGCTTTTAGCCACTATCTTCTCAAGTAACTTGGACATGCAGGGAATAAGTGATATGGGACGGTAACCGTTAACATTGCTAATGTTTTTATTAGGTTTAGGTAGGGTATTATTATTGCGACCTTCCAGCTTTTTGGAATTATACCTTCATCGAGAATATTATGGGAATATTATATGGAACTGTATCCCTTAGTCTATGACTAACTGGGAGTGAAAGATTTTTTAACATAGGATAAGATACCCTGTTTCTGATTGGAGTTTTACCTTTGAGTCTCGTTAAGCAGCATTCCAATTCTAGACTTGTTATAGCTTTTTCTATATGTCTGGCTGACTCCGGGATTGCTGTTAATTCAAGAGAAGAGTTTAAGAATATTTCTTTATCCGCCTTAAATCTGTGTGAAAATGTTTGTCTTTCGATAAATTCGAACAAGTGCGCGCAAAGATGCTGCTAATACACTTTATGCGTTGTATTATGTAGTTCCCAGTTAAACTGTGGATATTGTGCCAAATTGTGGAAGGGGAGGAAATTGGATTTATAGATGAAGTGAAGTTATTTCAAAAAATTTCTTTGCTGATTTTTGCTTCTCTACGAAATTTGGTGTTCGATTTTTTATATGCTATAAGGTTAACTTTACTCGGATGTTTTTTAAAATGCCACCATGCATTCATTTTCTCACATCGGAGGGCCTTTAGCGTAGGTTACTTTCCGTTTGGTTGTTTTAGGTGAGTTTTCAGGTATTGATTTGTTGGCAGCAACACGAATAGCTTTGAGGAGCAGGGCTGCCTCTTTTTTAATATTTGGTGAGGGTTTCCTATCTGATAAGTATTCTAAAATGGTCTAAAAGGCCAATTAGCGAGATCAGTTTGGAATTTGCGACTCACCGAGGCACTGTGTGAGAATTCGCTCATCTTGCGGAATTAAATTAATAGCACTTCCAAGTTAAGCTTTTTGATATTTTTTTTGTAGGATTGATCATAAATATGAAATTAAACTACAATATTTTATATACTTTGCCAAATTATTGATGAACAGAGTTCTGAGAGTACATGTTTTTTGTACATAAGTGGACCCATAGAAAAAACTATTAACGCTCACAGAGAAAAGTTTTTATTTAATATTTGCTAACATTTATCAAAAATAATCATAAAATACATACATTAAGTAAAAAATCATTCATATTTTTGAGCAAAACAGACTCTAAAAGAACTTTCTATTTTCGGTAGGTACATTTAAAAGCTTAAAGACTTCATGTTTAATAACACTTGTTTCATTTTCAGAATTCACCTGAGACTTGCTTAGAAAGGGTTTGAAGTTATCAACAGTCTATGAAGAAGATCTGTCATTGTGTCCAACCACGAATTTTTTATTGTAAATTATTTTTTTATTTTCTATTAATTTTATTTTTAGCCTCTTGCGCTCCCTCTGAAAATTTACCAATTTGAAGAATAGAAGAAGCAACCACTTGTTTGTCATGAAACAATACATAACGGACGATTACTGGCAAAGCATCTAAATTAATTGGAAACCCAGACGCCAGAGATTTTAAAAGAATATGGAACTTTTTTATAAGCTCTATATCAATATCAGTTATATATGTTATTTCATCAAAAAAACTCATCACAAATGGAAAAACAGCATCAACACGCTTTATTTTGATTTGGAAATCCAAACTGTTGCAGCAAGTTGGCTGCAGCAGGACTCCTTTGTTAACATGGCGATTAACGACAAATGTTTCTTTTCATAATGCCAAGTTACAAAACCTTTATTCGAGTAAATTTACATTTAATTCAATACATTAGATACAATTTTAATAGTACTTACATAGTCTCTTCTTATTTCTAGTTAATTCATAAATTCGTTTTAATTTTTAGTGTGTTATTTTGCGCCTCGTGGCAAGAAAGAGGGGAAGTTGTAAATGACAGCTTCAATGACGTTTTGGCGAAACTCTATCGCTTAAAGCGATATCTCCCGAGCAGTGAGAGAGGCTACTTTTAGGGCGCACACGTCTCCACACGTTTCTCCTGTGTACTAGTTTCTTCCAGGGCTGAGACATCAAGGACCGCCAGCTTAACTACGGGTCTTTCATACACCCCACTACGAGTCTGTATGAGGGCACATCGTACTTGACCGTCCTTCGATAACTTCATTTGGAATACTCGTCCTTTAGGCCAGTAGTTCCTGGGGCTGTTTGGGTCAACAACAAGGACGATATAGCCAACTTCCACAGGTTTAACCGCTATGAACCATTTTGCGCGTCGCAAACTGCTGTGAGATTAGCCAATTTTTTCGATGTGCTTTGAAGTCGTCGTTAAACTCTACCAACGGCTTAGATCCATCCGCCGAGATTAGCAAAAAATGGTTGGGCGTGAGAGCTTCCGGGTTGTCCACATCTATAGGTATGTATGTCAGAGGTCGCGAATTCAAAATATTTTCAACTTCTATAAGCAAACTTCGCAGTAGTTCATCGTTCGGATTTCGTGTTGGTGCTATAGCGTACAGAACGGTCTTTATTGATCTTACTAATCTCCCCCAACTACCGCCCATATGCGGGGAGCTAGGTGGTATGAACTTCCATTTAGTGTTCGTTGTTGTAAAGGCTTCTATTAGTTTTTCTTTCTGGATCGTTTTTGATGCTTCTCGCAACTCTCGCTCCGCCCCGTGAAAATTTGTCCCGTTGTCGCTGTGAAATTCGATAGGTGTTCCACGCCTTCCCATGAAATTTCGAAGACATAAAATACAGGAGTCTGCGTTAAGAGTATGGGCTACCTCTATGTGGACGGCCCTCGTAGTAAGACATGTTAGCAGGACTCCCCAGCGCGTTTCCGTTCTTCGGCCCACACTGACTGGCCCGAAATAGTCGACTCCGACGTATGAGAACGGTCGACAAAATGACGCAAGCCGCGCAGGGGGCAGCTGTGCCATGTTTGGTGGTCGTGGTTTGGCTCGGTTGATCTTTGACATGACTTTTTTACGGTCTTTAGAGCAGATCGCAATTGTGCGATGTAGAACTTACAGCGTATAACATTCACAACAGTTTCGTCATTTTGGTGTTGGTATCGACGGTGAAAATCGTTGATGATATGTGATGTAATTGGGTGAGATTTGGGAAGAATAATTGGTGACTTCAAATCCGTGCTCACTTCCCTCGCGAATCGGAGCCTTCCGTGAACTCGGATAATACCATTTTCGTCCAGGAATGGGCATAAGTTAAATAGGTGGCTGCCTTTTTCTACATAACGCTCCGCTCTTAAGTCTGCAACTTCTTCCGCATATACGCTGCCTTGAGCGTCTTTTATTAAGGCGAGTTCAGCCGCCCGGAGTTCTTCGCAGGACAGGGGTCCATTCAACCAAAGTCTTTTAGTTTGGTTAGTGTTCGAATTATGCACAAATCGAAGTGCGTAGGCAGTGCTACGAAGCAGTTTCGTTGAAACGGAAAATATTGTTCTGTCCAGAAGAGTTAAACCCCACGAATTGTGTTTTCATCTCTTCCAGTGTAGAGCCAACAGCTATCTCCTGTGGCCAACTTTCCTGGGAGGCTCTTAGAAATGCTGGTCCATTGAACCATCTGCTAGTGGACTTTAGTTCTGGGAGCCTTTGCCATTTGGAAGCCTCATCAGCAACATTCATCTTAGTAGGTATCCACCGCCAGTCAGCGATATCGGTGACCTCCAGAATTTCGCTAACTCGAAAGGCCACATACTGCCGATACCTTCTGTGGTCAGATCTGAGCCAGCTTAGGACAGTTTTGGAGTCTGACCAAAAGTATCGTCGGCTTATCGTGATTCCGTGCGAATCTGCGAGGCACTTTGCAAATCGCGCGCCAAGGAGGGCGGCCTGTAGTTCTAAGTGTGGGATTGACAGGGATTTGAGCGGGGCCACACGGGTTTTTGCTCCAACTAGATTCACATCCACTATTTCGTTGTATGAGTTTCGTACGTACGCTACCACTGCGAAGCCACTTTCGCTAGCATCGACAAATATGTGCAGCTGTATTTCGGGCCCCCATTCGGAAGTCACGTAACATCGCGGAATCTTTACTAGCTAGGTGTTTCGTCCATTTTACCCATTTCTTGTGTTCCTCATTTCTTATTTCTTCATCCCATTCAATTCCAGATCGCCAAATTTCCTGCAGGAGAATCTTAATGTACATGAGAAAGCAAGCTATCAGTTCCAGCGGATCAAATATAGTCATCAGCACCCTTAGAACTTCACGCTTAGTAGGGCGCCGTAAACCGGAGATGATTTCTATTTGCTTTGGGTTAGTGGTGAGTTTGAACGTAAGGCAGTCCGAAAACGTGCACCACCACATTCCCAGCACCTTCTCTGTCGCTAGTTCGACGTTTTCATTAATTTTCATTTGCTCTGTTGGCTCGGATTTAAGCGCTCTTAAAACTGCGCGCGAATTGGAAACCCAATTTCTGATATGGAAGCCGCCCTGCTTATGTACGTAGCGAATCTCCTGAGCTAGTTTAATCGCTTCTTCTTCGGTAGTCACGCTGTCCATTAAGTCGTCTACGTAGTGATTTTCTTTGATCGATCGGGCAGCTCTTGGAAAAGCATCGGCAAAGTGCTCAGTGTTGATATTTTTAACAAACTGAGCAGTACATGGGGAACACGTAGCCCTGAATTGCCGCAGCCGCATCCCAAACCATCCTGATTTTTCCTGGCTTGTTCGGGTTTTCAACTGGAAAAATTGAGAGATACCAGGACTTACTCCTATTTTCCATTATCTCCTTCTCTGTGAGCCGCAAATAAATTCCTTTAATAAGCGTCGCAAGTCTACGTCGTTACATTCGCAGACATGAAAACTATGAGCTTTTCCATCGCTCACGGGCTGGTTTTCTCCTCCGAGGCAGTTTCAGTGAACCACCCATCCTAGGCGGGTTTTGGTCGCGACAGGTTCGTGCCGACCCCATTTTTTTGGCCACTAATGGAAGCCCTAGTTGGGCGTTGTTCACGCCTATAAGCAACCGTGGAATGGCTTTTTGTACGCATCGATTGGGAGCAGTTTGAGATGCTCGAACTTCCTTCGCAACTCGTACGGGTTAAGTGTTTGCGCCGGTAGGCAAAGCTTTTCCACCGTGTGAACATCTACAAGCGGGAACTTCTGTGCACTCTCGTTTGTGCCGGATATTTGCAGGTCGATCAATTCGGACCGACTCTCGTATCGCGAAGTATTTCCAATCCATTTTAGGCACAGGGGTCGGTGCGTTCCTCGTACGTTCAATTGCTTTGCCAGTTCTTGATCCAGTAACGTAACCAACGAGCCGTCGTCCAAAAATGCGTAAGCCCTAATTTTAACTCCTTTTCCGTAAAGAAAGACGGGTATTACCCGAAACAGAATGGTGTCAGTGTCGTACATATCGTTATTCGAGTGCACCCCAACAGTTCCAACATTCGTTTGAGATGAGGCCGATTCCCTTTCATCATTGTGGAGGAGCTGGTGATGTCTTAGAACACAGCCATTCTTTCCACAGAGAGATTCTGACTTGCACCTGTAGTTCGGATGCCTTTTTAAGCATCTACGCCAGAGTTGATGCTTCCTCACTTCATCCCATCTCGCGGTGCGGCTTAGTTGTTGAAACTGCTTACAGTTCGCTGCTGAAACACAGTTGTCACCACAAATACAGCACTCGGTATTATCGTTGCGTTGTTCGTTCTCTTTATAGTGAGCGTTAATGATCCCTCCATCTTTCCATTTTTTGTTTCGCTGCTTCCTTTCCTCTGCCGATGTAGAGGTAGGCGGGAAAGTTACTCCATTGGCGGCTTCAGCCACTTTGTACACCAATGTACTGAAATGCACAAGCGTATATATTGTTAGTGTTTGCTTATGCATAGCCCAATTTAGACGCAATGAAGGCGGAAGCTTCTCCACGAGTTCCTGCATCAGCATGGGATTGTTAAGGTGATCTACTAGCCCGGATGCCTCCACAGTAGCGCATAAGTTTTGCACTGCGATAGCGAAAGTGACGATGGTCTCGAATTTGTCTGCCTTCGGGGAGGGCGTGGTGTTAATTGCGCGAAGTAATGTATTAATAACTAGCTCCGGCATACATACAGCATCCTCAAAGTATCAATCACCCGTCGAACACAGTTTGGTTGAATTATAAGGCTTCTTACTGCTTCCAATGCATCGCCTTTAAGAGCTTTATGAAGCCGTATAAGGTTTTCCTCATCGATAAATCCACACAATTCAGTACTTCTGTTGAAGGTGGCAATGAAGAGCGGCCACTCCGCCGGATTTCCGTCAAAGGTCGGCAGGTCACGCGACATCAAGTGTCGTGCGGCTAAGTGGTTCTTAGTTAGAAGATTATTAGGAGCCATTTGTTGGCTTGCAAACTGATACACGGGCTGTGGTGCTTGTACGTTAGGCTGCTGATTGATTTGTTGTGGCGGCAGAAACATCTCCGGTTGTTGAAAAACATGCTTCGAGGGCACGAACGGTGCTCGGATAGGGTCAAGCTGTTGTGCTCCGACGCTGCTCCGCGGTTTAAGAAGCTGGTTGCATGAAGCGCGAGCATGACGGCTGTTGTTCTGTAGTCAACGATGTTCCCTACACGGCGTAGCTACGCCCCATAGAGCTGTTTTGGGGCTGAGAAGAGCGCGACACGAACGCTGATGGATTTGCACCAACATCTGTGGTGAAGTGCAGACAATTCCACTCCGATATGCTGGTCTTTAAAGCTGTTGCAGTTCCTGCCCCTTGGGGTTCTTCATCATCATCCTCTAAAGAATCCCCCGCTTGACTTAGGAGTCGATACTTTTTGTGTAGATATTCGGCGTCCCTGTCTTTCCTTTGTTGAAGTGCCTCTTTTTCCCGGATCTCTCTCAGTGCTTTTTCCTCCTCTAATTTCTGGAGCTCAATTTGCAGCCGCTTAGCTGAAGACGACTTAGATGATTTCGAACTAACTGACCCTTTGGACCTTGCTGGTTGAGTCGCCGTGGCTGGAACATTAGGGTTCGAAGCGAGGGGCGCAGTGTTTCTAGAAGCAACTTGGGCTACATTCTGCGCAGTAGCTATTACAGCACTTTGGGTAGCCGTGTTCGTTGCTGATGGTAGCTGAAAGTTGGTTGAATTATCGGATATTGTCGCGATTTGTAAATTTTTACACATGGCGGTAACTTCGATCGCCTGCGGCGAGGAACGTTGAGGGGCTACCGCACTCGTGGCAGATGTTGCCGCACTTGATGCGGATGGTAGTTGCAATTTAGTAGGGTCGATCGACGTGGCGACTGGTGAGTTTTAACACGGGGCAGAACCATCGAAAACGACATGCGAAGTAATTGTGACTGCGCCTGTTGTGCACGCAGCAGTATGTGCAGTTAAAGGTGTTCGCGATGATTGGCTATGCGTATTGGCTTTGGTATCGGAGAATCTCACAGCAGATGCGACATCCGCTCCTGAAAGGTTGGCTAATAACTTACTCTTACCTGCGCATATATTGCATAAATATGTCTCATGTTGGATATAGCTGTCTACGCCTGCACAGGCGAAGTGATTCCATGCATCGCACCGAACTCATTGGACCATATTTTCAGCAGAATCCGGTTCATCGCAGTTGAAATCCTCATTCCGCGGATTGATTCGCCGAAAGGTTGCGGCGTTTTTACCTTCTTCGGTGCCATATTTTGGAACCTTTATGTTGAATATAATGTTTTGTAAGATGTTGCAGCAAGTTGGCTGCAGCAGAGACTCCTTTGTTAACAAGACGATTAACGACAAATGTTTCTTTTCATAATGCCAAGTTACAAAACCTTTATTCGAGTAAATTTACATTTAATTCAATACATTAGATACAATTTTAATAGTACTTACATAGTCTCTTCTTATTTCTAGTTAATTCATAAATTCGTTTTAATTTTTAGTGTGTGTTATTTTGCGCCTCTTGGCAGGAAAGAGGGAAAGTTGTAAATGACTGCTTTCAAGTACCGACATTTCAATGACGCTTTGGCGAAACTCTATCGCTTACGGCGATATCTTCCGAGCAGTAGGAGAAGCTACTTTTAGGGCGCACACGTCTCCACACAAACCTCAAAAAATGTTTCTTCATTTCGAAATACATTCTGAAAAACACCTTGTATCATAATCCTATACACTTGAAAAGGACAACATGGCTGTATATATCTACAGCCAAAGTTCAAAATTAGGACATACAAATTATAAGTAACAAAATCACAACACTTAGTACGACTGTTACTTAGTGTAGGTAACACTTTTGTTTAATGGCCAAGCCGAAAGTGATAAAAAAATGTATGGGTGTCGTACCTCTGCGCAGCAACTTAAAGCGCTAAATAATAGAATAGTTATTAGGCTTTAAAATACATATACATAGTCTCCCATCCGAACAACACTGAACACATAAAGTATTTCTCTCTTAAAGGCAAAAATTGTCAAAAAAATATAAATATAAACGCCCTATGGAATGTAGTTTTTTTTACTTTCCAGTTTCTTGATATCGTTTTTTATAAAATAAAAACAAAATTTTCAATAACACCTTAAGCATTCGTAAAAAAATAAAATCTAAACTACCTTCACAAGCCAATTTTCACTGAAATTATAAGCTACTGCAACTTCAAGACCGATTATATTTGTTTTCCATGACTCCCACATAACAGTTCATTCATAATCGCTTAGTAGAATGTTTAAGCTGCAGGCAAAACCGGTTTTTACATCAATTTGTACAATTCATTTTTTGAATTAAATTCCTAGATGAGCGAATTTGGGGACCAATATCTATAGTGGAAACTATAGGGAAATGATTGCTGTTAAACAGATCCTCCAGGATTTTCCAAGTAATTTTCGGATATAATTTGGGCGAATAGCATGTGATGTCAATGTGAGTAAAAGTGCTGTGTGTTAAAAAATGCGCAGGGGAACCCTCATTCAGTACCATGAGGTTTGAATTTAATACAAATTGTTCAACAGTGTTACCCCCTGGGTTATTTGCAGGCGAACCCCACAAAGTACTCCAGGCATAAACATCGAAAACAATTAGAAACGGAGGTTTAGTTTGGTTTAGTATTCGTCACCGACTAACACTCGACCCGGCAACATCATTCTGCTAATTGTGTTAGGGTCCGGTTATAGCGACACGTAAAATGCTTTCTTTTGCTTTTTTAGACCACTTAAAGTTAATTCTTGAACTCAATCTTGGTCTTAAAATGTTGCTTATGAATTTTAAAGTCAGTTTATACGGTTTGGTTTTTCGTGTCGCTATAACTGCACGCTTACTCTCTGAACTCTGATCTTTTCTCTCTTATAAGTAAAACCGGTTTTATTACGCTGAGCAAACGGTTAATTCTTTCGCCTTCTTCATCTCGCCAGTTAAAAACAACAAGTGCACATACAATCCAGTGATTAAATCTTCTTTACTATGGCCGAAGGGCCACGTGTGCTTTCGGGCAATCGATTTAGCAATCTGACAACAGACCCTCCCCCCGATTATAAAAATAAAAACGCAGAAAACAAAATTTATCTCCTTTTGATCCAACAAATTTATTCCCAACCCACTCTTCTCTGGACAACCCAAAATTCATAGTGATTTCCTCAACAAATACCGAAAAGCCTCTGACATCATTTAGTGTTTTCTTGCTTAAGAAAGCAATAATTGATGGTATTAGTACAGCCTACGAACAAATAACACAACGACGGTAGCCTACTTATTCTGGTTAAAACCAAAAAAAAATTGCTGAACTCTTCTTATCTAGAAAAGTTCTCTCCAACCTATGCCCGATCTCAGTTACCTTACATTCTCAACTTAATGCATCAAAAGGAATTGTATATGTACCATACCTCGCCAATTTCCCCGAATCTGAGATAATCGAAGAAATGAAATCGCAAGGTGTTACAGATGTTTTTTAATTTAAGACAATGGAGGATGAGAATCATCGCGCAACAGGACTGATTCTCTTAACTTTTGATATTTTCCGACCACCAAGCACAGTCAACATCGGATGGTACAATGTCAAAGTTACTGAATACTTCCCCAATCCTATGCGCTGCCAAAAATGCCAACTTCTGGGCCATACTGCAAAACGTTGCAAAGGTAATTCTTCATGCGTCAAACTGTAACCTTCAACCTCATACCCCCCAAAAAATGTACACGTATTCCATGCGCCAACGGCAATGATGAACACCCCGCCTCATCTAAATCGTGCCAACGTTTCCAACAAGCCAAAGAGACTCTTAAAATAAAGATTGTAAGAACATGTAGCATGGTGCATGGCCGAAGCCAAACAAATCTACAAAGAGCAAAACCCCACCCATCCCCTCCCATCCATCTACTCCGAAATTGCAGGTAATCCCAAAGCCCATAAACCAGCTGTCGCAGAAATTGACACAACTCAAAAAAGCAACCGCACGCCAGTCCCGGACGCGTTAATTTTACCTGTCAGTCTGGTAAATGGCACTGCAATACCAACTCCGCTACCCCTTTCGCCCTTAAAATAAATAAATAAATATTTTGGCGCGACAGGTCTATGGGACCCAAGGCCTAGCTTCTCACAACCATTCGTTTTGTGTAGGTTTTCAATTTTTCGGGCGAATGGAAGGGATCTACAATCTACGACGAGTCCAAACGGCTAATTGAGAAGCTCATTTATGACAGTTTTACTTTCAGATGTTTGTCAGACGTTCGCGAGAGGTGGCGCAGTGGAAAAAACCATAAGATGTAATAGATAGCGATAGATAATACGACACTCTCACAATGGAAACCGACGCTGATGACTTCTAATCACACCTTTCTCACCTCCAACCCTGACTCTGCAGCCCGAGAATTGAGCCGACCAAGTTCGACTACGAACATGGACGGTTCAATATCTGGACTGCGGAGTCAATGCAGCTTACCATCTTCTAGTTTGACCACCCCTGGTTTTTCAAATTATACCTCTGATTATATTGTTCAAAAGCCCCTCAAATCTAAAAAGTCAGAATTAAAAGTTCGGATGGTTACTTTAATAACTATCATGAGCTCCAGTTACTAATAAATGATCTCAACCCCTCTGTTATTTGCCTTCAAGAAACTCATTTACCCGCTAATATCACAAAACCTTACTCGTCAAAACAATACGCCCCTTTTTTCTATAACCTCCCCACAAATACGACCTCCCTAAATTTCAAATTGATAAAGAAAACTGGCTCCTGTTTGAACGCGTAGCAGCTAATCTCATAATCTCGGCTCCATTTCCCAACATAAATATAGAAGCTGCCCTCATACATAAATGTATTAGAAGCGCAGCAAACACAGCCATTCCCCAAACCCTTCCCCCACGGAAAAAAAACCGTTCCCTGGTGTAGCTAATTCTTTCAAAAAGCAAAGATTTAACAAAGACATCCTCCACTTTTTCTATTATCCTAAAAGATATAGACCAGTGGTGCACCCTCTCAGGAGCAAAAATAAATTTTAATAAAACTAAAATATTGCACATTTGCAAGAAAACTAGCTGTGCTAAACATATAACACTTTATTATAAAAAACATAATATTTGTAATATAAATTCCTTAAGTATTCTAGGCGTTATTTTTGATTCTAAATATAACTTCAAAGACCACTGTACACTTTTAACTAAAAGCCTAGCTACCAGGCTAAGCATAATTAAGTATCTTACATCTAGGTACACTTGTTCACACCTTAATACTATAATTAGAATTGTTAAATCCATTATTTTATACAAGATAGATTATGGCCTAGTCATCTATGGTAAATGTCCAAAGGCTTCACTCCAACTGTTCAAACCTCAGTATCATTCTGTCGTTCGGGTCGCTCTCAAAGCATTCAGGACGACTCCAATAAAATCCATGTTAACCGAAGCGGGTCTAATATCAGTAGAAGAAAGGTTCGATTATCTCACAGCACTCCTCTTCCCGAATATAGTAACATCACCAGTATCACCCATTATACTGGACACCAAAAAAGTACTAACCTGGAAGAAAGTCCCCCGACGACCATCGGCAATTTTTGATGCGCTGCACTCACCTTTATGGGCGGATATACCAATGAATATCCAAACACACAAAGCTCCTAAACACCCTCAATGGCTTCTTGATGAATCCTCTACAATAACCCTCCTTCACGACTATCAAAAATCATCTACATACCTAATATATAAATTCATGCTCAATGACTTGACATGTAAATACATAAATGCAAATTGGACTATTCTTTTCAGCGACGCATCGAAGACAGAAGCTTGTACAGCTTTTGCGATAGTAGATGGAAATAACATAGTCCTAAAAAGGGTATAGTACCAAATTTTTCATCTATATTTACAGCTAAAGCCCTTGCAATATTTCATGCTACAAAATTATACCCAAACAGAAAGGTACTTATTTGCAGTGACAGCCTATCCACAATATTTGCAATCCGAAACATATACAACATGACTTCTATAATAGAAAGGATCCGGTACAACCTAATCACAAGGAAAAACAGACTAACAATTATGTGGGTCCCTGGGCACGCTGGGATCTTTGGAAATGAACAAGCCGACATAGCCGCAATAGCTGCAACTACAGAACCACTTATCACCTTCTACACACACAACAAAAAAGACCTACAAAAAAAAATTAAAATGCTTGTGGAATGATAAAAGACGGAATACATGGACAAAGTACATCCACCATTACTCTTTAATTAACCCGGACGCAGAAATAGCAATATACCCTACAAACTGTTCACGAATCAGTTTAAAAAGCTTCTTACGACTTCGCATGGGCCACACAAACCTCACACACTGCCATCTACTACCGAGAAGTAACCCCCGAAACTAATGTAAAAAAAAGTACACAAGAGTATTAGAAACTCTTAAAAATTGACTAATATAATTAATAATTATAAAACTTTAAAAAATCTACTTTAAAAAGTAGCTAGTGCTATACTTCACTTTTGTTATTTGTAATTAATTACTTAAGATAATAATAATAATAATAATAATGGTTTAGTATAATTTTCTAGATCCCAAGTGGAGAGTTTTGGTCAGGCAAAACGTAGATGCAGATTAAAGTAAATTTTAACTGTAGCTGAATTTCGAAAGCTAAAGTTAATATATTGGAGCTAATAGGTAATGGCTTATGGGGTATGTTGTTCTTTATAAGTACACCGATGCCTTGTTTTGCGGTATGGTTAAAAGAAAAATAGCAAAATATTCTTTGAACGTTTACGCTGTACTTGGGTTGAAGCCAAATTCACTGGGGAATTCTTCTTTTAAAAGAAAGCACAACTCGCTATAACTGTTGAATATTCCAGAATATGATAGAAGATGGAAGAAATACTTTGTGTGACAGCGAATATGTGGTGGACAATAATGGAATTGGGTTTCGCTCTTTAAAAATTTTCTTTGCGTCAGCCATGCTACATTTTTTTATGGTTTTTATTTTGAGAACTTCTTTCTCGTTGAGGTACCGTTTGCACGTTTTAGAAGATGCTGAGTGCTCTTCCGAAAAATTTGCGCATGAGACACGTTTGCAGACTTCGAGTTTCTGGGGAGGGAGGTTGCAGGTTTCAGAAGCGTCTGCGCTAGTGCATCTCTTGGTGGTATGGCCAAGAAGTTGACGGTTTCGGCAGCGCATAGGGTTAGGGAAATATTCTTCTACTTTTATGGTGTGCCAGTCAACAACAGTGACCCTAAGTTGGTTATCGGTTGTTGGTTTTTTTTAAAGGAATTTAAGTTGGTGTGAAATTTACGGGCAGAGATTGGCAAGTGTTTTTTTTAGATAGGAATAGTTTGGCTACTTTCTCAGATTTAGCGAGGAGAAGAAGGCTTCCGTCACGTAGCTCTGTTATGTTTTCATACGCGGTACTAATGCCATCAATAGCTCTTTTGAGTAGGAAGATGCTAATCGGCTATAGCTGGCTCTAGCTGACTCCGTCAGAGGCTCAAATTACATTCGATGTATTGGCTTTCGGAAAAGAAAACGCTTGACTACAAATCGTAAATAATTTCCCCAACCAATTTCTGTTGGAGGATATTTGAACCGAGCTGTCAAAAATTTAACATAAAAATGCGCTTTATCGCACTTCAAAGCAATTCGCCGATATGCGTTACATAAGGTCTGTTCCTTTACTTTTCTAGTAAAAATTAAAAAGACTGTCAAAATGGCAGTGACTGACAGCTTTTCCACTTCGTACACCAAAGAATACCTCGAATTAAAACACCTCCAAATCGTATATAGCCTTGATGATGTCCTGCGGTGGCCGTATTCTCGTGTTGTCAATATATCACAGGAACTGAAGTGCGCTTTTACCGAACTCCCACTTTCCCATGTTTATGGTGATGCCGTTGTCTTAAAGACGAGTAAAGATTTCTTAGAGATGTTTATGGTGTTCTTCCTGCGATTTTGATGCGATAAGCATATCGTCAATGTATGTAAAGCCGTGGTTCAAATCGCCAAACAAGGAATTGACGAAGCGCTGCTAAGTTTGCGCAGCGTTGCGCATCCCAAATGTCATACGAGTAAAATCGTACAACCCAAAAAAGACGTGATGATGGCCGTCTTCGGTATGCCCTCTGGGAGCATGGAATTTGGTGGTATGCACGGGCGAGGTCTATCCAGCTGAATATTTCCCTGCCCTGCATTATGTTTTGGAAATCCGGCAAGTGTAGTAGCGGGTATCGGTCCGGAAGCGTGATTGAATTCAGGCGACGATAGTCACCGCACGGATGAATTTCTAAAAATTTCTTCACCACGACAAGGGCTACATGATGGGCGACAGATTCCCACATCGAGCATGCGCTGAAACTCAGAAAGCCTGTTCCTAGGATGGACTGTGGCACGGCTGCTCGAACGAACGTCCATTTGAATGAGCGTCGCAGCCCCAAATCTAACTCAATTGTCGTTGTTCCATACGTGCTTATTGTTTGGTTGACTGCGTATAATGCATAGGGCTGTTCTTGTAAATTGGTTGTGGGTTTGACAGCCAAAACTGAAATAGCAGCGCCGCTGTCGATTAAAAAAGGATGGCTAGTAACTTTGTCCATCACTCAAATCCGAAATCGTATCGACCTATCAGTCTCATGTCTTTTATTCTTAAAAGCATGGAAAAACTAGTTGATAGACACATAAGAGATAAAGACCTGAAGGACTTTCCGCTCACCAAGTCTCAGCATGCCTATCAGCCAGGAAAATCCACTGAGTCAGCCAAAATTGAATCCTCCATCAATCAGAAGGAAATCTGTATTGTCGCTTTCCTGGATATTGAAGGAGCCTTTAATTATACATCCTTCGAGTCTACCAACAGGGGTCGAATTACCGCAATCGTGAGCGAGCGATACGTCACTGAATTTTGTTGATTTTACATGCAAAACAGTAACAAATTCAGTCACGTATTGCTCGATCACGGATGCGGTAATTCAACCCCAGGGCTCTAAAAAACATGAATCTCTCTCCTATCATAGCAAGATGGATATTGTCAATGCTTAATAGTAGAATAATTCAGACCCGCATCGACGATGCGGAAATATCGTCACTAACTACCAGAGGATGTCCTCAAGGGGGCGTCCTCTCGCCTCTCTTATGGTGCCTCGTCATTGACGACGTACTTAAGTCCTTGGCAAGCCAAGGGATCGATGCCATAGGATATGCAGACGACGTAGCAATCGTTGTCAGCAGCAAATTCGAAAGCACGGTCTCAGAAATACTGCAATACGCACTGTCCACTGATCAAAGATGGTGTAACAAAGAAGGTCTTTCTGTGAATCCAAAAAAGACGACCATAGTCCCTTTTACCAAAAGAAGGAAACTATACCTTCTTATTCGCCCTACTATGTATGGCGAAACAATTGAATTCTCCCGGAAAGCCAAATACCTGGGAATCATCCTTGATAGTAAATTATCATGGAATCCGCAGATAGAACAAACTGTTAATAGGGCTATCAGATCATTACGGATCTGTCGTCGGGTCTGCGGTAATAACTGGGGCCGCGGATGATGTACTGGCCTTACTCGCTTGTGGTTAGACCAGCGATCGCCTTTGCTGCCGTGGTCTGGTGGACAAAAACCAACGAAGTCACCACAGTAAAAAAAGCTAGAACGGGTTCAACGTATAGCCGGTAACTGTATGACTGGCTGCCTACGCTCCACCCCGATCACGGCACTAAATGTCATCCTAGGCCTAACACCCATTCAGATACACATTCAAATGGAAGCGAGATTGAGTATTCACCGACTGTTCCATTCGAAAAACATCGACCCTTATTCTTATCAAAGAGGTCACTTATCATTGCTTAACGCTATGGAGTCCAAAAGCCCTTTTAGCATGCTTATAGATGACATGCTACCGGAATACGGCTTCCATAAAAACTTCCTCATAGTTATCCCTCCTAGGGAAGACTGGGAAAAACTCAAACCGAACCCATCAAGGCTTGACCTCGTGTGGTATACAGACGGGTCTAAGATGGAGTCAGAGACTGGATCTGGCATATATAAAGAGTCACCTCCAGTAAACCTGTCAGTAAGCCTTGGTAACTACATATCTATATTCCAAGCTGAAGTCCTTGTAATCAACCACTGTGCTAGAATAAACCTGGACTCTGGTAATAAAATCGAAGCTTGTCTCAAAAACATTCACAGCCATCACTTTCCACTTTCCAAGAAAAACCTAGTCATTCTCCACTGGATTCCAGCCCATAAGGGTTTTGCTGGTAACAAAGAAGCGGACTCACTGGCCCAAATCGGCGCTACAACGCCGCTTATGGGACCTGAACCCTTCTGTGGTGTCAGCAAAAACCATTTCAGGGGTTTCATCAAAAACATATCATATATTGAATCCAATGAAGTCTGGCTTAAAACTCCTGGACAGAACTGCACCAGACTTATTTTCCCCAAATACTCTCCCAGGAAATCCTACTTCCTGATTAACTTAGACAAAAATAACCTAAGAATTCTAACAGGAATAATCAGTGGCCACGGCCTCATGAAAAAACACCTATACCAACATGTAGACTATGTCTTGAGAGTGATGAATACTCTCTTCACATACTCATGGAATGTCCGGTTTTAATCAACCTTAGGAAAAAATACTTGGCGAGGAAATCGTTACTTCGGCAAATATCGCTGATATACACCCAGAGAAGATTCTTTTCTTCCCGACTGCCTCCGGAGTGAAAAGCTGGCTCTAGGACCTTACCAGGGAAGGCACAATCTTTAAAGAGGCCGCAGTGCCAGAGCTCCCGTGAGGGCTCTCCCGCAATCCAATCTAATCTAATCTAACGACAAGACTTAGAAGCAACTGCAGACGCCTCCACTCATGTTGCTGGTTGCCGGTGGAACCAACAGTTCTCTTTTCTCGACTGGTCTCTGCTTAGTGGACGTGGGCGACTGCTTGAGCTTCTTCTTCTGTACTGCTGGAGGGATCTCAATTCCTTTTCAAGCGCGGCCAGTCTGTGTTGGATATCAAGCAGTACATCGCTGTTAACGGCCGCTGAAGGATTATGCTTTGAAGGGGATTGGTAAAATGACGCTACCACGGCTGATGGGTGACAGCGTCCAATTACTGTGCCTGAGGACCCGGAAAGATTTTGAATGCGACGGCGTCCAGACCAGACGTTGAAGTATTCGTTCCAATTTGGCGATGATAAATTGGTATTTTTTTGTCATCGGAAGCTCTGGATGGGGCGAGGATGGCTTCCACTGGCGCGAACCAATAGAGAGACTTAAGATAGGTGGTTGAGCAGTGGTTTAGCTGCAGTCCGATGGCGGCGTTGTATCTGTCTCTGCCTTCAATTCAATTCAATTTAATTTTATTTCAAGTATACGAATACAATATTATCAATACTCCTATCAATATTTCAATCAATACACATACACATATAGGCGTCTCAAAGAAGTAGTTAAGTGCTTAAGTATAAGTATAATTTGAAAAAAATATAGAAGTATTCTGTAGTTGGGAAAACAACTAGTGGCGAATACAGCGAGCCATAGGGACATACAAGTTAACACTCTAGTTCTCCCACTGAGCTATCCAAATGAAAACAACTACGAATGCAGGGGGTTGAAACGAATTCCCACACTATTTTGGGAACGACGAAGATCGTGAGAATCACTTAAAAACATCTGGCGAAAGATCTTAAACCCACGCAACAACTTGCAGCATCCAAGCCTTACCGGATCAAATTCATCAACAACATCTGGCATAGTAAGGAACGATCATGGGAACCACCCGAAAAGATACGGCGAACGATCGAACAGCAACACGCCGATTCCACTATAAAAGGGAAAACTGCCGTGACCAGGATACTCAGTCATCAGCGGAACATCACGCTGTCCAGAACTTTAGACATTAGTAAAATATATAATTTTTTTTATTGTTTACTATTTTATTTTAATAAATAATTTCGTTTGATTGTTAAAGAAAAAAAAAATTAAAAGTTTTTAATTTACATGATAATCGATATATAATTTGATAGTGGAAGCAGTTAATAATTACGATACATGTCTTAATATAAAATACATTAAAAGTAAGCCAGAGGGTATAGTGCATTAACATTATATCATCACTTGCAATAAAAAATTAATTTGATTTAGATCAAAGTTAAACAGACACTTTTTCAGTTTATTATTCAATGTAAAGGAATTTGTATAACCTGGGTGCTACAATTGTACAACAATTTTGCAACTTACTAGTACTATGGCGTCGACCTACAGCATAGTAACTGAATAGTAACTCTTTTGTTGTGGCTTCTTCTTGCTTGCCATGTGTATCTATTAGTATTAGCACAGCCGAATATGTGCAAGTCGGAGTAGCGCACAAGATAATGGAAACGGCGTGTCAAGGAATAAAAATTGTCCGCGATTTTAGCAGCAGCGTGTTTAGTGACAGCGGCGGCGAGTTTTCTTAGTCTTCTTTGTTTTTTGGAAATAAAATGAATACAACAACAAGTTCTTTAGCGGGTTCACCAATGTTATGCAATAAAATACGTAATAAAATGAATCGATTATATTTTATTAACTTAAAATATTCTAGTTTATCAAAAAGACGCATGGTATTTTAAGTTATAATAAAACATAATCGATTAATTTTATTACGTGTTTTATCGCATAATATTGGTATTCGAAGATTTTCTCTGGTGGATCTTCTGGTTTTAGTAAGCACTTTTGTTTGAGGTTTTCGTTGATCGTATTCAAACAATCGTTCACAGATTTCAAGCTCGGAACTAGAGACACTAGCTCCGCCTCGATTCCATCGAATTGAAGTACGTTAAGTACGTTACGTACGTACGTCCGTTACCTGTGATCTTTGAGATAATCGGCAGCCGTTTTGGCAGTATTCGTCACTGTCTCATAAAAGTTGCATAAAATACACCTCTCTAGCTAAAGTATGCGAACAAAGTTTTGTTTTGGGAAATATATTGTTATTCCTCCGGGATATACACTTGTTTTAATAACGAAAAAGTTGTCGTGAGGCCGGCTGTTGGGATGGGAACCGGTAATACCTTAAGACATTCGCTATGCAGAATTTCAGACAATTCGGATTTTAAGTCTATCCAGCACTTTACTGAAGATTAAAATACACAATTTGAAAAATACCAAAGATAGAACAACACAATTTTAAAATAATCAATCAATCGTGGAACCCGCCGGGGGGAATGTTTCACTCAAATTCAATAGTTGGCATCTTAGAATTCGTTCGAAGTGAAAGATTCACTTGTCGGTAAAGTGAATGCGTTTAACTCCACCGTAGAAAACGATCGAAGTGAAAGTCCCCATACAAACTTTGACATTTCAAATACACAGCTAATTCATTGCGTTTGTTGTGCGGTTGCGATTTTTTCAACAGGTTGTAACTTGTAAGTACAAAATGAGCAAACAGATTTGTTTAATAACCGTAAAAGCACAAAACACAAATTACTTTCTTATTGCAGCAAGAAAACAACTAACCGAGACCAATTTCGTGAACTGATTAGTTCCATGAAGGAATCTATGAGAGAATATGAGAGATAAATAAACGTTTTTAACAATTTCAACAACAATTGTATTTCAGAAAACCCACGTCGAATCCGAATCAATTAGGTCTTTTGCAGTTCCTATTAAATATGCACATATTTTTCTGTCGCAGGATACTCTATCCACATTATCAAATATAAGCCTATGCTATCCATTTATTTTTGATTTGATTTCTGTAACCTAAACTTGAATTTGCTTTTTACTATCACTGCTGTCATTTAATGCAAAACAGCTGATTTACCGACCAACCAATACCTGTCGGAGTCTACCCGACGGATTTCACGATGTACATGGAAACTGAAAGTGAATCGAGTATGTGAAGTAAATCTCAAATACGCCGTATTCCACAATAGGGGTGAATGATTATTTTTATTGAGAATAATGTTCTCTAATGCACTAGTCTCCTCCAACTCATTTGACTTTTCGTTTCTAACTTCTATTTATCATTTTATTTTTGCGTACAAAGGAATTCAATAGTTTTTGTTTTTGCTGATAGAATGTCTGCTTTACTTTCATTATCATTTCGTACCTATACAGATGTTAGTTGCTCTGAGGTTTTATGCTACAGGAAGGTTTTATATTACTTTAGACTTTTCGGGTGTCAATACTTGAACAATTTCATACTAAAAAGGTTGAATCGTGTGGACGACGTCGTTTTGGACAATTCACTAATGCTATGTATAACTCGTTCAACTGTCAAATCCCGACGATTAAACGATTGCGATTGACCGAATGCTATTTTGCAATCGTTTGAACTTTTTTGGTACATTTTCTCAGTTTTATTCGGTCTGAGAGAAGTTTATTATTTTCTTTGGAGAGGGCTCACTCTTATCGGAGTGGTAAAAGAATGCATTTTTTGCAATGAATTTCGAATTAATTTTGTTTTATAATCGTTTTATGTTATAATTATAATGCATACAATAATGCAATCAGAAACAAAATGCAGTTATAAAATTTCATTCATTGAATCCTTTTTATTTCAAAATTCTAATGTTATTATTCACGCACATCATGATGTTTGATTTCCGTAAACATCCTTCCACACTTTTGCATATTGTTCCAATTCTTTCCTTCCGTTCGTGGACAGTCCAAAATTGTTGAAATTCGAATGTATTTTTATTTGTTACTTGGCACCACTATCTTGTTTTGCTCATGCCAAGTTAAACACATTTATTCATCCCATTCCTTCTTTCTCTTTATTAAAGATATTGCGTTTTATTGTAAGCTGCGTGGTTTTACTTATACTTTCTAACAGGTTATGGGCCCAGTCCCTATATATGATAAAACGTAGGTAATTAATAGAAAAATGTCGAGTTTGCCATCAATTGAAAAGCTTAAGGGCCGAGAGAATTACGACGCGTGGAAGTTTGCCGTTCGTGCATATCTAGAGCACGAGGAACTCTGGGACTGCGTTACATCCGCAACGGCACCGGACTCAAAGAAGGACACTAAAGCTAGGTCAAAAATAGTTTTATTAATCGACTCTATTAATTTCGTCCATGTGCAATCCGCCACGACAGCTAGGGAAGCGTGGACCAATTTGGAGAAGGCTTTCCAGGACAATGGACTCACACGAAGAGTGGGTCTATTAAGGAAGCTCATTACCACGAGGATGGAGGACAGTTCGTCTGTCGAAGAGTACGTGAATCAAATAGTCACGACAGCTCACAAACTCACGAATGGATCGGGACTCTTTTGCTAGCTGGGTTGTCGGATGAGTATAAACCGATGATCATGGGCATCGAGAGTTCAGGTATTCCTATCACTGGCGATGCAATAAAGACCAAAATTCTTCAGGACGTCAAAGTGAATGATGGCGAAAACAAAGTTGCTTTTTATGGGCGAAAGGGACAGCGCAACTGGACTACCAAGAAGAAAATCAATTCGAGCAGCAGTACCAGTGGAAGCAGCAAAGGACCAAGGTGTTACGAATGCAAAAATTACGGACATATTGCACGTAATTGTCCGTCCAAACAGTGCAGTAACAAGGGTGCTCCAGCAAGTTCGAAAAGTGTTTTCTACACGTCATTTGCAGTGAGTTCGGTACAACGGAATGGGTGGTATATTGACACCGGTGCATCGGCGCATATGTGTACCAGTAAAGATATGCTGTCAGATGTCAGTCAAGCGCCACAAAAGGAGGTTATCATAGCCAACAACATGCGATTGAGTGTGGAAGGTGTAGGCAATGCACATTTACCGGTTGCTGGTGCAAATGGCTCAGAAGTTAGGGTGAAAGATGTGCTTTGCATTCCTAAACTATGCACAAATCTTCTTTCAGTCAGCCAAATAGTTCGCAAAGGAAACACAGTAGTTTTTAACACTAGTGGCTGTAAAATCTACAATGCTGAAAAAGAATTGGTAGCGACTGCGTCTCATGATGGAGAGTTATTTAAATTGGACAGTCCAGTCGGTGATCGTGCGCTCGTTATTAATAGTTCCGATACAGAGTTTAACCTATGGCACAGAAGAATGGGACATCTGAATGCGGTAAGTCTTCGACAGCTGAGTGATCGTTTTGGAAACCGCGCAAAATTTCCAACTATCAATAATATGAACTGTGAAGTTTGTCTCAAGGGCAAACAAAGTAGACTTCCATTTAATCACACAGGAACGGGAGCAAACGATTTATTGGAATTGGTTCATTCGGATCTATGTGGACCTATTCATGTGACTAGCATGGGCGGTGCTCGTTATATATTGGTTTTTGTTGATGACTACTCAAGAAAGGTGTTCGTTTATTTCTTGACCTCGAAGAATGAAACCCGAAATCGTTTTCAAGACTTCAAGGCACTTGTCGAGAACCAATGTAACAGGCGAATCAAGGTCTTGCGCACCGACAATGGTTCTGAATATTGCAACAGTGCTTTTCAGACATTATTGCGCAAGTATGGTATACGTCATCAAACTTCGGCACCGTACACACCACAACAAAATGGCTTAGTAGAGCGGATGAACAGGACGATCATCGAAAAGGCGAGGTGTATGCTTCTGGATGCAAACGTTTCGAAATCGCTTTGGGCTGAAGCAGTTGCTGCAGCGGTGTTTATTATCAACCGATCGCCAGGCAGTTCGTCTACTGGATGTGTTCCTGAGGAAGTCTGGTCTGGCAAGACTCCAGACATGAGTCGTTTGCGGATATTCGGATGCAAGGCGATGGTGCATATACCAAAGGAGCGACGTAAGAAGTTAGACCCCAAATCCGATGCTTGCATTTTCGTGGGTTACTGTGAGGAATCCAAGGCATACCGGCTTTATAATCCAAATAAAAAGAAGATTGTCATCAGTCGTGATGTTGTGTTTTTTGAACATCAGACCTTGTCATCAGTTGAGGTAAATGACAAATACAATTTTATTAATTCTTCTGAATTGTTCTCAGATGTTGCTGATGCAGTGGGGGATGGTGACAGTGGGTCTGCAAGCGAACCGGCGAGCGAAGAAGAACAATATTGCTCCGATAGTGATGGTGAACGCAGTTATAATTCGTGTAAGGACGAGATCGAGTCCGGAAGTTTAATCAGCGAATCACAAGATACTCCTTCTCAGCTTGAAGGGGAATACATTATTCCACATTCAGCGAATGAGATACCATCATCGAGTACACAGCCTACACTAAGAAGAAGTCAACGAAAAGCGAAACCTTTGAGAAGAGATGAGTACATATCATATGCAGCAAAGACAGGTGAGTTGCATAATCCATTAACAGTTAGTGAGGCACTAGATAGAGCCGACTCTGAGCTTTGGCGACAAGCAATGGCAGAAGAGCTTGAATCCCTACGAGAAAATAAAACATGGAAGCTCGTAGATTTGCCATGCAACAAAAAGGCAATAAATTGCAAATGGGTGTTCAAGACCAAAAGCGATAACGAAGGCAACGTATACCGCTATAAAGCCCGCTTAGTCGTCAAGGGTTGTGCTCAGAAAAAGGGGATCGACTACGAGGAGACGTTTTCGCCCGTTGTAAGGTACAGTTCAATTCGTTTTCTGTTGTCTTTGGCTGCTCAATATGATCTGGATATAGACCAGATGAACGCAGTCACCGCTTTTTTGCAGGGTGATCTTGGTGAACAAATTTATATGCTACAACCGGAAGGTTTTACCGACAATACCGGCAAAGTTTGCCACCTTAAAAAATCATTGTATGGGTTGAAGCAAGCAAGTCGGTTATGGAACTAAAAGCTTGACACTGCTTTAAAGAAATTCGGTCTAAAGAGGTCCAACACAGACCCGTGTGTGTACTATTCAGGTAAAGATACGAATATGATTATGGTAGCAATTTATGTTGATGATCTTTTGATATTTACAAAAGACAAAGATATCAAAAAGAAATTAAAGTCATACCTCCATTGTACTTTCAAAATGAAAGACATGGGTGAAGCACGATTTGCATTAGGAATGCAAATAACTCGCGACCGTTCAAAAGGAATCATAAGAATTGATCAAGAACGGTATATAAATGAAATACTAGCACGCTTTAACATGACAGACTGTAATCCTTCTAGTACGCCGATGGATGTTAATCAGAAGCTGACAAAACTCATGTCCCCTAAAACGGAACAAGAAACAATTGATATGTCAGAAATTCCATATCAGGAGGCAGTCGGAAGTATTATGTTTGCGGCTCAGGTATCGAGACCCGATGTGAGTTTTGCGGTGAGCGCTGTATCTCGATATAACAACAACTATGGGAAGGCACATTGGACTGCAGTTAAGCGAATCCTTCGATATCTAAAAGGCACAGCTGATGCTAAATTGGAGTTTAGCAAGTTTGGCGATGGTAACATCAGGGGATATTGTGCTGCTGATTGGGCTAACGATACCGAAGATAGGAGGTCTTTCACCGGATATGTCTTCATCTCTCGACAAGGAGCAGTATCCTGGAACTCTAAAAAGCAGCCCACTGTTGCCCTCTCATCCACTGAGGCTGAATACATGGCGGTTTCTTTAGCGACTTAAGAAGCAATCTGGCTCAAGAATTTGGAAGCTGAACTTATCTCAAGCTGTCCAAACTCTACAACAATTTGCTGTGACAATAAAGGTGCGATCAGTTTGGCGTTAACTAGCGCCTATCAACCGCGGACAAAACACATCGATGTTAGACATCACTTCATCCGTGATAAAATAGAAGACGGCACTATCAACTTGAAGTACATTTGCACAGATGAAATGATAGCAGATTTTCTCACCAAGGCTCTGGGCAGTAAGAAGCACTTGACTTGTTCGAAAGCTGTGGGGTTGATATTTAAGTAAAATAACATTCAGTGGGGGTGTTGAAATTCGAATGTATTTTTATTTGTTACTTGGCACCACTATCTTGTTTTGCTCCAAGTTAATGACATTTATTCATCCCATTCCTTCTTTCTCTTTATTAAGTAAGCTGCGTTCGAGCCCAGGGAAGAACTCTGGAAAATTCCAGAGAGTCTCTCTGGGTAAGTTTTATAGTGGTAGAGAGACGAAAAGAGACCCGACATTAGTGGTCTGATTCGAATATCTCTCGATATCTATATATATATACATGAAGCAAACTCAAAACGACGTCGTTCTGTTCAATCGTTTTGACGACGATCGTTTCATGAATTACGCGATGAGAGCGCAGTCTTATATTTCATAATTCTGCCGCAAAAATTAATTTAAACATTTTTAATTTCCTTCTACGCTACCCGTTTTAGACAGTTGAGTTCTTGACGATTCTGAGCGGCTTTCTTTTTTGTATTAGTTTAATGATTTCATACTTTAGCTTTGTTTTGATAGATCGTGCGATCACACCACGGCATTTAATAAATCTTTGATTTTAATCCATGCAGCATCTTTTTCCTTGAATCAGTTTTTTTATTCTCAATAATCTATATCAAGAAGTAAAATTAACTGCTATATTTCGTATACATATAAACGTTTCAAACTCAAAACCCCTTGCACTAAAACTGAAACGGTTAATGATAAACGTAAGGCTATGAACATGACTATCATCTATGCTTTAACAGCAGAAATTTTCAAGCAATCGGTCTCTCACATACTCACTTTACCGCCGCATTGTTATCTAGCTCTTATTTGATGTTAAAAAAAACCAAAAGCTGTTATCTCGCAGTTAAAGAGTGAACAAAATTTAGCCGACGAGTTATGTGAATATTGAAAAATGGGCCCTTTGACCAGTAAAAGGTCAATTGTGATACCGAAGTAGAGATCTGACTTCGGAGTTAACAAGATCGGTAGTGTCATTAATGTAGAAAGCCCCTAGGTAAAGTCTTGTCCTCTGCGAGGGCGGACCGGAAACAGATAAGGTGGAGGATTGTCTCTCCCTCCTCATCTGTACAGCTTCTACAGAAATCGGTCGACGGTACACTAAAAATGTTTGCTTAGTTTCCTTACTGGCAGTGTCCAGTGATAACACCTTTAAGAGTGCTAATTTGCTCTCTGTTAAGAGAGTCCAAACTCTTAGAGCGTTTCGGATCCAGCATTTGACAAATCAGGAATCGAATTACCACATCCGTTATTGAGTGAATGAAATGATGACGTTATCGAATGATCGATTAACTACATTGGGATGATAACAGACGAATGGTCACGTATCGAATGCACATTTAAAATTGTACCAACTGTACTAACACAATTCTGCTATATTCATGGTTGATTGCTGAGAAATGTTAAATTTATTGTTTTTCTGTGAATGTTTTGAAAAGAAATTGGTGTATTTAGAATTTCTCAGATAATTAATAGAGTATTTGCTGTATTTTGTATCTTCCGAGTCAGGAGATGGATATTGTGCGTCCACTTTCAGTGATTTAATCAGCCATAATATTGCCTGGAATAAGTCAATGTCCAATCACCCAAACTGCTCCCCCATCTCTGTAAGAGACCACCAACCCCTTCGTCAGTATAAAAGTAAACCGATTTGTTCTCCAGAAAAACTTCTTACTTAAGAAATAACCTGTATTGAATGTAAGTTATAGCCCATTTTAACTTGTTAGTAGTAAAGTCCGCGTTTGAAGCAGTTACATATATTACTAAGGCAAACCACTGCATTTGCAGCAGTTTGCATAGCAAAGATGTCGAGTGGTGGAAGATGGACCGAAATGTCCAGTGTTTCAGAGGAAGTCCAATTATGAACAAACAAGCTGATCGTTGGACTTTGTTTAGATATTTCGAGTTAGTAGCTTTATCTAACGCATTTCACCACACCATACGTAAATATCGGAATTAAAACAGAGATGTAGAGGTTGTTGGCCCCATTTGTTGCCAATAACATTTTTGCCGCAGAAAAGGTCGACCGAAGCATATCGTACTCGTTCTTAAATGTTTTATTCCCAACTTTAGGGCCCAACCCATAGAATACACAGCAGCTTATGGAAAGTGACCCATGGGCACCGCATGTGCCGGATGCGACGGATAAAGTAGGTTTACTTTCTACTTTTCTGTGTACCGGGAAAAGCTCAGGGTGATTCAACTGAATCTTCACCATAGCAAGGCAGCATCAGCAATGATGACCAAATGTTTTGATGAGGATTCATTTGATATAGCCCTGATACAGGAACCTTGGATCTTTAAAGGAAAGATAAGAGGACTCTCAAATAGTATGGCTGAGTTGCATTATGCGCAAACCAGCGAAAGAATTAGGTCCTGTATCCTGGTGAGGCATGGAGTTCAAGCATATAAATTGCCGGATCTGTGTGCCCCAGACCTTGCAGCAGTACGAGTAGGATCAGGTGCGGGAACTTTTGTTATATCTTTTGTTTGTATCATGCAAGGATCTAGCTATCTTAAACAGTGGAACAGAGCCGACTTTCGTGGATGTGAGGTGAAAGGAAATGATCGATGTTACTCTGTCCAGATAATTGAGGAATATCAAATTGGAGGGTAATGGATCAGGCTACATTGTCGGATCACAGAGCCATCTCATTTGATGTTCGCTATGGATCTAAAAGAAAAAAAAATCGGAAATACATCAGAATTTCGAAGAACACGGATAGGACAAAGTATCGTGAAGTGTTGGAGGAAAAACTGAATGTAATGGCACTCGGAATACCGAAAAACACTTGGCATGTAGAATCACAGCTGAAGCATCTGCAATCGGCTTTTGAGGATGCGTACCGAGTGGCATGCACACCAACTTTAGTGAAAAAACAAGATCCTGCGCCTTGGTGGTGCCGGGAACTTGAAAAGCTTAAGAAGGCTGTGAGAAAGGCCTTCAATCACGCCACGAGGAGGGGAGAACCCGAAGCATGGGATGAATATAAGGCAAAAAAGAAAGAGATGAATGTTACTCTGCGACGACATAAAAGGGAGTCATGGAGGGACTTCTGCTCGAGTATGAGGAGTACATCTGAAGTCAGTAAACTTCAAAAGATTGTATCAAGGGATCAAGTTTCCAAGATCGGACTCATTCGTAATAGAGCGGGGGAGATGGTGGAAACACTGGATCATACAAATGAGGTCTTAATGGAGATTCATTTTCCAGGAAGCCATAAGTCAGATCAGCCCTGGGCTCCAAGGAAACAAGGAGCGAACAGGATGGATAGGACGGAAGCAGAACGGATCGTAAAACCAGAGGCGGTCAGGGGTGCGATAGCAACATTTTCACCCTTCAAAACCGCGGGGCCGGATGGTATATTTCCAGGCCTAATGCAATGGGGAGTAGACGTAATTGCACCAAGGCTCAGGAATATATACGTTGCCTGCCTAACAATGGGCTACATCCTGACTACATGGAGGGAGACAAATGTGGTTTTCCTTCCAAAGCCGGGAAAAAAGGATTACACCGAGGCCAAGTCCTTCAGACCAGTCAGCCTGACATCCTTTCTGTTAAAAACAATGGAAAGGGTGTTGGTGGACTATATGGAGAGTACTGCGCTTAAGATGTATCCTTTAAATAGTAGACAGCATGCCCACAGGGCCGGCATGTCTACAGAAACAGCGCAACATCAAGTAGTACACGTTGCGGAAGAAGAGCTGAATACTGGGGGTATTGCAATGACCAACATAATGGACATTGAAGGTGCCTTCTATAAGATATGCTTTGAAGGTCTGAAACAAGCCTAACCCACTGGTGTTAAGATGGTTGGACAATCAGACGGGAACCTTAAAACTCAGAGGAAGGGTTAGCAAAGGTTGCCCACAAGGAGGTGTTCTCTCACTTACACTGTGGAATATCACTGTGGACTCTCTTCTCGATAGACTTGAGGCGACTGGCATTCATACAGTGGGATATGCCGACGACATAGCAATAATGGTTAGAGGCAAATTCATAGACGTCACTGCAGATATCATGAGAAATGCACTCAAAGTGGTGGAGCGGTGGTGTCTGGAACAAGGGCTCTCCATTAATGCGGCAAAAACAGATCTAATAGTCTTCACTAGGAAGAGGAAAAATTTGGAATTTCAGCCCCTGACACTTTTTAGATCGGAACAAGGTTAAGTATCTGGGAGTTTACCTAGATACTGGACCTACCTGGAACATTCATGTTGAGGAGAAGGTCCGGAAAGCAAAAAGGGTACTACATCAGTGCAAACGTGTATGTGGACAGAGGTGAAGACAGAGGTGGATGTACACGATGATAACTAGACCCATTATCACCTACGCCTCTGTTGTATGGTGGGCGAAAGCTTCCCAAAAAACTGTGAGGAAGCACCTGGATAAGGTCCAACGTTTAGCATGTTTAGGGAGTTACAGGTGCAATAAGGACAACACCAACATGCGCATTGGAATTGATCCTAGGGATCTTACCGCTAGACTTATTTATTAAGAAAACAGCGGCCCTAACGGCACTTCGTTTGCATCGAGATGCGAATTGGCACAATCGTGGTACCATCTATGGACATAGGAAGATCCTGGAACTTGTCAAAAACGAGATTAGGCAGCTGAACATGCCTATGGATGGGATAACAAGGGTGCGTATTATGGAAAGGAATCACAAAACTCGTATTGAGAATGGATTACTTCCAGAAAAAAGGAGTGGTGAAATAGTAATTTTCACGGATGGATCCATGATGGATGGCGGAGCGGGTGCCGGTATCTATTCAGAAGAGCTGGAACTAGCCCGTCACATCAGCCTCGGGAAACACACTTCGGTATACCAGGCTGAGATGATTGCATTGCTGCATGCGTTGGATTACTTGCTTGAAGGTCAGGTGGAGGGAAGAAATATCCTTATAGCACTGGACAATCAGGCGGTGATCAGATGCATGGAACAGACAAATATCACAACATCATTAGCACTGGAATGTGTACTCAAGCTCAATAGGTGTTCATCTAAAAATGATGTAACACTGACCTGGGTACGAGGACACATAGGGATCGAAGGCAACGAAAAGCCGGACTCCCTTGCAAAACAGGGGTCAACCGAAAAGTTGCTGGGACCAGAACTATTCTCTTCAATTGGCAAAGGAGTGGTAGAACATCTGATTCACAAATGGATCACGGCAGAACACCTGAGAAGGTGGTCAACCATTGAACAATGTAGACAAGCTAAAATGGCAATTAATTGGCCGACCTGCTCCACTCAAAGAAGGGTTCTAAGGATGAGTCGACGAACTCTGAAATGGGTGGTGGCTTTATCTACAGGACATGGTAATTTCGAGTATCACTTAAGGAAGATGGGCCTTAGAGAAGATGATTCCTGTAAACTATGCCTGGAAGAATCTGAGACAGCGGCGCATATACTGTGCCAATGTCCGGCGTTGGCTGGCAGAAGAATGAGGATCTTGAGACATCACTGGATCGAGACCCAGTCGATGAAAGAGATCTCCCATAAACAGATGCTAGCCCAGGGAAGAACTCTGGAGAAATCCAGAGAGTCTCTCTGGGTAAGTTTTATAGTGGTAGAGAGACGAAAAGAGACCCGACATTGGTGGTCTGATTCGAATATCTCTCGAAATCTATATATATACTAGCGGCCCGACAGACGTTGTCCTGCATGCTTTTTCAAGCCACGTATGATTAATATAATTAGCTTGTAAATCGGGAAATATGCTTTCAATCAAAGCATATTTCGTATTTACCATGTTGCAGAAGTTGTCCGGAAATTTGATGCATTGTGTGTCTCCATGCAATGGTATTGCTCCATTTCCAATGTTGAGCAATTGCTCGGAGAATGATAGTGCCAATGGATCGTTTTGTAGTTGAACTCTTATATTTGTGTTAAGACGTAATGTACAGACATTTCGCCATAGATATGATTGTTTTATACATGCGTTAATTTCGTCCGCATATGTAGTGCGTGGAATGACCGGCAATGTCTGTCTAAAATCACCGGACAGCAGCAGTAAAGCACCACCGGTGTTATTATTTAGATCTTTCATCATTCTATCGAGAGCTTCAAGTGAATGCTTGTGTGCCATAATGCATCATCCCAGATAATAATTTTGCATTTTTGCAAAAAAAAAACGGTTCTAAAATACCCACAATTTGTCGCTCCTCCATCTGCTCGATATGGTTGCACTGGCAGCGTGCGTTTATTTGCTGTTCCTCATCACCCATGAAGTAAATTTGGATAAATTTTGAATCGGTATTAGGCATCGGCATTGAAGAACCAATTTGATGATACACTTGGCCCTGAATCTTAAACGTTGATTGAAAATTCCGACCATCCGCATTCTGAACGATTTTTGTTCCTCCAAATGAGGTCATTTGAAATTGAATTTGCGAATTTTACGCAAAAACAATTTGGATTGTGATGTAGCTCCAGCCAATAGTGCTTTCAATGGTTCTAGCGGCGAATTAAATGGTGGCAATACAACTTTTCCAGCCGCGCAGCAGAAACCGGCCGATTCACCTTTGTGTTTGAGTGCATGACAGTGTTGGCATTGTTTGTTCATAGCACCGATTACAATTTGTGAATGTGACGACTATTCGATGTCCGACTCATATTCAAACGCAAGGCGAAGAAGTGATGCACGTGTCAATGCGCGATACACTTGCAAACGCTGTTGTTCACGTGTTCTGAATGTATCGGTGACTCTTTGACGGGCCAGTCTTTGTCTTAATGCATTGGCTCGAAGACGTTCGTTGCGTTGCTCTCGATTTTCATTTACACGTTTGATTACAGCCCGGTTTCTTAAATTTTCATTGTCCGTCAATTTATCTTCTGCCGATCTATTTAACCGACGGTTCTGGACTATTTGTGAATTCGGAGTACGTCGACCAATATTTCCTCCTCGTTCACGAAGACGTGGCATTGTTGTATGTATATGTGAATATAATACACTTAATATTCAATGAAATGCGACACCGGAAATATCAAAAGGCTCCGTACGAAAAGGCGTTTTTTTTACAATTTTGTTTTTTTAATAATATATCGATTTTTGGGCACTGTGTTTGTATGTTCCGTATGAACAGTGGAGTGTGATATTGTAACAACTTTTTTTGTCTTATATATTCCAAATAAATATATCAATTTCGTATTTTACTTAATAATTCGCAGTCACGATTCGGTTGCTTTTGAAATACATATAAGATTTTGAATGTAATGTTTGTATGGGCGGTGCCACGCCCCTTTGTCCAATTTTGACCAATCTTCACAGGAATACTCCTGGGCTAATACCTAAGATTTTGTGTAAATTTGAAATCGATCGATTCGGTGGTTTTCAAGATATAAGAGTATAAATGTAATTTTTGTGTGGGCGGTACCACACCCGTTTGTCTAATTTTGACCAATCGGATTCTAAACCATCCAGGGCGCCACCCACACGCATACAAAAAAATTTTTTCAAATCGGTCCAGCCTTTTAGGAGGAGTTCAGTGACATACACACGTACAGTAGAATTATATATATAAAGAAGAAGAAGATATACTTTTCTGTGTGCGGCATGCGTTGACAGTTGGCACAGCGGGAGAGGAAGCTCTTTCATTGGTGGAAATATTGAGAGTGAGAGAAACTGTCATGGTCGTTTGGAAAAATTCAAAATAGAAATATTTTGTGGCGGGCAAACAACTATTTTAAAGAACTCATGTGAGTATATTGTGTTTTTAATGCAGTCCTTACCCAAATTTCTTTGAGAGGAACAATGTTTGGTCCTGCTCTGTCTACAAACAGCTCTTCAGCAGGAGAAGAGCAGGGGTCGAATTACCACATCCGTTATCGAGTGAGTGAAATGCATACGTTTTCGAATGATTGAGTAACTACATTGGTATGATCACATACGAACGGTCACGTATCGAATGCACATTAAAAATTGTACCAATTGTACTATACTCTGTCCAACAAAAATTGTCAGTACAGGAAAGATAGGATGTTTGTCTCTCATTCTGGTTGCAATGACTTACATAAATCTGTCCCTCTTTAAAGCTCTCACAGGGTTGCCATGGTTTGTATGAAAATTCACCATAACTCAGAGAGAAAAAGTGTTAGGGTTACCACCTTTATTACAAAAATAAAAATATTGTTGAACGAAATAAATTCAGTTTATCTTTTTCCTTTTCCCGTGAGGGTTTTTCTAGGGTATTCCCAGTAGGCCTAATCACTTTAGTTTGTTTTGGTAAAACCCAACGATCGACAATACGTAGTATAGGTTTACCTGCTTGGTCATTTTGATATTTCAGTGTGAAAAACTATTTGATGACAAATATGCAAAAATATAACAAAAATGCTAAAATATGCCAAAAATGTGTGCTCTACCCATGTGCTCATTTATACCCAACTATGCAGAAATTTGCCCTCACGACTAGGTCAGCCCTATGTAGGAACTTAGAGTTGTATATTAAAATATTTAATACGATATCGCAAAAAAACCAATATCACTACAACGCACTTATGATCACTTGTTGCGTGAATGAAATGAATGCATTAAAACACTTCACGAATAAACCTTTTTCTAAAAGACAACATTGCAAAAAATATTTTAACTGAATATTATTTGATCCTTCAGAAATACAAACAAATAAAAACCGAATGGTAACACCTCACATAAAAATTCGTTCTCAAAAGCACGAAAACCAAAAGTTCTTTGACAAAATCCATAGAAAAACCCTTGATGATATCCTTTCATTGTACACATGGTAACACTCTTCTGATGTGCTTCAGTCACACACACTGCAAGCGAACACAAGCGATCATTCATTCATTCTGCCTGCAGTTGTGTGGCAGAGTGGTTGCAGTGAGCTCCTTGCCAAATTTTAGGAAAATGACAACAACAATTCCTTGGTATGACAGTGGTTTGGTTTTTATTTCAGTGGCAAATCTTGTGTTTGAGTGCCGTGAGAGCATCTACAGGCACCATTGGTAGAAAAAAAGCTCCTCCATAAGGCCTGTACTGACAATTTTTGTTGGACAGAGTACTCTGTCCAACAAAAATTGTCAGTACAGGAAAGATAGGATGTTTGTCTCTCATTCTGGTTGCAATGACTTACATAAATCTGTCCCTCTTTAAAGCTCTCACAGGGTTGCCATGGTTTGTATGAAAATTCACCATAACTCAGAGAGAAAAAGTGTTAGGGTTACCACCTTTATTACAAAAATAAAAATATTGTTGAACGAAATAAATTCAGTTTATCTTTTTCCTTTTCCCGTGAGGGTTTTTCTAGGGTATTCCCAGTAGGCCTAATCACTTTAGTTTGTTTTGGTAAAACCCAACGATCGACAATACGTAGTATAGGTTTACCTGCTTGGTCATTTTGATATTTCAGTGTGAAAAACTATTTGATGACAAATATGCAAAAATATAACAAAAATGCTAAAATATGCCAAAAATGTGTGCTCTACCCATGTGCTCATTTATACCCAACTATGCAGAAATTTGCCCTCACGACTAGGTCAGCCCTATGTAGGAACTTAGAGTTGTATATTAAAATATTTAATACGATATCGCAAAAAAACCAATATCACTACAACGCACTTATGATCACTTGTTGCGTGAATGAAATGAATGCATTAAAACACTTCACGAATAAACCTTTTTCTAAAAGACAACATTGCAAAAAATATTTTAACTGAATATTATTTGATCCTTCAGAAATACAAACAAATAAAAACCGAATGGTAACACCTCACATAAAAATTCGTTCTCAAAAGCACGAAAACCAAAAGTTCTTTGACAAAATCCATAGAAAAACCCTTGATGATATCCTTTCATTGTACACATGGTAACACTCTTCTGATGTGCTTCAGTCACACACACTGCAAGCGAACACAAGCGATCATTCATTCATTCTGCCTGCAGTTGTGTGGCAGAGTGGTTGCAGTGAGCTCCTTGCCAAATTTTAGGAAAATGACAACAACAATTCCTTGGTATGACAGTGGTTTGGTTTTTATTTCAGTGGCAAATCTTGTGTTTGAGTGCCGTGAGAGCATCTACAGGCACCATTGGTAGAAAAAAAGCTCCTCCATAAGGCCTGTACTGACAATTTTTGTTGGACAGAGTACTCTGTCCAACAAAAATTGTCAGTACAGGAAAGATAGGATGTTTGTCTCTCATTCTGGTTGCAATGACTTACATAAATCTGTCCCTCTTTAAAGCTCTCACAGGGTTGCCATGGTTTGTATGAAAATTCACCATAACTCAGAGAGAAAAAGTGTTAGGGTTACCACCTTTATTACAAAAATAAAAATATTGTTGAACGAAATAAATTCAGTTTATCTTTTTCCTTTTCCCGTGAGGGTTTTTCTAGGGTATTCCCAGTAGGCCTAATCACTTTAGTTTGTTTTGGTAAAACCCAACGATCGACAATACGTAGTATAGGTTTACCTGCTTGGTCATTTTGATATTTCAGTGTGAAAAACTATTTGATGACAAATATGCAAAAATATAACAAAAATGCTAAAATATGCCAAAAATGTGTGCTCTACCCATGTGCTCATTTATACCCAACTATGCAGAAATTTGCCCTCACGACTAGGTCAGCCCTATGTAGGAACTTAGAGTTGTATATTAAAATATTTAATACGATATCGCAAAAAAACCAATATCACTACAACGCACTTATGATCACTTGTTGCGTGAATGAAATGAATGCATTAAAACACTTCACGAATAAACCTTTTTCTAAAAGACAACATTGCAAAAAATATTTTAACTGAATATTATTTGATCCTTCAGAAATACAAACAAATAAAAACCGAATGGTAACACCTCACATAAAAATTCGTTCTCAAAAGCACGAAAACCAAAAGTTCTTTGACAAAATCCATAGAAAAAACCTTGATGATATCCTTTCATTGTACACATGGTAACACTCTTCTGATGTGCTTCAGTCACACACACTGCAAGCGAACACAAGCGATCATTCATTCATTCTGCCTGCAGTTGTGTGGCAGAGTGGTTGCAGTGAGCTCCTTGCCAAATTTTAGGAAAATGACAACAACAATTCCTTGGTATGACAGTGGTTTGGTTTTTATTTCAGTGGCAAATCTTGTGTTTGAGTGCCGTGAGAGCATCTACAGGCACCATTGGTAGAAAAAAAGCTCCTCCATAAGGCCTGTACTGACAATTTTTGTTGGACAGAGTATAGCACAATTCTGCTACATTCATGGTTGATCGGTGACAAATGTCAAATGTATTGTTTTTTTGTGAATGTTTCGAAAAGAAATTGATGTATTTATAAATTCTTAAACATTTAATTGAGTATTTGTTGTATTTTTCATCATCCAAATCAAAAGAATTTCATTGTGTGTCCATTTAACGAAGACGTTTTAGAGATAAAAAGCAATTCTTCTTCTTTATAAAACTCTGCGCACGTAATAATTAATGAAATTATAATTTTCTTGAAAGTTTTAGAGTGAATAAGAGTCATATTTAAAATGGACAAACTTTATTTATTTTAGTGGAAGTATTACTACCGCCTCCCCAGTTCCATTGAAACTAGCTGCAACTTTGTCCTTACAAGAAAGTGGAGGATATCAACATTAAGTTGGTGTGGTTTAACTTATTCACTAACATTTCAATTGTAAAACCATTGAACAAACGTTTTTAGAAGGTAACGATTATATATTCGGAATGTAAAAATAACAAAATAAAAATATCTTTCATTTTCTCTACTGAAAATTAATCCACTCGACAGCACAAACTTTACCGTATGAAAATATGATCGATCACTGATGACAGAATACCAAAATGCGATACTCGATACTCGGTCCCGTGTGCGATCATACCAAATCAGGGGTTGAATTACCGCATCCGTGATCGAGCAATACGTGACTGAATTTGTTATTGTTTTGCATGTAAAATCAACAGAATTCAGTGACGTATCGCTCGCTCACGGGTGGGGTAATTCGACCCCTGATTTGGTATGATCGTTTTGGATTGAAATGGATGCGAATATGAAAGTTATTTATGATGATGCTCGATTTCCTGGATCAGTTCACGACTCAGCTATTTAGATGGTTTCACCAGTGAAAACATTAGATACTAAAAGGTGATTCTGGCTTTCCACTTAAACTATGGTTGTTTAGCCCAATAAATAACCCACCAGAAAGGTCACCTCAATCGAATTTTAATAATAGGATCTTTCCACAAGAAACTCTGAAAATTGTTTATGCAATTTTTTGTATACAAATATGTATACTATGGGTTTGGAACAATTTCTTGACAATGTATTTCAAGCCACAGAAACAACAAACGGGAATGAAAACCATCAAAGAAATCGCAACGAATAACATAATTATTTTAACATTAGAAATCAATCATTTTACTAAATACGTACAAAAATTTCTAATTTATTTCAAAAACATAGTTTGTAATAAATCAAAACATACTCTTTAAAGCCTACATTTTTATGTTTTATGCTAAGTTGAAAACAAATAATGAAAACAGCTAATTGTTTTCACAGCTTCGTAACAGATTCCAGTTTGCGAAGTTCCATAAAAGAGTTTTATAAAAGTTGGAAACCCATAATACGATTTATAAAAGATCTTTTATTTTCGAAATCTTTTATGATTCATAACAGAATAAAAGATTTCGCAGAATAGGCCTGATTGTCAGGTCTACAAATATCCTGACAATGACCTGCAAATGGCCTGACAATAGCAAACTGTCTTACAATGCTAAATTGCCAGTTCACACGGTTGCCAGATTCTGTCCCAAACTCTGAAAATTTCATTGTCAGATGGCTGGCCTGGTAATAAATTGTCTGACGACGTTGTCAGGTTAAAAATTGCCAGTTCACACGGTTGGTAGATGGTTGTTTCCAAAAATTTTGCAGATCAGTTGACAGGCATTGTCAGACAAATTAAAAATGTTTTTTTTATTTGGCGCATGAAGTTTTTGTTGAGAAAGGTGAAATAATCGAAAAATAAAAACGAAATGGAACAAAAAGATGCACTTGCAACTGTTTTGGCCGTAGATATTGGAATGCAGCGAGGAGCAATATTTACCACACAAACGTCGACGTGTTTGGACGACGGATTGTGTGGCCCGTCTTGTCTGGCAATGAAAAATTTGCAGATGTGAAAAGCACAGCACATCTGACAATAGCAAATGTCCCAAGTATCTGGCAATGGCCTGACAATGATAAAATTGTGTGTTCAGGCGATTTGCAGGTGGCAGTCTGACAATTATCTGGCAATGACTTTTTTGTAAATATTGTTAGACAAAATTGTAAGTTCACACGGTTGTAAGACATTGGGGACAAATTTTTCAATGACATGACAATATTGTCAGATCTGGCAATCATCTGAACATAGCTTAAGGCTAGTAAGCAGTTAACGTGAAATCCAATTTTTCACCGCCAATTGCACTAAATGAACTTTCCACTTGAAGATTTTAGTAGGCAGGACGCTGTGAAAAATAACTGTTCAAAAAGTGATTTGTAGGGGGCGTTACTTAAGCTATTACACTTGGATTTTACTGTCCGTCGCATTAAATTTTTGACAATTTGTGGTGAAAATTTCACTTTCAATTTCACTTTCAATTTCACAGCACTTTTTGGAGAGTAGTGAAAATTTTACTTCGCTCGAACAGCGTACCAGCCTTTACAAGGAAGTGGAGGATATCAACATTAAGTTGGTGTGGTTTAACTTATTCACTAATATTTCAAATGTAAAACAATTGAACAAACGTTTTTTGAAGATAACGTTTTTCTAATTGGTATATAAAAATCAAAGTATCTTACACTTTTTTTTACTGAAAATGTATCAACTCGACAGCACAAACCCAACCGTATGAAAATAAGCTCGATCACTGATGATAGAATTACAAAATTCGATACTAGATACTGTGTGCGATCATACCAAATCAACATTTATCAGTCACGTACGTATGACTCGATAACTGGGGTTGAATTACCGCATCCGTGATCGAGTAATAGGGTAAAGGCACTAGTATCCGGACAATTAACGTATTTGGTAACTTTGACTTCCAACAGTTTTGTCACTATTAAAGCTACCGCAAAAAGTTAATATATTTGTTAAAGTGACGATACTTGCTAATAATAATAGATTAACATTTTTTTCAACTGTTATGTTCTGATTATTTATAAAAAATAAATTCAAAAAAGTTCGATTTACTAGTATCCGGACAGCAGAATTTAATGTCCGGACACTTTTTTTTTTAGTATCCGGAAACAAATTTTTATATGAAGATTCAGTCCTTTTTGGCCTTTAATAAATTAAATAAGACGTTTTTATTTTTTTAAATATAGGTAATTTAATTCATTTATGTATATGTACCTATTCAGTACATATACTCCGAGTCCTCCTTGGAACCCTCCAAGTTCAACATCCACTGTGGTGTTCAGTTTTGAAGTTGTGGCTTGTTCGACGATTTTACACTTCGGTTTTGATTACTTTTAAAACGAGATTGGCATCTACTTCAACATTTCTTAATTGTTCTGACAGTGCCTCAATCACCAGGGTTAAATGCGACTTGTGCCTATCTATCTATCTATCAGCAACCGGTTGTGAACACAATTGGCAACATATTCGAAAAATGTTTCGCTTCTCATCCAATCGTTTTTGCTTCTTCCCAAAAACCATAATTTTGGCATGCTGTCAACGATGTCTTTTGGCGGACGCTTGTATGGAAACACCACCATGGATTTAAAAAGGGTTCAATCTACTGAAAAAACAATTAGCACCGGTAGTCTCTTTCTCATTTGCAGCAGCAATTTGGTTACTTTTTTGCGTTGGGGCTATGTTTTTGACAGTTTTTGAACAAAGGCAACAACTGCTTTCGTCACGATTTAAAACGATCGTTTTTGAATGGTGTTTTTCTTTATGAATCCTTTAGGATTTACTGAACAATCCGTTCCACCTCTTCATTTGCCAAATTTTCGTACTTTTTTAACCGGTGATGTAATGTTAAGCGATACAATCCATATATTTTTTGCTGCTTTACGAATTCTTAATTGGTCTGACCTTATAAATATCATCTAAGGCCTTAGCTATACTTTCTGCATTCATTGTTTAAAAAAGAACTTAAAAAAATGCCTATGTAGGATAATTTGAACTAAAAACCGAAAATTGCATGCAAAAAAACAAGTCCGGAAACAGACACTTTAATCTCATCTCACATTTTCAGTATACGGACACAGTGTCCGGATACTGAAAATGTTCTTCAGTTTTAGATTTAGTATCCAGACACTAGAAATTAGGCCAAGAAAATAATTTTATTCTCTATTTTTATTTAAATTATGAAAGTGGGTTCTATTTAAAGGAAAACAAAGTATTTTCCAAAAGAATAAGTTAAAAAATACTCTTTGAATAACTAACTTTTTGGAAATGCTCGCACTATTTTTTTGGTATGCAAAATGACAACACTACTACAATCTCGGAGCTCAGCCACAACAATGCCGCTTATCTTTTCCATTATGCAGATGATTGATTTGAAACACATAAAGGACATATAAAGGACACATAAAGGATTGTATTATTGTTGATATTTGAGACTATTTATGTGTCATGTACCTATTTTTCTCAAATAAACAACATAGTGTCCGGATACTAACACTGTCCGGCTCCGGATACTAGTGCCTCTACCCTACGTGACTGAATTTGTTATTGTTTTGCATGTAAAATCAACAGAATTCAGTGACGTATTGCTCCCTCACGGTCACGGGTGCGGGTGCGGTAATTCGACCCCTGAACGATTCGTTTCTTTTCGTTTTTATTTTCTTATGCCTGCATGAATGGGCGCGACAACATAATTTGTTTAAATAAAGTATGCAGTATTTTTAAAATTAAAGTAGCCTAAATCCTACCCGCATTATTTTTTTAAAAACATTTTAATAAAATAAATTTTCAAACTGGTGGAAGAGGTCGTAAGTTTTTGGTGGATGCAATTTAGCCATGCAGTTTCGTATATATTGTGTATATACCAAATAAATACCTACGATAAATAAAGAAAATATAATAACAAACGGAATTTGTCTGTATAAAGATGAATACGTATTTAAAGATAATTGTGGAAATCTTTCTCACCTTCTTCATACATTCTTTTTTGCTGTTTTTTTTCTCGTGATTTTTGGATGGATTTAGTGCCCCCCTAGTAATATAAGCCTGTTGACTTTTAAGAGTTTCAGCTATGCTTTCCATTATATCTCTTCACTTAGTAAATGTTACCCAGACTTCAATTTTGTAATACGTTTACTCCACTTTTTGATAGGGTTTTTTTTTTAACTGAACATGAAATTGATTTACATCTTGCAGATGTAAACAAATAGCAGTTAAAATGTGAGAAACAAACAGTCGAGTTCCCTTCTCAACAAACCAAAGATAATGGAATACATAGATGTTTAACTATCCAGTGGAAAGGCGGCTGCCTACAAGCTGTTTCCGGGAAAAATTCATGAAGTCATGCATGCATGCTTATTTCTATGCTAGTATAAGTGAGTTCCTGAATTCACCCGGGAGATGGCGGTCAATTGGTGAATTTATAGCGTATCGTAAATAGGGTTGTATTAAACAAAAGTGCTATATTTTGTTTCCAATCAATTAAAAAGTAGGTACAAGCATTGTATATGAAACTTATAGTAGTATCATCACGGCAATTGTTTTATTTCTGTCTCCAGCCGCCTAGGGGGTGATCGATCGTTTCTCCCGAGAGAAGAAACATTTATTCACTCCTTCTGAACAGAGTAAATAATAGCGTAATGAGTGAGTTTATGAGTGACTTGAAGAGTGTAAACAACACCAAACCGGTTTTGTCGTACTCGCACGAAACTAAATAAGATAATGAGCAATATACAATGGGAGACCGTAGAGGTGATAATTTCAATATGCTTTTCCACGTCACCCAAGAGGTAGCATATTCGACGCGTTTTTTTTTTCTCGAGGTGTCCCCCGTAGGCCTAATCCTCGCACTTTAGTAGGAACTAAAGGGTAGGTACAATATGTAAAAAAAAATAAGTTTATGTTATAAATATGAGAAAACGTAACAATGTTTATGTATAAACTGGGTAAAACACAGAAAACAAATCGATAATTCAATAAACATACAAAACTTAAAAAAAAACGAAAGGGGGATCTTAAGCTAAGATTAGACTGTATGCCAATTAAGCATATGAATGCCAACAGGCAAATGACCAGATTAGCTGTCAAATGACCAAAATGCCAGGATTATCAAAACTGTATATCAGACTATATGACCAAAACTACCAATATGGTCATATTTGACTTGATGGTCATTTAAGGCATTTGTTGTTTATAACCAAAATGTTGTAGTAGGGTAATGCTGTAAAGAAAAACAAAGCAAAAAAAGGGTTCCGATGTGTACGACTTGTGACATCGTAACACCCCGACTCCACAGAAGATAATTTCTCTCAAGGTAAATGTCTGGCATCCATCTCATGCAATTTTTTTTATCTGCGCTGGGCAAATCATGTAATGAAATTTCATTTCATATCGCAAGGGCACGAGAGACTGAAGGTGAAGTTTTGGTATTTCAGACAAATAAACTATTCAACTTTTTGTTTTGTTTACCATTTTAAAACAACTACTTACGCCAACAACCAAAATCGTCACTCAAATGAGACAAAAAATTATATTTCCAGACGAAAAACAAAAAAAAAAAACAAGTATATGCCAAATTCATGTCAGACATCCATGCCAAGAAATAATTGCAGAGAGAGGTCGCAGACATCCAATCATGGGCTGAAATGGAGTGACTCCACAAGACATTTCATCTCATGATGAGCATTATGAGAGAAATTATCTCCTGTGGAGTCGGGGTGTAAAGTCCGGGTCGGATCTCGACAACCGAAATCAATTTGCGGATGAGATGTTCTGACCATTCCCTTAAATCGCTTTGTCGGTCTCTTCCTCGCCCTGCCAGCTATTTCTTCCTGCCGCTTCGATTGATCTCCCCAAAAACATAAAGATGTGTGTATCACAAAACGGAAACACACAAAAAGAACTTAAAAGGGTAAAATAACAAACAAAATAAATACACCAAGTAAAATTTATTCAAACACATGAAAATACATAACGAATATTAACAAAAATACATATAACTATATCACAAACCAAATATGTACCTAGATAAAAAAAAATTTCTTCACAAACAAAATTTCACAACAGGAAAAAAGTATAAATTACCACCACTACTAGAAAAGGACAAAACCACAAAATAAACTTAAACAAATTACAAAGAAAAGACAATTAAATAATTAACAAAAATTATAGATCATAGATTCTGCAATCTACAAAAAAAAGGGGACGAAAATGAAAATTAATCCCAATTGCACGAATCACCGATGAAAACAAAAAAAATTTTGTTCCATCAAAAATGCCAGAAATGCCACAACGAAATTTAAATAAAGTGCATATGGGCATATAGACTTTATGCTGGCATTCGTCCTTATTGTCCCATTACACTATATGCTATTTTGGCATTTTTATCTGTCAAAATCAGTCTGGTCATATGTGGCATTTAGGTCATTAGGGCATATTGGATATGCCCATTACACTGTATGACCATATTTTGACAGAAGAACCGTCAGAAATTGGCATTTTATGACCACTTGGCATACCGTCTAATCTTACCTTTAGTTCCTCGCACTTTTAACTCCACAAAAATTCTTATTGATTTTTCTTATAGAAAATTTGACTAGTCCAATTAAAATGAACTTACAAATGGAATATTTGTGTTCATTATTGTTACACGTTATGGTCTCGCAGGCTGCCATTTTTAATGTGGGTGTCAGCAAAGTCTCGATTAGGTGTTCTTTATGACGCACTTCCGTGAACTGCCTTTCAAAAAGTGTTTGCACACTTTTCACTAACTCTTCAAATTTCAGAGAAGGCACAGTTAATTTACCAAATTGGGAAGAAGTGGTGCATGTGTCATAAGCTCGTAATTTAATCAACAGAGCTTGTTCTCGAAATTTGTCTGTTTTGTCGATCATAAACAGAGTGCAATTTGAGCAATTAAGTTTCTTACCTAACTTAAAAGCTGCAAAGCCGGCATAAAACGTAAGTGCCGTTGCTTGCAGCTTCTCTGAACATCCTTTAGATATAATCGTTTCCGTTTTATGGGTTTCATCATCAATATCGTCGTCGCAGCCAACATGATACTCGATATTGTTTAAAATATCTTCCCTCATAATATGATCTTCAACAGGAACTTTAATGTGGAATTCTTCGCTGTCATCACACTTTAGATCATCGCAGTCGGCTTCGAGTATCAACGATTCAGTTCCAGAATCTTCGTAGCCTAATTTCTCTGACGATTTTAGATTTTTAAAAATTATTTGTTTTAAATTTCTAATAAATCTATAGGCTGAAGGGTTCATTTCGTATGATCCCCTGTTTGATCGAGCCATTGAAAAAAAATTTTCTGCAACATCAGTATTTAGATGTGCAAGGAGAAGAAACTGCTGGTCATTTTTGAGTTTTTCCCATATTAATTCTATGGCCAGCAACGTTTGCATAAGACCACCGAAGCAATATGGCTTTTTCATTTTACCAGTAGACTCCCATAATGATATCCACTCCCTAGCTGTTTTAATAGACTGTAGAGTTTCACTATATGCTGAAACAGGGCGACGATCTGGGTTGGATGTGTTAAGACTGTAGCTATTTAAGTTGTCAAAAAGACTATTCATCTTAACAGTAAAATGTGCCGTTGAAGTAGCGATTTGTTTATCTGTGTCGGTGTCAAAACAATTTGCTGAGATAGCGTTGAAAATTCCAGCAGCTACGTTAGCACTGAAAACCTGTGTAGCTAGTTTGACTGATAATTTTTCAAAACTGTTTGGATTTATATGACTCTTCGTCAGCTTGAAGCATACTTGAAAGATGTTCTTGGAATCTTCTTCAAACAGTTTGACAAGAGTTCCCCAAGAAACGATTTCATCAGCTATGCGAATATTATTTTTTAACAAGCAATTTCGCACGCTTTTGAACAAATGCGGGTAGTCATATAAAAGAAATATTACCTGGTCCGAGATTTCAAAAAACCGCTTATTTTCTGATGCTCCCAGTAATTTATATGCTTTTCTATTATTACTGCCCTGGTCACAGCATACAGCAATAACTTCAAATCCACATTCTAATGTTTTGGTAACTGTTAATTTCAATATCTCGGCGATATTCTCACCCTTTGGGCATCCTATATAATACGATATGGTTTGCTTCCAATTCATATTTAATCCTCTAAGGGTGAATACCATAACCTTTGACGCAACAGTCGTGTGCCTTCCCAGCTCCCCAAAATCCGAAAACCCGTATATCATATCCGTTTTCGTGTTATAATCAAGCTCGGGCTTAATTGCCATTTCATCAAAAATCAGAACACATCTTTTTTGTATATTTGACATGGTTTCGGACTTACTCTTCAAAAGCTCAATTATCTGGGTAGAGAACCCAGCCGGTAAACTCAAAGATGAATGCCATCTATATATTGTGCTTACAGATGGTAAGCTAAATCCGGTGTTCAGCATATGGGAATATAATGAAGGAGACTTATAAAAAAACTTTAGACACAAATCTTTTTCTTCATATGTCCAACGTGCATTCACCTTATGAAAAAGTTGCATGCTAACAAATGTTTTGACATCGACTTGTTTTTCCTGCAATTGCAAGTCAACGTTTTTCTCTAAATTATACTCCTTATCATATTTTAATCTTTTCGGTGTATCGAAAATGTAACGCGGTACAGAATTTTGTATTCCAACTTCAGGTTTCTGAACGAAACGTGAACCGGGAGATGGAAACTGTGAGGGAGAAATTTCGGAGCTATTGTTAAGAGGAGGTAAAGAGAAATCTCTTACATATGTTACGGGATTAGCAACCCTTTTAACAGTACTGACAGGTGAACCCATTGCAAAATTTTCAGTTTCTCCACTTTCTTGAATAAAGTTTGGATTATTGCATGTTCTGGAGTTGTGTGAAATTACCGTCGATGCAAGTTTAATCTTTCGATTAGTATCCATGATTTTTAAGCAAGTATCGTCAGTGAATAGGTTAGAGCAATTGCACACTAATGGGGATGAAATTGGAACTGCACTTTTAGAAAGACATTTTCGAAGTGATTCTAATTTTAAGTCTTTGGTGTAGAAATGGTTTTCACAAATAAAGACATTTTTATTTAATGTAATGCACTGTGAATGTTTTATCCAAACATCTCTCCTATGATCATTGGGGAGCTTAAAAAAGGACAAGGAAAATGGTATTTTGATATTATTACAGTCTTTATATGCGCATTTGGCCATTCTATAATGCTAAATAACTATAATTTATTAGAAATAAAAAAATACAAATGTATAATTGTTTTCTTTGATGAAGACGAATTAACAAACCAAGAAGCACAAACCAAAAGCAGAACAAGAACACAATTAAAAATTCACAGTAAAATTCTCCACCCGTAATAATAACCAGCACTGCACTTCACCAAAACATTGGTTGAAAATGAGCGATGAGTATCAATAAAGCACACACAAAAAAAATACTCAAAAAGCAGAGTGCATGCTGTACGTCGACGAAGATGATATGTGATGGGCATGGGATATGGCCATATGGGAACATCATACGTTATTCACTCAGGCTCAAATTTTAGTTTAGTACATTGAGTAAATTAACAAAAAAATACGAAAATAAAATTTGAATCTGAGTAAATATGAAACAAGATGTATACAACCTCCCTCAGCAAATGGCTTTGCAGCACTGAGATTGAGATATGAAATGCGAGAAAGAAATAGTATATTGGCATGCGATTGGTTTATTTTTAGAGTAGAACTGTGTAAATTATGTGAGTGGATCTCCATTAAATTTAATAAAGAGAGCGTAATATTTTCAGCCCTCTTTGGCCTAGTAGTATCTCGCTCCGATAGAGGCATCACCATCGATTTGCCAAAGTGATAGTACTATTAGTTTCATATACAATGGTACAAGTCAAAAATTATATGAAAAAATGATATCCCGCTTCTTGGTACCACTCGTACTACTTCTTCTTGGTACCTACCAGCTACCACTCGTCTTATGGTTATCAAATATCAATACGATAGTTGATAAGTATCAAAAAAATTAATAAATCGGTATTAACGTTATCGTTATCAATTATAAAAATGTTTGATAAAATGTGAATTGAAGGCAGATTTAAGGTCTATTGTGAATAGTTCTACTGAAAAACTTGGTATTATAGTTATCAAAAATATTGATATCTATCAAATTTTCTTTCAGTTATAAATTCGTCATGGATAAACTTATCAAATATCTAAGTGGTACAAAATACAAATAATTTCTTTTGGTTTTTTCGCGAGAGAGCTACATTACACTGCAAAAAAATAGCGACCCAAATAATAAAGGCTGATGCTATTCGCACGTAGTTAGGGACACGACTACGTAAGAAATGTCAAAGTTAAATCGCGTCAAGTAGGGGTATGTAGCTCGCTTCGCTCGCAAACAGGACTCTAAATTTCAGTATTTCATTTTCGGGCACGATCCTGTACGTTTTAAGGCCCAACTTTTTTCTTAAAACACTATTTTTAATGAAAATACCATTACGTTACGTCAAATATAGAGCCATGTCCCTAAGCCCGACAAACGTCAGTCAGTACAAAATTTACGTGCGAATAGCCACTTCGAATAATAAACGCATGTGCAGATCTTCATAATAATTGTATTATTATTTGTGAAGTCGAAGAAGTTGAGTCGAAGAGTTGAGTCCCGCTTTGGTGGTCCTAAGCTGTTTCGTTCAAAAGTTATTTCCTCCCATTTTTTGGCCGGCTTGTGCAGATTCCTTTTGTGATATCTGCATTTTCCTACATTATTTTCACCAATTTTAAGAACTATTCCTAAAAACACAAAATAGTCTAAAGGAAATAGTCAAATTTATTTAATACAAAATACTTACATTTTCCAAATAAACCACAACAAAAGACGACAGAGCAAATAAAAAACGACAAACATCAAATCGAATGCCATTTACGATGAATTTTTTTCAGTATTCACAATCGGAGTAAAATTTATCAATTGACACTCATAATACCAATTTATCAACCGATTGATAGAATTTATCGTTTATCAATTGATTGATATTTGATAACCATAATAGGGGTGAATGTCTTGGATGCAAACGCTTTTCTCTTCATGTGGTGTGCAGAAAGTGTAGCACTTATTTGCCTCATCTGATCTCTGAAATTTTCGACGAAAATTTGCGGGTCCGGAGAAACTTCTTCGTTCAAGAAAAATTCTCCTGGCAATCTTAATACAGTGCCGTATACCCGTTCAGCTGATGTTGTTCCAATGTCTTCTCCAAAACTAGTTCGCAAACCTAGAAGTATAGTTGGCAGAAGACTTACCCAGTTTGAAGTATCCTGGCACTTGACAGCGGCTTTGAAGGATCTGCGCCAAAGTTCTATCATCCCATTAGAAGCTGGGTGGTAAGCGGTCGTCCTTGTTCTAGTACTTCCAATTAGCTTCGCCAGTGCATCGAATAAAACTGACTCAAATTGCGAACCTCTGTCAGATGTGATTGTCGCTGGTGCACCAAATCGAGATACCCAATGGCTATAAAATTCTTGAATTACGGTGTCGGCCGTGATATCCTTTAATGGCGCAGCTTCTGGCCATCGAGTGAATCGATCGATCATTGTGAGAAGGTATCGGTAGCCTTTTGTTAACGGCATCACAACAATATCGATGTGTACATGTCGAAATCGATCACTCGGCATAGCTATGTGTTGTGGCACATTTTTGGTATGACGGCTGATTTTGCTTCATTGAGCGTCCACTTGGATGGGCAAAACCCGTCGTCGTAGAATAAGGGGAACATAGAGACGTATATGCCGCAGTAGATGAGAGTGTCTGCTTCATCCACACGTAGAGCGCAAGGCTGAAGTGATGATCCCCGTGGAGACTCTTTTAGCTGCAGAAGTTCGTACTTCGGGCACTTATCATACGTCTTCTCAAGAAGATCGTAGAATGCTTCTTTGGCTGTATCGTCTTTCTCCTCTGTCGGGGCGTGAGCACAGATCAGCGTGATATTTTTGAATTTGGCCCTGATGCGGATTGTAACTAGGCGCTCGCTAACATTGCGAAATCCCAAGACTTCTTGCCTAAGTCTTCCTCTAATCACAAATCCACATCCAAATAGCCGCTGACTCTGCTCTTTGCGGCACTCGCCGTAATAGATGTCACAGTTTTTCATCCTTCTTGTGCCTTCTCCATCCCATCGCACTTCCTGGATGGCTGTGATGTCGGCTGGGGTCGTCAACATTTGGATCATCCATATCCGAGGCTAGTAGTTGTTTCGGAACTACTTTGTTTTTCCGTGGTAGGGAAGTTACCCCGACGCACAACCCCCAACCTGGAGGGCCAGGCCCTTTGTTTAACCCCTTGGACAAAAGGTGCCGGATATTCCGGAGTCAGTAACCCGCTTCGGGGGTTCGAGAGCTGCCGTTGACCCATTAAGGGCTCCTCCGCCACCATCTCTATTTCAACACCCTGACTAGTATTGACAAATCCTTAATGACCTCAGCTCCAAATACGTCGAAGTAGCTCATTGAGGTATCTGTCATGTTGACTGTTGTTGACGCCACCGTTGATTCAATCACGTGAATTCATCCGCCGTACGTCCTCTTTCTGAGGTGCTCATGTTAGACTTCTGAGGCTCGAGCACACAGTCAATTCCGACAGAGCATTATAGTGTTGCTATTTTCTTCGTGTTCAACACTCGCGCTTATAAGTTCAGCAAGTCGAGTCCGGATGGACAGGACCAGTACCCGGCGGCTACCACTTGGAGGTAAAATAAGCACAATTGATGTGTATGAGAAAGTTGAAACACTGGACATTACCAAGTTAATGCCAATCAATGTCCCGAAAGGGAGCTAATTATTGTCGGTGACGATATGCTTGAAGTGTCTGACTGCTCTGAATATAGCCAGTAGTTTTGATTGACAGCTGTCAAAAGTAATAAGTCAAGTATTTTCTGCTGCTCCGTATTTTTTTCACATAAAATTTCATAAAACTTACACTTGATAAAAGAAAAAGTTTAATTATCAACGCAAAAGTGAAATAAAATAAAGGCTGGTACACTGTTCGAGTGAAATGAAATTTTTCATACAAAATTTTGACTGCGAAATGTCAAAATGAACTTTTCAAGTGAAAATTTCACCAGGCAGTACGCTGTTGAAGTGAAAAATAATTGTTCAAAAATTGATATGTAGAGGGCGTTACTTGCTATTTCACTTGGTTTTTATTGTCCGTCGCATTAAATTTTTGACATTTCGGCGTGAAAATTTCACTTTCAATTTCACAGCAATTTCTTGGAGAGGAGTGAAAATTTCACTTCACTTGAACAGCGTACCAGCCTTAAGAAAAGTAAAAAATTATCAACGCAAAACTGTGCTACAATAGGAAAACAGTCTATGTACCTAAAGCTAAGATTAGACTGTATGCCAATTGTGCATATGAATGCCAACAGGCAAATGACCAGATTAGCTGTCAAATGACCAAAATGCCAGGATTATTAAAACTGTATATCAGACTATATGACCAAAATTACCAATATAGCCTGGTACGCTTTTCGAGTGAAATCCATTTTTTCATACAAATTTTTCACTGCGAAATGTCAAAATGAACTTTTCACATGAAAATTTCACCAGGCAGTACGCTGTTCAAGTGAAAAAAAAATTGTTCAAAAAGTGATATGTAGAGGGCGTTACTTGCTATTTCACTTGGTTTTAATTGTCCGTCGCATTAAATTTTTGATATTTCGAAATGAAAACTTCACTTTCAATTTCACAGCACTTTTTGGAGAAAGGAGTGAAAATTTCACTTCACTCGAACAGCGTACCAGTCTTATGGTCATATTTGACTTGATGGTCATTTAAGGCATTTGATATTTAAGCCTAGTACGCTGTTCAAGTGAAATCCAATTTTTCATGCAAATTGTTCACTGCGAAATGTCAAAATGAACTTTTCACATGAAAATTTCACAAGGCAGTACGCTGTTGAAGTGAAAAATAATTGTTCAAAAAGTGATTTGTAGGGGGCGTTACTGGCTATTTCACTTGGCTTTTATTGTCCGTCTCATTAAATTTTTTTACATTTCGGGGTGAAAATTTCACTTTCAATTTAACAGCAATTTTTTGGAGAGGAGTGAAAATTTCACTTCACTTGAACAGCGTACCAGCCTTAATTATTCAGGTGTGAAAAACAAACTTATAACTCCTATATTTTTTAAATTTATTTCAAGTTATGTTCAGTAGTTGAACCAAAGAAAAAGAACGACTATGTAAAAAAACTGTTCGTTATCGCCAAACTGTTAGTGAAAAAACGCTTTATAATTCCGTAAGAAATAAAATAGCTTCCTTTAACGTTATAAATTGAATTGAATTTTATTGTAATAATTACTTGTTTATATATATGCTTATTTGACATATTACATTTGACATTATTTTGACAGAATTTCCCTTTGATAAATTTCCCTTTTAGTGGGCGCGTTTCGTCACTGATTGACTTTTTCGTCGTCAACATTCTTCCCCGCCAGTACTACGAAGTCTACGATAGTCTCAGTCTCTTCCTTCTTGTTGTTGTACATTATTAATATTACGCCATATGGTTCTGCTTTACATTTTGGTTTTGCCTATTGCCTTACTTCGCCGTATGATTCTTTCATGTGATTTGTACCATGAAAAGAAAAAAAGCTTTAAATATGACCCATATATGATAACAAAACAAAAATAATAAACAACAGAAAACTAAGTTCGTTGCAGCTTGCAGCCAGTTACGCATTGTCCCGTTGACGTTCGAATGGTATTTTGATGAACAGAGTCGTGTTTGTATACCTTTTCCATTCAATATAAAGTGAAACGATAATGGTTCTTGTGTGTGGCTGAGCACTGTTGTTGTGTTGTGAAAGCTGCTGCAGCAGCTGCGATGCGGCGAAGCTTTCACACAGTACAGAGGTTTGTTTTTTCTGATGGCGGAATGTCGATGTGTCGTCGTTGACAAAGTGACGAAGATTCGGGATTTAAATCGAGTGAATATTAAGTTAAAAGTGATTAAAAATATAAAATAATTATAATCCAGTGTGATTCAGGTGAGTGGAATTAAATTTTAATTTATTAAAGTGTAAATTCAGTACATTTATGTCGTATTGGGTTTTGATTTTTTTTTTGTTTTTCTGATTTGTTTTGCTTGCGTCCATCGATGAATTTATGTGTGTGTGTGTGTGTGTGTGTGTGTGTGTGTGTGTGTGTGTGTGCATGCAACGATGAATGGAGTTTTATAGTTGTGTAGCGGGTATTTCCAGTGCAATTAATTCTTTTCAAAGCGTTTTGCTATGTTGGATGAATTATTGTATTTTCTTGTGTGAGAGCTTTGGTCGATGAAGTATTTTAAGCTAAGGTGAGTGGACTGTATTGGGGTATGCGTTTGTGTTTGGACGCAGTTGGCAGTGGGTTTGAGTTGTAATGCATGTTGAGTGATTAAAATATTTATTTGTTGTGTTGACTTTGTAATAATATACTCAAAACTGGATTATTTTCCACAGAGTGTATACTAGATACCATTTTAACATTAAATAATTGCGCAGTTCATGTTTAAAATTAAATTAATTTATATTAAATAAAATTGAATTGAATTGTAAAACTAAATTAATGTTTTATATGAAATATATGAAATATATGAAATATATAAAAAATGATAACAGTGGTGTGTATGAGTTTTCGTATTGGTTTATGAGTTTAATTTTGTTTTGTGAATTTTATAGGTGTGTATAATTGTGTTGATTTTGTGAGTTGAATTTTAAGTTATTGTTGGTTTTCATTACTTGGAAGTGGACATAATTTGACAATCGGTCTTCGAAATACTCCTTGCTGCGTTTTAACTTTTACTACGCGAACGATTGAATCTGCTCCTGGGTATGTTTCCAGTATTCCACCTAAGCTCCATTTTGCTGGAGGAATTCGTTCATCCTTGATCAGGACTAGGTCTCCTACCTTAAGTTGCGACTGACGTTTTAACCATTTCGGTCTCTGTTGTAAACGGCTCAAATATTCATTTTGCCATTGGTTCCAGAACATTTGCAAGTGTGCCTGTATCGCCTTCCATCGGTCTGTGTAGGTTTTATTTTCTTCCGATAGATCTGGTTCAGGAACCGTGAACAATGTTTCTCCTATGAGGAAGTGTGCGGGTGTCAAAACTGAAAAGTCCTCTGGATCTTCTGATTGGGGACAAAGAGGCCTCGAATTAAGACACGCTTCGATTTGGGTCAAAAGCGTGGCGAGTTCCTCGTAAGTAAGTGTCCCATTGCCAACAATTCTTTTAGGTGGAACTTGACACTCTTTACCCCTGCTTCCCACAAGCCTCCGAAGTGGGGAGAAGCTGGGGGAATGAAATTCCACTTTGTTCCCTGAGTTGCTAGGAAATGGCTTTTTTCATCAGGCGTCGTAACTCCGCATCTGCTCCTATAAAATTGGTTCCGCAATCGCTATATATTTGGGCAGAAACACCACGCTGAGCCGCAAAACGCTGCTAGAAAAGCCTGAGTGGTTAAGTCGCTAACTGCCTCAAGGTGTATGGCCTTAGTTGCCAAGCATATAAATATATTGCTAAGTAACCTTTGTGGCACTTAGATCCTCGATCTTTCCAAGCACGGATGTTTATCGGCCCTGCGTAATCGATGCCAGTGTTTGTGAAAGGTTTGGACACCGTGACTCGAGGGGCTGGTAAATTTCCCATTAGCTGTTGTTCTGTCTTATTTCGGAACCTGTGGCATGTAATGCAGGTGTTAATGCATTTTTTTACCGATCTTTTCAGCTGAAATATCCAGTATTTCTGTCTTAGGTGTGTCGTCATCAGCTGAATGCCTCCATGTAACGTTTGAAAATGTGAATCGCGTATGATGAGTGTTGAAATTGTGTGTTTAGGGTCTAAAATAATAGGGTGTTGCTGATCATAAGTGATGTTGGCATGCCTGAGTCTTCCCCCCACTCGAATGATGCTATTGCCGTCTAAAAATGGATTTAGGGATGCCATACCTCTTGCTTTGGTGATCCCTTCTGGGAACATTTCCTTTTGAGCATTTCGGGTCAGCGTTTTGATCGCATCATCGAGTTCCGTCGGCGTGAAAGGTTTGCTGGTCCGGTTGTTTTTGTTGTTCCGCAAATTTCGGATGTAATTACCGAATTGAGTATGATTTTGTCGCAAAACTTTGACAAATCTATGACAGTAAGCTACGATTCTTACCAGTTTTTGGAACTTCGAAGCCCTACCTATTAATCGACTGATTGGGTTTTGTGTTATTTCCAATCTTAACACTTGTGTCCTTTTTTGGCCTACATCCGTGGTCAAATCCGTTGGCTGGTTTGGAACTTCGAAATTCCAATATGTGTGCAGAAAGGAGGGTCCATGCCACCATAAGCTTTCTGGTATTAGTGTAGAGGGCAGTACTCCTCTAGACGCTAAATCGGCAGGATTGTGCTCGGTTCGTATATGCCTCCAAATCGATGAATTGGTTAATCGTTGAATCTCGCCGACCCGGTTTCCTACGAACGTTTCCCATCGTGATTGTGATGATTTGATCCAACAAAGACTTATTGAGGAATCTGTCCATGCGTAAACGTTGTTCTCCTTCACCTCTAGGACTCTGCTGACGTGATGCAGAAGTTTCGCTAAAATCACTGCTCCGCATAACTCTAATCGTGGGATACTCACTGGTTTGACTGGAGCTACCCTTGTCTTTGAAAGCAGCAGATTCATATGAACTCTACCTTCTTCATCCAAAATGCGAATGTAGACCGCAGGTCCATATGCCTTTTCCGACGCGTCACAAAATCCGTGTAGCTCTACGTTGTTAAATCGTCCACCAGCATGTACCCATCGAGGCAATCGAATATTGTTTATTGCTTCGAGATCTTGAAAGAAATTAGTCCAATCTTTTAAGATGTCTTCGCTGACTGGTTCGTCCCACCCAATTCAGCAGCTTCCAATGTTGTTTTTATCTCCTTAATTTTCTTTTCAGCTTCCTCCTTTGTTTCAGCTCCTGAGATTAGGTCGTCGACATACATCTCTTCTCGAATCATCTTTGCAGCGAGCGGGTATTGAACACGAGCCTCATCTGCTAATCAATTGAGTGTTCGGATAGCTAAATAAGGAGCAGATGCTGTCCCAAAGGTAACGGTTTTTAGCCGGTATATTTTGAGCGTATCAGATGGATCTCTGCGCCACAAAATTAGTTGATAGAACGAGTCTTTTTCATTAACCCAGATTTGGCGGTACATTTTTTCGATGTCAGCTGTGAACGTGTACTGATACAGCCTCCATCTTAGGATGACATCGATGATGTTGTTTTGGAGGGTCGGTCCCACCATCAGCGTATCGTTAAGCGACTTTCCGTCCGAAGTCTTAAAGGAAGCGTCAAAAACTACTCTTAACTTGGTTGACGTACTGCTCTCTTTAATGATAGCGTGATGCGGGAGAAAACAATGTTGTGTACTCTCCAAAATGTGTTCGTTGTCAACTTGGCACATATGACCTAATCGTAATTATTCGTCCATACATGCTGAATATTCACCTTGAAGTTGTTTGCTTTTAGATAGACGTCCTTCCAACTGCTTGAATCTTCGCAGAGCACCTTCTTGTGAACGTCCAAGTACTGGATGAATGTTTCCTTTGAAGGGAAGGGCGACTTCACAACATCCATCAGGCAAACGCTGGATGTTTTTTAAAAAGTGCTCCTCGCAAGCTATATTTTCTGGAGTTTCTGGACACAAAAAAGGAGTTTCTTCTACCTCCCAGAATTTTTGCATGTCCGTATCAAGCGTGCATGTTTGGTGAAAGCTCTTTATTGGTTGAGATGGAAAGGGTGTACGTCCAAAAAGAATCCATCCTAATTTGGTCCGTTGTGCCAAAGGCAAGTTGGCATTATTGGGTCTGACCAATTCTGGTAAAAGTATGTCGGCTAACACATCGCTGCCTAACAGCAAATCTACTTTGGCTGGCTTAAAAAAGTTTGGGTCGGCTAAGTCCAAGCCGTCGAGGTGCCTCCAATCGGCAATTGGAAGGCTACGGGTCGGGATATGCCCAGACAGTGACTTATATACAAGAGCCTGTGTGGAGATTGCAAAGGCTGAATGTTGGGAACCAATTGTAATATCAACGACCTTTTTACATGTGCCACTGCTGACCAAACCTAACCCGGAAACCTCGACATAAGTAGATTTGTGACTCGAGTGTAAAAGTTGAAATGCTGACTCGGTTATAAAAGAAGCTTCGGAACCTGAATCCAGCAATGCTCTAAGTGAAACAATTTTCCCCGATGATCCGCTCACCTTTACGACAGCTGTGGCCAACATAACCTGTGTAGACGCATGTGGCACAGAATGATACGTGTTGATGTACTTGCTGCAACTAGGGGTTTCGGTGTTCGACGGTTGAGCATTGTCACGCTGATTAGTTGATGACTGTGTCGGATTATGAGGCTTGAAACTTGAAGCATTGGGATTTATTGCCGAGGTAAGAGTGTTGTTATTTTGAGATAAATGTTGAGAAGAAGTCTTATTATTATTATTATATGTGTTACAGGGATGAAGATGCGATTGATTATCCACCAACTGTGGAACGTTGTATACCAAATTGTGTAGAAGTGAATGGTGTGGTCTTTGACAGTAATGGCATCTATGAGTACTTGGACAAATATCAGAGAGATGACTGTATGCCAGACAGTTTTTACATGCGCCTAATCTACCTATGCTTTGACAGCGGTCGTGGATACTCATTTTTAAAAACCGATTACACTTTCGAATAGAATGTGCACCCTTATTGCAGAGCTTGCACGTATATTTGGATGTACTGGCCTGCGGCTGCGAGTGAAAGGAATTGCGTTGGACTACCTTCTTCGATGGATCTGATAGTGGTTTACCCTGTTGATAACTCACAGCTTCTAGAGTACGAAACCTTGATTCCAGAAACTGCTTGAATTCCGAAAACGTGGGCAGCTCCTTCGGATTGTCCTTGGAATCCAGCTTTTCCTCCCAAAGCTGTTGCGTTTTTGATGGTAGTTTCTGCAGCAGTACATAAACTAATACAACATCCCAGTGATCTACCGGAACCTTTAAACTATCAAGCCTATGAATTATCTCGACGGATGTATCCAACAATTCTTTGATTGCTTCAGACCGTTCTTGGGTTATGGACGGTTGATTGAAAAAACATTTTTAATTGGGTGTTGACCAGAAAGCGTTCGTGATCATACCTGTCCTGTAAAATTGTCCACGCCTTTGAATAATTCCCATTAGCAACAGGTAAGTGTGAGAAAATCTTTTCAGCTTCTCCTGACACACTTGTTTTCAAATAATGTAATTTTTGAATTTCAGATAACGAAGCGTTATGGTGTAGAAGGGAAATGAATAAATCTCGAAAACTCCTCCAACACTCATAGCTACCAGAAAAAACAGGAACAGGAATATTTGTTAAGAGGATATCTGCATTTTGAAATCCTACTGTGGTGTTTAATTTGGCTTCGGTGGCATCGCACCTTGATTCAACTGGCTTTACTTTGTCCATTGAATCGAGAAGTTAAGCTCTGTAATCGAAGTACAGTTCGCGAATTTGCTGGAAAACCTCTTCCAACTGTGAATATTTGTCTGCGTCACCATCTTCTAAGGCATCTATACACTCCTCATATGCATTTTCAGCTAAATCGAATGTTTTTTCTAAGATCGTCAAACGGCCTGACAAATAATTTGCTGTCCTAGTATCGGATCCCCTTTTCCCAAAATTCGAAATATCTTTTTCGAGCTGCGTAAGTACCCTGCTCAGCTTATTTGGCTTCATATTATATATTATATCACTAATACGCAGTCTATTTTATTTTATAGATAAATAATAGTACAAATGAATGTACTCACGTGTTCCTTTAAGCCTTAGTTCCAGGAAATGAGATCAGCTCCAGATGAGTTTTGAGTTTCTTGTTTTACTTCGGCAAATCAACAAGCGAAATTAATGATTGAAATTAAAAATGACTGTAGCGATAACGTTTGCAATTAAGCTTATGATGGGACTATCAAAATCCGGCTCGAAGGACCAAAATGTTCAGTACTTGAACCAAAGAAAAAGAACGACTATGTAAAAAACTGTTCGTTATCGCCAAACTGTTAGTGAAAAAACGCTTTATAATTCCGTAAGAAATAAAACAGCTTCCTTTAACGTTATAAATTGAATTGAATTTTATTGAAATAATTACTTGTTTATATATATGCTAATTTGACATATTACATTTGACATTATTTTGACAGAATTTCCCTTTGATAAATTTCCCTTTTAGTGGGCGCGTTTCGTCACTGATTGACGTTTTCGTCGTCGACATTCTTCCCCGCCAGTACTACGAAGTCTACGATAGTCTCAGTCTCTTCCTTCTTGTTGTTGTACATTATTAATATTACGCCATATGGTTCTGCTTTACATTTTGGTTTTGCCTATTGCCTTACTTCGCCGTATGATTCTCTCATGTGATTTGTACCATGAAAAAAAAAAACTTTAAATATGACCCATATATGATAACAAAACAAAAATAATAAACAACAGAAAACTAAGTTCGTTGCAGCTTGCAGCCAGTTACGCATTGTCCCGTTGACGTTCGAATGGTATTTTGATGAACAGAGTCGTGTTTGTATACCTTTTCCATTCAATATAAAGTGAAACGATAATGGTTCTTGTGTGTGGCTGAGCACTGTTGTTGTGTTGTGAAAGCTGCTGCAGCAGCTGCGATGCGGCGAAGCTTTCACACAGTACAGAGGTTTGTTTTTTCTGATGGCGGAATGTCGATGTGTCGTCGTTGACAAAGTGACGAAGATTCGGGATTTAAATCGAGTGAATATTAAGTTAAAAGTGATTAAAAATATAAAATAATTATAATCCAGTGTGATTCAGGTGAGTGGAATTAAATTTTAATTTATTAAAGTGTAAATTCAGTACATTTATGTCGTATTGGGTTTTGATTTTTTTTTTGTTTTTCTGATTTGTTTTGCTTGCGTCCATCGATGAATTAATGTGTGTGTGTGTGTGTGTGTGTGTGTGCATGCAACGATGAATGGAGTTTTATAGTTGTGTAGCGGGTAGGTCCAGTGCAATTAATTCTTTTCAAAGCGTTTTGCTATGTTGGATAAATTATTGTATTTTCTTGTGTGAGAGCTTTGGTCGATGAAGTATTTTAAGCTAAGGTGAGTGGACTGTATTGGGGTATGCGTTTGTGTTTGGACGCAGTTGGCAGTGGGTTTGAGTTGTAATGCATGTTGAGTGATTAAAATATTTATTTGTTGTGTTGAGTTTGTAATAATATACTTGTTTGGGATTGTTTATTAATATTAATGTGTTTTGTAAACCATTCATTTCTATCATTTTGATTTCGTTCAATTCAGTACTTAAATACTAAAATACCAATGTATGTACCTACTTGCTATACATATTGTAATGTAAACTCAATTATTTGTTTCTTGTATTCTTTGAATTGCTTATCAATCACTTCGATCTCTAGCATCGAATGGTCAACGATGTCGTGTCTGCTTACACATTACATAAATATATATTACTTGTTTGATTGTCAACCAAGCTCGCACAGCTTTACAAAAACAATTCTATTGCTTGTGCGAAACTTGTGATTGGGCGAGAGAACAATGATGGTCTCGTATGATTGATCGTACGAGCTCTCTGCCACTTGGATTTTGATCACAGCAGATACCACATCGGTCGACCATTGAAAGCTAAGTATTTTTCATTTAATTTACCACGAAATAAATTTGGATTGTAATTGCACAAATTCTAATCTCGAACTTTATTCAATTTCGGTGCAATTGCAAAGTCTACATTCGTTGCTCAACATAATTTGGTCCTTCGAGCCGGATATATAACATTTTTTTTAATTTTTGTCGATTTATGTATCCACATAATCGCATGTCCATGGTGTGATTTTTTGTATATACCTACCTACTACCAGAGAAAATAGAAAACCTCGTGTGGGCATTTTGTGTGCTGTGCTTATTTGGGAATTCAAATATAACTTTATTCGGGAACAATACAATCGTATTTCGTTTGATTCCCTCGTGACAGTTTCGTTTTGGAATTATAGCGTTATAATCTATAATTAATTAAGGTGTTTCTGTGCATTAAAGCAAGCACTTAACCCAGGTTTTTTTTCTATTAGTTTGAACACTTTGTCTCGGTTAATATGAGTGCGTTGAAACAAAAGCGTGGCAATGCAAAAGCCTGCTTGACTCGTGCGGCAGATTTTATTGCATCTATCGATGACTCTAGCACTATCGAGCTGTTAGAAATTCGTTTAAAAAGGTTAGTCGAATTGTGGTCAGAGTTTTCCTCGCTTCACAATGAATGCTTGCAGCATATAGTCGAAGAAACCGAGCTATGTGAGTTTGAAAAAGATTTTGGGATATATGAAGACAAATATTTCGTGGCACATGCGGGTTTGAAAAAAGCCATTCGTGATAGACAATCTCCGGTTCAAGCTAATCCAGAAGAATCAGTTCTTAAACAGCTCGCGAATCAGCAATCTGATTTTTTTAAGAAGCTAGATTCGTCTGCTAGCACGTGTTCGACGGTCAATTTGCCTCCAATTGTAGTGCCTCACTTTTCGGGTAATTATAATGATTGGCTATCGTTCAAAGACTTGTTTCTGGGATCGGTCGACACAAAATCTAATCTCACCGGAACGCAGAAGTTTCATTACTTGAAATCTTTCTTGCGCGACGATGCAGCCAATCTAGTGAAGCATATATCCATCTCGGATGCCAATTATATCGAGGCTTGGGATAGGCTCGAAAAACGGTATGATCGGGTAAATTTAATTGTTCAGTCGTTCGTTCAAACGTTTCTTTCGCTTCCGTCTTTAAGTACACCAAATGTCCAGATACTTCGTAAAATTACTGACGGCGCAGACGAAGTGATTCGTGGACTGAATGCTCTGGATGAAAATGGTCGGGATCCTTGGGTAATTTACCTTTTGCTAACCAAACTCGATAATGAGACAAAGCACGATTGGGCAGAAGAAGTGGGTTCTCGCGAGAACTGTACGATTCACGAATTCATTGAGTTTCTGGAACTAAGGTGTGATGCACTCGAATCGTGTCAAACCCTCAATCGCTCCGTCATATCACGCGGTAAACAAACAATGCAAATAAAAGCCCACTTAGCCAAATCCTCTGAAAGCAATTCGCAGTGTCCTATGTGCAAAAACGATCATTCGTTATCCCAGTGCTCTCAATTCATCGCATCAGACATTTCATCGCGTACAACATTTGCTAAAAATAGTTCGGTGTGTTTCAACTGCCTACGAAAAGGCCATTCGTCAAATAAATGTCGCTCGTCGTTTCGTTGTCGCGTTTGTAAAGCTCACCACCATTCTTTAGTCCATCAAGAGGATAATAGAAATCCTTCATCGTCATTGCCCTCACATACAAATGCTGTTCCTGCTACTAACTCTTCCTTAACATCGCCTGTTTCGCCCCAGCATCTTAACTCGGAAATGCCCTCCACTTCTCATACTACGTACCCACTGGTTAGTAACCATTCGCTTGAGTTTAGCCTTCGAAAGCAAACTATATTGCCAACAATTCTTGCTAAACTTCGAGACAACCGGGGACAGTATGTTGATTGTCGCGTCCTGCTGGATACGGGGTCGCAATCATCGTTTATGGCAGAATCGTTCGCACAAAAAATAGGGATTCCGCGAAAACACTCTCGTATCCCTGTGATGGGATTACCGTCTCGGGAAGCTGGGTATACTAGAGGTCGTGTGTCATTTCAACTTTGCTCTCGTTTTAATTCAACGCGGTTATCTGTCGAGGCTTTCGTTCTTGGGAAACTAACGTCGAGTTTACCTTCAAAATCTTTCGATGCTTCAACTTGGGAACATATTCGGAAGTTGGATCTGGCCGATCAAAACTTCAATGTCTCCAGTTCTATCGATGTGTGTGGTCTATTCTAAAGGCAGAGCGAATTGATGGACCACAAGGCATACCAATAGCTCAAAATACCTCATTTGGATGGGTCATTTCAGGAGAGCTGTTTGACTCAAATACGCCTGAATTTGAATTGTCTTCGTTTCACTCAGCTATTGATGTAGATGCTCTTTTGCAGCGGTTTTGGGAGTTGGAGGAAGTTCCTACTCACCAAAATCATCGCGATTTCAATGATCCAGCTGAAGATCATTTTCAAAAGACCTTTTCCCGCTCTTCCGATGGAAAATATGTCGTCGCTCTTCCATTCAAAACCCCTTCGCCAAAATTCGGAGATACCCTGCAGTCGGCGGTTTCGCGTTTACATTCGATGAAACGTCGGTTTCGAAATAACCCCGAATTGCACCAACAGTACTCCAAATTTATGCAGGAGTATCTTGAACTCAATCACATGGAACCGATCCCTCGCGATAAAATACATACCGACCCTGAAAGACAATTTTACCTTCCCCATCATGCGGTTCTAAAACCCGAAAGTTCGTCTACTAAACTCCGTGTCGTGTTTGATGGTTCGGTAAAGGATTCGAATGGACAATCCCTAAATAACCAACTTTTAATCGGTCCTCCTATTCAACGCGATTTAATAGGCGTGTGTTTGCGTTTCCGGCAACATCGGTTTGTGTTTACGGCCGACATCGTTAAAATGTTCCGACAAATTTGGATTCGCGAACAAGACATTGATTTCCAACGCATCGTTTGGCGTCAAAATCCTAGTGATGAGATCGAACATTATCGTTTACGCACAGTTACGTATGGTACATCATCGGCTCCGTTTTTATCGGTTCGCGTATTGCAGCAGATCGCAAATGACTACCAAACAAAATACCCCAATGCTGCAAGAATCCTATTGAACGATGTCTACGTGGACGACGTTATGACGGGAGCAAACTCTATTGAAACCTTGCTGGAGATACAATCTGAGTTAGTCGCTTTACTATCAGAAGCGAGACTTCAGCTTCGAAAATGGAGTTCGAACTGTTGGGCACTTCTCGCTAAACAACCACCCGAAGATTGCGAGTATTTCTTTGTCGACCCCGAGCGCTGTAAATCTCTCGTAAAAGTCTTGGGAATGTTTTGGAATCCCGCGAATGACGCGTTCTCCTATCGAATGACCGAAACTCGCCCATGTCGCTCGATTACCAGACGAACTCTGCTTTCCGAAATAGCTCGAATATTCGACCCATTAGGCCTTCTTGCTCCTTCGGTAATTTTATTTAAGATCATGTTCCAGGAGCTCTGGTCATCCAGTCTAAAATTGGGTTGGGAGTGGATCATTCTGAGTTCTCTGAAAAATGGATGACTTACCGTCAACAGCTTCCATCGTTTGAACAGATTCAGGTTCCTCGCAATGTTTTTCAATTCGAAGACGTTATAGAACTTCATGGCTTCTCGGATGCCTCGTTAGCATACGCCGCGGTCGTTTATGCTCGTACTAAATCCTCTACCGGGGAAATCAAAATTACCATCGTTGCGGCAAAAACAAAAGTGGCTCCAATCAAACCCGTCTCCATTCCCCGCCTTGAACTTTGTGCTGCGTTGTTGCTTGCTCGGTTGTTGAATCTGGTAAAATCCTCGTTAAATTGCAAAAACGTAAGAATCTTCGCGTGGTGCGACTCCGAAATTGTGCTGCATTGGCTTTCGTCACCACCTCGTCGCTGGACAACTTTCGTTGCCAATCGGACCGCAGCTATTTTAGAGACGATACCTAGACACTCGTGGTGTTATGTCCCATCGGGATCCAACCCAGCAGATTGCGCCTCGCGAGGCGTACTACCTCTCGATCTTTTTTCTCATCATCTTTGGTGGACTGGCCCATCGTGGTTACCCTTATCCGACGAACATTGGCCTAAATCAACGTTTTCTTCTCCTCTGGCTGACCTCGAAACTGTAAAAAGGGAAGAAAAACCTGTTCCAAGGTATTCGCTTGTCACCTCGTTTGACAGCAATGTCCTACAAGACCTCATCCAAAAAATTTCTTCTTGGTATCGGCTACAACGGATAGTTGCACATTGTCTACGATTTGCTTCAGACTGCCGCACCACCAAATCAGCTCGAGTTAATCGCAGTCTACAGTATGCAGAAATCTCCAAAGCTAGGATTGTCATCTTAAAGTTCGTCCAATCAATCTCTTTCGAAGATGACATCCGACACTTGCGAGCGAAAGGAGAACTCCCTTCAAAATCAAAACTTCTCAGGTATTCTGCATTCCTGGACAGTGATGGACTACTTCGTGTCGGTGGACGGATAAGACATGCAAACGTCTCATTCAACATTAAGCGTCCTGTAATTCTGCCGAAAACTAATACACTCTCTTCCCTTATAATCGCAGACATACACCAGCGTTACCTACATGCAGGAATATCGGAAACATTCACCTTCGTTCGACAGCAGTTCTGGATATTGGGCAGCAGAAACCTCATTCGGAAGACCATCCATAAATGCAAACCATGCTTCATGCAGCGAAAACTAACCAGCCAGCAAATTATGGGTGATCTACCATTACATCGAATCCAGCCTAGTCGACCATTTGCAAATACTGGATGTGATTACGCTGGCCCACTGACTATCAAATTGTCTCGTTGTCGCAAACCAAAGTTGTCAAAAGCATACATCGCCTTGTTCGTATGCATGTCTACGAAAGCTATTCATCTGGAGCTTGTAAGTGACCTCACCACTGATGCTTTCATCGCAGCTTTACGTAGATTCGTTGCTCGCCGCGGCAAGTGCACCAACATTTACAGCGACAACGGGACGAATTTTCAAGGAGCTCGTCGGTGCCTAACCGATATGCACAGATTGGTTATGGCAGAAACTCACAACGCCACAATTGCGGCCGCTCTTGCCAAGGATGGTATTGCGTGGCACTTCATTCCCCCATCGGCACCACATTTCGGTGGTTTGTGGGAGGCTGGCGTCAAGTCAGTCAAACTGCACTTGCGTCGTGTTATAGGGAGTTCTGTCTTAACTTTTGAAGATCTGTGTACTGTCCTCACCCAAATTGAAGCCATTGTCAATTCTCGTCCTCTGTGTTCTATGTCTGATTGTGATCTGAACCCATTAACTCCAGCTCACTTTCTTGTAGGTGAACCTCTAACAGCCGTTCCTGAGCCCAGCCTTATCGACACTCCGACAAGTCGTCTGACGCATTGGAACCATCTTCAGAGCATGACGCAAGGGTTTTGGAAGAGATGGCACACGGAGTACCTTACCACTCTGCAAGAGCGACCTAAATGGAGACGAAACGCTATCAACATCAAACCTGGCGATCTTGTGGTTATCAAAGAACCCAACCTTCCGCCTTCTAAGTGGCTACTAGGACGCATCGAACATGTAAATCCAGGATCAGATCAACGTGTACGAGTTGCCACTGTGAGAACTGCTGCCGGAATATTTGTACGCCCTATCACCAAGCTGGCTCTTTTACCTGTGTCCTGAAACTTGTTCCAGGAGGGCCGGGATGTTTGGGATTGTTTATTAATTTTAATGTGTTTTGTAAACCATTCATTTCTATCATTTTGATTTCGTTCAATTCAGTACTTAAATACTAAAATACCAATGTATGTACCTACTTGCTATACATATTGTAATGTAAACTCAATTATTTGTTTCTTGTATTCTTTGAATTGCTTATCAATCACTTCGATCTCTAGCATCGAATGGTCAACGATGTCGTGTCTGCTTACACATTACATAAATATATATTACTTGTTTGATTGTCAACCAAGCTCGCACAGCTTTACAACAACAATTCTATTGCTTGTGCGAAACTTGTGATTGGGCGAGAGAACAATGATGGTCTCGTATGATTGATCGTACGAGCTCTCTGCCACTTGGATTTTGATCACAGCAGATACCACATCGGTCGACCATTGAAAGCTAAGTATTTTTCATTTAATTTACCACGAAATAAATTTGGATTGTAATTGCACAAATTCTAATCTCGAACTTTATTCAACTTCGGTGCAATTGCAAAGTCTACATTCGTTGCTCAACAATACTCAAAACTGGATTATTTTCCACAGAGTGTATACTAGATACCATTTTAACATTAAATAATTGCGCAGTTCATGTTTAAAATTAAATTAATTTATATTAAATAAAATTGAATTGAATTGTAAAACTAAATTAATGTTTTATATGAAATATATGAAATATATAAAAAATGATAACAGTGGTGTGTATGAGTTTTCGTACTGGTTTATGAGTTTAATTTTGTTTTGTGAATTTTATAGGTGTGTATAATTGTGTTGATTTTGTGAGTTGAATTTTAAGTTATTGTTGGTTTTCATTACTTGGAAGTGGACATAATTTGACAATCGGTCTTCGAAATACTCCTTGCTTCTTAGAAGATGAAATTAATAGAAATAGGAATTTGAATACTACAGGAACAATTCCGAAAAATAAAACACTTAATATTGATGATAATATTAAATCATTGATGATACGCGTCACGTAACTCTAATTAATCATGAAAGGGAAATTATGGAAACTAGTGATACACTGCGCGAACTCGTCAAGCGCCCTGTTCGATCAGATGCCAATAATGAGAGACTTAACTCAATACGCCTGTCTCACTTGACGAGCTGCATTGTGCAGACCTACTCTAATCTGTTATACCTTTGAGCAGGAGGGCTTTCCCTGCTCAACAAAGCTATACCGAGTTGATGGGTAGATTACATTTAGGCTAACAACTCGGCCATCCTGCAATACACTGTCCTCAGTGTGGTTTCCTCATTCGATATCACATTCGGAATATAGCTCAACTAAATTCGATGCCATCACTCGTACTTATATCGAATAATGTTCCTAGTTTACCAACTCATATAATTCATCATACAAAATCTCCACGAAGTCCTCTTAACTCACTCAGCACACAGCACATAGCAGAACCAAAACCAATTCACCTTTCCATTTCAGAATTAGCCAATAAGTAAGTACTCAGCGCGACTGAAACACGAAGTTTTCCTTACCCAGCGCAGTAGAATGCATACCTATGCAGTATCACGAAGCTTACTTATCTCATCACACAGAAAGCGTTTCACTAAGCTCGCTTAATTTATTTAACCACGAAGCAAACCACGAAGCAAACCACGTAGCTCAACACATAGAAATCGTTCCACTCAGTTCGATAATTTCACTCATGTGTCAAATTGACAACTTATTCCACTCAGATATCTCACTGACCAAAAACCTGAACGAGAAACAGCTGTTCCAAAAAGTCAAATAATTAATTCAAAACAGCTTTTGCCATTCGGTTGCAATTTATTTTGTTTTTTTTTCAAATGTAGGTACATACATAGCTACGCATAAATAAAATAAAAAAAAAGTTCATATTCTTCATCAACACAAATAAATAAATAAATAAAATAAAAAAAAGTTCATATTCTTCATCAACACAAAATAAAATGAAAGAAAAGTAAATATCCATAAATAATTTCCACAGATGTCGGTCTCCGCGTGAGTATTACACATATTCAGGATCAATTTCATCATCGGTCTCTCTTTCCTCTAGTTCTTCCCAGTCGATGTCGCCAATTTTTGCGAAAGGTTTCATTTTGTCTGCAGCATGTACGGAGGAATATGGCCGTTGCGAAACTTGAAAAGCCGGTGCGTCCCCAATCACATACCGGTCATTTTGAAGTACTTCCTTTATTTCAAAGGGTCCCTTGTATCTCGGGAGGAGTTTTTTCGATTGACCGGTAGCAGGATGTTCGGCTCGTAAGAGCACTAAATCGCCCTCTTTGTATTGTTGTGGTTTTTGATGTGTCCTGTTAAATTTCTCGGCTTGTTGACTTTGTTGTTGTTGGGTGTGTCGGTTTGCACTATCGCGAAGCTCAGCCAATGGAATGTTGTCTTCTTCATCGCTCGAAACTTCTTGAAGTGTAATGTTTAGTTGGTTGCTTAAAGTGTTTTTAGGTTTGAATCCGAATAGTAATTCTTGTGGTGTCTGATTAGTTATTTTGTGTTTTAATGCATTGAGTCCAAATTGTATCGATGGGAGATGATCTTCCCAATCCCTTCCATCTTGCCGAACCGTCATTGTAGCTAATGAGACTTTGACTGTTCTGAAGTAACGTTCGATTTGACCGTTAGCTCTCGGTGTCCTTACTGCATTTAAGATATGTCTTATACCATTTTCCGCGCAGTATACTTTAAACGCTTTTGATGTAAATGCGGTCCCGCGATCGCTCACAATTCGCGTTGGTGTTCCGAAAAACTGAGAGAGCTCAATCAAAGTTTTTATCACAGCTTTAGAATTGGTCGTCTTTACTGCTCGTAAGATAAGGAATTTCGTGAAGCTATCGATTATACCCAGTACATATAAATTTCCTTTCGTACTTTTAACGTATGGGCCTAGGTGGTCGATGTGCAGTGTGTGAAATGGTATTGGTGTTTTTGGGATAGGATGAAGTTGATAGCGCGTTTCGTCCTTACCTCGTTTATTGTATAGACAAGCAATACAACTATTTAAATATTTCCCCACGATACTTGTCATCCTCGGGAACCAATAAGTGCGTCGAATATGCTCCACCGTACGATCAAGACCACCGTGTCCAATGTCATCATGGGAGGATTTAATAACACGCCACCTTACTCCTTTTGGTACTGCGAGTCGAAGTCCATTTCCAGTTTTCTTGAATACGCGTCCGTGCTTGAAGACATATTGCTTTTCGTAGTCTTTCCTTCTTGGGGATTTCATGTCGGGATTACTCAGTACGTCTTGGATTTCTTTTAGCTGGCTATCGCGTGCTTGTAAAACGGAAATCCAGTCTTCTTGTTGAGTTTGGACTATCATCATGTTCAAGCCTGCTTCTTCCATTTCAACGGCGCTTCCTGTTGGGTTCCTGCTTAAAGCGTCTGCGTGTTGCATCTGTTGAGCGGTTCTGTACTCTAGTGTAAAGTCGAACTCTTGGATTTTTAGCCACCATCTGGCTATTCTTTTGACGATTTCAATTTTGGCCTGCGTCATCTTCAACGAATTGCAGTCAGTATAGATAGTAAAGTGCTTTCCTAGCAGATAGTATCTAAATCTCTCCAAACTCTCCACCACTGCTAGAGCTTCGAGTTCATAGCTATGGTATTTTTGCTCATCCGCAGTTGTAGCACGACTAAAGTAAGAGACCGCTCTTTTTTCATCGGATTCGCCTAGTTGAATCAGTACGCCAGCAAGGCCCAAACTACAAGCATCAGTATGTAGCTCGTGCTTTTTTCTGGGGTCGTATATGACCAAAATCGGAGATGAACACAATTTCCCTTTAAGAATGTCGAACGCCTTACCCATTTCTGGTGTCCATTTAAAAGGCGCACCCTTTTTCAGCAGCGCATTAAGAGGTGAAGCTATCTTTGCATAATTAAATACAAAACGGCGGAAATAACTTGTTAGTCCTAAGAACTGTTTCACTTGTCGCGTGTCTAGTGGTACAGGAAAGTCCTCTATAGCTTTTATTTTTGCACTGCCTGGTCCTATACCCCCTTCAGTTATCTCATGGACTAAATATGTAATTTTGTTCGACAAGAAAACACATTTTTTTATATTTAGAGTTACTTTCACTTCTCTGAGAACATTCAAAAGTTTCTCCAATAAGTTTAAAATGGTTGGCACATCTTCCGCGAATAAAACGATGTCATCCATGTAAATTAAAATGTTCTTAGAATCCAGCTTTCGTGTAACAATATTCATCAGCCGCATAAAAACTGATGGAGCATTTGATAGGCCGAACGGAACTCGATTAAATTGATACTGCCCATGAGGTGTTACGAAAGATGTTAGGTATTTCGACTCCTCTTCAATAGGAATTTGGTAGTATCCGTGCATTAAGTCGAGGACAATAAAAATTCGACCGCCCGACATTAAATTTATTTGTTCTTCCATATTGGGCATAGGGAAATTTTCTCGAACAGTAATCTCATTAACCCTTCGATAATCTATGCAAAGCCGCCAAGATCCATTCTTCTTTTTAACCAATAATGCTGGACTAGCATATTCAGAATTTGAGTACTCGATTATTTTGTTTTCCAAAAGTTCATTGATTATCTTTTCGAGATGGGGAAGTTCGTTGTACGGAATCCGATAGGGTTTATGGCGAATTATTTTTTGTTCTTTTAATTTGAGACTCATTTGAATTTTGTCTGTAATTCCAAGTTCTTTTAAATTTATAGCAATGCAGTCACGGTATTTATTTAGTATCTTAAGAAGTTCAACATAATCACCAGGTGTGCATAAATGGTTACCAATTGAGATGTCATCGATTTCAATCTTCGATCTTGTGATTTGTGTTAACTTCGATGTACAATTGTCCAGTCATAAATTGTTTTCATTCCGTGATACTGTTAGTACTCCACCTCTCCTAATGATGCAGACTTCATCCGAATCCAAAAAGTTCCGACCTAGGATCATTGGATAGTCCTGAAGTTTATCTTGAACGACCAAGATATCAATTTTTAGCGTTACCTCCTAACGAAACGTTTTTGGAAATCTTCCCTATGACCTTGTTAAATGCCATGCCGAAGCCCTGTAGTTTTGCATTGCAAGACTCTATTTCCCAGCCAAACCTCTGTACTTCCGATTGCTTGATCGTAGTGCAATCACTCCCTAGGTCAACGAAGGCACTCACGGGGTTTCCATCAACATCTATGCTTTTTATCAGCCCGCCTTCGTCTCCAACACGTACTAAACGTCGCATTTTTCCAGCTGGCTTTTCGGGTTCCTGGTCGTGTCTATACGGGTGGTGGCGTTTTTTGCAGTCACGAGATAAGTGTCCTGGTGTTTGGCAGTTGTAACACACTGGCTGTCTTCCTTTATATTTCTCATTGCGTGCCGCTCTACACTCGTTAGCACGATGTCCGGGTAAGTGACAATTATTGCAAGTTGGTGCGTTTTGATACTTGGGTTCGAGCGGTTGTTGCCGATGTCTTTTGCACACCAATGTACATTCGTTAGCTGAATGTCCTGACGACCGAACGTTGTTATAGTAAGTCTGTTTGTTATTTTCGCGGTTTGCAGACTTACATTCGCTAGCTAAATGCCCTGGTGACCTACAATTGTAACAAGTTCGGGGATACAGATTCCTTGAATGATGGAAAGCGTCTAACTTATATGGGTTATCGTAAGGTTTTGAAATGTCTCGGAAATTATTTTTAGAAGTTTGGTTATTTTCAAATTGTTTTCGAGTGTCTGCCTGTATTTGGATATCCTTTAATGATTTTATTGTAGTCAAGAGTTCGGGTATGTTCCTGCAATTGGCTGTTATTAAATTGGTCATCAGTGTGGTGTCTCTTAGCCCAGAGATTACGTATTTTATTATGGCGCTATTATCCAGTTTGCCTCTTTTTCCCATGGCTGCCATATCGTACACATAACTTTCGTAACTTTCGGTCTCCCCAATCTGTCGAGATAATAATTTTACATGGATGTCGGCAGCATTTTCTTCTGTAGAGAAGTCTCGTAGGATTCTAACTTTAAACTCATTCCAATTACTAATTTCGCATCTGTTTCCAGCAAACCAATTCGTCGCAGCATCTCCCAGCCTCAATGACGCGTAAAATAAAGTGTTTCGATCGTCCCACTCATACAGATGACGAATGTTCTCGATCGTTTCGATCCATTGAGATGCGCTAAGCGAAGAACTATTCGACGGATTGAATAAAGGAATTATCTTCGTAACTTCCTCTGTTCCAAGTCTTAACGAAATTTGATTAGAGGAAGGCACAACAGAAATGTTTTGTGGAGATTGGCTTGGTGCCCGACGACATATAGCTAATTCTTTTTCGAGAACCGAATTATTTCGCTTTAGCTCTTTTAATTCTAAACGTAGCTTTAATATGTTGACCTCACCTGCTTCGCCATCAACGAAACGTTTTGGTATTTTTTTTGTTCGTTTTTCCATTTTAAATAAAGTTTTTTTTTTTGTTTTCCGTACGCACGCAAATAATTAATTTTTTTTTTTTACACTTCTCCAACTTAAATTCCACAAGATTCTCGAAGAACTACCTAGTCAAAAAAAAACAATCCTATTACTTTGTCTGGGTATCTTAACCCACGCATATCTTTGCGATTAAATTATAATCCTTTTGAAAGAGTAGGGTGCGAAAGGGACAAATATCTAACACCAAATCTTTTATTATTATTTTGTTGGTTTGGCTTACCAACACATTGACAAGTGTGTGTCTTGAAAGGATTTGCCAGATGCAACCTGTTTCTTCTGTCTGGCATTACCTATCGTCTCTTTCTTTCTTATTTGAACTATTTCGTTTTAACCATATCAATTGGAAGTAAAATACATTTTCTTACCAAACTGAGGAGTCTATGTTCTCTTTCTTTTTTTTTCTTGTATTACGTATTTTCACACTCCCAAATCTTATTGAGTTTACTTTTTAACTCTATGCAAATGGATTAACTATCCCACTTCTGAAATTGATACACTGCGCGAACTCGTCAAGCGCCCTGTTCGATCAGATGCCAATAATGAGAGACTTAACTCAATACGCCTGTCTCACTTGACGAGCTGCATTGTGCAGACCTACTCTAATCTGTTATACCTTTGAGCAGGAGGGCTTTCCCTGCTCAACAAAGCTATACCGAGTTGATGGGTAGATTACATTTAGGCTAACACTAGTGTACCACAAATGAGCTTAGATTTGCTTTGCAAATTAATAACGCCGTTTGATAGTGATCCAAATAAACTCCACCATTTCGTAGCAAATGTTGATAACGCCATGTCTTTAGCAACGGCTGGACAAAAGCATTGTCTTTTACCGTTCATAAAAAGTAAGATTTCGGGAAATGCTGAAACAATATTAATGAACAAAAAACTTAATTCGTGGATGGAAATGAAAATCGAATTGAACCGAATGTTCAAGGAGATATATTCCTCCATGCAATTGCATTTAGAAATGACCCGCTTGCAACAAGGCAAGAACGAAACGGTCATTCAGTATATTCAAAGAGTTAAAACTCTCCAAAGACGACGCAATCAAAATATATTTCTAAATAATGAAAACGATAGGTTGTTTGACGGACAACTATATATGATAGAAAAAGATAGATAGATAGATATTTTTTAGATAGATAGATATTTTAATTTATTTCTTCAAAATCTATTATGAATATATACATAGACAAAATAAAACATCAATGGTACAATGATAATAGATTAGAAAAGAAAAATGAGACATTCTGTATTTTACAAATTGAATAATAGGAAAATAGTGATGAATGCCACTTCAAAGGACCTAACAATACAAGATACAATTATGTGGGTGGGGTGACCCTAGTGAAACAATGTTCAAATACAAATTTAAACAGAACAGAACAAAATAAGAGGCAAGTTACAATTACTGAAGCTAAAATATTCATTAAAAAAAACAAACAAAAAATATACATTAAACAAAAATAACAAAAGAAATCATAAAAAAAAAAATTAAAAATAAAACAATAAAACAATAAAAAGTAGAAAAACTATAAAAAGTAAAAATTAGACCAGAATATCAGTAGTTAGACCAAGAAATCGGCAATAAGTGATTCTAAGTTACCATAATTAAAGTTAAAGAGCCAGCGTCTTACATTTTTAAAAAACAATCCAGATATTGATATAGTCCTGATCGATAGTGGAAGTTTATTAAACAAGCGATAAGAAGAAACAGTATAAAAATGACGAAAGGCAGTGGTACGAAAATTGGGTACAGTTAACATATTAGAAAAGTTTCCACGTAAATTATACGTTGAGATTAGACGAAAATTACGATTACCAGACTTCATAAAAAACATTTTCAACACTTTGAAACAATATAAATGACGAACGGGAAGAATTCTCAGCTCTCAAAACAAGGGATAACTAGGATATCTAACAGGTTTACGACATATATTTCTTACGACATATTTTTGCAAAATTAATAAAGGTTGTATTTTATTAAAATATGCACCTCCCCGACAAGCGATTCCGTATTGCAATTAAGAGTGAAATATTCCGTAGTATATAGTCTTTAGGAGTATTTTGGAGCAGACATTGCGCAGGTAGAAGAAATGTCTAAGTGTATATCGAAAGTACTGCCTTAAGGATACCACATGATTAAGGAAACTCATCCTGGAATCAATAGTTAGACCCAGATATTTAAAAACATCCACTTGTTCAATTGCAAAACACTTATCACTACATACTAGGCTGCCACAAAAGGACGAAGAAGAAGAATTAAATACACAATTACAATTATACAATTTATATCTTTGGCATTCTGGTGCATGGAAATATACATTGGGTTCCATCTTTGGTATCGAAGACAAACTATAGAACATAATTTTAGTTTTGGAGCTTATAACTAATTTGTGCTCAGCGAACCATTTTCTCAATAGATTGAGATCCCAGTTTATGTCCGAGATTAAATCTAAAGGACAACTGCAACCATAGGAAAAACCAACATCATCCGCAAAAGCAGTAGGTGTACCTTTAAAGTTGAGTGAAAGAAGTGAGTTAATATAAACTAGAAACAAAACAGGTCCTAAAACTGAACCTTGGGGTACACCTAAGTTTAAGAACCTAAATTCGCTTCTTATGTCGTCAAGCTTCACTCTTTGCGACCTATGGCCAAGATAAGACCGAAACCACTCCAATATGAAACCACGAAAACCATTTTTTTCTAATTTCCTCAATAGTAAGTTATGATCAACCATATCGAAGGCTTTAGTAATGTCAATAAACAAACCAGCTTTATATTTTTTACTATCGAGGTTTGACATTATTTGAGAGCAGAACTGTAGCAGTGCGTCTTCAGTTGATTTTCCTTTTTGAAATCCAAATTGCAGTGGACTAAAAAATGAATTATTATTTAGGTAATTTACCATTCTACTTTTAATCAGTTTCTCAAAAATTTTACTGAAGACAGGAAGAAGTGAAATTGGCCGATAATTAGAGATTTCCGTAGCGGCACCTTTTTTCAACAGTGGGACAACCTCAGCACATTTGAGAGCTTCGGGGAAGACACCAGAAAAAACACAACGGTTAAAAATATCTACAAGAACATTCAGAACAGAATAAGCAATTTTTTTAACAATGAAGTTAGATATACCATCAGCACCACACGAATTTGATTTTTTAAGAGAACCAATAACTTTTAAAACCTCGAGAGGAGTTATGGGCTGATACGCAAAACTGTTTACTACAATATCTTCAGTATAACTAAGATTGGATGAACAAAGTGAACATATTGGTGTCATGAGAGACGGCTGTACACTTTTGGCTATATCGGTGAAATAGATGTTAAATTCATTAGCAATAGTAAATTTATCAGATACATCGCAATCATTGACTCTGATAACAGCAGGTTTCTTAGTGGAGGACGACTTATTTAGAATACTATTCACAATTTGCCATTCGTTTTTTAAATTACCATTTGCAGAATTAAATTGTGAACGATAAAAATTATCCCGACAGATTGGAATTTCCCTTTTCAGATCAGCGCACAACATCACATATTTTCTTTTTAAGCTCAGATTTCTGGGGTACTTATAACATTGGATTCTTAGTTTATTTTTTCCTCTAACTTTGTTTAATAAGTACCTAGAGATCCAGGGCTTTAGTCGTTTAACCATGCGTTTCGAGGATAAAGAAGAGGAACAGATCGAAATGTGTTTCTTTAATGTTTCCATAAATATTGAAAAGGAGGTTGAAGCATCACTGCATTCATATACATCTTCCCAAAACTCATACAAAAGATTATTTTTGAGGTCATTAAAGTTGATTTTCATTAACCTTTTTGAATACGTTGGATTATGATGTGTGCTTATTGCAATTTCGATTAATAGACCTGTCATTGAATGATCAGTTATCATCAAATCTAACACACATTTTTTTACAATTCTTCAAAGACACATTACAAGAACGTCCATAGATGTGGTCTAAACATTTGCCCGATACAGTCCTAGTAGGTTCATTAATGAAACAACATAAGCCATGTGATGCCAATAATGCCAAATAACTAGAAACCATGTCAGTTGTTTCCAAAATATTTAAATTGAAATCCCCCAAAATAAATAAATTTGTTGACTTTTCTTTATCTAAGAGACCAGAAAATTCTCGAATAAACAAAGAAACATTAAACAAATGCAGTCTATATATACACAAAAAGACAAACACAACATGGTTAATTTCAATGGAAACTTTAATTACATCTGCACTTAGGAAATTAAGACGCAAAACATCTAGAATCTTATATTTATTTTTTATAAAAAGACCAACACCACCTGCCGCGTAACTTTCATTCGTCTTAGCAAAGAAATTATACCCAGGAATATGATAATCTCCCACTTCAAAGTCATAGACCCAAATTTCAGAGACAAACATAAAGTGACCATACGTCCCGCTTTTAGCCGGACAGTCCCGTTTTTGAGGTCTCTGTCCCGCGGCCATAACTGTCCCGCTAAATGTCCCGCTTTTCCTACGTTTGTTCAAATGTGTGTCTGTAGGTCTCTACAATTCTCAAAATGAAGCAATTATTTAAATATGTACTATTTTACATCGCTGTGCATACAAATTGGCGCATATAAAACAAACGTAAGAGCTGTTAAAGAAAGAAAATGAGCCCATGTTTATTCTCTGTTAATGAATTGTCAGTGTTGCTTCTAGTGTCTAATGCTAATCTGTCATTTTTAAATGTTTGGAGATTATTTCAAACATTTTAACTGATCTCTGTATTGTTATGAAGTCTGATTTTTTATTTTTATTTTTTAAATAAATGTGTTATTTGTCGTTTGTTTTGCGTACTTTTTTATGTTTTACTAAAAAAAAATCATAATTTCTACTCCCTGCGAAGTTTTAAAAATTTGTCCCGCTTTTACTTCAAATAAATCTGGTCACTTTAGACAAACACAATATCTGGAATGCACGCGAACGTATCAATGTGCGTAACAAGCGCTGCAAAGTTTTCTCTTAAACTTCTAATATTCTGGTGAACAATAAAAAGTTTATCATTACTATTAAGAAAATCGTTATCACAATTGGAACTGGTGTTAAGAATGGGGATGGAAAAGTCATCTATCAGATCATTTTCGAGTTTAGTTTGCATTTTAATATTATTATTTACTCTTGAGGTGCACTATAACAGTGCAAGATCATTAAAAGATCTGATTGAAATGACTTTACCACCCTCCACCTTCCTAGCAAGAATTTGATTATCTTTGTACCATACATATTTAATACATTTACTTTTTATTTTTTCTTTCGCCTTCATGAAGAGAGCCTGAGTGTACTTCGTCAGGGAGTCATTTATATAAATCCCAGTGCCGGTGCCAGTGCTGCTGCTGTTGTTGCTGCTGTTTCTGTTGGAGCTCTCATCAATTCCAGTTACTTTTGTGTTCAGCTTATTTTTGTTTTTCCTCTTTGCGGCCATAATTCTTAGCTTCATAGTTATGTTGGAGAATTTTACGCAGATGATCGAAATCATTTTAGACGTTTTTGCTTTAACTTTCTTTACGAAGCATTTCTCTATTTCATTGTCGGAGACATCGATGGAGAGAGCATTGTTAAAAATTTGTTTTGCTTTACTTAAAGCGTTCTCTTCGTTGGCATTAGGCACACCAACAATTTCAACAGAATTACTAAGAAGCTGCTGTTCCTGCCAATTGATCTTGGACTCCAAATTATTAACTTTAAGTTTCAGTTCAACATTTTCAGTTAATAAATCATTCAGCTGTTTAAGAAAGCGATGATTTTGTTCCTCCAAACTGGAAAGCTTTGCGTAGACCATTTGAAGTGTACATTCGCCTTCTTTGTCCACCATTACCTTAGAACATACAGTTGGTGTTTTTATGCTCTCGAATTCTGTATTTTTGTTGTTATTATTGTTTTGTTTGTGTACCGATGAGACAGGCAAATGCAGTGAGCGACGTTTTAGCACTACACATTTATCGCACCGAAATGGATTACCACTGGATATAATATATTCCACGTCCTGTTCAGTGACATTTGCACATGAGTAGTGGAAAAAGTGCATACAATCACTACAATTAATTTTTGTTGGACAGTTGCGATCAATTTTTTGTGAACACACAGAACAATTCATTTTAAGGTTCAATTAGATGCGCACCCCACGACAATCCAGAGAGATGTTCTTAACGCATTTGTAAATGGTTTAAAGGAAGAAATAGGAACATTTGTTAATAGCCAAAGACCATCATCACTAGCCGAGGCTTCGTCTTTAGCTATACAGGAAGAAACTAGGTTGGTAGGGAAAAGAGCAACATACGGTTATAACAACCGAGAGTACACTGCCAAAAACCTAATAAAAATTAATTATAATGCAGTAAAATGTTATAATTGTAACAAACTTGGTCATATTAGTAGGGATTGCAGATTACCTAAAAGACAACAGGTAGATCGAAGAGAAAATCAAAGTAGCCAAAATAAGAATAAATATTCGGATCCTAAAGGCTATACTACAAAAGTAAATAGTGAAGATAGAAAAGAAACAAAAAAGGATTCAAATAATAGCACAAGGAGAAATATAAATTTTCGACAAAAGGAGCAATGAATGAGGGCATTGTCTCCAGTTATAATGAAAGCCCTCACGTAAATTTGAGATATAATAATAAAAATTTTAGATTTTTAGTGGATACGGGTGCTTGCATTAGCCTAATAAAAACGAAATGTATATTTGAAAATGACGTAAATTTTGAAGCCACAATGCATTTTAAAGGTATTGGTAAGTCCAATAGATGCAGCATAGGCAGTACGAATATTACAACAGAATATGAAGATAAGGAAAACAGCGACTTGTTTTTGATTGACATATATTTTCATGTAGTAACGGATGATGTTATAGGTCATTACGATGGTATTCTTGGAATTGATTTCTTAAAGGAATCAGAATTCTGTATAAATTTAAAGCGGAAAATCATGTATAATGATAAAATTATAATGGTTTTGGTTTTCAATGAGGATGAAGATAAACTTCAGGAAAATATAGCTCTTACAGTTTCTAATAAAATAGAAAAGAGCCAAAGTACTGAATATAAACAAGATTTCATTGATAATTGTCACCCGAGACATACTAGTTTAGTAAAAAGTCAAGGATGTATGACAAAAAGTCAATCATATAAAAATCAACGAAACATTACTCCAAATGAAGCATTTGAAAGTATTGAAAAGTTCAATAAATTATGGAACCAACTGAGAGTTGACCATATAAAAAATGAATTTGAATTAAAAACGCTTAGTAAATTAATAAATGAAAACGTTAATATTTTCGGATTAGAAGATGAAAAACTGACAGAAACGTCTGTCATCAAGCATCATACACGTACTATAGACGATTTACCAATAAATGCGAAAACGTATAGGTATCCAAAGGTACATGAGGAGGAGGTGAATAGGCAAATAAAGAAACTATTAGAAGAAGGAATCATAAGACACAGCCAATCACCGTGGTCAAGTCCCCTATGGGTTGTACCGAAGAAGGTAGATGCTAGTGGTAAGCGCAAGTGGAGAATGGTAATCGATTTTAGGAAACTAAATAATGTTACAATCTCAGATTGTTATCCGATTCCGAACATAAATGAAATACTAGATCAGCTAGGAGCTGCGAAGTAGTTTACCACCCTAGATCTGAAATCTGGATTTCACCAAATACCACTCAGCGAAGATAGTATGGAAAAGACACCTTTTCCATACACATTTTCGACACCTCGGATGCCTTTTGGTCTCAAAAATGCTCTGTCTTGCTTCCAAAGAATGATGAATACTGTTTTATCAGATCTATTAGGTAAACAATGTTTTGTCTATATGGATGATATAGTAGTATATGGTAGTAGTTTACAAGAGCACAATGAAAGGCTTAAAAAAGTATTCGATAGACTGGAAAAAGCTAATTTGAAGATACAAATCGACAAGTCCGAATTTCTAAAGGAGGAAGTCGAGTATTTAGGACATCTCATTACAAGTAAAGGTTTACTCCCTAATGTAGAAAAGGTCAAATCAATTGACCAGTTACAAGAGCCTAAGAATCCAAAGGAAATAATAATATTTAAGCTATTAAAGAAAAATATCGCGTTTGTATGGAGAGAAGAAGAATCTAAAAGCTTCAACGAATTAAAAAGATTACTGAAAGAATTTACTCTATTACAATATCCCAAGTATGATAAACCATTCGTTATAACTACGGATGCTAGTAATTTAGGAATAGGCGCAGTTTTATCACAGGAACATTTAGGTAAAGAATTACCAATACACTTCGTGAGTAGAACATTAAATAAAGCGGAAATTAATTACAGCACAACGGAAAAGGAATGTCTAGCTATCGTTTGGGCAGTACAACAACTTAGATCTTATTTATATGGGCAACAATTTATTATAAAAACGGATCACAGACCATTGACTTGGTTATTCAATGTTAAGGATCCAGGTTCTCGTCTGATTAGATGGCGATTGAAATTAGAAGAGTATGAGTATGAGATAAAATATAAGAAAGGTGTAGATAATGTAGTAGCTGACGAATTAAGTAGGAACGTATACCCTATAGAAGCACACACTGTCGACACAGAAGTTCGAAGAAACATTAAAGATATTTTTGGTAGTGATTTCTATGACGAAGAAGAAGAAGAGGATGAAACTCTGTTGAAAAACATTTATGATAAAGAATTTAGGAATTTACCAAGTACGAGTCATACTAGCAACCAAAATACGATTACGAATAAAATCGAAGGCGAGGAGTTCTCAAAAAATGAATCTGAAACAGATGTCGAAGTTATCAATGATAGAGATGACCAGCAACGAATCATCAAAGAGAATCATGACGGTTTGATTGGGGGTCATGGCGGCCAAAAAGCCACGATTTCCAGAATCAGGGAAAAATAATATTGGAAGTGTTTAAATAGTGATGTAATTGAGTTTGTTAACAAATGTCCAGAATGCCAAAAGCAGAAAATAAATAGGCATCCGGGGAAAAATCCAATGAAAATTGTATCAAGTGTAGATCACAGCTTAGAAAAAGTATCAATGGATCTGACAGGTCTTTATAAGGAAGGGAATAGAATATAGTCTAACTATTCAAGATGACTTGAGTAAGTACATAAGCTATATTCCAATTAATGATAAAAAATGCGAAACGGTCGCAAGAGCTTTTACCGACAATTGGATACTTTATTTTGGTATTCCAAAATTTATATTAACTGATAATGGAGGAGAATTCGTAAACGATTTAATGAAAGAATTATGTAAATTATTCCGAATTAAACATTTAAGAACCAGCAATGCTTATCCACAACCAAACTAGAAATTTTAGAATTAAAGAAAAGTGTACGAATTATATACCAGTTATTAGGGGTTGAAAAGCGTTTTAAAAGAGGTCTTATAAATATAGTTGGCTCAGGATTTAAACTGTTATTCGGCACTCTAGATAGTGAAGATGCTAAGTATTACGAAGAAGCAATTATAACAACGAAAGAGAACAGTGAATTTATCCACAAAAGTCAACAAGAAGAAATAAAAATAATTGACAGTCTTAACAAGCAGAACCAAATAATAAAAGAAGCATATTTGGATTTGGGTAACTTAACTTCTAAAATGAATAATGAATTAGAAAAATTGATAGGTACAATGAACAAACAAAGAAAAAGCACTATTGTAAGAGAATATTTCATTGAATTGAAACTTCGAATTTATTTTCTTATAAACCATACAGAAATGATTATCAATCAAATTATTGAAGCAATTTTATTTTTGAAGGACAAGGTTATACATCAAATAATAATAGAACCAAAAAGGTTTATAGAGTTATTAAAGAATAGCAACAAAGAAGAGGAAATGTTATATACCCCAAGCCTAGAAGCATATAATAACATAATGCAGGAAATCGATCTTGCATACTATATAAAGGATAATAGACTCGTAGTTGTTTTATCAGTACCAGTAGTTGAGAGGACAAAATCAGAAGTGTATGAAATGATCAATACACCTTATAAAATCAATGAAATGATGTACGTTATCGAACAAAAAATGACTTACTTTATCATTAAAGAACATAAAGATGAATATCTTTTGAGTAAAAATTTAATGAATGATTGTAAAAAACTTGAAAATTATTATATAAATGCAATCAATTACAATTTAAAAATAGTATTGCTAATAATGATTGTGAGCTAACGATTTTTATGAATAGAAGAGATAATGATTGTAATCTTAAGCAGATAAGAAATCGTGTTGAAATATTTCATAAAATTTCGGATAACAAATATTTATACACGTTAAGCGAAGAAACTAAATATAAATGTAAATGCAGAAAAGAAGAAGGTCTTCTAAATAATATTGGAATTTTAAATTTAAACGCAAATTGTACTTTTGAACCGTTTCGCTCCAGAGGATTGTTGTTTAAATATAAAATTAAATGATATAAAAGAAGAGAACATTAATATGCCTAAAATAAGACTTCAAAAATTAAATGAATTGCAAGATTTAACAATCGAAATAAGAAATCAAGAAAGCTATATTACTAGAAAATTAAGAAATATACCACCTCACGCTCAAGGTGCCGTATTAGGAATAGGTGGAATCCTTATTATTGCAATTATTACTTATGTTACTCTAAAATTAATAAAAGGAAAAGGGGTAACTATTTTTCGAAATTGTTTTAATAAGAAAATAAGGAACCCTATTAAAGAAAGAAAGAGAAAAAATTGTTCATTACTATGACAATGAGAAAAGGAGGATGGTTGTAAAAAGACCTAATTCCAACGTTTTTAAAGTTAATAATTTCGATTCAAAAGAAGAATGTAATGTAAACTGAATTAGATTGATGAGTATATTATGTATAAATGTCGTACATATTTTGTTATGCAATTATATTTGATAGATATAAACAATAATTTTGTAAACATATTGTTTATTTTTATGAAGGGAGGTGTTATGCATAACGATGAGTGGTCATCAATTTTTATACTTTGTTGCGGATGTTGTTAGTATAACGATAAGTCTTTATCCATATTCATTGTATTTTACTTTGTTGCAGAGTATGTTTATTCAAGCGTTCAACGTCGACCAAAGGGTAATATGATACCTGAATAGACATGCTCTGCGAACGACGCGAAAGATAAGCATGGACCCTTCGTGTGCATAGCAGCGATCTTCGACAGTCAGTTTCATTTAAGAACTCAAACAATAAAGAACGATCATCTTAACAATCAGAAGATTTTTTGGTGTTTAACAACTTGACTGCGGCGAAGATTGCTAAAAGCTCTCTGTCATAAGTGCTGTAGTTGGTTTCAGTGGGGCTAAGTTTTCTTGAGAAAAAGCCAACTGGCCTCCAGGTGTCACCACCCAGCTGCCCCAGTGTCGCGCCAATTGCAGAAGCGGAAGCATCCGTCGAGAGTGTTAATGGCAATGTTGGTGAAAGGACCCACATTGTATAATAATTTCGTGAGAATGTCGCAGGAGCAGTTCAGCTACCTTTGTGGGCTAGTGACGCCACTTGTAATTAAAAAGAACACGCAAATGCGGAAGAGTATTAATCCAGCCGACAGGCTGATGCTAACCTTGCGCTTTTTGGCTACTTGCGAAAGTTTCAGGTCATTACAATACCTCTTTCGCATTCCACAGTCGACCATTACCACCATCATCCCCGAGATGTTAGAAGCAATCTACAAAGTTCTTGTAGAAGAATATCTTCAAGTAAGTAAGAGGCCTCTCCTGATTTTTCGGTGTGGTATAATTTTATTATATAATTTGTTAGACACCTTGGACCCCGGAGGCTTGGGAAACCATAGCAAGGCAGTACAATGATTTGTGGCACTACCCAAATTGCATTGGTGCTGTTGATGGTAAGCACGTTGTGATGGTTGCACCGCCTAACGCTGGAAGTGCGTTCTACAATTACACGGGCACACATAGCATCGTACTGATGGGTATAAGCGACGCTGATTACAGATTAATCTATATCGATGTTGGTCGCAATGGCCGATGTTCAGACGGTGGCGTTTTCAATACGTGCAGCTTTGCTCGCGCTTTGGACAGAGGGTTACTTGGAATACCATCACCAAAACCTCTACCGGGGCGAGAAGTGCCAGTGCCACACGTTTTAGTGGCTGATGATGCGTTTGCTCTGCGATGCAATCTCATGAAGCCGTATTCACAACGTAACCTGCACATGGTGGATCGTGTTCATAATTTTCGCCTGAGCAGAGCACGTCGCGTAATTGAAAACGTTTTCGGCATAATGTCAGCACGTTTTCGAGTTTTACGCAAGCCAATAGCTTTAAACGCCGAAAAAACAAAAAAAGTTACTTTGGCATGCTGCGTACTTCACAACTACTTGATGACTACAAACAAACAAAGATACGCACCAGGTCCATCGTTTGATCGGTATACTGCCGATGGCGAGTTAATTGCAGGTGATTGGCGTCACGAACCTGTAAGTGGAAATTTCATTTCACTTGAAGTCTCTCAAACCAATGCGCCTCATGCCAAGGAGATCCAGAAGGAATTCGCAGACTATTTCGTCAATGAGGGCGAATTAAACTGGCAATACAATATGCTGTAAGAAATATACATCTTATGTACAACATTTATCTATATACAATGGTGGACAAAAGTATTTTGCAAAATCTAAAATCGCTTATTTCTGCAAACTGAAAGAAGAAACGGTACCCATTTAATTTTTAGGAGATAGACGATATTAAAAGCTTTAAGATAGCAAAAGATTAGACTGATAACGTAACACCTTTATTTTCTATGAATATTTGCGTGGCAGATTATGATTCTTTGGCTGGACAAAAGTATTTTGACATTGCTTTTCACTTTACTTTTCCATAATTCTTTTGCGTTACAAAACACGTGCTCTAATTTTTAATGTTATTTGTCTTTAATAATTATTACTGCTTGATCGAATTCTTTATTAAATTATGGTAAAAAAACGTGAAATAAGTGAACTTATTAGAAATGAAATGGTCTCTAAGTAGGTACAATGCAGTTATTTCTGCAGAATACCTTTGCAAATTATAGAACGTACTTAGACAAATAATTTATTACCAAAAAAACAAAAAAAGAAAGAATAATTCACTAAAAATCAGGCCAGATCGGGAAGATCACGCAAAACCAAGCCTGTAGAGGACCGCATAATCCCGAGAAAATATAAAGAAAATGTGCTGATTACACCAAAAGCAGTGTCGATTTAGCTTAAAGAGCACCATAAAATATCAATTAGTAGAAAAACTGTCGAAAAACGGCTAAAGGAGGCCGATTTTTTACTCATATAGCTCTTCCAATTCCTTTAATTTCGACAAAAAATAAGCCGAAAAGCTTAACATTCGCAAAATCCTACAAAAACAGTCGCAATCGTTTTGGGAACAAGTATTATGGATAGATGAAAGCTAGTTTGATTATCATGGATTGAAGAACAAGATTTATTGCAGGTTGCCAAAGATTGCCCGCAAAAAAATGAGGCGGGTACCACATGGTGGAGGATCGGACATGTTTTGGGATTGCGTGGGTTTTAATGGCTTGGGCGATTTGACACCAATAATTAATGGTACCATGAGCAAGGATAAATATTTACGTATCCTGAATGACTACGCATTCACATCCGGTGACCAGCTCATTGGACAATCATTTATACTGCAGCAGGACAACGCTCCATGCCACAAGGCCCATATGCTAACATACTTTTTGAGGAATGTCGAAGTCGATACATTAGATGGGCCACCTCAAAGCACCGATCTCAATATAATAGAGAATCTGTGAGCTTATATAAGAAGAAAACGAAGCTCAAACTTATCCAGGACGTGTGAGGAGATGATTGCTGAAGTTCAAGGACTGTGGCAGGATTTTTCAGTGGAAACACTAAAAAATTTGGTAAAATCAATTCCTGTACGCTTACAAAAGGTCCTTGATGTCAAAGGAGGGTTTACTTTTTATTAATATGTTTGCTATTATCATCAATATTAACTTTTTCGCTCATTTTTTTAAAAACATTGAATTGTCAAAATACTTTTGTCCAGCCAAAGAATCATAATCGGCCACGCAAATATTCATAGAAAATAAAGGTGTTCCGTTATCAGTCTAATCTTTTGCTATCTTAAAGTTTTTAATATCGTCTATCTCCTAAAAATTAAATGGGTACCGTTTCTTCTTTCAGTTTGCAGAAATAAGCGATTTTAGATTTTGCAATGCGTTGTCAAAATACTTTTGTCCACCATTGTACTACGTATTCATTATAGGACGTGAACAAATTCGTTGGAGCATTGCTGGAGAATTATTATCGCCATTTAAATACCAAACATTTTTTTATTAGTAAGTAGTTCTTTAATTCAAAAATAAATTAATAAAAGACAAAAAAACAAAAAAATTCACATGCAACAAACAAATAACTAAAAACAACAAAACAATGTTCACAAAAAACAAAAAAAAAAACCAACAAAACTAATTCCAAAAGAAACAGATTAAATATCATATTCGGACTCGGTATAATCCTGCTGCACAATGACATCTGGCTCATGTTGAAATTCATAGTTCTGAGCGTTGCTTGCCTAATGAAACAGAGTAAGTATCAATACAATATAAATAAAAATCAGCTCAAGTCAAGGTATATAGGTAGAACCACTGTATAGACAATCGTACAATTAATTCCATATACCTTAACTTAACTCACCTCACGCTCGTCATGAAAATCGATAATACTTCGGTTTATTCGACGCCGAAGTCGCAAGCCCTCCTCAAGAGGCAGACCACGCAGCTCGTCCGCGACATAGTCTCCAAAAATGCTGTGGGTGTCACGCTGGATGCACAGCTGTATCGCCTTTTGCGCCATGTCCTTCAATTCTGAGGTTGTGGCCAAAGGCGATTGGGCTTTTACCGAGCGTTTCCGTCGCTGGGTAGGAGTTGGACGAAGAAGGCGGCTGCTGTTGCAAGCTGTTGCATTCCACCAGTTCACTTGGCTCAAAATCGTCGTCATAAATCTAAAAGAAAAGAAGAATTATGTGGTATGTGAAACAATGCTAAGATATTTATTTATGTTACCAAATCTATGTTCGAGGTGGACTCGGTGTACAACTGGCTTTCCGTCATTTGGACAAATCGCATGGCATCAAAAAAACGCCAATTGATCTTTATGACTTCGTCAGTTCCTTATCCAGAACGCTTTTTCTTTGATGCCGCCAAATTTGTCTTAAAAGTGACACGCAACCCTTGCCACTTCGCTCGGCAATCAAACCAGTCGTCTGGTTTGCCAAGCTCAGCGGCCACCTCCTTCCACGCTTGATCCTTTGAGACCCGATACGTACGACTTCCGACATCGTACAGCCCGGTTCGGATCTCTACAGCTGAAATTAATTTGCGGATGAGATCGTCTGACCATTCGCCTTTGACCTACTTTGTAGGTCTCTTCCTAGACCTGTCAACTTTTGCTTCCGCCATAATAATGGCATCGTCAGCCGCTTCGCTTAAGCTCCCCAAAGACATGGAGGATGTACAAAAACAAAAAAAGGGAAACACACAAAAGAACTAAAAAGGGTAAAATAACAAACAAAATATACACCAAGTGAAATAAGCCATCAAACCAATGAAACCACATTACGAATATTAACAAAAATACAAATAACTAGCACAAAACAAATAGATAGCAAACAATTTCTACACAAACTAGGTAAATTTCACAACAGGAAAAAATTATAAACAACCACAATTACTGGAAAAGGACAGACCATTTATTGAAATTAAACAAATTACAAAGTTAAGACAATACAGAATACAATAATCTACATCTACACAAATGATATTTTCAATATTGACAAAAACAAAGAGAACGAAAATGAAAATAAACCTAAGTGCACGAACTCTCAACTCTCAAATCTCAAACAGCGATGACAACAAAATAATTCAAAAATGCCAGAAATGCCACAACGAAATTTCAATAAAGTGCATATGGGCATATAGGCTTTATGCTGGCATTCGCGCTTATTGTCCCATTACACTATATGCTATTTTGGCATTTTTATCTGTCAAAATCAGCCTGGTCATATGTGGCATTTAGGTCATTAGGGCATATGGGAGATGCCCATTACACTGTATGACCATATTTTGACATGAGAACTGTCAGAAATTGGCATTTTATGACCACTTGGCATACCGTCTAATCTTACCTTAAGTAATAAATAACATTATATGACTACATAGATTGAAAACATACACTAATAAATAAATAAATAACAGAATATACGTGCACAAATAAATAAATTAACTGTAATATGCTTAGATACTAACTTATAATCTAAATTGACTAAAATATTGCACTATTATATACCTAAATATAAATAAATAAGACATGAAACTAAAATAATACTTATCTGTGACAAAAAGCAGACTTAAGAAAACATATAAATTGCTTTTTATTTACACTAAATGATACATAACGATACAGACATACTTAAAGGCTTATTGTTTTAAGTCCTTTCCATGGAAAACACCCACTTTTTTACCTGCTAAGTTTTCTAACTCATACATGTTGTTACCGATCGCTCTTACTATCCTACACATAACAAATTTGGGACAAAGTTTTGCGGCGAGGTATTTCGAAGTGTCGCTTAGGACGAAATTTCTTCGAAATTCCTCTTGTCCAGGTAGAAATTTAATATTGTGTGTTCTTGTATTGTATGGTTTAGCGCTATTTTCATTTGCCTTTAATATTTCATCTTTAACTTTCTCACGTATGCATTGTAATCGCGTTTGTTGGGAGAGAGTTAAAAGTTCACCAACCTCAACGGCAATGAGTTTCTGTGCAAGCTCATAGTTGCTACCGTGGGTCATCCTATTTGTTTCGAAAAGGGCAAAATATGGCGATACCCCGGTAGAAGTGTGAACGGAACTACGAAGTGCACTTGCAATGTCGCTTAGCTGCCTATCCCAATCGCGTTGGTTATCTTTCAGATATGAGCGCATGGCTGCTAAGAGAGTTCTATTAACTCTCTCCGACGCATTTGATGACGTATGTCATAAGTTTTTAAAAGATCCATCCAGATCCAGATTTTCATTGTCCGAGTGTATGATTTGTGGTACACCAAACAAATTGAACACGTCATTACGTAAATAAATTAAAACATTTATGGTACTGGCATTTCTTAACGCTTTCACCAGAACAAATTTAGACAGGTGATCAAGGACGACAAACACATAACAGTTGCCGGATTTGGATCTGGGATATGGACCCAAGAAGTCTATATACATTTTCTGGAACGGGCGATCGGTACAATAACTGTTAGAAAAAGGAGGACGAAGCACTTGGTTTGACGGTTTACACTGTTTACAAATAGAACAGTTAGACACATAACGGTTGATCTGGACGGTCATATATGGCCAGTAAAAGTATTGGCGAATTCGATAGAACGTTTTCGCAATACCACCGTGAGAAGCCTGTGGAGGATCATGAGCCCGAGAGATGATATCCTCGGTTATCGCGGATGGGATTCACAACCTCCAGGTATGTTCTGCAGTTTCATCACCAGCGGGTAGCAAAGAACGCATATATATAGGAAATTCTCCTCCACTTTTAGATCTGGCAGCTCATCTTGGTGTTCTTCGATGGTGGCAATCAGGTCCTTGTATTCATCGGAGACAAACTCTTCTGAGTCCAAGTCCACCCAAGGAGCTATATCTTGGATCTCGAGACCATCCAGATGAACACGGGACAAGGTATCTAGCACCACATTCAACGACCCTTTACGATGTTCTACATTAAACGTGGAAGTTTGTAGCTTGAGGCTCCAACGCGCCAGACGCCCACTCAAGTCTTTAGGATTGGCAACTCTGGCTTTAAAGTGTCAATAAGGTGTAAAAATAAGGTCTTCAATTTTGTTTTAATATTGTGTTTTTATGCTCTCCTTTCATAATCAGGAAGATATTGAAAAGGTTTACGCTATTAAATCAATAATGAATATTGTTGTCAAGATTGAGCCTCTTCGAAGAAAATCCAACTCTTTAACTCAATGCAAACGATGCCAAGCTTTCGGGCATACGCAAAGCTATTGCGAAAGAGATTTTGCGTGCGTTAAATGTGAAGGAAAACATCCAACAAATAGTTGTCCACAAAAAAAAGATGAGAAAGTAAAATGCATAAATTGTCATGGAAACCACCCAGCTAATTATAGGGGCTGTCCGGCAGCAAAAGAATATAAAGAAAAGAAAAAGAGAGGTACTGCCAAACACCAACAGAACCCTCTTAAAAATACAAACAAGAAACCGGTAAATGTCGAAAACAGCAAAGTCGACAAAATACCAATTGTGACAAAAACAAACACACCAGTTGTGAATAACAAGTCATATTCCCAAATTGTGAAAAATACACGAAAAGAAGAAGAAATATCAGTAAAGGAAATGCTTTCTACTATTATCCAAAGATTGGATAATCAAGATAAAGTTGTTAAGCTACTGAGCAAAGAAGTTTCCAAAGGAAAAAGTCAACAAAATAACAATGATTGAAAACCTAAAAGTCGCAACCTGGAATGCAAATGGTTTACACCAACACATCTCTGAATTTCAGGTATTTCTACGCAATGAAGACATTGACGTCTGCCTGATTTCTGAAACCCACTTTAAACAGGGAACAACAATTAGAATTCCTGGGTACCTCTGTTACCACTCTCCCCATCCTTCTGACAGTGCCAGGGGAGGTAGTGCTGTTATTGTAAAAAGTATTTTAAAACCCTATGAATTACCCAAAATAGGAAAACAAACCATGCAAGTAGCGATAATAAACATTACGACTAAAAGCAAGCAATTTAACATAGCTGCTATATACTGTCCACCTAGACATTCGCCTACAGAGGAAGATCTTAACGACCTTTTTCGAGCTCTAGGTACTAACTTTATCATTGGAGGTGACTTCAATGCAAAACACACCTATTGGGGGTCCAGATTAGTAACGACGAAAGGTAGGAAGCTTTACAAAGCAGGGCGAAATTTTAATTGTAACTTTATTTCGACTGGATCGCCTACTTATTGGCCATCCGACCCAGCAAAAATACCAGACCTTATTGACTTCTTCATAACGAAAGGAATCAATAGAAAAGGAGTAGGGGTTGAAAACAGTGATGATCTGTCGTCGGATCATACACCTGTAATCCTAACGGTCAATGGCATGTCAGTAGAGCAGATTAGCAATGAAAGACTTACTAGCAAAAGAACAAACTGGTGTAATTTTAAAAAAAATCTCGAAGGTTTTATAAACCTTAGAGCTCCACTGGCCACAACAAGGCATATTGACATCGAAGTGGAACAATTCATTGCCGATATACAACAGGCGGCAGAAGATAGTACACCAACTATTCAACAACGTAAGCAAGCTTCGGTAAAATACCCCACAGAAATTAGGGAACTAATATTAGAAAAGAGAAGAGCCCGGAGAAAATGGCAAATGACAAGATATCCCGGCGATAAAACTATATTCAATAGACTTAACAATAAACTTAAAAAAATTATCAGTGAGTTTAAAAATAGAACTCTTACTAAATATCTTTGCAATTTATCTGCTGACAAAGTCACAGACTACTCCCTTTGGAAGGCTGCCATATATTTAAAAAGACCCCAAACGCAAGATCCCCCGTTAAAAACATCTGACGGGAAATGGATCGGCGACCCAAAAGAAAAGGTCAAACTATTTTCGGAACATTTTACAAATGTTTTTAAACCTTTTCCACCTAGTGTGGCAAACGAACCCCTTGAATTCTTTGATAGGATAGATGAAGACGTAATCACTTACGTTTCACTTAAAGAGATCAGCACATGTATTCATAAGCTCTCTAATAGAAAATCGCCAGGTTATGATCTTATAACTGCCCAAATTCTGAAGGAACTTCCCTTCATAGCATTGGTTAAACTTAAGCTTTTAATTAATGCTTGTTTTAAGCTAAGATATGTTCCATATCATTGGAAGATAGCAGAAATTATAGTTATACCTAAACAAGGTAAACCTCCATCTGAAGTCACCTCATACAGGCCAATCTCACTTTTACCTGTATTATCAAAACTTTTTGAGAAACTGCTTCTTAAAAGACTAGACAGAATAATAGAACAAAGAAGGCTTATTCCCACCCACCAGTTTGGGTTTAGAAATAAACACTCGACAATAGATCAAGTACATTGTATAACAAATATTATAGAAAAATCATTAGAAGAAAAGCAAGTTTGCTCTACACTATTTTTAGACGTTGCTCAGGCTTTTGATAAGGTCTGGCATAAGGGCTTAGAGTATAAACTTCATAGGGATCTACCAAGACAGTACTATGAGATACTTAAATCTTATATTTCAAATAGATTCTTTAGAGTTCGCTATGGTTCAGCGTATTCTGAACTCAAAGAATTACAAGCAGGAGTTCCACAGGGAAGTGTTCTGGGACCGACCCTGTACTTGTTGTATACTAGTGATATACCACATACAAACGATGTGATGATAGCTACATTCGCAGATGACACTGCTCTTCTATCAACTGATAGATGCGTGATTAAATCCACAGAAAAACTACAAAATTCTGTTAACGAGATATGTGATTGGGCCCAACGATGGCGAATTAGACTTAATGAGTCAAAGTCCACTCATATCAATTTTACAAATAAAAAAATAACGAACGCTCCTGTGGTTATTAATAACCAAGTAGTTCCTTATTCTAACACAGCTAAGTATCTGGGTATGAATCTAGATGCTAAACTGAAATGGAAGGAACATGTGAAAAAGAAAGTAGAAGAGTTAAATATTAGGTATAGAAAACTGTATTGGTTGCTAGGACATAACTATGAAATGTCCACTGAGAATAAAATTTTAATATATAATCAGATACTAAAACCTGTTTGGACGTATGGTATCCAATTATGGGGTTGCACAAAGAAAACAAATGTACAAATAATACAAACATTCCAAAATAAAGTCCTTCGGGGAATATTAGAAATAATGACTTGCATCGTGATTTGCAGATTGATCCTGTAACGGAAGTAATTAAAGAGTACGCAATTCGTCACAATGACCGTCTGCAGATGCATATTAATCCTGAAATAATAGACGTCTTAAATGTACGATATAATATTCGTAGATTAAGAAGAACTAAGCCTCACGAACTTATTATCTAAAAAATATGAGAACCTGTATTCAAATTGTAATACCTTCTCAAACGCAACTAAACGTTGAAAGTAAAATCATTTGTCGATCTTTCTTTGATTGGTCATGATTAAGGAGGTGTTTTTAGTGCGGTTAGAGTCCCTACTCTGGGTTTCTAGCCCCATTGTGTCTTTCGAGATTTTCACCTTCAATAACAAAAAAAAAAAAAATATTGTGTATATTCTAAAGGTAGAAAGTGGATATTTTCTAAGTGCGCAAGAAACCTTTCTCGGTCTAAAAAAAGCAATCTAATGGTTAGATTAGATGGTATGCCAAGTGGTCAAAAAATTACAATTTCTGGCGGTTCTCATGTCAAAATATGGCCACACAATGTAATGGGCATATCTCATATGCCCTAATGACCTAAATGCCACATATGACCAGAATTATTTTGACAGATAAAAATGACAAAATAGCATATAGTGTAATGGGACAATAAGCACGAATGCCAGCATAAAGCCTATATGCTCATATGCACTTTATTGATTGTGGCATTTCTAGCATTTTTTAATTATGTTGTTGTCATCGGTGTTTGATTCTATTTTTTTTATTGGTGTTTATTTTGTTTATTATTTTACCCTTTTAAGTTATTTTGTGTGTTTCCTTTTCTTTTTGTGGAACACCCATCGACATGTCTTTGGTGATCTCAATCGAGGCGGCTAGCGATGCCAGGATTATGGAGGAAGCAAAAGCTGACAGGTCGAGGAAGAGGTCGACAAAGCAGATTAAAAGCGAATGGTTCAACGATATCATCCGCAAATTGATTTCGGCTGTCGAGATCCGAAACGGACTTTACGATGTCACAAGTCGTACACATCGGATCCATCAAGGCAAATATGACCATATTGGTAATTTTGGTCGTATAGTCTGATTACAGTTTTAATAATCCTGGCATTTTGGTCTTTTGGCAGATAATCTGGTCATTTGCCTGTTGGTATTCATATACATAATTGGCATACAGTCTAATCTTAGCTTAACTCACCGAGAAAGTCAAAGATGCTAAGAAATAATTAAGACAAAATTGCTTTTGCGAACAAAGAAAGTATCCCATGGTGTACATACACATATAAGAAATTGCCCCCTCACATACACATGCTAAAGCGAAAATTCGGTGAGACTTCACCTGAAACAAAACAACTAAGGCTGAAAACACACCGGATAAAGCAAAACGTTTTTGATTCGAAAGGCAAGAAAACTTTTCTTATTTGAACACAGACCAAGAGAAACAGAATGTAACGTTTTGTTTTCTTGTTTCATTTGGTGTGCGTTGAAATAAAACAAAACGGAATTTAAATTTTGTTTCGCAAAAACAACAGGTCAGCTATCGGCAACGAAACATGTTTTTCGGTTTTGCTTTCGTTTTTATGTTTCGTTTCATTTGGTGTGTGTTGCGCCATAAGAAAGTATGCAATTATCGACAACGACGCTGATTCGAAAAAGTTTTGTTGCATTCGGTGTGTGTTGCTCGTATACAATGGCATGTATTTTTGACAACCACAACCGAATCGGTTCAAACAAAAACGTGTGTTTTGTTTCGTTTGATTTGGTGTGTGTTGTCTCATAAGAAACCATGTTCTCTTGTTTGACGAAACAAAAAAACACGTTTTGCTTTATCCGGTGTGTTTTCAGCCTAAGTCAAAAAACACTTTGCACAATGGGAGTGGGCGATATGACAGTGCCTTCAGCTCGAAGAATTGTTTGATCGAAAAATCGTTAACGAAAAATTGTCTAGCAAAACTAAAAAACGGCATTAAGCAACAGAAAGATCAAATCGATAGACTACAAGAGCAACTGGAGTGTACACAGTTCCAATTGCAACAAACACAAGAAACACTACAAAAAACGCAACCCAGTGCCTTGATTTTGTGCGGTTTTTCCCGCAATGGCGGTTTGCGGAAAGGGTTCACGTATAGGCAGATTCTATAAATGTGTGCGTGATGTCGAGAACTGACAACTTCCAATATTTCCTGTTCTAATATCGCTTTGTTCCTGGAAATTCCAGGCGGGATTTCCCTAAGGGGCCAGTTATAGCGATCAGTAAAAAGCAACCGAAAAAGTTGGAACAGTATGAAAATGGGGTTTTTTTCGTTTCGGCGGTCATAGCAAACAGAAAAAAGTCTTTCAGAAAAATTCATTTTGTGAAGCATTATTTTTTTTATTTCGCGAAAACATACCAAATGTTTGAATTCTACTTTTTTTAAATAAATGACTAAGTCGCTTTTCGCTGCTAAACACCCACACTTCACAATATACAACATACAAATCAACCACCACTGTTAAATTCCATCAGAAAAAAAAATCCTGACAGATGGAACAGTAAAAAATTGAAACATATCAGTGGAATGACTTGGCTTTTTTGTGTGGAATTAACTGAGAAGTTGATCAGAAAAAGTTTTTCGTACAGAAAAATTTGTTAATTCTTTTTGTAGAAAATTTAAACATTATCCACTTATTTTTTTTTGATAAACTAACTAACTAATTCATAAGCAACATTTTAAGACCAAGATCGAGTTCAAGCATTACCTTTAGGTGGTCCAAAAAAGAAAAAGAAAATTTTTTCGGTTGCATTTTACTGATCGCTATAACTGGCCCCTAACGCAACCTATTTAGGTAGCGAGAAGGATGTCGGTTGACGACAATTGACACGCTTTCCGATATTTCGAATGGATATAATCTCGTAAATATCGATTATAAATGTTAGTTTTTGTTTTACGCTCGTAATACAGTATAGACGGTAAATTGATCATTTTCACACAAATTTTATTTTATAAATAAACAAAAAACAACCCAAATGTCATTTGATGTAATTCAAATCGTTCAGCGGATGAGCTATGCACCACTATGAAACAGTAGATGCAATTCTTTTTCAAAAAGAATATTCTAAAATGAAAATGTTAAAGCCTTAATGTCATTTATAAATATATAAAAACAATTAAGGCATTGGTTGTAAATATATCAACTTATTTTTAGATCTAGTTTTTAAGATTTCATTTAATTTATTTCGTCAACATTTAATAGCCAATCCGCGTCGAGTAGATTTCTTTGATGCACATTGCTGGTAATGTGAACTACCTGAACGCAGTCAAAGCCAGTGGCTCACTCACACATTCAAATCCGATTCGGAACATTCCCTAGCGCAATTGCGGCAAAAACCGCACAAAATCAAGGCACAGATGTGGTACGTGGGAGAGGGAGGTGCAAATATTGGCAAAAAGGGCATGCGAAAACAACGTCATCGTACACATACCAACAACTACAAATGTCGACCCTATCATTCGCGCAGAACAAATCTGTGCAGATTTTCTAGATGGGAACATTAATGAAAATAACATAAAAGATGCCAGAAGATTGGGCTCCGCAAATGAAAGTGTGGCAAATGTACTTATCCAGGTAAACAACACGGAGGGTATCGAGAAAATAATATCCAAATCGGGCAAACTACGCAACACGGGAATCTCTCTTCACAGAGACTTTCCCAAGGCAGTTCGCGACCGCCGAAGAAGAAAATTCAGGCTAAAGAGAGAGCTACTTTCCCGGAAGCAAAATCTAAAAGTGTTTCTGAAGGGCGAACATATTCAAGTGAAGAACAAAACATTCTTTTACAACGAAAACGACAAACTTGTTTGCAGAGACGGAGATGGTGATGGAGCTGAAATTCTAGATCAACTGGTAATGACAGCCCCAACAAACAGTGGCAGAAGCCGCCTATTGATGCCAGCGACATCTGCATCCGCAACAAACAACCTAAGTGTCTACGGTCACTCATCCAGGACATCAACCCAAACAGCAAATCGTTCCTAAAAGTATTGCCGTCTGCCCTAGTATTAAAGTAGTTACACCCAATACAAAACTAAAACTTAATATTTTGTCATATAATGTAGCTTGAATAAAAAATAAGAGTATGTATGTAGATTTTTTTGAATATTTAAAAAAACATGATATTTTTTACTGTATGAAACATTTTTAATGGCAAATGGATAAGCCTGGTACGCTGTTCGAGTATAATCCAATTTTTCATACAAATTTTTCACTGCGAAATGTCAAAATGAACTTTTCACATGAAAATTTCAACAGGCAGTACGCTGTTGAAGTGAAAAATAATTGTTCAGAAAGTGATATGTAGAGGGAGTTACTTGCTATTGGTTTATAGCGATTTGCAACAGTGAATTACAAACAGCTATCGTTTTATTATGTCTTTATTTAATCCAATTAAAAGCAAAAAGTAATTTTACAAAAAAATAATTAATTCGGAATATGTATCTCTTCAGTCGGCGAACACGTTGTGACGAGTTTCTCGTTTCTTCTTTTACATCTGCTTGTTCTCGGCTTCGGTTTGACAGCCGCTGTTGTATTGCATTTGAAATGTGATGTGGAAGCTTTGTTATTTGTGTGTATCGTTGCTGAATGCTGTGTGATTGAACGTAGGTATGTTTCGTGTTTTGACGTTTGTTGTTTTATTTATTGTTGACTGCATGCTGCTTGATTTTGATTTCATTTATTTATTATTTGTTTGTTTGTTTTATTTGCAGAATTAACGCCACAGTACTCCCCCGCGAGCATCGAAGCTATGGCTGAGTTGCGAAAGATATGCGTTTTGTTTTGGGTCCGGGATACGTTCTTAACGATGGTGTGAATTGTGCTGGAGTTTGAAGAATATCAGGTTTATTCGATGCAGTTGGATTATTCATCGTCGGTAGCGCTGTGGAAGACGGAATGCATGCATCTGGGATTGATGACTGGACTGAAGGTGGTGATTCAGATGCTTCTTCTATTCTCTCGAAGAATGCCGGCTTTAATCTCTCAGTGGTCATCGTTGTTGGTACTCCCCTCACATCAATTTTGAAAACGAAATCTGATATTCGTTCTGGGACTTTGTATGGTCCATCATAAGGCCTCTCACATGGTTTTTGTACAGCGTCTACCCTTACAAATACATGCGTGCAAGTGAATAAAGTTTTGTGTGCAAATGTTTTTCGTTTTGTGTGGTGTGCAGAAGGTGTAGCACGAATTTGTCGCATCTGGTCTCGGAATTTTTCGATGAAGATTTGAGGCTCGGGTGAAACTTCTTCGTCTAGGAAGAATTCTCCTGGTAATCTTAGCGTGGTACCGTATACAAGCTCAGCTGCTGTTGTTTC